>OX382270.1:21814026-26614026 GCA_947507595.1 Pyralis farinalis
AATCTTACCTCATAGGATATTCAAATTTGACGGCAAATAGACAGAGGTCTATCCTATGTCAGATTTAGCTCCTGAAATTTCAGGTTGAATGCTTAGCAATAATAAGATCAGGAATATTTTTGTCTACCTTGTCAGAAGTAAGGAATATTGCATTATTCCCTGTGCCTACCATTATATATATAGTGCAAAAGCGAAATTTTCCAAGCACATTATGAATACGAGTAAAAGGTACTAGAATGCACGCGAGCATTTGTTAAAAAAAACCAAATCCAAATCAGTTTACTCGTTTAAGAGCTACGATGACACAGACAGACAAACACACACTAATAGCGGTCAAATTCACCCCTCTTTTATGCATCGGGAGTTAAAAACAAAATACTTTCTGATAATAAAACATTAATTTGAGATAGGAATGAGTTCAGAAGACAGTATAATAGAGAAAGAAAGAGAGATAGAGAAGAATTTGTCAATGTTCTATGATATACCGTCAGGGTACTGGATACTTCGTATTAATAGGGACGGCATCTGGGTACCTAGATGTAGGTTAAATGTTCTTAAACCTTAACTAGACGGAACCCTAAGCTTGAATGAGACATAATTTTCACGAAGCTTTAGTAGTTCGGCAGCACATATATCTCCGTCACAGGTAGATGCTAGGTATCGATGTTGTACCCTGCGTAATGCTGTACAGATGGACGTATTGAATTCTCTCAGACGCCTCCAATAATATTATGCTTGGCTTTGGAATACCGTAAAGCACGCCCGCCACTTTAGATCGATCTACTTGTGTGTAATTGTTGCCTAAGGACCGTCGCCTTCGAAAACAAGGACGCAGATTGTAGCTTACGAATAACGGTCATCATCAATCTCAGCCTGTATTCGTCCACTGCTGAATAAAGGCCTCCTTTCAAGATTGCCATTCGTAATGAGCCTGTGCAATCTGCATCCATAGACTCCCTACAAATCTCTTGAGGTCGTCGCTCCATCTAGTGTGGGTAGTCCCACACTGCCTGTACCAGTACGGGACGCCATTCGAGAACCTGTGTTCCCCAGCGCTTGTTGGTTCTACGAACTATGTCGCTGATCCACTGCCACTTCAGCTTGCTTATCCTGTAGGGCTATGTCGGTTACCTTAGTTCTACTGCGGGTCGGTTCATTTTTGATTCTATCACGCAGAGCGACCTTGAGCTTCCCCATACGGCCCGCAGTGAATGGCCACGTTTCAGTTCCGTATGTCATCACTGGCAACACACACTGTTTGAAGACCTCGCTCTTCAAGCGCTGAGGTATTTCGAACGAGAATATGTATCGAAGCTTACCGAATGCTATCCAGCCGAGTTAGATCCATCTGTTGACCCCTTGATTGAAGTTGGACTTACCAAACTGAATAACCTGCCCTAGGTAGACATATTCGTCAATAACTTCGAGGTTAGTGCTTCCAACCGTGACCGTCATATGTGTAACATGGACATTCAACATGATCTTAGTCTTGTCCATGTTCACCTATAGACCTACCTGGTTGGAAACACTAGTCAGGTCATTATGTATAGTGTTAAGTTCTTCCAGCGATTTCGCTATGAGAACTATATCTTTGGTTAATCGAATGTGAGTTTCATTAATGTTTATACCGTATCCTTTCTAGTCCAAGTGCTTGAAGACATTTTCAATGCTGCGGTGAAGTGTTTCGGGGATATTACATCGCCCTGTCTTACACCTTTTTGCACTTGCATCGGTTTCGTACTTTGGTCCTGTACTCGGATACACATCGTTGCCATATTGTAAAACACTTCAATGCTTCGATGTACCGATATTCAATTTTGTATCGCCGAAGAGACCGTAGCAGCGCCCATGTCTCAATGGAATCAAAAGCCTTTTCGTAGTACACATACGCCAAACATAAAGGCAGATTATACTCCTCAGTCTTCTGTATAATCTGACGGAGAGTATATATGTGTAATATTTTTAAGCTGTTTGGAGGCCATACGAATCTCGTACGCAATGATGTCCGGGATATATTCGATATACTGTCGTTTAGCTCTTGGGCCCCGACTAGCACTGTTGCCCCGGTTGTAACGAAGATGAGTACAGCTGTCCATATCACTTTTATATATATCCTTTATATATATATATATATTTATATATATGTATATATATATATATATATTGCACACAACTGACACAACAAATTAAATGGTAACAATGGTTAAAATACATAGTTCGCAAAGACGAGCTTATCTCTAAAAGACATTTCTTCCAGCCACTTTTCCACCTCACTTAGCACCTCAGTCTTCGTAGAAACAATGGCGCCAATTTTGGTCTTCAGCTTCGTAAGTAGACTTTGCCCAACAGACAGATCTTTGGCGGAGAATAACGGTACGATGTCTAAATAAAAATTCACATGATTAGTTAAATGGTGTGTTGAAAAATACTTGAGAATGTGTGTGAAATCGTAAAAGGGAATGCTGTGGAATCCTGAAATGGATGCCTTTGACTAGTGTTCAAAAGGACCTCTAATACACATAGCCAGGATACAAAACTGTACAGCTCCATGTTGGACAGTTCACGTATATGGATTGTACTGCATGTTTGCGGATAGATACCAGCATGTCACTCTGATTTGATGTCAAAAAGGGTGTCAAGTCAAGCAGGATTGAATGCTGTAGACTCATTTTGTTCCTAGACAATTATATACAGAAATTAAGGTTGAAGAAATGGGCATGGATGACCATGCTGTACATTATCTGCTTTATACTATCTGTTATTTCAGAAACATCAACCGAACAAAATAGCCACAACGATGAACTACCAATTTATGGAGAAAGACTTACAACTGAATGGATTAAAAGCAAAGACAAGGGTATTTGAAAGGGATTGTTAATAATGTGATGTTAGTGGATGACATTATATTTCTTGGATGAACTTCTTGCAGGTAAACCGCCGATGTGGAAAGAGTACTGGAAAAGTGTGAATGGAGCATTGGAAAAAGCTTAATTCGTAAGCCATAACTCATTATAAACAACGCGGTGTTGATCCTAGCCCTAACTTATGCAAGCGAGAAAAAAAAGAGAGTATTGGTGTGAAGATAAGTAGAGACATACTACATAGAAACAATGCAGAAGCAAACGTTGGCGAAACAGATGTACAGTGCGAAAGTAGAAAGATGTAGGCGGCATTCTTCCACTTTGGCTTTATAGGTATATCCGTTTCGTCATACTCTCCTCATGCATTCGGTCTACATGCCCGAATCAATGGAGCATGCCTCTTTATTTACATAAAAAATGTGACTATCTCATATTTTATGATGTACAAGTATAATAACCGGTAAGGGATTGCATCTCAAGAAATTTTTATTCTCTGCTTTGATACAACTCTCCGAAATATATATTTTCATATTTACAACGAGAAGGTGAATCTTATCCTTTTATAATTCGGATCCTGCCTTAACAATATTTCTCCAACTTTCCATTTTCCTCCTGTTCACTTTCTCATCAAGTCAAAAGCCATTCACTACATAGAATTTTAGTGATACATCATAATCCTATCATAATGAGTCGGTATGCAAGCAATGGCGACTCACAATGCCATGATTTATTGCTTGCCTGATCTATTGTTCGGCTAATGAGATTGCCTCGTCAGCACAAATCCACACAAACCATTCACCTTATAAATCATCTACGAATAATTCCCTCATATAGAGACTTTCAGTGGTAACATTAAGAACGAAGTATGAATCAGAGTTATTATTTCCAAAAATATGCCTGCCTAAGGCTCGTTCGATTTCCACACAATCCAAACATTTGTCTGTTTGTCGTGGTCTGGGCGTTTTAATGGCGGTTGGGATAGGTAACATCAAAGCTGCTCGTAATACCTCTTATAACTGCTCCCTGGAGGGTTGTTGTGTTTCTGTGAGTGAGTGAGTTTATTGATTAGCTGTTTTTAGGATTTGCTGTGGTAGCCGCAGGGGTCGCAACACGACAGCGATACTTCCTGTATTGGAATCCTTTATACGCTAAGGTAACTTTTCTTCAGGCGGGCCATATGTTTGTATGATTCACGTCGTTGTATAAAAAAAATATTTGGTACCCCTGAATGTTTATCATTAGAACAACCATTAATTTTCAGGCTGCCTTGCTATAAAACGAAATACTAAGCCTCTATCGCTCTACTGTCTGTATATAGCCTCTTGATAGTAAACGAAGAGCTACAGAACTACAGTTTAAAAATAATTTAAAATCGAACATGCGATTGTTGAAGGTATTGCAACCGTACACTATCATGTTGTTTACTGTGTTAGTAAGAGGTAAATGGATGTGGGACAAACACATATACCTTTATTTTAAAGTTGGTAAATGGTGACTCGACAAGTGTATTTGTTATAACCACGCTTCGCACGATTTTACGCTTCTAAGTAGAAGCCTAATAAATTAACAAATGTTGGGCAGCACAGTATGGTTGATAAAAAAAACTAGGGATCTTAAAGAACAGGTAGAGAGTTCGGTTGATACGATGAGGAGGGCAGGCAGTTCGCCCAGATCTAGGCTCTCGGAAGGTCGATAGAGAAAGGTAGTGCGTTTAAGGTCGGGGGTTGTGATATGCGGGTTGTGGAACAATTAGTGATTTAACAACCTTTTCGATTCGGTGATGAGTTTCGCGTAAGTCTTAGTTAGAGTTAAGTTTTATTGTAAATTTTATATCGATTGATAGTGTGTGCTTTGCTTAAATATTAAAGTAAAAAATAGACTAATAAAGTCTTAGAGTTTCTGTAAAGGATGTTTTGTCTGGTAAGAGTTTTTAGGTGCAGAGCTGCTGACTTTAAATATATTAGGTAATAATTATTTTTTCTATTCTAGTATGTTGAAATTGTAGTACACGTAATTATTTAATGTGTGCATGGTTTGAAATAGTAGAATGTGTGTGCCTTGTATGTATTATTAGTACTGAGTAAAATGGTGACACGGAATTGAACTATTATGGAGTTAGGGGTAAAGTCCAGAACTTGATTGCATCTTATTTAAATAACAGAGTGCAGACAGTTGACATAAATAGGGCTAAATCTAGGTACCCCAGGGTTTTATTTTGGTTCCCTTTTTATTTTTAGTATACGCGAATGATCTCCCTTACATGGTGCAGAAAATAGCGGATAAAGTACTATTTGCTGAGATACCTCTCTAATTTTTAATGTGACCCGCCGGTGTGAAAACATTCACAAGGTAAATGTCTTTTATTTTAAACTGGTTCACATGTAATAATCTTTTGCTAAACTCGGATAAAACCAAGTGCATCAAATTTGGTCTCCCGAATGTGACTTCTGCCATACAAAAGTTCTCATTAGGAATAATAAATTAGAATTTGTTAATTATATTGTGTTTCTTGGAATTACGGTAGACTCCAAATTACAATGGGAACAATAAATAAATAAATAAACAAACATAAATAAACTTGCCTGTAAGCTCAGCTCCGCTATATATCAAGTTAAAGGAATTATACAATTGACGGATCTGGCTACTGCACGCGTAGTCTATTTCAGCTGTTTTCACAGCATTATGTTCTATGGTATACTGTTGAGGGGAACGGCGGCAGACATTGAGACAATTTTTATCTTACAAAAAAGAGCCATTCGCTCTATTTATAATTTGGGCTTCCGAGAATCGCGAGGGCTCAATGACAAATAAAGAATTTTTATCTTTAACTTTTAAATTCCGGTGACTGTACGTTTCAATATTTTCATATGCTCGAGTAGTTTAAAACCAGGGAAGATACACTACACAGTACAACAATGATGAATGATACATGACTTGATCATAACATTTTGAAACTTAAATTAGTGATTATCATGGCTTGAAAATTCATTGTTACGTAATTCTCGGCATCATTGATTGATTGGCATGGTATTAATTCAGGATCTTTCACCGAGAATTATGTACATTATTATATATACTTATGTGAATTTCAGAAGTGTTCATTACTCACCTCTCACTATAAAAAAAGGATTTTTTTTGGGTTCATTCGCGGAGTAAATGTTGCACGTATACTTCAGAAAAGTTTTACACAAATTAAAGCATGTTGTATTTCAACATTGCGAGATATACATACCTTGCAAAATAATTTGACGTTTTATAGTGCCTTCACGGAAAATTGTGTGACATATGAAACAGGCATTATTAATTTTATGTATATGTTTCAAAGGTTTCACAAACATACCCTATCTGATCTAAAAAACTACAACGAAAACTTTTGGGCTTATTGGCGGAGTAAATATTTATATGTATATATCTAAGTGTAATCAAAAACATACAAATACATAAATACTTTGTACAACATATCTGGGGTGATGTATTTGAAATGTATTTGAAAATTTCATTGCGTCTTCACCAATTGTGTGATAGAGTAATAAATAGTTGTAACAGAAGTATTGATGATTATCTCTTCTTTTGTCTCATTTCCATACTAAATTTACTTCGAATACGAACAGACTCAATGGTACTGTTAAATGAAAAACCACCTGTGGGTTATTTGTCTTTTGACATCAGTAAAATTTCATGGTAGATTTTGGGGTAACAGCTCAACCAATTGTGAAGCATGTGGAATTCCTCAAATTTGTGTTTTTAGGATAATAACTTGATATAAAAGTAGCTACGTGCTACGTTTTAAACAGGCAGGCCGTATAATTTATACACCATCACGTCATATTATAAATACAGGTGAATAAAACTGGAACTTGCTGATTACATACATATGTAAATACAAATCCATTTTACGTATAACAATTAAAATAGCTAACAAATAATTTCCTGTAATGCAAATAAAAGATCTTTAAACTTTGAAACACGCTAATTGAAGTTAACATTGTTGCTCTAAACAGAGGAAATTACAACAAACTACTTTGATAAGTTCTTTAAAGATTAAATTCAGTGCTCCTCTGGGGCAAATTGTTGTACTAGGTTTATCAAAGCAACGTCTAAGATATACGAGCGTTAGTCCCGCCCTAGCTGAGCAATGCAACTTTATATTCCCTTCCACCTGAGCCCGCCCACCAAATTACTGTTGTTAGAATAAATGCTGTAAAATGTCGTCTTGAAACACGAAAAGACAAATGCTCTTTTATACAACATTGGTAGGTTTACAAAAATACTAGCCGTACTTGATATAAAGTGGTTATCGTAGCCTATGAAGCAATACAAGAAAGTACCAATAACATCGTATTTTCGGATTTTGCAAGTCCTAAAAAATAGATTTCGAAGGAAACGTGACCTTACCTAAGAGATAATATATATATATACTGTACTACAGATACAACACAAATTTACAATAAAAGGAATTGACGATTTGAAAAACAAAAATAAATGAACTTAGAGATATGAACAAGATGAAATAAGATTGCGCTCAATGGCAAATAAATAAAATTGTTTGTAATATTTAAATTTTTTATGAATGTTACTTATTGACATAAATAGTTTTTTTTTTATAATCGATGGTAAAAATCAATAAAGTTTTCTTCGCATGCAGCATGACCGGTCACACATATTCAATACCACCATTTTTGTGCTTCTCTCTTGACATCAATATATATATATATATATATAATCCAAACTTTTTTTTATAGAATTATGGATCCAGCATTGACTATACAATAGACTTTATAATGTATATATGTATATCTTCAAACCAGGTTAAAAAACTTGTATTTAGATAAGGTTTCGTTTATAAGTTTATGAATATAGATATCTGTATGTATGTACCTACGTATGTATATCTTCACGCCAGGTGCCTCGCGGAGTAGGCAGACAGAATCAAGCCCCATAAGACGCGGTCCATACACACCTCAATCGCTTCTTTAACATTTATAACATGATGCACGCTCGTAGGTTCCTGACGCTACTGACATCACCTTCTGATAAAACTTTACATGTTATTCCTTTAACCAGTGTCCGCCCACCAAATACAGCTATAGTGGAACAAAAGCGATAAAATCTTACTTTGCGATGCAATGCGATAATCAAGTTAGTTGAACGTTTATTGCGTGTTTAGTTGTAACACTGTTCCATTTGTAGCGCGTACGATTATTTTATCTGTATGTGTGGTGAAGGGTATTCAAGACTAAATGTTGGGACGAGTAACTGTACGTATATGAAATAAAGTTTAAATATACATTAAAAATAATTACAAAGGTAATTGAAAATACACACAAGTTTTTAAATGCTCATTTTAAATTATTATGAAAAGAATAAATCTGCACAGATTACTTCCTTACTATCCCGTTTCCTAATCCGTTAGGATTGGTGGTGTCAGTTACCTAAGTCTAAGGATTTGGCGAAGATACAGATTTTTACATGGAGCGACTGCCGTCAGACCTTCACAAACCAGAGGGGAAACCAGACCTTGATTTTCTCACGATATATTCGTGACTGCTGAGCAAATGACAACTACAAATATGTCTATAAATCCGAAAACACAAATTTAGTATTAGATGCCAGGATTTTAACCGGAATCAGTCGGTCAATATACCGTGTTTTTAAGAAGAAGAAGAAGTCAATTCCAAAACTTCCTACTCCTACTAATTTGTTCTGATTAAATTTGTTGTGAGTTCCAAGGCAGCTGTAGTTTAACCCCCGGGACGGCAGTGAACTTCACTGTTAATTGCCTTTTTGTTGGTCGCCGCTGTTAATTCTGGCTACACAGGAGACACAGTGGTGGGTATGAGTGGTGGGCCTGCCCAAGATTTTAGAACAGCACATAAATATATAAAAAATACTGATATGTTTAAAAAAATAGATGATGACATTTTCTTGTTTAAGTTCCTCATGCCACATGTTTAGATTTTTAACTAAGAACACATCAAAAACAATTTGATCAACATCACTTAACTGCCTACAGACATAACCCGGCTATGTTGAGTCAGTTTTTTATTATATGATTTCATTTTTAAAAGTTAATGGTACCATTAAACATATATACGAATTCATCATTACACCCGCATCCATTATTTTTTCCAAAAAGTGATACTGGTTGGTGATTTCTTTTGCACCAACTATATTTCTCAAACTTAAACTTTATTCAGCTAAAAATATTAGAAATATACGTATAACAGAATACCGCGACTATATTTGCCTCTCCTGCTGATATGCAAGATTATAAATTGTTATTATTGAAAACGTGAAAATAAAATTTCTAAAAACATACTTTGTGTACAAATGTGTAGTGATTTTAAATCCACAGATAGCTGTAAACCATTTTTTATTAATATAGAATATTCTTACAATGCCTTTCTGGTACATATTCGAAGTGGCAATGTTTATCAAACTCAATCCTTACTTTTTTTCTCAACCTTTTGATATGGCTCTGCGCAACAGCCCAGAATAATCATAGGATTTGCGTAAATAAGTCCAACACGAAGTTTTTACACAGCGGTATATATGTAAGGTAACCCAAGATGACGTGGCCTTGATACTGCTGGAATGCAGCCTGTAGTGACCTAAAATGATCGTCTAGTTTGTTTCATTTGTTTAGAATTTTAATTATTAGCGTGAATCTATAAACATTAAGAGCGGTTCAGGGAATTGACAGTTAGTCGGTTGTAGGCACGTTATTATGGCGTGTATAACGGTTCTTTGTGGGGTACTTGATAGGAGCGCCTGAATCCTTTACTGACCAGGATAATGCTTAGGTCTTAAACCTTTAGCTAGCCTCAGCGTCTGCGCAGTCTTTTAATTGGAGGTCAGGAAAATTTCCTCTGACTTTTGCTATAATCAGCTTACGCGATTAATATAGTGACTTCTGTCATTATACCAATCTCGTAGAATTTTGGATATTTTTTTTTTGATCGCTGCGCAAAAATTATACTTATTTTGAGTATAGTGTACACTATCATTAATTATCCTTACAGGATTATCGTGGCATGTTTATAAGCTGGGCAATTTCACATGTGAGTTTAAATGGTCTGAGTAAACAATTCAGAGCCGCTAGCGAATCCAGTTGAGTCTACAGAAATCGGGCTGTGCGTAATTTTGCCGCAAATCGGCTCACCTGGAGAGCGGTCTCCAGATGTAAAAATAGCATGCACTTATCAAACCCGCGAGCTATGCTAGAATAATACTATAAGCTAAAGGTACTCTGCCGCCGCTAAAATTAAAAAGTGCATATAAATGGTGTCCCTGGCTATCACAAGTGCGCCATTCATAAACGCCAGCAAATAAAAAAGCCCTTCGCCTCAGCGAGACTGTATGAATGCGTCATCCAGTCTCACCTACCCAGAGGTACCTTGCAAAACAAAATTTAACTTAGCCACTATGCCACAGATTTAGGCATAGGCGTATGATTTTACTTTACTCGCGAACGCGGATCCTGGGGAAAACACAACATAGAAATTTGTATAAAATAATGCAGAATTTCAGTATAAATTAAATCCTATTCTTAAGGCTAAACTTAGCTTTCTGCAGGTCAACTTAGTTGGGCTGAGCTGCGGTCCCGCGAAGAACTCGTGGTCCCGTACTGTGCAGCGTGGAGTCGGCGACCGTAGGCTGTCCCCGGCGGTGTTGCTACGCTGACCTCGGCGCCTTCGCGTTTTCGTGGGGAGCTTTCGAGTACTCGACCCTTGTAGGCTTTTCGTTTTCCGATACGAATTTATTACAGAGCCGAATTAATTATTATGATAAAAGCCACGACGTCGCACGACCGAACCGCGAGAACTCCGGAATCGAATGGACAATAATTATTATGGTACGCGCCACGATGTCGAACGTCCGACCGCCAGCACTCCCGAAACCGAATGACCCGTCCAGCCGTGCGCTTCCATACCCCGCTCCACCGCGCACCCGTCCCATGCGCTGGGGTGACGCGCACACCGATTGGCCATAAACCCATCGCCTAGCGACAAGCATTTTCTCCCATTACCAGCGTGCGCATGTGTACTCAAAGAAAGCCGCCCGTTCTTAGAATAATACAAATTAGATAGGCCGCCTTCCTTTGTCTTCGCCTGCTTTTTGTTATCGATAGCTTTTAAAATTGCTTTTGTGCTTAATGGCAGACACCCGGCGCGTCCCGTCCGGCCCTTTCCGACTTTATGACATCCGGCCGGCCTAACTAATTGTTTTATTTTCAATGCTCACCATGCAATTTACAAATTCCTGCCACCATGCATAGCATTTTTATGATATTCATACGACATGCGGTTATAACTGCCCGAAAATTACACGTATGAAATGTCCATCACGCGCTGTCGCGTGGAGACATACGACCCCTCGAAATACATGTATACACAGCTAAGTTCGCTATCAATTCCACAATATAACTCATCAAAATATAATCTACGTTGTATCATTACATATACACTGCATCGAAAATGTACAATGAACTGCCAAAACGAATGAGACAATTGCCTACCAAAAATATGTTGGTATGCCTACCAAATATATGGTAAATAAAATTTGTTAAATTATTTTTGGATAAATATTATTAAACGAATTAGAGAGACAGATTTTCTTAATGATACATTCTAATAAAAATAAAAAAAAAATTAAGTTGACATTGTTGACTTGATATTTTTATTTTTCTTACACTCTTTTTCAATCGTGATCTTAATTGATCTAAATTTGTTGTAATTGTAATGATTTTATGAAATTGGACTTATTCTATGACAATGCTTGTGATATACAGTTCTTTTTTTTTTTATACAGCATCGGGAGGTATACAAGCATATGGCTCACCTGATGTAAATCGGCTACCGTAGCCTATTAACGCTTGCGATATATTAAGTATCACTTGCGCGATGCCTCCTCTGCTGCTTACACAGCAACTCCTTGGGAGCTTACTGGTGACCTCACTCACACGCACGAACACTACAACCCTCTAGGGAGTTGGTATCTGGCTGCGGTTTTCTGTAAGGTGGAGGTACTTCCCCAGATGGGCTGCTTTGATGCGCCCTACCTCTCTTAACAATTTACTTCAAAATGCTTGCATACCATACACTACATGTGAGAAATGGTTTGTTCATATGTACAACACTTATTTAAGATCTTTCTTTGCAAGAACATAAATTATTAGTTTTCTCTTTCTTTGGATTGAAAAGAATATAAGTCTCAAGTGGCTTTCCATCGGTCCTCAAGTGGGGAGAAACACGTGGGGGCAGACTAAAATAAAGGTAATCGAAACATTGTGGGTTCAAACCCCACCTAGGTAGGAGAGGTGATTTTTGTCTTTGTACAATGGTTTCGAGAATACAGGATAGAAACCTTAAGAATGTCCTGCACTTTTTTCAATATTTTGTAAAATATTGAAAATCAAAAATCAGCGTCGATTTATATACAATTATATAACTATTCTATAGCCTTAAATAGTGTTACATAGATTTTTTCTTGTGATGTAAATATCATTGACTGTATACTTCAAATACTAAATTATTTACATGGAAACATGCATGGAGATTATAAACGATCAAAAAACATACAAGGTATTTGGCACATCCATAATATATGAATTACCATAGATAATTTTAGAAGTTGCAAATGTTTAAATTGGGACGCAGCATTTAATCTCTTAACGTTATTCTATATAATTTTGTACGTTAATTGACGTAGGTATATTCTACACCA
Organism: Pyralis farinalis; assembly: GCA_947507595.1. Lineage (NCBI taxonomy): Eukaryota > Metazoa > Arthropoda > Insecta > Lepidoptera > Pyralidae > Pyralis > Pyralis farinalis. The sequence continues at coordinate 21,826,614 of OX382270.1, forward strand.
GGTCAAAGCTTTCGTGATTCACAAAGTATTAAATAATAATCGTACATTTTCCGCCTCCTATTTTCGTCTATCAACAGCTAGCGTTCCGGCTTTTACAGTAACAAGTAGGTATATGATTTAATACATGTACCCAAACAATGATACATCAATGTAAATACTGTAAATACATTTTATGTCATATTCACATTCTTTATTTAAATAAAATTCATTACATACCTTATATTTTTTAATTGCTATATTAAGATTTGTGATGTGGCGAATTTTTCCATTTACCATCATACATATAACTGTATATGTCTAATTTGGTGTCATCAAAAAGTACCTGACTCTTATCTGTAATGGTTGGCTGCTTTACTCGCTTAAGGTGAGCGTAATTTGATATTTAGATGATGTATCGTACGAAATCATACGGCGACGGTACTGCTGTTATGTAAAAGAACTTATGAGAAAGACTATAATTATGCAGGTTTAAAACCCACGTAATCGACTTCAATGAAGTATTATAACTCCATATAATTATTATACCAAGAATACGATAGATGCTGATATTAAAGAGAAGTTTACAATTTTTTTTTCTAATTGATGAATTGTATAACATACACATAAAAAGTTTGAGCAGTGATAGCCCAGTGGATAAGGAACCAGCCTACCTGGTCCCTGGTTCGAAACCCACACGTCTAAGAAATTATATTTCGAAAGACGTGTGACCTAGCCCAAGAAAGATCTCGTTTTCCCTCTGGGTTGTGGAGATCTGACGCTTGTCGCTCTATGTTAAATCAGTGTCTTCGAGGAAATGGGATAACGTGAAGAAGAAGTGTATCTTACACATAAGAAAAACGAGTTCAGAAGTGAATTAAACTTACACGTACTCGTAATATTAGTATCACGAAATATCCACTTAGTTTATCGCGTTATCGTCAGACCACATAGACATAATGAACAAGACAGATGAGATAAATAAAATAAAAATAATATAAGAGATAGACAATACCAATTAATATATGCATTAGTAAATAAATATTGTGATCGTAGTTAAACAAGATGGGTGAGACAGTCAGTAAAGATATATATCATAAAAATAGATAGTATCCAGACGCAGATTTTTATTCTAGAATTATTTAAGACGTCCGAGTAAAACTTAAAAAATCGGCCAAGTGCGAGTCGGACTCGCGCACCAAGGGTTCGGTGCCACTATCTATAAAAATCGGCCAAGTGCGAGTGGGACTCGCGCACGAAGGGTTCCGTACCATTATCTATAAAAAGGCAAAAAAATCACGTTTGTTGTATGGGAGCCCCCTTAAATATTTATTTTATTCTATTTTTTAGTATTTGTTGTTATAGCGGCAATAGAAATACATCATCTGTGAAAATTTCAACTGTCTAACTATCACGGTTCATGAGATACAGCCTGGTGACAGACGGACGGACGGACGGACGGACGGACGGACGGACGGACGGACGGACGGACGGACAGCGGAGCCTCAGTAATAGGGTTCCGTTTTACCCTTTGGGTACGGAACCCTAAAAACGGCAAAAAAAATCACGTTTGTTGTATGGGAGCCCCCTTAAATATTTATGTTATTCTATTTTTTAGTATTTGTTGTTATAGCAGCAACAGAAATTCATCATCCGTGAAAATTTCAACTGTCTAACTATCACGGTTCGTGAGATACAGCCCGGTGACAGACGGACGGACGGACGGACGGCCGGACGGACATCGAAGGCTCAGTAATAGGGTTCCGTTTTACCCTTTGGGTACAGAACCCTAAAAATCGAACCCGAAACCAAAAGAATAGCAAGTCAGCCGATCCTAATAATATATGTTTGGAATCTTTATTGATTTCTATATTGATTTTATGATAATCACAATTGATTGAAGGTATGCTTACATTTCAGCCGCAGCGTTGCCTTAATAAAACTTTAAAATATTCACCATTACCTAATTAACCCAGGGAATAAAATAAATTATTTTTTAAAAGCAGTAAACATGTTCCTTTTAACTGTTAACAACTGAAGTTTTTTATTTCCCTGCAGAAATCCCGATGAGCTGTCGCCGTCAGGGTGCTTAGACCAGACCTCGGTATTCTTGTCGCACTATATAAAAACTCGCCGAGCGTGTAATCACAGCACTAAATTTACGTCCACCGGGGCAGGTGTTTGTTTTTATCTGTTTGTATACTGTCCAATGAAGTACGTATTTGAATGTAAGCATGAAAGTTTACTTTAAAATTTTTGTAGGATATCGTACTCTAAAGGCATACGGATACCCTATTGTTGATACTCGAATGTGAGCTGTATGCCATGGATTTCAGTACGGAAACCACATTTCATTTATATATAAGTAATCCATAGAGCACACACACGCAGGATTTCAGACCTGTAATTCATTAGTTACAGGTCTAAAATTAAAAAAAATAGATCTATCTACAATTTCACGCCAAATTCACATTACAATTTAGATATCATAAATTTTGACTTAATGAAAAATAAAAGGTAAAAATTCTTTGTTTGATCTACAGAAAGCTCCTATAGATTCACTGTAGCAGGAGTGGCAACTTATTGATTTTGCTTAAACTAATACTTCTTGTATCGTAAGCGCTTATAGGCTACGGTAACTCTTTGAGTATGTGAGAAATATTCAAGATATAGCTGAAGGGTAATTGATGTTTTGGGATCGTACGAGATAGTTACAAAGCTGTTCTTATGTTTTAGTTAACTAGTAAATAACAGCAAGCTGTGTAGGCAGAGCTGATATTTTTTAAATTTAAAAAATATTTAAATATTTTATTTTAAATTTTTTAAAAATATATGGAACCCTGTACGACATCTAGCGACGAGTGCTGTTACTTTTTCTGTTGATGGGAGTGCAGTGCAGACTCTGCACTGCAGAGTGGCCGGCCATACGTTTTCCCATATGTTTTTTTTTCTAATTGGAACGATTTTGGACCGTTCTTCCTCACCAACGAACATTTAAATTTCAAATTAAAGGATACAAAACTACAATATGTTAGCTATTAGTGTGTCGATTTTGGAGTTTCTCACTATTACCGTCTAAACGCTAGCTGGATGACATCAGTCTACCCCAAACGGCAATTTTGAGGGTAATGTGGCTCCGCTGGCTATCGCAGCTCTGCCAATTAAAAATATTTGTCTTAGGTTTTCGCGATTGTTACACATTGAATTAAACAATTTTTAACGGAAGTATCGCGTGTTTTATTTATTTTGTTGAACCTGACATTTCGAACGCTTTACAGCGTCCGTGGTCGCAGGAAGACTGGTCTTCTTCCATCTTCTGGTGACCACGGACGCTGCAAAGCGTTCGAAACGTCAGGTTCAACAAAATAAATAAAACACGCGATACTTCCGTTAAAATTGTTTAATTCAATTAAAAATATTTATATCATAACAAGAGATTACTGTAATATGAGAACAATTGAAGCAGGTAAGCCAATACAGATGTCTGGAACGACACCTCGTCGTGTCGAACACGTATTCCTTCTTCTTCTTATTGCTGTCCCGTTTCTTAAACCTTAGCCTTGAATAGGTCCGCTACCTAAGGGTAACGAAATCAAAGGAGGTAACTGCTGATCGATTTCATGGAGAAGGAGGGATTCTCTTTATAATGAACTCCATCTGTAAGAAGTGACAAGTGAGATGGGAAGGTTTTATAGCTCGAGTTCGAGGTCGGCGGTGCAGTGGCGAAACGCACTCTTATGTTACTTTGACTTCGACGCTCGTGCTTTAGATTCCCACACAGGACAAACATTTGTATACATGAACATGTTTGTTTTTAAGAGAAGTAGGGCGCATCAAAGCCAGGATAAGTATGGTGGACTTCAAAAGTCCATATAGAACGAGCGGAAGAAATCCTCTGTACACGTTGGTGGCCGGTTGGCACCTTGGCAAACACGTGCATAGTTAACAAAACCTTCATTCCTTATATTACATTACACTTACCGACAGATTGGTCAAGTAGCAAAAAACAACTCAAACTTATCACCACGCTCGGGAGTCCGTGGTTCAAATCTCACCTTAGCAGTCAAAGTTTGTTATAAGTTATGGTTGTTTTCTATTTTGTAAAATCGTTGAATGAATGATCAACTCATATTATTTAACATAAAACTAAACCGTCGTGTAACCGAGCAGTCAACAGTAACCAGTTAGCTGAGACTTGATAAAGCCACCGTACTCTGGAGTAGGTACGGTAGTAAGAACTAATGTTATCCTCTCTCAGTGGGTTAGTAAAAATATGGAAAAGAGTTAAGTAGGTTAGGCCACTATACTAAAACATTGTAAATTTGTCGTTATTAGTTCGCTAACGAGAGTGGTTGCCTGTCTTCGATTGTAATTCTTTGTGTTCTCTTTCAAATATGCATAGATAGAACACGTATTATTATGTTGAATAATATGGGATATATCTGAAATTAGTAATGAGACGCTGTTTACTGTAAGTGTAGTGTTTACATATACACCAAAACATTGACACAAACATAAGTGTTTGTGTCAATGTTTTGGTGTATATGATATATATTGATAATAATAATTTATAATTTATAATAAAAAATATCCCATAGCTATGAAGTGATTACCGTATAGCCTTTTTGATTAGATTACTAATAACGAGTTTATGTTAATTTGGTTTTAGTGGATCACTACCAAACGTTGGGTGACTCGACACGAAGAGGAAGGTAATGCTCGGTCGAGAAGTAATCGTCACGCTTATCAATGAGTCACAGAGAAGATTTATGTATCGACAATTTGATAACAATGGCTTCACGTCGACTGCTGAATTTGCGAATTTGTTTGACACCTCGGCATCTACCGTTCATCGATCCTTGCACAAGGAGGGTTTGCATACATAGAGTTTCAGTGTGCTTTAAAATATTAATTTTAGTGTGAAAAAAATGTTAGTAATTAATATCTTATTCAGGTATTTAAAATTAATTTAATATAAAATTATATGCTATTGTTCAATATAAAATATATATTTCATTACATTTTAATATAGGGTAGTGGATGCCACGTAGAAGGGTAGAACATAGGTAGGTTATTTTTTGTTATATAAATTATACAAAGAATGTTAAATAAGCGAGTGAGCTATGTTAGGATCGAGTCACGTGGTGCTCGGTTCTCTGCCTACCCCGCAAGGGATTTGGCGCGAAGTTATAGAAAGATAGATAAATTATACTGTAACTCAGCCGCCCGTGCCGAATTGTAATTATCATAAATTTTATTGTTATAAGGTTTAGCTTCAATTTAGCTTTACATCAGGAAAACGATTATTTAAGCTATAACCTTAACAACTTTGCTCAGTCTTTGCAGTAAAGTAGGTATGCACAAAAATCTTCCAAGATTATTTGTGTATCTGTGTTTAAGACCAGTGGACGAATGCAAGAATTACGATTGATAATGTAGACTATTTGAAAGATCTAGTTAGGTATTGACGGTATATTGCTGATGTAGAAAGTCATTCGGAAATCTTCTAGGCTGTGAAAACTTGAGTTAGAAAGTATAGCTTGCTATACGCAACTCGGTACTTATCCCAAAGCTAACTTATAGAAGCGAGAGTTGGGTAAGGAACAGGGTTGGTTTGAAAGAGAATGTCCGTTTTAAGATTTGAAAGAGCCTGCTCCGTTGGTTCATATATAATAATGTTATAGTAAACTTTTTTATACTTGTCTTTCAAGTGTATTATTTTATTAAGAATACTTACAGTGTATTTCAAAATATAATTACTATAGACACTAAATGCCAATAACAAATCTTCATAAATATGTAACTAAATTGCAGTATTAAAAAAAAGACGTCCAGTGCGAGTCCGACTCGCGCTCTGAGGGTTCCGTAAAAAAATATTTTCGCCAATTATTGTCGCAAAATAGTATTTTTTTTATGATGGTACTACAAATTTACGGATTTCGGATTTTTTCCTTTACTAGTGCTACATGATATCGCTTTTAACCAAATTTTATTATTCTAGGTCAACGGGAAGTACCTATAAGTTTTGATTCCCTTGCGAGTGACAAAATATGCATACAAACAAGGCATAAACAGCCGTATCTTTTGATTGTGTTGATTTAGAAGTTTGATTTTCTCACTGCTCGAAGGGATTACAGGTCTGAGTATTTGATATTAATTTCAGCTCGATCCGTTTCTGAGAAAAAGGTCTTGACAGACAGACGGAAAACAAAGTGATCCCATAAGGGTTCCGTTTTTCCACTTATGGCACGGAACCCTAAAAACAATCAACTGTTTTTTAAGAAACCAACAAAAATAAGCACATAATGCATAATACGTACATACGTATATACCCAATATACATGACCGTATACATACACTGAGTTACGTAGTTGTTATTACAAGTAACTTAAGTTTGAAACCTATGTTAATGAACTACCTTAGCATGAGTAGGTGCAATGTGATCATCTTTCGTTGGGTTGTATATGCCGAGTACCTGTACAACTTTGACATATTTAAACGTCAAAGCCGTACTCGGAAATATATTTATCATGTATGTGAGATGCACGAATTAAAAAGGTATTTTGCCGGTAGTAAGTAAAGGGCAAGAATAAGATTGGACGACTCCGCAAATTTAGAAGATTAGTACGAAACGACAAATTGTTTAAAAGTTCAGGAGAGTTCACAGACCCATTGACAATTTTAGTTAAACTGAGAACTTCTCGACGAAGTTCTAATGGTAGAAAATGAAATCTTTTGCAGCAACGATCGTAACTCTGCGAATATGCTTTCGCCTTTAAATCGTGAAAGAGCAAAAACCTCTTCTTTACCTTTTCAATGCGAGCTTTATATACATTGTAGTGTCAATTGTGATGCAAATTCAAGGTGACTCCTCACGTACGCACAGTATAGGATCTTTACAGTTTTTAAAGAATTGAAGATATTCTATTTATAAATCCTAGGGCCTTGGAGGCTTTAGTAATGATTTGATCTGTTATATATATAATATGTTTGTCAAATAATAGTTTCGGATCGTGAATAACCCTCTAACCTCTGATTTGATTAACTCTTGTACTATTTTGCTGCAGCACTCTATAATTAAAATCGGTGTATAATTACTTTTTATTGACGTGAATGTCAATTCCTTCACAATACACTTAAAATCTAATCAAGTCTTGTTGTAAAAACAATATTTTTTACAACAATACAATCCTATAGTATATGGAAACCGGCAAACTTTCAGTCTACGCTGCCATATAGTGAGCGACATACGGCGTACCTCTCCGCGCGGTCGTCATTCTGTGTGCGGGATGCTCCTCTGTCTCCTACAGTGATTTGCCGCAGGGCGATCTCCACTCTTGCCGTATACCGTACCTGGATTTCTTGGTGTGTTCGTTAGCGCCTCGTTCCCTGCAGTAGTCGGCGACTTCCGCTCTCGTCGTGTACAACAGCACTCGGACCTTCTGCTGTGTCTGTGAGTGCCTGAGTCATCTGCAGTGATAGGTCATAGGGTGACCTACCTCCCTACAGCTTGTTACTCCATCCAGACCATCTGCCGTGTCTGGGAACTATCGGCTATCTCCGCCGGAATCTCCTACAGTACCCTGCCTCATCTCCCCGAACAATGGTTAGACCGATCCTCGCAAGTCCTAAAGCCCGTCCATGTCCGAACTTAATTTCTGTTCGAATTCATAAGTATTTTTATATCAGTGTTTATAAATATTCGTTTTTAAATAAATTTATAACATTTCACCTAACCTTAAATCATATGTAGAAAGAATACGATGACAAAACATATGTCAAAGTCAAAGTCAAAATCTTTTTATTCCGTAAAAATGGCTACATTTGTTTGGAATCGTCACAATTTTTTTTCCCTACCGTGCAGTTCATGACTAGGTGAGCACTGATAAAAATACTGCCAAAAAACTCAGGCATCCCTCTTTTGGTATCCAAACAAATTTACATAATTTATTAATTACATTACAATTGGATCGACTCAATCCCAGGCATTTTTATCATTAATATACACAGATACTTTATAATATGCCCTGCTACACAATTTGGCTTTAATAGTAGTTTTAAATTTGTTTATTGACAATTCTCTTATATTGCTGGGAAGTTTGTTATAGAACCGTATACATTGCCCCATAAAAGAATTACTTATTTTGTGGAGACGGCTTGCATGTAACACAAGATTATGCTTATATCTAGTATTTATATTATGAGTATCACTCTTTTTACAAAATGAGTCTATGTTTTTATGGACATACAAAAGATTTTCATAGATATATTGCGATGCGACTGTTAAAATATTTATTTCTTTGAATTTTTCTTTAAGGCTCTCCCGGGGACCAAGTTTGTAGATAGCTCTTAAGGCTGTCTTTTGCAATAAAAAGATGGTGTTAATGTCCGCGGAGTTACCCCAAAGAAGAATTCCATATGACATAATACTATGAAAGTAGCTGAAATAAACTATTCTAGCCGTATCAACATCAGTGAGCCGTCTAATAGTTTTCACTGCATAGGCTGCAGAACTTAGTTTTCCTGATAATTTTTCAATTTGTGGGCCCCATTGTAGTCTGGAGTCAATTGTTATACCCAAGAACACAGTTGTCTCCACAGGGGCTAAATTAGTTCCATTAACATTGACATTGGTAGTCACCTGTCTTACATTAGGTGTTGAGAACTTAATTACTTTAGTCTTTTTATCATTTAAAAGCAGATTATTAACATTAAACCAATGCATAACTTTAGAGAGAGCATCGTTAACTTCATCATAATTATCTAACTGTCTATTAATTTTGAATGTCAAAGAGGTATCATCCGCAAACAATACAATCTCATGTTTATCCTTTACATAATAAGGTAAGTCATTTATATAAACTAAAAATAAGAATGGACCTAGAATTGACCCCTGTGGGACTCCCATAACTACAGGGGACCCCGAAGATCTTTTACCATTAACATCGACCTTCTGTATCCTATTGCCCAGATAAGAAGACAGAAGTTCGAGAGCCTTGTTCCTGATACCGTAGTGGTGTAATTTTCTGACAAGAGTGTCATGGTGCACGCAGTCAAACGCTTTAGACAGGTCACAGAAAATTCCCAAGGCATCTTGAGAACCTTCCCATGCTGCGAATATACTTTTAAGCAAATGAATCCCTGCGTCTATAGTTGAACAACCTCTCGTAAATCCGAACTGTCTCCTATGAAGCAAATTATGTGTATTGAAATATCTGAGCAACTGGCTAAGCATTAGTTTTTCAAAAATTTTACTGAGAATGGGCAGTATGGAAACAGGTCGAAAATTCGAAGGATCCGAACTATCACCAGATTTAAATAATGGAATGATTTTACTATGTTTCATCAAGTCAGGAAATACACCAGATGCCACACAACAATTGAAAATTGTAGCTAAATGTGGAGCGATTGAAATAATAATAGAAGATATGGTTTTGACAGATAGACCCCACAGATCTTTAGTGTTTTTCATATTTATTGATTTAAAAGCGTTCAAAACATCTATTGGGCTTACAGCTGAAAATTCAAATATTGTGTCGCATTCTACCACGCTCTGTTTGAGAACCAGTTCAGCAGCTATAGAAGAAGACCTAAGATTTCTCGTAGTAATAAGAGGAATGTTAGAAAAATATTTTTCAAACTCAGTCGCAATTTCTACATCATTTTTGATATCTATATCATTTATCGTTAACTGAAAGTCTCGACTGCGTACTTTCGCTCTACCCGTCTCATTATTTATCATATTCCAAACAGATTTAATAATATTTGTTGAACCAGTGATTTTATTTCTTAAATATATACACTTAGCATTGGAACAGGCTCGTTTAAATATTTTAGCATAATTTTTTACAAGTTCTTGAAAAGTCGGATTGTGATTACAGGTTCTTTCTTCATAAAGTTCATACAATTTATTCCGACTTTTATAAATACCAGGAGTTGCCCAATCACTGAATGTCATACGGTCACTTATAGACAGTTGTTTTGGAGTAAAGATTGCATTAAATTCACTAGTGATTAAGCTAAATAATGAACAGTACAAGTGGTCCGGAGTACCGTGATAGGGCAACAATACAATTTTTTCTGCTATATTAGACTTAAATCTTTCTAAGCGGCTTTTACTAAATGGTATATAATTTATTTGCTTTCTTTGTATTTTTGAAGAATTTGGAAATGAAACCAACTGACCTGAATGGTCTGACTGAACTTTATTAATTATAGATTGATACGAAGGTTTTACATTACTAAATATATTATCAATACATGTAGCACTTGTAGCAGTTACTCTTGTTGGCTCTGTAAAAATATGATGCAAATTGTTTGATTTAAATAAATTTAAAAAGTTGTTGTTGGGGTCGGTACCAGAAGCGTGCACGTCGCGACCCTGCCAGTCCAACACTGGACTGCAATTCTGGACCTAAAAACAAACCGCACAGATGCGCGGATTAGGGCGTCCCCCGTAGGCGACGCGCACCGATCCGCCCTCGTCGGTGCGGGTTTAAGTGCATGCGGCGGTGGGGGCCGCCACCCACCACGCAACGCCCAACCTGGCGGGTCGAGGAGAGCTGAGTGTCGTATAGGCACATGGAATGTGAGAGGTGGATTACAAGATAAGATGGATGAGTTGATAGATATAATGAATGAGAGATGCCTAGATGTTTTGTGTGTGTCAGAGACCAAGCGAAAGGGAAGCGACGCCGAAGATCTGCCCGGTGGCATGATGGCCCTGTGGTCCGGGGTGAACCAGGACGATCATGCCAGCGCTGGCGTAGGCGTTGTGCTTTCATCTCGCTTGGCCGCTGGTGTGAAAGATTACGATTTAGTAGGGCCAAGACTTCTCTGGGTTAAAATAAAACTGGGGATTACGCGAGTCTTTTTGGTTGCAGCATATGCTCCTGTAAGCTCTACTAATCCCCAGGAGCTCGAGAAGTTTTGGGAGACCGCAAGGGGTGTTCTGGATTTGGCTGATGCGAATGAACGGATAATTATGTGTGGAGATCTGAATGGATGGGTTGGGACCAAGCGAAGCAGTTATGAGGCTGTGCTTGGTCCATACGGAGATAAGAGAGTGAACGATGCTGGTAAGTTACTTTTAGACGTATGTATGGAACGAAACCTCCTTGTGACGAACACGTTCTTCCATCACAAGGATATTCACACGTACACATGGAGACGGAATGAACAGAAAAGTGTGATTGATCTGATTTTGATAGATGGACGTCTCCGAAAGTCGTTAATGGATACAAGAGCCTTCAGAGGCCCCACTCTTGAAACGGACCACTATCTGGTGATAAGCCGATTTGTGGGCCTTTTCAAGAAGTGGAGGCATTGGCGAGTGCGTATTCCTTTCGGAGACCATGAAAGAATAAGAAGTGAAAAATTGGAAGATGAAAGTGTGAGGAGTACGTATGTACGTCTAGTCAGTGAAAGACTTGCGAACGCGAGTCTTTCCGACTCAGATGTAGACGAATGTTGGAAAGTTCTGAAAGAAAGTATGGTGGACAGTGCGAAAGAAGCATGTGGATGCGCAAAGAGACGTAGAACACTGAAAGGAGATGCCTGGTGGGATGCGGAGGTTCAATCCTCCGTGGATAAAAAGAGGAGAGCGTGGCTGGATTACGTATCATCTTTGCACCAGAGTGATAGTATGAAAGAGAAGAAGAAAGAAATATACCGTCGATGCAAGAATGAAACCAAAGCTTTAGTGAAAGAGAGGCGTGAAAGACTACTTATGAATGAGGAAGAGAGGCTGACGAAGAACTTCGAGGCTAATACCAAACTCTTCTGGAGAGAGGTAAAGAAGTCTCGGAGTGGTTCGTCGGCATCCGGAATGGACAAGATAAATGGTAAAGCTGGTGGCATTCTTGCTAACACTCAGGAGGTGTTAGAACGGTGGAGCGAATATTTTAGAGAAATGTATGATTATGTCCAGGGCGCTGGCACTGTGAATGAGTCTGTGACTGATTCGGCAGTGCCAACGTACCATGAAGACATTAGCATGGATGAGATTGAATGGTCGATACGAAGTTTGAAAAATGGAAAGTCAGCGGGAATCGATATGGTAACAGCTGAGATGATCAAACTGGGTGGCACCTACGTTAGGGACGCTTTCTGGTTTTTGAGCAAATTATGCTGGAGAACCGGAAGAGTCCCGAGCGATTGGAGACGCGCAGTCATCGTGCCCTTGTATAAAGGCAAGGGCTCACGTATGGACTGCGCCAACTATAGGGCCATCAGTTTGATCAGCCTAGCAGCTAAAGTGTATGGAAAAATCATTGAAAGGAGAATGAGGGTGAAATCCGATGGGATGCTTTGGGAAGCACAGGGGGGATTTCGAAGCGGCAGAGGATGTACGGATCAAGTTTTTTCGCTCCGCAATATCGTGGAAAGGCATCTGGCTACAGACCAGAGGGTTTTCTGCGGTTTTGTGGACCTTGAAAAAGCATTTGATAGGGTCGTGCGAAAGAATCTCTGGAACATCTTGCCTAGATATGGGATTGACGGTGACCTTCTACGTGCTGTGCAATCCACCTATGAGGATTGCACAGCATGTGTGAGAGTGGACGGCAGCTTATCACCCTGGTTTGATACCAATATTGGTGTCAGACAGGGATGCGTGCTGTCGTCTCGGCTATTCATCCTGTATCTGGACAGTTGTCTTCAGAGAATGAGAAATATGAATGTGGGAATGCGAATGGGTGGCTCAGTGGTTAACTGCCTGCTTTATGCAGATGACGCAGTATTAATAGCAGAATCATCATCCGAACTGCAAACACTAGTCACAACAATGAAAGACGATTGTATGAAGAAAGGCTTACAATTGAATGCGAAGAAAACCAAAATAATGGTATTTGAAAGAGAGACAACCAGAACGAACACTAGGATTACGGTTGATGATGTAGTGTTGGAGCAAGTGGATGAGTTTGTATATCTTGGAAGCGCTTTTAGAAGCGATGGAAGGTACACCGCTGATGTGGAGAGACGAGTGAGTGCAGGGAATAGCGTGAATGGAGCGTTGGGTAAACTGTTTGGCAGCCGAAATCTAAGCCAGAAGGCACAGCTCGCTGTACACAGCGCGGTGTTAATCCCAACGCTAACTTATGGAAGTGAGAGCTGGGTATGGCAGAGAGAGCATGAAAGTAGAATAAATGCGGTCGAGATGCGAGCACTGCGAAAAATTTGTGGCATAACGCTTGCTGACCGCGTTCGAAATGATGACGTACGAAAGAGAGTTGGACTGAAAGAGAGTGTCGGTGTTAAGATAAGAAAGGGCATGCTCCGTTGGTTCGGACATGTAGAAAGAATGCAAGATGAAAGAATGACGAAACAGATATACAATGCGAAAGTGGAAGGATGTAGGAGCCGAGGAAGACCAAGACTAACCTACCATGACCAAATTGGTCGTGTTTTATCAGAAGGTGATGTCAGGAGCCTTAGGAACCGGCGAGCGTGCATGAAAAGAGCTATGAATGTGAAAGAAGCGAGTGAAGTGTGTAAGGACCGCGTCTTATGGCGCTCAGTTCTCTCTGCCTACCCCGCAAGGGACCTGGCGTGAAGATATATATATATATATATAAAAAGTTGTAGGTAACAGTATTTTTCTCCAAGATATTTATATTAAAGTCTCCACAAATTATAACAGTTTTATGGCTATTAGATAATTTATTTAAGGCATCCTCCATGATATTTGAAAATGTTTCAAAGGGCGTGCTAGGAGGTTTATACAGGTTCATAACAATGAATCGTTCCAATTCAATGCATGAAATCTCTACAACTCGCTCAACAGAGAGGCTCACAATGTCACACCTTTCTTTAAATTTAAGCAACTTATTTAATAATATTAAAGAGCCACCATGTATATATTTCTCTCTGATGAATGAGCTTGCAACCTGGTGGTTATTGAAGCTGAAAATGAATTGATGGTGTTTTAGCCAGTGCTCAGTTAGACATAAAATATCAATATTGCTACAATTCATAAACAACTCCAATTCTAACTCCTTTCCTATCATCCCCTGAATGTTTTGGTGCACCAGGTTGATACAATTATTATTATTTCTATATTCTTGACAATTTACAATTGATGGGGATATTGTATTATTATTACTTTTAGTTTCATTTTGAATACTGCTATTATTACTATTTACATTGCCAGAGTAAAACTCTATTGTCTTGTAAGCTAATTTAAAGAATTTGGAATACCTTCCAAGGTACATAATGTCAAATTATTGAACTGCTCAAAAGAAGCAGGGTTGTTAGCCAAACTTTTGGCTGGTTTCTTAAAACAATATAATAGCGAATCTGCTATTTGTCTTTTATAAAAATTGCTAAGATAAAATTTATCTTCTGTCAAATTATAATGTTTATTATTAAATATATTTATGTCAAGTATATGAAATTTGTCATGATATAATGTCAATGTATGCATTTTATCGTTTAATCTATACCTAGATGCATTTTCCGCCTCGGGCAACAAATGACTGTATGGGAAAGTAAATAAAAACACTTTTCCCACATTTAACTGTTGTAACATATTAAAATATTTAATCATTATATATTTGTTTAAATTTCCTCTCCTCCCAATAAAAACAATTAAAGTTGTGTTGGGGTGGTAATCCCTCTTAACTATTTTATCAACTATTTGAGTGAAACTGGCTCCAGGCAAACAATAATTGGTAACCAGTTTTCCTGATTTTTGTAATAATAATTGGCCCATGTTTTTACCTATTTCATCACTATACATTATTATTTTGGAGTTATTATTTTCGCTATTATTATTTAATGATGATGACATCTGTTTAAAAGCACTACTATTAATGGCCTCATTCACATTGTGGCTATGTACTTGAGATAGTTTCGAGGATTGAGTTACCTGTGAACATTTCATCGGAGTTCTGGTTAATTCATTCCTATTGTACAAGTTACTAAGAGACGATAATTTTTGTTCATTTTCTCTCAAGTCAGCTACTAATCTATCCATGCCTACACTGTATTCTTCAATATCTCTTTGAGAATCCTCATATTTTTTAGTCATTAAATCTAAAGAATTATTAAGTGTTTGGATCTCAGATTGTAGATCTTGAATGATGTAAAACGCAAGTACAAGGATGTAGAAACCAACAACTTTTGTGTTTTTTTTTAACTGATGGTCGAAGCTTAAAAACCGGTGAGGATGTCAGAAAAACCTACAATGTTAAAAAAGCGAGTAAAGTGCTATTTCATGTTAATAACTATTTAATTTACGGCACATTTCACAATAGTTTTTTTGTCCTATGAACGCTTGCAATACATGCAATATCACTCCCGCATTGGCACCCCTGCTACTCGTAATAACACAGCAACTCCTTGGGAGTTTAGTGGAAACTTCACTCACTCACAGGACAGGACACAACAACACTCCAGGCACTTGTTCTTGGGTGCGGTTTTCTGTGAGGTGGAGGTACTCCCCCAGATAGGCTGCTTCGATGCATCTCTCTCAAAAACTCCTAGACCGAGACAAACCGACATGTTCATATTCACAAATGGGATTCTATTATGGGAATCGAACTCGCGAACGTTTCTTTTAAAGTAACATTGCTAACCACTTCACTACCGAGCTCTTCATTATGCCTAATCGTACCCAGACCTGATTGTTTTTGTGTGCATTCTCATGATATCCGCTGGAACGTGTTACTGAGGGCGAACTACATTATATCAATACTGTCGTATTGGCCTCTACCTATTGAAATCGTATCCCTGGCATGCTTGTTAACATGTTGTTACATCAGCCCGTGATTTTACTAGCCAATTATAAAATAATTATCTTTTCATACAACGTCGAGAGGCATACAAGTATACGGTACACTTCATGTGAAGTGGTTATCGTAGCCTATCGACACTTGCAGTACATTAGGTATCGCCCGCGCGATGCTACTTCTATTGCTACCACAGCAACTCATGAGATGCTTACTGATAACGTCCCTCTATCTGCTAGAGTGCAATGTATGTACAAAGTAGTATACGTATCAACTTCTATATTTTACATTACTTAATTTAAAAAATAGTTTCGTCACAATACAACACAGAGACATCTATTGTTTCACTTAAAAAAATATTTGACTTGCGGCGGCCGTGTTCCAGGAGCCATGTTCAAGAAATTTTAATGGACTGCAGACTTAAAAGATCGTTTTAATGAATATGCAATAAATATAATAGCCTATTTAGAAAAAGGTTAACATGAGGAACTGTATTGTATATAAATTATATTTATATTTAAATAACTACTACATTTATGTGTGTAGGTACATTTTGAAATATACGTGCATAATAGAGAGAAATCTCCAAAGTGACTGTTTTGCTTTTTGCTCGATAATAAACTTCTGTACGGAACAAAAACAGTTCATTATCAACCAAAACCTTATACCAAACCAAATAAACTGTTTTTTGTTCCATACTCAGCCTAGTTACGAATTCATTACATGTTTAGACACATAGATAGTAAACATAACTAATAAATATCTAACGAGTAGTACCTGTACTGAATACATAAATGGAATCATTACATATGCTTCATCATTCAAGGAAAAATAGCCTTGTTAAATTGCTAATCATCACCAAAATAATTAGTATATAATACATTATGTATATTATATATAATATTAACAAACTTATTCCATATATGTATTATATAGATATAATAAAGGCAATTGCATAAAGATGGTCTGAAAGAGAGTGTCAGTGTTACGATAAGAAAAGATATGCTCCGTTGATTCGGGCATGTAGAAAGGATGCAGTACGAACGAATGACGACACAGATGTACAATGCGAAGGTGGAAGTATGTAGAAGCTTAGAAAGGCTAAGAATACCTGTGATATCTTTTTTACTACATCGCATAAATAGTAATTAATCAGTAAGTGTCAAACTTGCTGTAAATATGCTTCAAACGAAAATACAACTGTAAATAATAAAATCGTTACGCAAAGTGTGGCCTGTACTTATTGTGCGGCAGTGCAGATTCATATTTCTTTAGAAATGCAACGCACTACGCCAATTTTGTACGCCATGCGTATTATATATGCCATTTGTACAGTACCAACATTTGTACGTTTAACATTTCCTTAAAATAATTTTTTATCCTTTAAGTACGAAATCTGAAATTGTAAATCTATTTTAGAACAATAGTGAATTAAAAACTGACATCAAATTTTTTGGTGGGTAGGCGTCAGGATAATAAGACGTGTCACTTGTGTTTGTTAAAAAATATTTAATTTTAAAATAGTATTACATTAAAATATTATCATAATATGGACATATAGTTAAGTTACATACCAGTGTAGCATTTCCATAAAACAAAGTCCACTTCAACACAATAATAACAGTGCACTATACACAGAAGGCATTTTCAATTGTAAAGTGGTAAATTTTTACAATGGCGAACTTACAAAAATCCATTGAAGACCTCACTGAACAGCTTAATAAGAGGATGGCTCACTTTGATGCAGAGCTGGCAGCGGCCCGAGTGTCTCCAAACACATCACATACATTGGACTCCCTCGCAGCTGATTTTGAGACATTTAGATCAGATACAATCTCCGCTCTTAGCAACATAAAGTCAATTGTCTCATTATTAGCACATGATGTGGAGAGAATTGAGATACGCAGTCGTCGCAAGATATTATTGGTCCACGGAGTGCCCGAACAAAAGGAAGAAAACACCACCAATGCTGTTTTGTCTGTGTTCGCAGACTGTTTAAACTTTCCTGTGAGTCCAGCTCATGTTAGCAGATGTCAACGCATGGGGCGCTCAGTTAGTGGAAAACCAAAACCCATTCTTGTTAAGTTCCAAGATGTAGCATGGAGAGATAGGGTTTGGTTTGCTAAAAAGCAGTTTAAGAATAGCGGTAAGACTCTGTCCGAGTTTTTAATACCATCGCGTCATAGACTGTTTATGGCAGCACGTTTGAAGCTCGGAGTGTCTCGGTGTTGGACCCGTGACGGTGAAGTTTTCTGCATAACTGGAGATGGAAAAAGGCAACGCATAGCTTCCCCGGCTCAGTTGGATGTCATGGCTGGCCCCGGTTCAGCGGGTGAAACGAGTGTAGGTGCGGGAAAGGCAATGGAGGAGTCTTCGACGCAGGCCCCAACACAGAAGGCCATCCAAACACGAAAACGAGTAACCCCGTCCGTGAAAAAGTAGTAAATGTTTAGCCTTTGTTCTAGTAAGTGCAGTAGGTATGTGAATAAGTTCCACACTATATCTGTATGTACCCGCGCACTATTTTTTGGAACTTTTTTCTTAGCTTGTCTCTGCAGGTAAGTTTAGAAAATATTATTTCATGTCTAGCTATTCTGTTACTGTATTAATGTGCTTTTATTTGTTACGGTAAACATGAAAAATATACGATACGAGTGACCAATTGCCAAAGTCATTAGTGACAGACGTGAAATAATTTCTTTTTGATTGTTGGCAATCAGACACTACTCGAAATTTTTTTATTGTTCATAATTATTCTTCATTATATACTTTTTCATTTACTTTCTTTAATACGCAGAGAACAAGCCTAAACTTAGATAGTAAACTAAATTGAGCTGGGTAATGTGAGGAACTTTTGTTATTATTATTTTTTCTTTTTCTTTAAAGCTGCTGGTAGGTAACGATACATGCGCGAAAGTAAGCGTATTTTTACATATATATTTATATATTATTTTCACCTATATACGTATAAGTTTTGTATATATATATATATTAGTTATATATTTAATTTTTGATATTTAACATTATGTCAGGTACTGATGATGAAGAAACTAGTGACAACTACTTCTCAATAAGTTTATCCGACAACTCTGCTAGGAGCGATAGCTTTCATAGTATCGATGATATCCCCCTCTCAGAAGCTCTTAACGTCGCGTTTACTGATGTTGCAAAAAATTTTAACGCTGTTCACATTAATGCGCAAAGCATTCCTGGGCATTATTCAGATATGTTGCTCACTTTTGGTAGTAATAAAAATATTCACGCTATCTTGATATCAGAATCCTTTCTACATCCTTCGCTACCGTCGACCTCCTACTCTCTCCCAGGTTTCCAGCTCATCCGCAATGATCGAACTACTTCTGCTCACGGTGGGGTGGCCATCTATCTTCGTAGTCATATACCATTTACCATCCTAAACAAGTCTCCGCAGCCTCCTCCGCCGAATACTGCTGAGCATCTCTTTTTAGAAATTTCTCTAAATAGCATTAAAATTCTCCTTGGTGTCTACTATAGCCCAAATTTGACAGTCAATTACTTTTCTTCTTTTGAAAATCTTCTCGAAGACTTTAGCTCCGCGTATAGCCATTCTATTATAATGGGTGACTATAATACGTGCCTTTTAAAAAATGATTTTCGGGCTCGACGTCTACAAAACATTATTAATTCTGTTAATATGAATATTCTTCCTTTAAATGCAACGCATTATTTTCCTAACTGTACACCTTCACTTCTTGACCTTATGATGGTTACTTCCGTCGATCATGTTGCGATGCATGGCCAGTTAAGCGCGGACGCATTCTCTTATCATGACCTGGTTTACCTATCCTACAAAATCCGTCCTCCTAAACCCAAACCTAAACTCCTCATGCAACGAAACTTTGGTGGTATGGATATTGAACTTCTACGTAACGATGCGAAGCAAATTAACTGGTTGCTCATTGATAATGCAGACACAATTGATGCCAAAATAGAAATATTTAATTCTTTGCTCAAGCAGCTGTACGATGTGCATGCACCTATTCGACCGGTAAAGCTCAGACATCTGCCAGCTCCATGGCTAACGGATGATATCAGAGTACTCCGTGAAAGGAAGAACCGTGCAAAAGCACGTTACAAAGCAGATTCCACAAACACAATCAAGCGAGATAATTATCACCGCATAAGAAATCATTGCAATAAGGTGTGTAGGGATGCTCAGCGACGCCACATTCATCAGTCAGTTGAAAATGAGGACCAAGCAAAAGTTTGGAAATTTCTCAAAAGCATGGGAGTGGGTAAATCTCAGAATGCAAATACTTCCGATCTTGATCTGGATCTAATTAACTGTCATTTCTCTTCTTGCTCTTCTCTTGACATAAACGTCAAAACCGACACGTTAAATCAGCTTTCTACGATATCCCCTCCAGACTATTCTCCATTTGTTTTCGTTCCATTTACTGATTGTGATGTTAAGAGAAGCATACAGTCCATTGCATCGAATGCTGTTGGAGTTGATTGCATTAGCCGTAAAATGATCACTCCTCTAATCGATATCCTTGTTCCTATCCTGACAAAAATCCTAAATTTTTCTATTTCCACTGGTTCATTCCCAAAATGCTGGAAGGATGCTCACATAATTCCTTTACCTAAAAAGCCTTTTCCTTCTTCTGTCAGTGACTACCGTCCCATTTCGATACTCCCTTTTCTTTCCAAAGTGCTAGAACGGTTAGTACATTGGCAGTTAAGTTATTTCCTCTCCTCCAATAATATTCATAATCCTTTCCAATCTGGATTCCGTCCTGGTCATAGTACGGCTACTGCGTTAATCAAAATTTCTGATGACATAAGACGTGGCATGGAAAATCATCAGCTCACAGTATTGACATTACTGGATTTCAGCAATGCCTTCAATACAGTTGATTTCGATGTCCTTCTGGGAGTATTATCTTCTCTTAACATATCTCCAACAGTGATTGACTGGTTTCGTAATTACCTGTACGGGCGACGGCAACGTGTCAAAATTGATGATACCAATTCTACGTGGTGTGATACAAATGCTGGCGTGCCGCAGGGTGGTGTGCTGTCTCCTTTGCTTTTTTCTCTTTTCATTAGTTCAATAACTCACAGAATCTCTTCATCCTACCATCTTTATGCAGATGATTTGCAGATATATTCTCAGGCCTCTCTCATTAACATTTCACAGTGCATTAACGAGATAAATGTAGACTTAGATTTGATATCGGCATGGAGTAAACGCTTCGGACTGAAGGTGAATCCACACAAATTTCAATGCATTATAATAGGCAGTCCAGCGTTTATTTCCAGGGTTGATGTTTCTAAAATCCGTTCGGTTGTGTTTGATGGTGTCTGTATTCCATTCAGTGGAACGGTGAAGAATCTTGGAGTTACTTTTGATTCTACGTTATCCTGGAGGTCGCAGGTGGCAGAGCTCAGCAGGAAGATGTTTGCCGCGTCGGCGTCTCTCCGTCGTATTAGAAATTTTCTACCCACTGCCACTAAAGTTGTTCTTGCACAATCCCTTTTGCTTCCTATCCTTGATTACGCTGATATTTCCTATCCAGACCTTAATGTAGATTTAATTAATAAATTAGAAAGACTACAAAATCTCTGCATTAGATTTATTTTCGGGCTCCGAAAATATGATCATGTATCTGAATACCGTCAACAACTGAAGTGGCTTTCTATCCGTCAGCGCAGAAATATGCATATTCTTTCCTTTCTCTACTTCATACTCTTTAATCCTAAAGCTCCTTCCTACCTCAAAATTTGGTTCAAATTTTGTTCTTCCTCTCACAACTTACAACTTCGCTCCTGTGAAAATCTTATTCTTTCAGTCCCGTCTCATTCCTCTAAATTCTTCGATCAATCGTTTACAGTTCAGGCTATTAGGCTATGGAATACTTTACCTATAGTCATAAGAACAGCAAAATCTATCGCCGTGTTCAAAAAACTTGTAAAAAATCATCTCCTTTATTTGACTTCAAAAGCTGTACACTGACATTAAGTATGTATAAATATACTTATGTTTGTATATTTTATTTATGTATTTTATATATTATGTGTTTTTATTTGTTTATTTATTATTATATATGTATTGTTATTTAGTATTTGTACACAAATGTATACCTATGTATATATTTACACATATATAAGTAATAATATTAATAAGAATAAATTTTCCTTCCTTGTTAACCCTACCTTCTCTGTACGCCGATTCGTTACCTTAAGGTTGCCTTGAAAAGATTGCTTTTAGCAATAAGGCCGCCTTGTTGCATAATAGGTATTCATATTTTACTATTTTTTAAGAAATTTCCTGTAAAATTATTATGTAAATAAAGCTTATTCTATCTATTCTATCTATCTATCAAAGTGATATAATAGGTAATTTAAACTTCGATTATGATAACATTGCATTCGATTCGATTATGGTAACGCTTGTAGATCGTGTTCGTAATGGTGATGTAAGAAACGGAGTTGCTCTGAAAGAGAGTGTCGATGTTAAGATAAGAAGAAGCATGCTCCATTGGTTCGGAATGTAGACGACAACACAACTCAGATATACAACGCGAATGTAGATGGATGTAAGAGCTGAGAAGAGGTAAAATTGTCCTAGCATAACTAATTTTGGAGTCGCGTTTAATATTGGGTTTTATTCGAAGGTGATATCTTCACAGCAGCCTTATAACTAGGCGAGCGTACATGAGAAGAGTAATGAATGTTAACGAAGCGAGTGAGTTGTGTAAGGACCAAGTCATGTGGCGCTCGGTTATGTCTCCCTACCCCACAAGGGATTTGACGTGAAGTTATAGGGGCAACGCAAACAGAAGGCGATAAGGCGAAGGTACGGTACAGATACGGCACGGATACGGTGCAGGCGCGACATCTGCGCACATAGACGCGGCGACGGTACGGCAAGTTATGTCATTATAAAGCGTGATGTTGACGACGTAACATGTATTCCTCTTCCGACGAAGATGAAGATGCACTGGCTTTGCTACAGATTATTAATTTACAGCAAAGACCAAGAAGGTATTGGATACATCCAGTGTGGAGAGAATCAGAAGAACACAGGTTTCATACGATAATGGAAACTTTATATAAATATCCTGATCGTTTTCGCACAATTTATAAAATGTCAATTTATAAACTGTACCCTGTCTTAGTGTAGTCGTAGATATTTGGGTATTGCTCAATTAATTCGCAAAACATAATATTAAACTCAATGTCGTCACGCATCCTGTATACGAATCGACGTGCATTTTGCTCAACTTATCTGTTCGTGACAATCGTGACTGAAGGCGGCAAGCGGACGGCGCAGGTACGCCACCCCTCGCCCCCCGCCACGTCGCCAGCAGATGCGACACCGGGAAGGCGCAAGCGGCGTCTCGCGTTGTATACAGTATGAACAAAGATACGAAGCGATATATTTTAAACTTAAAATTTTCGTCCATATGGGTCGATCCATGGTTTTACATGAAAATCCGATGTAATTGAATTTCTTTTGTTTTTAATATTTTAAAGCACTTAAAGGCAAACATTGTGGTTACATAAATTTTTTTTACTCTACGTCGGGTGGGAGACAAGCATACGGCCCACCTGATGTGAAGCGACTACCCTAGCCATATTCACGCTCGCAACTTAAAATATCGCCCTTAAAATGCCGCCGCCCCCGCTGCCAACGCAGCATCTCCTTCCTTTCTAGTGACCTCACTCACTCGCAGGAACACAACAACCCTCAAGGGAATTGTTATTTGGCTGCGGTATTCTGTGAGGTAGAGGTGCTTCCCCTGTTAAGCAGCTTACAATTACGCTCCCTACCTCTCTTTTCGCCATAGCTTCGTTTGTCAGTCAGCAGTTGACTTTGATTCAAAGATGTTGATTAACCACTTACATCCCTAATCATAGCGCAAACATAGGTACCTATGCATGTTGCATATGTAAATAGTGGTCTTGCCAGCGAAAGAACGAGAGAGCGAACAAGCGAGAACCCTGCCCATCCTGCTTCCGTCTCACTTACTCTACGGACCAATTCAAGTATTAAACATTCACTCATCATCGTTACACATGTACTCACGATCATATTCTATAAAAAGGAGTAAGTAGCTAGAGCGACAGCATCACAAACTAATGATCCATCTGCCACTTTTAGAAATTGATTTGAATTATATGATACAAAAGGAGGAAAATGTTAATTCGAAAAAAATCCGAAAGGATGTGCAATAAGTGTTATTTCCAATAAATAGCACCTTGTATAATAATACTCTGTGCCGTACCGTCGCCGCGTCTGTTTGCGCAGATATCGCGCCTGCGCCGTATCCGTGCCGTATCTGTACCGTACCTTCGCCTTATCGCCTTCTGTTTGCGTTGCCCCATAGAAATAGGTATTTTAATGTAATTATAAAAAAATATTATTAAAATGTGATTTTAGACATGTATTCCCAATCTCACTTTAATCGTAAAAAAACCGTAATAATATTTTTGCTAGAAAAAGTAATGATCAGATTGAAGATTTATTAATAGTGACACAAACCTAATCTACAAATAACAAGTGTCAGGGTATGTAAATAATGTCTGTTTATCTGAGGAATACAAAATAATTCATGCATACATACACACAAATACACACTCAATATCATATAATACACATAACACATGAATGAGATGGTGCTGATGATGATATCACTTTATATTTTATGGTGTAGTCATTTATCCTGTCACTTCATGTGTATAATATAATACTTGGATACAAAAGTTATTAAGCCTGTACAACATGTAGGTTTTGACTCTGATGATGCGCGCACACTGCATAACTTATACGTTGAAAACATAATTGAACCTGTTGAGAATGCGCAAGCTTGCATGCCAGAGGAACACCTGCCTCGTCTTTTTTATTTTTTTATTTGTCGGCCATTATTACCATGTTCCTTAAGTAATAGGAACAGTGTTCCTGAACATTCCAATTCTACTTTTTTATATTATATTTCATATAGGAACGGTGTTCCTGAACATTCCAATTCTACTTTTTTATATTATATTTCATATAGGAACGGTGTTCCTGAAAATAAAGTTTCAGACTAATAAAGCGACGGAGTGATTTGTTGAAAGGAAGCCATAGTTCCGACTGTGTGCCGTTATGTATGTAAACGGAAACACGCCTCGTCGCATCAACAAACGCTTGGAATGTAAATGCCTTTCATTCACAGCCATATTTCTCACTAAAATTAAACTTTGACATAAAGACGGACAATATAAATACAAAATGACTATATTTGCTTAATTTCCTCGACTTAGTAAACAGGTTCCGGAGCTGATTGTTTTAAGAAATACACGAGTCATTAGCGACAATGACTTATTGTCTTTGGATAGAACTATTTGTGCTTAAGAATTATTGTCTATGACTTCTAACCGTAGAAAATTAACGAGCAAATATCAGCTAAACCCATCATTCTCATGACCTTGGAACAGGTCTGAATTAAAAAAAACAATTAATTGAATGGCAGTGATTTTTGGTTGGATTGGAGTATCTCCCGCGATTCTGTATGAATAACCGAAGTTAACATACAAAGATCTATTATAGTAACTTTTTGATGGATCATAGTGGAACAAGGCACTCTGTCAACACTGTTAAGGAGCAGCTATACCGTCATTAGTATTTGTGTGCATGAGCATGTCTGTTTGTCTTGATCTGGGTATTTTTAAAAGACGTAGGGCACATTAAAGCAGCCCCTCTGGAGAAATACCTACACTACAGCCAAGTAACAACTCCCTGGAGAGTTGTTGTGTTCTTGCGAGTGAGTGAGGTCACGAGTCCTAAGGAGTTGCTGCGTTAGCAGAGGTGGCATCGCGCATATGATAATTAATGTACTGCAAGAGCTCATAGGCTACAGTAATCGTTAGGCGGTACATCATGTAGGATGTATACTTGTATGCCTGTTTAGGAGCTTTTTGTACACAACCCAATGTTGTATAAAAAGAGCTCCTAGATGAGTTGCTGTTAGCAGCAAGGGTGGCAAAGTACTGGCGACACCTACTTATATACTTATTTCCTATACTCTAAACTACTATGTATTAGTTTAGAGTATAGGAAATAATAAGTGGAGCATATGCTTATATGCGTCCCAATGTTTTATAAAAAAAAATCCGAAATAAAAGAAAACTAAGCTATCCCATGACAATTGTTCTTTGGTATATACCTATATATCCACTAAGTAAAGAGAGTATGGGTAGTGGCTGAAATAGAATATCATCGGCAAAAGCTATTAGCAAAGTTTATACCTCAACATTATTTTACCAAAGTGGATTATTATTTTATTATTATTATTTTTTCATTCATTTTCTTAGGACAATCTCCAGCTACGGCTATTAACCATGAACTATTATCATATACAATTTCATTATAATTCTTGTTGTAGTTTTAATGTGCGCACAATATTTGCTTACTCCATTAGATCGCATACAACGTAGAGTAGTTCGAATCGTCGGCGACCCAGCGATC
This sequence comes from Pyralis farinalis, assembly GCA_947507595.1. Taxonomy (NCBI): domain Eukaryota; kingdom Metazoa; phylum Arthropoda; class Insecta; order Lepidoptera; family Pyralidae; genus Pyralis; species Pyralis farinalis. Next base: position 21,852,813 of record OX382270.1, read on the forward strand.
TCCGTTCGGCTGAACTCACTTTGTACACGAACAGACGTTGCTTCTCTTTGTGTACTGTAGAAATTGTATCATGGGGAGTGTTCGGGGGAGCTATTCGACTTAATACCGCTGAGTTCCACTCTTGTACCACTCGCCACAAACTAAAATTTGACCCTCATAATTTTGATGAGTGACAATCCACTACAGTACTAACGATCCGGCCGGGTTTTGCACGTGTGCCATAGCCACGCCATATGGCCTGTGATGCACGCTGATTATGCGGCTTTCTGAAGGTCAAATATTTTTAATTTTAAATCGGTTCAGTAGAGCTTGAGGTTATCCATTACAAACAAAAATACGAATCATTTCATTTCTGTTTATGATTTTTATTTCATAGTAGATATGAGTAGTAGAAATGCATAGTAAGCGTTATGCACATGTGTATATGTATGCAAGTGTGCATGTGTGTATATACATATATACGTGTGTGTATTGTAATGTTTAAAATATTTAATGTAATAACCTTTTTGAATAATATATTTTATAAAACCTTTGTAGAGATATACACTACATTGTCTCTGTGTACCGAATGATGTTTGTCAAAAATATTTATTTGTAATTCAAAATTTTAAAATATTACATTTTAGTGTCGGAAAACAGAAAACAAGGCAGTCTGGAGGAAGCTTTCGAGTAGTAGAGATTCAGTGCACCACGTCTGAGACCACCAGCCTCCTGCTGAGGGCTACGTGGTGAACCCTCGGGATATTACTACCTTTTCCAAACTCGATAATCTCCGGACATCTAACTAATCTAAAAATTATAATTCCTGCAGCCTCTGTTGTGGACCACGGCGGCTGACGGAGTTACCGCTGTGGTGTTGGTCCGTAAGTCGGTCCACCAACAACTTCGACATCTGGATCTGCGTGCTGGCTAGCACGCTAACCAGCTGTCTACAGTCGTCGGCCACTATAGCCGGCGGCCACTCAGTGCCACATTCCAGTGAACATAACAGTGATATTCCGGTTAGACAAAGATAACGCGAGTTCTTAAAGACCTTATTTAGCCGAACTTAAAGTGAATCTTTTTTTTTATATTTTGTATAAATAATAAATAATAATAAATTTGTAACCCTTTTTGTACACTCTTTTCCTCAATAAGTAACATAACAGTATGTGAGTGTGTATTTATATAGGACTATGAGCGCTAAAATTATTTATCATGTTGTGTGCACGTGTCAATGGATTACAGTTCAGATGTAATAACAACTATTTATAATTTAAACTAGATTTAACTGTAATTTGTATTGTGTACCTAAATAAATAAATAAAAGTACTATTTTTGAGCCATTTTCTACCACGTACTGTTATATCCTAAGCTATAAGGGGATAATGCCACGCTATACATCTCCATCTGATCTCCATGCATAGTCGGCACAATCATCATAAGTCTCGGTACACGGAGTAGCTGGACGTCAGTCGTCCGGTAACCATCATATAGAGCACTCGCCTTCTTTACTCAAAGTATTCATTGTTCCAAGCCTAATAAAACAATTCAAAATCTGCTTTTGTTTTTTAAAAAGGCTTCTAACACAACCCATATAATAGTATCGTGAATTTGTGGAATTTGAAGGAATGGCTTTCAAGAAAAGAGTCTATGTTTTTCTAAAAACGCTGGCAATGGATCAGGGACCCTTTGGTATCGCTGATGTCTACGGGTGGTAGTGACCATTTACCACCAGGTGACCCACATTGTCGTTTGCCCCCTTCCTATATAATAATAAAATAATAAAATGCGAAGTGTCCACAGTCAGAAAATATTTGCACAACCGTTGTTTTAATCTTCACGCCTTTATGAAGTTCCATGGTCAATATTTTATTTCAAAAACATTCCGTTGACAGATAGGTATGCTCCCATTACAATAAATGGTCCATTATAATGGTTTATGCCTCAATAATATACAGTAAACAGCTTCATTGTTCAGGCACAACAAACTCAGTTAGCCTCGTACATTCATGCCATATCTCTCAGCTATCGCGGCTAGCAGAAGCGACTCATAAATAATACGCCGCGTAACTACATACTCTGATTAATCTTATGTGCAGTATCTACGTACAAGCTTATGTGAAACCAAGGTAGATCACAAGGAAGCTATTCACTTTGAGACTCAAATTTAATGTTGTAAAATTGTCATAATTAACTTTTAATTCCATTATTGCCATTAATTAAAGAAACTGAAAATCCTTCTACATTAGAGGTAGAGATTTCGCTTACGTAATAGAAAAGACAGAGCTTTCCGATAGAGAAAGATATAGCTTTCTAAGTAACTTAATCACTTTCAAAAGTATAAAAAACTTCAATTGAATTCTAGTATTAATGTCTTCGATATACTAATTTAAATTATGCTCAACTTTAGTTTAGGAAAGTTTAGTTTAACTAATGGTATCTGTGTTATTATGATTTTGTCTGTTATTATTTAATAAAGTTGTGTTTGCATATAATTGAGTTGTACAAGAATCTATTTTCTAACACGCCCATTGCGATTTTTGGTGTCGAGATCTCCAATCGCATGGAGAGATCCAATCTGATGTCAGAGGAGCCGAGTTTCAAAGTCATCTTTTACCATTGGCATCTAAGAAACTTGATATGCTTAACCTTCCTATACTCGCGCGTTGGTCTGTGAGACCGACGAAACACATTTTCGTAATTATTTTTATGCAGGTAAATCCTAAGAAGTCGAGTTCCTTGCTAGCTACCGGATTTGTGGCTAACTTCATTTTAGTGCACGCCGCGCGATCGGGCGAAAAATACTTTTGTTTGGAACATGCTGTAACCGTATGCCCTGATTGTTATGGTGAAGCTCAAAACTAAGCCAAACATAGATAAATAAGTCCTTTGATATGTTTATTATTATTATTCAGAAGTTTATTTTGTTTTTAAAAAGAAGTTCAGCTTTAATTTTGTTTTCCTAGTACTTAAGAAAAAAATCTCAAATTCGAAGACTGATTTGTGATAGTAAAAATTTATAAAAGTATTATTTATACTATTTTGTTTCATTACATCCTAAACTTTGAAATAATACTAATAGTTTTTGGGCTTTTTAGTAAAAAAATATGTTGTAGGGGTACAAACTATCGGTCTGTGACACCGTACGCGAGTATAGGTGTTACAAAAATTGGCGCGAGTATAGGAAGGTTAACGCAGCAAAATAGTGCTTTAGTTCCGGGTACATGTTTTACTGTACAAGTCTCAAGTGCGACAGCAAAGTATTTTACTTTTGGATGGGAGCACGTGTGAGAATTCGTGACGATTTCAAGCGGATGCGACATTGAATTCTTGAATATAAAATATTTTGCATCCGTATATGTGTACTATAGATTTAACAATATGGTTTATTCCAAGTAATACGATATGATGCTTACATTCTACGAACACACTTCTCAGCATCGACAAATAATTCATGCACACTCATTGAAGCCAAAATATTAGGGGTAAGAATTTACATGTTTACAATTACAAAGTATTTTTACGATCGAACGCCCGATTTTGACTAGCAATTAGTGATAGATTTAGTGGCTAGTAATACTATTTTAACATCAATACCCGTTGGTTCGATTTCCACACAAGACAAACTTTTGTGTACATGAAGATGCCTGTTTGGTATAGATGTTTTTAGGAGAATAAGGCGCATGAAGCAGCCCGGTTGGGAAAGTATCTCCAATTCATAAAAAACCGCGACTGAATAACAACTCCCTGGAGGGTTGTCATGTTCCTCCGTGTATCACTTGTACTTGTACAGCTGTACTCAGAAGAATAAACCTTTATGTATTAAATTTATAGTTCAAGTAATTATTGTAATTTGAGATATAAGGTACATAAATTATTCTGCTTTATCTGTTAGTTAAACATATCTTATAATGCATTAGCATTTATTTTATTATAATTTTCAAGTTACGGATTTTGAAAGGAAATGTCAAATTCGTAACTTGAAATTTATGATTTGTTAGCTAAAAAATTTATTTATACAAATTATTTAGCTAACAAATTTCAAGATGTATTTAAAACTAACTATCTGTTACGATTTTGAAAGGAAATGTCAAATTCGTAACTTGAAATTTATGACTTGTTAGCTAAATAATTTATTTGTACAATTTATTTAGCTAACAAATTTCAAGATGTATTTAAAACTAACAGACAAATCACAATAATTTTATGTGCCTTATATTTCGAATTACAATAATTATATGAACCATAAATTAAATTCATAAAGGTTTATTCTTCTGGGCACTCGCTCGTGTTACATAATTCGATGTTGATCTCAACGTTAACGAAGGAAGTGACAGCCAGGTATGGCAAAGAAAGCATGACAGTATAATAAACGCAATCGAGATGCGAGCGTAATGCTTGTATACCGAGTTTGCAATAATGGTAAGATAGAGAGTTGAATTGAAAATGAGTTTCTGTGTTTAGATAAGTAGAGGCATGCTCTATTAATAAGCACCTACATATGGAAATAATGCAAGAGAAAAGAACGATGAAAGATATAAAGAAGAGAAGGAATGTAGAAATGGAGAAAGATTTACTTACTAATTACGATTAAAGGCGGGTTTTATCAAAGGTGCATAAAAGTTATGAATGTTAAAGAAGCGGGCTGTGTTAGGACCCAGACATGTAGCACTTGCCACTCAACGTGATCATAGTTAATTAGCTCTTTCCGAGTAAATACTTATTTACATGATAAAATTAACTGATTTACAGTGACAGCCCAGTGGATAAGGAATCGACCTATTGACCAACTGGTTCCCCGTTCAATTCTTGGTGTGTACCACTAAATTCGTATTTCCAGATTTATGTAAATATTTGTAATTATCACTTGCTCGGCGGTGCAGGAAAACATCGTGAGGAAACCTGCACATCCAGGAAATTATATTTGTGTGGTACCTAAGTCTGGTTTCCTCTCTGACAGTGGAGATCTGACGGATGTAGTGCCATGTAAAATCTCTATCTTCGTCAAATCCTTAGGCTTAGGTTGTGTTCCCCGCTAATCCTAACGGAAAAGGAATCGGGATAACACTAACAAGAACTAGATAATTTACCTGATAGTACAGGTAAATGGGTTCGGAAACCTATAATATTTGACAACTATTTTGGTTTACCTAAATAACAAACTTTTAGAAGATGAAAGTTTGTAGAGAAGATAGAAATGCAAGCACGCATCTAGTAAACAAAAACAAAATAACTCTCAAAGTAAAATCAATAGTTAATATGTACATAGTAAAATGTATACGCCTACCCTAGTTCTTGCCTCACAATTGTAATTGTATCAAGCACGTTGGTAAACGACGATCTGCCGGATTTGGGGCAGCGGACTCCGGTAATAAAGCTTGGTCCCGTTCGATTACGCCACTAAATCAGACTGTCGGCTCGCATAGATATACAGGGTTAACTTCTGATTTCACGTGTCCCCGACTTCTATCTTCAGACGGATATTGCCAAGGAAAGATCGCCCGTTCTCTTATTTATTTTTATTTTCCCCAGCGTTCGGACGGTGCGGTGTATAAATTGTTGTTTTAGTGTGCAGTAAATTATTATTACAGACCATTAGAATCTTAATAAGTGTTTTGTGTGCAATAAAGGTTCTACAAGCGATGACGCGGGGTCTTAATAGATGGTAATGGAAGCTCCTGTGGGGTTTAAATTATGGGGTTAAGGTAACAGCCTGTGGACACGTTTATAGATGTAGTCATTGTTTGTACAATGAGAAAACTTTCAGAGAGGCATTTGTTGCATTCGTTGGCTTCGCCCACGTAGTTCCGCTTTTTAAGATTTACACAAGAAGATTAAATAATTAAAGTAATTTTGACGGGTTCGGTGGCGTAGTGGTTAATATTTTTTCTCTTTAACATTAAGACAACGATTTGACTCTCACGTCGGACGAGTAAAACTGTATGCAGAAACAATTATTAAGAGAGTATGTATTTTCAAGGGTGGTAGGGTGCATTAAAAAATCCGTCTAGGGAAGTACCTCCATTAACAGAAAACCGCAGCCAAATAACAACTCCTTGAACGGTTATTGTGTTTCTGCGAATGAGTGAGGTTATCAGTAAACGCCTAAGGAGTTGCTGTATCAGCAGTAGAGGAGGCACCGCACAAGTGATTTGTGTATCGCAACCGGCGACAGGTTACGATAACCACATAGATGCCATACTGCATTGGTGGCTTCTCGTGAACGATACTTAATTGATAGCAAGCGTTAATCACTTGACATTAGGTAGGCCATATGCTTGTATGCCGCTGGACGTTGTGTATATAAAAAAAAATGAAAGTATCATCAAAACCAAAAACGATAAATATGAAGTATACACTATAACGTTTCATTATCGTGTTGACTCTCTACTTATACTGATAACATTATAGTTCCTAAACTAATTTCACGTTTTCGTTACGAATGTTATGAATATTCATTATCGTTGTTAATACTAAACATAACAGGGAAATGTTGTAGAATCCACTCAGAAGCGCTCGACTGTCGCAACGATAACACTACTTGCGACATTGTATGAGGAAAGGGGTCGTAATTAAGACAGAGCCACAAATTCCCTGAAGGCTTTAATTCAAGGGAGTTATTATAAAATGTGTTAATATTCCACACTATGAAGAACTATGCTCCATACCGGCTTATTCTATACATGCGGGCTGCATGTAGAAGCTCAAGGTTGCTCAGTGTACTATGGAAGAACCGTGATCGGGGTTTCGCTGCGCGATAGAAGTGAGATCCACCATAGAACTAAAGTAAATGACATGGTCCAAAAGGTAAGTTAGCTGAAGCGGCAGTCGGCCGACAACATTACTCGTCAAACCGGCAATTGCTGGGGAAAAATGTTCCCGTACTGTGTACGCAGTGTGATGCTGCCCCCACTAAATAGAGTAACGACCTGAAGAAATTTATAGGAAGTCCATGGATGCAGCATCCAAATAACCAAATAACAAACTTGCTGGAGCGTTGTTTCTGAGTATGAGTGAGGCCACCAATAAGCTCCTATGGAGTTGCTGTGTTAGCAGCAGAGGTAGCCTCCAGATAGTACAGGCTAAGATTTTTTGTGACGAGCTCGGTGGCGCAGTGGCGAAATGCGCTGTTACGTCTCTTTGACACCAACGCTCGTGGATTCGATTCCCACACAGGACAATATTTGTGTGCATAAACATCTCTGTTCTTGTTGTTTTGGTACCATCAGATAGAAAAGCCTATGAACGCTCGCAATGCATTAAGTATCACTCTCGCGATGCAACTTCAGTTGTTAGCACAGCAACTCCTTTAAGGTGTTAACTGGTGACTTCGGTCACACGCAGGAATACAATAACCCTCGAGGGAGTTGTTATTTGGCTGCGCTTTTCTGTAAGGTGGAGGTACTTCCCCAGACGACTACTTTGATTGACCCTACCACTCTTAAAAGCACTCAGACCAAAACAACAAGAACAGAGATGTTCGTGCACACAAATGTTTGCCCTGTGTGCGAATCGAGTCCAAGAACGTTGGTGTCAAAGTGACGTAACAGCGCATTTCGCCACTGTGCCACCGAGCTCGTCACAGAAAATCTTAGCCTAAACTACCTAGAGTGTTAATATTTACCTGCGTGTGGGTGAGATTACCAATAAGTTCCTAAGGAGCAGCAGAGGTAGCACGTCTTGAGCGATACCTTCTTTATTGCAGGCGTTCATACGCTATGACAATCACATTACTTAATAAGAGCCGTAAGCATGTCTCCCGATGTTGTATAAAAATAAAGTTGAAATGCGAGTTTCGTATTGCAATGCCGTTGTACATTTTTATATACAATGTCAGGATGCATACAAGCATACGTCCCATTTATTACCGTAGCCAGTGTTGCAATATATAAAGTAACAGTTGCGCAATGCAAACTCTGCTGATAACACAGCAACTCCTTAGGGGCTTACTGGTGACCTCACCCACACTTCCTGTATTTAACAACAACCCTACAGGAAGTTATTTAGCTGCGATGTGTATTTGGTCTGCGTGAAGGTACTACTCCAGACGGGCTGCTTCGATGTGCCCTACCTCTCTTGAAAACCACCCAAACTAAGACAAACAGAGATGCTCATATTATATATATTTGACGAGCTCGGTGGCTCAGTCGTGAATGACGAAACTTTGGCACCAACGCTCGTGGGTTCGATTCCCACACAAGGCAAACGTTTGTGTGCATGAACATGTCTGTTTGTCTTGGCCTGGGTATTTTCTATGTATAATAAGCATGTATTTACAAAAAAAAAAATGTATTTACGTATGTTTATCAGTTGTCTAGTACCCATAACACAAGCTTCGCTTACTTTGGGCTAGATGGCGCTGTGTAATTTGTCCGACAATATTTATTATTATTATTATTATCATATACACAAATGTTTGTCCTATGTGAGAATTGAACTCAAGAGGCGCAAGAAAACAAGCGCGCTTGGCATCGAAACTTTAGTTTGTAGGCACATGTAACATCACTCGCGTGTTGAGGATATCAACTGATTTTATCGCGGCGATATCCCATCCGCCTACTGGGCGGCCACGCACATTTTGTACCATTAAGTTAGCAAACAATCTTAAAAGCTACCTACTAGTAAGCCAGTAATGCAGTACTCGCAACACGTGTATTTAGATATCGAAGGACCATATTTATTTTGGCAAAACCTCGACAGGGAGTATATTCCACGTAAGCGTTCTTTTTTCTTGTACAAAATCGGGAGGCTTGTAAGCATTCGGCTCTACTTATATAAAGTAATTACCGCAGCATACTAACGTTAACGCAATACTGGAAGTTGCGCGTTGCCACTCCTACTGCTCATCCACCCACTTCCATTAGTAGACGCGTGGCTGTTCCGGTCGTCTCTGCCTCAGCTGCTGCAATAGCTTCTATATCTACGAGTACTAACGGTATTAGGTGGATGCCGGCTTGTACTATTTCGCATGAACTAGTTCACACGTCTGTCTATAACTTCTTTTTGTGACAATATCTTAACCTACCTACTATATCGTTAGGTTAGGTACGTTAAACGTATTATTACTTATAGTTTTAACTTACTGCACGTAGATATATCCGTGGGTTTCTGTGTAAGCGTACTTTATAGCGTAGAAACTGTCGGATCAACTTTAATCTCTGGAATATCGTTGGATTTGCCAGTGAAGTCAAAGTGTAAGTGGGTGGACAGGTAATTCTAACTACTAACACGAGAAACACACTAACCTGCCTTGTTGGCATAAACATGATCCAATTTCATGCGCAAATATACACAGACTGCCTTAACCCTTGGCCGTAAACACAGCTTAGTCGCCCCTTCTCACTGATTTACTATATTATACAATGTTATCACTCCAGATACCTTGGGATAGGCAAAAAGTTATCTTTGCCTATCAAGACACGGTCTTTCACCTCACTCACGTTCTTAACATTCATAAGTTCTTTTCATGCATACTCGCCGGTTTCTAGGGATTCTGACATCACCTTCTGATAAAACACGACGATGGAAGAAAATTGCCAATCATGTTTGTAAGTGAATAAGTTGCTCCTCGATATGTTAGTATAATATGAGAAGCATACAAACTATAGAAATGTGTTCTTTTTTTTTAATCAGGTTAACAAACAGTAACCACAATATATATTACAATATTCGATTATAAACATACAATACTATACTGAAGTCAAACACTCCCTGCCCGCTAGGCAATAAGATTTGGAAACAGGATGCCGTCTATTCCTCTCTCGTCGCACTTACGGGTCTTACAGCAGACATAGTGACGCACCACAGTCGTGTCGATATTTATACTATGAAAAAGTAAATTTATACCCTCTAAACATAATTAATAATTATTAAATTTCCCGCACTTATTAATAAACTACCGCACGTCAGCTCACACTATTCTTCATCTTTCTAGGAATCGATAAGCGGTTATCGATAAGTGACGCACCACACGCGTCTGTCTCTAGAGCACCGATGATTTATGGCACCGTTGACAGCGAGTGTTTGCCTTTAGTATAACGTCATTGTGCCACCACTACTTACAAAAAAAAAATACAAACTTGAGATATGGTGGCACAACTGAAAAGAAGAACGAAACAGCACAAGTTAATATTTTCAACGTTATTAGGATAACAATTTATGAATTTTAGAAACGCCAGATGGAAGGCGTCTATTATTGTGTTTGTTTCAACACATCATTATATTTTTCATAAATATACTTACACTTATGGCCATAATATCTATGATGTTAAACTATAATATATAGTGTAACTACTTTAACTTTATTAATGAGAATGGAAAATTCTTTAGATTGGAGAGCGTGATCCTTGGAGCGTGAGACTTAGCAAGTAGTTGAATGCGTTTCCTGCAAGATACTCTTGCAAGTACCCTAAAATAGGACTTCTTATAAACCTTAGTTTAGTATGTAAATGGTAAGCAACAAACTGAGAAAAAGTACACCACTACTCTCAACAAATGATTTACAAAATAAGATATATAGATTATATATGATATAATTGTACTGCGCTATTATTACTATCACCGTTTTATTTTTGTTTCATATTAATTGTTTTATTTTATAGAGAGTAACTGTTGTGTACTTGTTATTACATAATTTGTTCACAGCCCTTGTATAGTTTGTTCCTACATTCCTTACGGTTACCTAGAAGAAATCTCTTGAAGAGATAAGTTCTCCTTTATACTCTGCAAATTCAGTATACAAAGGTTTATTTTGTATATGCATGTATGTACTATGAAATAATATTTGCCAGTTCTTTTAAAATAAGTATGTGTACCCACACAATAATATCGAACTTAACCAAGCTTATCACTGAGCATCTAGTTCAGAAATATCTACATTTGATTTTCTTATACTACGTAAACAGACGATAAAATACAGATATTCCACTAAACGAGTTCTCAAAGAGAAAATTGTTATTCAATATTCATCGCTGTTGCATTGACATCGTTATCAAGCTATCGCAGATCCGGTGAACAAAGCCGGAGTCTTTCCGCATCGTCGAGATGATCGAGGTACAATAGCGCGTCTGGAGAATTATCATGTATACCCGGACATTTTTATGCAGTAATGGAAATGGAACACATTTCCATTTTGTTTTAAATCGACTTAAAAATGAGGACATATTATACTCGACGCCTATGTTTATGAATTGTTGTATATATTGAACGATATGTCATAAACGATTTAATTGGTTTAGATGATTTAAAATATATATAATTGTAGTGTAGACTTGATAATAAGCTAAAAAAACCCTTGAACTAAGATACATTTGGTCAAAAGATAAATATAAATAATTTGCGTTTCGGTTACAATATCATTTTGCTGACAGATAATCTGAATGACCTACACTATGATGAAAGATTTAGTAGGTTTTTCTGCTTTATGTGGTTAGACACTGAATCTAGAGAAGACAAAACTTATGACGAATACGGAAAAGTCAAGATTATTATCTATAATTAAATAATAGATACCGGAGCAAAATCAAAGAGGTACGTTTATATAGGTGAGAAAGTGACATAGATGAAAGAGAATCAGACTAACGAAATCAACCAGCGACTAAAACTCCTAGATGAGTTGAGTTTATGATACAACAATATCTCGCTTGAAATGAGTTTAATTAGTGTTCTATGACAGAATAGTTGTGGTGAGTTTGTTTCCAACTTTGACAAGAGAGCGTAAAATCTGTGAATCTAAGAAATAAATTCACATGTATTACATGTGATGGCTTGGCACCTAAATTTGTTAGGTGTGAAAATGTTTGTGTTCACATTTATTGTTATTTATTCTCTAAAGTGAAGATAATTATTATTGACACTCCCGCCGGCATAAAGAGTACAAACTCAATTCTTAATCGTTTTTAGTTTGTATTTTTTTCGTAGCCGCCCATAATACAATAAAATCTTGTCCGGTTTGAAGTAGTAATAATCCTTAGATGTTAACAAGGAGTATTAGTCGTAGTTGCCACCGTTGTTGCTAGTGTAATTAATACCTTCAGAAACATGCTGATGTCTTCATATTAGTAAACCTTTGAGACTCTAAGACTATTTATCAATATCTTTAATCAATAAGCACTCGTAACTACGAACACCACACACCCAAGTTTTCTAAACCAAGTTTATTAAAAACAGCTATTTATTTATTTATTATTAAAAATGCTGATATGATTTACACAATGTTTGCTGTACGCGCGACGACAGATCAAGCTACGCAAATATCACCTATGCTACTTGCTATGACATAAGATGCATGGGTGTATACCTTGATTTGTCGTTATCTGTACTCGTATTGAGACAAACCGTATTTGAATTTGACTTCGATCTGAAATTTCTTTATATGTTTTGTGCTAGTTTGCTTCTTATTAGCAAAGCTTCCATTTGTTCAATGCATCTATGGAACAAGACACGACAGACTGACATGTTCATGCCCACAAATGTTTGTCTTATATACGAATCGAATCTGCGAGCGTTGGTGTCAAAATTGCCTTGCTAACTACTGCGTCACCGAGCCCGTCGTGACATGTACTTGAGCTAAATAAAATAAAACTATTCGGCGTGAAGTACAATATTTTTTTGCTTTTGCAACAACTGGGGATTATCAGGATAACATACAGTACCTAGAATTCTTTACCACCCCCTATAAAAAAATTGAATGATAATGAAAAATACACATTATATTTTCTAGTTCCTGGGCCATCGAGCTTCGCTAGCCCTTTTTATGTACCTATACAGATGAATAAAATTAGAGTGTCTTTTTGTAATATTAAAATTACCGGTTTTTACTAAATGCAGATGGATGTATACATGGTACATATACCAAAATGAATATTTTTACAATTTTTGTCTGTCTGTCTGTTTGTTTCGACTAATCTCTGAAACGGCTGGACTGATTTTGACGGGACTGTCACTGGCAGATAGCTGATGTAATAAGGAGTAGCTTCGGCAACTTTTATTTTAGAATTTTTATTTATTTTTATTATTATAAATAAATAATATTCCACGCGGACGAAGTCGCGGGCACAGCTAGGTTTGTATAAATCTTATTTTCTTAGGTGTGACAGATTTATACCAATACTTAAAAAACAGGATCTTATCTAAACTCATAATATGATTTAAATCGATGAAGTTTCCAAGATATGCAGATTATATTTACCTATAAACAAGGATTGCTCGTTTAAAGTTATAAGAAATAGGAAAAAAATAGCAAAAACTGTGACTGAAAAAAAATACGTAATTGTCATATTGTTTATGTTTTTGTATAAAATCACGATTTTTTTTTCATTAAAGATAAGCTTAAAATTAAAAATCTTATGTAAATAGGTACATACATTTAAATAAATACAATTTGAACAAAATCGTTACAGTCGTTTTCGAGAGTCGCGAAATTAATTTATATATTATATATATACATGGATTGCTCGTGTAAATATATAAAGTAGATATTTACAAATTATTAAAGGTGATAAAATTATAATCCCAAAGCTTAACGGAAATCAACGAAGCATTAATTTAGGTCAATTTATGAAATCCGTTCCTCGAACGGCGGTGTTAAATCGGTCTGCCGACGACGGTGGTGGATTTTGAGAGAGATTTTAATAATTTAAGAGAATTGACTTTATAGTAAGTCCGCAGGAAATCAAAGTTAATAATGTATTCTCAGTATTTTCACTGTTCTTCTTAGCCTTATCCCGTTTCCTAATCCATTAGGTCGCTCCATGTCAAAAATAGTAGATACTATTTTTGACATGGAGCGACTACCATCAGATCTCTACAACCCGAAGTGAAAACCAGACCTTTCTTAAGTTAGATCACACGTTTATAAAAATACAATTTATTGGATGTCTGGATTTCCTTGCGTATTTTCCATCACCACAGAGTAATTTTATATTTAGGACAGCTTTTGAAATTTAAGTTTTTAGTTTCTGATTAATTTAATTTAATTAATTTATTTGGTAATTACAAAAATACACATCACGAAATTAGTTGTTTTTTGTTTCCCCGGTTCGAAATCTGGCATGTACCACTCACTAAATTCGTGTTTTCGAATATATTATGCAGATACTGAGAATAGCCAGCCGCACTGGGCTACCACTGCTCATTCTAAGTATTTTGACATCTACTGCTTATTTGACTGTGGTTAGCTTACCAGCATCTTTAGTGTCAAAGTTAACCTCACCTAGTCCAACCCAAATCTATGCTAACTAACAAACAAGGTAATAGTAAAAGCAAGGTAGATCATGTAGATATATAATAGTCAGTACACATGGATACTTCCTTAAAGAAGACGCAATAACAGCTTCCTGATAAGTTTTTTTTTATACAACACCGGGAAATAAACACTTCACATTAGGTAGGCCATATGCCTACCTTATATAAAGTGTTTACCGTGACCTATGAAAACTTACAATATAGGAAAGTATCGCTCACGCGTTGCCACTCGTGCTGCCGATAGTTTGGTTTGACCGATTTGAGTAGTTATTGTATTCTATTGAGCGTATTAGAATATATGTATATACATTTGGCAATGATTTGGATATTAGATAAAATAGTTAATGCTTATTTTTTTATAGCGTGGACCTATGTTCATATACAGCTCAACTAGTAAAAACCATTGTCCGTATTGCACAGGAAATTGCACTTTGCAATGCATACGAAGGAACCCCAATTACTACTACCGAACTACCCCATATTCAGATATACAATCATTAATTTTAATTGAATTGCGAACTCAATTAATATTAATGAGCGAATTTGAGAAGGTTACCTCAAATAGTTGGCACATATTTTATTTACTCTCCAATTTGTTCGTAAAATATTAGATTTATATAGCGTTGTGTTTGTGTGTGTGTGTGTACAAAAGATAAAACGGTGTGATTAGTGAGATCATAGCTGTTTATTTGATTATCATTATGTTATCGACAGCTGTGAGAGGAATCAGGAATTAGGAGATAATTCAGGAACGAGGAAGTAAAACGGGAACACGAAGGGAAGATTCAGTGACAACTATTTAATTTTAGACAAATATATGAAAACGTCATAAAAAAGTAACATTCAAAAATACTATGTACATAGGTAATATAAAAGAGGTCCACTTCGGCACACATTATTACAATCAAATGAAAAGGTAGTAATAAATATTTCCGAACAAATAACGCAGCGCCATCTGGTCAGAGCAAGGCTTATGGTATGGGAACTAGGCAACTAATAAACATACGTAAACACTGCTATTTTTAAAACATATTTACATTGTACAGAAAACGTCCAGAGCGATACAAATAGATGTGCTCATACACACAAATGAATGGCTGGTACGAGAATCGAGTTCGGAAACCTTGGTAATAAAGTAGTGACTGCTAAACACTGGACCTCCGAGCTCATCAAATAATAATTAATGATTCCGATGTCAATAAGTTGTAGGGGTTTGATCCTATAACTTTACTTTGTTCTGGATGATTGGTTCTTGATGGCGCAGAAAATAAGTTTCTGGAGAAATATAATTTGTAACTAAAATATAAAGAAGCGTGCCATCCCTCACTCATCCCACTGCTGGGATACGGGGTGGGTCTCCCTTCATCCAAGGGTTTTTTTTTATTCTGGCACTCCTGCCATGGGCAAGGCTCTTTTTAGGACTTCATTATTATTATACAACTTAAAGTAATGAAATTAATCGTAAGATTAAGCGTGAAATCTCTCTCTCATCCCACTGCAGGGATACGGGTGGCTCTCCCTTCAACAGAAGGGGGTTAAGAGCATACGCCACCACGCTGCTCAACTGCGAAATAGCGGAGGCCAGTGATTTCAGGTTGCCCGAACGCCACTGACTTAGCTGACAACTGTCGTCTAATAATAGTCAGGACCGACGGCTTAACGTGCCCTCCGATTGCGGATAAGCTCGAGACAGATAAACCCATCCATAGACAGGCTACGGTCGCCGTTCCTCAACCTGCGTGTTCGTTAGTGACATGTGCAACGACCCTATAGAACTCTCAATATGTACGCTACACATCGATATTTTGTACTATTTAGTTCTTAAGATTTTCTTTTATACTGTTATTAAACATTTTCGATTTTTTGACTATTTCATGAATACGAGTATCATTGCATTTTAAAAATTATTAATTATTTTATAACAACCTTAAGAATATTAAGGCTATAACCCATGAAGAGCAGATGAGCCCCATATTACATAGTAACTCAATTCATCGCTACGGGTCGAGGGGAAAAGTGGAACGCGTAGCTCTTATTGGCTAGTTCGTGGCTCAACATCGCGGCACTTATCGGCTTATTTTCCCATTGGTCGATAGGCTCCAATCGCTGAGATACGCAGGGTGCCTTTATGCGTAGTCGAGTGGGTTACTGGTTGCTGCTTTTGAATCATGTATTAAATGACGTATCTAAGTGTGATAATTTGTTTTATGGATGACAATTCAACTCACTCTTAGATCCTGAAAATAGTAGTGCTTCTGTATGTATGTTTCTTTTGAGAAATTCTTTTGAATTGGAAATAAAGTTTCAGCCAAAACACTAACACCAAAGGGCGTACGATAAGCACGTTCGTATTAAGATGGCGTTAAAACATGTGGATTCATGCGATAGATTGCATGCAACTTACTAGCTAAGCTATACTAAGTCAATGGAAAATAAGTGTTGTGAACTAGTATATAAAGCAATTGAAGACAAAATAACTTGCATATCCGAGAGATAGTCATGTGAATATAAATAAAAAGTAAACAGAATAAGTAATTAAAAAAATCTTTCTTAGATAGCTTCTGTTCTTCGATGGATGCACCATAGTGTATAATCTAAATCATAGAGGACGTGGGTTTTATTTACTGGGGCGGCACAACATCGCTTCTTTGCGATTCATGTGTAATGTAATGATAACAATTATTACACGTGAATCGAAAAGAAACTACGTAACCGATTAATTTATTTCCTTGACATTGTGTCTTTGGTTTTCATTTTTTTAGAACCCGTAGGGCTTCCCAGATATTCAATAATATCGACCCCGGTATGAGGGTTGCGTGTTTACAACATATGCGTGCTACGAAATACGAGTATGTAAAATTTACTTGAAAGGTAACAGATTTGATTTAATGTAGCGTATCACAAATATAAAAAATATCCCAAAAATAATATTTTAAAATACATTTTGATGTTATACTCCAGTTATGTTTACTATGGCTAGTATTATCTGGATGATCAACAGTGCATGGGATGCATTGCGAATAGAATACACTGTGAATAGAGCTGCGATAGGAATCAGCCATGAATAGGACGAACTACGAACCTCAGATGAAATTGCGTATGGATCAACCCTGAATTACTGCAGATTGGTTACTTGTATTATATAAAAGTACTCCGTGAACTGCTTGAATATTATTTATATTAATTAGATGAAATTTTTATTTATGCGTAACTTGGCGCTTGGTTACCTATGCCTAACCTGGAAGGAATATATAAATCGATTATGTGATATATATAAATCGATTTATTTATTACATAAAAAGAACAAATTCAAAACCTCATCTTGTTTTATTTATGCAATAGTTTAAGGATTATAATTTACGTGTCTTTGGCTTCCCACCTATGTTAATTTATTAACTCCCACGAATATATTGTCTAAATCGTAAGAATTTAGAAGACCTTTAATATGAAACAGAATTTCTTAATATTATTCTTAATTATACAAGTATATATATATATATATAAGTATATAAGTATATATATATATAATAATCCTGAATCATATATATATATGTGCTTTTCTATAGATATGCAGAATTGAATTATCAAATATTTAAACATATAGATGGTATTTGCGCACTTAAAAGCGACTGCAAGCAAAAAAAAAATCAATCAGAAAGTAGATGTGGATACTTAGATAATTTATATTTTAGATGTGATATTTTCGGTTTTTAGTTCTTAACATTTCTTTTCTTAGTAGGTATATAAAAAGAACTCTATAACTGTGGTCGTTGGATAAGCAGTCGTGGAGTTTGCCGTTTCGCGCTTCCCCGCACGATTGCCTCTTTATGGCAACTGCTGAATCGAATAACTGTAATACAAATAAATTGTTGGAAGTTTTGGACATACAAATGTCAATGAATATTAACTGCTGTGGTGGTTCCGATCGTGGACGAGAGTGGGGATGTTAAGATAAGTGAAGACGTGCTCCATTATATCGGATATGAAAAGAAAGAATACAGGATGAAAGAATGACGAAACAGATCATGCTAAAGTGGAAGAACATAGGAGCCGAGAAAGAGCAAAACTCACCTATCGTTACCAAATTGGTCGTGTTTTATCAGAAGGTGATATCAGCCCCAGGAACAGGTAATCGTATACGATAAGATCTACGAGTGTTAAAGAAGCCAGTGAGGTGTATAAGGACCACGTCGTATGGCGTTCGGTTCTCTCTTTCTACACCACAAGGGACCTGGTGAATGATATGTATTAAATACTCTTGTAGAGTCAATAAAATATGCTTTAATTTCGTCTTTGCGTATGTCCTTGGCCATGTCCAATCAGCTATCATTGCAGATATTAAATTATCACTATTAAAATTAACAACAATTAAATTTTAAATTAACGATAATATTGCTATGAGATGCTGCTTATATCGTCGCAAGAGAATTTGAAAACACGAACATTGGTCTAGCAAACATTCACGTAAATCCTGCACAGCAGTTCTATTAAATGATATAAAATTTTTAATTTATAGGTACTCCTTGTATACATAGACGTACAAAAATTGTCTATAATTTCTTACTACACTACCATGAAACGAAACCAAGAATTTTATTAATGTTACAGGCTAAAAGTGCAATAAAGTAATTATTTATTTCCCACGCCTTTCATATTTCAAATTCACCATACATATCAAGATTAACATATGTACATTCGCACACTCACGGAATATCCCATACTATACATAAAACGTTCATATCTCATATATAAGACGCTTATCCACATTGAATCAAACACAACATACTCATTCATGACGAGCTCGGTGGCGCAGTGGTGAAACGCGTTGTTACACTACTTTGACACCAACGCTCGTGGGTTCGATTCCCAGACAGTACAAACATTTGTGTGCATGAATATGTCTGTTTGTAATGGTCTGGGTATTTTCTATGTATAATAAGTATGTACTTACAAAAAAAAATGTATTTACGTATGTTTATCAGTTGTTTAGTACCCATAATACAAGCTTCGCTTACTTTGGAGCTAGATGGCTCTGTGTAATTTGTCCGACAATATTTATTATTTATTATTCAACAGAGTTACACTCATTAAAACTCATTTACAAACACTTTATAACATTGGTTGATAGCACGAGAGTGTAGTTGCTCGTGTCTTTCTAACCGAACACACGTGACAAGCAACATCAACTGCAGCCTGTTCATGAATGGGTATTTATACCGCGAACTACTCCGTGCGTAGCACGTTAAATCGTTGGTCCCACCTGTTGTAGATGACAGTCAGTGTGATAGATGACAGTCGTTAAGTCAGTGGCCAACGGACGGTTTTAAAACGCTGGTCTCCTCCAATCCGTAGTTGAGCAGCGTGGTGGAGTATCCTCTAAACCCCTTCGGTTGAAGAGAGACCCGTATCTCTGCAGGGGAATGATTTAGGGTTGGTGTAGTAAATACATTACGTATAAACAACAAAAATGATAATACAGAACTTTATCCCTGTAAGGTAAATATTGAAAATCAGTGATTGGGCTCTGTTAGTTGTAATACAAGTTCACACCTGGCTAGTTTGAACTAAGGCATTGGTAACCCGTACTAATATTACGAGTATACCAACCTGTATGTATTTTTTTCACGACTTAGCTATTCAACATGAATAAAATTTCACTATATCTGCAGTCCGGATAGATATATAGGACATAACGGAGATATGGGATATAACGGAATTCGCTTGTAGGCAATTATTTCGAGGAGGCGATGGTAAAAAAATGCATTATGAGTATAAAATTGATGGTAGACGGTAGATAGTACAACTTAGATGTGTAAATAATACTGCATGAATGAATGGTTTCCTTGTTAAAATCGATGAGCGTAAATCTAGCCCCGAACTACGTTCTAATATTTATATAACAGTCCTGTGACAAGTCTCGGGTTCAAACATTATGCCTATACATGCTTACGAAACCTTTTCCGTACGAAAGGGTTCCGTACCCAAAGGGTAGAACGGAACCCTATTACTGAGGCTCCGCTGTCCGTCCGTCCGTCTGTCACCAGGCTGTATCTCATGAACCGTGATAGACTATTGAAATTTTCACAGATGATGTATTTCTGTTGCCGCTATAACAACAAATACTAAAAAATAGAATAAAATAAATATTTAAGGGGGTCCCATACAACAAGCGTGATTTTTTTGCTCATTTTTGCTCGATATTGATAACGGCAATAGGTAGACGCTTGAAATATTCACAGAATATTTAGTTATATATTCACTTTAAGAATACACAATTAAATTTAAAATAAAACAAGTTTTTAAGGGGGGCTCCCATACAACAAACGTGTTTTTGTTTGCCGTTTTTATAGATAATGGTACGGAACTCTTCGTGTGCGAGTCCGACTCGCACTTGGCCTTTTTTTTATTACTTTCCCATCAAAGCTTCGCTGACTATGAATTATCTGACGGAAAAATAATAATCTTTCAGAATAATATTA
The DNA here is from genome assembly GCA_947507595.1 of Pyralis farinalis. Taxonomy (NCBI): domain Eukaryota; kingdom Metazoa; phylum Arthropoda; class Insecta; order Lepidoptera; family Pyralidae; genus Pyralis; species Pyralis farinalis. The sequence goes on from OX382270.1 coordinate 21,873,518, forward strand.
TTTGATTACGGTCTTTTCTTCCCCCGTCTGCTAATCGGTAGAAGGCCCCACGAGCAGGTGCATTTGGTTTTTATTCTAAAAATATTCCGCTAATATGAAATTTATTTATTTATGGATGTATATATAAACAAAACGAGCTCGATGGCGCAGTGGTTAATAACGCTACGTTGACACCAATGCTTGTGGGTTCGATTCCCACACCGGAAAAACATTTGTGTGCATGAACATGTCCGTTTGTCTTGGTCTGACTGTTTTTAAGACGGGTAGGGTGCAACAAAGCAGCCCGTCTGTAAAAGTATCTCTAACTCACAGAAAACTGCAACTAAATAACTACTCCCTGGAGGTTTATTGTATTACTACGTGTGAGTGAGATCACCAGTAGGTAAGCTTCTGAGGATTAACTCTGTTAGCATTAGAGGTGGCATCGCGAGTGATGCTTAATGTATTGCAAGTGTCCATTTGCTACAGTAACCGTTTTAGATCAGGTGGCCCGTATGCTTGAATGCATCGCGACGTTCAAAAAATATCAATATGAGTTATCTATGTATATGCAATAGAAGAAATACTAATCTATATTTACCAAATATAGTCAAATATTTCAAGCTATAACAATTCATGAAAGTTTCGACTGCGTAAAAATCAAGGTGAGAAATGACATATTACTTATGAAAGGAAGAAAAAGTATGTAACACTGGCGCACGTACATTTCTTTTTCCCTCGACGAACATCCAGGTTTCATGGAATGAGCAATAAAAATAAAATAGAGAAATGGTTGGACGCTCACGTACGCAAGAATTATAGGACCGTGTGAATCTACGTTAACTTGTTGCGTTCATGGAAAATGACACAAGAAAAGTTACTATACACGCTAGGCAAGGAAAGGAGACTACTGTTCATTAAAGTAAACGAAGAAAACATAGGTAAGTTCACAAATTTACGAATTAGTACACTGAGGCCAAGTCTTTTCTACATGTTTTAATATATTAATAAAAGTATATAAGTAGTATTAATAACGCCTACGCGGACAAGCCGTAGACTTGAAACACTTTTTCTTCGGCGAATTAAAGAGCAAAAACTACTCAGCCCAGGTTCACTCATTTTCACCCAGAACAACGTTTTGATAACAGAAATTCCATAATAACAGAATATGAAACGTAACAATATTAAAAAACTTAACAAAAACAACTTTAACAAAAAAGCAAACAGCGACACTCATGATAACCTCTGTGGCAAAAGTAAAAATGGCGAATATAATCCGGATAAATGCAAAAATATGTTAATTCTTCATACTTTGTATAGTTTTATCCTCCTCTATTAACTATTCACCTTCATTGGGAACTATAATAATGCATTCACCATTTGAATTAACCTAACAAAATCTAAACTGGTCTTTTATAATGCCAACAATCATGAATTATTCATGGAAACAATTATACATAGAGTATTTAGAGTATTCAAAATAAAGTGGATTTATATGTATCAGTGTGAAACAACGAAAGTTATTATCACAATTCCAATGGTAACTTCATAATACTTATTTACATGCAAGTAACTTTATACATTTCACTATATGTATCGTGTTTGACGAAACTTTATTTCGTGACAAAAATGACACTTAAATAACCTTTTTATGGTTTGTTCACATTTTGTCTCAAGCCCAAGTGAATACGGTATAACTTTAAATATCTTATAATTTTATATATCTTAGCTGATTCATGACGGTACATCGCGACACGGAAAATCATCGATACCGATTTAGCTGTCGTAACTGATAGTGGTCAAGCCAGGTCGCTTTGATATAGTGAGATAAACTGCATTTCCATATCTTCTCAGCGTTATCCCGTTTCCCAATCCATTAGGATTGCCGAGCTCCTAAACATAAGCATTTGGCGAAGATACAGATTTTTATATAGAGTGACTGCCGTCAGACTTCACACGTCTTTCGCAATAATATTTCTTGGACGTGCGGGTTTCCTCGTGATGTTTTACCTTCACGCTGATAGTTATAAATATGTACATAAATGCGAAAATACAAATTTAGTGGTGCATGCGAGGGTTTGAGCCAACTGTAGGTGGCTTCGGGCGGCTTCTGTGACGCATGCGAGGGAGTTTGTGACTATTTTCTGTGATCTGTCTAAAGCGTTTAACTGCGTGCTACTCACTCTACACTAACACTCTTGTCAGAAAATTACACCACTACGGTATCAGGAACAAGGCTCTCGAACTTCTGTCTTCTTATCTGGGCAATAGGATACAGAAGGTCGATGTTAATGGTAAAATATCTTCGAGGTCCCCTGTAGTTATGGGAATCCCACAGGGGTCAATTCTAGATCCATTCTTATTTTTAGTATATATAAATGACTTACCTTATTATGTAAGGGATAAACATGAGATTGTATTGTTTGCGGATGATACCTCTTTGACATTCAAAATTAATAGACGGTTAGGTAATTATGACGAAGTTAACGATGCTCTCTCTAAAGTTATTCATTGGTTTAGTGTTAATAATCTGGTTTTAAATGATAAAAAGACTAAAGTAATTAAGTTCTCAACACCTAATGTAAGACAGGTGGCTACCAATGTACATGTTAATGGAACTAATTTAGCCCCAGTGGAGACAACTGTGTTCTTGGGTATAACGATTGACTCCAAACTACAATGAGGCCCATAAATTGAAATTATCAGGAAAACTAAGTTCTGCAGCCTATGCAGTGAAAACTATTAGACGGCTCACTGATGTTGATACGGCTAAAATAGTTTATTTCAGCTACTTTCACAGTATTATGTCATACGGAATTCTTCTTTGGGGTAACTCCGCGGACATTAACACCATCTTTTTATTGCAAAAGCGAGCCATAAGAGCTATCTACAAACTTGGTCCCCGGGAGAGTCTTAAAGAAAAATTCAAAGAAATAAATATTTTAACAGTCGCATCGCAATATATCTATGAAAATCTTTTGTATGTCCATAAAAACATAGACTCATTTTGTAAAAAGAGTGACACTCATAGCATAAATACTAGATATAAGCATAATCTTGTGTTACATGCAAGCCGTCTCCACAAAATAAGTAATTCTTTTATGGGGCAATGTATACGGTTCTATAACAAACTTCCCAGCAATATAAGAGAATTGTCAATAAACAAATTTAAAACTACTGTTAAAGCCAAATTGTGTAGCAGGGCATATTATAAAGTATCTGACTATATTAATGATAAAAATGCCTGGGAGTGAGACGATCCAATTAAAATGTAATTAAAAAAATATGTAAATTTGTTTGGATACCAAAAGAGGGATGCCTGAGTTTTTTGGCAGTATTTTTATCAGTGCTCACCTAGTCATGAACTGCACGGTAGGAGAAAAAAATGTGACGATTTCAAACAAATGTAGCCATTTTTACGGAATAAAAAGATTTTGACTTGACTTTGACTATTGCTCCGCAATACATACTTGTTTGACATGTTGGAGTTCCCCCTCTAGATGTTCAGCGTCGCACATGCTGTGTGCTCTCTGAAACAAAGATTTGCCTACGGTAGCTAACTGACATGGATGGTGGTGTGAGTTACCATTGAGATATTTGGGTGGGTTTCCTACACACTGTATGAGTAAGTGAGTTGTCAAGTTTCCTGGTAATTAATATATATAGGAAAGCTAGTGAATTATTTGCCTCTAATTCCACGGCGAATTTGATTTGATTGTTGATGGAATTAAGATGGTGTATGAATATAGACACTTGAACGTCAACCTGTGACTCCCTTTAAGTATGGTAAGATTACCATACTTAAAGGGAGTCACAGACAAAATTGGCAACACTTTACGGCGAGCTTCAATTAAAACTTATTTCAAGCCCCATTGAATTTCTAAGACCTATCAAGTGTAATATCCCCTTTCAAGATAGTTAATGAGACTGCGAATATGGTTTATCACACATATGGCAAATAAAGAGAAGCATAGGTACTCGAGTGAAAGAACACATTGCTCACATGAAGAATAGGCGGGAAAAAAACTCTGCAGTATGTGAATATACACTGGACCAGCCAAACCATTACATGCGGTTCGATAAACCACAAATCCTTGCCAAGGAGAATCGCTACATGCCTAGAATGCTACGCGAGGCTATTGCAATAAGAAAATTTTCAATAGAGAAGATGGTTTGCAAGTACCACCTGCTTGGGATCCAGTTCTAAAAATAATCAAGTCACAAACCCAGAGATATACTCAAAAACATTCGGACACCGTGACCGATTTTTGTGTGATTCGGAACGTATATAATTAATCCATCCATGTTGATAGATTTAATAATTGAATAACCAAGTAAGACAAATGTCACCTTAGTCTTCCTGTAACCTTGAATGCTGCAAAGCATTCGAAACGTCAGGTTCAACAAAATAAATAAACACGCGATACTTCCGTTAAAAATTGTTTAATTCAATTCATAAACATTTTCAGTGCCTAGACGATTGCATAACACCGGACGATATCAACAGTAAGGTCGTGGAGACTGTTCATGCAGTGGGAGCTAAGTTTCTTAAGCCCCACCCAAAAATAATCCAAAACGGAGAATCTCATGCAGGTGAGACGTGAAATGTAGTTGCAGTCTTCAGTTCACACGCTAGAGTAGACAGCTGAACAGACAGTATCCCTAAATGTATACGGCGAGAGAGGCCTTTTAATACAATTCGTATTAAAGAGGTGATAGAGTGAGAACCTCCTAATTCTTCGACAAAGATCTGTGTGTTGGGCAAATTCAACTAACAAAGCTAAAGACCAACACTGGCGCCATTATTTCTATGAAGACGATGAAAGACGAGATGGAGTAGTTCTATGGACAGCTATACACATTGTCGTTACAACAGGGTAACAGTGCTAGTAATGACCCAAGTGCTAAACTGACCTGACACTATACCGAAGATATCCCGGACATCAGTCTGTACGGATTCGTATAGCTCTCAAAAAGTTTAAAAATCGGCCAAGTGCGAGTCGGACTCGCGCACGAAGGGTTCCGTACCATTATCTATAAAAAATCTATATATATATGTAAAGGATTAGACCTCCTTTCTTTTTGTTTTTAAATTTGGCGCTAGCTGTCGCAGAAATAGAGAATGGTGTTTTCTGTCCAAGATGGTGACATTTCACTGAAGCATTGTAATAGCTGTTTTCAAAATATAATTATTGTTGATTGTGTTAAGGAATAGACTTTAAATGTCGTTTCTGTGTTTTTTCAGGTAGGCTATCTTTGAATTATAATGTTCATATGTTATTTTGTGTGTTTGTACAGAAAATAAAATGAACTGTGTTTTTTCAGAGCAACGCATGGTTTCAATTCTAATCCACAATCAATAAAAGTATAGAAATAGTCTTATAAAACGACATTTCTAGTGAAGAAATATGGAAAATTTACGATTTACGTTTGCAGTTTTATCGGCATCTGATGGAAAAAGTAATGTTATCTGCATAACCTCAATTGAGACACCCGATGGACGTGTGTATGATATTCCTGAAGAACTAAAACCAGCAAGTAGACACACTGCAATCATAACCTCAGATATTTTCACTAAAATAAAAAATTCTTTGAAGAAAAGGCATCAAATGCGAAAATTATGGATCCCATTAACACCGGAGTTTAGAAAAATCTACTTGGATGAGGGCGAAAATATTCAATTTTGCGAGCAATATTTGGATGAAATAACAGTAACAAATGAAACCGAGCTTTCAAGTAATAATAGTGTAGAATCTGGAAAGAAAAATTTGGGGAAAGTAGCAGAAAGATTTTTACTGGAAAAATTTTCAGGTAAAACTTCAAATGCTAAACAATGGATTAATGAATTTGAGAGTGAGTGTTCACGTTTCGAAATAATAAAGGATGCAGAAAAAATTGAAACTAAAACATTTGCTCGAAAAACAGTGCTTAGATTGGTACAAGTATGTTAATAAAATGTACAGTAAATGCAGAATGGGCAACATGGAAAACAAATTTTTGTGAGACTTATGGAAATAAAGGTTGGTCACAAGTTAAATACGCATTTATGTTTCGATTCCAAGGAGGTTCATTACTAGAATACGCTACGAAAAAGGAAAGACTGTTTCTAGATGTAAACAAAGAAATTGATACGCAAACAATGATAAATCCGATTGTAATGGGCTTACCAGATTATATAATGTTTAAGATGGATAAGGAATCAATAACATCCACGTCTAACCTTTATAACGAAATTGGTAAACATGAGCAAACAGTAAATAAAAATAATTATAATAAATTCAGAAGAAATGTTTTGGATAACAAAGTGAAACCTGATAAAATTAAACCTTGCAAAATATGCGAAAAATTAAATAAAGGAAGCCGTTTCCACGCTGAAGAAAAGTGCTGGTTTAAACAAACTGATAATTATGAGAACACAAGAAACTATAGCAAGAATGTAAATAATACTGTATTAGATGTTGAATTGAGTGAGAATGAACAAAAAAACGAATAATAACACCATTAATTAAAGTCAAACTAACATTAGAAGAAAAATTGCAGATATTCGGTATATATGATTCGGGCTCTAACGTTTCCTTGATTAATTCTAAATTATTAAGGCTGAAGAAAGAAGCTAACAATGAAAACAATGCAAATTTATTAACAATTAATGGTGTTAAAAGGACAAAAGGTTTGACAACAATACGGATTAAAGTTATTGATATAGAAAAAAGAATGGATGTTTATATTGTAGACGGAAAGGACTTTAAGTATGATTTCCTAATTGGACTAGATATGATCAAAGAGTTTAATTTGATTCAGAATGAAAATTTGGAAGTCACACAAAAAAGAGAAGAAAGTTTTACTAGTGAAAAATTACTTAATATGAAAAATATTGTAAATAAAAATGAAGAGAAGAAAAACTTGAATTCGGTAAACTTTAATGAACATGTTAATGCAAAAGAATTCACAATGGATCAGAGTCATTTAAATAATCAACAGAAAGCTGAAATAAATAAACTAATTGAGAAATATAAATCTAGCTTTGCAAGGGATAAATATGATATCGGAACAGTAAAAGACTATGAAGCACACATTGATCTGCTTGTGGACAAATACTGTAGTAAAAGACCTTACAGATGTTCAATAGAGGATAAGTTAGAGATAGAAGAACAAGTGGGAAAATTGCTGGAAAGAAATCTTATAGAAGAATCATACAGTCCTTTTGCAGCACCGGTAACCTTAGCTTTTAAAAAAGAAGACAATAGGAAAACCAGATTGTGTATTGATTTCAGAGATTTAAATAAAATAGTGGTACCACAGGCTCAACCGTTCCCTTTGATTGAAGACTTAGTTACAAAAACCAGAAACTGTAAGTATTTTTCAACATTAGATATAAACTCTGCGTTTTGGTCCATTCCCTTGCGAATTGAAGACAGAAAGAAAACTGCTTTTGTAACACATGAAGGCCATTACCAGTGGGCATGTTTACCCTTTGGTCTAAAGACCTCTCCAGCCACATTTCAGAGGATATTGAGTAACATACTAAGGAAGTACAGATTAACAGATTTTGCAGTAAATTTCATCGATGATATTTTAATATATTCAAAATCATATTCCGAGCATATAGAACATTTATCACGGCTTTTGGAGGCGATTAAAAAAGAAGGTTTCAGGCTAAAGTTCACAAAATGTACATTTGCTGAAAAATCTATAAAATATCTTGGTCGCATTATACAAAGTAATACAGTTAGACCAGTGAGAGATAATTTAATTTCAATAAGGGATTTCCCAACACCAAAAACTCAAAAAATATAAGACAGCTTCTGGGAAAAATAAATTTTTATCGGGAATACATACCGAACAGCTCAATAATATTAGAACCACTTCATAATTTACTAAGGAAAAATAAAAAGTTTATTTGGTCAACGGACTGTCAAGATGCTTTTGAGAAAATAAAACAACTGCTGTGCTCACAACCGATCTTAGAAATTTTTGATCAAGACTTGCCGGTAAATATATACACTGATGCATCATTACATGGTATTGGAGCAGTTTTAAAGCAAATACAGCCAAATGGAAAAGAAAAACCGGTAGCATACTTCTCAAAAAAATTAAACGAAGTTCAAAAGAAAAAGAAGGCTATTTACTTGGAGTGTTTGGCTATTAAGGAAGCAATACGGTACTGGCAATATTGGCTCATAGGGAAACCTTTCACTGTATATTCAGACCACAAACCGTTAGAGAATTTAAATATAAAGACGAGAACAGATGAAGACTTAGGAGAATTATCATATTATCTATCACAATATGATTTTAAAATAAAATATGCCCCAGGAAGAGAATATAGAGGCAGATTGTTTAAGTAGAAATCCTGTACTAGAAGCAAATAAAGATATAGATGAACAATTGACTGCCGGAATTGACTGCCATCATGGGAGGCAATCAGGAACTTGCTGCTCCGAAGGCTGCGCAGTCGAAATCGCAGGCACAAGTTGAACAGACAGCACGGCTGCCCATCAAGACTCGTAGCGCCGCAGCCAGGAGCCAGGTCAAGCATCATAAATAGTGATTTTGCTGATCGGTGTTGCAGATACGATTATGAGCTGATGAGTCTGATATTTAGCCGATGCCGGGTGTTAACCATTTCATTTCAATATTATAAGTAGGTACTTGTTTTCTATACAATATATCTTTCTTGCGGAACTTAGCTTTTACAAATTAAAGTGGGTAACTACCGAAGAAGTAGGTAAAATGCAGAACTTAAATTTCTTGTAACCTCATAATTGGTATTGTAAACAGTAACTGACAGCCAATAATGACACTGACTCTATTTTCATTTGACAGTTAAGGTTCGTTCGGAAATCAATCAATTGATTGATATGGCTCGCGGCATGGGGCATAGTCACATGTGAGTATTAAGTAAAACTTTTGTCTACTGTGTAATTGCGAAACACCCCTTTTTTTTTTTTTTTTTTTTTTTTTTTTTTTTTTTTTTTTGTGTGACGCGTGGAAAAATGCGTAACGCACACCACCGGTGACACCTGGGTGGCCTCCGGTGGTAGTGTGGGACTCCCCGTCGGCTGCCCGACGGTATACCCACTAAACAACCCCGCGAATTGCCATCGGCCGCGTTGGTGTGGTGCCCCGGATCTGTCAGCAACAGGGCACCACTGCGACTGGCCAGCCCCTCAAAAGGGGCCGGACTTCTTCTCTCTAGGGGCCATCCCGGCAAATTGGGACGGCCCCTCCGGCGGCGGGACCACTATGGGGCCAGGTTCCCATCCTGACCCCTAGTCCCACATATTAGGGAGGCGGCAATAGGTGCGCATAGCGCCTACGCCGCACTCCCGTGCGCCGTCTCCGGAGCGGGACAGCCTCGGGATCGTCCTCCCTGTCCCGCTCCGAGGCCTCCTTCTGGGACATGACCGTCTCACAGAAGGAGGCCATCGCCTGCCAGGCACTGTCGCTCCCGAGCATGGAGCGGACTACGTTCGGGAGCGAGAGGTCCGCGCTTCCAAGCGCGGACACCAGATCGTGGCGCTGCCGAGACCACCTGGGACACTGCTCCAGCGTGTGTTGGGCAGTGTCCTCGGCCGCGCCACAATCGTGGCAGCCTGGCTGCTCCTCCCGCCTCGCGACCCGGTGCAGGTACTCACCGAAGCACCCGTGCCCGGTGAGCACCTGCACCATGCGGAAGGTGAGGGGTTTGCGCCTGCGGCGCATCCACGCCTCCAGGACCGGGCGCAGCGCATCTGCAACGCGGACTCCATACCGCGGCTGCGCCAGGTCCTCCCCCCACCTCCGCATCATCTCTGAATGCCCTCGCTGGCGACACCGCCCCACCTCCTCCAACGTGGGGCGCTCGCCGAGGCTCCTCCTTTCCGCAACAGACACGTACACCTCGGCGAGCGCCACCGCCACTATCTCCCAGGGCGGGTCGCCAGCAAGGGCGGTCGCGGCCGTCCAAGCAACCGTCCGGTACCCCCTTATCGCTCTCTGCGCTATGACCCGCTGCGCTCTGCGCAGCTGAGCCTTGTTCCGAGCGCAGAGGGCGTCCGCCCATATGGGGGCACCGTACGTGGCCATACTCCGGCAGGTACCGGAGTACAGCCGCCTGCACGCGGCGCTGGGCCCGCCCAAATTGGGCAGGAGGCGACCCAGCGCCGCCGCAGCTCTGATGACCTTCGGTCCCAACCGCTCGAAGTGGGGGCCGAAGGTCCATCTCCCGTCAAGGGTGAGGCCCAGGTACATCATCTGGGCACTCACCCTGATCCTCTGTCCTCCTATTTGGAGGTGTGCTCCGGGGGGAGGGCCCCGTCTGCCGGTCCCGCGGAAGAGGAGGGCTTCGGTTTTCTCCAATCGGACCCGAAGCCCAAGCCTCTCTATACGGCTGATCACCAGTCCCACCCCGACTTCGGCCAGCCGCGCCGCCTCCACGAAGGTCTTACCCCGGGATGTGACAAGGGTGTCATCTGCGTAACAGATGACACTCATCCCGGGGAGGAGACGGCCCCGCAGGACCCAGTCGTACGCGAGGTCCCACAGGATGGGGCCCAGAACGGACCCCTGTGGGACACCGCACCCGACGGGCCTCCTCACCATCTGGCCACTCGCGTCCTCGTAGCACACCTCCCTGTCCTCTAGGTATGCCTTCAAGAGTCTCCCCAAGTACGGAGGCACCCCAAAGTATTTGAGGGCCTCCAGGATGGTACTGTGGGGAGGCTGTTGAAAGCATTGGCGATGTCCAGCGACACCGCCACCACCACGTCTCCCTCGCGCTCCGCATCCTCCGTCTCCGACCTTAGGCGCCTTATGGCGTCGACGGTCGACCGTCTGGCCCGGAACCCGAACTGGGCATCCGAGAGGCCCGGTCTCGGGCCATCCTCCAAATGCTGAGCGAGGCGGGAGGCGACAACCCTTTCCAGGGCTTTGCCCGCCTCGTTCAGCAGAACGACTGGTCGAACCGCCGACCCCGAATCCGGGGGCCGATCTCCCTTCAACAGAAGGCAGAGCCGGCCCACCCTGAAGGGTCCCGGGCAGCACCCCGACCGCAAGCAGCAGTCAAGGAGCTCCCGGAACCTGTCTCCAAGGTACACGAGGGCTAGGGCTAGCACCCTTCCGTGCACTCCGTCCGGACCCGGCGCCCTCTTCTTGTTTCGGAGGCGGTCAATGACCGCCTCCATCTCCTGGTCGGTGACGGCCGGCGGAGCGCCCTCTACCTCTCCTCTGGAGTCCGGTGATCGGGCCATCCTAGGGGGAGCGAAACCTCGTGGGGTGTCGGGGAAGAGTTCCCCGACAACCCTCTCCAGCAGGGCCGGCTGGAGGGTCTCCGTCAGCGGGGCCGACTGAGCGCGGAGCTTGTTCCGCGCTCCTCTGTACGGTCGGCCCCACGGGTCCCTGTCTAGGCCCTCCAGCAGCTCCTGCCACGCTCCCTCCTTGGCCCTACTTATAGCCGTCTGCAGGGCTCTCCTGCTCTCCACGTAGACGCCGTGCAGACGGCTATCCCTTCCTTCGTCCCGGGGGCGTCGACGCCTGCTCCGGGTGTACGCTCTGCGCGCCCCGTTGCAGGCGTCCCAGAGGTCGGCTATCTCCGCCGACCACCAATAGACCGCCCGCCTTGGGGGCGGACGCCCAACTTTGGGCATGGCCGCCCTGCACACCGCCGTGAAGGCGTCGCAGAGACGACCAGCCCCCTGCTCCGCCCCCAAATCCTCCATTGGCGGGAGGCCCCAGCGGCCGACAATGGCCGCCTCCTCTGCCAGTTCCCGGTCGAGCCTGGTGAGTGCCCAACGCGGGAACCGGCTCCGCCACCGGGACGAAATCGCCGGACTCCCGGGGGCTCGGGACACCTCGAACCTGATGTACCGATGGTCCGAGAGTGTCTCTACCCCCGTCTCCACCCTCCAATCCTCAATTCGGCGCGCGGTGGACGCGGTGGCGAAGGACAGATCCACCACCGACCCTCCATTCCACCGCACGCACGTATGGACCGTCCCCCTATTTAAGAGGGACAGTCCCGCGGCCAACGCCCAGTCCTCCACCATCCGCCCTTTGGCTTGCGTGGCCGGGTTGCCCCATGCCGTGGACTTGGCGTTGAAGTCCCCGGCCACCGTACCCTTAAGGGCCCGCTTCTCCAGGAGCGCCTGGAAGGCCGCCTCCTTGGCCTCCTCCTCCCGCTCCTTAAGCTGCCGGCGGGCCCTGGCAAGGCTGGGAGCGATGCCACCCCTCTTTCCCCGCCTGGAAGTAGGCACCTTCGCCCGCTCATCGGGCGTCTCGGTTTCTGAGCCGGAGAACAATCTCTTCCGGCCCAGCTCCGTTTCCGAGAGGGTGGTAACCGACATATTGTCGGTCTCCTCCCCTCGGCCACACTCGCTCTCCACTCTCACCGACTGTGGCTCCTCCGGGAGACCACTCTCACCGAGACCCTTCGGCCCCGACCTCTCGGCTCCCCCAGGTAGTATACCCAGATCGCGGCACAGATCGTCGCATCGCGACAGCGCCACATACGCCAATCTCTCTCCCCCGCTCTTCTTCTCCATTTCGTTTGAATTCAACGAATCGCCCACAAGTATAGTATATCCAGATTTAGTCACCACCCACCGGCCACTGCGTTACCGCGCACCAGGTGGGATGGGTCCAGGGCAGACGACGAGGACGTACTGGAAAACACTTGGGGCCTGCCCCTTGCGAAACACCCCTAAATTATAATCCAGCTCATATGTTTCTGCACACAATTTAAATTTTTAGTATGTCTCTGCAACACTAGCATTAGTCTTTTTATTTTTTATTTTATTGTCTCTAATACATAAATATGTTTCTGGGTATCAATTAATATTGTATTGTCAACCCAATTGTGCAAAGCTGGCGAGTACCTGAATGAACTTGATTGTTGCGAGCACCGGTGCGAGTCTACTAAATTAATTTTTTATCAATTTATTAGTTAACGACATAATAGTGTTTACTGTTTATATATTATAGGTACTCAAGCTTAATGTCCGATGCGCAGGGGTACCATTTAGATGATGATTATTTCTCACTGTCTTCTGCATCTGACAGTTTTTGCAGCGCCGGGAGTAGTTCAGCAGACGTACCCTCACTAGCCGATAATTTGACCTGCACATTCAATTCAGTCGCAAAGAACTTTAATGTAGTGCATATCAATGCTCAAAGCATTGCGACACATTACGCAGATTTACTAGCTTCTTTCACAAATCAGCATATTCACGCGATTCTGATCTCTGAATCTTTCCTTAAACCGTCATTACCCTCTACTTTATACCCTATCCCAGGATTCAGGTTAATTAGAAATGACAGAACTTGTACACATCCGACCGAATCTTCCAAAATGGTAGGCTATGGTGGCGTAGCAGTCTATTTGCGCAGTGACATAATGTGTAGTGTGATCTCACAGTCCCCTCCTGTGTATAAATCACCCGAGCATCTTTTTCTAGAAGTCAACCTACATCATTCGAAAGTCTTACTCGGGGTTTACTATTCTCCTTCGTTGCACATCAGTTTCTTCGATTCTTTGGAATCCACTCTTACAGATCTCCGATCTCAGTATGATCACGTAGTGCTAATGGGCGACTTTAATACGTGTCTTGTTAAAAATGACAGTCGCTCAAAAAGATTAACCGATATGGTTCATTCGTTAGATTTACATCTCTTGCCGCTTGGCCCCACTCACTTCCCACATAATGGTCCACCATCGTTGCTTGATCTAATCGTCACATCTTCTCCTGATTTAGTGGCGTGTCACGGACAGTTTAATGCGCCCGCATTCTCTGCTCACGACCTTATTTTCGCCTCTCTGAAATTACGAGCACCAAAAAGGAAACATAAGGTCCTTATGCTGCGGAACTACAAGGCTGTTGATCGTGACGCGTTGCGGAAGGACTTCATGAAGGCCGACTGGAGCTCCGTTTTCTCTGCTACAGATCCGGATTCCAAGCTTACTGCTTTTAACTACATTTTTCTGTCAATTTACGACATACACGCTCCGGTACGGCCAGTCAAAGTAAAACATTTCCCTGCACCATGGCTTACCGAGGACATTAGGCGTTTGATGGCCACCAGAGATAGGGCCAAGATGAAGTGGAGAAGGGACCCCTCCAACATCAACTACCTTAGTTACGTCTCACTGCGCAATGGCTGCAACAAGCGGTGTAGGGAGGCAAGGAGAAAATTCATCCATAACTCAGTAGAAAACTGTTCCCCGGATAAGTTATGGAAGTTTTTAAATAAAATAGGCGTAGGCAAGATGGGGTCAAATAAAGATCACAGACCTGATATAGATGCTCTCAACAAGCACTTCTGTACTCCTACATCTAATACGTCTACTCAATCTAAATCGGCAACGTTGAGTCGTTTAGGCGCTTCTGGTAGATTAAGTCACGATCCTTTTGAGCTAGGACTAATTACGGTGGATGAGGTAATGAAATACATTGGCTCCATCAAATCTAAGTCAGTGGGTAGTGATGACATAGGTCAGTCTATGGTTGAGCCAATTACTAATGTAATAGCACCCATTATAGCCGACATTATAAATTGCTCCTTGTCTTCCGGCATATTCCCGGCATTGTGGAAGCGTGGCCATGTGATTCCTCTCCCAAAAAAATCCAATCCTTCCTCCTTCGGTGATTTTCGACCTATTACTATCCTACCATTTCTTTCTAAAGTCTTGGAGCACTTTGTGCATCAACGACTTTCTAAATACCTTACTCTAAATAATCTACTGAGTCAGCATCAATCTGGATTTCGTACCGGTCATAGCACCGTTTCAGCACTTGTTAATATTACCGACGATATTCGTAAAAATATTGACAATAAACTTCTGACTCTTCTCGTATTACTTGACTTCTCTAACGCTTTCAATATGGTCGATCATGATATTTTGCTGGCGGCACTTCGTCAACTAAATTTCTCATCTGCTTCTCTCTCTTGGTTTCAATCTTATCTCTCTGATCGTTTTCAATTGGTAAAGTTGAATGAAAGTATGTCCGACTGGTGCGAGGTCAGGGCTGGGGTCCCTCAGGGTGGTGTGCTTTCACCTGTCCTTTTCTCCATCTTCATCAACGGTATCACGTCATGTCTATCCTCCTCGTTTCATCTGTACGCAGATGACGTACAAATATATGCTGCTGCCTCTCTTCAAAACTTCACAAATGCTATTAATGTTATTAATTCTGACCTTCGAGCAATTAGCGAGTGGGCTGAAAACTTTGGCTTAAAAATCAACGCAGCGAAATCTCAAAGTATAGTAATAGGTAGTCCATACTTTATTTCATTGTTTCAATCTGGTGTATTTCCTAAGGTCATTTGCAGTGGCACAGTAATACCTTATTGCTCCACGGTAAGGAACCTGGGAATTGTCATGGATCAGACACTCTCATGGGGGCCTCACATCAATGAAATAAGTCGTAAAACTTTCACCTCGCTACATTCATTGAGACGCCTTCAAAACTTTCTTCCTGTGGAGACCAAAGCGATGCTGGCTCGTTCCCTTCTCCTACCCCTTATTGACTATGCTGACGTAGCCTTTCTTGATCCTTCAGAAGAATTACTGGATAAATTAGACAGACTTCAAAATCAGGCAATTCGATATGTTTTTGGTCTTCGTAAATATGACCATATCTCTCAGTTTCGACAGCAGCTTAACTGGCTACCTATAAGGCAACGTCGCAACATCCATATTCTCACCTTTCTATACAATGTCCTTTTCAATCCCTCTTCTCCAATATATCTCCGGGAGAGGTTTCATTTTCGGAAAGTAGACGAACGCTTACGGCGTAGCGGAAATCCATTACTGAAGGTCCCGGTCACACTTACAAATACTTTTTGGCACTCATACACGGTACAAGCTGCACGCATGTGGAATGCACTTCCTCTGGAAATTAGGCTTTCACAGTCCGTGAGCTCCTTTAAAATGAAATTAAACAAGCTATATGGTACTCCCGCATCGAGTTAGGGTTGGGTAGGTTGTGTAATTATCGTTTATGTAATATATATATATGTACCAGTATCTATATAATGTGTGTATTCGTTATTTATCTTATTATTATTTATTATTATTTTATTTCTTCTGTACAATAAAACTATGTATTTAGTGTATTAAATGTCTTATTCATATATACTCTCTTCGATCTCTTTTCCCACCGCCGTTCATTGCTCCATTCAGGAACTCTCAAGCAATGGTTGGCTGGAAGAGATTCCTCGAAGGAATAAGCCCGCCTTTGCAAATCATGTAATTTTTGTACTTATATTTTTAATTGTAAATAATGCAATAAAGTTATAAAAACAAACAAACAAACAAACAATTAAAGATAGTAAATTTAATAACATTAGATGAAATATTATCAGATCAAGGGAAAAATGAGGATATAAGGAAATATAAGGACAACTTAATACATAAACACAAAATATATTACAAGAGAGTAAATAAACAAGAAAAAATTTTATTGTCAGAAGAATTCAGTAAAAAAATTATTAAACAAATACATGAAAATATGTGTCATATAGGTATAAAACAAATGCAGAAGAAAATAGGAAAATTGTATACAGCAAAGAATTTAACAAGAAATATTAATGATTTATGTAAAAAATGTGAAATATGTATGAAAAATAAGACAAGAGGACAAATTAGATATGGTCTAATGTCGCACTTAGGCCCTGCTTCAAAACCATTGGAAATTGTCTCAATAGACACGATTGGAGGTTTTGGCGGCTCTCGGTCAACAAAAAGATACTTACAACTTTTAGTAGACCATTTTACCCGATATGCATATATAGTAACCTCGAAGACACAGAGTGCAAAAGACTTTATAAAGCTATTCAATAATGTACCAAATTGTAATGAAATTGGCATAGTTCTCACCGATCAATATCCTGGAATAAACTCAAAAGAATTTAAAGTTTTTCTTAATGAAAAATCAATTAAGCTAATCTTCACTGCAGTTAATTCGCCATTTTCAAATGGCCTTAATGAACGATTGAACCAGACAATTGTGAACAAAATAAGATGCAAAATAAATGAAAAACCAAATATATCAGCATGGACAACTATTGCTCATAACTGTGTGGATAAATATAATAATACTGAACATACTGTCACAGGCTTTGCTCCGAGATACTTGTTGGACGGTACGGATGTTTCAATCTTACCAACTGAACTTAAACTAGGAAAAGCAGCTGCTGTCTGGATTAAAGACAGAAAAATAGCATTGGAAAGATCAATTAAGTCACATGAATATAACAAAATGATAAACGATAAGTATAGAACACATCATACTTTTAATACAGGTGATATGGTATATGTTGAAAATGGGCACAAACTAAATAGAAAAAAACTAGACGAGCTAAGAATAGGACCTTATAAAATCGAAGAAAAAATATCAGAATCAATTTATAAGATTAATACGGGTCATAAGAAATTGGAGTCGAATCTATTTCATATTACTAAACTTATTCCTGTCCCTACTGATGGATAGCACATGTACCTCTAGTGAAAATTTTACTAACAATTTTCTGACCTAGGGGGGGGAGATGTAAAGGATTAGACCTCCTTTCTTTTTGTTTTTAAATTTGGCGCTAGCTGTCGCAGAAATAGAGAATGGTGTTTTCTGTCCAAGATGGTGACATTTCACTGAAGCATTGTAATAGCTGTTTTCAAAATATAATTATTGTTGATTGTGTTAAGGAATAGACTTTAAATGTCGTTTCTGTGTTTTTTCAGGTAGGCTATCTTTGAATTATAATGTTCATATGTTATTTTGTGTGTTTGTACAGAAAATAAAATGAACTGTGTTTTTTCAGAGCAACGCATGGTTTCAATTCTAATCCACAATCAATAAAAGTATAGAAATAGTCTTATATATATATCTATAAAAAATCTACAAAAAAATCACGTTTGTTGTATGGGAGCCCCCTTAAATATTTATTTTATTCTATTTTTTAGTATTTGTTGTTATAGCGGCAACAGAAATACATCATCTGTGAAAATTTCAACTGTCTAGCTATCACGGTTCATGAGATACAGCCTAGTGACAGACGGACGGACGGACGGACAGCGGAGCCTCAGTTCCGTTTTACCCTTTGGGTACGGAACCCTAATCACGTTTGTTGTATGGGAGCCCCCCTTAAATATTTGTTTTATTTTAATTTAATTATTTATTCTTAAAGTGAATATATAACTAAATATTCTGTAAATATTTCAAGTGTCTACCTGTTGCCGTTATCAATAACGAGCAAAAATGAGCAAAAAAATCACGTTTGTTGTATGGGAGCCCGCTTAAATATTTATTTTATTCTATTTTTTTGTATTTGTTGTTATAGCGGCAACAGAAATACATCATCTGTGAAAATTTCAATTGTCTAACTATCACGGTTCATGAGATACAGCCTGGTGATAGACGGACGGACGGACGGACAGCGGAGCCTCAGTAATAGGGTTCCGTTTTACCCTTTGGGTACGGAACCCTAAAAATGGGCAAGGACTGGATGCGGATATAATTACGGCTTCTGAGCTTCTGAAAGCGGGCGGAAGGCCTTATATACCTTCAGAGGCTAGTTAATTCCGTCATATACACAGGTAAATTACCGGAAGCGTGGAGTAGAAGCCTGGTCATATTGTTCTTCAAAAAGGGTGATAAAAACCTTTTTGAAGAACTATAGGCCGATCTCGCTTTGGAGCCGCGTTTATATACTGTTTTCAATAGTCATTTAAGCTTTAGTACCGTAGATCACATACATACCCTCCGTCAGATTATACAAAAGCCTGACGAGTATAATTGCTCTTATGTCTGGCGTATGTGGCACGAAAAGGCCTTTGATTCCGTTGAGACACTGGTGGTCATACATAGCTAGAGAGACTCTAGCGATGCCGAATTGACTATCTGTACATCACAGCGTTGAAGTGCTTATACAGAAAGACTACGATATGTATCCGAGTACAGTACCAGAGTACGAAACTGATCCAATTGCAAAATGTGTAAGACAGGGCGATCTTAGATCCTCGAAAATCTTCAACCTAGCATTGGAAGATGTTTTCAAGCTTGTACTAGAAAGGATACGGTATAAACATCAATGGCGAATACATCACTCACCTTCCATTTGCCGACGATATAGTTCTCATGGCGAAATCGCTGGAGGAACTTAGCGCCATGCTCAATGATCTCAATGGTGTTTCCAACCTGATAGGTCTCAAGATGAACATGGATAAGACTAAGATCATGTCGAATATCCATGCTACACATATACCAGTCACGGTTGAAAGCACTAAGATCGAAGTTGTTGCCAAGTATGTTTACCTAGGGCAGGATATTCAGTTAAGTATGTCCAACTTCGACTGAGAGGTCAACAGACGGATTCAACTCGGCTGGGCAGCGTTTCCTCCTCGGACACAGTTTCCTAAGAAACTGTGTCGATCTTCTCGTCCAAAATACCTCAACACCTGAAGAGCAAGGTCTTCGAATCGTGTGTGTTGCCAGTGATGACATACAGTTCTGAGACGTGGCCCTTCACTGTGGGCCGTATGGGGAAGCTCAAAGTCGCTCAATGTCCTATGGTAAGCGCTATGCTTTGGGTTTCTCTGCATGATAGAATCAGAAATGAGGATAATCGCAGTAGAACTAAGCTAACCGATTTAACCCACAGCATAAGCAAGCTGAAGCGGCATTGGGCCGGTGATATAATTCGTAGAACCGACAACTGCAGGGGAAGAAAGATTCTCGAACGGCGTCCGTACTGATACACGCAGTGTGAGACGACCCCCCACTAGATGGAGCGACGACCTCAATAGATTTGTAGGGAGTCGATGGATGCAGGTGGCACATGATCGAAACGAATGGCACTCTAGAGGAGGGAGGGAGGTCTATGTTCAGCAGTGGACGAATACGGGCTGAGACGATGATGTATCTGTTACAGTTTTTGAAACATATATTTTTTCCATTTTCCGCTTTTTAAAATACTCTAATATTCAAGCTGGACTAAATTCTAAAATTCATTTAGAAATGTTTATCTAGAATCGGTGCCCATGGACGGACAGCACTTCGTTTCTTTTACGTGTCGATTTAAATAAGTGTGTCGAGAAAGGGTCGTAAAATTGCGCTATACGCTTTTAGCGTTATCGGGTTTGTTCAGTTTAACTATTCAGATGCCAGTATGCGCCTGAAACTGTGATGTAATGAGACAAATAAAAATTATGTATGTTAATAGATTCAGGCGTTATTTTGCGAAAGTCAAATTTACATGCAATTTGATCTAACCTGCTTTGTGTGCTTCCGCCACCAATTAGTTCATGCGGCCTAGCGCCGGCCGGCACCCACCCACTACTGTTAGTGCGTGCTACATGCCGACGCTGCCATGGCTGCTCCGGTAGTCTCTGCCTCGGCTGCTGCGGTCGTCCGCCATCTGGAACAGAATCCGCATGCCCCCACCACCACCGTCGCTGCCAGGACTGGCCTGGTCGTCGCTGCGACACGTGTTTCGCCTCTCCACGAGGCATCATCAGGCGTTGTAGACGTTAATCGTAAGAATAACATGCTACAAGTGACAAATCCATCGCAGTGCCGTCCCTTATATTGAATTGAGGGTGGGGGTGGATGGTGTGAGCGAAAAGATTCCCCACTATTAAATATCTTTTCGCTCACACCATCCACCCCCACCCTCAATTCCTAAACCCAAACCTATGTCTCAGCGTGTCTCTTGTACAGTGCTATTATTAATAAAGGCAAGGATAGAATTATACAATTAAACACAAAGCGATAACTCGGCGTTAGGGCAATAAAACTTTTTTTGGGATTCCGTACGTGAATAAGAAAAACGGAACTCTTATAAAATCACATCGTTGTCTGTCCATCCTCGTTCCTCGTCCGTCGTTGTTTGTCGTCTGTAAATTTTTATTGATGAAATTTTTAGAGAATGCTCAAGTTTTTATATACAACATCGGGAGGCAAACACCAGCACAGGAGATTCACCTGAAAGCGGTTAGCGTAGCCTATGAATTTTTGCAACATATTAAGTTTCATTAACGCGATGCCATCTCTGCTACTAACACAGCAACAAAGTTCGTGAGGTACACAACATAAAAGACGTGTTATTTTTTACTCCGCGATGTATTTGTGAATTCATAGCAAAATTTATTCATAAATAAACCATATACATTGGCTTCTTATCTACATAAAATATACTCGTAGATAAGCAGCCGATTTTTTGATGGTGAACTCATTTTACAAAAATTGAAATTTTATAAAAAGTTATAAGCAAAATATATACATTTCTTTAAATAACGTCTGATATACACGGGCTGCCCCAACCCACGGCTGCTCCATTAAAGTGAATCATCGTATCACCTTTGTTCTGCATTCTAGCACTCAAGTTAACTCGCCGTGAGGTGCATCGTTTGAACGAACTTATTCAAATACTACTCCAATGATTACTGTTTTTTTGAAGACTTCGAGGCAAGTAAAATATCACTCAGGCAGTAAAACAAGTCGATCGCTGTAGTATTTACAAATAACACCCGCAAGACGTCATCCTCAGCGTCATGGCTCTGTGTGGGATGTCGGCAGAAAATAACCAACAGGGAATTTATGATATGCTCATTGTGTGATCATAAGTACGATAAAGAGTATGCAAGTATCTCAATTAATCGGGTTTTTAACATAGCCACTGGAAATAAGTTTAGTTGGAAGTGTCAAGCTCGCTTTTGTAAAACTCCAAAAGACGATAACATGAATACACCCATTAGATCAGCTCAAGCGGAGAGGTTTGAAAGCACCCGTGAAGAGCACCAGTACAACGATACATCTTCAACCACGGCAATGATTACAAAAAATGTTTATAGAGTCATTGAATGAAACGGCAACCTATACTTTCATACGGCTAAATACAAATCAAGTTTGCATGAGAACTCTATTTTCGACAATATGGAATTTATCGGCACTACCCACTCATATATTCAACTCTCTTTGTAATCGAGATGGTTCGATACTATGTGTTGGAAGTGAGGCGAGACCTGGCCCTGGCAAAGTATTTGATCGCTTTCGAGGAAAATTAATTAACTCTACTTTAGTGTAAAGGATAAAACTGATTGTCCCGTATAGTCAGCGAAGCGAACCAAGGACGAGAATGTTCGCGATTCTCATTGTTCGGACAAATGTATTAAAGTCCCTCCCAGTGATACGGTTCAGTTGGCCTGTCAGCCGGACTACGGAAATAAATGCATGGTAATACAACAAAAACCAGTTGAGAATGCGCAAGCTTGCATTGCCAGAGGAATACCTGGCTCGTCAATTTTATAACAATTCAATTTTTTTTTAATTAGTCGTTTTCCTTTTTTCTTTCTTATCACACATAAGGACAAATATTAAGGGAACCATATTCGTTGTTTCCGCCGTGCTGCCTTCTTCACCACGTATCGTGAATAATTGATGAAACGGACGTGGGCAACTTTTAAACGTTCCATCAAAAAATAAGCTCTACTATAAAAAATACTTATTAGAGGAATTAACTTCTTCATTTCTTGACAATAAAAATGAACAATAAATAATCTGCTAACATAAATCTGAAAAACTTTAAAGGCACTTCAACCTCTTTTGGATTTTGATATACAATATTTTTAACACCATTGCTTTCTCGCATTATATAGGCTATGTTGAACATTTCAAAAGTCGAATACCTCTCCTACCATGTCGATTTCATCATTGTTTAGTTTCACAACTGCTTTGTTATAAAGTATAGGGATAGGTAGGTCCGTTATTTTTAACCTCTTCTTTTAAACCAGCCATCGCTTCATCGAAATTATTTTTTGCTTCTTTATTTGGGCAATGGTGAGCTTAACCATACTTTCATCCTATAAGCAAAACGACGCGGAAGCATTGTTTTAAATACAAAAACACAATCTTACTATTGAGAGCGTCGGTGTCGTCGGTTGAGACGTGGACTCTTAATTTGGTAGGTCTGGATTCGATCCCCAGGTATGCCAGGTGTCATAGAGTTTTTAAATTTAATTTAATTATCTCGAAGGCAAACATTGTGAGGAAACCTGCATGCCCGAGAAATAATAATTCGAAGACATGTGAAGAAGTCCCCAACTCGCAGTGGGCCAGCGTGGTGGCCCACGCTTCCTCATTATGAGGAAAAGTCAATATCCCTGTAGTGGAATGTTTACAGACTGATGATGACTAATTTTATGTGATAAAATAAATAAATGATAAGTTATCCTTACGTGGTCAGTAAATTACATAAATTCTTTGCATTTAATTTTTTTTAAGAGCTATATATCTACTAGATTTTCCGTGGTTCTAACATTCATAGCTCTTTTCACGTACTCTCGCACGTGAAAAGAGCTATGAATGTTAGAGAAGCGAAACGTAATTAAATTAAACTCATAAAACTTGGCATGCCTGGGGATCGAACTCAGACCTACGAAATTAAGTGTCTACGTCTCAACCGACACCACCGATGCTCTCAATTAGTAAGATTGTATTCTTGTATTTAAAACAATGCTTAAGGTTAAAAATACCGGACCTACCTATCCCTATGCTTTATAACAAGGCAGTTGTGAAACTCAAAGATGATGAAATCGACATGGCCGTAGAGTTATCAGAATTATGCTAAGTTCAACGTAGCCTATATAATGCGAGAAAGCAATGGTATTAAAAATATTCTATACAAAATAAATAAATAAAATTAATGTTTCATAGTGCATGTTATATGGGAAGGACTCAAGTTGTCAAACTTCCAGGCAACGATTTCCTTTTTGTAGTGTTTTTTTCTTCTAAAAAACTATCCTAGGATAATTTTTAATTGTATCTTTGTTTACATATTTTAATAGTAATATTAGTTTAAATGTAGTGTGCGAAAACAGCAATGCAGGTTTGATGTATGTATGTATGCTGCGAAACTGCAGGATATAATTCCACAACCAATCGCCGTCAGAAGCACTGAACTGTAATATCACTTCAACTGTTTTATGTTTAACTAGCCGGTAACCGGTGCATTGCTGTCGTATTTAATGATTTTTTTAAACTTTTCATCTTTTATCTCATCAGTTTTGCACGCGTGCCAGCAATAAGTTGACAAAGTTCTATTGTAATTGAATGAATGGTATTATAGCGCCGGAAATACGAATAAATAAATCGTATTTTTCATATACATGTCGGAGGGATGTGTGGACGTTTACGAGTTATCTGCTCTTCATCCATTGTGGTTGCCGTGAGAAATGAAAATAAATCACATGGTGGTGGTTTTATCAGTCCTGATTACAATGAAACTCTCGTGAAATGTATGCACGCGGATCGGATGTAGGATTAATTATAGGAACGCGGTGAAGTCGGAATGCGGTTGCTTGGACGTCCACTTGACGTCTTGTTCCAAAGTGGCCGCTGCTGTAGAATTGTCGCCACTCAGCCCGCCCTTTTTTGTCATTGATAGCTCGATGTTGCCAACTGCATCTCCCGAATGCACCCAAGTCGGTTGTGAATGGATGTTTCATTTCTACACTCCACAACATACATATACATTACTACAATCAACCTATTATTGTTTCGCCAAACTATTACTGTTACATTTCACTTTAGTCGTTGAACGTTTTTGAGCACCATTGCCCTGATGACTGAGGAAGCATTTTGTAAAGTAATCCTTTTTTAATCCTTTACTGGAAAGCGGGAACACAAGTATCATTTAATTTATGACAAAATAAATGAGAAAAATGCGACATAAAAGCCCTGCGACATAAAATGGAATGACGACACAAGGTTTTATTAAAATGCGGCTGAAATTATGCAGGAAACGAATTACTTACTTCCGTTTTACTGCCACTTGCGAACGCATAATCTTGTTGAAGAGAGAATAATATAATTTTCATAATAAGAAAATCAGTTTATGTCATCAACTCTCGGTGTATTTTGAATTTTACGCGGTTTGTACATTGAATGTGGTTTTGCATATCATTCTTCATTACTTTACTTTATTTGTTGATAATAAAGGTTTAACATAATAATAATTCTGCATATGTTCCCACCCAACCCAAGTTGAAAAATTGGTAATATAATATTTATTGTCTTTTTCTTTTTAGTTTTATTTCGTCTTTTAATCTATAAAGATTTGGAGGGTCGCTACTAAGCCTAAGGATTTGAGCGGCTATCGTTATCCTCCAAAACCCAGAGGGTAAACCAGACCTTTGTTAGGTTAATTATGTCCAACCAGTCCACAAAGCCATACATTATAATTATACATATGTAAATAAATCCCAAAACACGAATTTAGTGGTATACACCAGGATTCGGACCGGCGACCAGTTGGTCAATAGGCCGATTCTTTATCCACTAGGCTATCACTGCTCATCTGCATATTATTATACGTATACTTATTTACGCCTAAATATGCATGAAATATATATAAATAAAATTACAGACCAATGTTACGGTGATGATACGCTTAAAGAGAAAACACAACAAATAGACGGACTTCCATAAAGCGATAATATAACGAAAAATAACTATATTATATTTTACTTTTTATACATGACATTATACATTATAAACCTTATACTGTATAATGTCATGTTTAAAAAGTATAATGTAATATTGTTTCTTTTATAGGAACATGAAGTAATGTAATCTTAATAAAACTTAAATGTTCATTTTTATGGAAGCAAATTCCATGGCTAAATTCCATTCCATGTGAAAATTAGCCATTGCTTGCTCCAGAGATTTCTTAAGAGACACAATCTCGGCATGCAGTTTCAAGCAGGCCATGTCCTGTAAAACTGATCATATTGTAAAATGCGGGAACGAAATAAAAGAAAGGCGGCAATTTATAATACGATATTATTCAACACACACTATTACACCAAACATTAAACATACTTTTAAAAACTCGATACGTCTTGATGGATGGCTACTGGAATCACTCGAATGTCTCTGCCCGTTTTTAGTACCGCAATGGTCTTAAATAGGTTATCGTTCTCCCCATTTGATCCATCCCACTACTAGCCTGTATTCCGGTGTTGCCATTAAAATAACTTCAAGTACCCTATTAACGCTACATGCTAGTGTTGCCATATTAATGATGTATAGTAGTTTGTGTTACATTCGGCCATCCGCCTCGAAACGAGCCCCCTCGTTACTAATAAATAAAACTGAAAGCAGATCTATGATAATAATACCTATGATATTAATAGCAAACATTTAATTTTATCTTAAGCTGTTGTAAATAACAAATTCACTAATAATATCTTATGTCTAAGGCTTGTTAACTGTTACATGCACTAATAAATCTATTTGCAGTATATACTGCTGGGTAATCTATTATTTATAATTTTAGTGGATTAGTTTGCTTAATAATAGAGATTTGAAGAGTTACAAAGTGACTTAAGCAATAAAAGCGACATTGGTACATGGTGTTGATCCCTCAACACTCAGTTACACAAAACGTGTTCCAAAACAATTACACTTTACATTCCACCATAATCACACAATGTTCAACATAGTTGCTGCTTAACAATTTCAGCTAGCTATTAATTAATCGATTTGGATAAAATAAGGAAACATAACTAAATAGATATTTGCCTATTTTAATAACATTAGATGTTGATACCTCAACACTCCATAGTACAATTTATATTTCACGACATAATCTCTTAATTATGTTCCAATCTGATCATATGTTCAATTAAAAGACACTCTCTGTGTTCCATTGCATAATCGCCATAGATTATGTTCCGACATATTTAATCCAAAGACACAGTTTGTGTCCCAAGACATAATCACCCAATTGATTATGTTCCGTCATGATCACTTATTGATCATGCTCATAATTGTAGGCATTGAATCAACATCTCTACTTCAAAACAAGGAAACATAACTAAATAGACATTTGCTCATTCTAATAATATTAGATGTTGATCCCTCAACACTCCATAGTACAATTTATATTTCACGACATAATCTCTTGATTATGTTCCAATCTGATCATATGCTAAATTAAAAGACACTCTCTGTGTTCCATTGCATAATCGCCATAGATTATGTTCCGACATATTTATCCAAAGACACAGTTTGTGTTCCAAGACATAATCACCTAATTGATTATGTTCCGTCATGATAACTGATTGATCATGCTCATAATTGTAGGCATTGAATTAACATCTCTACTTTAAAATAAGGAAACATAACTAAATAGATATTTGCCCATTTTAATAACATTAGATGTTGATCCCTCAACACTCCATAGTACAATTTATATTTCACGACATAATCTCTTGATTATGTTCCAATCTGATCATATGTTAAATTAAAAGACACTCTCTGTGTTCCATTGCATAATCGCCATAGATTGTGTACCGACATATTTAATCCAAAGACACAGTTTGTGTTCCAAGACATAATCACCCAATTGATTATGTTCCGTCATGATCACTTATTGATCATGCTCATAATTGTAGGCATTGAATCAACATCTCTACTTTAAAATATATTAATCCACATGTGAGCGTAATGCTACCCTTACTACAAGATCTACCTATTATTCGAAAGTACTATCGTCACTAGAAGTATGATTTGTAGGGTCATTATCAAAACTTTGCCACGGATATATTTTATCAACAGGTAAATTCCCCTCATAGCGCCTTCCTTTTTTTGGTGAGAGAAGTGTCCTCTACTACAGAGCGTTCGTTAGGTAATACCTTTTTAATCATATAGGGTCCATGACACTTGCTTTTCAGTTTCCTGGACTCTCCTAGCCCTACGACTATGGCTCTTTTTATCCGTACCAGGTCCCCTCCATTGCACATGACATGGCAAGTTATTGGTCTACCATTTACTTTAATAACAATTTTATATTTGTTGCTGGCATTTTTTTTTTACAACAAAATGTCTTTGTGGTTTTTACCATGGAGCACCAAATTTTCTAAATAGTCCGAGCCCTCAGCAGTTTCAATCCTCAATATTTTCTATTCTTGGGATTCAGGCTTTCTATTTCTTTTGCTGCAATCGGCTATAGAATGACCAATGAGATGACAGTACGTGCATTTAACTATAGGTTTTGGGCATTTTGCACAGGGGTGTCCCACTTCTTTACAATTGAAACATACTATATCTCCTAGGTTTTGACGTAACTTGAATAAGTTGATGGTTTCGTTGCCTCTGTTATCGTTTATATAGTCCGTACTCGTATCCCTGATATTACGAGTACTTCTTAATGTTTTAAATAATTGTAAAAGTTCTTCGGGTTTCGTGAACTTAGCAGTTTGGGCACCTAACCTTACCCCCCTATCGTCAATACCATGTACAATGCAGTCTATAGCCTCTTTACCGAAAAATTTGCACCGATTTAACAGATTTATTTTTGCGAAGTAATATTGTTCGAGCGATTCCCCGAATCGCGCCCTTTTATTCAACATTTCTGTCAACAATTCTGCATAATTTTCGGTGGCTGGAAAGGACTCTGCTAGAAGTATCTTCCATTCCAGCCAAGTACGTTTGAGTGACGATAACCCTTGATACCATACTTTAGCATGGCCTGCGAGTTTAGGTAAGGCGTAATGAATGGTTTGCTTATCATTCCATTTATATATTTCAGCGCATTCATCGACTTTATTTATCCAAATCGTAATGTTTTGTTCCCTACACATAGGATCAAACTCAGGCAAAACGTTATTTAAGGTGGGGAAGCTATCACGCTCACAGGTTTGATTTTTAAACATTTTTAAAAATTCTTCAAAAAATATAGATGTTGAGTCATACCTGACCCTCTGGGTATCATACTCGTCCCTCCTTGGGCTCAGTCTCCGATCTCGGAGCTCCGAATATCTGCGATATTGACGATCTCTCGACTCTTGTAGCTCACGTTCATTTCGCAATTTACTTTCCAATACTTCCAAACGTTGCTTTTCCACCTCAAGCTCCTCCTCTCGTTCTCGCAGGCTGGATCTACGACTACGACTGCGAGTATGTTCGCGTATGCGATAGCGCTTGCAACTAACCTCGCGACTACATCGCGGTGTCTCGAGAACTCTTTCAGGCGACTGGACTTCAGGAGTTACATCACGGCGACGATCGATCGATGCATGACTTCGATTGAACGTCCTTCTCATATCCTCCGTCCTTTGTAATATTGGACTTCTGCGGGACGTCATCGTGTCATCACGATATACGTTTTCACTTTCCGCCTCCATCTTGATAATCCACTTGTGAGCGCCTTCGATCCAACTTCTGAGTTGTAATATGCGGGAACGAAATAAAAGAAAGGCGGCAATTTATAATACGATATTATTCAACACACACTATTACACCAAACATTAAACATACTTTTAAAAACTCGATACGTCTTGATGGATGGCTACTGGAATCACTCGAATGTCTCTGCCCGTTTTTAGTACCGCAATGGTCTTAAATAGGTTATCGTTCTCCCCATTTGATCCATCCCACTACTAGCCTGTATTCCGGTGTTGCCATTAAAATAACTTCAAGTACCCTATTAACGCTACATGCTAGTGTTGCCATATTAATGATGTATAGTAGTTTGTGTTACAATATATTGTAGTCTAAGGAGTTCACATCTGGGCTAGGCGAGAGACACATTCAAATAGCGCTTATTAAGATTACAGTATTCTTCAAATTCTATCAAATACCATTACAGTAGATGACAGTCGTCTGCGCTGTTTATTTCCTTATATATTTTCATATCATCCGCGTATATGAGAAAGTCAGAATGAGCAAATGAAGTGTTAATAAATTACACAAAAATCGCCCGGAGCAAGAAACCATTATGTCACTTCAGACGGGATAATATACCACCTTGATGAGTAACCATTTACCGCCACAGCTGGCGATCGATAATCAATGTTTGAAGTAAACCATCGTAATAAAATTCTTTGCTGTACTCAGTAAATATGGTGTCTACTTGTCCTTCGGAGTCAATTCTAGAGGATGTGTATTCTACAAGTGACAACAGGTTAGTTAAAGTGGGTCGGTTTTCCATAAATCCATGTTGCTGGGGAATAATTTGTGGACCAGAAAACACAGTAAACTTGGGAGTATATTACGCATACAAAGATATTAGCGAAAATACGTAGTTTAGAGATTGACCTGTAATTTTTTACATAATTCTTAGAACCATTTTTTTGAACCACGGTTACCAATGCTGACTTCCAATGTTTTACGACATTACCCTCAACAATTACTGATATTCTATAAAAAATGGTGAGTGGTATAATTAGGCCTTTAGCAGTCTTAGAAATAAATATTGGCGACTAATGATCAGCTCCAGCCCCTTTAGTTAGATCAAGAGATTCAGTAGTCTATATACTTCGTTACGGTCAATTTCAATATTACCTATAGATTGTGTGTGGTTTGTAGTATCTGAAATATTATCCACAAAAGCAATACTTAAATTATCATGGGAAGTATCATGTAGAAAATTGGATTACAAATATTCAGCAAAGAGAGCGCAAACCTCTTCTCCGCTGTCAACCGGTTTGCCGTCGTAATTTTACGTAGATAGTAAAGATTTGTGGCCTTTTTTGTTGGATTTAAAAAATGACCAAAACAGTTTGGGTTCATCGTTTATAGCATCCGCACATCTTTTAATATATGAACAATAACACTGACATTCAGCGCTCTGGCTCTCTTTCTTAATAAAGGATATGTTTCATAATCAGCTGTGTTACCATAGGTACGAATCTTCTTGAAAAACTCATGTTTTTTTTGAGATTTTTTTTAATACTGCGCTATACCACGGTGCAAATTTCGATGAAAAGACAATCTTATGTGGTAGGTACTTATTCCTGAGATCGAATAGATATTTATAAAAGCAATCAATAGCAGTTTCCAATAGATTGTTGTTCAACTTAGACTCCCAATCTACGAGTATCTCATCCAACGAAGAATTAATCTTGTCATAATCACCAAATTCATAAAAATAGTTTTGTCTTGGCTTCATGGTTGATAGTTCGTCGATATCGTAATTAATGTAAATGCTAAGAGGCATGTGATTTGTGTCTTCCAGTACTAAAGAGTCATCACATGATGATACTGAATTTATAGGTAGTTCTAAGTTACATAAACAAAGTCTAAAAGTCTATTATTAACGTTGCGGTTTAAGTTTAACTGAAACAGGTTACACTCGTAGGAGGTATCAGAGAAATGTATTTGAGTTTCACCCGTGACACCAGACGGTCGTAAGTTATTGTCATCGACATGCTAGTCAATGTAAGGTAATCTCCCGTTATGATGAATATGTCATTGAGATAGAAATTAACAATGAGCGACAGTTTCTCTGCATAGTTTTGTAACCGAGAATTAAAAGAATAGCCATGCTTTTCACTACGTAGTGTACATAAATGTAACCTCGGTGTGTTACGGACGGCATGTTTGGGGCTTATCGTTACCCAAATATTCTCCGCTGTGGAGGTCCATTCAGAACGCTATATGGCTGCTAATTCTCTACGCACTGTAAAAAGTACTATATCTCCATATTGCTCGTCCATATGCGCGTAATCTCGGTCACGAGGAAAGGCTAAGTATATGTTATCAAACTGACCGCTATCCGCAATACCACTATTCAACCAGGTTTTAGTAATTGAAACCACATCATATTGATTTACATAGTGCGCAGCCCTCGAGTATTTTCTTAGTAAATATTAAGATACTCCGTAGTCATTATTGTAAACAAATAAATAATATAGCTCGAGTGATTTAGTATTTCAGAAAAGACAAGTATATAATGGAATCATTAAATCGACTATCTGAAAATTAAAATTTTTGCTTAATCTATAGTTATTCTTTGTTTCATTACACTAACGAAAATTAGTTTGTATATAAAAAAAAGTCTAGTATAAAAATATTACGTTAGTGTATGATATTGATAAATAAATTGTATTAATAATATTTAAAAGGTGGAGCATCAGCTAATATAAAATTGTTAAATAAAATTGAGTGACAATATTTAAGTGACAAATTGGTCTTATAAAAATCAAGGACAACATAGTATTTTGATACATTTAGTACGTCGGTACTCATAAAATACGTTGGTATAAAAGCAACCCATTGAATCATAGTGCATGCAACAGCAACTGTGTGCACGGTGCATTATTAAATAAAATGTGACATGATACATACATTTTATGACCACAATAAATAGCATGCGTGATACATATTGTATCAATATCAAAATCATTTTTTTTATTGACGCATATAACCAGCTATTGTTGGTGTACCTATATTTAATGTACGATTTTTAAGTTTGGTCGGTTGATTACATTTAAAACATCCCTTGATTTCGTTAGCTAATAAACTACTCATAATACATAAAATAGATTTTATTTAAATAATTCATTAGTAGCATGTAAATTATTATGCACAGCTAATAACATGTGGGGTACCAACAAAAGTAACTCCCTCTATTGCGACGTAATGCAAGCAACTGTAACAATAAAGCGTCGTGACTGCATGCAATAATGACCAGAATGATAAATCTAACTATGAAGCATAACCGCGAAAATAGCATGAACAATTGTGATTTTTAATACATTGACTTTCCTGTGGCTTGCCAATCGGAGAACTGGTCCGCCTCGTACCACACAGTTGAACACGGCTCCCAAATTGTAAACTATTTTATTTTAAACTAAGAAAATAATAGAAATAACTGCATATATTATTTTTAATGTATGTATGTATATCTTCACGCCAAGTCCCTTGCGGGGTAGGCAGAGAGAACCGAGCGCCATAAGACACGGTCCTTGCATACTTCACTCGCTTCTGTGACATTCATAGCTCTTTTCATGCACGCTCGCCGGTTCCTGGGGCTTCTGACATCACCTTCTGATAAAACACGACCAATTTGGTCATGGTAGGTTAGTCTCGGCCTTCCTCGGCTCCTACATCCTTCCACTTTTGCATTGTATATCTGTTTCGTCATTCTTTCGTCCCGCATTCTTTCTACATGTCCGAACCAACGGAGCATGCCCTTTCTTATCTTCACACCGACACTCTCTTTTAGACCAACTCTTTCTCTCACGTCTTCATTACGAACGCGGTCAGCAAGCGTTATGCCACAAATTTTGCGCAATGCTCGCATCTCGACCGCATTTATTCTACTTTCATGCTCTCTCTGCCATACCCAGCTCTCACTTCCATAAGTTAGCGTTGGAATTAGCACCGCGTTGTGTACAGCGAGCTGTGCCTTCTGGCTTAGATTTCGGCTGCCTAGAAGTTTACCCAACGCTCCATTCACCCTATTCCCGGCACTCACTCGTCTCTCCACATCAGCGGTGTACCTTCCATTGCTGCTAAAAGCACTTCCAAGATATACAATCTCATTCACTTGCTCCAACACTACATCATCAACCATAATCCTCGCGTTCGTTCTGGTTGTCTCTCTTTCAAATACCATTATCTTGGTTTTCTTCGCATTCAATTGTAAGCCTTTCTTCATACAATCATCTTTCATTGTTGTAACTAGTGTTTGCAGTTCGGATGGTGATTCTGCTATTAATGCCGCATCGTCTGCATAAAGCAGGCAGTTGACCACTGAGTCACCCATTCGCATTCCCATATTCATATTTCTTATTCTCTGAAGACAACTGTCCAGATACAGGATGAACAGCCGAGCCGACAGCACGCATCCCTGTCTGACACCAATATTGACATCAAACCAGGGCGACAAGCTGCCGTCCACCCGCACACATGCTGTACAATCCTCATAAGTGGATTGCACAGCACGGAGTAGGTCACCGTCAACCCCATATCCGGGCAAAATGTTCCAGAGATTCTTTCGCACGACTCTATCAAATGCTTTCTCAAAGTCCACAAAACCGCAGAAAACCTTCTGATCCAAAGCCAGATGCTTCTCTACGATGTTGCGGAGTGAAAAAACTTGATCCGTACATCCTCTGCCGCTTCGAAATCCACCCTGTGCTTCCCAAAGCATTCCATCGGATTATTATTTTTAAAAGGTCCTTTTATTATAAAAATCGGCGATGTGTCCGACTTTCTGGCCATAATTTTACAATGTTTTACTCAGGTTTAATTAGGAATTAAATAAATATACTCGTAGGAATCAAGAGGATTCCTTGTACATAACTTTATCTAGCCATAACTTATTAAAACGACATATACATACATACATAATGCCGCAATACTAAAAATGTTAAAACAAATATAAATAATTCTTATTGGTAGCGCATATTTGATTAAATTTTGCACACAGGTGCTACTAGAAGTAACATGAAATTTTGTTTTAAACTAAACCAACAATTTACATTCATAATTTTTAAACCAAACTTCCTCCATTACCTCGTTGGTCATGAAGGTTGGATACTAAATCCTTTCACATTTACAAGACCTTCCCATTGTTTAGGAAAAAAAAAACAAGCAATTAATTACAATTTAATTCCCTCTCTAATGACTTTTTAGGCTTTCATTTTCTTTGGAAGAATAAAAGAAGGCGAAGTGGCGCACAGACACGACAACAATAGACCTATTGTGTAGGCCTCCTAAAATGAAATATACATTTTCTTAATTTTTTATTAGATTTTATTTGATACATTTGTTTAAAATAGTGGTCACCCGTTCGACCTAACCCGCGATTTTCTATTATAATAAAATATGAAATAACAAATGCCTATTCGTGTGTATGAAAACCGTAGCCAAATAACAACTCCTTAGAGGGTTGTGTTCCTGCGT
This sequence comes from Pyralis farinalis, assembly GCA_947507595.1. NCBI lineage: Eukaryota > Metazoa > Arthropoda > Insecta > Lepidoptera > Pyralidae > Pyralis > Pyralis farinalis. The sequence continues at coordinate 21,908,164 of OX382270.1, forward strand.
GTGAGTAAGGTCATAAGTAAGCTCCCAAGGAGCTCCCCAGCAGAGGACCTCCTCTGCTGCTTAACAGCAACGCGCGAGTGATAATTAATATATCGCAAGTGTTAATAGGTTACGGTACCCGCTTTACATCAGGTGGGCCGTGTGCTTGTTTGCCTTCCTATGTAGTATAAAAAAAATGTAAAATTAATATTAGTTTCGTCAAGAGTGTACTCCTAGGTAGCAAAATAGAAATGACGACAAGACGGATTCCGTCCAATATGTAAGTTATCTTGTCATCATCAATTTAGTGTTAGTCTATTTATGATTATCAATGGCAGGAGTAGTCAGGAGAGTCAATTTATCAATATCTAGAGCAAATAAATTTTCTTTACTTCTTTCTTTGAAAAAAATAATAAACTGACGTTCACACACACACGCGCGCATACGGTCACACACGCCCTCGCGAATAAACACGCGCGCGCGCATACTTTCTTACAAAAACACACTCAATGTCACATACGCACAAACATTTAAATATACATACACATTATACGTAACACCTTAAATACTTACATTTTTCATACGTTTAAGCAAATATAAGAATATTAATAAAAAAACTATATATGTAATTAAATGGGATTAAGAGCATGGTTATCCTAACACAAGCTTTTATTAACTTAACAAGAGAGCCTTTTCTAACTGTAACAGAACAAAATAGTCAACAAGTAAAGAAGTAAAGAATTTGCTAATTAAACAGTTGACAATGCGCAAGCTTGCATTGCCAGAGGAACACCTGGCTCGTCAGATATATAACAATTGTTTATTTAATTTTTTTTTGTAAGCTATTTTGACCATGTTTCGTGACCAGTCAGAACCCGTTATATATGTTTTCCCATACATTTCGCGGTCATATACGACCACCCGGGTTTCGAAGGGTTAAGAGATAGGAACGGTGTTCCTAAACATTCCTATTCTACTTTTTTATGCTGAATCCGAATCTGAAGTCAAAATTCGAATATTCGAAAAAAAGCGACAGACAAACACACAGACAAACGCATAGACAAACATATAGAATTCATATAGGAACGGTGTTCCTGAAAATGAAAAATCTGTATCTTAGCCAAATCCCTAGACTAAGGTAGCGGATCCCACGGTTCCTAATGGATTAGGAAACGGGATAACGCTAGGAGGAATAAGTCTCATATAACTTACAATGTTTGCTGTTTCGCACTATTAACTATTTTTATTCCATATTATACGACGGATCAGCGCAATGAATACAGTTTACAAATATTGTTCGCATTTTTTATACGACGTCGGGAGGCATACGGCCCGCCTGATGTAAATCGGTTACCGTAGCATGTGAACGCTTGTAATACATTGTGTATCACCCGCGCAATGCCACCTCTGCTGCTAACACAGCAACTCCTTGGGAGCTTACTGATGACCTCACTCACACGCAGGAACAAAACAACGAATTAGAAGCATTGGTGATAATATAAAATCATATTAGGTTCTATTCTATATAATTACAATATAGAAAAAAATCCGACAATAATCTAATCGAACTACGAGACCTTGTAATCGTTCCATTTTTAAATAGTTATTGTCATCTTAGCTATATAAATCCCGAGGATGGAAATCGTCATACTCTTTAAGAGCGTTTGGGTGCGAACGCCTCAATTTGATATTTTTTCATAGTTAAAATTATTCAAATTGAAATCCGAAAAAGTAAATCAATTGAAATACGGTGTCAGGAGTACGGCAAATGACGGTCACTAGATATGAAACGGTGTTACTGAAAAACAAGAGAATATTTTGGTCATGAACAACAAATAAAATAATTTCTCTAAAATGCCAATAGAAAACATTTTACATAAGAAGAAAATACTTTGCAACAGAGTTTTATGTTTGAAACAACATGCTTTAGTTTGAAGTGAAATTAAAATAAAGAACTTGAACTGCTTTTATAGTGTAATAATATTTTACATGAGTAATCGCGGTACATACAAATACAATCAAAATAACCAATACAAAATTTCTTATCGCCAAGTAGACAATTTATAAATAATTTCGACAAACCGATGGTGAAAAAGTCACAAATAAACAAGAAATTCTCGAAAAAGTCCATGAAATAAACCCGTGTATGTTACATTTGTCATTTTTGCCCGCATGTGGAGTTCATGCGGTGACTATGCAAATACTTCCATCAATATTCATGCCAGAGGCGTCACCGATAATTGAGTCTTACCTGACAACGCTTTCTATTTTCATATTCCTCACTTTATATTCCAGTTGATCGAATTTTCGCCATTTTTTCCGCTATTTTCCCGTATTCGAAAGATATGCGAATGTTGAAAGTGGATTACCAAATTTGGAATTTAAATTAAGGATTCTGGATTAAATTTAAATAGATTATAACATATTACTTTTAGTAGTAACTTAAATAATTTGTATAATTTTATCAGTCTGGATTGTGTTGTTAGCAGTAGCGAATGAGTAAGGTTATCTGGTAGTTTTTGAGAAGCTGCATTAGAAATGGGGGTGGCAACATGCGAACGATGCTCTTTGCGTGGTAAGTATTTATGAGCTCTAGGTGTGTTGGTGGAATCTAAGCAAAAAAATCATACAATAAATATGGAAACAACAACGTTCGCGAGACATCTCAATTTCACAAATAATTTTACACTTACAAAAAAAATGTAATCCTGAGGATTGAAAACTTTTATAGAGAGCTCTTTCATGAATATAAGATTGTTGCTTGAGTTGCAAGCACATTCAATATTCTTGTGAAGAGCTTTTTACAGCAAACTATAGTGAGTGTTGAAAGGATTGTAAGTCCTTGCTGTCAGATATATGCTCATTTAGCAATGTTACAAAAAAAAAACTGAAATAATTGCACGTACAACTTGTAGAATTTGTAAAATAATTATTATATAATGGGTACAGCATGGTCCGCCTGTCTATTACAAATGGTTTTCTCGAATAAGTACTACAAGTAACGCAGAAACTTAAAATTTAGCAATGTTAAATCTGGTTGACCCGGATTTAATAGCGCAGCAATAACCCTAAGTGTACGAAGGTGACCTGCTCGTGGCAAAATGTAATTAATTTTTAATCCTAATGCTGAAAATATCCGTATCTGTGTGTATGTTTGTGCGTCATAGTCCTAGAATATACTATTTTTTATTTAATCGTGATGTTTATTATTATTTTCTTCCCCTTCAATGAAAAAAAAACAATGTAAGAAGTAAGAGATATAAATACCGGCAATATGTTGCAGAAATGTGAATTCCTCCTTTGTCACAAATTAACTACTGTCAGTCTAAGAGATTGATATAATTAAAATTAATAATTTATGTTTCTATGGGGTTCAAGGGGGGGGGAAGGGATATCATTTTGAAATAAGCAGAAGAAGCCTGAAGTCCAACCATCAAATTACATTTTCAGTGCAAAACATAATTCAATATACTTTTATTTAATGAACATGACATCAATTTTGTGAAAAATTTAAGGAAACCTCTGTCGGTGAAATGCCGTTCCGTGGAGTTAGATAGCTTGAGTGTTCAGAGTTCGGCAGCCTGGTGGACGAGGAACAATGCAGGGCACACTCCTACTTTGCCCTGCGAATATTCGCGGACGGCAGCAAGATTGGGGGCCAGGCTGGCGCTGTTGTATCCATATGGAACGGCGACGCCGAAACCCAGGCCGTCAAGCTTGCTTTGTCATCCTATTGTACCGTCTACCAGGCGAAACTCCTGACTACCTGCACGGCGGCCGAGTACGCTTTGAGCTGCGATGGACCCAGTACTGGCATCTTCAGCGACTTCATGGCGGCGCTCCAGGCGGTGGCGAACGTCGAGTCCCCCCATCCCCTGGCGGTGCAGACACGGGACGCTGTTAAACTGTGCAAAAGAAGCTCAAGGTTGCACAGCGTGCGATGGAGAGAGTCATACTTAAAGTTTCTCTGCGGGATAGATTTAAATGTGAGGACATTCGTAGAACATGGAACTGGAGTTACCAACGTAGCTTTAAGGATCAGCAAGCTGAAGTGTTAATAGACAGGCCAGAATGGTTCTTGAATGGCGACCACGAACCAGAAAAGGCACTGTAGGACAGCCAGTCGATATATCGATGATATTGTGAAGATAGTCGGCAGAGAGCCGACGGATTCAAGCAGCACTGGACCGATCGCTGTCGACGTCCAATGGTGAGTGGAGTACTTTATTCAGCAATGGACATTCTGCCGCTGAGATGATGAAAGTCTTAATTTACGTCAGGCCTAGGACAGGCGAAGGCAGAGCTGTTGCACTAGCACCATGATTGGAAACACGTAGGCTCTTGTGCTGAATTAATTATATGCTACGGTAATGAATTTGTTCTGTTTCAATAATTTTGTTCTGTTCCAACTCATTTTCAACAACATTGTCGTCTTTGTTGTTGCACTTTCGTCGTTAATATTTTGTTCTGTATATTTTTGTGAATCTTTATGGGACTACCAAACATTGCTTCGTAAGGAGAGCATTTAATTCCGTCGTGATCTCTGCTGCTAACACAGCACCTCTTTCCAAGTTAACTGGTGAACTCACACACAACAATCATCTAAGATGTTGATCTTTATTTGCGATCTATATCTGAAAATTTTGCTATTGTGTTTTCTATTCATAGTTAAATTTATTTGTCTTTCAACCCGGACCAAGTTATCGCATTGATTTATGCACTATTAAACAGATATGTGGGCTTGTTTTTATTATTTTGTTTCATTATTGTCAAAAAACATTAGGGAAGTTACACACCTTGTTATACAATGGTTATACACAATCACGTGAATAATCAAATGGCGATGCTAATAACAACGCTAATTTAAGGAAGCAGGAGCAAGGTATGGCAAAGAGAGAGGACATAAAAGTCGACATAATCAAATCCGGCACAAAATCTAAGTTGTAACGTTAGTGCGCGTGTTAATACTGGTGAGAGTTATGTAGTGCTCAGTCCTCCCTGTCTATCCCATAATGTACATGGCGTGTAGACAATAAACCCTTAATGAGTTGCAGTGTTAGCAGCAGGGGTGGCAACGTGCAAGCAGTACTTTCTATATTGCGTTCATAGGCCATTCTTCAATATAGGTAACAAAAAAGATTATGTCTTACATCCTATTTTTAAACCAATCCAAAATCAACCGAGATATGTGTATGTCTTTAATATTCTAAATCTATGCAGAAATTTCAATTTCATTTTATTATTACCGTAACAGAAATATTTTGAGTAACAAAAATCTACCAAGTAGCAAAAATCGCCCTTAAAGCTGTCAGTGATCGTGGTTAAAAGCGCGAATAACTCCTTGTTATTTACATTTATTGGCAAGATGAGAAATATTTTACGTCAACGTCCATACAAAGTAATATTTCAGAACATTTATTAGTAACTTCAGCCTTACGCAGAGGGCATAAAGATCAAAATATAATAGAATGAGCAGCGACGCGTGAATCTTGAATAAGGATGTTTATGATTTCAAAGTGTCAAAACTCAGATGACATTCTGAGTAAAGATGTTTTACTCTGTGCCGAAAGTTGTAATTTTCCACATTATTGGCTACTCATTAGACATAGTTTTTCCAAATTATAATAAATTTCTTCTTCAGCCTCGATTTAGGGGCAAGTGCTTATAGGAATTCTTGATTAGACTATGGTTTAAAATCATTTTCGGTGAGCCAATCACACTTCGAAGACAAATAAAAATAACAGAAAGATACGTAAATGACAACGTTAATAACACATTTAGAGAAAAAATAATAATAGAATATAGTAATTTACAGAATTTGCTAATATGTGTTACGGGTTGCAATCTGTAAATTGTGTATGAGAGTATTTAAATTTACATAATTAAACATCGAGACTAATATATAAATGCCGAAGGCGCTGTCTCAGCATGTACCTCTTAGATTTTCATGGCTATTGAAATTTGGTACCGAGGTAGTCTTGTCATAAGGTAAGTCATGGGGTTTTTTATACCACGTGGGTTGGCATACAAGCATACGGCCCACCTGATGTAAAGCGGATACCGTAGCCTATTCACGCTTGTAATATATTTAGTATCACTTGCGCGATGCCTCCTCTGCTGCTTACACAGCAACTCCTTGGAAAGTTTACCGGTGACCTCACTCACACGCAGGAACACAACAACCCTCTAGGGAGTCGTTATTTGGCTGCGGTTTTCTGTGAGGTGGAGGTACTTCCCCAGACGGGCTTCTTTGATGCGCCCTACCTCTCTTAAGAACAAAAAAAAATGTTTTCTCTGCCTGCCCCATAAGGCCGACATAGCGTGAAAATATATATAAAGCTAATATCAGCATTATTTAAGTTTAAAAAACTTAGTAGTAGTAGTAGTATTTAGTATATCTTCACGCCAAGTCCCTTGCGGTGTAGGCAGAGAGAACCGAGCGCCATAAGACGCGGTCCTTGCATACTTCACTCGCTTCTGTGACATTCATAGCTCTTTTCAAAAACTTATAGCTTACAAATATTGGATTACTATCATCGAGAACATTTTCGCGTAGATAATAAAACCAATTTATATTAAGTACCAATCTTCTTGTATTATCGGTTTTCTCAACGTTGACTTCACAACATCGAGGTAGATAAAATGAAACTTTTTAATAGAATGGGCAAACTTTACCCATTTTATCATTTCTAATTATTTTGTGTTTAACACAAGAATGAGATGATGAGGCAATAGAAAAGATAGTAAGTATAGATAGTAGATAGCTTACTGGAAATAAAAATAAATAAATAAAAATAGGTTGAATTCATACCCTAATCAATTATATTTGAGGGTATGATATTTTATATATTAACCTCAAATTTCTGCATGTTTTAATTATTTTTTCTACTATTTCCAAAATATTCATTAATACCAAATCAAAGTGACAAACACGTGAGGAAATGATACATTTAGCTATTTTTATATAGATCATTACCAAGGTACCAAAAACAAATAATTAGTAGAGATATGCTTGATGACAGGCTTCCTTGCGATTCTGACGTCTGGTACGAAATCGTACAATTGAAGTGCGGTCTTCACATGGCGGATACCAAGTGGCTTTTTGTCTCACTTCATCATCGGAATAAGTTATTATCTGGTAGTTTTAACTGACTAAAATAAAAACGTGTCGCGTATTTGATACATTCCTTTCGGCGGAGTTGGAATCACATTCACTAGACAAGTCGTTTATAGGTTTTTATGTACGCGACGTCTTCACGTAAAAAGTGCCCCTTATTATCTGATATGAGAAGACAGCAGCAAACAGAAAATAGTATACATTTTCTAGTCCTTAGTTTGAATTTTGTTAACGACGGAGCTTGCTAATGATTTATCACTTTCAGTCACCTTGATACAGTCACACAGTTCTCGGCACAATACAGAATCTTTAACTCGGGTGGAGTCAAACAATGTACAAAGAAGTACAGAGAGGGTAGACAGATATGTCTGTCCTTAACGGACTGCTATCTACTCGCCGTCTCCTATCATCCCGTGACTATGGCGTCTGTAACGCCGTCTAAATCTCGTCGAAATATAAAAACAAATTGCGATAAGTCCCGTATATACAATAATTAGGTAACTGTCTAACTCTTGCCTCAATTAACGAACCATCATCACAACTAACCAAATTTGCCCATGTATCTTACAAAGAGAGATGGGCAAATTTGGTTAGTTTTGATGATGTTACATTTGAAGAGTTCCGCTATCCACTTCCTGACTTCATCATCAGAACTTCGTCACTAAGTGTGTTTTATGAGACATTCATCAAAACCACCCAAATGAGCTCAAACTCAAAGGGGTTTCTATTAACCAGTGAAGTTCTATTGTCCACCAAATGACTTATTCACTAAGTGTATTTTTTTCACTTGTCAAAATCAACGATATTATCTCCAACTCAATGGAGTTCCTAGGTACCGTTGAAGAGTAACAATGTCAACCTTTTGACTCCATCGTCGGACTCTGGTTACCTAGTGTATTTACTGGCACTCTCGTCAAAACCAACCAGAAGAGTTGGTTACTGGTAACGGTGGTAGAGTTCCACTATCCACATCCTGACTCTATCATCACACTTTCATTCAACAAAGTTCAATATCATTTTTATTCTTATAGAAACTCAATGTGTTGTAAAGTTATTAAATAAAAAAATTAAATAAATATAAATTTTATTTAAAAACTAGCATTTACAAATATCGGTATAAAAAAGACGAGTGCGGAAAGATACATTGTTCTGGCTCAGACGAGCTTTAAGGACTCGCAAGGATTGTCTAACCAGGAAGATGGGACTGGGTATGGTAGGAAGCCCGGGTGAAAATGAACGGTAGTTACCGGACATGGCAGCAGGTCCGAACAGAGATACAGCCCGTATAAGGGTAGTTTGCCCAGCGAACCACCACTGCAGGAGTCTGAGCCGACCATGGATGTAGCAGGATGTCACAGCGCCTTTGTACACAGCAGTGTGGGTCACCTTGCGACCCATCACAACAGGAGACAAAGGAGCACTCCGCACACAGAAGAGATGCTAATCATGTGCCGTTCACCAGATCTCAGCTTAGACTGAGCCCTTCTGTTGTGATTACCGTATTCTATTCAATTTGTAATTTTAAATTTTATATTTCCGACAATGTATTTATTTTTGTAATATTATCTAATAAAATGCCAAAAACAATTTAAAGGCCTAAACATTGAATTAAACAATTTTTAACGGAAGTATCGCGTATTTTATTTATTTTGTTGAACGCTTTGCAGCGTCCGTGGTCGCAGGAAGACTAAGGTGGTATTTGTCTTACATTAGTTATTCATTATTATTTTTGAATAACTAATGTAAGACAAATACCACCTTAGTCTTCCTGCGACCACGGACGCTGCAAAGCGTTCGAAACGTCAGGTTCAACAAAATAAATAAAATACGCGATACTTCCGTTAAAAATTGTTTAATTCAATGTGTAACAATCGCGAAAACCTAAGACAATACTAAGGCCTAAACAGTTTACTTTAGAGAGACATTAAATATTAAAACTGTTGAGATTGTAGATTATGGCAAAAAACTTAAAAGATAGCTCTGAAGAGTATAAAAAGTATTTATAACAGTGTGTAAAGAGTCTTAGAAATCTATTTAGTGGAATTAGTTAAAAAAGCTGTCGCAAGATTTGAGACGGAGATAGAATCAAATGTACGAGGTCAAGCTAAATAAACCCGTTTAATAAAATACATTGCTTAGAAATAATACATGAAACGAATTTTCTTTATAGGTTCTTAATTGGGCTGTTTTATTTGTGTATGCAAACACACGAACTGTGAAAGGTGAAGCAGAATCGCTACAGCTGCGGCCGGCTTTCATTCATAACGACGACCGCTCTGACCAGAAGAAGAATATGGCTCATACTTTTACCAATTGTAAGACGATTATGATTTTCCTCTTATTGGCCACCCTATTGACCCCATATAAATTTTGTGAATATTATGTCTATGTTTTGTCTTGTATAGCGCGAGCGGGCGACAGGGGACGACTGGAGCCGCGTGCGCGTGGCAACCGGCTCGCTGTGCCGAAAGTCCCGAGCATGCACCTTTCGTGCCGAGTCGCCAGCCCACTACAGTGAATATCAATCATTGATAGTGGATGCCCATTATATTATTAGTTCTTCAGTTTCATCATTACAGGTAGTAAATAAGCTCTCGCCTCACACGCAGAATCTCATGCAGGTCTGACGTGACATGTAGTTGTAGTCTTCAGCTCACACTCTAGAGTACAGACAGCTGAACAGGCAGATAAGTAAATGCATACGGTGAGACTTGCGCCAATTTACTACGATTCGTATTAAAGATAGAGCGGAACCAAGGCTCCAAAGCTTTCGCCAAAAACCTGTCTGAAGGGCAAAGTCAACTTACGAAGCTGAAGACCAACACTGCCGTCCTTATTTCTACGAAGACTGAGATTCTGAGTGAGATGGAGAAGTTCTATGAACAGTTGTACACATCGTTATTAAAACCGGGCAACAGTGCGACCCAAGAGAAAAACTGATCCGACACTATACCGAAGATATCCCGGACATCACTCTCTACGGATTTGTATGGCTCTCAAACAGCTTAAAAATGGAAAAGCACCAGGTGAGATCGGAATTACGGCAGAGCTTCTGAAAACGGGCGGAAAGCCGATACTTGTAGTCCTTCAGATGCTATTCAATTCCGTCATACACTCCAGTGAAATACCGGAAGCATGAAGCAGAAGCCTGGTCATTTTCTTCATTGAAGCATTGTTATTGTTGAAGCGTTGGAAGTATTTATACAGCAAGGCAACGATGTGTAACCGAGTATAGGACCAGAGTACGAAACCGATCCAACTGTAAAAAAGTGTAAGACAGGGTGATATTATATCCCCTAAACTCTTTACCACAGCATTGTCTTCAAACTCTTGGACTGGAAAGGATACGGTACAAACATCAATAGCAGTAGCTCACCTTCGATTAGCCGACGATATAGTTCTCGTGGCGAAATCGTTGGAGGAACTTGCGCTATAATATTTTAGCGCTAAGTTTCTCCAACGATTGTCAATGTTCATCTTGAGACCCAGTTAGGTTGGAAACATCATACATATGTCTAAATGACCTCAATAGTGTGTCCAACCAGGTAGGTCTCAAGATAAACATTGACAAGACTATGATCATGTCAAATGTTTATGTTACATCTATGAGGCCACGGTTCGAAGCACTAAGGTAAGCTCGAAGGTTATTGACGAATATGTCTACCTAGGTTAGGTACCTATGGCAGGTTATTCGGTAAGGTAAGTCCAACTTCAACCAAAAAGTCAACAGACGGATCCACCTCGGCTGAGCAGCGTTCAGGAGAGTTCGACATATCTTCTCGTCCAAAATACTTGAACGCCTGAAGAACAAGGTCTTCGCATGGGGAAGCTCAAGGTCGCTGAGCGTGCTATGGCTTTGCATAGCTGAGCATAGCTCTTTAGCTCTGCTTAGAGTCTCTCTGCGTGATAGAATCAGAAATGAGGATATTCCCAATAGAACAAAGGTAACCGACGTAGTCCACGGGATAAGCAAGCTGAAGTGGCTGTGAGACGTCTACATAGTTCGCAGAACCGACAACCGCTGGGGAAGAAAGGTTCTTGAATGAAGTCCCTGAATGGTGTCTGGTACACGCAGTGTGGGATGACCCCCACTAGATGGAGCGACGACCTCAAAACGTTTGTAGGTATCGATGGATGCAGGTAGCACATGATCGATACGAGTGGCACTCGGGAGGCCTATGTTCAGCAGTGGACGAATACAGGCTGAGATGATGATGATGAGGTAGTAAATAAGCATAAAGCCTGCCGAAGCGATTCCTGTATTATGTAAAGATTTATAATACAGGGAATATTGCTCGCATACTGCAATGGATATCTGCTGCTAACGCAGCAACTCATTAGAGCATCATGTTTTTTATACTCTCTCGCTCGCTCGAACACAGCTTTCTATGATTTCTATCTCTGTTGTTATTTAGTTACAGTATCCTGTATGGTGGTGTATGAATACACAGTGGTGCTATAAACTATGTCTTAATTGTCGGAGCTTCGTTTGCTAGTCGGTAGGGTGGATCAGGTATAAGTGAGATCTAGAATGATGGTGAACGTGAAATGGTGAACTATGGTATGAATAATAATTACAATTTTTAAAACACCGGATACAACAACAGTAACCAACTTCTAATATCTATGACACAATTTTATTTACTACTAAGATTTCAAACAGAAAACTACTGTTTTTTCATTTTATCAACTAGAATGCAAAGTGCGTTCAATTATAGTATTTCATGTATTAGTTTTCAACTCGCTTTTATTATCGGCAGGGCCCACAAGTAGTACGGGTTTCATTACGTGACGTCTTGTCCTAATAAATTGCGCAAAACTCCACAACTTTTTCATTTGCCGACTCAACGCTAACACATCTGTACGGGCCGCAATCTTCATAAATCTCAACCAGTACGACCTTTTGTCTTTGTCCCATTCTTTCAGGGTTTAGGCAAATTCAGATCCACCACAAATTGCCCTTACTATGAATCCTCGAGCGATGCGATCTTTTTCTAAGGGACCGCGCTTTCTCTTTGTTGTAGTAAATAAAGGTGGGAATATTCTAGAACGTATGTAAATTGGGTTGTGTGTTGTTATGTGTCTTGAATAAGTAACATCGTACACAATGACACGGTGATTTTTTCTACCCTTTTGTATAGGAAAACTCGTTCAATATAAATACAAAATTCTTTATTTAGCATCGAGCCCTTGTAAGAACTTATTTTTCCATTTTTAGGAAAAACGGAACACTTATAGGATCACTTTGTTGTCCGTCTGTCTGTCTGTCTGTCAATACCCTTTTTCTCAGGGACGGGTAGAGCTATCAAGCTGAAATTAATACTAAATACTCAGGTCTGCAATGCCTTCGAACAGTAAAAAAAAGTAAAGTAAATGTCTACGCAATCAAAAGATACAGCTGTTTATGCATCGTTTATGCGCATATTTTGACACTCGCAAGGGACTCAAAACCTACAGGGTACTTTCCGTTGACCTAGAATCACGAAATTTGATAACAAGCAAGGTCATGTAGCACAAGTAAAGGAAAAAATCTGAAAACCTTAAAGTTTTAGTTAGGTCACAAAAAATTGTTTTGCAAAAATAATTTGAGAAAGTATTTTTTACGGAACCTTCGGTACGCGAGTCGGACTTGCACTTAACGGCTTTTTTTGTAATTAAAAGTATGAAAAGGGTTTAAAGCCATGCCAAACATATATGCTTATGTACATGATATTCGATTTACTTATTTCCATATTTTGTTATGTATAGTATCCGGAAGTACATAAAAAAATGAATAGGCTTACTGTCGTCTCACAAATATAAACATTTTTAGTAGGTATTGATATTTGAAAAGAAAACTCTGTCTTCATATAAGCTGCTCTATCAGCTGATATTTTTTTTTGGTCGCCTCTGTAAAAGATGAATCACCGCTGTACATTTTGACCACAATTTCTGATACTCTGTAGTTGTAGAGAGTTTCAGAAGTGATAATATACTTGAGATATCATAGATATAAGATACCATAGCGTACTTGAAAAATAATAAATTATATTTCAAGTATATTATGGTATCCAGTGAGACTCATTAATTATGCAGGTTCATGCCGAATCGTCCATAAAGGAGTTCTTTGAATGTCGCCATTACTGTAAATTGTTATCCACCAAGTCGCCCAGGGAGCACGGTTTTTTAATTAAAACGAGCTATTTGGCACTGACTTAACCCAAGTTTTACAATTATGTTTTCGTCGTCGCTAGAACGAAATTCTTATAAGACGAAATCTTTTAAAAGGATGTTTCAATTATATTCCACATCAAAATTTTAAGCGCCTAAAAATTGTTCACTTATAACTTCGTCTTTGTTTAATTAACACTTTTAAATTTATATTAATGTAATAATAACACAGGCATGTTTATATGTATATATATAGTCGATATGTATATATTTAACGAACAGTGATTAGTAATGCTATTATGACACCAGCGATCGTGGGTTCAATTTCCACACAGGACGAATATTTATGTGCATGAACATGTCTGTTTGTCTTGGTCTTTGGTGTTTTTAAGAAAGGTAGGGCACATTAAGGAGCTCGACCTGAGAAAGTACCCACACTTCACAGAAAATAGCTATCACAGCTAAATAACAACTTCGTGGAAGGTTATGGTGTTCCTGCGTGTGAGTGAGGTTAACCAGGAAGCTGCCAAGGAGCTGCTGTGTTAACAGCAGAGGTGGCATCGCGTAAGTGACACTTAATATCTTGCAAGCGTTCATAGGCTACGGCAATGTGGTAATGGCGGTTCTATTTTACTTTATAGGCATTTTCAGTATCCATTGAGTATATAAATTGCAAGATGCACTTTTGGTTTTAATTATGTATCTTCAATGATGTAGGTTTACCCAACAAGTCGCCATTTATACTTAAAATAAGAGTGTGTCCTCTTTTTATACAAGGTACGTTTATGTTTAGAAGTCAAATTCATTTTCAGAGTTATAATTAGAAAGGCCTCAAAAGCTAATGATCGTTTGAACTTCACGTTCTCAACAAATGAACGCATTGACATAGCCTCATTAAATTGAAACTTTAGCAAAGAATGTCCCATTTCCCTTGATTACACAGTAATGCTTCTGTTTAACCTTTATTACAGTTCCATGCCTAATAGACCTTTTCTGAAAGGAACTGTTTTTGTATACAACAGTTGTAAGGCACACAATCATACAACCTACCGGATGTAAAGCGGATACCGTAGTCTGTGAACGCTGGCAATACCTGAAGTATCGCTCGTCCGATGCCACCTCTGCTGCTTACATAGCAACTCTTTAGAAGCTTCCTAGCAACCTCACTCACTCGAAGAAACACAAGCCACTAGGGAGTTGTTATTTGTACGTAGTTTTTTTTGAGATGGAGGCTCTGCCCCATACTCTATAACTGTAACCGTACTTTTAATTATAAAATAATAGTATTACAATAATGCTGTCTCACCGTCTGTCAGAATGTCATATGTTAACTCGTTAATGAAATTTTACTTCAATTTATGTATGTATATCTTCACGCCAGGTGTAGGCAGAGAAAACCGAGCGCCATAAGACGCGGTCCTTACACACTTCACTCACTTCTTTCACATTCATAGCATATGCACGCTCGCCGGTTCCTAAGGCTCCTGACGTCACCTTCTGATAAAACACGACCAATTTGGTCATAGTAGGTTAGTCTTGATCTTCCGCGGCTCCTACTTCAATTTAATAACTTAAAATTTAAATATATATATTCTTATGCTAACCCATAACCGAATATTTACCAAAAAGTTCAATATTATTCATGGTGGTAAAATACAGTCAATAAAGGAAGCTCACCCATGCGGTTAGTCATTGTTTAGGGATCACCGGGTACACTAAATACCAAATTTCTTACCATATTTTAGAAACGAAAAAGTAGTCTCTTTAGACTATTATGTTGACACTCTTGGTTATAGGCGCTTGGTGGAATTTTGAAGACATCTCGTTAACGTTAATTCTTGCACTTGTACAGATTCCAGTTCACAATTTTATTTAATAATTATTTTTACCGACCGGTTTCGCCTTTACGGCATTATCAAGGTATTTTATATAAAATGTTGTTGAAATTGTGAAGTGAAATCTGTACAATGCAAGAATTAACATTGACGAGATCTCTTTAGACTACTTTTGTTTTGGGGTTTGTATTAGAAACTAAATTTGTTAAAAAAATGTGATTTCTGAGTACCGTGCATCACATGCTATACTCAAACTATAATAGCTAAAAACACTGATACATAATCAATAGTTTTAACATTTTGACGAGTTCGGTAACGGAGTGGATAGGAATGGTACTTTAACACCAACGCTCTTGGATTCGATTTTTATGCAGGACAAAGATTTGTGTGCAGGAATATGTGTGTTTGTCTTGTTTTCAAGAGACCTTACGGAAAGCCGCAGCCAAATAACAACGGCCCGAAGGGTTGCTATGTTCCTACAAGCGAATGAGGTCACCAATAAACTCCTAAGGAGTAAGAGAGCTAGGGTGCATCAAATCAGGCCGACGGGGGTTGTTGTGTTCCTGCGAGTGAGTGAGTTTACCAGTATGCTCCTGGAGTTGCTTTGTTATCAGCTGGGTCAGCTATTTCCTGGCGCGTGTGATATTTCCTATATTTCAAGTGTTCATAAGCCATTTATATCATTATGGACCGTATGCTTGCACGCCTCCCAACGAAGTATTAAAAAAATATATATTTTGTTACTTAACTTAAAAATTATCAGCGTTACACATCTGTACGTATCTATATCATGCGTACATGTTGGTGCTGGTTGCATACTCACACGAATGTTACAAAAAAGCCCAGCCCGGATCGCTTCCGCTTCCCGATTTTCCCGTCAGTGGGTTTTAGCTTAACAGTTAAAAAAAATGTTTAAATATTTTACGGTGATACGGATTCGTCTCTACTCTTCGTCTGCGAATCCGGCTTGCACTATAGATGTACATGGCTATCCTCTTTGCTATTATAACAGCTTTTCAAGAGGTATATAGTACCTGACTCACACACCGGAATGTAACAATCATCTAAGGAGTTGTAATTTGGTTCCGGTTTTTTGGGAATTGGAGGAACTTACGCAATCGGGCTGCATTTTTTTAAACAACGTCGGAAGGCATAAAAGAAGCTTATTTAATCTAAGAACACTTGCAATACAGGATGTATCGATTGCGCGTTACCATTCCTGCTGCCAAAGCAACTTATTAACTATCAACCTCATTCACTCGCAGAAATACAATAATTCTTCAGGAAGTTGTTGTTTGGCTGCGGTTATCTGTGGGGTGGACCTTACCACGCTACTTTCAAGCACTCCAGATCTTTCAAGAACATCCAGATGCGCAAGCGTTGGTCCTATGTAGTAATCGAACACACGAGGATTAGTGTAAATGTAACATTGCTGACAATAAAAATAACGAGCTCGAACCCCCTCTTAAAAACAATCAAACAACACAAAAATAAACGTTAATCACAGTAAACGATAAATTCAGCTTCACAACTAAGTCAAACCTGAGCGATTCAAGCTTTTATATTTAGTCATGCAGTTTACCGAGTCAACAAAAAAATATATACTTTGAATATTAGTTAATTTAATAAAACCTACCTACTTATTCTAAAATAGTATATTATTCAAGTATTTCTAAACCAGTTGTCATAAAGAAAACAACGACGATGAGTTCGGAAAGAAATATCTTTCTAAAACCATTTAATCTCGGGCGTGATTCCAGCTATATTGTTTGCGGACGACGCAATTTATAGACTAGCGGATGCACCAGGCATGTTCCCTTATTGGATATCTACAACACTGGGAAAGGAAATCTTTCTTGTAGTGAGATTAATGCAGTTCGCATGCCTCTTTTCTGTTTTTCCGAAATTGCTTTAAATTATTGAGATTTTGTGCCAAAATGATAAAAAAGTATTGTCTTAGGTTTTCGCGATTATTACACATTGAAATTAAACAATTTTTAACGGAAGTATCGCGTGTTTTATTTATTTTGTTTCGAACGCTTTGTCTTCCTGCGACCACGGACGCTGCAAAGCGTTCGAAACGTCAGGTTCAACAAAATAAATAAAACACGCGATACTTCCGTTAAAAATTGTTTAATTTCAATGATAAAAAAGTACCGTTACACAGTAAAAAGTACCCTTCACATCTTTGTTTATAACCACATATAAGACAATATTTCTACGGTTTGGAAAATTTTCTACGTGGTAAAACATTTTCTTCCTAGGAGACAGTACAAGATGTTTTCACACAGTTTGTTGAATCTAGATCCTCAGAGTTCTATCGCAAAGGCATAAATAAACTTTTGATTAGATGACAGGAATGTATGGATAATGAGGGTAAATATTTTGATTAAATAAATATGTTACATCTTATATATAAAAGTTAATTAATTAATTTGTGCGCTTCTTCTATTCCTCCGTGTGCGCAATATGCTTAAAACGGTGTTCAAAGCTTCACGTATTAATATATAGATAGAAAAGATGTGAAACACAAATATCTATAACGCAAACTATGACATTATCATAATTATTTTATATTGAAAATTAGTATGACTATAGATAAATACTAAAGACCAGTAATATTAATCTCTTTTCAGTTTGACCACAGACTTTAATCATAAACAAAACATGAAAACAAAAGAGTAATTATATATTTGGGTATATATATGTTTCTGTGTCAAATATATGGTAGTGTGCCAAATGTTATTTTATGAATTTAATGTATTTACTAAGCATTATTAAAAAATAATACTTTCTGCACTTCTTCTCCGTATACACTTTAACTGTGCCAAATTTCATACTCCTCCGTTCATGTATTTTTTGTAAAAATGGGTACAAGTGTTTGCCTTACGTATTGATATTTAGTATATCCAAGTTGTCTCCTTCTATCTGTAACGTGTTACAAAACTACAAAGTTATCTTTGAAATATTGATTAACCATGTTTAAAATGTCTGAAAACATTTATTAATGTAAGACTGAATCGGACATTCACGTTATGGAAACGTAGTTGTGTTAACCCTCTTCAATCTGATTGTTTAAACGTCCATATACCCCTGAGGCTGCTTATCCAATATTTCAATTTTAGAACTAGCTTATACTTATATGGGCTACTACTTTCTTGTTTCTACGAAACTTATGTATCGATAGATCAGTCGTGTGTCTATACTCTAGTAGCCTGAGGCTACATAGGGCTCTACAATATTACCTACAGTAAGATTTATGCGAACAGCGCCGGTAAAGTTTCCGCAATGTTTTGCAATAAATAATAATGCTTGAATATTGAGAGCGATCGATACATAATATTTTAAAGTTGTTGTTTGTTCACCACCAGACTTTGGCTAAGTACATCGAGTAAGATGCTTACCTATTCAGTTAACTTAAATTTATCGCTCCCAGTTTCGTATCCGTTTTACCGTGTAATTCCAGACTAGAAGACTGGCAAATGACTTTGAATATAGGTATTGGTACCAATTTTTCTTGGAAAACAAATAAAATTACACTACATCGCGTAATGTTATGTTATTGTGCGAGAAAGTAACATTTTTATTTATTTTAAATGGACATTATTTGGAAAGAATGGATTACAAAAGAGTTACGAAAGAAATATATAGATTTCGGCATGGATCGACCTAGACGCACACGTATGAATCAAATAGCCGATGCGCTGAAAAAGTGCCAAATCAAAAGCACCCGAACCCGAAGGGCTTGCTAGAAGAGGTTGATAAGTGTGGAAGAGGCGAGAGGGGTATGTTTGGATCGGTGCACCTGTTGTTTCATAGTCTCCGCCTACCCCAATGGGAGACAGGCGTGGTGATATAATGTATGTATTAGTGTAGTCTGGTAAAAAAGTGGTTTCCTAGTGCTTATAATAACTCGTAGTAATGACATTTTAACCCAGTTTGTTTACTTTATGAAACGGCACGTTAATGACATAAGTAAAATATATGACGAACTCGGTGGCGCAGTGGTGAGACGCGTTGTTACACTACTTTGACACCAACGCTCGTGGGTTCGATTCCCACACAGTACAAACATTTGTGTGCATGAACATGTCTGTTTGTCTTGGTCTGGGTATTTTCTATGTATGATAAGTATGTATTTACAAAAAAAAAATGTATTTACGTATGTTTATCAGTTGTCTAGTACCCATAACACAAGCTTCGCTTACTTTGGGGCTTGATGGCGCTGTGTAATTTGTCCGACAATGTTTATTTATTTATATATTTATGATTCTAGCAGTTAAAAATTTTAGTTTAGAAAAAGAAAATAATGAATTCGTAATTGGTAATTTAATTTAACTTTATGTATGAAGTTTAACAGTGAGAGATTGATTGTCATGAGACATTGTTAAAAAAACCTTCATTTAGGGTAAACTTTATTAGGTCAAGACGAAAACAGTTCTAATTAAGTATGTGGTTTTGAAAAATTCCACTTTTCTTTTTTGTGTACTACATTTTTTCAATTGAATAAAAAATATACATATATCTTCCAACATACAAATAGGAAGATGTATGAGCCGAGGAAGACCAAGACTAACCTACCATGACCAAATTGGTCGTGTTTTATCAGAAGGTGATGTCAAGAGCCCCAGGAACCAGCGAGCGTGCATGAGGAGAGCTATGAATGTCACAGAAGGGAGTGAAGTATGTAAGGACCGCGTCTTATGGCGTTCGGTTCTCTCTGCCTACCCCGCAAGGGACCTGGCGTGAAGATATACATACATACATACAAATAGTAGTAATAATCCCTAAAAATATTTCTAACAATAATATGGAGGAATTATGTAAAATTATGACGTGAGAACCGTAAGTCATTCCAATTGTTGAGTCATCGATCATAGTCATTTTTAAATTTATGAGAATATTAATTACTAATAAATAAAAATAAAGCAAATTGATTGACAGACAGAGGAGTAAAATGTTCTTAATTGTTTTTGCTTCATATAAAGATTTTTAAAGTTTTATTTATTACGGACTGTTTTAATATTAACAGTGATTATAAAAACTTGCAAGTTCGTTATTGCCTAAAACAAAGGAATGTCCCAGCTCAGACACACATGATCAAAATATGATTAATTTATTGTTCAAGATTTGTTAATACGGATATATTATTTAGTTATATATTTCTTAATTATGAAAAATAAGCTCTTTTGAATTGTTTCCTGCTGTTCTTTTTAATCAAAAATGAATAGTTTACAGAAGGAAAGGATATAAGAGAGTGAGAAGTTCTTTCCCCTTTTTTACGTTCCATTAAAAATCCAAGAAATATAACATTTTGACAGAAGAATATGAAGAAGTATATATAGTATATACCATAAGTACATGCAGTAAACTAGAATACTTGTTCAAATCCTTCTGTCAAAATTTCAAGTTTCTTGTATTCTATTAGAAAAATAATTTCTATAAAATTTACCAATTCTTTCTTATGAAAATTTATGAAAATGGGAAAATGGGAAATAATGAGACAAGTGTCTCATTATATATTTAATAAGCAATGATTGCTTACTAAATAGATAATACACACATAAATAGATAATGAGATCAAAAGAAAAGTTTCACGTAAAATTACCTTAAAAATTAATCTTTTAAGATCGCAAATATCGCTTTAAATAAAGACAAACTGTTTTTACACAAACTATCGTAACTTGGTGGGCGAAATATGGTGGTAACCATATTGCTTCATTTCATCGTTTTAGTTTATTATATCTATAACTTCAAGCCAAATCCCTTGCCGGGTAGGCAGAGAGAAAGTTCTTACACACTTCACTCGCTTCTTTAACATTCATAACTCTTTTCATGCACACACGTCGGTTACTAGGACTCTTGATATCACCTTCTGATAAAACATGACCAATTTGGACACGGTAGGGTTTATTCTACTTTCATGCTCTCTCTCTGCCATGCACAGCTTACACTTCCATAAATTATAGTTGGGATTCGCACCGTGTTGTGTGCAACGAACTGTGCCTTCTGGCTTAGATTTCGGCTGCATAGAAGTTTACCCAACGCTCCATTTACGCTGTTCCCTGCACTCACTTGTCTATTGTATATTAGCGGTGTTCCTTCCATCGCTGCTAAAAGCGCTTCCAAGATATACAATCTCATCCACTTGCTCCAACACTGCATCAGCAACCGTAATCCTAGTGTTCGTTCTGGTTATCTCTCTTTCAAATACCAATATCTTGGTTTTCTTCGCATTCAATTGTAAGCCTTTCTTCATACAATCATCTTTCATTACTGTAACTAGTGTTTGCAGTTCGGGTGATGATCTTGCTATTACTACCGTGTCGTCTGCATAAAGCAGACAGTTGAGCACTGAGTCATCCATTCGCATTCCCACATTCATATTTCTTATTCTCTAAAGACAACTATCCTGTCCTGTATAGGATGAATAGCCGAGGCGACAGTACGTATCCCTGTCTGATATTAATGTTGGTATTAAATTAGGGCGACAAGCTGCCGTCCACCAGCACACATGCTGTACAATCTTCATACATGAATTTCACAGGACGGAGCAGATCACCGTCAATCCCATATCTGGCCAAAATTTTTACAGAAATTCTTTCGCACGACCATATCAAATGCTTTGTCAAGGTACAATACCGCAGAAAATCGTCTGGTCTATAGCCAGATATTTCTCCACGATTTTGCGGAGTGAAAAAAGTTGATCCGTACAACCTCTGCCGCTCCGAAATCCACCCTGTGCTTCCTAAAGCATTCCATCGGATATCACCCTCATTCTACTCTCAATGATTTTTCCTTACACTTTAGCTGCTAAGCGGATCAAGCTGATGGCCCTGTAGTTGGCACAGTCCATACGTGAACTCTTGCTTTTATATAAGGGCACGAGGACTGCACGTCTCCAATTGGTCGGGACCCGTCCTTACACCCTACCTTACGAATTACAATTTTAAGGTTTACAATACCCGTAAATCATTATCTCAAAAAATACGCATGCTAATAGATTTTAGTACATTCAGTATTAGATATTCTAAAATTACGGCTTCCGATTTTTAGGCCAAACTATAATAGTGAGTAAACATCAGTTAGGCTAGATAATTGTACTTTGGAAGTTTAGGCCAATAATTTTCGACTAAATAAAATTGGGACTAACAGTTTTAGGCGAGTCAAAAGACACCCGGAACATGTACCAGTACATTAGACATAACTTTCATTTTGTCCATGTTCATCTTAAGATCCACTCTATGGGATTCTTTGAGAGTCTTTCTGTGACTGTTTAATTTGTGTTCTATTGTCTTAATGTTTGTTGCAATATCTACTTATGATAGGCTTAAGCATTGATACATATACTTAAATATTTATCAGTTTCTGGCATTTCATTTTTAAATTAATTATGTTTAAATTCTTAATAAGTCAATATACCTATATGTGTAATTGTATTTCTCTATTTACAGTTTTTTTTACATTTTTAAATATGCAGTTCATGAACAAAATACATTTATAAATATAAATATGATGGGCACTCACCGGTAACAAAACGATGACCTAAGATACCGGTGGTCAGGGCTCTAGGTCAAACCTCCTCACAATGCGGGTCATGTCTAGAAGAACCGCCTTCTGAATCTTGTTCTTGACCCAACTGAGCAAGCGAGATACTCTATAGACAGCGATCGAGTCTTTGCTATTATTAATTAAATATTAATAACAAAAAAAACATTTGTGTGCATGAACATGTCTGTTTGTATTGGTCTGGGTATTTTCTATGTATAATAAGTATGTATTTACAAAAAATAATGTATTTACGTAAGTTTATCAGTTGTCTATTAGCCATAACACAAGCTTCGCTTTGGGGCTATGTGGCGCTGTGTAATTTGTCCGGCAATATAAAAAATAAAAATAAAAAATTGTTGAGCTCGGTGTCGCCAATGCGCGTGGTATCGATTTCCACAAACGATAAACATTTGTGTGCATAACCATATGTATTTGTCTTGGTCTGGGTATTTTCTATGTATAATAAGTATGTATTCACGTATATTTATCAGTTGTCTAGTACTCATAACACAAGCTTCACTTTCTTTGGGGCTACATGGCGCTGTGTAATTTGACCAACAATTCACTATATATTGTATGTATGTAAAATAATAACGTTTTGAATTATACGAATACAATTTAAAACCTTATTATAGATTAAGAGATTACTCAACATGTACAGAGTTAAAGACATCCTCAACCTAGCCGTAGTGTACTTTACCTTACCAACTAGCAAACCAGACTATAACAGAGGAAAGGTAGGGCGCAGCAATGTTTAACCCTAACGGCGTAAAAAATGAAAAACTGTGGGGAAATATCTTCCCTTCGGGAGACTTTGCACTTTTATTTTTATTATTTTCACAGAATACGTATTTTTTGTGACATAAAATAACTACGCATTTATATATATATATATATAATAACATAATATGTAACGCGGACGAAGTCGCGGGCACAGCTAGTATATAATATACAATTGTATAAATATGTGCTGAACAGAGCCTTGCCCATGGCAGGGGTGCAAGTATATAAAAAAAAACCTGATTCATACGAACAGGTATTTTCTGCAAAACAACTGTGGCGTCAATCTGGTAGCCATTTCCTACTTTAATAAGCAGCCCAACTGAAATGCATCTACATTACAGAAGACTTCTACCAACTAACAATTCCCGGGCAGGTAAAATATTTTTATTCCGTTCCATTTTACTTGTCCTTTACAAAAGTTTACCATCACCTAATGATGTAATACGCAAAGGAACAGTCAAAATATAAGCAATAAAATTGAATATTCATGACAGATTCCCACGAGTTTTTGATAAGAAATTATGGTAATAATTTTAAATTGACCTAATCCACATTGCGGGGCACGATTTTGCGCAACCAAACTTGGTACAACGGCTGATGTCTCAACTCGATCCTAAATTTTATAATTAATTTAGACCCTCCTTACGAACTTTGAGAGATTGTAAAGATTCTACTGCTGTGGCGTGTGATTTAATAAATAATATTATTATAACAATTTATGGTGTTACGATATTAAGGAACATAATTCTGCTAAAATATATGTTAACTATCATTACTAACTGGTTTCTCACATGTATAATAGAGACACGTGTAAAATAGACTGTAATTTAAACCAGTTATCTAGTCCCACTTTTGAGTAATTAATTTTAAATATGTTGCAAAACATTAGAATCTGAGTCATGTAATATAAAACAATAAAACAATGCTAAAAAAAATTATTAATATTTCTTATTTTTTTGTCACAACCTACCTTATGTAAAGCGATTACCGTAGCCTATGAATATTTGTAATAGATACATTAAGCGTCATCTCGCGCGATGCAACCTCTGCCGCTAACACAGCAACTCTTAGGAACCTTAGGTAACCTCATTCATACGCAGGAACAAAACAACCCTCTAGAGAGTTGTTATTTGACTACAGTTTTCTGTGAGATGGAGTTACTTCGCCAGACTAGCTGCTTTGACTATGAAAAACAGACATATATATGCACAGAATTTTTTATTCTGTGTGGGAATTGAACCCATGAGCGCCGGTGTTAAAGTCGCATTTTCTCCCTAACCCTCTGACCGAGATTGTTGAGTCAACTGTTATATATTTAAATTGTTTATGCTTAAATAACGCAACGGAATTATTATACACGAAACAAATATTTAACCTATATTGTAGGAAGAATGCAGGACGAAAGAATCGCGAAACAGATATACAACGCGAAAGTAGCAGGAGCTAGGAGCCGAGGATAACCAAGACTTACCTGACTATCAGAAGGTGATGTCAAGAGCCTTAGAAACTGGCAAGGGTGTATGAGATGACCTATGAATTGTAAAGAAGCGAGTGAGATATGTATATCAAGATCGTGCTAAACAAGTTTAGAAAGCAGTCTTCATCAGTCCCGTAGGATTTGAACTGTTTTTTGTTTTTGCTATTTGACTGCGGTTTTATGTGAGGTGGAGGTACTTCCCCAGTCGGGCTCCTTTGATGCGCCCTGCCTCTCTTAAAAAGAGATTGTTACTCAATGTCGAGAGGTAAATAAGAAAATGGTCGGCCTTGTGTGTAGTGTATAAATGCTTAAAATACAAGTAGTATCATTTGTATGTTGTTATCGATCAATCGGTCGAACGATTATTTCAGTACTATTTTTCCCTTTTCATTTTAAAATCTATTATTTTAAGTACCTTATAATTGTTGGTTTTTTATTGAAATATATTTTATTTTCATTCCGTTACACAATTCAATTATCTACCACCAAAAAATAGAATGGCACTCGTAAATACAAAATAAACATAGGTACATCATCTATCAATTGAACAATACCAATAGTTAATTAACGTTCACATCAGAAAAAGCATGAAGAACTTAGAAGAAAAGTTACAAGTAAAGCTGAAACATCCGAAGAGAATTCAATAGAGCTAAATTCCCTTTCAACTAAATGATTAATTGCTATTTCGACCGAGTCTATGATTATACTTTTCTCTCATCTCCAAGAAAATAACCAACTAATTAATCCAGTAAACACAAAAGTAAAATTTATATTGAATGTAAACAGTTTTAACCAGGGAAAATTAATTACTCATGTTCATTAAACACCCTGAGTTTTTGATATTATTAATATCCACAATAATATTATAATCTAATTTTCATTCGAGTTCTAAAGCCTTTTTAGTCTTTATTTATACGTTTATAATTACAAATATTATAGTGTATAGGTATCTAAAAAAACATTATATTTTAAAAAAACCTAGCTTCCCATAGTCACGATCGAGTCATTCAATGCATTTAAATGTATATGCGAGATCTTTTTTTAGGGTTTGATATGTCATTAGGAAAAAAAGAACCCTCTTAGGATCACGTCGTTTCATATTCATCTGTCTGTCCATCTAGACAAATGGACAGACAGATGAATGTCAAAATTGTTTCTGGCAGGAAGGTATCAATTTGAAACTATTATGAAATACTCAAGTTTGCAATCTTTTGGAGTACTGAAAAAATCAAACTTCTAAGTCAATGCAATCTAAAGATATGACAGTTTATGCTCTGTTTATGTCACATATTTTGACACTCGCAATCCCTTGCGAGGATATCAAATACCTATCTATCGAAAACTATAGAATACTTTCAGAATCACGAAATTTGGTAGAAAGTATTGTAATGCAGCACAAGTAAATTCGAAAACTGTAAATTTGTAGTAATGTCACAAAAGAAAAACAATTTCTTTTTGTGATTACAAATTTATTGTCAATTGTTAAACTAATCGCGACATACATCGATCTATGGGACAACAGTTTTCCAACGGCACAGTTAAGATTTTAAAAGTTAAAACAATATTTGGTGCTTTCATATTTGGGGGAAAACTTATAGCATAATCAGAAAAAAAACGGGAAAAAATTTTAAAACTCGATTCCCATGATGGACGACTATTTACATACCTCAGTACAGTACGGTCTACGCGAAACGCTCGGAGCGCAAGTCCGACGCGCACAATCCAGCAGGTAGCTCCCGGATTTGGTATACGTTATGCTATATTCACAAAACTACTAAATGTAGTTTATTGAATTGCAAACACCAAGTTCATAGCTTTACAAAGAAAATTGTAAACGGCCGAAGTAAACGTTTAGAGGTACAGTAACGAAGTTGGATAACCTAGGTGAAAATGTGAACAATTTCATTAATTGTATGTTTTTCAGGTATCTAAAACATTGGCATTTGCTAAAGTACTAGAAGAATGTAATATCTTTGCCATACCTACATGACTAACGTTCATTGCTATTCATTCCATTTGCTTCTCTACCTTTTTCCATTAAAAGGTATGCTAGTTTCAAATCCAATTTATGAAATTGATACAAAAGATTCGTAATAAAGGAAGCGCTGTCAGTTGCCCGGACACGCAAATTTTTCACCGCTGCTCGACTATATCCATTATTTCTTCACCCTTTTGTTTTAAATCCTTCAGTTTTATGATTCTTTTCTAGATTTAGCGATTTTTCCTGCAAATTTCGTCTCTTAGTAGGTATATTGGACAAGAATAGGAATATGATGTGAACATAATATGTAACCGAGATGCTTTGTGTTGTTACAACATATAATTACTTTGATATATTGTCAATTTTAGTAGCCTAATAAAACGGGCAAGAAAAGCAACGTCTTAAGAAATTGATACACTTTGGCTTCTGTAATATGTATGGGATAACATCTTAAGCTGTGGGTCTTAGCTATTGCGTGAGAGATTTAAATCGCTACAGTAGCTAAGAGATTCGCAATCCTGGCAGTGGAATATGTATAAATTGATATAATATATGCCAATCTATCTATACATATTTTCACGCCTAGTCCCTTACGGGATGGGTTCAAACAACCCCTGAGCGCCTTATGACTCGCCCCATGCACATCTCACTCGCTCTTTTAACATTTATAATACTTTTCATGCACGCTTGCCAGTTGCTAGGACTCCTGACCCCATTTTCTGATAGCACACTGCCGATTTGGTCGTGGTATTTGATGCTTGACCTTCCTCGGGTCCTACCTACATCCTTCTTCTCTCGCGTTGCATTTGTGTTTAGTAATTATTTCTCCCTGGATTTTTTTGTATGGACGAGCCACAGAGCATACCTCTTCTTATCTAAATAGTGATACTCTATTTGTGTCAGTGGAAGGATGTAGGAGCCGAAGAAGACCGAGACTAACCTACCATGACCAAATTGGTCGTGTTTTATCAGAAGGTGATGTCAGAAGCCCCAGGAACCAGCGAGCGTGCATGAAAAGAGCTATGAATATCACAGAAGCGAGCGAAGTATGTAAGGACCGCGTCTTATGGCGTTCGGTTCTCTCTGCCTACCCCGCAAGGGACAAATTTTGTGCAATACTCGCCTTTCGGCCACGTTTGTTCTATTTATCTGCCATATCCCGCTTTAGCTTCCCTAAGCTAATTTTGTTAGTGTTATTATTAACTTAATTGTCATTTATAACAACAGGTTTAATAATACGAGGCATAGGATAGCTGAGCATTGTTTGTGCCGTGTTTGATTAATACAGGATAATTGCTTTGGACACGAGTTGGTACTTAATTCATGAATTGCTAATATGTATGCCTGCCAAAGGGGCCGATAGTTCAATAATGCATTATACATTAGGCTTGAGATTTAGATGTCAGTATAGGCTGAGTAGTGTTATAAGTGGGATATACGTGATTGTGTTGTAGCTCTACAAATAGTTTAGCTACTCGCAAAACTAGACAGTATGTATTAGCCGAGGTAGGCTAAGACTTATCTACTGCGATCAATTGGACATGGAGCTATGAATGTTAAAGTAACGAAAGAGACGTGTAAGTAAGCATCGAGTCTTGTGATATTCGGAACTCTCTGCCTACACCGCAAGAGATTTGACGCATGGTTATTGAAAAGTTAAAACTATAATTACTGAGTATATCAATAGTATTCGTAAATGACATCAAGTTAGAAAAGCAGGCATTCCCATTCCTGTCCGCAATTCTATACCTGGTATTAGAAAATAATAAGAATTAACAACAAACAATTTGATTTAAAAAATAGACGCAGAAAATAATAACTGAGTTCATAATTGCAATTACAATTAATGGTTTCTTGTGACCCTAGACGTAGCCGATAGAACAAATAAAAATTGTTTCATATAAGAGTCATATACTCTTAAGACGATTAGTCACACAATACTAGTCCGACTAAAAAGACGTGGTAAATAGCTTAATGAATTGCGAAAGTTAATTTTGGGAATCGATAATTGACTATGGCTGCATTACTAACCGTAGTCAACTATCGATATCCCGAACAATCAATAATCCGAGGATTGTTGTGTTCCTGCGTGTGAATGAGGTCACCAGTAAGCTCCTATTGCTATGTCAGCGGCAGAGATACCATCGTGCGAGTCATCGTGCGAGTGATACTTAATGTATTGCAAGCGTTCAAAGACCACAGTAACCGTTTTACATCAGGAGGACCGTATGCTTGTATACCTCCCAATGTTATATAAAAAAATGAAAAACGTGGCATGTTATTTAATGTTTGGTTTTCTCTTTCATTTGACTGAGTACGTCTCTCGTCATATATTCTTAGAACACATACATACTCACGTCACCCCAGTCTGTGACCCCCTTCGGGGCATCTTAACGGTATGGAAAATGTGTATATAGAGTAAACTAAAACATAGTATACCAGCCTGAAAAAACAGATCACATCTAATGTAAAGCGTATATTTTCATTTAAATGAAGCTTGAATAAGCAGTATTTTGAAACTATTGTAAATTCCCGATGGTTAACATAATTTGTTGCTGAAATATGCCGATGTGACAATGGATAGATAGATGGACAAAGTCGCATCATATAGGTTTCTTTGGAACCCTGACAAATATACCAAAACCATGTGATTTGAGAGTCATGAGAGCAGTGAGTGTACATAATGGACTGGAAGTAGTTTATTATCATCTTTACAGCTAAAACCAATCATGTCTGCACTTGATGCACTCTGTCGATTAGCTAACAATGCTTTGACGAAAGGGAGATCGAGCACAGAGACATTTAATAACCTGAGAGGAAGTCCTGAACCTTTACCTAAGAGAAGTCTTCAAAATAAGTAATGTGATTGAAAATTACGTGGGAGTTAAAAATACCTTGGAGGATCTCTAAAGAAATGCTACGATGGACAGGTGTATAGGTACTAAGCAAATATCCTTAAGCTATAGTAATCATTTCACATTAGATTAGGCGTAGTATCCCCTTTTTCAAACAATGTCGGAAGGCATACAAGGATATAATCCTCCATATATGGATGAGTGCCATAGTCTATGCATCCTTGCATTATACTCATCATTTCTTGATGATAATCCGTACTAATCCGTACTAATCCGTAATAATATTCTAAATGTGAAAGCGTGTTTGTTTGTCCTTCTTTCACATCAAAACAGAGCATTTGAGCGATGTGATTTTTTTATATAAAGATAGTAGGAGTGTTCGAGAGTGACATATGCTACTTTCTATCGCGGTACCATAACTCACTTCCATGGAAAAATACATTTTGTTATTCCTTTGACCACGCGAACGAAGCCACGGGTAGCAGCTAGTTGTTAATAATTGTGATCGTTGCCAATGCAGATTTGGGTGTCAGGTTAATCAAAATGGCATCAATTCAAACACAGATTTAGACTCATTAGGAGATTATTACTCGTATCAAAAGTTACTATTTGAGATTCGGGTCATGCTAAATTTGGCAGCAATCAGATATTGTAACCTTGCCAAATCACAGGTACTAATCCTTATTATCCCCAATTAAGCTTCAGTAATATTCTCCACGGGTTTAACTTTGATTTCTGATAAGGTCAGCGATGGTATATATTTGAAATGTAATTATGCCAAATAAATATATATTACTACGTAAAGAATCGACGCCGCTCCAGTCAAGATGTAATGGATATTGTTTTTCCCTTGGAGATCGACAACTTTTCCGTGAAATATTCCAAGTTTGTCGCCGCGTAATAACATTTTCCTTGAACAATATTTTATTTATTGTTTTAAATTTTCTATTTTTGTGTTAACACCATCAGTTTGGTAATAATGGTTTTGTATTTTTTGTCGAAAAAAGAATTAATTCGCACTGTTTTTCAGCATTGTCTGGATTATACGGAATATAATTGGGGTTAAAGTATGAAGTTGCCGTTTTATAGTAATAGATAATTTGAATTGATATTAAACCTTCATGGTGTGAGATTTTGGGATTGAAACATTTTTCACATGATACATACGAGGTTTTTCTTTTAAAATATGGGGATGAAAGAATGATGAAGCAGATACTCAACGCAAAAGTGGAAGGATGTAGGAGCCGTGGAAGGCCAAGACTTATCTAACATGACCAAATTGATCGTGTTCTATCAGAAGGGGATGTGAGGAGCCTTATAAATGTTAAAGAAGCGTGTGTAAGTCGGGTCACGTGGCGCTCGGTTCTCTCTGCCTACCCGGCAAAGGATTTGGCTTGAAGTTATAGATAGATAGATATACTTATGAAATCGTTTATCCTAACTGATTATCAACGCACATCCAAAACTACTAAGTTTAGAACGCTCATATTTGGCTCATAGATTTATTTTGTAATGTAAGCATCCGCTAGATCCGCTTCAAATATGGTATTATTTAGTTATTGTGGGAACTATTTTCAGTTATGTTGGTATTTTATTTACTGTCAGTTGCATTGAGTCTATGTGAAAAAAACCAAAATAGTTTGTCAGTCAATACAAAACATCAACCTCAGTTAGAATTACAACATGGGAGTAATGTTACAGAAATCATGAATGAAGTATTTTCTTATTTATACCGAAGACATCGTTCAATCTTTTGGGGTAAATTATTTGAAGCAATATGAGTTATAGTATACTTCAGTGTATACGTGAGAAGCCATACAAAATAGAAAATGTCTCAGAAAGATTATAAGAAGAAACAGAAAGATTTGATACACTTTTGCTAGTAAAAGTGTGGCATACATATGTAATCTTTGGAGACTAGTAGTCCCTATCCATGAAAGTTCTTTGACTAAAGACTAATTTCAAGTTTACAAGCAAGTTTTAGATAACATAGAAAATGACACGGTTGAATGTTGATGTACATATATATATATATATATATATATATCTCTCTTTCATCTCACTTTTCTGCATTCTGTGGAAGAGATTTCGGGAAAAGAGACGGAAATGTGTAACAGGAACCCTGGGGAGTGCACGCGGTCGTAGTGTTGGCCGTCAGATACAATCAACCAATGTTCCGAGATGTTGGTGCTATCGATTAATTTTACGGTACGAGTAATAAGTAATCATATTTACATACTCTATTACAAAGTCAATTCAATTACTATCATAATTTAACTGATTGATTAAAAAAAGATTTAAATAATCACTCAAAACAAGACAGACAACAAACTAATATCAATTTTAAGGAATGAATACTTTGCTGCATTTGTAAATGTACGGATTGGTATGCTAAGCTATTAGGTATTATAAAAGTCAATTGAAATGAATAAAATAAAGTTTATTTGGTTATGTAATAAAAACAATTAAAGTAAAACTGAATACGAAAATGTTTGTTATATGGTATGGCAGATGAATATGGTAGAGCACACGCGATATGGTTGGTGATCGATCGTGAGCTGGTAAGTGGAACTTAATATTACTAAAAATGTAAGTAATTATGTGTCCCGCACGCGTCGCTATAGTGCTGACTAGGCGAGCGCCCCGTACAGTAAAAGTAATAATCAAATAAATACGTATTTCATCGTATTAGCTTGAATTCTCAAGTTACTGCTAAATTTGTAGTTAGTCACTCTTCTGCCGTAAATTATCTATATATTTATTAACGAAGGTCATTTTCGTTTAAAAAGTTATTTCCGTCCAAAAAAGATCTAAATTTCCCGTCTTATCGTGTCTAAGGCAACTTATTTTATTTTAAGCGACGAATTTTAACCTCAAAAACAAATAAATTAATTACACGATCATTTTTTTAATATTTATGGATTTCTTAAATGTACATATAAGTCTAATTTAATTTTAGTGCGGCTACTGTAAAGCTGGCTTGTTTTTATTACGTGCGAAAAAGTCGTGTCAGGCATTGGCAGTCGCATCTACTGGTATCGTAACCACGTTGTTGGATGATGTTACCACAATGCGACCTTGCTTTAACGAGAACTATGGATCTTATTTTTTTCAAATAAATATTTTCTAGTTTAAAAGTCGTCGATACACACACACACACATAATGCTATTTAGTGCTACTGTTGCGGTTAATATACGGTTGTTATACCAGCTGAACGTCCAACCCGTACATAGCGCAAACCAAACTAGGTATAATGTATTTAAAGTCGAATCGACGAGACATGGGCTCGCATGTTAAGATTAAAAGTAAATCTCATATATATGTATATCTTCACGCCGTGTCCCTTGTGGGGTAGGCAGAGAGAACAGAGCGCCGTAAGACGCGGTCCTTATATATTTCACTCGCTTCACTAATATATATGCTTATATTGCGCTATGTGACCTCAGCGTTTGTAAGGAATGATTTTGACTCAAAAAATAGTATGGGAAAGTCGTATCCGGAGGTACGAGCAATCGACTCTTAGATAATGATCAGAAATGGGTCTATAGAATACTGGATGGCTCGCAGCAAGAGTCGGTGTTAATTGACATTGATGCTCGGTTCTCTCTGCCTACCCCTTGGTGTGAAAATAAACATATTCTCTATCTAATTATTTACATCTATATCTATAAGCCGATGTCATAGGCTATGTTACATGTTACACAACCGTTTACGTCGCTTTCATAAACAAAACACAATATTTTGTTATTTCTCACCTTAAACTCAAATAAGGTCCTAAATTAACAAACACGTATGAGTTTACCCTTATCCATAGGACCGTGTCTTTATTAACATTCGTTTAGGTCCCTCTACAGACTCCCTTACAGAATGGGTCTTAATGTATACTAGTAAATAACAGCAAGCTGTGTAGGCAGAGCTGATATTTTTTAAATTTAAAAAATATTTAAATATTTTATTTTTAATTTTTTAATTTTTTAAAAATATATGGAACCCTGTACAACATCTAGCGACGAGTGCTGTTACTTTTTCTGTTGATGGGAGTGCAGTGCAGACTCTGCACTGCAGAGTGGCCGGCCATACGTTTTCCCATATGTTTTTTTTCTAATTGGAACGATTTTGGACCGTTCTTCCTCACCAACGAACATTTAAATTTGAAATTAAAGGATACAAAACTACAATATGTTAGCTATTAGTGTGTCGATTTTGGAGTTTCTCACTATTACCGTCTAAACGCTAGCTGGATGACATCAGTCTACCCCAAACGACAATTTTGAGGGTAATGTGGCTCCGCTGGCTATCGCAGCTCTGCCAACTACTCGTAGATTCAAATATTTGTGTATCTACTTTATCAAACGATGAGCGTGCATGACAAAAGTTATGACTGTTAAAGAAGCGAGTGAAGTGTGTAAGAACCGCGTTTTATGGCGCTCGGTTCTCTCCCGTCTACCCCGCAATGGATTTGGCGTGAAGTTCTAGATAGATAGATATTTTATCTACTAACTAGGCTAGTTTCCTCCTAGTCGTATACATGTGGTATTGCTTTAAACTACAGGCAGTACCGGCAGATGAGGCGCAATGGAAAGGCATTAGAGTTTTATCAGAGGTAGGGCGCATCAAAGCAGCCCGTCTGGGGAATTACCTCCACCACACAGAAAACAACAACTCCCTAGAGGGTTGTTGTGTTCCTGCGTGTAAGTGAGGTCACCAGTAAGCTCCCAAGGAGTTGCTGTGTAAGCAGCAGAAGAGATATCGCGCGGGTGATACTTAATATATCGCAAGCGTTAATAGTCTACGGTACCCGCTTTACATCGGGTGGGCCGTATGCTTGTATGTCTCCCGACGTAGTATAAAAAAAATCTGGAACTTTCAGACGTCTGATAACTAAGATAGGAGACTTCTTTCAGTGCGATCTTGTTCATATAGTACTCATAAATAACGTTTTGGAAATCTCCAGTACATTGTAGAGGCAGCATGCCTTTTGTACAACTAATAGAAAGTTACTGTATGAATACTGCAGGTTGACGATATCTTGTACGAAACCACCGCCATTAAGATCCACCCCGGCTTCCGGTACAGGCTGTGAGTTTCATAAAGATAAACAACCTTAGACCATATACACACATTGTTTAGAAAACTACAATCTGCCACTTTGAAAGACTTTCTTAAATTACGAGAATCACTTCGACTTCATCGAAGGTTAGTCTGTTAAAAAATCTTTGTAGCAACATGAAGTCGACAAGAACTATGAAGTTTAACAGGATCAAACAAGGAGTCAATGTTCACTTTGAGTACATTTCTCATGTTCAGTTTACTGAGGAGATATTCGTAATGGTGGAATCTCTAAGCCATAACGGTAGAACCTGTACTATCACGTTGGGTAGCATTTGGGATATTGAATTTTTCATTAGGTCATATTTTTAATGGAACGTCTTCACTATTTGGCAGATCCATGGTTGATGACTTTCGGAGAAATATGGAGAGCTTTATTAGGATATTTCTCTAGGGTACAAAAATCTGAAGAAATAAATTCGACAGGGCCCAATGTGTATCGATATATCCCTCAAAGTTAGTAAATTATACTAGCAGTAGACTGACTATTATGGCTGGACGTTGTATAAAAAAAAGTCGCCAAGTGCGAGTCCGACACGCGCACTGAGGATTCCGTAGAAAAAATTGCACATTATTTTCGCAAAACAATACTTCTTTTTTGTGATGTAATTACAAATTTGTGGTTTTCGGATTTCTTTCTTTACTTGTCCTCATGACATTGCTTCTTGCCAAATTTCATGATTCCCTTGCGAGTGTCTAAATATGCGCATAAACGAGGCATAAACAGTAGTATCATTTGATTATGTTGACTAAGAAGTTTTATTTTTCTCTGCTGGAAGTGATTGCCGACCCGTGTATTTGATATTAATTTTAGCTTGATAGCTGCACCCGTTCCTGAAAAAAAGGGTCTTGATAGACGGAGGACAGACAAACAGACGGACAACAAAGTGATCCTATGAGGGTTCCGTTTTTCCTTTTGAGGTACGGAACCCTAAAAACATATGACTCCATATTATGTAAAGCTGTTACCGAAGCCTATTAACACTTGCAATAAATTAAGTATTACTCGCGCGATGGCACCTCTGCTGCAAATACAGCAACTCCTTAGGAGGTTACTGGTGACCTCACTATACGTAGGAACACAACAACCCACCAGGGAGTTGTCATTTGGCTGCGGTTTTCAGTGAGGTGGACTAGCCCAGACTGGCTGCTTTGATGTTCTTAATGATTTTGCGATAGCAAATGGTGAAGGGTAACTCTAAAATGAAGGCAGGATATGTCGACAAATTGTATGTGGACCAATGACAAGCAGTTAATGAAGAATCAAATATCGTGAAAAGCAATATCGAAGTACTATATCTAGTAGCGGGTAGATACTAGCTGATAATGATGATGATCGTCTTATGCTTTGGGGTAAAAATAATTAATATAATTCTTTATACCTTTTCATCCGCTTTAGACCCTTTCACGGTTGGCAGGACTCCTTAGCGCCAATTAAAACCAATGTCGAAAATAACGACCTCCTGGAAAAGGGAAATATTATTGCTCTTATTGCCTTGAGAAAATAGACGTCGCAATAAAATGGTGATATGAAATATATATACTGGGCCCATAAAAATTTAATGACGATGTTTATAGACATCTTTAAAATTTAGGAAATGGGTAACATTTAATGTCTGTCACTAGTATACCAGTACGGGGACGCCATTCGAAAAACTTTCTTGCCCAGTGGCTGTCGGTTCTACGAAATATGCGGCCGCCACTTCAGATTACTTATCCTTCTACGTCGTAGGCTACGTCGGTTACCTTAGTTATACTGTGGATATCCTCATTTCTGATTCTATCTACGCTGAGAAACCGTGCGAGATTGTCAGTATTAGTTACATCACATCTTATTCATATACCGTACTTACCTTTACGCTAGGATCCTTGCCGGGTAGGCAGGGAGAACCGAGCGGTATAAAATGTTACCTTGCAAACTTCACACGCTTCTTTAACATTAATAGCTCTTTCTGTTCACGCTCGCCGGTTCCGAGGGCCGATACGGTGAAAGTGATTCTAAGAAAAATGTTTTTTTTTGTTAATCCGGCAGTATGGAATACCATTTCAGGTTCTCCATGAGGCATCCTCATGCACTGTAGATGTTAGTCGATAGAATAGTGTTATTTGTAGCATGTTATTCTAACTACTAAAATCTACAGCGCCTGAGGATGCCCCGTGGAGAGGCAAAACACGTGTCGTAGAGACGACCGGAGTAGCCAGGGCGTCACTCCAAATGCCAGAAGTGTCACTCATGCGTTGCCGACCTTCTAAAAACCTCTTCGCGTCTTTCTTAAAGAATCCCATTACTAATATATATTACCATTATTTGTCTTTTTAATAAGAATTCGAAGCCTAGAGAACAGTCTCTTCTATGTTTGGGAATGTATTAAAAACAACCTTAAAAATAATGTGTACAACGTTGTAACAACACATTGGAGTATGTTCAGAACATTTTCTTTAGCGAAGTGAAAAGGCATCCATTGCTTAATCCTCAGTCACTCATTTTCTTTTTTTTTACAACGTTGGGAGGCAGTTACCGTAGCCTATGACGCTTGTTATATATTAAGTATCACTCGCGCGATGCCTCCTCTGCTGTTTACATAGCAACTCCTTAGGAACACAAGACTTACTGGCCTCGCACGAAGGAACACAACAACCCTCTAGGGAGTTGTTATTTGGGTGCCGTTTTTTGTGAGGTGGAGAATACAACAATATTAATAAAGAATTTTACGATATAACGAAAATAAACATTAGCATTAACATCTTTCTAAAGAGCATAAATAGGGGATATAATCCGGACAAATACTTAAGTTGTTAATTCCTTGTACATTATATTTATTAACCTTCTTTGAGAAGTTTAATGATGTGAACAAACTTTGAGTTTCACAGCATATTTAGCTCAGTGTGTTATATAGCGTTATTATACTAACAATTTCGAAAACTCAGTACAAATTTTGGAACATTATAATTACTTTATGTATAAATGCAACAAAATTAATATTACTTTATGACATATATTCGCAATGCAAGTAGCTTTAAAGATTTAACTATTTCTTTTGTGAAAATTACATCGCGACAAAAAAAAGCCGTCAAATTC
Organism: Pyralis farinalis; assembly: GCA_947507595.1. NCBI lineage: Eukaryota > Metazoa > Arthropoda > Insecta > Lepidoptera > Pyralidae > Pyralis > Pyralis farinalis. The sequence continues at coordinate 21,946,081 of OX382270.1, forward strand.
GAGTCCTCTCCCGTGCACCGAGGGTTCCATAAAAAATATATTTTCGCAAAAAAACATTTTTAGTAATGTAATTAAAAATTTACGATTTTCTGATTTTTCCTTTACTTGTGCTACATGACATTGCTTGTTACCAAATTTTATTATTCTAGATTAACGGGAAGTACCCTATAGGGTTTGATTTCCTTGCTTGAGTTCCTTGAGTGTCGAAATTTGCGGCAAAAACGAGGTATAAATAGCCGTATCTTTTAATTACATTGACTTAGAAGATGGGTTTTTTCACTCTTCGAAGGGATTGCAGACCCCGAGTATTTGATATTAATTTCAGCGTGATAGCTCGACCCGTCCCTGAAAAAAAGTATCTTCACAGACGGACAGACAGACGGACAACAAAGTCATACTATTCCTTTTGAGGTTTGGAACATTAAAAATAACATCTAACCTTTTTGATAATTTGTTTACACTTTGTATCACGTCCAAGTAATTACGGTACAGGCATCTTTGATATGAAAATGTTTTACATAAAAAGATATTTTATATAAAACTTTATCATTATTTTTATAATACATATATTTTTTATTCGCAAACTGGAATTATCAAAGACCTCGGCCTTCAATTTCAGGCTTCTGAATAACTTATCGTTTGTAACATTCACTGTACTACCCGTAATATAGAACAATACTACGTTCGGTGTCACGTAATTACATAAGACTCATGGATAATTACAAAGGAAGATAAAAGTACCTGACTGGAAAAATAGTCACTACTAATTGTAGCATAATCGTGTTTTTTACATCAAAGTAAAACGTTTCTATTTCAAACGAAGTAATTTGTAACTCGAACAAACATGTTTTACTTCAAAAGGTACACGATGGGTGTTTTTAAAGAAAATATTCTGGTATCGTAGTGGAAAAAGACCTCTTCAGCTACAAAAAGGCATCTTTTCCGAGGTTAATTTGCGGAATGAATCACTTTCATTTGCAGGCGAAAGTTCTCGGTGTTTTTGTGTACGGATCGCTACGATCCAAAACCCTTAAGGTCGGGCGGCTGTCAGTAAGAAATGAATTATGGTTAGTATTTACCGGAAGATGACATTTCTCGAATCGGCCCATTAATTCCTAATGGAGCGACGGGGTAACATTTCATCTGTTTGGCTGGAGACCAGGCTTCGCCGCAGAGCTATTTTCAGTAGCGTATCCGAAAATTTATAACTGAGAGTTAGTTCTAAATCGTTGGATAACAGCAAAGTAAGTTGGATTTATGGATTTCTGCTATACCTATGCTCCACTTTTTTATTACGATTACATTAGGTTATTTGAACCACATTTATTTTGAAATGAATCATTGTTGTCTGTAAACTCTCTGGAACAACTACACGTTGTACTGTACAATCAATTGGATTCTGCTGTGATTTTACTGCTGTGATTTTTGATGGATGAAAAACAGACAGTGATAACTGCGACCATGAAAATGTTGGCAAAATTCCTAGCGATGAATGAAAACGATGCCAAATTTGATGTCATTTATGTTCAATTGAAATATGTGGTCTTAAAATGTATGACTGTAATGCAGTGTCACCTTCGTCATATCTTCCATTTTGTGCACAGTTAAAAAAAAAGCTGCTCAAAGCATATAGTAAAATAACCTACGTCATATTTGAATTTGCATGGTTACTAAATGATAAATCTAAATACTAAGTTGACTCGAAATAACGTAGTAAACACAGAACTATTTTTCTAATTTCGTACATTCTTACTCGTATCAAGGTCATAAAAATATAGCCTTTCTTCTTTCTTTTATTAATTGTATAAATATAATTTTGAAAGTCAAGTACATTATTAAAAGCTTCTAAATTTTTTATTTAAATCTCTGAACAGAATTATATGGTATCCAGGGGCTCCCGCCCATGAAAAACTACAGTACTACATGTGCAGACTTTCTAGACGTGCTTAGTGGCGGAGTGGTAAGTAATGCTACTTTAACACCAGCGTTGATTTGATTCCCACATACGACAAACATTTGTGTGCAAGAACATGTCTGCTTGTCTTGATTTCAAGAGAGGTAGGGCACTGGGCAAGCAGACCTTATTATTGGCTGTAGAAGTACCTCTACCTTACAGAAAACTGCAGCCAAATAACGACATCCTCCATGTTCCTGCGAGTGAGTGAAGTTATCAGTAAGTTTCTAAGGAGGTGCTATGTTCTCAGCAGGGGTAGCAATGCGCGAATGACACTTCATGTATTGTATACATTCATAGACTACGGTAATTACATCAGGTGGTAAGCTTGTATGCTTTCCGATCATGTATTAAAAAATAACAATACAATACAATACACTTTATTGCACCAAATAAAACAAATATACATGAAGTAAACATTAAAACACAAAAGGCGGTCTTATCGCAAAGCGATCTCTTCCAGACAACCTTGAGGTAGAGGAAACGATAATGACACGGAACAGGTAGGAGGCGCATAAACTACTTACATATTCACTACATATACAAGTATATACATACACACACATATATATATATATATATATATATATATATATATATATATGTATTCATACATACGTTCATAAATACACACATAAACATGTATAAATATATAAAAGAATATTCGTAAGCATAATCTAATAAAAGTTATCACGTAATCAGGCGTCATAACAGAAATGAATACAGAATGATTATAGATAGGTAAAGTTAAACAGAGTCAAGAGAGAGATAGTGAGCTTTTACAAGGTTTTTGAATGTCGACAGGGTCAATCGTAACTTTGGTGGTTTGCACAATTGTGGATTCGTACTAAGTACACGTTAACGTTTTTTATGTAAGTATCTACATATACGTAGCTGTGACAGAGTGATAGGGGGATATGACACGTAAATAAACTTGGCTACATATCCTCAAATTAATAAGGTACAATAGGAAGTTTGTGAATCGAAATACTCAAATTATACGACTCTTGTTTACATTTTTTCCTAGTATCAAATACTTGATGGTCAGCTGTAAATAAAACTCGATGGCGTCACTGCGTAGGAGGTTGGTGACATACGACATTTAGCGATGTTACATATCCTTTCTCACTAAGGATTTTTTTCTGTATACTTATCAGCAGGGGGAGGAGTGTGCGAGTGATACTTCGTGTACTGTATACATTCACAGACTATTATATCAGATGGGCCGTAAGTTTGTATGCTTCCCTACAATGTGTGATTTTCATCATGATTTTCGTGTCATATCCATCCGTACCTCTTTCACACGTAGTTTTCTCGAAACCTATAAAAGTCGATGACGTGCACACATCTGTAAGGTAAGGCTGTGGGAAGAGTTCAACTGAACATAATTCTTGCAAATCGTGAGAAGGTTACAAGATTATTTTAGTGTAACACTGTCTGCCATGAAAATTGTATTAAAACATTGCGACTTTACAATTCTGCGACAGAAACTTTTGAATTAATTATTGTTTCCTACCTTAGACATTTGAAAGGTCTAAGTTTCCTACTTTTCTGCAATGTTAGATATATATTAACTATTACTTCTTATGAAAGTGCGAAGTCAGTTCTCGAGACATAAACCTGTGATTAAGCAAGTATATACATGCCAGTACTGGAAATATAATTGTTAAATTGTGATACATATCTGCAAGTTTGCGCTACAACTAGGGTATGTGCAAAGGCATATTTTAATAAAATATTTCATAAAGTATATGACTTTATATATTTCGCAATTTAATAATATATTTACAATATTTATACGTGTCATGAGGCATTACAGCATTACAGTAAGTAGTAAATAGGATTAGTAAGAGGAAAGGACAAATAATTAAATAATTGCAGTTGATAAAGTCTTGCAGTTGTAATTTGAATCAACAAGGATAGGCTCGGTTCACGTTATTCCAGTAGCATTTCAGTCCAGCGATCCAATTCAGCGCTGGAATAATGTAAACCAGCACTGGAATTTTCCCATTCTAGTGAGTAATCCAGTCCAGTGACTGGATTGACGGTCTAATTTTTCATTCTAGCTCGCCCGTTCCAGCGCCACTGGAATATTGTAGACAGCCATTCCAGTACTGTATTGAATGTTTGACAGTGAACACTTATTGTTGTTTATTGGGATTTATTTCAAATTTCTATAGATGTATATATATTTCAATAGATTTTTTGAAAATTATGGTAATAAATAATGATAAAATAAACAAATAACCTATAGTGTTGCTAGTTCAAGACCTTTCAAAAGACTGGGATAATGTGAATAATATAATCCAATCCAGCACTGGATTGATTCGCTGGATTACAGAACTGGAATAATGTGAACCAAGCATTTAATTAGTCCAATCTAAGTGTGATGCAATAATTGGACACTCCTAACTACGAACTACGACATTCTGTAACTGACCTGCGGTGAAAGTTCATTGACATCTAGATCTATTGGAAATTTACTATATCTATTGCACTGACTTTGCAACAGTAATATCAGTTTATTTAGGTTTCGAACCAGTACAATATTGTGATAAAAGTTTCAACTGTTACTCGATGCATATATTAAATTTATAATGCCTAGTCTGGCCATAAGTTCTGTTATAAATGTATATGCATTTTTTTTGGAAATAATGTAATCTTAATAAAACTTATATAGAATAATATCAGTCGTCGTTTGAATGTGCTCCACAAGACACTCCGTTTCAGCGTTACCGCTGTGGGACCTGTAGAGGCACGCATAGATACGGATGATCCCTCTCTTCACATCTGCCACGGCGTCGGAAACAGATATCCTCACGAACGTAAGCGCAGACACCGGCTCGTGGTACAACATAGTATTCCACTGTATGGCCTGAGCACCGCAGGTACAAGATGTCATTAGGAGAGGATATCTGTGTCTCCGTCAAAAAGAACAAGGCTGACTTAGCTGACTCTAGGTGCTGATGCACAGCATTGAGGTTACAGTGAAGCCCCCTGATGTTATATAGTTATATAGGTAGCTCAGGAGAGCGCAGACGGCGGTACCATTGTCATCTTGTTCCGTTTGCCCCTGGCAGAAATACAGAGCGGCGTAGTGCCCGCCCCAGAATACGTCGGGCCGCGTGAGCGATGGTACTCAGGGAGGGATTCTCCTTCACCAACGGTGACGGTACTCCTGGTTAGTCTTAGCAAGCCAATGTACTGGCATATGCAATCTATTCCTGCTTCTAAGATTTTCACTACATTTTGAAAACGATTTTATATTTTTACGAGCAAATATTATGTTCTCAGAAATGTACTGAGAGACAACCGTGAGGATATTTATTTCTTTGAGTAGTTCTCTAAGTAATTCCCTGGAGCCCATGTTGTAAATAGAGCGGATGGCTCTTTTTTATAATATATGAGATAGTTTCAATATCTACCGCTCTTCCCCATAACAGTATACCATATGACATAATGCTGTGAATGTAGCTGAAGTAGACTAAGCGAGCAGTAGCCACATCCGTCAATTGTTTAATTCTCCTAATCGGCATATGCGGCAGAGCTAAGGCCAGTTTATTTGTGTGGGGCCCCACTGCAATTTTGAGTCTATTGTAATTCCAAGAAATACAGTATAATTAATAAAGAAGCCACATTTGGAAGATTCAATATAATACATTCAGTTTTAGTTGAATTTAACAAAAGATTATTGCATATGAACCAAAGATAGAACACTATTTACCTTCTCAATAGTTTCGCACCGGCGAGCAACATTAAAAATTAAAGAAGTGTCATCGGCAAACAGTAGTATATCCGCCATTTTCTGCACCATGTGGGGCAGATCATTTACATATACTAAAAATAAAAGGATCCAAATATAGAGCCCTGGGGCACCCTAATATTAACATTACTGCCTTAGATTTGACACCATTTATGTCAACAGTTATATTTTATATCAACATGTGAGCGTTGTCTTAGCATCTCTCGCTACCAGCGCAGTGGTTCCTCAGGATATCAGTTTGATAACCTTACCATTATGAAAGACAAACATACACATAATATTATTTTTTGAGATGATATCATGAAGGTTATCTACTTGGAATACTTGGATTTGATCAAATTATAATGTCTCTTTGAGTGTCTATTATTCCTTCCTAATGTCATATCAAAGACGTTTTAAATGAATAGGGAGATTAAAAATGCATTTAAAGTTACTTCATAATGGTACTTCAACATTTATAGAATTAAACAAGTGGAAACCTCAAAAATATTACATGTAATAAATAAATAATGTGGATTTAAAAAAATTATGCAAGTATGCAGCAATTGTCACAATTTGAACTACTGTAATTCATACTAAATGACTTGTAAACGCGATCAGTTCAAGTCAGGTCCAACCTAATATGGGAGTTGACCGTTTGTTTTAGTCCTCAGCGAGATATGCTATAACTTGAGATATACGTATTTCGTTGTTAAGCTTCATTATAATTCAACTAATACTAAATTACTAATTTCATAACTACTACTATCTTAATACTAAATAACTATGTTTTAATTTGGTCTACTGGTACTAGTAAACTAGTAAATCCCATACCTTAACCTACAAACAAATAAGTGAGATGACAAACTAAGGCAATTAGGGTATTAGAGGGCACAGCATACAAAATTCTAATAAAATTTCCAATAAAAATCAATATTTAGTAAAAAGGTACTGCACCTACTGTACCTGCTGCTACTACCGTACTGTACTCAATCTGTAAGTATAAGTTTATATTTATATTGTCGGTAGGTATTAGTAGAGGAAAGTTAAACTAAATTTGGTCTACTTAGTTATGTATATAATCAAAGAGTACCTAATACAGTCGAAATCAATTCTGCTTTGTTAAAATTAGAACTTTGAAGCAATGACAGTCGCGCCAGATTAATCTTGATAGCCGATTCCACCAAATGAGAATAAATCTGAAATTAACAATATTATTAACATTATGAATTATTACTAATATTACTTGGTTATTGAAACCGTCTTATTATTACATTTAGTTGCGAGAGTACCCATACAGATTTGTTATTTATATATCGATGAATTCTTTTAATAATATGTAGGTATGTTAAAGCTACTATTATTGGTAAGCTTAAAAAAAAAATTAAATGTCCATTAAAATTACATTCAAAACCTGAATCCAGACTTTTTGTAAAAGAACTTTGATTGAACAACAAGTATTTAGATGCAAAAGTCAATCAGTTGATAGTTCCATAGGATAGAAGCTTGCACATGAAGTATGTCTGAGTGAAAATTGGATTGTTGTAACAACATTCTAGCTACACTAACTTTTCTGTAGCAGATAAAACACGAGAAGGAAATGAAATCAATTTGGTTATCGCAGTTTGTAAACTAAGACGAATGTTTGTGCATTAAGCTGCATGTATAATAAAAAGAAGATGCAATAGTAAACTACTATAGCTCTTCAATCTTCACTTTACCAAGAGATGTTTGGTCTATAAGAATAAAATATTTGCTACGTTGTTAAGTTGAAAAGTTTAGTATCTCGAGCAGCGAGACGTCGTCTCAACGCCGACTTAATGAACTTATGATAAAGAACTTCATTTCCATGAATTTCACTCCAAATAAAGCAGCATTTTCAAGTAAATGTTTTGATTTAATGAACTGGTGGGCATGAAAAATATTGCTTTCAATTTCGAAGCTTTATAATTGGTGTCAATTAAATTATGGTTTAGGACAGTGTGAATATCTGAAGGTTCTTTGGATTTCGGATTTTGATGTGATTTAATTTATTGAATCGAAAATATAAATTACAATATAATAAAAAACGACTAAATGGATTAAGATATTTATATATTTTTTTTTTTTTTTTTTTTTTTTTTTTTTTTTTTCCGTGGGTAGCTGTGGAACAAGTAGCAATAAAAGTGCAGTGCTCTCAGTAAAAAATATTTTTTTTAATTCATTTTGATTATTTTGTACATTCATTTTATGTTTAATTAATTTCAAAAAGTCACTACTACCTGTGAGCAAATTTCCTTTCAACATATCCTACCATGGAAGATATTCAACATAACATTACAAATATGATGGAACTTTTCAATAACAAGATGGCAGCTTTTCAAGCAGAGCTTCATAAGGCTACCGCTACTCCCACAGTAACATCGCTGGCTGCAGACTTTGGCACATTTAAAACATTTATCACCACTGCTCTGAGTTCCTTGCAGCGGCAGGTTGAGTTGCTCGTTCTTCAACAAGATCATTTTGAGATGTGGGGACGCCGTAAAATCCTGTTAATTCATGGGCTCATCGAGGAAAAGAATGAAGATGCTGCTTTGAAAGTCACGAAGATCATCACGGAAAAGCTCAAAGTATCACCTTTCTGCAAGGATGACATCAAGCGTTGTCAAAGAATGGGCAGACTCTCTGCAGACAAACCTAGGCCTATTCTTGTAAAGTTTCGGAGTATCGATTTAAAGAGTAAGGTCTGGTTCGCCAAAACACTGCTTAAGGAGACTGGTATCACAATGTCAGAGTTTTTAACGAAGGCACGACACGACGCACTTCTAGCCGCACGACGGCACTTTGGAGTTCCTAGTTGTTGGACTCGCAACGGCTGTGTAATGGTCAGCCTATCTGACGGTACGAAAGAACGAATCTTCAATGTTGCGCAAGTCAATCAACTCATCACTTCGTCTCAAATTGCTGTTGCTCCTTGCGGAATATTGTCTTCAAACTCCGGTGAAACCTCTGCAAAGAACGCGGCTCCTGTGACACGGCGTAAGGGGTTTCCCAAGAAATAAGTGATTTCCTGATATTGGTTGGATTTATTGATATTGGTTTGCACATCGGTTCGTCTTGGTATGTGTTGTCTGCACAACAAGTAAGGTATTACTTTTGTTTTGTCTGTACTCTTGTTTAGTCATTCACTTGCTGACCTACAACTTTTTTTATCTACATAACATAATCAAACATTAAGATTTATTCATTAAATAATTTGAGGCAGGTAGTAAGTAATATCAATGAATACAGATTGTCAATTTGACTGTTATTAATAGCGTGAATGCAGATAATGAATGACATACCATTATTTAATCAACATCATGATTACAGGCATAAGTTCTGTAGTCACACAGCCTAGTCGAACTTCTGAAATGGTCCGTAACATAATGTAACTGTTACATATTTAATATTAGTATCAATTATATTAGTATTGTGTAATTGATGATATATTTCTTTGTGTTGAATTGTTTATATCTTCTGCTGCCAGGTAGTCGTGAATGCAATATAGTTTTGTATTTTTTGTTATTGTATTTCACACATTCTTTTTCTTCTATTCTTATTTTGAGTACTTTGTTTATAACAAACTAGTAAACACGATATCTGTACTATATATATTTGTATATATATTTAACTATTCAGTTTGATGAGTGAGGATGAGGAGCAACAGGATCAATATCTATCTGTAACATCTTCCAGTAATGACAGTTTTCATAGCATACCTTTAACTCTTAAAGAGTCTATGCACAATTATTTTTCAGACGTACCGAAGAACTTCAATGTGGTGCACATAAATGCACAAAGTATACCAGCGCATTACATTGATTTGCTTGAGTCATTTGATTTAAGTAATATTCATGCTATTCTTGTATCTGAGACGTGGTTCAAGCCATGTTTGCCTTCAACAGCATATTGCCTACCTGGATTTCAGCTTGTACGTAATGACCGCGTTGGGAAGAGTGGAGGTGGTGTTGCAATTTATTTACGTGCACATATTCCTTTCAATATTATCGCTTCTTCTCACGTCTCCAGTCCTTCCAATGAGGCTGAGTACCTCTTTCTTGATGTCACGCTCTCTCATACACATATACTTCTTGGAGTCGTGTACAGTCCCTCTCCTACTATTAATTATTTTTCCTCTCTTGAAAATCTCTTTGAAAATTTAACTCCTTCGTATAACCACTCCATCATATTGGGTGATTTTAATACTTGTCTACTTAAAAACGATCACCGATCTCATTCCCTCAAATCCCTTGCAAACGCTTGCAACCTTACGCTCTTACCTCTTAATGCAACACATTACTTTCCAAATTGTAGACCCTCACTTCTTGATTTAATCCTAGTGTCTTCTCCCGAGCATGTCGCCAAACATCGCACCTTTGCGGAAAGACCGTGATATTTCGAGAAAGTCGGTTTTTTTTTTCTTGCAAATTTGAAACCGCCGTATCGAGTTCTATTATCTCCAAAAACGTGGTTTCGATTGTGTGAATAACGGCTGCGTAATAAAAGAAAGAGACAAAATATCACACTGTAGCGTTGTCTTGTTCGACAATTTAGTTGGCTGCGACATTGTGACAGTCTAGTCGCAACCTGTTATTCAAAGAGTGAAGTGTACCCGCATTTTGGAAACAACGTGACCTCACGACTATACCACATTTTATGTAAAAAGGTAAGTTGTTTTAACTACAATATTATTAAAGAAAAAATATGACATGTCGTAGATGACACACTATTTAAGTATTAAATAAGATATTCTGGGTGTGATCCGTTCATAATGTCACATTGTTCTTGTAAAAATATAGTTTATTTGCAGGGACATCTCAATACGTCACGTTGAAGGTGATATATTTTTTTACTTGTTTTTTTTTTAGTGTGGTATATGTATACGATGTTTCGTTATTTTAGTAATAATTTAATTTTTTAGAGAGATTGTTTTGAATTGTCACGTTGTATGCGTTAACATGTTTTTAATCACGTGTACCATTTTTGCAGATGGGATTACGATCTAGGCGAATGTTAGAACTGGTGACGAATAAAAACTGCATAAAAGGGCTTCCAACAGTTAACCTACAGAATGAACAGTCTTCAGAACATACCATCCAACAATGCGTATTGCAAAATGAGCTCTCCATTGATGTTACGGAATCAAACAATCAATATAATACCTACTATCGAAGCAAATGAAGATGGTACTTATTACCAAATGGCAATGTTTCATTTCGTATGCTTTTTAGTTTTTAATTTTCTTTTATACTACGTCGGGAGGCATACAAACATACGACCTACTTGATGTAAAGCGGGTACCGTAGCATATTAACGCTTGTGCCTCCTCTGCTGTTTACACAGCAACTCCTTGGGAGCTTACTGGTGACCTCACTAACATGCAAGAACACAACAACCCTCTAGGGTTGTTATTTGGCTGCGGTTTTCTATGAGGTGGTGGTACTTCCCCAGACGGGCAGCTTTGATGCGTCCTACCTCTCTTGTGTAAGGCTACCTGCCTCATTACGACTTAAGATTGATAATAAGTTTAAAGACATATTGTTAAAGTTAACTGTATTTGATTAGTATTAATTGATATTTTTTGGAGTAACAAAAAGATTTAACAAGCGTGTAAAGATGATGATGGTTACCCGATTTTATTTTTATTTGAGATTTAAATTAGAATTTGTATGTTCTTTATAAAGTTAAGGTTTTGATATTCGTACTTTATTATGTATACACGTGCTTAAGCACTATTTAACTCGGTGCATTCCAATAAATAAGATTAATTTACTGTTGTTAGTTAGTAACTAAGACAAAGTACTATTATTGGTTAATGCTAAGATTAATATTGATTTTATTAGTTTTCGTTAAAATGTTTTATTTTTGCTCAAATACAGAAACTTTGTACGTCCGTAACAACTCTGAGACGTCAATTAAAGACAAGTTATAGTGTCATTATTGTATTAGATCTATAGTGATATGATCTGATTCACTTGAACTTTATTGATATCTCCTACTTGGAAGTAATAGCTTTTAAACGGCATTGTTCACTTGACTTGTTTACATTAGTTTTTGTTGTTAATTTAATTAAGAGGTCAATTCTTTTTCGTTTTCGAGACTGTTTTCATTTAGATTACTTGTGTGATACTGTCACTGTACTTTAGGACCATTTTTGTGCATTTAAAGACAATAGTAATTTGATATAAATGTTTTTACGAAAAAACTTAATAAAAAACGACATATTTTAACGTGTTTTATTAAAATAACTCAATAATATTCTAAAATTATTGTCATCTACAATGTTACATCATGAGATAACACACATGAAATTTCTCCTTTTTGCAAGAACAACGTGACAGATGTTCCAATTTTTTTTCAAACCGTATTATAATGTTGCTCGATGGGCTTAATGTACAAAATAACCTCCAATAACATTAGTTTAATAGTTGAACAGCATCTGTTTCATAGAAATGTAAGCGACAACTTCAAAGTTTCGAAAGTTACTGTATTTCAAAAGTTTTAAAGTGGTCTCCTGAGAAATCACTCATATTGAGATATCACAATCTTTCCGCAAAGGTGCGACATGGTCAATGTGGTGCAGAGGCTTTCTCCTTCCACGATCTCATATTTGTTTCATACAAAATTCGTCCTCCCAAAGCTAAGTCCAAAATTCTTTTGCAGCGCAATTTTGGTGACATCGATATGGATTTATTGCGTGATAATGCGCGCGAGGTTGATTGGTCCGCAATTTATGCAGCTAGTACCGTGGATGCACAAATTGAACTTCTTACCAACAAAATAATTCAACTATACGACATTCATGCTCCTGTTCGACCAGTTAGAGTCAAGCACCTTCCTGCACCGTGGCTAACAGACGAAATTAAAGATTTAATTAAAAAGAAAAATAGAGCCAAATTAAAATATAAAACTGACCCTGATAGATACCGTGATCAGTATATACGCTATCGCAACATCTGCAATAGGATGTGCAGGGATGCACAACGCCGTCATATTCATAATTCTGTTCAAAATGGTGATCCAGCGAAAGTCTGGAGATTTCTGAGATCACTTGGAGTTGGGAAAAATCGTGCTAACTGTCCTAATAATATTGATATAGATAACCTTAATAAGCATTTCTCTTCTTCTGCAAATTTTGATTGCAATATTAAAAACAAAACTTTTAATGAGATTTCTTCACTTCCAACTCCAAACTATCCTCCTTTTGTCTTTAGTCAATTCTCTGAATGTGATGTTAAGAAGAACGTACTTTCGGTGACATCGAATGCGGTGGGGGACGACAGCATCAGTCGTCATATGATCTTACCTATCCTTGATATCATCCTTCCTATTATTACCTTCATCCTAAACAATTCCATTACTTCTGGAGTGTTTCCGTCAGCATGGAAGAATGCCTACTTAATCCCGTTGCCTAAAAAGTCGAATCCTGCTTCTTATTCAGATTATCGACCGATTTCTATTCTCCCTTTTCTTTCCAAAGTCCTCGAACGTCTTGTCCAAGAACAGCTTAACCACTTTATTTCCAAAAACAATATCCTCAATCCATTCCAGTCGGGTTTTCGCCCAGGTCATAGTACGACTGGTGCTCTGGTAAAAATTACGGACGATATCCGTTTCGCAATGGACTCATCGCAACTCACTATTTTATGCTTGCTAGACTTTAGTAACGCGTTCAACACTGTCGATTTCGATATACTCTTAAAGCGACTACGTTCTCTTAACATATCTCCTACAGCAATTGACTGGTTTCAATCTTACCTGTATGGGCGTCAGCAGCGTGTTCGCCTCGATGATCAGCTTTCCTCTTGGTGTCCTACTACTGCTGGCGTACCTCAGGGCGGCGTATTATCACCTTTGTTATTTTCACTCTTTATAAATTCTATTACATCAAATCTTCGCTCCTTCTGCCATCTTTATGCAGATGACTTGCAGATTTATTCACATACTTCAGCGGGTAATCTGCCTAATGCGATCACTGAAGTAAATAAAGACCTGGCGCGTATAATCCAATGGAGTAAATCTAATGGCCTTATGGTTAACCCTAGTAAGTCCCAGGCCATTATTATCGGCAGCACCCGTTTTATTTCCAAACTCGATTGGGTGACTGTCCCTGGAATAATATTTGATAATGTTCATGTTCCCTATAGCGAGAGTGTCAAAAACCTTGGCATTTTTTTTGATAGAACCTTTTCCTGGACGGTGCAAATAGCCCACGTCAGCAGGAAACTGTTTGCAGCTGCTGGCTCCCTTCGGCGGTTGCGTAATTTTCTCCCTATCGATACCAAAATTTCACTTGCACATTCCTTGCTCCTCCCTATTCTGGACTATGCTGATTCTTGTTACCTTAACCTCACTGAAGACCAATTAAACAAACTTGAGCGCCTTCAAAATCTCTGTATTCGATTTATATTTGGGCTTCGCAAATATGATCATGTTTCCGAACTTCGCACTCAGCTCAAGTGGCTCCCTATCAGGTTACGTCGTAACTGGCACATTGTCTCTCTTCTTTATTCTATTCTCTTCAACCCTACTTCTCCCAGTTACTTAAAGGAACGTTTTGTTTTTCTCAGTGAGGTACGAGATCGTAGTGATCGCAGTACACGCAGTATTCTTTCCCTTCGTCTAATAACGCCATCTCACTCTTCACAATATTACACTAAGTCCTTCTCGGTACGAGCTATGCAACTCTGGAATGCGTTGCCAATTTCTATACGCAGTGCACAATCCTTAGCCTCCTTTAAAAATATGGTAAAATCTCACTATCTCTCCATGTAACTATGGTACTATATATGTATATATATATATTTGCCATTACCTTTATGTGAATATTATTGTATGATCTGGTCTTCTGTTATGTTTTGCTACTTTGTTATTTTTTCCATTATTATTTTTATTTTTTGTATTTGTTAGAATGTGTAATTCGTTGTATATAAGTATACAATATATTAAGTGAAAATTGTACTTGCTTAAATGCGCCACCTACCTACTTTTATGTATGTATGTTTTTTTTCGTGTCATGGTTGTCTGGAAGAGATCGCTTTAGCGATAAGACCGCCTATTGTACATTTGTTTTCTTTTTACGTGTGTTCTGTATGTATTTGTCATTGGTGCAATAAAGAGTATTCTATTCTATTCTATTCTATTCTAAGATAGAAACCTCGGCATTGGACAGAGCGCATGAAGAGATTCTATTCTGCCACTAACCTTCTCTTTCTTGTTTCTCAGTGGGGCAAATATACCAAATAATCACTGCAGGGGAAAGTATATAATGCAAGGTATCACTGTCAGGGGAAATATACCTTTTACGGAGCATTAAATTGGTTTGAGTAATTTTATTTGGTTCAGTACCCATACGAATAGGTACTGCAAATTATTTTAAACAAATTGAGTATTTCAAATGTTGATCAAATGTCGGCATCGGCAGCAGCTAGATACAATATCATATTCGTATTTATTATCTATTGAACAATAGACTAGGAGAATAAAAAAAAGGAAAAATGTAAAATAAAAGAATTCAATAGATACAATAAGATTATATTTCAAAAATGTATGACGCGTCTAAGTGGCCGTGATGGCCCAATGGCAAATAAAGAATTTTTATCTTCATCCATAGTTTTTACGCAAATAATGCAAAGAATAATTATTATGTGTTAATAATATGGCATTTACTGAATTTGACCTGGGTTCAGGCTAGGTTCTATGTTTTGAACTAAGAAACTAGGATTGAGGGTTGATAGACTTTCGCTAGTGTTGCGTTCATGACAGATATGTGCAAGATTATGATTGGGATTTCATAGAGATAAAATCTGTTTTATTATGGTTTTGGAAGATGTTTTGTTCCGATTTTAGTTGATCTAAGAACAGAGTATAAATACAGTTTAGGCTTGGTTTTATTCTGATGTCTATGTCGGCTCGACTTAGTCTTAGTTTTGGAACCATTATAAAACGTATTGTTAATATTCAAATAATAAACAAAAGCACATTCGAAACAGAGACGCACAGTCATACACACGTACAAGGATTGCAAACTTTTTGGCCAACGAGCTTCTTTCAGTTAGACTACCTTTCTAGCGTTTTTTTACCGGGTGCATGCTACCTGTAAGTAAACAGTTAATATGTTTACGACATCCGCCGTAATTCTTGGTAAAAATTGTTCATATTATTTTTTAAAATATAGAGATATTGAATAGAAGAATTGTTTGTGACAGTAGATTTTTAAAAATAGCTACGTATACGAGTGTAATCCATGTATACCTTATTACCTAAGTATTTGCTTCGAGCAGAGTCGAAACCTGTCCACCTCTCTAACTACGAATCATGTGGGTTACACAAAAGATTCCGTGAAACACATCAAGTTATTGCACAATGTTATAAAAAAATCAATCAATAATGTTAGGAACATCCACATTATATCAAATCTTTACTATAAATACACGTATATACTCACTGAAACCCTACAGTACAGTAAGAAAAATCAAAATCGTATCTTCACAAAACAAAGGCACAAAGAAAAGTTTTCAGAAATGTTTTTGTTATTTTTTTCGATTCGGCTCCATTTTAACAGATTGAAATCTGTTAGCCATTCCCTAAATATCGGCGAACATCATAAAAAATACATTCAGACGAACATAGAATCTCCATCTTTATTCAAGTCGGTTAAAAATGGCGGTTAGATTTAAAGAGTTTGTAATATATTTACGGCACACCACGGTACAGCTAACCATTATGAAGCCTGTAATTTGAGTCGAAAAATTCTCAAGTGACGTAAAATCGTATTACAAGTTTTAATTTGGAATCGTGAGAGATATTACCCGGATTAATGTCATTGTAAAAGTTTCACTAACATTCCCGCTAGTCTCCCGGGTGAAGTTTTGAAATTTTTCTGCAAGGTGCAATGAATCTAAGGAGTAAGCGTTATTAGAAAGTTCTTGAAGCCAGATTATTTGAGCTCTATCTGATATCTCTCGCCAAGTATATTATAGCTTTTCAAATAAAAAAGTGTTTACATTTAGGTTATTACTTTTGTTGGGAAAATAATTAGATGCCGAGTCTCAGGAATAACAGTAAACTTTATATTGTACAATTGCTACATCAAAAAAAATATACGTTAATAATCAAATGCTAGTAGCTTCACTAGAAAAAATGAATTCATCTGACTTTGATGATGCAATGTTTTCTCGATACGATAAGAATTTTAAGTAGTAGGCACACGCAAGTGGCACATAACAAATATTAAACACATTACTTGCAAATATGGAAATGTAAAATATGCATCTTAGCTGGAATATTACGGGATACGGAGAGCTCATATGTTAATATATTTTTAAAGTGCAGTCGATATTCTATAATAAAAATATAAACATGTTAATCTCGGTCGGTACCGAGATTGAAAAATTTTGTTAAGTACAGCAATAATGTATTATATGCATCGGCGTTTCATATATAAAGTGCAATTATTTAATAAAGTATTTAATAAACGTATATTGATAAGTACTGAAAAATATTCGGAATCAAATTGGCTCTCCAGCCAATAGACTAAGTTACCTACCTATATGTATTTTATAATATACGCCAATAAATAAGGAGTAATTAGCTCCACCCATATTTTAAGGATTCTCAGAACTTCTGATCAATAGCACTTAACTAATTAATTATTCATTGAAAAATATCCACAATTATTACTTAGCAATGATACTCGTATTTTGGTAAAAGATATTTCATTTTATATTCATATAATCCAGTTACCTATGATAAAGGTGACTTGGGGCGTTGCCACAATGAATGGAATAAGTAGAAACAAGCAGCCTCAACGGAACCATATTCTTAAGTCTGTTACTGTCCGTCTGTTCCACATTAAAAATGTCAGTGTCTTTTGAACCATTCTGATTAGCATGTCGAAATTACAAAAAATGGCGAATTTCATGTCAAATAATAAACATATCAGAAAATAAAAAGTAACAAGTGTTCATAAATAGATGAAATGTTTCTTATATTTGTCTTGGACATTAGAAAAAACGGTAAAACGCTCGTCGTAATGTCGGAGTGAATAAAGTGCGAAGGCTAAAGTACGTATGTACTCGTATATAGATCTTCACGCCAGGGCCCTTTCGGGGTGGGCAGAGTTCCGACCGCCATATGGCGCCTATTCGCATATTACTTTATTATAAAATACGACCAATTTGGTCGTGGTAGGTTATTTTTATTATACCACTAACATGGGAAATCAAGCGTACGGTCTACCTGAACGTAAGCAGTTACCGCAGTCTATGGACATTTGCAACCCCAGGGACGTCACTCTTCACGCCTCTCTTGAATAACCCCATCCTGTAGTGACTTGGGAAAACCTCGGCTGGGAGTTCATTCCACAACTTGAGTATTCTCGAAAGAAAACTTCGGTGGAACCGTACGCAACCATTGCGGTTCCAGTGTGTGAGGATGAACTTCACGCCGTCGCGGCGTCGGTGAGTTGTGTGGTTGTAAAAAGAAGCTATTGGCATCATATCGAACAATTCTTCAGAACACAGCCCGTTATACAATCGGTAGAACACACAAAGGGAGGCAAAATCTCGCCTTAAACTTATGGGCTCAATACCGTCTGTAAGCTTAGGATCGTCGACAATTCTCACAGCTCGTCTCTGAACCGAATCACAAGGTCCTAGCTGGTATCCAGGTGCGCCCGCCCAGAGGTGACTACAGCACCTACTCCATGTGCGGCCTGACATGAAATTTGAATAATATAAGTCTTTGTTTCGCACTGAACAACTGCTTTGCCCTGTTGAGCATTCTTGGACGCTAGTTTGACCTTCTCGTTTAGGGAATTCCGGTGTTGAACATCGCTGGAAATCACGATGCCGAGAATCCCAATCCCTTTGGCGATGGTTAGTGGTGTGTTGTGGAATTGAGAAACCACAGCAAAGGGAGTTTTGTTAGCAGTGAACGCGCAAACTTGTGTCTTTATGGAATTGAATTGGTCAAGTTCAGTCGCCCTCAGTCAGATACATTTGTCAAAGTACCCTGAATGTCAGACACAAGTTTATCGCGGCTTTTTTCCACCAGGAAGCGAGGGATGTTAGCTTGGGGCCTGTATAATAAGTGTCCCCGGTGCTGTCGTCCGCATAACAATTAATGCCATCAATCGACAACATGTCATTGATATGCAGCAGAACCCTGTGGAAAGACCCCGATGCTAGACTCGATCGAACGCCTTCGCCATATCTAGGCTGACGGCCAATGCCTCACCTTGACTCTCAACTGCCGAAGTACAGCGGTGTGTTAGATACACTAGAAGATCAGTTGGGCGATCGTGACGGAAGCCGTATTGACGGTCGCAGATCAAGTCGTCTTCGTCGTCGTCTTCTAGGTAGGTGGCACAGCTCCCCCGTCATTCATATTCGAGTTAGAAATAAAGAGTTAACCGAGTAAATCGGCTTTCTCCTTGGCGCTATGGGCCAAACTGCCATCCGGTTTTCACAGTGATGGCATGGACGATTGACAGAAATTTCCTCACGACCCTCAGAGGAAAAGCTCGCAAGCCGCTCGTCAACTCTGCTGACGAAATCGAAATTTGCTCTAGCACCCTTTTACTGGACCTCGAGGTAGCATTCAGTTTGCGCTTCAAAACAGAGACATCGGGATCTTCATTAGCACGCGCCATGATCCAAGCCTTGTAAGCAGCCTGCTTAAGAATATAAGTATCCCTACAAAGCCGAATAAAATACGGTCGCTTTTTGACTCCCGCAGTAGTAACTCGGCGATTGGGAATGTAGCATTCCATGCCATCCAATATCACACAGAAATCAATGTCGTCTGATTCGAAGCACAGCTGCCTCCACGGGTACGATGCGTAGAATTCACGCAATCCATTCCAGTCTGCTGACCTATATGTGCCATACGTGATGACATCCGGCAGGCCGAGGTGAGTCGCTGGCGAGGTAGGTGACACTTGGGTCTGGATGGGACAGTGATCCGACGAGCCAAACGGCGCATCCACTGAGATTTTATACTCATCAGTACGTGTGGTCAGCTGAAGGTCCAGTAGTAGTGAGCTTGTATAGTCCTCTACATCTGGTATTCTCATAGGAGAATGAACCAGTTGGGAGAAACCATAGGCCAGAGCAAATTCTTGAGCAAATGTTCCTGCGTAGTCAGTGCACAGAGCGCCAAGCCACTTAGCATGGTGGGCATTAAAGTCTCCCAAAATCGCTAACTCCGCGGAGGGATACTGTTCCATATCCCTGTCTGTCGCCATTTCCAGGTACTAGAATAAACGAACTATATCTGTACCACCACTATGGGAACTGTAAAAGCATGCGTAGATTCGGATGTGGCCACCATGATCTACGCGTACCCATAAAACTGACAGGTCCCTGTCTTCCAGATTGGGCAGACGGCGATAATACCCTCCCAAACGAACAAGCATACCCTAGCACGACGCACAAATAAGTGCTCTACCATGTACCCGGCGTAACGTAAATAAGAACTGTCGGCCGGTGAGAATATCTGTGTCTCCGTGAGGAAGAGAATGGTCGGCCCCGCGGTCTCCAAGTGTTGATGGACCGGGTTGATGTTCGAGTGTGAACTCCTATTCTTTATAGTCCACATTCGTTGTAGAGGGGGCGGCTGCTGTGAAATCATTTTTCCTTTTTTGCATCGCTATTAAATTTGTGTTGAGGAAGAATTGTTGAGGAGTAGTCGGTGAACGGATAGCGTAAAGGATAAAATCGCGGTCTCTTTCACCACAGTCACAGTGTGGGTTATATGGTTTGCTGGCGCGGCGGGCTGAAGGGCCCCGAAGCCACCTGCTGCAGCAGCCGAGTCCACCCCGGACTTCTTCTCCGGCACGACCACGGCAACAGAGACTTTACACAGGCTGGGGGTTCAGCCTCCCGAGGCAGAGATTAAGTATTTCCCGGGTTCGGGAAACCTACTAATCTGCGGGCGGCCAGCGGTCAACCGTTTCACCGGGTTTCACTGACCGCCGTGTCAGCCTGCCGCGCCCACACTGCTAGTGGCAGTTTGACATCCCTCAGTCTTCTCGCCGTCCGCACAACGACCCCTCTGTTATCTGGCGACCTTACTCATGCGCAGGAACACAACTATCCTTGCAGAGTTGTTATTTAGCTGCGGTCTTCTGTAAGGTGGAGGTGCTGCCACAGTCAAGAGCAAGAAGCCATGCTATGTCCCATCATAAGAAAAATATCTGATGGAGTGGAGCACAGCAGGAACTCTTCCTACCTGTCTTAAGTCGTACTTCTCTTAGGTGAGGTATATCATTCCACATTCGCATTGTATATCTGTTTCATCATTCTTTTATCCTGAATTCTTTATTCAACGAAGTGTGCCTTTTTATATTTAAACACCGACAGCCTGAAGCAAAAAAAGGTATTGGTTCGGCTTGCGCTAAGTATTTTAAATCGTTCATAGGACACAATTAACCCTTCGAAACCCGGGTGGTCGTATACGACCGCCAAATGTATGGGAAAACGTATATAACGGGTTCTGACTGCTCATGTATAGGGAGTATTACTCTCAAATAGTATTTTTCTTTATTATAAGTATGTACCAGAAATATAATTAAATTTGCCTACGCCGCAACGGATTTGGTATGAAGTTAAAGATAGATGTTCAACTTTATGGTCCGAAAGGTCCTCATAAAACACGATCAATTTGATTGTGGTAGGTGAGTCCTTAGTAACCATTTTAGAATATAAAAATATGTAGAATATAGAAATTATATCTCCTGCCACAGTTTAGTGTTACTTTTTAATTGTAAATCATGCCTACAAAATATCATAATACAATGTAAATATTCTTCATTGTACCATAATAAAATTCATAACGTACACCTTTATTCCTAATAACTAAAGTACCAGCGATCTTGTCGCAAATTAATCTCTTCCAACTAAACTACCATTGTTATAAACATAGTACTTTCCTTTTTTTCTTCTTTGATTAGTGTTGCCTTTGATCTCTGAAAGTTTATTTTGTGTTTCATTTTGCGGAAAGCCAGGAAAAACGTCGCGAAAAAAATGTTTGCATTTTTCGGAGGTCCCAGATGTCTCGGTGACGAGATATCGTGGCTTTAGACTGATTGACAAGTACTGTCCGTGTTTGGCATGCTGTTTTTGACATGGTTATGTAATTGTGATTGCTGACAGAATTCTGGTGTACGTTCCTATCCAGGAATCTAAATCAGTGTTCAACAAGCGTATTTTAACCAAATACATAAAGTAGATTGTATACTTTTGGGATATAAATGGCTCTTTGGAATCAACGGAAGTATCTTCACCTCCCAGAGGATGATAGCCAAATATCAGGTCCCGGGAGATCTATTGTGTTCCTGAAAGTGGGTGAAATTAAGCGATTTGCTGCATTAGTAGCGGGGTAGATAACGCACGAATGATACTCATTGTATTACAAACTTTTACAGGTTATGATAATCATTCATTATGATGTGATAGGTATGTGTAAGCCCCGATAAACATACATTTCATATCATAATATGGATGATTATCATAAACCTATAAACGTTCAAATTGAAAATTTATATTTGCAAGTAATTCGTATTTTAGGACTTCAGTAATGAAGCCTTTTTCACAGAGTTATGAATGTATTCGGGCAGAAGTACTCTAAAGAATAATATGAAAATGAATATTGTAAAACTTACAAGTAACTTAGATTGTCGCTTATTTATGCATCGAAATATTTGTTTCAGAAGCTAAATTGGAACTGTAAAGTATTCTGAGAATTAAGTCAGCGCGAGAAGTTTACTTTTGTTAAATATACGAGAAATTATGTATACTTTACTTTTGATGAGTTCGATGGTGAAGCCTATGCACCCTGCTTTGACACGAGAATTCGTTCGTCGATTCCTACAGAGGACAAATATATGTGCACATAAACATCCGTCTGTTTGTCTTGGCGTTTTTTAAGACAGGTAAGCCGCATCAAAGCAGGCTATCCTTACAGAAAACCGCAGTTAAATAACAACTACCTAGAGGTACTTAATGAATACTTATATGTTGTAAGCATTGGTTTACAACAGGTGGGTTTTATGCTTGCATTGCTCCCGATTAAGTGTAATAAATACTTATTATACTACACCTGGTCGGAAAGTAGGTTGTTACTTGCGTAAGAATGGGTCAGAAAGTTCGTCTTTGTAGCCCTACAAATATGCGGGCGGCAAAACTGTACGAAAATCCATTGTTAACGTGCTAAGCGGGAAGAAAAAGTATATGAAAATTTATTGTTAACTAAAAATAAAGTTGTTTTTTTTTAATTTTGACAGTATTAAAATTTAAAAAAATGATGTTAGTTTAATTCAACCACATAAAAGAATAAACAAAAGTCAATAACCATACAGCCTTATCTTGTCATTCTGGTTATTATTAAAATAGTGAAACAGCGAAAATTCAAGATCACTAATCGAAATTAGAACGATAGTGGCAGCTTAATTTAGCATTTATTGCATTTTAAATTTAGAACAGTTTGGTTGAATTTTGCATTCATATATGTAATTTACGTGAATATATTTTGACGTGGCTGCATGGAGGATTCCTTTGCTTCTCTCTATATGAGAAATAAACAAAACAAAGTGAAGACGCGCGCGCGCGGATTTCATTCTTTCTGTTTGAATTTTCAATTTGTGTTTTGTTTCACGATATTCTTCTCGAAATGTCCTCTAGTAGTGAAAGCGAAAATTTATCGACGCGCGCCAGAATTAAAAGAAACTGCTCAAGCAGTTACTGAAACTCTATTGCCAGAAAAATCTAGGAACAAATATAACAAGGCATATGAAGATTTTTTTGTCGTTCGCAAGATTAAATTTCAATAACTGTAGTAATTTTAATATAAACTTCCATTAATAGAGATTTTGTTTTATATTTTACTCGCAGGTGTAGTATAAAGCACTGTGTATCACTCGGGGAGAAAGTGCGATTCCCAACTTGCCCTTCGCCCTCGTTGGTAATCGGTCACTTTCTACCCTCGGTGAACAATGTACTATTGTATCATAATATATACTCGAACATATGCATGCAAAGTTAATCTGTTTTGAAGTGGTCACCGAAACATTTGAATTATTGCGGTACAAGGAGTATTGTTCCCGCGTTGTCACACCGCAGTTAAAGCAACTACTCTGGTAACATCACTCACTCCCAGGGATACGACAACTCTTCAGGGAGTAGCATGTAGGCTCGGCCTTTCTGTGAGGTGGCGGTACTACCGATCAATGTTGGGGTGGTATGACGCATTCTGCCTCTATTTCAGTGACTTTTTGTGAATTAGCAGTTTGCGCCACCTGCAGATAAGGTTTACCTTTGACTCTAATGATTGTAATGAGTGACACCGCAAAATTGTAATAGTAATGATTTCAATTCCTCACGTATACGAATCAGCGTTTACGTGTGATGCAATTGAACAAAAGTGATTGATAAACCTTTTTCCTTTATTTGTTCAATAAATTTAATGAAAGTTTGTTTAAATATTTGAACTATTTAGATGTCTATTGTGAAATGAGATAGAATGTACACAGATGAATTTAAATGTACGCTATTGTTAAGTAATTATCCCAAAAGTAAGCATTCCCAAATATTTTTTATACAACGCTCGCCTGATGTAAAGTGGTCACCGTAGTCTATGAACGCTTGCGAAACATTAAGTATCACTCGCGTGATGCCACTTCTATTGCTAGCACAGTAATTCCTTAGGAGCCACTGGTGATCTCACCATTAGTCAGTGAGATCACCAGTGGAATACAACAACCCTCCATGCAATTGTTATTTGGCTGTGGTTTTCTGTGAGATGCAGGTACTTCCTCAGATATGGTGCTATGATGCGCCTTGCTCTCTCTTAAATAAATACGTTACACAGAGTACGTTAAAATGGAATCATAACGTAGTTTTAAAATGTTATTTCATTAAGAGTTTCTAAGTAGCACAAAATTAATGCGACGTGGCATGCAATATGAAATCATCAATCGAAATCAAATGCAAATGTTTCTATTTTCTGGACTGTGCATTAATCATTAATAAATAGTACAACGGGATAGGCCCACCACTCATACCCACCATTGTGTCTCCTGTGTAGCCAGAATTAACAGCGGCGACCACCAAAAAGTCTATGAACAGTGATGTTCATTGCTGTCCCGTGGGTTAAACTACAGCTGCCTTGGAACTCACAACGAATTTAATCAGAAGAAATTTGTAGGAGTAGTAAGTTTTGGAATTGACTTCCCCTCTTGGCAAAGTGAGAGACAGCAATATGACAAATAAGGCATTTAAAAACCTCAAAGAGATGGCTAGTCAACTGAAGCTCAACCGCCGTGCACCACGGTTTATCAAATATCTAACACTATTGGGACCTAAATTGTGACCTAACACATCGATTCCTGGTAATTCTTCCAATAAATAGTACAGTCATAAAATGAATAGTAATAACTAGTACAAAGCTAAATGATCGTTTAAAGAGAGTATCTAGGTGATGATTAGCAATTTCAACTCGTCTGTATTATTATATTATATTTTTAATTTAAAAATATATTGGACACATTAAATTTCACTATATTACACAAAATATTGTCAAAAAGAAAATCACGCATAAACTACATTATAACCAATCTATTGCGCAGTACAAAAGGTCATAAATCATTGTGAAAAATGAGTGTAGAAAATGCTCGCGGACGTAAACACAGTAGGACGACGTCCAGACAAATAGTTGCCCGTCTTGCAATCCCCTCTGTTGCAGTATTTGAATACAAAACAAATACAATGGCGATGTTTGGTGCAAACTATCGATTAAGTTATTTTCAGGCTAAAGACTAAAACAATGTAGCAATGAACGTTGAAACGTTTGTAGATAAGGTGAAACGATGTCTACGTAAATGGTTGTCAGTCTCAAAGTTGCCATATTTATAGGAAGAGAATACAAAGAAATATATTTTGGCGAGCTCATTGGCACAGTGGTTAATAACGCTACTTTGACACCAACACTCGTGGGTCCGGTTTTAACACATGACAAACATTTTGTGTGCATGAACATGTCTGTTTGTCTTGGGCTGGGTGTAGTTTATGTATCATAAGTATGTATTTACAGAAAAAAATGTATTTACGTACGTTTATCAGTTGTGTAGTACCCATAAGACAAGCTTCGCTTACTTTGTCGCTAGTTGGCGCTGTGAAATTTGTCAGAGACTATTTATTTATTCAGCATCGTTTCAATCAATCAATCAATCAATATCATTTATTTGCTAGAACATGAGTTTACAAAGATGGTTTGTTACAAAAAAGTTACAATATGTTCACCTTATATTTTTAGGCATGCAAATATTTAAAGAAAGCAAGGCAACAAAATAGGAAGCAAACAGAAATATAATTAAATAATACTGTGTAGTATTAAAATTTGTTTTGTTGCCATCTAACCATTATTACAATAACAAAACTTAATTTATTGTTTATGTCAAAATTTACTTATTTATATATTATGTCGTGTGAATTAATAATTATATTTTTTTATTAGATTTATAATAAAATTTCATTTTGATTAAATATGGAAATTGTCATCTAAAAATTCCTTAATACTATAATAAGCCTTGTTGAATAGAATATCTTCGACTTTTTTCTTGAAAGCGTAATACACACATCAAAAGTGTCTAGGGATCAACATATATTTTTGGAATAACTTTTCTCCTGATTGATATTAATTAAAATTCATTCATCAAATAAAGTGTTTTCGTTTGTCTACAGTAACGATAAACCAAGTCACCTTTGCATTAATAAAGAAATTTGCCATTTTCATAATAAAGGGATTTTTGACATTTGAACCACTAACATTAAAGTTCGAAAAAAAGACTGAAATAACAGTTTTCTTTAAAATTTTATTGGGTAACTTAAACAATTAATAATCCGTGTTTCTACCGCGAACACTAACAACACAAGAACATCGGTTTGGCATACTCAAAATGAGTTCATCCAAATCACGCTGTGGAATGGCCGCCCATGTTCGTTGCAACAACAAAAAAAGGTCTTCTTGCGACTGGATACCCTCCATATTCGGCAGAGCTCTTCTCTGTAGCATATCCCATGCATGCTCAATCGGGTTCAAGTCTGGCGACTGAGCAGGCCAGGGCATGACATTGATGTTAGCTGCGGCGAGAGTCTGTCTTACAACGCTTGCGGTGTGCGGTCGTGCATTATCATGCATTAACTGAAATAAGGGACCGATTTGCACTTGTAGAGGAACGATGACGTCTGATACAATCGTCTCAGCATAAATTTGAGCGTTGAGGTTGCCTCTGATCCAAATCAACTCAGTTCTTCCGCCGATCCAAATACCCGTCCATACCATGATGGTTCCACCACTATAAGGATGGACTTCCTGGCAGGATTTTAATCGCTGTTGGCGTCCAGGGGTTCTCCAGTGTCGTATACGTCTTGTATCCGGTCTCATACCAAAACGAGACTCATCAGAAAAGCACACGAAACGCCATTGTTCTTCTGCCCAATTTCTGTGTTCAAGAGCCCATTGATATCGAATCCTACGATTGTGCATTGCTATAGGTGGTACCCTTAGCGGTCTTCGGGAATGAAGGTTCACTTCATGCAAGCGGTTTCTGACTGTTTGGTCGCTAATTAAGTTCCCTGAAGAGTGATGAAGCGTCACGGCTAACATCATGGCGGTTATTGTTGGAGCTCTTCGAGTTGTGATTTGAATGTATCGGTCTTGTCTCCGTGTGGTGCAGCGATACCGTCCTCCATGGCGCTCAGCCACGGTACCAGTGCTTCGGTAACGTGTCCAAAGTCGACTGATAACACTCTGACTTGTATTCAGAGCTAAAGCCACAGTACGTTGCCGGGAACCAGCTTCTATCATTCCCACGGCTCTGAGCATTTCTTCCCTGCTTAAATGACGTCGCCGCTCCATAATAACGTTGGTTTTAATCAGTAGTAGGGAAACAGTAGCACTAATAATGTCTTCAATGCGTTGTATGTTTTTATAGGGAAAATATTGACAGCTGATTTTCATCTTTTACTCGAATTTGATTGACAGTTCCTGTTTCAAATTATGAAATGCACCAAAAAGGATCCATATAAATTTATAAAATCATAAATTTATTACAAAGCCACATCTCAATCTCAAGAAATCCGCATAAAAATGCTTGATCCCTAGACACTTGTGATGTGTGTAGTTTACGTTTACGTACGTTTGTCGCACAGCACAGCTGTTTTTAGACATAGTATAATGTACTATACTAAATCTTCATGTCAAGTCCCTTGCTTAATACAGAATGGACTAAGCGCCATGTGACTCGCCACATAAACTTTTTTCGTTTTTAGAACTAATTATTATTTATAAACAAGTTATAGCAGTTACAACCCAGTGGATAAAAAACCGGCCTATTAATGGTGTCGGGTTCAAATCCTGATGTGGGTAAGTACCACTATTTTGTTGTTTTTTATATATACAACGTTGGGAGGCGTACAAGCTTACGACCCACCTGGTGTAAAGCGGTTACCGTGGTCTATGAACACTTATAATATTTTAAGCATCACTCACGCAAATCTCTGCTGGCAATACAACAACTCCTTGGGAGCTTACTGGTGACCTCACTAACACGTAGGAATACAACAACTTGTTATACCTACTTCACCAGGCCGGCTGCTTTGATGCGCCCTACCTCCTTTAGCAACACCGAGACCAAAATAAACAGTCATGTTCATGCACACAAACGTTCGTCCTATGTGGGAATCGAACCCACGAGCTCTGGTGTCAAATCAGAGTTATTATCCACTGCGCCGCCAAGTTCGTTTTAAAGAGAAAGTAACATACGGTGGAGGCTCCATATACGTATGGACTCTCATTGTTCTGATAACTGCATCGAACTGACAAATGGTGCTTGAACTACAGAACGACAAACAAACTCATATAATAAACCAGTTGAGAATGCGCAAGCTTGCATTGCCAGAGGAACACCTGGCTCATCAATTATATAACAATTAATTTTTTTTTTAATTTCTTGGACATTTTGACCATGTTCCTTAAGAGATAGGAATGGTGTTCCTGAACATTCTTATACTACTTTTTTATGCTGAATCCGAATCTGAAGTCAAAATCCGAATATTCGAAAAAAAAAGATACAGACAAACATATAGATTTCATATAGGAATGGTGTTCCTGAAAATTACTGATTTAATGAATCCAATGTCAGAGTGGTTAATAATGCTACTTTAATACCAAGGCTCGTGGGCTCGATTCTCACACAGGACAAACATTTATATGAATAAACATATCTGTTTATGATTGTCTGGGTATTTTTAAGAGAAGTAGGATGCATCGAAGCAGCCTGACTGAGGGGGTACCTGTACCTCACAAAAAACCACAGTCAAGTAACGACCCCCTGGAGCGTCGTTGTATTGCTGCGAGAGAATGGGGTTACTTGGAAGCTCCTCAGCAATTGCTGTATTAGTATCAGAGACAGCAGCATACGCGCAATACTTCCTTCATAACAAGCATTTCTTTAGTTTATGATCACTTTGTACAGTGGACCGTATGCTTGTATGCCTTACTACTCGTACTTGTATATAAAAAAAATCAGCGAGAATGACATCTTCACGTAAGGTAACGCTCGTCCTCATAAAACTCAGATAGTGATTGACTATTATAACCCATTAAGTTCAAAACAAGCACATGGCCTTCCTAATTGTACAAGAGGAAGGCCGCATCAAAGCCGCCCATCTGGGGAAGTATCTCCACCTCATAGACAACAACAGCGAAATAACAACTCCCAAAAGGGTTGGTAAAAGGTATGTTCCTGCGTGTAAGTGTTGTCATCAGTAGGCTCCTAAGGAGTTGCTGTGTTAGCAGCAGAAGTGGAATCGCGCGAGTGATAGTTAATATATTCCAAGCATTCATAGGCAACGTTATCGCTTTACACAACACACACAACACACTTTTCCACAACTTAAAAGTTCTCAGTAGAAATATTTTCTGGAATCTCATATTACGCGACCATTGCAGTGCTAGTTTTGCTTTGGATGAAGCTTTTGGCGAGCGTTGTGATAAAATGATGCCGTTGGCTTCATATTGAACAACTCTTCGGAACCTAACCCATTGTACAATTGGTAGAATACATAAAGGGAAGCAAAATCTTTCCTTAAGCTAAAGCGTTTAATACTGAGTGTGAGCTTTGGATCATCAACAATTCTCACTACCTTTGCATCGAATCACAAGGTCCTACCAGACTACATTTAAAATGTCGTTATTACGCACATGAGGTGGCTAGCACACGGCCCAGATTTATGGGGTTTAAGGAGTTATAGAGTTTACTTAAGCCCTATCTTGTATGCTTGGGATGAATTGGGATGACATATGTATGTATGTATGTAGTATACATACATACATACAATGTCTACAACGCCTGATGATGCCTCGTGGAGAGGCGAAACACGTGTCGCAGCGACGACCAGGCCAGTCGTGGCAGCGACGGTGGTGGTGGGGGCATGCGGATTCTGTTCCAGATGACGGACGACCGCAGCAGCCGAGGCAGAGACTACCGGAGCAGCCATGGCAGCGTCGGCATGTACCACGTACTAACAGTAGTGGGTGGGTGCCGGCCGGCGCTAGGCCGCATGAAGTAATTGGTGGCGGAAGCACGCAAGGCGGGTTGGATCGAGTTGCGTGTCCTATATGTGTGTGTTTCTAGGGCCACCCCTACCGATATCTCCGTTCACTCTTGCTCAATACACTTAATTCGTAACTCTTTTGTCATTCATACTTTCTAAATGTGCAAATCATCTTAGCATACACTTTTAAATTTTTATCGCCACACTATCTTTTATTCCCCATAGTTCTCGTATATGTAGCGCTTTCTTACTCTATCAATCATTCTAACTTCACACATACTTTTCAGCGCTCTCATTACTATAGTGTTCATCCATTCTAATTACATGCTTTCTCTGCTATACCCATGTTTCACTGCTGTACATCAAGGTTGGCGTTAATACACCCCGAGCGAGGCAAGGCGAGCTTTAATCGATATGTTATCGCTTATTTTTAATGAGTATAACATACAAAAGGATACAAAATGCTAAAATATGTGAAAATTATTTATCTCATATAGAAAACACTAGTAGAATAATATCGAAATTTAGAGAAAATACCTATTTTTATTTCTTTTACTTCTATTCAAAATAAATTGTATAAACTTGATTACTTTATGAGTTTGATTTAAGTTCTATAAAAATGTGTACTTTTGTGCAAATTACAGTTTTTGTTTCAGAATGTTCATTGCAACATTATAGAAGATAGTGAGGTATTTGCTACTGACCCGTTTTTTTACCGGCCAGTTATATTACACATTATATAATAATTGTCTAGATTAAGAGAGAAAAACTAAATAAATAAATAAATAAAAATAAATAAAAATAAAAACATTAGTTGACATAAATAAATTAGTATTTTTTTTAATTGTGTCATTTTCTGTGTACGTTTTGCGCTTACCGTAATATACAAAGTTAAACTGCTCTTGTTTTACGGTTGTCAAAAAGTACATATTCTGGCTCCCCTGCTCCCCATTTCAGAAGTTTATCGCCCCCAGCGATGAATTAGGTACTGTGAAGTTTACAAAAAATTGGGTTTTTGATACTCCCTTCATTACAACTTTTTCTTTGTTTATATTGCGCGAAGCTATATTTAATGATTTTTGTCATAATTCATTGAAATCTTTGTATTCGTTACTTGAAAAATATAGAAAACGTATAAAAAGGAGTAGTATTACGCAAAACAGCCCGACTAATACAAGTATCTTCACCTAACAGAAAATGCAGCCAAATAACAATTTCCTGGAACCCAGTTATTGTATTCCTACGAGTGAATGAGGGTACCAGTATGATGCTAAGATGTTGCTGTGCAAGCGTTTTACGGTGACCACTTGACAAGGGGTGGGCACTTTACATGATACAGCGGTCATCAAAGCAGTGAAGGCGCAAATGCAAAGAAATCCCGTGCGTAAACAAAATGGGTAGTTCGTCGGCATCCAGTATGAACAAGATTAAGTCCAAAGATGGTATCAATCTCGCAAACACTCTGGAAGTGTTAGAACGGTGGAGTGTATATTTTGAATAAATGTATGAATATGCCTCGGACGCTGACAATGAGAGTGAGTCTGATGCTCACTCCACGTTGACGGCGTCCGATGAAGGTATAACTATGGATGAGATTGAATGGTCGATACGAAGTTTGAAAAATCGGCCAAGTGCGAGTCGGACTCGCGCACGAAGGGTTACGTACCATTATCTATAAAAACGGCAAAAAATCACGTTTGTTGTTTGGAAGCCCCCCTTAAATATTTCTTTTATTTTAATTTAATTATTTATTCTTAAAGTGAATATATAACTAAATATTCTGTGAATATTTCAAGTGTCTAACTGTTGCCGTTATCAATATCGAGCAAAAATGAGCAAAAAAATCACGTTTGTTGTATGGGAGCCCCGTAAATATTTAAGTTATTCTATTTTTTAGTATTTGTTGTTATAGCGGCAACAGAAATACATCATCTGTGAAAATTTCAACTGTCTAACTATCGCAGTTCATGAGATACAGCCTGGTGACAGACGGACGGACGGACGGACGGACGGACGGACGGACGGACGGACGGACAGCTTAGTCTCAGTAATAGGGTTCCGTTTTACCCTTTGGGTACGGAACCCTAAAAATGGAAAGTCTGGGGAATTGATATGATCACAGCTGAGATGATCAAACTAGGTGACACGTCCGGGACGCCTTCTGGTACTTATGCAACCTATGCTGGAGAACTGAACTGGGAACGCGCAGTCATCGTACCCTTGTATAAAGGTAAGGGATCATGCTTGGACTGCGCCAGCTATAGGGCCATCAGTTTGATCAGCTTAGCAGCAAAAGTATATAGAAAGGTAATTGTCTGACAAATTACACATCGCCATCTAGCCCCCAAAGTAAGCGAAGCTTGTGTTATGGGTTCTAGACAACTGATAAACATACGTAAATACTTTTTTTTTGTAAATACATACTTATTATACAAAGAAAATACACAGACCAAGACAATCAGATATGTTCATGCACACAAATGTTTGTATTGTGTGGGAATCGAACCCACGAGCGTTGGTGTCAAAGTAGCGTAACAGCGCGTTTCACCACTGCGCCACCGAGCTCGTCAAAAATTGAAAGGAAAATGAGGGTGAAATCTGGCGAAATGCTGTGAGAAGCAGGGAGGATTCCGAAATGTAAGGGGATGTAAGGATCAAGTTTTCTCGTTCCACAATATCGTGGACAAGCATCTGGCCACAGACCAGAAGGTTTTCTGCGATTTTGTGGATCTTGAGAAGGCATTTAATAGGGTTGTGCGAAAGGAACTGTGGTGCCTATTGCCGAGATATGGGATTGACGGTTCACTGCTCCGTGCTATGCAGTCCACCTACAAGGATTGCTCAGCATGTGTGCGAATAGATGGCAACATGTCACCCTGGTTTGATGTTAAAATTGGTGTCAAACAGGGTTAGGCTAGGCTGTTATTCTGTATCTCGATAGTTGTCTACAGAGAATAAGAACGACGAATGTAGGATTACACATGGGTGACCTAGTGGTGAACTATCTGTTGTATGCAGATGATGCCGTCCTATTAGCAGAAACACCATCTGAACTGCAAACACTAGTCACAGTGATGAAAGACGAATGTATGAAGGAAGCCTTACTATTGAATGCGAAGAAAACAAAGATAATGGTATTTGAAAGAGAAGAAACTAGAACCAATGTAAGGATTACGGTAGACGATGAAGTGTTGGAACAAGTGGATGAGTTTGTATATCTTGGATGCGCTTTCAGCTGGGATGGAAGGTACACCGCAGATGTGGAAAGGCGAGTGAGTGCTGGAAATAGTGTGAATGGAGCGTTGGGAGTATGGCAGAGAGAGAGAGAGAGCATGAAAGTAGGATAAACGCGGTTGAAACGCGAGCGTTGTGCAAAATTTGTGGTGTAACGCTTGTAGACCGTATTCGCAATGTTGAGGTTAGAAGCAGAGTAGGTTTCATACTAAGAGAGCGTCGGTGTTAAAATAAGAAGAGGCATGCTCCGTTGGTTCGGACATGTAGAAAGAATGTAGGATGAAAGAATGACGAAGCAGATATACAATGCAAAAGTGGAAGGATGTAGAAGCTGAGGGAGACCAAGACTTACCTATCATGATCAAATTGGTCGTGTTCTATCAGAAGATGATGTCAGGAGCTCTAGAAACCGGCGAGCGTGCATGAAAAGAGCAATTAATGTTAAAGAAGCGAGTTAGGTATGTAAAGATCGAGTCACGTGGCGCTCGGTTCTCTCTGCCTACCCCGTACGGGATTTGGCGTGAAGTTATAGATAGATAGATAGAATAGTTTAATAGAATTATATAATTCTAGAAAAATACAATATATAAATTACTTAACTAAAATTAAATAACTACACATTGTTTGTTTATGATTAATATATATTGATATAATAAATTAGTTTTGTTTATGATTCGATTTTTATTAATGAATGTAGACCGTTAATTTGTGTGGATGAGGATTTGATGAAAAACTGGTAGGAAATGGTAAATACTTTTAAATAAATAATTTAAATCGATTTTACTTAAGATTTAAGCAGCTGTGTCAATAGGCATTAATTCAAAATGAATTCGGTTCTACTTTGTTAATTCAAAGTTAATGCGCAGAATACTATTTAAAATAGAGGAATATACATTTTTTTACAACTTTGAGGTGGCTAAAGTCCACGTTCTACTTTATGCGATAATAGTATATATGTATAAAAATACTGAACCCATCCAATTATAGCTATGTCATAGGCCGTATGTCCTTTTAGAAAACATTCAAAACGCCAAATTGTGTTTACGATCCGAAACACGACGATATAATTGGTTTATAACAGGTTACAATCTAATTTTGTGGTTAAATCGATACCCCGGCTCGGCAACGTAAAATTGTATTATTTTGGCTGCAAATTGAATTCTGTGATCAGCGGGGACGTGACCGAAATACGTCACACATTGCCATTTTTGCTGAAAAAATGCGTGCTGAGGGTTACGTAATATGCCAACTGTATAATATTTTTTATTATTTCTTAGGATCGCGTACGGGAAAGAAAGAAATTGATGTCGGGCAATGACAGAATAATCAAAATAAGATATAATTGTTAAGAATGTTTTGAGTACGTGATCAGAACAAAATAAAGTATATAGCTACAAGTGTAGATAATAATCTCGACATACTATGAAAAATATATATATTTTAATCTGCACGCCAGGTCCCTTGTGGGGTAGGCGGAGAGAACAAAACGTTTATAAATTTAACATTTATAGCGCTTTTCATGCGCGCTCGCGGGGTCCTAGGACTCCTGACATCATCTTCTAGTAAAACACGACTTAAGTTACGATGAAGACGTTCTGTATAGGTGCGATATGCGGCATGACTCTTCTTGGACATACTCTTCTACAGCGACACGCTACATCGTTCACAAATTTAACGATTCCTCCTTCGAAACTACATGCCATAGGTCTAAAATATTCTCACCTTTGTGATCCTTTAAATCTACATTAAAAAGGTCAGTGCATAAAGTTTCGAACTATTAGCATATTAGTAATTATTTTTTATTAGATGACACTTTTACAAGTTCAATGCAATGTTCAGAACATTAATACATTTTGACATATTCAATGCAATGTTCAGGACATTAATACATTTTGACAAGTTCAATACAATTTTCAAGAAATTAATACATTTTGACAAGTTCAACGGCGCAGTGGTTAGTAACGCTACTTTAACACTTCACAGTTTTAATTCTAAACTTACATTAAGATACTCACATCCCAAATATGTGGCTATTGCAATAAAGAATCATTTTTTTCCACTATTACATAATTGTATTCTAGTTTTGTCTTTATATAACGTCGGGAGGATAACAAACATAAGACCGACTTGATGTAAACTGGTTACTGTAATCCACGAATGCTTGCAATACATTATACTTATAGAATATACGTTTCGCACGTCACCACCCCTGTTGATAACTCAGCAACCCCTTAGGAGCTTACTGGTACTCAGTCAAGAGGACAATAAACCTATAGAAATTAGTTACTTGACCGCGGTTTTTTGCTATGACGCCTTCCAAGTATCTTAGAAAACTCTACATCAAGACAAATTCATGCACACAATTGTTTGTTCAGTGGGAGATTCAAATCCACGAACCTTGCTAGTCGAGCTCCGTGCTCGTCGAAAACACCGAGCAATTTTTTTTTAGTTTGCACAAAAAAACATATTCTTAGTTCTACATTTATACAAATTTTTGGCTTTTTGTATAAATGTAAAACAAAACAAACAAATAAACTTTATTTTTGCCTAGTGAATCTCTGTAAAGTTGTTGAAAAGGTCTATTAATGAATACCGTAAAATACCGAAGGATGACTAAAACAACTTTTTATAAGCACTTATAGAATAAACTTTTTAAGTGCTAAGTTTCACTAATATTCCTGCTAATTTATTACAGCAATGGAATGTACGTGGCTTATTATATACTTAAGTGCCACAGCTTAGAACTTAACCTTAACTGAACGTCGGTCGTGCTCTGGTAGAGCGTAGCGATATTTTATAAATTGCTCAACTGAAAAATTATTGCACTTTGTACAATACCTTAATTAAATATCACGCTGACAGCTATGGTATGGTAAGCTGCCGTAAATGCTGCAACATCAGCCTGATCATATGATTGTCTATGTGTGTGTATGGATACGGCCACGAGTTTACGGGAATGAGTCTTCGAATAGGAGAAACGAAATTAAGTTATTCTAAAGGGAAATTACATGATGCAGAGAAATGATCCGAAAATGGTGGCGCTTCCCCCTGTCGCAAGCGATGCATCACAGTCCTCATTCAACGTAAGGAATTCTTTGATTCCTTAGCTATCGAGTGATGTAATTAAATTTTGAATATAAATATTGTATCCACCGATTTTGTTTCATTTCAGAAAACTTATTTTTCTGAAATGCCAATATAGAAGCATAACATACCTGTACACGCTGAACCTTTAGATTTGTTGATTGATCGTTAATTTGTCTTCGTGGCAGTTCGGCGTGGATTAAGACGCGTCGGCATTGTATTTGTTAATAATGCGTTTAGTCAGAGTAACTAGTTTTTATAACGAATGACGTTGGTTTTAATAAACTTAATAGACCAATCACGAACTTTTAGTTTTCTTTCACTTTATTTCACTTTTATATTGTAGTCAAAATGAAAGTATAAAAGCGTAGTCAATGTAAAATATTAAAAATTAACAATAAACAAATAAAAGACAATTTTTTTCAATTTATTCCCATTGTTACTTTACTCGCGTTGACTTCAATGACATCGGTTTCACTTTTAATGTCAAGTGTTTGTTTTGAAACTCTTTTGTTAGAAAGACCTTTTATAACAACTTCTTAGTTATTATAATATCAGCAGTTAGACCGGGTTAATTTATGGACTCGTATGAAAATGACCTACATTTTGTTCCTTGGAAAAGGGTGTGGCGATGTTAAAGAAATAGGAGACGAATGTTGACATAATATATTCGTGAATTAGGTCTACAAGAAACATTTTGTAGATCTAATTCACGAAAACCATTATATTTCCCATATTTCTATATACAACTATAAATTAATTTAAATGTATTAAAATGGTCACTTAGCATTTAGATTATGCAGCCTATCTTACGCAACCTTCTTACAAAATTATTAAAATTTTGGTAGAATTTATAGGAGTTATTAAGTTGGCAAAGGTTAATTCTACCGATGCGATTCCTATCATAACTATAAAAGCAATTACTAACTCATTGTGCAGCACTGTGCCACACTGCTTAATTTTTACACAGATTGCGATTTATAAGTTACGGTGGCACACGACCAAAACTTAGATTGTAAATATAACAATTGTAAATATAGCTCATGCTGTAATCAAATATCCAACATAACACAAAATGAGATGTAAAAGTGTAGTAATAGTAATTGTATTTTCTTACCCAATCGCATATAATTTACATAGAAAATTTATTAGATTTATTTGCTTTGATTACTATATTAGTATAGTATATTTTTTTATATATTAGCTTTTATTCCTATGTATGGATTACGGTTAATGATGT
The DNA here is from genome assembly GCA_947507595.1 of Pyralis farinalis. Taxonomy (NCBI): domain Eukaryota; kingdom Metazoa; phylum Arthropoda; class Insecta; order Lepidoptera; family Pyralidae; genus Pyralis; species Pyralis farinalis. Next base: position 21,983,973 of record OX382270.1, read on the forward strand.
AGTTGCAGAACAAGTGGATGATATTATACATATACGATGTGCTTTCAACAAATATGAAAGGTACACTTGTGTATGTGAAATGATGAGTGAGTGTTAGGAATAGTGTGAATTGACCATTGATAAAACATCCTGGCAGTAGAACTTTAAGCCAGATGGCACAGTTCGCTGCTAGCTAATATTCCATATATTGCGATAACAAGAACTGGATGTGGTAGAGTGAGAATAAGTGTGGTATAAACGCGGTCGAAATGCGAGCGTTGCACAAAATTGTTGTTGTTGTTGATGATATAAGTGACAGAGTTAATTTTAAAGAGAAAATCGATATTTAAATAAGCAGAACCAACTCCCGTTAGTTTGGACATGTAAAAAGAATTCAGGAGTAAAGAATTATGAAACAGATATACAACGCCAAAGTAGGAAGGAACCGAGTAGGTGAAGATTTGATTGTGATTGACTGAAGACCGTGACGAAATTCGTAGTGTTCTATCAGAAGGTGATATTAGAAACTCCAGAAATCGGCGAGCGTGTATAAGAGGGCGATCAATGTTGAAAAGCGAGTTAGGTGTGTAAGAATAGAGTCATGTGATGCTAGATTCTGTCTGCCTACCTCGTAAGGAAGTTGGTGTGAAAATATGGTAATAGTAGTTTATATATATATATGATATGTTCTCGCTTGTGTGTATATGTGTGCCATCGCTGCCATTATACGTCTTTAGTTCAGCTGCTACACCATCTTTGCGAATCCCCACTATTAATAACAGAAATCGCATGTACCTGCTACAAATGTTGATCTAGCTGCTCTCTACAAGTATTTCGCCTCTCTACAAGGTATATCCAGACGCTATAAATGTTAGTCGTTGGTATATTATCATTATTCGTAGCATGTTATTCTAAGGACTAACCACAATATCGCCTGAAGTTGCCACGTGGAGATGCGGAACACGTGTCGCAGAGATATTAGATTTCGCAGAAGTGTTTGTACATTGTGGTGGAAGTCATCAATAATACGCGAATATTAGTGGATTTTGTCATTAGAAGTGAAAAAGAAGATATCGAAAGCAGTACTCATAAGAAAAGAAACAGGATAGTACACAGGGAGGCATCTGGTGATATGTTTACTACAAATTACAAATTATTATTCAAATTCATCCACTGGACTGCGTTTGATACGAAACATTCAGTGAACAAAATTAAACGTAAACAGCTGGTCTTAAGAGTTTAATTCCCTAAACCTTCAAAACAACAGTACTGTGCCAAAAATAACATTCAACATGCTATAACGAAATTCAATCGCCTTATAACCAAAACAGATAAAGTTGCTAATAAAGCAAGTTTGTTGTTTTTCTAACAAATTTTGGTCATTAATCTGCCATCATGTTGCCGGATCCAGGAATTTATGACCGAGATAAAGGAAACTTTGCAAATACAAATTCCCGAGTGTTAATTTTCTGTTTTACATTACGTAATTAGGTCTACCAATTTGTTGGATTGCTTTAATTATTTTCGTACTTTGATGTAATTGAGTTCTTATGGAGTTCACTTAAATTTAATACATGCTCCATTTTGGTTACGATTGTCGCTGTGGTAGAACAGTCAATATGGCGTTACAGAATAGAAAATATCGAATGAAAGTCACGTATTCGATACGATACTACGAATCTAATTTACAACATGAACTAAAATCATACTATTTAAATAGTAAATCAAAACTTCATTATTACTATCGTAAGTTTAACTGCTGCCACGGAGGAGGAGTCATTTGTAGTGTTAACGCATCTAGTGGAAGAGTAATACTATTATTAATATTTTTTGGCTTATTTTTTGTATCCTTTGTGTCATATGTTTGCATTTGTATCCTCCGAACTCAAAGCATATCAGTGAACTTAGCTTACGTTAATACTAACAATATGACCTCCTTAGAATTAAACAGAAAGCTACTTCTCTACTTTAAGCGCATTAATTTTCTTTTCGAGGTAGTCACATGTTCGTTTTTATTATCAGGCTATCACATTATTTTATGACAACTTATTCTTTGTTCTCGATTTTATTACAGTTTAATGGGTCTGTATAGATTAATACTTTTGTTTTTTCTTTTTGTTTCTGCTTCAGAGACAATATTAAAAATAAATTAACCCGGAATGGTTATTTTCCCCGGGTCCGGCCGTTACGCACCCATTCCGCGACGCCCCCGGCCGGGACGCCCCCACAGTGAAAATTTTGTTATTCCGCTACGCCCCCGGCCGGGACGCACCCGTTGTTTCTTTTTTTCCAGGATACTTGAGTAAGGTACTGTTATGAACATAATTGTTAAAAAAATAAAGTAGTAGTGGGTTTTATACCTGTGGTCTATGGTGATGAGCGATTGCCTAGGTCTATATACAGACAATGTAGTAGGTATTTTTTTTTAATATTATGAAATGACACACTGACCGAACGATCTTATCACCTGCATACTTGATCATGAGCGACAGGGGTGCTCTTATTGTCCGTCTCAATTTATCTATTGTTATCAAAAACTCGTCTGAGTTCAGGTAACCTACACAATAGATGAGCTACCCTTTCACTGTTTCTGTTCGATTTTCATTTTGGTAACCAAAATATTTTAATAATATATGTACAATTTAGTTTTTATTTTTTAATTACATTGTTTAAAGGGAGTACTTAAAAACTAATCTTACTAATTCTAATGACAGTATACGCGCAGCACAAAATAAAAATATTTAAATTAAATAAATAAATAATTTTATCACACTTTCATTCACTTCTATTCAAAAACACTTCTGTTTTCTACAGTATTGGCTCAAGTTTCCTGTCAAAAAACGGGTGTTTTAAAACGGGTGCGTCCCGGCCGGGGGCGTAGTGGAATAACAAAATTTTCACTGTGGGGGCGTCCCGGCCGGGGGCGTCGCGGAATGGGTGCGTAACGGCCGGACCCTTTTCCCCTATGTCTTTTTTTTTGGACATTACATTTGAAACTTTTTTTCGCAAGTAATATATTTTTTCTTTTGGTTTTTAATAAAATTTGCAACAAGGGATATATATATATTTATATATCCCTTACCACGATCAAACTGATCATATTTTATGAGAAGGTACCGGCGAGAGGGCATGAGAGAGTTATTATAGAAATATTGTATAGCCGATAGTACGCACTCCTTTTCGTCACTGAACTTTGAGTTTTGGAGTGCCTTTTGGAGCATCCGCCCTCGGGTGTGTCAGGTTTATACCTGTTGTACCATCCGATTTAAACTTAACTTTTCTTCTCTACGTTGCAGAGTCAGGGTTGTCTGTTAGCATGGTTTCAATTTGTTTGACATAAGTCTCACAGGATATGCTTTAAAACAAATGCATTTATTTTATTGAACATGGTATATTTAAATGGTTTTATATAAAGATAAAACTGTGCTTATTTAAATTATTATTTGAGCGTTGCGCAAAATTTGTGGTGTAACTCTGTGACGTAACCCTATGACGTGGACTTGATATTATGTGAGAGTTGCAAGTAGCAATCTGGAGGTAAAAAAATATGATCGTCTAGTTTAATTACGAATTTGAAATATTAATACGCAAGACTGAATCACTAAGAGCTGGCCGTTCAATTCTATTGTTAGTATGACTGTAGTCTCTGCATTATGACGTCAGTGGGTATCAAGAGATAGTTCCTTAGTATACGAGCTCAGAACCCTTTAAAGACCAAAATGATGTATTTAGGATTTTATCCTGTGAGCCTCGATTCTGTGCAATAACTTCACTATGTGTTGTGGCCAATTATATAAATACTCCTATCGAACGTTCGTTAAAGTAATCGCGATCAAGATAATAACTTTTGTTATTATATTGATCACGGGGTGAAGTAGGAGTCTGATTGAACTTGCACATATAATTCTTTGGTTTCACGTGTGGATTATCTTTGTAAGATGTCATGGGAAAACGTTTTCAAGAGGGGCAGCTTCCACGTATTTGGTTACTCAATTGTTTTGGTCAAATAAACGATTCTGAACCTGTAGACGATTTATCGTTTGGTTTACGATAACCGGGCTTTGTGACTTCTATTCCCTCGTACAGGGCAGTCAGGAGTGCGGACTCCGACTGAGACTGTTAGGCATGCGCTTGCTAAAATCGTATGATACTCTGGTTTCCTGCCAGCGTACTAACAATTTATATTTTAATGGTACTTCACTCACCGCTAAGCGCATATAATTGTGTTCTCCGCTAAACAGGTCCTCCGGTTATATATCGCATGGCCACGCACCTCGGCAAAGCTGCATAAAATGCGGTCATGCAGTCTTGCCTACACGTGAAGCACCAAAGCTAGACAGGATTTTAACTTTGCAACTATGGCTCAAATTTAGGCATAGGCGAATGTTATTTACTATTTACTCACGATCGCGGTCACCACCTGCTGGAGGAAGACATATATATATAAAGGTAATACATTCTACGGTACAAATTATTAACTTAATAATAGGTCTCACATACGAGTAGAACTAGATTGCACCTGCACTTAATGCAGTATTGAAGACGCAGCTACTCTCCAAGATCACTGCCTTGGAGCAACACCCGTTCTTCTAACGTCCTAAACTTTTACACATCAATAATACAAGTTAAATAGCAGGTCTTACTATCTAGTACTTATCTGAATAGGTTAGTTCGTTAGACCAAGCTGTTATTAGGTGCGCGACGCCCCGTCGTCTGTCGGCCTGCCTCGGCCGCCCCTGTTGATCTGGTGTCCGCTGATAATAGTGGAGCGTTCGGCTCTACACTCGCTATTCGTAATAAAAATCCTAAACTCCCTTGCTGGATAAATATTACCAACACTATTTGTTTACGAGATATCAATATAGACTTTGGAATTTCCACGGCTTCGCTCGTCCGGAGCGCGACGCGTTAGAAGAGCGAATGTCCCCCATCCTCCCAGCTAACTTCTCGCCGCCCTCCGGGCCACTATCCCCCACGCTCTAGGATTTTAAGAGATGCTATCTCCCATTGGTCAAACTATTCACCGCGCGTAATACCAACATCGGCGACTGCGGGTTTTCCGAGAATCAACAAAAAAAAATACACGTCCCACGCTCGCCATCACCCAAACACGTACATCAACTTTCTAAAACCCCTCGTTCATGTTTCAATATAAAATAAGGGATATTCTGCCTATTGTTCTCAACATCTTAAAATCGCCCTTCATCAATTGGAGACATTTGCCGCGTCCATTATAAACAATCTTATGGCCTCTGCAAATGGGATATCTATTTTAGGGTTCCTTCTACCACACAAACCCTTACGAGCTTCCACACAATATTTTGATATTAGCGACCAACATTCCGAGTCCCTTTTAACATGCAACTACATACTCACACCACACAAGCATATAAACATACGGCATGCTGGTTAGACCTCCCCGATAGACGTCAATGGAATTATCTGTATAGGAAAAGCGAATACAGACAAACAACTCCTAGGTAATCCGTAATCCACACCTCAATCACTATAAACTTCATAGGTAGGCCCACATAGATATAACCAACGTTGTATCAATACAACTCTTGTAGACCATATTCGCAATTATGACGTTAGAAACAGAGCTGGTTTGAAAGAGAGTATCGGTGTTAAAATAAGAAGAGGCATGCTTCGTTGGTTCAGACATGTAGAATGAATGCAGGAAGAAAGAATTACGAAACAGATATAAAATGCGAAAGTAGAAGGATGTAGGAGCCGCGGAAGGCCTTGACTTACCTACTATGACCAAATTGATCGTGTTTATCGTGTGAACCGGCGAGCGTGTATAAGAAGAGCAATGAATGTTAAAGAAGCGAGTGAGGTATGTAAGGATCGAATCATATGACGCTCGGTCCTCTGCCTACCCCGCTAGGGATTTGGCTTGAAGTTCTCCATTTGGATGTCGTTGCACCGAGCGCTAAATATTAAAGTAAAATATTTCCCCTCAAATATGCTTGGAAATTGCAATTATTATTTTGACAACCATACTTGAGTTATATCGAAATAGCTGAACACGCGAGCAGCGACCGGCAGTATATGTACTAAAAGTGAAATTATTAAATAAATTTCTTTGAAATATATCTGTCACACGACAGATATATTTCAAAGAAATTTATTTAAAACCCGTTAAAAATAAAGTAAAAACCGTAAAGTGCGGATTCCCGCACGCCAGGATTCAGTAGTACTTCTATCTATAACTTCACGCCAAATCCCTTGCGGGGTGGGCAGAGAGAACCGAGCGCCATTTGACTCGATCCTTACAAACCTCACTCGCTTCTTTAATATTCATTGTTCTTCTTATACACTCGTCACTAAGGCTCCTGACATCACCTTTTTATAAAACACGATCATTTTAGTCATGGTATACCTGATAGTCTTGACTTTTTGCGGCTCCTAAATCCTTCTACTTTCGTGTTGTATATTTGTTTCGTAATTCTTTTTTCCTGCATTCTTTGTACATGTCCGAACCAACAGAGCATACTTCTTTTTATTTTAACACCAAAGATCTCTTTCAGACCAATTCTGTTTCTAACATCATCATTGCGAATACAAACGTTACGCCACAAATTTTTCGCAACGCTAGCATTTCGACAGCGTTTATCCTACTATCATGCTCAGCTCTTGCTTCTATAAGTATGCGTTGGGGCCAGTACTGCATTGTGTATCCATTGTACTTATGACAAGAATATAACTATGACAAGAATACATTTGCAGTTACAGTTGCCTAATACTGATAATAAACTTGTTCATAAAAAACCTTGCCTTTCCTACTAAAGTATGTAATTCATTTTATTAAACTCCTCTGTAATTACTCAGACTGTCAATGAGCTGACTAGATAAACATTACAATCATAATTTTGTAGTTTCGGAAGTAAAGGTGCCTAATTCTAACAAAAAACCACGTAGAACCTGTATTTAGTAAATACTTCGATACATGAAGACTCAAATGCAACTTCAATATTTATGAGAAAGATGTTCAGCGATGTCCCAAACGACGCGGTGAAGGTACATAGAACTTTAATAGTGTGCGAAAGTTCTAACACTTTAATTAATTTCTTAAATTAATAAAAAAAAAAAAATTGTTGACGTCCGAGCAGAAGAAACAACAGTCAGTCTATGCTGAGATCCAGTCAGCACCTTCTGTGTGCGGTGTGCTCCGTTGTCCCCTGTAGTGTTGGGCCTCGCCGTGTACATCGCTCGACTTCGTCTGCGTCCTCGGCAACTCTAACCGCTGCGGTGATGGATCGCAAGGTGATCTCCACCGCCTCCTACTGCAACATTGCCTGCGACCTCTTGTGACCGTGAGCGCTTCACGGTCCTGCTCGCTGGCTGTGGTTCGCTGGCGAGCTACACTACACACATTTTTGAAGACCCCCTTTTTTTAATTAGTAAACTTACAATGTGACTAAACCTCCAAGATATTTTACTTGATTTTGGTCGGGTTTTTGTTAGAATTAGTTGCGCCTATACATACTGTACTGCAAAATAGCTCATTGATAAGTATAAGTAATTACAAAGGAGTTTCATTATTATTATATCAGCCTATATTCGTACACTACTAAATATAGACATCCCCTATAGAGCTGATCGCCTCAATCGTGAGATATCTACATCCATCAACTCCCCTTCCCATAAATATACGTTCTCATACAGAGGAGTTTATTAAAATAGATTACAACTTTGACACCATCACTCATTAGTTCAATTCCCACACATGACAAACATTTGTGTGCATGAACATGTCTGTTAGTCTTGGTCTGGGTGTTTTTAAGAGAGATAAGGCGCATCAAAGCAGCCCGTCTGGGGATGTATCTCTACCTCACAGAAAACGCAGCCAAGTAATAACTTTCTGGAGGGTTGTTGTGTTCCTGCGTGTGAGTGAGGTCGCTAGTAAGCTCATAAGGAGTTACTGTGTTAGCAGCAGAGGTGGCATCGGGCGGGTGATAGTCAAGGTGTTACGAGCGTTAATAAGCTTCGGTAACCGTTTCACATCAGGTGTGCCATATGCTTGTATGCCTTTCGACGTTGTATAAAAAAATAAAAGACAGATATGACGAAACTTTAAAGCTCCTTGTTTACTAAGAAATCCTAAAAATATCGACACGTAACTAACGAACAAAGCGATTAAGAAAACGTCCGCTGGTAACTCGAGTTCACTGGGAACGCGGGATCTAATTACAAAAGCAAGACGTTCCCAGTTCTATGAAAATTATTGCAGTAATTTTTCACTCGAAACTTCTCGAGCACAAGTTTGAGGAGAACCTGGGAGAAACTTCGCTGGACACTTGCGCTTGAATAAACAACCATATTATTTCACAAACAAAGAAACTTAGGACATGACTTGTAGTCATACGCTCCGAGAGATTATTATCTGCCCAATAACTTTTTTTAACCAGAATAACCGATATCTATAAATTAATCGCACTTCTTATGAAAAAAAAATTGAACTTTGCTTACTATAATTAGTAATAATGCTAGTTTTGAACGAAATACCGAATTAAACAATGATTAATCTTCTTCAAGCATTAGCTCTAATTTGGTTGGAAGAGCTTGGTTTTGACGAACTTGGTGATTGAATGCTTAGTAATGATTTATGTATCACCTCATGGCACTTCTAGGTTATTCAAACAAAGGGTATGCTGCGTCACGCTGCTCAATTGCGGACTACTAGGTACTTACTTACTTATTTAGCTAAATAATTGACATATATCCGAGACAGGCGGCGTAATGTGCTTTCCGAAGTGCAGATGAGCTAAAGATAAATAATCATATCCTTAGAATAAACCTACTCGATTTTGATGAACTGCGTGTTTGTTTAGAGTTTAGACCGAGCGCATGCGAAATTACTTCATCGAGCTCCTTGCACGTTTTCGCATACGAATAACCCTTGATAAAAAAACATATGCTATCGAAAACATACGGTATGCCACTTGAGAACGGTTGACAGTTGATTTCTTTATGTAAATACCTTTATTTTATTTTTGTAAGTTATCTAAACGTTTGCTAAACATGGAGTTTCTTATTGTCACTATCGCTGCTAATAAACCGCGTCCTCGTATGATTCGTGGCAACTACGCTTATATATACGCTTATATATATTAAATAAATGCTCTATGGCTTTGTTATTTGGCTGCGGTTATCTATAATGTGAAGCGAACTTATGGTATCACGTTATTACGTACAAAATAAAACATCAAAAGATAAGTAAAAACAATAATTTTATTTTAAGTGGGTAAGTAACAATTTTATTTATGGGTGAAGTTAAGAAAGATATAAGGTGGCAACGCGCGATTAATAATAACCTTATTTCAAGGGTTTATATGCTACAGTAGCCACCTTATACCAGGCAGATGGGTATATTACAAAGTGGTTAGAGTAATTTTACATATATGAGCTAGTGAGGTCGTAGTAGGATGCCTAGGTTTTCTAGAAACAGACCGGTCGATCTGAACACTGATTTTCCTTCCTGACCAACTCTTCTTCGTTCACATCCGCGTCTTATAGGCCGGCACAGGCACCAAGTCGCACAGGAGCAGTTTAGAAGCAGCCGTATCAAGAGCTTGCTTGCTTGTATGCCTCCAGAAGTAGTATAAAAAAAATATTATTTATTAAAAACAAGTAGTTTAGTGTAGATAAACTATTAAGAAATATATAAGAAACAGAACAATAATTATTATTTCTTAGAAAACAAAACAAAACTACTTATAAAAACACTTTCAGCCATGCAATTCTCTAAGCGACTCGTAATGGCTGTGTGCGTCGCTGTGATCACAGATGTCACAGCTTTGACATTGTCTACTGCGATCACGGCTAAATTATTTGATATTCTATAAGGCTGTAAGCGTACGCGAGGCTGTTTGCCTTGTAGAATTCCAATTCCAAACGCAGCCTTGCGGCGCTAGTGTCGCACAACTATGAAAAGCGACACCAAAGAATTGCAATTTTGTGTTCAAGGCTGTAACAGCCGATGTTTCCGAGGATGTAAGGACGTTTGCTCTTACAGAATTGCATGGCAGTACTCTTAGTTTAGAAGCAGCCGCATCAAGAGGGAGAACCCGTATGCAGTTTACTGTGATTGCAGCATATATGTAGGGTGTTGCTTTAGAGGCCGGTGGTGATCCTGTGGGTAGTTCCTGAAACGCGGTGAATATTGCCGGTCTTAGTGTGGTTGTATGCCAATTGACCTGGGCTGCAGTAGATCACGCGCTAAGCCAAGGTAGTGATTTTTACAATTTAGCAAGCGGATGAAGGAGATGCAGTTCCAGGTACAATGGTAACAAGTAGCGAAGTACTATACACTTCATGAAAATCAGCTACACTAAATAATTGATAGTAAAATAAATATGACAAGCAATTCCGAAGCAAAGGAGTAGTATAGCGATTCAGACGAAATGCAGGGCCTCTCACAAGGAAAGTGCTTAAAAACAACAGTGATTGTAATGCAGTATGTACCCACTCTTAAATCCACCTTAAATTAGCATTAGCGAAGTTAAGTTTTGTATGTCCCTTTGTTCGCTGTTCAAAACTATAATAATTTGGAAAACAGGTAGCCAGTGATGCGAAAAAGATCATCACTGCTATACCGCGATCCCACGCAGGTGTAGCGAATGAAAGACGTGTTCTTTCCGCCTGCCTACTGGGATTAACTAGGGGAGAAGGGTCCACCTTAGCACAGTTTTCACATTATGTAACATAACTCTGTTGACAGTTAACATTAAAATACTATTTTACTATTTACGGTTAATATGATTCTTGGTCTACAATAGCCGAACACATTACATTACGTAAGACAAAGGATATATTTTCTATATTATTTTTAGAAAAATATTGAACTTGTTCTAATGTGCCCCTCCCCGGGGGCACTTTTCCCCGGGGGCAGTTATAAAAGAAGGTAAGAAATAATGTAAAATGTGGTTAATAGGCAATATTATAATATTGACGAGCTCGGTGACTCAGTCGTGAATGACGCGCCTTTGACACCAACGCTCGTGGGTTCGATACCCACACAAGGTAAACATTTATGTGCATGAACATGTCTGTTTGTCTTGGTATGGATGTTTTCCGTGTCATCAGGTGGGCCGTATGCTTGTATGCCTCCAGAAGTAGTATAAAAAAAATATTATTTATTAAAAACAAGTAGTTTAGTGTAGATAAACTATTAAGAAATATGTAAGAAACAGAACAATCATTATTATTTCTTAGAAAACAAAACAAAACTACTTATAAAAACACTTTCAGTACTCTTAATAAGTGTAGTCAGTCTAGTACATATTTAAATAAATAAATAAATATTGTCGGACAAATTACACAGCGCCATCTAGCCCCAAAGTAAGCGAAGACTGTGTTATGGATACTAGACAACTGATAAACATATGTAAATATACATATATATATATATATATATATATATATATGCGGTCGAGATGCGAGCACTGCGAAAAATTTGTGGCATAACGCTTGCTGACCGCGTTCGAAATGATGACGTACGAAAGAGAGTTGGACTGAAAGAGAGTGTCGGTGTTAAGATAAGAAAGGGTATGCTCCGTTGGTTTGGACATGTAGAAAGAATGCAAGATGTAAGAATGACGAAACAGATATACAATGCGAAAGTGGAAGGATGTAGGAGCCGAGGAAGACCAAGACTAACCTACCATGACCAAATTGGTCGTGTTTTATCAGAAGGTGATGTCAGGAGCCTTAGGAACCGGCGAGCGTGCATGAAAAGAGCTATGAATGTGAAAGAAGCGAGTGAAGTGTGTAAGGACCGCGTCTTATGGCGCTCGGTTCTCTCTGCCTACCCCGCAAGGGACCTGGCGTGAAGATATACATATATACATACATACATATATATATATATTTGTAAATACATACTTATTATACATAGGAAATTCCCCGGACCAACACAAACAGACATGTTCATGCACACAAATGTTTGTACTGTGTGGGAATCGAACCCACGAGCGTTGGTGTCGAAGTAGCGTAATAGCGCGTTTCACCGCTGCGCCACCGAGCTCGTCAAATTTATCATTGGTAAAGACTTAATAAACTATGTAATTGCTTGAACAATTTTTACTTTTTGGTATTTTATTTTCCTTGTAATTTTTGATTCTATAACGTGTTTGTTTAATCTTTTATATTTCTGCTACCTTACTTAGCTTTAAATTGCCATTTATAACTTGTAAAATCGCGTTTTATCTAAAACAAGCAAATAATTATTCAGACCAGGTATTGTTTATCCGCTTTTAGGGGTACAACAGTCAATTTAAAAGTGTCCCATTAGTTTTGTTCAAATCTACCCCAAGCCCAAAAAACAATAATGTATATTACCAAAAAACTAAAAAATCAATTTAAACTCATATGTATTTTACTCACTATTATATATTTTACACACCATTTTGTAACAAAAAAATAAATTTGTAATAATTACTTACTTGTTGGATACAGACTTACGACATTTAAAATAATAGTTTACTTTTGTCGCTCGAAAACAATTATGGCTTTAAAGTCAGTTTGGCTGACGAATAGATTTAAAATATCACCTGACAGCTACGGACGGATAATTATGTGTGGTGATCTGAATGGATGGGTTGGGACCAAGCGAAGCAGTTATGAGGCTGTGCTTGGTCCATACGGAGATAAGAGAGTGAACGATGCTGGTAAGTTACTTTTAGACGTATGTATGGAACGAAACCTCCTTGTGTCGAACACGCTCTTCCATCACAAGGATATTCACACTTACACATGGAGACGGAATGAACAGAAAAGTGTGATTGATTTGATTTTGATAGATGGACGTCTCCGAAAGTCATTAATGGATACAAGAGCCTTCAGAGGTCCCACTCTTGAAACGGACCACTATCTGGTGATAAGCCGATTTGTGGGCCTTTTCAAGAAGTGGAGGCACTGGCGAGTGCGTATTCCTTTCGGAGACCATGAAAGAATAAGAAGTGAAAAATTGGAAGATGAAAGTGTGAGGAGTACGTATGTACGTCTAGTCAGTGAAAGACTTGCGAACGCGAGTCTTTCCGACTCAGATGTAGACGAATGTTGGAAAGTTCTGAAAGAAAGTATGGTGGACAGTGCGAAAGAAGCATGTGGATGCGCAAAGAGACGTAGAACACTAAGAGGAGATGCCTGGTGGGATGCGGAGGTTCAATCCTCCGTGGAAAAAAAGAGGAAAGCGTGGCTGGATTACGTATCATCTTTGCACCAGAGTGATGGTATGAAAGAAATGAAGAAAGAAATATACCGTCGATGCAAGAATGACTCCAAAGCTTTAGTGAAAGAGAAGCGTGAAAGACTACATATGATTGAGGAAGAGAAGCTGACGAAGAACTTCGAGGCAAATACCAAACTCTTCTGGAGAGAGGTAAAGAAGTCTCGAAGTGGTTCGTCAGCATCTAGAATGGATAAGATAAGATGTAAAGCTGGTGGCATTCTTGCTAACACTCAGGAAGTGTTAGAACGGTGGAGTGAATATTTTAGAGAAATGTATGATTATGTCCATGACGCTGGCATTGTGAATGAGTCTGTGATTGACTCGGCAGTGCCAGCGTACCATGAAGACATTACTATGGATGAGATTGAATGGTCGATACGAAGTTTGAAAGATGGAAAGTCAGCGGGAATCGATATGATAACTGCTGAGATGATCAAGCTAGGTGGTACCTGCGTTAGGGACGCCTTCTGGTTTTTGAGCAAATTATGCTGGAGAACCGGAAGGGTCCCGAGCGATTGGAGACGCGCAGTCATCGTGCCCTTGTATAAAGGCAAGGGCTCACGTATGGACTGCGCCAACTATAGGGCCATCAGTTTGATCAGCTTAGCAGCTAAAGTGTATGGAAAAATCATTGAAAGGAGAATGAGGGTGAAATCCGATGGAATGCTTTGGGAAGCACAGGGTGGATTTCGAAGCGGCAGAGGATGTACGGATCAAGTTTTTTCACTCCGCAACATCGTAGAGAAGCATCTGGCTTTGGACCAGAAGGTTTTTTGCGGTTTTGTGGACTTTGAGAAAGCATTTGATAGAGTCGTGCGAAAGAATCTCTGGAACATTTTGCCCGGATATGGGGTTGACGGTGACCTACTCCGTGCTGTGCAATCCACTTATGAGGATTGTACAGCATGTGTGCGGGTGGACGGCAGCTTGTCGCCCTGGTTTGATGTCAACATTGGTGTCAGACAGGGATGCGTGCTGTCGGCTCGGCTGTTCATCCTGTATCTGGACAGTTGTCTTCAGAGAATAAGAAATATGAATGTGGGAATGCGAATGGGTGACTCAGTGGTCAACTGCCTGCTTTATGCAGACGATGCGGCATTAACAGCAGAATCACCATCCGAACTGCAAACACTAGTTACAACAATGAAAGATGATTGTATGAAGAAAGGCTTACAATTGAATGCGAAGAAAACCAAGATAATGGTATTTGAAAGAGAGACAACCAGAACGAATACTAGGATTATGGTTGATGATGTAGTGTTGGAGCAAGTGAATGAGATTGTATATCTTGGAAGTGCTTTTAGCAGCAATGGAAGGTACACCGCTGATGTGGAGAGACGAGTGAGTGCCGGGAATAGGGTGAATGGAGCGTTGGGTAAACTTCTAGGCTGCCGAAATCTAAGCCAGAAGGCACAGCTCGCTGTACACAACGCGGTGCTAATACCAACGCTAACTTATGGAAGTGAGAGCTGGGTATGGCAGAGAGAGCATGAAAGTAGAATAAATGCGGTCGAAATGCGAGCATTGCGCAAAATTTGTGGCATAACGCTTGCTGACCGCGTTCGTAATGAAGACGTGAGAGAAAGAGTTGGTCTAAAAGAGAGTGTCGGTGTTAAGATAAGAAAGGGCATGCTCCGTTGGTTCGGACATGTAGAAAGAATGCGGGACGAAAGAATGACGAAACAGATATACAATGCAAAAGTGGAAGGATGTAGGAGCCGAGGCAGGCCGAGACTAACCTACCATGACCAAATTGGTCGTGTTTTATCAGAAGGTGATGTCAGAAGCCCCAGGAACCGGCGAGCGTGCATGAAAAGAGCTATGAATGTCACAGAAGCGAGTGAAGTATGCAAGGACCGCGTCTTATGGCGCTCGGTTCTCTCTGCCTACCCCGCAAGGGACTTGGCGTGAAGATATACAATACAGCTGATAACTACAGTGCTACCAAGGTCAAAATACTATTTGAGCATAGACACAAACAAAATTATGTTCACAAATAAAGATTTTCAAATCTGCCCCTGCCCTAAGGTCCCTTTTCCCCTATATAGAATAAATTTTAAGCGTGAGACGATTATGTTTGTTTATTGACATATTTGAAAAATTGTTTTAATTAAAATAAGTTCAGGTAGCAATTGTAGTTTTCTGTTTGATTATAAGATTTATTTCATAGTGTTAAGTGTATAAATAAAATAACTGATATTATTTAAAATAAGATTTATTATAAGCTATAGCATTAATGTAAGTAATTTAATATTGTACGTAATGATTTAAATCTTACAGTCAGACCGTATCTATTATTTCTCTCAAATCCTAAACGTATACGTTACAATGAAGATGAGGCATAATTAAATATTATTAAAACCTACACATTATTTACACCTAGTTTGCTATTCGGCATGGTGCATCTTGTACAGTTTGGGCCCAATCTGGTATTTCTGAAAGATTGTTGCAAAATATGCATGTTTATCATTCAAATGCTTAAATATTCACACACAATAAAAAGAGGAAATATGAACTAAAACTAGTTATAACTTAAAAAAAAATTGCCAGAAGAGTACAATCAACGCTTTATTCAATAATAATACGTTAATTTACCATCTTGGTACACATACGGAATCTATAATCATCGCTTTGATTAGTTGTCAAAGCGTATAATACTCCATAATTTTACCATTCCCACATAATTTGACTGGTTGGAATTATACAGTTAATTAGTTTATTGTATCTTAAATGACATGGCTATGTTTACATAACACGCTTACGCTTTTCTTTACAAAATAATTAACGAACATAATACCTTGTTATATTATTGGCCTAAGAAAGGATTCACGTAGGTATGTGTGTAAGAGCGATGATAGTCTAGTAGATAAAGTACCAACCTATTAACCGATTGATCCCTGATATGAATACTGATGTGGGTATGTATCATTAAATTTGTATTTTCGGATTTATGTACATATTCTAATTAACACTTACTCGGTGAAGGAAAACATCGGGAGGAAACCCGCATGTATAAGAAATTATATTTCAAAAGACGTGTGATCTAACTACGTGGTATGTGGAAGTCTGACAATAGTCGCCCCATGTTAAAATCAGTACATATCTTTGTCAAATCCTTAGGCTAAGACAGCGGACCCTGCTAATTCTAACATATCTTTAGAATCCTTATGTTATCCCGTGTAACATCATAATAACGTCATAATGGCAAATTATGTGCTAACTATTGAATAAATCTACCAAGCCTATCAAGTGGTACATACAAAAAAAGAAGTTTGAAAGATGACATCAAAAATATATGAATCTTATATATTTACAGATACTTTTTTATAAATAAAATATAATAACGCATATTGTAGTGTAAGTTCGTAGAGGAACTTCATAATCAACGACTAGAATATTTATATATATGTGTCGTAACGTGAATATAATTGTCGTCAGGTGGCTCGTTGTTCATGGCGAATAAAGCGAAATACCAGCGTAGTTAATCTTTATTCTATTTATTTAATCAGTCAATTACTAATATAATCGTAAAAAAAGTTATACTCAGATCGCAGATTACAACGAATTCAAAATGCTGTGGACGCGACACGTGCGGTTGGCTCCATTGCTCGATTCGTAATGCCGCTTCCAATGACGGTATCTCATCTTGACGTTTTTGAAAACTGACCACAACTGGCATTTCGAGCAAACCATAATAAACACAACCGGTGTTGCCAATTCAACGATGTCGATTCCACCTAAGCGCCGACTTGACATTTTGATCCGTTATTATTAAAACTAGCATCTCGGGGATTGATTTCTTCCGGGCTTCTCAATATAGTGCTGCTACCTCTGCGACATATATATATATATATATACATAGATATGTACATAAATATATATATTTATATATACATATATGTTTTATCAGGCGCTGAAACGGAAGTACAGAATTCCATAGTATTAGAACATAAGGTTGTTTTAGAAGTATTTTACCAGCGTTTACCGCGACACGTCTCTGCGGAGAGATAAAAAGAAAACATTTTTCATATTTCATGCTAAAAGTTTTTCGTTTATTTGCTTGAATTTAGGTATTATAAACTGTCGGCGGGCACGCTATGACGAGGTGTTGGTTCACTCTGACATTATCAAATTTTGTCTTTGTTTAAAGTTGGTGACGACTATTGTTATGTCGCTGACCCATTGTCAGGCTTTGTGATAGCGGAGACAAAATATTAACAATGCCATAATGTTCCAGTATTTCAGATTGTACCTAATATGTTCGTATTTGATTGGGTTGTAGTTTTCAAATATGTATGTGTCTCCTACCACTGTAGATAAGATGCATATACAGCCGTTAGGCTATTGAGTATAAATGTCCGTCTTGCATGTACAGGTTTTTCTTGTGCTTCCTAAACTCCAGTACATTAAAATGGCGATACTAAATTCAATGTAATATTGTTACTATCCTTTACAACTATTACATTATAAAGAAATGGCGAAAGAACGACAGAATGACGAAGCAGTATTCAACGCAAATGTGGAGGGATGTAGGAGCCGTGGAGGGCCAAGACTTTCCCTACCATGACCAAATTGGTCGTGTTCTATCAGAAGGTGATGTCAGATGAAACCGGCGATTGTGTATGAGAGGAGTAGTGAATGTTAAAGAAGTGAATCAGGTATCTAAGGACCGACTCACGTGGCTCTCATTACCCTCTCCCTACCCCGCAAGGGGTTTGGCGTAAATTTATAGATATATATTATTAATAATCTTGTATTTTGATTTTAAGTATACAGGATGACTGGTAATTAGAGATGGATATCTAAAGCTCATGACAATCTATAGTGCTAACATCACAATTGTGAAAAAATGTCGTTCCCGCACAAAATTGATGGTACGCGAAGGTAATTGTTTTGTGATTTTACACGTAATCTTTTAGGAAAGTTCGCATGTTGTATTATCTACTAATTATCGGCCACATAACAAATATACAAGTATATATTTTACTGTGTAAAAAATTAGCATTTTTATACAATGTCGGGAGGCATACAAGCATATGGTCCACTTGATGTAAATTAGTTGCCTATGAACTACTGGTAATTCTTGGTGCACTGACTACGCAGGGAGATCTGCTCATGAATGTGCTCTGGCCTATGGATTTTCACAACTGGTTCATTCTCACACGAGAATGCCAGATGTAAAAGACCACCCAAGCTCTCTACTGGACCTTCTGCTCACCGCACATCCGGATGAGTATAACATCTCTGCTCAATTCTGCTTTGAAGTCTAGTAAAAGGATGGTAGCTAGAGCAAAATTCGATTTCGTAAGCAGAGTTGGCGAGTGGCTAGCGAACTTTCCTTCTGGGAGCCGTGCTTTCTGGTCGCTCACTAAAGCTGCCGAGCGAAATTTCTGTAAATCGTTCATGCCACCACTGCAAAAATCGGATGGCCGTCACGGTCGCTCGACTGGTGATGTTCTAGTGTATCACCGCTAGGCTTTGGCGACAGAGAGACAAGTTAAGGCATTGGCTGTCAGCCTAGATACGACGAAGGCTTTCGATGCATGAAAGCTGTGGTTGACGGTGGATGCGCCGTTAATATAAATATCAATTATGGCGTCCCTTAGGGTTCTGTACTGTCTTCGACGTTGTTTCGGCAGCATATAAATTACATGTTGTTTGTATCGCGTGGATGAAATGTGTAGGTATTGCATGTTCATTTAAGAATATTTTGCTTTTCTTCACTTGATACATTCAAAATGTTTTGATCAGATCCAAAAGTAGCCAGTTAAAGACTATTATAAATGACCTTATGCTCAGTCCATTTATCCATCAAAAATGATTTCTTGCTAAATCTGAAACAATAGGTGGGTGATATGTTAAATGTGGTAAAGTAAGTCAAGTGTTGGTAACCCCACATGTTATAATCCCACTATTTACAGATGACACTTAATAATAATGCTAACGAAATTGCGTTTATAAATTTGTTATTTAATCGGTTAATACAAAAAAAGACGTGTATTCATGTGTTAATATAATCGAGATTGCATATTATGAAATATAAATATGTATTAAAATTAATAATAGAATGAATAAATAGAATACACCATTTTAAAGACAATTATACAGCAATTCACCATGATAAATATATTCGTGAACGCAATATCTGCAACATGATGTGTAGGGAAGCACAAAGGCGCCATATTCACAAATCCGTTGATAATGGAGATCCAGCTAAAGTCTGGAATTTTTTTAAATCTCTAGGAGTTGGGAAAAGACATAATAATAATCCTGATAATATCGATATATAGTTAATAGATTCAGGCGTTATTTTGCGAAAGTCAAAATTACATGCAATTTGATCTAATTGGTGGCGGAAGCACACGAAGCAGGTTAGATCAAATTGCATGTAATATCGATATAGACACACTCAATGTGCACTTCTCATCTTCCGCCGCATTTGATAGCGGTACTAAGGCAACTACTCTTGACTATCTTTCATCGCTCCCAACTCTTATACATACAACTTTTATCAATTTACCGATTGTGATGTTGAGAAGAATATACGTTCTGTGGTGTCGAATGCCGTGGGGAATGACAGCGTTAGTCGTCTTATGATTTTACCTATCCTAGACATCATCCTTCCTACCATAACATTAATCCTCAACAATTTCATTAGCTTTGGAGTTTTCCCAAACACCTGGAAAGGAAAGTTATCCCATTGCCTAAGAAATCAAATCCGTCATCTTTTTCCGACTACCGCCCCATTTCTATTCTTTCTTTCCTATCTAAAGTCCTAGTTCAGCAACAACTGATTCTTTTCCTGAACAGAAATAACATTCTCAATTCCTTCCAATCTGGTTTCCGTCCCGGTCATAGTACGACTACCGCTGTCGTAAAATAATTTTTACTGACGACATCTGTTTTATATGGACAAATCACAGCTTACGGTTTTGACGCTGTTGGACTTCAGCAATGCGTTTAACACTGTAGATTTCGATGTTCTACTGCAACAGCTGCGGTCTCTCAACATATCTCCAGCGGTAATTGATTGGTTTCATTCCTACCTGTATGGTCGTCGCCAGCATGTACGTATTGAGAACACATTTTCTTCATGGTGCTCAATATCTGATGGCGTGCCTTAGGGTGGCGTATTGTATCCTCTTCTATTTTTCTTATTTATTAATTATATCTCTTCTAAACTTCGCTCCTCCTACCATCTTTAGGCAGATGATCTCCAGATTTATACGCATTCACAATTAGAACACCTTTCTGGCGCTATATCAGTTATTAACGATGACCTAACGCACATAGCTCGCTGGAGTAAATCTCACAGCCTTATATTAAACCCATTCAAAACACAAACTATTGTAATAGGCAGTTCTCGCCTTATATCTAGAATTAACTGGAGTAGCTTGAGTCCTGTAGTTTTTGATGGAACGGCAATCAAATATAGCGATACAGTAAAAAATCTCGGTGTATATTTGGATAGGACCTTGTCCTGGTCTGTACACATTGCCGATCTTGGTAAAAGGTTGTTTGCCGCCAATTCTTCTTTGAGACGGTTGCGTAATTTTGTCCCAATAGATACCAAAATTGCGCATGCACAATTTCTACTCCTTCCTATCTTTGATTATGCTGATTCCTGTTACCTTGACCTCACTGTAGAGCAACTAAATAAACTTGAGTGCCTTCAAAATCTCTGCATTCGGTTTATATTTGGGCTCCGAAAATATTATCATGTCTCCGAATTTCGCACTCAGCTCAAGTTTACTATCTTTGCTCTATACTATTTTTTTCAATCCCGCCACTCCCTGTTACCTCAAAGACCGTTTCAAATTTTACAGTGACAGTCAAGATCGAGAGTTACGCCATCCCTTCTTTTCCGTCTCAGAACACCACTACACTCCTCTCAATTCTACGCGAAATCTTTTTCAGTTCAAGCAGTGCGTCTCTGGAATGCTCTGCCATTTAATATTCGAAATGCTCAAACTCTTTCCTCCTTCAAATCTCTAGTCAAAACGTACTACCTTTCCCTAAACGCAACCTAATCGTCATCTTTCTCTAACCTCTCTTTCTTTATTTCTTTTTTGTATTCTCTTTTTCTATCATTACTGATTATGTATACAGCTACAGTATCTATATTATGTAAATGCAATATATATATATATATATATATATATATATATATATATATATATATATATATATATAGATAATGAAAATTTTAACAAATATGCAGAACACTCGAGCCTCGCGCGTCGAGCCTTTTCAATATCGGCAAATTTAATAACACTGTTGTCAAACAGGCAGCTAATTAATATAAAGGTATAATTAGTCTTTGGCTTAATATGTTTCAGCTTAATTGACTACGGAGATCAATAGACAATTACGTTGGGTAATTAAATTTTCCGGTAATATGATATCTAACTGATTACACCCAGTAATGTTAGATAGTATGCCGATAAAGGCCTTGCACTAGCATGGCGAATGAAATAATTGAATGGAGATATGCCAAGGAGCCAGGGGAATTACCTACACATACAGAATCTCTACTGCAACCAGATAACAGTTCGTCGGGTGGATTGTTTTGCAAATGAACAAGATTACTAGGTTGTTCCTGAAAATTGAATATTAGGGTACAATTAGATATTATGATTTTTGACGAGCTCGGTGATTCAGTCGTCAATGACGCGACTTTGACACCAACGCTCGATGGGTTCGATTTCCACACAAACATTTGTTGCTGTGCCATCAGCAGAAGAGGCATAGCGCGAGTGCTACTTAATATATCGCTATAGTTAATAGGCTACGGTACCGCTTACATCAGGTAGGCCGTGCTTGTATGCTTCCCGACGTAGTATAAAAAAAAATATTATTGAACATAAAAGTTAAAATCTCTTTTATGAATAAACAGAGTGACGAAAGCAGTTCTCCTCTATTAAATGTCTTTTCACCTACCCCTGAACTCCCTGCTCCAATTCTATATAACGGACAGCCCTGCTATGATTTTGTCATTCGTAGCATGTTATTCTAACGACCTATAGGGCTTCAGGATGCCTCGTGGAGAGGCAAAATACGTAGAATACCCGCTTTACATCAGGTGGGCCGTATGCTTGCATGTTTCCCAACAAAAAAAAGCTGCAACGGGTACATGCCATGCGGCCATGGCAGCGGCGGTATACATTTACTAACAGTAGAGGCT
Organism: Pyralis farinalis; assembly: GCA_947507595.1. Classification (NCBI taxonomy): domain Eukaryota; kingdom Metazoa; phylum Arthropoda; class Insecta; order Lepidoptera; family Pyralidae; genus Pyralis; species Pyralis farinalis. The sequence continues at coordinate 22,006,373 of OX382270.1, forward strand.
GCGTGCCAGCCTGCACTAGTTCGCAACAATTAATCGGTAGCGTAAACACACAAAGTAGATCATATTGCCTAGCCTAAGAAATTGCGTGACTTTTTGATTAACAAAGTTTCGTAGACTATGGTAAATGCTTGCCATCAAAATAAGCATTGCTCGCTTGCTGCTACCACCACTGCTAACACGATTGTTTGTCAAGTTGTTTACTCGCAGAAATACTACAAACAAATCTCCAGAGAATGAATGATGATGATGATGAGCAGCGATTTATTGCTCATTGAGTTACTTCTTATTAACTTGTACCCTTCTATTGTTTTTAAATACAACGGCTATCAAACACGTCAATATTTAGAACATTTACAAATACGAAGTTTAGAAATTAATTTCACTGACATTCAAGCCCGAATTAAATGAACACAGTGCCTATGTTAATAAGGTACCTCACACGATACCGCAACGGAGGCTCCGTCTCGTCCTTTTGCGGCGGTTGTGGTTTAACATAGGCCAAATTAATCTTGTCGTATTCCATGTTATGCAGTAAACTTACAAGTTATACAAAGAAGTGCTTTGAAGTTAAGAAATAGAAGAAATAAAGAGATAAATAGCTCAACCACATCTTACTATCTAAGTTTATTTTGGTTTATCTTATTGACATATTATTAATAATGTACGAAGCGATATATTGCTCGATGAACGCGTTAGTTACTAATTAAATTAGTATTAAATACTAATTCGAATAATTTGTATAAACTAGCTCATGCAATATCGTATCAATATGCACATTTAGTTGCATAGCAATGATGTCATCAATATATCAGCTAGCTCATTCCACAACTTGAGAGTTCTTGGAACAAAACTTCTCTGGAATCGAACAGTACGCGACCATTGCGGTTCCAGCATGTGAGGGTGAACATCCCGCCATCGGCGTGCGGTCCGGTTATAAAAAGTAGCTGTTGACATCATATCCAACAATTCTTTAGAATACAACCCGTTGTACAATCGGTAGAACACACAAAGGGTGGCAAAATCTCTCCTTAAACTTCAGGGTTTAATACCGTGTTGTAACGGACCACAATGAAATAACATTGTTGCCGTCACAAATAAAAATAACCTTGCAATCATATGGATATATGTAGTCGAATTATGTATAAATTAACGACTAGGAATGTAGGTGCATCGTTCACTACTTTATTTAATAGGTCATTGTTGTTCATACTTGGTTTGAAGGACGCATCACATAGTGTCCGATTCTCGCTGCCTGCCTCGCGGGCGAGCGGGCGTGATAATATGTTATTGAAGGTATCACGGCCGTATGCTTAGGAAAAATGTTAACTTGTAAGAGGGTAGACGTATACCAGACGAAGTGGCGTGATATTCTTGAACTACCAATTAGCGCGCGGTTGCTAGTCGTGGATGAAAAGTGTGTCGTGATTCGTAAACAGTATAAGCTACTTAAATGGAACGAAATAGATTCGAATATTGAATGACGAGTTGCTATAGAACATTCTAGAATATTTTGGAAAGAGAGACAGAGATACGCAGAGAGGGGTGAAGAGGCTTGATGGTAGGCGTATGATATAAAAACGGGTGGTTCGTTAGTTCATGGCTTTTTTCAGTGTGAAATTTTGGGTTATTAGGACGTATAGGTCGCGTGGCTTTTTTAGTGTGAAATTTTAAGGTAATAAGACGTATCGATAATTGTTCGTGAAGGGCCTTTTTGTCGGTGTGAATCTCGGGGGTGATAGGCGTATCACTGATAAATCGCGGAACGTTTCTTTTTATTATTTATTTTAATTTCTTTGTGTTAATATTGTGTTGAGAACGGCATTGATTCCTTGCCTTTGAGCTGCGTAGCGAGATATGGGACAAATAAGTTGTCTAATTGATCGTAACGTTAGGCTTGGGTATGGAATCAATGTAATTGTAGTTAACTTAATATTGAATAACCCGGTGTTTAATATTTCGCTAAAATTCAGGTTGATTGTTCAAATTGTGTGCAGCGTGGCCGAACCTACGGTGCTTAAGCGCCGATGGTGGTAGCGTGGCGCGTGTTGAGCAATCAAAATGGCGCGGTTTTGTGATATGCAAATTCTAAGAATTGAAACGTAGCATTATTCGTCCGCGAAGGGGGTTTCTTTTATGGAGTTTAACTTCTCGTGTTAATTTTGTTTAAGTATAGCGTTGATTCTTTATCTTGAGCATTGTGCATGGAATTGGCGGTATATCTGCCGATCTTTGTGACGCTGCGCTGGGATGTTGATTCAATGTGATCGCGTTTAAGTAATTAGGTCATAAATCGGGTTCTAATATTTCTTCGGATTTAGTGTTGGTTATTTAACTGTGTTGTACGATGTGGCCAGAATTCCAAGGGTCACAGACCTTTGAGTATGGCGGCGGTACCTAGTTAACTAACCAACATTGTCAGGCGAGTTCTAACATCGACAAATTGGTTAAATAGGGTTTGTGGTTATTTCACACTGAAGAATTGTTAGCTAACTAGGGCCTAGCTTCGTTTTAAATATGAGTTTGATACCTCACGGAGACTACGAAGACTCATATAGATTAGGCGTAGGGAGCTGTATTATGCTTTGAGACGGGCCAGCGACTGATTTTGCCCGTAAGGGATCAGTTACGTCTCCCAGGTGCTTGGGTTCGCGAGCTTTCAAAGTGGTAGGAGCTCGTCGAAGTGAATTCCGTCCAGCGTATGCGGGCCATGGAGATTGATCGCAACCCAACCATACTGGTCTCATTTATTTATATATGTATATATACACACACATTTATTTCCTCTGTTAGGAGTCATGGTTCGTGTCCCAATTAGGTTAGAACCATGACGTACACACAGTTATAGACAATAGACAAAGTCGAGGCTAACTACCTTGCATACCCTAGTTTCAATTAGCAAATCAACATTGCACATCGTTGATTTGGGCTTAGCTACCTTACACATCACACGTTTAACGTAATACAAACTCAAGAAGTCATTTTACACGAGTATCTTAGATTAGATATTGTAGGTACACATTTTATTAAGATCTAGTTAGGAGATAGGTAGGTAGTCGCGATGAATATACGCGTTAGTTAACATACAGCGTGGTAGGCGTGTCAGACGACATTTATAGGGACAGTGGGTACAATTACTGATTAGTTCTTAAGCTAATAGCGACGTGCGTGATAAGTAGCAAGCGGTTACGCTAAGCGGTCGAATCAAGGGTTTCGTTCAGTAAAACGTCCGGGTGATCATATTATCCTACGGCGTGATGTTAGTACCTTTGCGGTGAGAATAAAGGAGTACGAGGGTAGGCGCGTCGCGTGAATAGGCTAATATTTTAGTGGTTGTAGAGTCACGGTGGTGGGCAATAAATAATAGGCTGCATGTGTCTAGATAAAGTGTAGTCTCGGGGCCTGCAACTTAATTATAACATAGATATGCAGGTAGCCTGATTCTATGTTCATTGCATACTTCAAATTATTATTTTACCTCCTGACTGTGGTTACGAGTCGAAAGACATTTGGCTTAGAGATAAATAGTCGAATCTTTTTGAGGGTTACATGTTCAGAGCTCTAAGGGTGCTTTATTCTGGTCCGCCGATAGTTATACGTGACTGCTAAATTAAAGTAGTATATTAGCCAGAATGTAACACTCTCCCTCATGTGTCGTTGACGAGCGGCGATGAGCTAACACGCCAGAGTCTCCAGGACTAGTTAACACAACCAACGGTTTACATTAACGCTTTACCGTGAGACTATGTAGTTCCTTGAGGAAATGCGACGTCTGAGTTCGTTGGTGACCCCGGGTGTCTAAAGTACGCCTAGCGAAACAGCAAAGTCTGTCGTGTCGGGAGTCTACTGGACGGCGAGGACTTGTAGTTTCTGGGGAGCAATACAATACCCGCGTTGAAGGGGGCGTTCGAGCGTCTGGTGATGCTGAGCGAAACAGGTTATGCTGTCGTGCCGGGTTCCTCAGTACGACAAGGGTTCCTCACCTGAAGCGTTATAAGCCTTGTAGAGACAACCTTGCAGTAGTTTAAGACGATCAAATGTTGGACGGTTCGGTCACAGTCAGAGTACCTATTTATTAATATACAAAACCAGCTTAATGCTTACCAATTAATAGAAAGTAGTATAAACATTTAAGTGAATTTCATGTTTTATATAGCCCAACCTAAGTGAACACTTTGTAGATTTATAAAAATTAATCTGCTCATTTGCGATTCATGCGAACTGGAAGACATTCGGTTTAGAGAAATTAGTCTAATCAGTTTTGTTTGTTACATGTTCAGAGCTCAAAGAGTGCTTTATTCTGGTCAGCCGATAAGTTTATTCGTGGTTGCTATTTTTAACGTAGTATATTCGCCAGAATGTATCACTCTCCCTCATGTGTCGTTGTCGAGCGGCGATGAGTTAACACGCCTGAGTCTCCAGGACTAGTTAACACAACCAGCGGTTTCTATTAACGCTTTACCGTGAAACTATGTAGTTCCTTGAGGAAATGCGACGTCTGAGTTCGTTGGTGACCCCGGGTGTCTAAAGTACGCCTAGCGAAACAGCAAAGTCTGTCGTGTCGGGAGTCTACTGGACGGCGAGGACTTGTAGTTTCTGGGGAACTATTCAATACCCGCGTTGAAGGGGGCGTTCGAGCGTCTGGTGATGCTGAGCGAAACAGGTTATGCTGTCGTGCCGGGTTCCTCAGTACGACAAGGGTTCTTCACCTGAAGCGTTATAAGCCATGTAGAGTCAACCTCGCGGTCGTTAAAGTCAACCGAATGTCGGACAGGACAATTGAACTGCTTGTAAGACTTAACCTAAATACTCATTATTGATTTCACTAGTCTGGCGGGCTTTGCACTCGGTCAGATTTAGCCTAAACAGTTAGAGCAATATCCCGAAGTAACACACTGCAAATACCGTTACCAAACTTACTAACGTCTCTCAAGTGAGGAGACTTCACTACTGCCGGAAGAGCAGAAAACTTTACTTGATTAATTGTTGTCTATATTATTTAGAAGTCTGGGCAATAGACCCCGTGTAACAGTGGTGACTGAGAAAAGCGCCTGGCTGCTACCTTACAAGACTGACGAATGTATAGATGACGCTCACAGTACATTTTATTATAAACAAATACGTTATCTGTGGACACAACTGAGGGATTTGCCTTATTTGTAATAACTGATAGCGGTGGCATAGTGGTGATTTGACCGATTGCAATTCAGTTAGATTGTGCTCAAATAACCTTATACAATCTTTGTGTTCAGCTAGCGGACGAGAAGTTTAATACTTGTATTATTGTAAATTGATGCTTGCTTTAAAATTGAAAAAATCAAACTAGTGATGGTTGAAACTGTAGAATTTGATATAGTGAATATTATCTAAAGTAGTTTGGAAAGGGAAAATCAGGAACATAGGTGGTTCTGGGGAAGGACCCATGTGATTATTCCTAAATTGCCTCAGATAAATTTAAAATTACAAAACAAATTTAATAAAAGACTGAGAAGTCGTTAGTTAAATTGTAAGAACAATTTTCTCATACTCACATATGTTACATACTCGTAAGATCAACGAGATGAATTGGGAATGGTCAGATGGAGGGGTGTTGTCGGCGGTCCTTCTCTTTCCTGCTTCTCCTTTTCACATATAGTGGGAGTGTTCTCTATGTTATGGTTGCATTCAGAGTAGTACATAGGGCGAACACTAGCATTCTCCAGTTACATAAAATTAACCGTAGGTAATATGCCACTGCCCCGCGAGACTAACGCGAGCCAGAGCGTTCTCTATCTTATAAATGAGCTCTAAATTGAATATAGGTTGCTTACTAACCTTCCTCTTTTATATCATTTAATATAGAATATATGCCACTGCCCGAGGGGCTAGCACAAGCCAGAGTGTTCTCTGTCTTATAATTGATTTCTAAATAGAATCTTGGTGGTGGGAACTAACATTATCTCACTACCGAAAATAACTATAGCCTGCCTTGTCATCGCCTTACGGAACCGTTAACTTGAACTGAACATCGAGATAGTAACAACATTCATTCTCACTACAAAGTGACTCCATAGGTTATTTCGCCACGGCCTTGTGAGTCCGATAGGAGCTGCGGTGTAAACAATCTAATCTTATACTTAATTCTGATTCGAATGTTGATGAGGAGTATAAATGCCTACTACATCGATAGTTAAACTATAGCTAAATCTAGGAGACTGACGTTCTAATTCTGAGGGTTCTCTTAAGATTCTAAAGTCCCTGCCTAATAATAGGATATCATTAAATCAATTACAGTGTTATATGAATATGCATAGACATTAGTTATAATCCAATCAACGTCTAACTATGAGGGTCATCCGATTCTTCAGAATCTCCTTTGGTACGCGCGTCCACCTGTCAGAATGCTGGTCCTAAGCAATAATGAACCAATCAAAATCCGATAGGGTGCGGTACAATTCTAACAGTCCAATTGAGATAGAGTGGTAAAGAAAAGCACACATTAAATCTTTGATATTTTATAATTTCCCCAAGCTAAGTAACCTAAACGTGGAGCGGACGATTGGATCTTCACATATATAAACATATTGAGTAGAGACAGGAAGATAACCTTAGGGAATAGTTACTCTTTAAAGTACTGCGGTGCTACGTTATTTAGGAAGCTTAACTGGTAGGGTTCTCGAATTGCTTAGTCATCTCAGCCACGAAAAGGACTCTGGGTTGCTGCTCACAATGTAGTTGCCACTAAAACGATCACTGCCAATAATTTAACTTGAGGGTCGACGTGACACAGTCCGAGACACCTAATTAATAAGTTTAGTTAAGTAGATTGATTTTTAGGTCAAGAAATAGTTACAATTAAAATCAGGGATTCTAGTATATATATCGTCAATACACGAGTGGTAGTTCAGGTAAAGATTAGATACAGGAGTAGTTATGTGCGGGGTAAGGAGGTAGATAAACAAATTACTATGTTCAATACATGAACAGTTCTCAGTAGATATATTTCTATAAGAGTGGGGTTCACATAGGTAGGACCATTATATATATAAGTTAATAAACAAATAAAAGGAAACAGGAGGGTGAGACATATAAAGGTAGAATATAATATCATATAGAGTAGCCCTGTACTTAACATAAGTAGAGACATAATGTAGACGGGGTAGTAAGATGGAAATGAGTTAAGTAGTTAACACTAGAAGGCGGGGTTTAGTTGTACACAGGTACCTAGTCAGTTATATATTTAAGCTATTTATATATAAGTAGTAATTAGAGTCTCCCCTCTGTAGCGCATAAATAAATAACTATAAAAATACATAAATAAAACAAAAATAATACATTAAACAAACAGATATAAATAGGGAGGGGGGGGAAGTTACAGTGTGTAAGCTTAGGATCGTCTACTAGAAGTACTGCTTTGCTCTGTTGAGCACACCAAGTTTTTTGGATGCCAGCTTGACCTTTCTAGGTGACTGCTATATTGAACGTCACTAGAGATCTCGACACCAAGCATCCTAATGCTGTTGGTGATCGTGATAGGTATATTCTGGAATTTATGAACTACAGCAAACGGGGGAAAATAATAATTATTTACTTATAAGTACATTACTGGAAAATATTATGGCATTAGCTATAAAAATAAAATAGTAAATTTTTCAATAAAAACATATAAACTTTCATTGTATAATGATCGAGTAACGCTTAGTCAATTTCTACCTAACCAAGGAACTTGACGCGAAGATGTAGATAGATAGATGAATAGAAATATTGGCATATCTGGCATAGTTCTAGTTACGGAAACAATATGATAATTTTATATATTTTTTTATGCATCCATATTACAGAACTATTGAATTGATTTTAAGGAAATTTTCTTCCTTTTTCTTCGGCTACTTTATCTTCGTAATATTTAGGGGTTATATAAAAGAACTGGATGCAGGGTCCTGACTGCGGAACATCTGCGAGTGGGATCATACCCATAAATCCTTCGTGGATCTTGCTTTCGTTACAGTTGTTACAAAAGTTTGAGAATTCACTGGTCAATTTTGCTAATTAAAGAGGTACGCCAAAAAGATGAAATGCTTCTAATAAAAAATAAACAAACCCCTTCATTGTTCGGCTTATATTTTATACCTACAATATTTTAGAGTACTTTGCCTTTTAATTCATAGAAATGCCTTTGTTCGCCTTCCCTCGAGGCATTTCATCCTTAATTTTATCTAATTGCCTTCTGAGAAGTAGTAACAGTTTCTAATTACACTGTTTCTGCAATGTTTTAAATAGAATATCTAACATAATAAATTTTAAAATTTAATGTTTGTACTGACTGCAAGCTTTGCTGAATAATAATCGTATTTGCGGTCGGATACTTTTATAGACTCCATAAGGATAAAGGGATCCCAGTTCGGCTTCATGTTTATCAATTTGGAGCGGTCTAAGATCATGATAAAGATATCTTGATTAGGTTTTTTTTTCGATTTCGACACTTTGATAAAACAAGGAAGGTAATATAAACTTAATTTAAAATATCTGTCAACTCTTCCAGTCAAATCAATGATCCAATATTAAACTATACTCAATTATTTTGTAACTATATAGAATGCTTATTCTAAAATTTAACGGGCTCGCGTACAACTATTATTTTTTCTATCTATCTATAACTTCACGCCAAGTCCTTTACGGGGTAGGCAGAGAGAACCGAGCGCCACGTGACTCGATCCTTACATACCTCACTCGCTTCTTTAACATTAATTGCTCTTTTCATGCACGCTCGCCGGTTTCTAGGGCTCCTGACATCACCTTCTGATAGAACACGACCAGTTTGATCATGGTAGGTAAGTCTTGGCCTTCCTCGGCTCCTACATCCTCCTTAATATTCTTTCAACATATAAATATAGTAATAATATAAGCTAAAAATATTTGTCATTGGACTCTTTCTATGGATATATATGATGTTGCAATTGTACATAATTTATGGTAACTATTTACCTTAGTAATATATTATTCACTTTTGAATAAAAGAGATACCGGTTATAAAAACACAAGATTAATTAATTTAATACTTATTGTAGTTCCATTTAATCTAGCTAATAAGTTATTGTTTATTATTTAATTATTTTATAACTTTGAAATCGATGCCAAGTAAAGCATCAAAATTATATACCGGCCTTGATACAATAACAAATTAGGCACAACGAAAAATTGTCACAACAATCTCGATCTTTCTCACTTATATGAATTAATATGTAATTCCCCAGTAGGTAACTATAAGAAAAATAAATTAAAAGTTATTGTCAAAATATAACAAGAAGTAAGTTAAGTATTGCTAAATTATTTATTGAAAGGATCCAATTCATCATCAGGGAATTTTCAAATTGGTTTTTTTCACTTGGCACCGACTTAAAACTTACAAAATGATTAATGATTAAATAATAAATAATAATTTATTAACTAGATTAAACGGAGCAACAAATAAGTATTAAATTACTTTTGTGTTTCTTGAAGTCGGTTTTTTTAAAGTAAAGTATTTTACTAATTTTAGTGATGGGTATTTAGTAAGAATACTGTCCTATTAAGGAAATAACGGCTAGTTAAAACGTTATATTGAAACATAATTAACATTAACATTAATTGCTCTTTTTTCATACAATTTTTTCAATGACATTAGTATTGTGCATGCTCATCTTGAGGCCTCTACCTGATTGTAGCATTGTAGCATATCCATCGATTTCACTATGAGAACTATATTACCGGCGAATCGAAGATGAGTGATGTATTTGCAATTGATGTTTATACTATATTCTTTTCAGTCCAACTGCTAGAAGTGTGACCTTAATAGTGATTTCAATGGTGCGGTGAAGAGTAACTAACCTCGCCTATAGATATAACACCCCTAAGATAGAACTGTTCTTGAACTATCAAATTCATTACTAAATCTTACAAAATTTGCAACAAAAGACCTCCTGGTCCTTGCAATCCGATGTATAATTACACGCAGTTTATTTCTGTTTTCAAGATCACTGAATTTGAAAACAACTTTCTATTTCACGCATGAAAATTCAATGTGGCATATATTAGATTTACGTAAATGTACTGAGAGGCAGTGATGACATTCACTTCTTTGAAGAGTTTCCTAAGTGGTTTTCTGGAGCCTAACTTATAAATAGAGCAGATGCCTTCGTTTCAATGTTAGCTACTTTTCTCCATAGTATTTTTCTATATGGCTATGTATAAAAATGGCTGAAATAGTCTCTGCACATAGCAGCTATGTCCACCGCAATCGACGGACAAGGCTACTGTGCGTATTCTACTACTAACAGCATAGGTACGCAGCGGAACTGAGCCCGTTGGCAAGTTCATTTATGAGGCAGCCCTACTGCAAATTTAATTTGTGTATAATTCTAAGAAAAAGAGTATAATTAACAAATTCTAATTTTCTAATTTAATCTTAATGAAAACTATTGTATTGTAACAAACACAACATATGTATCAATTTAGAATAGTAGATAAACATTATTTGCTTTGTCTGTATTTCCACCAGGCTGCTCATACGAATACTCAGTGTTTTTTTTAGGTGTGATCATACAATAATAATAAATAAATAAATATTGTCGGACAAATTACACATCGCAACGCAGCGCCAAAGTAAGCGAAACTTGTGTTATGGGTACAGCAGACAACTGATAAACATACGCAAATACATTTTTTTTTTGTAAATACATACTTATTATATATAGAAAATACCCAGACCAGACCCAGACCCAGACAACAAAACAATACTAAACTAACATACTCGCCACCAAAATTAAAAGAAGACGCAAATTTATTTATGAAAATCATAATGCAGTCTGAGACACCTTTTACAATTTCTTATTCTATCATTCATTATTTCCTCACATTGTCTGAGTATAGTGGCACATACACCTTTGTGAGAAATGAGATTACTGGATTCCTGTTATAGACGGGCTCGCCAACGGTGCGTCTTTCTAACATAATATACTCCCCCATCAGTAGCCAATTTCCCGCCCTCTGATATAACACGCTATTACTATTACAACAGAGGAAATAATTATTATAGCATTATTCTTCTTTTCTATGCCACCAATATGTTACAATACCATTGTATTTTGGTTCATCGAATTCATTATTTACTAAATTGAAATTATTTAGTAACTGTTCAGTATTCAAGTAGCGTCAAATTAATAAATAACTATCTTGTATTATCAGCGAACCTAATTATGTATTTGTAAATTAATGTCGATACGAGAACGCATTATGCTCATAGTGCTGTTGGAAAATTGTGCACATAAATTTAATATGACAAGGAATATGCGAGATATACAATATAATATTTATTGCGAAATTATTTCAAAGGAGACAGAGACAATAAAATTGCAAAGCTTTGGCAAGTTAGAGTCTGAGAATAAATTATAAAACCTTTTACTAAAATTATTTATACATAATGTTTATATCTTTCATAAATACGCAGTTTTATGTGTTCTTTCGCTCATATTGCGAACGTATGTAACTTTCATGAAAATGTAATGACAAAAAGTAATAAATTAAAGTTTGATATGTTTTATCACAGTTTATTTTTTGTTCTGTGATATGAGCATATACAGACTTCGAAATGTGTTACGGATATTTTTCGACAAACTTTCTTTCTTAATTAAGGTTTTTAATTAAGAATCGATGTTCGGGAGTAAGAGACATAAGATATCTTTAAATTATTTAAAGATATCTTATGTCTCTTACTTTAAATTATTTAAAGATATCTTATGTCTCTTACTCCTGAACATCGATTCTTAATTAAAACCAACCAACCACAATTAAAACAACAACAATAGAGTTTAGATCGATGGTGACTCTCATGTACTATGGTTTCCGACCACTTTCAATCTTGTGACGTGTTTATTTTAAATAACACCCCATAGAATAAATTTATCTATAGTCTATTTCTGTCTGTCTGCTGGTTTGATTAGTTTCCTTAACATCATTTTTATTATAGATCGTCAGAAGGCATACAAACATATGGTCCATCAAATGTAGAGTGCTTACGGTAGCACATGAACCCTTGGCACATAGGAAATATAGATCACGCGTATGCGTATGCCTCTCAAGCTACTAACCAACAACCCCACTTTCTCCCAGGGAACAGCTCTCCAGGAAGTAATTATTTGGCTGTGATTTTCTGTTAGGCGAAGGCAAAGACAATTCCCCAGTTGCATTGATGTACTTTATCTGTCTTCAACAAATTACCTGTTTACGCAGTTTTCACTGATATTCACTGTCAAAATTTCCTATGGAAGGTTTGGTAAGCTATGGAATACGAAGCTAATGTACCCTACCTAGTAAAAATGTTTATATTTTTACTACTTTTACATTTATCTAAACGTTGGACTTCTTATACTTTGTTTTCTTATATATTAACGTTTCGACCCCCCATAATTCGTACTCTAGATTTTCTAATCTTTCGCCAGAGCAGCGTGAGTTATGAAGATAGTATGCACTTCCAAGATTCTTATCAATGAAATGGCTTGAACACAGTATTCGTAGAGATAAGTAAGAATACATAGGAGTTTTATTTTCACAATCTTACTATTTCAAATATTGTATATTTTCAAATTACTTTCAGAAAGCAAGACATGCAGTCATGGATATAACTAAAGTATATAAATATTTGAATGTATGTATATATCTATATTTTCACGCCAGGTCCCTTGCAGGGGAGGCAGAAAGAACCGAGCTATAAGACTCGGTCCTTACACACCTCACTCGGTTCTTTAACATTCTTAGCACTTTTCATTCACGCTCCCCGGTTCCTAGGTCTCCTAACATCACCTTCTGATAAAACACGACCAATTTAGTTATGGTAGGTTAGTACGATAGAACGATTTTAATGATTTCTAAAAACACAGAAAGTGACAGTAGATCGGGGTGTAGAGAGTAGCTCTACTACCTTTAAAAACATAATTATATTATAACAAAATTATATGATGCCTCAGAAGGCATACAAGCATATGACCCACCTGATACTGTACCCTAGCCTATTAACGCTTGCAATACAGAAATTAATGCTGCTAACGCAGCAATTCCTTAGGAGCATACTGGTATAACCACAGTCAACAACTCATCAATGAGTTGTAATCTAGCTACGGTGAGGTGGTGGTACTAGTTGTAAGGAGCAGGTATTTTCCTAGTCGGGCTGTTGATGCGCCCTACCTAAAAATAGCCAGATCAAGATAAACAGACAAGGTATGTCCTGTGTGGGAATCGTACCCACAAACCTTGGTGTTAAAGTGATATTTTTAACTACTCCTCCATTGAGCTAACCAAAAATCACTTGCACTTACATCACCAGGCTCGTCAAGTATATGTTTTTAATGTTTAAATCAAATGATTATGTTATTACATTACGTCTAGATATAAGAAGCTGCTACCCGCGGCATCGTAAGCATGGTCAAAGAGGACAAAAAAAGTTTTTCCATGGGAGTGAGTTATTTTACCGCGATAGAAAGTAGCTCTTGTCACTCTCGATACCTCCCAGTACCTCCCATACAAAGAATCACGTCACACTGTTGCACCATTTAGATGTAAAATAGGGACAAACACACACATTTCACATTTAAAATATTAATAAAGTAAGTATAAGGATTTAATGTCGTATACCGTGATCCGCATACAGGCAAAGCTAAGGGCAGAAGCTGGTTTATAAACGGTGTTTACTATTGTAGCATAATTATTAGGTACACTTACCGCAATTCGTGAATAATTAAACGGCGAGCTATATTTGAATCATTAAAATTTAGTACAGTATAAGTTTTTAATGTCTTTGAAAACCGCCGTCGTTGGAAGTTAATCACCCGTTTTATGATCTTTGCAAATTTTGATATAATATTACAAGAAATAAGTATTTTTATAGCTTCTATTAATGACATTTTTATGTGGCCATAATTTATCATAATAACAATTTGTTTACTGTGTTTACAAAGCATTATAATTGCAATGAATATATTTTAATTATCATTATTCTTATATTTACTGGTAATGCAGGTAATAAATATTTTGCTAAACAATTTTTATTTCTGTTATAAATATCAACTATATTCATCCACTGCCATATATAAGTTCCAATGACAGCAGTTCAGTTTCAATTTCTAAGAGTAAATTAAAAAAATACGTATTCTCTAACAAAACAGGTTGTAACCTAGTCCCACTAATGTATAACTATGTAAAAAGCAATATTATTATTTATTGTATGCCGAATGAAGCCTCCAACCAAATAATTGAAAAAAGGTTGAATACACAGGTGGATGACAATACTACCATTGTTCTATTAATGGGAAATAGTTTAGGAATCCAAAAAAAGATATTTCTAATGCATTAGATAAACTGTACCAGTTAAAGGACAATAAGATATTATTTCATACACTTCTTTATGTTAGTTGCCAGTCACCAAAAATAAATACTAACGTATTATGAGGTTTTTTCTTTTAAAAAATGTGCAACATTTGATTTTCGAATTTCAATTGTTTCTTTTTAGTCAGCGTAGACGGGCTTTCTTTATGAATACTTCGAAAATCCGAGTAATTTTTGAATACAAGTTCCGAAGTGAAACTAACGCGACGAAACGGTATCCTGCGTTTGGAGAGGAGACTGCAATGATTGACTGAGCTTTATTAGAAAGAGCACAGCGCGCCCTTTTTAAAGTCGAGTATTTTAAACAGCAGCGATTTTCCACAAATATCTTGTATCAGGAATATGATCTGTTATCTGTTCGCAAATTATATGTGGACAATACTGACAAAACACAGAAGGCTTCTATATCCGATCCGAGAATTAAAGAAAGTAGAAGAAGCAGTACAGTGGTGCAGGTTCCTCTGGCTATGACTAGATTTGCTAGCGTGCAGTATAATGTGCAGTCAAGCCGTTTATACAATAAAATAAACAATCAAATTGATATATAAACCCGCTCTTACTAAGTGGATAAAATTATTGAGCTGTGATGATGTGGCGGACCTGTTGGTTGACGTGAGTTAACTAAAGGTGGTGCTGTATGATAATTTACATATAAATGTGGTACAGTTAGAAATAACTGTACAATATTATGACGAACAATAAAATTAAAATATTATAAATTTACGTTGTAAAATTGGTGTTTAAGTTTCGCGTTATAAAATAATTTTCATTCTTATTTTTTCATACTAGTAGCGTGATTTTGAATATAAATTGGATGTACAAATAAAGTGAATATTATTATTAATGAATGTAAACCACAAAATATATGTACCACTGTACATAAGAAGTTAAGAAGTAGTTTCCTGGCACAGGCATGTTTTTGCCTAAAAGGAGGTTCCAACAACTAGTTTTAGTTTTAAATTTTGTGGAAAGCAAATAAGATATTTATATTTTTAAACAATAATGTGGCAAGTTATGCCAAAAACAGCTTTATAACTCTTTTTGTTTAATTCTATGTCATAAAAAGTAGTTGTGTAAGGAAAATGTAGTATGCCACGGTTTTACAGCGACATGGCCTGTGTGTGGTGGTAGAAAGAACTTTCCTGTCCTGAGTCTAGAAACCTAACCGTCGTGGGTTCTCACTGTGAGTCAATCTTAATGATTTCAAATTTCTTTTTGTAAACAACTTTTGACATGTTGTATCAAAAGCAGCTATAAAACTCTACTACAACAGTATAAGGACCTCCATTGTATCGTTACGTATGCCAGTCAAATCAAATACGTAAGACACGCAATGTGTAACCTCGAAGATGAATGGGTTTATTTATTTCGAACCACCGTTCCTCAGTCCCGGCTGTTGTCAATAGATGACTATCAATAACTTATGTTCCCTTGGGCGATTTGAAAACACTGGCCTCCGCCAATCCACAAATTGAGACTACCGTGTCGGAGTATGCATTAAATCCGGCTGAAGAGCGAATACATATATACACATATACATACATCAATGTATAAGCACGAAATGGACTTCAGAACTACTATAATGTATATCTGTATACTGAAAGTATACCTACCTTACATAGTGTACACAAATGTTTTATTGTTGTACACATAGTAGCTTTAGTTACTACGTATGTTCTAATAAAATTTTACGATGTTATGGTGTTTAGATAAGCTAGCTTCTCACTTAGCTCTATCACTTGAGAGGCGCACTTGATTATCATCAAGATAGGAGGTTCGTAGTAATGAACCAAAGCTGCATTGACTAACTTACATACTTTATTTCGAAGAATTATTCGTTGAATAAAGTATGTTTTTGTATATATTTTATAGTTTCGGTATCAGTGACTCCGAATCATCCTTTTATTCTGTACATCAACACATCTGAGCAGAGAGTCAGAGAGAGATTTAATCTACGAACTGACATGTATGATTAGTACAGAAATAAAAAAAATAATAGAATTACTCTTTTCCAGAATTCGACACGATAGTTATTAATAAAACTGTGATTAAAGTTCTGAACTTTTGATATAGGACCTGGCTGTCAATAGATTGGCAGACGAAAACATTGTGAGAAAACCTGCAATCCAAGAAGTTAAATTTCGAAAGATGTGTGATGAAGAAAGGTCTGGATTTCTCTCTGGGTTGTGAAGTTCTGATTGCTGTCACTCTATATCAAGATCAGTGTTAAATTTCTTCGCTATATCTTTAGACTTCGACCGACTCCGCCAATTAATAAACAGTACAACGCTAAGAAGTAGATATATGAATAACAAATATGTATTACGTAGAAGTAAAAGTCAAATTGCGGACCCCGGGCTAGCAGAATGATGGTAGTTTTGGACCATTCAGTTGTTGAGTAGAGCTATATATTGAATGTTACACATTTTATTTTACACGGTAGTAGGCATCGACTGTGTGTGGGTGAGGTCAACAATTAAGCTTTGTTTATCAGGCTAAAAATATGAAAAACAAACTTCACGACGGCGGCGCCGCTGGCAGCAGCCATTCATTTATTTAAAATTATAATATTAAAAACAAAAAACGTTTTATTAACGCTGCATAAATGAAAACGAAATTCATTGATATTTATAACGCAGAAACGCCATGTTTATGGTGAGGTTGGTTAAAAATTCATAACCCTGCATGTTTTACACCCTTTTATTTTTTTAAAATATTAATTAGTTAACTTTTAATGTTGAATGGTAAATTGGATAAAGGACTTTGTTTTTGCAGCCGCTTTTGCCTGCGTAACCTTACATGCTGGTAACTTTTAATTAATTTCAAGTGGATTCAAATTAAAGTTACCGGCAAAATCTGTTTAGCGAATAATGACTGGGGGGTTTTTTTTGTCACGAATTTGTAAGCTGATTTCTAAATGGCATTGAAGCAAGTATATATGAAATAGTAATGTAAAATACTTAACGTAAAGTGTTTTTTTTTCTAGAAAGTTACTACTAAAACCTACACATACACACATATATGTCGACGTCCCCAAGCGGTAATGTGTTATTACAGACTTTTTATTGTTATGGCAAATTCTATATTCTAAGTTATGTATGGCCCAGACCTTACACCTACACCTTAGTATTTTATTTTCAGATTTTTCGTAATGATAATAATGAATTCATAATGGCATACGCTTTTATAGTAGGGAAATATTCAAAGAACATTATGATGGCAAAAGTATTGTTACGTATTATTACAAAACTACCTTTCATATTTTATTTTTGGTAAGTTGAGATTTAGGTAAAACTACAAAAATAAAAATATAATAATATCTAGGTCTGGATTATGGAATCAATGAGTTCCTCATAGATTCCATAATCAGACCTTCTTCAATATTATAGGTATACGTATACCGATTTTAGCATCTTTCACGTCACGTATTAGCATTTAGAAAGTAATATCGGTGAAGCGGAATAATGATGAGGACCCCAGATGGTCACCATAAACTCTCAATGATAGATAAGTAGATATTTCATGGGTGGCGATGAGATATCTCGACCGAGAGGTAGGTAGGTAGCTAAGTAATTATGATGAAGCAAATTTAAGTAAATAGTCGTAATAAAATAGAGGACTGATCTGATGACCCTGTATGGATTCCATCTTTGCAACAAGATGTCAATGTGAAAATTTCAATGATGCCTAATACCATAGAATTATGATGAGTAGTTAAGGAGTTCCGTTGATCACCGATTTGCTGCATCATGAGCCTTCGATAAACACCGTTTCTTTAGTAAGTTGTCAATAAGATAATATCAATAAGCCCAAAATCTATAGGTTTATGTTTCGTAGTTTTAGCACCAACACTGGACGTTACCGTTTCGTGTGGTATATATAGGTATGTATTTATGTGTGTATGTATATATATATATATATATGTATGTGTGGGTATGTGCATATACATATATAATGAAAAGTAATAGATATAACTTATATGTTTCCATATGTATAGCCTAGGCCATAAATTATCACAATTAAAAAGAAATGAAAGAGGCATATGTATATACTCCTGGTACAGGCATATTTCCAGCCTAAAAGGAGACTCTTACCACTAGTTTTAGGGACAAAATATGCAAAAGAAAACAAATATTTTTGATTTGATTGATTGACAATTAATTGTAAGTAATTAATATTATAATAATTAACCATAAAACACATAACACACACACACAACATTATCATAAAAACATTGTTTCGGTTGGCAATGCGACAATGAGTATAAGAAAATTATCGAAACTTTTTCATACTCTATTGTATTACGAGTATTTTAAGATGTGACTATGTATGGTATTAAATAAATGTTATATGGATTTGCACGCATATAACATATATTATTTGTGTATCTGCAATTCTGTATTTGAATGACGAAGCAGATATACAATGCAAAAGTGGAAGGATGTAGGAGCCGGGGAAGGCCAAGACTTACCTATCATGACCAAATTGGTCATGTTCTATCAGAAGGTGATGTCAGGAGCCCTAGAAACCGGCGTGCGTACATGAGAAGAGCAATGAATGTTAAAGAAGCGAGTGAGATATGTAAGGATCGAGTCACGTGGCGCTCGGTTCTCTCTGCCTACCCCGCAAGGGATTTGGCGTGAAGTTATAGATAGATAGATTTGTGTATCTGCTATTATTATTTTAAATACTAATATATGTATATATATAATAAAAACTGCCTGGGAGGCTGTTGAGTTCTTGCGAATTAGTAAGTTTACCAGTAAGCTGCAATAAGTGGCAACCAGCATACAATAAAACACTACTACAAGCGTTCTTAGGCTACAGTAAACGCTCACCGTCTGTGGTACAAAGCAAATGTTAAAGGTATTACCTAAATACATGTAAATGAAGAGGGGGCAACCTATTCATGTATGTGTATGTACCCTTTTGTTGGTCAAGGGTTAAGGGCAAGATACTTCACAATATAATTTAAAAACATACTTTCTTTTAACATTTATCTGATTATTGCTGTGAAAGCAACAGATTAACAGTGCAATCTCCCCTAACGCGGGCATAATGACCTAACTTCGGAACTAAAGTTACAATTGCAACAGAAGATCCATGTAAGATCGGCCGATAAATCTCGCAACTTTTAACCTAACTTCTCAATTTAGGATTCAGCTATAGAATAATTAATCCCGTACTAAGACTAACGAGGGCATCCAAAAAGTACATTGAGTGCATGAATGGGGCGAAAACGTAATAATTTTCTGATGTTCTAACAAAAGCATTTCCTACTGCGAAGAGTTAAGGTTTAACATTGCTTAGCAAATTTCGTACACTTGTTTACTACTGTAAAGTCCAAAAAGTTGCACAACGCTTCGTTAAACTAAAATAGACGCGCGAGATTACACGTCCCGAGACTCTGTTTTGATTGTGTGACGAACAATGTTGCTGCGTATATATGTTACAATGACATATTAAGGTTGTTTTTTCACTGTTATTCAAATGAGAAATATCAGTTTTTTGAAGTATATTGAAGTCAGATTACTTATGGTTACATTGTTTATGTATTATTATGGTATGAGTGTAGATGTGAACATTTCGAAGATACCTTGGGTTAAATTGTTGCAATATTTATAGGAATCACTATTTTTTTTTAATAAGATGTAGCCTATGTTCCTCACTGATAATGTAGCTTTTATTATGTGAAAGAATAAAAAAAACGATTGAACATTTTTTGAATTTATACACAACAAACAAACATAAATTTATAAAGATGTGTATATACAGACGGTCGCCCAGGGTACTGAAAATTGCATTAAATATAACTGAACAATAACAAAGTATTTAATTTGCGAGTTTCGAAACGCCGAATCTATAAATAACAATTCGCTGCCCGCAATTCCGCATAGTTCATTCAAACTCCTTGAGCCGTTTTTGTTAACAGTAATGAAACTCTATGCATCATTTACACTCTATGCAACATTTAACAAAATTTATATGAAAACTAAACGCGTGGTGTGTACGTTCGTATGAAATTTTATGATCCCAGTGAATTATCTTCAAATAATACTAAGTAAAATCACTATAACTAGTAACATCTATATAATTTCATTCATAATATCGCAATTCGGAACTATATCAGTTGCATGAGTCAAGAGGACAGTTGGCTAAAAGACTACCAACTGCAACAGTGAGTAGGACGGGAGGATATGAATTAATTTCAAGGTCATTGTAATACCAGAAGACGCATTAAAGAAACTGCAACAGCGAGTACCTCACACATTTTATGTTTGCCAACAACGTGGTCATGCTGGCTGAATCGCTGCATAATGCGGGAACATAATGGTTTTCTATTTGAAGCTTAAAAACTCAACTCAACCGGTGCGACTAGCAATGAATTGATGAATTAGAACATATATTTTGACGAGCTCGGTGGCTCAGAGGTGAAATACGCGACTTTGACACCAACGGTCAAACGACGGGTTCGATTCCCACACAAGACAAACATTTGTGTTTTTTTTTTTTATATTAGTTCAGCATAGTGGCCCCTCTTTGCCTGATGGTAGGCGAAAGAGGAGCCCAAATCGCAACTGCAACTGACAACATACTACATCCCGTATCCTGTCAGTTGACGTTTTTAGTGACGGGTATAGACCTATTAAGAAAGCTGCTTGAATAATGAAGCAACGGCTAGTTGAAACGATTAATTTAAATCTACTGTATTTTCAATGACCCACCAATGAATTCGAAGGTGAGTAATGTATTCACCATTGATGTTTATACCGTATACTTTTCAGGACAAGAGCTTGAAGTGTGACCTCAATAGTGGGTGAAGAGCTTAGGGTATATAACGTCGCTCTATCTTATACTTATACCTTTTTGCACTTGAATCGATTTCGTACTCTTGTCTTGTACTCGGATTTAGATCTTTGCATTTTGTGCAAACACTTTTGCTCTTCGATGTACCGATAGTCAATTCAGTATCACTGGAGAGACTGTAGTACCGCCCATGTCTCAATTTTAATAAGAATAGAAGGCTTTTTCGTAGTTCACATACAAGACACGAGGACAGATTATACTCCTCCGTATTTTAGTCAGTCTAGTTCTTGGGTTGTTCCTATCTTACTATATTGTTACAATATATCTACATATATCTCACTCCACAGGTTCCACTATATTCGCCCTTAGTTTGAACGTGTTTTTGCTTAGGTACTTACATATGTAAGATTTTTCTTTTACTTTTATTTTCTTTGTGTTATATTTATGTATCTGTTTTTACTGTTGCAATGACTCATGTTATCAGTTCATGATATTTTAGTTAAAGAAGGTACAGATAGTATCTCTGCCTATATATGTATTACATATTCCTACTAAGCCTATAAAGGTTGGCTGGAAGAGATCTCTTACAGAGATAAGTCCACCTTTGTACATACTAAATATTTCTAACTGTATATGTTATGTATATTTGTGCAATAAAGATATTAACATAAAAATATGTATATACAGAGGAATTGACAACCTATTTCTTTTTTCAAGTCGGTTAAAAAGAGACCTGCATTGGCAAGTATGTTGGGAATTTATCTTCGTCAAAAAATAAAAGTGGCCCGCGAGGGTCCAGTGGCAAACAAAGAATTTTTATCACTCTTATCAATCTCAATTTCGAATATTGTATTTTAAACACATAATCGTATCAGTTCCAGTTGTTTTAATTGAAATAAATTGTTAGTAGATCGATTTTTAGATATACTGTATCTACTTTTAAAATCATAGAATATCATTATTCTAAAATCTTTTTTCGTTAATTCCACTTTCACTTCAGGAGCAAAAGTGGACTTAAAAAGATAAGACTTCAGGATAATGATATTTTATGATTTTAAAAGTGCTCACTTCCCGGAAGGTTCATTCTGTTCGTTTTCAAAATACATTTAGGAGGGAAGCGTGAAAGTCGCTGGAATAGGGAATTTTAGCGTGGACGTATTTCTGAGAATGGCGACATTTTTTAAGGTTAACCTTCTAATGCCACCACGAAGGAAATCGGAATTACTGTTGAGTGAAACTAAAAAAACCCATGCATCGCTTTCGAGGTGATTTTAGCAATACCATGAGACACATTTTTTTTTTCAAAGATTTTACATGAACTATTAAGAGAGACGAAATCTGTATTTATTGTTTTGAGCCAGTTCCGGTCATACAGCTCTCGCTGTGAGCTGGCGTCGAGTGTATGTTCTCTTTACCTGGGCCGACTCCTAGGGCTTTCTGCCCTTGGGTAAATTTTTTATTCCGCTGTTCGCGGTGTTGGGTTGTGGGAACTGGACTCATCTTCTCCTCTAGTGTCAGGGGTGGTATTTGCCGTGCCCGCGCCTATGCCCGTGCGCTTTTAGTGGTCTATTTCGCCCTTCTGGCTGTGGTGTTGGTTTTTGGTGCTGGTGCTCTTTTCTTCCTTTTCTCGGCGCGTAGGGTGAAGCAACGCAGAACAGGGTTGTGTCGCCCGGGGTTACACGACTGATCTACCCGTGCGCCCTTTCCCACGAAACCCAAACACTATATTAACCTAGCAAGATTGGGCTCCGTGAGTGAGGCACAACTGAGGCCAGCCGCGCAACTGATCCGGCGGCACACCCGACCTAACTAACAATCCTTGTGGGCGCGCCTCTAGCAGCCACCTACCCCGCTCACCTCTGCGAGTGACCGCCCCCGAGGTTCAAACACTACATTAACCTAGCAAGATTGAACCCCGGGAGCGGAGCCCGCTAGGGAGGAGGGCGGCAGAACAACCATTGACTCGCCCACTAACGAACCTAATCCTGTGTGTGTGTTCATTCCCACACATGTACCATCATAAGGTGGAAAAAAGTATTGGGTTTGGCCCTATTCGGAGTTTGTTTTTATTAAATCCCGGGGTATGTTTTTGGCGCTGCAGTCCGGCGGTCGAGCGTGCAGCGGCGCGAGTTTACGTAGATGTGCGTGGGTTGAGTTATCGGCGCGAGAGAACATGCGTTTGGCCATGGACGTTACAAACTCTTCCACTGTCTGCATTCGCGTGTCGCGCGCTATCATCTCGTTTAACACATACCGTCCTGCATTTGTGATGGTGCGAAGTGCAATATGTTGTTGGACCTGCAGGCGCCTTCTCTGTGTGGCAGAGCATAGCGCTAGCCAGGCAGGGGCTGCGTACGTCAGCCTGCTGCGGACGTATGTTTTAATTTACGTAAGCATCTACGCTTGTTTTCGTCCGCAGAGGCAGACGGGAACGGAGGACCGGTCTGAGCATGGCGCGGGCCGCCTTGGCTTGATTGACAGCGTGGTTGACTTGCGCTACCATGCTCAGAGATCGATCTATGTGGACCCCCAGGTACCGCACCTTACTTTCCCAGTTTATAGGCTCGTCTCTCAGTGTTAGCCTGGGTAGTGTCTTCCGGCCTGGTCCCACTCGTAGAGCGACGGTCTTCCCAACGTTGACCGCCATCCTCCACTCGTCGAACCAGTCGGGCAGTAGGTCCAGCAGGCGTTGCAGTCTAGACACGGCGACTTCCGGCTTGCGAGACGATGCGAAGTACGCGCTGTCATCCGCGTATAGGGCCAACATTACCCCCCTTTCTCCCTCGAGCCGTTTCTCCTCGGACAGGGTGGGTATATCATTTGTATAGACCGCGTAAAGAGCTGGAGACAGGCAGCTGTCCTGCGGCACTCCTGCCGCTATTTTGCGAGAGCTTGAGACTGCGTCCTCCACCGAAACCGTAAAAGATCTGTTCTCTAGGAAGGACGCCACTAGGCGCACGAGTTGTGGCGGCGTGCTTGTTTTGAGGAGGAGCAAAATCGACAGCCTTTTGAATAGACGTACGTAAAAGAGAACAGATAAACAAAATTGAGGCAGGCGATATCATGGTTAAAAATAAATAAAAATTAAAAATAAAAATTAAAGATAAAACGTCTCCTCCTGCGACAAATGCCTCTTCGCACATGGCGAACAATACAAAGTTATTTTTGGTATCCTTAAAATGAAGCTCTTGACTCATCCAGCACATACATCCTAATTTAATATCTTTTTATTAAGTTTTAAAAAGTCAGAAGAAGCCATAATGACATTTAATCAATCCATACGAAACACGTCGTCCGATGAGTACTCCTCGTATTATTAAAAATTGGCCAAGTGCGAGTCGGACTCGCGCACGAAGGGTTCCGTACCATTATCTATAAAAACGGCAAAAAAATCACGTTTGTTGTATGGGAACCCCCTTAAATATTTATTTTATTTTATTTTTTAGTATTTGTTGTTATAGCGGCAATAGAAATACATCATCTGTGAAAATTTCAACTGTCTAACTATCACGGTTCATGAGATACAGCCTGGTGACAGACGGACGGACGGACGGACGGACAGCGGAGCCTCAGTAATAGGGTTCCGTTTTACCCTTTGGGTACGGAACCCTAAAAATGGTTTGGAGAAAAATTGGGGTGTACAGGGTCCCTCCAAGATCTTCGGGGCCCAAGTCAACTTCACCTGCAAGTTGGTGCGCCTGCCGTTTGACAGATGAGGTTCTGGCGCCGCCTTTCCTGTAGGAGCTAGGAGGTCGGACGGCAGTCGCTCCCGTAAAAGCTACATTAAAAGCCAAATTATTTATATGAATAGAGGGAAAAGATCTTGTGCCACGGCCGACCCCTGAGATAAGTGGAAATGGGTTATCGTGTAATGGGCGGGCACGGCTAAGACGCGAGCCAAAAGGAAAATCCGCTTCGCGACCTGGGATATTGCTCTGCACGTTGACTGGACGCGCGAGAGAGCTAGCCAATCTACTCTCTAAGCGAAAGGTAACCATGGCTACCTGCAGGAGATTCGGTGAAAAAGCAGCAGATACCGGCTTATTGGGAACGGCTACAAGATGATCTACCTGATGATGTCCCAGAAGTTCGCGACCTGCGACATGTGCGCTGGTATCGAAGGAAAAACATTTCACCACCACTGATATAGGCTTCAGGCGACCATCACTAGGGCGATCCAGGCGGTGCTTGGAAAAACCAGGGGGGGACAAAAGTATGACAGAGAGACTATAAATAAAAGCCTGTGGTCCTTCATATAAGTGAGGTCGTTGACAACTGAATAGGCCTGAACAAGCCGAACGCCTCGCTCTGCTAGACCGCTTGGTACGACACCCTCTAGGGTTTAGAACACCCCATCATTCTAGCTGGTGCGGCGCGAAGACCTCGCACACTATTATTATTATATTATTTGAAGCTGTTTTTGAAGCTGAAAGATAAGGCCCTCGATGTAATTTAGTCGGTTAAGATCGCAACGAATATCCATGCCTAGCATATTCAGGCTATCTCGCATACTTAGGGAAGCGTCCTGAAGTCTGGAAGTGGGATATATGATGATTTATTATATCTAAGTAAAAAAGCCCCTTGAAAGTTGTAGATATACCTACATTACTATTATGTGACGTCCAGTAATATCAATCTCTGTTTATTTTACTATATATATATATATATATATATATATGTATATATATATGTATATACTATATATATATATATTATATAGATTGGCATGCTTTGGCGCTGTGTTGTATTGGCAATAATTTGAAGCAAGGCGAAAATAGCTTCAACGTATAAAAGTAGTGTTAGTTCTCTACGCCACAATATACCTAACTCAGTTATTACAAATATACAAGTGGGCCGATTCTCCTTTTCAATTATAGGCTATATATATCTATATAGCCTATAATTGAAAAGGAGAATGCCCATTTCAGAATGGAGTTTGGTTACAGTATTATTTAGTTGTAAGCTGTAAGACTTCATCTATGTGTTCGAATAAAAGTACGAGTACTACGGATTTACAAAACAAACCGCTAATAAAGTTCTTCATTTTAGGTTATTTTTTAACCGGTAATGTCACCTATATTTTTCGAGTGAATTGTAGGTAGCTGCTAGATATATTGTATTTGAGGCATAAATAAGTAAATATTTTTTTCTTCGACTTATATACGTAGAGCATATCCGTTACTACCAGTCGGCATATTTTTTTCGAGATCTTAGACAATCTTCGTCAAAATTCAGCACTGCCATATACATAATCAGATTATCACTTGATATTATCGGTATATTTCGAGAAGCTGAACTAGGCGTATTAAGACAAGAAATATGAAATTTCATGCATGCATGCATTTAAATGGTACTTGTTCTTACCGTATGTTAACTGTGCACAACTAGAAACCATGAATGGGCATTCTCCTTTCGTTCTTGTCATGGCGGATCATTTACTTATTTGTTAATATTTGATAAATACAATAGAAAGTAATCATTTAGATACCTACTGATCATTTCACGAGGGAAATAATGCCTACGAAAAATTCAGTTATAAAATGGGTCATTTTATTTATCATTGTCATGGCGGATCATTTACTTCTTTGTTAATATTTGATAAATACAATAGAAAGTAATCATTTAGATGCTGATCAATTCACGAGGGAAATAATGCCTATGAAAAATTCAGTTATAAAATGACCCGCCTCAAACTTATGTATTCTTCCGATTACAGAATAGGTAGTGCTCAGTTAGAATTTTGGCAACCTAATTTTTTGCTAAATATTTGCTAGTTTAGGCATTCATAGTATGACTTAATTGTGTCCTTGAATATGGCCATAACTGTACATGGAATACATAAGTTCTTAGTATGACTTAATTGTGTCCTTGAATATGGCCATAATTGTACATGGAATACATAAGTTCTTAGTATGACTTAATTGTGTCCTTGAATATGGCCATAATTGTACATGGAAAACATAAGTTCTCGAGGAGTCGCTGTGTTGTGTGTGAGCGATGTTTCTTACATTGGAAGTGTTCATATGTTATTATTACTTTACATCAGGCTGGCGGGCAAAAAATACATATAATATGGCTTACTTGTATCAATAATAAAATTATCCAAGTATTACTGCTACGAAACAAAAGAGATGTCACCATATCTGCGTCAGTGCCTCGAGATAGATTAGACGGGCTCGGTGGCGCAGTAGTGAAACGCGCTGTTACGCTACTTTGAGACCAACGCTCGTGGGTTCCATTCCCACACAGTACAAATATTTGTATACATGAACATGTCTGTTTGTCTTGGTCTGGGTATTTTCTATGTATAATAAGTATGTATTTACAAAAAAAAAAAATGTATTTACGTATGTTCATCAGTTGTCTAGTACCCATAACACAAGCTTCGCTTACTTTGGGGCTAGATGGCGCTGTGTAATTTGTCCGGCAATATTTATTATTATTTATTATTATATCTTTATCTATATTTAAAAAACCTTTTACAGTAGTAGTATTAAAATATAGTAGATAGCAACTTTATCCTGATCATATCTTAAAGATCATACTTTATCTTTGTTGAATAGACTGCAAAAGTTTTGAAACGAAGTTTTCATTGTGTCCTTGCTGGATTAATACGTGAACTTTGTAAAGGGTTATCTAAGTTTCAGGCACCACGTTTCTATTAATTACCTAACTTCGGTCACGATCAATATTAATTAATTAAGAAGTTTAGTTTGATGCCACGGGTTAAGGGTTGTCACCAATTTATTACTAATATGTATATCTTCAAAAAGTACGTCAACAATACTCTTTTAGGAAGGTTTAAATAAAATTGATGAATATCTAACCGACAATGATGTTTGAAAATTATTTAACACATGTACATGCAGTTGACATCATTATTATTATATTGTTGTAGTGACGTAAATTTTAAAAGATTAACATATAATTCATTTATTTGCCATTAGGTCCTTACGGGTACTTAGACACGGCTTGCGTACTTTAAATTAGATCATATTGAATCTAAATAATCTTTTTTAGTTTTAATATCTTTTTTTTAATCGACCAGCATTTCGAAAATGACCATTGACCATTTAAGCAGTGATATCAGATAAACCCACCAGCTTATTAACCAACTTGTCCCTGTTTCGAATCCTGGACATGTTGATTAAATTCGTGTTTTCGTATTTATGCACATATATTGGTAGTAAACGTACTCGCCAAAGAATGAAAACATCGTAATGGAACCTGTTAAGAAATTATATTTCAAAATCGCGTGACCTAACCAAAGAAAGGCCTGATTCCTCAGGATTGTGGATGGCTCGTGAGAGTCGTTCCATGTCAGCATCAGTATTATCTCAAATCGTTAGGCTTAAATAGCACAACCCGATAATTCTAATGGATTAGGAACAAAGTATAACGGTAGGAAAAAAACTGAGGATTCCGTAAAAAAATATTTTCGCAATGTTTTTTTATTTATTGTGATGTAACTACAAATTTACAGTTTTCAAAATTTTTCCTATACGTGTACTACATGACACTACTTCTTACTAAATTTCGTGATTCTAGGACAATGGGACCCTATTGCTTTTGATTCCCTTACGAGTGTCAAAATATACGCATAAACGAGGCATAAACAGTCGTATCTTTTGATTACGTTGACTGAGGAGTTGGAGTTTTTCACTGCTCGAAGGGACTGTAGACCTAAGTATCTGATATTAATTTCAGCTTGATAACGCTACTTGTCCCTGAGAAAAGGGGTCTTGACAGACAGACAGAGAGGCAGGCAGACAGACGGACAACAAAGTGATCCTATAAGGGTTCTGTTTTCCTTATGTGGTACGGAGACTTAAAAAAGAGTTGTTTACTTTAATTGTAATATCAATTTACGATTAAAACAAAAACCTACACTATATTGTGAACTTACTACCCGCCTAAGCTCAATGGCAAGTATAGAAGAAACCTTTACATTTTTTTTATTTCATCATTCTTAATCACTACTAATACAGACTTGCAGATTCCAATAAACGCTTCTGACTGACAATACAATGTACCTTCGATTAATGCGTTATACGTTCCATGATACCGTTAGTACGTCAGAAAGTAAAATGTTTAAGGAAACTATCAAAATTATAAAAAAAGTTATGTCTAGAAGATGGTAGAGCTGATTTTTAATATTATTATATCTCTTTTGTTCACGGGTTTAATCCCGGTCATTTGATAGGCGTGCACGGGGATATGAATCCAACGCGTAGAGGCCCCTTCGAAAAAAATGATGTAATGTATTATACCCACCGTGACCTGCTTCAGGGGATATTAATAGGATAATATACCCATGAACAGGTCACAGCAGGTATTGGAACTATTAGAAATATGTCGGAAAAAAGTGGGCTATTAAAATGAGATCTGGAGGGATTATTAGTACTGGGCTATTACAGAAGAGGGACGGACGCCTGCCATAACTATCATATTTGATATTACTCCTGGCGGTGGTGGCTCCTGAATGGACCCCCGAAATGCCAGAGAAAGCCGGCCGAAGGCAACACCGGTGTGAGCGACTCAGGGGTGTCGAGAGGTGAGCTGCGCTTTCTCCGAAGTTACTCACGGCGTTATGCCCTTTAACACTTCCACCCCTGTAGCATATCACCCGATAAAGCAATATGCTCTATCGACTCCTCTCTGGACGGCCAATAAAGGCAAGCCAGAGCTAAGAGTCCTGCGGGCCTTCTTAACTTTCCACTCCGACCGATGAAGACACACCGGAGACGAAGGCCCTGATCGACTCTCTGGAGCACTCAGGTACCCGTGGTGTCGTTACGCACCAACAGCTCGCCGCAAGCTGCCCTGGGGGTATTATTTTATTATACCGATTATTTTAAGCTAGAAAATTGTATAACGTCCATTATAGATATAGCTTTATTACGGAAGATCAGAACAACCACAAAAACGGAGCCGGAAAAGCAGCACCACATTACCATTATATAAGGCTTCCATTGAAATATATACACAAAATTTCATCCACCTCGGTCCAGCCTACGTGACAAAAACAAGTGCAGGAGAATTATGCATATTAAGATATATATATACGAGTACATACAACGTCGGAAGGCATACAAGCGTGCCCACCATAGGTAAAGTGGTTATCGTAGCCAATTAATGATTGCAATTAGTTTTAGAATGCAAGGTTTGCTGCTAACAGAATAACGATGAGCTCCGTGGCTAAGTCGTGAATGACGCAACTTTCTTTTAAGAGAAGTAGGCCGCATCAAAGCACGTATGAGGAAATACCTCCCCCTCACAGAAAACCGTAGCCAAAATAACAACTCCCTAGGGGGTTGTTGTGTACCTGCTTGTAAGTGAGGTCACCAGTAAGCTCCTAAGGTGTTGCTGTATAAGCAGCAGCAGCGATATTTAATATAATTACAAGCGTTGATAGGCTACGGTAACTGCTTTACATCAGGTATGCCATATGCTTGTATGCCTCCTGACGTTGTAGTAAAAAAAAACTCCTTAGGAGCTTACTGACAACCTCACTTATTCACAGAAATACAACAATCGTCGAGAAAGCTGTTATTTGGCTGCGGTTTTCTGGGCGATAGAGGTACTTCCACAGCATTTGATGTGCCCCACAATCTTTTAAAAATGTACAAAGATTTTAATTTATAATCTAATTTTATTCAAAAACCTTTTTAAGAGAGGTAGGGCGCACCAAAGCAGGCGTCTGGGGAAGTGCCTCCACCTCACAGAAATCCCTAGAGGGTTGTTGTGTTCCTGCGTGTGAGTGAGGTTACCAGTAAGCTCCCAAGGAGTTGCTGAGTAAGCAGCAGAGGAGGCATCGCGCAAGTGATACTTAATAATTATATCGCAAGCGTTAATAGGCTACGGTACCCGCTTTACATCAGGTGGGCCGCATGCTTGTACGCCTCCCGACGTAGTATAAAAAAAAAAACATTCTTCGTACACGCATCAGCTGTGTAATGAATATTTTCTCCAACTTTTTTGTAAGTCTTAGTCAGTAAATTATTACTATACGGTTCTTTTATTGGTACACAAAAAGAGATGGCGCATCAAAAGTATTGGGGTTAATAGCCAATTGAATTAATTTAATTGTCAATAATAGGTGTGCGGGTCTGGGACTGTATGTATTATTTAGAGAAAAATAACAAGCAAGGTGGCAATGAATATTTTACTGAGTACCGAGCTATCAATCTGATAATATATTAAAAGCATTATAAAAAGACATACCAAAGACGATTACAAAAATAGTTCCTAACAGGACTGTGTGATATAGGTGTGAGAGAATTAGCTCCCAAACTTACATTGAAAGCATTTTCTGCGTCTTTATTCAATTATTTTACTGTACTCTCTCCTCTCTTTCCTCCATCACTCTAATCATTCCAGAAGCTCTGTTTTATGCAATAAAATATAATTTAAGGAAACATATACGTGCATAAACTTAGTGTCACAAGTTTAATTTTAAACATTCCAAATGTTATTGACAACCCTATAGTTAGATTCGACGATGGTTTAACTAGGTTTTCTGCCTACTCATTATGATTGGACCCTTTTTGCATTCAAATTTAATTTATCTAGAATGTTGTAAATTGTTAAATTAAATTGAGAAGTATTATTATTATTATTATTATTATTAGAGTATCGGTATTCAAGTACCTATCTAAGATTTCTAGGCCGAGGTATTGAGTTGCAATATCTTCAGGGGTTTCTGAAAGTAATTTCTATCTTAGAATTCTTGTTGATTTTGGTAAAATAGAATTCAAATCTTAAATATGTAAAGTAGATCATAGACGTAGGCAAAAAAAATTGTCAGCGGATAATTTAAACTGACAGTTATATATACAAATTTAATAATTCAGAATACGGTATATGAACGTTCATGCGCAAAAATATTTTTTTTAAGAAATTAACTTTTCATTTAGATTCTGTAAAATGAATTTACTAATTTAGATTAATTTTGCACAAAGCATGCAAGCATACTCGCTAAGTGATTATCGTAGTTTATGAACGCTAGTAATACAGGCAGTATCGGTCGCGCGACGATACTCCTGCTGCTAACACAGCACTAGTTGTATTACGCTACAGCGATTCCTAAGGAGCTTACTGATAACTTCTTTCACTTGCACAACTATTCTTCAAGAACTGTTACTTAAATTAGGATCACGGGTCTGACCTCTACGGTAACACAATTGTAGACCCATCAGTAGTAGCATGAACCAATAAATAACTTGACAGCGCATAATAGCACCCTTCTCTCACCAGACATTAGTGTCTTACTGATTCTAGCCTACGTTCAAGTATGAAGATTTAACATTTTGAACATCCGTCAACTTGCCAGTTAGTGCTGCGACTTTTGCTTCACCGCCGAGCTGGACCCATAGCGGTGGGTTCAGTTTAAAACAATTTCGTTTTATCGATTCTTCATTTGATTGTTTCTTTCATGGGTAATATGTGAATGTACAAGTAACTCCTTTTGTGTATATCTAGTAACATCAGGTTCATTCGGCGTAAGCTGAAATTTTTGGTCTTATAACCTCAGAGTACTTTTGCACTAACTTTAAATATGGCTGTTCCACTCTGATCTCTGTGCAAATTACCCACAATCTCGTTATTTTAAGGAGCCCATCTGAGTAAAATTTCTCTCATGGGATAGCAGATTTTAAGATTTTATATCAACTTGGCAAAATATAAATGCACAGTTGATTTTGCGCGACAATAAAGACAGGTCTTTATTAGCATAACAAGACCCAAGGATAACGAAAATTTTCAACCAACAAAACGCTACTTGCATAGGGAAACCTAGTACATAACACATTTAAAGTGAACACAATGCTTCGCTCTGGACATCTCACAGCCACAATAAGCGTGTGATATCCATCAACTATATTTCTAAGATATTTCGCTTTGCCCTTCTAGAACTATTAACTAAATTACCTTGAGGAAATACGCGCTGATCGATTGAATCTGAACCCAGTTTCCTAAGATTCCTACTAATTTTCTACTGAAAAATTACGGTAATAATTTGATCTAACCTGCTTCTGCCACCAACAAATTGGTGCAAACAGTACACAAAGCAGATTAGATCATTTGCATGTTAATTTGACTTCCGCAAAGTAACGCCTGAATCTACTAACAGTTTTAATGTAATTGTTCATATGCAGGTGTATACGGATAGCAGCACTCTAGTGATCGGGACAAATTGCTTATCCAATGGATATAAAGCATGATATGTTCTAAATATTTCTTCAAACTGTTAACGAACAATCATGACGTCTTTGATATTATTCTCGCTCAGAACAACATTTACAATGAAATATCTTACAGCCGCTAATTTCAGGTGACAATTAAGTATTAATAGACATTTATTTTTAAATTGCCACACAGCATGATATAAGGATCTCGTTTGTATTTATATGACATTAAGTCGTAAACTATACTGATACACACTAGTAATAGGTCTTGTTGCTTCCATGGCTTCCATTAAACCGCCGATGCACCCCAGTAAAGGTTCTTCCTGTTTAACACCAAGATTCATATTGAATTTTCATTGCATCGAGATTCATAATTCAGGCCCTCGTCAAATCAAATGTCTCGTGGTTTCCATGCCATGTCTGGTTCAAATTTCCTTTAAATGAATTTAAGAAAGGCAATATTACAAATTCCTTTGTCTATGTTATAGTAATGTTTGTTTTATATTACTAATATGTTGGCAAAATCTATGACACTTTTAGAAGTATCTTGATACGCAAGATGTCGTAATTTCTTGATTTTTGTTATTCATTGCCAATATTTGTCTAATGTTTGTGATTTAAAACTAAATTTTGAGAACAGGGGTTGCCCTGTCTAATGACTGAAAACATGTTTCCTGTTTTGACTATGCACCAATGTTATTGTACTAATGGGCATTTACTATTTAAATGGTTCACAGAACTAGAGTGATTTCAAAGATATATAATCCTATACGTTAATATAAACCCATGATCAATACCAACAGAGGGAAGTAGTAGTAAATAGTACCTCAGTTAATTTCAGCGGCAAATAATTTTAGTGTATAGGTCTGAAATTCGACTGCATATAGAATTCTGTCCGTTCTGACCTTTAGAAGCTACGCAACCTTGTCGAAGAATTATTGACGATCTCAAGCACGTACACTATATTGAACGCTTAAGTCTAAATAGAGGCATTGCCTCAATTTGAGTGTTAAACCTACCAGTGTAATAATGGGAAATAGGTTACGTTCAGAGGAGGTTTTAATATGATGCTTACAGACACCTTCTACATTCCCACTATTGTCTCTCGACAGGGAATTCAACCTTAAATGGGAGACTAAAGGTATATTATTACGTCAGGGAGAGTTTATTCTACAAAGGCTTAAGAACGATTATACTAACATGAGTGACGACACCATCGAACCCTTCAACGACAGACTATAATCGTACATTATTGACCTGTGACCGGCTCAAAAATCATAATAATTTAAAAATCTATTTTTTTAACAAAAAGATTAATGTCATATTTTTGCGCGGTACGTTACTGCGGGTTACGCATTTAGTCATGCTTTAAAAAATCGGGTTATTTTCATAGGGGCGTGAAACGCGATTGGCACGCGAGAAACCGCTCGGTTTGCGTCACTTTCCAACACGTAAATTGACTGACTCAACGAAACTTTCCAATTAAGCCATTACACAAATGACGGGCGACGTAACTTTGAATAAATATCGCCTGTAGACTTGTTTTGCAAACGGTAATGACTCACGGCTAATGTGGACTTTTGAACCTTTTTATTCAGCACGATCCGATACTTCCTACTAGTAGATAATTCCCTTGATCCTTCTTTTTACCATATACCCTATTAATGACACATGTTTATTAAAAGTTTGTTAATGGATCGCAGTAAAATAATAATACTCTAGAGGTCTGCAATGTTCTTGTCAGTGAGAAGGGTTCTAGTAAGCTCCTGACAAATGTTTGTTTTGCCCAAATTTATAAATTTATAGTTTAATTAATCTCTCAATATTCGAAAATAGTAATGACTGTCTGACA
Source organism: Pyralis farinalis (assembly GCA_947507595.1). Lineage (NCBI taxonomy): Eukaryota > Metazoa > Arthropoda > Insecta > Lepidoptera > Pyralidae > Pyralis > Pyralis farinalis. Next base: position 22,041,608 of record OX382270.1, read on the forward strand.
AACATAAGACTTCTTATTAGAAGGGTATCGAATAATTTTCTAATAGTCTATAAATACTATAAACATAAACATTTTTAAGAGTACAAATAGGGATATTTAGCCAATAGTACGGAACTAATAATATTGCAGTTCCCTTGTTACAAACTGTAATGCTAGACAAGTTTGAATATGAAAGTCACTGATATAATCGTGTCGTTGGGTGCAAATAGGTCTTAATGCAGTCGGTACTAAACTTGGGCGACATGCGATAGATTCGTTTAATGGCAAAACTTTAGTCATGACATCTATCTACTACCAATGTTTATGTTGGGTGTGCTATTTGAAATTTAACGTGAAGGTAAAGGGTCGGTTGTTTCGAACAACTTTGTACTAAACTCTGGTGATAACAAGTCACTTAATAAAGAACATTATAATATACACTTTTGTTTTGTTAAAAGAACGGTCGTAAACCTTCTGAGGCGATATCCATAATGTTTTATCTTAACATATCTATCTGATCTAACGATCTGACGACAGTCAGTCAGACTAACAACTGGTATCTGGTTCATTTCCTGGTACGAGTATACTCATAGAACACTAAATTCATGTTTTCAAACTTATGTACATATTTGTAATAATAACTTGCTCAGCGGTTGATGAGCTCGGTGATGCTGTCGTGAATGACGCGACTTTGACACCAATGCTCGTGGGTTCGATTCCCACACAGGACAAACAATTGTGTGCAAGAACATGTCTGTTTGTCTTGGTCTGGATGTTTTTAAGAGAGGTAGGGGGCATCAAAGCAGCCAGTCTGGAGAAGTACCTGGAGAGTTGTTGCGTTCCTGCGTGTGAGTGAGGTCACGAGTAAGCTTCTAAGGAGTTGCTGTGTTAGCAGCAGAAGTGACATCGCGCAAGTGTTACTTAATGTATTACCAGCGTTTATAGGCTACGGTAACCACTTGACATTGGGTGTACCGTATGCCACCCGACGTTGTATAAAAAAGGGAAAGCATTGTGAAGAAACTCATACATTTAGATCTATTGAAATTATATTTGAAATAACATGTGATCTAACCTAAGAATGTTCTAGTTTCCCCTTTGAGTTGTGGAGATCTGACGTCAGATATTTTTGGGTCCTATCGTATGTTGATCGAAGTGACATAAAAGTTACATACATACATATCATCACGCCTGTCTCCCATTGGGGTAGGCAGAGACTATAGAACGCCAGGTGCATCGATCCAAACATACCACTTTCGCTTCTTCCACGCTAAACACTAAAGTTATTATAATTATATAATTCTTTCAACGGTGGATTGAAGAGAAGATAAGAGTATAAAGGGTACATGCTACACTGTATTTTTTATACAAAGTCGCGAGGCATACAAGCACTTGATATAAAACGGTTACCGTAGCCTTTTAACGCTTACAATACGTTAAGTATCACTCGCGCGATGTCTATAATCGCACATTACCTGCATTAGCACCTATGCTGCTAGCACAGCAACTTTTTTTAGTTGAGTTGTTATTTAGCTGCATTTTTCTGTGAGGTGGAGATACTTTCCCAGACATGCTATTTAGATGCGCCCTACCTCGCTTAAAAATATCCAGACCAATACAAACAGGCATGTTCATGCACATATATCTTTGTCCTGCATGGGAACCGAACTCACGAGCGTTGGTGTCAAAGTAACGTAACAGCGCGAGTATTCTTACCAAGTCTTTAAACTTAGGTAGCGGACTGCGTCAAACCTAATGGATTAGGAAAAAGGAAACGATGGGAAGAAGAAGATCTATCGGTATATTTTGATTTTTGACGAACTAGCAGCTTCTCTGTGCCTACTCCGCAAGAAAATTGGCGTGAAGGTATGGTGTAGGTGTAATTTTTATAAAGCCTCATCTGCACGTGATAGATCTTGTCAAATGAGAAAAATGAACATTGCGATATTTAGCATCAGTCCGCAGGGAAAGTAGTAGTGGTGGTAAGAACAATGAATCATATCAAAAAATACAACTCCCTGATACCGATTGTTCGATCGTTGTTTTCCTGCAAGTGAATAAGATTACCAGTATGTTCCATTGTAGTTTCTGCGTGAAGTACATTGTGATGCAATCCCTTGCAATCCCAAACTACTGCATTGCCTACATAACCAATTTCATTTCAAAACTCAAACGAACCAATGTTCTGTTAGAAATCACAACGCTTCGTAGAATTCTGAATTTCTAACATTTGTTTACTTGAAAGCTAACTTGAAACTTCAACCATAAAACGTCATACGTCCATCCTCCCGCTGACAATTGGACATGTAGGCAGTAATACGTCGGTTGTAGGGTACACAAACATAAAATTTAATACTGGAAGCACAATTCTAGTTCTTGTATCACAGCAATAGAGCTCTAGATAAACGCAACACAAAGTTGCCGCAACTACCTGCGTTATGTGTTGGACAGTTTGACATTAGAACGCGACTATAAGTAGGCAACTGGAGTAGCGATATGGGTATCTAATATTTGTATGAAGTTTGCGTCATAAATGTCACCGGAGATACTCGTTTATATACAACAGATACAAAATCGATCGATGTGATAGGCTAAAGGGAGGGCTATGTCTCATTATTTAAATGAAATATTGATGATGTAATTTGTTGTGACTAAATTAATTAATTATAGTTCTTTGTCCTTCTGTGACGTCGTCACGTAGACAGTAATAAGCAGAGCCATCTATCTATCTTTGGTGTGACATACATAAAGATAGGCATGATAAGTTATATTATTTATGGGTATTTTTGAGAAGAGAAACTGTGAAATATAAAATGTAGATAATACATTCACTCGCAAGGATACAACGATATTTCAGGCAGTTGTTATGTGGCTACGGTTTTCCGCGAGGTGGAGGTACTTCGCCTAGAGGAGCTGCTTTGATGCTCTCTAAAAACACCCAGGTCCGGATAATTTATTACTTGTTTAGTACCCATATCACGAGCTTCGGGGCTTTCTTACCTTGGGGCTAGATGGCGCCGTGTAATTTGTCCGATAATGTTTATTTATCTTGTTGTCCCTTGCTTGATCACATTATTTTCTCATTATTGCTAAGTTCCTCGAAAAGTGTATTTTATGCGTTATTTCAATATCGGTAATGTGTAAATACGCGCGAAGTGGAAGAATTCCAATCTCGAGTCACAGAGCAGACGTCTCGCAATATTCAAACAAACGTTTTATGCATACTAATATTTCTCTTGCCATGAAGATATTGAATCCGGTATACAATAACGTGGAGACTGTTCGATCCGATACATTGCTAATATTCATCCTTGGAAGATTTCAACTGTATAAGTAGCTCATTGGCGAGTTATAAGTCAACGTTATCCGCTCGCAAATTCCTTTATCTAGTCGTTTCTTCATCTTCCTTGCGTTATACCATTTCCTAATCCAGTAAGCAGGGTCCGTTACCTATGCTTAAGGATTTGACGACGATACTGCTTTTTTTCATAGAGCGACTACCGTGAGACCTCCACCATCCAAAACCAGAACTTTCTTACGCTACGTCACACGTCTTTCTAAATATAATTATCTTGGGGTCATGCGGGTTACTTACTATGTTTTCCTTCACCGTCGAGCAAATAATAATTACAAATATGTGCATAGATCTGGAAGCACTAATTTAGTGGTACATACATACCCACACCAGAATTCAAACCGCGGATCCTCGGTTCCTGGGGAGAATTAAAAACCTGAAAATGCGTCCATTCGAGCAGTCTGTGCTTCTAGACTGAGAGCTAGTGATCGGTAGACTTACGGTATTTTAGCAAACTGAATATTGATGCTGGTTATACTGTTAGGGCTGCCGTAAGTGAAGTGGCGATTCACTATCCTCGGCGATGGTTCCTTTGGGCGTGGCGTTCCAGAAGTCCAAGAACGTCAAAATTCACTTTTGAAACGTTATCGCAGGTATCTGCCGTTTTAATATCTTAAAGTATATAATTTTTGTTATTAAAAAAAATCAATGGCAGACATATATTGCGGTTCCAAATTCCAAACAAAAAATTTGATAAATTTGCGTTATTTCAGCAAAACTAAAATTTATATATTTATTTACATTATTATTTTATATCTTGTATCGCAGGTTATAATACCGCTCATTTGAAAAGTGTGCGCCCTTTTAGTTATAGACCCATTTGAAAAAATTCATTTAATGTTGTAAATATTTATTTTACATGCAATTTGATCTAACCTGCTTTGCGTGCTTCCGCCACCAATTAGTTCATGCGGCCTAGCGCCGGCCGGGACCCACCCACTACTGTTAGTACTTGTAAATAGTAGTAAATAATAGTAGTAAATAGTAGTAATTCTGCATGTCACACCTTCTACCCCCGCGTAAAAAATTTTATCAAATACACAGTTTACTAACCAGGAAATCACACTTTTGGAAAAGGGTATAAAGTACAGTATCCCCCCCAAAATAACACAAACATCCCTTGAAAACCTGGCGGTTGACGCGGAGGTCGCGGTTATTAGAAATAAAAAAGATAATTTCTTAAAGCACTCCATAGCCCAACAACTTAAGTGTTTTCCAAATCAAAATACCGTTAATATTGAGGCCAAGACGTTGGTATCTGTCAGGCAGAGAATTTTAACCGATAATATTGTTTTATCTAAAGCGTATAAAGGAAATACGTTAGTCATCATGGACCGTAATGAGTATAACTCCAAAGTCAGTGACGTTTTACAGACAGACAGCTTTTTGACGGTAAGTCAAGATCCCACCAACAAATATTTGGCCCAATTAAAGTTAACTGTTAACGGCTCGAAATATATCTTTCCGGATAATTCATATTCAAAATTCAAAATTATTCCCATGAATCCCCATTCTCCTATGCTTTATGGTTTACCAAAATTACATAAAATCAATATTCCAATAAGGCCAGTTGTGTCGTACATTAGAGCTCCCACCTATAAGTTGGCAAAATTTCTTAATGTACATATCCGTGAAAAGATATCTTTTGAGCCAAAACACAGTCTTAAAAATAGTTTACATTTAATTGATAGTATAAAAAACTTAACACTACCCCCTTCTTCCAAATTAATTTCACTCGATGTTGAAAGTTTATTTACTAACGTACCTTACGAGGATTGTCTAAAAATCCTCAAGTCCTCTTTAGAAAGTAAATTCATTCATCCTGGCGAGACAGATGACATATTACGATTGACAAGACTTTGCATGTCTCAAAATTATTTTCAGTTTGATAATAAATACTATTTTCAAAAAGAAGGGTTAGCAATGGGGTCCCCTCTTAGTCCATTGATGGCTGACTTATTTATGGATAATTACGAACGCGAACACATAATCGGTAAACCACACATATTCTATTACTATAGATATGTCGACGATATTCTCATATGCTGGACAGGTACCAATCGTCAATTGGATCTCTTTGTTCCCAAATTAAATAAAATCCACCCTAAAATTAAATTCACTTTAGAAATAGAACAAAATAGTTCACTTCACTTTTTAGATTTAACCATAACTAAAAATCAATCCCTCCATCAATTTTCGATATACCGTAAACCAACTCATACCGATACCACGATTCCCGCGTCATCCAGCCATCCTTGGCAACACAAGCTCGCAGCGTATAAAACTATGATACACCGTTTGATGAGCGTTCCATTAAGTAAGGATAATTACAACAAAGAACTTGATGTAATATATCAGATCGCGAAGTCAAACGGTTATTCCAAATCTACCATCGATAAATTATTGCGTAAAAAAACGAGTAATATCGTTAACAGACTATTGTACGCGGTTCCATATATTTCGACAAATAAATACACTGCGAGTTTGTCATACCTGGGTAAAATCACTGACAAAATAGTTCACATATTTAGAAAAAATAACATACATGTTGCTCTCAAATCCCATAATTCACTCAGGTCACTTTGTAACACTAAAGATAAAATCCCGCCCAATAAAAAATCCGGCGTCTATAAGCTGTTCTGCGATGAATGTGAACACGTTTATATCGGGCAAACTGGTCGCAACTTTATAACACGATTTCACGAACACGTATCGGCGTATAAAAACAATCGCCCAGAAAGGTCACACTTCGCCGAGCATCTTATTGACAAAGGACATAACTTATCCCCCACTAATACATATCAAATTTTACACACCATAGACAAAGGTTTAAAACTAAATATTAGGGAACAATTAGAAATTAATAAACATAAAAATTCTAAAATTACTCTCATGAACAAACAGACTGACGTAAACCATTCCCCACTATTAAATATCTTTTCGCTCACACCATCCACCCCCACCCTCAATTCAATATAAGGGACGGCACTGCGATGGATTTGTCACTTGTAGCATGTTATTCTTACGATTAACGTCTACAACGCCTGATGATGCCTCGTGGAGAGGCGAAACACGTGTCGCAGCGACGACCAGGCCAGTCGTGGCAGCGACGGTGGTGGTGGGGGCATGCGGATTCTGTTCCAGATGACGGACGACCGCAGCAGCCGAAGCAGAGACTACCGGAGCAGCCATGGCAGCGTCGGCATGTACCAAGTACTAACAGTAGTGGGTGGGTGCCGGCCGGCGCTAGGCCGCATGAACTAATTGGTGGCGGAAGCACGCAAAGCAGGTTAGATCAAATTGCATGTAGATTTGATTTTCGCAAAGTAACGCCTGAATCTATTAAATATTTATTTTAACAAAAAATGCAAATCAAAAAGTAAATACAAAGTAAATATTACATAAAAATATTCAAAGTGAAATTTGTGTATCAAAATCATCTATATATATAGATATATATATAAATCATTTTATTTGTACGAGTATGTCCTCTATGGACACGGCTGGGCAGATTTTGATGAAATTTTCAGTGAATCTTCAGGTTAGCCCAGCGGGTGATCCTGTGAAGTTTGTTAACGGTTGTATCACCCGTGCGAAGCTGGGTCGAGTAGCTAGTTAATTATAAAGAATGTTTTATGGTTCTTCCTCGGAACTACCGAGTTCTGTCGATTCACTACAACAATCGAAATCTTCTAAGTTTTGGGGATTTTCATCATCGGAGACTGTCTAGCTTCCTACACATTTTTGTACCATAGACTGAAAAACTAGGGTTTTCCAAGTCAACCAAGATTCAACAAAAAAAAAAGAAAATAATCATTTCCGGTTCGTTTATATCTATTACGGTTTCACTTAGTATTCGATTTTCGAAATTTTAATAACATTTATTCACAAACATCAATTCACAATAATGTATGAGTACCGATTCACTCTCAACCCCTGTAAGAGTGAGCGAGTCAGTATCGTACATTTTTTTTTACAACACAGAGAGGATTATATCGTCTGCCCGCATGTTGGAACTGATCTTTGTGTCTGTTTCTTCAAATATATAGGATAGAATAGATAGATAAATAATAATTATACAATACAACATAACTTCAATCTTCTGAAAGGGGCCTCTACGCGTAGGATGCATATCACCGCGTACGCCTATCACATGACCGGAACTAAAACTCGTGATGCAAGAAATATACGTAAATAAATATATTAAAGAATTAAATTTATTTCAAACAATAATATAATTTCAAGCTTTGCTGAAATAATGCACACTTTTATCAAGTTTTTAAACTTCGAAATTTTATAAAACACGCTTGGAACCGCAATAAGTGTCTGCCATTGATTTTTTAATGACAAGAATTATATACTTTAAGATATTAAAATGGCAGACAACCTCACGATCACGTTTTTAAAGTTAATTTTGACGTTTTGAACTTCTGGACACGCCCATAGGAACCATCGCCGGTGATAGTGAACCCCCACTATACCTACGGCAGGTCTAAGTCTAGTATAACTTGCATCAATATACGGTTTGCTCAAATACCGTAAATCTGCCGATCGCTGGCTCTTAGACCATCCAGTAAAATGAGCTTGTATGTCTACTCACTGCTTGAACTTGATAGACGAATCATAATGATTTTCACCATACATAATTTCCCTGCTCCATCAGAAGAAGAGTCATCAGTCCAAATTAATTACCACCAAAAGACTTAAATGCCCACAATTTTGAAGAGTTCAAAGGCGTTAACGCGCGTGTCAGTCTTAATCAAACACATAAGTTAACCGTATTAAAGTATTGACTGTAGCCTATCTATGGATGGGTTTAATCATCTCGAGATTCTCTAGGGCACATAAAGCTGTCGGTCTTAGCTATTTTCGGTGGATGATAGTCGATAAGCAAAGAGACGTAGAACACAGACCAACTCAAGAAGTACCTCCATGTCACGGAAAAATGCAGCCAAATAACAACTCCCTGGAATGATGTTGCGTTTCTGAGAGTGGTGTTACCACTAAGCTTATGAGGAGTCGCTATCGGGTCGCAACGCGCGAGCAATATTTCTTGTATTTCAAGCGTTAAAGGACTACGGTGACCTCTTTACAATCAGTGCGTCGTAAGCTTGCATGCCTCCCGACGTTGTATTAAAACAAAATATTAATGCCCAACTTTGATAAACTCGTAGGCGTCGATGAGCGTATGAATCTAAATCATACGCATAACACACATGGATTGACGTACGCTTTACTTGTCCAAATTAGGTGTTCGAGTTTGAGAAACCCACAATATTTATTTCATTTGGTTGAATTATTTGTCTGGCTACAACGAATACCTGCACTACCCTCATTCAATACTCATTTAATTAGGAAATTGACCTACTTTTCTACTGGCGCTAATAAAATATGCAGATTGGCTTTGATCAAAACGTTCTTTCCATTGAACGAGTTACTGAATAATGAAATTGAAACTATTGAATATGTAAATTGAATACGAAACGCATCACACTGTCTTGTAATTGAATTATTTTCTAGATTGAACATTCATTTATTTTGATTTAAGCAGTGTAAATGTGCGAGTTTGCGCACTCTGGAGCTATTCAATGTTACTACACATTGAGAAATAGGGTGTTATCATACTTATTATTTTTAGCACGACTGCAGGTATCAAATTACATAAAGATGCCGGGTGTGTAGCTATGACTATATACTCCAAGTACGGTTGTAACAGAACTAGAATCGTTTCACGAGTATTTTTTATACAATGTTGAGAGGCACACACCACTCTATGAACTCTTGCAATATACGAAACATCGCTTGTTCGAACTATGCTGGTAATGTAGCAACTTCTTAGGAGCTGTACTGGTAATTACACTTACTCGCAGAAATACAACAACCCTCCAGGTGGTTGTTATTTGGTTGCAGTTTATTTTTGAGGCGGCGGTATATATCTCAAGTCAGGCTACTTTTCTGAGACACACTTCTCTTAAAAACATCAAGACCGAGACAAACAGACATGGTCATGAACAATGTTTCCCTGGTGTCGGAATATAGCTCACGGGCCTTGGTGTTAAAGTAGCAATGCAAACCACACCGGTAACCTTATCTGCTCAGTGTAAAAGAACGATAGTTCTCAATAGGATGTTTATTAGTAGTAGTCTCCTCCAAGTATGGAGAGCTGGCGTATGGTGCTAGTGATATTTATTTAATATTATATTTTAAGAAAACAAGAACGTATGTTTTGGACTGCTGATCAATTTAATATACCTACCTATATATTGACAATTTATTAACAATAAATAAAAGTAACTAAACAAAAATACAAAGATGAAAAAACTGAAATTAACATGAACATATCAGTTTGTCTTGGTGTGGTGTGGGTATTTTCTATTATAAGTATGTGTTTACAAAGAAAAATATTTACGTATGTTTATTAGTTGTTACCCATAACAATCGCTTCGCTAACTGTGGGGCTAGATCAGTGTAATGTGTCTGATAATATTTATTTAATATTTATCAAAATAGGATCAAAGCAAAAATGGATATAATGATTGGTGATTCCTTCAAGAGTTATTTAATAACCTGAATCAATTTGTAGTGTCTTGACATGAAAATATATTAAAATGATAAGGCTACATAATATACAATTAATTACAATCGATTATTGTACGAGGTGGCAATTAAAAGACAATTAACATATTATAATATTAATATTCTGAAGGTATGTTGATACTATTATTATGGTATTATCTAGCATTATGTAATTATACAGGTATAATATCTAGTTATACAAAAGAATACAGTAGAATTCAGTGTTCTACTATTTATTTCGTATAGTGTTAGAGGAAGGCTTACTACTGAATGTGAAGAAAACAAAGATAATAGTATTTGAAAGAGAACTAATGTAAGGATTACGGTTGATGATGAAGTGTTGGAACAAGTGGATGAGTTTGTATATCTTGGATGCGTTTTCAGCAAGGTAGGTGGAAGGTACACCGTAGATATGGAAAGACGAGTGAGTGCTGGAAATAGTGTAAATGGAGCGTTCGGAAAACTTCTTGGCAGTAAAAACTTGAGCCAGAAGGCACAACTCGCTATACACAATGCAGTGTTGGTCCCAACGCTAACTTATGGAAGGGAGAAAAGGGTAGGGCAGAAAGAGCATGAAAATAGAATAAACGCAATGCGAGCACTGCGCAAAATTTGTGGCGTAAGGCTTGTAGACCGTATTCGCAATGATGATGTTAGAAAAAGAGTTAGTCTGAAAGAGAGCGTCGGTGTTAAAATAAGAAGAGGCATGCTCCGTTGGTTCGGACATGTAGAAAGAATGCAGGATGAAATAATGACGAAGCAGATATACAACGCAAAAGTGGAAGGATGTAGGAGCCGGGGAAGGCCAAGACTAACCTACCATGACTAAATTGGTCGTGTTCTATCAGAAGGTGGTGTCAGGAGCCCTAGAAACTGGCGAACGTGCATGAGAAGAGCAATGAATGTTAAAGAAGTGAGTGAGATATGTAAGGATCGAGTCACGTGGCGCTCAGTTCTCTCTGCCTACCACGCAAGGGATTTGGCGTGAAGTTATAGATATAGACAGATAGTTTAAGACAGTTAATTTTGTTAATCAACTAATACCAAACAAGAAATTGACTAACTGACATTAGTTCTTCTTTTTCTGTTCTGTATAAAGCATGGCAAGCAAGGCATGTATAAAGCATGGTCAGATAATCGGCATCCATTAAAATATTGCGCTGTACAATACTAAATATGTGACTACGGATTATTGGGCAATGCAATAATGAGTTGTGAATTGTTGGTTGTATATTACCAATACGACCTGATAATGGACGGCCAATAAAACTATGATTCTATATTATTAATCTATGTAGGGACATGGATTTATTGAGTTGCGTATTATTAACCATGCAATACAGTTCGTTTAATATGAGCTCTTACTTATACTGCATTAGATAAAGTATAAAATACCCTAGACTAAAATATGGGCGAAAAATTTTGTAAATAGTTTAATAGTCGTTTATCAATTACTAAGAAACAAAGTAGACAATTCTGAGATATTGTGATGTATCTGTTGGCGATCGCAGAAAACTACGGTGCGCTAGCTCTGCCCCGTTACGCACTGGGCGCCTAAAGCACGCCTCGTCGACTTGCATGCTCTGGGTTCTAAACGAGATCCACTAAAAAAGTTTGATACTGAGGGATTCGTTTATAAAATCTTGTACGGGCCCCATCGATACGATCCGTACACGTTGCCACGAGTCAATACAACATTTGCGAAACGCTTTAATCCTTTTATACAAGTGAGCATCTATAACAAAGTTGTCAAACACTGTGATGTTAGAGAAAATACAATGCGTGGAGCTAAGATTAAAATAAAAGAATGGTAAACCAATCTCGAATATGATGAAATTGAAAAAATGCTTCAGAACTACTAATAATATAATGCAAATAGCCTCAATAATATAGTTTGAATTATGTATTAAAATATGAAATAGGTAGAAAGAGCCTTATGTATGTATTATATATATATATATATATATATATGAATATAGATATATATTAGATGTATTTGTTTATGTATATGTTTTAAATTATAATATTTTGAAACCAATCTTGATATACTTAATGTAATTGTTGTTATTAGATTGTATAATTAATTTATGTTTGAAAGTCAGCCGGCACCAAACTTTTATTAGATAATCATAACAATAATGGGCCACACGATACAGGCTTGCATACCTAGTGTGTGGATCCATAGCTTTAACACTCTATGTGTGTGTGATTAATGTAAAATAAATATTTTTCATTTTTCAAATGTTGGAAAATATCCCCCCTCCAATAAGAAACACTCCATCAAAGTATTCTTTTAAAACACGAGAATATAAAAATAGTATATGTAGGTAGGTACTGGCAGGTTAGTTCTTCGCACCTCCGTTTGTAAGGCGTAGGTGTTGGTTAGAAAAATGAAATGAGGTTGCTTCCAGTATGAGGCTCAGTATGTAGCTGGATCAGATGTTCCTTGAATGGCGGCAAACTGCAACTGTATCGATCGACTTTTTTTTTGTTTTTTCGCCCAATACAAATTATAAAAAACGTCTAAAAGTTTTCATACTTACAATCTAAGGGCCCATGAAAAACGTTTTATTTTACAACTTATTACTATTTTCTTAATAAAGGTAGGTACCTAACTATTATTCCTTACAAACTATAGCTGTTGCCTTCGCCAATCTCATATATTTACTTTAAAGTATATAGGCATATTTGGCCGCAAGCAGCTTGTACCTAGAACTAATGAACTAATGTTAAAAGGCTTATATACTATGGAAAGTTACTATTCACTACTAATTTAATCTGTTAATCAAATACAAAAAATCCTATACTATACGTCTTACACTACAACGCGACGGTTTCTATTTACAATTTTATAGTTATCGCGAACAAATCTCGAACGTTTTAAGTTCTGATTCTGAGAAAACACCAGCAAAAATATATTTTCATTGCATTTATTTGTAGTAAAGAAATAAAACAAAATAGAATTTGATGGATTTTCCATCTAATTCTATGTTATTTTATTTATTTCATTTTAATGTCTCTATCTTTTTGTATTGTTGATTTTATGTTTTTTATTTTATTTTGGTTTATGTATGTATGTTTTGGGTATTTTGACTATAAATACAAGTATATAAATAGCCAATAATGTGAAAAACAAGAATTCATGGCTCCGATTACAGCGATTCCATTATTGGTTGTGCAGTAAGACCGTATACGCGACCAAATAATGAGCACCCAACAATGTACGACTCAACAATTGTTTTATGAAATAACATTAAAATATAAAATCAACATTTTATTGGTCGCCGCTACATGTAAAACTAACTTTGTATAAAAATTGGGTTATTTAAATTATCAATATTTAAATAAGAGACATTTGAGGACGTTTATAGAAATTCATAGGTAAAATTTTGCCATTATTATTTTTGTTTAGCCACCAATTCAAATCGAATCTTATGTAAACTGTATTCAGTTTGATAAACGTTTATAAAAAACATACTATGAACATACATAAAAATGTTGAACACAGGAACTTTTGAATACATAAAAAAATTGCCACTTCATAACAGGATTATAAGCAGCACTTTCTCCATTGGGGCGCTTCTTTTTAATTATAGTTATGCCACACATCTCTTTCGCATAAGCCTCGTTTGCCAATAAAAAGAGAGCATAAAGTGTAGTCAAGGTTGACCTTGGCTTTACACATTTTATTTGTAAGCTACTTAAGCTTTTAATTGTGCAAGCATATTTCCATAGCCAAGCGGTTAGTTGGTAATATTTATAATCTGTTTTACTGTAGGAAAAACAGTAGTTGTTCGTGCGTGTCGAGATAACAAGGTTTCAAAATCGAGTTATTCAGCTCAGTGCACTCACGTTGGCTTTACGTAACGTACACGGTACATGCGGACGAGTTTACTAATCACCACGTTTGTAACGTCTTCGGAAATTGCCTATGTAATAGTATAGTGTTTTATACTCGCGTGGTGAATCTTAAAATAAACGTATCTACTTCTATAAAAGAAATAAGTATATTTAGATACATTTACAACATTTTAAGGTACCATTTATGATAATTTTATACTCAAATGTTGTATTTTAAGTGATTGATACAAGGGACTTAAATTGAAATATAACCACAAAAAACCTTTGGTCAAAACACTCACGGTGAACCTTTAAAAATCGTTCCTTTGTTTACGAGGCAATGAATCTCGAATTTCAGACACCTGCCTGAAAAGGTGGGTGTCGCTTTTGTTGGCGTGAATAATTTTCGCCGCCAGTCGAAGCTTTTATCGGCATAATTCGCTCAAAATGAAACAGGTTAGGTGAAATTGATAAATACTGTAGAACCTATGAAAGTATGGAATTCATCGGGCTACATGCTTTTACTTTTTAATTTTCTCGTTATATGATATAACATACTTAGGTAACTGGTGAATCAATACAATCTTGTCATGTATGTATTTTACTTTCCTATTACCGTATTTAGCTATAGTGCACCGGGTGATAAGCAATGCTACGCTTTTCACATCCAGGTAGCAAGGACCTTTAAGAGTATTTTTTCAATATGATAATCGCAATAATTATATCAGAAATAGAGTTGATCTGAAAGAGAGTGTCGGTGATAAAATAAGAACAAGCTTGTTCCGTTGGTTCGTACATGTAGAAAGAATGTATGAGGCAACTTGAAAAGTATGACGAGCATATCCAACTTCGCTATTAACACATACATTTCGTCAGGAGCTTATTGATAATCTTACAACACAAGATCCCTCTAGTTATCTGGTTGTGTTCTTTTATGAGTTAGAGGGACGTCTCCAGTCAGGCTGCTTTGATGCGCAGTTTTTCTCTTAAAATAGAGTAAAATGTAATAGTTTGTCTCTTGTTTTCGTCTTTTTATCAACATTAACTATCTATGTTTACAAATTTTATGATTGTTTTCCAAAATAACGGAACCGGAAAATGGGAAGTCGCTTTACTGATGTTTCTAGGATTTGTAAATCGTAATTATGAAAGCTAATAACATGATTTGACTTGATTAAAATTACTTCACTTCCGCTACATTCAATCAAAATAACCAGTTTTGATACGAGGTACTTATTGCTATACAATTAAATGTATAATACATTGTATGCTTCTTTAAATTAGTACCAGTGAGCACCAATCGTCTACTCTTAAATACATCCATACCTTATTTTATATTAGAGAGATTAGAGAGTTATACGTTGTTTGCTTAAACTAACTACATTAACTAGGGGAGGAACCAGAAAACCATATTATCCATCTATTTGTCAGGTAATGTAATTTTGGCGAAATTAGAAGTCGTTTTAATACACTAATGATGATTTTCAATGTTTTTTTGCAGTTTGTATACCAAAACAAGGTAACAATATTTAGCGTGACGATATAGATAGTTATTTTTATGAATCCAGATAGCTGTTATTAAAAATATGAAAATCGCTTCTATGAACAAAGAAAATAATAATAAAACCTATATAAATAAAGGTACATAAGCACTCGACTAACGGCCAAGCAGCACGTCCATTCCGTACGACGTCTTGAATATAGGCGCAATCAGTCTTCCCCTCTTCTTTCCCCGGTGACAACTAATAATATTATAAAATCTTTGTAAATAATTTGACTTACCTACCATGACTAAATTTGTCGTGTTCTATCAGAAGGTGATGTCAGGAGCACTAGAAACCAGCAAAAGAGCAATGAATGTTAAAGAATATGTAAGGTTGAGTGAGGTATGTAAGGTTCGAGTCACGTGGCGCTCGGTTCTCTCTGCCTACTGTAAGGGATTTGGCGTGAAGTTATGGATAGATAGATCTTTGTAAAGCTTATCTTAAATTAAGAGAATATTATGAGAGAATTATTGGGCACACTTACCCTATTCGTTTAAATTTTTTAATTTAATCAATATTCATTAAAAACCTGTACCAGGACAAAATGTTGGTCAAATATAGCAGTAAGTTTTTGAAAAAAAAAACCTTTGGTACGAACTTTCATATTTTAAAAGGCAATTAAAAGAACGAGGACGAAAATAAAGTTGGCGCCTTCGAAATCGTTTCCTTCCAAAAAGTTATGACTCACCAATTTGAAATCGAAATACGACTCTTAACATTCCAGAATATTTCAATACTGCTCATTGAAAAAGTTCCAAACACAAATTTAATCCAAACTTGAAAATCAAATACAGAAGGCAGGTAGCGTTTGGAAGCAATAAAAAAGAATTAAATTTTCGCCAACACAATAAAAACACTCGAGGACACAGAAACGATTTCGCAAATGTGGGCATATTGTATTGTCACTTTTAAAGTATTAATGACATCGTTACAGCGGCAAAACGTTTTCCAGTTTAGTCGTTTGCTCGATAATCGAATACATAAATCACAATAAAACTCACAGCATGGCGACGCCATTGCTTCTAATTTATGAGCCTGATGGATACAGGGCAGATTCCCTGCCGCTACAAAATTGTGAAAATATGTCAACGCAAACTGAATTAATCAGCTAATAAAGTCTCTAGGACTCGTCTCGCCTAAGTGTGTAATTCTTTTCAATTTACTCTTGAGCCTCTTTTTGTAAACAGTGACACGGTTTGTTTACTTTCAGATCTTGTTTCGGTAAACTTCTGGTCTATAGTGAAGCGATAACGATTCTTTTAGATATTGCTATAATACTATAGGTAAACAATAACATTTGGGAATGTAAAAAGGAATACAATAAATTGATCAACAAAAAAACTAAATGTCCATCTAAAATATAGAAATGTACATCGAATTGTTGATTTTATGCGTATTTCAATAATTTTGATTACTTTTTAAAAACTTACAAAAAATGATTTTTTTTTTAATTTATGAAAATCTATCTATCTATAACTTCACGCCAAATCTCTGACGGGATAGGCAGAGAGAACCGAGCGCCACGCGACTCGATCCTTACATACCTCACTCGCTTCTTTAACATTCATTGCTCTTTTCATGCACGCTCGCCAGTAAAAAATATTATGTTAAATATTGAAATAATGAATAATAATGAAAATACTTCAAATTAATTCAAAAATCAAAACTCATTAAGTAGATTAACCAGCAAAATGTACTTTATGCATAATAAACCTAATTACATTTCGCATTAGAATTTATAATGTTATACATTGTTAAGTAGATACAAAATGGAGATACACTATTGTACTAACTGAGGGCTGTGGGAAGTAATTATCTATATAAATTTGGAACATAAAATAATAGCTAATATATACATATGTATATATACAATATATTTATGAAGGAAAGCCGCG
Source organism: Pyralis farinalis (assembly GCA_947507595.1). Lineage (NCBI taxonomy): Eukaryota > Metazoa > Arthropoda > Insecta > Lepidoptera > Pyralidae > Pyralis > Pyralis farinalis. The sequence goes on from OX382270.1 coordinate 22,058,797, forward strand.
ATAAAATTGTGTCTGACATCTAGGATACTTTGACAAAAGTATCTGACTGGGGGCGACTGAACTTGGTCCATTTCAACCCCATAAAGGCACAATTTTGCTAGTTCACCGCTAAGAAAAATCCATTTGCTGTAGTTCCTCAATTCCGGAACACACCACTTACTATCGCCAAAAGCATGAATATTGGTGTCGAGATCTCCAGCGATTTTCAATACCGGCATCAACTGGAGGAGAAGGTTAAAGTGGCGTTCAAGAAACTTGATATGCTCAACAGGGCAAAGCAGTTCTTCAGTGTGGAACAAAGACTTATATTATACAAGTCTCAAGTCAGACCGCACATGGAGTACTGTAGTCAAATGCGTCAAAGGCGATAGGAATGTTTCAAAGATAAGACTTGTTCGATCTAAGTGTTGAATAGTTATTAAGAAATAAGTTATTAGACGTAGTTATTAATAGTAACTCTTGAGTGATTAATAGCAGTTCTACAGTGGTTACTACATAGTTGTAAAAAAAATATCTTTAAATGTATTTGTAATAGCAAGATCAGTCATTCGTTTACGGAAGAGTCGACTTTTCATTTCCACGTCAACAATGACGTAATAACTGTCATATTGTAATACGCCGCCAATTCATTAACAGATAGTCGCTATAATTTAAGATTTTGAGATAAACCGACTTTCTCATTCTATATCCTACAGTACAAAAAGCCAGTAAAAAATCTATCAACAAAATCTATCTACTTTAAAAAATGCATTGAGGTCTATCAAAAGTGATAGATATCTCCGGAGAAAAACTCTTAAACCTATATCCTATCCCAGATTACCTACGCGGACCCTAAGACTTTGATTTACTCGGTAAAGTGTGGTTACAAGCAAGATTGTTAGATATTAAAACAATCTACACTAATATTATAAAGAGGAAAGGTTTGATTGATTGTTTGTATTGAATAGGCTCCGAAACTACTGGACCGATTTGAAAAATTATTTTACTATTAGAAGTCGACATTATCCCTGTTGAACATAGGCCACTTTTTACCGCGGGAAAATGCTTTATTCCTACGGGAAAACGGGTAATGTTATATGATTCGAATTCTACGCAAACGAAGTTGCGGGCGGATGCTAGTTATTAATATAGTTGTCACCCATTCAATATATAGCTAGTGTTAATACGGACTTAGTTAATGCTACTTTTTTGAGTATCGATGCGTTTCAAATCAATTGGCCGCTGCTGCTATACCTTCTATCAATTTCATTACACTTTGTAATCTTTATTTTATAAATTGTACTCGTTTTCTGTTTGTTTTCTTTTTCCTTAGTACAAAAACGAATTTGTTTGTTTTGTCTTATCCCTATAAAAAAGTTCTTACATTTCAACATTAAGTAAGATGAGATTAAAGACATTTGATATCCATTAACAGCTATTGATTGATTATTGTGTTTGGTTAAACATGGCGCAGCATCTCGTTCAATTTAGAGTATAGTCATTAAAATCCTACATATATATATACTACTACTATACTTATATTTCAAACATCTATAAACTACATAAGAGATTTTTTTATTATTCACTCGAGTGATATACGAGTATGAAATAAAAAGTTCAAGTTGCATTTGTTTTATGCTGAGTTAATAAATGGTCTAAGGAGGCTTGCAACTCAACGAACAAAGTAAAATACATATTTAATGTAGTCCCAGCTTTTATGGTAGCTTAAACGGTACTCCTCGTCAACTTCAATGTGGTTTTAGTTATTACACAAAGATGACAATCAGTGTTGATTTCTCCGTTTCTTTTGCCTATCTTACACGGGACCTGGCATGAGGATATAGATAGGTTTTTCTTGAGATGGAGGTACCATGCTTTATATTAAATATACCTGAGTCCTATCATTTCTAATTGGGCAGGATATAACATGGTCACAAGAGTTTGGCTATGGGTCTAAAGTGGCTCACATGTAAACATGATTGTGTGATAGACCGAACACCTCACACCTCCAGCGTTACATTAGATGAGCGATAGACAAAACAACTTTAAAATTAATATAGACCTTATAAAATACACGAGATGAGGTCCGCTCGCCATCAGCTTTACATCAGACCGGTGACACGTGAACGACTATGTTCCACTAGTACATTTTTGAGTTTTTTTTTATACTACGAATGTGGCAAATAAGTATTCGGCCTGTCAGACGGTAAGCAGTTACTATTGTCGACAGACAGTTGCAACATCAGAGGTGTCACTAGTGTGTTGCATTCGCTGAACAAAATGTTCAATTTTTATAATTATAAGTATTTATCTGTTTATACTTTTAAGCTAGGTTCCTTCTGTGGTATACAGAGAGATATGTTTCTTATGAAACACGAGCAATGTAGCCTCGATAACTGAATCTTAAACTTGGCTCCTACATCCTTCCACGTATATCTCCTCATACTTTTGTACTTTCTTCTATATGCCCGATTTAACGAAACATGCCAAGTTTTATCCTAATGCTGATATTCTCTTTCAGACCAAGTCTTACATCATCATTGCGAACGTAATTAACAAGCGTACAAAATTTAAAACCCTTAAAACCATCGTCTATGAATTCAAGTGTTCATCAAGTTTCTGGGGATCAATATGTTCAAGGGATCAATCGGGTACTAGGCCTGAAAACTAATTGACGAAGATATTGTGTAACATTGACAAAAAAAAAACATTCGGATTGTACTGACAACCTTACTTACGTAGGTTAAAAACAAAATATTGAGCTTTTGTATTATACTTGGACGTTTATGAAAAGTTTCCGCTGCACCAAGTTGAATTAGAGTTCGGGCAATGTTTATTTCATACGGCGCGTGTGGAAATTTGAAAATTACACATCACAGGAGCGTATTCGTGAATCTTTAGTTAAGGAATTCATAATGAATTCAAAGTTTAAATTGCGGCCCCGAGCTACAACTCATCAGCGTTAAAAAGTTTCAGGGAGTAGCGTTTTGCTTTATGTGGCATACGTCTCTCGACGCCTTTCGTTTTGTTTAATTAGTAAGTCTGGCTCGATTCCCTATAGTGCGAAAATTTTAATGACGTCAATGAAAAACTTAAATTGGGTTTCGGCTTGTTGACTTCTTTGGGATCAAATTGAGCTATTCCCTAGAGAGGCCGTTGTAGTGAGGTACAAGTGAAAATATTCTATAATTTGTATTCTGTAAATAAGGATACACATTTCTAATGATTTAAATCATAAATTAAGACGTTAAAACAGAAGTGACGCTGTCAAACGGAGTATTTTGTGTAGTAATAGGGCGATAATCTTATGGTGCACGATGATCGGCACATCAACGAAGACACTAGGTAGTTTTTCTCCGAGGTTTTCTGAGAGGTAGCGGTATTTCAACCAAAAAAGTCAACCAAAGAGACTCGCATAATCCCCAGTTTTATTTTAACCCAGAGAAGTCTTGGCCCTACTAAATCATAATCTTCCACACCTGCGGCCAAGCGAGATGAAAGCACGACGTCTACGCCAGCGCTGACATGATCGTCCTGGTTCACCCCGAACCACAGGGCCATCATGCCACTGGGGAGATCTTCGGTGTCGATTCCCTTTCGCTTGCTCTCTGACACACACAAAACATCTAGGCATCTTTCGTTTATTATATCTATCAACTCATTCATCTTATCTTGTAATCCACCTCTCAGATTAAGTTTATTTTATTAGTCAACTATATAGAAAAGCGGTGCGTTCATTAAATGTAAAGCAATGTTTGTATTAGTAATTATGATTTGATTCCCTTGTTTTAAAAATAATACAATAAATACAAATGTTGCACATACTCTCATTGATATACCATCTCTAAATAGTACTGAGCCAAGTCTTGCCGTTCGCCTTTTGCGAATGCTCGCATCTCAATTATTCTACCTTCGTGCTCTCTCTACCATGCCCAGCTTACACTTCAATAAGTTAGCGTTGGGATCGCTCTGTGTAGAGCGAAATGTGTACTGAACATGTGTGTAGAAGTTTACCCAATGCTCCATTTAAACTGTTCCCTGTACTCACTCGTCTCTTAAAATCCGTGGTGTACCTTCCATCCCTGCTAAAAGCGCCTTCAAGATTTAATATTTTAGTCATTTGCTCCCTACATCATCAGCCGTAATCGTCGTGTTGTTATGGGTTCCTCTCTATTAAAATCATTAGCTTGGTTTAGCATTTTCTGGCGTTGTGACTGCTTAGAATTTAACACTTTTTATTATTAGTGTTCCGCCTGAGTGGTGTAAAAATACTTAATACATCAACTACCGCCGAATATTGGCATTAATGATAACACAGCAAATATTACTTATAATGTATCAAGTAAGTACTTTATGTATTTATTTATATATCTGATCAAACTTTTTTAAGGATGCCGGTAAACAAATTTTCTTCCCTATCGTAATAAATAAACAAAATAATTTCTGTCATTGAAACACATAATAAATAAATAAATATTAAATAAATAAATATTGTCGGACAAATTACACAGCGCCACCTAGCCGCAAAGTAAGCGAAGCTTGTGTTGTGGGTACTAGACAACTGATAAACATACGTAAATATTTTTTTTTTTGTAAATACATACTTATTATACATAGAAAATACCCAGACCAAGACAAACAATGTTTGTACTGTGTGGGAATCGAACCCACGAGCGTTGGTGTCAAAGTAGCGTAACAACGCGTTTCACCACTGCGCCACCGAGCTCGTCGAGTGTACTTAGGTGTATAAAAAGGTCATTGGCAAATTTGGTATAGCAGTATCACGGATACTATGTCTACAAATAGAGATGTAGTGATATCCAACTACACTTGAAAGTAAACCAAATGAGAAAATGTGACATATTTACTAAGACTAACGTTGAAAGTTTATGGCTAGAGTCATTATTAAAGATAACGATCAACCTGAGAAAACCTAAACACACTTGCATATTTATAGAAAAAAGTACGTAAGTGTTTTTGTAGATATAAACTAATTTTACGTAAAAGAAACAACATCTTTATTAAAATAGTATTGTCTCTGAAAAATAGTAACTCTATATCCTGAAACAACTGCTGCACTCCGTAAAATTAGATTCAGTTGTCTAAAACACCTACATTTTATTCCCGACGTAAGAGCGTACTCGCAAGGATATTTCTGTCGGGGACTACTATAGATCAAAGTGCAAAAGTATCTCTCAGGCATTACTCTTTGGCTGTCACTGACACCACTGGGAATCGTGTGTTTGCTTGACAATGTGTGTTTTTCTACATAGGTGAATATGTGCAAAAACACGTAACCTGAATGTTTCTTCAAAGGTAGATTGTCACAAGGATCTCGATTTTGAATACAAAGTCGTTTGTTGTTTATACATGTATTGTTATTCAAAAATCAAATTTCATTCTCGTGTTTTTTTGCTATATATTGAAAAATATCGGATGATCACTTGCACATTACTTATGTTATAAAATTCCCGTCACGCTATTCTCAAAGAATTTGGTTCGATTCCCACACAGTACAAACATTTGTGTGCATGAACATGTCTGTTTGTCTTAGCATGCGTATTTTCTATGTATTATATGTAGGTATGTATTTACAAAAAAAAATGTATTTACGTATGTTTATCCATTGTCTAGGACCCATAATACAAGCTTCGCTTACTTTGTGGCTAGATGCCACTGCGTAATTTGTGCGACAAGATTTATTTATTTATAAATATTTTTTCAACAAACCAAACATTAAAAATGACTTAACGAACGCAGGTAAAGGCAGGTAATATTACATTGCCTATTAAATAGTTAGGTATTACCTAGATATTTAATAGGCAATGTAAAATTAAACTTAAATATATTTATCAAATAAAACAGCTAAGTAGATGCAAAGGAAGGCCTAAACTAATCTACCATGCCCAAATAGATCGGCTGTTAAGAGAATACGGTGTCAGGTGCCCTAGGAACCGGCAACTATGTATAAAAATATTAAAGAAGCGGGTAACACCTACACAAAGTGTTGAACCATGTGGCGCTTGATTCTCACGCATAATGTAGTAACTTGAAATGTTTAAAATTTCTTCACTTTGTTTACAAGTTATGACACGTGTTTCTACCATGATTTACTTACCTAACTTTATCTGCGGTCTAACAACTTAAGACACGACACCTGGGCATGATTATGTCACGGTACGTATATGTCACGCGTATGATGAACGATTGCGACTGTGCATTCCGACTCCTTGCAATCGTATGCAGTCATGGTGACAAGCGAGATACCTGTTACCCGAACGGCATTACAAAGCCAGTGATGGAAAAATTTTTACTGCTTATATTCAGATTTGTGGCATAATGCTTGATGACGTTCGAAATGATGACGTACGAAAGACAGTTGGTCTGAAAGAGAGTGTCGGTGTTAAGATAAGAAAGGGCATGCTCCATTGGTTCGGACATGTAGAAAGAATGTAAGATGAAAAAATGACTAAACAGATATACAATGCGAAAGTGGAAGGATGTAGGAGCCTCGTTAGTCATTCTTTACGAGAAGACCAAGACTAAACTACCATGACCAAATTGGTCGGGTTTAATCAGAAGATGATGTCAGGAGCCTTAGGAACCGGCAAGCGTGCATGAAAAGAGCTATAAATGTGAAAGAAGCGAGTGAAGTGTGTACGGACGGCGTCTTATGGCGCTCTGTATTTTCTGCCTATCCCGAAAGGGACCTGGCGTGAAGATATACATACATATATACTTATATTCAGATCGTCGAGCTCTCTCGATGGTTTTATTATGTGGTAGTAATTAATGGTTCAGAGACAATAAAAAACTTTTTTCATGGAATGTTCTTTTTTTTGTGAAACAATTTCTAACTCCTGGTTCACTAAATATATTTATTACCATAGACAGCACACATAATATCATTATCCATTTCAACCCTAGCATATGTTCAAGAGCACCTTACATAAAAGATCATAAATAATCTTGAAACTAAACTAACTTTTTAACAGTCCATTAAAGCGAATATTAGGGTTTCACTCCGTTTAAAAATAATCTTTGCTATGCGCCAATAGTGCTACACAGAGCGTGGGCGCGACATCTTAATGGATCTGTGCCACTTCTACGTCTATGTTATACTAATAAAAATTCTGAGAATCCTGTTAGTCAAATCACCTGAAAAGATTTCATTATAAATAAATAATTATTATTTTATGTATATATGTATACATGTGAATATTTAAATATACAAAGTGTATATATAAGTAATATAGACAACTCTCGATAATTAGTGCTGGTAACTCTGAATGTGTCTGAATGTGAAATGTGATGAAAGGAATCATCATTGAGTTAAAGATAAAAGAATTACGTAGTAGTCAGTAAATATTGATACAGAAGCTAAAACCCTTTATCACGATAATTGATAGGATAAATTGTATCAAATAAACGTTAAAAACCCTGTTTTTGTAATGGAAATAAAAATCCGTGTTTAAATATTCAAGTGAATGGTCAAATTAGAAGATAATTTTCGTAATCACGCGTTCGGTAATACGAGTAAATTTATGTAGATAAATTAAGCACTGGTCTCTACAGATATTGTTGGATGTTTAAACCCTGTTCTGTAAGCCTCCAAGAAATTATCTAGTGGCTTTATACGACAAAGGAGGTTGCATTCGAATTATATTTTTTTAATTTTCATTTACGTAAATACGAATACGACTTTTTACAAATGTAAATCATATTCAAAATGGGTTTTAGAAAGTTTTTTTTTACTTGTAATATCAAACGATAAGTAGGCTACTCGCGTACTGTGCGGTTTCAAAGAAGGTTTTTTCCGAGAACTTTCAAACTGTGGAATGAGCTCCCAGCCGAGGTTTTTCCAAGGGACTACAGCATGGAATTCTTCAAGAAATGCGTGAAGAGGTTTTTAGAGGGCCAGCAACGCATGAGTGACACCCCTGGTGTTGCTAATGTCCATAGCCTACGGTGACTGTTTACCATCAGGTAGACCGTATGCTTGATTGGCACCTTAGTAGAATACGACTTTTTACAAATGTAAATCATATTCAAAATGGGTTTTAGAAAGTTTTTTTTTACTTGTAATATCAAACGATAAGTAGGCTACTCGCGTACTGTGCGGTTTCAAAGAAGGTTTTTTCCGAGAACTTTCAAACTGTGGAATGAGCTCCCAGCCGAGGTTTTTCCAAGGGACTACAGCATGGAATTCTTCAAGAAATGCGTGAAGAGGTTTTTAGAGGGCCAGCAACGCATGAGTGACACCCCTGGTGTTGCTAATGTCCATAGCCTACGGTGACTGTTTACCATCAGGTAGACCGTATGCTTGATTGGCACCTTAGTGGTATAAAAAAAAAAGACTAATCAATCAATAAAGATCAATCGTTGATAAAAAATATAAAATGACATATTAGATACCTAATATATATACATTTGACATAGCATAAAATAATTTAACGTAGTATATTTTTTTATAATTATATGTAAGGAGCTATGACAGCCCAGATGATAAAGAACCGGCCTGCTGATCACGGTCCCCCTTTCGGGGCTAGGTGCATGTACCACTAAATTCGTGTGTTCGGACTTATGTACATATTCGTAATAATCACTTGTTCGGCGATGAAGGAAAACATCATACGGAAACCCGCACGTCCAAGAAATATTGCACCTCACCTAAGAATTTTATGGTTTTCCCTCTGGGAGGTCTGACGGCTGTCGTTCCATGTAAAAATCAGTTTCTTCGCCAAATCCTTAGACTTAGGTAGCGGATCCCGCTAATCCTAATAAATTAGGAAACGGGATGACGCTAAGAAGAAGATAATTTAATATGTACAATGTACACTATCACTTTTCGTAAGAACAACATAGAGTTTTCTCTTAAAATGGCCTGGTTCAATTCCCGACTCATGTGTAACATTTTTGAAAACTTATGAACTTGTCTCTAATATCGACGACATGATTCCTAAAACATTTTTTTTATTTGTCTCTTACCGTTCGATATTTACCCATACTGACCATTCCATTAGGTATTCAATTTAAACTTGTTGTTAAAAATAATCATTATAAGGGCTTACAGTTTATAATTAAAATAGGTAGTGGAAAGGCGAAATTATTCCTCGAAGGGATTTCTTCCCATCAACTTTAAAGTACTCGTATACAAGCAAATTTAATTATGGTACTATTTGCAAACTAATTGCTAATGCTCTAGCAGTTCAAAACGAAGATTCATTTTAACGCTGTTTTTGATGAAGGACACACCCAAGAGGAAAACCAAAGTTGGTTTAACTTTGGTTTTCCTGGCAATAAATTTTGGTTGTCTGTACCCGTGATTTGGATTATGTGTAACTAAATAATCAATTTTTTAACAAATTATCTTTCTCTTAAAAATAAATTTAATTTAAAGTTAAAATTAATCGATTCCATTATATTGTCATTCCGGCTATCACTGCACTCATTGCTATGTAACTATGAATACGTGAATTAATACATGTTTTTCTTTTTATACCACATCGGAAGACATGCAATAACACCTGATGTAAAGCGGTTACCGTAGCCTATGAACGCTTGTAATACATTGAGCATCACTCGCGCCATGCCTTCTCTAATAACACAACAACTCTTTAGGAGCTTACTGGTGGAAGCACTTCCCCAGACGGACTGCTTTGATGCGCCCTAACTCTCTTAAAAATATCCAGACCAATACAGACAAATGTTTGTCTTGTGTAGGAGTCGAACCCACGAGCGTTGGTGTCGCGTCATTCACGTCTAGGCCACCGACCTCGTCTTCACACATAGGTAATGTACATGTATTTCTGTGAATATAAGTATATATTATTATTGTCATATTAGTAAGGACCCTTACTTCCAATTCTTTTGTATATTTGTAATTTTATTCTGCGCCATCTACTTATTTGTACTTTTCGTCTACCCTAAGGTTATCTGGAAGAGATCGCTGAACGGTAAGACCGTCTTTTGTGCTTAAACTGTAAGTTATGATTGTAATATTTTACTGTTTCATGTAGTGCAGTAAAGACTATTCACTGTATTCTATTGTATCGTATCGTATTGTAATGTATTGTAAAATTGACAATGCTAAACTGTCAATTTGCTTGTTCAAATGTGTCAATGAACACAGGTTATGGACAAATGCAAATCCAACGAGTGAGTGAATCCATAAACAACAGCTAGTTATAAATACAGAGAAATGTTCAGACATTTTGCCATATAATAGTTCTTCATAGAGATCCTTTCCAAGCAGAAATCGTAGCTGGGATTCTGTTATATTTCGAAATATTTATGGGGAGCGTGCGCTTGGCTGCTAGTGGCCACGATATGTCATGTGGTGGCCATTAATTATGTGGCTCTGGCAATATGAGGAATTTAAAGTAAATTATATTTTAAGTTTGCCGAGGGTAGGTAAAGAATAGAAAACGTACAAATTTTATACTATCATCATGTAATGTACCAAAGTCTACTGAAACTACACGTGGCGTTTACTGCACATAAAAAAACTACATTCACTAAAATAAAAATAAAAAACAAGAATAGCTAAACTCACTTAGTACGTCCCCGAGTATTTACTGTAAATTTACGTGTTTGTATATTATTTACGTTAAGTTTCTTTGTCGAGGATTTCTAAAAAACTACATTATTTGGTCTTTATAATAATATCGACGATATTAATACTACCGCAAAGATCGATATCGCTTGTTCTACGTTCCAAATACAAATCAATTTTATAATATTTATTTTAAAAATTCCGTTATCATAATATAGCAACCGTAAAGATACCGCGATTGAATACATGGTGCGTTCTCTCTTCAATTATCATCAATTAATCATCTAAGAGAGGTAGGGCGCATCCAAGCAGCCCATCTAGGGAAGTACCTCCACCTCACAGAAAACCGTAGCCAAACAACAAATCCCCAGAGGGTTGTTGTGTTCCTGCGCGTCAACTCGACCGGTGCGGCTAGAAATTAATTGATAAATTATAACATATATTTTGACGAGCTCGATGGCTCAGTCGTGAAAGACATGACTTTGACACCAACGTTCGTGGGTCTAATTCCCACACAAGACAAACATTTGTGTACATGAACTGACTGACATGACTGTTTGTTTTGGTCTATGTTTTATGAGAGGTAGGGCGCATCAAGCAGCTCATCTGGGGAAGTACCGCCACCTCACAGAAAACCGCAGCCAAATAACAATTCTCCAGAGGGTTGTTGTGTTCCTGCGTCTCAGTGAGGTCACCAGTAAACACCTAAGGAGTAGCTGTGTAAGCAGCAGAGGAGGCACTGCGCGAGTAATATTTAATATATTACAAGCGTTAATAGGTTACGGTAACTGCTTTACATCAGGTGGGTCGTATGCTTTTATGCCTACCGACGTTGTATAAAAACATAACAATTTGAATTTTTGAGCCCAGATATACTAGAAATGAAATGCGATAAAGTGAATTGAGACGGAAATCGATAATGCAGAATTGATAGTTATTATTAGTACCATTTTTCAACGTAATAGATAAAACAATACTTATACATTTACTTCAAATGGTAAATATAATAAAGCTCGAAAAGCGGGTATCGCATGAACCCACTCAACAACTTACTAAGTAACACCGTGTTTCTCTTTTTCACAGAATTATTGGCAGTGTGCAATGTATGACAGTGTTTATACATGGTTTTTAATCATTTACTTCAAAAGTAAGTCGCCTACTGTGCTTATTAAGTAGTGTAGAAAAACCATATGTAGAGCAAAATTTAATCTCACTTTGACTTAATCTTTTTAATTCAATTAAATTTATTTATTCTGCGAATTTTATTTGTCTGGTGATATAGCTCAAAAAATATCGCAAGCAAATTACCAACTCGCTATAGGGCTGTTGTATTTTTGCAAGTGTGTGAGGTCACCAGAACGGTCCTTGAGCAGTCAGAACCCGTTATATACGTTTTCCCATACATTTCGCGGTCGTATACGACCACCCGGGCTTCGAAGGGTTAAGATAGTTAAGATGTGCTGTGCTAGGAGCAAAGGTAGCATCGAGTGAGTTAACGTATTGTTAGCTTTCATAGGGACGGAAATATTGACGTCAAGTGGGCAATATGTTTGTATGTCTCCCGGCATTGTATAAAAAATGGTCGTACACTTACTTGCTGTCTTAGTCGTCTAAAGAATTACAAATTTAATGACTGCAACTTCATTAAATTGTAATTTTATACCCAAGTCTGTGTCAATCATTTTTATGAGTTTTTAGAACTTCACTGAAGTTGACTTCATTGAATTCGACCTTTATAATTTTAATTCCGCAAAATCTTTAATTACCGCAACGTATTGTTATTGATATTTAATGGTTTTGGTGCTTACGTTTTTAGAATGTTCAGTTCTGTTTCGACATTAAACAGGTAAGTTTAAAATATATTAAATACGCTTTGACTATGAGGTTTGCGGTCCCAACTGCAGTGGAACTTTGTTTAAGGTTTCTCAAAACTTGGCTGCAGTTTCTAGTTTCGTTGTTTTCATTTCCGAAAGTTTGTACTGTTTACATGAGATTTAAAGTAAGGCATAAATTAACAACAAATGCGGAAGATAATAAATAACGGGAACTTTTTGTTTCTATAGTTTGGGTAAGTACTTAAATTTTAAAAAAGTACAATTAATTACAAATATAAATGATTGCAAATATTTGATGAGTAGAGTGGCGAGTGGTTAGCAATGCTCTTTATAACACCAATGCTGGTGAGTTCGATTCACATACAGGACAAACATTTGTCTATATGAACATGCTGGTTTATCTTGGTCTGCATGTTGGAAAGCAGTTCGATAGGGGAAATTCCTCCACCTCACGGAAAATTTGCTTATTGTATTTTGCAAGTGATTGACGATACCAGTAAGTTTCTAAAGACCGCTTTACATCAGGGGGCCCTATGCTAGCATGCCTCTCAATATTGTATAAAAATGTACAGGCTTACACCAGTAGCGGTACCGGTAGCCTAAATGCCTGTATAGATATTTATCCTGTGCCCGTAAACATAAACACCAGTGCCGAGCACATAAAGCAAATTCAACTTTAATCTTGCTACAAAAGCTAGACATCCCATATCTATACATTAAGTCAATTAATCCGATGAATATAACGCACTAGTTCACAAAGGTTAAAAAGTAAGTCGGTACTTAAATGCAACAATAACAACATTATAATTGCAAGGCAAAGTTTAAAAAGTATTGGAGTTCCAAGAACCTGAATTCTTCAACATCATTAAAGAAATAGAGCCATTAACTTAAATATCGGCAAACTACCGACACGCCAAAGAGGCCTTAATAATAGCAAATGGCTAGAAGCAATACAATATGAATTATTTATGTCGCTGGCTTAAGGCCGCTACACTTTGGTAAGTAATTGCTTACAATTTTGCAGCATAACTGGGGATTCAGTAAAGGTTTACCCAATAAGATTTTTATAAGCTTCTTACAGGCACAGAATAACTAATCGTAGTAAGATACTCAAACATTTATTTTTTGTTTGACGACTATTACTTTGACTATATTCCATTTGAGAGTCTTAGTTCCATGTTGTTTGTCTTAACTCAGTATTCATGCTGTGTTTCTCATACCACAAATGCGTGTAGATTGTTATATTGACACTGTATATACAATACTTACTTCGTATACATATGTTATATGGCTGAGAATATCCCTTTTCATCCTTTACGAGCAACTCAATCGTTATCTTCCAATGGAGTCGATAGTATGTCACCGGAACATCGAACTGCAATTTCTTTGTCAATGTGTCACAGTTAAGATTAGGTTAGGTGCTAGACGCTTGTTTACTGAGTTACTAAATGAAGAGATACAATTTAGTTTGTTTAAAATGTTGCAATTAATACATTAGATGTTGAAACTATGTAGTGAGTATAACAAAATACTCGCGAGACATAGTCCCAGTTATAATACTGTGTTTCATAATATGTAAGTTAAAAGAGTGAATTGGTATGAAATATTAATATAATTTTCTTCTTCTTCGCGTTATCCCGTTTCCCAATACTTTAGAATAGGCGCGGTACGCTACCGAAGCCTAAGGATTTGGCGAAGACACTGATTTTTACATGGAGCGACTGCCGTCAGACGTCCATAACCTAGAGGAAAAACCAGATCTTGCTTAGATTTGGTCACACGTCTTTCGAAATATGTTATATCTCTTGGATTGGAAGGTTTCCTCACGATTTTTTTTCCTTCACCGCCGCGCAAATGATAAATATGTACATAAATCCGAAAACACAGGATACGAACCGGGGACCAGTTGGTGAATAGGCCGGTTCCTTCCACTGGGCTATCAGTATTAGTATGAATTAGTACGTATGTTACGTGTATCTAGATTATATTTATTGTATTAGTTTATTATGCATTCATGTATATCTTCACGCCGAGTCTCTTGCGGGTAGGTAGACAGAACCGAGCGCCATAAGACGCGGTCCTTACACACTTCACTCGCTTCTCCAACATTCATAGCTCTTTCACACACGTTCGCCTGGGGCTCCTGACATCACCTTCTGATAGAACACCACCAATTTGGTCATGATAGGTTAGTCATGATCTTACTCGGCTCCTACATCCCTCCACTTTCGCATTGTATATCTGTTTTATCATTCATTCATCCTGCATTCTTTATACATGTCATTTTTGACATTTTCTTATCTTAACACCGACTCTCTTTCAGACCAACTCTCTCTCTCTCTCTTCCGTCGCTATTACGAACGCGGTCAGCAACCGTTATGCCACAAATTTTGCGCAATACTCTCATCTCGACCGCATTTATTGTACTTTCATTATCTCTCTACCATACCCAGCTTTCATTTTCATAAGTTAGGATTAGTCGTGTACAGGGAGCTGTGCCTTCTGGCTTAGATTTCGGCTGCCTAGAAGTTTATCCAACGCTCCATTCACGTTATTCTTTGCACTCACACGTCTCTCCATATCAGCGGTGCACCTTCCATGGCTGCTAAAAGCACTTGCAAAATGTACAATCTCATTCACTTGCTCCAACACTACGTCACCAACCGTAATCTTAATGTTTGTTCTGGTTACCTCTCTTTCAAATACCATTATTTTGGTTTTCTTCACATTCAATTGTAAGCCTTTCTTCATACAATCATCTATCATTGTTGTAACTAGTGTTTGCAATTCGGATTATGTTAGTTATTAGCTAAATCTGTTTTGAGTTATAATATGTGTATTTAAATTTCTTTGATAACTTCTATTTATGTTTCGTTTCTGACTTTCATTCCTTAAAGTTTCTAGGCAAATGTTTTGAGGTTTTTGAGGACAAATATTTTATTTATGTTCTGGATTCAAAAGTTCCTACATAAATATGTTACTACATCACAACAAAATTTATAGATAATTCAAGTGATTATTCGGTGGATAAAGAATCAGTATATTAACCGAGTATTCCCTGGTTCGAATCTCAATGAGGGCATGTACCACTAAATTCGTGTGTTCAGATTTATGTATATAATTGTAATTATTATTTGCTCGTCGGCAAAGGAAAACGACGTGAGGAAACCAGCACGTTCGCTAATTATATTTCGAATCACGTGCGAAATAACCTAAGATCGGGGGTTCCATTTAGATTGTGGAGATTTGAGAACATTGGAAAAGAAAACCCAAAATCTTCATCAAATTCTTAGATTTAGGCAGCAGACCCCGCCAATCCTAATAGATTAGGAAACGAAATAACGCTAAGAAGAAAATTATTATATTAATTTATCCACTTATGAGATTAATCTTTAAATTAACACAAACCAAGATATACATCATTATTGAAAGAAAATAAATATATTTTAATATTTTCGCTACAATATATTGCGTACCTGCTTTCATATGCTTCTTTCTCGACGTTTTAAACATTTTTTCTGTTAATGAAGAAAAGTTAATTTTGAAAGAATTTTGAAGAAGTATTATTATTTGATAGCGATTAAACAGGCGATCAATCACTTTCGTTAGTAGAATTTACTTTGCGACTAGGGGAAATAGGTTGGTAACGTCGTTATCCTTTTTGTCATTTGTTTTATATTTAGCTATTGGTACTGCTATAGTTTTATCATATTCGTAAGTAAGTTTAGACTACGACAGAAATCCAAAGAACGAACCGTAAAACTTGTATTTGTATAAAAAGTAGATAAATCATTCTGAACCTAATGTATATCTACTTAAGTAGTCATTCATGCGATATCTCTCTATTTAAGTGAAAAGGCAACACGCGTAATTTTAATACACCAGACACGTTCTCACCGAAATCTTCAATCTCCGGTCCCTTTCAGGTCGGTCTTTATCGTTTTCTTTCACGGAACTGAGAGAAGTGAAAAGAAAACCGGGTCGCCGTGTCTTTAGCCCACAAAATATGTGTGAAAGCTTTTCAGGTGAATATATGGGACCATAGACTTAAAATTATTAGTCGGTAGACTAGATTGTGGACTACCTATAAAGTAGTGACGTGACTGACTTACGTAGGTATTTCGCTGACAACGCATATCTTCAAGTGTAAAATGTACCTAACTAGCGACACCTATTTATTCATCTATATGAACTTACATAAGAGAACCTTCATTTATCATGAATTACAAGTAGTTTTCTGTAATCTTGAGAGCCAAGCCAATAGAATACATTACCGACTTGCAAATAGAGCTCTGGATATGTAGCTTGATTGAGAAAGCATCTTCCTCTGACTAAAGATCGAATTACAAATCTATATATAAGCAAAGACAATAAAATTCAATAATTTTTTTTCCTCTGTTTGCCAAGCCATTTTCTTTTTATTTGTTTTGTTTACCAGCTATTAACTTGCTTTATAGTAATCAGTAACAAAAAAATAAAATAATAAAAATTGGAAACATGTATATTCGTGAAGGTTTTCCTCAAATGTTCAAGAATTATTATGGTCGAATCTCGACCTGGGTGAACAGTATTAATAACACATTATTGCTACTACTAGGCTAATACCGTCACCACATAATAAAATTATAGATTATGCACAGACACAAAAATGAAAGTTATGAACCAGGGCAGTTGTCCTTTATTATTATGTATATCTTCACGACAGGTTCCTTGCGGGGTAGGCAGAGAGAGCCGAGTGCCATAAGATGCGGTCCTTACACACTTCACTAGCTTCTTTCACATTCATAGCTCTTTTCATGCACGCTCTCCGGTTCCTAAGGCTCCTGACATCACCTTCTGATAAAACACGACCAATTTGGTCATGGTAGGTTAGTCTTGGTCTTTCTCGGCTCCTACATCCTTCCACTTTCGCATTGTATATCTGTTTCGTCATTCTTTCATCTTGCATTTTTTCTATATGCCCGAACCAACAGAGCATACCCTTTCTTATCTTAACACCAACACTCTCTTTCAGTCCAACTCTCTTTCGCACGTCATTATTTAGAACGCTGACCGCGTTCTAAATAATGACAAAGCAAGCGTTATGCCACAAATTTTTCGCAGTGCTCGCATCTCGACCGCATTTATATCTACTTTCATGCTCTCTCTGCCATACCCAGCTCTCACTTCCATAAGTTAGCGTTGGAATTAGCACCGCGTTGTATACAGCAAACTGTGCCTTCTGGCTTAGATTTCGGCTGCCAAACAGTTTACCCAACGCTCCATTCACGCTATTCCCTGCACTCACTCGTCTCTCCACATCAGCGGTGTACCTTCCATCGCTGCTAAAAGCACTTCCAAAATATACAAACTCGTCCACTTGTTCCAACACTACGTTATCAACCGTAATCCTAGTGTTCGTTCTGGTTGTCTCTCTTTCAAATACCATTATCTTGGTTTTCTTCGCATTTAATTGTAAGCCTTTCTTCATACAATCGTCTTTCATTGTTGTGACTAGTGTTTGCAGTTCGGATGATGATTCTGCTATTAATACCGAATGATCTGGATAAAGCAGGCAGTTAACCACTGAGCCACCCATTCGCATTCCCACATTCATATTTCTCATTCTCTGAAGACAACTGTCCATATACAGGATGAATAGCCGAGCCGACAGCTCGCATCCCTGTCTGACACCAATATTGTTATCAAACCAGGGCGATAAGCTGCCGTCCACTCGCAGATATGCTGTGCAATCCTCATAAGTGGATTGCACAGCATTGCACAGCACGGAGCAGGTCACCGTCAATCCCATATCTGGGCAGGATTTTTTTTTATACTTCGTCAAGCATACGACCCACCTGATGTAAAGCCGGTACCGTAGCCTATTAACGCTTGCGATATATTAAGTATCACTCGCGCGATGCCTCCTCTGCTGCTTATACAGCAAACTGCTTGGGCGCTTACTGGTCACCTCACTCACACGCAGGAACACAACAATCCTCTAGGGAGTTGTTATTTGGCTGCGGTTTTCTGTGAGGTGGAGGTACTTCCCCAGACGGGCTGCTTAGATGCGCCCTACATCTCTTAAAACATCCAGATAGATGCTTTTCCACGATGTTGCGGAGTGAAAAAACTTGATTCGTACATCCTCTGCCGCTTCGAAATCCCCCTGTCCCCTTTATAATTGTCGAGATCAAAATTCATAAAGCCGAAATTTAAGGCGAAAGTATCAAAATAAACAACAGGACATGTAAACCAGACCGGTTCAATAAACTGGACTGTTCAGGTTGTTTCGTCGTATCTTCATCAAAAAAGGATGTAAAGATTTATCGGATCGAAAATATCCAAGAAAAATTCATATCCTTTCTGTGTTAGCATACGGGATAGCAATATCATAACAGTGATTATGTGCAGTCTTGAATTAGTAATCGTCTTGTAGTAATAATAATAAAAAATAAATAATAATCTACACATAAAGTGAATAGCTCCAAGCTTCATAAAAATATCCGTCAGGTCAATCCGTCTATATGTTCCCATTTCTCTCCCTTTAGTTAAGTTCAACTATGGGCATTTTTTTTTTGTGGACGGCTTGCTAGTAATTTAATAATTTTAGTGCGGATCTTAATTTAAACTATTATATACTTAACTATTGTCGCCGACAATAGTTCGACTCTAGTCACTACTGAAACTGTAATCTCTATTTCAGGTACCAGGTTTACCGCGATTTGTTTGTCTCGGTGACATTGCAGACGCCAAGGTCACGAGATGACTGAAGATGGCGAGTCGATATCAGTACGCTAAGGATACACATATCTGTATACCCTCTTTCTGCGACGCTTATTAAAAATATAATAAAAAACTATATGTATATCGTCTATATCTACATATTTTGTTTTTATCTTATGTTGATGGTTGACTTTCGACTTATCTATTAGTTTGCAGTGTTTCTTCATGGTTACCTTACCCTTCACGTTTTCTTTAAGAGAGAGATCAAAGCAACACGTCTGGGGAAGTACCTCCAACTCGCAGTAAACCGCAATCAAAAAATATATGGAGGGAAGGTTGTTATATTGCTGCGAGTGAGTCAGGTCACCAGTCAACTCTTAAGGAGTAACTGTATTATCAGCGTTTTCTACGCACGTGAATAATCCAACCAGTCGCTTTGCTTGCCCCATTCAGGACACACCACCTACCATTGCCAAGAGCATGGGGATTCTCGGTGTCGAAATCGCCAGCGATGTTCAGTACCGAAGTCACCTGAAAGAGAAGGTCAAGCTGGCGTCGAAGAAACTCTACTGGTGTACTCAACATAGCTAAACAGTACCTCAGTTCGGGGCAAAATTTTTGTGTTATTTAAGTCAGACCGCATATGGGGTATTGTCACCTCTGGGTGGGAGCACCTGGATACCAGCTAGGACCTTGTGACTTGGTGCCAAGATGGTGAAGATCGTCGATTATCCTAAACTAACACACGGTATTACACAAACACAAGGCAAGGCTCACCTACACTAAAACGTATTTCAAAGTTCACTACCGAGCAAAAAGGCAGAGATAGCATCTCGTACTACAGGTACAAACGAACTAATACTATTGGTTCATGCAATGTATATACTGCTGCTTATACATTCATGTACAACATGATACCACTGCTACAACTGCTAAAACAGATCAGACACTAAAGATCAAGAAGATAAAGTGCAAAAAAGAGCTGAAACAGATCAGATACTAAAAAAGTATTTGATTTTTATTATTTGTTAATTAATTTTGTTTGTTTATAAAACATTCCATAAAAAAAATATTTACCTATTATGATTCAAAAAATACAGCCTTATGGCAGATAAATAGACAGACAATTGGACAGATTTATAGACAGATAGAAAAGGCTTAGTAAAAGGGGTTCCGCTTGGATTTTAGGTAGTCCAACGATAACCGCCCTGACTTACGATTCCATGTTTACAATATCATTATAGCTCATCCACATTAGGGTTGCCCATGAATTTTCTAGAAAAACCTTTCTTAGCCGTATGTGACAGCTAAGAAAGGCTTCACTTGTGGAACACCTATATAAAATTTAAGTTCCAGCAAGTTGAATCGTACTTTGGAATATCTATCAATAAAAATAATAAATATATTCATGCCCATGCATATAAACATAACGTAGGCACGAAACTGTAGTCGGTTGATTTAAACAACTTTAAAATTAATGTTCTTCCTATCGTTATCCCATTTAGTAGATACATTAGGTGGATAGCAATGGAGCTTAAGGATTTGGTGAATATAATGAGTTTTACATGGAGTGACTGCCGTCAGACCTCCACAATCTGGAGGAAAAACCAGATCTTAGGTTAGGTCTTACATCTTCAGAAATATAATTCCTCCTTCCTCCTTTCCTTCACTGGCAAGCAAGTGATAATTAACAATATGTATATTAATTCGAAAACACGAATTTAGTGGTGCATGCCAGGATTCGAAACCGAGATCAGTGGATCAATAGGCGGGATCATTATCCACTGGGCTATTACTGCTCACTTTAACTATTAAAATTATTATTTAACGGCTAACACAAGTGAAAGAGTAAAAATGCAAATTTCGACAGTGGTACAGGAATTTCAACAGGCCTCATAAAAAGTTAGCGCAATGAACTTTCTCTTTGCATATTCATAGCAAGAACTCACTTGGAAGTTTTGGTGAGAAATTATGATAATAATTTTATACTAACTTCATCCGTCTTGCAAATCGTAAATTAGGAGCTGTATAGAACTGCGGTCTGACGCTCCGACTTCTCAAGCGTAGCTACTAAATTAATTTAGATACCACGACTGTTTTACTGTGGACTTTCCTGTAAGCATGGCCGAAACCTAAGCTTGTTATAATAATGGATATAAACTTAAGGAGTCTAATGTTTTATGAAAAAAGTTTTTAAAATAATACCCCATATTTACAAGAGGCTCAATAAAATCAGTCAAGCGAACCAGATCAGCTGGTTGATACCATATTCTAGTGTTGTAATAAAAAACTATACTTAATTTAATGCCAGGTCACAAAATGCTCCAATTATTAGAAGTAATTCGATTTTGACGAGCTCGGTGGCTCAGTCGTGAAAGACGCGACTTTGACACCAACGCTCGTGGGTTCGATTCCCACACAAGACAAACATCTGTGTACATGAACATGTCTGTTTGTCGTGCTCTGGATGTCTTAAGAGAGGTAAAGCGCATCAAAGCAGCCCGCCTGGGGAAGTACCTCCACCTCACAGAAAACCGCAGCTAAATAACACAATGAAAGCAATTTAGACCAGTTCGTTTTCAGAGCAAAATGTCCTTATAGGAATTTAATTCTTCAACCATAATGTCCATTGAACAAAAAGGAGCACATGGAAGAAAGGCCAAAGGGCAATTATGATGCTTTTTATAGGAGTGCCATTTAAATTTTGGACAGTTTGCCTCCGTGTCGTTTTACGCTATGGACATTTCTTCAATAAGGACATTTAGCTCTGCATACTACCTGCTCCGAATTGGTTCGAAGAAAGAGAGTTGGTCTGAAAGAGAGATAAGAAAAGGCATGCTTCGTTGGTTCGATCATGCTGAAAGGATGCATAAAAAGAATAACGAAATAGACATTAGGAGCATACTGATAATCACACTCACCTTCAGGAATACAACAACTACACCTCACAGAAAACCGCAGCCAAATACAATTCCCTGGAGGCTTCATGTGTTCTTCATTGTCATTCAGTGAGGTTACCAGTAAGCTCCTTTAATTGCTGTGTTATAATAAAAAACTACACTTATCAGCAGGGGTAACAATGCGCGGGCTATTCATGTATTGTAATGTAATGTATTGCAAGTATTAATAGGCTACGGTATTTGCTTTACATCAAGTGAGACGCATGCTTGCCTCTCGACGATTTATATAAAATAATAACAATCCTCCATCTAGTTGTTATTTGTCTGCAGTTTCCTATGACGTTAAGTAGTAGTACTACCCCAGTCAAGCTTCTTTGATGCACCCTATATCTCTTGAAAACACTCATACTGAGGCAAACAAACATGTTTATGCACACAAATGTTTGTCCTATGTGGGAATTTAAGCCACATGTCATGGTTTAAAGTGGCATTGTATTATAGTTACATCTCCAGCACCGGGCTCTTTAAAAATTTGCCAGGAGGTTGTGGTTGCTAAACTACTTATGGTTGCGTTTACTTGACTTATGTGTTCGACAATAATCGAATATAAATTAATTATATCATTTTAACGATATCTACTTTACCAATAAGGCCATGATAGCTACATTTTAGGGGTTAAATAGTCAAGTTAATTTACCTACAGATTGCCTCTTGGTTACAACTCATGCACTATTTCGAGTTGGCACGAATTTGGAGTCAATAAATCAGGCTTTAAATAAACGAGTTGTTATGTCGTGCTCCAATTTACGTATCGATCAAAATGATTAATAAATAGGTTGGTAGAACTTAAATTCGACTTTAATAAGCACCTTAGTTGAATCACGAAAGTATCGAAATTTAAGTGGAACGGAATAGTATAGAATTATGTGTTGTATGGTAGTAAATTGAATAAATCCGTATGGTGACTTAGTTTTCCAAATTACGAAAACCAAAAAAACCTGCGAGCCATGTTCTGGTGAGTATGATGCGTGATGGGTTGTGGCAACGCCTGAAATTTTAAGTGTATTGCCGTGAAGATGGGCTGACAAGTCTTAGTCGTTTGGCAACCAGCTTGCCCATCACCATTTGCATTTCTTTACAGTACATATCTGTTGTAATTGTTATTGCAGGTATCAAAGAGGTAATAAATCATTCTATTCAAGATCACAGTACACTAAAACGCAGTTTTTTTACTTAAATTGTATTTAGGACCTGGTTTTATCTAATATCTAATATCCAATGTGTTGATCGTGTTTTATCAGAAGATGATGTCAAGAGGAAATGTCGAGTTGTGCATGGCAATTGAATGTTAAAGAAGTGAGTGAGGTGTCTAAAAATCGAATCTTATGGTGCTGGATTATCTCTGCTTACCCCGCAATGATACAAATTTTCATTTTACGGATTCATCCGTAGAATAGTATTCTCTAATAAAATGTTCATGCTTTCATATCATAAGTTTAAGTTCAGTAAAGAAATAATTTACCAAATAGTTTAATGATCACATTTTCATTATACAAGTTCGAGATGTGATGTTTTTGCAATCCCAATTTTAGAACTTTGGAATTCTAAGTAGAATGAAAGATCTTCAGTATTAAAAATCGGTAACTTCACAGAAGGCACTAATACATCTTCCGTAATGTTATGATTTTTTATACTCGTATCTAATTTTATACTGTATATTGATACTGTTGTTAAGGAATTTATACCAAATATTAAACAATTAAATCGTCTCAATGTAAATGTACTCGTAAATTACAACAATACCAAAGAACATTCAATTACCTAAGCCCAACTAACGTACCTTTTGTATACAACAGGCATACATCATCTCGAGTACCTGCCTCCAAATTCAAGGGAGGATTTGAATAGATACCCCATATCATTGCGTCGTGAATTGTTCATAAATCTCTCTATACGCCTCCTTTTGTTTAGCTCATGCCGGCATGTGAATGCCCGAGAGCTTAGGGAAATTCGAATCCGAGCATTTACTTAGAAATTGGACGAAATGGGTCACCCCATAATGTAGGTGGTTGGCTGCGATAGGACATAATGAATTTGCTCTCGTAGTTTATTGTGCAGCGTCTTTATGGAACTTCCTCTTTATATGGCTCTGCTCAGAGCGTGGTTTGAGTACCGCGCTAAGGGGAAACGCGGCGCCGCTTAATAACACCTACATCTCAAGTGTGGGTGTTTTGCCTCGCGTAATTGTCCACATTATAGCGATTAAGGTATGTGTATAATTATATAAGCTCATGAGTGGTGATAAACACTTAGTGTTGCCACCAATTGTTATACTCAAAGGTGAAAATGCATTCAATTCATATTTGCACATTGGTAATGCCGTCAGAAAGCAGCCTCAAAAATATAAATTCATTATTTGCCTCTCCTTTTGAAATAAAATTTGCCAGAGGAACACCTGGCTCGTTAATTATATAATAATATTTTTTTTTATTACATTAAAAAATAATTGTCGGCGATTTTGACCATGTTCCTTAAGAGATAGGAACGGTATTCCTGAACATTCCTATTCAACTTTTTTATGCTGAATGGCATTGCTAGAGGAACACCTGGCTCGTCAATTATATAACATTTTTTTTTATTACATTACAAATTAATTGTCGGCCATTTTGACCATGTTCCTTAAGAGATAGGAACGGTGTTCCTGAACATTCCTATTCTACTTTTTTATGCTGAATCCGAATCTGAAGTCAAAATTCGAATATTTGAAAAAAAAAAACGCACACACAGACAAACGCACAGACATATAGATATAGATTTCATATAGGAACGGTGTTCCTGAAAACAACTTGTCAATAATAATTTGCTTGAAAATATTATTTCTGTTCTGTAATATTCGGTTTCCGGATATAATGAAATATTAGTTTCTTATGAGTCGAGTGTTACGACTCGAGTGCTAAAAAAGGCTGTGACTCGTTTTGTACAGGGGTTATTATAACCTACGAACGACTGCAATACAGAGAGAATCGCACTGCCATGCCCGCTGCTAATGCAGCAAATCTTAGGAAGATTACTGGTCATTAGCTCTCACGAATACAACTATAGGTCCGTATTATTATATTTTGCCGCAGTCTATGAACACTTGCACTTGGCTACGGTAACTGCTTTACAGCAGGTGGACCGTGTGCTTTCATGCCTCCCGACTTTGTATAAAAAAGTATAAAGTTAATAATTAACGTAGGTGCACCTAGTAGCCTCCTCAAACCACCCACTAATCAATTACGGCGCAACAGCACCATGTCCTCCGTCGTAACTTATTTTTTTAGCGCAAATAGTATCTGTATGTCAATCAATATGTCAATAATGTGAATTATAACAACTAAGTATACTAATCGCACTATAAATATTAAAAATAAAGAATTTTGTTCCTAGAATTAGGTACCTGGAAATGGTGAATAACATTGCAATTTCTCCCGCGTACATCAGATTTTTTTAATAAGTAAAGCAAAAATTATCTCTGTTATTATTTTGAATATTTACGTTGTCAGTTTAGACAGTATTTGTTTACGTAAACTTGTTGAATGTTGAAACCTTAACGAGGCATCACTGTCAGAACCTGTTCTTAATTAATATGCTTTAGAAAATTAATTTAATCATTCCTTGTATTTTTACTATGTTTTTTTATTTCAGCGGCAAACGTTAGCTGACATAAATAGTTTTAGAAACTTGCGCCATTATCTGTTCTCCTTAATATAAAGTAGTTACAGTAGCCTAAAGATGCTTGTTTTAGATGCGGTAAGACAAAGGTCGCGCATTTCACCTGGTGATGACTGAGTGAATGCGACAGGAGCAGTGTCCACTGTTGGGGGTCCACTGCTTCTGTTGCACACACTCAGTCAATGGAATACAACAGCTTGGTATTCTGCAATGTACTACCCTTGCTTTCTTAAAATCATAAGTCTGTTTTTCCTTCTCAGAAGATTTATATTGATATTTTTGGTTTTCAGTTTGATTCCTTTTCTTGCTTCTTTACAAGCAACATAAGATTTCATGAAGCAAGTTTGTAAATAACTATACTCTATGAAACAAGATGAGAAACTACTATTTTTCGGTCATGTGCCAAAAAAATAATACGTATCAAATCAACTCGTTCTGCACATGTACATGGGGCACACTAAAAGTTTTGCACTTCTAGCTAATCGGAACTATTTGAATTTCGAATGTTATATTTTTTGAAACGTTGCAACCTACCAACCTAGTAATAAAAAAAAATCAATTGGCAGGAAATCATTTGTCAATTGTTTTTTATCACACATCAAAGTTCTACGTACGCAACGAAAATGGAATTGAGTCGAAAAGATTTTTGAGCGATGATTTTTTATGATTTTAAAAGTTCTCTCTCTCCGCAAGACTGTGCTGCTCGTCGTCAAAATGCTTTTGGAAGAGAAGCACCTTTTTTTAGCACCGCGAGGCGCTGGTTTGCTGAATTTGAGAGAGGTCGAGTTTCTTTACATGATGAATTTCGTGAAGGGCGGCCTTCAACTGCCGTCAACGTAAATAATGTAGCTACTGTTAAGCGGCTAATTGAAGAAAACCCGCGGATTACCTATGAGACAATTCGAGAACTATTGGGGATTGGTATGAGCTAAATTCAGAAAATTTTACACGAAGAATTGAAAGTTCGGAAACTTTGTTTTCGTTGGATCCCTGATGAACTGACAGCGGAGCAGAAGCGGGCTCGCGTGGAATGATGGTCACAGATGCTACTGTAGTACGACCACGGGCATTCTAATGCTGTTTATGACATTGTCACAGGAGACGAAACGTGGATTTATTGTTTTGAACCCGAAAAAAAACAGCAATCTTGTGAATGGGTGTTTGAAAATGAGAACAGGCCAACAAAAGTGAGGCAGGCGAGAAACGTTGGTAAAAAAATGATCGCGTTTTTTTTCTCAGCTACGGGTCCCATCTGCACAATTCCACTTGAAGATCAAAAGAGTGTTAATGCCGAGTGGTATTCTACGATTTGTTTACCCAGGGTGTCAGAAAAAGTTCGCGAAAGACGACCAAAAAGCCGCGTTCTCCTACATCATGACAATGCTTCTTCACACACGACCAACAAAACAAAGTCATTTTTAACTTCCGCAAAAGTACAACTCGTTACCCATCCTGCGCATAGCCCCGACCTAGCATCCTGTGATTTCTGTATTTTCCCCAAAATCAAAGATTTGATGAGAGGTTTCACTTTTACCAACTCCGAAGAGGCAGTGATAGCGTTCAATCAGCACGTAGAAAACATGCCTTCAGATCTGTGGTCCTCCTGTTTTAAAAAATGGTTCGATCGCATGAAAAAATGTTTAAAATGTAAAGGAGAGTATTTTGAAAAGCAATAAACATAATACTTTGGTTATAACATGTTGTTTTTTAAAGTTACGCAAAACTTATAGTGTGACCTACGTATAACCTATCAATATTCAGTTAGTGATCACAAGATAGAAAACCTCGAACTAGACGTACGTGTCGATACGCGTCAGAACCAATACTTAGTAAGCGGATGTTTAAAGTAATAACATCAGAATAAAGCAGTTGTCTATGTCTTAACACTTGTCCACTTGTTACATTCAATTTATCTAGAAAGGTGGCCAGCAGACATCATGACAACTCAAAATACGTGTGATTTCACGTAAATTGCTAAAGTGGACCTCAGACTTGAGAAGGTAGTTAGCGTCCTTTGTTTCATATCTCAGTACATAATGCTATAATAATCAGACGTGCCGTTGATGATGATATATGCATTACAGCATGGAAAAACAGATCGAGGCAGCGATTCGTCGCAACATAATGCCGTGACGGTATATATTATGGTTTATTCCAGATCTATTTTCTAAATGCGAAAAATCTATAGTTTCATGCATATTACTTTATTAGGTAAAATATGCGAGGCAGCGATAATGTTAAATATGAAATAAGTATATAAACAATATTAAAAGTAGAAGTGTGCTCAATCACTGCGTAAACTATTTCGATGGTATTTGTTCCCCTAGTCTAGTTTGACTTGGACTTGGACAGAACATCCACGCTCTTGATTAAAGCTTAGATAGACATCCGTGTGTTGTTTCCTTTGAGAGTAGACAAAATAAAATGAATGACAAATTTTTATATTAGATGGGTATAGAAATAACGAAATAAAATTTTAATCGCCTTCATACACAGAAATGCAATGAATTAATGTCCTCTAAAACTGACCATAATTAGATAGTCTTAGGGGTTTAGAACTGGGCTAGATGAGGGCCAGTCTTTAGCTTTTATAAAGTCCGGAAATTTGGTTTCGAGCCAGGCTTGGGTAGGCCTTGTGACCAGGTACAGAGTCCTACTGGAAAGTCCACGATACACCTTTAAAATGTGTTGATGAGAGGTTTCACAACACGACCTAAGATAGTCTCATCAGTTCATTTGGCTTGTAGTAGTGCTCTTCAGATGTGAAATTTTTTCATCAGTAAAGAAGATATTTCTGTGCCTTTCATTTGCGTATCGGGACAGAAGGCTTTGCTCTTCAACTGCTGGCACTGATTTAGGGCAGTCCTGTATATCGACGATAACCGCCGAGCTTCAAATCTGGATTTATTATACGAGACAGAGAATCTTCATTTCTCACGATTAGATTTTTTGTTTCCTAATGGGGTTTCGACAAATTCTGGATTTAACAGCCGCAAGAGCCTATGTAGTTCGAACAGCACGTGGTCCCCCGAACTTTAATGGTCTTCAACAGAGGAAGTGGTGGTATATCTGTCAATAGTACAATACTCGAACATACGGATATTACCGAACTTTTGAAGGGCTTCGAATATGATCGACGGCTCCATACCCACGTTGTGTGAGGCAATCAATGTAATTCTATTTTCTTTAACACCCGATTCCATAATGTAATTTGATAATAAACAACGAAAAAATATGTAAAACGGAGGAAAATCGAAAGAAGTTTTTAACATAATAAACATGTTTTAAAATCAAAAAAAGAGATTTTTCTATGTAACAGTATTTATGGCCTGTCTCCTGATGCGTGATAAAGTTTACATTGTAAAAAGTATTGGGAATATCACCTCGCGATCGCTGCCTAGTGATCTGTTTGATAAGGGGACACTGTTTTTAAT
The DNA here is from genome assembly GCA_947507595.1 of Pyralis farinalis. NCBI lineage: Eukaryota > Metazoa > Arthropoda > Insecta > Lepidoptera > Pyralidae > Pyralis > Pyralis farinalis. Next base: position 22,087,919 of record OX382270.1, read on the forward strand.
ATTTGATTACTTATGGAATTTATGAATAGTAAACAAAACAACAAAACATTTAAGTTAAAGTAACCCTTTTTCGGTTGAACCCATATCCCAGTAGTGTGATGCGCACGGGTTGGTTTATGGTAATTTCAGTAATGTGTGGTAAGTAGTGAGTAAGTAAATCGTAGTCCAACCATCATAAATCAAAGCTCTATGATTTATGATAATTGGATTAGGCTATGTACAAATGACTCATATATTAGCTATCCCTTTAGTACCTATATTTGTGACAAATATTGAGAAGCGAAGTCACAAACTTATTCAGCACACATTAAACTAATCAAATTGCGTGCATTGAACTTTAACAACCTATTAAAGTACTAGAAATAATCAGTTTCTTTGGGAGGTCGAAGTTTTCCAATGATGAATTTTAACTCTGAGACTTCAGTTCACTTCAGTGTATATATCTAAATAAATTGCGTAAGGCCACCTACATGATTTTTTTTTATTTGTAATACTTGCATTTTTATTTCAGATTATTAGCATACATAGTTTATCAAATCTGACTGACTGGAAGCCCGCCATTTCACAACGCTTTTCATTACTCAAATATTAAATATTTAGAATTATATTTATCCCATTATATAGGTGAGCGGACGGGGTGTTAAACTGCCTCTGAATGTCAGCGCCTCTAACATTGCATGTACTACATTGCATGGTCTTTCGTTTTTTCAATACTAGGTGTAAGTAATTTATTTTTAGCTAATTAAACAGCGTTCGCAAATCGCCTGAAAACCACTAAGCTAACTAACTTGTCCTCCAAAGAATGGCGGAGCTCGAGATAAGTACACCCATCTGCAGGCAAGCAATGGACCACGTTGCTGAACTTAAGTGTTTGATCGGACTGAATATACCTATGAGAAAAACTTCAGTAATATGTTAATTTAGGAAGTATAGGTTCAGTAGTTAACAGAAAAAACTCGATTAACTGAGTTAGAACGTACGATTCACGGCTTAATTAAAAACGAAGGTTTCAAATTGACTCACCGTGCAGTTGAAAGTTGAATAAAAAGGTTTACTGTTGAACATTTACACTGACCATGTTATAAGTACTCCATTTTAATGCAAACTCCAGGGTATGAGTGTCCACTAAACGATTACTGAAATGGAACGTTTAACATATGTAAAGAAGGTATCTAAGAAATCAACTTTAGTGCAGAAAGAGATCCTATTTATTTAATTACTTTGCAATTATATTTTTGTTGAAATTTTCTTCTGAAAAAAGGAACGAAATATGCTTCACTAGTTTCGTCTGTTTTTATACAACATATTATAACATTTATATATAACCTACCAATGTTAAGTGGACATCGCAACATTATTCTTCGCAAAAACTCAGAATGCAAGAAGTTATTACCTCCACGAATAACAGAAGTAACTCCTCAGGAGCTTATTGGTAACATCACTCATTTGGAGAAACAAAAGAATTCTTCAGGGAGTTGTTAATTACCTGAGTTTTCTGTAAGATAGAAATACCTCTAGGCAGGCTCTTTCGATACACCTCTTAAAAATACCCAGACCAACATAAAACGACATCTTCATGTACACATTTTTAGGGTTCCGTACCCAAAGGGTAAATCGGAACCCTATTACTGAGGCTCCGCTGTCCGTCCGTCCGTCCGTCCGTCCGTCTGTCACCAGGCTGTATCTCTTGAACCGTGATAGTTAGACAGTTGAAATTTTCACAGATGATGTATTTCTGTTGCCGCTATAACAACAAATACTAAAAAATATAATAAAATAAATATTTAAGGGGGCTCCCATACAACAAACGTGATTTTTTTGCTGTTTTTATAGATAATGGTACGGAGCCCTTCGTGTGCGAGTACGACTCGCACTTGACCGATTTTTTATCATCTGTGGGAATCGAACCCACAACCTCAACCAACGGGCTCTTCAAAATAACATATGAAACTAAGAAATATATAAGAGTTTCTTTCTACTCCTTCTTTCTTGCATAACCATGTTTTCTAAATAATAAGGGTTGGCGAGATTCGTTAGCTAATCCTGAATTCGACAAAGATACTGAATTTTCCATGGAGCAACTGCCTCCAGACCTCTACAGCCCAGAGGGAAACTAGACCTTTCTTAGGAAAATTCACACGTCTTTAGAAAAATAATTTCTTGTACATGCAAGTTTCCTTGTGATAGTTGTAGATACGAGTGTGTACATAAAATCGAATAAACTAATTTAGTAGTGCATGGCAGGATTTGAACCGGAAATCAGATGGCCGGTCGGTTTTTTACCTACTAGACTATCACTCTTGCGATACGAGCTACCTCCACGAGCGTTCGTAACCTACTATATCTAGCTAATAGGTTCAGGTGTTATTTGTCTCAGATCAAATTTATGAACAATTTGTTCAAAAATTTGATCTGAGACTGAATGAATATTTAATTAAAAAAACGCGATTGCTCCTTTCATTTTTAGGGTTCCGTACCCAAAGGGTAAAACGGAACCCTATTACTGAGGCTCCGCTGTCCGTCCGTCTGTCACCAGGCTATATCTCATGAACCGTGATAGTTAGACAGTTGAAATTTTCACAGATAATGTATTTCTGTTGCCGCTATAACAACAAATACTAAAAAATATAATAAAACAAATATTTAAGGGGGCTCCCATACAACAAACGTGATTTACTTTGCCGTTTTTATAGATAATGGTACGGAACCCTTCGTGTGCGAGTCCGACTCGCACTTGGCCGATTTTTATTTTTAACTAAATAATCTTGTTATAAATGGTAACGAGCGCATGGAAGCAGCTCGACTGGGTAGGTATCTTCACTTCACTGAAAACCGCGGCCAAATAAGAACTCCCTGGAGGACCTGTGTTCCTATGAGTAAGTGAGATTACCTGTATGCTCCTGTGTCAGCAGTGTATAAGCAAAGCGCGACCGATGCTTCCCGTATTTTAAGAGTTCATTAGTTACGGTAGCTAATTCACATCAGGTTAGCCGTATACTTGTCTGTTTCTTGATGGTGTTTAAAAAAAACTAAGAGCATTATATATTATATAGGTACTGCTGAATATTTAAATCTCTATAAGACAGTACGTTGGAAACGTATGCATTACCTGCGTATATATGTTTTTTAGTATGTATATATGAATATCTTCATGCCAAGTTCCTCACGAAATAGGCAAAGAGAAACGCCACATGTCATAAGTCGCGATCCTGACATACTGCACTCGCTTGTTCAATATTGATAGCGCTTTTCATGCACGCTCGCTGGTTCTTAGGGCTCCCGACAACACCTAATAAGTCTTGGTCGTTCTCGGCTCCTAGATCCTTCCACTTTCGCATTGTATCTATTTCGTAATTCTTTCATTTTGCCATCTTTGTACATGTCCTAATCAACGGAGCATGCCTTATTTTATCTTAATACCGATAATATCTCTCTACCTCTGTTACTTAGATCAATCATCATTGCGAACGTGGTCAGCTATTTTTGCGCCACAAATTTTACGCAATGCTCGCATCTCGACCGCACTTATTCTACTTTTATGCTTTCTCTGCCATGCACATACTCTATTTAACTTTTTCAGTGTTCTAGAATTTTATTTATTTTCAGACACGGCTAGCTCGATTCCATTCATGTTTATACTACATATGTATGTACGTATGTGTTTGACCTCAATCACTAACAGTAAATCTCTCTACATTAAATTATTATTTTAAAGCAGTTTTGTAAGTTAGCGGTACGTCCCAGTTCAGAACATCATGCGTACCACACATAAGTGAAGTTTCTTGTACATACAGTTTATATCTGATATTCAGAATAGATTCTAGATTATATTATATGAAATGGTATATAAAATATACAGGCACCCAATAATCTTAGGTTTATATCTATATATAATTAAGTAAACCACCATAATTTGTATCGTATGGAACACTAAATTCAAACTATCGCTGAGCGAGCCTTACGAGTAATCTTGTAACGTTCCAACATATACAAATTAATAATATTGAATAGATGAAGCAACACGCCTACCTAACTAAACACAAAGCAACCTAACTTCAAAGGCTGAGTGATGATCAGACAATTTGTATTGCGGCACACGTCTATTAATAATACTAGCATTAATGTTTCTCGAGCACGCGAAATAGTGATTCCACTAAAAGCATCTCAGACCTCTTAGCAAATGTTACACACATTGTGACAGTGGATCTCAAACTTTCACGCATAGCGTTTATCTGAGAGTGTACGGGCGAAACCGAAAATTCAGTTCTGATTTGCTGATTCTGAAAATCAAATGTAATCATCTGCAGATAAGCGGGTTGGACAGACTAGCTAAGCTGAACCCGGTCAAGTAAAGCTAAACCAATCTGAATTTTCGGAATTGTAAATTTACCCTGCGCTACTGTTCGGAACCATTCATATACTTCCGTACATGTACGTTACCTTTTGTATTGAAATATCAGTTTTTAATATGGCGAAATATACTAGTATCTATATATATCTTCACGCCATGTTTTATGTGGGATGGGCTGAGAGACTTTAGTGTCACACGACTCAATCCATATGAATGTTAAAGAAGGCAGTGAAGTACTCATTTATTTAACGTAGCTCTTTTTATGCGCTTCCGTATATGCAGCTTTTGACACGACTTTTTAATAAAACATAACCTGTCTGGTCTTGTTAGGTGGGTCTTAGCCTTCCTCAGCTCTAATGTGCTTCCACTTTCGCGTTGTATATCTATTTCGTCATTATTTCCCTTTGTATTGAATTGGTGTTAGGATATGAATTAATGAATCATATCTTAACACCGATTCAATGAATGGTTGCACTGTTGGAATGAAGAAAGTTACATATACGAACACCGATACATACTTTTTTTACGAGAATATGAAATATAGAAATACAAAGTTTATTTGACATTAGGCAGTATTTTATGTTATGTTATCTAATCTAATATTATAAAGGGAAAATTAGACTTCATATTGAATATTTGTTTGTAACGGATAAACTAAAGAAATACTCAACGGAATAATGTAACCCAAGATATGAAATATTTTACTACAAAAGTCATTATTTGGCGTGTGCTGAGAAAACTATTGGTGACATATAACAAAAATTACTACACGTTTACAGTACTCATCACTAAAAAGCCTCAGGAACTTTTTTATATTTAAGTAACTAATTTTTGTTCAATGTTAAAATAAGAAGAGGCATGCTCCGTTGGTTCGTACATGTAGACAAAATGCAGGATTAATGCCGAAGCATATAATATATGCTTCGGCATTAATCCTGCATTTTGTCTACATATATTATACGACTACGACATATATTATATGTCGTAAAAGTGAAAGGATATAGAAGCCGAGGAAGACCAAGACTTACCTACCATGACCAAATTGGTCGTGTTCTATCAGAAGGTGATGTCAGGGGCCTTAGAAACAGGCGAGCGTGCATGAGAAGAGCAATGTTGAAGAAGCGAGTGATGTATGTAAGGATCGAGTTACGTGGCATTCGATTCTCTCTGCTTACCCCTTAAGGGATTTGGCGCGAAGTTATAGATAGGTAGATAGATTTTTGTTCAAATTAGTCGAACAAAACACGGGTAGAATCAAAAGATACTCAGATTAATATCATGATATTAATCTCTATCTAACTAAAGAGTTTCATAGTCAAGGATGATTATTTACATGTTAATTCCTCTTTAAATTATTCGAATATGACCATTTTTGTATGTATAGAAGTTGATGTATAAAAATGCTAAAAGTAAGAAATAGTCGCATTGTAAACGAACTGCTCTACCCTTAGTCTATCAGTTAAGTTGTATTTGTCCAAATAAAATCCAATTTATGACTTTATTTATCTACCCATGTGAAACCAGAGCGCGTCGCTTGTACTCTGTATAAAGTTAAATGTATTGGCAATTGAATAAAACAAAACCATTAAGTATGCACATCATTTGTTATCATTATCAAGCCGCATCTACCCACTTCTGGGTACTAACCTTCCCTAATGCTTTCGACTATATGTGATATTCCGCCTTCCGGATCCAGCCGCTACCGATCCCTCGTTCGAGGTCATCGGACTATTACGTATATCAGTTAGTTAGTATTTCCCAATATACTGAATGCGATATTTTTTTTAATGCAGTCTTTAACTTTATTTAATACAGGTTTGAAAAATACAAGCATACAGCCCGCCTGATGTGAACCGATTTTAATACAAGGATCTTTCGGTTCATTAATTCTGAAGTATTAAAATATCAATAATATCAAAATGTCCAATTAATCAGTTAATTAGTTCTAAAGTATTAATTTATTACTTTGGTAATTTACGTTCATTTTACCATATATGGTGTAATTTTTTAAGTATTGATTATGAAACGACGAAACATTAGTTTGAGTACTGTTTAAATAAATTAATTGTTATCATAATTATTATCATTTCAGGCGAAGAACGTCCACCGCTGACCCTAGGTAGTAATAACCCTTAGATCCTACAGCGATAGGATTTTTCTTTTACACAACGTCGCCCAGATGGGAAATGGTTACCGTAGCCTATAAACACTTGCAATACTCGCGCATTTCCACCCTTCCTGATAACGCAGCAACTCCTTACTCCCTAATACCTCACTTACTCGCAGAAATACAATAATCCATTAGGATTGGCGTGGTCCGCTATCTGAGTCTACGGATTAGGTGAAGATACTGAGTTTAACATCGAGCGACTGCCTTCAGATCTCCACAACCCAGAGGGAAAACTAATCTTTCTTAGGTTAAGTCACGCGTCTTTTGAAATATAATTTCTTGGACATGCGGGTTTCCTCATGACATTTTTCTTCACCAAAAACCAAGTGATAATTATAAATATATACAATCTGAAAAGATGAATTCAATGGTGCATGCCTGGATTCGAACCAGATACCGTAGATTAATAGACTGGTTCTTTACCCACTTGCTTATTACGACTTCTTAGTATAATACATTATGTTGTAGAAATTCGACAAACAGTATTAAGACCAATAATTTTACAACGTTTATACTTATAAAAAATCTATTTCTAAGGTATGTATAGTATTGTCTTAGATTTTCGCGATTGTTACACATTGAATGACATTGAAAAAGGTATGTATAATTAATATTTTCTGGGTATTTCTAATATTTTTAAGAGTCCTGAAAATAATGCAAGTACTATGTCTTTTCCAACTGTGACAGTTACTGTGAGGTCACCTTAGAAAATGTATAATACAAAACTTTGCCTATAATACCTATCTATACGTCCAAAATGTCAAAAACCTGGTCTCTCTGCAACCTTGCAAGGGATTTCTTGTGAACATATATGTGTAATTACTGTACTACTAGTGCAGATGTGCAGTCCATGGCTTACTTCAAGTTTCAGAACCGCTACCTATCGAAAATTTTATTCAACCAACGCACGCTGACTGAATAGTGTTTGGGATGCTTCAAAGAAATATTTTCTTGGAATTCCTGAGGCAGCATTAAATATTCAAGGCAATATGGAGCGGGTTTTCGAATAACTTATGCAAATAGACAAAATGTTTCTATACTTAAAGGTGGCGTATTCCCACCAATATCAGACAGAAATAAAAAAAAATGAAATGGCATCGTTCCATCAGGACGCAGGTGTGTTTTTTCGCCTACACGGCGAAATTTAATGAATGCCTCCAACTCAACTCACCTGTGTATGAGGTCTATATTTATATTGGATACTATGATGTTAATATTAACAAAATGCTCAACCATAACAGTTTTAGACTTGGTAAATGGTAAAAGGTTTTTAGCAAAAGAATATTGGGTTCTCTCACAGGCTATTCAAGTGTCAACGAAAGGTCCCTTTCAGGAGAGGACATTAGCAGACCCTTTTAACTTGGCGTTCGTTTGTCTAGTCACGTCGCCGCAAAACATAAATAACGCCAAAGTTTACGTACGAATAAAATTGTCAAGCTGATGTTATTAATGAAATTTAGACAAGGCTGGCTTGATTACGTTTTTGGGCGTTTTATATATATTTAGAATATCTAGGGCCTTACCTTTAAGGATAACATCGACTACGCTTATATGTGGTGTTTGCCCATTTGCAGGTGCTAAGTGCTAGAGCGAGGGGTAGGAGATAACTATATTTAATACTAGCTGATGCACGTGGCTTCTCTTGCTTTAAATATTTCTGAGTTAAATAGATGTTGGCACTGGAAATATTAACTAACATCATCCAAAATTTAATGCGTACTTAAAAGATTAAATTAAAATAACACTGTTGTTTTGTTTTCATAAACAGCATTTAAACAAAATGTTCCATGTACAAACTCGAGCATATTGCGATTTTATTATATTATCGAAGACAAGAAACGAAACGTGAATAAAAATAATATAACATATTTTAAACTCTTAACCCAATATTTTAGCGTAGAGCAGTTCGTTTACAATGCGACTATTTCTTACTAATTTGAACAAAAATCGATCTACCTATCTATAACTTCACGCCAAATCCCTTAAGGGGTAAGCAGAGAGAATCGAACGCCATGTAACTCGATCCTTACATACCTCTCTCGCTCCTTTAACATTGCTTTTCACATGCACGCTCGCCGGTTTCTAAGGCCCCTGACATCACCTTCTGATAGAACACGACCAATGTGGTCATGGTAGGTAAGTTTAGGCCTTCCTCGGCTTCTATATCCTTTCACTTTTACGATGTGTATATGCTTCGGCATTAATCCTGCATTTTGTCTACATGTACGAACTGCATGTACGAACCAAGGGAGCATGCCTCTTCTTATTTTAACATTGAACAAAAATTAGTTACTTAAATATAAAAAAGTTCGTAAGGCATTTTAGTGGGTAATGATGAGTACTGTTAACGTGTAGTAATTTTTGTTTTGTGTCACCAATAGTTTTCTCAGCACACGTCAAATAATGACTTATAGTAAAATGTTTCATAAGTTGGGTTAAATTATTCCGTTGAGTATTTCTTTAATTTATCCGTTACAAACAAATATTTAATATGAAGTCTAATATTTTCTCTTTATAATATTAGATTAGATAACATAACATAGTCAATGGCCAGCCGATTAATAAGTCGGTTCTTTATCCACTAGACTATCATACAATAATAATTACATATAATTAAAATGCATGAAAAGTGATTTCAATGAAGTTGTTACTTTACTAAATTAATACGCGATTAATATGCTTGATGCTCCCAAATAAAAAAGAGAGTTTTCAGTCAAATTGCGAATCTGTTCTTTTGGAGTCAATTTAAAACAGTTTGGTTACAAAAGATATGACGCATATTTATTGTAACATTAAATAAACTCAAATGTGAATCTGTATTTATAACTGAGTATAATAGATGTTTCAAATTTTTGGCATTTTATACAAATGGCGAATATAATATCGAGTATGTTAGTAGAAGTTGCTCCATAACCAAATTTTGGATGTAATTTTATACCACAGAATGCGTAATAATGAACAAATATCATTTTGGTAAAAACGCGGTAGGACACAGTGATATTTAAAGTCGGACCAACTAGGAAATTCCCTCTTTGTCATAGAAGGGCGTATTTAAATAACAACTGCATGTAGTTACTGTCAGCCGTCAGTATGTTCCGGAAGTGAGAAGTTTGTTGCATTAGCAGTCGACATGGCAATGTAAACATTCATAGTATCATAACTTCTTGACCTCATGCCGTCTGCATACTTATTTGTCTAATGCGTCAAGAGTTCCCTACGTTTTTAACACATATATTAAATAGTACGCATGTAAGTAACAAACAAGTAAGTACGTAAGAAGAAGAGGAAAAAATATTTTAATTTGAAGAGTTTCGTAATCTTAACTAATAATAAGTTCAAGTCTGTTCCAAATCAGTAACTAATTTCACACAAACGTTATTCTTAACGACTCAGTCTCATTATTCTCATGGTTAATATTTTTAGGAAAGGAATACCTTCAAAAAAAACAAAGTTTGCATACAAACAAATAACAAGGTTTGCATACAAACCTTGTTATGTGTTAGGTTTTGCGATGATTGCTAAGAAAGCTGGTGAGAAATGTTGTAAAAGCATTTTATTTTTGCAAATTGTGCAGACTGAAGAAAATAAATTTTACCTAGCCTATCGAGTGAGGAATAAAAATTTAAACTTATGTATTGAAACCTACATTTCCCTTAAATAATTTTAATATAATCAATTAACTTTATACTTAATATTTTATTCACTAATCTAATCTTTTAAACATGTTTTTATTACAAATAATAGCAGTCGTTTTTTAATATCTCGAAATACTGACTTCAAATAATTACTATTTTTTTTAATACTTTTTGGGTTTGTAACCTACGAGAATAAGAGTAATGGTATTTATATGGTAATAATGGTAGGTATTATTATTATATGGTAAACGGTTAATGGTATTTTATAGGTGGATGGAAGGGTGGACGATGTAGGGCCCTCAAGGTTGCTTGCCGGTACGCAAATCTAGAAAGTACTAACCACAAAATAAGGTACCTCGTAAATATTTACGGGAAATTAATTACGTGAGGACCTATTTGGTATTATATTTATATACCCAGCCCGGCCATAAGTTCTGTTAAAAATGAATATGCATTTATTTTATATGAAGTAATGTAATCTTAATAAAACTGACATGTGCATATTTTATGCTAAGACTTCCATAAATAGTCTCAGCAAAAAATAAAAATAATGATTATCTTCGAAATGGCCACCTTTAGCTTTGAGAAAGCTCAGGCAGAGCCTTTAATCTGTCTGACCACGACTTTATGTATTTACGCAATGTTTCCATGGGAAATTTGGCCACTGCTTGCTCCAGAGATTTCTTAAAAGACGTGTCGTTGTGTCGTTTCGAGCAGACCATGTCCTCTAAAACTGACCATAATTTGTAGTCTATGGGGTTCGGATTTGAGCTAGATGAGGGCAAGCCTTGAGCTCTTAAAAAGTCCGGAACGTTGGGTGCAGGTGCAGAGTCCTGCCGGAAAGTCCGCGGTACATTTTTAAAAAGTGTATTGCTGAGAGACTTTACAACACGATCCAAGACAGTCTCTGGATATACTTTGGCAAAAGTCTTCACTCCTTTATCACAAAATGAGCCTTTGTGAGTCCGTGATAAGACACCATTACAAACCAAAACAAGGCACCTAACAAACCATTAAAGACGCAGGATGATTACCATGTTGTACCTTTCCGACCACTTGGGCAGCTTCTTTGAAACTGTGTACGTGCACTAATCGATAGAAGTTTTAATAACGTTCCCAGTTCAAAATAATTAAAGAGTTGCAAAAACGAAAAGTTTCTATGTAACAGTATTTATGATCAGACTAGTTATAGGCATATTTTAAAAGCACGGTTCTACAGTTATGTTTCTTAATATTCTTATCATCACTCTCTTGTACAAAATACTATATAGGTATAAAATGATAATCGATTCTTAAGCTTCACATAGTTATTATTACACATTGAGGGATAATAAACTACGATAGTACATATTGATCCCGAACAGGGTTTCCTTTGTGCACGTACTGTGCTCGTATCGTGTTAATAATGCGTTTGGAAGAGCCATATTGTGTAGTCACTTTGTGTTTGTGTAATTTTCTTTTAAAGATACATGAAGAAAGCTTAGAAAAGTATTTATACGGTTATATTACCGTAGCCGTCATCATCATCATCATCATCTCACTCTATACTCATCCATTCCTGAATATAGGCCTCCACTCTTGAGTACCATTTGTCTCGATCCTGTGCTACCTGCATCTGTCGACTACGATATCGACCCTATAAACGTCTTGAGCTCGTCGCTCCATCTAGTGGGGGGCTCGTCCCACACAGCGTTCACCAGTACGTAGATGCCTTTCGAGAACGTTTAATCCCCAGCGGTTGTCGGTTCTACGAACATATATGGCCAGCCCGCTGCGCCACTTCAGCTTACTTATCCTTTGATCTATGTTGAATACTTTTTTTTTATTGCCTCAGCATAGTGGCTCCTCTTCGCTTGTTGGTAAGCGAAAAGAGGAGCCCAAATTGCAGCAGCAACTGACAGAGGACTACAGTGTCCTGTCAGTTGACGATACCATGCTGGCCCGCAAGGTGCTTCTTCACGCTTCGTTTGAAGGATCCATGTTGTAGAAAGGAGGAAACACATGTGCAGGCAAGGCGTTCCACTTTTTAATAGTTCGACAGAGATAGGAGTTGCCGAACTTTTTAGTACGAGAACTAATGTCCTCCACAGTGGAATGATGACATCGCAAGCCTGCACGTGTGGTTCTATGACGAAGGGAGAGGGTGGGATAAGGGAAAATAGTTCTTCAGAGCACTCACCATGGTAAAATGTACTTAGGGATCCTATGTCCCTACGAAGTTGCAGAGGTTCTAGGTGTTTTTTGACCTCTTCGTCGTCGATTATGCGGATAGCCCGTCGCTGCAACCTGTCGAGAGCCTCGAGAAGATACTGTGTGAAGCCGTCCCAGAGATGCGAGCAATACTCCACGCAGGCCCGAATTTGAGTCTTATAAAGAAGACAAAGATGGTCCGGCGTGAAGAACCGGCGCACCCTGTTCAGGACTCCTAGTTTCTTTGAAGCTGTTAAAATGAGGCTCTCGATGTAATTTCGTTGGTTTAGGTCGCAACGAATATCCATGCCTAGCATATTCAGACCATCGCGCATATTGAGGGTAGCGCCCTGAAGACTGGGAGTGGGGTGAAAAGGGGACATTTTTGTTGTGAACGCGCACACCTGAGTTTTCCTGGCATTAAACTCAACTAGATTATTGGACCCCATTTACTAATGAGGTCCAAAACCTGATTAAGCTCAATGACAAGACTCTCACGCCTCTCAACAATTTCCGCCCGACCAGTATTAGGCTACCCGAAATATCGCCCATGGACCGTACTGTCATCTGTATAGCAATGAATATTACCAAGTGGTAGCATGTCATTAATATGAAGAAGAAAGAGGGTGGGCGACAGGACGAAGCCCTGTGGGACACCGGCATTCACTAAAATGAACCGCGAAGCGCATCCATCTGCAAGGACGCGGATTCTACGTTCATGCAGGAAGCTAGTAATCCACTTACAAAGCTGGAGGGGCAGACCGTATGCCGGAAGTTTGGAGAGAAGTGCTTTAAGCCAAGCCCGATCAAATGCCTTGGCGATATCTAGGCTGACTGCCATATAGATTCACCATGTTTATCAATTGCCTCCCCCCTGAGGTGCATCACATACGCTAGAAGATCACCCGTCGATCGTTTCGGTCTAAAGCCATATTGACGATTATTAATTAAGGAGTGATCTTCTAGGTAACGGATCAACTGATTGTTAAGGATCCGTTCCATGACTTTGCACAACACTGAAGTTACGGCAATGGGGCGGTAATTTGATGGGTCTGAACGGTCTCCTTTTTTGGGTACCGGTTGCACATTAGCCTCTCTCCAAGCCTCCGGAACACAACCGGTCGAGTACGAGAGACGAAAGAGGCGCGTCAACACCGGGGACAACTCCACTGTACATTTTTTCAGAACAATCGCTGGGATACCATCAGGACCACTGGCTTTACGGATATCGAGTGACTGTGGCTCAAAACGGACATCACGCTGTCTGATGTAAATTTCTGGCATAACGGTACCACAGGAGGGTATCGATGGTGGTTACAGTCATCGATCCGGGAGTTAGCCGCAAAGAGACTGGCCATAAGATCGGCTTTCTCCTGTGGCTGATGTGCCAGTGAGCCATCAGGGCATCTCAGCGGAGGCAGCGAGGGCTGGCAGAAGTTGGCCTGCACGGCTTTAGCTAGTCGCCAGTAATTACGCGACCCTTTAGTACGCACATCCTCATTTCTGATTCTAATATGCACAGAAACCCCGAGCCGGCCCGCAGTGAAGGGCCTCGTCTTAGTTCCGCATGTTATCACTGGCAACACGCACTGTTCGAAGATCTTACTCTTCAGGCGTTGAGGTATTTTGGACACCAAGATGTGTTGAAGTTTCCCAAACGCTGCCCAACCGAGTTGGATTTATCTGTTGACCTCTCCGTCGAAGCTGGACTTACCTAACTGAGTAACCTGTCCTAGGTAAACATATTCGTCAAACTTCGTGCTTAGTGCTTCCAATCGTGACCGGCATAGGTGTAACATGGACATTCAACATGCTTTTAGTCTAGTCTATGATCACCTTGACACCTACCTGGTTGGAAACACTATAGAGTTCATTGAGCATAGCGCTAAGGTTTTCCAGCGATTTCGCCATGAGAATCATATCGTCGGCAAAACGCAGGTGAGTGATGAATTCATCATTGATGTTTATACCGTATCTTTTCCAATCCAAGAGCTTGAAGACATCCTGCAATGCTGCGGTGAAGTGTTTCGGTGATATAACATCGCCCTGTCGTACACCTTTATGCACTTGGATCGGTCACATACTCTGGTCCTGTACTCGAGTACACATCGTTGCCTTACGGCATAAGCACTTCAATGCTTCGATGTATCGATAATCAATTCGGGATCGCTGGAGAGACAGTAGCACCGCCCATGTCTCAACAGAATCAAAGGCTTTTTCGAAGTCCACATACGCCAGACACAAGGGTAGATTATACTCTTCAGTCTTCCATATAATCTGACGGAGGGTATGCATGTGGTCTACGGTGCCGAAGGCTTTTCGGAATCCGGCATGTTCGGGAGGCTGGAATTCATCAAATCTGCGTACGAGATGATTTGTGTGATTCTCCAAAACACTACATAAACGCTGCTCAGAAACGATATCGGCCAACAGTTCTTCAAAAGGGTCTTATCACCCTTTTTGAAGAACAACTTGAGCAGGCTTCTGCTCCACGCTTCCAGTGTTTCACCGGAGTGTATGACGGAATTGAATAGCATCTAAAGGACTATAAGTATCGGCTTTCCGCCAGCTTTCAGAAGCTCCACCGTAATTCCGTCCTCACCCGGTACTTTTCCATTTTAAGCTGTTTGAGAGCCATACGAATCTAGTACAGACTGATGTCCGGGATATCTTCGGTATAGTGTCGGATCAGCTTAGCTCTTGGGTCGTTACTAGTATTTGCCCGGTTGTAACGACGATGTGTACAGCTGTCCATAGAACTTCTCCATCACACTGTGAATCGCAGTTTTCGCAGAAATAATGCTGCCAGAGTTTTGTCTTCAGCTTCGTTAACAGACTTTTCCCAACAAACAGATCTTTGGCGAAGACTTTGTGTCCTTGATTTCGCTCTATCGCCTCTTTAATACCTATTGTATTAAACTTGCGCATGTGCCGCCGTATGCCTTAAGGAATCTGCCTGTTCAGCGGTCTATACTCTTGCGTATGAGCTGAAGACTGCAACCACATTTCAAGTTTGTCCTGCATGAGATTCTGCGTGTTAGTCGAGAGCTTTTGGGCTCTTTTTGGCCGAGGCTGAAGAAATTTAGCTCCCACGGTACGAACAGTTTCCACGAGCTTACTTGTTTGTTTGTTGTGTCGTCCGGTGTTATACAATCATCTAGGCACTGAAAACGATTTTGAAGTTCAAGTTGAAAGCTTTAGGGGCTATGGACCAGGGTACGAGATGAACGGAGCGTAGACTTCACCAGGCCAGACCTTTCCAGCTTTGTAAAGGTACAATATGTCTCTTACCATTCAGTGACCGCTTCCGTTTTTTACCCTGTTGATCACAGAGACATCATTGAAAAAATGCCGGTTGGTCGTCAAGATGAAGTCTATCTCGTTTTTCGTCGAACCAACCGGGCTACTCCAGGTCCACTTGCACTGCGGCTGCTTCTTGAAGAAGGAGTTCATTATAAAGAGTTTCGCCTTCTCCATGTAGTCGACCAGCAGTTGGCCAATGGTTTCGCTCCAAATTTCGACTTCAAATTACCCCAATATCAACTGAATATTCTGCTTCGTGCCCAGCTTTGCATTGTAGTCCCCTATCAGCACTGTATAGTGAGATCTAGAGGTATGTATGGCCTTGGAGATATCGTCATACATAGCCTCTATCTCATAATCCGTGTCTGTCAAAGTTGGTACGTTGGTACGTAGACTTGTATGATCTTCAGCGAATATCGTATAAGGTACGCAACCCTCGCCGATACAACCTCGATCTTTAGTACAATGCTAACGAGGAGCTTACAGACGATAAACCCGACACCACCTTGCGATAGATAGTCGCCCTCCCGGTAGTAAAACAAGTTGCCGGATTTAGGGTTCACCATGTCCTCCTCCTGTCTTCGAACTTCAGACAGTCGTACTATATCCTAATGCAACTTGGTTAATTCCTCTTCCAGCTCCACTATCTTTTCGTGGATCCTCATTGTACGCGTATGTATGTTGCCGGGATCAGTCCGTTGTAGTGGTAGCCGCGGCGTCGGAGCCGGTGATTCTTAGCACACGCTGCCCTGCACCCCGCCCTGCCGATTCTCTGACCGCTACCGGAGCCAGAATCCACACGGCAAATATTCAGTGACTCAGAAGAATTTGAAGAAGTACTACTAAAAACTACTACTTATAATTAAGTAAGAATATTAATAAGAGCCAAGTTATGTTAAAATTAGCTTTATTTAGTTATGGACGGAATTGGGCACAAATAGCTTCAAATGGGCCAAAATAACTCTGGTCGCCTGGGAATGTAAAGATATCAATATAACTTGAATGTCGACTTTTATAAAGCAATTAGAAATTCCTACAAAATGACATATTAACATGCTCATTAAACATAAATGAAATCAATTTCTATATATTTATATCTTAACTAAAATTAATCTGATATCCTTTCTAATGAAGTCAAATTTTCCGTTTAGTAGAAAAAAATATTAAGTTTAGTTCCATGTCCGTAATATAATCAGTTGTAGAAGTGGTATACTATTATTTGCAGTTAAAGCTAACCTCATTAGTACGTGATAAATAAATTTAATTTGTATTACCCTATGAGTATATAATAATAAGAATAACAATAGAAGAGTATAAGAATACTAGTAATAGTTGATTATCACGCTAAAACTCGACATTCCGTAATTGCCAAAAAGCATGCCAAGTGGAGCGTGGCTGATAATATTAAAAAATAATAAATTTTAATCATTTCTGAAATGCTGGTTTAAGTTTAAGTATAAGTTTGCAAATTGAAAGATGTGAATAAAAAATATGTAAACGAAATTAACATACAATAAGACTTGTTTTAAAAATATTTGACGTCTATTATGTCCTGTAATGGCCCAATAGCAAATGTGGAAATGTATATCTTTTATCCTGGAAGGAAGAGTTGTGTCTATTAAATTTTGATTATAAATGTAGTTTATCTATTGGTATCTAATTATTAATCTGAGTTACAAAACCGCGGTGATGCGGTGACACGCAGAGAGCTATTTAGGCGGTGGCACCTGAGGGTGACATTATTTTAGCGTATTCCCTCGATACACATGTTCAAACCGAATATTGAGTGTCGCACGTTATTATGTATAAAGCCTGGTTATTTCCCTGTAAAAGCATGTGTATAAATATAAACATATCGTACAATTGTGCATATGTGAAGCTATGATTATCCCCGAACATCGTCTTATCAGGCTTCATTAACGTACTTGAAGTTATCAACCACTTTGTTTGTAGTCGTCCCATAAGCTTCTGAAATCCCGGTCAGAGATAATTACCTTAGTTCTCATAAAATTATTCATCTTTATTTCCATTCTAGTAAGTTTATTAATAATAACGAGAGTTTTATCAACCGGTAATCGACTATTAACCGATACTATGAAAATGACACGTAAGACTCAGGAAAATAACTCGCTGTGACCTGTCTATACGAACTATCATTTTAGGAGATGTTTGCTCAAAGGTATGCACAATCCCTCAATTTCGTACAATACTGCAGCCGTATTAGTTATGATACGTTCCTACATAAGAGTGGGATTACTAGTACATTTGGAGAAGATGCTATATGCGTACTTGGTTACTATCCAACATAGTAAAAAGAAGCAACGGCATATATCATATAGCTTTATTGTAATAAAAACCATTGATAAAATGTTTTATTATGCTAATGTGTAAACTTCGTAACAGTATCAAAAACTATCTAGCTCTGTATATCTTTCCTCCAAGTTTAAGACAGGTAGGGCGCATCTAAGTACGAGTAGCTAGTCTGAAGAAGTACCTTCACCTCACAGAAAACCGCAGCCAAATAACAACTTCCTGGAGGATTGTTGTGTTCCTGCATATGAGTGAGGTCACCAGTATGCTCCTAAGTAGCAGCTATATTAGCAGTAGGGGTGCCAATACGTGAATGATACTTAATGTATTTCATAGACAACGATAACCGCTTTATATCAGCTTGGTTTTATGCTTTTAAGCCTCATGATGTTGTATAACAAAAAAGTCCTTGCGGGGTAGGCAAAGAGAACTGGCAATAAAAAGTACCACATGACTGGCTATATAACTGACACTGGAATATAAAATGTATAAAACTAGGTAACGTAAAATTGGTCTAGATATAGGTACAAGATCAAACTTCAAATGCAAATTTATCGATGTAGTAGTACCAATATAACACCGATAATTGTTACCAGAGTGTTCTAACCGCTTATAAAAATAAGTCTAAATGTACATTTAATTTCATAATGATTTCAAATGAAAGCACTTTCAAACCAAGTTTATTCGTAATTACGAAGACCCCAAAGAAAGTTTTTGGAGCACACATTTTATAGTTTTGAACTCATTACTTGGACAGAACATTTTTACACCTGTTACTAACTTCACAGGCTTCCAATGTTGCCATTTTAGAGATTCAATAGTCTGCTAAATATTTAAAACTTTGCGGCATTTTGTAGTTTTTATTTTTTCATTGTTTAACTTCAAATATTCAACACAACGTAAAATGGGGTGAATAGATATCGTGGTTTGAATAGGGGCACAACTTCCCTATTCAAACCACGATACCTATTCACCCCATTTTACGTTACTGTTAATAATTCGCAAACTACATTTTAATATATGTTTACAAATGAAGTTTGTAGGTCGTGTATACAATTTCATATCTAAAACTCCCATACTAGGCGAAGCTTCTCCTGTGGGATTCTTATTACACAGTTATGTTGGTATAATATTATCTGGGTATCTTAATTCTCTGTCTATATAACTCCAAGACCTTTATTTTCATAAAATAAGTATATAATACATATGTTAGTTTAATTAAATAGTAACACGTAATATATAAAAATTTTAACATTGACAGCGAGATTGATAGCTCATTGAAGAAATACCCGGGCTATCCGACGGTCCCGAGTTCACATCCTGACGTGGGCATGAACTACTACTAAATTTATCTTTTCGAGTTTATATATATATACATATATATATTTGAAATTATCATTTCGATGATGAAGGAAAACATTGTGTGGAAACCCGCACGTCCTAGTCTGGAATACCATACGCATTACAGCATGAGGTACAGGCAAACAGACAAATGAGTCATGAAGAGTTGTACCAGGGTTGATACCGCACGAGTGCCACCAATTTCTGTATATAGTTGTAATTGTCATTTCGATGATGAAGGAAAACATGTGTGGAAACCCGCACGTCCTAGTCTGGAATACCATACGCATTACAGTATGAGGTACAGGCAAACAGACAAATGAGTCATGAAGAGTTATACCAGGGTTGATACCGTACGAGTGCCACCAATTTATGTATATATTTGTAATTGTCATTTCGATGATGAAGGAAAACATTGTGGGGAAACCCGCACGTCCTAGAAATTATATTTCGAAAGGCGAGTGACCTAACCTAAGAAAGGTCTGGTTTTCCCTTTGGGTTGTAGAGGATAATATATAAAAATGTAAACATGTACAATATATATTTATATATACACATACATACAAGTGTGCACATGAACTACTTTAATCGTTATTTAAAACCAATATAAATGTTATATATTTACTTAATATATTATTTATAAATTATATCTTTTCATTTTGTTTATATTTCCTGTGAATAACGGACGCGATCAGTTCAAACACGTACATTTTCTATTGTGGAAATAATATCGTGGTTCCCCTTGTTTATCTCTCACGTTTCACGGCTGGTTATTTCCGAATGGCAACTATCATCTCCATTAAGTGTTTGTTTGCAAACCCTTTCGATTGACTGAAGTAGGACAATAGTTGTCCAACAAATTGTCAGTACAATTCAATACACGTGCGTATGCATATCATTACCATAAACATACTTGTTTGAACATGTTATACAACGAAAAAGTATCTTTTATTTAAGCTATATGCTTCAATAGAATATAAATTGTTCACACGGAAAGCTTTGAACTTGTATTCATCAATTATTTAATTTAATACGGAAATTTAGTATTTGCAGGTAATAAATAGCACTTGATGGCGAAAGCACAGCTCCGTAAACTCGATTCCCAAATAGGATAAACATTCTAGTTTATCTAGATCTTTAAGAGTGTGTCTTTAAGAGAGTAAGGGAAAAGGACAGTGCCTTTGCGACGAGCTCGGTGGCGCAGTGGTGAAACGCGTTGTTACACTACTTTGACGCCACCGCTCGTGGGTTCGATTCCCACACAGTACAAACATTTGTGTGCATGAACATCACTGTTTGTCTGGATATTTTCTATGTATAATAAGTATGTATTTACAAAAAAATAAATATTTACGTATGTTTATCAGTTGTCTAATACCCATTATACAAGCTTCGCTTACTTTGGGGCTAGATGGCGCTGTGTAATTTGTCCGACAATATTTATTTATTTATTATTATTATATGATCACACCTAAAAATCACAGAAACTCACAATCAAATAACTACTTCCTGTTCTTGTATTACTGCGAGTGAGTGGAGTTACCTGTAAGAGAGAGAGTTGTTGTGCTAGCAACAGTGGTGGCAACGCGCGAACGATACTTCTTGTTGCAAGCATTGATAGGCTACGGTAACGAATTTACATCAAGTGGGTACGAATACTTGTATGCGACCCGACGTATAAAAAAATGACAACTCAGCCTTGTGTGGCCAACACAGTGAACAGTCAGTAACAAATAGAACATATCTTGATTATATGATTGAATAGTGTAATTTAAATTGTTTTAATTTAGTATTTTAGAGAAGTACTCCAGGAGCATAAAATTCACAAATAAAGGTTATTAATTCACAAATAAAGGCAATGTACGAAACTTACACAGATATATGAAAGCAAAACAAATTATTAATTTGTATCATAACAAAATTTTGGGTTTTGGATTATGTTACACAACGTTAGGAGAGAGCAAGCATACGCTTCAGCTTTTCAGGAACACCGTTCGTATATGAAATCTATATGTTTGTCTGTGTGTGCGTTTTACTGTGCATTTTTCGAATATTCGAATTTTGACTTCAGATTCGGATTCAGCGTAAAAAGGTAGAATAGGAACGTTCAGGAACACCGTTCCTATCTCTTAAGGAACATAGTCAAAATGGCCGACAAATTAAAAAAAAAATGGAATCGTTATATAATTGACGAGCCAGGTGTTCCTCTGGCAATGCAAGCTTGCGCAGTCTCAACTGGTTTAATATGGAACACTAATTGTGTGAACTATTGAGAGCAGTGATAGCCCAATGGATAAGGAACCGGCCTATTCAGAAAATGGTGCCCGACATATTTATCACTAGCTCGGCGGTGAAGGAATACATCTTGAGGAAACCCACACTTCCAAGAAAATGGATTTCCAAAGACGTGTGTCTAATATAAGGAAGATCTGGTTTTCCCTCTAGGTTGTGGAGGTCTGATGGCAGTTGGTTCATGAAAAATCAATGTCTTCGCCAAATCTTTATGCTTAGGTAGCGTACTCCGCCATTCCTAATGAATGGAACAAGATAACGCGACGAAGAAGAAGACTAATTGTGAGAACCAAACGCGCTCTTGACTTTCGCTATTTGGTTTTTCAAATTTTTGCAAGGAACCTTAAGCAGTTTCCAGTGTAAAATTTAATAAAAATTTGTTTTTATGATGCAAAACAAGCAAACAAATATTTAAAAAAGTATATTTTTCTAGCTTTTTCATCGATAAGAGAGTACAACCACATCATTCTTTCGTAAAATCTTTGACGTACAAACTCCACCCCGCTACAATTTTATTTCATGTACAGACTAACTTCCAGGAAGTTATAACTTGGCCGTGCTGTCAGTCAGGTTGCTGTTTAAGTTGTGCTGTGCTGTTCCTCAGGGAGAGCTTCAAATGCTATTTGACATTAATTAATTAAGGTTTCAATAATCACTTCAGCCGTGAATAGAAAACTGACAGACGTATCAAATGTTTAATTACTATTTTGCACAAACGAATAAAAGTATCTCTTCATGTATTTTCAAAGTTAAAAAATACATTTTTTCTATATCTACATGTAGCATAGACAGACCTTTACAATTTTAGGTCTGTCCGTTCATTATTCCTCAAAGTCAAAGTCAAAATCTTTTTATTCCGTAAAAATGTCTACATTTGTTTTGAATCGTCACAATTTTTTTCCCTACCGTGCAGTTCATGACTAGGTGAGCACTGATAAAAATACTGCCAAAAAACTCAGGCATCCCTCTTTTGGTATCCAAACAAATTTACATAATTTATTAATTACATTATAATTGGATCGACTCAATCCCAGGCATTTTTATCATTAATATAGTCAGATACTTTATAATATGCCCTGCTCCAAAAGGGCTTTAATGATTTAACCGCAATTTGTGACATAGATGTATGTATGTATGTATGGATATCATCACGCCAGGTCCCTTGCGGGGTAGGCAGAGAGAACCGAGCGCCATAAGACGCGGTCCTTACACACTTCACTCGCTTCTTTCACATTCATAGCTCTTTTCATGCACGCTCGCCGGTTCCTAAGGCTCCTGACATCACCTTCTGATAAAACACGACCAATTTGGTCATGATAGGTTAGTCTTGGTCTTCCTCGGCTCCTACATCCTTCCACTTTCGCATTGTATATCTGTTTCGTCATTCTTTCATCTTGCATTCTTTCTACATGACCGAATGACATATGACATATGACCGATGTGACATAGATAATTTGAAATATCTGAACATTTTATTTAAAACTACTAAACCCTCCGTCATTAACTGTTTACGCAAGCAGATACACATATAATAGGTAGTTTCTATTAACAGTTGAATGTATTTCCGACTTCTTAAAGATTTACTGATGATAATACAAAAAACGAAATGTCAGTCACATAATTCAAAATGTTATAAAGATGGAAATAGTCAACTGTCCCATAGTAATTGATTGGGCAAATTACGGGTAGATCGTGCTGTTTTATCAATGTCTAGCTACTCGACCCAGCCTCGCACGGGTGATCCAATCATTACCAAACTTCACGGGATCACCTGCAGGGCTAACCCGAAGATTCACTGAAAATTTCATCAAAATCTGCCGAGCCGTTTTTGAGTCCATAGAGGACATACAGACAAATATTCATTTATATATATATATATATATATATAGATATGCTATTGACAATGTACTCACATGATGTTAAGGACATTCTCGGTCAATTATGCTATCACTCGGTGTATAAACATGATCGTACATGATACATAACTGATACATTATTTTTAAATAAATGTATTTGTTATGAATGCGAGTTTTCTTGAGAAACTACAATGACTACTACTTCTACACTATTATAACATTATTTCTCAAGTACCAGTAGGTTAACTGTGGTTATAAATCATAATATTCGGGTGAGCCCAAATCGAAACAAGATAAACCGAGGCGTCGCGAATATCCACATAAAACCGCAAAACATTCGAAAATGATTTATACTAGCCCCGATCTGTTTGGGAGGCTCCGCGTGGCAAAAACAGATTATCGAAATCCCAGTTATTTCCAACAATCGGTTTAGTACTGAGATGTACGAATATTAGAGTAAGTATTACACGCATTTGGTTGGTACTATTTGTATGTGAAAGACCGCAGCAAATACAGTAAAATCACTAAGGTTAATGCACTTTAGAGATATTTATTTTAAATGGAAGTTGATTGAATAGTAATACTTATAAAAAATATACCTATTATTTTACTTTCTTTTCGAAAATTATTTCATAAGAATATTTAATTATTATACCTATATAATGTACATTATATTACAGTTGTCTATATAGTTATCTATATAGTTTATTATAGATATGTTTTGATGTGAATATAATTATTGTTTTAAAATTAATTTACAAGTAAACAAGTAAAACTAATCGATATGTGGTTATGTTGGATTCAAATGTAACATATTAGTATAAATGTAGTATTTATCTTCATATAAAGCCAATCGCATCTGTTCTTTAACTATTTGAAAACGAGAAATTTGATAAAAGAAGTAGGGCATTGCGTATAGTTAATAGTCTGACTGGAAGAGTACGATGATGAACTTGAAAAGACCACAGTCAAGTCAGTCTGAAGAAATATTGTTTTCTTCCAAGGGTTACGATTAAACACCTGACAAGTTGGTACCTCAGCAAGGATGTGCCAACACACAATTGATGCTCTTTGTATGCGAGTATTCATGTGCTACGGTAATCGTGTAACATCAGGCAGGCCGCAAGCTAATTTGATACCCATTGTAATTAAAAAAAAAGCGGTCAAGTGCGAATCCGACTCGCGTATTGAGGGTTCCGTAAAACATATTTTCGAAACTTATTTTCGCAAAGAAATTCTTTTTAGAGTTTACTACTTAACTTAGTTATAAGACCCGGTAGGGAAATTTTATGAGGATAGGCATTAAAAAAAATGATGTATATTACGCTCGTCGGCTTAAGAAGAGACAACCATATTCATCTGTAGAATTTAACGTATGAGAGAATGAGATAGAAGTGTCTATAACTTCACGCCAAATCCCTTGCGGGGTAGGCAGAGAGAACCGAGCGCCACGTGACTCGATCCTTACATATCTCACTCGCCTCATTAACATTAATTGCTCTTCTCATGCACGCTCGCCGGTTTCTAGGGCTCCTGATATCACCTTCTGATAGAACACGACCAATTTGGTCATGGTAGGTAAGTCTTGGCCTTCCCCGGCTCCTACATCCTTCCACTTTTGCATTGTATATCTGCTTCGTCATTCTTTCAACTTGCATTCTTTCTATATGTTCGAACCAACGGAGCATGCCTCTTCTTATTTTAACACCGACGCTCTCTTTCAGACCAACTCTGTTTCTAACATCATCATTGCGAATACCGTCTACAAGCCTTATTCCTCAAATTTTGCGCAGCGCTCGCATTTCAACCGCGTTTATTCTACTTTCATGCTCTTTCTGCCATACCCAGCTCTCGCTTCCATAAGTTAGCGTTGAGACCAACACTGCATTGTGTATAGCGAGTTGTGCCTTCTGGCACAGGTTTTTACTGCCAAGAAGTTTTCCCAACGCTCCATTCACACTATTCCCAGCACCCACTCGTCTTTCCATATCTGCGGTGTACCTTCCATCCCTGCAGAAAGCGCATCCAAGATATACAAACTCATCCACTTGTTCCAACACTTTATTTACAATCATAATCCTTACATTAGTTCTGGATTCTTCTCTTTCAAATACCATTATCTTTGTTTTCTTCGCATTCAGTAGTAAACCTTTCTCCATACATTCGTCTTTCCTCGTTGTGACCAGTGTTAGCAGTTTAGATGGTGTATCTGCTAATACAACGGCATCGTCTGCATACAGCAGACAGTTCACCACTAGGTCACCCATGCACAATCCCACATTCGTTGACCTTATTCTCTACAGACAACTGTCGAGATACAGGATAAACAGCCTAGCAGATAGCATGGGTGCAATGGGTGCAACAGGGTGGCCCTGTTAGACACCAATTTTGACATCAAACCAGGGTAACATGCCACCATCTATCCGCACACATGCTGAGCAATTCTTGTAAATGGACTGCATAGCACGGAGCAGTGAACCGTCAATCCCATATCTAAGCAATATGTCCCACAATTCCTTTCGCACAACCCACACACACTCCGCAAAACCGCAAAAAACCTTCTGGTCTATGGCCAGATGCTTCTCTACGATATTGCGGAGCGTGAAAACTTGATCCGTACATCCCCTTAAATTTCGAAAACCTCCTTATGCGTCCCACAGCATTTCATCGGATTTCACCCTCATTCTCCTTTCAATCATCTTTCCATATACTTTTGATGCTAAGCTGATCAGACTGATGGCCCTATAGCTGGCGCAGTCCATGCGTGACCCCTTGCCTTTATACAAGGGCACGATGACTGCGCGTCTCCAGTCCATCGGGACCCTTCCAGTTCTCCAGCATAGGTTGCATAAGTACCAGAAGACGGCCCGGACGTAAGTGCTACCTAATTTGATCATCTCAGCTATGATCAGATCAATTCCCGCTGATTTTCCATTTTTCAAGCTTCGAATCGACCATTCGATCTCATCCATAGTTATACCTTCGTCGATCGTCGGTCGTCTATAGAAGTGTCTATAGGATTTAAACGAGATTTATTTTTTATACAACGTCGGAAGGCATACAATCATACGGCCCACATGATGTAAAGCAGTTACCGTGGCCTATGAACACTTGTAATACATTAAGTATCACTCATGGCATGTTTCCTATGCTGCACATACAGGAACTCCTTACTGGTAACCTCACTCACACCCAAGAATACAACAACCCGCTAGGGAGCTGTTATTTGGCTTCCTTTTTTCTGTGATGTGGAGTTACTTCCCCAGACGGGCTGCTTTATTGCGCCCTAGCTCTCTCAAAACATCCAGACCAAGACAAACAGACATGCTCATGCACGCAAATGTTTGTCTTGTGTGGGAATCGAACCCACGAGCATTGATGTCAAAGTCGCGTCATTAGCGGCTGCGCCACGGAGCTCGTTAAAAGGAGAAATCATGTACAGTGTTTGTTACAGAGACTGAGCATTGTACGGACGTTAGTACGTGTGCGTTCGCACCTGTGTATTACGAAGATTGGCATATTTTACGCATATTTTTATGTACTACTAAACATAATCAAGAAATTTTAAAAAGTTAAAAAAAAAAACATTGTAAAATGTGGAAGAAATTCACATTTAGGCATAATATAAATTTTATTCTTATAATTTTAGCTCTTTTTCTATTCAATATACTTAGTCTGGCCATAAATACTGTTACAATTAAAAATAAACAAAATATTACATTTGAATTTAGAAACTGTCATTTTTATATGATTGTTCATTGAGTTTTATCATTTTGGCGCCAATACATTGTACAATATTTTGCGATATTAAAATGGAGTGTGGTGATAAAGAGAACCGAATCGCTGTGATTGAATTACAAAAGTAGGTATGGAGCCAAATGCAATTTTTAAAACTCTCCATAAGCTTGGTATTAGTAAAATGTTTGTGTACCGGGCTATTAATAGGTACAACGAGACCTCCTCTGTTTGTGATAGAAAAAGATCTGACTGTCCACGTAGTGTTCGTACGAAAAAGGTGGTCAAAGCAGTAAGGGAAAGAATTCGAAGAAATCCTGTCCAAAATCAAAAGATTTTACCTCGGGAGATGAAGATAGCACCTAGAACCATGTCGCGTATTTTAAAAGATGACTTAGAACTTGCAGCCGCAGCAGAGACGTACTGGTCATTTCTTAACTGATAATTTAAAAAAGAATAGGATGGTAAAATCGAAACGGCGCACGCAAAGGGAGGTCACAAAAAAATTTTGTTTACGTATGAGAAATTTTTACCATCGAAGAAAGTTACAACAAACAAAATGATAAGGTGTATGCCCACAGTTGTGAAGAAGCGAGCACGCGTATTCCGAGAGTCTAGCGAGGGCATTATCCTTCATCAATCATGGTTTGGCTTGGAGTCTCATATTCAGGCTTAACTGAGGTGTTTTTCTGTGGAAAAGGTGTGAAAACCAGTGCCGTGGTTTACCAAAATACCGTCCTAACAAACATAGTAGAAACTCTTTCTCAAACAATGTTCAAAAACAGACACTGGATATTCCAACAGGACTCTGCACCAGCTCATAAGGCACGAAGTACTCAAAACTGGTTGACCGCCGGTGGAATTGACATCATCGGGCATGAAGACTGGCCCTCTTCTAGTCCAGATTTAAACCCACTGGACTACAAGTGTAAGCAACCCAAAATGACGTGGCCTTGATACTGCTGGAGTGCAGCCTGTAGTGACCTAAAACGATCGTCTAGTTTGCTTCATTTGTTTAGAATTTTAATTATTAGCGTGAATCTATAAACATTAAGAGTGGTTCAGGGAATTGATAGTTAGTCGGTTGTAGGTACGCTATTATTGCGTGTATAACGGTTCTTTGTGGAATACTTGATAGAAGCGTCTGAATCCTTTACTGACCAGGATAATGCTATTAGGTCTTAAACCTTTAGCTAGCCTCAGCGTCTGCGCAGTCTTTTAATTGGAGGTCAGGAAAATTTCTTCTGACTTTGCTATAATCAGCTTACGCGATTAATATAGTGACTTCTGTCATTATACCAATCTCGTGGTGTTTTGAATTTTGTGACCGCTGCGTAAATAATTATACTTATATTAAGTATCGTGTACACTATCGTGAATTATCCTTACAGGATTATTGTGGCATGTTTTATAGGCTGGGCAATCTCACATGTGTATTTAAATGGTCTGAGTAAACAGTTCAGAGCCGCTAGCTATTCCAGTTGAGTATACAGAAATCGGGCTGTAGTGTAATTTTGCCGCTTATCGGCTCGCCTGGAGAGCGGTCTCCGGATGGAATAATAGCATGCACTTATCAAACCCGCGTGATATACTAGAACAATACTATAAACTGTAGGTACTCTGCCGCCACTATATAAAAAGGCGCGTATAAGTGGTTCTCCTGGCTTTCACAAGTTCGCCACTCATAAGCACCAACCCAAAAAATGCCCTTCGCCTCAGCGAGACTGTATGAATACGGTCATCCACCCTCGCCTACACAGAGGTACCTTGCAAGACAAAATTTAACTTTGCCACTATGCCACAGATTTAGACATAGGCGTATGTTATTTACTTTACACGCGAACGCGAGTTTCCTGGGGGGGAGAAAACACAACACAACAGAATTTTAGTATATGAATAAAAGTACAATACTTAAATCTACACTTATCTGCCTGCAGGTCAGCGCGTTAGGCTAGAGCTGCGGTCCCGCGAAGAACTCGTGGTCCCGTACTGTGCAGCGTGGAGTCGGGCGGCTGTAGGCTATCGCCGGCGGTGTTGCTACGCTGACCTCGGTGCCTTCGCGTTTCGTGGGGAGTTGCGAATACTCGACCCTTTTAGGCTTTTGTTCGACAAAATTTTTATTCCAAAACCGAATAATTATTATGATACGAGCCTCGATGTCGAACGACCGAACCGCGAGAACTCCGGGAACCGAATGGACAATAATTATTATGATACGAGCCGTGATGTCGAACGACCGAGCCGAGAGAACTCCGGGAACCGAATGGACAATAATTATTATGATACGAGCCGCGATGTCGAACGACCGAGCCGAGAGAACTCCGGGAACCGAATAGCATCCCCCAGTCGTTCGCTTCCATACCCCCCTTCACCGCGCCCCCGCCTCATGCGCTGGGGTGACGCTCACTCTGATTGGCCAATACCCATCGCGTAGCAACAAGCGTACCAACTCTAATTCCCAGCGTGCACGTGTGTTCTCAAACGAAAAGCCGCCCGTTCTCAGAATAATACAATTAGATAGGCCGCCTTTCTTGTCCTCGCTTGCCTTTGTTATCGATAGCTTTTAAAATTGCTTTTGTACTTAATTGGAGACACTTGGTGCGTCCGTCCGGTTTTTTTTTCCAATTTTATGACATCCGCCCAGCGGCATAGCTAATTGTTTATTTTCAACGCTCAACATGCAATTTACAAATTCCTGTTACCATGCATAGTATTTTCCAATATTATGATATCGTACGATATGCGGTTAGAACTGCCCGAAATTACGCGCATATGAAATATACACCCACACGCGGTCGTGTGGAGACATACGACCCCTAGATTTTCATGTATACATAACTAAATTCGCCATCAATTCCACAATATAACTCTTCAAGATATAATCTACGTTGTATCATTACACAAGATATGGCAACATTTGGAGGAGGAAGTCTGCGCTAAACCTCATCAGAATTTGGAGTCTCTTCAAGCATCTCTGGTTAAAGCAGCGGCAGAAATAGATATAAATATGGTGCGTGCTGCGATCGATGGCTGGCCGCGTCGATTAAGAGCATGTATTCAAAATAGAGGAGGGCATTTCGAATGATGTAAATAAAATTTTATTGTACATTTATTTACCTTTCATTTCATATATAACTTTTCCATAATTATCAAAAAGTGTATCATTAATTACATTAAAAGTTTTTGACAGAACTTATGACCTGACTAGGTATATCATAATTCTCGTAAAGAGTAAACTCCAGTCGTGCGTCGGAACTGACACACACACACAAACACACATTTTTTGTGATGAGACTACAGATTTACTGTTATCGGATTTCTTCATTTACTTGTGCTACATGACATTGCTTCTTACCAAATTTCATGATTCTAGTCAACGGGGAATACCTTATAAGTTTTGATTCCCATACGAGTGTCAAAATATGCGCATAAACGAGGGATAAACAGGCGTATCTTTTGATTACGTTGACTTAGAAGTTTGATTTTTTCACTGATCGAAAGTATTGCAGACCTGAGTATTCGGTATTAATTTCAGCTTGATGGAGCTATCAAAAACCCGTCCCTGAGAAAAAGGGTCTTGACAGACGGACAGCAAAGTATTCCTATAAGGGTTCCTTTTTCCTTGTGAGGTACGGAACCCTAAAAAGTAACAGACAAAGTTAAAATAAACCTATTTCATTTTAATAAAGAAATTAAATTGGGTAAAGTCCGGTAACCCTACCAATGATACTTGACTGGACGGGGTCCATTATTAATGGTAATATATTTTCCTTCCTTGACTTTTTTTCTCTAGATTAAAGTCATTTAGTGACCCTTCGTAGCCTTAATTCTTCTTTACTGCGAGTAAATAACTCTGTCATCAGTTTTTTTCTTTGTAAATGTTATTTTTGTAATTATTGTATAAATACAATATATTATATTTTATTTGATGCAGAAGAAGATTTGAAACATGAAAGCTTAATAAAGTCGATTGTAGTCTATCCACGAATCGGTTTGTTATCTCAAAATTCTACAAACTTCAGAGGAAGAGTCAAAGCGTAACGTATAATAAAACTAGTATGATTTTGTGTCCAATTCATTTATTATATTACCTATGTAAATAAAATGCGAATACATCATTAATTCTATTACTCGAAAAATAATTCGAAAATGTATGTATGTTTAGACATATAAATACATCATAAAAGTAAAATGCTTCTTAAATAATACTTTTTATAATCAATTTAATAATTCAGCATAATGCTAAATACAAAAACATATGCGACACTTCTTAAAGGTATCGGCAACATTAAATAAGCCATTACGATATTATTTTATTTTTATTTTATATTATTTGGGAGTCTTACAGCAAAATAATTTAATATATGTTAACAATAAATAACAATATGCCAATAACAAGACTCCACTCCATATGTCATGGGACTTTTTTTATCGGCTGTTGTTGTTTGTAGAATAGATTTGGAAGTAAAACATCAATGCTTTGAAATATTGAATCTAAGCCTTAAAAATTCAAATACTATAAATAATCGACACAAATAACCATGTTACTTATGTCATGCTAAATACGATTACTGTAAATGCAATAAACTGTAGCGTTAATGATAAAATTGAATGGTATTTACGCAACGACAAGTGTCCTCAAATATGCTATCATCAGTAACTCTGTAATAATTCGTAGATCCATGTTATGAGCCGCATCTGAACACTTGTGTCATAAAAGAATCGACTCACATAAAAAACGGGGCCGCCAAATCCGCCGGGACCAAAAAATATAACATTGTATTTAGCTTTGATTTTATCGTTTTGCGATCATGTTATATCCTTATACTGAGATAAATAAGAATTAACAAGCAAATAATAAAAGTAATAACCTCATTGTCGATTAGAATTTTAATTAAAATATTGAACCGTTTTATGATAGGTATGATACAATTAAACTTAGTGTGAAACCAAAAACTGTAAAATCACGAGCACATACCGACATAATTTGAGTGGTGTAATTAGCGAGACCGAAAATGAGCCGATCTGGAGCCGGACTTAAATAACTTTAAGTTCGGCTCTTTCCGCCATTTGCCGAACATATCCGACGGCTCTATTTAGATTCGCTGACTGTCGACGGACTGCGTAGCGGCAGTCGCTACGTAGCCCTCGTAGAGCAAAGGTCTACGGAAGTTCTACGAGTTCTGATCGCGTTTCCCCATTGGTATTGAGCCAAACTCGATACATTACTGCTACTCATTTAATATTGTAATTTCTTGCAATTCAGTGAAATTCGACTTTTCTTGCAAAACTAGCATTGTGTTCGGATATATACATGAATATTTGTCAATATTTATGTTATACAGGTTGAACAGGTAAGACTTTACTTATGTTGTACACACAATATAGATTGTATTAGTTTCTCATATGCGCAGTGAAATAAATTGTATATTTCACATTTACTAATAGTTTTTTTTCAATTTTAATACCGGTTGAGTCGTCTTCAATTTGATTTATCTGTCTTTAAATATAAGATTTCATAAAAAGACGGGCTTTTTGTTTGTGTTTTTTTCATGTAAACTACTCGTATATATTTAAATTAGAAATATTTGCAAATAAATAACAAATGTATATGTTGAAAATGGTACTAAATGAAGAAATTATAAGAAAATACTGGCATGTGATCAAAGTATGATTATTTGATATACCGTGTACTTAATATTTACCTGATTGTTTCGGAAGAATCGTTATGCTTTTTAAACGTATGTTTATCATCTTTTTTTCTCTAGTACATATCTTTTTTTGGCCTACTCTGTGGCTTATATGAATTTTCGTACGTGATTTCTTGTTACGTTAACCTTAATTTTGGTACTAACGTAGATTATAAAATATTTCAAAATAGCATACAGAAACCAGAAGAGCTTCAGTGGAGTGAAAAAATGATTACCCATATAGTTGTTGTTAAATAATTATTGGTAATAATTATAAAAATTATTGAGTCAGACAATACAATTAGGAATAGAGTATATGACTAGGTAGTTATTTTTTGTTTCTGTGCTTAATTTACTTCTTTTATTATCTATTTATTGATAAGCACTGAAGTAATTTTCAACTCTTTTGTATATACTTGCCTGTACCAATGTACCAGGAATGGCTGCGTTTGTTAATATATATATTTTTTTGAGTAAATCAATTATTTCAGCTTCTACACTTTTTTCACTTCGTTGTTACATTTTCGAAAATACAATTTCTGTTGTAGTTTATATAAACTACAAATTAAACTTATTTTCGCGAATTCCTATTATCTAATACAGAAATATATCATTACTATGTTAGATATTAAGATTTGGCATAGTAATTTATTTTGATTAAACATAGTAATTGACGGTTTCAGTCCCAATAACATTATTTTGTACGTTTCGGGTTCCGTTGATGATGCAGTAATAACAACTGGGCCGAATATGTATATAGTTTACTGAAGAGATTTATTTTTACTTTATAACTACTGACGAATATTTTTAACCATATTCTAGTCATTCTGGATTTACACTCCTTTGTTCGTTTAATTTTTGTGATAACACTGCTTTTTGGAAATCTAATCTTCTAGAATCATGTAGGATTAACATGATTCTATAGGTTCTTTTATTATGCAAGTGTTAAGATGAACATTTGGATTTGTCGCAATGTGATATCTAATACATACAGGTTCGTAAAATAAAGCTAATCTATAAAACAAAATAAGAACGAAATATGATTCCTTGCATAAGGTTTTCATTCCAAGATTAGTTGAAATACATATTTCTCAAATTATTTTATATTTTACCTCAACATGTAAATAACGCTATTTTGACACTAATGCTCGTGGGTTCGATTTTCGCAACTATAAATATTTGTGTGCATGAACATGTCTGTTTGTCTCTGTCTAGATATTTTTAAGAGAGGTAGGGCACATCAAAATAACCCGTCAGTGAATGCATCTATACCGCACAGAAAACCCTAACCAAATAATAACTCCTTTTAGGGTATTTGTATTACTGTGAGTGAGTTAGGTAACCAGTGAGCTCCTACGAAGTTGCTGTGATAGCAGCTGAGGTAGCGTCGCGCGAGTGTCTCTGAATGTGTTGCAAGCATTCATAAGCTATGTTAACTGCTTTACGCTTGTAGGCTTTCCGACATTGTATATTATTATATAAAATATCTATCTATTTTTGCGCCTGTTTTCTCGTGGGGTAGGCAGCGGAGATCAAATATACGAGTATAATATCCTTTTAAAAGATTCACATTTTATATTTAAACTTTAAAGGATGCATATTTGAGTATTTGCCATAGTTGCCCCGCTTCGCAACCATAGTAAGTTATTCATGTACGCAGAGGACTATACTGTTCGTTTCTTGCAAAGCCCTTAGTCGCCTTTTACGACATCCACGAGTTCAGATAGGGTGGGCTATTATGCCCCGACCACACAGCAATTCATATTATATTTTAAATTTTTAACAGTCATGTTATTCTAAGATGTTGATGAATATTTGATTACTAATTCAATATCATCATCTACTCACTGCTATAGATAAGCGTTCGCAAATGCTCACCGTCACATGCTATCCTCCGCTTCCTCCATTCAGCTACCAAAGGCCTAGTCTGATCATAGGTCCATTTAGAGGGACCCATTTTAAGACTTTCCTCTTCTATCTTGTACCACTGATACGGCAGCTTTACCTGCATGTGGCTCCGCTGTTGGCAGTGCATGCCTTGCAAAGCGATTGCCTATTGCTCGTTGTTTGACTTTCAAGTCAACCATTCCTATGATGAGAATCCATGTCTCTGGATTGTATGTCAAAGCAGGAAGGATGGAAGGGTTAAAGATTTTCGTTTTCAAGTATCGAGGTACGTATGTGGACGGTAAGGATGTGCTTAAGTTACCCAAATACTGCCCAACTAACCGTCTTTTGATCTCTTTGTTGACGTTATCCCTAGTAAGTTAATGTTTGTCTAATGTAAACATAGTCATTACCCACTCCCATCTTTAAATAACATTAACTCAACCCGTTTAGTATTGAAAAGGTGATAGTTGAGCGACATCAGCTTTCAGATTTGCTTACTGAATATAGCGTATACTGTGGTATTACTTTCGAGAGTCGTTCTTAACTCTTTTCACTTCGTTATAAGCTCCTTCACTTCACTTCACTTCCTTATAAGAGCCAGAGTTTCACCAGAGTGGCCTATCGAACTTTATGCTAGCAACTAACCTATTTTTTGCCTACTTAACGCGAAGTTTCCGTTATTTTTCCTGTAGCTTTGTTCATGGTTACAGTAGTTTCCTGCAAACTAAACTAATTTTGAAGTTCTACTTAGAACTTTTCTGTAGCTGGAGTGATTTGCGAAAGATTCGAAAGAGTCAGTATAACGTTATCTAAGTTACGTCCTATATTCGATCGCATTATGTTGACTGTTTCGAAATTATAGCTTATACTTAGAGTGCCCCGTATGAGCCAGTGGGCACTTTTGGTGTCATTATTAATAAGCTCATTATAATGGGTAGTATGACGAGCTCGGTGGCTCAGCCGTGAAAGACGCGACTTTAACACCAACGCTCGTGGGTTCGATTCCCACACAAGACAAACATTTGTGTGCATGAACATGTCTGTTTGCATTGGTCTGGATGTTTTAAGAAAGGTAGGGCGCATCAAAGCGGCCCGTCTGGGGAAGTACCTCCACCTCACAGAAAACCGCAGCCGAATAACAACTTCCTAGAGGGTTGTTGTGTTCCTGTGTGTGAGTGAGGTTACCAGTAAGTTCCTAAGGAGTTGCTGTGGAAGCAGCAAAAGAGGCATCGCGCGAGTGATACTCAATATATTACACGCGTTAATAGGCTACGGTAACTTGCTTTACATCAGGTGGACCTTATGCATGCATGATTCCCGACGTTGTATAAAAAAAAGAGTAGTTTTCGTACGGGTATTATTGTTTTCACGTAATAATTTTGAATTAAGTATTAAATTTAATTCTCTCTGCCTACCCCGCAAGGGACCTGGCGTGAAGATATACATACTCGTACATACATAATTTTGAATTGGATCA
This sequence comes from Pyralis farinalis, assembly GCA_947507595.1. Taxonomy (NCBI): domain Eukaryota; kingdom Metazoa; phylum Arthropoda; class Insecta; order Lepidoptera; family Pyralidae; genus Pyralis; species Pyralis farinalis. The sequence goes on from OX382270.1 coordinate 22,124,159, forward strand.
ATAACTTTTGTATTGAAATACTCTTCAGGTGAATGTATAATTCACCAGAAGGGTACTTGAATTAAATTATTGTTTATTTTCTTATCTTGTAGTGAGTACGCAATATATTTAAGAACCGTATAGATCTATAAGTCATAAGGCTACATGATTCATTAAGGAGTTAATTAACAAAGTTGGTGTTACAGTATCGTCATTAAATATTATATGCAATTTGACTTTCGCAAAATAACGCTTGAATCTATTAACTATTAAATATTATATTGAATAAAATTTGCATTTGCAAAGTATTAGTGGTGGGTACTACGGGCAACCAAGATGTCCATTGCGAGATATGTTTAAAGTGGCATATCTCTTAGTAAATTTGATAAGGGTTTATTGAATCAAAAAGTATCTTCAACAATATTTTTGAAATATTAACTTAATGTCGTATCGAAAAAAAATAATATGAGGTCAACATTCGACCTATTAACGAACGTGGTATATTTAATTATTGTAAACTATTAATATATGTCTTGTGGTGTCAGAAGATGGTGTCAGGAGCCAAAAGTACCGGCGAACGTGCATTTTTTTTATACAACAAGATTGACAAACAAGCATGCGGCCCGCATCAGATGGTAAGCGGTCACCGCAGCCTATTGACGCTCGCAACACCACGGGGGTCTTGCGCGCTGTCAATCTTGTGACCTAAGGATGTTTCATCGCAGTACCCAGAAATTTCTCAGCCATATCTCACCCTTCAAACCGGAACACAACTATATAAATATAGCTACTTGGCGATAGAAATAGGTTTTTTTTTTTTTTATTTTTATTTTATATTTCACATTTACAGACTTACAAAAAGATACATAATAATTAGCATTATAAAACCACTGAGGTTTGTCTTCAATGCTAAGTAATCCACGTCAACCAATTATACATTTAAAAAGTAATTACATTAAGATAGATATGATCCTATTGGTACAACAAACATACATTAATGTCTACTTGCTAACCATTAAACACGGCAGGAATGCGCGTAAACATACATAACCGCCATACAAATCAGGTACAAGTAGGTATAACCGAAGGTAACATCCCACCCAACCCACATCGACAATCAGGCACATGTTTATTATGACAAAATATAAAACAGCATAAACAGCGTAAACAACCCGACAACACAATACAATGCGTTACAGAGACAAGCCGGCCAAACTGTCCAAAAAATATTTCTTTAATTTAAATTTAATGTTAAGTGGAGTTAGTTTATTTTTTAAATCTAAAGGTAGTTCGTTTATTATTCGCGGTACAACACAGCTTGACACCCGTTCACCGTATACATTGTTGACTCGTGATATCGGCAACCGGTTTTGTGCAACAGAGCGCGTGTAACATACAGGCTGATTAGCGTTCGTGCCAGAAACATGTTTAAAATATTTTTCTTTTAATAAACTGTGTTTTACCTGGGTATGTACTGGAAGAATTTTACAGTGTTTGAAAATACTCAATTCGTTGTCACGGAATTGCGATTTTGTATTTGCCGATATAATTGTTTTTAATATTCTTAACTGAAGTCTATAAATATTATTTAAATAAGTAATATAGGTACGGCCATAGCTACTGAGCCCGTATTTTATGTGAGATTCAGCTAGTGAATTGTATAATAAAAGTTTAACAGAATAAGGTATACGACGATTAAGAATTTTAATTATTGCTAGAAACTGTCTCAATTTATTACACACGTGGTCAATGTGAAGCTTCCAGTTAAGATTTTTATCAATTCGTAGACCAAGATATGTATAAAAATCTACCTGTTCAATTTCGGGACAGTTACAAATACCTGAACATGACCTGTGCAGGCAGTTATGTTCATGAGCAATTAAAGATTTGGGGGCCATGGGAGATTTTAAGTAGGGTGATCTAATGTGCAATATTTTGGTTTTATTTGCGTTCAAAACCAAACCAGCATCGTGACACCATTTGCAAAGGTTAATAAAATCGGTTTGCAGAAGATCGCAAGCCTTATCCAGATTACTATCGCTTATCAAGAGGCAAGTGTCGTCGGCAAATTGATAACAAGTGCTATGTTTAAGGCAGTTGCTCATGTCATTGACATACGTCAAGAAGTGCAATGGACCTGCGACTGAACCTTGGGCTGTACCTTGGGTGATTTTTTTAATGCTACTATAGCTATCAGCAATTTTAACCGCAAATGTTCGATCATTGAGGTAGTTCTTAAACCAATGCATTAATGGACCTCGAATGCCGCAGGCATCGAGCTTCTGTATTAGATTGTTATGATCGAGAGTATCGAAAGCTCTAGAAAAATCAATAAAGAGAAGTAGTATATTTCTTTTCTGGTTCAGGTTGTCGTTGACGTGGTCGGTAAATTTAGATAAAAGATCACTGGTCCCTTTTCCTTGTTGGAAACCAAATTGGTTGTGATATATGACATTATGATCCCTGTAAAAGTTATGAATTTGATCACATATACACTTTTCGACTACCTTGTCAATAACTGACAGAAGTGTAATTGGGCGATAATTACTGTAATCGCATCGACTACCCTTTTTTTTGAAAATAGGCCTCACATTTCCCTTTTTCAGTTGGCGAGGATAATCCTCGGTCCTTACACTACAGTTCAGGAGATTGGCAACTGCCAGTGATATGTCTTCGGTAACCATTTTGATCTCAGAAACCCTGATCCCATCTATTCCTGGAGCTTTATTACTATTAAGACTTTTGATAATCGAGCAAATTTTTTTACTAGAGACTTTCTGAAATCGGATACTACAGTTAAGTTGTTCCAGATATGAGTTTCCATTCAATAGTTTAACCTTACAGTTGGGTATAATTTTTTTGACCGCGCTGTCAAATTCTTCCGCAAAATTATTAGCTATAACTTCATTCGAAAGGCCTTGAGACTCAAAAGCTTTAGTTATAGCTTGATCAACAGACAATGTGAGACGACCCATCATCTGATTAACAATCTGATACACTTTTTTTTGGTTACTAAAATTTTTATTTATTTTATTTAAGTAGTAATTATTCATTTTTGATTCCAATATCTTGTGCACATTGTTACGAGTTTTGTTATATTCCAGTCTTAGTTCTAAGTCTTTTGGGTTCCGTTTCCATAAGCTAAACAGTTTATCCCGTTTGTTACACAATTTTTGTATGTTATCATCCATCCAAGGAACCCGATATTCTTTACGGGGTCTCTTATAATTATATTTTTTCGTTGCAATACATCGGGCACTATTTAAAGAATTTTGAATAAAATCATATATTTGGCTAGGAGAATCCATGTCATTAGTTTGTGTCCACTTTATTTTATTCAATTCATCACGAAAAACATTATAATCGAAGTAGGTTTTAGCAGCCTCCTGTATACGACGCGTTTGCGGGCTGTTACTTACGCAGGAAAACACTATTGCATGGTGATCTGCCAGTACAACATCAACAACCGCGGAGAACGGATCTAGTGTGGGGAAACGGGCAAAAATGTGGTCGATACATGATCTAGTGACACAATTAGGTTTCGTATCAATACGAGTGTAGTCTGTGATTCCACACACTAGGCCGCGCTCGCACAGTGTTTCCAAGTATGAGTCGGTGTGGGATGATACCGTTTTCAGATCTATGTTCATATCTCCAATCAGAAGTGCATTACATTGAATATCGAAGCTGGAGACATACCTACGAAGTTCACTTATAAATAACGTTTTGTTTGACGAAGGCGGCCTATAAACTGCACACACAACTATATTTTGACGATCAGTTTTTAAGATACCTGTTATATTTTCGAATGTGTAACTTTTATAGGTTATTGTCGTAAATTTGAAATATTGTTTTATGTAGATTATTATACCACCACCCTTTTTACCTACTCTTAGTTGCGCATGCATGTTATAGCCCGGTATGTTGAACAGTTGAACAATATTGTTAGATATTCCCGCCTCTGTAATAACAATCATATCGAGCGGGAAATTACATTGATGAATAATTTGCAATAATTTAGGAAAATTTTTAATGAGTGACCTAATGTTGATATGTAAACATGAAAAATTAATTTGGTGATTAGAAGGCAGTTGTTGAAAGAAGTAATCAATAGTTTTACAGTTATAAATTTCTTTAATTTTTAGTGGATCCATTACTAATAGACTAGTTAGATCTAGAATAAACAGATGTTAAATTATACTTTTTTATTATATTTATATAGGAACTTGTTCGATGTCGTGAAGAGATCGTATATAGTATATTTTACTATTATTAGTTTTTCTGACACATACCTTGCCATCATTACACCAAATATACTGGTACAAGTTATGTAATTTTAGTTTAGTATTATATAGAACAGTCTTAATTTGCTTAGTTAAAGCTTGACGAATAAAAACCTGGTTATCGACCGTCTCATGTGGTGCATTTGTAAGAATCATTCCTACACTTAGACGTTTGTTCCTGCTGGAGGTTATCCATCTCTTTTGATCGATTTTCGACTTCAGTTCAGCCAATACTAGAGCGGGCTTGTCCTTATTTCCTGGTATGAGTCTTGATGACTGGATATCACGTACATCCATGTCGAGTTTGTTAGCCACTATTGATAATATTTGAGTTAGGTCTTGAGAAGAGGTCTCGGGTAATCCAGCTATTTCCACAAATGTCGACAAGGACTTTTGCTCTGCTTGTTGCATGCCTTGTTCTAAAACAGCTACTCGAAGTTCAAGGTTTTTGTTTTTGTTATGTAGATCTATGTTTTTATGCTCAAGCTCTTTGATTTTGCTGTCTTGCGTTTTCATGTACTTATCCATAGAATTCATCTGCTCACTTAAGAATTCCAGTGACGCTCCTAGTTGACCAATCTCCTCTTGAAAGGATTTTTTAAGTTCGCGGCTTATGTCTTGCACAAGTTTTCGCGTGTCTATTGCAGTTGGAGTATTAATTATGGTACTGGTATCGTATTGATCGTCATCATCGTCCTCCGGAATAAAATATGATGACCTACGGGATACGTTCTGCAGACAGCTCTCACAGCTCCACTCAATATTGTTCGCATTACGCAAGGTGTTTAATTGCTTGTTGGATAGCTTGGCACAATCTGGTTCAGCGTGAACTACCTTGTTGCACCTACTGCATTCCAATCCAGGACATTTTTTGGTAACATTCTTGTTACAGACTGCACATTTTTTCACAACCATAATTGCGGGTATAATATAATACACTACTTGATATAACAGCACTATATACAACCGTTCGTGTCAACTGTATGACGCGGAATCTAATCTAGGTGAGACAGAGGTACCCATGCAGACGACCTTTGTACAAAGTCTCCCTCTGGTAAATGTTCATGGCAAGACTATTTAAGAGTGCAAGAATTTAACCGTCACCTACGTAGATAAAACAGCCCTTACTTGTGATGCGCTCTTCAGCATTATCAAACAAAGCTTTAGCGTAAGAGAGGTTACATAAGACGACACTCAACAAGCGCTTCCATTGTAGTAATACTTTCACATTACAGAAAATCGCATCGAAGTAATACCTCACTAGTTGTTCATCAGTCCCAGGTGGGCTGATTCTTGTTAAAGCTCCCTTCGGTCTATTTTCATGCACCTGGTGCAAGTGCTTTGTTTAATAACCAATATGGTATATATAAATGGTGTACTGCGGGTGACTTAGTTTTTGTTTGAAGATTACTTCCAATTTATTTTATTTTTATTATTTGTTATAGCGGCTATTATAATACACACTTCGCGAGAATTTCAAGTCTCGTCCTATTACAGTTCAAAAGATAGCCTGCGACAAAGGTACAGACAGAGTGATGGCCAGATAAACAAAAAGTCTTTGTTGTAGAGTCCTGTTGGACTTGGAAAACTATAAAATTAGTAACATTAATTTTAATTGACTACAAGAAGCCGAATGGATAAATGTCTACGTGTAAAATTTGATCTAGAACAGTTTTACTCGCTTTGCCTTGTCACAAATTTACGAACAATAGTGGTAAATTTCCATCATTTTGATAAAGGTAAATTCCTCAATAGTCTTCAACAATAGTCCCCCATTTCGCAAATTTCATCCTTCGTATAAACAAGTATCTATTGTGGGCTGGGTAGGCCGCACGCCCTCGGGGTCATATTCTATAGCATTACGCGTACTTGAGTTAATTAATTAGGCCCTTTGATACTGCCGCTGGCAGATTCTGTGTTCCTCACGCGACTTTATGAACAGAGCCTTATTTTTTTAAGTTAATTTCACTTTATAAATGTAATAAAGTTCAATAGTTTAATATTAAATAGGAGGACGACGTAAAATGAAATAAATTAGATATAATAAATACTTTTATGAATTGAGCGTTTTTTTTTAATTTGAATTTGTCTATTTCAATTTTTAATTTAATTTCAGTTTTAGTATAAACGTATTTGCAAATCAAATTTGGGGTATTAACCCTTCGAAACCCGGGTGGTCGAATACGACCACGAAATGTATGGGAAAACGTATATAACGGGTTCTGACTGCTCAATAGCTCAATACAATCTGCACCAAGAGTAAGGTTGACTCTAACTAACTTTACTTGCTCGTGGTGCATCCTGATATTTAACAAACGGAGATCTAACGAAAGAGATCAAAGCCTGGAAAGTATCTTCACGTCAACGAAGACCATGGCCAAACAACAAATTCCCAAAGGTGTTTGAGTTACTGCGGGTGAGTGAGGTTGCAAATAAGCTTCTGATGTGTCAATATGTTAGCAGCGGGGTTGGAAACGTGAAAGAGATACCTCTTCTATGGCAAGCATACAGAGGCTACTGTAACCACTTTATATCAGGTGCCACTTATACTCGATTTCCTCCTAATATAAAATAATAATAATATAAATATAGAAAAATGATCATATACTCGCTACCACCAATTGTCCTTATCGTATTTTAAATCTGTGGTTTATTATAGCAGCAATCCAACGATAAGACATGCCCCGATCTTGACATTTGCCACTGGACTTTCGCAGGCACTTAAAATTACCAACGTTTCTGTAAATAAAACTTATTAGATCTTATTTACATATCTTTCTTTACATTTTTGAAATCAACATGTCAGAATCGGTCATTGGTGAATAAGAAAAATTTGTCGGATCGTCGATTCATACGGGTTCTACTATATCATGGTGGTTTATTTTCAGATATCTTTGTCAGTCAGATATTCATCAATTCTGTAATAAGCGTCTTCACAAAGAGTATTCTCGATATACTTTTTGCACACTTTGGAAAATACAGAACCGAATTTTATTTACAACAAAAGTTCTACCAGTATCAAGACGATGTACTGGCATACGTAACATATTCACAAATATTTTATCATAAATGTGAACTGAATTTTGAAAAACACTTTATATTTTTATGGGCATACATTGTGTTTTCGTATATATACGGAGAGGTAACAATAAGGGTATTTAATTCTTTGAACAGTTCCCCAAGTGATTCCCTGGAGCATACGCTATAAATAGAGGGAATGGTTCTATTTTGTAAAATAAAAAATAAAATTAATGTCAGCTGCCTTTTCCCTCTGCAGTTTAGCTGTAGTTTCACTGCATTATGTCCTATGTTGTACATTTATCTATAATAGAGTGCGCAATAGCCACGACCGCCAATTACCTGATTCACTTAACACCTAATATATAGCGGAGCTGAGTTTACTGGCACGTTTGCTGTGCTATAAAGACAGTATCATTAATAAATTTATTATTGTCTATGAGAACTTCTATTATAATAAATTCCATATATTTGGTTTTAGTTCAATGTATTGAAAGATTTTTGTAGTGAACAAGTTTATAATGGTAGAGAGAACACTATTCAATACTTTAATGTTTAAACATTAAAGAGGTTACATGTTCTGCTTATCAAATTTTAATGAGGGGGGGGGGGGGCGATAGCATTGTAGTATTGGGATTTTAGTTATAATTAAAAAATACACAAGATAAATAGAAAAAATGAGTTTCTGAAATTGTTAAAATACTTCTGATACCAGATTAGCAGCTCTGTATTTTTTTTCTACCACTCGAAAAAAAAATAAAAGCATACTACTATGCGTACGTGATTAGGTTTTAACCAATGCCAGTCGCTATCTGATGTAAAACCATAATATATATCATGAAGGATTAAATTGATCTTAAAATAATCCTAGAATTATAATGCATTATTATTTCGAATACTTTACTCAAAGTTACTTTTTTAAGAGAGGTAGGGCACATCAAAGCAGCCCATCTGGAGACGTACCTCCACATCACAGAAAACCGCAGCCAAATAACAACTCCATAGAGGGTTGTTGTGTTCCTGCGTGTGAGTGAGGTCACCAGTAAGCTCCCATGAAGTTGCTGTGTAAGCAGCAGAGGAGGCATCACGCGAGTGATACTTAATATATCGCAAGCTTTAATAGGCTACGGTACCCGCCTTACATTAGGTGGGCCGTATGTTTGTATGCCTCCCGACGTAGTATAAAAAAAAAAAAAACTTTTGAAAACGAGGGTTTGTAATTCCCCAAACACTCTTTCGCCTAACTTGAATAATATTATCAGTTTGCTAAATTCAATAGGTCTGACAATACACTCACATTTACAGATCGATTAAAGATCATTGTTAAGTTTGGAGCTATTGCCTCAATAATAGAATAAAATACAATAATTCACGTTATCATTTTATTGAACTTAACATGTTTCAGTTGAAAAGTTCACATCGTACATTCCCTTTTCTCCTTTCTACTCAGCAGCAATATGTGGAAATTAATTAAGGCAGTCAGAGATTCAAATAGGTTTGCCAGTTTTTTACCAACTGCTACGAGCGCAGGTATTTGTTGTAAAAATAAAGAGGGGGGTCTTTAATTTTACAACAAATACTTGCGCTCGTGAAGCTTTTCCGGGATTTAAAATAAAATGTGAAGAACAAGAATATCAAGAATCCATTTGTAGTCCCCCAATTCCAGAACACGCCACTAACCATTATCAAGAGTATTAAGATTCTCGTCGTCGAGATCTCCAGCGAATTTCCATACCGAAGACACTTGGAAGAAAAGGTCAAGGTGGCGTCAAAGAGACTTGGTGAGCTCAACAGTACTTCAGCGCGGGGCAAAGACTTATATTATATATGTCCCAAGTCAGACCGCATATGAAGTACTGTAGTCATCTCTGGGCGGGGCACCTGGTTACCAGCTGGGACCTTATGACTCGGTGCAAAGACGAACTGTGAAATTCGTCGATGATTCTAAACTCACACACGGTATTGAGCCCTTGAGTTTAAGAAGAGATTTCGCCTCCCTTTGCGTGTTCTTCCGATTGTACAATGGGTTCTGTTCTGAGGAGTTGTTCGATATCATGCCAACAGCCTCGTTTTACAATCGCACAGTTCGCCGACGGCTGCGAGTTCATCCTCATACACTGGAACTGCAATGATCGCGTACTGTGCGGTTCCTGAGAAGTTTTCTACCGAGAACTATTAAGTTGTGGAATGAGCTCACTGCCGAGGTTTTCCCAAGGGACTACAGTATGGGGTTCTTCATGAAAGGCATGAAGAGGTTCTCACAGGGTCGGCAACGCAAGAGTGACACCCCGGGTGTTGCAAATATCCATAGGCTACGGTAACTGCTTATCATTAGGCAGGCCGTATGTTGTTTTCCGCTTTAGGGTTTCCTTTACGATATTTTCCTTCACCACCGAGCAAGGGACAATTACAAATACGTACATAAATCCGTAAATATAAACTTAGGGGTACATGCCCCCACCAGGATTCGAACCGGGAATCAGTCGTGTTTTTATCCACTGAGCTATCACTGCTCTTCATCAAAATATTTCATTATGTGGCAGGAATTAAAAAGACGATATGTCGAAGTTAACATTTAAATAAGGTAATTTTTAATAATTAGTTAGTACCTATTAGTAATTCATTAGTACCTATTTATTGTATTGTAGATATAGTAAGTTAATAAACTACATAGAAAACTTATTATTATAACAGTGGTACAATGCTTCGAGTGAATAAAGCACGTTCGTGCAAACTCACGTGTAGCTTCCCGATCAGCTGATTGGCTTACATGAGCATCTGGAACCAGCACGTAGAAGATTGATATATAGTCGCTACGACTTGCAATGGAACAATATAGCCATAAACTATTTTGTTTGTATACCTAACAAAAATAATAAACAGAATGAGTCGAAATTTCCAAATATAAATGCAACTACGATATTGGTATTAATTATAAGCAAATAATTTGTTACTTTAGGAAACGGGGTAACGCGAAGTAGAAGAAGAAAGTTTATTATATTAAGTAACATAATAAATGTGACGAGATATCTTTAATGTTAATGTTTATCGTAAAATGGGAATTCTCTCTCTCTCTAAATAACGGTCAACGTGTTTTTTTATTGATATACAGTTCATTCGTTACAATATTATCTATCTCTTCCAAGTAGTTTTAGAACTTAGAAGAGGCAGAGAAATATTTATATCATAATATTCGTAAATATTACGTAAAATCATAAATGTACACGTATTAATTATACGTTGTAGTATGCCTTTCACATCCCTAAAGTGTACCCTTCATAATATGCTAATGTTTAATGGTGCTAACGTCAACGAACTACGTTATCGCGTTACAAAGAAGCCCCTAAAGACAAAAAATGAGATTAATGCACCATCCCCCTTTTTTAGCATATCGTTGACAACGTTAATCGATAAAAACGATGTCTTTCAACAACAAAGAAACAGGAAGTAGCAGCGGGCAACTTGATATAGTCTAAATATTAATTTAAACCGTCAACCGCATGTACCCACATCCGTCAAAATGCGAGCGATGCATTGCACAAAATTTATGGCGTAACGCTTGTAGACCGTATTCGCAATGATGATGTTAGAAACAGGGTTGGTCTGAAAGAGAGCGTCGGTGTTAAAGTAAGAAGAGGCATGCTCCGTTGAATCGGATATATAGAAATAATACAGAATAAAATAATGACGAAGCAGATATACAATATAAGATTGGTAGGATGTAGGAGCCGGGGAAGGCTAAGACTTACCTACCTTGACTAAATTGGTCGTGTTCTATCAGAAGGTAATGTCAGGAACCTTAGAAACCGACGAGCGTGCATGTGAAGAGCAATTAATGTTAAAGAAGCGAGTGAGGTGTGTAACGAACATTTTATTTCTTTTAATTGGGGTTCGTATATATATAACATTTACGATATGTTATTATATATATATACAAACCCCAATTAAATTAGACCCATTTGAAACTACTTTAATAATAGGATATTTGGTAAATTACTACAAGTCGAAGAGCAAACAATGCTATGTTTACACACATGCGCTAACTCTATGGCTCCTAAATAAACAACTACAAATTGCAAGGACCCTTTCAACCTGAAGGTGCTCGTGCTAAGTAGAAATGCAACACCTGTGTGTAAGCCTTAAATCCGACAAGCTTACTAACTACGTCGGAGTAAAAGGGAAACCATTCTCTGGCTGCTAAGTAGAATAGATTCTTTGTTAGTTGCAGAATATTCATGTTTAAAATTTTGAGCTGTAATGTTTAATATTAACATGTATTGTATAATTAACATTTTATATCAATATTTAACTAAGAAACTGATATATGATACTGATTTCATCTTATATATTCAAACGAACAATTCTCCTAGCTATATAACTTATAAATATTTTGTGTATCACAGAAAACATTTTTTTAATTTTGGTTTTACAGTTTATCTGTCGACTGACTTCTTTAATATTTCTATGATCTTTGATCTATCTTCTACGGTTAAAAATGTTTCCGGTTCGTAATTGTGTATGTATATTTCCAAGAAAAGGACTATTAACAAAATAAGGAATTGGATACTTCCTTTATTCCAGAAAAAACTATTTATTTAAATAGAATTCAAGGGTCTGATTTAGTATTCTAATAAGGTTGAACCCTCTTAATAGTCGTATGGATTAGGGTGTTTTTTGCTTCCTATGCACATATTATTGAAGATTATACTAACCAACGCATCAATCTTCCATGTTCATAGACGTGACATTATCATCATCATTTCTGCGGAAGGATATCCACTGCTAAACATACGCTTGCCCCTTAGATTTCCACAGCGGTCTATCCTACACTGCTTATATTCATTGGCTTCCTGCGATCTACATCAGATTACATTGATGATTCACGCTTGGGATCAATTTTGTCACCATGTCGGAGGTATTTTTTGGTTAAAATCTGTGGCGTACCACTAATAGATCGAGTTTGCAATGTACATGTGAGAAAGAGAGTTCATCTGAAAGATAGTATTGAGATAAGAACTCTTCTCATCCTAATAATGGGGAGTTGCTTAAGTCAGTCTGTTTCTGTCTAATCTAATATATATTAGTGGAGGATAAATTAAGTCCTTTGTCTATGAGATGTGCGGTGAAGTGCGACCTTTCTGGACGAATTTTTCGAAATTCAAATTTACATGCAAATTTGACTTTCGCAAAATAACGCCTGAATCTATTAACTAGAAAAAAGAATGACAAAACCGATATACGACGCGAAAGTAGAAGGATGTAGATGCTGGGTAAGGCTTATATTCAACTACCATGAACAAATAGGTCGTGTGTTATAAGAAAGTGGTTTCAGGAGCGCTATTAACCAGAAGGAAACTAGTGAGGAGTGTAATGCGCCATGTGGCGTACGGTTCTTTCTGTCTACCTCGCAAGGGCCTTGGTGTGAAGTTGTTTATAGATAAGATTTATTTTTTACCGGGTAGTATGTACGGTATGTAAGGATCAATTTTTTTCACTCCGCAACGTAGAGACACATCTGGCTATGAACCAGAGGTTTTTCTGCAGTTTTGTGGACCTTGAAAAAGCTTTTGATAGGGTGTGCGAAAGAATCTCTGGAACATTTTGCCCAGATATGGGGTTGACAGTGACCTGCTCCGTGCTGTGCAATCCACGTATGAAAATTGTACAGCATGATTGCGGGTGGACGGCAGCTTATCTCCCTGGTTTGATATCGACATTGTTGTCAAACAGGGATGCGTACAGTCGACTCGGCTATTCTTCCTGGACAGTTGTCTTTGGTGGTGGTTGGTGGCTCAGTGGTCAACTGCCTGTTTTATGGAGATGACACGATATTAATAGCAGAATCGCCATCCGAACTGCAGTCACTAGTTACAGCAATATAGATGATTGTATGAAGAAAGGCTTACAATTGAATGCAAAGAAAACCAATAATAAGTATTTGAAAGAGAGACATCCAGAACGAACACTAGTATTACAGTTGATGATGTAGTGTTGAAGGAAGTGTATGAGATTGTATATCTTGGAAGCGTTTTTAGCAGCGATGGAAGGTACACAGCAGGTGCAGGTGCAGGGAACGACGTGAATGGAGCATTGGGTAAACTTCTGCGGAAATCTCGCTGTACCCAATGCGGTGCTAAATCCCACTGCTAATTTATTTTGCAGTTTTCTGTGAGTTGAAGGTACTTCCCCAAACGGGCTGCTTTGATTTGCCCTATCTCTCTTAAAAACATCCAGACCAAGATAAACAGACTTGTTCAAGCACACCAATGTTTGTCCTGTGTGGCAATCGAGCCTACAAGTGCTGGTGTCAAAGTCGTGTTACTCACGACTGCGCCACCGAGGTTTATTTATCTTGAGCTTCCCCGAACTCCGAAGGCGCGTTAAGCCGTCGGTCCCAGATGTCATGATCGACGGCTTTTGCGACTGCCTTCAAGCGGTTTGAAAACACTGGTCTGTGAGAATCCGCAGTTGAACAGCATGGTGGAGTAGTCTCTAAACCGCTTCGGTTGAAAGGAGACCCGCATCCCTACAGAGATATGAATTAGGGTTAGTGTAATAATATAATAATCCCTTTATTAACTGTAATTTTTCAAAAACATCTTTTAATTTAATTAGGAAGCTGACATTTTTATTAATTTTAATTTCATAATTTCACTATAGAAACTTCAATAAGCCGATGGGAATAGTTCAATACCTTACTAAATCACATTAAATATTTGTAATAACGGAATTTACCTACTACGGTTTATTTTGGTAATTCCTCAACATTTCGGCGGCTACTGCCCAGATTCCAAGATCAGTCCCAAGATTAACTCCCTATGTTAACTAAATACTACTCACATCCTTTAACTTAAGTAATCTAATTATACTATTATTTTCTTATCACATGACCTTATTGTACCCTCATAAATAAATCAAATTACTAGTTGAGATTCAAAATCGACCAATAGTCCTCGACACTAACTCATTTTTAATATTCCCGGCAATTACTTTCTACTTTAAAGTTAGTTAAGGTATCAAATCACTCAATCACTGAGTACTAAACTACCGAGTACTAAATTCGGTAAAGGTGTAAGAGACCTTGCTTGGACATTCAATTTTTTTTTATACTACGTCGCGAGGCATACAAGCATAAAGTCCACCTGATGTAAAGCGCACACCTTAGCCTATTAACGCTTGCGATATATTACGTATCACACGCGCGATGCCTCCTCTGCTGCTTACACAGAAAATCCTTGGGAGCTTACTGGTGACATCACTCACACGCAGGAACACAACAACCCTCTAGGGAGTTGTTATTTGGCTGCGGTTTTAAGTGCATCCCTCCACTGCACATAAATTAACAGGTGACATATACACACACACATACATTACAGTACATTGATTAAATTTGATTAAATATGTGTCTCTTAGCAAAATAAAAATTTTTACTTATCTTTATTTACATATTTTAATAGTAGATACATGGGCACTTGATAAAAAATAGTTGTCTCTATTGTTGTGGCACACTGTTTGTAATTGCAGTTTTGAAATCTCTAATATGTAGTTATTATTTCATATAGTTTTTCCGTTCCTTATGAATAAGCACTCTGTTGTTCAAATTCATCTTGAAATGTTCTAAAAATTTGTACTCATAATACAATTGACAAGATTTGAAAATTTGTTATAATGGCCTATTTGCAGTACTTGAGAAAAAAAATAATTGAATAACTTGAGATATGCTTGTCAGACAGATGAAATTACTTTATGTTGTATGATTGTCTTGTTTCAGTAATTAATAAAGATAACAAAAATCTTTTATTGCCCTTGCAGACACTTTACATTTTTTAAATAAAATCTTATTTTGTCTTATTTATTTCCCATACACAAATTTTTCATTTTTAATCTTTTTTAATCAGTGTTTCGGAATCATTGTTAAAGACGAAATACCGAAAACGTTTAATATCAATATTTTATCTTTACTTTAAAAAAAGCGCCGTCAAGTGCGAGTCCCACTCACGTACCAAGGGATCCGTAAAAAAAATTTTCGCAAATTTATTGGGCTAAAAAAATGTGATATAACTACATATAATTAATTACAGAGGCCAACATATTAAATTTGAAATATTTGTCTGTATGCTAGTCTAGTTATGCATGAATCACATCTAAACTACTGAACTCATTTTGATGCAATTAAATACTTTCATCCTGAAAAAATAAAAATCAAATTCTATGATTCTATGATGCGACTAGCAGCAGGTAGTATTTAATAAGTAGACTTACCGGAGAAATTCCTCTAGCTTTTTTCATATAACGTCAGAATGCACACAAGTATACGAACCATCGAATGCTTCTAACACGGTAACTCCTTAGGAGCATACTGTTGACTTCACTTACTCGCAGGAATACGACAATCTTCCAAGGAGTTGACTGCGGTTTTCTGTGAAGACTCGACTACCGGACTCATCAGCAACAGAAGGTCGCCGCTTGCAAACAATAATTCCCTGAAGGGCTATTGTGCGCTACAAATGAACTATACTGTTATTGTGTTTTCAAGGGAATTATCGGTAAACTTTGCCGATTGAACATTGATTGATATTTTTCAATTATTCGAAACAAAACTTTTGTCGATTTCCTGAAACATTGTTCATTTAAGGATTTCATCATGGCTTAGTCTATGTCACAATTTTTAGTTAGTTGTTCCCGGTAGGCATTTTGCTGCCTGAACAAAGAAATAACTTTGTGCCATTTATTTTGTTCAGAATTTATCGATGAAAAACAAATACATGTTACGTGAGTCCAAAATTCGTGGCGATCCGAAAAATGGATGTTGAGTTCGAACTCAACTCAACAACATTATTTGTTATACATGTAACTTAAACAAAAATTCTTGAAATTGTAGCCAGGTCGGGTTTGTATAGAGAATATTTCTTTAAGTATGTAAGTAAACTATACACAAGTTAAACAGTCTTTTTTTTTTCATTGCCTGTGTGTCTGTTTTAGTACAAAGCCAATTTTGATAAAATTTTAGTGTTGTAGTTCATATTGCGAGATAATATTGAAGCTACTTTTTCTCTCGGTAATATTCATGGTTAATGAGTAACTTTAATTTAAGGGGCAGTGATATCTCAGTAGATAAAGAACCGGCCTAGTAACCGACTCGTCCCCTGTTCGAATACTTGTGGGGCATGTACCATTAAATTCGTATTTTTGTATTTATGCTACTATTTACACTAGTTACTACAATGTTATCAGAATATCCTGATAACATTATAGATACAAATTTTCAACTTATTCAATTCACGGGCTTAGGCATTATAAAATGTATTCTGGTATAAAGAGTTAGTCGCTAAAAAAATGTATATATAACACTGTACAATTTAATGTTTATTATTGAATAAACTTCTAAAATTATGGCTACATACAAAATTTCTTCGCGACGTATTTTTGACTTCTGACTAAATAGCATAGTACCTATTCCAATACATATATTTCTATATATTTCGCCTTTTAGAAATAAACTTCATAAAATTAATAAAAAAATATGTTTGTAGTACAATGAATTCTTCGAACTTGAAGCACATGATAATTTTACACAACTTGTATTTTTATACTACTATTTAAAAAAAGTTTTAAATTAGTTACGAAAGTTTCTTTGCAGATTTTCAAAAACACTGTCGATAAGCATGTAGTAGTTTTATGGCATAAAAAGTGTCTTAGAGCTTTACATGGAGCGTATCATCTTTTTTTTATACTACGTCGGGAGGCATACAAGCATACAGCACACCTGATAAAACGGGTACGCGAGATATACACTCGCGCGATGCCTCCTCTGCTGCTTGCACAGCAACTCCTTGGGAGACCTCACTCATATGTAGGAACACAAACACCCTCTAGGGAGTTGTTATTTGGCTGCGGTTTTCTGTGAGGTGGAGGTACTTCCATAGACGGGCTGCTTTGATGCGCCCTACCTCTCTTATAAAACCTTTACTATTTTAAGCCATTATTCCAAATTGCTAAAATTCTTCTTTACCTCAATAAAGCTAATATGCTTAATATGGAATCGCGTCGAAATCTATCTATAACTTCACGCCAAATCCCTTGCGGGGTAGGCAGAGAGAACCGAGCGCCACGTGACTCGATCCTTACATATCTCACTCGCTTCTTTAACATTCATTGCTCTTCTCATGCACGCACGCCGGTTTCTAGGGCTCCTGACATCACCTTCTGATAGAACATGACCAATTTGGTCATGGTAGGTAAGTCTTGGCCTTCCCCGGCTCCTACATCCTTCCACTTTTGCATTGTATATCTGCTTCGTCATTCTTTCATCTTGCATTCTTTCTACATGCCCGAACCATCGGAGCATGCCTCTTCTTATTTTAACACCGACGCTCTCTTTCAGACCAACTCTATTTCTAACATCATCATTGCGAATACGGTCTACATGCCTTACGCCACAAATTTTGCGCAGCGCTCGCATTTCAACCGCGTTTATTCTACTTTCATGCTCTTTCTGCCATACCCAACTCTCGCTTCCATAAGTTAGCGTTGGGACCAACACTGCATTGTGTATAGCGAGTTGTGCCTTCTGGCTCAGGTTTTTACTGCCAAGAAGTTTTCCCAACGCTCCATGCACACTATTCCCAGCACTCACTCGTCTTTCCACATCTGCGGTGTACCTTCCATCCCTGCTGAAAGCGCATCCAAGATATACAAACTCATCCACTTGTTCCAACACTTCATCATCAATCGTAATTCTTACATTAGTTCTGGATTCTTCTCTTTCAAATACCATTATCTTTGTTTTCTTCGCATTCAGTAGTAAGCCTTTCTCCATACATTCGTCTTTCATCGTTGTGACCAGTGGTTAAAGTTTTCCATTAAAGCCTTCAAGTCGGAAAAATCGCGATCTCAATACTTTTATCGTGATATTTTTATTCGAAAGTAAAAATTTGTACAGCTCGGGTCATTGACCACGACCGCCGGCTCGCGGTCTGCCCACTTCATCCCCATCCCCGCGTCCTATGCGTATTGGAATATTTATATAAAAACACATATAAGTCAATATCTTAAAAAAATTGTATCTGGTTCAAGATTGTAGAAAGTTTATTTTTTTTATAATAGTAATGTAGCTGGATTCGAATGTCGTTACAGAAACAAAATAATCATTTAGAAAAAAATACAGTTTGTCTGTCCATCCGTATACACAAAAATATTGAGCGATTTTTGATGAAGTATTATATTGTAATATCTCACAGAACGAGTCAAATCAAATCCTGCTAACACTTGGACTTGATTATTAAAAAATCGGCCAAGTGCGAGTCGGACTCGCGCACGAAGGGTTCCGTAAAATTATCTATAAAAACAGCAAAAAAATCACGTTTGTTGTATGGAAGCCCCCTTAAATATTTACTTTATTCTATTTTTTAGTATTTGTTGTTATAGCGGCATCAGAAATACATCATCTGTGAAAATTTCAACTGTCTAACTATCACGGTTCAAGAGATACAGCCCGGTGACAGACGGACGGACGGACGGACAGTGGAGTCTCAGTAATAGGGTTCCGTTTTACCCTTTGGGTACGGAACCCTAAAAACTAGACAGGCTGTAAATGTTTAAGTATTGTAGACTAAGTGAACACGCAGACCAAACAACGTTGACCGCAGCCTGCATATGGATGGGTTTATTTGTCTCGAGCCAGAGGGTTCGGTAATTATTGTAGATAGATGATAGTCGGTGAACTTATTCAATGGCCAAATAACATATCCCTGCAGTGCGATGAGTAGCGGTTGGTGTGGTGTGTAACGCCTACTATATCTCTCTTTATACTTTTAAGTACTTTATCTATTCCTGCAAGAATTCATTTTAATTTATATAATTAGTTAATATTAAGTCAAAAAACATTTATGGATTTTTAATTGATCCGAAATAAAACTCTATTATTATTATTATTTATATAATGTATACATAGTCTGGCCATAAATACTGTTACGAGTATAATTAAAAATAAATAAAATATTACATTTGCATATCTTGTGTGGAAAATATTTTTTACGGAATCCTCGGTGCGCGAGTCGGACTCGCACTTGATCGTTTTTTTGCGATATAAATTAATGTGCAGTTGGTAAATTAACCGCGACCAATGTTACCTTATGGAGAACTTATGGAGATGGAGAAAGAGGAGAACTATTGGAGAACAACAGTTTTCCAACAACAAAGTTAACTTCCTGCTTCAATTCAATTTTCGTTTAGATAAGAGCAACCCACGGTGCTTTCATAGTTGGGTGGAAACTTACAAGATAATGGAAAAAACTAAGGGAAAAATTTCCGAGACTCGATTTTCATGATGGATGAACTATTTACATGTCTAAAAGTTTGTACGTAACCCGCGGTTTGCGAATTCGATTCGCACTTGCCCTGTTTTTTTAGGGTTCCGTACCCAAAGTGTACGGGCCCCTTCGATACGACCCGTACACTTTCGTAAATGAATATAAAAATAATAGAATGTAGGCACTGGCGGGCTTCGTTCTTCGACCTCCGGTTGTAAGTCGCAGGTCTGTGGGTTGGTGCAGAATGAAACGCCTGTTGCTGTCTTCAGAAGTATGGAGCCGTAGGTACTTCCTGCTAGGTCTGGACTGGCTTGGCTTCGGAGTGACTTGGCTGGCTATCTCACTGTAGTGTGAGCGCTGAGTGTAGCGGACGACTGGTCCCGATCACCGATGTATGGCCCATATTTATACCCCCGCTGTGCGAGCGAGAGGTACATGTGTGGGAAAGAGATAGCAATAGCCAAAATCGCCCAGACCTAGAGGCAATACCTGATCGTGCTCGCTTTATTTGTGTCTAAAATGTTTGTAAGTTGTACTATTATTTCATACATTTGACCCCTTTTCATATAAAACCATAAAAACTTTTGCTAAAGTTATTGTCGAAACTTATGGGTCAGATAAGTTTTACGTATAAATGTTTTCATTACAAACTTAAAACTACGTTAATAGGTACATCTATGCACTATTGAGCTGTTGCAGCCAGTAATTCGCCGTTATAACTTTATTATATAGTCTGGCTTGCAACAGCTCGTACCTATATACTAAAAACATGTAAAACTTATCTCTAACAAAGTATGTATGTAAACTGTGTAAACCTATTCTAATCCTTACATAACAACTAATACAAACGACTATAACTATTAACTATATAAAAATGTGCATCACTTATAACTACGCGCGACGGTTATCTATTTATTTACATAGTTGTCGCGAACACAAAGGGTAAAACGGAACTCTATTACCGAGGCTCCGCTGTCCGTCCATCCGTCTGTCACCAGGCTGTATCTCATGAACGATAGTTAGACAGTTGAAATTTTCACAGATGATGTATTTCTGTTGCCGCTATAACAGCAAATACTAAAAAATAGAATAAAATAAATATTTAAGGGGGCTCCCATACAACAAACGTGATTTATTTGCTCATTTTTGCTCGATATTGACAACGGCAACAGATAGATACTTGAAATATTCACAGAATATTTAGTTATATATTCACTTTAAGAATAAATAATTAAATTAAAATAAAACAAATATTTAAGGGGGGCTCCCATACAACAAACGTGATTTTTTTTGCGTTTTTATAGATAATGGTACGGAAACCTTCGTGTGCGAGTCCGACTCGCACTTGGCCGATTTTTTTATACTATGACAGATAACAAACAAGTATACACTCCACCAGATGTCAAGCACTTACCGTAGCCTATGAACGTAAGCAATAAAAATAATGTCGCTAGCGCGTTGCCATCCCCGCTGTCAACAAAGCAACTCCTCACCTGGTGACCTCACTCACTCGCAGGAACACGACCACTGTCCAGGGAGTTGTTATTTGACTGAATGGGGCCGTCTTCTGTGAGATGGAGGTAGTTCCCCAGTCAGGTTATCGTCGTGCCCTACCTCTAAAGGTGACATTCAGCGACTTACACCCCTAGCTTTTTGTTGAACATAATTCGCATTGGTAATAAACGACGCGCTGGTTCGAGCCAACACGGCCGGTATGAACGCGTACACGCACATTCAGTTTATTGAAGCGCAAAATGTAGCGCGAGTGTAAGCGCGTTTGGTTAAACGAACATAAAATACCTATACCTGTAATTGCTGCATGGGATCTGTTTTCACAATGACATAAAATATCTAAATAATTTTTATCTTAGACGGTAGGGTCGTAATTTCATTGTTGATATACATTTTGAAGTATTTCCATGTAAAAATTAAGAACAGACTCACAGAAGACCGCTGTCAAGTAACAATTCCCTGAATGGTTGTTGTGTTCCTACGAGCGAGTGTGATTGTCAGTAAACTCGTAAGGAATTGCGTTGTGTTAGTGGGGGGGGGGGGGGGGGAATGTACGGCCAATATTACCTGTATTGAATTCATGGGCTGCGGCAACCACTTTACATCAGGTAAGCCGCATGCGTGTATGTCACCGATATTGAATAAAAAATATACTACTAAAATACATACACTGAAAAGCACGCAATCAATTCTAGTGTTATTTTGCAGAAGTTAAATTTAAAGGCAATTTGATCTAATCAACTCTGTATGCTTCAACCAGTTAGATAATTCCAGTTAGCGCTAGTTTGTATGAACTTACAAGTGGCGGAAGCACACAAAGTTGTTTAGTTCCATTGCGTTTGAAAATGAATGTAAAAGATATGAATAAAAAGTCAGGTTGTATGTCATAAATTGTCGTAAATTTTATCATTAATAATTTTTTTCAGTGCAGTTAGTGGAGAAAACACAGACAAATCTAAGGGTAATCTACCTTTCCATCATAAACGGTACGGGTATTCTTAATTTTGTATTCTGAGGATACCTTAAGAGTAAGCCCCATTCAGATATTTTCTTTATTTATAACCTTTATACTCGTGTGTATATAATCCTCCACCCCATAGTACATCCTTAATACATAGAAAATACATATGTATAATTCAAACATTCAACCATTTACAGACACCATAAACGCAGAGAGTTAAATAGGAAAGTTTGCATAATGTTCTTTAACCGAAATAAAAGAGCAAATGCTGCATTAGAATGAATTATTAAATGGATAATTGGGGTTCTATTCATATGCCGAAAGAGCAAACCTGAATCATGTTGCCATCATATTGTATCAGTCCATTCTTTAATATCCCTCTCGGGTTGCAATGTAGGAAATTTAGTAATAAATGAATGTATATGTTCTGATCTGAATAGATGGGTTGGAACCAAGAGAAACGGTTACGAGGCCGTGCTTGGTTTATACAGAGATAAGAGTGTGAATGATGCAGGTAAGCTAATTTTTGATGTATGTATGGAACGAAACTTCCCTGTATCGAACACGTTATTTCGTCACTTGTATACATGGAGACGGAGTAATCAGAAAAGTGTGCTTGATTTGATTCCGATCGGTGAACGACTTCGAAATTCTATTGTAGATACAAGAGCTTTCATAGGTTCTTCACTGTTCACAGTTGGAAGGGACCACTATATGTTCGCACCATCGGAGCGGATCCCTTTCAAAAATCTTGAAGGAATAAGAAATGTAAATAGGAACATGAAAGGTACAGGAAATTTACGTATGAGAGACTTGAAGAAAAGCGAATCTTTCCGACTTAAACATAGACGTATATCGGAAAATTCTGATAGAAAGTATAGTATATAGTGCGAAAAAAGCATGTGGTAAGCATGGAAATCATGCGTAAATGGACATGGGTTTGACTGCTAGAGACTGAAAATAATACTGCGATATGTAGGTTGAGTCCACTGAGTTGAGTCCTATGCTCTCCTCTAGTTGAATTATGTATCATTTTGCACTACCAGTATGAAAGAGAACAAGAAAGTAATATTCCATCAGCTAGTTTCAGTTCAGAGCAATTTATGCTGGAATCCTGGGTACCTACAGATCAGAGAAGGTCATTGCTGTTGTATAAATGGATCACGCACGAACTGCTCCAGCTATAGAGCCATCAGTTTGATCGGCTTAGTAGCTAAAATGTAACGAAAAAATATAGTAAGGGAATAAGAGTGAAATCTGATGGAATACTTTGGGTAGCACAAGGTGGATTTCGAAATAGTGGCGGATTAACGGATCTAGTTATTTTACTCTACGTTATCGAGGCAAAGAATTTGGCTACGGACTAGATGATTTTCTGCGAATTTATGTACGAGTATCTTAAGATAGCATTAGATAGGGTCGTGTGAAAGGATCTCCGGGACATTTTGCCCGGATAAGGAGTTGACGATGACATACCCCGTGCTCTGTATTTTGACGATATTTATTTTGACGAGCTCGGTGGCGCAGTGGTGAAACGCGTTGTTACGCTTCTTTGACACCAACGCTCGTGGGTTCGATTCCCACACAGTACAAACATTTGTGTGCATGAACATGTCTGTTTGTCTTAGTCTGGGTATTTTCTATGTATAATAAGTATGTATTTACAAAAAAAAAAAAAAAAGTATTTACGTATGTTTATCAGTTGTCTAGTACCCATAACACAAGCTTCGCTTACTTTGGGGCTAGGTGGCGCTGTGTAATTTGTCCGAAAATATTTATTTATTTATTATTATTTATTATGTATTTAAGAAAAAAAAAACGCACACAGTTAGCTGTACTACACAACGTAATGCTAATCTCTAAGTTAATTTATTTGAGTGAAAGCTCGAAATGACAAAGAGAGCATGAAAGTAGAATAAATACTGCAGTCGAGTTACGAGCATTGTGCAAAATTTGTTGTTACGCAACAACGCTTGCTGACCGTATTCACAACGATGATGTAAGAAAGGGAGTTGGTCTAAAAGATAATGTCGGTGTAATAAAAGGCATGATCTATTGGTTCGAGCGTGTATAAATGCAGTTCGAAACGGTCATACATTGTGAAAGTGAAAGGATGTCGGAGCCGAGGAAGGTATGGTACTATGTCACCTACCATAACAAAATTGATGTGTTTCAAAAGGTGATGTCAGAAGCCTTAGAAATTGTCGAGCATGCATGTAAAGAGCTATGAATGTTAAAGAAACACGAATTTATTTCGGTGGAAATTTTTCCATTATATTATAGATGTAGAGACATGAAAAAAATGTTGTCACGAAGCTTCGCTCGGAATCAGAGTCAGAGTCAGGTTGATACTCATAATAATCATTATAATAATCATTCAAAACAGAATTTTACAACCCACAAGAAAACAAATATTGCGAAAACGTAATTCAATAATTTACACCGTGAAACATAAAAAAATCATTTTTATTCAATCTACATAAAAACAATCACAATTGCTAATAGATTCAGGCGTTATTTTGCGAAAGTCACATTTACATGCAATTTGATCTCACACTAAATTGGTGGCGGAAGCACACAAAGCAGGTTAGATCAAATTGCATGTAAATCACAATTGCTACACATTTTCTAATTGCGCATTGTACTATACGTACGAGTATTAATGTGATAGAGGTGGGAAAGCGGTCATGTTAAAACAAAGCCCGGCACTTATCCTTTAAAAAAACATGTCTCTAAACTGACGAAAACCGGATCGTCCGAATTAGCGTAATCCTACTCGGAATATTCTTGTGGGAACGGCTGAGAGTGTTAGCTTTTAGCAGATTTTTTTATTACAGCTCTAAATTTATGTACGTGCACTCTGCCCGTAAGTAAATATCGTTTTGTGGAACTCCAGCATGAGGCACGCAGATTTGTCTTGTTTTTTTTTCAATTTTATTAATACGATTAGTAGGTATATTATACGGTGACTTTAGATGTAAAATATAACCAGCGATATCTATGTTACTATATTGACGGTGCTTCGAAATAATCAAAAACATTCACTCAACTTTTGTCTATGCACTACATTTGATTCAAATTAAGTTAATGTTTGTAAATATTTAACACAGATGTTTGTCATACATTCAAAACTAATATACTTGTGAGTGAATTTATACGAATGAAATTAATTAGTGTATGATTTTAGAAATTCTATCTATAACTTCACGCGAAATTCCTTGCGGGGTGAGCAGAGAGAACCGAGCGCCAAGTGACTCGATCCTTACATACCTCACTCGCTTCTTTAACATTCTTTGATCTTCTCATACAAGCGCGCGGATTTCTTCTTTTTCGATTTCAGAAATTATCATTTATACAACATTGAAAGACATACAAGTATACGGCCCACCTGATGTAAAGAGGTTACCGTAGCATATGAACACTCGTAATACATTAAATATCACGATAACACTCGCGCGATGCCACATCTGCTGCTAACACAGCAACTCTTTAGGAACTTACTGGTGACCTCACTCACACACAGGAACACAACAACCCTCCAGAAAGTTGTTATTTAGCTGCGGTTTTTCTGTGATGTTAAGATATTTCCCAGACGGGCCGCTTTCACGTGCCCTACCTCTCTTAAAACATCCAGACCAAACCAAACAGACATGTTCATGCACACAAATGTTTGCCTTGTGTGGCGATCGAACCTCGAAAATGAGATGGGGGTACTTCCCCAGACGAACTGATTTGATGCACCCTACCTCTCTCAAAAACATCCAAGACAAACGGACATGTCTGTGCACAAGTGTTTGTCCTGTATAAGAATTAACCCACGACCGTCGGTGTCGAAGCCCTGTTATTAACCGTTACGCCAAAGACCTTGACAAAAGTTTTTGCTGTGTGTTAATAAAAAAATAATAACAGGAAATCATTTATCAACTATTTTCTATCGCATATTGATTTTTCTATGATTTTAAAAGTCAAAGTCAAAATCTTTTTATTCCGTAAAAATGGCTACATTTGTTTGGAATCGTCACAATTTTTTTTCCCTACCGTGCAGTAAAGTGCTCCTTGTCAACAAGATTCACATTTCAAAGAAAGTCTTCATCTGAGTACCGGGAAACTTTGACACGTGAAATTTGAGGGTGGATGGCAACATTTAAAAGTTAGGAAACTCTGCCGTTATTGGATTCCTCACGACCTAAGAACAGAACATATTTGGGCTCGTGTAAATTGGTACACAAAGGATTACGAACATTCCTAATGCTCAACCACGGACAATCCAGTGCTGTTTACAACATTGTGACGAAAGACGAAACATGATTTTACTATTTTAAACTAGAAATTTAATAAAACAGCAATTTAGGGTCGGGTGTTTAAAAAGCAGAAAAGACCAATAACATTGAGACAGGGGAGAAACTTAACGAAACTTTTGACGACCTGAGTGGCGCAGTGGCGAAACGCGCTGTTACGTTACTTTGACACCAACGCTCTTGGGTTCGATTCCTACACAGGACAAACATTTGTGTGCATGAACATGTATGACATGGTCTGGACATTTTTAGAGAGGTAGAGCGCATCAAAACAGCCCGTCTGTGAAAGTACCTCCACGTCACAGTAAGCAGCAACCAAATAACAACTCCCTTGGGGTTGTATTCCTGGGTGTGAGTGAGGGCATCAGTAAGCTCCTATTGAGTTGCTGTGTAACCAGCAGAGGTGGCATCGCGCGAGTGATACTTAATATATTGCAAACATTTATAGGCTACGGTAACCGCTTTACATCAGGTGCGTCGTATGTCTGTATGCCTCCCGACTTTGCAAACTCCAATAATTACGAGACAGATGCTCAAGAAGTCATATCCTCTTTTACAAAGACATTTCTAAAGGGATTTTTAGCCTATAAAAAAATAGAGTTTGAGACTCATCGTATACAACCTGAAAATTATTGTCTTACCTTGTCCAGAAAATTAAAAAAAAAAAGTGAGGTATCAAACCTCACGTTTTTTTTTTGAATTTTCTGAAGGTCGAAGTCCGAAGTATTTCAATCAACATAATATGCAAAATATGTCGTCCGATCGGTGGTCCTCAATTGAAAAATGGTTTTGCCGAGTAAATAAACGTTGAAATAAAAGTTAATTGAAAAACAATAAATACGTTACTTAAACTAATAAGCCTTATCTAATACAAAATTTGATGTAGATCGTTGGAATATATTTATAACAAAAATTGCTCAATTAAAATATTAGAAATTACGAGTATCTACATACAAAGAGAGAGCTATTAAAGGGTTTCGAATCGGGGACCTTTGTGGCTGAATAAGATAGACCGTAAGTAATAATTATAATTTCGTATAGCTGGTATTAGTGTTGAATATAATTCGAACAAAGATATGAATTTGTGTATATTTATACATATATTGACGAGACTAAGCTCCACATTATTTATATAATAATATGGGAGCCATATATGTATATGGCAATTATAGATGTGGTCTAGCTTAAGTAATTTAATGTTGCACTCGTCCATAAGCTACATTTGCCACCATGTACATAAAACGTGGATAATAAACAAAAAAGAATAACGCTAAGGGCGGTCTCACAAGTAAAATATCAGCAGATTAATTTCAATCAGTTACCTGTGGTGCGCACAATAAAATGAGTGGGCACTTCAGTATCCAATTCACATTAATCTGCTACTTATAATATGAATACTTGTCAGTGATTACAGTAAAATGATGATGTGATTACTGATTATTAATGACGCATAATAGGCCTTAAGGACACAACAAGAAAATATTTCTATGTATAAACTATAAAAAACCGGAATCAAGTTCACTGTAATTTATATATCTATATCGTCGTTGAAAGCAATATTTAATGTCGATTTGAAGGACCCAAAAGTAATTAACATCTACTGACCTACGATCGTTTTTGTACATGTCTCGGTACACACATAAATTTCACCTGAAAAAGACTAAATAGAAGAATATGAATCTTCCAAATTGTATTTATATGTAAAAGAATACACATGTTCTTTTTCAGATAAACTTAATAGAATTAGACTAATGTTGCAATGACAATTTTCTGGTGGCATCCATGATAGCCATTTGCGGTTTTCGCCCACACTCGTTTCACTCTGTCCACTATTCCACTATTCTAAAGATTTATTGTGAGAATAAATAGTGACTTAAGTGAATAGTGAATTTTCGTAGCTTAGAAATTAACAGTAAAAATAACGAGATGTGGTCGTCAACAAAAAGGCCCACAACGCTGTTGTGAACACAAAATTCATCATATATCCTTAAACAAAATAAACATTGAAAGTAATCTTGTTTTCTAAAATATGGGTTAATCCAGCGGGCAACATTTCTCGAAATTTTATAATGGATGAAAAGGCGGTGCAAATTAAAAAAATATCTCCCCCGTAAGCGGGGAGATATTTTTTTGTAAAACTTGTACCTAAGATTGCTGTTGGGAAGAAGTTTTTACGTTAAAAACGTTTATTATCGGTCAGGAGATTCGTGGTTAAGAGACAATGTATACGACTAGACTTACGTACTTACTTACGTATCTGTCACTGTCCTGAAGCCAGTGACGAATTGGTTAGCAATGTTATATTATCACTAAGACTGATAAATGTGAAGTACCTCACGGAAAAATTACAGCCAAGTAATAACTGTCTGAAGGTTTGTTGTGTTCCCGCAAGTGGTGAGGCAGAAGTGGCAATTACGCGAACAATACTTCCTGTACTACAAGCGTTCATAAGCTTACATTACATGAGCTGTCTAGATATGGGTGTAGCTTATTCATAAGATGTATAACCATATCTTGTGTCAATATGTTGGTTGTAAACATACATAACACTATAATAAAACAGAAGTACAATAGCATTAGCAAAATAAAGCCAATATGAATATATCGGATTTTCACGCAGACTGGTTTCACACATCCAACTTCGGGATTTATCATTACATAACAATGGTATATCAGAATTGTAAAATATTAATATTCGGAAATGCCCGCGTGCGACGGACTGAGATAACGGGCTATCGGTCAGCCAGTTCCATTATATTTGCCGTCGCAGAAATTTATCTCACTGCGCATTTTGTTGGTCTGTTTGTTAATTATGAATAGCTGAATCAGCGCCCAGCAACAGTACTCTAATGAAGAAAGACCGGATAAACTACCATAAATAACAGTTAAATTTATTTTCAGGACAGATGCAGGAAGATGAATATGGAACTGGAAAAACGTATTAAAGACTATTCAATGACTTTACATAGGCTAAATTTAACAGACGACGTGAAAGAAATTTAACTACAGACTGATGTAACAGGATTAACGATGCGTCGGGAATTAGTGCGCGTGCTGACCGCAGCGCTGGTGCTGCAAATAATTGGTGCATCGACACTGATGTGTCCAAGTAACCCTAACTGCGTTTGCGGCGGCACGCTCGCTGTCGAACTCAATTGCAACATCGACGGTGAGTGCACTTAAATATTCACGTTTTGAACCTGCCCTTCACAGTCCAGTAAAAGCGTTGTCCATTTAAATTCTCTATACGGCCCTCAGGGTTTTCATTTTAGGTAATTGGAAATTTTTGGTCTCTCCAAAGAAATTTTGCTTTTTAATTTAGAATACGACTTTCATGTTGTAATACAATACTAATGAAACATTGATTTCAGGGCGAATAGTAAAGATCAATTTACTACCAAATACTTATATCAATATTAAATGTGAAAATGCAACAAATCTCGATTACAACAAATTACCTAAATGTGCCAACCACAATATGAATACATTCAAATCTGTCAGTTTTAAAGACTGTCCATTACCGTCTTCGTCGTTCAAAGATGTTTTGACTAAAATGGGAGTGTCAAAAACGATGGCGTTGATATTCCAGAATGCAAAAAATCTTTCTGGATTTTTTGAGAGGAAACATTTTGCTGGATTACAAGACCTGACTAAATTATTATTGTCTATAAACGGAATAACGCATTTGCCAGATAATTTGTTTGTGGATATAAATAAATTAACGTGGCTGAATATAAGATCAAACAGCATCAGTTTATCTGAAGAGTTATTTAAGCCGTTAGAAAGGTTAGAGACCTTAGAAATAAGTCACAATCACATGACCAATATATCATCAAATCTATTTTCTCATTTAACCTTTTTAAGGAAGCTATCACTATGGCAAAGTAATATTACCTGGTTCTCTGAAGACTTATTTACAGGAGTCGATGTACTTGAAGAGTTAGATTTAAGTTCTAATGGACTTAACGAACTTCCGTGGTCGATATTCAAACCTCTGAAGAAATTGAAGAAACTGACATTATTCTCAAATAACTTTTCATCGCTGCCACAAAATTTGTTCAAATACAATGACGAGTTAGAAACAGTCGTTATATTGAATAATGATGTGAAACTTAAGGAGCTACCAAGGTACTTGTTTGGAAATTTGGAGAATTTGAAACAAGTATATCTACAAAGGTGTGGTCTCGAATTATTATCGTATGATGTTTTTGCAAACTCGTCTCATATTACTAACATATCATTAGCCTACAATGACATTGAAATATTGCCGGAGTCTATTTTTAATGATCAAATTGACTTATTGGAGTTGGACTTAAGTCACAACAAACTGAACAGATTGGAACCGAAGTTATTTTCTTCTCTTGTAAGATTGGAAACACTAAATTTATGTCACAACTCTTTGGTGGAGATTAGTGGGTAAGAATTTTTAATATAAAGCTGTAGTTTCTTTTGATGATATTTTTATCACATGTTAAATCTTTACTATAAACTTTGTACATAACCGCATAATAATAGCATAATGTTTTCTTTTTTCAGTTCGGTGTTTTCATCTTTATTAAGCTTAATATACCTTAATATGGAACACAATAGTTTGGAAACAATTTCCACGTACTTATTCAGTAATAATAAACAGAAAATGTCAATATCATTAGCATACAATCAACTTGATTTTGAAATGAAAGAGTTGAAGAATAACGCGTGGGTGGTAAAAAGAACTTGTCCTTTTGCCCATACTTATAACTTAAGACTATTAAATTTGAGTCATAATAAATTTCAAGTGACTTTTAATGACTGGTTGTCAAATGGTCATGATATTTTAGACATCAGTCATAATTTTATTAAACTGCTTTGGGTAAGTAATTTTAATTACATAATACATTTTTACAACCGCATCGTTCACCTACAGCGGAGAGTTTACCCTCACACACTAGAACCGCAATGGTTGCATACTGTGCGGTTCCAGAGAAGGTATCTCTTTATGTTGTGAAATGAACTCCCAGTCGAGGTTTTCCCAAGGGGCTAAAACATGGGGTTCTTCAAGAAAGGCGTAAAGAGATTTTTACAAGGTCGACAACGCATCAGTGACACGCCTCGTATCGCAAATGTCCATAGACTACGGTAACGGCTTACCAGTGTTATAAAAAATATTAAGCATATTAGCATACAGTCTGGTGAACATAACAGGCCGCCATTGCTAATAGAATCTTTTAACTGGAAGTATCGCTTTATACCCATTACAGTCGCTTATTTTTTTTTTGTACTACGTCGAGAAGCACACAAGCATACGGCCCACCATGTAAAGCGGGTACCGTAGCCTATTAACGCTTGCGATATATTAATTATCACTCGCGCAATGCCTCCTCTGCTGCTTACACAGCAACTCCTTGGGAGCTTACTGGTGACCTCACTCACACGCAGGAACAGAACAACCCTCTAGGGAGTTGTTTTTTGGCTGCGGTTTTTCTGTGAGGTGGAGGTACTTCCCCAGCCGGGCTGCTTTGACGCGCCCTACCTCCCTTAAAACATCCAGACCAAGATAAACAGACATGTTCATGCACCCAAACGTTTGCCTTGTGTGGGAATCGAACCAACGAGCGTTGGTGTCAAAGTCGCATCATTCACGACTGCCGGTACTTTTCATCGAAAATGAAATCGATGACGAGCTTGGCGATCGTATTGATTTACAAGAATATTACAATCAGCTAGAGAATTGTTATTTTGCTGTGTATTGCCCGAGGTTCGAATTAGAAGCCATATTTCTCAATCACGCTATTCCTATTACAGTGACAAATAGCTCACAGCCGTGCTGCTTTATCCCCAGAGCTTTTCCTAATAATCGGACAAGCGTAGTTGGCATTATCTCTAAATATGATGAGCTCTCATCGCATTGCCATTAATTTTTTTTTATATATGCAGGATGAGAATCCGGCGCTTGTTAAACGTTTCATTAAGAGGCCGTTAAAAGAAATGTGGATTGCTAACAATCCTATGCTATGTGTATGCAGAAATTTCCACTTCATTGATTTTATGGAACAGTCAAAAACTAAGGTAGGTACTGGTTTCAAAATTTTAATTTTATAAAATCAATCCGATGAAAATGTTAGATTATAATTTCAGGTTCCAGACTATCCTGATTTCAAATGTTCTACGTGGGAGAAAGAGACTTGTTACACGAGATTCGTAGTTATAGTTTCGATCGTGATAGTTGTATTTTGGTTTAAATTAGTATTACTTAGTTTATTGATGATCAATAAATTCTCAATTCATAACAAAATCCTACAAAAAATACTTGAAATAAAAACAAAACACGAACCACATGCTCATGAAATACTTGAGAATGTTAGAAAATATGGATCACCGATGGAAGTAGATCATCAAATCGATGATATTGTGATTCGTAACGTCATTGTTAAGTACTGTAAGGACGACGAAGAATTCGTTTTAAAAGAAATAGTACCAGAGTTGAACTGTCACAATTTTAAGTTATTAATGAAACCTGTAAATAATGCTAACAACAAACAAAAATTTATGAAAAGTCTAACGCAATGTGTCAGAGATGCACGCAAATACACAACAGTGGTCGTATTTTCCCCGAACTACTTAATGTCGGCTTACAGTCACGTGAACATAAAGAAAATTCACGGTGAAATGTTGAAGGCGGAAAACACAGTTTATGTTTTCATCGATTTCGGTCCAGAAAACTCGATATACGCCTTTTTAAAACAGCAAAGGGATGAAGGCACTTCGGTCCTGTGGACTGAAGTTGATTTTTGGAACAAAATTCTGAGCATGCTACGTGGCGATCACAGGAAAACGGTTGGTGCAGTCAGCAAAATGGTCAATTCGAGAACACCGGGGAAAAAGTTTAAGACGGCGAAAGCGAAACTACCGGACAATGTTTCCTTTTCTAAATTACCTGACTGGTCTCCTTTATACAATGTAAACACATTTTCACACAGTCATGTTTAGTTACATTGTATAATTTAGTGAGGTAAAGACTGATCCATCTCAACAATAGCGAATCTCACACTTAGTTACGAAGTTATATGTATGTATGATGAACATTTTTTCGACATGAATTTGTGTAATTAGGTATAAATTAACTGTTATTTGGAGATACAACTTGTGTAAAATTTTTACTAATGTATTTTACTATGTAAAGATGTAGATTAAGAATATTTTATTGTTTGTAATGGTAGATACGCCATTGTTTGTTCCGTGGGTAAACCTGCAATTTGTTTCAGAAAAATGCTACTTCAAAGAAGTCTGTATGTGACTTGGTAATGTAATCAGTGTAATCCCTTCTGTTTTGCAAATGTACATATTATTATTATGACTATAGATACAAACATTTACGTTTCATGGAAACTGTATGTTGTTAAGAGTTGTAAGCTGCAGCTTATAATTAAACGTATACTTTACCAACTAAAGTGGTTTTAATTAAGAGTATTTTCTTTTTGTTTTGGCTTTAATCGTTTCGTTAATAATAAATAAGCATAGCAAATCTTCTATTAAAATATTACAATAGCCATAATTGAATGGTGACTCTTAGTTTGTATACAAGAGGCATTATTATGGCGGGATAAAGTGGAACAAAGTAGGCATGTGGTAGTTACATAGTAAGTATAACTGTAAGTAAACTCCTAGAGAGGGTCCATCCAGCTAACAAAATGATAATTATTGCATACACTTTCGAAATGGGTGTTAGCCACATGGTCGAATGATTAACAATGCCACGTTTACTATTATTTGTAAAAGTTACTATTCATACGAGTACTAACGCTCATAAGATCGATGCCCACTCAGTACAAAAATTTCTGTGCATGGTATGTTTTCTGGATCTGGGTGTTTTCATGGGAGACAGGGGGCATCAATGCAGCTCAACAGGGGAAGTATTATCATCTCTCAGTATACTACCGCCAAATAACTCCCTGGGGGATTTTTTAATTACTTTATTTTGTTTATGACTTCAACAGTCATACATATTACAAGATACATACTTGAAATCATGGAATTATTATGTACTAGTGTACTAGAACCGACACCGCGAACCAAATGTTTGCGCTATGCTTTTTTGTCTTTGCTGCACAACGTTGAACAAAACGCGTAAGCGCCATGACAATCACGGCGCTTTTGACCTTTTGGTCGCGAGTAAAGTGCGCCTTAGAAGCGATTTGGTGATGTATCTTTGAATCTTTGGGATAGACATCTAAACCCACCAAAAACATTCTGTAAAAAACTAAACAAGTCTCGATGGAGCTGCTTGTTTATCTCTAAAAAGTAATGAAATCTAGACAAAGTCGTGCCAAGTCTAAGGTTCCTTACTGCGATTTCTTTATTATTATAGTTAATGTTGTGTGACTTGGCCGTTGAACATTCTTTATACGTTAGTGGGTACAAGTCAATTTTGTTTACACGTAATATTATATCTGTTGTAACTACCTATATTAGTTAAGCGAGATAATAGCCCATACTGGTATTGGTAATTGGACGCTAGTGTCTCATTTTAGGCTGTTGTTGATTGTGCAACACATGCATTCAGTATTGACAATGCTGACTTCTGCTCTCTTCTTTTTGGAGCGTCAAATCGACTACCGATCTAACATAAAATAGACGTACAGACGGACTTCTATCAATGATTAGAAGTCCGTCTGTACTGGAAATATTTTTTATACTGTTTGTTTCAGGCTCGCCTATACATAAGTATTATTGAAATCCGCAGCTTTATCAAGCCTACAATTGACTGGTTATTGAATCAACGTTTTCCAAGTGGCAATTTTCCATCGTCAATGGGTAGCGGTTCTGG
Organism: Pyralis farinalis; assembly: GCA_947507595.1. NCBI lineage: Eukaryota > Metazoa > Arthropoda > Insecta > Lepidoptera > Pyralidae > Pyralis > Pyralis farinalis. The sequence goes on from OX382270.1 coordinate 22,159,327, forward strand.
CGACAGATTGGTGTCATGAAGCACCTGGTTTTGTACCCTTGTGTACCCTTCAACGGCCAAGTCACACAACACGAACTATAATAATAAAGAAATCGCAGTAAGGAACCTTAGACTTGGTATGACTTTGTCTAGATTTCATTACTTTTTAGAGATAAACAAGCAGCTCCATCGAGACTTGGCTAGTTTTTTACAGAATGTTTTTGGAGAGATTTCACTTCTTTTTGTAGAAACGTGGGCATATTGATTTATTTTATTAGATTTTCTTATTTGACACAGTTTTTTTCTCATAGTAGAAGGGGGCATTACTATATCTCTAATACAGCTGAGACCAGCTGAGGGTTCTTCATCAGATACTTCAGACCTTCGCTTTTTGACATCAAATGAAGCGGCCCACCAAGTTGAATATTTTTTGTAAAGGCCGTATGTCGATCTCTAATAGTTTAGTTGGGCTCTTGTGTTTTCTAATCAGGGTCATCAGGTACTCCAGATCTTCGGTTATCCTAGTTTTTATAGTTTTCTCTTTATGTGGCCATTAAACCCTAACTCTGTACCAAATTTCAGCTCTCGGAGTTTATGGGAAGTACTAGTTCTATTTTGATGATCATGAGTGAGTGAGTGAGTGTCATAAATGCCAAACTTTGCTTTCGCTTAACTTCGGAACTAAATGACCTACAGACTTGAAATTTTGGATTTTAAGTATATGATTATAGCTTACTGGATGACGAAAATTTTTGCGTTCTGGTCTTATCCAGAGGTTCTCAAATAGGGGCCTGAAAATGCGGCGAAATGGTTCCAGTAAAGGATGGTACGGTAGCGTTTACTTCGCGCTCGACTGCCGACGCACTGCCATGCCCCCCGATTATTTCAGCGCTGTAGCGGACTTTAGTTTTAATTAAAACCAAAATGCGAGCAAGACTTTTACTTAGGATAGCTCGCCTAGTACATAATAACTCGTTGCTTGAAGTAGTGAATATAAATCAAAACAGTATCTGTAACATCACTATAGACAGGGAGATATGTTTCCACACACGTCATCATCATTTCAACCGAAAGACGTCCACTGCTGAACAAAGACACCACCGCTGAACATAGACGTCCCCGTTAGACTTCGACAGTGATCGGCACTGTACCGCTTACGTTCGTTGACTCCCTGTAATCTTCACAAGATCGTCGGTTCGTCATATGGAGGGATTTCGCCATCCTTTCTGCCTCAACGGCCATTGGTTCCCTGAGTGATGTGATCTGCGCACAGCCACTACAGCTTGCTGATGCTTAGAATCACGTCAGTAAGTCCAGTTCTGCTGCGAATGTATTTATTTCTGAATATATCTCACAGAGAAACTCCAACTATTGCTCTTTCTAAATAGACCGGTATAAAAAAAGTTAATAGATTCAGGCGTTACTTTGCGAAAGTCAAATCTATATGCAATTTGATCTAATCTATCAATCTATCATTGGTGGCGGAAGCACGCAAAGCAGGTTAGATCAAATTGCATATAAAAAAAAGAACTTTTAAAGTTAATCAGTGATATGTTAAATAAATCGATATAACTGAATACCCTTTTAAATGTGTTTGTAGAATGATAAATAAATGTTATATGTAAGTTAGGAATACATTTTTCATAATCGCGGAGGGGCGAACAGAGGCAGTTTCTTTGAGCAGCGCGCAAGTAAATGAACGCGAGCTACAAGTTACATAGCAGCGATGGGTTGACTATTTTATATAGAGAAACTAAACTAAATTGAGAGCTCGATGGCATCGTTGCGCGTGACATTCTAACCGAACACGCAGGTTAAGCAACGTCGACCGCAGCCTGTGTATGGATGGGTTTATCTATATCGAGTTTCTCCGCGCTTCGGAGGGCACGTGAAGCCGTCGGTCCCGGCTTTTGTCGATAGATGACAGTTGTTAAAGTAAATCAGTGGCCAAACGGCGGCTTAAAAACACTGTCGTCCGCCAATCCTCAGTTGAGCAGCGTGACGGAGTATGCTTTAAACCTCCTCGGTTGATGGGAGACCCGTATCCCTGCGGTGGGTTGAGTAAGGGTTGATGTGATGATGATGAAACTAAATTAAACATTTTACGCCTGTTATTGAGATATAATAAATATCATACATACGTAATGCATCATTCTTCGACATGTATATTATATTGTTACGATAGTTGAGAAACTGTATAAACCTCCTTTTTCTTCCATTTCTATTCTATCATCATGTACTTGGTAATATAAATAGACTCCACACTTCACACTACACAACTATCGAGAATTGGTCAACCGCATGAGAAATATAAAATCTTCAATCTTCTTTCAAAATTCTTCAATCTTATATTAGTTTTGTTAACATTTTATGTATTCCTGCGAGGGAGTGAGGTTATCAGGAACCTCATATGGACTTGCTGTGTTATCAGCAGGGGTGAAAAGACAAGCCTGCCTGATGAGTCACCGTATCCATTTGCAACACAAACAACATTTAATTTTAGTTCTATGTGTCAGCATTCAATGGACACTGTGCTAAATGAAAAACAAGCAAATAAAGTATAGATCTCCTATTAAATCCCAACACTTCATTACCCGTACATGAGTAATGACAGAAATCATTTCTACAGAAAATTTGGTTACCGTATGTTCAGAAGAATTGGATTACGAGAAATTTCATGTATTTTTTTTTATTGGCTCATATCCCATAATATCCTTGAATCATCTCGAAGTGATGCCATGGATTTTTTCAATTAAACGCTTAACAGTAGTTACGTTTTTGGCGATGCCGAACCTGGTCGGATATATCACACGGCCATATCTAGACTGACAGCCAACGCCTCCCTTTAATTCTCAATTACCGCAACCAAACAAAGATCACCAGTCGAACGATTGTGGCAAAACCCATACTGATACTCTATATAAGTACTATATATAAGTCTGATACTCTATGTATGTACGAGTATGTAGGAGAGAATGGAGGTTATAGCGGCACATCTGAAAATCGATAGATCTGGTCTATATTTGGACACTGGGTCATTCGTGATAATTCGACTCGTCGAGTGGAATACGAAAGCAGATAGCTTGGTGGCGCAGTAGTTACGCTACTTTGACACCTACGCTCGTGGGTTCGATTCCCATACGGAATAAATATTTCTGTTCGTGACCATGTCTGTTTATCTTGGTTTGGGCATTTTAAGAAAGATAGGGTATATCGATGAGCTCGGTGGCGCAGTGGTGAAACGCACTGTTACGCTATTTTGACACCAACGCTCGTGTGTTCGATTCCCACACAGCACAAACATTTGTGTGCATCAACATATCTGTTTGTCTTGGTCTGGATATTTTCTATGTATAATAAGTATCTATTTACAAAAAATATATATTTACGTATGTTTATCAGTTGTCTAGTACCCATAACACAAGCTTCGCTTACTTCGGAGCTAGGTGGCACTGTGTAATTTGTCCTACATACATAAGATGCATAAGAAACGTACATTTTTAGTAATAGTACGTAATCCTTGCTGCGCTAGTCCTACTCGTACTTAATTGAATTATTAGAAATGCAGTGCTACTATCCAGATCAAAACAAATATATACATCCATACATACCTATCATCACGTGTATCTCCAATAGAGGTAGGCAGAGACTATGGAACACCAGGTGCACTTAAATAAATATATGTTTATGTAAATATTTATCTTGTATGAAAAATGAACCCGCAACCAATCTTAAAATTGTCATCTTAAACGACTTCATTCACCAGAGTTGTTGAAGTATAGAATAAGTTAATATATTAATATACATATATAAATATATGACGAGCTCGGTGGCGCAGTGGTGAAACGCGCTGTTACGCTACTTTGACACCAACGCTCGTGGGTTTGATTCCCACATAGTACAAACATTTGTGTGCATGAACATGTCTATGTATGTAATATCAATACTAAGTATGTATTTACAAAATAAATGCATTTACGTATATTTATCAGTTGTCTAGTACCCATAACACAAGCTTAGCTTACTTTGGGGCTAGATGGCGCTGTGTGATTTGTCCGGCAATATTTATTTATTTATTTATTTATTATATATTTGAGTATTATTATTCAAGCCAAATTTACAGGAAATTATATTTACGCTTTTGCAATTGGCGAAAACACACGGAGTAGTTTAGTTCAAATTGATGTAAAGTATACTATCTTATATGTAATACATAATAAAACAGTGGCAGGGTAAAGTATGCAGATTTTTTAAATAACAGCAAGTCTCTACTATCGTGACACAAATCAAATGTTCTAACGTTTTGCTGTCTATGCACTGTGGGTTTTTATTTGTAATGCCTTTAGGGTTGCTGCGTAAATTCAACAAGTACAATCTGGCGAATCCTTGGCGTAAGTATTTTTTTTTAGTAGCGACCCGCCGATGATTCCATCGCTACCAAACTTCACAAGATTATCTGCTGGACTATTATGAAGATACTATGAAAATTGTATCAAAATCAATTCGCCAATTATTGACTTCATACGGAATATACATACCAATGCTACACCAACCTTAACTCATCCAGGTTTAGAGTATTCTCCAGCACGCTGCTCAACAACAGATTGGCGGAGGCCAATGTTGTCAAGCTTTCCGACGGACACTAACGTAGTTTAACGACAGTTATCCAGGGATAACATCCAAGAAAGACGGATTAAAGTTCCATCCGAGCACGGAGAAGCTCCAGATAGATAGCCCCATCCATAGACAGGCTGCGGTCGACGTAGCCTAACCTGCGTGTTCGATTAGAATGATACGCGCAACGACGCTATCGTACCTCTATACACGTATCAAAATGTATATGTAAGAAGATTTGGTAAAATCAATCAGTGAATTTATATAAACCAAAATGGATTACTTTCGGCATGCCATGCGGTTAGAAAAAAAACTGACATTTCATGCACATAGTTTTCCCCGAGGTACGTCCGTAAATAAAGCAGGGTCACGTGGCGGTAACCGCAGATTTTCCGGTTGTCAAACAAACCCTTGTCCGTTTTTAGTTTCATTTTCAAAACAGATCGAGGTAACTACTATTTACGTAACGCTATGTCATACTATTGTTTGGGTAACTTTAAATGGGAATATGTTCTCAAATAGGTTTTCGTGGCCATTACTGTGGATCTCGTATGGAGGCTCAAGGTTGCACAGCGTGTGATGGAGAGTGTCATGCTTGGAGTTTCTCTGCGAGATAAATTCAGAAATGAGCACATCCGCTATAGAACTGGAGGTACCGACTTAGCTGCAGGGATCAGCAAGTTGAAGTGATTGCGGAGAAACAATGGCCGTTGGGGCTCAAATGGTGACTACGAACTGGAAAATACAAAGTAGGACTCTCACTCGCTTCTTTAACATTAATTGCTCTTCTCATGCACGCTCGCCGGTTTCTAGGGAAAATAAAATAATAAACTAAAATAATAATAATAAAATCTTGTTTCACTAGTCTACTAGCGAAACATGCCTTTAATGGCAGATTCTAGCTTGCAAGTCTAATTCAACAAGCACGTTACGCAACGTCGATCACAGGCTATCCACAGGCTGTGAGCAGATTTATCTCCAGCTCGAATTGTAGTCGATAGACGACTGTCGTTGTACTAAGCCAGAGGTATTTGTGCCTCCCATTCCGACGATCTACAATTTAACAGCGTAGCCGAGAATGTTTGTAATCTACTTCGGTCGAGAGTATGCGCATATCGGCATATGCATATAAATATGCATTGATGTGATCTAACAAGCTCACTAAATGTATTTTTCGTTTTTCGTTCCATATTACTATACCAACCCTTTCTCATCTCACTGCAGGGATAGCGGTCTCCCTTATTCTGAAGGGGTTTATAGCATACTTCGCCACATTGCTCAACTGCGGATTAGCGGAGGCCAGCGTTTTCAAGCCACCCAAAGGCTTAGTCTTAGCAAGTCTTAACAATAGTCATCTATCGAAAACAGCCGGGACCGACGGTGTAACGTGCCCGGTAAAGCACGGACAAACTCGGGAAACCCATCCATAGACAGGATGCGATCGACGTTGCTTATCCTGCGTTTTCGATTAGAATGAGACGCGTAACGATGCTATCAAGCTATCAATGCTTATTATCAGAATGGAAACGTTAAATAAGTGAGTGAGGTATTAAGCACCGTGTCATGAGACACTTGGTACTCTCTCTGCCTATCCGACAAGGGACTTAGTGTAGGAGTTTATTAGATCAAAATAAAATTATGATTTTGGCCGGGTCTTATACTTACCCTTTTCTACCTACGTGTGCATACTAAAGATGACATAACAGCAAATAAATTTAGACGACTGACGCCTCTGGTTCTGCAATTTTGCTGATTTACAGTAACTGCTTACCATCAGGCAGGCCATGTGCTTGTTTCCCAACTTAAAAGTACGAAACAATATCGGTGACGCATTGGTTCGAAACGCAACTTTGACACCAACGCTCGTGAGTTTGATTTTTTTTAATACCACTGAGGTGGCAATCAAGCATGCGGCCTGCCTGATGGTAAACAGTCACCGTAGCCTATGGACATTTGCGACACCAGGGGCGTCACTCATGCCTTGCCGACCCCCTAAAAACCTCTTCACGCATTTCTTGAAGAACTCCATGCTGTAGTCCCTTGGAAAAACCTCGGCTGGGAGCTCATTCCACAGCTTGATTACTACACATTAGTGTAGATGAATGTGCCTATTCTGTGTGTTTTTAAAAGACGTAGAGTGCATCAAAGCCCATATGGGGAAGTACCTTTACCTCACAGGAAACCGCAATCAAATAGGAACTTCTTAGATGGTTATTGTTTTCCTACGGGTGAGTGAGGTCACCACTAAAACTCCTGAGGAGTAGCTATGTTAACAGCAGAGGCAGCATCTCGCGAGTGACACTACATGTGTTGCAAGTATTCGTAGGCTACGGTAATCGCTTTACATCAGGTGGTGAAGAAAGTCAAGCTGAAGTCCCTTCGGAATAAATTCCACAACCTAAGAGATCTTTGAAGAAAACTTATCTGAAACCGAACCGAACAGTACGCAGGGTTTAGTATGTGAGAATAAATGCCCTGATGGCAGCGAGCGGTACGGTTGTAGAAAGAAGTTGTTGGCATCATATCAAAATCAAAATCTCCTCGGAACAAAGCCCATTGTACTATTATGGAACCTATGTAGTGAATGAGTCATGAATTCGAGCAAACAGCACATCATGTTCTCTGGGAGTACGATCTCTGGCGTCGGGAGCGGGACAATATGTTAAATTCCTTGCGTGTTAAATTCCTCACATCTGGGGTACCCTACTACCCCGGATAGTATACTATTCTGATTTGATGGCAACAAGGGAGAATTACCAGGCGTTTAGGCGGTTCTGCAATCTATATTATTGGAATCGATGTGTTAGGTAACAATTCACAGTTTAGGTCCCAATAGTGTTAGATATTTGATAAACCGTGGTGCACGGCGGTTGAGCTTCACTTGACTAGTCATCTCTTTGAGGTTTTTATATGCCTTATTCGTCAGATTGCAGTCTCTCACTTTCCCAAGAGGGCAAGTCACTTCCAAAACTTCCCACTCCTACAAATTTCTTCTGATTAAATTCGTTGTGAGTTCCAAGGCAGCTGTAGTTTAATCCCCGGGACAGCAATGAACTTCACTGTTCATTGCCCTTTTTGTGGTCGCCACTGTCAATTCTGGCTACACAGGAGACACAGTGGTGGGTATGAGTGGTGGGCCTGTCCCGTTAAAAAAAAAACCTATGTAGTGAGGAATAATCAACTCAATGACGTGCGACAACTTATATATAATTTTCCTAGCTAGGATCCAGGTGCTCCCATCCGAAGCTGAATGTTCCACGTGCGGTTTTATTAGAAAATTATGCGAGTAATGTATAAATTTCTACTTCGAACAGTAGTTCTTCTTTGCAATTGGGTACCTACACCAATATTTTGTGGACACTAATTTGACCTTCTTAATTGTGAAACTCTACTTCAGACATTCAGTCTTGAAACTAAGAAAGTCAGTGCTCTTTGAACGATAGTTGTTCTGGAGAATCTTTAGCAAATCAGGCTTTGTTAACGATAAACTTGCAGACGTGTATCTTGATGAGGTTGAATTGCCTTTGATCTCTGTATACCTAAAATCCAAATGATCTATGGCAATATAAACGACCCGTATGCATGAAATCTAAATTGCCTTACTGTTAGTACACCTACTTTTTAAAAGAGGTAGAGCGTTGATGCTCTCAGCAGCAGCCCGTCTGGGGCAGTGGCTTCACCTCATAGATAATCACAGCCAAATAACAACTCCCTAGAGGATTGTTATGTTCCTGCGTGTGAGTGAGGTCACTAATAAGCTCTTAAGTAGTTGCTCAGAAGAGGTGGCATCGCATGAGTGATCTATCTACATCTATCTATAACTTTACGTCAATTGCCTTTCAGGGTAGGCAGAGAGAACCGAGCGCCATAAGACGCGGTCCTTCCACACTTATCTTGCTTCTCTAACATTCGTAACTTTTTTCATGCACGTTCGTTTCTAGGAATCTTGACATTATATGTAATAAAACCTGACCAATTTGATCGTGGTAGGTTAGTCTTGGTCTTCCTCGGCTCGTACATCCATCCACTTTTGCATTGTATATCTGTTTCGTCATTCTTTCATCCTGCATTCTTTCTACACGGACTCAACCGAACCAACGGTGCATGCCTTTTCTTATCTTAACACTGACACTCTCTTTCAGCCCTGTCTTTCTTACGCATGAGTGATACTTAATGTATTACAAGCGTTCATAGGCGACGGTAACAGCTTTACATCAGGTGAGCCGTATACTTGTAAGTGAAACGAGTTTAAACAAATACTAATGTGCCATGTTTCCGCGTCTGCTAAATTAAAATATTTTTTGAACGTTTTTATTTTCCTTTACTGATTATTTTTACTTTGCATCGCAGTTTTTTAGCTATAAATAGAAATGGGAAAAGTGGCAGACCACTCGAACGGTAACAGGGGTGGGTTTAGCCCCCACTGGGGAGGAGGTGAAGTTTTCCATTTAAAAAAGTATTACAAGCGATTTTAGTTTTTTTTTTATACCACTTCGAGAGGCATACAAGTCTACAACCCACCTGATGTGAAGTCGTTACCGCAACCTCTGAACGCTTAAGTTTAACGCTGAAAAATTAAGTGTCACTCGCGCAATGCCACCTCTTCTATTAAACACAACAACTCCTTAGGAGGTAACTGGTAACCTCACTCCCAGGGATACAACAATCCTCTACGGAGTTGTTATTTGGCTGCGGTTTTCTGTGTGGTGGAGATACTTCCCCAGGCAGGCTGCTTTGATCCACCCTACCTTTCTTAAACTTGAATGTTGCTACAATTATCAGTATCTTCGCCAAATCCTTAGGTTTAAGTAGCGGACCCCGTCAATCCTAATGGATTAGGAAACGGGATAACGCTAGGAAGAAGATTCCTATATGTATACTGCCATTCAAACTAGAAAACTAGTAGCAGCTTATAAAAAAAATCTGAAGTCGTATTGCAGTTGCCCTTGAGTATATAAAACTACCAGGACATTGTCGAGGGGTGCTATGTTAGCAACAGGTATATTAGCAACTATACACTTGTACTTTTTTTAAAGCAACAACGGAGGGCATACAAACATGCGTTCCTCATGATGTAAAATGGACACCGTAGCATATGTACGCTTTAAGTATCGCTCGCGTGATGCCATATGTGCTGCTCACACAACAACTTACTGATAAATGCGCTCACTCGCAGGAACAGAAGAACTCTCCAAGGAGTTGTCATTTGACCGCGGTTTTCTGTGAGGTAGAGGCACTCATAAAAAAGAGTACATATACTGCAATATATGGATTATTACCAAATAATAAGACACTAGGCTTTTAAGCCTATCTGGAGAAAAACCTCTACCTCACAGAAAACCGCAGCCAAAGAACAACTCCCCAGAGGGTTGTTCCTGCGTGTAAGTGAGTACACCAGTAAGTTCCTAAAGAGTTGCTGTGTTAGCAGTAGACGAGGCATCGCGCGAGTGATAGTTAAATATTACAAGCGTTCATAGGCTACGGTAACCACTTTACATCGGATGGGCTATATGCTTGCAAGCCTTCCAAAGTTGTATAATAAAAATCAGGGATACCGTTATGATATGACATGATACATGTTAGTTTCTATTTTAATGCATAGAAAAATTCAAAAGAGAACTCTGGAAAGTTTCCATGAAATTCTACGAATAAATAATGAGTCAGGAACTGTAACTCAGAACAAATTCCACACAAAAAGTGGCGCTACGTGAAACCAAAACGACGTATGTTCAAATTACGAATCAATTAGGTGAAACTAATACACGTGCCTAGTGATTGGTTTAAATTCAAAACAAGAGCACAGATTGGTTCGCGCGCAGACTGCAATATCAATGGTAGCAGTTGAGTCATAGCGGAGTGGACGATGTTATGCTGTAAGTGAAAAGGAACAAATATATATAATAAAATAATATTTTTTTATGCTATAAAATAAATTGATTTTATTTGTTATGTTTTAATTACAATTGTATGATAAGTTGTTATACATACGAATAGATTCTAAATTGGTATTTAAATAGAAAAGTGACATGATGAGGCCATAATATGTATGTATGTAATCAATTTATTGCACAAAATAAACAGAACTAATTAAACAATATAATTTAAATGCAATGGCGGACTTATTTCCCTACATGCCAGCCATAACGTAACATAGTTGATAGGAATTGCACTACGAATAATTATTTATGACAATATTATTTTGACAACCCGTATAGCCTAGTTAGCAGTGTAGCTATCTTCTACGCATAGGCCCTGGGTTTGATTCCCGGCTGAGTAGTTATTTGATAGATGAGTTTGAATATCCTTCTTCTTCAAGCGGTAAATCGCGGTTGCATCCACTACGGAGCCTGGAGTCATAGTAAACTCAAATAAGTAGGATATCTTCATAGATACGCACCGAACGAGGTTTGTATGTGTGTCCGCCCGTACGTATGCGTCGTCGCACGCACACACTGACACAATTTATCGATGCAAAAGGTACGCCAGTCGTGGTTACGCCGTGCGTAATACCGCTCACGCCCCGCTCCCGCTCGTAATGATTTGTACCTGTACCTACCTACCTACTATAACTACTCAGCGCGTGGAAGTTAACTACAAATTCGTAAAGATGGCTAAAAAGTAAAAATATTTTTTTTTCTGTATCAAATGTGTAATTTTGTTCAAAAATCACAAACTTCCTACAGAAAAAAGTACTTTTAATGCCTATCATTTTAAGCTACTGTAAAAATTTCCGAATATAAAGATTATAATTTTGATAAGTGTAGTAAATGAAAAAGTAAAAATAGTTTAGTGTAAAAAAAAATGGGTGCGTGTACTTATATACGCGCGTGAGAAATTATACTTTTCTGGCATCATTAAATAACAAATACCTGCTGGGATGTTGTGTTCATGCGAGTGAGTGACGTTACCACCTCACAGGCAACTGCAGCCAAATAACAATTCCCTGGAGGGTTGTTGTGTTCATGCAAGTGAGTGACGTTAGTACCTCACGGAAAACTGTAGTCATATAACAATTCCCTGGAGGGATGTTGTGTTCATGCGAGTGAGTGACGTTACTACCTCACGAAAAATATGCTCAAAACTGTAGCCGAATAACAATTCCCTGGAGGATTGTTGTGTACATCCGAGTGAGTGGCGTTAACACCTCACAGAAATCTGCAGCCAAATAACAATTCCCAAACAAGTTTTCCGTGAGGTAATAACGTCACTCACTCGCATGAACACAACAACCCTCCAGGTAATTGTTATTTGGCTGCAGTGTTGAGCATATTTTTCGTGACTTAATGAGCGTTTTAGCGGGCAGCTTCAACCTGCTTTTTACAGGGCAGCTTCAAACTTTTATTTTACAGAATCTTAAAATTTCACTCGTAATTTTTTCATAACGCGCCTAAAGAAGTATAACTTCAATACAATTTTATTATCATTTAATTTTATTTGAATAAATACATGATTCAGTAAAGCTACGTTTGAATTTATCTTATTTCGATTGTAATTTTTCAAATTACTAAACAGGTAACATGACGTAGGTAATGAAAAAAATGTAATCAGCTCCTGGTCTATGTACAAAAAATAATTAAGAAAAACTTTGTATTATATATCCCTGATGATTTCCCTACAGGGGAAAATGGTTTTGTATATAGATAGACTATGCATTTTTGACGATTGTATAAACTATAAACGACATCCCTACATGTTTAGGCTATTATTATTTATACTATGCTGGGGGCCCTGGAGTGGGTTACATATTGATGTGACGAGAGTACAGCTTATATTGGAGCGACTACCGTCTGGCCCTTCTGTTATCTATGGTCTGACCTCTGTAGCTGACGTCTGACGTCTTTCTAGCCTGACTGCAGCTATCCAGTTATTTTGACGAATTAAATCTGCATTCTTTGCATGCCTTTTATTATCTTAACACCGACACTCTCTTTCAGCCCAACTCTCTTATGTCATAATTACGAACGCGGTCAGCAAGCGTTATGCAATATCTGTAGTTGTCAAGGAATTATTGAAATACATTCATTGCTTCTTTCTGCCTTCCCCGCAGCGGATCTGAAGTAAAAATATAGATATTCAGCCATAACTAATATGCCACTGAGGCTGGTAGGGGTGAGTTGGAGGTGGGGCGGCCTCGTGCCCCCGCATTATTTATATCCCCCGTTACCTGTCTACTCGCATTCTGGGATCTGCCTGTGGTCACGTACACTGGTAAATTAATTTGAACCATATTTATATGCAAATACCGCTTATAAAACAATTAAATCAATCGCTGTCAGTTTTATCAAAACATTTTAATGATTGTGCGTTAAAATCTTAATATGTAGTTTGAATTACTCAATTTATCTTGTGTCCAACCTTCTAATAAAATATGTCAGTCGGAGATGTCAGGAGCCCTAAGCGAGCGTATAATAAAAGAGCTATGAATGTTAAAGAAGCGAAGGAAGCGAGCAAAGTATGTTAGAACCATTTCAGACCGAAAATTAGAAATTATACATAACTTCTTGGACGTGCGAGTTTCCTCACGATGTTTTCTATCACCGCCGAGTGAATGATAATTAAAAGAGGCAGAACCCTGTGGGCAAAATGTCTCCACGTCACAGTAATCGCTCGTTAAAATAGAACTCCATTTAGCATTGCTATGTTTATTCAAGTATATGACGTTATCAGTAAGTTTCTATGAACCAGCCACGGTGGTATACCGTAAGGAATATATCACTAAGGTGGCAAACAAGCGTTCGGCCTGACTGATAGAAAGCAGTTACCGTACCCTATTGGACATTTGTAAAATCAAGGTTGTCACTCATGCATTGACAGCCCTAAATATTACTACTTATACTTCTATATTCTTGAATTACGTCAATAAATACATATACGACATACGCATTTTTGACATTCGACATGTTATAAATAACCAGTTGAGAATGCGCAAGCTTGCATTGCCAGAGGAACACCTGGCTCGTCATAATATATTTATTTAATTATTATTTTTAAACTTTGTCGGCCATTTTGGCCATGTTCCATAAGAAATATGATATTGGTTTTCAAGATATTCCTATTGTACTTTGTAATTTACTTTTCGAATATGAAATAAAAATTCAAATTTTTTTTTTAATTTGTCCGCCATTTTGACCATGTTCCTTAAGAGATAGGCGGTTGGTTTATTAGACATTCTTATTCTACTTTTTATGCTGAATCCGAATCTGAAGTCAAAATTCAAATATTCGAAAAAAAGTGACAGACACACACAATTTCCAAAGCTATTTTTGAATCGTAAAATGTAACAAAAACATTTGTAGGTGTATTCACGATTATTGATTTTTTATAGTTAAAAACCGACATGATCTGCACATGAAGTACCGTAAATACTAGTATCTAGCAAAGGACATTTAATATTCAGCCTCACTATAGAAGATCTCGCAGTGCGTGGCGAGGATTCTCAAATAGGGGGACGCACGGATCAAGTATTTCACTAAGGGATAGTGTGAGGTTGACTTACGATCCTTTGCACTGAAATCAATTAAATTGCAGTTTGTCGCCATGATTTGTCATAAATATTGGGGTGAAGCAGGGTTGCCTGCAAAGTCTACGGCTCGGTTGCTCGTCCTGTTGAACAGCTGTCAACAGTGAATGCTTTATTGATGCCGTGTTGTTGGCAGAATCGCCATCTAGATTGTAAATACTGATCACATCGAATAAAGAAGATTGTATAAAATGTCTAGAATTGAAGATAATATAAAAGACAAAGATAAGATGAAAATTCTTTATTCTAAATACGTCTTACATTTTTTAGATATAATTTTATTGTATCCTATTCAATTCTCTTAGTTATTACTTTTATTTTTTAATATACTAACATTCTGGATAAGACAATTGGCGAAGAATGAATACCGAAAGAAATTTGTTAATGTTGATCTCATTTCAAATCGACATTTTTTTTATACAACTAGATTAGCAAACAAGTATGCGGCCCGCATTAGATGGGAAGCGGTTACCGCAGATGTTACTCGCGCGCTGCCGATATTGTTATCTAAGGCTGTTTTGTCACGGTACCCAGTATTTTCTCTGCCATATCTTACCCTTCAAACCGGAACACAGCTATATAAATAAAGCTGCTTGGCGGTAGAAATAGGTGCACAGAGGTACCCATGCCGACGACTTTTGTACAAAGTCCCCCTCTAATTAGATTATTTCAATAAATTTATGTCAGCAAATTGGTAGAATAATAAAGATGTCGAGTATCACTCTTTTTACAAAATGAGTCTATGTTTTTATGGACATACAAAAGATTTTCATAGATATATTGCGATGCGACTGTTAAAATATTCATTTCTTTGAATTTTTCTCTAAGGTTCTCCCGAGGACCAAGTTTATAGATAGCTCTTATGGCTCTCTTTTGCAATAAAATGAGGATTTTTGATGTACCTTTTGAACTTATTCTCAGGCAAGGACAGAACTGTTTCAGGTAATTTATTATAGAAACGAATATAATTTATAATAAAAGATCTACTAGTCTTAGCAAGCCGATGTACAGGCATACGCAATCTATTCTTGCTTCTAAGATTTTCACTAAATTTAGAAAATTACTCTATATTTTACGAGCATACATTATGTTCTCATAAATATACTAAGAGGTAACTGTGAGGATATTTATTTCTTTAAATAGTTTTCTAAGAGATTCCCTGGCGCCCATGCTATAAATAGAGCGGATGGCTCTCTTTTGTAATATAAAAATAGTTTCAATGTCAGCCGCTTTTCCCCACAATAGTACCATACGGCATAATGCTATGAAAGTAGCAGAAATAGACTAAGCGCGCAGTAGCCACATCAGTCAATTGTCTAATTCTCCTAACCGCATATGCGGCGGAGCTGAGCTTACTGGTCAGTTTTTTTTTATGTGGTGGCCCCACTGCAATTTGGAGTCTATTATAATTTCCAAGAAATACAGTATCATTAATAAATTCTAGTACAATATTGTCAATGAAAACTTCTGTATTGGCAGAAGGCACATTTGGTAGACTAAATTTTATACATTTGGTTTGGGATGAATTTAATAATAATTCTAAATTGGTTCACATGTCTAATCTTACATGTGAACCAATTTAGAAAGGCAGATAGAACACTATTTATACTGTCAATATTTTCGCACCGCCGAGTAAAATTAAAAATTAAAGAAGTATCATCAGCAAACAGTAGTATATCCACCATTTTCCGCACCATGTAGGGCAGATCATTCACATATACTAAAAATAAAAAGACTTGAGACTTCACTATTGCAAATTCTACCCATATATTTATGATATTTAGTAGCATGCGTGGCGACTATGGTTTGCATCATCATAACAAGCCAATCGACTCCATCCAATAAAAGAAAAATGACGTGATATAGTCTGGCGTTCTACATATAAGCCTAGTTCCCCGAATTGCGCTCGACTACTCACTTCATCTAACATGTGTTGCTGTTATTATTAAAATAAATATATCAATGCACTACCACGACCAAATTGATCATGTTATGAATAGTACCGGGCGACTAAGCTTTTTTACTTTTTTATTTAAATTCGCGTTTCTTTTCTTTCAGGAAAAATATTATATTTACAAAACTAAACTCTGTAAATTTTTTGACGAGCTCAGTGGCGCAGTAGCCAAAAGCACTGTTACGCTATTGTGACACCAACGCCCGTGGGTTCAATTCCCACGTGCGGTGCATGAACATGTCTGTTTTTCTTAGTCTGGGTATTTTAAAGAGAGGTAGGGCACATTAAAGCAGCTCATCTGGGGAAGTACCTCCATCTCACAGAAAATCGCAGCCAAATAAGAACTCGCTAGAGGGTTGTTGTGTTCCTGCGTGTGAGTGAGGTCACCTTCCTGGCTCCTAAGGAGTTGCTGTGTTAGCAGCAGAGATAACATCGCGCGAGTGTTACTTAACGTATTACAAGCGTTCATAGGGGTAACCGCTTTACATCAGGCGGACCGTATGCTTGTATACCAACCGACGTGTATAAAAAAACTTGTACAAATATATTTCCAATAATGGCTCGTTTTAAGTAAAGAATAGGTGCTATATACATAATAGTTGTAACCAAAAACCCCAAATTTTGCATTATATTGTGTAATTGCGGCTTAACCAATAACATTAAATGTATTTTATGGCTAAAAATTCGATAATGCACTGACCGAGCAGCACAATGACCGCGACGTTAATAAAAGTATCAGCTTGATTTAAATTCGTGGCTTCATTATTTGCAGCTTATAATAATGCATTTTATATGCACAGTGTAATAATGTTAAATTCCATCGAACTTATTATACCAACACATTTAATGTCCGACTGTTGATTTTTCTCCGTTGTGTTTCTTTATTTATTAAGGTCTTTCACTATTAGAAGCTGTCTGTAAATTATTGGTGTACCCTACTCCGCTTCCGCAACCGCCTCCTTTGCTTGTCGGCTCGGTGCACCGTATGCAGCTGAGTTTGGTTTGAAAATTATATTTTACTACATATGCGCCTTCAGCCTTATTAAGATGAAGGTCCTCCACTATTAGAATCTGTCTGTAAATTATTGCTGTACCCTACTCCGCTTCTTGGAAAACGGGATAACGCTAAGAAAAAGATCAACTGATATATAATATGTATTTTCTTAAGAATAACATGTTGGTAAAACTAATGAAATAGGCATTATATACGGATACCCACCAGTAGCACAATAGCAACATTGTGTGTGCGGGCTCACGCAAGCTAAGTAACGGTAGCATCTCTATTTGCTGTTTATCTAACAATTTATGCAGCTGAGTTTGGTTTGAAAATTATATTGTACTACATATGCGCCTTCAGCCTTATTAAGATGAAGGCCCTTCACTATTAGAATCTGTCTATAAATTATTGCTGTACCCTACTCAGCTTCTTGGAAAACGGATAACGCTAAGAAAAAGATCAACTGATATATAATATGTATTTTCTTAAGAATAACATGTTGGTAAAACTAATGAAATAGGCATTATATACGGATACCCACCAGTAGCACAATAGCAACATTGTGTGTGCGGGCTCACGCAAGCTAAGTAACGGTAGCATCTCTATTTGCTGTTTATCTAACAATTTATGCAGCTGAGTTTGGTTTGAAAATTATATTTTACTACATATGCGCCTTCAGCCTTATTAAGATGAAGGTTCTTCACTATTAGAATCTGTCTGTAAATTATTGGTGTACCCTACTCCGCTTCCGCAACGGCCCCCTTTGCTAGTCGGCTCAGTGCACCGTATGCAGCTGAGTTTTGTTTGAAAATTATATTTTACTACATATGCGCCTTCAGCCTTATTAAGATGAAGGTTCTTCACTATTAGAATCTGTCTGTAAATTATTGGTGTACCCTACTCCGCTTCCGCAACGGCCCCCTTTGCAAGTCGGCTCGGTGCACCGTATGCAGCTGAGTTTTGTTTGAAAATTATATTTTACTACATATACGCTTAACCCAACACTAAATTAAAAATATTATTTTAGCGAGAAATGCCTCATCCCAGAGCAATTGTGACTCGACCTGAATTCCGCTTAGAAAATAATCACAAGCGAACAAAGGCCCGATCATAAGTAATATCTGAGAGATGTCCGCCTGTCAATTTCAGATATTAAATCCGTCATTTGGTAATGCTCCTCTATATTAAAGAGGCTACCTAATTGTGTTTAAATTACAAGATAAATTGGACAGCCTCGTTGGGTTGCAATAATGAATAGATCAATAAGCCAGATGCTTTTTGAGAACATTTATTTTAAATTCGAGGGATTGATAGATAAATTTTAAAGAGATGATCACCATTCAGAAGTCAATACCAAAACTTCCTACTCCTACAAATTTCTTCTGATTAAATTCGTTGTGAGTTCCAAGGCAGCTGTAGTTTAACCCCCGGGACGGCAGTGAACTTCACTGTTCATTGCTTTTTTGTTGGTCGCTGCTGTTAATTCTGGCTACACAGGAGACATAGTGGTGGGTATGAATGATGGGCCTGTCCCGATAAAAAAAAAGATGATCAACATATATATGTGTGTATACAGAACAGTGATAGCCCATTGGATAAAGAACCGGCCTAGTGAACTACAGGTCTCCGGTCGAATCCTGGCATATACCACTAAATTCCTGTTTTCGAATTTATGTACATATTTTGTAATTGTCACTTGCTCGGCTGTGAAGGAAAACATCGTGAGGAAACCCACACGCGCAAGATATTATATATCGAAAGACCTGTGACATTATCTACGAATGATCTGGTTTTCCCCGTGGATTGTGGCCTGACGACATTTCGTTCATGTAAAAATCAGTACCTTCGCCAAATCCTTAAGGTAAAGTAGTGGACCCTGCCAATCCTGGTGGATTGGAAAACGGGATAACGCTAAGAAGAAGATCAACTGATATATAATATGAATTTTCTTAAGAATAACATGTTGGTAAAACTAATGAAATAGGCATTATATACGGATACCCACCAGTAGCACAATAGCAACATTGTGTGTGCGTGCTCACGCAAGCTAAGTAACGGTAGCATCTCTATTTGCTGTTTATCTAACAATTTATTGTGACGAAACGTCCTTAGGTCATGAGATTAACAGCGCGCGAGTATAATCCCCGTGATGTTGCGAGTGTCAATAGGCAGCGGTGACCGCTTACCATCTGATGCGGGCCGCATGCTTGTTTGCCAATCTAGTTGAAGAGAAAAAAAGTTAAACATAACAGTGATTATCAGGCGATTTGAAAACATTGACTAAGAGTATTCCGCGGTAGAGTATGACGTAGTCTCTGAAACCCTACAGTTGAAATGATACATGAATTTCATAAGTTGAATCAGTAAGCATAGATATGACAATAGATACTACACATAGTTAATAGATTCAGGCGTTATTTTGCGAAAGTCACATCCACATGCAATTCGATCCAATCTGCTTTGGTGGCGGAAGTACACAAAGCAGGTTGGATCGAATTGCATACAGATACTACACATTCCGCGACTTTTCTCGTCATGAAATCATGTTCGTCATGAAATAGGTATGACCAGATTTGAGGTGAGGTAGAACATAAGAGTGTGTACCCAAATTTCGATAAAATTACTGAAATGGTGAATATTTAAGTAATGTTGTAGAATGAAAGATAATTGAACTCAAAATGTATCTCTACATCGATACACACTTTGTTCTACTCAACCGTTAATTGCCAGGGTACTGCTAGTGTATTTGAGGTATCTATTGACTTGAAAATTATAGAGTTACTTTCATATCTTGTAGGCATTTGTAATATAAAATTATGAATAACAAAAAGCAGAAGAGGATTATTAATAGTCTAATCGTTATTGTAAATAGTTTTCGAACCTACTCAGAGAGTGAGAGTTTGTAAAACTAAATACTTTCAATATCTCATAGAGAAACTACTGGGCAAAATCTAAACTTAATATTGATGCATACAAGACAGTACCTAAATTTACATATAATTTGATCTAACTTGTTTAGAATAACATGCTACAAGTCTTGTAGCATGTTATTCTAACGATTAACGTCTACAGCGCCCGAGGATGCCTCGTAGAGAGGCGAAACACGTGTCGCAGCGACGACCAGGCCAGTCGTGGCAGCGACGGTGGTGGGGGCATGCGGTTTCTGTCCCAGATGACGGACGACCGCAGCAGCCGAGGCAGCGTCGGCATGTTGCATCTACTAACGGTAGTGGGTGGGCAATTACATCTAAATTCGGCTTTCGTAAATAACGCCTGAATCTATTAACTATTTAGTACATAATACTACAAGTGCCACTATAAAACAGAAATATAATTGCTGAACTAAATTAACCAATTTAAATTAGCGTGATGCCATTTGTTACGAACACAATAAACTGTTTTAGGTCACATTTCCAACATATAAATGGATTTATTGTAACTGTAGATTGTGACTCGCTAATAAAGACCGTTTTAGCTATTACACGATCGATAACTACCTACATAACATTAAATGTTCGTTTCATGAAATAAATTTCGTAAATCCTTTAACACGCATTCACAAAACGTAGAAAAGTATCGTACACTAAGTCCACCCGTGCGATAGCGAAGTAGGTGCCCGCTGATGTGCGGCTAGCTACTTTTGACGAGCTCGGTGGCGCAGTCGTGAATGATGCGACTTTAACACCAACGCTCGTGGTTTCGATTCCCACACACGACAAACATTTGTGTGCGTGAACATATCTGTTTGTCTTGGTCAGGATATTTTAAGTGAGGTAGGGCGCATCGTAGCAGCCCATCTGGGGAAATACCTCCACCTCATAGAAAATGGCAGTCAACAACTCCCTAGAGTGTTGTTGTGTTCCTTTGTGTGAGTGAGGTTACCAGTAAGCCGCGTTAGCAACAGAGGAGGCAGTACGCGAGTGATACTTAATGTATTACTAGCGTTCATGGGCTATGGTAACCACTTTATATCAGGTAGGCCGTATGCTTGTATACCTTTCAACGTTCTATATAAAAAAAAGCTACAGTAACCATTAC
Source organism: Pyralis farinalis (assembly GCA_947507595.1). Lineage (NCBI taxonomy): Eukaryota > Metazoa > Arthropoda > Insecta > Lepidoptera > Pyralidae > Pyralis > Pyralis farinalis. Next base: position 22,180,429 of record OX382270.1, read on the forward strand.
CGATATAATATCTATTGCTGGTAATGGTCAATTGTATAGTAAGGGTTGAAAATAGGGAATCATAAATAAGAGACATTGTAGAAAACGCATATTTGCATTTAAACAAAACATAAGCCTCGTGTTCATTGTAGTTTCCTCTTTTTGAAGTACCATTATCTTGGTTATTTTCGCGTTCAATTGTAAGCCTTTCTTCATACATTCGTCTTTCGTTATAGTAACAATTATTTGCAGTTCGAATTCTGCCAATAATACCGTATTGTTTGCATATAGCAGACAGTTCATCACTGAGTCACCCATGCGCAATCCCACATTCATATTTCTTATTCTCTGATGCCACCTGTCCATATACAGGATAAATAATCGAACCAACAGCACGCAGCCCTATCTAACATCGTGGCAATCGTGCCTATTATAGATTTTTATGCCACTGAGGTAGCAAAGAAACATATGGACTGCCTGTCGGGGAACGGACACCGTAGCTTACGGATATTTCCAACACCAAGGGTGCGTGCATTGCCGACCCTCTTAAAACCTCTTCACACCTTTTTTGAAGAGCCCTGTAAATTCTTGAAAAAATCTCGGCTGGGAGTTCATTCCATAAGTTGAGAGTACTCGAAAGAAAACTTCTATGGTACCGCACAGTATGCGACCATGACCATATATTAAACAATTCTTTAAAACACAACCCGTTGTACATCGGCAGAACACACAAGGGAAGCAAAATCTCCCCTGAAACATAGGGGTTCAATACCGTTCGTAGCTCTTACTCATAAGGTGGGCCATATGATTGTATAAAAATGTATGTATGTATGTATATCTTCAGGCCAGGTCCCTTGCGAGGTAGACAGAGAGAACCGAGCGCCATAAGACGCGGTCTTTACACACTTAAAAATAATTAGAATTTTTGACAAGATTGAAAAGCTCCTACGTTGTATTACCTCTACGTGGTAGCAGAAGGTCGAATAATATTTTTGTGTTACAAAATATAAGTTACAGCAGTCAACTTACATTAAGCTGTCCACGTGCATTCACCTGAGTGGTGTAAAAATTTGAATTATTGCTAAATCAAATCCACCAATTGTACACTGTCCGTCTTATAATTATACATATGACAGGTAATTAGTTTAACGAGTCAGAAAGAAACAGTCAAGTGTTGCGTATCTCTCAAATCGAAAGAGAGAGAATGAACTATCAAAAGTAATTTAATAAAATTGATGCAGTATAAATGCCAGATATAAGCTTTCTTTAAATCGTTATTATAAGCTCACTAAAATATTACCGTCCAAGCAATTGAAAATGGTAGAGTAGCGGCTAATATAATTTACTGCGCGCTGTAATTTCCCACGCGGTTTCATTCCCATGTGACTATGCTGCACTGCCTACTAATAATAATTCCTCATGATAGTAATATTAGTTACTGGAATTACGTTTTTTCACTAATAAATTTTGTAATGAGGATTGTAAATGTCTGTTTAGACATAATGAATATATAGAAAATAGATTCAGGCGTTATTTTGTGAAAGTCAAATTTAAATTCATATTTCATATATATATCCAATCATAAGAGATATTTATATGTAAATATCTCTTATGAATTAATAGACTGACGTAAGCAACTTACTTCTATTAAATATCTTTTCACCCACTCAATCCACCCCGCCTTCATTTCAATATAAGGGCGGTACTAAACTGGATCCCTCCTGGAGATACGAAACGCGTATCGAGGAGACAACCGGAGCGGGCAGTGTAGGAACCGTGAAGAGAGCATACGGCACGCGTCTAGTAATGGTAGTCAGGTGGGTGCCGGCCGGCCCTAGTTCGCATGAACTAATCGGTAACGGAAGCACACAAAGTAGTTTAGGTAAAATTACCTGTAGACATAATGGTACTCAAACTTGGATTCTCATCAATGGACTAGTCTACATGCTAAATCATACAGTAAGCCGTGCAGAAAGCTATATTTTGGGTTTTTCTAAGGGTTATTTGGAATAAAAAATCCACGTGAAACCGAGCTTGTCCACTGACAAATTCAGTTTGTTGAAGTGACTTAGGGAAAACAGATGAGGAGAAAAGTCTTAGAAGTTTTTTAAGAGAATTAGGGCGACAGAGAGCTCGATAGTGTCGTTGTGCGTGTCATAATAACCGAACACGCAGGTTAAGCAACATTAACCCCGGTCTGTCTATGGACTCGTTTATCTATTGAGGGTACGTTAAGCTATCTGTTGGTCCAATCTGTTGTCGACAGATGACAATCATTAAGGTAAGTCGGTGGTCTTCGGGCAGCTTTAAAAATACTGGCCTCCGACAATTTGCATTTGAACAGCGCGGTGGAGTGTGTTCTAAACCCCTTCTGTTGAAAGGAGACCCGCATCCCTGCAGTGGGGTGAATTAGGGTTGGTGTAGTAGGGCGCCAGATTAGAGAAGTACCTCTACCTCACAGAAAACCATAGCCAAATAAGAACTCCCTAGAGGTAGTTGAATTCCTGCGAGTAAGTCAGGTTAAAACTATGCTTCTGAGCAATTGTTAATGCACGAGCGATTCTTGCTATATTGTATCATGCAATTTGATCTAACCTGCTTTGTGTGCTTCCTTAGTACGTGCTAACAGTAGTGGGTGGGTGCCGGCCGGCGATAGGCCGCATGAACTAATTGGTGGCGGAAGCACACAAAGCAGGTTAGATCAAATTGCATATAAATTTGACTTTCGCAAAATAACGCCTGAATCTATTAACTATATATTGTATCAGTTACGGTAACTACTTTACCTATATATCAGGTACTTTATATCAGAGTACAGTGCGATGTGCGAACGAATACTGTCGCTTCCAACCACACAGCATAGTCACGAATATGAATTCGCGAATTGAGCCGCTTTTGTCTAGCCAACGTTCGCTACCATAGCTAAGGGTTCCGAACAACTCATACCCAACAAGCTGTTGGCGTTTATACAACACGCCATCGCTACTATGGATGAAGGCAGCATCAGCATCTATAAATCTATCTACAGAGAAGATGAGATTTGCAATTGCAAGATTCTACTGTTTAATACGCTGGACACGATCACGGAGATGCCGTCACGCTGATGGAACGGAGGAGACAAAAGTATTCAATATGTCATTGTGGTGACCGATCTAGACGACGTGCCTTCCGTCGTAGCGAAAGATCTAGACAAACTGCCATCTGTCGCCGTACTCATCCCACTGTAGGGATACGGATCTCCCTTCAACCGAAGGGGTCTAGAGCGTACTCCACCAAGCTGCTCAAATGCGGATTGGCGGAAGCCAGTGTTTTCATGCCCCCCGAGGGATATTGACTTAGCTTAATGACTGTCATCTATCGACAACAGCCGGGACCGACGGCTTAACGTGCCCTCCGAGCGCGGAGAAGCTCGAAATATATAAACACATCCATAGACAGGCTGCGGTCGACGTTGCTTAACCTGCGTGTTCGACTAGAATGCCACGCGCAACGACTCACACCGTGCTCTCATTAATATAATAATTAGAAGATGTACGGAAATGTAATCACTAAAATGTAATGTTTCCTTAAGTAGGTCACCTGAGGTTGAAAACATTAACACGCGCCGTGGTGCACAGAATACATCCATATGCAGTTTGGCGGAATCACCGGCTACACTCGCTATGAACAACGTACCGTGCCATGTCGCCCGCTCCTCAACAGAGCCGACTAAAAATGTAAACACGTCAACCCCGGGATGTAATTACGCAAAAGTTTACCGCATTACCACCGTCTCACCGGAAGAAGTCAAGTTGTTGCGAGCACCCTCGCAAGGCTTTGCAACAGGGTTCTTGCAAGGTCAGTGCCATGAGCAGGGCTTCATACAAGTGGACAAAAATAATAAGAAGAAGAAGCCCTCCAACCGCAACTACTGCGGCACCGCACAGACCGGATCATCACAACTATTCGTGGAAATACCAGCGACTCCGTTGTACATTTCCAGGTTACACTAGTCTACAAAGGTCGAGGAGGTTGTAGACTACGTGAAGAAGAATACCAACTTCACCTTGAGGGTCGAGCGACTGGAATCTCGCCATAAAGTAAACTTCAGTTCCTTTGTGGTGAGGGTTCCAACTCATCATCTGTCACCTACATGAAGAAAGAATTCTGGCCGGAGGGAATCGTACTTCGGAAGTTCCGAGGAATGTTGCATAACGACAAGCGCTACACGTCGCGCACACTAATGTGTGTGCATGGAATTTGTTTAAGTTAAAGTTAAGTTTATAATATATACATTAGTTAAGGTATGTACCATAGATACATAATATAGGTATATACCCGTGTTGTAAAATCTGTTGTCTGAAAATAAAATTATTTGAAATCATGTAAATATGCCGTACGTATAAATTCCCGATGACCTCAAATAAGCAGCTGTCAAAGGCTCAGCATAGAAAAGGGAGAACTGCATTTGGTTGATGTCGTTAGAAAAAGCAGTACTCATTAGTACTGCAGCCAAACAACAATTACATGTATGAAGTTATCAATAAGAACTGTTGTATTATGCAATCGGGAGGCAAACAAACATGTTGTTTACTTGCTTTTAAGCTGTAGTAACGTATGAATGCTTACAAGATAAATAAAGGAGCCCCACGGGAGTACACCACTAACCTCCTTAACTTGCAAAATACAACGGCCATCCAAGCAGTTGTTATTTAGGAGCAGTCTTTTTCAAGGTAGAGGCAATTCCCGAATCAAGCTGCATATGGAATATTTCTGCCCTAACCTATTTTGTTAATTTCCTTATTTAATTAGCAAGAATCATCACTTTAAATTATGCTACTTACAATCCGAAATTGGGGAAGTACGGGATTTTGCGTTGTAGGCGATTTTGTAATAACACGGGTTCATTATAATAGTTCTGTACCTCGAACCCCAGGATCATGTGGAACTGGAGAGATCTCTGAACTTCAGTAACTATCAATTTATTGTCTTTATCATATTAGCCCTTGTAAACTATAATTGATTTTATACTATACTAATACTATTCGGGGTTCGTATAGTCCTGTCTTTTTTTTTTAAAAAGACTGTCAAGAAGTTGTCTTGTCCTGGTTATTTTCTTTATCATATGTTTTGTCTAAAAAATCCTTTAACTTACAATCTAATAGCTTTTGGAACTTGTAACTTATCTATTATACATAGCGACACTAACACATAAATTTAATAAATTTTGGCACGCAAATGACAAACAATAACGTGATGGGTTTCACATAAAAAGGCACTATAAATTTGGCAACGAATACGCTATATAATTAGTGTTTTTACGAATTTTGAATCGCCTTCTCATAGTATCTGTGACTGCTTTAGTTCGACTCTGTACTTCTTCGTTTTCATCCATAAATGCTTATTTATAATGATACAAATGTGACTTCTAAAATCTCGAGAATGCCCAAAAAGCCCATGTATTCTGTGTCACTGTTCGTTGGGTATTGATAAAACTAGAAGAATAAAGTGGAGTAATTAAGTAATTACTCGGTTGTAAGACTCATACATTAGGGTGAAAAACATTTTACCCAAAGTTGTGGCAGTACAATAACAGAAACTAAATAAATAATAATAAACATGTGCATAAAATCACATTTTTCCTTCACGTCATCCATGTACATTAATATAACTTACAAGTATGAAGAGTCGTGTGAAAAATTTACTAATTTTATTGGCACCTAGCTGCATACTAATTAAAAAAATATTTTCCCGCTATTTTTTATCGAAATGTTCAGTTTGTTCATGTAACTTGTAATTATTTCATTAAAAGTGAATTGAAAATTTAACGCCGTTAGAAATAACCGACGCTGCTATAGAAACAGAAAAGCTTTGCTTTCAAAAAAATCTCCAATAGCATAAACTATTATTCTGTACATGAGCAAGCTTGTCTTGGTGTTTTCATGATAGGTAGGTCGCATCAAAGCAGCCTGACTGGAGAAATACCTTTACCTCACAGAGAATGGCAGACAAATAATAACACCCTATAGGGTTGTTATTACGAGAGAGTGAGGTTACCAGTAAGCTCCTAACGAGCTGCTACTTTATCAGCTAGAGTGTGTAACACGCAAGTGATACTTCCGGCATCGCAAGTTCATAGGCTACGGTATCCACTTTACATCAGGTGGACCGTATGCTTGCGTTCCTTGGGAAGTTGTACAAAAAATGTATTCTAATTTTCTCACAACACATATCAATACACGTTATTTTTCTCATCCACTTCCCTACTACCTAGTACTGAACATATTCAACCACCAACAGACATCGAACTCTTACTCAATTAAATTCATACACTTTCTAACCAGGTAATACCTGTAAGAAGACAATTAGTTACTTGTAGTAACGGAATAGTGACTTTTTCTGGTACAGGTGCTAATTCAAAACAAATCTTAAGGAATTTATAATTATTACCTCCAATTCATGTTGGAAATATATTTGTTAATAGTTTGTATTACTTATTTACGGAAGTTCAGGAACGCTAATCGTGCAGGAAGTATTAGGAGGGGTTCACACGTAGCAAACCCCGCTGCGAATGTAGAAACTTCTCAGCAGCTTTCTAATCTAATTTAATTTAATTAAAATTCCAATACCATGTAAGCAAAACCACAGTCAGTAGTTAAATTTTCTTAAGTTTCAAATATTCTGATACACTTGTACCCCAAGACAAGCGTTACGACTTGTTTATTTGTCAAGTGACACTTTAATGGGCTTTTGAGTATGTATATTCAAAGCAGTTCCATCTGCATAAAGTATTCATTTCCCAATTTTTTTAATGATACTTCTTTAGGTACGCCATGAGAGGGGATAAATGCACTGGCGTTACGATTTTTGTAGCTGTTACGCTGGGCCCTTACGTTACAGTAACAATATTCCTTTAATGGGCTTTTGAGTATGTATATTTATATTACAACTAATTGCCAGCAGTTCCAACTGCATAAAGTATTCATTTCCCAATTTTTGAAATGATACTTTTTAGGTACGCCATGAGAGGGGATAAATGCACTGGCGTTACGATTTTTGTAGCTGTTACGCTGGGCCGTTACGTTACAGTAACAATATTCCGTGACATAAAGAATGTATGAGTGTGTACATAGACGTAATAAATTTTTTTTTTTATTACGTCTATGAGTGTGTACGTATGTTTCATGAATATAGCAAAATTTCTCAACATATAGTTTGTCACTAAACTAATGCTGTTGAATTTTATACGGTATCCGATATACAAACATGATGCTAATCCCAACGCTAACTCATGGAAGTGAAAGCAGGGTATGACAGAGAGAGCATGAAAGTAGAATAAATGCGGTCGAAATGAGTGCATTGCGCTAAATTTGTGGCATAACGCTTGCTGACCGCGTTCCTAATGATGACACAAGAAAGAGAGTGTCGGTATTAAGATAAGCAAAGGCATGCTCCATTGGTTCGGATATGTAAAAAGAATGCAAGATGAAGGAATATCGAAACAGATATACAATGCGTAATTGGAAGGATGTAGGAGTTGAGAAAGTCCAAAACTAACCTACTATGACAGCAGTGGACATCCTTCGGTTGAAATGATGATGACAATGACCGATAATCTATTAGAGAAATTCAACTTCATGCGCGTATACATTATGATACTCGTATATGCTTGCTCTTTTTGCAATAGCCTGATATATACGAAATAGAAAGTAGATTTGAAATTGGTACGAATACGAGCTATCACTTGTTTAAATTATTTGCTTGAAAACATTTCACTAGTTTTTGCACTATTTGTACACAACAGACCGAATGGTATTAACCTTTCCGAAAGTTTTTTCCGAATTTGCATTTTGGCTTACGTATCGGCAGTCGATTCGAATTGCTTGAATATTTCAAAAAATATTCCACGTATAAACTCGAGCATGGTATGATTTTATTGCACACCTATATCAGGACAACTATGTTATGCTCGACATAGATTTACGTATATTGTCATGAATCCCTAACCTCCTGTCTCGCGGGATGTCCGTTATTGGGCCGCCATCCTCCGTGCAATGAATATTACATAGGCAGATTCCAAGCATACCAATATTATTAGCAATGCAACTACAGTTGGTATGACTTTATGCTACAATGTTTATTTAGTCAAATAAAAAAGTCTCGGTTAACTTGATCAAATCATGATACGATGTTAAATATCTATTAATGATGTGGTAGTTAAAAATGCAGAAAACATAGCAAAGTTATAAGATGTAAAGGTTTCATATTTTTAAACTACTTTGAAAGTGGAACAAGTACGAGACTTTGTGTGCCTGGGGTCTTTGTTCTCGAGAGAGGAAAAGTATAACAGTGTATATTGGAAAGGCGAGTGGCTAGGCGTCTTTGCTATCTACTAGGCTTTCGCGGAACCCTAAATCTATTTAAAATGCGGACAAGTGCGAGTTGAACTAGCATGGAAAGGATTGTTTCAGATAAGATATTAGGTACAGCGTTTTCCTTTAAATCAGGTCTAAATTTGCCTATGGTAACTAAATTATTTTATTCCAATAATGTAAGTGTCATTGTAGTTATAAAACATTTTTTCCATACGCTACAAATATAAGTAGATACCCACAATCTACATAGAAAATAGTTCAAACCTTAGTTTCAAATTTAAACCTCAATTTGCATCTGTTTTCACAAATAAGTTTAAAACTATTTATTTTAAAAGTACAAATATATTTGTGACACACGTGAGTTGCTAAACATTTGTTTTTAATTTTTAGATTCGCCGTTTAAAAGTAACCGTTATATTCAAAGTTAATTTAAGTTACACATCCATGTTCGGATCACAGAAATGTGTACCAATTAACCTAATCATAGACTCAGAACATATTGGCTATATCAAACGGACGGATAGGTACACTAGAGATCTTATAAAAGTTTTTAGCTATTTCATGGTGTGCTAGTTCCATCTGTGATAAATTTCAGTTATAGTTTGGAATAGCGGTGCATGTATGAAATAACAATAATGAAAGTAAAGAACGGTATGGTATGATGAGTGTGAATCAAAGAAAATATAGAATACTTATGATTGAGAAAGTTATGCTATATTTTAGGCATATTCCAGAAGACATGATTAACGAAGTTAATCATCAGGCAGAAGATCTTCTCTATCGTAGACGGACTTAATTGTGACTACACTAAAATGTTTGGGAACTCCTGGATGGCCCTCAAGTATGAATCAAATAATCAGAAATAGAAAATATATATAGCGTCTTTGAGTATGAAAAAAAAATCGTTATTATATAGGTATATAGGTAGAGATTATTTTTTCTTTATAAACATTGTTTACAGAGAAATTACGTGAATTGTATGTTTACTCGTAAATTTAGTTATTTGCTGGAAATTGTTTTTACTATTTTTACAGCAAGTCGGAATTGTTTCTTTTTAAAATAGATAAATATATTCACCAACAAATCAATGTTTTCGCATTAAGTCTGGTGTTTTTACTTTTACAACAAAGTAAAGAATTGTATCTAATCATAGCTGCATATTTAATCCAGTTCGGTCGGATTAGTATTTTTATTTCGATGTGTCAGAATCGAATCAAAGTGGCAATGGACTGCCACATGACGAGTGGCATTGTTGTTATACTTTAAATTTTTGCAATTCAGTATAAAATTACTTTTATGTGACAAGTTCGATAGTATTTTCTGACATAAGTGCTAGTGAAATTATACAGCAATGAAAAAACACGTTTATGCACTTTTTGGAAGACGTGAATAAGTTCATCAAGAAAACTTTGTTACCCTAACTTTGACACTGGCATAAAGTAGCAACACTATTGCCATAAAAAATAAGTGGGTAACATAAGGAATTAACGTCAGAAGTCAGAACATGTTCAAATATAATTTTCCCTACTTCTTCTTTATTGCATTATACCGTCCTCATCTATTACAATTGACTGGTCTGCTGCCTAAGTCTAGGATTTGGCGAAGATACTGAAGATATAAATTTCCCCTACTATCTAATTCAAATCTAAGCAAGATTGTACTGTACTACCTAGTACATATAAACGTACGGAAACATTTTTTTACAGGTAAATAAAAATATATGCTTCTACTATACTATAACTTAACGTCAAATCCCTTGTGGGGTAGGCAGAGAGACTCAAGCGCCACATTACTCGGTCCTTACACACCTCACTCGCTTTTTTAATAGCCATAGCTCTTTTTATGTCCTCTCACCGGTTTCTAAGACTCCTGATATTACCTTCTGATAAAAAACGATCAATTTGGTCGTGGTATATCTTGACCTTTATCAGCTATAAATATGAAATACAAACTTTTAATACATAAAAATACGCAACTGTCATAATATGTTCATACACACAAATGTTTGCGTTGTACGAGAACCTCCTTGATGATAAAGCACCTTTCACCAACTCGACCACTGGTGTCGTCAATCCAATAATGATTTTTTTATACCACTAAGATACAAAACAAGCGTACGGCCTGCCTGATGGTAAGGTTACCGCGGCCTATGGACATTTGTAACACAATTTACGTTGCCGACCCTGTAAGAACTTCTTCACGCCTTTCTTGAAGACCCTAATGCTGTAGTCCCTTCAGAAAACCTCGGCAGGTATATTCATGATATCCAAGGACAGCCCATCATGTAAACATAACGTATATCCGTCGCCGCGGTTTGCGGTAAATATATCGTTGGGAGTATCCCGGACGATCTACGGTGATGCATATTACATGAGCCAGCCGTGCACTGATCCATGATATGCGGGGAATATTTCTACCTAATTGTGGATCATGTCAACGCCAAGCCGTAATAAGTGCTGTAATTAATTTAATAAACATAGCTTCGTGTTATGACATGAAGTTATAATATTAATTTAATTAATTACTCCACAATTTATGAATATATTTTCAGTAAATATTGATGGATATACTCGTAATTACTATATAATGAAATAGAAGTAGGGTTAAATTTGTCCATGGAATATTGGTTTAACATAAACTTTTGGATAGTGTATGATGAAATTTTACGGTAGCTTTGATCTAGGGTTAACATGTTGGCTTTTTATCCCAGAAACTAGACAAATCTAACTTTATGCGATTAAAGCTGTTGTACAGACAACAATATTCATATAAACAAGCACATGCCCTGCCTGATGGTAAGGAGTCACCGTAGCATCTATACACTTGCAACACCGTGGATGTCAATCGTTCCTTGCCGACCCTGTAAAATCCACATCACGTTTTTTTAAGAACCTCATGTTATTGTCCATAGGAAAACCTTTCTTATTTATAAATATGTATAACATCGCGACCGTACAAGCATATAGCCCACCTGATGTATATTGGTTAACATAGCCTATGAACGCTTCTAATAATACAGGAAGTATTGTGCGCGCGGCCGCCACTCTTACTGCTAACACAGCAATTCCTTAAGAGCTTACTGGTAACCTCACTCACACGCAGAAGCGTAATAACCCTCTAAGGAGTTGTTATTTGACAGCAGTTTTCTGTGCGGCGGAGGTACTTCCCCAGACCCGCTGCTTTGATGCGCCCTTAAAAACACCCAGGTCAGAACGAACAGACTTTCAGACAGACAATCACACAAATGTTTGTCCTATGTAGGAATCAAACCTACGAGCGTTGGTGTCAAAGCAACGTAACAGCGCGTTTCACAACTGCGCCACCGAGCTCGTCAAAATATGTGAAGTTAGTATAAATAATGTTACTAATAACAAAAATTGTTATTATATCCATCGTCTTTGCTGACTAACGGTCGAAATAAATGTATCAGCCACGACGTCCTGGTCGATCACTGTTAATGAATAATTCATGAACCGTTAGCTTGGTCTCTGCCGAGCTTGGAATGTCTGAGCTTAATATTGAACTGACCAATCCCGTAACTATTGTTTCGTATAATTACTGGAAGTTGTAGATAATCTTGTCTATCTTGCTAACAACCATTGTTTTGTTTCAAATAATTTACCTCGAACTAAGAATAGATGCTATTGTTGGCTTTTGCTATTCAGCGATAGATAACAAGAAAGTAAGATCAAAGTTGTCACTCCCTCCAGACTACGGAAATAGTATCAACGGTGTGTAGAATTACGAGTAGGATAGGACTTTTAGAGATTTTTAGAGAAATATTTTTACTTTACAAAGGCGAACTTACTATAATAAAAAGCAATCCGACTGTAAAAAAACGTCCACCTTATATAGACAGCTAACTATCAACTTTCTGGAAGATTTTTGGGTGCCGCTGTGCTATGACACCGGAACTTGCATGTGGCCAGTTCCGGTGTCATCGGTTGGTGTCTGTAAGGAACTACTCAGTTCCTTTTAATTAAATATAGCTGTACCATATCTTTATCCTGACTCTCGTTTGCCAAACAGTCAGTTCGCAATAAGAGAGGTAGGGACCTCACAGAAAACCGCAGCCAAATAACAACTCCCTAGAGGGTTGTTGTGTTCCTGCGTGCGAGTGAGGTCACCAGTAAGCTCCCGAGGAGTTGCTGTGTAAGTAGCAGAGGAGGCATGGCGCGAGTGATAATATATCGCAAGCGTTAATAGGCTACGGTACCCGCTTTACATTAGGTGGGCTGTATGCTTGTATGCCTTCCGACATAGTATATAAAAAAACCTACAAGTTCCGTTGTCATCGGCTGGTGTCTGTATAGCTATATCCTATCTTTATCTAGGCTCTCGTTTGTCAAACAGTGCCCTACACATGGATTAAACTGATTTTAGCTCTAAAATATGTACGATGGAAGATATTAGTAATAATAAACAGTTCGATTAATAATATCGGTATTAATACTGATAACTCAAATTTATAATATAAAAACAACATCTTGATTTCTAATATTCAATTAAGTAAACGTTCTTTAAGTGATTTAGGATTCAATTATGTACTTTTATAGATATATGTTTGATGTCGAATGCGAATCCAAAGGGAGTGATTGCTCATGTCTTAATGTTTCCGTCCCTCTCAAATTCTTAGTAGCACGGAACTCTGTCCCCTTCGGGTAGACTTTGATTGATTGCTTGGTTACACACATTTGTCCATCAGGACAATAAACAGAGCAGTCAAGTGTGACAGTTTTATTCTAGAACAAAGAAGCATTTAGCGGCAATATTTCATTCACGATGTAGACTTTTTATAACAAATCAGATTTTATTAGATCAACATATACGAAACTATCACTTAATTTTTACATCGATATATAAGTCGGTAATAAAACTACAATTAAGTTCTAATGACATTACAATAAAATGGTATAATCCAGTCATTTTCAAGTCTGTAGAGACTCCTGAACTGTGAGTTGTAAGTTTGTCTACTTTGAAATCCTATGGCTTGTCATGATGAAGTCTATTGGTAGGCGTATTCTTTTAAGTTTTTATTATTGTTCTTTTGTATTATGTAATTGTAGGTTCAATTCTAGTCTAATGACTTCGTCGGTTAGGTACATCAAAGTAGCCCGACTTGGGAAGTTAGCACGGCCCACACAATGGCTATCGTATAACTCCACTTGCTCGCAGGAATACAACAACCCACTAGGGAATTAATATTTGGCTACGGTTTTATGTGAAGTAGAGGTACTTCCTCAGATAGCCTGCTTTGATGCGCTCTACATCTCTAAAAAACAACCAGACCAAAACAAACAGACATGTTCATGCATACAAATGTTTGTCCTGTGTGGGAATCAAACCCACGGGTATTGGTGTCAAAGTAACGTAACAGTCCGGTTCACCACTGCGTCACGGAGCTCGTCAAAAGTCGCTCTTGGAGAAGAACGCCCAAAGGACAATCAAATGACTCCAATTTTACATTACAATAGGAGCATATAATTTCATAAGCGACGCCCTATCCATCGATTTATTACGTGAAGAGCCTGCAACATTTCAGTGTATAAACCCTTATTATAGTATTCTGAAATCGTTAACGGAGTTAACTACTCTAGAGTTTCCATAGATGGTTACCCATATATATCCTTAAACCAATGTTACCTACTAACATTATGGTTGTAGCTGGTTGTACTATATACTACGAGTATTGTAAGGGTTTCAATACAATATCACTTCCAAAATATACCCCATTTTTCATTTTGTATATTTCTTCAGTTCAGTTCTTTACCTGATACCCGCGACTTCATCCGCATTTTATTTTCTAAATGTTTTTAAATATTAACATTGGTCGAGACATTTTCAAATTATTGCGTGGCTAAAACACGGCATGTTAATTTTAAACATATAACGTAGATAATTTCGCATACACAAGTGATTAGAATATTAACTGACTATTAAAGTATACTTTACTGATATGATGATAGCCAAACCTCATTCAGACTCTACAATTATATTACACCAACCCTTACTCATACCACTGCAGGGATATGGGTCTCCCTTCAACCGATGGGCTCTAAATACTCGACCTCGCTGTTCAGCTGCGAATTGGAGGAGGCCAATGTTTTTAAGTCGCCCGTAGGCATTGACTTAGTTTAACGATGTCATCTATTGACAACAGCTGGGACCGACGGCTTAACGTGCCCTCCGAAGTAAGGAAAACTGGAAATATAAAAACCCATCCATAGAGAGGCTACTGTCGCCATAGCGTAACAATGACACGCGCGACACCATCGAGCTCCACAACTATGATATACTAATATATATCGTTCTTTTTCTTATGAAAAAGTATTCCAGAAGTATGCTAAATAATTTTATCTTTATTTACACATACAAAAGTCTCATGTGAGGTGGAGGTATTTTGGACTGTTTTATGCGCCTTACCCTATATTTATTCGTAGGCCTTACCTGTGTTAAGATTACAAATAACTATAGTTATACCCAAATAACTTTATGAAATGTAAGTGGCTCACAATCATATTTAGATACAAAGCTTAACTCTATATCTAAATTAGCTAAATAACTATCGCGAAAAAACAAGAATTAATTTTAAACTAACTACATAAATTATGCATAAGTAAATACATAATTCAGTTCTTTATCTGCTGTAAAATTCGTACCACTTTTTCTCTTGATTAAATTCATAGATTTCCCGAGGGGAGGACTTGGCGTACAGCGTAGGTACAGAGGTGTCAAGGCATGGTCGATTTAATACAACTAGAAGGTAAAGTTGTATATTTGTCGACTTTATTAATTCTAAAATATCAGGTGTTAATATCGAGCTCGATGGCGTCGTTGCGCGTGTCGTTCTAAACAAACACGCAGGTTATGCAACGTCGACCGCAGCCTGTCTATGGATGCGCTTATCTATCTCGAGTTTCTTCGTGCTTCGGAGGGCACGCTAAGCCGTTGGTCCCGGCTTATTGTTCGATAGATGACAGTCGTTAAACTAAGTCAGTGGCCCTCTGTCTGCTTGAAAAGACTCCGCCTGCCAATCCGCATTTGAGCAGTGTGGTGGAGTATGATCTATACCCCTTCGGTTAAAGGGAGACCCGTATCCCTGCAGTGGGATGAGCAAGGGTTGACGTGGGATGTGGGAGGTGTTAACAGTATTGCTCGTAATATTTATATAATATAAATGTTCCTTTTTAAAACTACGTCGGATAGAAAACAAACTTACAGCTCACCAGATATGAAGCTGTTGCTGTAATAAATGGACAATGGACAAAATATAGTACTAGTATAACTTGTATCGCCCCTACTTATAACATAGCAATTCTTCACTAATCTCCTTGTGATCTAATTCACTCGCAACGACATAGCAGTCCTGGAATATTTCTCAACTGGGATTATTGCTTAATTATGATGTTTGACGAGCTCGGTTGTGGAGTGGTTTATAATTACTTTGACACCAACACCCAAACATTTGTGTGCATGAACATGCTGTTTGTCTTGGTGTGGGTATTTTAAGAGAGGTAGGGCGCGGCAAAGCAGTTCGTCTGGGGAAGTAGCTCTAACAGTAACCAAGGCCAAATTATAATACCCTGGATGGTTGTAGTTTTCCTGTGAGTGAGTGAGCTTGCTAGTACGCTAAGGAGTTGCTATGTTAGCAGCAGAGATAGCCTATCGCGAGTGATGTACAAGAACTCATAGGTTAAGGTGACCGCTATACATCAGATGGGCCGTATATGGTCGTGTGAATACTCCCGACGTTGTATAAAAAAATTACTGCCACAGTCAGTCTTCTTCTTATCAATTATAGCTTTTCCCTACATTATATTATACATATCTATGCCTTAATTCTAAGTCCTTTGCCGAGTAAGTAGTGAGTGCCGAATGCCAAATGACTCAGTCCTTACACATTTCACTCGCTTCGCTAACATTCATAGCTCTTTTTATGCACGTACGCCGATTCCTATGGCTCCTAACACCACCTTCTATAAACACACGATCAACTTGGTAGTGATTCTTGACGTGTAGGTGAGCTACGTACTATGACAGACAGTAAACATATAAATACGTAATTAACTGACCCGGCAAACGTTGTTCTGCCATATAAATTATTTTTTTATTTTTTTCTACTACCAACTAACTATTATTTTTTATGATTTTTTTAATATACTTGACGACCTATTGAAATCTACCATATATACATTAAAAAATTCATAAAAATCGGTCGAACCGTTTCGGTAGAGTGTGACCACAAGCACCGTGACACGAGATTTTTATATGTAAGATTTCACTCATTTTATCTCTGTCCAAGGGATATTAAAAAATATTTTCTAGCAATTCTCTTTTTTAAATTATGAATAAGGGAAAACCCCTCTATGTCTCTGCAAAATTTTAGACTAACATAAATACCTTTGCTTATAATTTTAGTGAGCCACATCTAAATTTAAAATGTTATATCTTTCAAGTGTCAGTTTACAATAGTACATAATACGAGAAGTTAGATATTCTTTCCTCGATTCCATTATAAATGGAGAGGAGGGGCACAGAGATATTTAATCAAACGCGACTTGACTGAGGATATTGCAGATAGAAAATCCCTGCAGGATTGTTCTGATCCAGTGAGTGAGTGATTGATTACCGAGATGGCAATGCATGAGTGATATTTCTCATGTTGAATGCATTCATAGATCTGACTGTCTGATTGTATATGATCAGATAGTCCGTACCCTTATTTTCCACCTGACGTGATAGAAATAACATGTACTGTAGATTTACGCCAGTTACTCCTTAAGAAGTAGTACGATTAACATTAAGTATAAACAACTTCCATCTTTGCTTAAATACTCACGTTATTTTATAATATTGAACAGGAATCAAATACCATAATCTTAAGAATCCTATTTTAACTTATCGACTTACTAATATATTAAAGTTATTTATATATCATTGTCATTTATATACCTAGTCCGGCCATATGTTCTGTTACTAATTAATATGTATTTTCTTTTTGAAGTAATCTAATCTTAATAAAACTTATATGTACATATTTATGGAAGTCTCAGCAAAGAAAAAAATATTCTAAAATTCGAAACGGCCAACTTTGGCTTTGATACAAGCCTTTAATCTGTCTGACCACGAATCTAAGAATTTATGCACTGTTTCCATAGTAAATTTAACTGCTTGCTCCAGAGATTTCTTAAGAGACACAATGACAGGGTGACGTTACGAGCATGCCATATCCTCTAAAACTGATCATGATGCGTAGTCTAAGTCTAAGTTCAGATCTGGTCTAGTCGAGGGCCAGTCTTCAATTCTACTCCAGAACATTGGTTTCGAGCCAGGCTTGAGTAGTTCGTGCCTTGTAACCAGATACAATGAAGCCCACTCATTGATAAGAGGCCCCCCACCAAACCATTACAGATGCAGGATGATGAGTATGTTGTACCTTTTCGACCACTTGCGCGGCTACTTTAGAACTGTGTGCGTACACTTTGTCATTGTGCTTATTGTAGTGAATTCATCGGTAAAGAGGATATATCTGTGCCTTTTACCTGCGCATCGGGGCAGGTGTTTTGATCGATTTACTCTCGTCAACTGTAGGATTTGATTGGGAGTATGTCCTGTATGCCGACGATAAGCGCCAAAATTCAGGTCTTGTTTTATTATACACAACAGAGTCCTAGCGGGAATCTTCATTTCTCGCGATAAGATTTTTTGTTTCCTAATGGTGTTTCGGCGAATTCTGGCTTTAACACCCTTGTAGTTCTAAAAGCACGTGGTCGCCCCGATCTTTTATGGTCTGCAACAGAGGAAGTGTTGATATACCCACTCTCACGGTCCATACCCACTTTGTGGAAGATCATCTTTGTAAACCTATTTTTTTTAAGTAATCCAATCCTCCATTCTATATTGTAATTTGATAATACGTAAACACGAAAAACATATGTAAAACGACGGAAAATCGAAAGAAGTTTTTAACATAATAAACGCATTCCAAATTCAAAATAATTAAAGAGTTGCAAAAAAGAACAGTTTCAATGAAACGGTATTTAGGGCCAGACTAGTTATAAATGATAACCTTGGCGTTGCAAGTGTTCATAGGCTACAGTAACTGCATATCAGGCATGCTGTATGCATGTTTGGTGCCTTAGTGGTATAAAAAGTAAAAATCGGCCAAGTGCGAGTCGGACTCGCACACGAAGGGTTCCGTACCATTATCTATAAAACCGGCAAAAAAAAAACCACGTTTGTTGTATGGGAGCCCCCCTTAAATATTTGTTTTATTTTAATTTAATTATTTATTCTTAAAGTGAATACATAACTAAATATTCTGTGAATATTTGCCGACTTTTTAGGGTTCCGTACCCAAAGGGTAAAACGGAACCCTAAAAAGTTGGCTTTAATCTCTCATAATGTAGCCAATATTTATAATTTACTGTTACATATAAAAACGTTAGTCATTTAATATGGTTTTAACAGTTGTTGATCGCACTTGTGCCAAAAAAGAGTCTCGGTAAGAGTAAAGTTTTATTCTGAGAACTTACGATATAGTACAGATAGACAAAATAACTTATAGATATTAGACACTAGATTTAGATGCGATTTGTATGTGAGAACTATTTTTTCTAATTTTGTAATGGAACACTCTTAGCAGTTTAGTTACACTATCTTGGTCCTTTATTAACAATTTAGTATCTGCTATTTATTAAGACCCAAATAAGTGGAGATTGGATAACCAGTTAAACTTGTTTACTTTGTAACAAAGTGAAGAATTTGCGGGCAAAAGCTCTGTAACTCAATTTCGTCCCTAGTCGTTACACTAAGCTCATAATCTTACAAAATTTAGAACATACCCCATTATGAGTACGGTATCGCAGGACAGTGGTAGTCAGTTTGACTTTATAGCTCCCTAAAGTCATAATAAGGATGACAATTTAGAAATACTAGCGTTAGCCCCAAATGTCGGAAATCGATAATACTCATTATTCAAAATTTGCCCGAAGAGCTCGGTGGCGCATTGGTGAAACGCGCTGTTATGTTATTTTGACAACGTTCGTGGGTTCGATTCCCACACAGGACAAACATTTGTGTGCATGAACATGTCTGTTTGTCTTAGTGTGGATGTTTTAAAAGAGGTAGGTCGCATCAAAGCAGCCCGTCTGGGTACGTACCTCCACCTCACAAATAACCGCAGCCAATTAACAACTCTGTAGAGGGTTGTAGTGCGTATGAGTGAGGTCACCAGTAAGCTCCTCAGGACTTGCTTTGTCAGCAGCAGAAGGAAGATGCCTCCTAGTGATATTTAAAGTATTACAAGCGTTCATAGGCTATGGTTACCGCTTTACATCAGGTGGACCGTATGTTTGTATGCCTTCCGACGTTGTAAAAAAAAACATGTTCCAAAAATTGTAAGTACTTGTGTCCAATTATTTTTCGCTTTTTAGTTCCTGGGTGTTTGTTTTTTTGCTTTTTCAGGCTGAGGCTGAGGCTCAGGATGCCTCGTGCAGAGGCGAAACACGTGTCGCAGAGACGACCGGAACAGCCAGAGCAGCAATGGTGGCGAGTGCGGGCGGTTCACATTTCATATGGCGAACACTCGCAGAGAAGACCGCAGCATCCGAGGCAGAGACGACCGGAGCAGCCATGGCAGCCGAGGCATGCACTACTACTGGTGGCATGTCTACTAACGGTGGGTGGGTGTCCGGCGGGCAGCAGTTCGCATGAACTAATCGGGAGCGGCCGATACTGATTTTTACATGGAGTATCTGCTATGAGACTCTGCAACACAAAGCGACAGTAAAACTATTCTTAGGTTAGGTTGCACACGTTTTTATAATATTATTTCTTGGACGTTGCTTTTTTTCACGATGTTTTCCTTCACCGCTGATCATGTGACATTTACAAATAAGTACACAAATCGGCAAACATGAACTTAGTGGTACATGTTTATGCCAGAATTCGAACCTAGGACTGTCTGTTATTAAATAGGCTCGTTCGCTAATGAAATAATATCCAGGTTACATTAAATTCATTGCAAGATACTGAAAGCAAATAGTTAATAGATTCAGACATTATTAGATACTGAAGGTAACCTTTTTACCAACATTTCTTCAAGGTTGAATCTTTATGAAAAGTTATAACCATACTCTGATAGGAGGATTACGTACAGCCATTGAGACCGGTCAACCGTTATCTAAATTTAGCCGGTTATTCTCAAATAAATCGCTAGAGATTTTTTGCGTGAAAATATTATCAGGGTCATCGGCATGTTGGTAAACAAATATAATTTTCCGTTGAAATTACTTGGAAAAATTGAAATGTCAAAAGTATTGTATCCCGTTCTCTCACTTTCCTTACGTTTTATTTTTATACGGTGATATGTATAGTGAAGTGACCGAATAATTTGCTCATTTGTCAACGTCTACGCTTTGCCGAGGAGAAAAATGATTCAGTGAATCTGTCAGGGTTTCGCGTCGCTGAATTAATTGAAATAGATTACCAAGTGTCGTCAACAATTTAATTCAGAGGCGGAATAATCTGAGACGTGTAGCAATTACTCAACATAGTAATTAGTACGCAGATAGTGCTAATGATACTTAACGAGGAGAGAGCCTGTTAGTAAACAGCTCCACATCTCTATTTATAGACACCTTAATTAGAAAGCTCTGAGGTGCATAAAGGCTTGATTTGAACTCTCAGACGATCTTTAGTGTCATGATAAATGTTAAATTGGTATGCTTATATCATTTATTATTCTGAAAAAAAAAATGCTTTGAAATAAGACCGTTTGTTGTATTTTTAACCAAATTTTAACTGTTTTAACATTGTGCAGCTATAGTGGAATAACTTGAAGAAGCAGACCCCGGAATCCTCAATGACATTACAATACTGTTATTTTCGCATAATTAAGTACGTTTAAGAAATCTGTATATTTGTGTACATAAAAGTTAAAACCACATTACTACAGTTTAAAAACGGTGAGACGGTGGGAGTCGATATGGTTATAGCTGAGATGATCAAACTAGGTAGTACTATGTTTGAGTCGCCTTCAGGTTTTTGAGCAATTTCTACTGGAAAACTGATACCAACAGTTTAGATATGCGCAATAATCGTTGCCCTTGTATAAAGGCAAGGGTCAAGCATGGATTGAGCCAACTATAGTGCCATCAGTTTTATCATCTTAGTAATTGATGTACGGAAAAATGATTGAAAGGAGAATGAGGGTGAAGTCGAATGAAATAGTTTGAGAAGCACATGATAGATTCCGAAACGGCAAAGGATCGAGTTTTTTCACTCCTTAATACCATGAAGAAGCATCTGGCTATAGACGAGAAGGTTTTCTACAGGTTTGTGCATCTTGAGAGAACATTTGATAGAGTCGTGCGAAAGGATGTGTGGGACAATTTGTCGGGATATAGAGTTGACGGTGACCTACTTCATGCTGTATGAAAAAAGACTAAATTAGAATCTGAAGAAAATCAAGATATAAATCAAATATGTATTTGAAAGAAAGGAAACCAGAACAAGTAGAGGGATGCGGATGAGGGATGGAAGGGAAGGTCGATGCTATAGTGTTAAAACAAGTGAATGAGAATCTTGGAAACACTTTTAACAGACATAAAATGTACACCGCTGATAAGAAGAGACGAGTGAGTATGGGGAACATAGTGAATGTAGCGTTGGACAAATTTCTAGGCAGCCGAAACCTAACCCAAAAGTCTTAGCTCACCGTGCACAACGTGGTGCTAACTTATGGAAGTGAATGCTGCACACAGAGAGTGTGAAAGTAGAATAAATGCTGTCGAGATGCGAACCTTGCTTAAAATTTGTATCGTAATGCTTACTGACCGCGTTCGCAATGATGATGTAAGAGATATTGGTCTGTAAAGGAGTGTCGTCGGTATTAAGATAAAAAGTCATACTCTCTTGTTTCGGACATGTAGAAATAATAAGGGATGAATGAATGTAGAAGCTTATATACGATGCAAATCTGCATTAATGTAGGAGACGAGGAATGCTTACCTCCCACGACCAAATTGGTCGATGTCAGGAGCGCTCAGAACCAACGAGCATGCATGAAAAGAGCTATGAATGTTAAAGAAGCGAGCGAGGCGTGTAAGGTCTGCGTCTTATGACCCTATGTTCTGTCTGACTACCCCGTATAGGACTTAGCATTAAAATGTACATACATACAAAACTGAATTAAATAATTAAAAACGAATATCAGTTCTTACTACAATATACGTTGAGTAAAAATGAAATAACGAAACACTAGTATAATATACAGACGTCGTCCTAACAACTAAGTAAAGTCCAACTGCACTGCCCGAAGCAGGTAATAAGCTACAAGAGCAAATATTGTACAATAAGTTTACCTCCGTTCTATCTGTTTGTTTTCGCCGGTTTTGTTCTCGGAAATTGCACTGGAAATTTCAATCTGTGTTTTTTTTCTATTTCAACTGACATTTCTATTAAAATCGTTGACTACATGACACAAAATTAAAATGGGCTTAGATGAGAAAAGTAGTAATAAAAACCTTATGGCATAGATTGCAAAGTATCAATACCAAATTCAAAATAATGTTGTCTTTTTCTAAAGTACGTCGAATGCCGACGTAAAATTGCCTCATAGGAAGTGGTTTAGCTATAAAAGTACTATCGTGCTTGCATTGCTTCTGAATCACGCTAACACACCTCCTTAAGTGTTTTCTGGTGACCGCTTTTGTCAATATATAGGGATATAATACTTACGGAAGACCTTGCTACAATGTTGTATATTAGCTATCTATATATACTTTCACGTAGGCAAAGAAGACCGGTGATGAATTGGTCCCCACATACATAACTCGCTTATTCAACATTCATAGCTCTTTTGATGTATGCTCGTCGGTTCCTAGGGTCTATGACCACCAACTAATAACACACGAACAGATAATTATTATTACTATTTACTAGACGTCATAATAACATAATACTTTCGTCCTTTTTTCAATATTTGGGATACGTAACTAACATGATCAACAACAGTACACAGACATTAAAAAAATATGACTTGAAATTCAATGATTTTGTAATTTACTCTCAATAGAATTTAGTAACAGAAATCTACGAAAAAGAATAGAAAATCAACTTAAAGGAATAAAACAAAACTAGAAACAAGCTTTTACAGATTTAAGCTATGTATTAATACGAAACAATATTATAAGTTGCTTAGTTTATTTTTAATAAGCTTGTTACGATATGTCGACGTATCGATATATCGATATGACAAGAAGCCACCAATTACTTTCATTGTACAAAACTAACCATACTGTTGGTATTTGAAATTTGGTTTGATAAATTGCATTTTCCTTACACACCGTGCGAAAATATTTTAAAATTCAAACAAATCATGTAATATTCTGTTATTCTTATTCATATATTTAGTTTATTTAGATGTTTTTAATATTTGTATCTAATTTCGGTTTGGAGCTTACTCGGAAACTGACGTAGACTTAAAATTCGTGCTTGACTTTGAACTTTTTGTTCTCCTAAAAAGATTGTAGACTAATGCTTACTGAAGGATGTACTCGCTAACAGTTTTTCTTTACACGTAAATTTCAGTATCGATAGTTTAGTTTCTCTATATACTTACTAAACATTCGATATCTCAGTTACGAGTAATTGACAAAAATACATCACTTGCCATCCTGTGGCGGTGGTGCTTTTAAAAATATAGCAATGGCGAAAATTATTGTGACTAGAACTAAAAGAGATTGAAAATTTTAAGCAATGTCAGTTTAAACAAACTGGTTCAAAATGAAGTTGCAAGATTTGTCCCAAACATTCTAACAAGGAAAGTTAATTAAAAGCTTGTAAAAAGAACAAAAGACAACTTCAGGTAATTACGACAGTATAAACATTTGAACCAATTCAATGGGTTCCAAAGTTACTCATGTTCACCCTGCTGTATAGTTTACCTACCCGTTGCTCAAACAGTTTGGTCAGGGGCCTTTCAACCTCAATGGAATATTCAAAGGTCGGCTGGAAATATGGCTCAATTGGCGCTACGACCCGCATGGGATTTCCGCTTTAATATTCAAGCGATGAAAAATATGCTGTCATAAAAACCTGGACCGTATGAGTTTTTAGAACTCGCGTATTTGAATATTGATGTTTATGGAAAGTAGGCATGAGTGCGCCTTCGGATATATAAAACTGGCTAAGTTAGATTGGAAAATTAAGGTAGGATTCCGGACTGACTTATATCATCAACTAAATCATAATATCTTTTTCTCGACTTTAGAGTATAAAAGGCCTGTCTTTTCTAAACCATAATAATAATAATGTTATGAAGAGGAAAGATGTAATATATGTACGTTTGTCTGTAATGAATAAGCTCAAAGAATACTTATTCGGTTTTAAAAAATCTTTACGACTCATTATCAGCGGGTAACGTAGACTATATTTTATTTTCAAAATAATTGAAATCTCTACGATAATCGCAAAATTATAACCAAAGACATCAAAAATTTGTCAATAGAAGTAATTATTTGGTATGCGCTGCGAAAATTATTGATGGTACATAAAATAATGTATTACATGTTTACAGTACTCATCATTACCCATAAAAAGTCCACAATGCTATATGTCTGACTATTAAATTTAAGTAACTAGAACCCTTTTTGCGTTCAAATTAGTCAATCAAGACACGAATAGAATCAAAAGATAATGCGATTTGTATGCGAGGTATTTGTTAGGGAAGCATGAATACACATGATAGTATTTCGTAATTACTTTTAAAAACATTTTGTAATTCTTTAGTTTTAAGTCTATAGGAATAAAAGTACGACTATCATTTTATTGTCTGTCACAAAAAATAATGTGTAAAATATTAATCGATACGAAAGACCACCGGATTAAGAAAATAAGAGTCAATCTACGCTGGGAACTAGCGAGCAATACAGTGTGCATATCCGCTGTCTTTTTTCTGTATGCGGTGTGCTCCCCTGTCTCCTGTTTTGTTGGGCCGCAGGATGACCTCTCTCGCCGTATACATCAGCGCTCGGACAATAAATCTTACGATATATTTATCTGTTAGTGAATTAAGTGGATCTGTTATTAGATCGAAAGTCTTATGTTAAACATTTTCTTATTTAGGTATATTGCATTGTGATACATTTTTCAACAAGTTCTATGCATACTTATTAAAATACATGTTTTATATTTTTCATCGTCAATACTATATGCTCGATATTTATCAACGATCGTAATATTGTCGAGTGTATAGCGTTAGCTGATCGTAATATGACTCCGTGGATTTCTATTATATCACGAGAAATATCGACGATAGCATCGACTATGAATATCGAGCATACGCCGAATGATTTAATTCCGTAAACGAGTGAGATTTTTATACAGATTGTTAAATAATACAGGTTGTTTGCCAAATATAGTTTTTTCTCTCTTGTTATCCGTCCAAATGAATCAAGTTTGCTTGTTTGTGGTAAGTAGCCAAGTATTTTAACAAAAATAAATGGTTATCTAATGTAAAATATTCTAAAGCGGTACCCCAAAATTATACTGTTATTTCGGTGCTAGTCGTAAATTCAAATAATGGAACTATAGACTGCTCTCGCGATTACCCTTTCATTCTCATTGTTCCCCAATTAAATATTTCATGCATGTTTATTATTATTACGCGTATTATCTCCAGCTGCGCTGTATTTATTGTTTTACCTTTTATACGAAACATTTATGAATATCATAATTATGGAATGTATTTAACTGTTCTTATTTACACAACTTCATCGAGCAAATTTCAAAAGAACAACAAATGAAATAAGAAAATTTAAAAACCAAATGTTTTATTTAGCAAAATTTTATATTCTAAATGTATGTGTCATCAAATGGTCGACTGACCAAAAGTTGCAAAAATTGCAATAAAAATTTAAAATGCCAAATCATTCCTAGTCAAATTTCATAATCACAAATTATTTCTTCTTCAGTGTATTGTTTACCTTCCTCGTTCGTTAGGCTACCTTGCGACTAAAACACGAGCGAGCGAACTCAAGTTGAGGGCGAAAGTAACAAAGACACAAAAACAACTTTGCCGCCGAAGGTAGGTTAGGTCTGTTAGGTATACCTTGTGACCAAAACATGAGCGAGCAAGCGAACTCAAGTTTAGAGCGATCCTTTTGACCTTTCAACGATCGAATGGCCAATAGTGCAATAGATAATTTAAACGTTCCTGACTGTGGTCAGTTGAACTTTTGATCCAATGACGATTGTTATTTTTAAATTTGTGATTTGTTCGTTGTTCTTTTGAAATTTGCTAGATGAAGTTTTGATTTTCTAATATGCAACCGATAAAATAGCAAAGTTCTGATCATATGATTTTTTTCTTCACTGTGATAATTAGGTGACTGGTAGCAGTAAGGTGATATAGACTTTTAAATCAAATCCTTTACCTGCGAAGCCACACGCAACGGTTAGTAAATAACGTAAGATTTAATTTCGTAATTTTGAGTACTATTTATTAGATAAGGATGACTAAAATACGATGAAAAAACAAATAAACCCTCGTAAGCATCTATTGCGTTTATACTCTCAATATAGTAGGTACTAGCGGAAGACGCTGAAAGGGCACTGGCCTTACTGAAGTATTCGGTACGTATCGAAACTGCTCAGTTTACAATTTCAATAAATGTATATTTACTTTCAAAAATAATTTGTCACAAATTAGAAAAAAACTACTAAATTGTCTAAAAATTTAAGAAGACGGTTCGTTATGAATCTGTATTAGATGCATAAACTAGCGTTCGCCCTTGTAGCCTAAATTTAAGTATAATTATTATTGAAAACTTCACAAAAAAAGCTCGTCAATAGTTACAAATAAAAGAAAAAGTAAATCTATCTATCTATAACTTCACACCAAGTCCCTTACGGTATAGGCAGCACCACATGACTCGATCCTTACAAAACTCACTCGCTTCTTTAACATTCATTGCTCTTCTTATGCTTTAAGAAGTAAATCGGTTGTCAAAAAGAACAGAAAAAGGTATTGTACATACTGCTTTATTTTTACCTATTTATAATAATTGTTTCTAGATAAATTACACACGAACATACTTGTTATTTATTGTATTGTATAGTTGCAAATACTGTTTTTGCGAATGATTTCCAATTGATGCAAAGAAAAGACCCAGACCATGACAAACAGATTTTGATACAAATATTTGTCTTATGTATGTATGTATGTATATCTTCACGCCAAGTCCCTTGCGGGGTAGGCAGAGAGAACCGAGCGCCATAAGACTCGGTCCTTGCATACTTCACTCGCTTCTGTGACATTCATAGCTCTTTTCATGCACGCTCGCCGGTTCCTGGGGCTTCTGACATCACCTTCTGATAAAACACGACCAATTTGGTCATGGTAGGTTAGTCTCGGCCTTCCTCGGCTCCTACATCCTTCCACTTTTGCATTGTATATCTGTTTCGTCATTCTTTCGTCCCGCATTCTTTCTACATGTCCGAACCAACGGAGCATGCCCTTTCTTATCTTAACACCGACACTCTCTTTTAGACCAACTCTTTCTCTCACGTCTTCATTACGAACGCGGTCAGCAAGCGTTATGCCACAAATTTTGCGCAATGCTCGCATCTCGACCGCATTTATTCTACTTTCATGCTCTCTCTGCCATACCCAGCTCTCACTTCCATAAGTTAGCGTTGGAATTAGCACCGCGTTGTGTACAGCGAGCTGTGCCTTCTGGCTTAGATTTCGGCAGCCTAGAAGTTTACCCAACGCTCCATTCACCCTATTCCCGGCACTCACTCGTCTCTCCACATCAGCGGTGTACCTTCCATTGCTGCTAAAAGCACTTCCAAGATATACAATCTCATTCACTTGCTCCAACACTACATCATCAACCATAATCCTAGTGTTCGTTCTGGTTGTCTCTCTTTCAAATACCATTATCTTGGTTTTCTTCGCATTCAATTGTAAGCCTTTCTTCATACAATCATCTTTCATTGTTGTAACTAGTGTTTGCAGTTCGGATGGTGATTCTGCTATTAATGCCGCATCGTCTGCATAAAGCAGGCAGTTGACCACTGAGTCACCCATTCGCATTCCCACATTCATATTTCTTATTCTCTGAAGACAACTGTCCAGATACAGGATGAACAGCCGAGCCGACAGCACGCATCCCTGTCTGACACCAATGTTGACATCAAACCAGGGCGACAAGCTGCCGTCCACCCGCACACATGCTGTACAATCCTCATAAGTGGACTGCACAGCACGGAGTAGGTCACCGTCAACCCCATATCCGGGCAAAATGTTCCAGAGATTCTTTCGCACGACTCTATCAAATGCTTTCTCAAAGTCCACAAAACCGCAGAAAACCTTCTGGTCCAAAGCCAGATGCTTCTCTACGATGTTGCGGAGTGAAAAAACTTGATCCGTACATCCTCTGCCGCTACGAAATCCACCCTGTGCTTCCCAAAGCATTCCATCGGATTTCACCCTCATTCTCCTTTCAATGATTTTTCCATACACTTTAGCTGCTAAGCTGATCAAACTGATGGCCCTATAGTTGGCGCAGTCCATACGTGAGCCCTTGCCTTTATACAAGGGCACGATGACTGCGCGTCTCCAATCGCTCGGGACCCTTCCGGTTCTCCAGCATAATTTGCTCAAAAACCAGAAGGCGTCCCTAACGCAGGTACCACCTAGCTTGATCATCTCAGCTGTTACCATATCGATTCCCGCTGACTTTCCATCTTTCAAACTTCGTATCGACCATTCAATCTCATCCATAGTAATGTCTTCATGGTACGCTGGCACTGCCGAGTCAATCACAGACTCATTCACAATGCCAGCGTCATGGACATAATCATACATTTCTCTAAAATATTCACTCCACCGTTCTAACACTTCTTGAGTGTTAGCAAGAATGCCACCAGCTTTACATCTTATCTTGTCCATTCTGGATGCTGACGAACCACTTCGAGACTTCTTTACCTCTCTCCAGAAGAGTTTGGTATTTGCCTCGAAGTTCTTCGTCAGCTTCTCTTCCTCAATCATATGTAGTCTTTCACGCTTCTCTTTCACTAAAGCTTTGGAGTCATTCTTGCATCGACGGTATATTTCTTTCTTCATTTCTTTCATACCATCACTCTGGTGCAAAGATGATACGTAATCCAGCCACGCTTTCCTCTTTTTTTCCACGGAGGATTGAACCTCCGCATCCCACCAGGCATCTCCTCTTAGTGTTCTACGTCTCTTTGCGCATCCACATGCTTCTTTCGCACTGTCCACCATACTTTCTTTCAGAACTTTCCAACATTCGTCTACATCTGAGTCGGAAAGACTCGCGTTCGCAAGTCTTTCACTGACTAGACGTACATACGTACTCCTCACACTTTCATCTTCCAATTTTTCACTTCTTATTCTTTCATGGTCTCCGAAAGGAATACGCACTCGCCAGTGCCTCCACTTCTTGAAAAGGCCCACAAATCGGCTTACCACCAGATAGTGGTCCGTTTCAAGAGTGGGACCTCTGAAGGCTCTTGTATCCATTAACGACTTTCGGAGACGTCCATCTATCAAAATCAAATCAATCACACTTTTCTGTTCATTCCGTCTCCATGTGTAAGTGTGAATATCCTTGTGATGGAAGAGCGTGTTCGACACAAGGAGGTTTCGTTCCATACATACGTCTAAAAGTAACTTACCAGCATCGTTCACTCTCTTATCTCCGTATGGACCAAGCACAGCCTCATAACTGCTTCGCTTGGTCCCAACCCATCCATTCAGATCACCACACATAATTATCCGTTCATTCGCTTCGGCCAAATCCAGAATACCCCTTACAGTCTCCCAAAACTTCTCGAGCTCCTGGGGATCAGCAGAGCTCACAGGAGCATATGCTGCAACTAAAAACACTCGCGTAATCCCCAGTTTTATCTTAACCCAGAGAAGTCTTGGACCTACTAAATCGTAATCTTTCACACCAGCGGCCAAGCGAGATGAAAGCACGACACCTACGCCAGCGCTGGCATGAACGTCCTGGTCCACCCCGGACCACAGGGCCATCATGCCACCGGGCAGATCTTCGGTGTCGCTTCCCTTTCGCTTGGTCTCTGACACACACAAAGCATCTAGGCATCTCACGTTCATTATATCTATCAACTCATTCATCTTATCTTTTAGACCACCTCTCACATTCCATGTGCCTATACGACACTCGGCTCTCCTCGACCCGCCGGGATGGGCGTTGCGTGGTGGGTGGCGGCCCCCACCGCCGCATGCCTTAGATTTCGCACCGACGGGGGCGGATCGGTGCGCGTCGCCTCCGGGGGACGCCCTAATCCGCGCGTCTGTGCGGTTTGGGTCCAGAATTGCAGTCCAAGTGTTGGACTGGCAGGGTCGCGGCGTGCACGCTTCTGGTACCGACCCCAATATTTGTCTTATATCTATAGATAGATAGAGATAAGTTGTAGAACCCAAAACCATTGGTCATCTCTGCTACTCTGACGATCACCAATTATTTAATGTTTGAAACCATCGACGATGATCGACTTGAATGTAAATCAAGTAGGGCAATGCTGCTCGTGAGATCATAATACTCATATCTACCTTTACCCTGAGATGCGCAGGACATCGACCATTTTATCATTTGCTTGTTACAGGGAGTCGACATCTGAACTGTGTCTCCAGTAAGTAATTGATCATTCAGTGATATTTTTTTCCTGTGTAATAGGTAAATAAGCTAGTGACAGATGCATCATATTATAAGATTCTACACTCATATCTCCCAAAACGTATCCATTTTTTTATTACCTATTTCAGTTACGGAGCAAAGAATCAGAGCTGGTCCTATTAACACATTGATGTGACGTATTAAACTTGGCATTTGGTAAATATTGTAGGCTGTAGATCCTGTATACAAGAAAGACCCTGTGGGTAACAAAGTTGTTTTCGGCATTGTACTAGACTTTTAGTAGGGGATAATTAGATTACAGAAGCTTTTATGTTTGCTAATTAGTACCAAATTTATTTCTGAAATATAACATCTTAGTTCTTGTAGTAAACATTAGTCTACTGTTTTAGCTTTCCACTGTTATTTTTGAAATTAAGTCTGACTACAAATACGCATAAATATTGTCTTATAACGCACTTTAAACACCTAAAATCGTGAGACGTGTATACTGTACGTAGGTCTGTAAAAACTTTTAGTCGTTAAATAAAAATGGCATATAGCAGGAACTCAAATAGAAACAATGTTGCAAATATTTTTGAAATGTTAAAAATATAATTAAACGTTGTTGTGCAAAACTCTTTAGTAAGCACATTCTTTTTATACTTTTTTACTTTTGAATATAGTCGTACGTCTTGTTTTTATAAACGTCACTATTAATAAAATATTGTAATGGACACATCGTATCGAACTACTTTTTCTTTTCTCTTTTAGTTTGATCGCGTTCATTATTGGTCCTTCTGTGATTTTTAAAACCGGAGACGTAAAATGGTAAAGACGAGGAATCAAGCTCTGGTTGGGGCCTCGGCGCCCTCGACTGAGGACGTGCCTCCTGTCACCAGTGCTCAAGATCAGCCCCTACGTAGTGATGCACCCTGGGTAACGCCGCCGACTAATGTAATGGGCCCTGCGGCGTCGTGTCTTTCACTCGCGGCTAGCACTTCGTCTCGTTCCACCGTTAGAGCTCGAAAATTAGCTATTGAAGCAGAACATGCACGTCGTCTTGCAGAACTGGAATGTGCACATGCTGAGGCACAGGCTTCGGCACAGCATAAAATTTTGCTTGCACAACGTGAAGCTGCCAATGCTGAGCTTAAAGCACAGCTTGCTGCTCTTGAGAGCGGCCAATCTAAAAAAAATAGTGATGTAGATTCATGGGTCGAAAAGTCACGTAACTTTAATTTTTGTTCTCAGGAAATTGATACTCCCTCACTACCCGGCCAGTTACCAAACCAAGGCCACGATGAACTTCCTGTCAACGATCCTGTCCGTGAATCCTACGCGCTGGGTACTCAAAATATACCATCCACGCGTCCACTCCTAGACCGCCGGCCTTCCATGCAGGCGCCTACACGTACTTTATCTGGTCAGCTCCTCGATCCTACTTACACGACGGAGCGACTCCCTGCCAAGGGAGAATATTTGCCACAAAGAGTCGAACCACCACATAGGTTTGATACGTATCAGGGCCAGTATTCAATCGTTCCTCTGCCTACTTTCGACGGTAAGTCCCACTTAGACTGGTTACACATATCTCGTGTTTTTACCGATACACAACATTCATTTTCGCCTTTAACAAATCTAGCTCGGATTAATTGTGCTCTAAAAGGTGAGGCTAGGGAGGCAGTTGCTGCGATTTTGATGAGCACTCGTGATCCTAATCTTGTTATGCGAGAATTAGAATTACGCTTTGGCAGGCCCGATCTAATAGTTACTCGCGAAGTCAACTCTATGCGAGCTCTCCCTAGAGTAGTCGGAGATGGCAAAGATTTGACCATTTTTACTTCACGAGTAAGAAATTGTGTTGAAATTATTCGCTTACTTAACCAAAAAGAGTATTTGCATTCTCATGATCTTTTTAATGCATTGTTGTATACTACTCTGTGTAAAAAGTATCGGGAATATGTCAATAAAAAGACCCGCGTAAAAGAGGTCGTTCTAATTTTTTTACTGCATGTTGGTAGCACTGTACTGATTTAGCGCGCAAAATTTGAGCGGGATCTGTCATTTAATTTGTTTTAAACTACACTTTTTGTTGGTCATAGTTTTGAGTCCTCGGCGATTTTTACAATGGAAAATATTGTTGAACAAAGAGTGTGCCTTAAATTTTGTGTTTCAAATGATATTTCATGTGGTGAATCACTAAAAATGTTGCGAAATACCTACGGCGAATCGTGTATATCGAAAACAAGGGCTTATGAATGGTATAAGGCTTTTAAAGAAGGCCGAGAAGTAGTAGTAGACTTGCCTCGTTCTGGTAGACCTTCAACCGCTACGACCAGAGAAAACATCGACAGAATCAAGAAGCTAGTGCTCGAAAATCGACGTATGAGTCTGAGAGAGTTGGCTAGTGAGGTGAACATATCTTTTAAGTCCGTCCACAACATTCTCATTGACATTTTAGGCATGAAACGCGTCGCCGCTCGACTAGTTCCAAAAGAGCTCAATTTTGTTCAAAAAGCGCAGCGAAAGCATGTCGCTGAAGACATGGTTTCCCGAGCTTCTACGGATCCGACCTTTATGAAACGTATAATAACTGGCGACGAGACATGGGTTTATGAGTACGACATGCAAACAAGCCAACAGTCTTCAGAATGGCGTCTCGAAAACGAGCCGAAACCCAAAAAACCGCGGCAAAGTCGCTCCAAAATCAAGGTGATGCTGACAGTTTTTTTTGACTACCGTGGTGTGGTTCACTCCGAATTCCTTCCAGAGGGAGAAACAGTGAATAAAGAATATTATTTAGGCGTCATGAAGCGTTTGCGTGAGAGTATCCGCCGAAAACGTCCAGATTTGTGGCAACACAACTCATGGATGCTGCACCATGATAATGCACCATCACACACAGCCATTATAGTGAAAGAGTTTTTAGCGAAAAATTCAACAAAAGTTCTCGACCAAGCACCGTATTCACCTGATATGGCTCCGTCTGACTTTTTTTTATTTCCCAAGTTAAAATTACCACTTCGAGGAAAACGTTTTGAGTCGATAGAAGCCATAAAAGAAAATTCGCTGAATGAGCTAAAGGCCATACCGCAAATAGCCTATGAAAAATGTATGGAAGACTGGGTGAAGCGGTGGAGATGTTGTATTGCAAGCGATGGGGCCTACTTTGAAGGCGATAAAATAAATTTAGATGAATAATTTGTATTTTTTGTTTTATTGACAAATTCCCGATACTTAGTACACAGAATGTAAGTTATCGCCGTTAATCAAAACTAGATGGCTAGACTATGCGTCGCAATTTGAACGCGGTAATATTTCCAGGTTAGAATTGTTAGCGGATTTTCTATCTCGAGAGGTAGAGCTACGCACGAGGTTCGGTGGTACTAACGAATTTGCATATAATCGTGATAGAATTCACTCTGTTTCCGAGCAAAATATTAAATCATCAAGCGAAACTAAAAAATCGATAATTTCGCCAATCTGTCTGTGTTGTGAAAAGTCTCACAATCTACTTCAATGTGACAAGTTTGTGTCAATGACTGTTGACCAGAGATGGCAGTTTATAAAAGAAGCAAAAATTTGCCATAAATGTCTCAAAAAAGGTGGTCATAGATACAGTTCCTGTAAAGCTCGTATGAGTAAATTGCTTTTTAAGTCTGACAAACCTAAAATTGACACCGACAATAAACCTATACATATAGATGAAGAAATAGTAGCTCAGACAAGCACATCATCTGCATCAATTTTTACACGTCGTCCTTTACTTAAAGTTATAGGGGTCACTGTCTCAGGTCCCGCCGGGAGCTTGGATACATACGCTTTATTAGACGATGGTTCGACAGCAACGTTTATAGATGCGAAGGTGGCCTCGAAGATTGGTTTGAGCGGCGTAGAAGGACGTGTCCAGTTAGACTGCGTAGGTGGTCTGTCACGCAACACTGAGACACGGTATGTAGATTTTAAAATAAAAGGTAGGCATTCTCCTACGACTTACACTATCCGTAACGCAAGGTCTATTAGTAGCCTAGGTATGGCTCACCAAACCGTTCTACCTAAAGACATATGTCACTATTCACATTTAACCAACTTGGTTGATGTTTTGTGTTATGAAAACGCAAAACCGACTATTATACTAGGGTCAGATAATTGGCACTTGACTATCTCAAAGTCTACTCTTAGAGGTACTAAATCTGAACCAGTAGCGATTAATACTAATTTGGGTTGGGTTTTATTTGGATTTGTTACTAGTAAATCCAAACCAGTAGACTTCATGAATTACGTTAGAACTGACAGTGACATTAGCAATGATGAAATAAAGCCTTCTCTTGAAGCCCTTATTAAAGAACAATATCACCTGGATGCTATCGGGATCTCAAAACACATGGCACGCAGTAGTGCTGATGAACACGCTGTAGATATCTTAAAACGTACTGCAAAACGTCTACCTTGCGGTCGTTTCGAAGTCGGTCTCTTATGGAAGGCAGACGATCTGATTATACCGAATAGCTACGGTTTAGCATTATCGCGATTTTTGAGTTTAGAGAAAAAGATGATTCGCGACCCAGAATATGCCGCACGGTACCGGAAAAATATTGGTGATATTTTGGAAAAAGGATACGCGGAAGAGTGTCCTAAGAGTACAAATTCAATGCAATGCTGGTATCTGCCGCATTTTGGCGTCATTAATCCAAACAAACCTGATAAATTACGCATTGTTCATGACGCTGCAGCTAAATCGAATGGAGTTAGCTTGAATTCGTTATTATTAACTGGTCCTGATTTACTGCAACCGCTTCTACATATCATTTTTCGTTTTAGGGAAGAGAGAATAGCCATGACAGCTGATATTAAGGAAATGTTTCCTCAGCTTAAGATTCGTAGTCAAGATCGGGACGCTCAGAGATTTCTTTGGCGTGACAGCCCTAGCGAACCAATTAAGACTTATCGAATGTCATCCATGATATTCGGTGCAGCCTCTAGTCCTTTTACTGCACTTTATATCAAGGACAAAAACGCCAAAGATTTCGAGAAGCAGTACCCACATGCTGCTTATGCAATATTATTTGACCATTATATGGATGACTATATAGGTAGTGTTTCTACAGTAGAAAAAGCGGCTCGTCTGGCCGCAGATATTGTAAATGTACATAGTCGCGCCGGGTTTGAGATGCGTAGCTGGATCTCGAACGATCCCGCAGCGCTGTCTCTTCTGCCAAATAATCTTTTGTATAAAGCACCTGTAGCTAGTCATACTGAAAATAGTTCGTCACTCTTAATGGTAAATAATACGCACTATATTAGTTTAGGTTCACTTACACCACCAATTCGCACGTTAGGCCTCATCTGGTATCCATCAACTGACGTGATTACGTTTAATGTCAATATTGAACACAGTTTGCCTGACTGCCTCACCAAACGCATTGTGCTCTCTCAAGTGATGCGCATATACGATCCTTTGGGTTTTTTAGCTCCTATAACAATGAGAGGACGCATTCTTTTTCAAAATGTTTGGCGACAAGGTCTTGGTTGGGATGAGGCACTACCTCAAGTAGACTGTGAATATTGGAAGTCATGGTATGAAGACTTAGTTTTAGTTTCAAAAATAAATATTTCACGTTGTTATATCACACACGAGGAAGTATGTCGTCGTGAACTTCATGTATTTTGTGATGCAAGTGCTCAAGCTTATGTTGCTGTTGCTTATTGGCGCATTTTGTACGCAAACGGTAACGTGAAGCTTGCGCTAATTGCTAGCAAGTCACGAGTAGCACCATTATCACCAACATCGATTCCGCGTTTAGAGTTGCAAGCAGCTCTATTAGCTGCTCGGCTTGCTACCACTATTTGCGAAGCTCATCGCCATAAAGCTTTAAGTCGCACCTTTTGGAGCGACTCTAAAACTGTTTTAGAATGGCTTAGTAATGATCCGAGAAATTATAAGCCTTTTGTTTCTCACAGGGTTGGTGAAATATTGGAACTTACGAACGTGTGCGAGTGGCAATGGGTTTCTAGTAATCTAAATGTCGCTGATGATGCAACTCGAGATAATCGTATACCTCTTACTGTAGATTGTAGGTGGATTAGGGGTCCAGCGTTTCTTTTGGACAATTTTAAACCTCGCCCTGAATCATGTTGTTGTACATCGCATGTAGATATTCATACATATTCATGTTTCATCCCTTTAGTAGCTGATTCCCGTCGATTTAGTTCTTGGACTCGACTATTGAGGGCTACAGCTACTGCCCATAGTTATCTAATTTTACTACGCAAGCATTATCTGTTTAAGCGTGGGGTAATTGTTGACGAAATGAATTTGATTTCAGACTGCCTATTTTCATATGCTCCTCATGTACCCTCTGATGTAAGCGTCAAGCGTAGGCGCTCTTTACCTTCTTGGACGGGACTAACTGCCGAAGATTTGAGGAGGTCTGAAATACACATATTATGCCAGAGCCAAATGGAGTCTTTTGAAAGTGATTATCATAGACTGAGAGACAATAAGCAATTAGCGCCACGCAGTCGGCTTAAAAATATTTCTCCAAAAGTCTGTACTGATCATCTGATACGGTTGTCAAGTCGAATTACTGCTGCACCTGATATAAGCACCAAGATGAAATGCCCTCCTATCCTTGATGGTAAACACCCTGCTGTCCGTTTATTGGTTCAACATATACACCAGAAGGCTGCTCATGCAAATTCAGAAATGGTTGTTAATGAAATACGCCAAGAATATTGGATAATTTCACTTCGTAGTACAGTCAGATCCATTGTTAATAGTTGTCAGGTGTGCCGCATCAAAAGGGCGGTTCCTTTCCATCCCCCAATGGGAAATCTACCTGAAGCAAGACTAACTCATCACAGTCGCCCGTTTACATTTTCTGGTTTGGATTATTTTGGCCCGATTCAAGTCGCTGTTGGACGTCGACGAGAAAAGAAGTACGTAGCGCTATATACTTGTCTGGTTACACGAGCTTTACACCTAGAAATTGTCGACAGTCTATCAACAGATGCTGCCATGATGAGCTTAAGACGTTTTGTAGCACGTCGAGGTAGGCCGTCTCAAATTTATTCTGATAACGGCACAGCATTTGTTGGAGCAAACCGCCAACTAAGAAAGCTTTACGGAGAGGCTGTTGAAGACTACGCCGCTAATGAGAAGATTGAATGGCATTTCATACCACCTGCAGCCCCTTTCATGGGAGGAGCTTGGGAGCGTCTAGTAAAGTCAGTAAAGACTGCTCTACGTGTTACTATGAAGGAGAGAATCCCAACGTCGGAAGTTTTAGCGACCTTCTTATCTGAAGCTGAAGCAGTAATAAATTCTCACCCATTAACACACGTTGCCGTCGATCAGGAAAGTGAAGAGGCGTTAACCCCATTTCATTTCCTTATTGGCTCTTCATCTGGACGAGCTGTTCCTGCAAGTTTGGAAGACGCCGACCTTACAGGGAGGACAGGCTGGCGTAAGGCAGCACGATTAGCCGATCACTTTTGGTCGCGTTGGATTAAAGAATACCTTCCGACCTTACATCAGAGGCGTGGAGGTGGGATTGCTCCTGAGATTTGTTTGGGAGATCTAGTTCTTATAGCAGACAGCAATCTACCGCGTAATGTATGGCCAAGAGGTCGCATTGTTAACGTATATCCTGGGTCTGACGGTATTATTAGGGTTGCCGATGTTAAAACTTTAGCCGGGATCTTAAAAAGACCATGTAAGAAATTAGTAAAACTTATCGTATAGTACCTATATAAATTTTGTTTGTCGTTTGTTTGTTTCGGTATCTATTGAATTTTGTTATTTTTTACCAACTTGATTAACATTTAGTTTTGTTCAGTTTTGCATACTTCTTCTGAATGATTATCTGAATGTACAGTCTGTCCACCATTTATTAATACCCTTTCATCAGGTACAGTCTGCCTACTAACTTCGATAGGTACTTTTCTCCTCCCGGGAGAGATGTGCAAAACTCTTTAGTAAGCACATTCTTTTTATACTTTTTTACTTTTGAATATAGTCGTACGTCTTGTTTTTATAAACGTCACTATTAATAAAATATTGTAATGGACACATCGTATCGAACTACTTTTTCTTTTCTCTTTTAGTTTGATCGCGTTCAGTTGTAATGATATGTTACAATAATATTTGTTGATAAAGTGATAGTAAAATTTGATAGTAAACAGTTTAAAATAATAAGCTGTACATTTTAAACTATTTTTGACATGCGGACTCTAAAAAATATGTCAATGACAATTTCTCTGAGATTTTACTATTATCTTTGTGCTCTTGTAGGACGAATCATAAAAATATATTTTTGTCTTCTCGGCGCATTAAATTTAATTAACTTAATTTTTTTTTTTTTTTGAAATATTCCTATTTTTCAATAAAATTTCAATTCTAACTTTTGTGGTTTATGCTTCAGCCCTTTATTTATTATGAAAAAAATATAATAAACCACCTAGAATATAAGTACATTTTAGAGTAGACTAATCAAATCCTTAGCCGTTTCCGAGATGTAGGTTAACATTAATATATACTTATAAACGTACCAATTAGATATTTATCATCTCCCTATTTAATATGAATTTAAAAGAGTAGCTACTACAGACTCGTATAAAAATACGTTGTTAGTTGTCTTGAAAAATGTTCGAAAGCAGCGCCCCCGAAGCAGAAATCTCATTTACCAGGACAATGCTTCAGTGCACTCCGCAAGACGGGAAAACGCATATTTCATTGAACGAAGTGCATATGTCATCACTGAGTCCACCACTTTAAGATTGTAACTTTTATTATACCTAATATCAAATAATGAACTTCGATGAAGTCGAATAATGAACCTAAAAAACAAGTCGTCTTCAAGTCAGTATCGTACATTATTAGTTTTAATATTTATGCTGACGCGCACAATTTCAATACTGTTTATATTACGTTTTAACTTCAGTGCTATAAATACATGCATCAAGGACAGTCGTTTGATATTGTCATCCACCTGACATCGTCTGACAATTACATGGTTTTAGGGGAACGGGAACGAGCCCTTTACATCCTTCGAGTTCCTTTGGGGTTCTCGTAGTTTTGGTGCGACTAGCGTATCGGATTGGTTGGCCTTCCAGAAGCGGAAATCACTAACTGAATTGAAACAGACAACAAGGTCGTATCTAATTCTGTGGATGCACTAAAGGAATCAGCCGGGGCATACAACGTCCGGAATTGCTGTGACAGTTAATCAGTGACATGTTAGCATAAAATATTGACCAAGTGCAGTGACAATTTATTGACATTAACCTTGTTTCCACAAGTATATTTGTGTCTATATTATTTCACCAGGTAACTTGACACTTACTCAAATACAAAAGTGACAACATTTAACAAACTCTTTGTTCGTCAGAAAGAGATTATTCCAACAAAACAGCGAATCCAAATTCATTTCAAAATGGATTCAGCAAGTAGAAGTAAAACTGCAGACTACATCGCTAATCGTTTGGAGAGTCTTGACAACCTATGAGCGGAATTCGAACAAAATCATTCGGAACTTGTGACATCTCCTGACCAATCTCAAGATTATTTCTACAAAAATATATTTGATGACACTAGATCATTGATTGATTGATTGATCTACTCATATTCAGTAAGGAACTGACAACGATGATGTGATAGCAGCAAAAAAACATTTTTTTGTGCATTACGTCGAGTGGTAAACATACGCTATTACTCAAACTAATCAAGTTGGCATTAGAGCCTGTATACGCCTTGTTCCATGCCAGCCACGATACCATCTTGTTCCATGCACTTTTATAAGAAGGTTAGGTAATTGACTTCAAGACCACAACAAAATATCCATTTAAACATCCATACATACTCTAGAATGAACACACCGTATAAAAAAGTGTACCAGTATTTCACTAAAGATGCTATTAATTCCGCATCCAGCTATCGGACAACAATTTCACCAGGGCTCTCTTACTGCCACATCAAGATGCTATGCAAACACAGTTAATGGCAGTTACACATTTTCGCTTCCCCCTCAATATCAGCACAATGGCTCCGTTTTTAATTTTCACGCTATCTTACTCATTCGCAAGGATACTAACATCCTCTACGGAACTGATATTTGGTTAAAGTGCTTCTGTGGGATGAAGGTCGAGCTTCCTCCCGCCTGTCATGAAGCCTGTCATGATGAAATGTCTCCTACCTTTCAATATACTCCCCGGAGTGAGTGGAATTATCCAGAGACGAGTTGCGGCAATAGCACGTTGGGCGACAATGCGTGAACAATGCTGCTTAAGAAGATATTGCGTAAAAGTAGCGTAATATACTACATATTGCGGTACTTTTACATAGTATTACCGACCGATGATGGCTTAATCGTTGTAATGTAAAAACTACCATCAAGAGAGGTGTTATACGAGACGTGTTATGGTCTTCCGTAAAGTGAAGATATACCTTCAAGTGACTGCTTATTTAGTACCGATATACGCTCTTCTTCTTCTCAGCGTTATCCCGTTTTCTAATCCATTAGGATTGATGGGATCCAGTAACTAAGCATAAGGATTTGGCGAATACATTAGTTTTTACATGGGCCAACTGCCGCCTGATCTACATAACTCAGATGGAAAACCAGATCATTCTTAGGTACGACCACACGTCTTTCGAAATATAATTCCTTGAACTTGTGGGTTTCCTCACGATTTTTTCCTTCACCGCCGAGT
The DNA here is from genome assembly GCA_947507595.1 of Pyralis farinalis. NCBI lineage: Eukaryota > Metazoa > Arthropoda > Insecta > Lepidoptera > Pyralidae > Pyralis > Pyralis farinalis. The sequence continues at coordinate 22,222,151 of OX382270.1, forward strand.
AAGTGATAATATAATAACAAATATGTAAATAAAACAGAAAACACCAATTTAGTGGTACATTATGGACCGTTTATTCACTGTGTTATAACTATACTATAGTATCGATACACCTACGTTACTTCTTGTAAAAGAAACAATTAGTAATAATTTATCCATACTACTTAGAAGTACCTGATTTCTTATCGAGAACAAAATAAATAACTTATTTAGTGCTCGATGAAGCCCAAATAACAGAAAATAATTCAAAGCATTAGAGGCAGAAAACCGTACATAAGTGTTATCCAACAATAAAACATGGACTTTAACGATAGGCCTGCGTAAGAAAAAGGGCATTAAGGCGTAATTTATCACAGTTTCCACGCCATTTAACAAGGAGACTGCAAAAACCGTGCGTGATAAGCTTTATGAGAATAGAATTGTCTCGAAACGTAGAAATCATCGTCAACAAAAAAATTTAATAAGTACAATAGGCACCAATTGGTATTATAACGATTGCTTTGAACCTCAGTGTAATTACTACTTATGGACAATTGATGACGTAGTTGTCTGGTGTATGTTTACCTCAATGTGTTGTAGGTCTTAAATGTAGTGAGTGTAGGTGTGACTAATTGTTATGGATGAAAAGAAAGATAGTTTAGTTTTATTTGTCAGTCTTTAGTTTATCTACGAATGAAGGATAAAAAGAAATTGGAACATAAGTAAGTAATAATTTGTTAAATAATGTGTTTGTTATGCGGCTACGGTAAAGCTGTGTCGTCAGTAGGTTTCGTCTAATGAGGACTGAGTGACCAACTGACTAACTCCGACGAATCCGTCGTATGAACGACATGATGTAGAAAATTAGGGTTTGTTCCCGTTCAGTTACACCATGTTGTATTACACTGTTACCCATTGGGAGAAAATATCCCGACAAGTAACACTGTAACTCAATGCCACATTTTTTCTTCATTAAAATCCCTTCGAAACCCGGGTGGTCGAATACGACCGCGTAATGTATGGGAAAACGTATATAACGGGTTCTGACTGCTCAACACAGTAACGACAAGGAATGCTGGCTAAGTTTTGGCAAAGAAAGCAAACTACTGTTTATGAGAGTAAGCTATCATACATACAATCACATGCTTTGCTAGTCCAGATTCGGCTGCGTAATGCCGGCGAGGTGAGCATCGACGACTGCATCAAATTGAACGAGTAATTACTTTGCGAAACGGATACTCTCTGAATGAGATGGCATGCAAAACGCCAGAAACTGCGTACAGTGTCTACGCAGTGAATTGTCACTCCCTATGTATTAAAAATTACTTACACCACTTAATTATATAAAAATTATACACTACGCTGTCACTGTAATAAGCGCCAGTGTTATCCATACTTTTTATATGGTTTAAGAGTGCTTTTACTGCACTCTTCTGTCAGTACATTTTAGATTTCACAAATACAACATGGCCAACCTAGCAGATATTGCGGAGACTCAGAAATCTCTTGAGGCATCTTTGTTGAAGAAGACCGGTGAGTTTAAGGCACGACTGAAGGCTGATGCTACACATACCACTACTACAATTACGCATCTATAAAGTGAGTTCAGCGAGTTCAAGTCTCAGGTGTAGATAATCCTGCAGCTACCGCGGCAAACAATATCGTTACTTTCGAGGGCCATCGATGATTTTGAGATGAGGCACCGTAGAAAATATCTTCTTTTCATGATTATTTCAGAAGATACAAAAAATGGTACTCTACATGAGCAAGTGTGCGAATTCATCTGTGATCAACTAGAACTGTCTAACTTCTCCTGAGGAAACACCGAGTGGCAGGTCAATGAATGGTAAATACAGACCAGTTTTGGTGAGTTTCTCCGATATCTATCTCAGGAGTGCAGTGTGGGGGGAAAAACTGCAGTTCCTTACAAAGCGGCAAAGGTTTTTGTTCACCCTCTGTAGATACTGCTTTGAATTGAAAAGATGTTGGTCCTTTTACGGTGATGTAATTCTGAAGCTGAGAGATAATAGCCGGCGAAAAATCTTTACGGAGGATGATCTTGCGAGCATCGCTGCGACTGAAAATGTAGAACCACGGACTACCACACCCAAATCTCAAATCGCCGATGGGATTTTCGGAACAGCATACTAAGGGCAGGCGAACAGCCAGGGCGAAAAAAACAATACACTTAAGTATCTTCAATCTTTTCTTACATAGTTATTCACTCCAAAGCATATTATGACGGTGTTGATTGATTGATTGATTTAATATTCGACAATAATAACCTTTATTTATTACTGACTATTTATTACTGCAGGTATGACTTTATTGTTGCAAATACGTAAAATGTAAATTGTAAATCTACCTGATATACTTTTTAAACTTTTTATGCAATCTTTTGTCACAATTTTTAACATCGCATATTGACACTCATAAATATCTTCTTCTTTCACGTACTAGCAATCAGTCGACTCTCGAAAACTATTTTGCTAATCAATATATACTATCAATCTTTTCTGTTTTGTCTATTCTCCCAGGCATCTTGCCTATTTACACGTTTCATTCTCCATGTTGTATAGTGTCTTATAATTAAGTTTCCCCACAGGACGTGCAGTTAGATATTTTTGCGTCTATTTAATTTGACTGTGTTTAAATTATTTATTTATGGGTCTGATGATGACTCTTTTCACTGTGCTTATGACTGAGACTTTAGTCTTACTTCAGGTAGTAGCTTTGACACAATTGATACCAGAAACGCTGCAAAACTTAACAAAACGTCTCATTGCTTTAACGTCTGCCACATAAATGCTCAAAGTATCTATTCTCATTACACTGACTTCCTTGATATCTTTTCTTGATACCTTGTCTTCTGTTCCTTTCCATGTTATCCTTATTTCAGAAGGCTGGCTTAAACCTGGCCTCTCATCCATGTCTTACGCCCTTCCTGGGTATGTGTTGATTCGCAATGATCGTATTGGTAAGGGTGGCTGAGGTGTAGCAATTTATCTTCGCGCTGAAATTCCTTTCATTATTTTTGCTTCATTCCTGTCGCAGTATTCTGGCTTTGCCGAGTACCTCTTCATGGAAGTGTCAGTTAAAGGGACCAAAGCCGTTTTAGGTATTGGTTATTGTCCTCATGCAGTTGATTATTTATTTCACCTTGAGACACTCTTTGAGTCCCTTTATTCGGATTATACACATCACATAATCATGGGCCACTTTAACACTGATCTAATATGTAACACCACTCAATCTTGCAAATTTCAAAATTTAATTAAGTCTGTCAATCTATCCATTTTGCCTACAGAGCCAACACATTGTAATCCAACTTTCAGTGACACATGGCTTGATTTAATTATTGCTTCTTGATATAATCACATTTTGAAATATGGACAATTATCTTCCCCAGAATTTTCGAAGCATGACTACGAAAATTATTCCGATAAAAACCACCCAGACTTAAACCTAAGGTGGTATGGATGCGCAACTTTGCACGAGTGGACCATACGAAATTAAAGCAGGATGCTAATGAACTTGACTTTTCTATGGGGTTTGAAGCGTCGACAATAGATAACAAACTCACCAACTTTAATGACCGCATTTTGAATTTATTCGACGCTCATGCTCCCTTTAAACCTGTTAGAGTGAAGCGGTTACCGGTTAATTAATAACACCACCCGATTTATCTTTCGTCTTCGGAAATTTGACCACATTTCCTCCTAACGGCCTAAGCTTGAATGGCTGGCCATTCGTCAGCGTCGAAGTCTGAGGTTACTTTGTACTCTCTACTCTATTCTTGCCAATCTTAATTCTCCAGAATACTTGAAATGCAAGTTTCAGTATCTCTGTGACTCTCATAACCTCCCATTGCATTCTAACAATTCTTTATTACTCCGTATCTCAATTTTCCGCTTGGGCTTGATGTTCAACTCCTTCACATGTCAATCTGCAAAACTATAGAATGCGCTACAAGAATCTATCAAAAGATCCTGGCGCCAACTGATCTTCAAAAATAAAGCACGTCAATATCTGTTTGAAAGCTTTACAAAGCAATGTACCATTATGCATACGTGTATATTTATTTAAATATATGTTGTAATATTTAGGTCTGTTACGTATGTAAGTATCGTATTATGTGTATGTATAAGTATGCATATATATTTTGATATTCACTATCTTATGTAATAATAAAGCCGCGATCGTGATTTTCTGCACTCCCTAAGGTCGACTGGTAGAGAATGCAGTTCGCATTAAGTCCGCTTATTGTACCTAAAATGTTGTGGTCAATAAAATTTATAAATAAATAAAAAAAAATCGGGGCAAAGAGTCAGCCGCTCACTGTTGGTTTAATATGAATACAGCCTAAGGGTCCATTGACTTAGTAGCTCGCCTTGCCCTCTCGAGGTTAATTAACATGCTCCATAGAAATAAACAGTATGTAATATATATTTGTTTAGAGGAAATATAAGGTAAATTTGTATCTGTATAGTCTTCAGGTGCTGAGGTATTTTGGACAAGAAGTGTCGAACTTTCGAGCACTGCCCAGCCGAGTTGGATTCGTTATTGTTACATACGATAAATGACAGTATGTTTACTGAAGTATATATGTGATGTGATAATATAATTACATAGATTTGAAGTGGAAGCTAATGATTTCAAATAAGCGAACGAAATTGCTGTATGTAGAGAGCGATGGTCGCAAACGATTAAAAGCCTGTTTATTCAATTTACAATTAAATTCTGAATTTATTAAATTTACTTTTAATATAAAATGTATATTTTACAACAATCAATAATTTGCATTCATTATTGCTCCAGGACGTAGGAGCCGCAGAAGTTCATACTTATCTACCATAATCAAACTATGTTTTATCAGGTGATGTCAGGAGCCTTAGAAATCGGCAAACGTGTATAAGAGGAGCTATGAATGTTAAAGAAGCAAGTGAGGTATGTAAGGGCCGAGGCATGGCGCTCGGTTCTCTCTGCCTTACCTGCAAGGGATTTGGCATAAAGTTATAGATAGATAGATAGATCATTGCTCTAGTTAGCTAGTAATTTTTGAACATGATACAAATATATATTTATTTAAAAAACTTAAAATTTTCCTCTGTGCATATTTTTGTACAACAAATTTGAATATTGAAATTTTTTTTATGGTGATATATGTTTATTGTATTGTTTTTAAACCTTGATAACATAGGTATAAAATCATATGCCATTTAGCAATATTATTTTATTGTTATCGATACATTTACATTAGCTTTTATTTCAAGATCCGAAACTTCGAAGATTAGGTGAAGGTCAGGTTAATTTGGGGGTTTTTTGCAATATGCTTGCAATACAGAAAGTATTGCTCGCACGGTGCCACAGTGCTATGAATGCTTATGGTACTTTCTATATTATAAGCGTGCGTACGTTAACCACTTTAAATTAAGTAGGCCGTATACTTGTATGCCTCTCGATGTTGCATAAAAAAGGAAAATGTTATATTCCCTATTTTTTATACAACACAATAATTGTTTTTTTTTACAGTTTTGTTACGGAACTCTGACTTGAAATAACAGAAAAGTCCTTTGAAAGACCTGTTTTTGATAAATTGAACAAAATGAAAAAAGGCTTCCCTTGTAATCACAAAAAATCGGTCGCACAAAGAAATTACATTGGAGCAAATCGACATTCAGTGTTTTCTTTATGAATGTTTTAAAACGAAAAAGGCAAAAAAGAAACATTTTTAGCCTAAACGTTGGTCGAACCTTACCTATTTTACTTATTTTTAAATTTGATTGAAGCGGCTAAGAAGGTAGAGGAGCGGAAAAGGCGCTATTGACTATACTCTTCACTTTATTAATTAAAGTAAATTTAAGAGAGGTAGAGCACATTAAAAAGTCCGACTGGGGAGGTACTTTCACCTCATAGAACATCGCAGCCACTGCTGATCTATGTTTAGCGTATCACGAGTACTTTCCTAAATCGGGGACCTATCGGTCTAAGGTGAACACGATTCAGATTAAAATATATCAAATATCTCACTTCGCATAAGATAAATGATAATCTAATTCTGTCTAGACGGCAGAGCTCTAGCGTATATATCGCTTTAACTGAAGATGATTAACCAATTGTTAATGTAAACCAACGTAAGAATGTCGGTATCAAAAAAATGCGATCAGCGATCGTTCGATATACTCGTACCTTAGGCAATAAGCCCAACGGGAGCGAAATAAGACATAACAAAGATGTGGTCTGTTACCTAAAGAACACAGCCAAGTTATTTTTGTGGTAGATAATAAGACCCTCTAAAGTCGAAGCTGTGGCCTGAAATTAATAAACTTATCACTAGTAAATAACAGCAAGCTGTGTAGGCAGAGCTGATATTTTTTTAAATTTAAAAAATATTTAAATATTTTATTTTTAATTTTTTTTAAATATATGGAACCCTGTACGACATCTAGCGACGAGTGCTGTTACTTTTTCTGTTGATGGGAGTGCAGTGCAGACTTTGAACTGCAGAGTGGCGGGCCATACGTTTTCCCATATGTTTTTTTTTCTAATTGGAACGATTTTGGACCGTTCTTCCTCACCAACAACCATTTAAATTTCAAATTAAAGGATACAAAACTACAATATGTTAGCTATTAATGTGTCGATTTTGGAGTTTCTCACTATTACCCTCTAAACGCTAGCTGGATGACATCGGTCTACCCCAAACGACAATTTTGAGGGTAATGTGGCTCCGCTGGCTATCGCAGCTCTGCCAATAAATAAAGAACCGGCCAAGTGACCAACAAGGTCCCTGATTCGAATCTTGGCATATACCACTAAATGTGTGTTTTCGGACTTATGTACATATCTGTAATTACAGGTATGTACATCACTTGCTCGACGGTGAAGGTAAAAAAACATCGCGGGTTTCGTACGTCCAAGAAATAATATTTCGAAAGACGTGTGGCCCTACCTAAGAATAATCTGGCTTTCCCTCTGGGTTTCGGAGGTCTGACGGCAGTCGCTCCGTGTAAAATTCAGTATATTCGCCAAATTCTTGGGTTTAAGTAGCGAACTGGCTATTGCTAAGAAGATCATAAAATAGCCGCAATAAGCTTGTACATAAAATATATTTTTGAAAAAGTGACATAGTTGTATTCAGTTGGATATAGATACAGAAGCCAAAACAGTTACTTTCAAAACTTATGCTTGTCTTCATTGTGCATGTATCATTGACAAGTTACTAAACAATTTTGTATTAAATTATACACTGTGATATACCCAGAACACTTTTGCATTGTATATCTGTTTCGTCATTCTTTCATCCTGCATTCTATCTACATTACCGAACCAACGGAGCATGCCTTTTCTAATCTTAACACCGATACTCTCTTTCAGATCAACTCTCTATCTTACGTCATCATTACGAATGCGGTCAGCAAGCGTTACGCCACAAATTTTGCGCAATGCTCTCATCTCGACCGCATTTATTCTACTTTCATGCACTCCCTGCAATACCCAGCTTTCACTTCCATAAATTAGCGTTGGGATTAGCACCGCGTTGTGTACAACGAGCTGTGCCTTCTGGCTTAGATTTCGGCTGCCTAGAAGTTTACCCAACGCTCCATTCACGCTGTTCCCTGTACTCTCTCGCCTCTCATTACATTAACATACTCGTACTTTGCTCAATTCTAGTTTATTTTTTCTCTTTCATTATAAACCGCAATCCGATCAAACATTGGCACCCACCCAATTATTAGCATCCCTACATTTATTGACTAATAATATGCAATTTATCAAAGGGTGTAAGTGGCTCAATCTCTCCTTTGGGTCAAAGCCAACCTCACATGCACGTAGTGCACCCTGCTTATTTACAGACGAGGCTCTGGCGAAACAAAGGTAGGACACAACGTTAGCCAGGCTCGAAAATATCTCCACCTCACAGAAAACGGTAGCCCTTAGACAGGTTGTGGTAGATGCTCTGTTCAAAATATCATTGTCATTATAAGGTTACATTGACATGATAAACAAAATAAAGCTCATTAACCTATTAGAATAACAAATGTCGCCTTGCGCCCCATTATTACGATGAAACCTTTGCGATGATTACGATGGACGCACTCAGTGAATATGAGTATCTAATCAAATTAGTAGTAATACTCTTTACATTACAATAAATACGGTTAGTCATATTGCGAGTCTCATAATCCTTTTAATAAACATAGAGTAGAGGAATAGTTGATACCAAAACGTAGATGAGGTAGCTCGAATAATTTGGCGTTAAATATTTATAAAAACTAGTGAACCCTTCTTCTCGTGAAAGATTCTTTATGTATCTTCATTTCCAATATCTGTCATATTGGAAATGAAGATACGTAAATAATCTTCATAATATATATTTCTCATAAATTAAATCCCGTATAAAATATATCATATTAATTTTAAAAATGATCAACAAGATTGGAAAATGAGATAACGCTAGGAAGAAGAGTAATTTTAAGAACACGCACCAGGTGTAGGTGTTTTGGTGGTTTTTAGAAACTAGATGCTCATGTCGCATGTGTCGTCAGCGCCCTCTCCTCATTCATCGTAGCTAAGAGAGCTATAGTAGAGTAATTAATAGTTTAAGGATTAATTTTAGTATAAGGTAGTACAATAGGACTGACATGTCTTAATAGATAAAAGTCCTTTAAAAGTCTACAATCTTCCTCAAAAATTGGTCTATTTTGTATTTAACATATTAATTGTAGTCACAATACCTTCACATTCAATAAGTCCCTGCAACGTGGCTGTGTTAAGTCCATTTCACACAGCTATTGTTTTGTAAAGGCTAATGGTGTCCGACGACCTACGCGTGTATTCGCGTGTCAACAAGATGAATGCCATGTTATTTATGAGGTCGCCAACGAAACAGGCTTCGTGCATACCTATATATCGCTACTATGGCTGATATATTGCAATTTATACAGGTTTATCAACCGACAGTGCATTGAAGTCTGTAACTGTCACTGCTAGGGTAATTTACTAATTGGGCTGAGCGGTTCCCACCGTCAATTTTATAAAATATGTTCAAACACTTAAATCCAGATAATGTTTAAGAAAGCTATATAAATTAATGATTACAAAGTTTTTGTTGAAATTTTGTTTGAATACAGCGCTATTTTCATAAGTAGCAGATAGTATTTGGAGTCTATTAAAGAAGAGGAAAGAGATTATTATACCACTGGAAAATTATAGGAAGCCCAATACGTATAGGATAGCATATAGTATAGGATATACACCTAATTTAAGTGTTTAAAGAAACCACATTTCTAAAATTACGAGCACAAACCATTTTCTTTGCTTATTTTAGCAAATGATAACGAATATTTAATTATGCCTACATTTTTATAATCACATTTATTTGTTTCTAAACTAAAGTATTAATAAATTAACGAAGAAAACAATTTTGTAAGAATATATTTCGTTGAAACCAATATTTCGAAATCACGGTATTTTCACTCTAAGCCGTGGTTGACTCGTGATCTGACTGGGAAGAAAATGAAATATTAACGCCGAAGTCGAGGCCCTGACCCACGTCAAATCAGCATTCGCAGGTATGCCACGGATTATTTACGGCCAACTCACTGCTATGAAATTTTTTATCGCAACGATAAATCTTTATTAGCCAACTTGGAATTTAACAGAACGGATATCCTTTTCTTTCTTCTTTTTTTTTTTTTGTATTTCCCCAATTGTTTGTCACGCCTAAGCTTGTTTACCATGATTTAACGTGGATGATAATGTCGACATTTGTCACGACTAGTACAGTTAACGTTTTAAAAGGTAGGTAAAGGTACGTACAGCACCCTAAGCATAAAATACAATACTTCTTTTTCGAAACATTTTTTTTTTGTTATTTATAATTATCGAACACGATTTTGTTGTTTTTGGCGTTGTTACTTTACGAGAATTGATAAATGAAATTTTAATCTGATCTTTTGACATCTGTCATAATTTCATGCCGTAATAAAGGAAATGAAATTTTATTAGAGTCGTCACCTATTTACCTAGTTTTTATTAACTATCCGTATATAATTTTAAAGATATAAATGGTCAAAATGGTATCAGATGCACAACCACGTAAGTAGAATTGTGAAAATTAAGGCACATCAGTTGTAGAGGGCTAAAAAGAACACACAAACTGGTGGCCTGCTATAGATACGGGATAAGTTCGCCTACACATATTTTTTATGTGTTCACTTGCATATGCACTTTCCGGCGACATTTCAAGGCTTACCTTTTGGATCTACAAAAACCGTAAATTGCAACTCCCCCTGGTTATCAAAATTGTTTAATTTTTTTTTGTTCTGTATCTGCGTTTTGGTTTTCAGTGTAGTAGGTATTTCACGTTCATTTTACCCTAAGTTCGTCTACCTTTTAGTAATTTTACTTCCCACATAGCATAGAATTATATATGTAAAACAATAAATTTAATATACCACTTACTTTTTTGTTATGTTTAAACTTATGTAAGTACCAATGTATGTTTTGCGCACAGTAGTGTTATTTTTCAAACAGGCATCTGCAGAAAACCAGCGCCGCGGTGTCAGACGACCCCACGGCTTATACTGAGTGGATGCCTATTTATTGTCTTATATATTATTTACTTGCTTTAGGTTTTAAATGTTAGTGATTATAATTATGTGAGGCAACAAATAAACCATTTTCTTTCTTTCTGTTTTTCATATGACAGTTAACTGTTTGTGCGCAGATAGTACCTAAATTACAAAGAACGAAAAACAAAAACTATGGATCATTTTAAACACTAATACCAGCTTTTAGATATTATGGTTATTATCTTAACGGCACTGTCTTTTTGCATATTTTTCCTGTTACTTTACCCTTCGAAACCCGGGTGGTCGAATACGACCGCGAAATGTATGGGAAAACGTATATAACGGGTTCTGACTGCTCAAACGAGCAAATATTCTATATATATAGGTATATACCATGTATCGCCGGAACAGCTATAATGATTTGCATCAAACTTTGTTTTTACATTTGATTTAATTTAAGAAAAGAGAGGTAGGGTTTATCTTAGCAGCTTGTCTGGAGATGTACCTCTACCTCATAGAAAACGGTACCCAGATAACATCTCCTCGTGTACCTGCTGCAGTTTTGCTTTTTTTATATAAAAATATAAAATAATGCCGAGCGAAGCTAAGGTCAGGTAGGGCGAGATAGCTTCATATATATACAGTACTTAGTCGATCTGGAAACAGGGTAGTACGTAGGTGCATTTATAACATCGTTTCCCAACTAGTCTTAACATAATGGAACAACTCGAAACATTTGAAACCTAACATAGAGCGGTATGTTGAAAATTTCGCAAGTCAGACGGCGAATATGCTAGACTACGTATGTGCTGTTGCAATATTAATGGACTCTATCGATTGCACTTCCTCGCTTTGAGGTTACATAACCTTAATATACGAACGGATGGAGGATGAGAACTAACATAACGTCTGAATTGTCTAAACCAATTAACAACTCAACATGTAGCCATGCATGTGACAGTGTTCTTTTGAAATAGTAGTAGTTTTTTGAATAGATGTAGATTTTAAGGGTTTAGTTGTAAATCAGGAAAGCAACAATTTCGCCATGTCAGTCTAGGTAGGTCTAGGTGGCATCACATCAGTTATAACTTAATGTAATCCAAACGTTCATAAGCTACGGCATCCAATTGGGCCTTATGCTTGTATGTCTTCCGAAGGGTACAGAAAAAGCTAACTAGTAACCTCACTCCCTAGCAGGCACACTAAAACCCTCCAGAGAGTTGTTATTTTGCTGCGGTATTCTGTTAGATACTTCTCCAGCAGGGAATGCAGTAATATGCACTACCTATCTTTAGGATATTTCTTACATGTAAAGAGGGAATTTTTTCTACTTGTCAACTTAACTTTGGATCGTCATGATAAATCCATGATCAATGAAGAGACACATTTAAAAAAAAACAGCTGTTTTGGCTTCTAAATCTACGGCTATAATTGTCGTCATGATACCTGTATCCATGATCAATGAACAGACATATATAGAAAAAAGAAAACAACTGTTTTGACTTCTATATCCACAGCTATAATTGAATCACTATTTCATAAATAGTGGTGTGTTATAGTCACATTTAGCAATTTATAGTCCCCACCTCTCTTTTGCTAAAGCCACGTGTGATAATCAGCAGTAAGTCTTGCGTGAGAACGATTGAATTTATTCAAGCACAGGAAGACAGACCATTCCATTGTCATTTGCTCACTGACACAGACTTAAAGCCGCATCTACATGTTTCTGGGACACAGAATATATTGGACAAATTGCCGTAGTCTCGACGCATGAATATTTCATGAGCGACCACGATGCGATCACTTCATCATAACTCTAGGGATAAGCAACGTCCTTCGATGTTTACATATAGGAGTAACAAAGTCGACTCGACTTTCCTTTCTTGTTGGTCAGAGAAATCTAACTTTATAAAGCTCATATTGCCTCATAAATATATATGTATAACAGTTTTCTAATCAACACTTGTATCGTAACAGAAGAATTATGTGTACCTATATCTGTTACGATACAAGTAGTGATTAGAAAACTAATAAGAATCTGTGATATCGGTACATCACTAAAACATATTGGCGCGATACAAATCTATTATATTCAATTTTTTTTTGTAGAGTGGCTCCATCGTTATTTAACGATGATTTTGCCAATGTCGAGGTTGAGAAAGCCACGTTCAACTTAGTTAGTTTAGTTTTAGTTTGAGTGATATAAAACACACAACACAAAAACATACAGTTAGCATCCTGCCCAGATAGCGATACAAATCATTCTCGCGTCGCGACGTCGGTTTGACACGGGCTGTATTAGTTTTATATTTGTTCATGCGTCATCAGCCCGAAGTAATCCTCGACCGAGTGCGTAATTTCTCAAGTCATATTCTGAGGTACCTACATATTCGTATTATAGTAAGTTCGCGTATCGCAGGTCCGTGAGTAAAGGTCTCTACTCGTCTATGTTTTAAGGTCCAAGGCGGACCTTGGTTTTATACTTCGCGAAGACGTATTATCTCATTGATCGTTACAATAATAGTTAAGTATTTTAGTAGTTATTCACGTGAGTCATTATTAATGAATGACCTGGTGTTTGTGAATATTGTTTATCGTAATCACAATGGTAAAGACGCCGTACGATACTGCCATAAATTCACTGTACTGGATTGCCGGAACCGATTATCATTGTACAGCAAACTGCACGTAAAGCTTTACATACTGACCTTTGTACCGTTCATAAACAGCACCAAATAAGAGTTAGTATCGAACTTCAAGCGTTAAGATCTGCTCTTAGCTGTACCATCTTATCCTTTTGAGTTAGTGTCACCATCCATGTCCCAGATTCGAAAGATTTCATCATGAGTGAGGAACAGGAAGATCCCACATATGTTTCTCTTTGTTCATATTTTTGTTTGTATTTGTTAGAGTGTGTAGTGTTAGCCGCTATGCTGTGTTGCGTTTTTATACAAGACGAGTGTACATAATGAGTAAGTCGTGTAAATAGAGTGTTCTTCATTTTAGGCCACCATAGCATATGAAAAATACATACGCATACATTTTAGAGTAATCATTTATACAACACAAATACGTCGAAATACAATAAAATAGTGCATACAGAAATAACAAACCAGTTATACATTGCATTATTACATTATTACGGCTAGCTAGTTAGTCATATTAATTACATCTCAGTCTCAAATTGCAATTAAATAGATCTGAAATAGTCAATGTCCATGATGGAACTAAAAATGTATGCAAACGTGATTTTTGTATATTGAAGTCAGAAATAGTGTAATAAAATTTATCTGATAAGAACTCTCAAAGCTTAAATTATGTAGAAAAACTTTTCAGAGTGGTTGGAAATTTGTTGTGTAAAACGCTACAAAAATATCTATAATCTATTTAACATTCTAAATCAGAACTTGTCGACCTGTGATGATCGTTTTAATAAATTTTGATTTTCTTATAAAATATAAGTAACTCGTAAATAAATATATAGGTCGGCAATATCGCAATATTATACTTCTTAAAATAGGATTTACAACTGTCATTAGCATATAATTAAAGGCGGGCTCTCACGCAACTTTACTCAGCTTTAACTATTTTTTGTCATCCACGAAGTTGCCCCAGAAATGAACCCATTTTTCAGAATCAAATGAACCTCACTATAAAGCTAGTACAGCTCTAAATTAAAGTACTGGAGATATATTTTATAGTGCACGTGAACTTTTATTAATCATTAATGCAAGAAATTTTGTTTTTTGGCTTCTTAAATATAGAAATTTTGATACGAGTCTTTAATGAAATTTGATTTAGCGTAGATAATTTTTAGCTCTTTCTAAATATTTATTTAGTTAAGTCAAATAATAAATCATTATATATTTTATTGTGAGTTTAAGTGACATATTTGATATGATAATGATATTATATTGAGATAATACTAGATCATTTTTGTGATGATGAATACGGTTTTACTGCAGGTAGATCGACTGCAGATTCAGTGATTGCATTTGTTAATTATACTTTAACTGCGTTGATATGTTCGGAAGGATTTCGGTGATCACTTCAAGGCTTTTGTCTACGTCAATCCACGCATATTTCTATTCAATTTGTACCTTGACGAGTTCGGTGGCGTAGTGGTTAGTAACGCACCTTTGAGATCAAGGCTCGTGGGTTCGTTCAAATAACTACTCCCTGTAGGATCTTTATGTTCTTGCAAGTGATTGCGGGTACCAGTAAATTAGTAATAGCGTTCATAGACTATGGTAACAATGTAAGGACGGTAACAAATGGTTTGTGATGACTATCGAAAACACATAAACGTGGCTGAGAAGCGATATCGGCCAATAGTTCTTCAAAATGGTTTTATCCCCTTATTTGAAGAACAACCTGAATCACCTCTGAATGACTACAAGTACTGGCTTTCCGCCTGCTTTCAGCAGCTCCGCCGTAATTCCGTCCCCACCCGGTACTCTCCCATTTTAAAGTTTCAGAGCCATACGAATCTCGTACAGACTGATGTCCGGGATATCTTCGGTGTAGTTCGGTGTAGTCGAGTCATTTTAAAATATTTGAAATTATTATCTACATTTAAAGGTTCATCGAAACCTGCTATGTGCCTAATGAATACATAATAGTTTAAAAAAAAATCATAGCACATATTTAATCGGTTTTTTACACACAATATTATCTACTAGGTAATCTAAGCTAAATACATATATTTCTTACATACATATTTGACGAGTTCGGTGGCGCAGTGGTGAAACTGGCTGTTGAATTATATTGACACCAACGTCCTGTGTTCGATTTCCACATAGGACAAACGTTTATGTGCATGAACATGTCTGTTTAGCTTGGTCTGGGTTTTAAGTGAGGTAGGACACATCAAAGCAGTCCTTCTGGGGAAGAATCTCCACCTCACAGAAAACTGCGACCAAATAACAACTCTCCGAAGGGCTGAGAGTGTTTAGAGTGTTCCTGGATATTAGCGAGGTCACCAACCTCCTGAGGAATTATTGTGTCAACAGCTGAGCAGAAGTAGCATCGCGCAAGTGATACGTAACGTATTACAAGCGTTCATAGGCTACGGTAAGCGCTTTACATCAGGCTTGTATGCCTCCCGTCGTTGTGTAAAAAAATGTTAAGGAAAAGAAAAAAAAACGTGATGCTACAATATTCACAGGATCAGTATGAATATGCAGTCAAAGGCGAATGCAACAAATGCTGACAAATATTCGTGCAGTTGCACGGAAAACTGGTTTTTAACAAAGCATTTACAGGTTGTTCAAACAATAATATGATTTACGTTACGTTACGTTTATAGGATTGTTTTTTTGTGATGCTCTGCGCAAACGATCGTTATTGAGGTAATTGCGAAAGCATTTCACCATAGGCAATATTTGCAGGAATGATATCTAGTTTATTTTTAGCTAGATAGATATCTGGTTTTTTTTTGGGTATTAAGCTGTTTCGGCGTGTTGTGTTTTCAAAGGTTCTGATTGAAAAATTGATATTTTTAATAGAAAAGGAGACACTTTTGTGTCAACAAAGAGCAATTTTAAAATAAGTCTAAAGCCATGTCTGAGTATTTGTTTTTATATTAGATTGTTGATTGTTTAGATGAGTGTATGATTGTTATTATTCTTACTTGTAGATTATGTATAGATAGATAGCTTTTATATGTTTTAACATTATAATACTACTTTTACTTACTTTGTTTGGTCTTTTTCGTCACTAGACCTATGTCTCCATTACGTTTCGTTTTTTCTTTTCGTTCGACGAAGTAAAATGTTTTTTTTTATACCACTACGGTGGCAAACAAGCATACGGCCTGCTTGATGGCAAGCAGTTACCGTAGCCTATAGACATTTGCAACACCAGGGCTGTCACTCTTGTGTTGCACACCCTAAAATATACCACATGTATTAATATATCTTTAATTGTACCACTTGATATCACTATATATACACTCACATATATTTATTGTCATATAAATTGATGATTTGAAAACAAAGACATATATTGGCAAAATTCTTTTGGCATTTCTTCTTCGCCAATGGTCATTTTAGAAATGCTGGTAAATTAAAAAAGGGAGATATGAAAATATAATATATGAAAAATTCATAAGATATAATATGATTTGATTTAAAGAATGTAAGACGTCTCTAAGTGCTCGTAAGGCCTAATGACAAATAAATGTGTTTTATCTTTTAAGCATATACCTATATACATGCCACCTACTGCCAAGCGTTTGTCGTAGCTGCTGGACTTGCTGAAACTATGTTTGAATGAAAACTATCACAGTATTTTATATTATGAATAATATCTATGCGATATCTTATAATTTTACTACATACCTTGTTTTCAAGTTAATAAAGACTAAACCAACAAGACAAAAACCAACACTATTTTGTCCAGCGCTCATTACTTAAGTGAATAATATCCTAAGCTATTAAGTGCCAGAAGGGGTTATACAATAAATTTGGGCTTTTCATAATATAAATCAGGGTCAAGCTCGTTCCATAAGGTCCGGAGATAAACCCATTGGTATAAAGAGTAGGTAGACATTATCCGAACAGCTGGGACATCGCGAACTCCGTCATATTATAGCTGGTTTTATGTGAAATGGGTGGACTTTCAACATAATTCCAACCTCTAGGAACTTGTGCGGAATTGAAGTTGCAACTTTGATAGTGAATATAGAGATGAATTTTTATCTTCTTATTTTTTACTTAATCACAACTAAGATTGTGTATAATTTTATAGTTTTATTTTGCGCAACTTGCCATTAATATTTGAAATATGTTTATTAACCGACTTCAAAAAAAAGGAGGAGTAATTATATATGTTCCGATTCACACAAAAATCGCTAACGGTGTCCGAACGTTTTTTAGTACGTCAAACATAGTAACGTCGATCCATGTCGGTAGATGTAATAATTGAATAAACAATGTAAGACAAATATCACCTTAGTCTTCCTGCGAAACGTCAGGTTCAACAAAATAAATTAAAAATACGCGACATTTCGTTAAAAATTGTTAAATTCAATGCATAACAATCGCGAAAACCTAAGACAATACTAAAAAGGAGGAGGTTATCAATTCGGTTGTATTTTTTTTATGCTTGTTATCACATCCCTTCATAAACGACAGAATTCGTATTCTGTCGTTGAAATTTTTTTAAATATTAATTTGATAAATTTGTAAAATCTCCCTTGCCTAGGTAGTGAACACCCATTAACTTAAACTCGGTTGTATAAGTAGGCATAGCGATTCTTTATTGTATGGAATTTAGTTCCTATTTCATTTTATCGGATTGCAATGAAATTTGAAACAGATATTTCTGACATATCTGAACGAAATTTGATTCACATATCTCTATCGGTTTGAATCTGGAGTATATTGCAATACGTGACTAGGCCACGTATTGCAATGAGTGGTTGACGTTACGGGCAAAAGTATATTCTGATCTCAATAAATTAAATACATTTTTATTTAGTTGTAATGTGGTTGCACACATATCATAAAACTCGAGATATTTGAAATGGAATACAAAAATAATTTCTTACTGGGAATTTGGATACGTGGCTATAGTTTAATCAATCTGGATAACTTAGAACACTTTACCAAAAAAAAAATTTTTTCAATTTACCGAGCTTGGTAGCGCAGTGGTAACGCTAAATTGACACCAACGATGAGGTGTTCAATTCTCACACAGCACAAACATTTGTGTGCACGAACATGTCTGTTTGTCTTGCCTTGGAGTATCTATGTATCATAATTATGTATTTAAAAAAAGAAAATGTATCTACATATGTTTATAAGTTGTCAAGTTAAACAAGTTTCGCTTACTTTAGGGCCAGATACTGTGTAATGTCCGACAATATTTATTTATATTATTTATTCGTATCACTTTATGGCTGGTAGATATAATCCACAATTATGCAATTAATTAAAGTAATAAGAATATTTTTTACATTAATAAACCATACATACATGTCGATTCGTTACTCGCGTGTGTTGCGTTAAATGGATACCAAAATAAAAACTCACCGCTATCAATTATGAAATACTCGTAGCTATTAGCAGATTCAAGTATAGGTAGCATCAGGCAGATTGTACGCTTGAATCCAACCATAGTAGTAAAAAAAAATAGAAAAAAAAGATTACCAAGTCATCTAAGGCTCGTTTACTTATAGTATTCCTCTACCCTAAGGTTGTCTGGAAGAGATCGCATCGCGATAAGACCGCCGTTGTACTGATACTTTGTTAATGTTCTTTTCTTATGTATTTTTCTTTTGGTGCAATAAAGAGTATTGTATTGTATTGTATTCATATCGTAATACTGCAATTCACACAGTGGTCCATAATACGAGTATCAATATCTAATTGCAAGGTATTCCATATATTGTATAGATCCAACGTGGGTCCAAAACAACACGCTGAGTTATTAGAATCAGAAGGTTTCCAAATGTTCATAAACAAGCAAGAGATCTTAAGACTTGGAGGCTTTCATAAGAATTTAGAGTCGGCAACCCCTTTTGTTGCAAATGTTCATGGTTACGGTAACCGCTTACTATAAGACATAAGACAACACTTATATTTGTTATAATGTGATGTACGTAACCATACATAGAATCTAACACATGAAATAAAAGAAATGAAATAAAAGCCGCATCACACCTATTTTTTTGACCATAAATATGAATTTTTAGCAATTGCTTGTGTCACGTATTTATAGAATCTATGATTTCGTAATCTCTATACATCTGTCAAGTCTATGTACAATCATTTTCTGGACTAACAGGAGTCAGAAATGCTTATGATAAGATATATAATAGAGAATAGTTGCTAACATTTCTAAATAACCAGGTAGTGCCACTTGAGATATAGTATTTTCATAATACTAGTTCAGATGGCACACACCGAATTAAAAACTACAACTACATAGTATTTCGTAATTCTTGTAGTACGGCTGGGAGCAGGTCATGCTTTATACTCGAAGTGTGTTTGTAACTATTATTGTATGCTGTATAAGAACAGCATAAGGGTCAAAGTGTTATGCTTGACGTACACTTAGCTGTGCTGTATTATTACTACGAGTAATTTAGTACTGTATGTGAATAATTTATTTAGTTATAATGTGCCGTTGTTATGTATGAAATAAATTATTATATTATTATTATAGTTATTTAAAAAACTGCTTTTGCTCCTTCTCTAATCAAATTTATACAATAGCAATGCTATGCTATATATATACATATATATCTTATATTTGTGTCAGTAGCAAATTGCTCTTACGATAATAATGATACTCTGCGATATGGAACACGTATCGCAGAAATACATACAGTAGCTATTACATGTATTTTCTAGAAGGTCGACATGTGCAAAAGATAATAACAACAGACGAGGCAGCAACGGTAGCGGTTGCATGTATATTCTGTTACAGAAATTTGAATTGCGCAGAGACATCCGCAGTGGCAATGGAAATTGCGTACATTTTCTGGGCAAATATATAGACCACTGCACCTACGGTACAGAATAACACAAGCAGTCATAACATTAATGATAATCAATGGATACTGACTGACTATAAATACACACAAAGTAGCGTAGAACAAATTGCCTGATCGTTAACAAAAAGAGCAATTGGTTGACTTTCCAAATTCATGATCCTCAACTTTATCTCGTCCTAATGCAAATATCCAGAAAGTAATTTATACGGAATGTATTTAGAAACTTTCGTTGAAAAATCGAGGAAGCTGTACTAATTGAACAATTTCTCACAGCTGTTGCCTAATAACTTCCGAAAGCTTTTTTCTGAGACTTCTGACTTGATGTTCGAGATATATATATTTAGCTACTCTTTTTCAATTTTCCGATAGGATTGGCAGTGTCCGCTACCTAAGTCTCAAGATTTGGTGGAGATACAGATTTTTACATGGAGTGGCTGCCGTAAGGCCTTCACAACTCAGAGAGAAAACGAGAACTATTCTTAGGTAAGGTCACACGTCTTTCGAAATATAATTTCTTTGACATGCGGGTTTCCTTGCGATATTTTCTTCACTACCTATGCATGTGATAATAAAAAGTATGTGCATAAATTCTAAAACACGAATTTAAATGGTACATGCCAGGATATGAACCAAGGACCAGTTGATCAATAGGTGGTGCTTTATGCACTGAGCTAGCACTTTTCTAATTAATTCATAACCATATTTTTTGTATTCAGATAAATTATTTTTATTCTAGGACAGATTTTGTGAGAAAATAATATTATCTCAAATTATCATTAGATTATGTACCAATTTGTCAAGAGATTTTTTTAGTAATCATTTTCTTATACTTGTTTTATTAACTTTATGTATACAAAATCAAAATAACAACATCAGTTGTCTCCATGAGTTCAAATATTTAGGATCTTTAACTAGAAGGTGGAAGCAAAAAGAAAATTTGCACTATCAGTTAGCAGTCTTCGGTTCATGTTTAGGGCTCCGTACGTCAAATGGTAAAACGGAACCCTTATAGGATAATTTTACATTGTAGGTAATTATTACATGACTGTGTCTTGATGTAGTGATATCATTGCATTTGCGTCAAACCTCAGTGGTTTATAAAATGCATTAATATTGTTTTTATAAAATGTTTATGTAAACTGGTGTAATAAATAAATAAGCAAGTTTCTAAATCTTCGTAACTGAACTCAGATTCACTTTCTTAATCTTCTGGTTGCATTTGCATAAGCATTTCACTATCAGTTAGCAGTCTTCGGTTCATGTTTAGGGTTCCGCACGTCAAAAGGTAAAACGGAACCCTTATAGGATAATTTTATTGTCCGTTTGTTTGTCTGCCAAGACTCTTTTTCTCAAGGACAGGTCGAGCTACCAAGGTCAAATTAGATCCACATACTCAGATCTGCCGTCCCTTCGAGCAGTGAAAATATTAAACTTCCAAGTAAACGCAATCAAAAAATACGATTGTGTATGCCTCGTTTATGCGTATATTTTGACACTCGCGATGGAAAACCTATAGGGTATTATATAACTACCTTCCTGTTAACTAAGAATCATGAAATTTGGTAGAAAGTAAGGTCATGTAGCACAAGTTACGGAAAAAAATCCGAAAACTGTAAATTTGTAGTTATATCACAAAAAAATATATTTATTTACGGAACCCTCGGAGAGCGTGTCGTACTCGCATTTGACAACTTTTTTATTAACACTATTACAATCTTAATGGCAAAAGAAATTACGCTTCGGGTTGAATTTTTTTGACGACAGGCGCATCGAGTGCTTTTGATGCCCGCGCTATGCTGGTTGTGTGCTAGGAAGGGGTTCTCGTGCCATCCGGAGCATAAACAGTTTATTTCATGCACACAGAAGCAATGACAGACTGCTAAGCATAGCAAATACATGGCGGTTGATTCGACGCTGCGCACCCGGTTGACGGTTAATTAGTGCATTGAACCCGAATAATTATTTAAATTAATGTAACTAATGTTCAGGAAAAGAAAACCAGGCTCGCCGAATGATTAGTAGAAAACATGGGAATTGCTCTTCCGATAAAAATACCTCACCTCAGAGAAGATCGCAGTCAAATAACAACCATCTAGAGGATTGTCCTATTCCTGTGAATCCTCATTGACCATTAAGCTTATAAGGATTTTCTGTGTTATCAAAGAGGATAGCAAAGCGACTTAGGTACTGCAAGTCTACTTGCTATGAAATGGTTATCTTAGTCCATAAAGGCTACGATAACTCACACCGCGTTAGTCGTAGACTTATTTTCCTTCCCAAGTTTTTACGTATAAAATATATAGCTCTTACATTATTTTCAGTGGATTTAAAGTATGAAATTTCCGATTTGTACTGAAAAATTAAAACTCGTTTTTTCTAAGATGTAACATATTTATTTAATCAAAATATTTACCCTCATTATTTATACATTGCTGCTATTTAATCGGAAGTTTATTTATGCCTTTGGGACAGAACTCTGTGGATCTGGATACGACAAATTGTGTGAAAGCATTTTGTACTGCCTCCTGGGAAGAAAATTTTTTACCACGTAGAAAATTGTCCAAACCGCAAAAAAACGGTAGTCAGTTGGAGCAAGGTCTATTGAGTACGGAGGATGACGTATAATTTCTAACTGCAGCTCCTGTCGAGTTACAACGGTTTCTCGTGCAGTGTGAGGTCTTGCGTTAACATGGAGCATTAATGGTGAAGATCGATTCACGAGTCGCGGCTGTTTTGTTCGTAGTTTCGCCATCATTATTCGAAGTTCGGCACAGTAAACATCTGCTGTTATTGCTTGACCAGACCTGAGAAAGCTGTAGTGAATAACGCAATAGTGACCACCAAACGATTACATTTACCTTTTTATTGGTAAGCTTTGCTTTAGAGCACTATTGCGGTGATTGACCTGGGGTCAGCCATTGCAATTATCTCTTACGTTATCGTAAAGAACCCACTTTTCATCACATGTCATAATTTGTTCCAATATTCCTTCATTTCTCTACCAATTCAACAAGGCAACACAAGTGTCAACACGCGGTTATTTCTGCAGATCAGTCAACTCATGAGGTATCCATTTTTCATATTTTTTTATGTTATTGATTTGATAAATGAGTCAATATTGTAAGTAAAGTAACGTTAAACCATGCCGCTAATTCCTGGGTAGTTTGACTCTGGGTAGGCAGGTTATATCATCTCTTTCAATAGCGTTATTCACCTGTGTGGTTCGTACTTCAAGTCGAAGTTTCCATTACGACAGCGTTTAAACCAAAAACTCACGATGTGTTGATTAGCAGCCTCCTCTCCAAACGCAGCATTGATATTACACCGTTTCTGATGCGTTAGTTCCGCTTTGGAACTCGTATTCAAAAATTACTCGGATTTCGATTAAAAACAATTGAATTTCTAAAATCATATTTCTAAAGTTACATATTTTTTAAAAGGAAAACGTCGCATCATGTAGGTGTAATGTCAATTCAAAGTATCTGTTACTATAAAACGGCAATTTCATACTATAACCCCTTTTATATAAAGTCATGTAGAAGAGACTTGGCCTCAGTATACCACTCGTAAGGTTGTAAAATGTTTTTTCTGTCTGATACTCGTAGTAGGTTAGATTTTCAACTTTATTAAACTGATGACAGGGCTAGCACTTAGTTAGACCAGGATTAGAGTAGGTACTTAAGATACAAACGCTATGAAAAGATCACCTTAATTGCTTCGGCATTGCGGACATGATTATTGACCCAATGCTGGAAGCCGAATACCGTTATTCCAGTAACCAATGTATTTGATAAGAAAAATGAATTACAACTTACAAAAACCTACAAGCTGGACCTAAAATAATAGTACAGAGGATTTATGTAGACAAAATCAAGATAACAAAAGGGATCGGGCATAGGCACTTGCTCTGATGAAAAGATCAATGTGTAAGGAAAATCAAATCGGCAGCTACCTCATCAAGGTAAAAGTAAATGCAACCTACTTGCTACTTGTTCTGTTTAAAATAAATACGATACAGCAAACTCCTCTGTACTCCAACATGGTTTGACAAAGCAAACTCTGTAACCCTACAATGGATCAAAAACCACAGTGGATGCAGGAGTAATGATGCGGCGGACGAATTGGTGAGAAAGGGATGCGACATGGATTATTCAGGCAATGGGCCTATTGTTAACGACGCATGTATCAATGTCATTTTCTTATATATAAACAGCTAAGAAAGCATGTGGTATGCTGGCGAATATACCTAGTTTAAGAATGCATCTTAATCAGTCTAACAGTGTTGTACGTAGCCGACGCGCGCTTGTCTTTGCAATTTTATCAGTTATTGTAAACCATTTTACGATTTTAATTTGTGGAATCTCATAGTTGTCATCTCGTCATCAACAAAAGCTCTTCTTCATTAATCACCCCATGGAAAAATAACTGGAGCTGGAATTAGCGACATATGTAACTTAGTAGTAGATATATACGGTTCACTGTCGCAGTCTGTTCATTTGAATGAGTGCACAAGCAGATGAGATATTGAAAGGTGGGTACTTAATACACGTACCTGGAATAAATTAATACTCGCTTTATCTCTCCGGCCCCTATAGTTTGGTGCAACAATTGGCGGCTGCAATGCAGCAACTGATTTCTTCCACCGACACTAACAATCATAACAACAACATAAGAGAGACGCGATGAGAGACCTCCCTACATACTCTAGCGAAACGATGGAGTGGCTTCAAATGTTGGTTGATGGAGTTGTTAGTTGCTAATCACGTTAGAGCCGCTCACGCAAGTCGCAAGATGGTGCTGAACGAGGTTAAACAAGTATACCGGACTATGGCATTGAAATTTATCCTACGCGCGTGGTTTCCACATGTATGATTTGCTGACTAAAATGCTGCAAACCTGAAAGGGTAAGTCTGGGTGACTTACCAAATGTCAGAATGGTACATCACCAACGGGCGTTCTCTCTCTGCGGTGTAAACATTTTTGGAAGACGTAACGATGGAAAGCATCGTAGAAAACGTAATATGTGGTCTTATTTACTTGCTTAAGGGTCAAAGCTATTCATATGATTTATTTTTTTCATTTACTAGCATGTGCTGTCTCATGACATGGCATCATTTCACTACGACGTATGGCGTTATAGCGCTAGCAACTTTTCTTAGACAAACGGACTAACCTGAGAGGAACGAACACAGATGTAAAAAAATCTACGGCAGAGAATAACAAAATAAACGTTTAGTGTCCTAGAGAGCCTTCATTGAGGTTGGGTCTAGGAGAGATAAATTCGAAGCATGAAGATTGCACTTAAAACTACTCTGGATGAGCGTTCTCCGCGAGTTGAGGTATCCCCATACTAGTCAAGGTTGAAAATATAGTGATATCTTAGGTGCACGTCTCTATGGAACCAAATAGCACAGAATCTCTAACGCTTAACCATTTTTAGTTTAGTTTTTATGTTTAGTTTAATTTAAATTTATATAATAACACTCTCAAATTTTCCCAAAAGCTATAAAGCAAATCTTTTTGATACACAAATATTTACACAGGGATCAATATTTAACCCGTACCCAATCCTTCCGGGGTATATATTAAACTGTTCAAGCGTCAATATCACCCATGCTATTAAATTTCGTTTTTATTTTACCGGCGAAATATTTCATTTTCGCCCGACGGTTTGTAATTTTATTACTGGGATCAATTTTACGGCGTTCAATACTTTTACGGTTGCTAGGACTAAGGGTGAAAAGGTTACGATACCCATTACTTTCGCTTTGTTCTTGCACGACATATTGAAAAACAGTGCTTGTTTTAAAAAGATCTTTGATTTTATTGCCGTTCAATAAAAGGTTACTTGGGTATAAATAAATCTTTTCATTTTCGCTTTCATGGGCAAATAAATAAAAGAGCTATCAGATAAGTTCAATTGACAGTACTTTGTGCAAGAAGGAACGAAACGTGATAAGTACAAACTAGAGGCTATTTAGAAGCCGCAAGGTTAACTTTATTTACCTAATATCTAGAGGGCAAATGCGGACTTACTGCTCATAGCATTCTCTAACAGACAACCTGTTATGACAAGCGTTTGTCATTTCTGTACCACCCTATTATACATAATGCTTTTCATCACATCTGCGGCAAAATAAAAAACAACATATAAAATATAAATAAATATTGTCGGACAAATTACACAGCGCCACCTAGCCCCAAAGTAAGCGAAGCTTGTGTTATGGGTACTAGACGACTGATAAACATACGTAAATATTTTTTTTTTTGTAAATACTTACTTATTCTATATAGAAAATACCCAGACCAAGTCAAACAGACATGTTCATGCACACAAATGTTTGTCCTGTGTGGGAATCGAACCCACGAGCGTTGGTGTCAAAGTAGCGTAACAGCGCATTTCACCACTGCGCCACCGAGCTCGTCAACATATGAGGTGAATAAACTTTAAACGAATAAAATTTCAAAGGTTTTGTTTCTTTTAGACTTTACAACCAAAAGAATGAATTTTACTAGAGATCACATCCCTATAAACCCGGATATTATTGTACTCTCTTATTAAAGTTGTTATCACGACATCCACACCAACTCTTACTCATCTCACCGCAGGGATACGGGTATCCTTTCAATAGAAGGGGTTTACAGCATACTCCACCACGCTGCTCAAATGCGGATTGGCGGATGCCAGTGTTTTGAAGCCGCTCGAGGGTCATTTAGCTTAACGACTGTCATCTATCGAAAACAGCCGGGACCGACGGCTTAACGTGGCTTCTCTCCTCTGATAATCCTAATTCATATCGTAAACCAGACATACCTACGTACGTTGATATGGAACTAACTGAAAGATGTAGGTAAATAACTATTCCCTTTGATAACCCTTTCTCTACAAGACAATGTATGAAATCTACCACGAAATACTACACGTTACACAATCGTGAATAAAATAATGCAGGAGTACAGCTATGCCTTGGCGTGTGTTTTAGTTCTTATTTTATTTCACCTCTATTTATATCATACTTAAACTCATTAGTAAATTAATTAACAATTAAATCATAATAAGATGCTATTTATTTTGGAGTTATTAGTGAGGTTTTGATACTACGAAAAGTTTTATCTGTTGTAAGTATAGGTATTACGTTACTCAAGGAACTATTCAAAGAGGTGACCGGTCATTGACACATTTCGGACGCGTAATTTGACGTTTGACGCGTAAACAGCTAGGGGTGGCATATCTATTAAATTTTATATAAAAAAGTTAGATAAGCTGTAACTCGAAAACGTCTAATAATAAAAAAAATGTTTCTTTAGGAAAAATGTGGTATCACATAATTATGCACAATCATTATTTTTTCGCTGTTTCACTCGTTACTTGTCACATTGTATACTTTGAAGCTTGGGATAAACATTTGTGTGCATAAACGGAATATAGTGAACATATCTTGGGAAGTACTACCACTTCAACGAAAACCGCAGACAACTAACAACTCCCTGATAGGTTGTTGTGTTAATGCGTGCCCAAAGATTTACTGTGTTAGCTGCAGAGGTGTCATCGCGTAATTGATACTTAATGTATTGTAAACATTCATAGGCATACCGCAATCGCTTTACACCACGTAGGCCATATGCTTGTTTGCTTATTTTAAAAAATAAGGAACAGAATAATATAGAAATACGAGTAACATGTTTTCTTAAATAGAAAATTTTGCCCTCAAATGACGTAAGAGCAAGATGCGAAAGATTTAAGAAAAGCTAATATGCATTATGGAAAGCAAAAGGCATACTTGCTAGGTTGTGTACGAGCAAGTAAATTAAATAAAAGGTTTCTTCCGTCACTACCTTGGTTACTTTGCGGTTCCAGAGAGTTTTGTCTCACGAATTGTGGAATAAAGGCCCGTCAAGGCTTTCCCAAAAGACAAGAATCTTTAATAAGCTACAATATCTGCACACAGTTAAACGAGCTACATGCCTGCATTTTAATGATAAATTTAAAAATAATGTTAAATACCCAACGGGAGAGCAATGTAAGAGTTTGGCTTCTTGAACAACGCTAATTCAAAATATTTCATTAGAATATTTTTAATGCCACAATCTATTTAATTATATTTTATCACCTAATCAGACTATTACTACTTGCATTATTATTTTATCAGTCGGCTACTAGAAAAATTACCGTAAAACGTTACTGTTACTGGACACTTATTTTTTTTACAAAAAAAAGTATAAACATAAATTTGGCACCAAAAGTAAAAACTATCTATCCGATCAGTATTTTGCAGAAGCCTTTTTAATCTTCTTCATTGGCGCAGTTCCAACACAGAATGCGGTGTTTCAGACAAAACAATTGACTGAAAATATTTAAGTTCGCATATATTATATTCTGTATTGTATCGCAACGATAAGTACGAGTACGACCGAATACGATCGAATTCATTAAGAAATATAACATATTCATATTTCATAATGAATTCGATCTTATAATATATTTTTTTTCTTTTATACAACATCGGGAGTCATGCAAGCATACGGTCCACCTGATAAAGCAGTTACCGTAGCCTATTAACGCTTGTAACATATATCACTCGCGCGATGCCTCATCTGCTATTTACATAGCAACTCCTTAGGAGCTTACTGGTGACCTCACTCACACGCAGGAACACAACAACCCTCTAGGCAGTTGTTATTTGGCTGAAGGTTATATGGTCGTGTTTTTTTTAACTACGAGACTTTTATGGAAGTACGTTCAGAAATCTTGATAAAATTTAAAAATCAATTCGATCAAAAATATTTGTCTATTTATGCATTGTCAACTACTCATGTGTTAGTAAGTAATACCAATACATTGAAAGCTAAAGTGACAAAAGATTCATCTACAACTATGTCGACATTAACAGCAGCCTTCAACGTATGTACTAAATCATTTAAGTGTAAACGACAAGATAAAATTAAAAGAATGACGAAATATATGTATAATGCGAAGTGGAAATTTGTTGGTGCCGAAGAAGGCCAAAACTTATCTATCACAATATAATAAATAGGTCTTATTTTATCAGATGGTGGTTCCATATTCTAGCAGCCCTAGAAATTGCTGAGCATGAATAAAAAAATCGGCCAAGTGCGAGTCGGACTCGCGCACGAAGGGTTCCGTACTGTTATCTATAAAAACGGCAAATAAAATCACGTTTGTTGTATGGGAGCCCCCTTAAATATTTATTTTATTCTATTTTTTAGTATTTGTTGTTATAGCGGCAATAGAAATACATCATCTGTGAAAATTTCAACTGTCTAACTATCACGGTTCATGAGATACAGCCTGGTGACAGACGAACGGACGGACGGACGGACAGCGGAGCCTCAGTAATAGGGTTCCGTTTTACCCTTTGGGTACGGAACCCTAAAAAGCTAAAGGTGTTAAACAAGTGAGTGAGGTATTTAACGAACGAAATAACTTAATAAGTAAACTTATGGATGTATGTATTTTCGATTTGCACATCATTTCTAGAAAATAACTAAGAGCGATATCTTATTAAACTCAAATTGAGCATCCTGAAAATGTCATTCAACACTAAAATTTGTTAGCGCTGATTTTTAAATGTTCAACACATGATGCTCTTAGTTTTTAGATTCATATTATTTTTGGGTAGTATTAATTATTATTTCAATCAAGGATTCTTCGTAGGTATACCTATACTTGTTAAATAAATCAATAAATAGAGTATTCAAGTCGTGACTTGAAATCGATTATAAATCTAACACGATAGTACCTACTGTATATTATTAAATATTGTAATTTTTGAGAATTATTTCTTATATAGTATGATTATTCTAAATATTTATCTGAAATTATCTGACTATTTTACTTGTCGGTTTTGGTATCTCAATTTTATCTCTCGTTTAAATTCTGAAGGAGTCTAAAGGAGAAAATTCAAAAGTGATTGAAGATATGATGTTGGTAGGTGCCTAATAATACGAGACTATCAGGGTTGCACTTTGGATTCTATAAATGATTTTATTTTGCTGTAGTTTGCAGTCATTTGGCGGTAATAGTATTTCGGGGTACCATAACTGATATGATAAACTCATCTGTGCCCTACCTTATCACTATCCATCGCTTGAGCCGCTTTGTTAATCAGATGCAACACTAGCAGATGTAGCGACTCTATAGTAGACAAAGTAAGAAAGACATTAAGCCAGTACGGCAGTTACATTTAAAATAGTTGAAATATATTATTTTAATTAAGTAATGAATATGAAAACAAACCGTTATAGTCGTTTCTTTCTTCATTTACCTATTAAATAATAAATAAAAAAAATATTCACAACAAAAGAAACTTTCAAAAAGAAAATGATCGCCAAGCTGTAGAATCTTATGATGCGAAATAAAAATAGTATCCCTCGAGCCCAGGACCGTTAATATAAAATAATGTTTTTTCGATCCAACTACCAGGGTATCAGTAGAGAGGCGTAGTCACGTGTTTCACGCCAGCCCTCTAAGGATAATTCGGTCTTGCTTCCGCCACGCGGCTGCTTGCCTTGTACGTGACTTGTATTGCAATACCGTTGCAGACTTATAAAGACAACGTTGTTGTTTTAAAACGTTAAGTTTAGAATTAAAGCGAATGCTCTTGTTGAGTTATAAAGTTCGGGTTAGGTTGAAAGAGTTCATTGTTAACAAAAAGACATAAATAGAAGAGTAGGTTACTTTTAAAAGTAAATGTAATCACTACTTAATGGTAAAATGTCATAGTATTGAATAAGATTGCGTGATATTATGGACTATTTTACCAAAACCAGATTGAATCTCGTCAATACTGTTTAATTATTCAATTAGTAACTAAGTTTCAATCGAACTGAGGGTCTCTTGTGGTTTAAGAGTTTAATTCCAATTACAATCGATCGAACATGGTTTCGAAAGTATACCTACAAGTTGAAATATTGAAAAGGTGTTTACTTACATGCTTGTATGGTTCAGAGCTTTGATACTCACAGTTCGATAGCAAGTTCTATTATGCACGGCATAAGATCGATACAAAGTTCAAACTTGGCAGGTTTCGAACGTATCAAGTTAACTGTACCTAAATACTCTTCTATTATTTAATAACAGAAAAGTCTAGACTTACTATAAAATAATAAACCAAAGCGATCAAAGTTATTAAGAGACGTCAATGGCATTTTACATTCTGAACCTACGAGTGTATGTTAACACATACCTGCAACATTTTTAATGAATATTTACATGGTCGAAAACAAAATGCATCCAAACAGTGTATATAATACGTATATCCACAGAGCCTAAATGGTCTGAATGCTATCCAACAAGTCTTGTAAATCTTGCTTAGGGGCAAGAGAGGGCAAGCCACATAAAAACTACTTCTCACAGTCAAATAACAATTGCATTCTTGCGAGTGATTGAAGTTACTAGGAATCTCTAAAAGAGTCAAAGTCAAAGTGTTTATTGCATCCATAATGTACAAAGCAAGGTTTTACTAACATGCATAAGTAATCTCAATTATGGACCCTGACGGGCACCGCAAAGATATTTTGTATTGCCAATGTGCAATCAATATTCCTTGTATTGCAACTATCTTTAAACTACTGTAACTGCCTGTCTACAGTCGAATGCTGATTCTCTACTTAAAGTGGTATAAAAAACTTATTGGCTACATGCCAATGTATTTTGAAGCAGTATTAGTTGTCAGCAGCGCAGACATAGAACAATAAAATGAAGTCTGAAAAGCAAATAATAATTAGTGTAAGTGTAAAGCTCTTTGTAGGCAGTTAGTGTAAATAGTATTCATAAAATATCAAACCCTATACTAGTACCTAACTGTTACTAGTAAAGAGATCACAAAAATGAAACCACAAAAAAGTTTCCAGTAACTGGAAAAATATTACTTATTTATTTATTCCATTTATTACTTCAAAGTTTATCACAGATTTTAGACAAATTTTAGTCCAAATTATAGAGTTTAAAATTGCAAGTTTTTATTTACAAAATACTATGTGTTAGTTACATGCAACTATATAGTATTGTAGGAGTTCAGAATCCCAAATAAAATTATTTTACATGACGAGCTCGGTGGCTCAGTCGTGAATGACGCGACTTTGACACCAACGCTCGTAGGTTCGATTCCCACACAAGGCAAACATTTGTGTGCATGAACATGTCTGTTTCTTTTGGTCTGGATGTTTTAAGAGAAGTAGGTCTCAAAGCAGCCCGTCTGGGGAAGTACCTCCACCTCACAGAAAACCGCAACCAAATAACAACTCCCTATAGGGTTGTTGTGTTCCTGCGTGTGAGTGAGGTCACCAGTAAGCTCCCAAGGAGTTGCTGTGTAAGCAGCAGAGGAGGCATCGCGCGAGTGATACTTAATATATCGCAAGCGTTAATAGGCTGTATGCATGTATTCCTCCCAGCGTAGTATAAAAAAATAATAACAAAGAAAATGCATCAAATTGAGAAAATAAATTTTCATTAAAAAATTGTAAATTAAATCTATATCTATTGCCATAAGAACCAAATTAAAGACCTGGTAAATGCGAAAATCTTTTGGCACATTTCCTGTACCGAATGCAGGCTGCATGTGCACTCATTCTTCGGAATCTCTAAGTATTGGAATGCGAATCACGTACTAGAGTCGAGAATTCTCGTCTCGAGCGATCTCTCAAATTATCCAACCCTGGACAGAGAGCATTGTACTACTTACGTAATTGTAAATGCTCGTCGAATGGTCCATTTCTGAAATTCTTACAGTATATTTCAGGATACGACAGCTAGTACTAAATATAGTCAGTATATATTATAGAGCACATAAAGAGATTTTGTAACAAAGTAGTCAGTCGCACTATACATATATATATATTGTAATGATGAATATAGTTTATTCATCAAACTCAAGAACCCTTTTAATGTGAATGTGAAACGACTTATATGAATTTTTAAAGCTCACAGGCGGAAAACATTTCTTTTACCTCGTTTATATGTTACTTTAATTTAGTTATATCTTACCTATAGGTCAAATTTCGGACAAAAAATATTTCCATTCAGTTATGTTCGTAACTAGAGTTTGATAACCAGCTATGTACAACAACAGTTTTTTTTTATTATTTCATAACTAGTTAATAAAGAAGAAAAAAATATTTTATTCTCGTAATTTTTGTCACCGCCTTGGCATCCGTTGTCTAGAATTATACAGATGGATGATTCAAACCATGGCGTAAATCATGTTATTAACTATTAGAAATGTTTATATATATATATAAACATTTCTAATAGTATGGTATGTATCAGGATATATATATATATATATATATATATATATATATATATATATATATATATATATATATATATACATCCTGAGTTATTTTACAAATAGAATTAAATATTACTTTCTCGTAATCAAGCCTTGATTATAAGAAATAATATTTACGAAATATTATTGCTCTTTTCCAAGATCAAATTGAAGTCTTTTCACTTTTATCTCGGAGACGAGCAAAAAAATAATTGTAATATTTCTTTCCTAATAGCATTGTGAAGGACGAAGGACATGTTTTTAAAGTTTTATTGAACATTCCTTCTGTATCAGCAGACCAAAAGACGATAATTTTGATTCTGAATCATTTATAGGGTTCCGTACGTCAAAAGGAAAATGGATCCCTTATAGGATCACTTTGTCGCTCGTCTGCCTGTATATCAAGATCCTTTTTCTCAGGGACGAGTGGAGCTATGAAGCTGAAATTAATACCAAATGCTCAGGTCTGCAATCCCTTTGAACCGTCAAAAAATCATACTTCTAAGTCAACGCAATCAAAAGCTATTTATGCCTCGTTTATGCGCATATTTTGTCACGCGTAAGGGAATCAAAACCTATTGGGTACTTCCCGTTGACCTAGAATCATAAAATTTGGTAAGAAGCAATGCCATGTAGCACAAGTAAAGAAAAAAGACTGAAAACCGTAAATTTTTAGTTACATAAAAAAAAAAAAACTTTTTTGCAAAAGTAATTTGAGAAAATACTTTTTACGGACCCCTCAGTGCGCGAGTCAGAGTCGCACTTGACGGCTTTTTTTTCTCGGATGCTATCATATCTTTTGGGTATACATAATGTAGTTTGGAAAATTTTAAAAGTTTATTTCTTGCATTACTTTGGCCCGAAAACGCCATATTTTTCACGTTCTGAACTATGAGCTCTTTCTTTATTTTAGTATTCTCACTACATACTTACTTTTAAATTACCAAAAAGCTTCAGTGTATTTATTCCAGACATATACCTTTGTGTGTAAGCTCATAACTCATACAAGTGTGCCGTAAATTAATGAAAACTAATGAATAAATTGCCCAGTGGTAGAAATTCGAAGTTTGAACATTAATATTGTTCTTTTTTCAATGAGTGTACCTCTATAATCACTGCATATATTTTTTTGATTTTAATTTTATGACGTAAGATGCAATTATGTGCTAATACATAGGAAAATGAGGTATGAGCTAGGCTAAGCCATATATAAGAAAACAGTTACACTACACCGTCAATTTGTGTATTTTTATATAATAATATATTTATATATAACATAATTATCACTGTGGCGTAACGCTTGTTGACCGTATTCGCAATAATGAAGTTAGAAACAGAGTTGGTCTGAAAGAGAGCGTCGGTGTTAAAACAAGAAGAGGCATGCTCCATTGGTTCGGACATGTAGAAAGAATGCAGGATGAAGGAATGACGAAGCAGATATACAACGCAAAAGTGGAAGGATGTAGGAGCCGAGGAAGGCCAAGACTTACCTACCATGACCAAATTGGTCGTGTTCTATCAGAAGATGATGTTAGGAATCCTAGAAACCGGACCGAGCTTGCATGAGAAAAGCAATGAATGTGAAAGAAGCGAGTGAGGTGTGTAAGGATCAAGGCACATGGCGCTCGGTTCTCTTTGCCTACCCCGCAGGGATTTGGTGTGACGTTATAGATAGATAATTATCACTTTTTCGAAACCACTATTAAAAATAGACGAGTGTAAGTCTATTCATATTGCATTTCACATTCACGTCCATTTATTCACAAAATCTACAATGTGAGTAAAATCGCATTTTTCATTTGTATCAACGGTACAATTTTGTATAATTTAATGTATTTGTTACATATAATGTATCATAAAATTTGTCTTTCTACACTCTTTCCTCATATGAACTTTAACTATGCAAAATATCATTCTCCATCGCGCGCGCAATGTACTTAGAAAGGGATACAAAGCCTTTTCTTCACGTATTAATATATAGATATCACCAATGATCCAATTAATATAGCTTTTACATATACATACTAGTAAAAACGCGGTTAACAGCGTAGTGAGTGGTTAGCGAGCAATTATCCATGTCAGTAAAACCAAATAACGCCTGATTTAATTCATCGTAGTCAGTTTAACGAGCTCTAGTTTGATGAAAATACAGCCTTTCGCTCACGAAATCAGTACTGCGCGTAATTGTTCCTTTTATAAAAACAGTCACCCATTTTCACGCAAAATGAGCGTTTCCCTCCTACAAAAGACAACTTTGTTAATTTATTTTAAATTATACATGTAGGTACTCTATCGTTCAGTACTCGTATATCTTTTGTGTACTACCAAACAGGCTTTCAACCCAGGCTTTTTGAGGTAGGGCGCATCAAAGCATCTTGTCTGGGGAAGTATCTCCACCTCACAGAAAAGCCACAGGCAAATAACAATTCCCTAGAGGGTTGTTGTATTCCTGCGTGTGAGTGAGGCCTTCAGTAAGCTCCTAAGGAGGAACTGTGTTAGCAGCAGATGTGGCATCGAGCTAGTAATACTTAATGTATAGCAAGTTTATAGGAAATGGTAACCGCTTTACATCAGGAGGGCCGTATGCTCGTATGCCTTCCGACGTAGTATAAAAAACCCAATCGTGCTCAGTTCTGGAATCCTTACAGAGATGTCAAACAAACTATCTGTGAAGCAGTGACATCCTTGTGGATCAAGAACCGACCTATTATCCGACGATTTCTGGTTCGAACGGTGTGAGCAGTATCCCCATTCTAGTGCTTGTGTAAGGATAAACGGGGCATACACTGAATGGTTTAATACCGAAAAAGGTGTTAGACAGGGATGTGTAGCGTCACCGTGGCTGTTTAATCTGTTCATGGACAATTGCTTGACAGATTTAAAAGAGAATGAAAGTGGGTTGAGAATGAATGAGTTACTCGTCAAACGTTTTCTCTATGCTGATGACCAAGTATTACTTGTGTCTTCGGCCGAGGAGTTGCAGAAGATGGTAACTGCTATGAGTGGAGTTTTGTTAGAAAGGGAATGAAGATGAATGTAAAGAAGACGTAAGTGATGGTGTCTGAAAGAGATAAGGCAGTGACAGACTGCAATATGATTGGAGATGAACAAATTGAACAGGTGAATGAGTTTATGTATCTGGGTTCAAAGTTTACAAGAGATGGAAAGTATGAGAGTGATATTGAAAGAAGAGTGAATGCAGGAAACATGGTGAATGGAGCTTTGCACTCCTTTATAAGCAGTCGGAAAGTGTAACAAGGCTCGTTTAGCTGTGCATGAGGGGGTGTTGGTTCCGACACTCAAGTACGGAAGTGAAAGTTGGGTATGAATGAATGAGGAACGATTGACGAAAAAAGTGTATAAGGCGAGTGTGAATTAAAGTGTTGGAAGGGGTAGACCTAGACGGACGTCTTGAAAAAAGGCCAGGTCAAGAGTACCCTAAACCGAAGAGCATGTATGAAGGGAATAATGAAAGTGGACGAAGCGAAACATGTATGTAAGGATCGTAGCAAGTGGAAAGACGTAGTCTCTGCCTACCCATACGGGATAGAGGCGTGATTATATGTATGTATGTATTTCTGGTTCGAATCCTATTGTGGGATTTACCACTTTGTGTTTTCGGGTTTTTATACATGTTTGTAATTGACACTTGTTCGGCTTAATAATAATTCGGCCAAATGAGCAATTTCACAAAGGTTAAATCTGTCTACAGTCAGTATTCCAGAGAGAAACCGAAGCCTTTCTTAGGTTAAGTCACAGGTCTTTCAAAATGTAATTGTAAAACATGTCAAACAAACTATCGCTATATCGAGGTAACGCCAATTTAATTTTACCAATCTGCCTGTGTGTACATGTTATTAACCTTTGCGAAAAGGCTCATTTCTACGCTGAAAGACATATTTAAGAACGTTATTTAACGTTAGATAACAAAAGTCATCATGTCAACAATGCATCTCAGAACTTCGCTTTAGCAGTGAGTCAACCTAGAAATAGTCTAAAATAACAGACGTCATATATATTAGTACCTAATATAAATAAAATAATGTGTACACATCGCAAATACCATTAGCAGGGCATCACTAAAGAGGTTTCGGTAGTTTTTGTTTTCTCGATGCTTGATAACAAGATATTTAACATACCGTTTTACCTACTGTGACTAATAGCGCAGTGAGTTGATCTTAGTCTATGTAGGATAATTGGCTAGTTAACAGGTTAAAAACTATACTGTAAGCAGTGGAGAGAATGGTTCCGTGTTTTTAGATTCATGTACATATTTGTAATTATCACTAGCTCGACAATGATGGAAAACATCGTGAGGAAATACGCACGTCCAAAAAAATATTACCTTACCAAAGAAAGGCCTGATTTTCCCTCTGGTTTGTGGAAGTCGGACGGCAGTCGTTCCATGTAAAAATTTGTATCAAATCCTTAAGTTTGGTAAAAGACCCTCCAGACCTTATGAATTGGAAACGAGATAAAGCTAAGAAGAAAAAGAAGAGTAAGCGGTGGAGTAACTAAGCGCTTCGTTTCGTAACGAACAACATCCGAGATAAGGAAATTCGATGCAGAGCCAAAGTTGTTAATATCGTTCCTGTAGGCAAGCGAAAGTCTTAAAAATCTCAAGATTCCCTCAAGGAAAAGCTCATACTCGTATTATATCAGCCTATGGACGTAGGCTATTGTTTTACTCGCATTTAACCAAAGTATATCTACCTACGTTTCTGTACTGCTTTCTGTCTCACAAACAAGGTATATGAAGGGAGCTGTTCGACAAGGTAAATAAACCTATATTTCTATCTATCTATAACTTCACGCCAAATCCCTTGTAGGGTAGACAGAGAGAACCGAGTGCCACGTGACAAGATCCATACACACCTCACTCGCTTCTTTAACATTCATTGCTCTTCAATGTAAATAAACCTGCTCTACAAAATGCCCCAGATTAATAACATTTTTACTACAACAACTGACTACTGTATTTTTATATTTATTACATATAATAGGCGTTTACTTGTACATATTAGTGATACTGATATTGCGTAGTGGCAGCTTGTATCTGCATCCGTTCTAAGCTTCGCTCTTGGAGTGTCATGCTCCATGACATTTGCATATTACGATAATAACGCCAATACCCACGAGGATATGCAAACGTGGATATTCTCGTATTCGATTATTATGCCAATTGCTAACACTAGATTAGAAAGATATCGATTTGCGAATATTCGGATGTTTGTTTACTGTCGGAATTCAAGAGACGTATTTCACTGAATAATACAGTATTATAGATCGATACTCCTAAAGGCGCAGTTATGTTAAATTTGCATTTGGGGTTTTTTGACAAAATCACCAAAGCTAGCATAAGAACGTAGGGTCGTCACGTTTAAAGATCGCAAACAGTGAGCGGCTTGCTATTGCTTGCTGTCCCATATTATGTCCCACTAGATATACCTACTATCTGGAGGTGTAGCGCAGTGAATGTGAGAAATAGTTTCATAGGACCAGTTGCTTACGATTTCATTGACAACTTCGCTTAGAATAGCATTGCGGTAGCTACCAGTGCGGGTGAGATAATTTTGACCGTTTCTTAGATGTTATTTATCTCGCACCGGCGGGAATTCTGTTTATATTTATGAATCTGTATTTTTTTACATATATTTATGTAATAAGAATATATCTAAAAAGAATAAAAGATATATAATAAAATGTATTATAATGATAAAAAGGATAATAATAAATAATTATTCTAGATAAATGACACAACGCCATCTAGTTTCAATGTAAGCAAAGCTTTTACTATGAAAACTCAACGCCGGGAGGCGTACAAGCATACGGTCCACCTGATGTAAAGTGGTTACCGTAGTCTATGAATCCTGGTAATCATTAAGTATTACTCGCGTGATGCCACCTCTGCTGCTAACACAGCAACTACTTAGCTTACTGGTGACTTCGCTCCCTTGCAGGAACTCAACAACCCTCCAGGGAGATGTTATGGGTGCGGTTATCTGTCAAGCGAAGGTACTTCCCCAGACGGGCTGCTTAGATGCACCCTACCTCTCTTAAAACCACCCAAACCAACACAAACAGACATGTTCATGCACACAAATGTTTGTCTTGTATGGGAATCGAACCCACGAGTGTTGGTGTCAAAGTCGCGTTATTAACCGCGGCGCCACCGAGCTCATCATTGTTCAATTCGTCATAGGCAATTCTCTTAGTATTACCATCATTCATAAGCTACGGTAGCCGCTTACCAACATTAATAAGAAATAAAATTCCGAGCTGCATCAAGAAAAAGACATTACTGCATTACTTGTTATGGCGAGGACATGTAGACCTAGTTATTTTGTTTAAACAAAAGCCCGCTATAAAAAGATATATTGAAAATAGAGTGACTCGAAAGATTACGGAGGTTGTAGTTATTACTTATAAACTCTTGCCACAGTAGACATATACAGAGTGTAGGGTAACATAAATGAAAAGTCTGAATTCGTCGCTCGTACATAGAGACGCGTAGCTATACGATTATAGGCAAAGTTCGCGGCAGCTGGCACTTCAAGCCAAGTGGTCACGTCTTTGTAAATGGCCGCACACTATTCGCGAGCTTGAAAAGTGGCAACGCTATCGCTCTAACGCGACTGCTAATAATTATATCAATAAATTCTTAAATTGTTATACCAGAATCTTGCCATCTATTACCTACGTCTTACCCAAACATATCCTCTGTTAATTCACTAAGGTTGGTTACTCTGTAAATTCAAACAATATTAGCTGGCCATTGGCGAAGAAGAAATACCGAAAGGAACTTGTCAATATAGGTCTCTTTTAAAATTGTCAATTAGATAGATTTTCGTCAATTCTATAATAAGCCCTTTTACTGAGAGTATTTTAATGTGCTTTTTGAATACATTGTCAGGAAAGGACAGAACTATTTCAAACAACTTATTATAAATTCGAATACAATTTACAAGAAAAGATCTACCAGTCCTAGCAAGCCGATGTACCGGCATACACAATTTATTTCTACCTTAAGTTTTTCACTGAAAACGACTTAAATTTTTTACGGACATACATTATGTTTCCATAAATATATTGAGAAGTAACAGTGAGGGTATTTATTTCTTTGAACAGTTGCCTGAGGGATTCTCTGGAGCCCATGTTATAAATAGAGCAAATGGCTCTTTTTTGTGAGTTAAAAATTGTCCCAATGACAGCCGCTATCTCCGATTATGTTATAGTCCTCCAAAAATTTCTTTGCTTACTTGAAAGTAGTTTTATAACCCATATTGTACCTACTTTATTTATATGAAGATGTACATGTAGAATCAGGACTACAGTTTTAGAAAACCCATTTCTTTCTGATATATCTTTTGTCATCAGCCGTCAGTCTATCAGAATTTCTTCTTCGACCACCGTGACGACATCTGCAGCGATTGTCTTAAAGAATCGACCGGAACGAGGTTCGTCGAAATTTACTTTACAGAAAAACTGCATCGAAATGACATCTTTTTGGGGGGAGGGGGTTGTAGTTACCGGTAAAATGTTGAGGAATTGCTGTATTAACAGTAGGGTGCGATAATTCCAGAATTACCTAACGATTGTCATATGTAGAAAACGCCGGGATCGACGACGTAACTTGCCCTTCAGCACACATAAATTGGATACAACTAAACCCATCCATGGATAGCCTACGATCGACACTACTTAACTTGAATATTCCATTAGACTGATACGCGCGTTCACGGCACCGAGCTTCATATATCTCTATAAACTTTATCTTTATTACCGTATATGAGTAAATGACCATGGATACATACATCGTAATATTCGTGACACGAAACTGAACCATATATTTGAATAACTATTGGCAGGAGCAAAGAGACCACACAACGAATTCACAGCGCATTGTACTCCCAGGAACGCAATTTTCTATCTGCAACATGCAATCATAGACTATATTATTTGGGCCCAGAGTCTATATTTGATTGTATAAAGCCATGTCGTAGTAAGTGGTAATATTCCAGTATACGCCACACCTGTCACAATAACGACGACAACCGAATAACAAACTGACATCACACTAGAAACA
The DNA here is from genome assembly GCA_947507595.1 of Pyralis farinalis. NCBI lineage: Eukaryota > Metazoa > Arthropoda > Insecta > Lepidoptera > Pyralidae > Pyralis > Pyralis farinalis. The sequence continues at coordinate 22,263,584 of OX382270.1, forward strand.
CATTTTTCCGAGATTCATAGAGTAATAAAATAATTTAAAACGTCCCCGTGACTAGGATGTTTCCTGGAGTCTTGCCAGCGCAGCGGGATACAACGTTATCCCTACTGGATAGCAAACTTTAAGGAGAACCCTCGAGTAAGTTTGGTGTTATTATAAAATGTAAAGAGGATAAGGAACTCACATTTTTAGATAGTTTCAAAGTACTATTATGGCAGTTGTAAAATTTTAGAACCGTATATAATCTTACGTGAATCTAATATCAATAGCTAACGTGGGCTACTTTATAATATAGGTATTATGTGTAAAAGGAAAGTTTCAAAAGGAGTTGCATATATTACCGTTAACGCTGTGACTGTCCAAAATAAAATTGAAGGCTAAGTGCCAAAATAATATAGACAACACATAATCAATCATGAAGTCGCTGAAAGGAATCAAAAAAGTGGCTTTCCAAAATGATGTCGGATTTTTCTAAACTAAAGATTTCTTTGCATTCAATTGTGCGCTGATGTTGATTTTTTTTATGCAACGTCGGAAGGCATACAAGCATACCGTCCACTGTAAAGCGGTTACCATAGCCTATAAACGCTTGTAATACATTAAGTATCACTCGCGCGATGCCTTCTCAGCTGTTAACAAAGCAACTCCTTAGGAGCTTACTGGTGACCTCACTCACACGCAGGAACACAACAAACTTCTAGGTAGCGAGTTGGAGGGACTACACCAGACGGGTTGCTTTGATGCGCCCTACCTCTCTTAAAATATCCAGACTAAGACAAAACAGACATGCATGTTCATGCACACAAATGTTTGCCCTGGGTGAGAATCGAACCCACGAGCGTTGGTGTCAAAATCGCCTCATTCACGACTGCATATATTGTTTTAGTACTCAGCCTTCATTCGTAATGTATTCGGAAATAGTGCAGTGCTATGTCTTCATTATTACTTACTTTACTTATTGAGTATCACTGTACTAGAGAGGTAACCTACACTATGAAGTTATAATACTATATAATAATTAATGTACAATTAATCTAAAAGTATTGAACAAGTGAGTTATGTATAAAACTTCCTTCCTTAAATACTTCCTTAGGAGTAGCTGTATTAACAGTGTAGGTGGCAACCCGCGAACAATGGTTATTGTATACTGCATATGTCAATAAGCAACTGTAACCACTGCAAACGTTGTATAAAAATATTTACTCTCATCGTTCCACATAAGGACTACATTTAAATCATGATTTCATGTAAACGTTTAGACAGGAATGCATGAATACCGACTGCAAAAACATCTGCTATGAAAAGATGTAGTAAAAGGTAGCGTGAAGAAACATCTTGCGGGTCAGCATGGCAGCGTCAACTGACAGAACACTGTGTAGTCTTTTGTCATTTGCAGTTGCGATTTGGGCTCCTCTTTCGCTTACCATCAGACAATGCGGAGCCACTATGCTGAACTTATAAAAAAAAGATACAAGAGCGGTTAAAAGACTAAATGTCAACTATGACTAACTGTCAAATATTTAGTATTAGTTACAATTAATACTTTATGTTTAGCTTAAATTATCTTTAGATTAAATATGTTTATTCTATTTACACTTTACATATTTATTTACACATTTTGACGAGCTCGGTGGCTCAGTCGTGAATGACGCGACTTTGACACCAACGCTTGTGGGTTTGATTTCCACACAAGACAAACATTTGTGTGCATTAATATGTCTGTTTGTCTTGGTCAGAGAGAGAGGTAGGGTAATAACAACTCCCTAGAAGATTGTTGTGTTCCTGCGTATGAGTGAGGTCACCAGTAAGCTCCCAAGGAGTTGCTGTGTAAGCAGCAGAGAAGGCATCGCGCGAGTGACACTTATCAAAAGCGTTAATAGGCTACGGTACCCGCATTACATCAGGTGGGCCGTATGCTTGTATATATCCCGACGTAGTATAAAAAAAAACTTAATTCTATTATAAGCTTATATGCTATATTTTCCCTTGAATCAATAGTAGGTTTATGCAAGACGTCAGTTGGCACATGTTGCAGCGTATTGAATTAAGCATCATCTGGCTTGATATTGGAATAGTTGGCATCTGAGCACGCCATGTGCGCTACGCCTCATGTATCATTCAGTCGAAACCTGCATCCAATCGCCTCTACATTTAGGTTATAGCTACCACTTACGTGATAAATTGGTGCTTGAGGAAACTTGTAGTATCATCACAGAAGCATGTGTTACGTTCCTATGAGATTTTCTAGCTGGCTACGAACGCTCATGTAAAATGCATGCGGGACACTATCTGTAATTGCAGGAGCAATTTTTGCACCGCGTGATTGTAATTTACTGTCTCAGTGCGAGCATTTTCACGTCGCAGCATTGTCTCAGGGAAGATGTTTTTGTTTTCTCTCTTACTTGTCTTATTGTTTGTGATTTTATCAGTCTGAATGTTTTATTTTTTGATTGCGAAACGTTTATTTACGTAGTCCAAATGGAACAAGAATATTGTAAATCGATTGCAAATGAAAAGTAGAGTGATCTAATATTTTTATTATAAAACAATATTTTTTTAGGTAGCATAGACGTAGTTTGTATAAGTAATATGCATAATAAAATGAAATCGGATTGATCGGAGATTGGATTGATTGCTCAACTTCAATAAATTTGAGTATTAGTTTTCATTTGATTACTTTTTACTTTATCTTAATTTGCTAATGACTTCACATGGCTAATTTCAGAGTACATTCATAAAAATCTGATTAAAAAATAGCTATAATATAAAAAGATAACTAATTTTGGGTTGCAATTTAGGAACTTTTTATCATCTTTAGACTTCACGAAAATCGTAAGTACCAACCCGTGAGTTTCTCACACAAAAGCAAAACTACAAAAATACAGATGAATGATTATCCTACTTTTCTTCTTTCTTCAATTCGGTTACTTAATTATGCAATTACACATACATGCAAAACACAACTAATAAGAAAAGACAAGTTTGTACTAGCAGACCCCTGTATTAGAGTTAATTTTGCAATTTCCCCGCATAATGTGACGAAGCAGTTCGGACACAACAGGAGGATATGGCGGATATGGCAGTAAATTATTCACACCTCGCGATGCATTGTCCTAATAGATTACCGCTGCTGCTGTGTCATACCAGAGCAATATGCATTATATGAGAACCGTGACCATTTCCTATTAAATGGAGATAATTGGAATTCCTGTCAAGTGTGAAATTGCTGTCTGGAGACAGACGGGACTTCAGACATCTCTTGCAATATATATGGGATTTAATCAAATATCTTGTTTTGATGTTTTGACTTGTTTGAGTGGAATTGTAGATTGTTGTTCTGTTATATCCGAATATAATAGTAACAATTTACGAATATTGAAATACATGGTACTCTTTTAGACCTTTTTATCCATGTTTGCTTCTACGATGTCGGGAGCAAACATGCATACGGCCCATCTGATACTAAGCGGTTATATTGTATGCAATATAAGAAGTATCACTCGCGCATTACTATAACAAAGCAACTCCTTAGGAGCTTACAGATTTGTTATTTGCGATCTTATAATAGAGTTCTCCAATTGGATTGCTTTGAAGCACCCTAATTCCCGAGCAATATCGTTTGTTAAATAGCAAGGTACACGACGTGCAGATGACGTTGAGTTTGACTCTAAAGACTATAGTGAGTTACTTACACATCAAGTTAGATTATGTAGATATTCATACTTTCCATGGTTCATACATAACCAGTACGTAATATGTATGAATCAATAGTTATTCTTCAAAAGAAAAGTTAAGAACCCCATTGATCTGCTTATGATTAAAAAATCAAAAACTTATCGATACACCGTTCAATGTACTTTGCAATATATTGTTGTATACCAAGTCAGAAATACATTTCATTGCAATTCAATCGCGATTTTATAGTCTTTTATCAGCACTTGCTAGCTCATGCGTCACTTTTACCTATATATTACCAACATAGAGAATCTTTATCATAAAATCACATCGTTCTAAGCATAGATAACAGAAACAATGGGAGATGTGACATACCACGCGAGTTTACACCGGGACGGTTGTCGCCGAGTTTCACCCCACCATAAAACACTCACACACTTAAATAAATAAAAAATATCATTCTACGCACACAAGTACAACGACATACATTTGTTAAGGCGCTGTAATTGGATGTTTATTTAAACAACACCCAAGTAAGCACGCACTACTACATTATAAAGCGGCAGAAACAAGCGGCCGTATCTCGAAACTGTACACACAGTGAACGAATAATATTACTCACTTTACATTGCGTGTTGGTAAACGAGTGGTGGCGACTGCGTAATGGTAGAAAAGCAATGTATGATTAAGAATGAGAAATTTGATATTTATAATTTGTATCGTGGTAAGGCCCTGGTAGAAATGGCGTCAGTGAATTTTTGAAATTAATTCTGTATTTATGCTTATAAAACGTAATATTATTTGTACTTATAGGTGATAAGTGATTCCATTTGATTTAAAGTTAACCACTGCACTTCTATTTTTGCAAAAAGGCAACAGCACAACTTGGTATTTTGCTAAAACAAGGAGCAACGTATCTCAATCGAACTTGATTGCAACTAACTAACTGTTCTTGGTAATGTTCTCGTTTTGAGCATATTGCGGCGACACCAACCACGCCCCCTTGTCACATCTCCCTTTGTTTCTGTTATCTATGGTTCTAAGTATGAACCGAGTACATAATGATCACACTACAAATCTCGTTACTTTTCTGAACTAACACTATTGGATTCCCTTTCACATTAGAATGCAGAATATGAAATATTCTACATGTTTTCATTGAATTTATAGGTATTTCCATATCTAATTTCTATTAGAATATTTTATACAAGACAAAGTACAAATTATTAATAACTTCATATTAATAATTCACATATAATTGCGAGGTCCAAAAACAGCTGATTAATAAGATGTACCGCTTCTTGGCTAGTAGTAGTGGCTAATTACATACCAGTGAAGTTATTAACCTATCATTAATTGCCAATGATAAGATGAAGAGCTTGATTAGACGTTTGCCTTTCAAGTTTTTATTCTAATGATTATATAAGATTTTGTGAATATCGAATTATTTTATGTACAACCCTAATAACCTAACTTCTCTGCTATATTTTCATTCCCATCAACATTATATAACACAGACACAGATTGCAAATATTTGCCACCAATACAAATACTTAGATGTTGTAATGTGGGCTTTGGAACACTATTATACAACAGATTTCAGCTATTAAAGTAAATTTAGTAAAATAATGAGTCTACTCTCTCCTTTGCAAGACATACAGTAGTTTCTTAGTACGTATTTGTGTACTTCATGTCAAATCCCTTGCGGGGTAGGCAGGGAGATTAAAGCACCACGTGACTCAATTCTTACACACCTCACTCGTATCTTTTGATTTGGCGCGTAGTTATAGAGTTATAGATTTTTGGGTACTTGGTACGTGTTATTCACACAAGCCACTTTCTGAGTAAATGGGTCGCCATCCTGTACTAATTGCTTCCAAATTGAAAGTGCAGAGCGTAGTCGAAGTAACTAAAAGGAATTTTGGCAACTATGCCTAAGCGGTAATTAGTAATATTCCCCAAATTAAATATTTTAATTTGGAGATATTCATGAGGATATCACAATATTGTTTTATTTTAGTTTTTAATGATTTTTATTTTTATTTATTTTATACTGATACTAACACAAACAATTATACGAATAGTTGATAACGTCAACTTTAGTCCTTTCAATACAATAGAAGTTTTTAGTTTGTGAAAGACACAAATAAACCTAGCTTTTTGTTTCTGGGATTATGCGACCTGTTAAATACAGCATAAGACCATCTCTTTCAAAAGAACCAACAATCTGGTTATTAAAAGTATCACATTATTCCTTTTGGAAGTCTCAGTAGATCTCCATCTCATTTTAGGCCAGCTTGTTACCAGCTGTAGGTATAACCTGGAACTCATAATAAATTGGCTTAAATTGTACATACTCAGCCTTCTGAAGCGACCAGATTGCTGCTTTTTGGCAGAAATGAAAATGGTAATAGTACATTCATCATCATCATTTCAGCCTGTACTCGTATACTGCTGGATATAAGGCTTTCTCCATGGACTCCCCATAAATTTCTTCAGGTCGTCGCTACATTAAGTGGTGAATAGTTCCACACCGAGCGCATCAGTACGCGCAGGAGACGCACATGAAAAATTACCATTCGATCTCATCAGTAGTTATATCTTCATCGGGCGCCGTCAACGTGAAGTGAGAATACATTTCTTCAAAATTTTTGCTCCACCGTTCTAACACATCTTGAGACCAATGCACAGAGGAGTGAGACATGGATGCATGGTCCCTCACTATGGGCCTCATACAAATGCTCAAGGTTGCACAGCATGCGATGTAGAGAGCCATGCTCGGAGTTTCTCTGCGAGATAGGCTCAGAAATGAGCACATCCGTAGCAGAACTGGAGTTACCGACGTGGCTCTAAGGATCAGCAAGCTGAAGTGGCAGTGGGCTGGCCACATAGCTCGGAGAACCGATGGCCGTTGGGGCAGAAAGGTTCTCGAAATGCGACTATGAACCGGAAAGCGCAGCGTGGCTCACAACACGATGGAAAGACGATCTTGTGAAGATGGCAGGAAGCCGTTGGATGCAAGCAGCACAAGACTGATCGCTGTGGAAGTCTAAGGGTTCCTTACCTATGTTCAGCAGTAGACGTCTTTTGGCTGATATGATGATGAGATGTACGAATGTACTCCTTATACTTTCTTCTTGAAATATTTCGTTCATTATCCTTTCAAGATCCAAAAGTGCTACGCACTCGCCAGTGTCTCCACTTCTTGAGAAAGCCCACAACCAGATAGTTGTTCTTTCCAAGAATCAGGGTCTCTAATGGCTTTTGTATCCATTATATTATTTCAGAGACGTCTATCTATTAAAATCAAATCAACCACACTTTTTTGATCATTCCGTGTCCATGTATATGATACATTGGGATAAGACAGACTAATAAAATGAACAGAGTAGCAGCGGTAAACGTTTATGCACATTTATGCTTCTCAGACAAAGGAGCAGCGCTTACACGTTGTACTAATCATAGCTCTAAAGCATTATTAACATCTCATCCAATTTCTAGTGAGATTACGCTTTAGAAAGAATAAACATTATCTACACTTTTGTCTGGCGGTCTTCTGTAGGGTAGAAGTACTAACAAAGCAGTGTTGTTCCTTATAGTATTAAATATAGCTGTGCAAAACCCCTATTAACCCACCAAAACTAGTGAAAATATCACACGTAACGAGCCTCTGCATAAACAATAATATTGATTTTCGCTCAAGTTTCTCATTCCAAATTATAGCAAAATAACATTATTTGCCCCTCATATATCCCCTTTGATGTTTCCATGATGTTTTCCTTAAGGAACGGAATTGAATTCTGGCATCATTCGTACCCATTATTTTGTTTCGATACCACTTATCTTTTTGCCCTTTTATATTTTGTTTATAAGAATATATCTCAAGGGATGGAATGCCTCATACGAATATAATAAAATATATACGTATCATAATCCATTCCAATTGTTAAATCCCATAAAGACTCTCTACAAGAACGTGCTCTGTACGTTGCACACATAGATGAGCCCGATGGCTGATGGTTTGTAATGGCGAGTTTAGCCCCAAGAGGCATTCGATTTCTGCCTAAAACGAACATTTGTTTGCATGAACATATATTGACTTGGGTATTTTTAGGTATCACACTGTGTATTTTATTGGGAAGTAAACAAGCATTATTCGTTTATGGTGGTAAATGAGCATTATCTGTTAATGGTAGTGAATCAACATAACCAAAGCTCACTGGTCGAGCGGTTAGTAGTGACTTCTTTAACACCAAGGCTTGTGAGTTTGATTCACATACAAGACATATTTTGTGTGAATATTTGGGTATTTTTGAGAGAAGTGGGCCACATCAAAGTAGCCCGAGTGGTGAAGAACCGCCTCTTCACTAAAAACCGTAGCCAAATAGTAACTCCCTGGAGAGTTTTTCTGCAACTGAGCGTAGTTACCAATAAGTTCCTAAGGGGTTGTGGTTTTAGCAACGCGCGCTCGATATTTTCTGTACTGCAAGTGTTCGTAGGCTTCGGTAATCAATTTATATTCAGTGTTAGATATGCATGTATTTAACGACATTATATAAAAAAAAATTAGAATTTATTTAAAATCAACATAGATTTTTCCACAACTTGGCGCCATATGACAATCCGTTGAGAAGCTACCTCCTGGCAGTACAGCATGGCGTGGGCGGCTGTTCCTTCCTCCGCTAGACTGCTCTGCATAGCAGATTGACCGTCACACCTACAGAAAGTGTTTGTTAAAAAGGAAAGGTCATGTCTGGTAATTGCCCCCGTTATAAGGCGTATATCTTGCCTTGTTAACTATAAACGTCGGCGCGAGATACACTCATTGCATTGTACTGTTTGTAATCTGGTTTACTTCCCCACCGTATTTGTCGTTCATAATATTCATAGCTCGGTTGAATTACCTTTTAACTTTTTCCGTCGTTTTTCGAGCTCCGGCCCTCTATTTGTTGCGACCTTTGGACGATGTTGATGGGTTAGTTAGTGGGTATGCTGTGTGGTAACTCTGTATAATCGCTGCTGTTAGGGCCATTACTTAACTTAGGGTGTTCTTAATTTTTGTAGTTACACATGTAGTTATGTAAGAAGTGGTATGTCTACGTAAACTTGAGTTGTACAAATACATATTTTACCCGTGCTGCTGTGCAGACCGCATATTTCCCAGTTCCTGACCCACGGCTCTTGAATCAGGGCAATTACTTTATTGTTTTTATTCAACCACCGACGCAATTGAGCCGCTGCAGTGCGACTGTTGTGAATGTTAGTCTGTATGGTACTAACATGAGTCACAGAATGGTCTGCCTACATTGATGTTGGCCGTTCCCGCCTTCAGCTCCTTTTACAGGTCCAAATCACACTTCCTTTCTATCTAGTCTTTCCCCAATTCTTCGCGGGAAGACATGGTGTCTTGGCCATTATCGTTTTGACTGATAGTTTTCTGAGGCACCGCATCCTTGATTCCAGCAAAACTGGAAGAGTTTGCGGGTACGGCTTTTCCTTTTAAATGTAATTATTTAAGTTTGATATAGGTACAATTGTCGTTTAAGCGCTAATCCAACCTAGAAAAATGGACTTTGTATGATTTCCACAATACAGACCAAGAGCCTAGTGTGGAAGTTATTGTAAATGCTTTTCTGGAATCTTAGTCTACCAAGTGTAAAATATCAATACTGTATAAAACCTTATATAACACGTATATAGCACTCTGCAACCTGATTTATGTAATAGATTTGTTACTTGGTTAAATAAAGATTATTATTATTCATTTATTTAATTATTCTCTTATTAGTTACATTTTTAAATATAAAATATATAAAAAAATACATTTAAAAATATAAAAAACAGAATTCCCCCGATAGCGGGAACAAGGTCCAAACTATCGGTGGTCAAAATCACAGAGACAGAAACCTCCTCACAATACGTGCCGTCGCAAGGAGAACTGCCTTCTGTATCTGGCGCTTGATCCAGCTTCCCAACGCGAGCCTCTTAAGATGTTGGTCGAGGCTTTTCGCTATTAAACCATTGGCCGTCACAACGATCGGAACAATAATTGTTGAATCGACATCCCACATGTCGGTAATCTCGTGAGCTAAATCAAGATAGTTTGTTTGTTTATCTTTTTCAGCTTTCACAAGATTACTGTCATGTGGAACAGCGATGTCAACAATCACTGCTTGCCGCGTTGATCGATCTATTAATACAATATCAGGTTTATTAGCTACAACAGTCCTGTCAGTAATAATAGATCGATCCCAGTTTTATTCCGGTTTAGGGAGGGTCGTATTGCTATGACAGCGGATATTAAGGAGATGTTTCCTCAAGTTCGGATAAGGGAGCAAGACAGAGACGCCCTCCGTTATCTATGGAGACCAAACGAATCTCTTCCTCTAAAAGAATACAGAATGACAGCTATTCCTTTCGGTGCTAGTTGTAGTCCTTTCATAGCACAATTTATTAAAAATAAAAATGCCCGTGAATACGAACTTACGCATCCGAAAGCAGTGGCAGCCATTTTGTACAACCATTACATGGATGACTACATCGACTCGCTTGACTCTGTGGATGAGTCGGCCCGACTCGCAGCCGATATAGTCACCATTCATGGAGCCGCCGGTTTTGAAATGCGAGGTTGGCTTTCAAATGACCCTAAAGCTTTGGATTTAGTTCCTATAGATTTGCGAGCTGCTAGGCCATCAGAAATAGATCTCGCTAACTTCTCCAACTGTGTTAGAACTTTAGGGATGGCGTGGGATCTTTACAAGGATATCTTAGGTTTTAGAACAGACGATTCTGAAACAACATTACGACCACTTACAAAACGCAAAGCTCTATCACAACTCATGAGAGTTTATGATCCGTTAGGTCTTTTGGGCCCCCTAGTAGTAAAGGGTAGAATACTTTTCCAACAGGCATGGAGACTCAACGTTGATTGGGATACTGAGTTGCCATCTGCTGAGGTATCTAAATGGTTGGACTGGTTTCAGGAGCTTAAACATGTGACATCTTTAAAAATTCCTCACTGGTACTCCGCGAACACTGAACCATCGTACCGGGAGCTACATGTTTTTGCGGATGCAAGTGAACTGGCCTTTGCTTGTGTGGCCTACTGGCGGTTAATTTACCCAAATGGTGATATAAAGCTTACTCTATTATCAAGCAAAGCTAGAGTCGCACCACTGAGACCAGTCTCTATACCTCGCCTAGAGCTCCAGGCGAGTCTAATAGCTTCTCGGCTCGCCGTTACCATAAGGGACAGTCATCGTAAAAAACCTATACGTACTTTTTTGTGGAGCGATTCAATGACTGTCCTCTAATGGTTGCGAAGCGACGCCCGTTGTTATAAACCTTTCGTCGCCCATCGTTTAGGCGAAATTTTGGAAAACTCTTCTGTTACTGATTGGCGTTGGGTTCCGACGAGTGAAAACGTAGCTGATGATGCCACTAGGACTCACCCGATCAATTTGGACTTGTCGCATAGATGGTTTTGCGGTCCGTCTTTTCTATTTAAGTCGTCAGAGGACTGGCCGCAAGAGCCATCTAATATCGCTCCAGTTTGCGAGGAGCTTAAATGTAAACCCAGTGAGTTGGTAGGTCTTACTTCCGTCGTCGGTACGCCAATGCCAACACAAATGACAACAATAAATAATTTTCTTTTCTATTTCAATTTCTTTCACCAGTAACAGCCATTTTTGATCATTTTAGTAACTGGCTCCGTTTGTTACGTGCCACGGCGCGGGTACATAATGCCGCAGCACTTTTTGGCAAACCTTTGGCACGACTTCGGAATTCTAAATTACCTTTTGATAATACGCGTTCAACGTCCACTACTCTAATGCCTCTGACTTCTGAGTCCTTGCAAGCCGCAGAAAGGCACATTTTGCAACGCATTCAATTGGACAGTTTTACAGAAGAATTCAAATGCATTACTGCTGGTCAACCGATTTCAAAGAAGAGCCGTCTTATTAAACTAGCGCCAGTGCTTGGTGATGACAAATTACTTCGACTTGCTGGAAGAATTAAATTCGTAGTAGGAATCGACTCAGATGCTCGGACACCAATTTTATTAGATGGTTGTCATTCAGTCGTCAAGATGCTGATCATGCACTATCATGTAAAAGCTGGCCACGCAAACAACGAATAGGTAACGAAGAGGTTTTGTACGAATTTTATTTTACCGAAAACCTACAGTATTTTTTTTATTTTATATATTTTCATTGGACCGAAAATTTAATTGACATATTGCTGAAATTTCGATTTTCGTTTGTTATTTGTTTCGAATTGTTATTTTTTTACAACATCGCCTACGAGCGCTTGTAAACATTAAGTATCACTCACGCGATGCCACCTCTGCTGCTCACATAGCAACTGCTTAGGAGCTTTTACTGGTGACGTCATTCACACGCAGGAACAGAAGAGCCCTCCAGAGAGTTGTTATTAACGGTAATTACCGGTAATAAACGAACTTCGGCAGAGATTCTGGCTCGTCAATTTGAGGAATACTGTGAGAAGTGTAGCTCACCGATGCCGATTTTGTCGTTTTCGCAAGACACTGCCACTTAGTCCTCCTACTGGCGACCTACCCCTTCAAAGATTGGCCCATCATCGTCGTCCATTTTCATTCACAGGTCTCGATTACTTCGGACCATTACTGGTTACAGTGGGACGACGCCATGAAAAAAGATATGTTGCCTTATTCACTTGCATGACTTCCAGAGCAGTTCACTTGGAGATTGTCCACAGTTTATCCGTCGATTCGGCTATAATGAGTACCAGGAGATTCATTTCTCGACGTGGCACTCCAGAAACTCTGTATTCAGACAACGCAACGGCATTTGTTGGAGCTAACCGTCTGCTCAAGGAGTTCTACGCCACAGAGGTCCAAGATTTTGCTGGAATTCAAGGAATTAAGTGGAGTTTCATCCCAGCAGCAGCACCGACTTTCGGAGGGGCATGGGAGAGGCTGGTCAGGAGCGTGAAGACAGCATTAAAAGCAACACTCCATGACAGAGCTTGTAAAGAAGAAACTTTCGCAACCCTGCTTACCGAAGCCGAGGCAATAGTAAACTCTCGCCCACTGATTCATGTATCTGTAGACCCAAATGACCCACAAACATTGACACCTTTCCATTTCCTAATTGGTTCTTCATCAAATCGATTACATGGTCAAACGCTGGATGATAGCGACCTTATGAGACGCTCGGACTGGAAAAAGGCATTGCGATTAGCAGACCATTTCTGGAATCGCTGGGTCCGAGAAGTACTTCCGTGTATGCAACCCAGAAACAGTCAAGCAGGTGCTGATAGTGGCATAAACATTGGAGACGTTGTAATCGTCGTTGACCAGTCGCTACCTCGGGGAACATGGCCAAAAGGCCGAATAGTTGCAAAATACCCAGGGAAAGATGGGGTGACCAGAGTTGTGGACGTTGGTACCTCAGGGGGTACGCTACGCCGGCCGCTCATAAAAATTGTAAAGCTACAAACAGATGTGGACTAAACTGTGTCGGCTGGTGCAGCAAGCCTGCACGGGGTGGAGGATGTTGTGAACTCCTTAGAAAAAGCTTATACTTTTTTATATAAAAGAATTTATTGTTTTGTTCTTTTTCTGTTGTTATTATTATACGGGCGCCGGACCAGTTCACACTGTACTCAATAAATCGGTTACGCCAGTTTGACTAACTAAGAACCTGGTAGATCCACGCCATACTTCCCTGGTCCATCGCAAAACTTCACGTATAAAGAACCTATGCCATAGGCCAGTTGGCGTCCATAGGTGTGAAGGTCCTTCGCAATGTCTTTGAAGACGAGGGCAACCACGACGGTATCAAAGTGTTCGATACTGTTGTGAAACACCCATCGGACCACCGACTCCCATGGGTTCTGGAAGCGCAAACACCATCCTATCACCTTTAGAGACTCCCAAACATCCGGTACGCTCACCGAGACATCAAATCCAATGGTGGCTGCTTGATGAAGCCAAATCCCAGATGTTCGTTTCAACTACTGGCGATAAGTGCGCCGGTATTAACGACGAACCTGTCCAGCACTACTACTATAGGATTCAGGCGACCATTGTAGAAGCTGCGAAGGCCATGTTGGGCACAGCCAAGGGTGGGCGCATGTGTGAGAAGGAGAGTTGGTGGTAGAACGGCACAGTCCAGAGAGAGATAAGGGTGAAGAGAACCCTCTTTAAAAATGGAAAGGGTTCAGATCTCCTGAAGACCACGATGCGTACAAAACTGCAAAACGTAGCCCACTGAGAGCTATTGCCAGAGCCAGACGAGATAATTTACAAACCATATATGATAAGTTGGAATCGTCTGAGGGGAAGAATATATCTATGTGAGCTTCTACCACTGCCACTGCCACCACTAACTAATAAAACCGGCCAAGTGCATGTCAGGACACGCACAGAGTAGGGTTCTGTATTTCCACACTGACTATGTAGTTGGCCCCTGTGGACCGTTACTACGTCACCGAAAGGGAGAGTAGGGTTCTGTATTTGCTTCGCTTTAGTAAGATTGTTGTAAACGAAATCACAGCGCGATGTAGTTTGTGAACAATGCTATCTAGTGTAAATATCGGAATTAAAATTATGAATGAAAGTCAAATGCACTATGAAATTGCCTATGTATCGCGGGTGATAGGAGTTCCAATACTTGGCCGTTCAACTTAAAAACTAGGAAGCGAAACGCTTAGTGCAGCTTAGTGCAAGTGCATATTCTATGACCTTTTCATAAAAGAAAATACATTTTAAAAGTTTGTCGACTATTACTCGTTAACCTGTAAAGCTTGCTTAGCCGTGATGGTCTTCCTTTTTTTTTCACTATATGGACTACTACTACATTTTATTTTACATTTCCAAATATAAAAGCTGGCATTTACACTTGAATCTAACAAAAAATTCAAATTTTAATATAAATATTTCGGAAACGGATCACTATATCGAAAAATGACCTGCCCAAACCCTCGAAAAAAACTATCTAATGACTCCCCACACGCTGGGGTGGGAGCAAATGAAAAAAATATCCCCACTTTACATGTAGAGGTAGGTAGTAGGTTAAAATTTTCTTTAACATTTTATTCCACCTCTTTGTCAGCATAGTTAATCAGTATATACATGCGAAACTACAACTTTCTAGTGTCAAGCGTCCCTGACCTAGGCCGCGAACAGACGAACGAACGGACAGACGGACGGACATAGCGAAACTATAAGGGTTCCTGAAGTTCTGAAGCAATTTATTAACCAAATTAACTATTTACTTCGATATCGTGTCGCACCTGGCAATTATGGAAAAAATCGGCCAAGTGCGAGTCGGACTCGCACACTAAGGGTTCCGTACCATTATCTATAAAAACGGCAAAAAAAAACATGTTTGTTGTATGGGAGCCCCCTTAAATATTTATTTTATTCTATTTTTTAGTATTTGTTGTTACAGCGGCAATAGAAATACATCATCTGTGAAAATTTCAACTGTCTAACTATCACGGTTCATGAGATACAGCCTGGTGACAGACGGACGGACGGACGGACAGCGGAGCCTCAGTAATAGGGTTCCGTTTCCTTTGGGTACAGAACCCTAAAAACATTAACAAGAAGCAGCTTAAATTTCCAATCGCAAGTCAAATAAAACTTAAGGCATGAGATTCGAATAGGTACCGTAAAGCGTAGATACGTGATTGATCAGGGGGCACGGCAGTGCCCCCGCCAAGTCGAGCGCGAAGCAAACACTGCCGTACCATCCTTTACTGGAACCATTTCGCCGCATTTTCAGGCCCCTATTTGAGAACCACTGGATAAGACCAGAACGCAGAAATTTTCGTCATCCAGTAAGCTATAATCACATACTAAAAATCCAAAATTTCAAGTCTGTAGGTCATTTAGTTCCGAAGTTAAGCGAAAGCAAAGTTTCGCATTTATGACACTCACTCATGATCATCAAAATAGAACTAGTACTTCCCATAAACTCCGAGAGCTGAAATTTGGTACAGAGTTAGGGTTTAATGGCCACATAAAGGGAAAACTATAAAAACTAGGATAATCGAAGATCTGGAGTACCTGGTGACAATGATTAGAAAACACAAGAGCCCAACCAAACTATTAGAGATCGACATACCGCCTTTACAAAAAATGTTCAACTTGGTGGGCCGCTTCATTTGATGTCAAAAATCGAAGGTCTGAAGTATCTGATGAAGAACCCTCAGCTGGTCTCAGCTGTATTAGAGATATGAAAATGCCCCCTTCTACTATGAGAAAAAAACTGTGTCAAATAAGAACAAATAAGAAAATATAATAAAATAAATCAATATGTCCACGTTTCTACAAAAAGAAGTAAAATCCCACCAAAAACATTCTGTAAAAAACTAGCCAAGTCTCGACGGAGCTACTTGTTTATCTCTAAAAAGTAATGAAATCTAGACAAAGTCGTGCCAAGTATAAGGTTCCTTACTGCGATTTCTTTATTATTATAGTTAATGTTGTGTGACTTGGCCGTTGTACCCTTCAAGGGTACAAAACCAGGTGCTCCATGACGCCATTGCACCAATCTGTCGCCAGAACCGCTACCCATTGACGATGGAAAATTGCCACTTGGAAAACGTTGATTCAATAACCAGTCAATTGTAGGCTTGATAAAGCTGCGGATTTCAATAATACTTACGTATAGGCGAGCCTGAAACAAACAATATAAAAAAATATTTCCAGTACAGACGGACTTCTAATCATTGATAGAAGTCCGTCTGTACGTCTATTATATGTTAGATCAGTGGTCGATTTGACGCTCCAAAAAGAAGAGAGCAGAAGTCAGCATTGTCAATGCTGAATGCATGTGTTGCACAATCAACAACAGCCTAAAATGAGACACTAGCGTCCAATTACCAATACCAGTATGGGCTATTATCTCGCTTAATAAACATAGGTAGTTACAACAGATATAACATTACGTGTAAACAAAATTGACTTGTACCCACTAACGTATAAAGAATTTTCAACGGCCAAGTCACACAACATTAACTATAATAATAAAGAAATCGCAGTAAGGAACCTTATACTTGGCACGACTTTGTCTAGATTTCATTACTTTTTAGAGATAAACAAGTAGCTCCGTCGAGACTTGGCTAGTTTTTTACAGAATGTTTTTGGTGGGATATTCTTTTGTCGAATGTTTTTAATAGCTTTAGTTCATAATTAACCTTTCATATTTTTAAATGATCTTGTAAAAGATCATATAATTTTAAGAATGGAGAATATTTTATTTTTGTTTATTCGTTATGAACATTGGTCTCACTATGAGGGATGCTGAAGACCGCACGAAATAGAGAAGTAAAAGTCGGAAAGCGGGCTCTGGGCTCGGAAGCGAATACAAAGGACGTGACCAGGATTAACGCTCGGATGATGATGCTCGTTATAAACATTATTTTTTCTTAACAATGTAAAGAGATCAATCTCTCAATTTGGTTTTTTTTATTGAAAATCGACGAGTGCAAATTTCTAATAAAATAATTCTAGATTTTCTTTTTTATACTACGTCGGGAGGCATATAAACAACCTCCTCCTGATGTTAAGCGGGTACCGTAGCCTATTAACGCTTGCGATATATTAAGTGTCACTCGCGCGATGCCTCCTCTGCTGCTTACACAGCAACTCCTTAGGAGCTTACTGGTGACTTCGCTCACACGTAGGAACACAACAATCCTCTAGGGAGTTGTTATTTGGCTTAAAACATCCAGACCAAGACAAACAGACATGTTCATGCACACAAATGTTGGCCTTGTGTGGGAATCGAACCCACGAGCGTTGGTGTCAATGTCGCGTCATTCACAGCTGAGTCACCGAGCTCATCAAAAACATAGGAAAATATAATTTTCTGATCATTCTTGAAGTTACCGCCCGTATGAAAGTGGGTCTTATCATAAATATCATAAAAAAACATAAAAATTATTACTTGTCATTGGGCACTCGCGGGAACTTAGACATGTTTTACGTTTTTTAAATTAAATTTTATTATTTTGTCATAGTTTTTGATTTCCTTCTTTACATTTACCAGTGTGTATTTATAAAATATTCGAAACCCTATTTGTTAGACATTCTCTAAATCAAATTTTATTATTTTGTCATAGTTTTTGGTTTCCTTCTTTACATTTACCAGTGTGTATTTATAAAATATTCGAGGTCCTATTTGTTGGGCACTATAATTTTGTTCATTAAAAAGCAAACTGGCACAAGTATAGTTATTGTTAAAACACCGTTCACAAAATGAACTGTGATAATATCACAACTTAAGTTAATTTGGTTTGTTTTATTAATCTGCAACTTAGTTATTAACTATAATTTCGGAAGACTAATAAAATTAACTAGCGATAAGGCGCACATGAGAATGGTGTAATAGCGGTTGGCATAATTATTGCACGTAAATTAAAAGCTAAATAATTAGCCTCATAAATATTAACAGTCGAACTTAAGATGCGGAAACGGAAGCGAACCACGCAACAGCAAATGTAGGCAGGAAAATAAATAGGCTTTTGAAGGGTTTATAATAATATACCTTAAATGAACTAAACCATTACAAATATACGTAGGAAACGATGTTAGTCCATTGCGTGCTATTACTCGTAGTTTAATTTTTCGTTTAAGTTAGATCCTTATTAAATTAGGTAGGTATTAGCAGACTATGGGTTGTCCTAGTATTGTTTTATGTTTTATGGACAGAGTTGACGTAAAATGCATATTTATTATAATATTTCTATTTCCAACATATGTCATGCTTTACCAAAAGGTATGCTATGTGCCCTAGAAAACGGCGAGCGTAATATGAGAATAACTGTGAATATTGAAACAGAGAGTAAGATATGTAAGGGCCGAGTTTAGTCCCCTCTGTCTACCCCGAAAGCGAATTGATGTGAACATATAGACAGATTGTACGTATCGTCGCTTAAGTTCTAACACCGCGTAACTCATAATGGTCGACTTTTCAGAAGAGGAAAAAAATCTGTTTCTTTTTGTATTATTTTATTATTCAATACAATTGTTTTAACTAAAAAAATGTATAGATAACGCGTCGACGTTGGATTAAATTCTTATTTTAGATTGGTCAAACGGTGCATCTTTCGATCCTCTATCGACTGACATACGTAACTCAAAACAACCATTTTTTGAGTTACTCGGTGTTAGAACTTAAGAGACGATTACATATCGTCTCTTAAGTTCTAACACCGAGTAACTCAAAAACTAATTTTATTTAAATTACTAATTCAGTTATAATTTTATAATAATCTTAATATTCATATTGTGTAATTCGATAATGCCCTTATGACTGTTAATAGCTCGAGCAGTGCTAGTCCAGTGGATAAGGAACCGACCAATTCAGAAAATAGCCCCGGTTCGAATCCAGACGGGGGCATGTACTACTAAATTGGTGTTTTCGGATTTATCACTTGTTTAGCGGTGAAAGAAAACATATTGAGAATACCCACAAGTCCAAGGAAACCTATTTCGAAAGAGGTGTGACCTAGTCTAAGAAAGATCTGGTTTTCCCTCTAGGTTTTCCCTCTAGGTAAAAAAGCAGTGTCTTCCCCAAATCCGTAGGGTTAGATAGCGGCGGATAGTCCTGAATGGATGGATAATAGATTCGGAAACGGGATAACGTAAAGAAGACCCTTAAAAGCTCGAATCGAATCATCTACTACCGCGATATTCATTTAGGGAAACGAGAGCCTCTAGTCCAGCAAGATTCTGGTGCTTATCAAGAGTGACAATTTTTAAAACAATATGCTGCATTATCGAGCAAACGTTACTAACCGGCCATTGGATTTTATTGAACCTGAAGCATCAATTCCACACGTGTCTATAAAAGTGTTTTGAAGAAACTTCAATCCTATAGAGTATTATGTTAAAGACAGAGAAATTAATTCGTATTGAACCGCACGTACAATTTTCGCCTATTCTAGTTCAAGAAGTATTTACATTAGCGCATTTTCACCTTACTGCTAATACAGTAACAACAAACCTACTGATAGTTATTATTTGGTTGCGTTCTTCTGTGAAGTAGAGGTTCTTTCCCAGTTGGACTACTTTACGTACGACTTGTATTTTGTAAAACCCTCGTTCGTTAGCAAGATGTACCACATATGAGTGCATGAGACGAACAATAATGTTAAAGAAGCGAATGAGGTATGTAAGGATCGAGTCATGTGGCGCTCGGTTCTCATTGTCTACTCTGCAAGGGATTTGGGGTGAAATTATACATACATCTACTACACACATATATAAAGTTGGTTTTGACTCCAAGAAGGTGAGTCATTATACCCGAAAATATAATTAATTGTAGAACTTATTAATACAGTATACTATCGTAATTGCAATTTGGCACGCTTAATGACAGTCTCTACGCAAATGTCAGCTTTCATTACCATAGCAATGTCTCAATAACTAATTGAGACGTTACCTGGGAATAATTTTAAAAAGTAACTTTTGACTAAAAAACTATGTTCTAAGTAACCATAAATATTGTGCTGGCTGTGAAATACATTCGGAAATATAGAAAGAAATAAACAAAATAATTTCGTGAGAACTAGTTTGATGCATTTCGTGGTTTGCCGCGGCCTTATCGCGCCTTAATCACTCCAGTTCACGAACGACCTGCGATAGACGGTACCTGGCACCTAGTCCTTTTTTCCTACAATGTCCATAATAAATAAAAATAACAGCGGTAGAGCGTGTTCACCGCTAAGTAAAATGTTTTCTTGGCGTTTGAAATTAGTGCACTTTTTCATGTGAAATAAATGACCATTATGTTCGCAATTTACATAACTTGATTGCATTGCATGAGCGATTATTGTTAACTATTATTATTATTGTTGGTTGTTGTAGAGAGAAAATCTCAATCAAATCACGAAGAAAACAAACACGTCAAGGATGGTTTTGGAAAGTATTATAAATCATCAAATGTTCAATGAAATGTATGTACAAAATCGGTTCTACATTAACAGATTACAGATAGAACTATTCAAATTCATTCGGCTCTTTTCGAGATATCAATGAACATAAAGTTGCGACTGAAAAAGACGAAGATAGAAGCAACGAATGTAGATCTCTTCTTATTTATAGTTAGTTATAAAAAGATAAAAGGATAAAAATTTTTTATTTGCCTTTAGACCCTCACGGACACTTAGACACGCCTTACATTTTCAATATTATATCTTATCGTATTTTTTTTTATGTTTTTCTCTTTTTTAATCTACCAGCATTTTAAATGACCATTGGCGAAGAAGAAATGCCGAAAGAAACTTGCCAATATAGGTCTTTTTTTTCCAAATCATCTTATACATATTACAATAAATATAATGAGTGTACATATAGTGATATCAAGTGGTACAATTAAAGTTATATTAATTCATGTGCTGAATCATTTCCATACATCTCTGTCAGTTAGATATTCAACGATTCTATAATAACCCTTCTTACATAGAGTATTTTTTATGTGTCTTTTGAACATATAGTCAGGCAAGGACAGAACTGTTTCAGGTAATTTATTATAGAATCGAATACAATTTACCACAAAAGATCTATTAGTCTTAGCAAGCCGATGTTATATATAAAGCTATGTTCAATCTTTATGAGATCAGTATTGAAGTAGTATTTGGCTCCTAATTAGAAATGTATTTGATTTTTTATCGGGCGGCTTCGATTTCTGTTTCTGTCGTGTGTTTAAATTTTACTTACCATTGAACTGCAGTATGCTCTACTAACGAGTCTTCGAAAGTTTATTATACTACACAGAAATACGAATATACCTACTCCAGGGAACAGATGTCAGGCATTATCGAAAAATTGTCTCTGTAAATATCTCATCGAATATTTATCAGGGCGCGCTGATTGGAAACCAATCGAAGCCTTCGGGCTCCCCTTGTTCATCCTTATATCTATTATCTGTCTCGTCCTCTTACAATACATTAATGCTCGTAAGGGAAAATGCTCGCACAAAAATAATAAACTGCTTTTGTAACAAAAGGGGAAGTAGTAAATGTATAAAAATCTAGTCATTTACTACTGTTGAATAATTACATGTTATAGCCCCGTCCATTAGCCACTTTTATTACATGAAGCAGCCGTAAGATTAACTGACTAAATCAAATAAAACATATTCCTAAAATCAACTTCAGCATACTATAGGTATATATATAAAGTACGCTCTCAGCTACACATTTTTCTATTGTCCACAAATATTTTTTTTATTTGTATAGATTTTGTTTTTTTATCCTCAGTTGTACGTATGTTGCAGGAATATGACAAACAAAGAAAATTTATCAAATACCTAAGTGATTTGTTTAAATCAAGGATGATCCTATGATAAGACGGTTTTGCTAAACGAATGTAATGATTTGAGCAAATGTTGTTAAAATGGTCCAATTGTAAAATGACCTAAATCCTATACATTTTGGTAATAACAACTTTTGCATAATTATACTTCATATATATTTTTCGAATAATGAGCCAAGCCAATGAAGCACCGCTGTGTGGGACACCAGTTTTGTGAAGTGTGAAGTGAACTACCTAACCTACTAGGGTTTGGTTGGTAAGTATGTTATTGTTGGCGTCGGCTTCATCCTGGTGCTCCAACAAAGTGAATTTTATTATTTCATGAAAGCTGTTTTGGCATTTGCTCAATTCACTAGATTCGTTTAGCATCTAGTATCCATATCTTAGGTATTCAGCCCAAAACGATTGAGATTATATATTGAGTTTTTCTGTAAGTTTCATCTATAATTTATATTAGTTTTTAACCAAGATTGTTGGAGTTATTTGTTGGCACTAAATACGTGCTTTTCCAAATTTTGCCAGTGAAGCTATTACTCGCGTGTTCAGGCATTCTTAGTAGGTTAATCCCTTTAGGGAAGTTCATATATTTTTTTAAATATTACGTATAGATTCTTTAATGATAATCTATAACACAAAGTAGGTAATGCTATATAATATAATACGTTTCCATAGTGTCTTTGAGATCACTAAGGTAGCTGTTTGACTACTGACTAATATAGCTAGTCTAGTCATAAATACCGTTACATAGAAACTTTTCTTTTTTTTTCAACTTCTTAATTATTTTGAATATGGAACGAGTTTATTATGTAAAAATTTTATTTCGAATTCCCACCATTTAACATATTTTTTTCGTTTATTTTCGAATTACATTTTGGAATGGGCTCTTAAAGAAAATAGGATTGCAGTGATTGCCTTGCACAAAGTGTGTATGGAGCCGACGGTCATATTCAGGACACTTCAAAAGCTGACTATCAGCTGTATATTTGTATATCGTATTATTAAAGTCTAGTCGACGGATATACACTTCCTCTGTTGAAGATCATAGAAGATCGACGCGACCGCGTGCTATTAGAACTATAAAGTTAAAGCCAGAATTCTCCAAAACCCCTCTCCTCCTCTCCAAATGAAGATTCCCGCTAGGACTCTGTCGCGTATAATAAAACAAGACCTAAAGTATGGCGCTTGTCATCGATATATAGAACATGCCCTAAATCAATCCCTACAGTTGAAGATAGTGGATCGATCAAAGTGCCTTCTTTTCCGATACGCAGGTGAAAGGGACACAAGTATCCTCTTTACTGATGAAAACATTTTGACTATTGAGAGCACTACAACAAACAAAATGACATAGTGTACGCACACAGTTCTAAAGAACCCGCCCAAGTGGTCGAAAAAGGTGCTACATTATCGTCATCATCGTATCATCATATGTCATGTTAAGTTTGTATTTTTTCCACCTAGCTCCTTCCGACACCACTCATCGTAATTCCATATGCTCATCATCAATATACAGATTTGACTATTCTTGATCACATAATCGCGCCTTATCGATGAGAGAGATGAGATGAAAAGAAGATAGTTTTGACAATAGATCATTAATAACGTTCTATCTTAAAAATTAAATTAATTGTGGTCGAATGGCGACCAGAGAGTGACCACTAGTAGTGTTTAATTTTACTTATGGTTTTCTCGAATTTATTGTTGTTTTATATTTTTTTATATTATTCTCAATGCTTCTCTGCTACCAATGAATTAAATTTATTCACTCAATCCTGACATTGGTGTTTAATGAAGTTCTTATATAGAACACAAAACAATGTTATACATTAATGAGAATCTCGATTGCACCGTTGCACATGTCAGTCTAATTGAACATGCAAGTTACGTAGCGTTGACAGCAACATGTCAATGGATGAGGTTTGTTTCCTCTAATTACTTCGTGCTCCCGCAGGTCCGCAGCTATCGGGTCCGGCTGTTTAAGCTATGCTAAAAGATAGGGTAAATATAAACAGCTGACATGAAAAATATCTTCACCTCACAGAAAAGTACATCCAAATAACAGATCTCTGGGGAGTTACAGTGCTCCTGTGCAGATGGGCTACAGTTCAATGAACTTAATCAAAAAGGAACAACCACATTTTCAACTGTCGACCTTAATAATGACGAAAACGAATGTTTTCTGACAATAGAAGCTATTTATGTACCTTACTAAGTAATACATATATTATAGAAATTACACGGTAAAATCCAATACATTGTACGAAGTTATGACACTTTACTACACCTGTGAACTTTTAAATCCAGCTGTCATAGAAGCTATATCTACTGTGTATTTTCACAATACACCAGAGGTTGCAAAAGACAATAACAAATAAACCTATTCATATACAACATTTTGGCATTTTGGCACTAGTTTACCCTGTGGCACAAAAATCATGGTATTCCTATTGATACCACAGTTAGAACTTGAGATAACCCGAACTTTAAATAAATTCGTTAATTTTACCAAAAATCATATTAATACATATATATGTACGTTTATTAATTACAAAGCAAACTTCACTGCAACAATTTCATATCCGAAGTGAAACACGAGTTCTCTTGTTAAACCAAATAAATTCTGGTGTTTCTGGTGGCTGCTAGTCAAAAGATAAATTAGAAATGCGGCAAACCCTTAACTCAACGTAACTCTTAACTGAATACTAAATGAAGGGACACGAGATGACATGTTCGAATGAGTGTCTCGGTTGAAACTAAAAGGCATTCTCAACTAGTCTGGCTGAATTAATGTTAAAAGGCAAATGAACCTATTTGAATTTTGCACGAGCTGGATACATACTTATAATTATTGTAATGGACAACGTCAATGAATACGTCGAAATAATTAAAAAGTTGCGTCAGTTCATGAAGAAAATAACCTACAACATAGGAAGAAGCGATTAGATCGATTTTACGTAGTAACTCAATTCACCACTACAGGTCGGGTATAAAGTAGAACGCACAGCTCCTATCGGTTAGTTCAAGCATCAATATCGCGACATTTATCGGGTTATTAGTTAAAATATTCTCCCATTTGTAATTAGGCTCGAATCGAGTAGATATTTAGGCGCTAAAACACAAGATAATTGTGAGCGTGGTGTGCCTTCAAGTCAAGTGATTTATTGATTTATGCATCACGTGTACAGTCGGCGGTCAACGACGTGTTTATACGACTCATCCTATTATTTTAATTTATCTGATTTTAGCCATGTATATAGATAAAATGGTATATAAAAAAATAAGGCACATACTGCCCTGCCTATACTTTACTGATTTCTTATCAATACTGGAAGTATCACTTGCGGTTTGTCACCCCTGTTGTTAATGCAACAACTCTCGAGAAGCTTACTGGTAACCTCACTCACAAATAGGACCACAAAAATCCTCAAGTGAGTTGTTATTTTATTTACTCCACTCAATCTCCGTGTCATATTTACATACTTCATACTCCCTATCTCTCTCCTGCCACATCTTATGTCCCTCACACAATATATTTTCTTACTGTTTTTCCTAACTGTAACATGCTGCTACATTTTCCATGAACACAAACACCCATACATATATAAATCCATCAAAATATACCACACACACACACACTTGTGTTACCCTTCATATTCAAAAAAATAATTCTTGCGTTTGATTTTTGCGTGTGGTTGAAATGCACCTTCCGTCCACGTCAAGTGGGGAGAGTACTGGTGACCAGAGACTCAGGCGTAGTTCAGGCGCCAGACAATATATAGATAGGCGTGCGCGGGGATATGAATCCAACGCGTAGAGCCCCCTTTGAAAAGAATAATGTAATGTATTATACCCGCTCTGACCTGCTCCGGGGTATGTGAATGGGAGAATTTACCCATGAATAGGTTACGGCATGTATTGGGACTTTTGTCGAAATATGTCGGAAAAAAAAAATCGGCCAAGTGCGAGTCGGACTCGCGCACGAAGGGTTCCGTACCATTATCTATAAAAACGGCAAAAAAAAACATGTTTGTTGTATGGGAGCCCCCTTAAATATTTATTTTATTCTATTTTTAGGGTTCCGTACCCAAAGGGTAAAACGGAACCCTATTACTGAGGCTCCGCTGTCCGTCCGTCCGTCCGTCCGTCCGTCCGTCTGTCACCAGGCTGTATCTCATGAACCGTGATAGTTAGGCAGTTGAAATTTTCACAGATGATGCATTTCTGTTGCCGCTATAACAATAAATACTAAAAAATAGAATAAAATAAATATTTAAGGGGGCTCCCATACAACAAACGTGATTTTTTTTGCCGTTTTTATAGATAATGGTACGGAACCCTTCGTGCGCGAGTCCGACTCGCACTTGGCCGATTTTTAGTATTTGTTGTTATAGCGGCAACAGAAATACATCATCTGTGAAAATTTCAACTGTCTAACTATCACAGTTCATGAGATACAGCCTGGTGACAGACGGACGGACGGACAGCGGAGCCTCAGTAATAGGTTTTACCCTTTGGGTACGGAACCCTAAAAAATGGGCTATTAAAATGAGATTTAGAGGTATTATTAGAACTGGGCTATTGCAGAAGAGGGACGGACACATGCCATCACTATCATATTCAGATGTTACTTTTGGTAAGCGGTGGCTCGCCACTCACTAGACGGTCCCCCGAAATGCCAGAGAAACTCGGCCGGGGGCAACACCAGTGTGAGTGACTCAGGGGTGTCGAAAGGTGTGTTGCGCTTTCTCCGAAGTTGTTCGCGGCGTTATGCCCTTGAACACTTCCACCCCTGTAACATATCAACTGCTAGAGCAATATATTCTATCGACTCCTCTCTGGACGGCCAATGAAGGCAAGCCAGAGCTGAGAGCCCTGGGCCTTCTTGACATTCCACTCTGACCGACGAAGACACGCTGAAGACGAAGGCCCTGATCGACTCTCTGGAGCACTCGAGTACCCGTGGTGTCGTTACGCACTAGCATCTCACCACAAGCTGCTCTGCGGGGATTATTATTATTATATTTTGCTGCGGTTTTCTGTGAGATGGGAATACTTCCCTAGTCAGTCTACGTAATATTTATGAGATCTTTTTTATATTATTTAATTTAGTATAATAAAAACTCCTTTTTGGGTGACCTTTACAAACATTCAGAAGCAATTTGATATTTAAAATATGTTTTGTATCGATTGTTTTATTTTAATTGGAAAAGTATAGGTACCGCAAACCTCTAATCGACATTTCTCCATTCCTTTCTTATATATAAAATAGTGAATAATTTCACGTCGGTCTGCACAGTGTGAAAATTTCCTCACTAGAGAGCAATAACCTCATCAAAATTGCAAGAAGCCGATGAGCACAGGTGACTCTAGACGGTTAATATGATCGAGATACATATATTCACCAGTGGATATATTCTTGCTTTAGTATAATCTAAAGAGATTTACTAATTTTATTAGGGATTGTTGTCAAACCGTTACTAAAGGAGGGGCAAATTAATTCGATTGCCCAGAATGATTATCGAGCTCTTTAGTCTGAACTGACTATATTAAATAGACCGCAGGCCCCCTGATCCTAAGCAAAAATTTACTACACTGCAAGGGAGCGGTGAGAAACATTTTTACTGCACCAGAATAAATTACACAGTGCCATCCAATCGCAAACTAAACAAAGATTATGCTATGGTTACCTTTTTTCGTAAATACATACTTATAATACATAAAAAACACCGAGACAGATGTGTTTATCCATATAAATATTTGCGTTGTGTGGAAATATAACCCAATGTTGCCACAAATATATAACGTGTCACTTTTCCACCACGGGGCGTGTTTTAAGGCGTAAAGTAATGAATATAACGTTTAGGAATTTTCTCGCAAGTGATGCCGAAGACAACTATGAAGACATGTATAATTATAAAATATTGCAGCCTTTTATTAATATTGCTAGATTTTGCTTCATTGCACAATCGGTAAAAATGAAGTTTAATAGCCAGTCCTTTAAAACGTAGTCGATTTTTTGGTCCACGTTTATTTCAAGCGTATCTTTAAATCCAATACTACAACAATAACACAAATAGTGGATAATACTAGAAGTAATCTCAGTGCCGATAATAATCTGCTTTTAGTTTTCACCCAATTTTTTAAAGAAATCGAACCCATTTGCTTTCGATTCTAATTAAACTGGTACATTGCAATGACAAAATTGTTTTCAGTATAGGTAGGAAATGTGATTAGATTGCAATCTTATGAAAAGAATAGGCATTTTGTAGCATTGCTACGCACTGAACGAATGAACGATCGTTATTAATATCAACAACGTATACATTTACACTTCTACATTTACATATGATTTAAATAGACATAGAATTAGAAGTCTTCCTTACACCGCGTGTATCTAAAGGACATATCTGATAGAACAGACACAGGTGGCGAAAGAAATTGTCGCCCATTATCTTCGCTTTACTGAACCATTTTATAGCAACTGATGGGATTGTATGAACGTGAGGTAGGAAGAAAACACACTTGATATTCACGTTGCGGTTAAACCTTACGAGGGCCAACCAGTGTGAGATTATTGCAGCACTCATGTTTTTGTTTATGCCGCAAACGTGATATCGCATAAGAAATATAAATATTTTGCCTCGAGGAAGAGAATCGTGATGATCATTAAGGAGATATGTTAGAGCAAACTTGTGCCATTATCAAAAAATTAGAGACGTAACAAAAAATTCAATGGATCA
Organism: Pyralis farinalis; assembly: GCA_947507595.1. Lineage (NCBI taxonomy): Eukaryota > Metazoa > Arthropoda > Insecta > Lepidoptera > Pyralidae > Pyralis > Pyralis farinalis. The sequence continues at coordinate 22,292,312 of OX382270.1, forward strand.
CAAGTAGTATAAAGGTGTTATTGCAAAGACAATAAAGTATTTTTTATTAGTCAATTCGTTATACGTACATATTAGATAACCTTGTACGTTACTTTCAAGAAATTTATAATATTGAAAGATAAAACCTCTTTTTTTGCTATTGGGCCCTCGCGGGCACTTAGACACGTATTTCATTTTTTGAAATATAATCTTATTGTATCTTATTCAATTCTCTTATTTTCCTTTTTTAATTACTAACATTTCGGAAATGACCATTGGCGAAGAAGAAATGCCGAAAGAAACTTGCCAATATAGGAAAAAATTCCCAAACCCCGAACCACCTTTTACTTGGATCATCGTCCAACTTACCAGTGCCAGGAGTGTTCAGCAATGATGATTTTTGTCTCCGACGACAATGAAGAATAGCCCAAAGGTTGAGTGACATGTTTTGGCAACGCTGGGTGAAGGAAGTTTTACCACAGCTATTGCCGCGCCAGAAGTGGTGCTACGATGAGAGACCGCTACGCTCTGGAGAGCTCGTTGTTGTGGTGGACCCGAACTTACCACGTAACAGCTGGCCGATGGGCAGGGTGGAACGCGTATATCCTGGAAATGACGGACGTGTGAGAGTTGTAACTATTAAGACCAGGAAAGGTGTTATGAAGAGACCGGTAACACGGGTGGCGCGTCTTCCAGTGATTGATGAGTGTCGGAAATCCGACACTAGGGCGAAGAATGTAGACAACGCGCCGCAGTGCTGTAAAATAAAGTTAATTAATTAATAAATATAATGCTGCACAAATAATTATATGTACGCACTACTTACGCCATCTAGCGGATGCTGCTGAAAACTAAAACGTATTGGGACCAGTCGCTTATGTGTAGTGGCGGTTGAACGTGATAAAATTTAACTCTCTGTAAATTCGTTGCAAAGTAATATTGTTTAACAGTTTTGGTATCCAGGATTAAATCTGACTTCACTCCTGATTCTTTAGTTATATTTCCGATCCCATCCTTTTAAAATTGTCAATTAGATATTACAAAAACATTCACATACGGCTATTGGTACATTAATTATATCAAATGATAAAATTAAAGGTTATTTAGGACAGTTTGTCTGTGCTTAATTATTTCCAGACATCTTTGTCAGTTACATGTTCATGCAATTTGATGTAACCTGCTTTGTGTGCTTCCGCCACCAATTAGTTCATGCGGCCTAGCGCCGGCCGGCACCCACCCACTACCATTAATCGTAAGAACAACATACTACAAACTGGACTTGTAGCGTGTTGTTCTTACGATTAACATCTACAACGCCTGATGATGCCTCGTGGAGAGGAGAAATACGTGTCGCAGCGACGACCAGGTCAGTCGTGGCAGCGACGGTGGTGGGGGCATGCGGTTTCTGTTCCAGATGGCGGACGACCGCAGCAGCCGAGGCAGAGACTACCAGAACAGCCATGGCAGCGTCGGCATGTTGCATCAACTAACAGTAGTGGGTGGATGCCGGCCGGCGCTAGGCCGCATGAACTAATTGTTGGTGATTTGTTAGATCAAATTGCATGTAAATTTGACTTTCGCAAAATAACGCCTGAATCTATTAACTAGTTACATGTTCACCAATTCTATAATAAGCCCTTTTACAGAGAGTATTTTTAATGTGTTTTTTGAATACATTGTCAGAAAAGGACAGAACTGTTTGAGGCAACTTATTATAAAAGCGAATCCAATTTACAAGAAAAGATCTACCGACATACAGAACTTAATTTTACTTCGAAATTTTTTAGCGAAGTTTAAAAACGGTTTAAATTTTTACGGATATACACTATATATATATTTATATATATTTAACACAACAAAGAAATATTACTATAACAAAGGGATATTGATCTGGACATCTCAACGTGATGTTTAGTGCTTACAATTTCCGTATACTTGCTATATTTTAATTTACTACATCTGTTATTTTACTCACGTATTCCTATAAAGGAGGATACATACTTATTCTAAATGTACGAATACATTAATATGCTGTATCCCATATATCCTATAACATTTGTTGGCAGCGGTGGGATCCAGAAAATTTCAAGTGCCACATCCGCGTAACCAGTCTCATCCATATATGAGTATAAATCTAAATCATCATAGTGTCCGTGGAACTGAAAGTGAAAATTCCTAACAAAACAAAATCTCGCACTATTGTGCACTAGTGTGAAAATGCTTTTTTTAGACAACTAGATTGGCAAACAAGCATGCGGCCCGCATTAGACGGTAAAAGGTCGCAACACCATGGGGATGTTACTCGCGCGCTGCCGATCTTGTGACCTAAGTCTGTTTCGTAACAGTCCTGTATACTGAAAGGTCATATTTACCTTCTGCGCCGCTATTCGCTGCTACGCATCATACATGATCTGCAAGGGAGCTCACTTTCTGTGGGTACCACCCGCCACATCTTCGAGATCATCAGCTAAGGAGCTCATATCCTACGACATCCTAAAGGTATCGTATTTATATCCTGCTATCATCCCACGCCTCGTGTGGTTGCCAGTATGCAGTTGAGTTCGTCGATACTATTCGTAGTTATCGCCGCTTACGCAGCCTCTATGTAAGTCGTTGGTCATTATTTATTTAATTTGAAATTTAGGGTTCCGCTAGTCTAATAAACAAATGAACCTTACCTATTCATTAATATTATATTTAATTTCTTTTGTGTATTTAAGTGTAGAGCTTTGTGCATAGACTCTCTCCTTTTCTTGACGCGGAGTCACGCGGGTGCTAAAACCAATGAAAAACTTACAAAGACATCCCAGAGTCACAAAACCTAGACGACATTAAATCTCTAACTTACCAGTCCGGTAAGACTGGAAAGCTCTCCACTTAGATCTGTCAAGATGGATTTAAACCTACTCTTTTAATTTATTAAGCCATACGATGGCAGCCGTGAAACTCTGACCGCGTTCACCAATAACTGTAATAATGCCTACGAAGACGCGACAACGGCGCAAAAGAATCTATTGTTTAAAATCACTTTGTGTCAGTTACAAGGTAAAGCAGCGGTTGCTGGCTCTATAAAAGAATTTACAACTTGGTACCAGCTAAAGGAGTTCCTTAGAAATCAATTTAGTGAGTGCATACACTGCGCTCACTTACTTACAGAACTACAGGAGAGTAAGCAAGGGCCTAATGAAAATGTAAACGAATTTCCCCTTAAAATCGAGACAATTTTATCTCACTTTTTGACAGAAACCTCGCTAAGCGGAGCCAAGGTAAAAGAGGTTCCAGGGCGTATGGTCGCTATGGAGGATTTAGCCCTCCATCATTTGCTAACGGGGTTAAAACACCGAATATCCTATATAGTACGGTGTAGGTCGCGCAAAATTTTAAACGATGCGAAAAACATCGCTATATCGGAGGAAATTATCCAGGAGATCCTTTTTAGGAGAAATCAGGTATAGTGTAAACCATATTTCAATTCCTAAGATAAGATGTATCAAAGCCAAAGTCATCCCGCTTACAATAAACCAAAGGCCACCCAATTTTCAGCTCAGGAGAAGACACCATCTCCCCCAGTCCGCCTCCTACAACGTACTGCAAAGAGGTTGGACATGGAATTAAATATTGTAAGAAAAGGGAGCATAAGAATAACCGCTATCGCGAACAGTCAGTCCACTCAAGCGCTTATCGCCAATACGCCTGCGAATTAGAAAGTTCTTCAGAGGAACATTGCGATGAGGGTCGCGACGAAGAAGATTATCCAGAGGAAAGTAATTTAAATGCGTAGGTGTCTCCTCGTGGTGTCGCACGAGACGCTGTAATGGTACAACGTAGGCCATATCTATGTAGACCTACCTGTGAAGATTATAGCGATTGTTGTGACGCAGTTTGAACTTTAGTCTTTAAGCATTAAGCAGATATTTGCATGGTATTTATGTGCTAAACTTTTTTATATGCTACCCAACCCAGTGCGATGCCTTTACTGATCTCTTTGTTGAAGTTGATAGCGTCAAGTAGTAATACTAATGAGATACGCAACTTTTACATAGTCCTTCGGTCTAGAAGTTGACATAAGCGTTTCCTTGTTTGTAATTGTGAGGAACCCCGTTTCATAACTACGAGTCATGGCACGCCGCTTAAAGCCGTATTAATAGCTTGAAACAACACTAGCCATTGTTCGCAAAGCCTATAGAGGTTAATTAATGTTTGAAGCTGTGAACGCACTGTTATGAAATGCATAATGAGAATTACATACACACTGTATACTTACTCACCAAGTTAGTTAGAATGATGTAGGAGCTGATGAAGGCCAAGACTTACCTACCATGACCAATTTGATCGTGTTTTATCAGAAGACGATGTCAGGAGCCTTAGAGACCAGCGAGCGTGCATAACAAGAGCAATAAATGTTAAAGAAGCGAGTGATGTTTGTAAGGATCGAGTTATATGGTGCTCGGTTCTCTCTACCTACTCCGCAAGGGATTTAGCGAGAAGTTATAGATAGATAGACCTCTTTCTGATACGGAAATACTTAGATCTATTAAGCCCTCCATTAATTATGACAAACGAAGATGCACAAGAGCAGGAAAAGTGGAAAATAATTAGGGAACCATTTCCTAGCCTTTCGGGGATAAACTCGGGATGAAGGAAAATAAAGGGAGAGATAGGACGAATAATGTAGCTCACAACCGTGCTCGGTGAAACAGAAATAAATGGTGCATTATGAGGACATCCTTCGTATACACCCTTTATTTTCCTTTGGGGTATGGTAAGATAATTTTTGAACATAACAGAGATAATTATAGTAAAATGAAACAATTGAGTTAATATATCACGGTACAGCGAGGATGTGTATTCTATTAATACTCTTGTAATTGCTATAATAATAGCTTTAGACTTCAATGACATAAGTAATCACACATGGCAGGCAATTTCGTCGATATTTAATGTAGTTCTTTAGATAACAAGTTTCTCGTTTCATCCTTTAGTACAATTTTCAAAAACTAAAGTTATTTATTATGAACTTCGTATAAGTATCACGTGCTACGGGTTACAATTTTGGGTGACTTCGATTAATTTACATAGTTTAGAAAGTTACTAAAGTTGGAATTCTACATAGTGTAATTTTAATACACTAGTATACATTTGATCTGATTAATGATATATTTAATGTGTGGTTGAGTCTTGCTTGGTTGTTTGGAGACAAATAAGTATTCAGCACACCTGATATGTAACCATTACTGACGGTTGTATATTTTTGTAGTCGGGATTTTATATTTATTTACTTTTTTCTTGCTTGAGCTTAGATTTAAAATTTGTCAACATTCCTATGTTACGAATGAAAATATCATAAATATCTATTAGTATAACAGCAACAAGACTCATCGCTCCGTGTAGCGAGACAAAAAGCGAAATACAGTGTAGTGAAAGTACATTCATAGCTTCACATAATTGCAACCACCATCAACGGAGCCGAATGAATGGCGCCCTGACGAGCCTTGATGGCTCTGAAACGTGCGCCAGTATGTGCCGCTCTTTTGATGAAACCATGATTACACTATACATACTCATACATGCTTTTTGTATAAAAATACAGAAACTAGATGTGGCTGTAATATAAGTTTAGAAAGCAATTAACATCTTGATTTCTAAAACAAGATGTTCGTTACTTTACAAGACAGTGGTTAGTCGACAAACTTAAAAATTTACATAATAATAGCAGATAATTAACTAAAATTAAATAAACACGCAAGGTACGTAATAAATCTAGAAAAAAGCAAAACCTAAAATAAATCTCAAAAGTGTGGCTCCCGAGACTTTGTACCAACGATGCTAGAAGCATTTCTGCGCTGCATCCCAATATTAATGCGCTGAGTGAGAAAGCTACCAGCTCTTTGGTCGCCAGTCACATCGATTAGACGTCTCGCTAGTTCTTTAAAAAGCGACCTCTAAAAAACTCGGAAAATCCTGAACAGGGTGAGACGCTTTTTCACGTCAAAACAGCGCTGCCTTTTATACGAGCACTGTTCTCACCTCTGGAACGGGTCCGCCAAATATCTACTTGACGCTCTGGATAGAATGTAGCGCCGCACTATACGCATTAGCGTTGAGGTCACTCCCTTCTACCTCTTCAGCTGGGTAGGGATATTGGTAGCTTGAGTGTTATTTACCGTATTTACCATGGGGAATGTTCTAATGAGCTTCTCGACCTCGTTCTACCTACTCCCTTCCTCCTCCGGAACACTCGAGCTAGACTGAGATCGCATCCACATAGAGTTAGGTTGCTGACCTTCCGTACTAAGAGATTCAGCAACTCATTTCTCTGTCGGACTGTAAAAATGTGAAATTCGCTTCCGGAGCATGTGTTTCCCACCTCCTATAATCCTGGGTCGTTCAGACGAGGTGTGAAAAGGGACCTTAGCGGGCCATCAGGGGGGGAGGGACAGTCAACACAGCAGTAATTACTGTGATGGCTGTTCTATCATATGGTTTTCATTGACGCTTTCCATCAGGGGTACTGAAGTTATTTTGGCAGGCAAAAAAAAAGACAACAAAAAATCTTGTCGCATGTAATGAAAATACCCGCTAGGACTCCGTCGCATATAATAAAACAAGACTTGAAGCTCGGCGCTTATCGTCGATATCCAGGACATACCCTAAATCTATCCCTACTGTTGAAGAGAGTGGATCGATCAAAACGCCTTCTTTCCCGATACACAGGTGAAAGGCACAGAAATATCCTCTTTACTGATGAAAAAGATTTTACGATCAAATAGCACTACAATAAGCAAAATGACAAAGTGTACACCCACAGTTCTAAAGAAGCCATCCAAGTGGATGGAAAGGTACAATGTAGTCATCATCCTGCGTCTCTAATGGTTTAATGGGGGGTCTTTTATCAAGGATTCCTTTTATTTTGTCAAAGCAAAGGACAAAGCTTTTTTTTTGTGAAAAAGGAGTGAAGATTTCAGCCAAACTGTATCAACAAACTGTCTTGGATCGTATTGTGAAACCTCTCAACAATACACTTTGTAAAATCGTAAAGTGGACTTTCTAGCAGGACTCTGTATTTGGTCACAAGGCACGACCTACCCAAGCCTGGCTCCAAACCAATATTCCGGCTTTATAAAAGCTGAAAACTGGCCTTCGTGTAGCCCCTTAGACTACAAATTATGGACAGTTTTAGAGCACATGACCTGCTTGAAAAACACGCCGACATTGTGTCTCAGAAATCTCTAGAGTAAGCAGTGGCTAAATTTCCCATAGAAACAGTGCGTAAATTCACAGACAGATTAAAAGCATGTATCAAAGCCAGAGGTGGCCGTTTCGTCGTATTACATTACTTCATAAAAAATGATGCATATTCATTTGTAACACAACTTATGGCCAGGCTAGGTATTATATACACCAAAACTTTGACAGAAACACGAAAATACTTACATTAAACCCCGTCTCATTACTAATTTGAGATATATTATATCGCACATTATGGAACGCAATACTACGTCTTCCATTTTACTCGTACATACAGATAATTAATTTAGCCTGCATATTTGAAACAGAACGTAAAGAATTACAATAAGCAACCACTCTCGCATGCGAACTACTAGCGACATATTTAAAACGTAGTCGTATAGTGACCTAACTATATTTAACTCTTTCATATTTTGAATAATCCACTGAGAGAGAATAATAACATTACTTCTTACTACCCTTTACTCAAGAGTACTTGGGCGGCTGTTGGGTTGCCAGTAAGCTTCCGAGGAGTTGCTGTATTAGCAGCAGATATGCGCGAGCGGCAATACCTATAATGTATACATTCATAAGTCACGGCTCCAACTTGCCGTACCATTAAACCTATGAGGGCAGCGTAAATGTATGCCTGCCGACGTTCATTAAAAAATGTAGCCATATTGTTTTCACTTCAAATAACAACAAATAACTTACATCGTTTCATTTCCAGCAAAATTTTATATCTACAATTTAGTATGTGTACGGTACGTTGACACGCCTTTGTATTGCGCGTATTCAGCTATGGGTTAAATAAAAACAGGCACTGCGAAATGGGAATATGAAACTCCGGTTTTCTCATTCCTAGGTTTTGCCAATATTTGAATGAGTAATTACGCAATATGCTTAGAGAGTAATATGTGCTTAGGTATGTATACGTATATGTATTTAAATTTTATGAACACCCCTTTGAAAGAATAAAGTTTCTCTGAAGAGGATATTTCGAAAATCAGAATAATTTTTGGATACGAGTTCCGACGCGGAACTAACGTGGCACCAACGGCTCGCAATATCAATGCTACGTTTAGAGAGAATATTAATGAACGCACCGTGCGTTTTTTAACGCTTTCGCAATGGAAAATTCGACTTGAAGAACGAACCACGTGGAAGACCCACACAGGTGAATAACGCTGAATTGAAGAAGATGGTGGAAGCCGATCCGAGTCAAACTACCAAGGAATTAGCGGAATGGTTTAACGTTACCTTACCTTGCTTGGTCTGGATGTTTTAACAGAGGTAGGGCGCAGCAAGGCAGCTCGTCTGGGGAGGTACCTCCACCTCACAGAAAGCCGCAGCCAAATAACAACTCCCTAAAGGGTTGTTGTGTTCCTGTGTGTGAGTGAGGTAACCAGTAAGCTCCCAAGGAGTTGATGTCTAAGCAGCAGAGGAGGCATCGCGCGAGTGATACTTAATATATCGTTAATAGGCTACGGTACCCGCTTTACATCAGGTGGGCCGTATGCTTGCTTATATGCCTCCCGATGTGGTATAAAAAAAAACTGTTTATATTGTCAATAAATATTACCAAAAATATTTTAAATTCACTTTGATTATTTCTTATAAAAATAATAAAAAAACTAAATAATGACAACGAATTATATTACTAGTATATTATAGATATATGCGTTCTAAAAGTCGTCTTATGACGTCTTATGGCACTCGGTTCTCTCTGCCTACCCCGCAAGGGACTTGGCGTGAAGATATACATACATACATACATATGTCTTTTGGGCATCGTTCACTGAAAGCTGCTAAAAATTCTTATCAAAATTTTAAATGGTTATCATATGTGCTACCCATGAAATAGCAATAATAATGTAACAACGCGCTTTTGGATTTGAAAGATGTCATTGGTCATAGATCATCTAAAGAAAACCCATAAAAGTAAATATATGAGATAAACTTTGATATTGCCACTTACTAGTGAGAAATACATTTCACCGCCATGTTATCCTTAATAGCATCGTGATTACCGTCTTGGTACGATAACCATAGGCATCCTTTTTACTATGACCTGATCGTAATAAAATACGTACTTACCATACTTTCCCTATGATTTTCACTTTATATTAATAATATTGGAATGAATAATGGAGTTTCAATCAAATTTCCTTTATTACATAAGCGGTTAATCGCTCAATTTAGATTTATTTCAACACTGCTATTTTGACAGGTCAACCATGCGGACAAAGTTGCTGGCACAGTTGAATGAAAACGATCCAATTGTGATTCCAAGTTAAGGCCGACTTTTTTGTTTCTCATTAATTTGCTTTAATATTATCGTTATTAAAAAGTAAAAGTTATGCTTAAAATTTAAAAGCACTTCAAAATATTTCAATAATGCTCGACTGTTTCATATAGCATACTTTGTTCTCCAATTAACTCGATTAACAAAAGCCAAGTGAAAGGATGGCGCAGACGAGTTGAACATTCATTAAACCAACACTGAAATAATAAAAGCGACTTTATATTAAAACTGAATATGTATAATAAATTACAGTCTTAGTGGATATTTGAAGAGGTAAAAGTTCATTGACGTTGGTATACATTATTTATTCAAGCTTTAAATAAATTTACTGGGTAGAATATTTAGGTAGACATTTTGTTGTCTTTTTTGTTACTACAATTACAGTACAATACACTTTCTATCCAATACTTTATGCAATGGCTGTATGATCTCTTAGAGCTCAGAAAGATAAGCTTACTTATCAAAACTACGACGTAATTACCACATGCACTAGTGAAATATTTACGATACGAATACGATTTTTATTACCGGCGAGCGTGAATGAAATGAGCTATAAACGACTCATTTTGTAAAAAGAATAATACTCATAATATAAATACTAGATATGAGCATAATCTTGTGTTACATGCAAGCCGTCTCCACAAAATAAGTAATTCTTTTATGGGGCAATGGTTCTATAACAAACCAGCAATATAAGAAAATTGTCAATAAACAAATTTAAAACTACTATTAAAGCCAAATTGTGTAGCAGGGCATATTATAAAGTATCTGACTATATTAATGATAAAAATGCCTGGGATTGAGTCGATCCAATTATAATGGTATTTATAAATTATGTAAATTTGTTTCGATACCAAAAGAGGGATGCCTGAGTTTTTTGGCAGTATTTTTACGAGTATCAGTGCTCACCTAGTCATGAACTGCACGGTACGGAAAAAAATTGTGACGATTCCAAACAAATGTAGCCATTTTTACGGAATAAAAAGATTTTGACTTTGACGTTAAAGAAGTGAGCGAGGTGTGCATGGACCACGTCATATGGCGCCCGGTTCTTTCTGCCTATCTCGCAAGGAAACTGGCGTGAAACATAGATAGATTGAACGATTATTATAAACAGTCTTTCTCTTAACATTACATAGTCAGATTCATTTTCTAGCTTTCTTCCCTCGGTCTTGTTAGTTATATTTACTCTGCGTATATACAATGTCATTAATTGTAAATATGTATATATTCATGTATATTTCATATACGTAACATATGTATTTTTGAGTATATATTTATGTAGACTTATATAATTACTATGTCTTCTTTAAGTTTTGCTCTGCGTCACCCTACCTTATTATTCTACTTCTTATCTACCCTGAAGCTATCTGGAAGAAATTTCGTCGCTATGAAATCGCCGTTGATAAGGCGATATTTTTGCACCCATTGTGTTTTTTTTTTATACTACGTCGGGAGGTATTCAAGCATACGGTCCACCGGGATATATTAAGTATCACTCGTGCGATGCCTCCTCTGCTGCTTACACAGGTACTCCTAGGGAGCTTACTGGTCACCTCACTCACACCCAGGAACACAACAACCCTCTGGGAGTTGTTATTTGGCTGCGGTTTTCTGTGAGGTGGAGGTCTCTAGACGGGCTGCTTTGACTCGCCCTACCTCTCTTAGTGTGCTCTCCCGGTTGTACAATGAGGTGTGTTTCGTCAGTCACATTTGAAAATTGAGGCGCTCGAATCAACAGACGCGTACTGTGCAGTTCTGGTCACGTTTTCCACCGAGAACCACGACATGAAATCACTACCGAAGTTTTCCTTACTACCTACCTACTACCATAGCATGAGGGTTTTTTAAAAAAAAAGCGTTACACAGGATGTACATAAAAAGTTTATAATTGTTTAGCTCACTGCATAAACGCATCGCATCCAAGGAGCGCCGAGGGTACGTCAATGGATAGCTATTGGTAATTCAGTCGCTATGACGCATTTCTCGGGGGCGAACCGTGCGTAGTGCAAGCGAGAGCTTTATAAAAACGGTAATTCAGCGACTGTAGGGCGTAAAAGATTTTGCAATATTCGAGGTTTCGCCACTTAAATGATGCGTTCATCATACCTCTCATTCGAAAATAAGTCAAAAAATTTGAGGAGACCGACATAACACTGGAAAAACCGAAAGAACAAGATCGACAAAAACGATAGAAAACGTGGATGTGGCGTGTTAATCTGTCTGTACGTTGCGATCAGAGTCTATCAATTCGTAAAAGCGCAAGTGCTTTAAATGTGTATTTCATTTCACCATATTTTGCACAAAGATCTAAGCTACAACCCTATAAAATGCAATTGGTGCACGAATTAAAGCCTGAGGATGCCAATAAGATGCTTGAGTTCGTAAACCAGACAATTGAGCGCTTTTCATCGTTTTCCAACATCTTGTTTTCGGATGAAGCTCATTTTTATTTTAATATACACGTAAATAAACGGAACTGCCGCTACTTGAGTGCAACAAATGCTGGAGTGCATCAGGAACCTCTTCATTCACCTAAAGGGACCGTATGGGCTGCGATGTCTGCGCGAGGAATTATCGGCATTTACGTTTTTGAAGATGATGTACAGTTACAATGACTTCAGAGCGTTATGTGGCGATGTAAGATTACTTCTTGATCCCTGAACTACAAAACTTTGCTGGCTATAACCAGAGAATATGGTTCCAGCCGGACAGAGCAAAGTCATTGTCATCTTTTCCACGATTTCGTGATTTTTTCCCACCAAATTGATCTCGAGGTGAACAAAGGACATAGGAAAGCTGGCATGATTTCCCTATGGACTTTTTCCTGTGGGATTATTTCAAATCTAAAGTTAACGCCAATAAATAAACTTCCCTGACGGATTTGAAACAAGTTATTCGTCAAGAAATGACAGGCACCGCAGAGTCTACCTGCCGAGCCGTCATAAGAAATTTTATGTTTCTATTAAATGAGTGCGAAACTTTAAAATAACTTTAATCGTTTTCTCTTAATATTAATAATGCAAGGCATAACTGAGATTATATTTTCTTATAATTATAATAATAAAAGACATAGCTAAGATGAACACAAAGGCTACATTTATTAAATTCACGATAGAGCAAACTTAATTCAACTTACAACAGAGCTTATTAAGGGAGGGCGTGCAGGACCTTAATTTGGCAAGTTATTAAATTTTGTATAAGGGAGACTACGGTATGCGTAATAAAATAAACTACTTGAAGCTACCTCAAACTCCTGAATATTTATTTAGTAACCTAAGGGAGCGGCTTGAAAATAAAGTGTTGTGGTTTTAAGATGCACTGTTTGTTTTTGCAAATTAAGTTAGTTTCTCAGTAGTTCCATTTGGTACATAGTATATAATTTGTTGTTTTTTTTTTTTTTAATATTGTCGGACAAATTACACAGCGCCACCTAGCCCCAAAGTAAGCGAAGCTTGTGTTATGGGTACTAGACAACTGATAAACATACGTAAATACATTTTTTTTTTGTAAATACATACTTATTATACATTGAAAAATACCCAGACCAATACAAACAGACATGTTCATGCACACAAATGTTTGTACTGTGTGGGAATCGAACCCACGAGCGTTGGTGTCAAAGTAGCGTAACAGCGCGTTTCACCACTGCGCCACCGAGCTCGTTTATTTTAGGTAATAATAGCTTAGTGTATACAGAACTAATCGATTAACAGACGATCCCAAAAATTGAATATTGGCGTGAGTTTGTACCACTAAATTCGTGTTTTAGAATTTGTTGCATATTTGGATCAGTTGTTTGGCGCTGAAGGAAAATATCGTAAGGAAACCCGCACGATCAGGGAATTATAATTCAAAAGACGTGTGACCAACCTAAGATATGTCTGGTTTTCCCCTGAACTGTGAAGGTCTGATGGCAATCGCTCCATGTCAATATCAGTATCTTCGCCAAATTCTTAAGCTTAGTAGAACTCGACAATCCTAATAGATTAGAAAACGGAATAACGTTGAGTAGAACAATAATATTTGTTTATTTTGATATGGTCGATTGCGGAGTGGTTAGCAATGAAAAGAATCATCGCTAACCACTCTGCCACCGAAAACCAAGGCTCGTGGGTTCGAATCCCACACAGACAAATATAGACAAATAAACATATTATCTGCTTGTTTTATCCTGTATATTTTAATAGAAGCAGGGCGCATCAAAACATCCCAACTAGGGAAGTACTTCGACCTCATAGAAAACCGCTGGACTGGAGGGTTTTTGTATTCCTACGACTGAGTGTGGGTTGCCAATAAGCTTCTAAGGAGTGGCTATGTTAGCAGCAGGGGTGACTTCATAGGCCCTTCGTATTCATTAATTCATAGGCTACGGTAACAGTTTTCCATCAGGTGGGCGTTATGCTTCTTTGCCTTATGAAGTTGTAGAAAATATACATTTTTTATGCCACTAAAGTGTCAAACAAGCTTACGGCCTGCCTGACGGTAAGCAGTTACCGTAGCCTATGGACATTTGCAACACCAGGGGTGTCACTCTTGCGTTGCCGACCCTGTAAGAACCTCTTCACGCCTTTCTTGAAGAACTCCATACTGTAGTCCCCTGGGAAAACCTCGGGAGGGAGCTCATTCTAATATATAATTCATAACCACCATTAAACTTAAACAACATAATACATTAAGGCACACACACACACACACACTTTAAACAACATAATACATTAAGGCACACATAGAATGTAATAATGCAATGAATAAATGGTAGTCTTACATGCATTGCTTTAATTGAAACAGTAATTGCGGTGCCTTAAAAATCTATAGAGCTATCTACAAACTTGGTCCCCGGGAGAGCCTTAAAGAAAAATTCAAAGAAATAAATATTTTAACAGTCGCATCGCAATATATATATGAAAATCTTTTGTATGTCCATAAAAACATAGACTCATTTTGTAAAAAGAGTGATACTCATAATATAAATACTAGATATAAGCATAATCTTGTGTTACATGCAAGCCGTCTCCACAAAATAAGTAATTCTTTTATGGGGCAATGTATACGGTTCTATAACAAACTTCCCAGCAATATAAGACAATTGTCAATAAACAAATTTAAAACTACTATTAAAGCCAAATTGTGTAGCAGGGCATATTATAAAGTATCTGACTATATTAATGATAAAAATGCCTGGGATTGAGTCGATCCAATTGTAATGTAATTAATAAATTATGTAAATTTGTTTGGATACCAAAAGAGGGATGCCTGAGTTTTTTGGCAGTATTTTTATCAGTGCTCACCTAGTCATGAACTGCACGGTAGGGAAAAAAATTGTGATGATTCCAAACAAATGTAGCCATTTTTACGGAATAAAAAGATTTTGACTTCGACTTTGACTATAACTAGGTAGTTTACTATTGTGTATTCTTTTACGGGCCACTTAGCCTCCTAGTTCGATTACTCGTCTGGTTGATTAGAAGTAAAGCAGTAACACCCTGCTGTAAGTTGCCTATAAAAATGTTGTCTTCACAATAGAATAAAGACAAAAGTTATCGTGAATGATCAACAGCAATATTTCGATAAATTTAGCGGAAATATAAACAAACGCATTTGGCTGTATGAAACTGATAATGTGCGTTGTTCAAACGATTAAAATATGAAATTTATTTATTTGTTACTTAGCCCCCGTGGGCACTTAGATTAAGAATGTGTAAAGATTTGTTTAAATAAAATCTTGCTGTGTTTATTTTATACAACGTTGGGAGGCATGCAAGCATACGGCCTACGGTAAAGCAGTTACCGTAGCCTATTAACGCTTCGCGCGCATCTGCTGAATACACAACTACTTAGCTTACTGGTGACCTTACTCACACACAGGAATACAGCAACCCTCTGGGGAGTGGTTATTTGGCTGCGGTGTTCTGTGACGGTCTGCTTTGATGCGTCTTACATCTCTTAAAACTGCGTATTATTCATTTTTCATGAATTTTTGTATTCTTTGGAATCTTTACCGGCATACAACTAGATATACTGCATCTTCCCGCTAAATCCTTGCAGGAGAAGAAAGGGAGAACAAAAAACCACAAGGCTCAGTCTTTGTACACCTCTGTTGCTTCTTTAACATTCCTCACTAATTTCGTGCATCATCGCTGCTTCCTAGGACTTCTGACACTACCTTCTGCACAATCATGATCAATTTGGTCATGGTAGATGAGTTTTGCCATTCCTTAAGTCCTACATCCTTCTACATCCGCTTTGTATATCTGTTTCATCGATCTTTTCTCTTGCAATCTATCTACATCGAACCAACAGAGCATGCCTATTAATAATCTAATTTTTTTTATTGTTTGATGTCGAGTGGCGAAATAAAAGATACTTGTTGTCGGGAAAGGATTAAATACAATTTACAACAAAAGTCCTATGGATCCTAGCGAGCCTATCTACTGGTATATGCAACTTGCTCCTGCTTCTTAGATTTTCACAGAAATTGGAAAATAACTTTATATTATTACGAGCGTATAAATATATCTTTATATTATATGAGCACATTGACGAGCGCGGTGGCTCAGACGTTATCACGTCTTTCACACCGACGCTCGTGGTTTCGATTTCAGCACAAGACAAACATTTTGTGTGCATGAACATGTCTGTTTGCTTGGTCTGGATGTTTTAAGAGAGGTAGGGCATATCAAAGCACCCAGTCTGGGGAAGTGCCTCCACCTGAGAGAAAACGACAGGCAAATAACAACTCCCTAGAGGGTTGTTGTGTTCCTGCGTGTGAGTGAGGTCAGCAGTAAGCTCTTAAGGAGTTGCTGTGTAAGCAGTAGATGAGACATCGAGCGAGTAATAGAGTTAAGAGTTAATACATTACAAGCGTTAATAGGCTACGATAACTGTTTTATATCAGGTGGGCCGTGTGCTTGTATGGCTACTGACGTTGTATAAAAAATACACTTTATGTTTTCATAAAAATACTGATTAGTTACAGTTACCATATTAATTTCCTTGAATAGTTTTCTGAGTGTTTCCATGAGCGAGTCCATATTATGAATAGTGCGGTTGGTTCATATGGACATAATCCAGTGAAAAAAGCTGATATAGATTAGTTGCGCAATAGCCACGTACATTAATTGTCTGATTATATAGTCATATATTACGGAGTTGAACGTTTTTGAAAATTTAGAAATAAATATAATTCTATGTCATTCCAGAGAGTGAGTGGCGAGCCACTATCTGCCGGAAATAGCGATCAAATATGATAGTTATCCACAGGAACATTACATTAGTCTTCTGAAAGGAACCTCTATGGTTTGGATCCATATCCCCGCGCACGCTTAAGACCGGGATCAACACCCGTAAATTTGAAAAATATTATGAAAATGTTATATATTTACTATATTTTTACTCTACATACTTTTCTAGCTAAATTCGAGACGCTGATAATATTCATATGGACAAAAAAAAGTTTGTCTCAATTATATTATGCGGCATCTGAACATTGTGAATAACAAAACAGATCTCGTGTTCGTAATCTATGAAAATACGTCACAGCTACTGAATATTCTCGATCAACAGTTTCATTCGTATACTTATCTCTTATACGTGCCAAAACATAACGTGTTATCCTGCACTAGACATTCCTTTACCTGAAAATTTGTCTCCTGCAACTTTGGCATCTGTATCACATCACACAATAACATCTGTCTAATTGTATTCATAATACATGTAAAATTAATTACTATTCCTCTACAGATTCTGTGTCAATTTGCATGCTAAGAACAACAAAATACCTATTGTCAGTCATATCATTGTGCATATAACTACATACCGAAACTCAGTGAAAATGTCGGTATATTCCTTTTTCACGTTCGAGCTCTGAACAAATAAAGCTCACTCTGTAGACGCAGTGTAAGCAAGCTAGGAGAGTGGTTTCAGCGAGGCTTTTAACATTCCGGTAAAAGTAAGTCGATGCTGGCTGGCGGCTGATACGTCGTCAGTGTCGATAACACTCATTGTGTAATGCATACACTCGCGTCCCATTTTTATATTACCTTTTAGATACTATAAAGTGAAAATATCAGCAGAGCAGCGACAATCCCGTGGATACAGAACCAGCCTATTTACAAATTAGCCCCCGGTTCGAATACTAACTCGACATGTACCGCTTAATTCGTGTTTTTGAATTTATATGACTTTGACTGTTGATGTAGACTCTGATGGCTCTGATGTAGACTCAATATTTGACGAGCTCGGTGGCGCAGTGGTGTAACGCGCTGTTACGCTACTTTGACACCAACGCTCGTGGGTTCGATTCCCACGCAGTACAAACATTTGTGTGCATGAACATGTCTGTTTGTCTTGGTCTGGGTATTTTCTATGTATAATAAGTATGTATTTACAAAAAAAAAATGTATTTACGTATGTTTATCAGTTGTCTAGTACCCATAACACAAGCTTCGCTTACTTTGGGGCTAGATGGCGCTGTGTAATTTGTTCGACAATATTTATATTCTGATAGGATCACTTTAACACCAACGCTCATGTCGAGTACATCCTCACAACGATAAACATATGTATGCATGTATATATCTGGTTTTCTTGCTCTAGATTTTTTCAAGAGAAGTCAGGGGTAATCAGAGCAGCCCGACTGTACCTTCACCTCGCAGAAAACAACAACCAAATGACAACTCCTTTGAAGATCGTTGTGTTCCTGCGAATGAATGTGGTTATCAGTAAGTTTTTGATTACTTGATCGTAACAATCGTCAACACGTGGTAGTAACGCTAGGGTATGGGTAACTACTTTACATCATGAGCTGTATGCCTGTCTCTCTATGTTGTATAAAAAGTGGTAACTTCAAAAATATTAATTTCAGTAAATTTGGTTCAGATTTACCAGACGATATGAATTCTTAAAATACAAATATTCAAGTAAATTCATTATTACTATTATGTTAGTAAAGAAACACTTATAAAACACACTAAGTTTCACTTATTGTGTTTTTATATGTCTTCGGTTCAGTTAGTTCTAGGTACTGACTCAAAAACTCATTATAAGATGTAGATATACTTACAAAACACCATGAGTTCAAACATGTGACTTTTTTTATATACCACTAAAGTGACAAACAATTCAACCACGTTGAACCGCCCCCAATCAAATACTTTAGTTTAAGTACCCTCCATTTCAGATACAAGTTTATCGCAGCTTTCCTCCACAAGGGGAGGGCATTGACAACATTGTTGTCAATGCCCCCAATTGACAACATTATCATTGGTATGCAGCAGAAACAGCGTCGGAGACAGTATAGAGCCCCGAGGGATGCCAGCATTGATATCCATACTATTGGAGCTTCCAGCATCAACCTCGGCTTTTATGCATCTGTTGGATGAAATGCTGGCAACCCATTTGCACAAACCCTCGGGCAACTTGATGGTAACTTCGATAGTAGATCCCGATGCCAGACCCGATCGAACGCCTTCGCCATATCTAGGCTGACTCCCAATGCCTCACCTTGACTCTCAATCGCCAAATCCAAGTGGTGTGTAATATACACTAGATCACCAGTCTAGCGACCGTGACGGAATCCTCCCTTTGCCCTTTTGGGGCACCGGGTGAATATTAGCAGTGTTCCATGAAGTTAATATTTGCCCAGTGGAATAGGAAGGCCCGAAAAAACATTAGTACAGAACACAGCTCGGGAGCACACAGCTTCAGCACCACTGCCGGTTTACCATCTGGCTCACTCGACGAATGAATGTCGAGAGAGAGAGTAATGCCTAATATTAAAGTGTGCTCAACTAATGTAATGTAGGATATCCTTCTACCTTTAGCCAATATAATGCGTGCGCTTCTTATTCAAATCTTGGCTTTATTCATTCAACTATGATATGAAATAAAATTATAGGCTGTTTGTTTATATTTTTTTCACGTCACAATAATGGAGTTATGGATATATAGTGAACGACGGGAAATTCCAATAAGCTCCTTTTTTCCGGTAAAATGTCACATTTACAATATAATGTGATTTTTCTCTTTGACAATGCGAACTGAGCCGCGGATAAAAGCTAGTAAAATTATGAAGTTAATTGAGCGTACAAAGTAGCAAATGGGAAGTCTCAAATTCCACGTGAAGCCAGTCAATATGAAGGCCATATATCACGTCGCCGCGGAGATTGATGACTTCACCCACAAATTGAACTTCATTAAGGGTCTTAATTAATACCTCCTCACGGGGAACTTAATTGCGTGTTTTTTGATCGGTTGATAAATGACACGTCGCTTTGTACAAGTTGTTATTTTGTTCATCGAGTGGCAAATGAGCATACCGCCAACTGGTATCAAACAGGTAGGATAATCTATGAAAGCTTTTAATACATAGAATATTCACGGCCACTGTTAACTTTGCAATTCCTCAGCAGCTTACTAGCACTCTCAGTTATTTGTATGAATACAACAATAATCTAGTGAGATATTATTTGGGAATAATGCTCAATCCTATTTCAATTTTGCCAGAATCTCAATTATTTTTTGTTGTTGTGAGGTTGGCTTTGACTATAAACAGGAAGGCAAGTTATTTGTACGCTAATACTTATTATATTATTAGAAATATATGATATGACGATATGATGACATGATGATGCGTCTATATTATTTAAAATTAAAGCGTTGGTATTATGTACTCCTCTCTTATACTACATCTTTATAGCAAGCCCGCTGCTGAAAAGTCAGATGGAGAACCGAGCACCACATGAATTAATCCGTACGCCTCACCTGCTTCTTTAACATTCACAGCTCTTTTCATGCACACTTATCAGTTCCTAATTTGTAAGCAATGATTAAGACAAAATAAATGATAAATATGCGGTCAACTTTCAAATAAAATATTATACAATCCTTCCACACTACAAATATTCTCACAATTGAAAGCATAATTATGTAGTTTCTTGACTTTACTCGTCAGTAATAATTTTCAGATTGACTGCATAATGCTTGCACTTTTCCTGTATTTAATAATTTATCTCAGTAGTTAGGCGTACAGATCAATAATGCAACAGAATCTTCTAATCGTCAGAGTTGCCAGGTTGAAATAATTTATGGTTTGAAATTCACCACAAACAAGAAATACCAATAATACTCGTAATATGTACTGCTTACTGGTAAGATCACTGGCACGCACCCTACCAGAATTCAACTTATTGTTTTTTTTTTGCTGAGATCTTGCGTGATGTCGATAACTGTGAAAATGGTCATTTTTGTACTCTCATAAAAGATTTTAGTAGACCTTTTAAAAATATAACACTAAGTAAGAAAATAAGTATGCAAATAAAATAAATAGCCAAGGAAACACTTATACGCTGACAGGATTTAAACTGCCATAATTAATATTTATAATAAATAATTGTAAAATAACGCAATCTATTTTATGCAGAACACATCTTTTAATAAGATATAGTGCAGACCTATTGCTTATAATTTCTTAATAAACAAAGTTTGAATAAAAAAATTTTGTAGGATTCTGGCGTTCACACCGTTCGGGTTCAGTTAGCGTTGCTAAATAGTTTTCTATTTTGTTTTCCGAGTTTTTTTTATATATATAGTTAGATAAATGAAGCAAACATTGAACAAGATGTAGTGATCGAAATTTGTGAGCAGGGTGATTAATATTTGCTCTTTTCGTGTAGTCTCCAAACTTCGTTTCTTACGTTGATTTTTCCATTAGGTATCTGTTTAGATTTATTTACGCATCGTCGGGGGCAAACGACTTGATACGGATGGCATATTAGAACACGCCTCACCTCATGTAAAGTGGTCATCTCAGCCTATGAACTCTTGCAATGCAGGACGTATAGCTCGCATGTTGCCACTCCTGCCGCCTAAATAACAACTCCATAGGAGTTTACTAGTAACCCCACTCATTCGCAGAAAAAAAAACAACCCTGCATTATGTTATTATTTGCCTACGGTATTCTGTGAGATAGAGGTACTTCACCAGTCGAACTGCTTTGATGCGCCCTGCCTCTATTAAATCCGACCAGAGCAAGATAAATAGATATGTTCATGCTCAAAGATTGTTACAAATGTTAGTCATTTTTTATATACTACGACGGATAGCAAACAAGCATACGGTCCGCCTGATGTAAATCGGTTACCGTAGCCTATGAACGCTAGCAAAGAAGAAGAAAAAGAAAGTCGCAAGCGCGTTGCCACCCTCGCTGTAACACAGAAACTTTTCATCTTCTGGTGACCTTACTTACTCGCAGGAACACAACAACCCTCCGGGGAGTTGTTATCTGGCTGCCGTCTTCTGCGAGATGGAGGTCCTTCCCCGGTCCTGTGAGGGAATCGAACCCACGGGTCTTGGTGTTAAAGTAGCATTGCTAACTACTCAACCACGTGCCTAAAATATAAACAATTTCTCTTTTCGCATTAATGCAATATTTACTTAAACAATACTGAAATCGTGGTAATGTACAATATACGTACCCGAGGGTGTGTCATTCATCTGTCGAGTGGAGGCACCACTTGGCAGATGGTAAATAATTAAGCTATATAAGCGTCGGATTGTGGGGTGTCACAGTAATGGAGACGCCTGGAAACATTGCACACGTTCCCTACTGGTATTTTGAGGTTTGAGGCAATCACGACACAACAATGAATTTACATGAGGTTTTTACGAGGACAGCAGTATACGAGCTGCATTCCTGGTGTTGCTAGTTGTCGGTTGTCCATAAGGTACGGTAAGTTTTTTTTTTGTACAACGTCGGAAGGCATACAAGCATACGGCCCACCTAATGTAAAGCGGTTACCGTAGCCTATCAACGCTTGTAATACATTAAGTAACACTCGCGCGATGCCTCCTCTGCTGCTAACACAGCAACTCCTTAGGAGCTTACTGGTGACCTCACTCACACGCGGGAACACATCAACCTTCTAGGGAGTTGTTATTTGGCTGCGGTTTTCTGTGAGGTGGAGGTACTTCCGGGACGAGACGAAGGGCTACTTTGATGCGCCCTATCTCTCTAAAACATCCAGACCAAGACAAACAGACATGTTCATGCACACAAATCTTTGTCTTTTGGGAATCGAACCCACGAGCGTCGGTGTTAAAATCGCGTCATTCACGACTGAGCCACCGAGCTCGTAAAAGGTACGGTAAGTACTTACAATAACTGCTATTTGAATGCCTAAGTGCGCTTGTTGGTATTCTTTACATCAAATTAGTATACAACAATACATGCTAACCGGCAATAAAATGCTTAAAGAACTTGTTTTTCGTATTTTCGCGTATAACTGGCACGCAACAATGAATAATAATTACTATTTGAAAACATAAGTATGTTTGATGTTATTTTTTTACGTCAAATTGGTATGCAGCAATGCATACTAATCGGTATTCAAAAGTGTATAGTATTTGTTTTCTGTTCTCACATCATATCGGTATGGAACAATGAAATCTATCAGGCATTCAAAAACGTAAAGTGCTCGTTTCTCATTTTTATATCCAATTGGACGGGGCTCTTTCGAAAAATCAGTGGAGCGCTGTCGAAACGACCCGAGGATTGCTATTTTCTAGCGAGTGAGTGCAGTGACCAGTAAAGTTCTTTTAAAGTTCTGCGTAGTTGTTGTGTTAACAGAGATAGCAACGCGATATTTCATAAGCTACACAAAAATTTCATAGAATACTTTTAAAATCTTGGTTTTGCAAACTTCATACTTCTTGAGTAATTACTCCTGATCCTGACTCCTGACATGTAATCATCGTGTAATAATCAATTAAATACTTATGTATATTTGGACTTAGAAACATTATTTTCAAAACCGTGAGCAGACCATATCATACATCGTGTATATACTCGTATATAGTGTGCCGAATACATCGTTAAATAAGTGTACATTATCTTGCTTGGTCAATATATCGAATTATATATTATATGAGCTACTAACAGAGCTCATATAATATATAATTTTGATATATTGACCAAACAGTAAAACAACAGTAAAACAAACTTATATGTATATTAGTATACAAGTGAAGAACTTTATAACCTAACAATAATTTATTTTGGTCATTTTTAAATCCTGTTTTGGGCATGTACCACTAATTTCGTCTTGTCGAATTTATATACATATCTGTAAATATCACTTGTTGGGCGGTGAAGGAAAACATCGTGAGGAAATCCACACGTCCGGGAAATTAATTAGTCCGTCCGACGGATCAGTATAGCTCCTTTGTTGACGAACTAATGGAGAAACAGTCCACCGCGCTTCTTCTCCAATGTCGTGGCAATTCTCACCCGCTTCACACTTCACTTCTCTACTCTTATCTTTATATTTATCTACACGTTCCAAGCCAGTGCAGGTTGCTAGTACATATACGTAGGTCACACTATAAGTTTTGCGTAACTTAAAAAAACAACATGTTATAACCAAAATATTATATTTATTGCTTTTCAAAATACTCTCCTTTACATTTTAAACATTTTTTCATGCGATCGATCCATTTTTTAAAACAGGAGGACCACAGATCTCAAGGCATGTTTTCTACGTGCTGATTGAACGCTATCACTGCCTCTTCGGAGTTGGTAAAAGTGAAACCTCTCATCAAATCTTTGATTTTGGGGAAAATAAGAAATCACAGGGTGCTAGGTCGGGGCTATGCGCAGGATGGGTAACGAGTTGTACTTTTTCGGAAGTTAAAAATGACTTTGTTTTGTTGGCCGTGTGTGAAGAAGCGTTGTCATCATGTAGGAGAACGCGGCTTTTTGGTCGTCTTTCGCGAACTTTTTCTAACACCCTGCGTAAACAAATGGTAGAATACCACTCGGCATTAACACTCTTTTGATCTTCAAGTGGAATTGTGCAGATGGGACCCGTAGCTGAGAAAAAAAACGCGATAATTTTTTTTCCAACGTTTCTCGCCTGCCTCACTTTTGTTGGCCTGTTCTCATTTTCAAACACCCATTCACAAGATTGCTGTTTTTTTCGGGTTCAAAACAATAAATCCACGTTTCGTCTCCCGTGACAATGTCATAAACAGCATTAGAATGTCCGTGGTCGTACTTCAATAGCATCTGTGAGCACCATTCCACGCGAGCCCGCTTCTGCTCCGCTGTCAGTTCATGAGGGATCCAACGACAACAAAGTTTCCGAACTTTCAATTCTTCGTGTAAAATTTTCTGAATTTGGCTCATACCAATTCCCAATAGTTCTCGAATTGTCTCATAGGTAATCCGCGGGTTTTCTTCAATTAGCCGCTTAACAGTAGCCACATTATTTACGTTGACGGCAGTTGAAGGCCGTCCTTCACGAAATTCGTCATGTAAAGAAACTCAACCTCTCTCAAATTCAGCAAACCATCGCCTCACGGTGCTCAAAGAAGGTGCTTCTCTCCTAAAAGCATTTTGAAGACGAGCAGCACAGTCTTGCGGAGAGAAAGAACTTTTAAAATCATAAAAAATCATCGCTCTAAAATCTTTTCGACTCAATTCCATTTTCGTTGCGTACGTAGAACTTTGATGTGTGATAAAAAACAATTGACAAATGATTTCCTGCCAATTGTTTTTTTTTTATTACTAAGTAGGTTGCAACGTTTCAAAAAATATAACATTCGAAATTCAAATAGTTCCGATTAGCTAGAAGTGCAAAACTTTTAGTGTGCCCCATGTATATATACCATATATTATATCGTCAGCGTGTATCCTATTCAACGGTAAGATTATGTGTGGAGTTTCCCATTTAATATTTAATAAGGCAAATTTATTTCACCATAAAACTACACTAAAAGTTAGAAATTGTCTACTTTGTCGTTGAAATTTAAGTGATAATGCGTTTGCATTATGTGATAATTGCGCTTCGACCTTCGATGTGATCTAACAGACAACGGATTATTTTATCATTTATTTGATACTATTTTTGGTACGCGGGATTTCAAACAGTTTAAATGACTTCAAAACGAAATAATACTTATTTAGTGTCTTAGGTTTTCGCGATTGTTATATTTACATACATACAAACCCAGAGATCTACTCAAAAATATTCGGACACCGTGAGCGATTTTTGAGTAACTCGGAACGAATATAATTAATAGGCAGATGTCGGTAGATGTAATAATTGAATAACCAATCTAAGGGGACCTTCTTCTTCCCGCGCTTTTGACGAGTGACATTGTTGTTATACTTGAAATTTTTACAATTCAGTATAAAATTGGTTTTATGTGACAATTTCGATAGTATTTTGTAACATAAGTGCTAGTGAAATTATACAGCAATGAAAAAGCTTAAATATAACACGTTTATGCACTTTTTGGAAGACGTGAATAAGTTCATCAAGAAAACCTTGTAAAAGTCACTATCGTTTTACGGGTGGAATTTAAATT
Source organism: Pyralis farinalis (assembly GCA_947507595.1). Taxonomy (NCBI): domain Eukaryota; kingdom Metazoa; phylum Arthropoda; class Insecta; order Lepidoptera; family Pyralidae; genus Pyralis; species Pyralis farinalis. The sequence continues at coordinate 22,318,192 of OX382270.1, forward strand.
GGGTTGATTGGGTCTAGATACCCTTCCCAAGTATTTTTTCAGCACAGTTCCTGAAGCTAGAATATAGAATTAAGATTTTCAAATGGTTCTATACTGAAGACTTGGCTGTATGGGCTAGATCCCTTTGCCTTTCCACTCGGGAATAAAAAGAACCAAAAAAAATAACCAATGTAAGACAAATGTCACCTTAGTTTTCCTGCTAACACGGACGCTGGAAAGCATTCGTAACGTCAGGTTCGACAAAATAAATAAAACAAGCGATACTTCCGTTAAAAATTGTTTAATTCAATAATACTTATTTTGATCCAAAGGGCTGTATATATTAAAAGATATCTTCACAATTGTGAAATGATTTAACTATTTTATTTATTAGGAAGGCCCTACTAAATAAAAACTCAAACTCATAGACAAAACCACTAGAACAATAAGGCAACAGCGTTCTAGTTGTCCTATATAAGTTATTTAACCTTTTCCGTGCCAACTACAGAAATATTCGTACTTCGGCCACTGTCTTTTACTGACAACTACGATTATTTTCGTAGATTTTGTTTGACCGTCTACACAAAAAACATTCTTGGCACTACAAACAAGGTTGATGATATTTGAAAGCTTGGAATTAGCAAATAAAACACATATTAGAAACAAATATCACGCTGTATTGGAGAAAAAGATATGATATTTTAAACTAAATCATTATTTCGATTAGATTGATAAGATTAACAATTTTTTAACAAGCAATAAGGTACATTGCTTGTTAAAAAATTATACTTCTATGCTACCAGCTAAGAATTATCTTGTAGTTAATCAAATGTATGACGGCTTCTGAGGAAAATTAGACAAATAATCTCGCGCACACAGGTTTAAAAATTCACGGCTTCATCACATTCAATTTTTCAGTTTTAAAAGCTTTGTTATTTCGACTACCGATATAGACATCTTATTTTCCATTTCCATCTCAAAAGCTAGTCTATGCAGAAATAGCGAGGGTTAGCCCCAGGAAATGAAGGGTAATTTGCTTAGGGTGGCTAGCAAAGGCTGACACAGAACCGGATATTGAGTTCAGTGGCATGTCTTGCGGTGACGTTAATATCTCCGTACAATATTATGAAAACGTACAATAATATGCCTTTACCCGCGGTTCTGCGCTAATGAAATAGGACAAAATGTATTAAGCAAAGTGACAAGAAACCTAACAAGTCTCAATTGCTTTGGGAAGAACTACTTGAATACTATCTCAGGTTGCAAATCGATTTAGAGTAATGCCTGTGATGCAACCCGACTGGGGAAATGTCAAGATAAATGATCCTACAGAACATCGCAGTCTAATAAAAAATGTTGTGTTCCTGTAAGTGAATGAGATCATAGTGAGAAACCAGGCAAGAGTTACGTACTTACCTTCTGCACTCTACACTCTTGTGTGTTGTAAAACTTCTTGAAGCATTGGTAGGCTGTGCTTGTTTTACATACGAGTAAAAAAGTGTTCATAGATAAAATCACAAAAATCTGGTGGTGAACTCAACAATTTGACGACATTGGTGCGTAGTGATAAAACGCGCAGTGTTACGTTACTTTGCCACCAACGCTCGTGGGGTCGATTCCCACGCAGGACAAACATTTGAGTTGTTTGACTTGGTCTGGTTGTTTCTAAGAGAGGTAGGGCGCATCAAAGTAGCCCGTCCGGTGAAGTACCCTCCACCTCGCAGAAAACCGCAGTGAAATAACTACTCACTAGAGGGTTGGTGTGTTACTACGTGTGAGTGAAATCACCGATAACCTCCTAAGGAGTTGCTGTGTTAGTAGCAGAGGTAGCATCACGCGAGTGATACTTGAATGCCTCCAGAATTTATATAAAAAAACCTATTTGAACTAGTAGGTAAGCATAGCAGGGTAAATATCCAGAATTCTGCTGGCAAAATTAATTATATGTACTGAACTGGTAGACAATTTAATAGTAAACTAATTATTCTGTAATTTTGCTTGTTGTATGTCCATCTGAACATGCGTGAGTGTCATTTACAAATGAGGTAAGCACCGAATTGATGTGAATTGGTAAAATTATACAGTCGGCTTAACTTTTATGTGACCCTTGTATTTCAATGTTGGCATTTTATTTTAGTTATATATACCTACAATTTAAATTTTGTCATAAAAGATGACTGCAACACAAAGCTGATCTACTAAGGAATAGACGCTCTGATCCATATATAAAATTAGTGAGATATGATATGGTGTGAGGCCAGGGTTACTTAAAAGAAAAGCAGAATAAGTACATTATTTTGTGCCGATGCTGGAGAAGAATATAATAAAATGTTTACTTTGGAGTTTTTAATACTTATATAGGTAATCGTTTGTCGGTGATGTTGACAGTGATGAGCAAATTTTTAAATCAAATTACATATTTATTAATTATACGTTTCAGTACTTCTATTTTATCTCTAAAAATTCAATCCTTAATACTTACAAAAGCAGGAAGTAGTATGAATTAAGAAAACTTAAATGCAGCCGGTGTTCGACGAAAATGCTAAGAAAATCAGAGAGAAAGTCTCGCTATACCAAAGCTTTTTCCAATAACAAAACGCTTCGATATTAAACACTAAAATTGTGTTCACAACTATTCGTATAGTCACATAATGTGTAGACGGCGGAGGTATCGAACTGTACCATGTAAGAACAATGGGAATTGGACTTCGGTTGTTACCGAGCGTACTTATCGAAAAAGTTTTACCACTTTTGAAACTATACTTTGAAGAAATGCGTACATTTTGCAGGATAATGTTAAAAGTAGTATTACGTTCTTAGTTTCGTTGGATGGGTTTATTGTCTTCGGAAGTGTTTGCGTGAGACGATATTTTTAATACTTCGGGTCATAAATCGGTCGTTTTCATAGCTTTAAAGCATGCGGTAAGTACGTTAAATTCAGGTTAAGTCTTTTTATCTAGCAATTAAAGTACTTTATAAAATAGTCAGAGAGAACCGAGAGTACAGTGACTAATGCCTTGTATAAAAACAAGGGTCAGTAGGTATACAAGCTAAAAGATCATCAGTTTGATTAGCTCCAAAAGTGTAAAAAACATTAATGTGAGAAAAAAAAAATATCTCAAGGAGGATTCTGAAATGGAAATGGTACATCCATTTCTATTTTTCAAGATCAAGTCTTCTTGTCTTCGCTTGGAGGAACTTGTCTCTATTCCCGGAGTATATCTCCTGCTTAGTAGAAAATATGAAAGCAAGACAGAGCGCGATAGATCTCTGATATATATTATCGCGATAAAGAATTGACTGTACTTACGTAATCTACTTATGTTGAATGTACAGGGCGTGAGAGGCAGTCTATCGCCCTGGTTTTGCTCCAACATTGCCAAACAGGGTGGCAGTTAGCAGAGATTCTATGACAATCATCTACATAGCATAGGACTTACGAAATCATAATAAATTGAAGAGATAATTCAAACCCTAATCAGCATAATATGAAGAAATCAGTGTTTTAGAAAGATCATTTTTTTCAGAGACAATATTGCATAACATAACAGTGTATCATTTATTATATATTTTTTAACTACAATTTTGAATATGCGGCCCATGTGGGCTGCACGGGTAAGCTGAAGATCGCTCAGAGTTCTATGCTTGAGGTTTCACTGAGTGATAGAATCAGAAATGAGGATATCTGCAGTAGGACTAAGGTAACCTACATATGATAGATAGAAGTGACAGTATATCGGCCACATAGTTCGTAGGTTGGACAACCGCTGGCGAAGAATGAATCTGGAATGACGTCTCCGCACTGGTACACGTAGTATAGGACGACACCTCCTCACTAAATACAGCGACAACTTCAAGAGGTATTTAGGGTGTCAAAAAATGCAGCTGGCATAGCATTGAGGTAAATGGCTCTCCAGAGGCGAGGTCTATGTTCAGCATTTGATGAATACGGTCTAGAATGATGATGATGAATTTGAATCCTGTGAGAGGAAAAACGCCTTTATAAACCAAGCGTTCATAGGCTACGGTGGCCATTTTACATCAGGTAGACTATATGCTATCCGCAAAGTCACCACACAACACAACAACCTTACAAGGAGTATTTGGCAGCAGTTATCTGTGTGTGGGCGTACTTCCACAGACGGGTTGTTTTGAAGCATTCTCTCTTACATCTTATGATATCCTCACTAACTGACTAAGCTTCTTATTACGATGCGTATTATGATGAAGTACAAGGCTAAGTATAAGGCAGGTCCTGAATAAATATGCGTATAGTAGCGTGCGCAATCTACAATAACAATAGGATGAGAAAAGCACAACGACACTTTTTTCCCAAATACATTGACAATGGAGATCTAGCTAATGTCTGGAAATTTTTATAGTTACATATAAACTAGTATGAAATTAATAATTAAATAAAATTAGGCGCGGTATTAGGGAGTAGGGGCAACACTTCGAACTGAACATGACAGCCAAGCGCAAACGTTCGAGCGCCCCAATGCTGTACACTTCTGGCTTTCTTCCTTTAGGTTTGCGACTTGCGTTTCGAAATTCAACATTATGTTATTCAATTAATATACTTTAGAAATATTGTGCTATCTCACAAACGCTACAAATAGCCGCTGTGGAGTTAAGAGATGACTGCTTTCGAACGGATGTATGTAGCCTGTTCGAGAGTTCCGCAAGCAATCCGGTGATATAAGCAGATGAGAGTCATATCAGAAATGTAGTAAAAAAACCGGCCAAGTGCGAGTCGGACTCGCGCACGAAGAGTTCCGTACCATTATCTATAAAAACGAAAAAAAAACACGTTTGTTGTATGGGAGCCTCCCTTAAATATTTGTTTTATTTTAATTTAATCATTTATTATAGTCATTTATTATGATATATTACATATATCTTAAATGACTATTAAAATTTTTAAATTATATAGTAACATTTATGAACATATATCAGAAATGTTACTATATAATGTTACTTATATGTAAATAAATGTTATAAAATATATGATATACATTAATCGGTCATTTATAAAACCCTCAATTGTGAAATATTTGCAGAAAAATTTATAGATATATTTTACTAAAAATATTTAACGTTACTTACATGTAAATAAATGTCATAAAGTTACTGCTAGGAATTCCCATAACCATTCCCGTCGTATTTACACTAATACACGTATAAATACACGTTAATTTCTATACGAATATTTTTTTCTACAAATATTTTACAATTAAGCGTGTTATAAATGACCTATTAATGTATATTATAAATGACCATTCAAAATTAAAAATTCCCTATTTTAAAATTTTTAATGCATTATTATAGTTCCATAAGACGGCGAACAGTTAAAACAGATGAATAAAACAATACGTAGTTTGAAGTTTTAACAACTTTTGCATTTATCAGTATTATATTCGCCATTTTTACTTTTGACAAATATCTTATTGCGAGTGTTGCTATTCGCCGTTTATTGTCACTATTTCTTAGCTTTTTTTAAGCTCGTGTTTTTGTTAAGTTTTATAGGTAGTATACGTTTTCATATTCTGTTATTGTTGAGTTCAAGCCTACATATTAAGACATGCAGAAAAGAGTTAGCCTCAGTGCACCGATTCGTATGTTTGGAAATGTATATTTTCTTTATCTCACGGTATACTAAATGAACTATAGATAGACAAGTATATATAGAACTAAATGTAACTTCTAGTCCATATAGCATAAAGGAGTCAACGATTAACCTGACTCAGATTGGAGCGGGATTTAGTATCAAGAAAACTTAAACGCAAAATGGGTGATTTCATTTATACATATCTAATGTACTGCCAGAGGTAGCTGTGAAAAGCTTTCATTGTTACTACATAAACATTTTATTATATTAGTACTTAAATATTTTGGCACACGATTTTATACAAGAGAGGTTGTTATTACACTTGTCTTTTTGTTTTAGTTATATTTTAGAAATGAGGTCAAATGTTAGTCGGTACTCGCGCCTTACTGCTTCTTACCGAGTCATACATTTGTAGTACAAATGGGAACTTTGTAATATATTGTTATATCAAACGTTTACTAGTAGGAAATAGAGTTCAAGTTAGATTGATTTTTATTACTCCAAATCGATAATATTGACAATGTTGATTCCTTCGTTATTTAAATCATGTCACCTGCAACAGTACTTATATTTATTCTGATAATTATTTTATAGTTTGGTAGGTAGGGCTAGCTTGATACAATTTACTGAGTTTTTGTACTCATTTTAATTTATCCAAAATAAAACAAGCTACATACACAATGTACATGCGTAAATGCGGGGCCATAAAGTTTTCGTTTCTCAAATTTAATCTTCTACGTTGAAAAAGAGTAGATATTATAATAAGATATATTAAATAATCGGTTAACTAATAAATGTTAGTTGTGAAAAAGGTCATTCTGATTATGGTCCCACAGGTACATACATACATATCATCACGCCTGTCTCCCAGTGGGTAGGCTGAGACTATGAAAAGCCAGGCGGCGGACCGATCCAAACATAATCTCTCTCGCTTCTTCCACACTCTTCTCTTCATGCATGCTCTTTGGTTTAGAGTGCATTTGAATTGACCTTATTTCAGCATATCATTAAGTTTATCTAAATATGTGCATCGTAAAGCGCGTACCGCGGATTTGAAGAAGTCCGGAATTAGAACCTGAAGAAGAATATATGAGTAGGAGTAGGCTCCTTAATATTCTGATAAAATGCATCATACGCGGGTGAAGCTGCGAGTATAACTAATGATAAATATAATTATATTACACTTATTCTATAAGCTTTATTACATGCAGATAAATCAGGTTATATAGTGCCCATAGTATCCACAGGTGTAAGAGCTTTTAATTGCAATTTAATTACATTATAACTTACCCAAAATTTAATCAAATTAAAATAGCGAGTGACGTTTGTAAGGCCTGACTGCAGAGAGTAGAGCTCTGCCTACCCGGCAAGGGACTTGTAGATAGTGACAGAAATATATAGAGATATATTAAGTGTTAAAGTATGAAATTGCCGATTTGTACTGAAAAGTTAAAACTCGTTTTTTTCTAACATGTAACATATTTATTTAATCAAAATATTTACCCTCATTTTCTATACATTGCTGCCATCGAATTGGAAGTTTATTTGCCTTTGCGATAGAACTCTGGGGATCTAGATTCGACAAACTGTGTGAAAGCATATTGTACTGCCTTCGGGTAGAACATTTTTTACCACGTAGAAAATATTGTCTAAATCACGAAAAAATGGTGCTCAGTTGGAGCAAGGTCTGGCGAGCACGGAGAATGGCGTATGGTTTCTAACTGCAGCTCCGCTAGAGTTACAACGGATTCTCGTGCAGTGTGAGGTCTTGCGTTATCATGGAGTAATAATGATGAAGATCGATTCACGAGTCGGGGCAGTTTCACTGCCAGTTTCGCCATCATTGTTCGAAGTTCGGCGCAGTAAACATCTACTGTTATTGCTTGTCGAGAACTGAGAAGGCTATAGTAAACCTGTTGAGAATGCGCAAGCTTGCATTGCCAGAGACGTGGCTCATCAATTATATAACAATTCAATTATTATTTTTTAAATTTTGTCAGCCATTTTGACCATGTTCCTTAATAAATATGATATTGGTTTTTAAGACATTCCTCTTCTACTTTTTAATTTACTTTTCGAATATGAAAATTATTTTTTTTTTAAGTTTGTCGGCCATTTTGGCCGTGTTCCTTAAGAGATAGGACGTTGGTTTTTCAGACATTCCTATTCTACTTTTTTATGCTGAATCCGAATCTGAAGTCTAAATTCGAATATTGGAAAAAAAGCGACAGACACATACAGAGACAAACATTTAGATTTAATAGAGTTTAAGAGAGTGTTCCTGATAATGAAGATACCACCAAACAGTTACCATTACCTTTTTATTGGTAAGCTTTGCTTTAAAGCGCTGATGCGGCGTTTGATCTGGGATCAGCCATTGCATTTTTCGCTTACGGTTATCGTAAAGAATCCACTTTTCGTCACATGTCACAATTCGATCCAATATACCTTTTCATATTTTTTTATGTTATTGATTTGATACAAATGAGTTAATATTGTAGGTAAGGTAGCGTTAAACCATGCCGCTAATTCCTGGGTAGTTTGACTCGCATCGGCTTCCACCGTCTCCTTCAATTCAGCCTTATTCACCTATATGCGGCAGTCTTCCACGTGATTCGTTCTTCAAGTCGAAGTTTCCATTACGAAAGCGTTTAAAAACCAAAAACGCACGGTGCGTTCATTAACAGTCTCCTCTCAAAACGCAGCATTGATATTGCAGTTTCTGCCGCGTTACTTCCGCGATGCAACTCGTATTCAAAAATTACTCGGATTTTCGAAGTCTCCATCTTTCCTGTTTAAATAAAAAATACTGAATAAAAAATATAATGGAATTTCGAAAATCAAATTACATGTGAAAAAAGTTTCACTCGAAAATCTCACACTTCCGGGACATTTTTTTGAGTTCTCTAAAAATTTAATTTGTAGTTAGTTACTACCTTCATTTGATGAATGCGATACAGCGGCAAATAAAAATGGAACAGTGTTATCTATCCAATGCAAGGAAAACATTTAATATTGAAGGTGTTAAAATACATTATAGTATTAACAAAGTATATATGTGCTGGCATACCCGACAATAAAAAAGATGTCGTTGTCCTGCCGGAAAATAAGAAAATCCTTAACCTAATTACAGCCCATCTATCGGGCCCAACCATCTAGGGATCCACTAGAACGCACACAATTTTTTTATACAAATCTATGCATTCGTTATAGGAGTTCGGCCAGTTCCACATTTACAAAAGATGTTATATATATAAAGTTGTGATCTGGGATATCTGATTGATTTTGTACGACAAAAATATATATTGCAATGGTTAACATGCCAATTACGTTACAATTATAAACATACATATGTGCATTCAAATAGTAAACTAGCTGCTTCCAGGTTTCGGTCACGTAGATTTTGTTTTTGAAAGGTTTACTCTATTAATTTATTTTTCTTGCAATGTGTTACTCGGGGGTTAGCGCACGTTATATTACCCGTTTTCAGATTTCGCACAGGAAGTACACATTATATTCATTAATACCTTCAGTTTTCGGTTTCTGAAGAGCTTCTGGTAATTTTCTCTATACTGCCCTTAAAACACAATGTAATTTCATAATTTTATTTAAATGTAAATTAGCCCTAAAAATAAGAAGAACACTTGACAAGGAAAGTATCAAAGGAAGTTTGCTTTCACGTCACTCAGATTATACGTATATTAGCACGTTGTAACTTCCAGTTAAGCCTGACCTCACCCATCATGATAATTCATACTGATTTAGAATATATACGAAGTTTTAAGTCGAGTTATATAGATCTCGATTCAATGGTTCCATGTAGCTAGTTGTTCGTTAGCCGGGATCGGCATCCGGTTTCCTTATCAAGGCGCATCCGGCACTGAACCGTTTTGTTTCTTTCAGAATGTACCGGATGCTGAATCGTTCGGGACACTGGAGAACGTGTATTAGTACACTTCCATGTATTCTATTGTTTACAGGCAGGTATTTTCCTTTACAGAAAGGGTTATATGAGAATTTATTATATTTACCCAGATATGGGGTTGGCGAGGACCTGCTCCGTGCTGTGCAGTTCACTTATGAGGATTGTACAGCAGGTGTGCGGATGGACGGCAGCTTATCGCCCTGGTTTGATACCAACATTGGTGTCAGACAGGGATGAGTGCTGTCGGCTCGGCTTTTCATCCTGTATCTGGACAGTTGTGTTCAGAAAATTAAAAAAAATAATGTGGGAATGCGAATGGGTGACTCAGTGGTCAACTGCCTGCTTTATGCAGACGACGCGGTATCAATAGAAGACTAATCCGAATTGATAGAGAGACAACCAGAACGAATACTAAGATTACGGTTGATGATGTAGTCTTAGAGCAAGTGGATGAGATTGTATATTTTGGAAGCGCTTTTAGCGCAGCACTTTTATGGAAGGTACGCCGCTGATGTGGAGAGACGAGCAAGCGCTTTTAGCGCAGCACTTTTATGGAAGGTACGCCGCTGATGTTGAGAGACGAGCGAGTACAGGGAATAGCGTGAATGGAGCGATGGGTAAATTTCTAGGCAGCCGTAATCTAAGCCAGGAGACACAGCTCACTGTACACAACGCGGTACTAATCTCAACGGTAACTTATGGAAGTGAAAGCTGGGTATAGCAGAGAGAGCATGAAAGTAGAATAATTACGGTCGAGATGAGAGCATTGCGCAAAATTTGTGGCATAACGCTTGCTGACCACGTTCGTTATGACGACGTAAGAGAGAGAGTTGGTCTGAAAGAGAGTGTCGGTGTTAAGATAAGAAAAGATATACTCCGTTAGTTCGGACGTGTAGGATGAAAGAATGACGAAACAGATGTACAATGCAAAAGCGGAAGAATGTGGGACCCGAAGAAGATCAAGACTAACCTCCTATGACCAAACTGGTCGTGTTTTACCAGAAGGTGATGTCAGGAGCCCCAGGAACCGGCAAGCGTACATGAAAAGAGCAATGAATTGTAGAGAAGCGAGTGAAGTGTGTAAGGACCGCGATCGTGATCTTATGGCGCTCAATTCTTTCTGCATACGACCTGGAGTGAAGATATACATACATATACATCCATACATATTACATTTACACACATAGATTTTTCAACGTCAAATTTTGTTTCACTATTTCGTCACATGAAAGTAATTTTAAAATAAAATATTCCTGAAAATACTGATGATAAAAAACAAAGTTTTAGGTTTCAGCACCAAATGAAAAAGTTACCCTCAGGGCTTGTTTTTCCATCTGTCTATACAGATGGTAAGGGGTTGTGTAGTGTATAATGTAAATATTAGAGGAACAATGTATATAAATGTATCTAATGTATATATCTAAAACAGATTTTTTTAAATTAGTGATAAAGCTTCAGGAAAATATACCATTCCGTACCATATTAAACTTAACATATAGTCGAAAAATATTTGTTTAAATAAATATGAAGTACGACGCCTAATTAGTACATTTTTATTGAAATCTTAAAAAGCTACCGAGTAACGGTGCCATTTCTCTCATATTATCTCCGGTGTTTACAAATTTGTGTCTAACCTGTTTTGTGAGGAAGTCAAATTTTATATGCAATTTGATAGTTCGGACCCTTCGAATTTTCGACCTGTTTCCATACTGCCCATTCTCAGTAAAATTTTTGAAAAACTAATTCTTAGCCAGTTGCTCAGACATTTCAATACACATAATTTGCTTCATAGGAGACAGTTCGGATTTACGAGAGGTTGTTCAACTATAGGCGCAGGGATTCATTTGCTTAAAAGTATATTCGCGGCATGGGAAGGTTCGCAAGATGCCTTGGGAATTTTCTATGATCTGTCTAAAGCGTTTGACTGCGTGCACCATGACACTCTTGTCAGAAAATTACATCACTACGGTATCAGGAACAAGGCTCTCGAACTTCTGTCTTCTTATCTGGGCAATAGGATACAGAAGGTCGATGTTAATGGTAAAAGATCTTCGGGGTCCCATATATAAATGACTTACCTTATTACATAAATGATCAACATGAGATTGTATTGTTTGCGGATGATACCTCTTTGACATTCAAAATTAATAGACAGTTAGGTATTTATGACAAAGTTAACGATGCTCTCTCTAAAGTTATGCATTGGGTTAATGTTAATAATCTGCTTTTAAATGATAAAAAGACTAAAGTAATTAAGTTCTCAACACCTAATGTAAGACAGGTGACTATCAATGTCAATGTTAATGGAACTAATTTAGCCCCTGTGGAGACAACTGTGTTCTTGGGTATAACAATTGACTCCAAACTACAATTGGGTCCACAAATTGAAAAATTATCAGGAAAACTAAGTTCTGCAGCCTATGCAGTGAAAACTATTAGACGGCTCACTGATGTTGATACGGCTAGAATAGTTTATTTCAGCTACTTTCATAGTATTATGTCATACGGAATTCTTCTTTGGGGTAACTCCGCGGACATTAACACCATCTTTTTATTGCAAAAGAGAGCCATAAGCCTAAGAGAAAAATTCAAAGAAATAAATATTCTAACAGTCGCATCGCAATATATCTAAGAAAATCTTTTGTATGTCCATAAAAACATAGACTCATTTTGTAAAAAGAGTGATACTCATAACATAAATACTAGATATAAGCATAATCTTGTGTTACATGCAAGCCGTCTCCACAAAATAAGTAATTCTTTTATGGGACAATGTATACGGTTCTATAACAAACTTCCCAGCAATATAAGAGAATTGTCAATAAACAAAATATTTAAAACTACTATTAAAGCCAAATTGTGTAGCAGGGCATATTATAAAGTATCTGACTATATTAATGATAAAAATGCCTGGGATTGAGTCGATCCAATTATAATGTAATTACATTAATGTAAATAAATCATGTAAATTTGTTTGTATACCAAAAGAGAGATGCCTGAGTTTTTTGGCAGTATTTTTATCAGTGCTCACCTAATCATGAACTGCACGCTAGGGAAAAAATGTGACGATTCCAAACAAATGCAGCCATTTTTACGGAATAAAAAGATTTTAACTTTGACTTTGATCTAATCTGTTTTGTGTGCTTCCGCCACCAATTACCTTTACTACTGGTGGTGGAACCACACAAAATAGATTAGATTAAATTGCATGTAAATTTGACTTTTGTAAAATGACGCCTGACCCTAAAATAATTTGTTGTAAAAAATTTGACATTGTTATTATTAATAAGGTTTATTCAAAAATCATCGAGAAATACGAACTGCATAATCAAACTTATTTGTGTAAGATTTTTTCCTATACTATGAAACTTAGTTATGCTTTCCTAACGAAAATGTGGCCCTACTCTGACTTGTGTTTGATCGTAATGGGTTCTACGTGATTAAGGTGAGGCGGGCTCTAGTTTGGGTCAGGCTTTGTATTGAGCATGTTTGGGTAAAGATGAAAGAAAAATGTTACTAACTTAAACTACGACACTTTTTTAGAATTCTTCATAAATCGTTCATAAACAAATATAGTTAAGTGAACCAAGTACCATATGAAACCCTTTATCCGCGAATCCAAATCAAGCTTGACGAATTTTATTTTAAAATAGTATCAGTATTAAAAATACTAACGTTGATTAAGATTTTGAGACAATTATGTAGATGTCTGTAACATCATTGCTTATCTTTACTGGCGTAGACTTCAATGATTTTGATTTTATTTTTTAGTTAAAAGTTTGTTAGATATATAATAGTTTAAGCTTGTCTTATATTCCAAGCCGGTCTATGACTTTTAAGTTTATTTTTTAGTCAAATAGGACAGAATCGTGTTTGGTTATAAACCGTTCAACTGTAATAATCAAAGTCCTATTGCTAATTTATTCCATTAATCATTTTTGTCTTCTTAAAAAAACCCTATCAATTAGTTATCTTACTTGGCGCTTGCAGATTAAAATCCACATAGTTTTATTTATAACTAACTTGAACAAATGACATTATGTATCTCTATTACATTATAATCTATTTAAATTGCCTATATTATAAAGACATAACTTACTTGCAATTTTCTGTACAGAAAATTCGTTCACTATCTCATCGAGGAGCCCGATGACAAATCTATCAAAAACTGTCAAAATCGGCCCACCGTTGTTACACTGCTGTCAATATTGGACAGTTTGTATATTTTTTTAACTCGCCTTTGAATATTTTTTACACTACTGCTGCTAGTAATACTGCTGCGCGGAGGGCAAAAGAGGATACTCGTATATTAAACATAACTACTAAATCCCTTAACTGATTCAGATTACACAATTTTTTATATATTATGCATATTGTATAACAATATTATTCCTATACACATTGAAATCCTACAAATAAACAAATCCTCCACGTCGTCTACAGGCCGTATAAACCAAACCTTATAATTATACAAGTTTTTTGAAGTTTATTCATTAAGAAACGATTTTGAGTTATAATGTTCGGTACATAAATTTTATGAGGAGTAAAATCAAGTGAACGCGGTAACTAAAAATGGTGCCGTTAGGCTCGTCCGCATAAAAAGAGACAAACATATACATCTGTAGGATTTAACGTGCGAGAGAATGACATAGCAGCTCATCTATCTAACTGGCTTATCTATCTATCTATCTATCTATCTAGAAGTATCTATAGGATTTAACTAAGATTTTTTTTTTCATCGTCGGAAGGCGTACAAGCATACCACCTGATCTAAAGCGGCTACCGTAGCCTATAAACGCTTGTAATACATTAAGTATCACTCGCGCGATGCGTTCTTTGCGGCTAACACAGCAACTCCTTAGGAGCTTACTGGTGACCTCACTCACACACAGGAACATAACAACCCTCTAGGGAGTTGTTATTTGCCGTTTTCTATGAGGTGGAGGTACTACTCCAGATGGGCTGCTTAGATGTACCCTACCTCTCTAAGTGGTTTTATTAAGAAGTTCAAATAAGTAGGTATACATAATTAATTAATGAACACTTAGGTATAAAACGAATTGCTTATATAATTTATTAAAAAAAGTTTTGTTTATTATTTGAAGGCACCAAATTTAAAATCTATCTATCTATCTATAGCTTCACGCCAAATCCCTTGCAGAGTAGGCAGAGAGAACCGTATTCTTTAACATTCATTGCTCTTCTCATGCACGCTCGCCGGTTTCTAGAGCTCCTGACATCACCTTCTAATAGAACACGACCAATTTGGTCATGGTAGGTAAGTCTTGGCCTTCCTCGGCTCCTACATCCTTCCACTTTTGCATTGTATATGTACTTCGTCATTCTTTCATTCTGCATTCTTTCTACATATCCGAACCAACGGAGCATGCCTCTTCTTATTTTAACACCGACGCTCTCTTTCAGACCAACTCTCATTCTAATATCATCATTGCGAATACGGTGTACTAGCCTTACGCCACAAATTTGGCAACGCTCGCATTGCGGCCGCGTTTATTCTGCTTTCATGCTCTTTCTGCCATACCCAGCTCTCGCTTCCATAACTTAGCATTGGGACCAGCACTGCATTGTGTATAGCGAGTTGTGCCTTCTGGCTCAGGTTTTTACTGCCAAGAAGTTTTCAAACGCTCCATTCACACTATTCCCAGCACTCACTCGTCTTTCCACATCTGCAGTGTACCTTCTGTCCCTGCTGAAAGCGCATCCAAGATATACAATCCCATCCACTTGTTCCAACACTTCATCATCAACCGTAATCCTTATATTAGTTCTGGATTCTTCTCTTTCAAATACCAAATTTAAAAGTTGACTTTAATACTCCTTCTAAATTATCAAAAAGGAAACGTAAATATTAATACTCACTCATGATCATGAGTGACATTTCAATTTTATTTGTTAAATATATAAATTTATCTCCGGATAATGCTAATGTGAAAATATCAGATTGTGGGTTTTTAAACACACAACAACTCAAATTATCTTTTGATGATAATTTTTCTTATATAAAGTAACTAGCACCACGGCTTCGCACGGGTGATCTGATCGCTACCAAACTTCACAGGATCACCCGCTGGAATTCATCATTCGAAGATTCCCTGAAAATTTCATCAAAATCTGCCCAGCCGTTTTTGAGTCCATAAAGGACATACAGACAAACATTCATTTTTTTATATATAGATAATTAATATCTATATGGCCACATTGGTAATGAAAGTTAATATTATTTGCCACTCCTATTGCAATTCGATTATCTAAATTAAGGCCCATTGATTGTTATTCTAAAACACTCACATCACTGAACAACTTTTTAATCGAAATAACCTTTTTGCAGTGCGTACAGAAGTGAAACAGGTCTCACGCAGATGACCAGAGGAGCCAGGGCAGTAATAGTAGCAGTTGCGTGCAGTTCCTGTTCAATTGTAAAGGTAACTGCAGCAGCTATGCATTTGTTAACGGTAGTGGGTGGTCGGCCATCGATAGTTCCCACAAAGTAGCTTAGATTAAATTGAATTGTATTGTGTGCCATACTGGGCCCATAAACTATTATTCAGAACAAATAAAACGCACTAAACTATGAGGCCATTGTGTACTTTAAATGTATTCCATTAGAGAATACTCTACTGCTACAGTACTTAACAAGCCAGATAGCCGAGTGGTCAACAACATTAACAGGCTTTCGATTTTCGATTCACACATAGAATAACATAATATTTTCGAAGTAGATTATTTTGGGAGTAAAAAGTGTATGTAATTGTATACTCTCAGAATATACAAGAGATGGGCACAAAAGGCTAAGCCACCAATTGTTTTCCTTAGGGCCTCGATAAAAAATTGGGAATGATCAAAATAAAACGAGGTCTGTTTCGGAAAGAGAATTATCGGCGGGTGGTTTGAACCCAGCCCGTGGGAAATTACACATGAAAGGCAAACCAAAATATCTTGTGATTAAATCTGCCCGTACCCGCATTTCTGTCCCATCGAATTATTTAATTGAGTGGAAATTCTGAGCGCTTGCTAGTTTTGTTCTAATTTAGTATTAATTCACTGCATATATGCAGTCTTGTTTATTTCCGGTTGAAAACAAAAATAAGCGAAACTCATCTATGTTCACAATATTAGTTATTTTAATGCACGCTCGCTTTTTGATAAAATCCTAATTAGTATTAGTCATGGCAGGCGCATTCTCTAAAAAAACAAATTTAAAAGATTATTTAGCTCTGTCTACTCCATCAATATGTAGTACATTACATAGTTTCAAACTTTTATCTAGGTCAGATTTTTTTTATACATTTCTAGGAGAAATACAAGCATACGGCCCACCTGATGTAAAGCGGTTACAGCAGCCTATAAACGCTTGCAATACATTAAGTATCACTCTCAATGCCGATGCCACTTCCGCTGCTACACAGCAAATCCTAAGGAGCTTACTGGTGACCTCACTCACACTGGAGCACAACAATCCTCTAGGGAGATGTTATTTGGCTGCGGTTTTCTGTGTAGGTACTTCCCCTTGTACGCCTTCCGACGTCGTATATAAAAAAAAGTGGCATGCACGTACAGCGGATCTTACGGCTTTATATTTTTGTACATCATACGTTAAATTTCAAGTTAGACACTTTTGAACCAAAAAGAAATATACAATGATACGTACATTGATATATATTTCTTGTTTTAAACGCTCCATGGATTTTCTTGCATTTTTTTCGTATTTATCACGTCGTATATTCACGATATTAATAGAAACATTCACATCTTTTCACGATATGAAATGAAGCATATACTAAGTATATGTCAGGTGGTTATATCAGGTGAACCGCGTGATTATTTGCCTCCCGATTTTGCATAAAAAAATATGTATCATACAACATTGCCTTGAGAACCACTTATGATTGTTGTCTTCTATCTACCATTCACCAGACATTAGTTTATTAATTTGCAACCATGGCTTTGGCTACAATGATGATCGAGAACCATGCATAAAACTTAGAGGGAATGGGTTAATATGTGATATGTAGTTACGAATGTTAGAGAAGCTAGTGAGTTGTTACGGTCCGAGTCATGTGGCGCTTGGTTCTCTTGCCTACCCCACAAGGGATTTGGCTTGGAGATATAGTAGTCTAGTTAATACGTATTATGATACTAGAGTGACGTTTATATAATTAAGGGATTATCAGTTTACTACAACAATTAAACTTTATTTATGATTAAACAATTAATCCTATCACAAATTTCTCTCTCGTACTTACCACAAAAAAAAAACGGGTTGCACTCCGGGAGTACCGGCAGAAGTGAAAACTAGAACATTAACGTTGTGCATTTTTGAATATTTTGGAATGGTTAGGGAATAATTTCGCACGAATTCCTTTATTTATCAGTATAAAAGTACTAACATGTATGTGGTAAAATACAATATTCATTGATTGCGTTATCGTACACAAACATGACAATTTATATCACATTAAAAATTTAACATTTCAGAACTATTACAATTATTTTACATTAAAAAGTTTATCTCTCAGAAAAATCAACTTTCATCCATAATTTCAACGACTCTTTCACCATCATCATCGCCAATCTCTAAAACTCAAACACACACGCACACTCGCACAAACGCCCTGCGCCGCTTAAACCAAACAGCGATGTTGATAAACTACGTTGAACGAAACGCGTAAGCGTCAAGAATTTCTTGGCGCTTACAACGTTTGGTCGCGAGAAAATAATGCCCTATGAACGATCTAGCGCTTCATGTTTTAATTGTTTAATTAGAGGTAACTAATGTTTTAGCGTTGCAGCGAACTTAAGTTCTAATTCTCACCAAAATCTTACGGTCAGGGTCACGTGTCTCATCTCTCTCTCTCTCATCCCAAAAAAGTACACAACGCCGCTAAAGAAGTTTTCACTTCAAAAAACTGTATACCAGTAGGTATATAACTGTACGTAATCACTGACTTAGCGGCCATCATACAGAAGTTTTAGTATCTCTGGTACGTTCAACTACTTTTGATGTAGTTGGGGGTGATGTCGATACTATACGATAGGCGCAAAGCATAGAGATAGGGAAATGACAAGCAATGGACAAACTTCAGCATTGACATAATATTCGAACTGGCACATTCAGCCTAAATCGTCATTCGGTGCCACCAGCATTCATAAAATTGTTGCTAATTTCATTATTCGAAATGGTGCAACGCTTTTTCTCTTATGCGACTAATATGACTACAGTAAAATAATGACGTATTAAGAGGGGGCATAAAGCTAAGTAACGCCCTCATTTTCTTTTTAACTCAGAATTTTAGACCAATTCCAAAAAACGCTCAATACGGGCTTAATACACTGAATAACCATATCTATGTTTTTTTGAGTCATAATTTTGATTAAAGTGGCCACAATAAGCAATAATTAAATTTATGGTTACTTGTACGTAGATAATAAATACAAAATATATTTTAAAAAAGAAACGAAATATGATTCTTTAGTGTCTGTATTGAGTGTTTTATGGAATTGGTTTTAAATTCAGCGTTATTAATAAAAAAAAAATGAAGGCGCCACTTAGCTTTATATACCCTTTTAACGACTGACCGACTCTGCTATAAAAATATCATTATGAAAAAGTAATAGTAAGCCTTTGTCTTCACAATTTCGTTTTAATAAAAATCTTTATTATTTTTTCTCACATATGTTACAAAACAAGTGTTTAAGACTTCCTTTTATGTATATGTCTGCCTGTATTATAACCCTGCTCTTCTAAGTCTAATATTAAAGTAAGGTCTCAAATTTCGAAAATTATCAGAAAAGAATATAAAAGAAAAAACAATAATAACACAAATTCGTAGTTGAGTGTAAACATTACACGATGCATGTATGTAATTTAATTTACAATATAATATTGTACTGTATTATTCTATTTTATATATTCTGTATACATATAGTGTTTCTGGGTGTTTTATTTTGGTTTTGGTTAATAATTGTTCGAGAAGATTATGTTAGCAGTATGACTTACTCTTGCAGGGATATTTCGTCTATAACAGATGTCATAATGAACAGCCATAATGATCACCCACATAATCGCGTCTAATAATCAATTTTGGATCGGAATATACGTAGTGTTCTCTCAAATACGAGTATATTAGAAAATAATAAAAGATTTAACGATAAAAGTCTTTGCAAATGTCTATATCTGGTTCTTTTGTCTTAGACAGCAATAAGTTCTGCTTGGATAATTTTATATCTATCTTTAAATTTTTAATATTTAAAATTTAAACAATTAATTTATGAATGGTATGAAATAATAAAATAAATGTATAATTTTATTATTTCTTACCATTCACAAATCAATTTCTACGTAGACATAGGTTAAATTCTATTTAATTATAAAGGTATATAATCATCTATGTGTTATAGCGTACTAAATTTCTAATTTTTTCATAGACAGTGTAGTTATACGAACAAGAACTTTTAACAACGCGTCTCAATTGATATCTAAAGTTTAACAGCGCCATCTCGTACTAATTTCATATCTAATGTTAAAACGGAGCATCCAAAACCGACATGCAAGCGTGCAGATGTTAACGAATGCAGAATTGGTATGTTTGGAGCCGTACACTTGGCGTTCCATAGTCTCTGCGTACTCCAAATAGAAGACGGGCGTGACTATACAAGTACAGTGCCAATGGGTACTACTGTATGCTTTTTATTTAGTGCCAGTAATCGTAGATATTCGATATTTATTTCCCAGCCTAGTATATATTTTTGATAGTGAAGCTATTTCGGCGGTCATGTGTATAACACAATAAAAGCAGAGAAGCATAAAGCATAAATTTATATAATGCGCGACTTACGCGTAAAAATATGCGGCGGACGATTCGCCTGAGTTGCATCAGCCGTGGACACGTGAGTCCGCCCGTGACCACAGCTGCTGCAATCCAGCTGTAACGTTGGTAAATACAAAGGTAATATTTTTACCTAAATTATGCGCATTATATAAATTTATGTAATTATGCAACGCGAAAATTTAATAACTTACAGCATAAAGTAGTCATATGTTGATAGGAAAAGTGTATGTGCAATGCGTAGGTATTTGACAAAATCGTACAAAAGTGATATAACTCACGTCGTAGTGGATTTCGTTGCCAGAATGGGCTCTACAAACGCTGACACTTTAATAATTCTTCAGTTTACTACTGTTTTATTGAGTGTTTAAGGGGTATTAGACGCATTCATAGCGTATAAATTCATATTCAGATTGTTAAATTTGCCAAAAACGTTCAACGTGACATTAAGGCTTTCATTAGGCTTTCTTAACATTAAATTATGAAATAAAATAGACAATGCTGCACAAAATTTATTAAGTTTCCACGCAGATTTGTTCTTGAACAAACATTTATGTATCATACTCGTATATTGGCATCTTTATATGTTTTATTACACGCCTTCGACGAGCTCGGTGGCTCAGTCGTGAATGACGCGACTTTGACACCAACGCTCGTGGGTTCGATTCCCACACAAGGCAAACATTTGTGTCCATGAACATGTCCGTTTGTATTCGAGTGGATGTTATTAAGAAATGTAGTGCGTATCAAAGCAGTCCGTCTGGGAAATACCTCCACCTCACAGAAAACCGCAGTCAAATAACAACTCGGTAAAGGATGTTCGTGCGTGTGAGTGAGGTCACCAGTAAACTCCTAAGGAGTTGCTGTGTTAGCAGCAGAAGAAGAAACGCACGTGTGATACTTAATGTCTTACAAGGGTTCATAAGCTACGGTACTGTTTTATATTAGGTGGGCCGTATGTTTGTATGCCTTCCCACGTTATATAAAAATCTAACAATAATGTCATCCGAACGAGTGACATAATGTTGTACCTAATTTAAAATAACTTGTATTGTTTTTTTAAATAGTCTCCATTCCTTCAAATTTTCATTCTGGTTACTTCTTAATTGGAGGTATTTAAATACAATAATAAAATAAAGCCTTTTTCGTGCATGTGCGTTTACTGTTGCAGTAATTTAGAAAAAAATAATAAATACATAGGTATTCCAATACTCGTAGTTTCACGCTATTGAGCTTTGACGTTGATATTCTATTGTAAATAATTCGGTAGGTCCCAGGTTAAAGTCATAACACCCCTCTCCCTCATCAATCTAAGGCATTGATTAGACAAAAAAATTTAATCGTAGGGCGTAGCGTAAACTGAGCTGAAACATAAAAATTCTAAAATTACTCTCATGAACAAACAGGCTGGCGTAAACCATTCCCCACTGTTAAATATCTTTTCGCTCACACCATCCACCCTCATCCTCAATTCAATATAAGGGACGGCACTGCGATGGATTTGTCATGTTATTCTTACGATTAACGTCTACAACGCCTGATGATGCCTCGTGGAGAGGCGAAACACGTGTCGCAGCGACGACCAGTCGTGGCAGCGATGGTGGTAATGGGGCATGCGGATTCTGTTCCAGATGGCGGACGACCGCAGCAGCCATGGCAGCGTCGGCATGTTGCACTCACTAAGAGTAGTGGATGGGTGCCGGCCGGCGCTAGGCCGCATGAACTAATTGGTGGCGGAAGCACACAAAGCAAGTTAGATCAAATTGCATGTAAATTTGACTTTCGCAAAATAACGCCTGAATCTATTAACTATTTAAATATAAATAGTTATAATAAATAAATATACTTTACTTACCTTTTTTTCTACTTTATTATCACCCAAAAAATTATACTTTGTCATGAATGGAAACAAATATTTTTGACATTCTGTTTGATTGTGTTTTTATATGGATTATACCTGAAAATAAATACATTATTATTATTTTTCTCTTATTTCACGGGTTTTAATCCCGGTCATTTGATAGGCGTGCGCTTGGATAAGGATCCAATGCGTAGAGGCCCCTTTGAGAAGCTTGATGTAATGTTGTATAGCCGTCGTGACCTTGTCCAGGGGATATCAATGTGACAATATACCCATGAACCAGGTCACGGCAGGTATTGGGACTATTGCAAATGTGTTGGAAATTATTGGGCTATTAAAATGAGGTCTGGAGGGATTATTGGTACTGGGCTATTACTGAAGAGGGACGGACACCTGCCATAACTATCATATCTGATGTTAATTCCGGCAGGCGGTGGCTCGCCACTCACTGGATGGACCCCCGAAATGCCAGAGAAATTCGGCCGGGGGCAACACCGGTGTGAATGACTCAGGGGTGTCGAGAGGTGTGCTGCGCTTTCTCCGAAGTTACTCGCGGCGTTATGCCCTTTAACACTTCCACCCCTGGAGCATATCACCTGATAAAGTAATATGCTCTATCGACTCCTCTCGGGACGGCCCATGAAGGCAAGCCAGAGCTGAGAGTTCTGCGGGCCTTCTTGATTTACACTCCGACCGACGAAGACTCGCCGGAGACGAAGGCCCTGATCGACTCTCTGGAGCACTCGGGTACTCGTGGTGTCGCACCAACAGCTCGCCACAAGCTGCCCTGCGGGCATTATTATTATTATTAAATACTTACAACTCTGTTTCTAAAACAATGCATGTGATACACTATTATTTCGGAACTATTTTTGAAGGATTCATGTTATGTGTGTAGATATGTTATAAATACACAGTTGTGATTTAATAACCCTTATTATACAACAACTATTAATTGAATAACTATTAATTGTGTTTAATTAAAGTGTAAACAGACTAATATACATTTAGATATCTTATTAAATAAGCTATTTGGCGACATTAACGCATTATACTTTTATTTTATCATGTTTCATTTCAACCCTAGAAGAACATCAGTTTACTAAGCTGATATACAGACTGAAATAACTAAATTTATACATTTGAAATCTATGTCCTCAGACGTTTCCAATATTCCCTTGTACTTCGTCGATACTTACCGACACAAAGCTTGTACTTTGTAAGGCATCTGTAACTAAAAGCTCCTAGTACGTATATTGACAAACCACTTCAAGAACTATTTACTCTGTAGCTAAGAATGTATATTGTGTAATAATATACATTATTACTATGTAGACTACAATTTCATGCACACATAAACCAACTTTCCCGACAACAGGTCTTTAAGTACTGACTTGCCTTCAGTAGCTGTTCATTAAAAACTAGGCTAAAATGTTCCAAGCGATGTGTTTAGGGTAAATTTGTCATTGGTAAATGAGAAAATAATGTGTATTTTTTTTTTTTAAACACACAACAACAATTAAATTTATTCAATCACTTTCATTTAGTCAGTATATTGTGATATTTAATGTCTAAGTACTACTAACTATTTAATGAAACACAGACAAGGACAAAAGGTAAGAATGTCTTTATTTATTTAACATGCCATGTATTACTTAAGCAACATTATTAACCCTCTAATAAGTGTATACACATCTTATAATATTAATCGAATACAGACTATACTTAACTTGTTTTTACAGCACGCGGCCTTAGCATCTTGTTTGCCATACTACGGGCAGGGCTTCCGCCCTCTTCGACGATCAGGCGGCAAGTGCCGGGTCCGAGCGAGCTCCAGCCCGTCTTAGTATGGTGTAAACAAGTTGGCAAAGACACGTGATTAACAAACAACACTTTATCAATTTTAATAACTTCTTATACCATTTGATTAATGAATTTTCAGTAGTTTGATTAATTTTGTAAAATAAAATATTGAAAATGTATTTGTTGTAATAAAAGTACATATAATCATTTTAATTTACATTGCTAAAGTTACTAAATTGACTATTAGTCGAGGCATTTTAGTACCATAAAAAAGCATATTAATCCGTTTCATATATTTTGACACATTAAGGCGCTTCTCTTGTTACTGCTATAATCAAAATAAATCTATCAAACGCATATTTTATAAATAAATATAATATAGATTTTTCAAGAGCTAATACGTACGTATATTGTACTATTTTTATTGCTGTGATTTGCTTAAGGCGACAAAATCAAAGTATTGTAATCAGTTTTACACGATCGTAAAAATAAAAAATAATGCCATTGGGCCTTTATTGCTACTTAGACACTTACTTCATAGTTTTCAATAAAATCTTACTGTACTTTAAGTTTTCTAATAGTTTACTAGTAAATCATGGAGAATTAAGGAAAACGAAAACTTTCAAACCGACCATAAAAAATAGCTAAAAATAGATCTTTTTTTTAAAATCGTTAATATTATATATTACAATAAATTTGTCTTTTGCTTTTTGATATCTTTTTTGGAGATATTGTCAGAGAGAATAGTTTCAGGTAATTTATTATGGAATCGTTATACAATTTGATCTACCAGTCTTAGTAAGTCGAGGTACATAAATATATATATATATTAAATAAATAAATATGCAATTTATTTCTGCTTCTAAGATTTTTATTGAAAACGATAAACATAGATACTGAGAGTGATTTCCCTGAGGTATCTATATCATAAATAGAGCGGATGACTCGCTTTTGTAAGAAAAACATATTTCAATATTAGTCGTGGTTCTATATATCGGAACACCTTACCACATAATGCTGTGATAGTAGACGAAATCGAAGATTCTCTCAACTGCATATGCCGTGAAGCCGATCTTACTGGCAAATTTATTTAAAAGGACGTCCCACTGCAGTGCAGGGTCTGTACTGTAATTCTAAGAAATACAGTTTCATTAACAAATTATACGTATGTTTTTTGAAATGAGAACTTTTGTATTGGCAAAAATCACAGTTAAAATGATTTAACAATAAGGGATTCGGTTCTCTCTGCCTACACCGTAAGGCATTTGGCGTGAAGTTATAGATTTATTTTATAAAATAAATATCATCCAGAAATTTTAAATTTCATTGAAGTCGTCTAATTTTGTACATACGAGTGTAATGTATACTGTTAAAAGAACAAGAATAAAAAAACATGTTTTCATTTTGAAGTCTATGGCCAAGTATATAGATTGAAATATCCATTAGTAAATTCTGGCAATCTTAATATTTTCCAAAGATTTATTTAGGTTGAATACATACCTACACAACTATGTCAAATGGCTGGAAAAGTGCCCGTGAGTAATAGTAATATAGATAAAAATGGACAAGAAAAATAAAGCAAACGTGTCACGCATCGTAATGCGTCGCACCTTTCTATTTAATAATGTTATGTAGTAGAAATAAGTTGCTGTTAAAATAAATATATTTTGCTATTAGACTTTTAAGGAGCACCGTGGCGTCGCTGCACGTATCGATCTAGTCGAACACGCAAGTTAAGTAGCATCGACCGCAGCCTATCCGTGGATGGATTTAGTAATCTCAAGTTCCTTCATGCTCGGGGGTCACGTATAACCGTCGGTCCTAGCTGTTTTCGATAATCTTAACCGTTGTTAAGCTTACTTAAGAGTGGAAGGGTGTAAATATTAGTCTTACTGAGGAAGTACTCCAGCTCGCAGAAGACTGCGAATTAAAAAATTCCAAGCATGGTTGGTGTATTCCTGCGAGAGATTGGGGTTACAGTAAACTGTTGAGAAGTAGCTGTGTCAGCAGTGGCCGTGCATCGCACGTGTTACACTGCACGTGTTGCAAGCGCTCATATGCCACGGTAATCACTTTACGTCAGGTAGGTACTACTTAAATTATTATCCATCTGTGTATCTGTCAATTTTTCATGTATCATTCAAAAAATGACTGAATGTAATATATATTAGTCATTTTATATGACTCTAACTTATATTCCACTATATAGCTATGGGCAATAAAATTAAGCTAATTATATTGGTTTAATTGATTGCGATGCGCTTTCAGCAGGGATGGAAGGTACACCGCAGATGTGGAAAGGCGAGTGAGTGCTGGGAATAGTGTGAATGGAGCGTTGGGAAAACTTCTTGGCAGTAAAAACCTGAGCCAGAAGGCGCAGCTGGCTATACACAATGCAGTGCTGGTCCCAACGCTTACTTATGGAAGCGAGAGCTGGGTATGGCAGAGAGAGCATGAAAGTAGGATAAACGCGGTTGAAATGCGAGCGTTGCGCAAAATCTGTGGTGTAACGCTTGCAGACCGTATCCGCAATGATGAGGTTAGAAGCAGAGTTGGTCTGAAAGAGAGCGTCGGTGTTAAAATAAGAAGAGGCATGCTCCGTTGGTTCGGACATGTAGAAAGAATGCAGGATGAAAGAATGACGAAGCAGATATACAATGCAAAAGTGGAAGGATGTAGGAGCCGAGGAAGGCCAAGACTTACCTATCATGATCAGATTGGTCGTGTTCTATCAGAAGGTGATGTCAGGAGCCCTAGAAACCGGCGAGCGTGCATGAAAAGAGCAATGAATGTGAAAGAAGCGAGTGAGGTATGTAAGGATCGAGTCGCGTGGCGCTCGGTTCTCTCTGCCTACCCCGTAAGGGATTTGGCGTGAAGTTATAGATAGATAGATATTGGTTTAAATTTAGACTACTCCTGGGAGCCCAAAATATTTTCACACTAAATGGGAAAATATTTTGGGCTCCCGCGCAAAACTGTAATAACCGTACACTAAAACCAACATGCGAGTGAAAACGTGTACAGTACGAGTAGCTAGTATAAAATTCGCATACATTTACAATTCATTAGCAATTTTTCATATGCAGACCGATAACCACATGCGGGCCCCCGCCACAACTACAGTTTATTTTTATACTACCTCGGGAGGTATACAAGCATACGGCCCACCTGATGTAAAACGGGTACCGTAGCCAACTATATTAAGTATCACCCGCGCGATGCCTCCTCTGCAGCTTATAAAGGGACTTCTTGGGAGCTTACTGGTGACCTCACTCACACGCATGAACACAACAACCCTCACAGGAGTTGTTATTTGGCTGCGGTTTTCTGTAAGGCGGAGGTACTTTCCCAGACGGCTACTTTGATGCGCACTACGTTGAGGCCCAGACGGTTGAATTCCGCTATGCGCAACAAGTATATAATGGGCCTCAATGAATTAATAACATCCAACCCAAGACAAACAGACATGTTCATGCATACAAATGTTTACTTTGTTTGGGAATCGAACTTACGAGCGTTGGCGTCATTCACGACTGAGCCACTGAGCTCGTCAATACAACAGTTAGGCTACATAACGTTACTAGCTGCTGCCCGCGGCTCCGCCCGCGTGAAGTCAAATAACGTAGCCTATGTGTTATTCCAGATCACAATCTATCTATGTGCCAAATTTCATTCAAGTCCGTTTAGCCGTTTAAGCGTGATAGAGCAAC
This sequence comes from Pyralis farinalis, assembly GCA_947507595.1. NCBI lineage: Eukaryota > Metazoa > Arthropoda > Insecta > Lepidoptera > Pyralidae > Pyralis > Pyralis farinalis. The sequence goes on from OX382270.1 coordinate 22,345,925, forward strand.
AAACATCCATCCATACATACAAACTTTCGCATTTATAATATTAGTAGGATAAGCACGAAATTATTGAATATCTTGCTAAAAATTCGTGCAATTTGTTTGAAAATGGCATTATCGTTATTATTATTTTTTTCCATAGCAGTCAGAACCCGTTATATACGTTTTCCCATACATTTCGCGGTCGTATACGACCACCCGGGTTTCGAAGGGTTAATACTGTTACATAGAAACATTTCTTTTGCTCAACTCTTCAATTATTTTGAGTTTTGAACGGGTCTATATTAAGATTTCCTTCGATTTCTCGTCATTTCACATATATTTTTCGTCTTTATTATTAAATTACAATATAGAATGGGGTGTTAAAGAAAATAGAATTGCAGTGATTGCCTAGCACAAATTGGGTATGGAGCCGTCGGTTATGTTCATTTCATGATGTATTTAAGGTTATTCAGATGTGTTACCGAAAGATGAGGTCAGGAGACCTAAGAACCGGGGAGCGTGCATGAAAAGAACTGTAAACGGTGTAGAAGCAAGTAAGGTGTTCGAGGACCGAGGCATATAGCGTTCGTTTGTCTCTTCCCAACCCGCAAGGGACTAAACTGGCGTTAACATATAAATGCTTTCGTTTAGGCTGGCCGTATGCACGTATGTCAAGTCAGTGAATACAAAAATAATTTATATCTGCAATCACTTGATGAGATAGACTTAGAATTCAGTGATGAAAGTATCATCTTGTAAATCATTTCTTCTCCGAATGGGATATTCAAGGGGTAGTCTTGAAGAGAAGAAATAATTTACAAGATTAAGGGACTTTGAGTAAAGATATAGATAGATGTAAATATGGATAGATAGACTCTAGGAAGTTGTTATTTGGCTGCGGTATTCTGTGAGTTGGAGGTATTTCCCCAGAAGGTCTGCTTTGATGCATCCTACCTCTCTTAAAAACATCCAGAGCAAGACAAAACATACATGTTCATGCACACAAATGTTTGTCCTGTGTGGGAATCGAACCCACGAGCGCTGATCAAAGTCGCGTCATTCACGACTGCGCCACCGAGTTGTGAATGACGTCGCTGATACTCGTCGCCTACGTCGACCATACATTATATTGCAATTTCATCGACAATTTTTTTACCGCAATGGTGCTGTATTATTATTTAATCAAATTACATTGCTATGTTATCCCCCTTATACCGTAACTATTGTATTTCTACACTAAACGAAGTGAAATGCCCTGGGGCGCACGAAACTCTATCAACTAAACAATCAACAGAAGTACACGATCATTATTATTTCACAAAATAATATAGAAGTTTGAAATTGAACATTATTATGATTGAACATTATATGGCATCCATGTTTTTTTTTTTTTTAATATTGTCGGACAAATTATACAGCGCGAAAGTAAGCGAAGCTTGTGTTATGGGTACTAGACAACTGATAAACATACGTAAATACATTTAAAAGACAGATGTACCGAAGCAGCAGTAAGCTGGTCATATCTGCAGTGATGACAGATGGAAAAGGTAAGTCACCTACTCACATACACCTACATATACTACTCTGCAATAATTTCATAACCTCTTTATGGAGGAAACGGTTTCAGGATTGGTGCCTGTAATGGTTAACGGAGCGGAGGTTTCTGTAATGGTATGTGAATAATATGCTAAGTGTTGTGTGGGTCGATTAGGTACATGATCGAGATTCGCTTTAGTTCACTGTACATATCGAACCATCACGGCCTGTACTGCTATTCAGTAATGCATGAGCTCGTAAGTAATCAATAAAATATTAGATGTCCGGTATGCAATGGCGTCAAATCGCGGAGGTGATAGATAGATAGATAATACATTTATTTAGCTTTTTCGACATACCGATACATCAATAAATGCAAATAAGAAAACAATTTTAAAAAATAGCAATTCATGTGCGTGTGCCTCAGTGTACAAAAGGGCTATTGCTTAGTGTATAGTATTCTCAAATAGGAACAATCACTGATTTTCAGCCATCACTCTTAAGAATGCCTAGAACGAGTGTAGTCTGACCACACCTGGGTATGCTGTTCATTAAGGTATATCTATTTAACTGCATAAACTGACGTCCGCAGCAACTCAAATATCAAAGTCCACTGCTATAACGTATAGCTACTGGATTTATGAAGCATCCTTCGGGGGCGTCGACATTAACTCAACGACTCAGATTCAGTACAAGGGGGAAGAAAAGGCCAAGATTGTCACCGAACTTCAATGTCGATGATTTCGATGAGGATGTAATTAGAAGATGCATATATAACTTCCATTTGACCCGTTAAACTTTGCCTACGATGAAAAAGCTACACGAAATCTTAAAGCGAGACCTTAATGATACAGGGAGTATAACTTCGTTGAGGAAAGTCATATATAAAATTCGCTTTCGCTAGAAAAATGCAGGTGGTAGGGATTGATTTAGGGCTTGTCCTGTAAATCGACTATTTACTATACGCAGCGGAGTCCTAGCGAGAATCTTCATTTCTCGCTATAGGATTTTTTGTTTCCCAAGGGGGTTTCGGCGAATTTTACACATAGTCGCCTCGATCTTTTATGGTCTTCATCAGAGGAAGTGTTGGTATATCTGTCGATAGTACGATATACGAACATCCGGCTGATACCAAGCTTTTGAAGCAACTTGAACATAACCGACGGCTCCATACCCAATTTGTGCTAGGCAATCACTGCAATTATATTTTCTTTAACACCCCGTTCCATATAGTAATTTAATAATAAAGACGAAAAATATATGTGAAATGACGAGAAATCGAAGGAAATCTGAACATAGACCCGTTCAAAACTCAAAATAATTGAACAGTTGAGCAAAAGAAATGTTTGTATGTAACAGTATTAATAGCCAACTAATTACATGAGTAAAATATACTAAATGTTATTACATTATAAATGTAGCAATACAACTCAAAAACTTACTTTCTAAAACTCAATGTGATTTTGAAAATAATGGCCAAAAGTTATCCACAATATCATCTCTAATAATAAAGGTTAAAAATAGTTGGAGTATACCGGCTGCTAGCAAAAACTTATGGCAACATCTTGTAAGATTTATAAGAAAACTTTGCCCATTATATTAAAGCATTGGCCTTTTTTAGTCAGCCAGCGATATCCATTGAAAGTTCAAAAACCGTAATTGTTGAGTATTAATAAAAGCGTATTTGTAAAATAGTATATGCTTAGGTCCGTATACTTGTTTGAGACTAGTCGCGTATAGTTTGGAAAAGTAAATAACATGAAACTATATTACGCTATATCGTAACACGCAGTGAAAATTACATTGCGTTTAGTTTAGAAGTATGTTATGCATATTCTTTTATATGCTAGCTAATAAGCATTATAGGCATATATATATACAACACATATTAGCACGAATGTTAATTTCTGTTGTTTTTGGAAACATAATCTCCTTACTTAGTCATCGGTTAAGCTGACTAGAAATTTGATGCCGAGCCGAAAACAATTAAAAGATAGACTTATTTTTGAATAAAATATTCTTAGCATTATTCCGTTTCTTAATCCGTTAGGATAGACGGTATCCGCTTCCTAAGCCTAAGTATTTGGCCAAGATAGCTACTGATTTTAAGATAAAGCGACTGCGGCCATACCTTCACAACCTTGTTCGAAATTAGGCAAAGTAAACTTCTGCTGTTATTGCTTGAACAGACCTGAGAAAGTGAATAATGCTATGAAGAGACCACCAAACAATTGCAATTACCTTTATATTGGTAAGCTTTACTTTAGGGCACTATTGCGGCGGTTGACATGGGGTCAACCATTGTATTTTTCGCTTACAGTTATCGTAAAGAATCCACTTTTCGTCACATATCACAATTCGAACCAATATTCCTTAATTTCTGTACCGATTCAACACTAGTTTCAACACGCAAGTACCCATCTTTTCCGTCTAAGAAGCGGAATAAAAAAAAATCGGCCAAGTGCGAGTGGGACTCGCGCACGAAGGGTTCCGTACCATTATCTATAAAAAAAAAATCGGCCAAGTGCGAGTCGGACTCGCGCACTAAGGGTTCCGTACCATAAAAACGGCAAAAAAAACACGTTTGATGTATGGGAGCCCCCTTAAATATTTATTTTATTCTATTTTTTAGTATTTGTTGTTATAGCGGCAACAAAAATACATCATCTGTGAAAATTTCAACTGTCTAACTATCACGGTTCATGAGATACAGCCTGGTGACAGACGGACGGACGGACGGACGGACGGACAGCGGAGCCTCAGTAATAGGGTTCCGTTTTACCCTTTGGGTACGGAACCCTAAAAACACGTTTGTTGTATGGGAGCCCCCTTAAATATATATTTTATTATATTTTTTAGTATTTGTTGTTATAGCGGCAATAGAAATACATCATCTGTGAAAATTTCAACTGTCTAACTATCACGGTTCATGAGATACAGCCTGGTGACAGACGGACGGACGGACGGACGGACGGACGGACGGACGGACAGCGGAGCCTCAGTAATAGGGTTCCGTTTTACCCTTTGGGTACGGAACCCTAAAAACAATTGAAGTTCGAAAATCAAATGCTGCACATTTTGTAAAAGAAACACCCACGAGGTGTTTCTTTTCTATGATTTAAAAAAAAATAACACTTTTTTACAATTGCTTTCAAATTGTAATTCAGTTACGCATTGTTTATTTTCAACGTATCAAGGGCTTTTAAATTGTTCTGTGAGAACGCTGTGGTAACCACATTTCAGTTACTCCTGAGTTGTATACGAGACAACAGGCCTCTGGAACGGAACGCGCAATATTATTTCTGTAACCTAAATAAGAACCTTTGTTGAAAAGTACATTACAGAATAGTATACAGATTTTCTTTTATTGAACTCAGTGGTCATATAGAACCTATACGTACATACATTTTATACGTTAGTTTTATGCGATTTTTCGAGAGGCAATAAAGCAATTAATCTGCTATTTTCTACTGCCATTATTATATCATATCATAGAGTCTCAGATCATAGAGTCTACTGATGTCTTAGTCTTGAAACAAATGATATTGTTATTATTTCATACTATAATCCGCCAGTTATGGTACTATCCTCGTATGCTTTATGAATACTCAAAATTGTCATTTCTGAACGGGGCATTAAAATGCGATCCCCTTTAATTTCTCATAAAGTGCGCACAAAAAGGAGACTTAATATTTTCGACCACCATAATTATTTCCTGCTTTGTGAAAACACAAACAAAAAGAATATAAAACGAAGCATTTAAAATATTAAGCAACAAACACCATTGACTTATAATAAAAATCGGCCAAGTGCGAGTGGGACTCGCGCACGAACGAACGAAGGGTTCCGTACCATTATCTATAAAAAAGGCAAAAAAATCACGTTTGTTGTATGGGAGCCCCCTTAAATATTGATTTTATTCTATTTTTTTTGTATTTGTTGTTATAGCGGCAACAGAAATACATCATCTGTGAAAATTTCAACTGTCTAACTATCACGGTTCATGAGATACAGCCTGGTGACAGACGGACGGACGGACAGCGGAGCCTCAGTAATAGGGTTCCGTTTTACCCTTTGGGTACGGAACCCTAAAAAAAGAATGGAGTAAGAGTAACAGATAGTACTTTTGTTAATCTTAATAAAAAAGTAAAAAGGTTCAAAGGGTATCCAAATATAACTTGATCATGCGTCATCAGGGGGTCATGTGCCAGAAGCGTGCTCGTTCGCGACCATTGCAAATCAATTAGATTGCAAATCTGATCAGAAAATGCACCGATGTGCGGGTTAGAGCGTCCCCCGGAGGCGACATGCACCGATTCGCCCCTGTCGCTGCGAACACAGGTGCATGCGGCGGTTGGAGCCGCCATCCACCACACAGCGCTAATTCCGGCGAGTCGAGCAGCGTGTGCCTAAGAACCAGAGAAGTTTCGGGAGTCTGCGTCGGATGTTCTGTATTTAGCTGAACCGAGATATCTATGAAGCTGTTATTGGTCCCAATGGAGATACGAGAGTGAACGAAACCGGTTAGTCGATTCAAGATTTATCTATGGAACGAAAATTACTCGTGTCCAATACTTTATTTCATTACACGGATATTCACACATATGCATGGAGACGGAATGACCAAAAAGTGTGATTGATTTGATTTTAATAGATAGACCTCCGAAATACTATAATAGATACAAGAGCCTTTAGAGGTCCCACCCTTGAAACAGACCACTACCTGGTGGTAAGCCGGTTTGTGGGACATTTCAAGAAGTGGAGGCATTGGTGAGTTCGTATCCCTTTCGGAGATCATGAAAGGATAAAGAGTGACGAGATGAAAGTGTAAGGAAAAACTATATACATTTGGTAAGCGAACGACTTGTGAATGCGAAGTCTTTCCGACTCAGATGAGGATGATTGCTGGGAAGTTCTGAAAGAAAGTATAGTATATAGTGCAAAAGAAGCATGTGGATGAGCAAAGGGGCATAAAATGTTGAAAGAAAATGCCTGGTGGGATGCGGAGGTTGAATTCTCCATAGCAAGAAAGAGGAAAGCGTAGCTGGATTATATATCATCTTTGCCCTTAATGAAAGTATTAGAGAGAAGGAGAAAGAACTGTAACATCTATGCAAGAATGACACCCAGGCTTTTGTTAAAGAGAAGCCTGAAAGACAAATTAAGAATGAGGAAGAAAGGCTGGCTAAAAACTTGGACGCAAATACCAAACTCTTTCGGAGACAGGTAAAGATGTCTCGGGATAGTTCGTCGGCATTCAGATAGGACAAGATAAACTCTAAAGCTGGCATCGTTCTAGCTAATACTCAGGAAGTATTACAACCGTGGAGTGTATTTTGGAGAAATGTATGAATATGCCACGGACGCTGGGAATGAGATTGAGTCTGATGCTTACTCCACGTTGACGGCGACCGAGAATGGTATTTAAAAGAGAAGAAACCAGAAGCAATGTAAGGATTACGGTTGATGATAAATAATATATTAATGATATCTTGAGGATTGTATATCTTGGATGCGCTTTCAGCAGGGTTATAAGGAACACTGCTGATGTGGAAAGACGAGTGAGTGCTGCGAATAGTGTGAATGGAGCGTTGGGAAAACTTCTTGGCAGTAAAAACTTGAGCCAGAAGGCACAGCTCGCTGTACACAATGCAGTGCTGGTCCCAACGCTTACTTATGGAAGCGTGAGCTGGGTATAGCATAGAAAGAGCATGACAGTAGAATAAACGGAGTTGAAATGCGAGCGTTGCGCAAAATATGTGACGTAACGTATGTAGGAAGTATTCGTAATGATGATGTTAGAAATAGAGTTGGTCTGAAAGAGAGCGTCGGTGTTAAAATAAGAAGAGGCATGCGGCGTTGGTTCGAACATGTAGAAAGATTGCAGAATGAAAGAAAGATGAAAAAATAATGAAGCGGATATATAATGCAGAAGTGGAAGGATGTAGGAGCCGAGGAAAGCCAAGACTTACCTACCATGACTGGATCATAGCTGGAAACTTAGAAAAATCGTTTAAGACTTGCCATGCTCGTATTATGATAAAAAAGATGTGAGGGATCCGATGTTTTTTTTTGTACTTACAAGTATAGATACCTCATATATACGCTATTAATTTATAATACCCCCAACGACTACAGTTAAGTATATCATATTGGGAGCTACGCAAACCGTAGGCATAATTACTAGCGAATGTTTGCGTAGTGATGCCACGTCTCTATGTCGTCGCTTGGTTATGCTGCCATCGACTCACCACTAAGCCATACTACGAGCATTATGGTGTTGATATGCCGCCAAACCTCTATCGTTTCTACCTTAGGTTTTGACGACATACATAAGCAAAACTTTTTGGCAGATATAAGGCCATCGAGAAATCGAGTATATAGAAGATATATTTATTTAGATAAAGATTTAAAATTATATTTATTTCAATTACAATAAATACTCGTAGTTAGCTGTAAATTTGAAAATGTTGTAACCTAAAGCTACAAGTAATTTTACCCGATACCGGATATGGTACCCGCTGCACAAAATAGCCTTCTCAGAAATGTATCCACAGTCATATTTGTAGTGCACAGTATTTCCGATGTATAAGCGGATAAGCTTGTCTGTCGTTCCCGGTATTGGAAACATTTTCACATATGGCCCGACAGCGATACTGATGGTTATATCAAACTAACCAGGTATCGTTTTTATTATAAGTACATGAATAAAATTTCTTCTGATGTAGATGTCATGATAAGTTAGCCATCGGTCTCTGCTACTGTTAATAGAAAGTATATACGTAAAAAGATATACGTTATTAGTAGTTAACATGTCAAATCTTGCCGAATCTTATTGTTAAAATTCGTCTATCCATTTGAAACTTATAAGGCTATAAAGAAAAATAGCACCGTGCAAGATAGATAATTATCCACATTTTTTATATAAATGTTTTTTTTTCTATTTGGCATATGAATTTATTTTATTGAATTTAACGAACGTTAGGAAAACTACATTCTTTGTAGTTTAGGGTAGTTCCTCAATTTCAGAATTCGCATTTTCACACAATTTTTAATGTTGATATCTCCAGCGAGCTTCAATTCCGAAATCACCTGTACCAAAAGTCCAAGAAACTTGATGTGCTTAACAGAGCCGGGCAATACTTTAATTCGAGACAAAGATTTATGTTGCAAAAATCTCAGATCATAGAGTATTGTAGCCACCTAAGGACCTTGTGATTCAGATCTAAGATGTGCCAGATTATTAGTGACATCATATGTAGATTTGAGAGTTACGCAACACTTGGTAGGTACATGTCTCTTTCTGGCTCGTTGTAAATGATTTCCTATCAAAAGTTTAATTATAAAATGGACAGTGTATAAAACATGTAGTTCAATAAGTTTCAATGTTATAAAAAACTTCTGTGAGATAAACGTTCCATTAAATGTTACAACATTCGTTTCTAGTCAACAGTGCACCCGACGTGTACCCAGATAAGACGGTTCACGGCATTGGAGACATTACAACATGCGATAGCTCTGCTGACTATGTGATAGTTTCTAAACATGTTTTTAATCTCTGCTGTGGAAATGAAATGTACATTTTAGATTGCTTTTGATATTTATGAACCACTAAAGTAAACAGTTTTCTAATAGAAGTATTTAAATTCGGTAGTCTACAATGAATCTAACTCGTAGCTTTCATTGTATTCTATCGATCTACAAGAAATAAGTTCTTAGTGGAGACATTCTCTAGGATGACTATATTTAATAACCCGTTGGTTAGCAATGATACTTTAATATTAATACAAGAATCGTCGATTCTATTCCCACATATTCTGTACACGAACATGTGCATTTCTAAGAAGCGAATCAAAGCAGCTGGTCTGGGGAAATACCTCAACCACACTGAAAATCGCAGTCCAGTAATAGCGGAAGGGTTGTTGTGTTCATGCGAGTGGAGGTTATTATTAACAGTCCTTAGGAGTTACTGTGTTACAGTATATGTATTGAGTTATAGCCTACGGTATCAATTTTACATGCGGTGGACCGTATGCTTGTATGCCTCCCGACTTCGTATAAAAAAACTATCGGAATATTATAACGACATGACAGAATCTTATGATGAGCCCGAATATTCAAGTAGTTAGCAATGACTTCTTTAACACCAAGACTCTTGGGTTCGATTCTCACACCAGGAATACATTTGCTTGATGAACATCTGTCTGTTTGTCTCGGTCTGGGTGGTTTTCCAGATAGGTCGGGCTATCTGTGGAAGAACCTCCACTTTACTGAAAACTGCAGTCAAGTGATAACACTCAGAAGGGTTATTGTATTCCTGCAAGTGAGTGAATTTACCAATATACTCCTAAGAAATTTTTGTGTTACTAGCGGGTGTGACAACGCGCGAGTAATATTTCCTGCATTGCTAGCATTCATAGGCTACGATAACCAATTTACATGCTTACTGGTGTACGCTTATTTACTCCCGACGCTAAAAGCATTTATTGACTTACTAACTAATAGACGATGAATAAACTAAATTGTTAACGCTGGAGACATTAAGATAAAATATTAATTATGTCCCTAGGATAAAGAAATGCTTTATGGAATACTCTCATTGAAAGACAGATAGACAATTCATTTATTTGTATTATATAATACAATACAAAATTGTCTAATTTGTCTCTTCAAAATTATCTATCTGTAAAGTCTAAATTGGAGAAACAACTGATACCTGGGCTAGGTAAGAGTAAGTTTCCCTATCTCACAGGTTATAAATCCCCTTACCCTATCTAGAGTACAATTTTTAAAGTACAATTGTTACGCAGTACAGTTGTGAACATTTGAAGATAGAAGAAGTTTTTGACGAGCTTGGTTACTCAGTCGTGAAAGACGCGACTTTCACACACAAGACAAACATTCCTGTGCATGAGCACGTCTGTTTGTCTTGGTCTGGATGCTTTAAGAGAGGTAGGGTGCATCAAAGCCACCTGTCAGGGGAAGTACCTCCACCTCCACCACCACCACCTCCTGTGTGTGAGTCAGATCACCTGTAAGCTCCTAAGGAGTTGCTGTATAAGCAGCAGAGGAGGCATTGTGCAAGTGATACTTAATATATTACAAGTGATAATACGTCACGGTAACCGCATTAGATCAGGTGCGCCGTTAGCTTGTATACCTTCCGACGTTGTATAAAATTAAAGTCAATAAATGGAAATTTATTACGATCATACCTTCTGTGTATTTGTTTAGATGAGTGGGAGGGTTAATTAATTTTACATCTTTCAGTATCCACATCAGAAGACGGTTTATTTTGTAATAAAGATATATATATATATATATATATTTAATAATATACATTTATTTCTCGCCACAAACTTATGGAAAACATTATTATTGGTACCGTACGCTAATTTTGCACTTTAAGGTTTGTGGGAGACTGCTGCCTGAACTGGGTTAATAGATAACCCGTATTACAAGTCACCAGGTCCCGCTCTCTGTTTTATGCACAGCAAGTAGGTACTCATCGACATAGTTCGAGTGCATGCCGCTGAGACGATAATAAGAAAACAATAAAAAACAAGTATGATAATAATAATAAAAAACTTAAGAAAAGAGGAGAATGAGACCTGTGTGTGTTGTGTGTGTGTGGTGTGTGTGATAATGATAGTAAATTTAGTTGTAGTACAAACCTTATTTTTACTCCGATCTTTTTTTTGCTGTGTTAAGACCGTATCCAATGTCACAATACTTTTTAGGATTGTTGACAATACAAAGATTTGCCTTACCGTTAGGGCATCACACATCACATATCTATAGAGTTCATAAGTAGGTTAGAGAATGGGAAAACGGGTACGACAGGATGGTTCGACACCTTTAGAATGGCTCGTTGAGCACATTTGGCTTCAGTGAGCAACGTTTTCGCGGACCCTTCCCAATCTGTGATGCATTACCCTACTGATGACGGGCATAGAGCGAAGTAAACAGTTCTGAAAAGTTCACAGTCTGCGATATAGTAATTTTTCTTAAAGATATAAATAAGTTTACGCAATCTAGTAACGAATGTTTCTATATGAGTCTTAAAGTTGAGGTTATTATCAATAGTCACACCGAGATATTTAATATTATGACAAGATTGAAGGTCACAAAAGATCATTCAGTAATCTTTTTGTTATAAGTACGCACAGTGGCTTTTCTTATTATTGGAGATTGGATCGTTTTACGAGTGATATGTACCTTACATAGTCTTAGAGTCATTAAGTACTAAAATTTTTTCACTTCTTAAGTAAAATATTTAGAGGAAGATAGAATACACTTTATTTGCATAATACAGAATTTAAGAAAATACATTCAAAAGATTCTTACAATAAAATAAATGTACTATGCAACATGGCGTTATGTATATTTGAGATATATGGCACTCGGTTTTCTCTGCCTGTCTCACAAGGGACTTGGCGTGAGGTAATAGATAGAGATACATTGATTAACGAGAATCTGGAGAGTATTTATGCATATTATGAACAGCGTTGGTCCCAATATGCTGCCCTGTGGAATTGTAAATGCAATTGCAAGGCAATGGGACACACACTATTTCATAAACATGAAGTTATTAGTATACAAAATAAACTAATAACCTCAAGTTTACAAAATAGTAAGCATTATTTGTGACACAAATAGAGTACGACTATACTCTGTTCCAATAACGAAGTCTCATAACAGCTAGCTACATGAACATACTCTGTACTAGTAGATCGTGTACTTTTTTTTGCGCGTTTTCCGCTATTCCACGGAAATTTGAAAAAAAGTCCTGCGTTCTTCGGCCTGTAGATATATGCATAACATTAAACTTGCTATTTCTAATGACAAAGCCTAGACATTATCGCATAAGTTTAAATATCTATTCACTCCGTTTTTTCTTTGCTAATATACGTAAAAGTAAAAAGAAAACAACAGTTTTTAGTTATCTTTTATATTCATTTATGTTCAGTATAAACACCTCCAAGTGGAAAACTTTACTGCAATTATCTAACTGTTTAAACTTAGTGAGCTTGGAAAACTCTAAACAACTGTACGGTTGAGATTATCGTCGGCTTTAATTAAATATAAACAGTTAGTATCATTTAACCAAGTTATGTTCGATCAGTTTAAAACATACAAGTAAATGTCAGAATACCTAGGCTACTACGATGAGGGAGTTAGTGATACTGTATTGTAAAATTTCTGTTAACGTGAGCATTTTGTACACAAATAGCAGCGTGTATAGAAGTGTTTGCACCTATAACCTCGCGCTTTTACAAACGTATGCATCTGTCGGATTATTTACCCATGTACCTGTGAACTGGCATCTGTAATTTCCCAGTAGAGCGGTATAGCAGAGTACTCTCCAACAAATGGACACCCGCATTTTAACTGAGGTTTCAAATGAAATGTAAGCAAGGACAGTCGGCAACTTACCTATTAACAAGTTGTAATAGTTACGCATAGAATGAAAAAATTTGTTTATGTACCTATACATAGAGCTGAACACACTAATAAACACATAGTAATACACAAATATACACACACACACCTTTACGATAAGTGTGGCCCGCTGGCTAAGCCAAAGGATTTGCTGGATGTCTGACGGACTGGACAAGACTCCAGTCAGACCTTGATAATGACCAGAGAGAGAGAGAAACTTCTAAGTTTAGGTTACACGTCTTTCAAAATATAATTTCTTGAACATGCGAGTTTCTTCACAGCCGAGCAAGTGATACTTGAAAATATGTACATAAATCTGTAAACATGAATTTAGTGGCAAATGCCCGTGATAGGATTCAAACTACTCTTTTTTTGCCAATACTTCATTGGCTAGTATATGAAGTTGGATTATTGGATACACAGAATATTTATTCTTCCTAAAAATAAAATATGGTCCTAATAGAATCTTTCTTTCTTCTTCTCATATGCAACATGGTTGATGTATCTTGTGCCAGCAAGATGAAATCTTCTGGGCTCAGCAAATTGCGGGAACATCAGCTTTTTGAATCTTCTATAACTATAGCCTTTTAATTTGACTAGTGTCTGTGATACTGCTTGACCAAAAATTTGTCTCGAGTTACCATTATAATTGCACCACTCATCCTAATGCAGCTCCGGCGCTTTGCCCGAGAAGTTGATTTTGCCTCCATCGTTGAAATGAACCTCCGCATATGCAGAGACTGGTCTTGGTTTATTAGTGGCTACTAAATCTGCTGGTTTATTAGTGGCTGCAGCTTTTAGTTCTATAACAGTGCTATCTAGCTAATGGTGTACTTTCAGGTTTCAATTATAATCTTTAAAAAATGTATTTACGTTCTATTATCAGTTTTGTTAATCAACATATGTTAACACATTTAACTAAAATTGATAATATAAACTTTTTATTTTATTATTCAATAAACTAGAAATATATTTTCAAAATAGCATTCTCTTGACACTGTACAGTAAATTTACTAATATACTCGTATTTGTAGCGAATTAATTGTCTGTAATGAACTTAGTTTGTGTGTAACTCATTCGATAGTTTCAATACGCATCGCAAATGGGAAAACTTGATTAGAACTCCTACACAGGATTGCTGGCGGCCTTTGTACCAGGTAAATGTTATAGACGTTCTGTAAACTAATAAAATCGTTCTTGTATCCATTATAAAGTATATGGAAAACTGAATATTTTAATACAGCAACTATATGATTTAAACTAAATTATTTATTAATATTCGAAAGTTTTAACAACTCGTTCACTGTTTGTATAATGTTTTAGAAATGTCATTAACCATTATTAATTACATTTTACATACACGTGCAATACGTACATATCATATTACTACGCTAGCTAGTAATACTTATTGTTAGTAGATACCCATAACTTCACACATTTGAAGTCTATTACCGGATGTTGTAGGATAAATCACACTGCGCCATCTAGCCTCAAAGTACGCGAAACTTGTGTTATTGGTACCAGATAACTGACAAACACACGTAAATAGATATTTAGATAGATAATTAGATACACAGAAAATACCCAGATAAAACCAAACCAAAGAGATATATAGGTACACGCACACAAATGTTTGTCAAAGTAGCGTTACTAACGACTGCACCACCGAGCTCGTCACGTTTAGTTTCCGGATCGATCATTGAACGACGACTTTGGGCGTAAAATCACGGATACGAATTCCGTTTTGGAACGTAGGAACGCTCAGCAGTGACCTGTTACGTAGACGACTGGGTCTACCCCAAGCAGAAGCATAGATGATCAGATACAACCTGCATGCATCCTCCACCTCACAGAAAACCGCAGCCAAATAACAACTCCCTAGAGGGTTGTTGTATTCCTGAATGAGGTCGCCAGCAAGCTCCTAAGGAGTCGCTGTGTATTAAGCAGAGGAGGTATCCCGCGAGTGACATATGTTACAAGCGTTAATAGGCTATGTAACTGCTTTACATCAGGTGGACCGTATGGCGTACAAATGCCTCCCGACGTTGTATAAAAAAATATATATATACTCGGTCTCAGCGTAGTACGTAGAAATGGTTTCGGTGAACTAAGAACGTCCAAAGTCTTGATTTTCCTTTACGCCGGAAAAGAAAATGAGAATGACGACCTAGAATATAGCGTCGGTTTTCTTCTTTCTGACACTGCAAAGAAAAGCCTATTGGACTGGAAACCGATATCAGACCGAATCATTTGAGCCCGTTTCAACTTAAGAGCCCAAAAGATATCCATTGTGCAGTGCTACGCATCTACCAACACGTCTGGAGACGAGACCAAAGACGAATTCTACGATGCTCTCAACGGCACCCTATAGAGTATAAAGAAACAAGACATCGTGATCATCATGGGCGACCCAAATGCAAAAGTTGGAGGGGAGAACACAAACTGCGAACGACAAATGGGTACACAGGGACTTGGAGTGCGCAACGAGAATGGAGAGAGATTGCTCTCAACGGCACCCTATAGAGTATAAAGAAACAAGACATCGTGATCATCATGGGCGACCCAAATGCAAAAGTTGGAGGGGAGAACACAAACTGCGAACGACAAATGGGTACACAGGGACTTGGAGTGCGCAACGAGAATGGAGAGAGATTTATAGAGTTGTGTGTCAACAACCACTTGACCATCGGGGGTAAATTGCTTCGATATGAAGCAGTTGACTAAGGCTCTTCTGAGTGTAGTGTGCAAACCAGACTATCATTACAGATGGGATTAAGTTACTTTTTGATTAAAAATGTTGTGGTAATATTTTAAATAGCATCATAGAGTATGTTACATAATTAGATTTAATAGGGCACATAAGACAGAAAAATAAATTAAATTCTTCTAGATATAAAGAAATATACGTCTTGGTTGGGCAAATAAGATACGAAAAATATACCAAAGAGTAGAGACTCCTAATATAAGTATTTTTATACTTGAAAGAAGTCTCCATAGATTTGTATTCTAGGTCAAAACAGAACATAAAAAGGCACACTTACTAATCCAGTATAACTTATACTGAATTAATGAAGAAAATGTGTTATTTTATAAATACAACCATTTTGATGGCAAGCAGTTACGGTAGCCACAGATGCTAGCAGAAAAAAAAAAATTCGTAAGCCATTACCATCGCCAATTAAGCACATATTTAGTAGCTTTTTTGTAACGTTACTTACGCGATTGAAGGGACTAGTTGCTTTTGTTATTCCAGGAGCTCCTAGGAGGAATTCCTACCGTAAGCCTGTTCGTAACTGTGAGAAAAATCTCTGTATCCCGCCAGAACCTCCATTGCTATGGAATAAATAACTTTATCCAACGACTTTTTGTCACCATGAATAAACTACATTCTTTATTTAATCTCGACTTGAGAGTACTCGAAAAGCAGCCTTCCGAGACAGACTTTTTCCCTTGAACGGAATAATTCACACTCAATGAAACATAGAAAAGGGGTCATAAATAAGCGAGAAAGAGACAGAAAAACTGCAGCATGTTCAACGGAGGCTTGTAGCAGGAAGTCCGCGTCCGCCACATCCGCTGCTGTCTGCTTGTGAAAGCCTTTTAGTTCAATTTAGCGTAAAAAAGAGACCAACCGCTTCATTCCTGTGTTTTATGCCACTTGGATAATTGCTTTCATAGTCCCGAGTATTGGGTCGACAGACTGTAATGAGCTGCTACTGCCAGTGTTATTGTAAATAAATTAAGTGAATTTGTTAATTTACTATAGTTAATTAATTGATAAGCTTTTTTGACATTGATAAAGGAAATGGAACTAAAATATTTTGTTGAATTGAGTAAATTATCATGAATTATTTACTTTGAATTGTAATTCGGAACATTTAATGTATGAGACATTAAATATTCCGTATTTCGCTATACGCTGTTTGTCTTTGTTATGATATTAATAAACTTATTCAAGCAAAAAAACTAAACAATATTGCTATTATTTTTTCTCAATTGAGAAATATTCATACACAAGATTCTATATTTTATTTTTCTGTTTAGTAGTATTGAATTTGGTAAATATCTTTAAATACCTGAAGTAATTTAGATGAATCATACATTTAAATCGATTCAGTCATTAATAAGTTACTATAAGAACCCTTACAGCAACACAAGTGATTAGGTTATTAAAAAAGACATTGCCGCCATTGGTATAATAATAAATCTTTAATACCCCATATAAATGGACAAAATTAAAAATTGTTTCTTTTAAAAATTGATCAGAAGATTAACAAATATACTAATGTACTCGTATTATTACAAACAAAAACTAATTATCAATTGCTCCGCTGTGAAGAAAATATCGTGAAGAAACCCGCGTGGCAGAACAATTATATTTCGAATGACGTGTGTTCTAACCTCAGAAAAGTTTGGTTTTTCCCTTGAGTTCTGGTCTGACGGCAATCGGTACAGCTAAAAATCAGATGTATGAGCCGAGGAAGGACAATATTTATCTACCATGACCAAATTGTTTTATTACATGATGATATTAGCCTTAGAAGGCCTTAGGAGCAGAAAGAACCGAGTCATATGGCGCTCGGTCCTTTCTGCTTACCCACTCTATTGTTTTATTATATACGTTTGTTAAGCAATATTTTTATTACTGATTTTTATGCAAGTACCTTTTCTGTGCAGGTTAATAATTTTTATTCGATATATCACTCAATACACCGACACGAGCTTGTGATACGGTTCAGTAACGTGCGAGAATTGTCCACGATTCTAAGCTTACATAGGTTATTCCACCCTTAAGTTCACGGAGAGTCTTTGCATTTCTATGTAGTTAACTTACTTCTACAAGCGCACTGCTTACCGTCGGCGAAGAATTTATCTTCATAGAACCATAATGTCTGCGTACTGTTTAATTCCGTAGAAGTTTAATTCATTCCAGAATTCTTAACTTGTGGGTGAACTCACAACTTACCGAGAAGACTTTTCCCAAAGGGATTCACCCTTTTTATTATGTTTTAATATTTTTTTTAGTGCTGGTGTAGGTGTCATACTCTCCTCTCGCTTAGCCCCTGGTGTGAAAGATTACTGTTTGGTAGGGCCTAGACTTCTCTGGGTTCGTATAAAACTGGGCATCACGCGAGTATTTCTGGTTGCAGCATACGCTCCCGTAAGCTCAACGTGTGCCCAAGAACAAGAGAAGTTTTGGGAGTCTGTGAGGGATGTTCTGGATTTAGCTGAAGGGAATGAAAGAGTGATTATGTGTGGAGATTTGAATGGATGGGTTGGGACCAAACGAGACGGCTATGAAGCTGCTCTTAGTCCCTATGGAGATAAGAGAGTGAACGAAGCAGGTAAGTGGATTCTAGATTTATGTATGGAACGAAACCTCCTCGTGTCGAATACTTTATTTCGTCACAAGGATATTCACACGTACACATGGAGACGGAATGACCAAAAAAGTGTGATTGATTTGATTATAATTGATAGACGTCTCCGAAATACTATAATGGATACAAGAGCCTTTAGAGGTCCCACTCTTGAAATGGACCACTACCTGGTGGTAAGCCGGTTTGTGGGACTTTTCAAGAAGTGGAGGCATTGGCGAGTGCGTATCCCTTTCGGAGATCATGAAAGGATAAGGAGTGAAAAATTGCAAGATGAAAGTGTAAGGAGAATGTATGTACATCTGGTAAGCGAAAGACTTGCAAATGCAAGTCTTTCCGGCACAGATGTGGATGATTGCTGGAAAGTTCTGAAAGAAAGTATGGTGGATAGTGCAAAAGAAGCATGTGGATGCGCAAAGAGGCATAAAACATTGAAAGGGGATGCCTGGTGGGATGCGGAGGTTGAATCCTCCGTAGCAAGAAAGAGGAAAGCATGGCTGGATTATGTATCATCTTTGCCCTTAAATGAAAGTATGAGAGAGAAGAAGAAAGAAATGTACCGTCAATGCAAGAATGAAACCAAGGCTTTAGTGAAAGAGAAGCGTGCAAGACAAATTATGAATGAGGAAGAGAGGCTGACGAGAAACTTCGAGGCAAATACCAAACTCTTTTGGAGAGAGGTAAAGAAGTCTCGGGGTGGTTCGTCGGCATCCAGTATGAACAAGATTAAGTCTAAAGCTGGTATCATTCTTGCAAACACTCAGGAAGTGTTAGAACGGTGGAGTGAATATTTTAAAGAAATGTACGAATATGCCTCGGACGCTGACAATGAGAGTGAGTCTGATGCTCACTCCACGTTGACGGCGTCCGATGAAGGTATAACTATGGATGAGATAGAATGGTCGATACGAAGTTTGAAAAATGGAAAGTCTGCAGGAATTGATATGATTACAGCTGAGATGATCAAACTAGGTGGCACTTACGTCCGGGACGCCTTCTGGTACTTATGCAACCTATGCTGGAGAACTGGAAGGGTCCCAATGGACTGGGGACGCGCAGTCATCGTACCCTTGTATAAAGGCAAGGGATCACGCATGGACTGCGCCAACTATAGGGCCATCAGTTTGATCAGCTTAGCTGCAAAAGTATATGGAAAGATAATTGAAAGGAGAATGAGGGTGAAATCTGACGAAATGCTGTGGGAGGCACAAGGAGGATTCCGAAATGGAAGGGGATATACGGATCAAGTTTTCTCGCTCCGCAATATCGTAGTGAAGCATCTCGCCACAGACCAGAAGGTTTTCTGCGGTTTTGTGGATCTTGAGAAGGCATTTGATAGGGTTGTGCGAAAGGAACTGTGGTGCATATTGCCGAGATATGGGATTGACGGCTCACTGCTGCGTGCTGTGCAGTCCACCTACAAGGATTGCTCAGCATGTGTGCGAATAGATGGCAACATGTCACCCTGGTTTGATGTCAAAATTGGTGTCAAACAGGGTTGCATGTTGTCTGCTAGGCTGTTTATCCTGTATCTCGATAGTTGTCTGCAGAGAATAAGGTCAACGAATGTGGGATTACGCATGGGTGACCTAAAAAGGTGAACTGTCTGCTGTATGCAGATGATGCCGTCCTGTTAGCAGAAACACCATCTGAGCTGCAAACACTGGTCACAATGATGAAAGACGAATGTATGAAGGAAGGCTTACTATTAAATGCGAAGAAAACAAAGATTATGGTATTTGAAAGAGAAGAAACCAGAACCAATGTAAGAATTACGGTAGATGATGAAGTGTTGGAACAAGTGAATGAGTTTGTATATCTTGGATGCGCTTTCAGCAGGGATGGAAGGTACACCGCAGATGTGGAAAGGCGAGTGAGTGCTGGGAATAGTGTGAATGGAGCGTTGGGAAAACTTCTTGGCAGTAAAAACCTCAGCCAGAAAGCGCAGCTGGCTATACACAATGCAGTGCTGGTCACAACGCTTACTTATGGAAGCGAGAGCTGGGTATGGCAGAGAGAGCATGAAAGTAGGATAAACGCGATTGAAATGCGAGCGTTGCGCAAAATCTGTGGTGTAACGCTTGCAGACCGTATCCGCAATGATGAGGTTAGAAGCAGAGTTGGTCTGAAAGAGAGCGTCGGTGTTAAAATAAGAAGAGGCATGCTCCGTTGGTTCGGACATGTAGAAAGAATGCATGATGAAAGAATGACGAAGCAGATATACAATGCAAAAGTGGAAGGATGTAGGAGCCGAGGAAGGCCAAGACTTACCTATCATGATCAGATTGGTCGTGTTCTATCAGAAGGTGATGTCAGGAGCCCTAGAAACCGGCGAGCGTGCATGAAAAGAGCAATGAATGTGAAAGAAGCGAGTGAGGTATGTAAGGATCGAGTCGCGTGGAGCTCGGTTCTCTCTGCCTACACCGTAAGGGATTTGGCGTGAAGTTATAGTAGTAGTAGTCAGATTTCCATTTTTTGTTACACATCTAGAACATACATAGAAATGTTCACAGTAATAAAGCTGTTACATGCATCGTCTATTATAGATGATGGGTGATTGTAGAGACAACTGCAACAATCGGTAGATAGAGATGACCAGAACATCCATAGCAGCGACGGTATGAATCTTCTAATGGTAAGTGCCATGCCTATACTGGCTTGAAGTAACAGGTAACAGAAACTAATGAAGGAGTTTGGAGTACAAATGGATAAATCGCTACAGTGGCTAGATTTAGAACATCCGTATTTAAAGTTACGTGTTGCATTTAAGATTAAAATCTATATGCTTAATTATAACGAGTATGCAAGAGAAATAATAGCATTTGCATATGTAGATACATCAATAAATACATCACTAATAGTTTAATTATGAAAAATAGATAAACAAGTTACTTCAATCATTTCATTACAACTACCTAATTTATTTAACAACCAGATTTCATTATTTAATGAAGACGGCTTTTAACTATACTATTTCCATAGACTAATTACCAACCGAAACAGACATGTCGAAATAAGAATTTTTGTTACGCTTTGAATGACAAAGATAAAAGAAGGCTATAGTTGTTATTGACCCATTACGAATTTAAATTACCTTCTTTGTGGATAAAGAAAAACCTTGAAATTGCTGGTGGAGTTAGGAAAAGAAAATAATGGTTTCCTGAAATAATAAAATCGACTGTCTCCGCTCCATTTATTCAAGTTGTTTGTTATGTGAACGTGATTGGAGAGAATAAAAGAATATTCTGAAAGGGTTAGAAGCCGTTCGTATTAAAACAGATCTATTCTTGTATCGTAAAGACATAATTATCAAATTCAATGGAAACTTACATAATTTCATTTGGTTTATCCATTTCATCGATCTAATTTTTTGTTACAAACCCTTTCTATTGCAGCTATGATAAATACGAGTACTACTACTACTACAACTTCACGCCAAATCCCTTGCAGGGTAGACAGAGAGAACGGAGCGCCACGTGACTCGATCCTTTCATATCTCACTCGCTTCTTTAACATTCATTGCTCTTTTCATGATGAATGATAAATAACACGTAATAAGTTAGTTGAAGCATCTTGAAATCTATCTTTCACTGGAGTCTACAATTGCAAGAACTGAAACCGCATGTGTGACGTTGGCATGCAATTTAGACCTTAATACCTGGCGGCAGGGCGTGAATGTCGATGCCGCAGAATAATTACTCACGAAATAGGAAACAATAACCTTAGTAGGTACACCGCTAATGTAGAAAGACGAGTAAGTGCAGGGAATAGTGTGAATAGCAGTAAAAGCTTGAACCATAATACGTAGTTCGCTACACACAACGCAGGTTACCGAACTGGTCACAACGGTATCTAATGAAAGCAAGAGCTGGGTATGGCAGAGAGAGTATGAAAGTAGGATAAATGCAGTCGAAACGCGAGCGTTGCGCCAAATTTGTGGCGTACCAGTTGTAGACCACGTTTGAAATGACGATGTAAGAAACAGAGTTGGTCTGAAGGAGAGTATCGGTGTCAATAAGAAGAGGCATGCTCCGTGGGTTCGGGTATGAAGAAGGCATGTAATGGCAATGAAGGCAATATAGGAAGAAAGAATCACGAAACCGATATAAAACGCGAAAATAGAAGGATGTAGGAGCCGAAGAAGGGCAAGAAATGAATGTTAACCCTTCGAAACCTGGGTGGTCGTATACGACCGCGAAATGTATGGGAAAACGTATATAACGGGTTCTGACTGCTCAAAGAAACGAGCAAGCTGTAAAAGGTATCTCTATGCCTACCGCAAGGGATTTGGCGTGAAGTGATAGATAGATAGTTAAGTTTCAAATAAAATATTAGATAATGTACTTTAGATTTTTATACTATTCATATGTCACGTACAATAAGATTGACAATCAAACTCCATATGACAAACTATACAAGTAAAATCTTCATACAACAGATCTTCAAAACATCTATTTTTGTCGGACAACGATATTTTTACCGGCTCTAAATAATGGAAACATAGTATAAGAGGAAAATCTGCACTTGATGAGATTTTCGCGAGTATTATTATGATAATAACCGTTACTATATTGTATTTGCGGATAATAGTTTTCGTGTTCGCCTTTATTAAACACAGAGACATGTTAAGAAAGAACATTGCGTGCGTATTAAGAAAGAATATAACGATATTAGTTACACGATCACCTTTTATTATATTATGTTTTCTGTTATATATTTTACTTTGTCAAAGTAGGGTTGCCTTCTATGGCAATAACAAGTATCCTATGTTCTTATTTAAGTCTCGAGCTACCGTTTTATTATATTTAATTATATTATGCTTCTATTTTCCATCTCATAGAACACGCGAGTTAAACAGCGTCGACCGCAGCATGTTTAGGGATGGGTTTAGTCATGTTGAGTTACTTCGGTGGGCGCGTTATATCGTCGGTCGCGGCTGTTTTCTATAGATGACAGTCTTTAGATAAACAGTGTTAAGCACTTCCCAATGGGCAAGTATCCGCACCTCACTGAAAACTGTAGCCAAATAACAACTACCAGGGGGATGTCGTGTTCCTGGGAGTGAGATACGTTACAAGTAACTTCCTGAGTAAAAACTTCATTGTAAACATTCATACTCTACAGTAATCACTTCATATCAAGTGGGCCGTATACCTGTATATCTCCCTGAAGTTGTATAAAAACTATGATTGAAGTATGTATAGACTCAAACTACGTTTCTTTGGGATATGCTAGACACATGCTGCGTATGAGCTGCAAAGCCAACACGTTGTTGAAGACGACGGTAATGCTCTATGCTGTTGGAGGAGGGACGGTGAACTCGGGGCTAAATGACAGGGTATAAGGTAACACTGGGCAGTTCATTTACCCGCTGTGTACTGACAGCTTTTTGTGAGATGGGACATGACGAGCATATGACACGATAGTATCAATGATACAACATGACACGAAACGGAGCGTCATTTACACGACATAAGACAATCCGGTACGGTTTATATAGTGGCATAATAAGAGTATATAGCAGTCAGCATTTATATAATCTGTTCTGTTATAAATATATTACCTATAGTTTTCGATGTTGCATTATTTTATGGTTTAACAACTCCTCGCCAGTTTTTATGAATATTAATTACCGGTAGCGACGGAGAACTTATAATAGGGGTTAAAGTATGAAATTGCCGTTTTATAGTATTAGATACATTGAATTGACATTAAACCTTCATGGTATGAGATTTTCAAGTGAAACTTTTTTTCAGATGACCTATGAGGGTATTTTTTTTAAAAATGTGCAACATTTGATTTTCGAATTTCAATTGTTTTTTATTCAGCTTAGAAGGGAACGGTGGATACTTCGAAAATCCGAGTAATTTTTGAATACGAGTTCCGACGCGGTACTAACGCGGCAGAAATGGCTCGCAATATCAATACTGCGTTTGGAGAGGAGACTACTAATGAACGCACCGTGCTTTTTTGGTTTAAACACTTTCGTAATGGAAACTTCGACTTGAAGAACGAACCACGTGGACGACCGCCCACACCTGTGAATAACGCTGAATTGAAGGAGTTGGTGGAAGCCGATCCGCCTCAAAATAGCCAGGAATTAGCGGCATGGTTTAACGTTACCTTTCACAATATTGGCTCATTTGCGTCAAATCAATAAAATAAATATATATGAAAAATGGGTGCCTAATGATTTGACTGATCTGCAGAAAGAAACGCGTGTTGAAACTTGTGAAGTTCGAAACCATACGTCATCATCCGTACTCACCAGACCTTGCTCCAACTGACTACCATTTTTTTCATGATTTAGAGAATTTTCAACGTGGTAAAAAAATTTCTTCCCAGCAGGCAGTACAAAATGCTTTCACACAGTTTGTCGAATCTAGATCCCCAGAGTTCTATCGCAGAGGCATAAATTAATTTCCGATTAGATGCCAGCAATGTATAGATAATGAGGGACAATATTTTGATTATATAAATATGTTACATCTTAGAAAATACGAGTTTTAATTTTTCAGTACCAATCGGCAATGTCATACATTAACCTCTAATATTATGAATATTAATTAAACTGCGATGAATGTAATTCTATCGGTGGACGTACTTCTCATTGTATATGACTGTGCCTTACCTCTCTCGAGTTAGAGCTTTAACTCGTAAGACGATGTTTACGCAAGTGACTAACACAGCGAAACCTTAGAGTCTTCCTAAATTTCCACTTGTACTTTTCATCTCAATTTCACTATTAAAACGATTTAAAATCCACAAACAAAATATTCTTCTTCCTGGAGTTATTCCATTTCTAAATTCATTTTAGCATTAGGATTGGCGAACTTTGGTGGTGGTGGTTTAGGTGTGGCGAAGACTAAAAACCAAGGTCTTTGCGCAGATATCGATTTTAACATGAAACAACTGCTAAGACCTTCACAACCCAGAGGAAAAATCTGATCTTTCTTAGGACCACAGAATTTTCGAAATATAATTTATTGGATGTACGGGTTTCCACGTGATGTTCTCACCATCGAGCGAGTGTTAATTAAATATGTACATAAATCTGAAACAAGAATTTAGTGATTGGTACATACCCGCATCAGGGTTCCAACCCGGCCAGTACCAGACGATTGACAGGCTGGTTCCGCTAGGCTATTACTGATCAACATTTACTAACTTACAACACTTACTAATTATTTACTACTAATATTATGTGTTAATTATTTACTAGTTGTTAAAATTATGTTTTTAACAACTAGTAAATAATTGACACATAATATTTACTGAAAACTCGGAGGTGAACTAAATTAAAAGTAAGCCTCGGAGCCACTACAATATTAAGCAATGAAATATGTACAAACATTTTGCTCAAGCACCTACGTCATTCTCAAAGCTCTAATGTGATAATATCAGTACTACGGGACATTACAAAGTCATTAACTCGAAAGGTGCATGCTAAGCGAGAGTACGTGTAAGTGCAGTAATTACTGTAAAATAGTCGAATACTAAAAGTTTGGTATGGCATATCGAGAGAACTTTCTTCGTCATTTTTTGACAAATGAGTGCGGAGATAGCACGGTTTATTATAACAATGAACTTTAATAAAACCATGTGCTGCGAACTGATTTCGGGTTTCTTTGGCAGAGAGCTTATCAAAATATTTTATTATGATATATATAAATATTTGCCGGTCGTAATACTTTTTAGGGTTCCGTACCCAAAGGGTAAAACGGAACCCTATTACTGAGACTCCGCTGTCCGTCCGTCTGTCACCAGGCTGTATCTCATGAACCGTGATAGTCAGATAGTTGAAATAGAATAAAATAAATATTTAAGGGGGCTCCCATACAACAAACGTGATTTTTTTGCTCATTTTTGCTCGATATTGATAACGGCAACAGGTAGACGCTTGAAATATTCGCAGAATATTTAGTTGTATATTCACTTTAAGAATAAATAATTAAATTAAAATAAAACAAATATTTAAGGGGGGCTCCCATACAATAAACGTGATTGTTTTGCCGTTTTTATAGATAATGGTACGGAACCCTTCGTGTGCGAGTCCGACTCGCACTTGGCAGATTTTTAGCGATTTCATCAAGGCATGTGTAGTCATATCTGTCGCAATGGTAGATGGATCGATTCATGAAAGAATAGAATGTGGCTTCAAACTGGTCAGTCTTCTTTTATTAACTTTCATGACCATTTAAGTTGTTTTTTTCATTGTTAATTATTTTACAGTTTTTAATGATGGGTATATCTATTAAGAATGTTACTCCAATGAGGAAACAATGACTAGTTGAAACGGTTCATTGAAATCATTATTTTTTCAATGATCTGAGTCATGTTCAAGTTTCTCTTGAGACCCAACTGATAGGGAACACTATAAAATATACAAGGGAAAAATTGTTAATTTGGATATAGCACGAAATCGTTTCATGTAAAGATCAAAATCAGGATCAATGTAATCCAAACAATTGCAACCTGTCCTCTAATACATTATTGTATCTAATAAGTTTGTTTTTAGTCATTGATCTGTACAAGAGATGACTTCTTAAATCTGTATTATATGAACCTTGATAAACTACTAACTGACCGCAATGATACGAGGACAAGTCAATTCTTGATTTTTATATTGTCACTATTGAGGTCATGTTTAAGGTCAGCATAGTTCTAACATCATCCAGCGATTTCGCCATAAGAACTATATCGGCGGTAAATTGAAGATGAATTCTATTGACCATTTATGTTTATCATTTCAGGTCCAAGAGCTTGAAGACATCTTCCAATGTTGCGGTAAATAGTCTCGGGTATATAACCTCGCGTTATCGTACACCTGTTTGAAGTCGCAGCAGTTTCGTACGCTGGTCCTATAGTTGGATACACATTGTTTCCTTAATACACACATCAAAAGTGTCTAGGGATCAACATATATTTTTGCAATAACTTTTCTCCAGATTGATATTAATTAAAATTTTCTTTAAGGATTCATCAAATAAAGTGTTTTCGTTTGTCTACAGTAACGATAAACCAAGTCACCTTTGCATTAATAAAGAAATTTGCCATTTTCATAATAAAGGGATTTTTGACATTTGAACCACTAACATTAAAGTTCGAAAAAAAGACTGAAATAACAGTTTTCTTTAAAATTTTATTGGGTAACTTAAACAATTTATTTAATTTAAGCAGGGAAGAAATGCTCAGAGCCGTGGGAATGATAGAAGCTGGTTCCCGGCAACATACTGTGGCTTTAGCTCTGAATACAAGTCAGAGTGTTATCAGTCGACTTTGGACACGTTACCGAAGCACTGGTACCGTGGCTGAGCGCCATGGAGGACGGTATCGCTGCACCACACGGAGACAAGACCGATACATTCAAATCACAACTCGAAGAGCTCCAACAATAACCGCCATGATGTTAGCCGTGAAGCTTCATCACTCTTCAGGTAACTTAATTAGCGACCAAACAGTCAGAAACCGCTTGCATGAAGTGAGCCTTCATTCCCGAAGACCGCTAAGGGTACCACCTATAGCAATGCACAATCGTAGGATTCGATATCAATGGGCTCTTGAACACAGAAATTGGGCAGAAGAACAATGGCGTTTCGTGTGCTTTTCTGATGAGTCTCGTTTTGGTATGAGACCGGATACAAGACGTATACGACACTGGAGAACCCCTGGACGCCAACAGCGATTAAAATCCTGCCAGGAAGTCCATCCTTATAGTGGCGGAACCATCATGGTATGGGCGGGTATTTGGATCGGCGGAAGAACTGAGTTGATTTGGATCAGAGGCAACCTCAACACTCAAATTTATGCTGAGACGATTGTATCAGACGTCATCGTTCCTCTACAAGTGCAAATCGGTCCCTTATTTCAGTTAATGCATGATAATGCACGACCGCACACCGCAAGAGTTGTAAGACAGACTCTCGCCGCAGCTAACATCAATGTCATGCCCTGGCCTGCTCAGTCGCCAGACTTGAACCCGATTGAGCATGCATGGGATATGCATGGGATATATCGGCAGAGAAGAGATCTGCCGAATATGGAGGGTATCCAGTCGCAAGAAGACCTTTTTTTGTTGTTGCAACGAACATGGGCGGCCATTCCACAGCGTGATTTGGATGAACTCATTTTGAGTATGCCAAACCGACGTTCTTGTGTTGTTAGTGTTCGCGGTAGAAACACGAATTATTAATGGTTTAAGTTACCCAATAAAATTTTAAAGAAAACTGTTATTTCAGTCTTTTTTTCGAACTTTAATGTTAGTGGTTCAAATGTCAAAAATCCCTTTATTATGAAAATGGCAAATTTCTTTATTAATGCAAAGGTGACTTGGTTTGTCGTTACTGTAGACAAACGAAAACACTTTATTTGATGAATCCTTAAAGAAAATTTTAATTAATATCAATCAGGAGAAAAGTTATTGCAAAAATATATGTTGATCCCTAGACACTTTTGATGTGTGTATATATGCCTCGATGTATCAATAGTCAATTCGGCATCGCTAGAGA
This sequence comes from Pyralis farinalis, assembly GCA_947507595.1. Classification (NCBI taxonomy): domain Eukaryota; kingdom Metazoa; phylum Arthropoda; class Insecta; order Lepidoptera; family Pyralidae; genus Pyralis; species Pyralis farinalis. The sequence goes on from OX382270.1 coordinate 22,374,765, forward strand.
GACTGAAGGACCGTCCTCTTTCGTAGTCCACCACAGCTAGACATAAAGGTAGATTATACTCGTACTTTCTGTATAATCTGGCGCCCTTTCGGAATCCGACAGTCTTTTTTTTTAATAACTCTATATCTATCTATCTCTATATCTTTAACTCTATAAGTTTTGCTCGCCCATATATTCTGTTATTTTGTGTTCAAAATTCTTAATAATTATAAACATAAAAAAGGTATGGGTAATTAGATTTACGTTTTGTTGATCCGCACAAACACAGCATAGTCCTTTTATTATATTATATTGATGGGATTCGAGAGGTGCGCACCTATCCCCGAGCAGCACCCGTTCACGAGTTGACACGTGAGGCAGCCATCGCCCTATTCAACTATTTTAAAGGGCGGCAAACAGCCTGACGTCTTCGCCGCAACCCGTTCGGACACTTTTGTGAGCATGACTCGCTCGACCCCATCCTGATTAGATTAATAATATACTTAATCAATTGATCCGTTACCTAGAAGATCACTCAAGATTAATGATCGTCAATATGGCTTTAAACAGAAACGATCGACGGGTGATCTTCTAGCGTATTTGACGCACCTCTAGGGGGAGGCAATTGATAAACATGGCGAATCTATGGCAGTCAGCCTAGATATCGCCAAGGCATTTGATCGGGTTTGGCATAAAGCACTTCTCTCCAAACTCCGGCATACGGACTGCCCCTCCAGCTTTATAAGTGGGATGCTGGGTTCCTGCATGGGCGTAGAATCCGCGTCCTTGCAGATGGATGCGCTTCGCGGTTCATGTCAGTGAATACCGGTGTCCCACAGGGCTCCGTCCTATCGCCCACCCTCTTTCTTCTTCATATCAATAACATGCTGCCTCTTGGTAATATTCATTGCTATGCAGATGACAGTACGGTCCATGGGCGATATTTCGGACGGCCTAGTGCTGGTCGGGCGAAAATCGGTGAGAGGCGTGAGAGTCTTGTCGTTGAGCGGTTAAGCTCAACGATAAGACTGGACGACGCCATTTACTAATGAGGACAACGACAAGGTGTTGGACCTCATTAGTAAATGGGGTTCCAATAATCTGGTTGAGTTTAATGCCAAGAAAATTCAGGTGTGCGCGTTCACAACAAAAATATCCCTATTTCACGCCACTCCCTGTCTTCAGGGCGCTACCCTCAATATGCGAGATAGCCTGAATATGCTAGGCATGGATATTCGTTGCGATCTTAACCAACGAAATTACATCAAGAGCCTCATCTCAACAGTCTCAAAGAAACTCTGAGTCCTGAACAGGGTGCGCCGGTTCTTCACGCCGGACTAACTTTGTCTTCTTTATAAGACTCAAGTTCGGGCCTGCGTGGAGTATTGCTCGCATCTATGGGACGGTTCCACGCAGTATCTTCTCGAGACTCTCGATAGGTTGCAGCGACGGGCTATCCGCATAATTGACGACGAAAAGGTCACTAAAAACCTAGAACCTCTGCAACTTCGTAGGGACATCGGCGCACTAAGTGTATTTTACCACCTGTACCATGGTGAGTGCTCTGAAGAACTATTTTCCCTTATCCCATCCTCTCCCTTCCGTCATAGAACCACACGTGCGGGCTTGTGATGTCATCACTCTACTGATGTGGAGTGATGACGTGATGAAATGGAACGCCTTGCCTGCACATGTGTTTCCTCCTTCCTACAACACGGGATCCTTCAAACGAAGCGTGAAGAAGTACCTTGCGGGCCAGCATGGTAGCGTTAACTGACAGGACACTGTAGTCCTTTGTCAGTTGCCGCTGCAATTTGGGCTCCTCTTTTCACTTACCAACAAGCGAAGCGGAGCAACTATGCTGAGCCAATATATAAAAAAAAGATGGCAATCAAGCTTTCAGCCTGTCTCATGGTAAGCTGTTACCGTAGCCGATGGACATTTGCAACACCAGGGGTGTAACTCAAGCGTTGCTAACCCTGTAAAAACCTCTTCGCGCTCTCGCTTCTTGGAAAAACCTCGGCTGGGAGTTCATTCGATAATTTCAAAGTTCTCGGAAGAAAACTTCACTGGTAGATACCGCATAATACGCAACCATTGCGAATCATATCGAACAATTCTTCAGAACACAACCCATTGTACAATCGGCAAAATGTCGCCTTTAACTTGAGGGTTCAATACCGTCTGAAATCTTAGGATCGCATACAGTTCTCACAGCTCGTGTCTGAACCGAATCACACGGTCCTAGCTGGTATCCAGTTGCGCCCGTCCAAAGGTGATTAGAGTACTCCATGTGCGGTCTGAGTTGTGACTTATAATATAAGTCTTTGTTCCGCACTGAAGTACTGCTTTGCTTTTTTGAGCATACCAAGTTTCTTGGACGCCAGTTTCCAGGCTTCTACTCCAAGTGATTTCGGTATTGAACATAATAGCAGTGGAGTGAACGCTATTAGTTTTTATGTAAGACTTAATTTATGTCATTTTTAAATTAGTAGTTAATAAGCATCGATTACAAATTCTTGAAGAATCACATAACTTTCTTTACTACACCGTAGGAAAAGGACAGGTGGAAAGCAATAAGAATCTTTTGTTTCACGACGTCGGGACTCGTTTGTGGTTTATTCTAAGACTGCAAGTCACGTAACTTTTATTTTGCTCGAAAGGAATTGCCAGACTACCGAGCATTCACCTTTAGAATTTTATTTTAATGCGCTTGACTTCTTTGAACTTTCATGTTTCTTTTTCTATTGTGACATGATAACCATAGATTAAATTTTTTACTGCATTCTCAGTTTCTAGTATATTTTATTCCAATAGCCCGAAAAGATGAGATACCTATTGATAGTAACACATACGAGCCTGCCGGTCAAGTATTCAGTAATGGCTTAGCTTAGCCCCGAAGTAGTTGATTCGATTGTTAATACTGGCACCGAATCAATGAACAAATCTACATCTACGTGAACATACGTTCATGCAGACGACCAAGATTTGTCTTATGCAGGAATCGAATCAACGATACTTTCTAAACAAACGAGCGTTTTGGTTGAATTTTTTGTACGTATCATAAGTATGTATTTACAAAAAAGAAGTTATTTACCAGTTATCTTATTTTTAGAGTAAAAGGTTGTAGACATATTATACAATGCCATCTAATTCGCTGGATGACGCTGTGTTATTTGTGCATAATTATATTTATTTACTATTTACATTATTCTTTTGTTGTTACAAAATTTAGTTGACATGTACAATACCACAATGAGATATCCAATCACAAAAAAGAGGCAACGAAATGGTTTAAAAAAGAGGAGACAAGAGCGAATGTAATGTCTACCGTACCATAGTGTGGATGGTATTGTATATCTTGTATGCGCATTTACCAGAGATAGAATGCGGACGTGGGAAAACGAGTGAGTGTAGGGAATTGTATGAAAAAAGAAAAAACGTCGGTCATCTATGTACTGTAAAAATAATGCGAGATGAAGGAATGACGAAAGAGACCTAATTGAAAGAAGCTCAGAAGGATTAAGACTCACACTCTATTCCAAAGTGTTATAGTTTCAATAGAAGCGGATATCGCAGGGCTTTAAAATTTCATAAAAGAGCTAAGAATGTTAGAGAAGCGAATGTATGTGACGACGAAGACATGTGATATGTGATGCTTGTTTCTCTCTGTTTACCTAAGAGACTTGGCGTGATAATTTAGGTAGGCAGATGAGGTGAATGTCCAAAATTAATTTACGGAATTCTCGTAAATTCAACTTTACTTTAGCGGTTTTATTTTGCTCCACATATACTTTCGAAGTCTCACAACAGAAGGTGTAATGAAATGAACTCGACAAAGTTGACAGAGTTCAAGTTTGAAGGGTACCTATTACTTATAATTAACAATTTAAATTATAGACATTTTTAAAAATAATAATTAAAAAATACAAAGCTTTGTGAGACGTACTGTTTCACAGGGCATCTCGTTTACTATAAATTAAGACTTAGCTATTTTTAATAATGCATACGAGTCGCTATTTGTGTGATTGCCCAAAGGAAGCAGCGTATTGACCTGTTTAAATCCTGGTAGGTACCACTAAATTGGTGTTTTTGGATTTATGTACAACGAGCTCGGTGGCTCAGTCGTGAAAGACGGGACTTTGACACCAATGCTCGTGGGTTCGATTCCCACACAAAACAAACATTTATGGCCATGAACATATCTGTTTGTCTTAGTCTGGATGTTTAAAGAGAGGTAGGGCGTATCAAGTATCAGGGCAGGCCGTCTGGGGAAGTACCTCCACCTATACAATACACACACCCTAGAGGTTTGTTGTGTTTCTGTGCGTGAGTGAGGTCACCAGTAAGCTCCTAAGGAGTTGTCGTGTAAGCGGCAGAGGAGGCATCGCGCGAGTGATACTCAATATATTACACGCGTTAATAGGCTACGGTAACTGCTTTATACCAGGTGGACCGTATGCTTGCATGACTCAAGACGTTGTATTAAAAAAATGTATATATTTGTAATTATCACTTCCTCGGCGGCGAAGGATAAAACATTGTGAGTTTGCGGGTTTCCCACGCGACCCGTACGCGAGAAATTATATTTCGAAAGACATATAAGTATTGAAGGTCTGACGGCATTCGCTCCATGTCAAAATCAATGTCTTCGCTAAATACTGAGGGTCGGGTGGCGGAAGCCGCCAATCCTAATGAATTAGGAAACGGGATAATTGAGTAGATAGATTCTTTTGGCAGTATTTTTATCAGTGCTCACCTAGTCATAAACTGCACGGTAGGGAAAAAATTGTGACGATTCCAAACAAATGTAGCCATTTTTACGGAATAAAAAGATTTTGACTTTGAAACCGCCAATCCTAATGAATTAGTTAGAATAGTTATGAAACGGGATAACTGTGTAGATAGATTCCATAGTCAAGAATCAGTATTTTTTTTTTGTCTTCACATAATTCAATATGCAATAAGTATCGCATTGGCAGCAGAGCATATTTAAGTTTTTGTACAATGACGGTAGGCAATAATCATATTACTCATATAAAATATTGATGTAAAGTAGTAATCGTATATGAACGCATGCAATACAAAAAGTGTCTCTCACGCGTCGCCACTCCCACTATCACGGAACAACTACTCTCGAGTACACTGGGTAACCTCACATCCTTGTAAGCACACAATAATAAAAGGTGTAATAATGTGTGTATTTGTTATTTCTTTTTTTTTCTGTTGTACCTATAGGTTGTTCTGTGTATTCATATTTACTCTTTTCGATCTCTTTTTCACACACCGCGCGTGTGAATACGCAATTATGTTTCATTCAAGAACTCTAAAGCAATGCTTGACTGGAAGAGATTCCTCTAAAGAACAAGACCGTCACATAGTATTGTCTTAGGTTTTCGCGATTGTTACACATTGAATTAAACAATTTTTAACGGAAGTATCGCATGTTTTATTTATTTTGCAGCGTCCGTGGTTTAGTCTTCCTACGACCACGAAACGTCAGGTTCAACAAAATAAATAAAACACGCGATACTTCCGTTAAAAATTGTTTAATTCAATGAATAAGACCGCCTTTACATATCACGTAATTTTTATACTATAAGTATAAGAATTACATGATTGTTAATATTGCAATAAAGTAATAAAATAAACAAACAAGAATACTTCAGAGAGTTATTATTTCGCCGTAGTCTGTGAGGTGAAGTTGCTTCGTCAGCCGGACTGCTTTGGCACATCGACCCTTCCATTCGTTACTTTGTTTATTAAATTAACAGCATATGCGCAGCATATGTGCAGGATAAGTTAGTGTTGACTTTAGAGGTGATAATAAGACTCTTTAACGCCAAAGTCATTGGGAAAGCATACTAGGTACTTAGTATGCTTGAATGAGTGAAGTCCTTTAGTTACACGAGTCCACCGCTGTGCCGAATAAATATCTATAACACTAAAATTTACCTTAGATCCAAGTCTAAATACCTAAATATTTACTACTAAATTTATATCACATAGGTAGTACCACGATAACTGGATTTTTAATAGTAAAACTCTTTTTATGATTAGCATTATTCATTTATGATAATTATGATAAAATAATTAAAACCTAATAAACATTGCTTTATACTTTTACCTGGCTTAAGGCAGTTAGATGATAAACCAGATTTTTTTGTTTTCGTTGTAACAACATATACACTATACATATATATTGTACTCTTCTTAAAATAATTATTTGTTACGCAGCAATTGGTTGTTATAAAATAAAGTTTACAAATAAGTCGATTAACGCAATCACACGGAAGCATTACGAAACAGCTGTTTAGACAAAACGTCACTTGTTCTGTTTCAAGTGACGTTTTATCTAAACTTCGTTAAACACGAAAAAATATGTAAAGCGGCGGAAAATCCAATTTCAAAATAATAAGTGTTAAAAAAAGAAAAGTTTCTATATAACAGTATTTATGGCTAGACTAGTTAAATACCTCCTTTTTCGTCAAATACTAAATATTAGAAACCAATCAAAAATAGTAAAACATAAAATTTTTTTTTAGTTAAAAATAGACAGAACTGAACAATTGCTGTCTAGTTAAAAGGTTTTCATTCGCCCCTTCCAACCTTGCTCTAATTCAATATGAGGTGCGGTCACAGCCTTTATTTGGTTATGAACAAATTCGGTTTAGGACAGACTAGGTTTACAACAGATAAGGTATAGGACAGATTAGCTCTAAGACAGAAACAGAAAGACAACGAAATTAAAACCCAAGATTATCTAGACCAACATACAAAGTAGAAGTGTTCAACATCACGATACGATTCTTAGAAGCCGAGAAAAAATAATGAAAGTAGAAAAGGTAATGTAAGACACGCGGGGACGAGGTCGCACGGTGCAGCTGGTTGGATATAAAGTATACTCAGACAATTATTAATTATTATTAATTATTCAACAAGTACCAACTATCAACTAACATCATATGAATACGCGTAGGTAAATAAAAAAAATTTAAAGCTCGGTGGCGCAGTAGTGAATGACGCGACTTTGACAGCAACACTCATGGTTTCGATTCCCACACAGGACAAACATTTATGTGCACGAACATGTCTGTGTGTCTTGGTCTGGATGTTTTTAGGGCAGGCCGTCTGGGGAAGCACCTCCACCTTACCGAAAACCGCAACCAAATAACAACTCCCTAAAATACCAGGTCAGCCGAAATTGAAAGGAGGTTTTCATAATTTAATGATAATTATAGTGATTAGCTTACAAGGAAAAATATTGGAAAACGCGTATTCATGGAACGTTGGTGAAAAATGTTTTTTCTCTAGCTTATACAAAATCCGTCTTAAAGCAAACCTATCCTAAACAGAATCTGTCGTAAACCTAATCGTGTCTGTCCTTAACCGAATCTATATTCAGTCACGTGATCTCTATGGGTCACGGTAGGGTGGTGTGTTGAATTTGTCGTTCTAGAATGTTATTCTAACGACTAACATCTACAGCGACTATACGAGGATATCTTGTGGAGAGACTCTTTGCCACTCCACAACTAGGCATTCTGTTTATGAATGAAGCAGCTTTATCTGCTTGTTATCAATCATAAAATAAGTTATATGCTAAGAGAGGTTATTTTCTAATTTATGTTTTTAAGCCATGAATTGGAAATGTCTATCGAGTACATTTACTTAACTCTATTATTGTATATCTGTGTTAGATATTGTATTATACGAGTAGTACATAGATTTCATGATTTGCCTATAAGATACGTGCATAGCACCTAACTTTGATGAATCTATATATACTTTCAAGCCAAGTCCCTCGCTCGATAGACAGAGATAAATAATTTTGATGAGAACTTTAAATACATTAACCAGCGAAATAACGGCAGCTTCCAATTACTCGCGTCCAATTGAACTGGTTCTCCAATAAATAATCCGATTAAACACTGGAGGCTGAAACGTAAGAGGACGCAAATGGCGCAACCGACGCCGTAGTTCGCTGTTTGTATGTCAATTCCACTAACAGTCCAATTAGTCCCAGTCAGAAACTGAATACTAATTGGCAATGTCCGAGAAATACGCCAACGAAGATAAATATGACTAGTTTTGATATTTTGTGCTGTGATACTTAGAAATACTTGGTTTGCGCATATCAATAATAGAGCAGTGCTAGCCTAGTGGATAAAGAAGTGCCCTTGTGACCAACAGGTCTCGGGTTCGAATCCTGGCCGGTACCACTAAATTCGTGTTTTCGGATTGATGTACATATTTATGATTGTCACTTGCTCGGCGGTGAAGGAAAACATCGTGAGGAAACCCGCACGACCAAGAAATTATATTTCGAAAGACGTGTGACCTAACCTAAGATAGGTTTGGTTTTCCGTCTGAGTTTTTTTTTAATCTAGCACCCCTAGCCGTGGGTAAGGCTATGTTATTACATTCAAATTTGTGTACAGTTTGTAATTTTTCACATTTCTCATACAAATAAACACATTCATAAATCACATTCTCTTTCATTCCACAATTCATCTTTCATTCATTATCTTTCAGTTTTATTTTCTAAAAAATTTGATTTGGCCCATTTTAGAACGCCGGTAAAACGATTGTAACTGTTTCCAAATTTCCCTCCCTATACTGCGTCAGTCCAGACACGGGCGACAGTGAGCTTCACAGCTCCACCTAGCCACCGCGTTTCCGTCTGGGTTGTCGAGGTCTGCCGGCAGTCGCTCCATGTAAAAATCAGTATCCTCGCCTGTTCATGTTCATAGTTCATGAATAAAGTAATCTTTAAGTCACCCGTAAGTTTTTGACTTATATGCCTGCCGATAGTGCATTAATTAAACAATGTTTTTATGCTTTCAAAAATTTGTGATTTTTATGTCTCGGAACCGGATCACAAGGTCCTAGCTGGTATCTAGGTGCGCCCGACCAAAGGTGACTACAGTACTCCATGTGCGGTCTGACTTGAGAAGTACTGCTTTTCTCTGTTGAGCACACCAATTTTTTGGACGCCAGTTTGGCCTTCTCCTCTAGGGAATTTCGGTATTGAACATCGCTGGAGATCTCAACACCGAGAATACCAATGCTTTTGGCGATGGTTAGTGGTTAGGGTATGTTCTGGAATTGAGGAACCAATTGGAGTAATTAGAGTTTTTAGCGGTGAATGCGTAAACTTCTATCTTTATGGGGTTGAATTGGACCAAGTTCAGTCGCCTTCTGCCAGATACTTGTAACTATTAGTTTTAACCAGTCACATTTTGGTATCCATACATATACAATTCAAAGTCCTGACTGACTAGTACATCAACGCACGACTTAAACCGCTAGACCAAGGGACATGAAATTTGGAGGGTGTGTTTTTTGTAAAGTGTATCCACTAAGAAAGGGTTTTGCGAAATTCCACCCCTAAGGTGGTGAAAAGGGGTATTTGTATCAAAAATGGTATTTCCTGCGTATGTCAACTTGAAACTTAGTATAAATACACTTTTTACCAATACCTATTTCAAAATTTTTCATAACACAATCCTTAAGGAGGTAAAATATAAGGGTATAAAATTTCTGACTGGAAAATTGGATTCCCTGTGTGTATTAACTTAAAACTTGGTATAAAACTATTCAAAACAAATAATGAAACACATATTTCCATGCAGAAAAAAACACACCTCAGCAACATTATACGTGTCCTGTGTCTCCATAGTTGACGCTCACGAAGCAGCCGGGTATTTCTAGCACTTGTAGGAAAAACAAAAAATATTGTTTACAAAGAAATACTGCGATAGGTATAGCATTTCATTGTCTTCAAGTCGTCGTTGGAGGGTGTAGGCCACGCGGGCAAAGCCGCTGGCAGAAGCTAATAGGTTATATAAAGCTAGGATCATTGGTAGGCAGAGACTCACTAAGAATCACTTACTTAATCAATTACGTAGTCAGTCTCAAGGTTTGAGTTTTTCTTATTTAAATTTTCATTGATAACTACCTAATTAGAGAAACAACATTTATAACAAAAACAGCCTCTTTAAACAATAATTAATGAAAAGCCTAAAGCATCAGTTATTATCTCTACAATAACATTTTATGTAAAGTACGAAAAACAATAAAATCTTTTACTTTTAAACAAAAAGAACATAATAGCTAACACCGTACATAGATTTTTGCAATTCAGGAAATACTTTCTTACAAAAATAAACACAAAAGTATCAAAAATAAAACAGTTGAGAATGCGCAAGCTTGCATTGCCAAAGGAACACCTGGCTCGTCAATTATATATCATATCATTTTTTTTTTATTTGTTGGCCATTTTGACCATGTTCCTTAAGAGATAGGAACGGTGTCCCTGAACATTTCTATTCTACTTTTTTCTGCTGAATCTGAAATCAAAATTCGAATAACAGCGACAGACAAACACACAGACAAACATATAGATTTCATGTAGGAACGGTGTTCCTGAAAAAAGTCTGGTTTATCATTAATTGGTAACTAAAAATAGTACCTACCATTCTAAGATAATTGAGCATAGAAAGCGTTACCTATTCTGATTTATCTTCTATGTCAGTATCTATCTATCTATAACTTCACGCCAAATCCCTTACGGGGTAGGCAGAGAGAACCGAGCGCCACGCGACTCGATCCTTACATACCTCACTCGCTTCTTTCACATTCATATGTCAGTATCTAATAATACATAGTTTCCATCAGAAGTCCCGTTAAAAATATATAGAATGAGACATTCAACATCAAAGTGCAATGTGGGCAGTTGGTTAAAATATTACAAATTATTAAGACAGATAGCACTAGGAGGCAGTAGGTACGGGTTCATAGTGCTTGAAGCGTGTGTGCGAAGATTGTCGCTAATAAAGTATTTAAATTACGTTTTAAAATGGAGTTGGACAAAATCTGCACTTCAGCGCTCTGTCTTAATATTTTCCGCCGCTGCCATGGCTGCTCCGGTCGTCTCTGCGAGTGTTCGCCATATGAAATGTGAACCGCACATCTACAGCTCTATCGTTAGAATAACATTCTAACATCTACAGCGCCTGAGGATGCCTCATGGAGAGACGAAACACGTTTCGCGGAGACGACCAGAGCAGCCAGGGCAGCAACGGTGGAGGGTGCATGCGGTTCACATTTCAGATGGCGAACACTCGCAGAGACGAGCGGAGCAGCCATGGCAGCGGCGGCATGCATCTACTAACGGTAGTGGGTGGGTGCCGGCCGGCAGTAGTTCGCACGAACTAATCGCGAGCGGAAGCACACAAAGTAGTTTAGATCAAATTGCCTGTAGTTGGACTTTTTTCGTTGTAAGTTTTACTTTCCACTGTTATTTGCATTGCCGGGGAATGGCAGAAGACGAGAAACAAAGCCTAATCAATTCATGGCAATATTTAGGGTGACACCTCTGCCGTCGGAACACGGATAATGGAATAACGAATGAAATCCTGAAAGCTATTGCCGTACCTCTTACACCAATACAAATGAATTACTAGACTCTTTAATGGCATATTGTTTGCAACAATTACACACAAAGAGTGGGATACGTCGATTATCACTCTGTTATTTAAGAAATGAGACTCAGTAGACATTGGAAATTATAGATCAATTAGCTTACAACACACTATGTATGAAGTATTCACGACTACGCTTCTGAGAAGAATCACTGAAATACTACAAGCTAATCAGCCTAGAGAACTAGCCGGTTTCAGATCAAATTTCTCTACCATAGACCATCTAATATCTGTTTTTGACCAGAACTCGTCAAAAACAGATATTAGAAAATATCGGGGAAAAGTTTTTGTATTTTATAAATGAATATTACAGTAAAATGTGGCCGGTTTTGTGACCATTAAATAAATGCAAAAACTAGAAAATAAAATGTAAAAACGATTTCCTGTCATTTTTCTATTGTTTCACTTTTCGCCGAAATGAGTGAATTAAGCGAGAAATTCGATACATTTTGAAGTTTTATTACAAAAAAGAGAAAAAAGAAAAAGTGTGCAACACAATATACGAAAAAAATGTGACGGTTATAGACTACGCAGGTTTAGTCAGAGTAACACAAAATTGATTCAAGCGTTTTCAGTCCGAAAATTTGAGGTCAAAGATGAAACTCGCTCTGTTCGACCTGTTATGGATATAGCCGATACTATTTTTGGAAAAGCGGAGCTGAATCGGCATATTAGTAGTCATGATACAGCTGAAAAGTTAATGTTTGACAGCAAAACCGTTTTGATCCATTTGAAAAAGTCTAGATATACAAAAATGCTTGATATTACTATATACACGAGCTTACTCAAGAAACCTAATGAATCGTGTACTCATTTGCGGTTCTTTATTGAAACGCAATGAAACCGAACCATTTTTGAAAAGATTGATCACTGGTGATAAAAAGTGGATTATTTACAACAAGAACGTGTGAAAAAGATCTTCAGATCGTCAGCTAAGCTTAGTTCAGTCACAGACTATAGCGAAGAAATATAGGATTAACTTGCAATAAGCTGATGAAGGGACTGGAAGAACATGTTCATTATGAGCTTTTACCGCCGGGCAAAACCATCGACTGGGGTCTCTACCGCCAATAGCTGATCAAACTCAAGTAAGAATAGAGAAAAAATAGAGAAATAACTGAAGAAAGAGGAATGGACGTGGTTTTTCGTCATGATAACGCCATAGCACGCACATTTTTAACTATTCTGCAAATATTGAGAGAGCTTGTTTGGGAAGTGTTAATGCATCAACCATATAGCTCTCAATTTGTTAGGTTAACATCAAGAGAAAACTGTCAAAACTACTTATCGTAGTTTATTCTATCAGGAGTCACAAAGTTTCTACAGCAACAGGCTTATGTTATTTATATACCTAGGAAATGGCAACCAGTTAACCAATGATATGGCATATATATATTGTAACCAAATGTACTTCGCGTTATCCCGTTTCCTAATCCATTAGGATTGGCTGGGTCCACTACTTAAACCTAAGGATTTGGCGAAGGTACTGATTTTTACATGGAACGACTGCCGTCAGACCTCCACAAACCAAGGAGAAAACCAGATCTATCACACGTCTTTTGAAATATAATTTCTTGGACGTGTGGTCCTCACGATGTTTTTCTTCACCGCCGAGCAAGTCATAAATATGTGCATGTACATAAATCTGAAAACATGAATTTAGTGGTACATGTCCCCGCCAAGACTTGAACTGGGGACTGGTTGGTTTATAGGCTGATTCCTTATACACTGGGCTATCACTGCTCAACAAATGTAAATAAACTGTGATAAAAAATATCTTGAATTTGTATATAATAATCGAAAAAATCTTGTTCCTTGATCTTATATGTATATAACTAGTCTGGCCATAAGTAATGTTACATAGAAACTATTAATTTTTCGACTCTTTAATTATTTTGAATTTGGAACGCGTTTATTACGAGTATGTTAAAAACTTCTTTCGATTTTCCGCTGCTTTACATATATTTTTTTAATTTACTATCAAATTACAATATAATGGGATGTTAAAGAAAATAAGATTGCAGTGATAGCCTTGTACAAAGTGGGTATGGAGCCGTCGATCATATTCAAGATACTTCAAAAGCTTGGTATCAACCGTATGTTCATGTATCGTACTATCGACAGATATACTAACACTTCCTCTGTTGAAGACCATAAAGAATGGGGCAACCGCGTGCTGTTAGAACCACAAAGGCTGTGCTGATAAAACCAGAATTCGCTGAAACCCCATTAGGAAATAAAAAATCTTATAGCGTGAAATGAAGATTCACGGCCAGACAGATTAAAGGCCTGTATCAAAGTCAAATGTGACTATTTCGAATACAATTTTTATTTTTTGCAGAGAATTTCATAAATGTGTACATATAAATTATGTTACGATTACATTACTTCATAAAAAAATAAATGACAATCAAAAAAACATATTCATTTGTAACAGAACTTGGCGGGCTAGGTACATACGCTTACGCGAAGAGAGAGAGAGAGAATCAAGGTAATGAGATATGTGTACATAAGAACTTCTTACTTGTAGCTAACGAGAACGTAACCTAATTTTAGTTAAGAGTTATACATTCTGTGTACTAAGTATCGGGAATTTGTCAATAAAACAAAAAATACAAATTATTCATCTAAATTTATTTTATCGCCTTCAAAGTAGGCCCCATCGCTTGCAATACAACATCTCCACCGCTTCACCCAGTCTTCCATACATTTTTCATAGGCTATTTGCGGTATGGCCTTTAGCTCATTCAGCGAATTTTCTTTTATGGCTTCTATCGACTCAAAACGTTTTCCTCGAAGTGGTAATTTTAACTTGGGAAATAAAAAAAAGTCAGACGGAGCCATATCAGGTGAATACGGTGCTTGGTCGAGAACTTTTGTTGAATTTTTCGCTAAAAACTCTTTCACTATAATGGCTGTGTGTGATGGTGCATTATCATGGTGCAGCATCCATGAGTTGTGTTGCCACAAATCTGGACGTTTTCGGCGGATACTCTCACGCAAACGCTTCATGACGCCTAAATAATATTCTTTATTCACTGTTTCTCCCTCTGGAAGGAATTCGGAGTGAACCACACCACGGTAGTCAAAAAAAACTGTCAGCATCACCTTGATTTTGGAGCGACTTTGCCGCGGTTTTTTGGGTTTCGGCTCGTTTTCGAGACGCCATTCTGAAGACTGTTGGCTTGTTTGCATGTCGTACTCATAAACCCATGTCTCGTCGCCAGTTATTATACGTTTCATAAAGGTCGGATCCGTAGAAGCTCGGGAAACCATGTCTTCAGCGACATGCTTTCGCTGCGCTTTTTGAACAAAATTGAGCTCTTTTGGAACTAGTCGAGCGGCGACGCGTTTCATGCCTAAAATGTCAATGAGAATGTTGTGGACGGACTTAAAAGATATGTTCACCTCACTAGCCAACTCTCTCAGACTCATACGTCGATTTTCGAGCACTAGCTTCTTGATTCTGTCGATGTTTTCTCTGGTCGTAGCGGTTGAAGGTCTACCAGAACGAGGCAAGTCTACTACTACTTCTCGGCCTTCTTTAAAAGCCTTATACCATTCATAAGCCCTTGTTTTCGATATACACGATTCGCCGTAGGTATTTCGCAACATTTTTAGTGATTCACCACATGAAATATCATTTGAAACACAAAATTTAAGGCACACTCTTTGTTCAACAATATTTTCCATTGTAAAAATCGCCGAGGACTCAAAACTATGACCAACAAAAAGTGTAGTTTAAAACAAATTAAATGACAGATCCCGCTCAAATTTTGCGCGCTAAATCAGTACAGTGCTACCAACATGCAGTAAAAAAATTAGAACGACCTCTTTTACGCGGGTCTTTTTATTGACATATTCCCGATACTTTTTACACAGAGTAGTATTTACTACTTTTCGGAACTAAAAACTCATCAATAGTAGTATTAAGTGTGACTATCGTCCGCAAAATGTAACGATACTGTTGTGACTGTTGGTTTCAAGAATAACCCTACAGTTTCGCGAGGTTCTGGAGCAGTGCACATAACAACTCTCCCCATTGTGCAATTACCCTTGTGCGAGTCGTGATGTATCAATTTACTTAACGATAGGGGAAGCGAAAGTTCAGTCACAAAATGGACTTGATTTAGTAATATTTCTACATATGAAAAAAAATATTTTCTTGCAAGTTATTTTCAAAATTTCCCATTCAACATCAGCACATTGATTTGAAACTGTTATAACAACATTTATAACAGTTTCATCCATTCCATTGTACATATAACATAAAACACCTCATTTTCAGTAATTCCAGTTTCCAACAGGGTCCAATTACATTTGTAAGTTGCCATAGTTTAATTGCGTACGTTTTCATAACGACGTCAATTTTCCTAATTGTTCATATGGGCTGTTTAGGAGTTGTTCAAACTTCAAACCGCAGTAATTACAATTTCATTATTATTTGGCTGCGCAGTATGTATTAGTAATTGACATTTATTATAGTATTATAACGTGTTTAAGGTATTTATTAAATTAATGTATGACGAGGTAGCCACATTAGAATAACAAAGTAGTCGACCGTGGAAGCGTCCACGAAAATCGAAGGCAAGCGAATGTGACTTAAGCTCACGACAAGGTTATTCTAAGATTCACGGTCATCTTTAGAACCGAGGTGAATCTCATCAGCACTTGGTGAACCCTGCTAATCAACGAACATAATGATGAATGATTACATGCCATTTTTGTTTGTGTATTTAGTTGTAACATTGTCATTATTGTTGTGGAGAAAAATTAATTAATTAATTTGTACCCTCCAGGGAGTTTTATTTGACTGCGGATTTCTGTTAAGTGGAGGTACTTCCCCAGATGAGATTTTTTTATGCGCCCTACCTCTCTTAAAAATACCCAAATCAAGATAAACAGACATCTTCACGCACCCCTATGTGGGCATCGAACCCACGAGTATTGGTATCAAGTAGTAATTCTAACCACTGTACCATCAAACTCGCTAGAAAGACTGACTGTAGATTAGTAATAACTAGTAGTAATACCTTTAATATCCCGGAACTTGGTTGTACGACTCATGATCATCTTTAGAGTTGTAAGACTCATGATCATTTTTAGGCGAAACTTATCTGCACGTAATAAACCTACTAATCAACAAACGAGGCTCCGAGAAGAAAGCTACGCATAACCTACCCCTCACATGCGCAGCCATATTTAGAAGCTAGACTACGTACTCTTGTCTGACAGAAGATTATAGTTATTGTTTTTAGAGATTAACAGTCTCCGGTATGTTGTTGTATTCCTACGAGGGTATGAAATTACTAGTAAGTCAGACGATGGTACCGCGTAAAACAATCATCATGTATATAAGCTGAACCAGCCGTTTCATATCAGGTAAATTTGTTTAAAAATGGTTCTGTATATTATTCGTTACCCAATATGTTAATAACCATGGGTAATATTTTTCGGTATTCAAAATATCTAATCTATAAAGTTTGTAAAGTAG
This sequence comes from Pyralis farinalis, assembly GCA_947507595.1. Taxonomy (NCBI): domain Eukaryota; kingdom Metazoa; phylum Arthropoda; class Insecta; order Lepidoptera; family Pyralidae; genus Pyralis; species Pyralis farinalis. Next base: position 22,391,724 of record OX382270.1, read on the forward strand.
CTGAAAAGAATGCAACTATAGCATTGACTTTCACTTTAGTAATTTTAGTTTGTTTACTTGATTTCTATGTCACTGCTTTAACTCAAAGTTATTTACAATAAAATTAATAATTAGGTACTTAGTTAATAGATTCAGGCGTTATTTTGCGAAAGTCAAATTTACATGTAATTTGATCGGAAGCACACAAGGCAGGTTAGATTAAATTGCATGAATAATTACTTGTGAATGTTAACCTAATTTTCTTTGCTTATGTAATTTGTATAAGAGCTGAAGCTAAATTAAACGTAAAAATAACCTAGAGTGAGGAAGAAAATTAACTTTAACGTCGGAAAACGATTCTTTCTATACCTACATCGACATTGATCACACTTAATTTATCATTTGCAAATAAGTTACTAAATGAAAAAAAGAGAATTTTGTGATGTAACTACAAATTTACGGTTTTCCGATTTTCTCTTTACTTGCGCTACATGACATTGCTTCTTGGCAAGTTTGATTCTATGTCAACGGGGAGTACAGATTTGATTATCTTGCGAGTGTCAAAATATGAAGTTTATGTCGTCATATTATATGTCGTCTTAAGTGTCAACACAATTAAGTTACGTAATCAATTACGTTGATTTAGATGTTTATTTTTTCACTTCTCCAAGTATTGCTGACTACACATTACTGAAAAAAAAGGATCTTGACAGACGGTCAACGAGGTGATCCTTCATGTTCTGGTTTCCCTAATGTGGTACGGAATCCTAAAAACGATAAAAAGTCTATATTTATCGTTAGGCCTTCGCGGGGACTTAAATGCGTCTTATATTATTTCAATAAAATTTAAATCATTCATCATAGTTTTCATTTTTCTATCCTAGTATTCAAGAAACGACCAATGACAAAGAAGAAATGCTAAAATAAACTTACCAATAAAAATTGATATTACTATAGATTTCTGTCGATATAACTGTACTAATAATAACAACATTAAGAGGTAAAAATAAATAAATATCGATGCATGCGACGAATCATTTCCAAATGTCACTGTCAGTTAGACATTCGTCAATTCTGTAATAGCCTTAATATTGTATGTTTTCTAGATAGTTCAATACCCTGTATTTGCTTTTGAAGTCATCTTAGTGCATTTTACAGAGGGAAGCAATACTGTTGCTCGGAACTTATAAAAATCACAAGTTCGACCTAAAATTTAATATTGTTGTCACCTTTGGCGGGAGTTTCAATATTAGATATAAGATTGGACCTTATGACTCGTACCGGGGCGAGCTGTCTAAATTGTTGAAGACTCTCAAGCTACGAGTAACACGGTTTTGTGTCTCGAGAGAAGATTGTACATAGACAATATCGTTATCCTAATTGTGTGACAAGTTTATGATAACGATAACTGTTGTTTTTATGTATACAGCAATAAGAAAACTTAACTTCTCCGAATAAATAATGATTAGTCTATTTTTGCGATTTGTTCTAATATAATCTAAGCTAATCAAATTTTTCAATTGTCAAGAGAATAATTTAATATGCAATTTGACTTTCGCAAAATAACGCCTGACTCTTTTAACAATAATTTAATATTGTGTTCTTTCACTTTATGATAATTATGAAAGGTTTTAAATTATATCTTGTTCTTCTTGTTCAGAAAACAGCTTCATTGTAAAAAAAGAACATAAACTGTAACATTTTGCTGATAACAACACAATGTAATTTCGACTCCAGATCCCACAATTGTATCTGATCAAGCTTTATATAACCCAAAACAGGACTTGACCACATTTAAGCACACTGGCATTATAATCCAGGATGTATCAGTTGATACGATTAAATCAAATTTAACATTACTTAAATGCCATTTGTCTTTATTATATCAACGTCATTAGTTTCAACTAGGTTCATTTTATTTCAAATGCTGCCAGTTGTGGCCATTTCTCTGATTTACGAGGAATCGGAAGTAAGTGTGATAAGAGAGCGGGATCCAGAATGAATAAAATCGCAGATTTTCGAGATTCTAACTTTACATATATATTTAACTTTTGCGATAATTAAAATAAAATATCCATGTAAGTCATTTATAAAATTATCTCACTATTTCTAATAGGTAGGTTTCTAACATTTCTAACTTAATAGATTTATAATGACTGTACCATATTCACTTCATTATTCTCCTTTTAGTAGACTTTTACTTCAATTTATATTATCTATTATAATATTATATAGTGTTATATTATCTATGCTAATGTTATACAGGCATATTCGAGGAGGGCACTTATTTTACGTATTCCAGAATTGCTACTGCAAGTTTGAATTTATGAAATGAGTAAGAACTTGAGCACTTAAAAGTCTTGAATTTCATAACTGGACTTGAAATGTGACACTTGTTGTTTCATTTCTTTGTAAGTATAGTTCTACAATTTTATTGTTGGCTCTATATCGCAGAATTAATAAAGGGGACTTTGTAATGACCTTTTGTTTTCTGAGAATGATTTTAGTTAGTTGAGTTTAGTTTGCAACTAAGAGTGTTCTTCTTCTAAAAGTATAAATATTCTTTATCATCATCAACCTTTATCTATCCACTGCAAGATTTTATAGACTCGTCTCTAATGGATTACTCCTTTATATACCTATATCGAAGCACCGTTTCATCTTAAGTTTTTGATCGATTTTTTTGTTAAGCCAAGCCGTACACGACTTTATTTATAAACTCTTCTTGTAGTCCCTTGGGAAAACCTCTACAGGGAGTTCATTCTTAACTCCTCGAGCGTGTTAGGCCCGTATACGTGCATAAGGCAAAATGGGCTGTAGTGTGCTAGGCCCGTATACGTGCGTAACGGTTTGGCCCACTTTTATTTCATTGGTTCTTCCGTATTATTACCATATTCGTTTGGCTAGCTTGTAAATGCTTTGTACCTTGTCTATGGTTATTTCAGTTTATAATAAGGTCGGTTTTGACCAACCTGTTGCTCCGAAGACCAGTAAAAAAAATCGGCCAAGTGCGAGTGGGACTCGCGCACGAAGGGTTCCGTACCATTATCTATAAAAATCGGCCAAGTGCGAGTTGAACTCGCGCACGAAGGGTTCCGTACCATTATCTATAAAAACGAGCAAAAAAACCACGTTTGTTGTATGGGAGCCCCCTTAAATATTTACTTTATTCTATTTTTTAGTATTTGTTGTTATAGCGGCAACAGAAATACATCATCTGTGAAAATTTCAACTGTCTATCTAACACGGTTCAAGAGATACAGCCTGGTGACAGACGGACGGACGGACGGACGGACGGATGGACGGACGGACGGACGGACGGACGGACAGCGGAGCCTCAGTAATAGGGTTCCGTTTTACCCTTTGGGCACGGAACCCTAAAAAATGCAAAAAAATCACGTTTGTTATATGGGAGCCCCCTTAAATATTTATTTTATTATATTTTTTAGTATTTGTTGTTATAGCGGCAATAGAAATACATCATCTGTGAAAATTTCAACTGTCTAACTATCACGGTTCATGAGATACAGCCTGGTGACAGACGGACGGACGGACGGACGGACGGACGGACAGCGGAGCCTCAGTAATAGGGTTCAGTTTTACCCTTTGGGTACGGAACCCTAAAAATTAAATCAGAGTGAGTCGGTACATTTTTCCGTTTCACGCGATTTTGATATTGCTGTGTGTGTAATGGATTCCGATAAAAATGTTTGTTATAAATAAACAGTCAGTGCTTTTTACATGTAATAAGCTTCAATCTTTTGGAAATTTTGTGTTCTTTCAAGTTATTCTATTACTTTTAGTGATAAACGGGATATTATTCGTGAAAAAACATTCAAAAATAGTGAAGCCGGCATTTCCGACATGTCCGTCGTACGAAATTTATTTGTAAAATGTGTTTATGTTTAATTATTATTAGGAGTGTAATAAATATTATCTTGTGGCAAATTTATCCAGGAATCTGTTTCTAAAATTACTATTTAGCGATTGTTTATTTATTTCGTGTAATAAATATCTGTTCATATCAATGGACTGAAGTGAACTGAAGTCACCTAAACTCCCCCACTAGAATGTGCTTGTTTTCATTTTTATAATAAATACATTAGACATTTGAATAGTTTCACGTGATTATAAAAGAGTGTTCAATTGAATATATCTCCCGAAAAAGTGCAAAGTGAATTGGAATGCAGTGTATGAAGTAAAAATGTTCGCGGTGTCGTGACTTATAACCAAAATGTCTCGATATATAGTACATCTAAGGAATGATAAAGGTATTTTATCTACGAGATCTTTTTATATTAGCAGTATTGGAATATCAGCTTTCCAACGATGTATATTTCATAAAATATAATTATCAATTACTCGAGAAATTTCACTTTTTCTAACCGCGGTCGCGCATTAGTTAACGCGAGAGAATGCTTGGCCACACTATAGGCATTTTAAGTCGCCCGGGCCGCCACGCTCCAGGGGTTAAGGGTTAACTTAAGTAGTTAACTTAAAGGTCTTTTCTCTCTATGGAAAGATAACTTCTATGTAACGAAAAAGTACGTGACCATTGCTGTGTAGTAATACAATCCATTGTACTATCTATATAACACACATAGGGAGGTAACGTATTTCCTTAAACTTAAAGATTTAATACCGTGTATATGCTTAGGATTATCAACAATTCTCACAGCACAGAAAGGCAAGGAATCGCCTTTTTTTTGTCTATAGTATATGATTTTTTATACGACGTCGGGTGGTATACATGCATATGATTCACCAGATGGAGAGTGATTCTCGCTGTGTTGCGTTTACAATACAGAAAGTATCGCTCACGTGTTACCATCCCTGCTTCTAACACAATAACCTCACTTGCAGAAACATAATAACACTCTAGGTTAGTTAGTTATTATTTGGTTGCAGTTTTCTGCGAGGTGAATGTATATCCTATAAAACAAGAAGGACACATAAAATATTTTAACAATATTAAAAAAACAAAAGTTAAAGTGAAAACTATGTATCATATTTCTCAATTTACACAATCCGCACACTGTATGGTTGGTAACTTCTCTTATAACACTTCATTACGCCTATTAAGTAGTGTAATAATTAATACTCTCACTTGCACACTTTTAAACATATATATTACTTAATTCATACAAATACGCAATCACACATGCACACATATTCCTCTCATACATTCCTCTTATAGATACACATTAAGTACATAGACTATTTCAAATATTATACCTACCTCGCAACTCTGAACGGTTATTTAGTTTCCTACTGCTACAACACAATCTCAGCCTGGAGCTCTGTAGTACAGGTAGTACTCTCATAAGAAATGTTTAACTAAATTATAACATACTTACCGCAATAAATTGTATACATATGTATTGTAACTTTGTGAGAAGTAAATAAACTTATTATTGTTATTTTATATTAAAAAGAAACGGTGACCTTTATTCAAATAAAACAATTTTATCTCAGATTCGTTCTCAAATTCGCCCCATTTTGTAGTAACTGACAACAAAATATACACACGAGGCAATGATGCAAAGGCATTCGGAGATATCGCGGTTCACGCTCCATAAAGCAAACATATCCGGCACACACATACATCAGCTATGTAATATGAAATAAATAGAGAAGGCTTTGCTGAGAGGGCGTTCGAACAACGCTTTGTGACGCCAAAATGTGTACATACAGAAATTTAACTAATTGTGCATGTTAGAATTTCCGACGAAAACAGGTAATTGATATGTACCTACCTAATTGATATGTTTTGCAGTAGCATGAGATACTTATACTAAAAAAATATAATTAATCTGTGACTAAGCGAGAATATCGACAACTTTCGGAGAAGATACTGATATTCTTTGCTTTAAAAATGTACATAAGATACGCTTACGTACGCAACGTACGCTTTACGTAAAGTAAAATAAATTTACGTTTATTTTGTACACGCTTGTCATCGTGATTATAGGAGTCAGTCTAATGTAACACTTGAGTTAATCAATGTCGAACACAGTCTGTTACAAAATAGGTTTAAATATCTCGAGTTCTTAGTTCATTAAGACATCAAAATTATAATGTATCGTAAGTATTTGGTTAATAATACATTACGATTATAGTAGTGTTGAAAGTATCGATTGACGTGATTTTACTACACTCATATGCCGATTAGCAAATGAGACGTTTTGAAAATAGAAAATGACAGAATACAGTTTTATTACGCAACTCCGAACGGAGTATATTCGTAAGTATGTACGTCTGAATCATTATTTTTAGTTTAGAATAGTTATTTGACTTCTATAAACTGAATGGAGTACAACCATTCAGTTTATATATGTCAAATAACAAATTTCCGTATAGTTGTATTATTCTTACGAGCAAATGAGGTCACCAAGAAGAGCTACTACATTAGCTGTAGGCGGCGACCAACGTGCAAGCGTTTTCCTTCCGTTGCTAGCGACAATAGAGTTCAGATTAGCTTAATCGATAGGTAATTCTACAGAATATCTATCTATCTATCTATAACTTCACGCCAAATCCCTTACGGGGTAGGCAGAGAGAACCGAGCGCCACGCGAACATATAGATATAAATGCTCTTTCTACTGTTTACTATATATATATATATTATTTTAAAATTTGGGTGGCGGTGACGCATTACCGAGTAAATGCTAAGTTGTGAATTTATGATGAGCGCCTTCAGTCGTATCCTATCTCGGATAGACATACAGGGGAGCACGAAAATGTCACCAGGTGTTCTTTGGCTGTAATTTTTTCATGAACGAAAGAGAGCGGAATAATCTTGGGCTTTATTACTTGATTCAGAGAGAGCGTTGAAAATTGTTGACTGTCCTAAGCTTACACACGGTATTGAGCCCAAAGTGTAATAGAAACTTTGCCTTCCTTTGATATTCTACCGATTGTACATTGGGTCGTGGTTACCTTTATACAACTCCGGGAGGAATACAAGTATATGATCCACCGGATGTAATGCGGTTACCGTAGCCTGCGAACGCTTGCAACGGATTAAGCATCACTGGCACGGTGCCACCTCTGTTTCTATCACAGCAATACCTTAGGAGAGTGGTCTCACTCACTCGCAGGAACTCAACAACACTCCAAGGAGTTGTAATTTGGGCGTAGTCTTCTGTGAGGAGGAGGTACTTCCCCAGACGGGTTGCTTTACTGCCCTACCTCTCATAAAACACTCAAAATAAGACAAACAGCATGTTCATGTACACAAATGTTTGTACTTTGTAGCAATCGAACCCACGAACGTTAGCGTCAAAGTAACGTTACTAACCACTGCGTCACCCAGTTCGTCAAAACTCGTACTCAGAGAAATTGTTTGACATGACGCTGACGGCCTCCTTCCACGATCGCTCTGCTAACTAGCGACAGGGACTTCACACATTGGAACAGAAATTTCTCTCATGAGCAGGTAAATTTGGAATTAAACCAAGGTTCCAGGTTTACCCAAAGAATGCGTAGAAAAAAAATATGAATGTTTTTACAACATTAAAACTAACCATTTGATAAAAATCATCAGCAAATTTATTTGATACCAAAATTGGAACTACATTAATAGAACACAGTCATTACACAAATCCATCGACCACGTTGCGTTCCTAAGATATCGGTGAATACGACATAAAAAATGGATACACGACGAAGATTTTATGTCGTTGTTTTTTCAAGGTTGTTAAAAACTATTTGAATATTACTCCACATTGAGAAAGTAACATATTATGTATGACTCGACATCATCTTTTGAGTCAAAGGCAACCTAACCTGTATATGAAGAACCAACTAGCAAATGAAGACCTAAGGCAAAATAGAGGTTACATCTAGATGTAGTCTGCTCGTCTGCTGAAGCACCCTTTATTGAAAGAAGGCGGTAGATACGTCACAACTGTTTGGGAGGTTGCTGTTTTTGCGAGTAAGTACAGCAACCACTATTACTACTATAACTTCACGCCAAATCCCTTACGGGGTAGGCAGAGAGTACCGAGCGCCACGCGACTCGATCCGTACATACCTCACTCGCTTCCTTAACATTCATTGCTCTTTTCATGCACGCTCGCCGGTTTCTAGGGCTCCTGACATCACCTTCTGATAGAACACGACCAATTTGATCATGGTAGGTAAGTCTTGGCCTTCCTCGGCTCCTACATCTTTCCACTTTTGCATTGTATATCTGCTTCGTCATTCTTTCATCCTGCATTGTTTCTACATGTCCGAACAGTAACCAGTACTGTAATATAAAGTTAAATACGATAGTTAAGAAATGGCGACGTGCAAGCGAGAGATAAATGATGTTGGTATTACGAGCGTTCATAGACTACTCAGAAGTTTACTGACTCCTAGAAACATTTTTAAAGAGATGTAGGGCAAATAAACTTCCCGAATACTTCCTGTATTGCAAGACTATGGTATCGGTAGACTACGGTAACCGCTTTACATCTGGTATGCTTGTATAGTTGTATGTCTCCTGACGATGTAAAGAAAACCTTCCAGGGTAAGTTCCGGCCTTCTATTTGGTAGACGTACTAGGTCAGTCGGACAGCGTCTATGTCCCTATCTCTTTTTCTCCACTGACTCGTTTGCTAAATGACAGCTTAGACTACGTGCAAGTGAGGTTCGGTTTGATGGTAAAGATAAGTAATAATGACTAGCATACACCCCCACCTTACGTCGTGAATATATGATAATTGGTCAATACATGTTACGAGATACAAAACTTTAGTCATTGAATGTCGCCTCAAAATAAACAACGAAGTGTGCTCTAAATTCAAACAAAATCAACGAAACATCGTTGAATATTTGGTTTACAAACGGGTGCCTCTGTTTGTCTTACAAATGTAAGCCCCGCGTCAAAACGCTCTCCTCGTTATGTACCTACCCCTGGTACGTGCTTAATGGACTTGATTTAAATCAATTTTTTCTGGTTGTATATATATATATATATATATATATATATATATATATATATATCTCCTATCTCTGTTTATGTTGTTTATTTTCCGCACTGATTGATATTCTGTTTAATTGTAGTCCATTCACGATTGAACTGGATTTTAAGTACTTTGAGATTTCAGTTTAAAACCTGGACGAGGACATACTTGTATTAAATCTGATTATCGTGATAAGAAGCTATCGTGACACTAATATTATAATGGATAAGTTATGCTTGTTATGACACAAAATTTTCATGGCTGAACTCCTGATCAAACTATAAGCAAACTAGGTACATATAGGATAGTTTTAGTTCTATTGAAAGATATATTACTAATCGGAACCACATGTTTAATTAAAAAATATCAAACATTTTGTGTCTGGAAATGATTATTATTTTACACTAAAATTTTAAAGTTGGTTTGCAAAAATGCTATCAAATATAATTGTTAGTCTACCAACAGATTATTACTGCTTGCTGGTTGTTATATTAATTTAATATTTAAGTTGTCATACTTTGTTCATTTCAATTAAACACACTGTGAAACGTTTTTTCATTTATTGTCTCACTTTGTGGTCTCGTAATCCTAAAAACGTTTTGATGCAATTCTATTATATACAGTATGGAGCATGCCGAAATTCATAAATCAAATTCCTCAGCTACGGCAATATTTTAAAAATATCTACTTTCAATGGACGGTTTTTAAATTTGTTAGATATATAGAAGACCTTCTTATTATAAAAATGTGTCGATTATAACTACCCGTAAGCTATCGATATTCTTGTTCAGTTGAGTCATCTCTATCACAACACAAATATTTGTATAAAGTGTATTTAGTTGTGTGTTATGTAGGCAAATATACCTAATACACATCTAAATATACTTAATTACCAATGAATTTTCATTTGACAGTGTGTATTCGAAATTATTGCAATATATGAAGTAACACTCACGGTTTGCCACCTCGGCTGATAACTCAGTTTAACTCCCTATGAGGTTGAGGCTGACTGGTTAACTCACTCACTCGCAGGAACACAGCAACCCTCCAGGTAGTTGTTATTTGTCTACGGTTTTCTATGAGAGGAGTCTGTTGAGGTACTTACTTAGCTGGCTTGCTGCAGGCCTGACGCAGCCGACTACATTCTAAATCACGTATATTGAATGTACGCCTTTTTTGGTTAATTTTTTTGTTTACAGGTCTATATTTAAGTTTAATTTCAATTATTATTTATTTCACGCTTTTACTAAAAAGATTTTACAAGACTTTATAAATTTATCTCATGCCGAATTTCATATAAATTCTATATGTTTACCGATTTTATTATTGGCTCAAACTCCTAAAAAAATCGACGTGTGGTCCTGTATTCGACCGCAAAGTACGATAGGCGACCGTCGGCGGATGGTATCGCGTGAATGTGAGCTATTCCTCTGATGCCATAATGCCCATATTTGAAGTGATATCAATAACAAATTCCAGAAGCGTTTACAAACGCAGGTCTATAGTTTCTAGTTTCGAAGTGCCATCTGGCATGAACGAGTTCTATTCAGTGCGGCGTTTTACTGGATCTGTAGCCGTTTTCTCTACGTGAGTGAGTAAATATCATCAGGGGTCGTGTACGTAAGCTTACTACTGATATAAGTCTCGTGATTTGATGCTTCGTCCGAAGTAGCGGCCGGTAGCCGCCGGAAGTAACTGAGTATCAGTCACAGAGAACCACATGCAGCCATCGCCTGAGTGATTACGTGCTTCACGTAAGCGAATACCGACTGGTCCAGATAAACACCTAGGTAATATTTAATCGCCTCAGTCAATTAGTTGTCCCCATAATGTTAATGGCGACTGATCACGCATTCCTTTTGACTTGCAGTGCGGTTATTTTACACAAATTATCAGCTATATGCCACAGGTTGATTTAGGAATCACGTACATAAGCTTCTGTTTCTTCTTAGTTGCGATTAGTGGCATTTTATGTGCTGTGAAGTATACACTAGACTTTAACGAGCTCGGTAGCGCAGTGGTTAATGACATTGCTTTGACATCAGGTTCGATGCCTATAATACGCAGAACAAACTATTGTGTGCATGAACATGTGTGTTTCTCTTGATCTGATGTCAAAGCAGCCCATCTGAGGGAGTACCTTCACCTCACAGAAAACCACAGCCAAATAACAACCTCATGGAGGGTTGGTGTATTCATGCGAATGAGTGAAGTTACCAGTGAACCCTTAGGAATTTAAGGCATCGCGTTTGTAATGCTTAATTTATTGCAATCGTCGCCACAGTTACCACGTTACATCAGGTGTGCTTTTTAGTATAACGTTGGTAGATGTACAAGCATACAGCCATATGCTTGTACATCTACCGACGTTATACTAAAAAGCTCCATCTCTCTCCCCTCTCTCTCTCGCGCCTTTGTGCCTCAATATGTAAGGGAATAATGTTGGCGTACTATATAACACCGGAGACCATCAGCTACCTGTGTATCCCTGCTGCTATAGGTCGATCGCGCAAGTCATATTCCTCCATATGTATATCAAAGTACCTAATCGTAAGAAAGCAAGTACTTGGTCGCAATCCTTCTTAATATCGAGAATGACATCCGCCGAGGTATGGCCGCGTTTCTGGTAGTTGATAAGATAGTGGAACGTCGTCGAGTGTTCCAAGGAAGAGTATAGCGGTATAGCACGAATTCATCTAATAATTTAGAGGTATGTGCGAGTAACGTAGTAGGTCTATAACTAGATGCATGCCGGCGGTTTTTGCCCGGTTTCAGTAGGATTACAACGCAAATGGTCCAACATCGTAGAAAACGGGTAATTCGCTAAAATCCATTGAATATTCTTGCTAGTGCTACTATTCCTATCCAGGTGGCTAATCTAAGGAACCCTTCTACATTAACAGGCAAAAAAGGTAGCGGGGCATATCTATTTTTGCCTGTTGTTATATGAAGATATTGTAAATCCACGGAGATAACCTCCACCGACACAAAGTCGGTGAGTTACACAACACATCTTCTAACACTTCATCTTTAAAATCACGTGCTCCGTTGAAGTTGCAACTATCATACCCATTTAGTTGGCAGTGGTACTATGGGGACTTTAGGGTGTTTTATTTTTGTGGTTTCGGTAGTACCTTAGGTGAAATCTAATTTCCATTTCTATTTTACACAACACTAAAAACAGATCATTGTATGCAAATATAGCTTTTGTCGATAAAATTCATAAAAAACCATAGAGATAAATGCAGTATTTCTGCGGTATCAAAGTTATATTTATCTGAACTCTGTGTACGTGTAAAGGAAAATCAAAACGTTAAACGGTTAAAGTTTTTCTCTTGGCAGCATCCAAGTCAGTAACAAAAGCGGATAAATCGGGCGAGAATTCCATGCATTGTGTTCGTATTAGTGAGAATAGACGGCAGTGTCGTCTCTCTACGACAAAAGCTGTTTGTGGCCACCCGGCACAATGATATAGGAGGAATAGATAGTGCCTGAATAGACAGTGGTTGAATGGGGACCAATTACAGAAGAGAGCTCACTGCTACAATCACAATTCTAGAAGATAGGTGATCATATTAGGGGTTAAAGTACGAAATTGCCGATTTGTAATGAAAAATTAAACTCGTTTTTTTTCTAATATATATCATATTCATTTCATCAAAATATTTAACCTTGTTATCTATCTATACATTGCTGCCATCTAATCGGAAGTTTATTTATGCCTTTGCGATAGAACTCTGGGGACCTAGATTCGACAACTGTGTGAAAGCATTTTGTACTGCCTCCTAGGAAGAAAATTGTTGGAAAAAAAATGGTAGTCAGTTGGAGCAAGGTCACTGGCATGTACGGAGACGTATGGTTTCTAACTGCAGCTCCGGTAAAGTTACAATGTTTCTTGTGCAGTGTGAAGTCTTGTGTTATCATGGAGCAATAATGGTGTGCCGCTGCCAGTTTCGCCATCATTGTTCGAAGTGCGGCACAGTAAACATTTTCTGTTATTGCTTGACAAGACCTGAGAACACCATGAAGAGACCACCAAACAGTTATCATTACCTTTTTATTGGTAAGCTTTGCTTACGGCTATTGCATGCGCCCCACGTTATTCATTTTAAATCTTTCTTTGATGTATAAATAATACATTTACAATTTTTCTTGGCAATCTGGATGGTGGTAAGATTCTAGACTAAACTAAGAAGTACTAAATCTAAAAGAAGCAGGAGAAATAACTTTGTGCTCAATCGGTCCTTCAATAACTTGGTATTTAAATATATATATATTATGTAACGCTTATGAGTTTTATATTCTGGTATTATGCCACAATTACTGAAATAAAAAGAGGTAGAGACTTTTCTGTGAAGACCTATCTTCCCATATTCATAAAAGACGAATATATTAAACCTCAATAATTTAAACAAAAATATTTGCCTTTTAGCGTGTAAGTAATAATATTATCACAAACAATTTTGGGTCGGATTTGCATGGATAAGGCGTTTAGTAGTAACATGTGTGATTTTCATGCGTGCCTATAATTACTACGAAACTTTTTAATAGAAAACTATGGCAATCCCACTAAACTAATAAAATATGCAATCCATCCCACTAAATTTCTCTGTGAACACTTACACTATCAGTGGGCGACAAAACATTACAAATAGTTTTTGTTTTCCTGATCGCCTACAATTTATTTCAAATTATCTACTAACCAATAACACTAAAAATAAATTCTAATCGTAGCCTCTATCTATCTTAGCCTCCTCCGTAGCTGCTTTCTTTTCTAGTTCGTTATATCTACTCTTCTTCCTAGCGTTATCCCGTTTCCTAATCCATTAGAATTGGCGGAGACCGAACCTAAAACCGAACTGAAAACCTGACCTGTCTTAGGTTAGGTTTTTCGTTGGTTTGTTTGATGTTGTTTGATGATGTTTTCATTTACCGGCGAGTAAGTGATAATTACGAATATACTTAGTCTGGCCATACATACTGTTACAATTAAAAATAAACAAAATATTACATTTGAATTTGGAATCTGTCATTTTTATATGATTGTTCATTGGGTTTTCTTATTTTAGCGGCAATACATTGTACAATATTTTGCGATATTAAAATGGAGTGGGGTGATAAAGAGAACCGAATCGCTGTAGTTGCATTACACAAAGTAGGTATGGAGCCAAATGCAAATTTAAAACTCTCCATACGCTTGGTATTAGTAAAATGTTTGTGTACCGGGCTATTAATAGATACAATGAGACCTCCTCTGTTTGTGACAGAAAAAGATCTGGCCGTCCACGTAGTGTTCATACGAAAAAGGTGGTCAAAGCAGTAAGGGAAAGAATTCGAAGAAATATTGTCCGAAAGCAAAAGATTTTATCTCGGGAGATGAAGATAATAATTTATTTTATTTTAGTAAAAATTTAGAAGCATGTCGCGTATTTTAAAAGATGACTTAAGACTTGCAGCTTATACGAGACGTATTGGTCATTTCTTAACTGATAATTTAAAAAAGAATAGGCTGGTAAAATCGAAACAACTACTGAAGCGGTACGCAAAGGGAGGTCACAGAAAAAAAATGTTTTCGGATGAAAAGTTTTTACCATCAAAGAAAGTTACAACAAACAAAATGATAAGGTGTATGCCCACAGTTATGAAGAAGCAAGCGCGCGTATTCCGAGGATCTAGCGAGGACATTATCCTTGATCAATCATGGTTTGGCTTAGAGTCTCATATTCAGGCTTAACTGAGGTGTTTTCTGTGAAAAAGGTGGGAAACCAAAATACTGTCTTAACAAACATAATAGAACCTCTTTCTCAGACAATGTTCAAAAACAGACACTGGATATTCCAATAGGACTCTGCACCAGCTCATAAGGCACGAAGCACTCAAAACTGGTTGACCGCCCGTGGAATTGACTTCATCGGGCATGAAGACTGGCCTTCTTCTAGTCCAGATTTAAACCCACTGGACTACAAGATATGGCAACATTTGGAGGAGAAAGTCTGTGTTATACCTCATCAGAATTTGGAATCTCTCCGAGCATCTCTGGTTAAAGCAGCGGCAGAAATAGATATAAAATATGGTGCTGAGCGTATCCTTCGGATATCATTTCAGGACCCAGGGAGTGTACTTTATTGAGATGACGTGACTGATGTGTCTCTGTATGCATTTGTATATGTATCCTGTATATGACCAATTGAGTATTTATCCGGTATAGTCCTGGCATCCTGTAATCGCCACAGGGACGCCAACCATTGCCCTTCTTAGAGACGAGATGTAAAGGTGAAGCCCAAGAGGATTCAGAGGGTCTGACTATACCGCTCTGGAGCATAGAAGCAAACTCCTCCTTAGCAATTTGTAGCAGAAGTACATAGTGCACAAGCAAGCAAAGCCACGGTCGCGATCCTTGTATTATTATCAATGGGGCGTTGGTTCCTGCAATCAACGATCAAATTGAAAAGGGATAAAAAATCCACACCTATTATCGCTCTTGTTACATCCGCAACAATAAATTGCCATGGAAAGTTACGGCGCAAGCCTAGATTTAATTTTAAACTAACATGACCATATGTCGATATAATAGAACCGTTAGCAGCACAAAGTTCATAGTCAGATCGAGCCCGTCGCTCTTTAAAATAAGACCGGGGAAAAACACATAGGTAATCTATTTGTGGATCTAGAACGGCTTCGATAACGCTCGACTGCTGGTCTACAACAGCTCTCGCTGTCTGTAGGTTCACATCACTACACCTTCAGCCAAGGTTGTTGAGGCTGCTGATGTTGATGCTACTTGTATGTTGGGCGAGACGACGTTATGGACACGATCCGCTAGTTCTGCTAACTCCTCCAGCGTAACCTTTGGTTGAGACGCTATTATCGTCTGAGTACCTGATGGAAGGCGGCTAGTCCAAATGGTGCGCAAAAATTCCTCCGGTACTCCTGGTCCAGCCAAATTTTGCAGGTGGCGCAGGAACTGCTTGGTTTGGTTGGTTTGGTATGGTTTTCTATCGCCAAGCTCCTGATCAATGAGCAGCTGCTTCACCATTTTCTCGCGCGACGCCGACAATCGTTTTATGAGCTCCGTCTTGAGCTTCTAATATTTATCAGTAGCCGGTGGGGCGGTGATAATATCCTCCACCTCTGCTGCAAACTGCCGCTCCAGTTGCCCAATTGCGTAGTAGAATTTAGTTACGTCTGCAGTAACATTGGCGAGCTGGAACTGCCCTCCAAGCTGCGCAAACCATAACGCCGGTTTCTCAGGGTAAGATGGAGGTACCCTCACACCGACGCAAAAAGTTTGCATTGCAAATGTTATGTGCGCAAGCGACATGCGATCGGCTTTAGAGTATGCAGCAGACTGTGGCCGACGCCCGCGTCCATGCGCGCCGGGGGCGGCGGCGCCTTTGCCAAATCGCATGCGCACCGCGGCCGCTGCAACGGTTAGTAAGCGCGCGGCACGAGCAATATGCTGCGCATTGTTTTACCTATATATAAAAGGCGTTTGCATGTCCGTTTCAACATACAATATATATATTTTATTACATTATGTGACGGTGTGCCACAGTACATGCCAGGATTCGAATCGTGGACTAATAAGAACCGACCTGTTGACCAATTGGTCGCCGATTAGTAAATAATTACTTGACAATTGGTGCTCTAATCACACACTTAAAAGGTGTGAATATAACATAGCCATGAGATACACTGCATCGAACTAACAGAAAGAAAGATATATAGAAAGTATAAGGGTTCCTTGTTAACTAAGTAACCTTAAACTGGAAGATGTGTTTTAGTGTCCACTACGATAATAAAAAACACCCGATTCAATATTATTTAATAAGTATTTACGAAATTTTGTAAAATGCATACTTTAATTTCAAAAACAAACCTTCATTGCCCATAAATAAACGTCTTTTCTAGTATTATTTTCTCTTTGCAGATCTGTTCGTGAGAGATCCGTTGGTCCAGGAGGATTTGAGCTAATGCAGCGTTGTTAGAATGCAAGCACGAGACAAAATCGCCCGTTTGCAGCCAGCCTGCCTGACCTAATACCTCTATCTGTGAGCGAGTATCGCCAAGAGGCAGGATTTTAGAGAAAGAGCATTTAAAATTCCACGTTATCATAATGGACAAGAAGCTTCTCTATCGTTAAAATTGCCATGTGAAACATGTTTTAAGTAGGTCAGTGATTGTTACGAGAGCATGCTCATAATCATTTCAGCCGAAGGACATCCACTCACATTGACTTCTTTTGATCTTCACCATACCATCAATCAAACTTGTGAGGAGCTGACTTATGCTGCATTTTACTGTTTATGGTTGCCATTCGAACCTTTCGGCTTAAGCGACCATCGAGTCTTCGAACTATGTGGCCAGACCAGAGGATGTACTCATTCCTGAATCTATCACGTAAAGAATATCTGGATATGGGTTACTCCATCGCATGCTTAGACCAAATCTCTGTGCCGTAAGTCGTCACTGGCAAGACGAACTAGTGGTTCTCGTTTTGTGACATTGAAGTATTTTAGATAAAAATAATATTCTTAATTTTTAACTGACTGGAGTAGATACAACATGTACACTTGCCGTAATCTTCGATTCATCCATATTCATCTTAAGAACCTAAGTCTTTGAGCATTGTGTCCAGATCATATAGCCACTGTGTCATGATCATTATATTAACGGCAAATCCATGATGAGACACCACTGGCTATTGATGTTGACGGCGTGTCTTTTCCATTCCAGAAAATTGAATCTTTCAAGTAATTAATTATTTATTGCGTTTATGTTGTTAACATAGATATTATGTTTATACCCGTACATTTTGATCTAAACATGTTTCCAAATAGGGCGATACAATATAAATTATACTGGCACATAACTAAAACACATTATATGAATTGAAATTATTATTGATATTACGAACAAAATGTAATAATTAACTCATTAATTATATTCTACGAAATTACATTAACTCAATTTGCATTATACATTTTAATAAACATAAAAAGTCCATATATTATACATGCATTTAAACCAATATTATTAAGTTAGGAATTATATAGAGGAAAGGCTTCTATGTAATCCCTAACATAATAATATTTACTTTGTTGCAGAAATTTCTTGTAAAGTTATTTTACAATAAAGATTATGGACCCCGTTTCTGCCCTGAGGCTCGTCAGGGAGAAATACAGGACGAAGAATATGACTCTGGATATTCTTTTTCTAGACACCACTGAGGAGGAAAAGGATGCCTGAAGCCTATGATATTTGCCGAGACATGTGTCTCATTTCCGATTCTATAATTAGAACTGCTTTTGTCGACACGCAATCCTTCCCGATTACCTTCAGAGTCCATCAAATAAAATGTCGGTTCAACTGAAAGGACAGTTTTATCAATCCATTATTAGACCTGTCCTTTTATATGGCACCTAAGTGTGGCCTGTACTTGAGCGGCAGGAGTAGGAGCTGCGAGTCACAGAGTAGAATATATTGTGCTGGATGTGCGGACTGACGCGGAAGGATTACATAAATGTTGTATATGTGGGTATATGTTAATTTTAAGTACAAGGCGGCTGCGACCACCTAACGACCGTATGTCATAAATAAAGGCAGTGTAAAAGTATTTAGCTTATTTGTCGGTTGTGTCCATCACCTTCTCTTAAAACATTGGCGACGATCGAAACCATAATAAATCGTGTGCAATATGTCTTTGAGTAAAACGTTTGGAATAATTTCAACTTTTGACCATAATATTCAAGAATGGAAGTCACGGCTAACACAGACTGAATGACATCTCAGATGGCGTAGAGATGTACCGGATTTAAGTTACAAGGCATATAGATCAAGTAAGGTTCTACCTAGCGGAGGTTGGTCAGCGCAAGGACTTAACTGCAGAGGACCCCGACCTGACACCGTTCCTGATCACAAGACAAATTAATGATCAATGCCGTCCATCAGCAACAGGGCACTGTTGCACCGGCATTAACCTTTGTAGACGGAAGAGAGGAGCTGGATGCTGATTGTGTGAAAGGAACAATAAGCGATTCCGACCGACACAAAACAATAAAGAACTCCCACATTCGCGGTAGCCTTCATGTCCGTGATATAATAGACAAACTGCAAGAGTGTCACCTACGTTGGTGCGGCCACGTCTTACGAAAACCGTAAAGTTACATGGGGAACAAAAAGCTGGTTACGCCATCTCCACCGGTCGCGGTAGAAGGGGTAGGACCAAGATTTGCTGGCTTGTCGTCATAATGATGCCAATGAACGCGTGCCAATGAACTCATAGTAAGGGATGAAGAAGTAGAGCGAGAGCTTGGGATGCAACCGGGACTAACGCTCGGATGATGATGACGAAGTAAGATCATGATTTAAGTCTCTGTTATCCCTACAAGAAGTTAATAAAGAAACATCATCTGCGAATAAAGTAGTGATCGTCCATAATCTTAGGTAAATCGTGAATGTAGACTAAGAACAGAAGACATCCGATAACACTACCTTGCGGAATGGATGCGTTCATCAGTTTACTATCGGAGAGTATGTTCAGTATTTTATTATTTTCGTAGTTATAATGCTCTATTTCAGCGGACTAACTTATATTTTCTAAGTATGACCTGAACCAGTTATACGCCGAGCCTCTAATTTTTATACCATATAATTAATTTAATAAAATATCATATTGAACCATATCGTGAGTCCTGCTCATGCCTAGTATTATTATAATCCCGTATTGTTTATTATTGGTAATATTTAATACTTCCTGTATTGATAGACAGCTAAGTTTGGGGAACTTTTTCGTCTGAAACCATTTTAAACGTCATCAAATATTTTGTATTTCTAACGAATGAAGAACGCAATGTTTACTCGATTACACATTGCCTCCTTTATAGTTTTTGAAGAGGAAGTCAAAAGAGTTATTTGAGTCTTTTTTCGATTATTTCTCATGCGCTGGTTTTACGATGACTATTTTCAAGAAGTCGGGCACAACACCCTTACTAAATGACCGATTAATAAGGTAAAAAGGCAAGATGAGTTCGTCTGCACAGTATTTAATTCAGCAAGAGGTAATTCGTCAATTCCGAAGCTATTTTTATTTTTTTATAATCTTGTTTATTTCACTATAATTCATGAGGCTATTATTGTATTTTTAGTAGGGTGGATCACTGGTAGCTCAATCTGGTGGATCACGGGCTGCGTGTGTTGAACATACCAAGCGATCGGATAAAAATCTATTCACGTATTTTCTAAAGAACCTCTTGCTTCCACGCATAAATTCATGTAATCTTTAGGGTAAACCTCGGCCGGGAGTTCATTTCACAACTTAAGAGTTCTCTGTAGAAAGCTTCTATGGAACAACACAATATGCGACCATTGCGGCACTAATTTTGTGCTTTTAATCAAAGACCTTAGAACTTCAATACTACCTTGCGCGGTCCAAGCTCCGTAAGAAGCCTGCTTAACAAGATTGACTTCTCTACAAGGCCGATTGAAGTACGATCGTTTTTTAGCTCCTGTAGCAACCATTATTTAAGAGCACAATTGGTAATATTCCATTCTCTCCTTTATCACCCCAGCTATTGAGGTTGCAAAAGGTTTAATCCCTTCAGATTAAAAACAAAACTGCCTGGATGGGAACGATGCATAGAATTCACGCAATCCATCGCAGCCTGCTGAATTATAGTATTACCCGACGCCATCTGTCAAGACGAGTCACGTTTGGTGACGCACTTGGTTTTGAATGCGACAGTATTGCCGAAAGAAGCTGTATCACCATTATGGAACCTGTAAAGGCACGGCTAGATCTGGATGTTGCTGCCATGAAATAATAACGAAACTGATACGTTTAACGCTGTTGACAAGTATGTGTGAAGAGTCTTGGAACATTCACATCAAATATCTATTGTAATACCTAGTTATTTCGAGAGAAAAACAAAAAAACGGCTTTACTATGGACACAATCTTAGTAGAGGTAGAGGCAGATAATAAATAAATAAATAAATATTGTCGGACAAATTACACAGCGCCACCTAGCCCCAAAGTAAGCGAAGCTTGTGTTATGGGTACTAGACAACTGATAAACATACGTAAATACATTTTTTTTTTTTGTAAATACATACTTATTATACATAGAAAATACCCAGACCAATACAAACAAACATGTTCATGCACACAAATGTTTGTACTGTGTGGGAATCGAACCCACGAGCGTTGGTGTCAAAGTAGCATAACAGCGCGTTTCACCACTGCGCCACCGAGCTCGTCAAAGTACCAGTACCAGGCAGAGTACCAGAAGGTTTTACCTGTACAATACAGTGTAACGCGTTCCTTGTGGATATAAACACGTTTCGTTGAGATCTAAATTGGTTGTCAAAGACCGATATCTTAGTACTTGCACGATATTTTTAGATGTCACATATTATACGCGATTGCGTTATAGTCGAGTAGTTCCAAAAATATGCATAATACCACACTTTGTAAATTTTATAAGTTTTCGATACGATAAGTACCTATGAGTTTTAAATATTACATCTATTATAATGTTGTATAATCAATTCGAGCAGAAGGTACTCTGATAAACGCACCCACTCTTGCTCGAATTGATCAACGTACTGCTAAGTAATCGATATGTATACAAAGCGCGAGATGGCAATTTATTCCCCAAAAGCATCACTCAGCGCGCAATTACAGCGCAATTTACGCCAGTGCCATATGCTTTATTGTATAACGGCTTCTTTACTCTAGATAATGGTAATAGAATAAGGTACGAGCTTTGTGATGAAATATGAACATCATAAGCGATACATTACATTTCGTTTCTCAAAGCTACCCCTGACTGACATTAATGACGTTTCACGTCAAAAATTGCCAAGTTCATCTAAATTACGTAATACTTTTATTCCAAACATTCTAATCTGACAACCCTAAGTGCAAGTGACGAGCTCGGTGGCGCAGTGGTGAAACGCGTTGTTACGTTACTTTGACACCAACGCTCGAGGGTTCGATTCCCGCACAGTACAAACATTTGTGTGCATGAACATGTCTGTTTGTCTTGGTCTGGGTATTTTCTATGTATAATAAGTATGTGTTTACAAAAAAAAATGTATTTACGAATGTTTATCAGTTGTCTAGTACCCATAAAACAAGCTTCGCTTACTTTGGGATTAGATGGCGCTGTATAATTTTTATTATTATTTATAATATAAACTTAGAGTTAACTACAGTTCGCTACATATCAGACTTCTAAAATATTTATGCTCAATCAAGTGCCAACAGTACTTCATTATACAGAAAAGCTATCGCTAACAAATACCGCAAAATCATATTGATTATCTACAGCAATGTTCAACTTTGTATAAATATTTTTTTTTCCAAAGAGTTTCTTGTTTTTGTTGTAAGATCATTTTAATTGGCTACCCCGTGAGGCACCTGGCGCAATGATATACATACGTACATACAGATATTAATTCCATCGTCTAATCAATTTTCATATTTTACTACTCGTTCCCTCACGGAATGAAATACGTCGCAATAACATGAAGTGAAATTACTCACAGTCATGGAACGCTGAAGTATCCGAAGTAATACGAATTTTAATAAAATACCTCCATTTCTGTAACGCCCCAGTGTCACAAAGTTATAGTCACTGAATCTTGTACTGTCATCATATAAAGTAATGGTATATTCAATAAAATATATTTCCTATATTTACTCCTGACTTGCTTTGTAAGCGACTAAAGGTATTTTTAGGGTTCTATACTGTTTGTCAAGACCTTTTTCTCCAGGACGCGTAGAGCTATCAAGCTGAAATTAATATCAAATACTAATCTAATCTACAATTCCTTAGAACAGTGAAAAAATCATTTCTAAGTCAACGCAATCGAAAGATTTTGCGGCTGTTTATACCTCGTTTATGTGCATATTCTGGCACTCGCAAGGGAATCAAAATCTAAGGGTATTAAGTAAAAGTATTAATAATTCCCGTTGCCCTAGAATCATGAAATTTGGTAAAATCAATGTCATGTAACACAAGTAGAGAAAAAAATCTGAAATCCATAAATTTTTAGTTACATCACACAAAAAAAATACTTTTTGCAAAAATAATTTGAGAAAATATTTTATTATTAATGTTCCCGGTGCGCGAGTCGGAGTCGCACTTGACGGCTTTTTTTAAATACATGCCCCTAAATACTCGTATAAAGGACTTCACCATGAATTTTTTTATTATGTTACATGTTGTATAGGTAGTTATTGATTTATTTCAGGAGCAAATTAAATAATTACTCTGTCTAAGTTAGAAATTCGTGTAATAACAACTTCCTATCTTAGGAAGTTGTTAGCAAAGGAGGAGGTTTTATTTTCGATTTTATGTAGGTACTTTTTTATGTATGTTAGCCAACTTCTCCGTCAATTGTGAACCGATTTTGAATATTCTTTTTTTTTATTGAAAGCTACTTGAAGGGTAGGGTCAGAAATACTCTTGAGTCGGCCCCATATTCACAGGCCCTATATTTCATCAGGTGAACTGTATGCATACAAGCATACAGTTCACTTGATGAAAAGCGGTTGCCGTAGCCTATTAACGCTCGCAATATTGAGTAGGTACCACTCGCGCGATGCCGCCTCTGCTGCTAACACAGTAACACTTCAGTGCTTACTGGAGACGTTACTCATGCGCAGGAACACAACAACCCTCTAGGAGTTTTTATTTGGATACAGTTTTCGGTGAGGTAGAGGCACTTTCCCAGACGGGCTGCTATAATGCGGCCTATCTCTCTTAAAAATACATAGACCAAGATAAACAGATATGTTCATGCACACAAATGTTTGTCCTGTGTGAGAATCGAACCCACGAGCATTGGTGTTAAAGCAGCGTAACAGCTCGTTTCACTACTACGCCACCGAGCTCGCCGAATTTGCTTTTTAATAAATGTTAGCTACTTATAAGTATAATTATATTTTTCTGTATTAGTACTATATTGTTGTATTTATCTTTTCACAATAAATGTAAAAGCTAGTGCACATAACTCGTCCAACAATTTTCATCTCGACCCGTGCAACCTACGCTAAGCTCAGGATTCTGCTCTAGATTCTTTTTAGAATCCTTTCCTGCTATCGAGATACAATTTACTCCCGCAATGGAAATTCCCTTTATTTTATAATAGGTGTTACACAATGCTTGAAAAATAAATAATTGGAAATTCATAATTATAAGTGCATCTGTATTACAATAATTGGCTAACTTGTTTGGCAAATCGAGAGAATGGTTATTATTATGATATTCCTGATTTTTACATAATTGGCGAACAAGTTAAGGGTAACTGAGTGAAATATGACATTATTTTTACTTATTAACGCTAATTGAAGAAAATATGGCTTTTATTGCCGTATTTTCTTCAATTAGCGTTTTCGCATTCATTGTGTTAAATAATTGGCTTTTGTTATATACAGTTTTAGCTGAACCTGCGCCTGTTCACGGTATCCATGTTTTTCTTCTTACATTAATGCCACAAAATGTATAATGTTTTAAGGGGTCATGTATGTGTCTGAGTTTCTTTAGTTATCAACCTTATCATAGCTACTAACCGCCTTAACGCATGTAGAATCCATTCCGGGCAACTACATTCTTTAGTTGCCACTAAGCCATATCGGGCACTTCGACACGTCTTATATTTTTTAATACAATCTTATGGTATATTCCAATTCTCTTACTGAATGTTATCAATTTTAGCATTTCATTTTAGCATGAAATACGTCGCAATAACATGAAGTGAAATTACTCACAGTCATGGAACGCTGAAGTATGAAGAAGATGAAAGAAATGAAGAAAGAAATGAAGTAGATCGTCGATTAGATACTACAATAATGCTGCTAACATGAATTTATTGTGTTACCTAATTAGTGACTTATAGTATTAATAATAATGATTTCGTGTATTAAAGATTTTAAGAAAAGGTTGCAGTATTATTTCCAAAACTCTTTCTCAGTCACATATTAATCAATTATATAAACCTTTATGCACACAGCATTTTAAATGTGCTTCTTTTGAGCATATTGTCTATTGTCAGGAAAGAACAGAACTGTTTCTACTTTCACTGTTATTATAGAAACGAATACAATTTGCAAGAAAAGATCTACCACTCCTAACAAGTTGATGTACCAGCTACGCAACTTCTTGCTACTTCTAAAATTATCACGTTTCATGGTAGAGAACGACTTTAAATTTTTGAAGGCATACATTACGTTTCGTAAATATATGGTATCAGATTCGAACTAAAATCCATATTAATACAAGTTCAATCGACATTTACACACCTGCTTATCGGCTGAATGCATAATAATAAGACCTTGTACTTTTAAGTCCTATGTACTCCTATTTGTTCCAGCAAATAAACGTTTGAGTTTGACTTTGAGAATAACACTAAGGATTTCTTTGTAGTATTTTACAGTCTTTGATCAGTCCCCTGAGTGGCTCTCTAGAACCCATGTTATAAATAGAGGTTCTTCTTCTTAGCATTCCGTTTTCATAATTCATTACGATTAGAGGTGTCAGCTGAGTCCAGCAAATAAACTGATTTTGAATTGGTGTTATGAACGTTAAAGAGGCGAGTGAAGTGTGTATGGACCGCATATGGCGCTCGGTCCTCTCTGCCTACCCCACAAGGGACCTGGTGTGAATATATACATACGTACATACCGCTGAGCAAATGATAATTACAAATATGTACTTAAAACCGAAAATACGAATTTACATGTCAGGATTCGAACCGGCTCTTTTTTCAAGATAAACGTTATTTCAATGTCAGCCGCCGTTCACTACACCGGTATACCATATAACACAAAGTAGCTAAAAAAGATTAAGTGTGTAGTAGTCACGTACTTCATTTGTCTAATTCTCCTAATTGCATGTGCGGCGAAGCTAAGCCTACTGGCAAGTTTATTAAATTGAAAACTCCACTTAAATTTGGAGTCTAGCAAAATTCTAAGGAACACAGTCGGTATCACAAACAACTTCTAATGTATTATTCCCAATGAGAAGTTCTGTAGGGCAATAACCTCTCCGCATAATAATTACCCCTTCTGATTACGATCCCGCCCAACGATAACTTAGCGGCGATAGTATTTTTATACTGTAATCTAGTATGGAGGGATTCGTCAAGAAATTTTATGTGAGGTGTCAGGTGAACTGGTATAATAGGGCGCTGTAATATAAAGAAGCTATGTATATAAACTAAGGAGATAAGTCGACTTAGATGCTGCTCTCTGAAGAAACTTTAGCAATTTGCGCGGGTAACTCGGCTTATACGGCTTGAAAAGGGTGTTCAAACCAGCTTCATTTCGTGGCTTAAAATCTATTTTAGATTTCAAATCTTTCCAGATTTCAGAAAACATTGTAGTGCTTACACAAACCTTCATTTCTATTCTCTATACCTACACAGAGGTTAATATTTAATAGATTCTCTACCTCTACCATCAAAATAGAAGTCAATTTTTTTTTATAAATTTTCATTACTTTGTAGCTTATGATGCAAACGCATTAAATATTTATGTTAATTCGTTATCATGAAAATATCATACACAACAAAACTAAGGATAGAAAAGAATGTATATTAAAATAATGTTTACTTTATAAAAGAGAGCCATCCACTCTATTTATAATATGGTCGCCAGGAAATCAAAGAGGAAACTATTAAAAGAAATAAATATGCTGCTCCGAGGATATTTTTCCGCGAACTCTTAATTTGTGAAACTTCCCCGCTATTATACTTACAAAGCATGGCGTTCTTCGAACCAGGAATAAGTAGCATATTCCAGTACATCAGGTTGATAGGAACTGGCGAACAAGTTAAATGGTTTTAGCTATATTTTGGTGAGTTGTAATCGAATTTATAACAAGTTTCTTGTTACATTATTGTCCTTTCTCTACATTATCTTTCCTCTTCAAACGACACATTAAAAATGCTATTTATTACAGGATCTATTTGAATATTAATCAATAAATATTTTATTCTCTATACAACATCGGGAGCCATACAAGTGTATGGCATACTTGACGAAAAAGTTTACCATAACCTAGAATCACTTGTAATAGAAGGACAACTTCTTCTATTACAAATGTTCCTAGGTTATGGTAAACGTCATCGTTACAGTTGTGATATGTTCACACAAATTTATTGAAATAATTGGTGATTTGAAAAATTACCAAAACTAGCCAGTTTCGGAATTTCAATTGCGCTAATAGCCATTTCTTAAATAGTTGGAGATCAATGGTTTAGAAAATAAAATGAAAATGAAAATTATTACTGACGAGCACGGTGGCGCAGTGATGAAACGCGCTGTTACGCTACTTTGACACCAACGCTCATGGGTTCGATTCCCACACAGGACAAACATTTGTGTGCATGAACATGTCTGTTTGTCTTGATCTGGGTATTTTCTGTGTATAATAAGTATGTATTTACAAAAAAAATGTATTTAAGTATGTTTATCAGTTGTCTAGTATCCTATAACACAAGCTTCGCTTACTTTGGGGCTAGATGGCGCTGTGTAATTTGTCCAACAATATTTATTTATTTATTAAAAATTAAATGAAGCATAAGTATCTAAATGCTCGCGTGGTTCTATTTTGTATCTATATCTGATTGTGTGTATAAATGAAAAAAATAAATTATTATATATATTTCATTCTTCTAAATCATTCTTTTTTCCACCCTTCATAATGTTACAACAAATATCGCCATCCAATCTAATCGCAAAACAAACTTACGTTTGGACAGTCCTTGCAATGGTAATCACATGTCATCAGTGTAGTTAGTGAACGCTAATAGTGTGTAGATGCCATTATTTATATTGTATGCATTTGTAGTGAATAGCTACTGGGATTCTATACGCGCAATACTTGGCCCGTGCAATCAGCACTTTACTATTACTGAACTCACCCGGGCAGGCCATTCAACAATAAACGGACGCTGCAACACAATATAAATTTTGACATTACACAAATAATCAAGAGAGGTAGGACGCATCAAAACGCCCGTCTAGGGAAGTACCTGCACCTTATAGAAAACCGTAGCCTAAAGAGTTATCCTAGACTCTAATGAGTAACTTCTTTACGCACGCTTGACTTGGGTAGTAGGCTGGTGAATGCGTAACGAGAGCGTTACGAAAAGTGTGATCGGGCGAGGCAAACGGAAGTTGAGAGGGAGATATAAGTTAGTGAAGATAGAAATAGAGAGAGTTACGTTTCGTATATTACTGTAGGGGCAAGAGAGAGAAGTGCGAGCACACATTTTCCTTCTCTCTTTCTCTCATAGCGAGTTAAGTTTCGTATATCTAAGACACAGTGCACGCTTATTGTCTGTATTGTATATCACACTATGGAGCTAAAGAAGTTTTACTTCAGTCATGTGGTCTAAAGCACACTCTTTTTTTATATAATAAATAAATTCAATATTTAAAGTATAACATATTTTCACTTTTGAGACTATTTAATGTCCGTTTCAAAGAAAGTTCAAATTTATATTTCAAACGACCTTTGGCAGGTGACGAACAACTTTGTCTTAATATGTCTCTGAAGTAGTATGACTTTGAAATAGTATGTTGCTGTTTTCCTAATCATAACATGCAACGCGGCAATTTTCGACCCAGTGGTCGGTCATGCGTCACTGCTACAAATTCATTATCATCTTTAGAATCTTACTTGCGCCTAGTGCTGGGCATTAGCAATTGAAGCATTAGCAAGGCTAGAAAATGGGCTTATAATAGTCATACACAAAGTTTTCACCATATATTTTAAAATCAATCACTCTCAGAAACCCTATGCGATCCTTTTCGCAGCTCGTAAAAATCTAGTTAAATTGAACCAGTAACAGTACTGCAAATAATTTACTCAGATTACGCTAAGCATAGTGAACGGGAAAGAAAAAGGAGAAGGGCACAGTGGGCGGAGCACTTCGAAAATGGAACAGCTTTCCCGTTACTTTAATCACGAATAAATAATAATTTCTGAGCCTTAACGCTGTATATGGGTATAGTAGGTACAGCTATAATTCAAAAGAGGAAGCCTAAATGAAGAATCGTTCTTCTTTTTACAGAAGACAGTAGCCAATAACAATTGTCTTAAAAACAATTCTATTTCAACGAGTGAGTTAATATTTACTATTAATTCAACAATTATAGCGCTTATCATTTAAAACAAAATTTGTGGCATAACGCTTGCTGACCGCGTTCGTAATGAAGACGTGAGAGAAAGAGTTGGTCTAAAAGAGAGTGTCGGTGTTAAGATAAGAAAGGGCATGCTCCGTTGGTTCGGACATGTAGAAAGAATGCGGGACGAAAGAATGACGAAACAGATATACAATGCAAAAGTGAAAGGATGTAGGAGCCGAGGAAGGCCGAGACTAACCTACCATGACCAAATTGGTCGTGTTTTATCAGAAGGTGATGTCAGAAGCCCCAGGAACCGGCGAGCGTGCATGAAAAGAGCTATGAATGTCACAGAAGCGAGTGAAGTATGCAAGGACCGCGTCTTATGGCGCTCGGTTCTCTCTGCCTACCCCGCAAGGGACTTGGCGTGAAGATATACATACATATACATCATTTAGAACAAACGTGGCGTAAGCTTTTTGCAACACCACGCGATATAAAAAGTATTTCACAAATTTCTAGTCTCTAGGTGCAAGGGTTGCTGTGAGTAGAGTCAAGTCAAGGGTTGCTGTCAGTAAGTCAATCAATTCCGGTACTATTCATGATGGACAATTGTTTTGGAATCTGTTCCATGCCATACATATATACATACCTACATATCTACGTTTTGCAGATTAGTAACGGAAAAGAGAGTACATATCTCGTTACCAAAAGGAAGTCTAGTCTGAAAGCGCATCATTGCAAAGACAGCAATCTGGAATAGTTGAGCCATCAGACTTAAAGTGTTTCCGAACCATTTTGCGAGTTGGTTTAGAGCCAAATCGTTAGTAATCGCTAGTAAAATTTACTGTTTATAGTTTCTGGCAATACGCTGGGTTGGATAGTTATTTCCAATGGTTTATATTCTAAATAAGTTAGATTCTTATGTTTCGGGTTTACAAGCATGCACTCCACATATTAACTGCTAAGTAGGTTAATTACCGCAAAGTAACATATGGAAGCGTACAACGTGTAGGGCTCGCACTGTATGTATAATATATATTTTCCATCTTACCCACAGAAACAATACAACCCTCCAAATAGTTGATATTAGACTAAGGTATTCATTCACTTACCTTGTGTTACCTGTATCTCACTTTGCCAAGAGGTGAAGTCAATTCTAAAACTTCCTACGCCTACAAATTTCTTCGAATTAAATTCGTTGTGAGTTCCAAGGTAGCTGTAGTTTTAACCCCCGGGACAGCAATGAACTTCACTGTTCATTGCCTTTTTGGTGGTCGCCGCTGTTACTTCTGGCTACACAGGAGACACGGTGGTGGGAATGAGTGGTGGGCCTGTCCCGATTACCTTGTTTTATTAGATCTAACAAACATTGGTTATTGTTTCCATACCTAAGAAAGAGTGAGATCACCGGGAAACTGCTGGGTAGTTGCTAAATTCACATGTGCAGGAAAGCAAGAAAGGCGGCAAATACGAGTGATACTCCTTTGTGTTTCGAACATGTACAGGTTACGGCGGCCACTTCTCTATAGGAAGTATCGCTAGTGTTTTGCTCGTTGCTAATATAGCAACCCCTCAGGTGCTTATTCTTAACCTTACCCACTTAGCGGAACTCAACAGTCCTCTAGCTAGTGAGGGCTGTTTTGATACGTCATACCTCTCTTAAGTATATATGACTAATCGAACGGTAGGACTTTCCCTAAGATGTTTCTATCAAATATGCACTTAGTAAATCAGTTCACAAATTGGCAAAGATATCACGTATCATTTATATAAAAAAATCACAAATCCTTAAAAATTTAATTGACAAAATCCTCCGCCGTAATTAAAATTACAGCAGCGGAGTAATTATAACAATTAAAAAAAAAAGGCTGTCGCGCCATGTAAAATCTCTCACACAATAAGTGTACAACCCAAAGAGAAACCGCTAGTGCGCAGATGCGTAGCGTTCTTTAAAAGGATTTTGACAGGTCACAGATGGGCATGACAAATCACCACCCATTCGCACAACCTCCACTTAAAATTCAGTTAAAATATATCCAGTTTACGGGGTACCTTCAAAATATATTCTGTTGAACTGAGTAGTGCCCCACTTGAAATAATGGTCTGTTCAGATAATCAAAGTACCAGATGTGAAAGAGATGTCAATACCATAATTTGGTTACCGCCTATCATTGTGAAAAAGTAGATTACAAAACTTATATAAGCGTAAGTTTTGTATCTATTTTTCTAATCTATTTTTATATTGACGGGTATACTATATAATACCTAATATTATTTTCTCTATGTTATACAAACTCTTGGGATGTAAGTGGTTCCTTTAAGGGATGCATATCACTCATTATCATCTTTGGAATCAAAGTTAGCCTTATGTGGTCAGTCTATTGACATTCGGAGAAGGAATACGAATCTAATGACACTTGACTCTTTAAAATCGGTGAAGCCGTTTAGGCTACAGGAGGTCACAATGGAATGGGCATACAAACACACCCATGAACATAGAGGAGGGTGATAAGTACCTCAGAAAAATTAATACCCATACTAAAAACAAAATAAATATGTACATTTATATACTTATTAATACTACTTCTACTATACTATAATTATGAAATAAATACCTCTAAGTAAATACATATACAAACATTCATAATTTATAAACACACATGTGATAATCTTTAGGTAGTGTTGTCGTCTTTCAATCTCTATTTGAACGATTTTTTTATTTTATTTATCTATTTGATATGAAAAAGTGGAACAATGAATAAATTTGTTTATCTATGTTCGCGTATCGAATAGTTCTCAATTGCAACCTATGATTAAGTTTAGTAAATACGCGTATGTTATTTAGTTACTTTATCGAAGAAATGTCAAATGATGCAACGTGACATAATTATAAAGGAATATAAATAGGAATAAGATACATTATTTCAGTATAGGAATGAGATACGCCAAAGCACGTATTCAATTCAGCTATGTAATTTCGGCAGGTATGATGAACACATAGAATACTAGAGTACTTATAAATAAATGGTAATAACGTACATATCTGCTTAACTTATTTCACCAACTACGAGTAGGCAATCTCGAACTAACTCGAAAGTACCCAAAATACATCTGTTTTCGATTCAAGCTTTTAGTAACATCTCAGTGCTATACGATTTAAAGACACACCTTTGAAAATGTTCGCGCAATGCAATCATCGTAGTGGTGCATTAACCTTTTTAATTACAAACGTTTTAGCTCGCTCCGAGCGCTAGGAATAAATTTACAATGCGTTTTAAAACCAGGGGCCAGATCAAACCAGATCTTTGAACTGACTGGAAGGGGCAATACTATTTAAAAATCCTTTTTTGTAACATGGAATAGCTAGATATAAAGCAGTTACAGCAGACTATTTACATGCTCATTATCATCCCGCTGCTGACGCATTAACTGAAAGAATTTGGTCTCTTCCGAAAGATGGGGATACTTCTACAATAGAGATTCTTCTATATATGTATTGCTACATATTTTTGGTTAAATTATTTGTTAAAAAATGGATTACACTATAAGTTAGAACATAAAATAAAGATAAACTGACGACATATTAGTTACTGATGTATTTCATACATAACCAGGATTAGCGATTTCAATCACCAAAGTAACAAAAACCACCAATAAAGGATATGCATATGCAAAACTCGCTCACATGCATCTTCTGTTAAGTAGACAAATTAGCGTTACATTCCAGGATTAACGTTACAGTTTTTGTATTATATTTAATGTAACCGTTAAAAAATGAACAACATTGAACTGTAACAACCAGGTAGTAAGTAGGTTGGTTTACCGGTAAGGTCCTCTGAAAGTGCTACGTTAGCAGCAGGAGTTCACTGTGCGAGCGATACTTCTTGCATTAAAAGCATTCATAGGCTAAAGTGACGACTTTAGTTCAGTTAGCCCACATGGTTGTTTTGTCAAGCAATCTTGAAAAATTCATACAGTAAAATCATAGTAGGTTTAAAACTCGTATGTAAGAAATTTAATAAGATCAAAGTAGTAGGAAATAAAGGTTTAAGATTTAACTTACCCCTTGGCCATTCTTATTACTATGATATAAAAATCAGAACGACGCCACAAGTCTCAGAATATATTTACAAATTATCTTAACCATAGATAACAGAAACAATGGGAGATGTGACATACCACGCGAGTTTACACAGGGACGGTTGTCGCCGTGTTTCACCCCACCATAAAACACTCACACACTTAAATAAATAAAAAATATCATTCTACGCACACAAGTACAACGATACACATTTGTTAAGACGCTGTCATTGGATGTTTATTTAAACAACACCCAAGTAAGCACGCACTACTACATTTATAAAGCGGCAGAAACAAGCGGCCGTATCTCGAAACTGTACACACAGTGAACGAATAATATTACTCGCTTTACATTACGTGTTGATAACGAGCGGTGGAGACTGCGTAATGGTAGAAAAGCAATGTATGATTAAGAATGAGAAATTTGATATTTATAATTTGTATCGTGGTAAGGCCCTGGTAGAAATGGCGTCAGAGAATTTTTGAAATTAATTCTGTATTTATGCTTATAAAACGTAATATTATTTGTACTTATAGGTGATAAGTGATTCCATTTGATTTAAAGTTAACCACTGCACTTCTATTTTTGCAAAAAGGCAACAGCACAACTTGGCATTTTGCTAAAACAAGGAGCAACGTATCTCAATCGAACTTGATTGCAACTAACTAACTGTTCTTGGCAACGTTCTCGTTTTGAGCATATTGCGGCGACACCAACCACGCCCCCTCGTCACATCTCCCGTTGTTTCTGTTATCTATGATCTTAACACTATTGTCAATCTGCAAGTTATTGTCTAGTACAACTTGCATTGCAATAACAGAATATATCCACCAGACCTATGGTTTTTGCATCCTATCTAGTAAGCATCTTACAGTGAATCATATCCAGTGTTATATTTAGTAGGAGTTCAAAGCCCGGCCAGCCATTAGGAGATTAAACAGAGACACACCTGATGTAATGGTGCAATGTAACCGCAGACTCGTGGCTGCTGAGTCGGAATCCTGCCTCTGAAATATGACTACCTTATTTTCTGTGAGGTGCATTAAAATGCACTAACACGAGCCCCGTAAAATTGGTATCCTTTTAGATATCATAACGGATACTGCGTCTTTTACTCTACTAAAACTTTTAAGTATATTTCAAGTTTACAAACGTATTTGTATGTTTGTAGAGATTATAAATTTGAGCAGAAGAAAGACTACACATTACGTAGAGATTGCTACTGCAGAGATAAGGTAACGTCACTAATTTATGGTAAGTTAATGTTTTCTTTCCATTGCAATATTTAAAAAACAATCTATGCAAAAATGATACCAATCCTAATATCCAGTGACGGTCAAGAGTAGCAACGTTGATCAAAAATATAAATAAAAAATATTATAGAGTACTGAAAATATTACAGTAAAACATGACATGAGTGCAAATATTTAGTTACAATTAAATTTAATAGTAAGAATACCTAAATGATCGTATGATTATATGTCTCCTAACGTAGTATAAAAATGTACTTTATTTTTGAGTTACTAATTTGTAGTAATAATATATATAAATCCCTTGCGGGGTAGGCAGAGAGAATCGAGCGCCACATGACTCAACCCTTACACCTTATCGTTACTTCTAGTTAAACATAATTATTTGTTTTTCTAGTTTCAATTAATAACAAGTTCGAATAAATGTGTAATTTTATTTTATACATATTTCAATGCTATACTGTATATGTCTTGTCCTTTTTTACTAATTAGGTGTTCATTGAATATGCGCTCACTTCGTGTATGAAAGTTATAATGTTAAATTTCATAATTCATTATTGCAGTTTGATATAAATCTTAAAATATAATTTTGTGTTATACTGTCGTTATAATGGACAATATTGACAGCCTTTGTATAATTATATAAATTATTTAGTTTATATTGCAGTGCTTCTGGTTTTTGCTTGTTGAGTTATGCTATGTTTGTGATTCGCGTCACCGTCGCAGACTTACAATGAAATCTTTCTTTAAATACATTAATGCAATTATTTGAAAGCAAAACGAAAACAAAGTAACATATTTTATAAAGCGGTAAAGTTAACTGCAGTAATAAACTCGTGCTATCTGAGGTATGTAAAATTGAGTACTCCCCACGAAACATAAACAGAAATTACGTTTTAATAATACAGCAATTTATGAATTTTATGATACAGTATACAACCCGCCTAAAATGAATAGGGATGAGTTTTTATGGAGGCCGATGTGAATTCGTCAATATTATATTTTAGCTGCCATAACGTAGGCCTCTAAAAATGATTAAGTATTATTGATATATTTTCTGTAGCACATAAAAAATGGCGTCGACTATCACAAAAGCCAAGCTTATCTGTCGGTGGTAAGCCTAGTAGTACCGCACAGTACGTGATCAGCATAATTATGAGAATGAACGTCCAGCCATCGGCAGGAGGTGCGATTGTAAAATGAGGCTGTTATCATCATGTCGAACAATTCCTCAGAATACAACGCATTGTACAATCGGTAGAACACGCAAAGGGAGACAAAAACTCTCCTTAAACTCAATGGGTCAATATCGTGTGTGACTTTAAGATCATCAACGATACTAGCTAGCTCGTTTTTGCACCGAATCACGAGATCCCCCTTTCAAAGGTGACTACAGTACTCCAATGGTCTGACTTGAGACTGATATAACATGAGTCTTTACCCCGAGCTGAAGTACTGTTTGGCTCTGTTGAGCACACCAAATTTCTTGGACTTTGAAATTAAACTATTTTTAACGGAAGTATCGCGTGTTTTATTTATTTTGTTGAAACCTGACGTTTCGAACGCTTTGCAGCGTCCATGGTCGCAGGAAAGACTAAGGTGGTATTTGTCTTACATTAGTTATTCAATTATTACATCTACCGACATGGATGGATTAATTATATATGTTCCGATTCACACAAAAATCGCTCACAGTGTCCGAACATTTTTTAGTAGATCTTTGGATTTCTTGGACTTCAACTAGATCTTCTCTTCCAGGTGACTGTGGTACTAAACATCGCTGAAGATCTCGATACTGAGAATATCAAAGCTCTTGGCCATGGCAAGCGGCTTGATCTGGAAATAAAAAAAAACAGTAAATGGGATTTCCTAAGCGGTGAACTCGCAAACCTGTGCCTTTATAGAGTTGAATTTAACAAGTTCAATCGTCCCCAGCGAGAAACTTTACTTAAAATATCTTCAATTTCAAACAAAAATTTAACGTGGCTTTCCTCCACAAGAGACCGAAAGATGTTACGTGTTAACATCCCTCGTTCCCCTGTGGAGGAAAGCTGTCACTGTCCTCGGTGCTGTCATTACATAGCAACGAAACAGCGTCGGGGATAATGCAGAGCTCTGTCGCACACCAGCATTAATTTCCATGCTATCGGAATAACTACCGTTTACCACGGCTTTCATGCATCTGCTGGATAAGAAGCTTGCAACCCATTTCCACATTCCCTCGAGGATTTTAACTTCGATAGAAGACCCTGATGCTAGACCCGAACGAGCATCTTTGCCAATATCTAGGCTAACAGCCAATGCCTTACGTAAACTCTCAATCGCTGAAGCCCAGCAATGTATAAGATACACTAGAAAAACCGCAAATGAATGACCATGGCGAAGCCCGAAATGGCAGTCGCTGATAAAGTCGTGATCCTCTAGGTATACCAGCAATCATTTATTTATCAGATAATCCAGCATCTTATAGAGAAGGTAGGTTATAGCAATATGCATGTTTTATGTATTTGTATATTTATTTTCATTATAAAATACAATTTGGTATATGGCACAACAAAAATAAATGGAGTGTCTGGTATGCCTGTCATATTCTGCCCTTAAACTTAGGTATAATATAAATTGTTAGAAATTATAAGTACACTTGTTCAATTATACATTACATCATATGTACTACTATGCAAAGACATTGAGCTACGAACTGTGATTACATTTTATCTGCATAGTGCATCGTAGTATTATGAACATACCAACATTACCTAATAGAAAACACAGTTGTGCGTCTTATTTGATGATGGCTTCTGTGCGTGCAGATCTACAAGCAGTCAAGGAAATTGATCTTTAGTTTTTATTTCTTATATTGAGCGTAGTGATTTAACTTTAACCGATGAATTCAAATTGCTAATTAAACGTAAAATAAGATACAGTATGGTTCTTTGGCTGTAACTGCC
Source organism: Pyralis farinalis (assembly GCA_947507595.1). Taxonomy (NCBI): domain Eukaryota; kingdom Metazoa; phylum Arthropoda; class Insecta; order Lepidoptera; family Pyralidae; genus Pyralis; species Pyralis farinalis. Next base: position 22,429,076 of record OX382270.1, read on the forward strand.
GTGATCCACGCGCACCCATAATAACGACAGGTCTCATTCTCAAGGCTGAATGAAGATGGCGACGGAAGATGTATCAGTTGGTATAATATTTTATCTCCGTGAGGAAAAGAATGGTCGGGCGCGCGGTCTCTAGGTGGTGGTGCAATTGATGTTGGAATGAATTCCCTGATATTGTAAAAATCCACATTTATCTTGGAAGGGGTGGCCACTGTAATCATATGTTTCCATTTTCGTCCAGCCATGTTTGTGTGTGTGGACGTTTAAAAAAAATATGGAAGTCGCTGATCGGATGGAGTAGAGGACAAAAGCGCGGTGTTTTCCGCCACTGGGCAGTGCAGGTTTTGCGATTTGCTGGCGTGATGGGCGAAAGGACCTCCGGTCCTCGCCAAGCAGCAGGCAAGTCCACTCCAGTCTCCTTCTTCTGCACGACCACTGCAATAGGCACTTTGAGCATGTTGACGGTTCAGCCTCCCGGGGCGGAGAATAATAACCACATAAGTGGTTGGCCGTCCGCAGCGGGTAGGTAGGAACCCCCCGGGTTCGGGAACCCTACTGCTGCAGACGGCCAGCGGCCAGCCTGCCCCCCCCCCCCCCTAAATATTCGTGACAGTTCGACATCTATTAGTCCTCCCGCTGCCCGCACAACGACTTCGCAAATAACTGGCGACCTTACTCACGCACAGGGACGCAACAATCCTAGAGGATTCATTATTTAGCTGTAAAGTAGAGACACATCTCCAGGTGGACAATTAGACCAAGAAGTCTTGCCATGTCTCACCACTACAGAATTATCGACCGAGCAGTCGCTGGGTCCTTATTAATTATTTTAATTATTTCTTGGAGTTGCGAATTTCTTCACGATACTTTCCTTCACCGCCGAACAAGTGGTATTTACATAAATTCGAAAACATGAATTTAGTGGTATATGTCAGAATTCGAAACGAGGACCATTTGGTCAATAAGCCGATTCTTTACTCGCTTTGCTATAACTGTACATATTGAAATATCATAATACTATATAAACAGTCGTACAGCATACAGCCCACCGGATGTGACATTATAATTAACTTTAATCTAAGGACACTTGAAATACACGAGGTTCGAGTATTGCTCCTTTCGCTGACGCAGCAAACGTTAGCTACCATATTACCTTGTATTTCAAGCATCCTTAGATTCAGATGACACACGAGACAGTGCTGACGTTTGCAGAAACACAACAGCACTCCAGGGTAGACTTGAAATCTCAGTAACCTATGGTATCACATATAAAGAGATTATACGTAGTCCGGCCATAAGTTATGTAACAAAATTTTTTTTTATGAAGTAATGTAATTTTAATAAAGTATTATTAAGATTACACGTACATATTTATGGAACTCTAAGCAAAAAATTATAAACGATTCGTAAATGACCACCCGTAAGTTTGATACACGCCTTTAATCTGTCTGGCCACGAATCTATGGATTTACCCACTGTTTCCATGGAAAATTTAGCCACTGCTTGTTCGGCTGTCGGCGTGTCGTTTCGAGCAGGCCATGTCCTCTAAACCTGAACATAAATTTTAGTCTAAGGGGTTCAGATCTGGGTTTGATGAGGGCCAGTCTTCAGCTCATATAAAGACCGGAACGTTGGTTTCGAGCCAGCCTTGGGTAGTTCGTGCCTTGTGACCAAGTGCAGAATCCCGCTGGAAAGTTCACGGTTCAAGACAGTCTTTCCAAAGTCTTTTCAAATGATTCAAGACCCCACCAAACCATTACAGACGCATGATGATGACTACGTTATACCTTTTCGACTTCTTTAGAACTGTGCGCGTACACTTTGTCATTTTGCTGGTTGTAGTGCTCTTCAATCGTGAAAATTTTTTCATCAGTAAAGAGGATATTTCAATGCATTTCACCTGCGTATCGGGACAGGGAAGGCGTTTTGATTGATTTAGGGCATATCCTGTAGATCGACGACGATAAACGTCGAGCTTCAGGTATTGTTTTATTATACGCGGCAGAGACCTAGAGGAAATCTTTTTCTCGCGATATTTTTTTTTTGTTTCCTAATGGGGTTTCGGCGAATTCTGGCTTTAACAGCATTAGCAGTCTTCGTAGTTCTAAGAGCACACGGTCGTCCTGATCTTTTATGGTCTTCAATAGAGGAAGTGTTAATAGTACGATATACGAACATACGGCTAAACCTAGAACCTCTTCAACTCCGTAGGGACATAGGCTCTCTAAGCGTATTTTACCGCCTTTACCATGGCGAGTGCTCTGAAGAACTATTTTCCCTTATCCCACCCTCTCCCTTCCATCATAGAACCACACGTGCGGGCTTGCGATGTCATGGTTTCACGGTTGAGAATATCTCTTCGCGTACTAAAAAGTTCGGCAACTCCTATCTTTGTCGTACCATCAAAAAGTGGAACGCTTTGCCTACACATGTGTTTCCTCCTTCCTGCAACATGGGATCCTTCAAACGAAGCGTGAAGAAGCACCTTGCGGGCCAGCATGGTAGCGTCAACTGACAGGACACCGTAGTCCTTTGTCAGTTGCCGCTGCAATTTGGGCTCCCCTTTTCGCTTACCAACAGGCAAAGAGGAGCCACTATGCTGAGCCAATATATATATAAAAAAAAAACATACGGCTGATAGGTACTAAGCTTTTGAAGTGTCTTGAATATGACCGACGGTTCCATACCCACTTTGTGCAAGCCAATCACTGCAATGCTATTTTCTTTTTTTCCATACTGTAATTTGATAATAAATACGAAAAAATATCTAAAATGGCCGAAATCGAAAGACGTTTTTAACATAATAAACGCGTTCCAATTTTAAAATAATTCAAGAGTTGACATAAATAGAGAACAGTATTTATGGCCATACTAGTTATATATATATATATATTAATATTAACTAATTATATATATATATATATAGATATGTATGGGAATTAAATTTTCATAATCAGAACCAACTAAAAAGTTCTATTGAGGAATTTGAAATTCAAACGATTAACCTCTACGGAATGGAATGAATTTTTCACCAATGAGAACAATAAGCTAAATAATAACCCATTATATGCAGTTTATTTCACTGCGCATCAAACGAGGCATGTTTTCATTTTCACGCCGTCACACTGCTACGAACTCGTCATCAAACGTTATCAATTCAATTGGATATAATTCGATGCACACAATCAGAATATTGAATGCTGCAAAAATTGATTTTTTTTTTGGTTAAGTATATACACATAACATTCTTATGCTTATTATAATAATTATTAATGCACGCCAGGTCCCTTGTAGGATAGGCAGAGAGAACCGAGCGCCATAAGACGCTGCCTAATGCCGTTAATAAGCACTTATTATACTTATTATCGATCCTATATCACGGGTATATCCCGGTCATTTGATAGGCGTGCGCGGGGATTTGGATCCAACGCGTAGAGGCCCCTTTGAGAAGTTTGATGTAATGTTGTATAGCTGCCGTGACCTTCTCCAGGGGATATCAATGTGACAATATATCCATGAACCAGGTCACGGCAGATATTGGGACTATTGCAAATGTGTTGGAAAATATTGGGCTATTAAAATGATATCTGGAGGGATTATTAGTACTGGGCTATTACAGAAGAGGGACGGACGCCTGCCACAACTATCATATCTGATGTTACTTCCGGCAGGCGGTGGCTTGCCACTCACTGGATGGACCCCCGAAATGCCAGAGAAATTCGGCCGGGGGCAACACCGGTGTGAGTGACTCAGGGGTGTCGAGAGGTGTGCTGCGCTTTCTCCGAAGTTACTCGCGGCGTTATGCCCTTTAACACTTCCACCCCTGGAGCATATCACCTGATAAAGCAATATGCTCTATCGACTCCTCTCTGGACGGCCAATGAAGGCAAGCCAGAGCTGAGAGTCCTGCGGGCCTTCTTGACTTTCCACTCCGACCGACGAAGACACGCCGGAGACGAAGGCCCTGATCGACTCTCTGGAGCACTCGGGTACCCGTGGTGTCGTTACGCACCAACAGCTCGCCACAAGCTGCCCTGCGGGCTTATTATTATGAGTGCTTATTAATGACATAAAATAATATATAATTTATAACGATTAATGCCATAAATTAAAGTACGTACCTCCAACTTTATTAAGCCCTATCGAACGAATTACGAATTTTAATCTTCTTCTTCGCGTTCTCCAGTTTCCTAATCCATACACAAGGCTAAGGATCTGACGAAGACACAGATTTTTACTTGGAGCGACTGCCGTCAGACCTCCACAACCTAGAGGGAAAACCAGATCTTAGGTTAGGTCACACGTCTTTTGACACATATTTTCTTGGACGTGTGGGTATCCTCACGATGTTTTCACCACCGAGCAAGTGATAAATAAATAAATCCGAAAACACGAATTTAGTGTTACACAGATTCAAACCGGAGACCGTTCGCTCAATAGGCCGGTTCCTTATCCACTTATATTAAAGATAAAGATAAAAAATTCTTTATTTGCCATTGGGCCCTCGCGGGCAATTAGACACGTCTTACAGTTTTTGAAATATAATCTTATTGTATCTTATTTAATTCTCTTTTTACTTTTTCCTTTTTTTTTATCTACTAGCATTTCGGAAATGACCATTGGCTAAAAAGAAATGCCGAAAGAATCTTGCCAATATAGGTCTCTTTTAAATAAAAAAAATTACATATTACAAAAACAAAAAATACATAAGCATATTGGTACAATAACGATATCAAATGGTAAAATTAAAGATTATTAAGAACAGGTAGTCTGTGCTGAATTATTTCCAGACATCATTGTCAGTTATATATTCATCAATTCTATAATAAGCCCTTCTACAGAGAGTATTTTTAATGTGCTTTTTTAATACATTGTCAGGAAAGGACAGAACTGTTTCAGGCAACTTATTATAAAATCGAATACAATTTACAAGAAAAGATCTACCAGTCCTAGCAAGCCGATGTACCGGCATACACAACTTATTTCTACTTCTAAGTTTTTCACTGAAGTTTGAAAACGACTTTAAATTTTTACGGGATTTCAGATTTATAGCAGGGATAGCCCATCCCTGCTATAAATCTGAATATGAGCTAATATTTTTGGTTTTAATAATATTAAAAAGAAACGTCAAAATTAAACACCACATAGATCTTCTATTAACGTACAGCGTGCATAATTCTGCGGGAATAATTATTTGTCTTTTTAGACCATTCAAAGAGCTCAAAACTCCCGATGTCCCTTTTCATTATAAAGACCATAAATTGATATTCCAGCATCTCGTGAGTTATGGATGCGTCTAGCGTTGCCCGCCAATAGGCAATACACCTTTAGGTCGTATGCATGCTTGTTTGTCACCTGAGTGGTACAAAAAACTTCCAACGTTCTAAATCTCTTCGATTGAATCGAAGGCAAATCTATATGTCTGTAGCAGGAAAAGTCATATTTTGATATGTCACTGCTGTGGTAGTTTAATTATTAAAAGTATGATCTAATAATAAAAATATACACATTTTCTAACTGCGTATGTGCCACCAGCTACTGAGCTTCAATTTCACACCAATTCAATCGTGTTTTCACGCTATATTGCGATGGCCATGTCGTTAAATTATATCAATTCAAATGGAACTAATCCGATGTCCATACCATTGAAAGTTTGAATTTCCAACTTGCATGTATTAATTAACGGAGACTGCAACGCATTTATCAATGACCCAAATGACCTAGATATTGATTTGACGTGGTCGTGCACAGATTGCTTTGACAGCGCCAATAAATTTAAGCAGTGAAATACGTTTCTTTGTTCAGAAATTTTATTAATTTTTGCTGAGAAAATGAAATCAATCAAAATTGGCAGGTATAGATTTCTAAAGGGAGTTGAAGTTACAAGGTGATTCATTGAATTTTGTTCATAAACAAGAATTTGAAAAGTACCTGTAAAGAATGTAAATACATATATACTTACATATCGTGTTCGTACTCACATATTATGCCTGTCTTCCATTGGAGTAGGCAGAAACTATGTATCGCAAGGTGCACCGATCCAAACATACCTCTTTTGCTTTTTCCACACTTATGAACCCCTTCGGGAGCTTATGATTTGCCCCTTTTTCAGCACATCACCTATTTGATCTATATGCATTAAGATGTTCCTCAAATTTCAAGTTATATTTTTTTACGCATAACTTTTAAAGACTTTATGAGTCTTTAGAAGTTATGCGTTACTAGTTTTTGCTCGCGGCTTCTCTCGCGTAGCTTTTGGCATTTCGGCAGTTTTACTTATTTTTATTTTACGTCTTATTTTTACAGTCAGTATTAAATAGTTAGTAAAAGTACCACATATTCTTATTTATGTAGTAATGAATATATGTCATGATCTGTTTGATGGTCATTAACTATTCGATACTGACAGTATACTCGTAATAGGTATTAAGGTGTGAGGCACCATAGTCTCCCAACTTTCAATGATTCAACAGTGATTTTGATAAATAGCTACCCAATACAATCAAGGTATGCTTAAAAAATTCAATCAAATTGTATTTTAATCTAAGCATAATAATTTTGTCGCAAATCATAGCAGCGCATACATTAACCACCCGTATTACCGAGACAAAAGGTTGCATTTATAATGAGCAGCTTCGTTTTTAGGGTTCCGTACCCAAAGGGTAAAACGGAACCCTAAAAACGAAGCTGCTCATGAACCGTGATAGTTAGACAGTTGAAATTTTCACAGATGATGTACTTCTGTTGCCGCTATAACATTAAATACTAAAAAATAGAATAAAATAAATATTTAATGGGGCTACCATACAACAAACGTGATTTTTTTGCTCATTTTTGCTCGATATTGATAACGGCAAGAGGTAGACGCTTGAAATATTCACAGAATATTTATTTATATATTCACTTTAAGAATAAATAAATAAAATAAAACAAATATTTAAGGGGGGCTCCCATACAACAAACGTGATTTTTTTGCCGTTTTTATCGATAATGGTACGGAACCCTTCGTGTGCGAGTCCGACTCGCACTTGGCCGATTTTTTGTTTTCCGTCCATGAAAATACACAAAAGAAGGGCTAACGGTCACCCGCTTGTGCGTTAGTCATTCCTCCGTGAGGGGCACCCTCCGGGAACCAACGGTAGAGAGGTAGTCAACTCTCATGAGTACCCTTTCGGGCGGCTGAACGGGTTATATCAGACTCCTACTGACGGCTTTAAAGGCTTCATCGGGGGCGATTGCCCTGGGGATGAAGGGCGACGCAAAGCAGCCCCGCCTTTGCGCGCCCTTATATACAAACCGGGAAGCGACGCCATTGTTTCTGTCAGGAATAAGTCATCGAGAAGGGCTATTTGAAAAAAATATGTACTCGTACCTAATTGAAGCATTCTAAATGTTCACTTTTTAATTGATTCCTTTGTGTAACGATACATGTGATACAATAGGTACGTGCATTTTTTTAAAACATCTCAAGTTGAATGTTGGTATACCATACATATATACATATATATGTATGGTAAATATCTGTAAACCAAATAAGGGCGTGTAACATAAATAAATAACTTTTGTATTTGGTGATGGTCACTAAAGCGAAGCATCCATTTTTTTACTCTTTTTAACCCGTGATGCATTTTATATCAATTACAAACGACACTCATCCACATATCAGACGTAATTTCAATTAGTTACAAAGAATGTTAGCCACCGACGGGTTTTTATGGGTTCATTGCTTACTTTATTTTAATTTTTTTTCTCGCCCTAAACGCAGGTACATTTTTCAACTAAAGCCTATTTCAAAAACATAAAAGTTTCAAGTCACTAACTTAAAAAAATATCTGTCAACCCCCTTAGGGGTGAAACATCTTAGTGAATATTCAAATTTTTAATAAATTAAAATCAAAATCCATCGGATAGACATAGTAAACAGCACATCCAGAGAAGCAACGGAGTATCTAGTATGCTAACGCACAAACGCAAGGGCGTCGAAAGGGGCAGCGCGTAGAGGGGGCATGACGGCATGAGAGAGCATCATGCCATTTGCCGTCACGGCTTATAGTTCGTAATTCCTATTATTTTGTGTCTATAAAATAAAGATGAATGTGTTATTTCCTACTATTTTTTATTCGTTTATTTCTTATTTTTTTGGCGTAATCCCGTTTCTTAATGCATGCCTCATGATTTGACGAAGATACGAGTTCTTATTATGCTAGAAAGATAAAACATCACATTTCACTAGGCTTTTGCATTAAAAAAAAAAACACTGAGGGTATAACATTTTTTTTTGTCATTTAGAAGAAACACCCTAATATACATGCGTCTAGGGCGGCCCCAATCTTGCTCGATACAAATGATGTGTAACGTCAAATGTTTATCAGTAATCATCGCTATGTACACTACCATTACATGGTTACTTTGTTTATGTAATATTTATGTACAGCACGTATATAGTTAGAAGTTGTGAAATATAGAATGTTTAGTCATTGTTTGGTATTTTTGTAATTATGGACGGCGGGGAGTTCACCCTCACACACTGGAGCCGCAATGGTTACATGCTGTGCGGTTCCAACGAAGCTTTCTTCCGAGAATTCTCAAGTTATAGAATGAACTCCCAGCCGAGCTTTCCCTAAGAAGGTTTTTGCATAGTCGGCAACGCATGTGTGATACCCCTGGTGTTGTAAATGTCAATAGACTACGGTTCTCTTAACTTCTTCTAAGCGCTGTAATTGCAACAAAATGTTTTGTTGCAATTACACTCTCATCACTGTGACGTAACATCGTTAGGTCACAAGATTGACAGCACGCGAGTAATATCCCCGTGGTGTTGCGTGCGTTAATATGCTGCGGTGACCTCTTACCATCTGATGCGGGCCGCATGCTTGTTTGTTTTGTGTAGTAGTATAAAAATGTATATTTACTTATTATTTATTTAATTATATTTTCTGGATTGCTGCTATCATTAAATCCCTTATACTGTTGTTATTGGATAAATACAGTTAATAAATAAATAAAATACGTCAAATATTCGTATGTGTTCACAAATATAGACAAGTGTGATGGCGATTGCATGTATGTAAATATAAGGCCTTACCGTACTTACCGTACCGTACCTTACCGTATTTTTCTTTCATGCCACTATCGTGAAAAAAACAGGGAGACTTGGTAACTCAAATTACTTTTAGTAGCGCCTCATTAGAACCGAACTTTCTTAAGCAGTAAAGTTTCTATAATACCTTGTAATCTTAGTAATTAGGTGCAAAACTGTTAGCTGCTAACTACCAATACAAACTCTAGTTGTTTACGTGATCAGTGATGTTTCGAACGTGATGTATTACACTGCCAAATGTACAGCTTTTATAATAAACTCCCAATGGACATGCTGATATCTTTTCCTGACTTCTTCTTAGCTCGCTACCTAAGCCTAAGGATTTGGCGAAGGTAATGATTTTGAGATGGAGTGACTGCCATTAGACCTCCACCACTCAGAGGGAAAACCAGACCTTTCATAGGTTTACTATTGCCGATATCTTTTCCTGTAAGACAGCAATAAATTTGTTGAAGCAAGAATATTTTAGGAATGTTAATGATTCTGTTCTAGTTAGTAAATTAGTTGAAATAATTGAACTTAAAATTCATGCGAATCTTTCTAACGGACAAAAATAATATAATTTATTCCACTTATACCAGCGGCAGAAATTAAATATTTTGAGACTCATCTACTGCTTTTTATATAAGAAGGAGAACGCGAGTCACCTCGTGGTAAGCAGATTTTTTCACAAACATTGACAATATAAAGAGGCTTGGATTCATCACTGGTCGTTTATATAAATATCGGTGAAATTGTTAAAACTTCACCGTAGTCTTTGATCAGAAGGTGACAGGAAACAGAAGCCGTAGGAAACAAATATACATGAATTGTGAATGTTAAAAAGCGTTATCTCTCTCTATGCAGTAAGGGACCTGGCTTGAAGATATAGATAGATAGAGATATCTACTATAAATGACCATTGAATGAATTAAATCTATCTACTTCAAAGAATTTTATTATCTAGAACTGTTCACCATGTGTTATGCCAGTGTGTCACATGATGAAACCGTCCGGGATTAGGTAGCAGTGTCAATCAGCGGTGGCCTTAGTAATCTTGCTTCGTAATTGTGCCAGGGAATCCAATTATAGGCTGTGTAGGGCCAGGTATATTCCAGTACAAATATGCGTGTTGTGACTGAACATATCTGAATATTAGAGTATGAATTTAGCCCGAATATGAGGCAGCTTTTGATCGTAAACCCTCGATGTGCGAAAATTTTGGTCAGGTATTGCAGAAGTTTTTTGGAATAATGTATCTACAAGCATTTACATAATTTTATCTGATTATGACACTTTTTCTGTACACTGATTCGTTACCGTAAGGTTGCCTCGAAAATATTGCTTTTAGAAATAAGGCCGTCTCGTTGCATAGTATATTTCTAATATTGTAAGAATCTATTTAAATGTATTTCATCAAATCTATATTATGTAAATAAAGTGTATTCTGTCTATCTTATTTGATTATATAATGTTAATTTCTAATAAATAAGGTATTGCACAAATTTGGTATAAAAAAAAGAGGTTTGTATGTCAAATACTTACCTGCATGTTGTGCATTCCGCGAACAACAAAGGAGGCTTTGGTAATAGAGAGGGGGCGCAATGTCATGCTGCCGTAGTTCGATGGTTATGGCTCGTATGGATTCCGTGTGCTGACATTCATAATTCTTTCATTGTAAATTATATTCGATTTTGTAATGCATTGCTTGTAAAGCTGTATGCTTTATCCTTTCCTGACAATACTTTCAGAAGCACATCGAAAATACTAATAAAATAAATAAAGGCCTCGCACGGATTTATAGACGTGACAACGATAGGTGTAACCAATTGTTCAACAATCTCGGGTAGTAGGTAAGTACTTACTCGTGTAAGAGGGCTGCAGAACTTGCAAATGGACTCACGAGTTGTAGTCGGCCCCGGCGGATATGTAGTTCTTTCCGGAAGCAAGGTTCAGGCTTAGTTATAGTTTGGCCCGAATACAGTAGAAATTCCAGGAGAGTGAAGCAAACAGAAGGTATGTGACGTAGGTTCAGGCGAAAAATAGCTCCCAATGTTTCACCCACGAGTTCCTTGCGGAGACTTTCTCGTCCTGAATCCCCGTTTTCAAAGTCAATAAATTAAAAATATTGCTGATTTATGAAGAATTTCAGTAAAAATGTTTTTCCTTTTTTCTTCAGAAAAATAAGTATATGCAAAACGACGGATTATTTTATGGATTAAAAGGATAACAGGAATAATATAATGATGGAATAAGAGTTTAAAAATATTCAATTTATGAATAAATACTCAACAAGTAAACTGCATAGAAAGTTATGTCATTACATTAAAAATATTAAACGTATAATCAAATGCTCAACAACAAAACATTATCCTGAAGTGCAATAGACTTTAACGAATATAGTATTTCTATCGATTTAAGAAGCAAATAGATCAACCAACCGAAAAGCATTTTATTTTCAAACTCAAATTTAGATAATAAATATGTGTTTGAACTAAAATGTTTTTTTATGCAACGTCCATTAGAGTACATGGTCCATTTGATTTAAAGTGGTTACTATAGCCTATGAACGCTTGTAAAACTAAAAATGGAAGCATTACTCGTGCGTTATTACCCCTGCTGTTAACTCAGCACCGTGGTGTTTTCTAGTTCTCACTCACTCGCAGGAATACAACAACCGTCTAGGCTAGGGAATTGTTTTTAGCTATGGTATAAGGTAAAGGTATTTTCGGAGTTGAGCAGCTTTGATGAGCCCTATCCATATTAAAACCTTGAAAAGGGTAATAATGAACAGTGCTTATTTTTTAAAGTATTAATATTTTTTTAAATATTTAAAATTATTTTAAAAGTTTAGTATTCAAAATTTTCGAAAACTATGACTACTTTTATTGTTAATGTCTTAGGTTTAATTTAATAAGAATTTCGATACAACTCGCGCTGCGAGATGGACTGGCTTTAATAGCCAAATACCCTCATAATATACTAACAAAAATGCTTACAACGCTTCAAAAAATCAGGAAGATATATTTTATCTGATCAAACTTCAAAAGGAATTCTTGGACTCGCATTCGAGCATTTGGGTATAAAGATATCGTTTCCTTTGAAAATATATCGAGCGTTTTTAAGTTAGAAGAAAGAATAACGACTAAGTCGACAAATGCTTTGGTGTCGTAAAACTCAAAATGTAAAAAGCAGTAATGAGCGCCAAATTCTAAGTGTTGAAAATCACTTTTATTATTTCTCGAGTACCAATTGTGTCTCAGTTTCTTTTATGGAGTTATTGAAGTAGTTCATTCAATTACATTACACATACACATCCACAAAGTACTATCCAAAAAAGTTTAAATAGAAATATTTCTGTATGTTATAATCTCAGAATACAGAATAAACCAGAAGGAGCCTACAGCCGATAATACACGCGGTCCGCTGTGTCCAGAAACATTTCGCAATTCCCCGCGCTCCTCATACTTCCCACCCGTACAGTATTGCTAGCTTAGTGAGAGTTCGCCTCTTTTAGGGTAAATTAAAAGTGCTATATTAATATAAAAGATGTTATATTAATATACTGTTATGCAAACAAAAATGCTTTAGTAAAATAAAACACAAGTCATTTACAAAAAATATGTCTTTACTTAGGTACATTTTGTTGTAGTAATAATATTGCCGTTTTGATGCTGAGGTAATCATTACATTTTTACGTTTCGACAAATGAAGAAGTCTTGCTCTTTGCTTTTATAATTTCATCAGTGGGGAACTGAAATTCCATATATAATTATTAGAATAGTTTTACAAATAAACAAATATTTATATATAGATATAGATAGTTAAACAAATATTTTTGTAAAAAAACTACTATTTACCCAATTTCACATATGCGGACTATATACCAAAAACATTAGTTTAGTATTTCAATCATTATTATTAAGTCAATAATTATTATTTACTTCAGGTAATATTTATATTAAAACATCTCAAATAATGTAAGCCTATGTTTACATTATCATATCGTAAATACCTTAAAATTAAATAAATGTATTTACATATTTTATATTAATCAAACTATTTTTTAATTACTTAACATGCATTTATTATTTATTTCATCAATGTCAACTTTATAAAAAAGTAGGGAAATGAAACCAGTAAAACTGGCAACATGAACAAAATGGACTCGCCCAAATTGTTTACCACTATCAACGAGTAAAAGAAATTCATTATTTAAATAAAATGAGATGTAAATGCGCTAGTTACACATGAAATGTGATCCCATCTTGTTTTTTTATGCTTCTAACTGCATTCTTGCAGGTGAGAATCGCACAAGACGGCATTATTTAATAAAAACTATCGAGAAATATTTACGCGTAATAGACACGGTGGCCAAATATATACTAGTCGTCCAAATGTCAAACTACTCTCATTGAGAGTAGTTTGTATGGCTTCAGTTTTGGGCGCGTATGCGGTTTCTGGTTTATTCTGTATTCTGAGGTTATAATACATTTTTTTACCACTCACGTGTCACGTAAATCTACTGAAACTGTTTCATATAAATCTTCTGGAAGTATCAACAGCCTACTACTAATTTTACATAATCAAGGAAGGTACCCTACACAATACACTGGGCTACTCCACCTAGCCCCATTCCAATATTTAGCAGCGACATGACAATTTTTCACAGCGCCTGCCGCATCGATGATCCTACGAGGCCTGGCGCTAGGGCATGAGCCCCTTCGTCGTCAGCCATACCAACCCATGGTAAATATATTGTCGCCCAAGGCCTCCGATAAGGGCGCTCATTGCATTCTATAGGCACCACGAATAGCTGCAAAATGACTCTCGTTAATAAAGTTGATAGAAAGTGTAACTCTCCCACATGCAATCCTATGAAGCAGGCCCCATACGGCTTTTTCATAATCATAAATTTTATTCGCTTTAAAACATGGTATACGAGGCTGTTATAAACATAAATTGTACCTGAACATACATGCTTTGCTGATAGAAATAACATACAAATATTAGATATATGTAGATATATATATATATATATATATATATATATATATATATATATATATATATATATATATATATATAATGATTTCTTAAAACGCATGTGATTTAACATTTTTACGTCCTCGGGTATTTTATTAAACATTTTAACACACACACATACAACTAACTTTATATTTTTCAAGTTTAAGTGTTTCTTCATACACCAGTCTATTAGGGTTTCTCGTATTACGAGAATATATATCACTTGTTTTTTTTTAATAGTGCTTCGTTCTTAGTTACAATCATACAGACTTCATATATATAAAGCGATGGGAGAGGTAATAAACCAAGGTTAAAAAATGATCTGTACGAGCCTTAGGTTTTAATCCACACATTGCCCGAATGTATTTATTTTGGGCAATAAACACTCTATAGATATCTGTACTATTACCCAATATAATAATTCCATAACGTAATATAGATTCAATCATCATCAATGCTCGATACGTCATGATAGCAGTTTGATTATTTATAATACACTTTACTTGTTTTAGAGCATATACAAATTTATTTATCCTGTATTTTCCAATTCACATTTTGATCTACACTTTGTTGACGGCGTCCGACGAAGGGATATCTATGAATAAGATCGAATGGTCGATACGAAGCTTGAAAAATGGAAAATTTGCGGAAATTGATATGATCACAGCTGAGATGATCAAACTAGGTGGCACTTACGTCCGGGACGCCTTCTGGTACTTAAGCAATCTGTGCTGGAGAAATGGAAGTGTCCCAATGGACAGGAGATGCGCAGTAATCATACTCTTGTATAAAGGCAAGGGGTCATGCATGGACTGCGCCAGCTATAGGTCCATCAGTCTGATCAGCTTAGCAGCAAAAGTATATAGAATGGTGATTGAAAGGAGAATGAGGGTGAAATCCGATGAAATGCTGTGGAACGCCCAAGGAGAGTTCCGAAATGGAAAGGGAAGTACGAATCAAGTTTTCTCGCTCCCCTATATCGTGGAGAAGCATCTGGCCATAGACCAGAAGGTTTTCTGCGGTTTTGTGGATCTTGAGAAAGCATTTCATAGGGTTGTGCGAAAGGAACTGTGAGACATATTGCCGAGATATGGGATTGACGGTTCACTGATCCGTGCTGTGCAGTCCACTTACAAGGATTGCTCAGCATGTGTGCGGATAGATGGTGGCATGTCACCCTGGTTTGATGTCAAAATTGGTGTCAAACAGGGTTACATGCTAGGCTGTTTATTCTGTATCTCGATAGTTGTCTGCAGAGAGTTACGCAAACATTGCGGCGCCAGTTATGAGAATGAACTCGAAGCTGTCAAACTGTGCGATTGTAAAATGAGTCTGTTGGTATCCCGTCAACCAGTTCTTCAGAACACAACCCATTTTATAATCGGTAGAACACGTAAAGGGAGGCAAAATCTCTTCTTGAACTCGAGGGCTCAATACCGTGAGCGAGTTTAAGACCATCGACGATCCTCACAACTTGTCTTTGCAGCGAGTCAAAACGTCTTAACTGGGATCCAGGTGGCCCCAGCCCAAAGGTGACTACAGTACTCTATATGCGGTCTGACTTGTAACTTATATAACATAGGTCTTTGCCTCGAGCTAAAAAACTGTTTGTCTCTGTTGAGCACAACTAGTTTCTTGGACGCCAGCTTGGTCTTCTCCTCGGAGATTGAGAATGCCAATGGTTATTTGACCCCAGGGATCCCTATTGTCAGACTCAGACAATCGACAAAAGAATTCAATAAGTACTCTTCTATGGCTTAACTAAACTTTCTATGTATTTCATGGATCTAGTGCCATCTCTAAACTGCCGCCTTTTTTACTCTGCCAAACATTGCGGGGTTTCTGCAGCCCGTTGAAATACCTATTGAGATTAAGACCTTCCAAATTTAAAATTAATTTATTTTTAATATTTAATTTTTACAAGCTTACAAAGCGTGTCCATTAAATTTATACTTTAACCTCAAATACATATTAGAGGTTAAAGTAAGAAATTGCCGATTTGTACTGAAAAATGAAAACCCTTTTTTTGTTAAGATGTAACATATTTATTTAATAAAAATATTTACCCTCATTATATATATATTGCTACAATCTACTCGGAAGTTTATTTATGCCTTTATGATAGAACTATGGGGATTTAGATTCGACAAACTGTGTTAAAGCATTTTGTACTGCCTCCTGGGAAGAAAAATTTTTACCACGTAGAACGTCCAAGTCACGAAAAAAAATGGTAGTCAGTTAGAGCAAGGTCTAGCGAGTACGGAGGACGATGCATGGTTTCTAACTGCAATCCTGTATAGTTACAACGGTTTCTCGTGCAGTGTGAGGACTTGTGTTGTCATGGAGCCATAACGGTGAAGATCGATTCACGATTCGGGGCTGTATCACTGCCAGTTTCACCATTATTGTTCAAAGTTCGGCACAGTAAACATCTGCTCTTATTGCTTGACCAGACCTAAGAAAGCTATAGTGAATAACGACATGAAGAGAAAACCAAACGATTACCATTATGTTTTAATTGGTAAGCTTTGCTTTAGGGCACTGCTGCATTTTTCGCTTACGGTTATCGTAAACAATCCACTTATCTTCAAATATCACAATTCGATCCAATATTCCTTCATTTCTATACCGATTCAAGAAGGCTACACAAGTTTCAAAGTTTTTTTCTGCAGATCAGTCAGATCATGAGGTTCCCATTTTCATATTTTCTATCGTATTGATTTGATGCAAATAAGTCAATATTGTAGGTCAGGTAACGTTAAACTATGCCGCTAATTCCTGGGTAGTTTGACTAGTATCGGGTTCCACCATCTCCTTCCATTCAGCGTTATTCACCTATGTCTTCCACGTGATTCGTTCTCCAAGTGGAAGTTTCCATTACGAAAGCGTTTAAACCAAAAACACATGGTGCGTTCATTAGCAATGTCCTCTTCAAACGCAGTGTTAATATTACGAGCCGTTTCTGCCGTGTTAGTTCCGCGTCGGAACTCGTATTTAAAATGTACTCGGATTATCGAAGTATCCATCTTTCCCGTCAAAGCTAAACAAAAAAAAAATGCAATTCGAAAATCAAATGTTGCACATTTTTTAAAAGAAAAACCTTATAGGCATCATGGGAAAAAGTTTCACTCGAAAATGTCACACCATGAAGGTTTAATGTCAAAATATATATTACTGTAAAACAGCAATTTCATACTTTTAACCCCTATTATGTTGTATCGATATCGTCTCTTTCTCTATGCAGTATAAACAGATAAGGTTAGCTTTTATTTATTAACGATGGCGAGTAATATGCATTATAAAAAGGATCCCAATCATGGAAATGAAAAAGCGTGATGTCAATCGAATCTATATCCGACTCTGATGCGGTGTCAAACAAGTCGAAACATCAAAGACGCTAATGAATCCCCAGTTCAAAGTGTTCGAGATCCGTACCTAAAGAATATTTACGTATTGAGGAAAGTTATAAATATATACACATATTTAGTAGTACGTAAGAAAATTTTAATAATGACAAACATATATAGTGACAAGTCAGAATCTATGAAATTTGATTTACAAAGAGTTTGTAACATTCGTCCTTCCCCAATCTGATCACGTTTCGGTAATAAGTCGCCGGGGCTGTTTTACCACACGCTGACTTCGACGTAGAGGCACAGTTGTTATTGCCTCTTGCACAGGTGTCGACGTTACTGGAGCTTCTGAGCAAGAGCTCACTGCGGAGAGGCTTGTTGACCCTGATGTTTCACCTTCTGTGGCGGCAGTCATCGACGTTGAAGGGGATGGTGCATTAGTTAAGACAGTTGATCTACTAGGTGTTGTACATTTAGAGTTAGACGCTAAAGGGGAAGAAGTTTTAGTTAATGATGAAAGTACCGGTGTTGTACTCTGAGGACCAGAAAACAGCGACAATTCTTTTGCGTGAATTGTATTGTCAGGTATTCTATCCTCAGAACGCGGAGCAGGTGATGGGATTCTACAGCGGATGTGATCTGCGTGCCGTCGTATCTCTTTTCCCCTCGGGGTAGTGATAACATAAGAATATCTTCCTTTGCGTGCAGCCACAGTACCGCTATGCCAGGTTTTATCTTGATGTGTTTTGACATACACAGGGTCACCCGGTTTAAAATCACTCGTAGTTGGTGAAGTCAAGGCAATATTTGCTTTGAATTGTTGATATTGTAAATCTCTCCGTTTATCAGGCCTGATATTAGACAGAAGACAGTTTAGTTGACGCCCAAACATCATTTGTGCCGGAGATTTTCCCGTGGTGCTATGCGGAGTATTTCTGTATGTGAAAAGAAATTCCATCAGATGACGTGTAGTTTTGCTTCCTTCGTTCGATGCCATTCTGGATTTAAATGTCCTTACAAATCTTTCAGCCAAGCCGTTAGTACGTGGGTGATAGGGCGAAGAAGTCACGTGTATAATGCCTTGATTGTCGCAATAATCTTTAAATTCAGAAGAAACAAATTGTGGACCATTGTCGGAAACTATCATTTGAGGCAAACCAAATGTACAAAATATTTCATCCAATACGAGACATAAATTTCGTGTAGTTATTCGCTTCATAGGTTTAACTTCAACCCATTTCGATAGGGCATCACACAATATTAGCCAATAAGTATTTTCGAAAGGGCCAGCAAAATCAATGTGCACTCTTTCCCACACATTTTCGGGAATTGACCAAGAAAAGACAGGGAGTTCAGGGATGTGAGAGCGATTTGCTTGACATCTTTTGCACATTTTGACGTGGTAATCAATATCCTCATCAAGCGTTGGCCACCATACATAAAAACGTGCCAGTGCTTTCATAGCAGCAATTCCGGGATGACCTTGATGAAGGTATGTGAGAACCGTTGATCGTAGACATCCAGGTATTATCATTCTCCCCTGCCACATGAGTATTTTATTTTCTACTGATAATTCGTTGCGTTTCCTTATATAATGTTTCATTTCGTCATTGCATTCAAAATCTCGCCAGCCTGTTTTCAAATATTGCATGACTTTTGATAAGACCGAATCCATGAGAGTACTCTTTTTTAGAACAGCCTCACTAAGGTGCATGTCTATCATCCTGATTCCTAATTGACGTGATTCTATCCTACGTATTATGCGCTCTATTTCAGATGGATCTGAGTCAACGTCAGGTAATCTTGAGAGGCAATCTGCTAATATATTCTGTTCCCCTTTTCGATAACAAATATCGTAATTGTAGCTACCAATTATTAGAGCCCATCTTACAAGTCGGTTGTTAACCAACTTAGGTAGGTTACGTTGAGTGCCCAATAAATGAATCAAGGGTTTATGGTCAGTGATTAATGTAAATTTTGTTCCGCGGAGATATTGATCAAATATTTTTAACCCATAAATTATAGCAAGAGCTTCCCTGTCAATAACAGAGTATTTAGCTTCAGAAGAACGAAGTTTCCTTGATGCAAAAGCAATAGGTTTATCAAGATCTTTGTCTTTGTGAAATAATACTGCTCCTACACCCTTTTCTGATGCATCGCACGCCAAAAATATAGGTCTATTTTCATCAAAGGCTATTAAAGGCTTAGAAGCAGTTATACATGATTTCGCAGTTCTGAAGATGTTACTTTCGTGAGCAGTCCATCGCCAACGTTGCCTGCCGCTTGTCAATTCATGTAAGTCTGCACACAGTCCATGTAAATGAGGTATAAATCGTTCGTAAAAATTAACCAAACCAAGGAAAGATTTCAATTCTTTTGAATTAGATGGTTCGGCTGCTCTTGTGATAGCTTCTAGCTTCTTTTTCGTAGGTCGTATTCCATGTTGATCTATCGTATGCCCGAGGTATTCAATTTCGTTTTGTAAGAATGAACATTTCTTTAAACTTACTTTAAGTCCCGCTTTCTGTAGTCTGTTGAACACGAGGGAAAGTGTGTGTAAGTGATCATCATTGTTTCTACCAGCCACTGCAATGTCATCGAAATATACAGCTACGTTAGGAAGGTCACCGAGTAATTTACCGAGATAGTGTTGAAAAATTGACGGTGCGGTTGAAATACCAAACGGCATCCTGTTGTATTGGAAGTAACCCTTGTGTGTTGATAGTGTCAGGTATTTTTTTGATTCAGGGGCAATTTCAAATTGTAGGTAGGCGTCTTTGAGATCAATTTTTGAGAAAATAGTGCTGTTTGTTAATTTTTGCCTCAATTGGTCGAAAAGCGGCACAGGATGTAAATGTTTTACCAAGACTGGGTTAAGAGTACTTCTGTAGTCGCCACAAATTCTTATATCGCCATTTGGTTTTACAACATTGACTGTAGGAGTGGCCCATTCAACTGATGTTATGTTGGGGTCTATTTTCTCTATTATTCCTTCTGAAATAAGCCGGTCCAACTCCAATTCAATATTTCTCTTAATACCAAACTTAATAGGTCGTGCTGGTAGATGTACAGGTTCTACTCCTGGTTTAACATGGATATTTACTTGATAGTTGTTGACTTTTCCCAGTTTACCATCAAATAATTGTCTATAATTGTTCAACACTTGTTCGAGCGACGTCGGGGTACTGCTTTTAATGGAGTAAACAGCCTTTGGGAATTCCATATTAAATGATTCGCTCCAGTGTAATCCGAAAAGCATTGGATTTGCATTTTTCATAACTACTACAGGTAAAATTCTGTGTTGTCCGTCGACTTCAACTGAAACATCCGTCAGGCCTTTTGATTTTAAATTGTAGTCGCAGTATGCTTTAAGTTTTGGTGCTTTCGATAGGCTAGGGGCTCCTATTTTTTTCCAGAATTGAGTACTAATTATGGAAAATGCTGAGCCAGGATCCCAATCCATTGTACAATTTTGTCCATTAATCATCACATCGATCCTTTTGCAGTCTTTTTTTTGTTTGTCTACTATGTTGTAAACAAAATCGTCTTCGTCGCTACTGTCTGAGGACTCACTCGATGATGAGGAGTATTTGGTTACCTTTTGTAGTTTATGTCCGGTTTTACGTGTTCTGACCTTAATAATTTGTGCTCGACCTGTTTTTAGGCAGCAAGTCTCGAAATGTCCATCTGTTTGACATGCTTTGCAAGTATGACCTTTGGCAGGACAGTTTGTAAAATCGTGTTTGTCATTACCACAACGATAGCAGTGATCTGGATGTAACCAGCGGGGCGTTTTTTTATTTGAAGTTTGTTGGGTCGTAGTTACCCGTGTATTTTTATTAATTTTTTTAACACTTGTAGATGGCGTGTCGAGCTCGGCTTGTTCGCGAGACTGAGCGATAGCCAAAATCTGGTTAAAAGTTACCTCCTGTGTCTCTCCTTCATATGTTTCTCTTAAGTCGGGCCATTTCTGTTTTAGATAAGTTTCTAGCTCGGTGTGATTTAATCCAGTCGCGAAACGATCACGTATTTGACGTTCCAACAAGCTATCATCGTATCCGCAATCTTTGCTTATCTCTTTTAAGCGGTTAGCGTAATGTTCCATTGACTCGTTGTTATCTCTCATACATTTCCAAAACTCAGTAAGAGCTCGATATCTAGTTCTTTTAATGCGATAGAGATCTAAAAGTTTTCTGCTTATATCTGCGAATGTGCTCAATTCAAAGTTAGGTGTCAAACCTATTTTTACCTCTCTGAGTATGTCCGGGGTGAAGCAATTTAAGAGTATGTCTTTTTTAAGGCTATTGTCGGTAATGTTTAATATAGCACATTTTGTTTCGAAGAAATCTATGTAATCTTCAGCTCTACAGCTGTCAGGGTTAAATTTATCCATATTAAAATTTTTGATTATACCTAGCTTGTTCGTTGGTTGTGTTGAAGATGTGGCTGCGCTCGTCACACTGCTCATCATAGGTAACGTACCGGATGTTGTTGTAGTCGATGTCGTAGTTAATGTGGAGACCAACATTGTAAGTATTTTCGTGATTTGTTCTTGCTGCGCCTGTTGAACGCTAAAAAATTGTGCAAATTGTTCGGCGTCCATCCTCGTCGCCAATAAAGAATATTTACGTATTGAGGAAAGTTATAAATATATACACATATTTAGTAGTACGTAAGAAAATTTTAATAATGACAAACATATATAGTGACAAGTCAGAATCTATGAAATTTGATTTACAAAGAGTTTGTAACAGTACCTTTGTTTGTCGAGTGCAGAATCCGGGCCAACTCCAATTAGTCTTGTGATATTTTGTTAATTAGTACACACATTCATTCGTGAACATAGGTAGTGTGTATCAGTTCGTTGATTCGGGCGAATATATTAAACACAGAAAGTCCTACTGGTATAAAATGAAATACATATATTTTAACAGTCTGTGTACTTTTACAGCACTACCCAGCCACCTTAAATGTACGGTCCGTATTCACTCACGAAATGTTTTACATAACATTTTAAATATTTGCAATATGCAACCATAGACGTAATAAAAAAAGCAGACACCGTCTCCCGAACTAAACACTGAAGCACCTCCATAGTAAGTCAGTCGCTATACGTACGAGCCGACACGCACACATTCACACCATAGTAAGTCTACCGCCCGCCATTACTCACCGACACCTCGCCACGTGATAACCTTGTCGAAAAATAATAATAATGCCGTCGTGCGTGGTGATGAGCCGTCGGAACCATAGTAGTACAATTTAAAAAAAGCCAAGGGATTACTTTTCATAGGAAAGCAAGTAATTTTTCTGATTAACTAATCGTTTTCACTTAAATTAATTTTTCAAAACAATAAAACAACCGATGTTGCCTAACTCACATTTTCAAATTAGCGTAAATGTGGGAGATCATTTTTCTTTTGTTCTCTTGTAATTCTTACTTAATTCAGATACCTAATTTTGTTTAAATAGACATATAAACTTACATCCTACGATTCTTTTACTGAACAACTATTATTCATACCTTTAATATTTTTAGATTTCTATCGTCAAACGATGCATGGAAGAATGATTGGGTACAAATATAGATGCAAAGTCGGTTGTCAACGATTTCAACCAAGCGGAGTTGAAAACGGTTGTTTTCGTTTTCAACCGTTGTCAACGGTTATAAATGGCTTGAAACGGATAATAACAAGTTTTTTTAAATGGTATCAGTTTTTTCTCCTAGGTAATTGATAGAATGCACCAATATGTAGGTACTTAATCGTTTTTTTTTTTAATTAAAGATAAGTACTATAATTTATCTATAGAGTAACTTTCATGAGATACTTCGGCGTAGATAAAAGTACCTTTATTTTGAAATTATCACTTCAATTGTTTATGTAAGTAAGCACAAAAATGAACGACTTAAGTGATGTCTAGATGAAACTGTAAAACAGTGTCTACGTCTTAGTGGGTATATTGTAATGTAGGTTCTGCTAACGTAGGTGCGACAGAAGATGGCTGAGCAGACTCATATGACATTATGGTAGTCGATGAGGTCGGTGTTCCCGGGTCATACATGTGATTTTCGCTACCGTGGCTAAAAAAGCGGAGCTATTGACGTGACACCTTTTCTATTTTGGTCTCTAAAATTTTATTTATCATCGTTAGGTCATTCTTTGCATTTAATTAAATGTTCTTTCAGTCTGTTAGCCTGAGCATGTTTATATTGCGCATTGCAATAATTGCACGTTACGTGTTATTGCGATGATTTTCAGAGATGGTTAGAAAACGTTCCCAAACACTACTACGGTGGATGGCGGCATTATTGTTCGCGATTACACAGTTGACACTAGTATGTAGTCACTTTTTAAGTCCTATTATCGGAAGTCTAAAATATTTTTCATACAATTATACATCATAGTGATCACTCTTCATAAAAATATTTAATACTAATGATGATATATCACGAATAATACACCTGGTTTATACCAATATTTGTTTGCATACGATTTCTTACACTAATGACCGGTAATCCTAATCATTTTAATACATAAGGTTAATATTTATAAATTTGTTATATATTAATATTTGTTTTCATATATTTCTTAATAAGTGTTATTTATCTGCAGTGCATTGCAATGGAAAAAAATAAAAGGTAGTAGTAAAAATAATAGGTACGACCGAAGCGGGGAGTGTTTGGTGTTACAGCGCGAAACAAAAAATATTAATAAAACTTTTATGTTAGCCAATATGGACTCGATTGACACACACACACTTGAATGAATCGGGGGAATCCCTGTCTGCATGAAACCAGTTCGCGAACGCATAGCGGCAGCATGGCATGATGCACGAAGTGGCTACGGAATTGAATTTATGATGAATTCGGTGGTTCAGTCGTGAATGACGCGACTTTGACACCAACGCTCGTTGATTCGATTTCCACACAAGACATTTGTATGCATGAACATGTCTGTTTGTATTGGTATTTTCAAGAGAGGTAGGGCGCATCAAGCAGCCCGTCTGGGGAAGTACCTCCACCTCACAGAAAATCGCACCCAAATAACAACTTCCTAGAGTTGTTGTGTTCCTGCGTATGAGTGAAGTCACTAGTAAGCTCCTAAGGAATTCCTGTGTAAGCAGCAGAGGAGGCATCGCGCGAGTGATACTTAATTTATTACAAGGGTAATAGGCTACGGTAACTACTTTTCATCAGGTGGGCCGTAAGCTTGAATGTCACCCGTCCTTGTATAAGAAAAAATGAATTACGGAACAAAAACTGTAAAAACGTAATCTCCTTTTTTAGGGTTCCGTACCCAAAGGGTAAAACGGAACCCTATTACTGAGGCTCCGCTGTCCGTCCGTCCGTCTGTCACAAGGCTGTATCTCATGAACCGTGATAGTTAGACAGTTGAAATTTTCACAGGTTATGTATTTCTGTTGCCGCTATAACAAAAAATACTAAAAAATAGAATAAAATAAATGTTTAAGGGGGCTCCCATACAACAAACGTGATTTTTTTGCCTTTTTTATAGATAATGGTACGGAACCCTTCGTGCGCGAGTCCGACTCGCAATTGGCCGATTTTTTGCTCGCAGTAGGATAAACAACCGGTATTCAACCGTTATTTATGAGTTATCAACGTCTACTTTGGATAAATATCCATTTTCAACCGTTGTTTTACAACTATAGGTACAAATCATAAGAGAGTCCAGGAAAGAAAGCGGCTGGATTCCATCTAAATCCAGTGTAATATGCAGTATACATTTTGAGGAGTGGCTGCCGTCTTCTGTGAGGTGGAGGTACTTCCCCAGTCAGGCTAACGTCGTGCCCCCCCTCTCTTTCGCCTATGCCTCGTCTGGTCATTAAAATTGGTCTATTTGTTTGGGCATTATTTATTTCAAATAAGTATACTTCTGTTTGTCCTACATAATAAAAGGAATATGTAATGTTATATTTCATGTGTTTAAATTATTTTCATCAATACCTATTTTAAACAACACAAGTCACAAATCAACGATCCACAAAATTCGACTTCCGAAGACAGTAACGAATCATATATTTTTTTTATTTCTTTTTAGTTAAAGAAATGGGAAATTTTCTTCCATCTGGCAACCCACTTGATACTCACACATAGTTACAAGCCGCCATTGTGGTGCTTCAGTTGTTTCTTAGCGACGTTCCGTCTGACTTTTTTATTACGTCTATGTATGCAATATAAGTTGCTACGGTATGTTATTATTGCAGATTGACTGAGACTAGTATGTTCAAGCCGCCCGAATGTTTCTAACATTAAATAAAGATGCCGCTTAGAGACGAGCTGTGAGAATTATCGACGATCCTAAGGTTACACACGGTATTGAACCTTTAAGTTTAAGGAGAGATTTTGGCTCCCCTTGTGTGTTCTACCAATTGTACAACGGGTTGTGTTTTGAAGAATTGTTCGATATGATGCCGACAGCATTAATTTATAACTGCACTACACCCTCACACGCTGGAACCGCAAGGGTTACGTACTATGCGGTTCCAGAGAAGTTTTCTTTCGAAATCTCTTCAGTTGTGGAATGAGCTTAAAACCGAGATTTATTCAAGGGGTTATACTACACTACAGCATGGGGTTCTTCAAGAAAGGCGTGGTTTTTACAGGGTCAGCAACGCATGAGTGACACCCCTGGTATTGCAAATGTCCGTAGTCTAGGGCGACGGATTACCATCGGGCAGGCCGTATGTTTGTCACCTTAATGGTATTAACAAAAAGATTAAAAATAAAGATATAAAATATTTAACTGTCATTGGGCCCTCGCGAGTACCAATTAAACAAAGCTTGTACTTTGGAAAAATATTGGCCATAATGGAATGCCGACAGAAACTTGTTAATGTGTATTTTACTGCTTCTGTAGCAAGCAAAGAATCCTTATAGTTTCGCCATGTCTAAGCGCTTTATGCGTTCTGGATCTGGATACTCGTAGATTTTATTCCACTTTGTTTATACCTTTAGCTATTTAGTTACATTATGTAAATAGGTATGGTTATAAGAAGTAAAGTATAGTTTTGAATGTTAAAAAAAATCAATATGCTCGATTTTCTATTATTTTAGGCAACTATCTAATTTTTTCGCAAGCAAGCATGGTGACGCAAATACGGAACCCTACACTGTACGTGGCCCGTGCACTTAGCAAGTTTTTAAATTATAAATTAGATACGTACAATAACAAATATATCAAACGGTAAAGTTAGATCGCCTTGCTTGAAATCATTGCCAGGTACACCTCAAGATAAATATACGAGTATAGGAGTACGATCAACGTGCCTTGCGTGTTTATACCACTGATATGACAAGTAAGAAAATGAAAGACCTATATAGTTTTTACGGTTGACAATGATCATGAGATTTGGTAAAAAGCAAGATGACAAAGCAAAAGTGTCTAGAAAAAATCGGCCAAGTGCGAGTCGGACTCGCACACGAAGGGTTCCGTACCATTATCTATAAAAACGGCAAAAAAAATCACGTTTGTTGTATGGGAGCCCCCTTAAATATTTGTTTTATTTTAATTTAATTATTTGTTCTTAAAGTGAATATTATAACTAAATATTCTGTGAATATTTCAAGCATCTACCTGTTGCCGTTATCAATATCGAACAAAAATGAGCAAAAAAAATCGGCCAAGTGCGAGTCGGACTCGCGCACTAAGGGTTCCGTACCATTATCTATATATTTGTTTTATTTTAATTTAATTATTTATTCTTAAAGTGAATATATAACTAAATATTCTGTGAATATTTCAAGCGTCTACCTGCCGTTATCAATATCGAGCAAAAACGAGCAAAACACGTTTGTTGTATGGGAGCCCCCTTAAATATTTATTATATTCCATTTTTTAGTATTTGTTGTTATAGCGGCAACAGAAATACATCATCTGTGAAAATTTCAACTGTCTAACTATTACGGTTCATGAGATACAGCCTGGTGACAGACGGACGGACGGACGGACAGCGGAGCCTCAGTAATAGGGTTTTGGCGTTTGGGTACGGAACCCTAAAAATATATTAATAATATTGTACTTATTTACATAAATTTCTATTTTGTGGTTGCCTCTGACTGTTTATCTATGTTTCAGATAGTCATAAATTAAAGTATAATAAGTTCGCGGTTGGCCTAGGATCATGCTAATGTTCGCGACTCAACTGCGTATATTCTACTTTCATGCTCTCACTTACCCAGCTTTGACTTCGGTAAATTATTGTTGGTATCACCACCGCGTTGTGTACATACAGCATGCCTTACCTTCTTAGCCTTAGGTTTCGGCTATCCAGAAGCTTTCTGTAATATATTTACGTATTATTTTTTATGTACGAGTAAATTCATGGTTTCTGATTTAAATAATGTATTTAATGTTGTATCCTTACGTGTTTATAGATAATGCTTTATGTCACAACACAAAACCAAAATTATGACAAACAAAGCGATGAGCACGTATAGAATTGGAATAGTTCACAGAAATGGATGATGTAACAGATGATAATAATAGATTTTAGAAGTATTTGCATCCACAAACATTAATAACATGCAAATGTGTATTGCAGTTATTTAAAATAAAATAATCATCATATACAATCATAACTTTTTCTAACTCTCGTTATAGACTTAGGTTCATATTGTATACTTATCTTTATACATATGCTCATCATACTCGGTATATGGTTAGGCATATTTATCATAAGGTTATATGGATTCAGTACATGGAATCTTAAGTATTTAATTGCAATTTGATCTAACCTGCTTTGTTTGCTTCCGTCACCAATTAGTTCATGCGGCCTAGCGCCGGCCGGAACCCACCCACTACCGTTAGTAGATGCAACATGCCGACGCTGCCATGGCTGCTTCGGTAGTCTCTGCCTCGGCTGCTGCGGTCGTCCGCTATCTGGAACAGCAACCGCATGCCCCCACCACCGTCGCTGCCACGACTGGTCTGGTCGGCGCTATGCCGCATGGCAGCTAATTGGTGGCGGAAGCATACAAAGTAGGTTAGATCAAATTGCATGTAAATTTGACTTTCGCAAAATAACGCCTGAATCTATTAACTATTTAAGTATTTGATGATGAACTCGGTGGCGCAGTGGTGAAACGCGTTGTTAC
The DNA here is from genome assembly GCA_947507595.1 of Pyralis farinalis. NCBI lineage: Eukaryota > Metazoa > Arthropoda > Insecta > Lepidoptera > Pyralidae > Pyralis > Pyralis farinalis. The sequence continues at coordinate 22,457,652 of OX382270.1, forward strand.
GCTACTTTGACACCAACGCTCGTGGGTTCGATTCCCACACAGTACAAATATTTGTGTGCATGTACATGTCTGTTTGTCTTGGTCAGGGTATTTTCTTTGTATAATAAGCATGTATTTACAGAAAAAAAAATGTATTTACGTATGTTTATCAGTTGTCTAGTACCCATAACACAAGCCTCGCTTACTTTGGGGCTAGATGGCGCTGTGTAATTTGTAATTTGTCCGACAATATTAATATTTAACCCTTACCTCCAATTCATAGAATACCGTAGTCGAATAACAACTCCCTAGAGGATTGTAGAATTAATGCCAGTGAGTTAGGTTACCAGTAGGATCCTAAGGAATTGCTGTGTTAGCAACAGAGCGATACTTAATGTATTGCAGGCGTTCAAAGACTACGGTAACCACTTTACATCAAGTAGACCCTGTGCTATAGTAATTATTGTAAGCCTCCCGACACGTGGTATAAAAACAAAAAGTGTTGCTCGCGCGATGCCACCTCTGTTACGAACACGGCACCTCCTTAAGAGTTTACTAATAATCGCACTTATTCGCAGAAACAACCATCCTTCCTTTTTTCTTTTCTGCGAGGAGGAGCTACTTCCACATCCGGGCTGCTTTGATGTGCCCTACCTCTCATAAAACATCCAGATCATGACAAAGAGACATGCTTATACACATAAACGTTTGTCGTATGGAGAAACCGAAACCATGACACTTTGTAACTTAAAGTAGCGTTGCTAACTAGACCGCCACCGAGCTAGTCAAACGGAAACATCACAGTAACAAATAGGAATATAGGAACTATGGAACGTTAATATTGGTGAATAGTGTTGGGCGTCATTTTACGAAAGTCAAATTAACATTTTACATGACGAGCTCGATGGCGCGGTTTTGAATCGCACTGTTACGATACTTTGACACCAATGCTCGTAGCTTCGATTCCCACACAAGACAAACATTTGTGTGCATGTGTATCTCAGATTGTCTTGGTCTGGGTGTTTTTAAGAGAGGTAGACTCTCATCTCTCATCAAAGCAGTCCGTCATGGTAAGTATTTACACTCACAGAAAACTGCAGTCAAATAACTACTCCCTAGAGGGTTGTTGTGTTCCTATGTGGAGCGAGGTTACCAGTAAGCTCCTAAGGAGTTGCTGTATTAGCAGCAGTGGTGGAATCACACGAGTAATACTTAATGCATTGCAAGCATTCATAGGCTATGGTAAGTTTTCATCAGGCGGACCGTTTACTTGTATACCTCCCGATATTGTGTATAAAAACAATATGAAATTAGATTTAACCTGCTTGGTGACAGAAGCACACAAAGCATGTTAGGTCAAATTGCATGTTATCACTGGCGCATACATACATTTAGATTTTTCTCAGAACCTCGATGCAAATCAATTTAAGACATCCACTTTTCATAGTATTGGTTTTCGCGATTGTTTACACATTGAATTAAACAATTTTTAACGGAAGTATCGCGTGTTTTATTTACGAGTATTTAGTTGAACTAAGTAAATAAAACACGCGATACTTCCGTTAAAAATTGATTAATTCAATCTACTTTTCATGAAGTGATGTTACTCAAAAAAGAGCTACGACGGAAATTAAAGAGATCGGAAAAATCCGGCTGCATAGATGTCCGATAAAAACAACAATACGCGACAACACAAATATAAACAAACGTACGAAAGGCCGTCGACCAATATTTTCATTCCATCGCTGCTACAAAAACATGCAATTTCATTAAAGTTTGATTTTTCAGCATATAGTATACAATACGGGTAACATAATGAAATTGTCATATGTCGTTCTTTTCAGTTTAAAGAGAGGTAGGGCGCATCAAATCAGCCCGTCTGGGGAAGTACCTCAACCTCACAGAAAACCACAGCCAAATAACAATTTTGTAGAGAGTTGTTGTGTTTCTGCGTGCGAGTGAGGTCACCAGTAAGCTCCTAAAAAGTTGCTATGTGAGCAGTCTAGGAGGCATCGCGCGAGTGATAGTTAATTAATTAATTAATTAAAATTAATTAATTTAACAAGCGTTCATAGGCTACAGTAACCACTTTACATCACGTGATATACTACCGTACCGTATGCTTGTATGCCTTCCGACGTTGTATAAAAAAAAATATAGAGTGAATCAAATGTCACATTACTCAGTCTTAATGTACCTTACTTGCTTGTCTTGCTCTTTGCATGCTCGCTCGCCGATTCTTACACCATTTATTGGGACACGGAAGCTGTTTGGCTATGGTAAGTGGGTGTAGATTTCCTTCTTCTGGTTTCGAGTTGCATATCTGTTTGATTATTCTTGTATTGTTTCTACTTACCAGAACCAACGCATGCCTATTCTTATATTAACACTGCTGTTCACGTTCAGACCAACTCTCTTCCTGACATTTACATTGCGAACTCAGTCTAGAATCGAAATACCGCAAATTTTGTTCAACGCTCGCATCTCGACAGCATTTATTTCTCTTTTATGCTCTTTCTCTGCTAAACCTATCTTTCGCTTCAATGCATTAGCGTTGGGATTATCACCTCTTTGGGTACAACAAGTTGTGCTTTCTGGTCATGTTCTTACTACCAAGAAGTTTTCCCAATACTCCATTGACACTGTTCCCTGCACTAACTCGCTTCTTTACCACTTACATGGTGTCCTTTCATCTCTGCTAAAAAATCCTCCAACTTGTTCCAATACTACTGAAGAGTATAATCTGCCTTTATGTCTGGAGTATGTGGACTACGAAAAAGCCTTTGATTCCAGAGACACGAGCGGTACTACGGTCTCTCCAATGCCGAATTTGAAGTGCTTATACAGTAAGGCAAGGATGTGTATCCAAGTACAGGACCAGAGTACGAAACCGAACCAAGTGCAAAAAGGTGTAAGACAGGGCGATGTTGTATCCCTGAAACTCTTCACCGCAGCATTGGAAGATATCTTCAAGCTCTTGGACTGGAATACGGTATAAACATCAATGGCGAATACATCACTCACCTTCGATTTGCCGATGATGTAATTCTCATTACGAAATTGCTGGAGGAACTTAGCGCTTTGCTCTAAGATCTTAATGGTGGTTCCAACCAGGTAGGTCTTAAGATGAACATGGAGAAAACTAAGATCATGTCGAATGTCCATGTTACACCTATGCCGGTCACGGTTGGAAGCAAAGCTCAAAATTGTTGACGAATATGTCTACCTAGGGCAGGTTATTCAGTTAGGTAAGGTCCAACTTCGACCGAGAGGTCAACAGATGGATCTAACTCGGCTGGCCAGCGTTTGAGAAACTTCGACACATCTTCTCGTCTGAAATACTTCAACGCCTGAAGAGCAAGGTCTTCGAACAGTATGTGTTGCCAGCGATGATTTACGGATCTAAGACGTGGCCTTTCACTGCGGGTCGCATGTGGTAGCTCAAGATACCTCAGCGTGCTCGCTCGCAAAGAGCTATGCTCGGGGGTTCTCTGCGTGATAGAATCAGATATGAGGATATTCGTTGTGGAACTAAAGTAACGGATGTGGCCCATAGGATAAGCATGCTGAAATGGTAGTGGGCCGGCTACATAATTCGTAGAACCGACAACCACTAGGGAAGAAAGGTTCTCAAATAACTTCCCCGTACTAGCACGCAGTGTGGGTTGACCCCCTACTAGGTAGAGCGACGACTGAAAGAGGTTAGTAGGGAGTCGATGGATGTAGGTAGCATAGGATCGAGACGAATGGCACTCTAGAGTGTAGGCCCATGTTCAGCAGTGGACGAATACGGGCTCAGCCGATGATGATGATGATTATACAATACAGCAATATCTACTCGCAATCTCCATGCCTGTTCTATGTTCAACATATCTGTTACTAAAATATCAAATCTAGTTTTTTATATTTTCTTACAATTCAAGTTTGGTACCTAGTCCTCTGGAGAAACAGAGATTCACTTTTGACACCCAACCCAACACGTACTTTGTGCCAGTACTTTATATAAGTTATATTCATCTATTTAAGTTGTATTCATAAATAAAATGTTATATTGACAACACATTTGTCATTTTACTATTAATCTGTAGATACAACTAAAGGTAATTTTATTCTATTTTCTTAGTGAGCAAAGTATTGTTTAGGGTCGTTAGAGACACTTTAACCTACCTAGTAGATACTACAATATAAAGTCTGTCGTTAACGTGTTACGTTTTAGACTTTATATTGTAGACCGGTTCTATTAACATAGCAACTCATTACTAAGGTAATCTTTTTCTCTCACAGAGAATTGTATGCAAATAGGCTGTAGTCCAGCCTATTTGCACTTAACACTTCTTTCCGATGTACCTGTAACCAAATATTCGTATTTCTATTGTTACAGCTGCTGACATCTTGGGAATAAGTAATAAAATTAAGTCAATGGCAATTGGAGAGGATAAGATCTCCTTTAATATGATCGAACATATTAATGGTGAAATTGCCCTCTTACTTCAGCGGTTTACCCTTCATTGTGATTTCTTCTTTATCTATTCCTACACTTCCGAGGCTTTTAAAATTAATTTTTGGAACACTTAATTAATACGAGTATAAGTTAAATAATACGAGTATATTTCGAATCATCTCCATCATTACAATCTGTTGACTGAGCATCAATCAGGATTTCGCAGATAGCATGTCACTGTTTCGATACTAATCAAAATTAGTGAGAAGTTCTTGATAATATTAGTCAAAAATATTTGACTGTGTAAATGGCGCTTGATTTTTCCAGTGTTTTTATCTCTGTACATTTTTTATATATTTTACTTGGCATTTAATGTACTTTAAACTTTTCAGCATCGATGTTTTCCTGGTCAAAATCGTATCTCAGAGGTCCACTCTAAATTTAAATCTAAATTCTAGAATTCTCTACCATTAGACATAAGAAATCCTTTACCTTGGGATTCTTTAAAACGGATAAAGCTTCGAACTGTTAGTCCTTAGCAAGTAAGCATAGCAAAGCAAGTGACTTCATTGTTCTCAAGTCAAGTCAAGAATACAACAGACTCTCAGCTTTTATAATCATTTAAAAAAAGTAGTGCTTAATAGAGATACTTTGGCTAAAATCGCCCTTCAAAAACAGCGAGGTGGAAAATTCTTAAAATTAGCCATCTGATACATTTTTTTTAGCCTATTAACATTTCTAAGGTTAATAAGTTTGTTAACTAACTAAAGATGACTGGAGGAAAGCTAAGATTTAAACGTTTCTTATTTTTTTAGTTTAATTTAAGTTGAATTAATTTTGCACGATCCGTTCTTGAGAATCATAGGTAGTAGACGTGGGTGCAACTCTTTTACCTGCAATAACAAAGGGTCGAGAGGATAAGAGACCGAATAATTGCTATCTCTTTTACTCTCGATGGTGAGAGGGGCAGCGCGTAGCCAAAGCCAAAGCAAAGTCATGTCAGTCGTGCTCACTTTGTGTTTACTGCTATGGATGTCGACATTTTGCCCTTACCACACTCGCCTTTCCCACGCTATCTACTTATTTGACTACTTTGCACGTTTATTGGACTATGCTTTGCATTCTGATTTTAACTTTGTTTACTTGGAAGTGTAAGAAATAAGTTACACGTTAAGTGAATACGCAGAAACGTATTATTTTAATGGAGTTGCACGGGGAAACGGCCGTGAAGCAGCGCACCTATATTGCAAATAACTTCAACATCGTGGTGGACCGCAACCAATATCCCGACCATCGTGTTTTTGTTAACACGCACAACACCTTGATAGCAGGCCGCATTCGCGTCTTCTACTTATTTTTTAGTTTTTTTTTTATTTTGCTCATATTCTCAAAATAATTTTTTTTTGAACGTCAATGTCGCGGCCTCACTTTATATTTGAAGGCACATTTCTCGTTTCACATTGGAATACAAGGACGTACTATTCGTAACTCTCTTGCCCTTCATCTTAAAACGCCATCACACTTAACCCAATATTACACGAAATCTTTTTCAGTGCGAGCTATACAGCTCTGGGAATACTCTGCCATTAACAACTCGGAATGCAAAAAGTATATTCAGTTTAAGATCAAATTCCTGCTCACTATCCTTCTTTCACCCAGTTTTAATTTGGTTCTTTTGTTACTCTGGTTGTCACTGTTGTATAACTTTAAGTGTTTGATTATTTCCAAGTAATCCTCTTGTATGTTTTCTAGTTTATACTGCGCCACGTATTTGCTTGATTTTTCCTTTTTGATTTTCCTCTGCACTAACTAGGTTGTCTGGAAAGGACTGGTATGCGATAAGACCGCCTTTTATGCTTTAATTATAAGTTAATTTCGTGTATTTCATTGTTTTAAGTAGTGCAATAAAGAATATTGTATTGTACTGTACATTAATAACTAGTTTTCAAATAATACATTAATGACTTTATATTATGTAATATGTACATTTGACTTGTTCGCTGCACTTATTACGAGTACATTGTACCGCGAGTGTGTACTCATACAGTCCTTTCAAATACTTTAAGGTTGACTGCTGAAGATCCCTTAGCGGTATAAGTTTGCGTATACACTACTTATTTCTTTCTTTTGTTACTTTGTATATATAGAGACATTAGATACATACAAATGTATGTGTAATCGCTTCATCTTTGAACTGCGCAAGTAGGATCACGTATCGAAATGCCACAAACGTCTCAATTGGCTAACGATTAGAGATCGTTGGAAGGTGCACATTCTCAGATTACTTTACAATGTTTTATTTAATCCATCTGCGCCTTCCTACCTAAAAGAAACACTTCATTTTCGTGATGTGGACACTCGCTTGCATTCCTGTGGTACACTTTTACGAATTTGTTTTTCGAGAATATCGAGAGAAAATATCGAGATATTTCAAGTCAGAAAACAAATTCGTACAGTCCTTTTCTGCATAGTCAGTTAGTCTTTGGAGCGCCCTTCCACTAGAGGTAAGATTGGCTTCCTCTTTAGATTGCTTCAAACTCTGAGTCAAGAAATTTTTAATTGGTAATTTGTGATTATTTATGGATGCATACTTTAAAATGTATCTCATTTCATCTCATTTTATTTGTTTTTAGTTTATGTATTTAACGAATGTACATATTTTTGTATCTTTTTCATTTTATTTACTGCTTTGTTCATCAGTCAATTCGTTATACGTATTAGATAACCTTGTACGTTACTTTTAAGAAATTTAAATATTGTTGTAGTGAATCGGTGTACGCGTGTTCTTTCGTCCATGTAAATTGTTCTATCAAATACACTAGGTTAGCTGGAAAGGATCTTTTTTAAAGATAAGTTCGCCTTTGTAACGCTAGCTTTATTTTTACTGTCATTTATTTAGATTGCACCGTACAATAAAGATGTATAACAACAACAACAAATCAATTGCTGTATTTCTTTTAAACAACGTCAGGAGGCACACAAACGTATGGTCCACCTGATGTAAAGTGGTTACCGTAGCCTATGAACGCTGGCAATGCATTAAGTCTCATTCGCGCGATGCCACCTCTGTTTCTAACACGACAACTCCTTAGGAGCTTACTGGTGACCTCACTCACACGCAGGAACACAACAACCCTCTAGCGAATTGTTATTTGGCTGCGGTTTTCTGTGAAGCGGAGGTACTTCTCCAGACGGGTAGTGTTGATGAATTGCCTCTCTTAAATTAGTTAAATTACATATCCTGCCATATACCTGAGATGCATAGTACGATTTGCCTGCTTTGCCCTATCTCTGTTTTACTAGAGTCTTATTCGCTAATCGACATGGTACATGTACTTCATGCAGTGACGTTACATTTTCTTTATACACCCTAGGGAGGCATACAAGCATACGGCTTACCCGATGTAGAGCCTACGAACGCTTGCAATATATACATTATGTGACGCTCGCGCGATGCCATCTGCACTACTTAAGAGCTTACTGGTAACCTCACTCTCTCGCACGAATACAATAACCCTCCCGGGAGTTATTATTTGAACTTCATGCAGTGACGTTACATTTTCTTTATACACCCTAGGGAGGCATACAAGCATACGGCTTACCCGATGTAGAGCCTACGAACGCTTGCAATATATACATTATGTGACGCTCGCGCGATGCCATCTGCACTACTTAAGAGCTTACTGGTAACCTCACTCTCTCGCACGAATACAATAACCCTCCCGGGAGTTATTATTTGAAACAACAATTTTTCTATGAGGTGAATACTTCACCAGACGGGCCTGCATTGATGCGCCCTGTCCCTCTTAAAGTACTCTTAGCGGGGTTGACTTTGGATCTAAAAGTGAGTATATTCGAGCCCAATAAAAATAAACAAGAATAAATAGAAAAAATAACTACTACATAATTATGATATAATTGATAAAACGTGGATCGTCGAATGGAAAATAAATAGACAGTATTTTGTTATGTTGGTCCCAAGCAAAACAATATCACAACAGCGCCCCCAAAGCATAAACAAAAACAGCTACGATGATTAATATTTTTGTTGGACAAAATATAAGCACAAAGCTCATTTTGAGGTACATTAAACAAAATAAGTCGTATATTGTTTATGTATTGCGCAGTATCAATAGAGAATATTATTTCTGATCATTCCAGTTTTGATTAGCCGGGATATTATTTACTGTATCGAACATATTTGATAATGATTGAAACTGGTGTACTGATTTTATATACCTAGTCCGGCCATATACCTAGTTCTGTTACAAATGGATATGCATTTATTTTTTTATAAAGTAATATAATTTTAAGAAAACTAATATATATATTCTTTATTGCACACAAGTAAAACAAGATAATGAGTGTCAAATACAGTGTACAAAGGCGAGCTTATTTCTTCAAGAGATTTCTTCCAGCCAACCGTAATCAATGTGGAAACAAACTGTATAACGGTTATAACCATTACATGTGCCAACTAGTAAAATAAAAACAGGTACAGTAAAAATAAAATCAAAAATTAAAATACAACAAATGTAAGAAAAACACAAGAAAAAAAGGAAAATATTAATAATAATAATCCGTCCCTCTTCTGTAATAGCCCAGTACTAATAATCCCTCCAGATATCATTTTAATAGCCCAATATTTTCCAACACATTTGCAATAGTCCCAATATCTGCCGTGACCTGGTTCATGGGTATATTGTCATATTGATATCCCCTGGAGAAGGTCACGGCAGCTATACAACATTACATCAAACTTATCAAAGGGGCCTCTACGCGTTGGATCCAAATCCCCGCGCACGCCTATCAAATGACCGGGATATACCCGTGATATAGGATCTATAAAATAATAATAAAATATAGCCTGCCGAAAATAACATTCCATTAAAACCTCCAGATCTCATTTTAATAGCCCGCTTTTGCGACATATTTCCAATAGTCCCAATACCTGCCGTGACCTGTTCATGGGTATATTATCCCATTAATATCCCCTGAAGCAGGTCACGGCGGATATAGTACATTACATCATTCTTTTCAAAGGGGCCTCTACACGTTGGATTCATATCCCGCGCTCGCCTATCAAATGACCGGGATTAAAACCCGTGAAATAAAAGAAATAATAAAAAAAGGCGTAACTAAATTTAATAAATACACAATTAAACTAAAACTAAATTACATCTAAAATTTAATAAATCTAAAATAATAATAATAACCTAAAGTAAACTCTCTTCAACAGTAGGAATTGATTTAGAGCTCCTACGAGTAAGAAGTAAGCTCCTGAGTAGTTGCTGTGTTAACAGCGGAAGTGTAACATGCGAGCAATACCTCGTGTATTTCAAGAGTTCATAGAATACAGTAGACTACTTTATATACCTACATCAAGATGTCTATATACAATTATGCATGTTGGTCTCCCGACGATGTGCAAGTTATTCTACTGTACGTAAGTACATATACGTTCGGTAGATATACTAGTATAATATACTTCAAAGTACCGTCACAAGCCGTTGCAATCACACGGTACAGTTACAAACTGTATATATAGTTCTAAGCGAAGTTCATAGTCAAATCAGTCGCGCTGGAGCTTCGATGTCGTTAAATCTGTATAACATTCTACTCACTGTTCGAGACCTTGAAAAGTAAAAAGATCGCGTTAATGTGAGTGTTGTTAATTCTTCTTCTTTTTAGTCATATCCCGATTCCTAATCCATCAGGATTGGTGAGGATCGCTACGTATTTGGCGAAGATACTGATTTTTACATGAAGGCAGTCACCGCAAACCAGAGGGAAAACCAGACCTTTCTTAGATTAGGTCACATGCCAATCGATACAAAATTTCTTTGACTTGCAGGTTGCACAATGTTTTCCTTCACTACTTTGATTTTTATTTTGATACAAGTCAGACTTCTTCCCGCGCTTTTGACGAGTGACATTGTTGTTATACTTGAAATTTTTACAATTCAGTATAAAATTAGTTTTATGTTACCATTTCGATAGTATTTTGTAACATAAGTGCTAGTGAAATTATACAGTAATGAAAAAACCCAAATATAATACGTTTATGCACTTTTTGGAAGACGTGAATAAGTTCATCAAGAAAACCTTGTAAAAATCACTATTGTTTTACGGATGGTATTTAAACTGGGTTGATTGGGTCTAGGTACCCTTCCCAAGTATTTTTTTCAGCACAGTTCCTGAAGCTGGAACATAGAATTAAGATTTTCAAATGGTTCTAAACTGATGACTTGGCTGTATGGGCTAGATCCCTTTGCCTTTCCTCTCGGGGATAAAAAGAACCAAAAAAAAATTGATACAAGTCACTGCATTAACTGTCATGGTTCAATGCTTATTTGTACATGAGAAGTGCAGAAAACAAAGTATTTTAAGGAACTATCAAAATTCTTACCACACCAAACCTTACTCATCCCACAGTATGATGACATGCAGGGATACGGGACTCCCTTCAACCGAAGGGGTTTAGGGCATACTCCACCACGCTGCTCAAAATGCAGATTGGCGGAGGCCAGTGTTTTCAAGACGCCCGAGGGCTACTTACTGACTTAGCTTAACGACTATCATCTATCGACAAAAGCCGGGACCGACGGCTTAACGTGCCCTCCGATACACGGAGAAACTTCAGATAGATAATCCATCCATAGACAGGCTGCGGTGGGCGTTGCTTAACCTGCGTGTTCGATTAGCATGACATGCGCAACATTAACATCTACGAGTACAGTAAAAATTAAAGTGTATAAAATATTGTAACTTAAAACAGCAAGCGGTTTTGTCCAATTACACATATCGATAGCATGTATTGACGATTCAACATTATGTTGGATCAACGTTCAAAATGATTTTCGATTTGCATCGAAATGCATCCTATTCGTTGCCTGATATTTGTTGAAATTTATTAATAAACAATTTTCTAAAAAACAGTTTCTTTATTATCAAAGGGAGACTTTGGACAAAAGTTATCTGCATGGGGTACCTTTGTCTCACCTATTTCTACCGCTAAGCAGCTGTTGTGAGCGTCAATAGGCTGCGGTGGCCGCTTACCATCTAATGCGGACCGCATACTTGTTTCCAATCTAGCTGTATAAAAAAAAGAGTAGAATGAAGAATAATAAAGAGAATTGTCTTTTTTAGAAATAATATTGTAAGCCTAGGAAGGCAGTCTAGGAAGTATCTCTTAAAAAAATTCATTATGTTGTCCTTCAAGTATTCTTTACGTAACTTTTAATTATTATTTTATTTATACAAGATCCGATCATTTACAAGCATATGGATCACGCGGTGTGAAGTAGTTGCCGTAGCCTACGAGCGTTTGCAATACATTAGGGTGATGCCACCGCTGCTACTAACACAGCTACTAGAGGTGACCTCATTCACTCGCGGGAACAAAAACCCTCCAGGGAGGTGTTGTTTCGCTGCAGTTTTCTGTGAAGTGTAGGTACTTCTCCGGACTGGCTTTTAATGCGCCCTACCTCACACATACAGGCATATCTGCGCCATATACACGTATAGTTTATATTGACTGGTTTCAATTGTCAAAAGATTCTTTAAAAGATCTTTATATTTTGTACATATTTGTTTAATTAAAGGAAGGCTCGTTTTTAGGGTTCCGTACCCAAAGGGTAAAACGGAACCCTATTACTGAGGCTCCGCTGTCCGTCCGTCCGTCCGTCCGTCCGTCTGTCACCAGGCTGTATCTCATGAACCGTGATAGCTAGACAGTTGAAATTTTCACAGATGATGTATTTCTGTTGCCGCTATAACAACAAATACTAAAAAATAGAATAAAATAAATATTTAAAGGGGCTCCCATACAACAAACGTGATTTTTTTGTCCTTTTTATAGATAATGGTACGGAACCCTTCGTGCGCGAGTCCGACTCGCACTTGGCCGATTTTTTGTAATTTGAAAGCTCTGACAACAGTGTAATTATAACTGTTTCCCCGCAGTCTAATGCTGTGTCGAAGTTTAGTTTAACCAGTCTAAAATAAACCAGTTTTAGTTCCTCGGAGCAAGGCACTCAGATCCGTCTAAATTTGATATTGATGTCAGTTTAAGAGAGGCAGGATGCATCAAAGCAGCCCGTCTGGGAAAGTACCTCCACCTTACAGAAAACCGCAGCCAAATAACAACTCCCTAGAGGGTTGTTGTGTTCCTGCTTCTGAGTGAAGTCACCAGTAAGCTCCCAAGGTATTCCTCCCATCGCGATTCTTAATATATCGCAAGCGTTAACAGGCTACGGTACCCGCTGGTACCATCAGATGGGCCGTATGTTTGTATACCCCCGACGTAGTATAAAAAAAAAGTTAAGATTTACAATAAAGCTGTCTATACTTTTGTTTATTATATATATAATATATAAATTGTTTCTCATAACAATATTCAGTGTATCCTCATTATAAGCTGAAAATATACAACGGTCCAATGCTTTGTTAATATAGAGCGTTAAATTATTTGCAACAAATGATTAATTAAAAGCAACAATAAATTTGAAGATTTTTTTAAATTTTATTAGTTCAAGTACCTAAACTATTCGCTAAGACAATAGCCAATTGTATCAGGAAATTAAATCTAACTGGCATTGTGTGTTTCCACCAGTAAGCTTATATGTAGTAGCACTGGCTGAAACCACCCCTTACCAGCAGTAGACGAATTCCGACTTTCTCGTGGCCGTTCAGATATGTTGTATTTATTTTTTTTTTTTACAACGTCGGGAGGAGGTGGCCTATGAACGTTTGCAATATATTATATATCTCTTGCGCGATGCCATCTCTGCTACTTACACAGTAACTCCTTAGGAGCCCACTGTCTCATACGCAGGATTACAACAACCCTTCATTGAATTAATTGTTCATTCACCCTTCATTGTTTGTCTTCCTCTGGATGTTTTTGAAGAGCTCGGTGGCTCAGTCGTGAATGACGCGATTTTGACACCAACGATCGTGGGTTCGTTCCTACATAAGGCGAACATTTGTGTGCATGAACATGTCTGTTTGTCTTGGTCTGGATGTTTTAAGAGAAGTAGGGCGTATCAAAGCAAATGCAAAGTCTGGGGTACCGCCACCTGATAGAAAACCGCAGCCAAATATCTAGAGGATTGTTGTGTTCCTGCGTGTGAGTGTGGTCACCAGTAAGCTCCTAATCATCCTCGTGCAAGTGATACTTAACTTAAAAAAAAAACAAAAAAAAGGTAATATAAAATTTTACTCCACTCAAACAATAATCCTTATAATGACACGAGTGGATGTCAAATCTTAAATTTAAAGTAATACGAGTATTATGTAACCAGTTAAATCCTGTAGTACTTTCATTATAAGTTAACGGTGAGGTAAACGTGTAAACTCATCCGGTAGAACTTAATGTACCATAAAGAAATGAGAAGATACACTGTCGTGTTCCTAGAAATCATAGATTAAAGAATTTACTGCTTTAACCGATGTCATTTCTCTTATTTTACTATCATATGGCCTTACGTTGCATTTTATGTTCGTAAATAGTATTGTTGTTTTTGTTCGCAATATTCCAAACCGGAAAAGTCCGTCCCTTTAATTTCCGCTGGTTCTTAACGACTTCAATCTCCAGTCTAGTTCACGTTTTCCGTTTGAGCGTGTCATAGCTTTTAGAGATCCGTAACTAAGAAAAACAGTAGGTACCATATTATAATAAAACAGTGATAGCCCAGTGGATAAGGACCCGGTCGATTGGTCAATAGACCGGGTCCTTATCCACTGGGCTATCACTGTTCGAATCCCCGGTTCGAATCGAATAGAGGGTACCACTGAATTCATATTTTCGGATTTGTGTACATATTTTTTATTATCATTTGCTCGGCGGTGAAGGATAATATCGTGAGAAATAAGGAAAGCACATCGAAGAAATTATATTGTAAGTCTACCTTACCTAAGAAAGACCTGGTTTTCCCTCTGGGTTGTTGAAGTCCGACGGCAGTCGGTCCATGTAAAAATCAGTATGATAACTCTAAAAAGATAAAGAGTGTACTCTAAGTTATCTAACACATCTTTGAATAGTCGATGGGTGTATATTTTACGTTATTTTATATCTAAGTGTACGCTAATATTAAAAAATCATAGAGTAATAACAAAACAGGGACTAAGGTTGGTCATGTTGGTAGACAGGAGTAGGAGTAGAAAAAAGTATGGTGACGTAAGGAGCGACTTTGCGAATACGGACTTCTCGATATTAATACCATTACAAAATATATTATGGTACTTAATTAATTAATTAATTTATATAATCATCATCATCATCATCGTTGATTCGTTAATTCATTCATAGCTTTGTTTATTTATTTATTTGAGAATTTGAAAATATATCAGAATAATGTTACTAAAAACATAATATTCATATATTTATACTTTAAAATTACTAAATAGATTGAAAGCAAAATAGTCGTCAGCATGCAATGGCATAATTGTGGTGTGGTGGTGATATCTAAATTAAAATTACTACTGAGCTGTTTAAATTTTGTGCAGGCGCGCACAAAAATGATTTCGAGCTGTAATTTGTGTCAGCCTCCGAGACCTACTTGGGATACATAATTTTACATTATGATGAAGGTCTGGTGAGTCTATATCTATTGGCTATTTTCAAGAAAGATAAGTCAGCGGCTGTCCTACGTACTTCCAGGGGAGGTAAATGATGCCTTCTACACCGTAAAATGTAATCAGTGTCGCGTACACCGGTTTCATACTGAATATGTTTAAGGAACCTCCGCTGTATGGATTCGATTCGCGCTTTATATATATTATACAAAGGGTTCCACACCTGACTTGCATACTCAAGGGTGCTTCATGCATACGAACAATAAAGTGTTCCGTTTTATATTTGAGAAACGAGCACTAGATCTAATGATAAAACCGAGAGCTTTGGAAGCTTTACTTATAATGCATTCTATATGGCTGTCGAACAATAACTTAGAATCATGAATGACACCAAAGTCTTTAATATATTGTACTCTTGCTAAATTCTGGTACTTTAAAGTATAAGTATTCATTATTGGGTGAACGTAACAATTGCACACTTAGATACGTTGAGGTCAAGTTTTTTCAAAACAATATTGTTATAAACGAGCCAAATCTTCCTACATCAAAAGGCAGTCATTGTAATAGCTATTTTATTTGTAAATTTTCATGTCGTCAGTATAAAGCAAAAAGCGTAAATGGAAGAAACATTTATCAATATTGTTAACAAAAATGGTAAACAATAAATGCCCGGTCAAAAAGCCTTGAGGGACTCTAGACGGGATACAGGTCCAGCTGGATTAGAAACCATATATATACCAATACCATGGGTGGAAGTACTTCCCCAGACGGGCCGCTTTGATGCACCCTGCCTCTCTTAAAATGTCCAGATCAAGACAAACAGACATGTTCATGCACACAAATGTTTGTCTTGTGTGGGAATCGAACCCACGAGCGTTGGTTCTCAAAGTTGCGTCATTTACGACCATCGAGCTCGTCAAATGTTTGAGTAATCCGACAAAAGCTACGGTTTTATATAATTCCAATTTTCCCTTCATTCTGTTTCTAACTTTGATCAGAAGTAGGTATACAAAATTCTGCAAATTTGAGAGAAGTTGTTTGCAATAAATTTGTTTCTTTGATCCTCCAGCTGTGACTAAACAAACTGGTGTAATGTTGATGCACATACATATAATATATACGAGTAATAAAAAAATACTAGTTTAGCTCATATCACTCTTCAAAACAATATTGGATTTTATTTTGCATTATAAAAAAAGATGGACACATTTTATAACGGCGTATCATCATTTTAGCCCATATTCGTCCACTGCTGAACATAGGCCTTCCCTCTAGAGTAGTAAAATCCCGACCGTAGCCATTTCCGTAGCAAGCTGAGCGAATGAGTTTCTAAATACGGCTCTCAGAATCACGTCTCAGTTCCATATGGCATCACTGGCAAACACACACTGTTCAAAGTCTTTAGGCGTTGAGGTGTTTTGGATGAGAAGATGTGTAGAAGTTTCCCGAAACCAGCTGAAATACATAATAAACATAGTTACTACAACTGGATCATGCTACAATGACTCTATTCCTTTAAGTTCACAACAACTAAATATATTATGGCTTCATTCGTCTGCTCATTTGTTATCTGTCACAAAAATCATGCTACGCTTTCCAAACCTCCTCTGAAATTTAAATAAAGAAAATCTTATAAAATCCTTTAGCCCAATCTTCAGGGCGCTTCCCTCAGTATGCGAGATGGCCTGAATATGCTAGGCATGGATGTTCGTTGTGATCTTAACCAAAGAAACTACATTGAGAGCCGCATCTCAACAGCTTCAAAAAAACTCGGAATCTTGAACGCGGTGCGCCGGTTCTTCTCGCCGTACCACCGTGATAGCACCAGCGTGGTGCCACCAACTTTATATGCTTTATAAGACTAAAGTTTGGGCCTGCGTGGAGTATATTGCTCTCATTTCTGGGACAGTTAGGCACAATATATTCACACCGAATGGAGCATTGGGAAATTCCGAGCACTCACAAATTTTTCCATATCAGCGGTGCATCTTCCATCTCTGCTGAAAGCGTATCCAAGATATACAATCTGGTTCACTTGTTCCAACACTGCATCATCAACCGTAATTACAATGGTTCTGGTTTCTTCTCTTTTCTCATTATCTTTCTCTCTCTCTCATTATTAGTAGAGTAAGCATCAAACACACTCTTAGTGGCAGCGTCCGAGGTACAGACATACATTTCTTCAAAATTTTCACTTCACCGCTGATATATATATATATATATATATATATATATATATATAAAGAAATACTATGATGTGTCTGCCATATATAAAACATACTGTTACGCTGTATAAGAAACATGCAAAATCCTCTGTTTGCGAGGTTTACTCGGGCTTAATCAGCCCTATTTGTTTAAAATAAAGCTGATGGAAAAATAATTTTATAAAATGCTTTGATATATCATTAACTAATGGATTTTTGATTCGATCCTTTATAATTTTCAATCTCCATTTATTTGCTCGCGGGATTTGAACGTAACTAATTTAAGGCAATATTTAGGTAACCTCCAATAATTACGTATTTTATATTTACATCATTATTGTATAAATAAACATTATAAAAACTGCTATGTGAATGAATCTAACACGTGCCTACATTATATTCAAAGGTTCTTATTAGGGTTACACAATGTTCTGTCTCTATTATATGTGAACACGAACGAACCACATATAATAATGGAAAGGTGATTGAAAGGAGAATGAGGGTGAAATCCGATGAAATGCTGTGGGACGCACAAGGAGGTTTCCGAAATGGAAGGGGATGTACGGATCAAGTTTTCTCGCTCCGCAATATCGTAGAGAAGCATCTGGCCATAAACCGGAAGGTTTTCTGCGGTTTTGTGGATCTTGAGAAAGCCTTTGATAGGGTTGTACGAAAGGAACTGTGGGACATATTGCCGAGATATGGGATTGACGGTTCACTGCTCCGTGCTGTGCAGTCCACTTACAAGGATTGCTCAGCATGTGTGCGGATAGACGGTGACATGTCACCCTGGTTTGATCTCAAAATTGGTGTCAAACAGGGTTGCATGCTATCTGCTAGGCTGTTTATCCTGTATCTCGATAGTTGTCTGCAGAGAATAAGGTCAACGAATGTGGGATTGCGCATGGGTGACCAAGTGGTGAACTGTCTGCTGTATGCAGATGATGCCGTGCTATTAGCAGATACACGATCTAAACTGCAAACACTGGTCACAGCGATGAAAGACGACTGTATGGAGAAAGGCTTACTACTGAATGCGAAGAAAACAAAGATAATGGTATTTGAAAGAGAAGAATCCAGAACTAATGTAAGGATTACGATTGATGATGAAGTGTTGGAACAAGTGGATGAGTTTGCATATCTTGGATGCGCTTTCAGCAGGGATGGAAGGTACACCGCAGATGTGGAAAGACGAGTGAGTGCTGGGAATAGTGTGAATGGAGCGTTGGGAAAACTTCTTGGCAGTAAAATCCTGAGACAGAAGGCACAACTCGCTATACACAATGCAGTGTTGGTCCCAACGCTAACTTATGGAAGCGAGAGTTGGGTATGGCAGAAAGAGCATGAAAGTAGAATAAACGCGGTTGAAATGCGAGCGCTGCGCAAAATTTGTGGCGTAAGGCTTGTAGACCGTATTCGCAGTGATGATGTTAGAAATAGAGTTGGTCTGAAAGAGAGCGTCGGTGTTAAAATAAGAAGAGGCATGCTCCGATGGTTCGGGCATGTAGAAAGAATGCAAGATGAAAGAATGACGAAGCAGAATACAATGAAAAGTGGAAGGATGTAGGAGCCGGGGAAGGCCAAGACTTACCTACCATGACCAAATTGGTCATGTTCTATCAGAAGGTGATGTCAGGAGCCCTAGAAACCGGCGTGCGTGCATGAGAAGAGCAATGAATGTTAAAGAAGCGAGTGAGATATGTAAGGATCGAGTCACGTGGCGCTCGGTTCTCTCTGCCTACCCCGCAAGGGATTTGGCGTGAAGTTATAGATAGATAGATAGACGAACGAACCAAAATATTTATCTACATCGAATATTCTGCATATTATTATATTACATCGTAGCAATGCTTCTATTGGTTTTCATACAAATATGGGGTACTTATGCCTTTCTTTATTTATTAAACTACAGAATTTAATTTGCAAATCCGTAAATCTGTAATCTCCAAGGTAAAACTATGTCTGATCTATCCCTTTTGTTTGTTATGGTAGTCGCTATGACAATAACTGTGTTTCGTCGCAGCACATATTGTTTCGGTGTCCCGCATTCTCCAAACAGAGGTACGATTTGGAGCAGGAGTTGGGAATGCGGGTCACCGAAACCACAGTCTCCGAAATAGTTTTGGGGAGAAATAGATCTAAATTTATAAAATACTGCGTCAGTTTAGCTACGGTTGTCATTGATCGCAACAAGCGGAGCAGCTCCACCTAGGACTAATGCTGTATACCTCGGCTATACTCCGTATAGCCGATGGGACCGCGGTGGCTAGGTGGAGCTATGAAGCTCGCTGTCGCCCGTGGATGGACTGACGCAGTATGGGGAGGGAAGTTCGAAAACAGATAAAATAATTTCACCGGCGTTCCAAAATGAGCAAAATCAAATTTTTTTTTTTTAGAAAATAAAACTGCAAGTTGATGAATGGAAGAATGAATTGCTGAATGAAAGAAAGTATGATGTATGAATGTGTTATTTATTTATATTTAATGATATTTTAAAAAGGTGTGTATAACATATACATATTGTTGTATAAATCACCTTGCCCACGGCAGGGGTGTACGTTTATAAAAAAAAAAATGATATGGTTCTAAACTTTCTAATATTGTATACTTATGTTTCTTGTTGTGTAGTACACATCCACATGTATAAATAAATAAATATAAATATTGCCAGATAAATTACACAACGCCATCCAGCCCCAAAATAAGCGAAACTTGTGTTATGGGTACTAGGCCACTGATAAACATACATAAATATATATTTTTTGTAAATGCATACTTATTATACATAGAAAATACCCAGGACAAGACAAACAGACCTGTTCATGGACACAAATGATTGTCCTGTGTGGGAATCGAACCCACTAGCGTTGGTGTCAAAGTAGCGAAACAGCACGTTTCACCACTGTGCCATCGAGCACTTCAATATACTCGTATATATATAGTAGCAGGTTCGTTTTGAATGATGTCGTGACATGATTGATTAATCTGAAGCTGATTCATTTTACACTGGTACATTAGCGTGTTTATGACAATATTAAAATTCACAATACTGCTCTCATTAATGAAATAAGAACCAAGAAAGATTGAATGACCAGTTGAGAACGAATGATTCTTTAAAAATGAGCCAACGCTAACCAAGCCGCTGTGTTCCTGAGTTGTTTCGCCATAGTGACCATTTTGCCACCTCTTCTGCAATCCGAAAAGTGTATGCGTCGCAGTAATATGTATTATTATGTGCGCTACGATCTGAGAAACTCGACCAAGCACGTGGTGTATTTTTTCAAGCATATTTTTTTTTTTGTTTCAGTATAAATTATGTTTTGTGTAGTAAATTATTTATGTAAATAATCAGCAATGTAAAACAGTTTATGAATACTGAAATGGTATGAATTCCAATAATCCATTCGGATGGCAATGACCGTACGGTTTTGATGAAAGTGAAGCGGAGTTTGACGTGAATTTACAAAAGAATATTTCATATACGTGAAGTCGCGGATCCACTACCCAAAAGACATGGTGCTGCTATAAAAAGGCGTTTTATTTATGCCGCAATAAAAAGTATCGCATGTCTACACTTGCGTCTCTTGGACAAGTCACATTTGTCTGAAAAAATACTGAGTAATCTATCTATCTATAACTTTACGCCAAATCCTTTGCGGGTAGGTAGAGGCAACAGAGCATCCTTATACACCTCACTCACTCCTTTGACATTCATAGCTTCTCTGATACATATCCATTTTTAATTTCTATTTGACGTCACTTTCTGATAAAACGCGATCAATTTGGTCGCGATAAGTGAGCCTTGCCCTTCCTCGGCTCCTACATCCTTTTACTTTTGCGTTGATATGTTTCAAAATTCTTTCTTCCTGCATTCTTTCTACACGTCCGAAATAACGGAGTCTTATTGTTTTACAACTCTTTATCTTCCATTGTCATTGCGAACACGGTCTACAAGAGTCCACCAATTTTGCGCAATGCATGGATTTTGAATCTGTAAATTATCTGAAATCAAAAAAATTTGTATAGTAAATTTAGATATAAATGTTAATTTTCCCGAATTTTCAATAACGATTATGATCGAATTTTGGTCATTTAGTATGTGTAATTTTGTTTCAATGAGTATAAAATATATAAACAAGGTAATCAGAATGTTCATCATTTGAACGACAGTTATTCTATCGGCAAAATTAAGAAATGGTTTACAGAGTAAGGGAATATCTTTCCCAAAAGACTTATTGAAATTTCAAATAAAAATTAATACGTTGACTACATATATGTATTCAAATTGTAATATTGATTATTAATGTATGTGATCATGCTCTTTTATTTTATTTCATTCATATCATTGTACTCCATACGATAGGGTTTTAACTAATTATTTTACTTGACTATTTCTGGTGATTTGTATTATTATAGTATTCCAGCAAGTAGAAGAATTTACATGCAATTTAATCTAACCTGCTTGGTGTGCTTCCGCCACCAATTAGTTCATGCGGCCTAGCGCCGGCCGGCACCCACCCACTATTGTTAGTACGTGCTATATGCTGACTTGTAGCATGTTATTCTTACGATTAACGTCTACAACGCCTGATGATGCCTCGTGGAGAGGCGCAACACGTGTCGCAGCGACGACCAGGCCAGTCGTGGCAGCGACGGTGGTGGTGGGGGCATGCGGATTCTGTTCCAGAGAGCCTAAGTCCCTACGGAGTTGAAGAGGTTCTAGGTTTTTGGTGACCTCTTCGTCGTCAATTATGCGGATAGCCCGTCGCTGCAACCTATCGAGAGCCTCAAGAAGATACTGTGCGGAGCCGTCCCAGAGATGCGAGCAATACTCCACGCAGGCCCGAACTTGTGTCTTATAAAGCAGACAAAGTTGGTCCGGCGTGAAGAACCGGCGCACCCTGTTCAGGACTCCGAGCTTTCTTGAGGCTGTTGAGATGAGGCTCTCGATGTAATAACGCTGGTTAAGGTCGCAACGAATACCCATACCCAGCATATTCAGGCTATCACGCATACTGAGGGAAGCACCCTGAAGACTGGGAGTGGGAAGGAAGGGGGACATTTTTGTTGTAAACGCGCAAACCTGAGTTTTCTCGGCATTAAACTCAACCAGGTTATTGGAACCCCATTTACTAATGAGATCCAAAACCCGATTCAGTTCAACGACAAGACTCTCACGCCTCTCACCGATTTCTGTCCGACCAGCATCAGGCCGACCGAAATATCGCCCATGGACCGTACTGTCATCTGCATAGCAATGAATATTACCAAGTGGCAGCATGTCATTGATATGCAGAAGAAAGAGGGTGGGCGATAGAACGGAGCCCTGTGGGACACCGGCATTCACTGACATGAACCGCGAAGCGCATCCATCTGCAAGGACGCGGATTCTACACTCATGCAGGAAGCCAGCAATAATTGGTGGCGGAAGCACACAAAGCAGGTTAGATCAAAGTGCATGTAAATTTGACTTTCGCAAAATAACGCCTGAATCTATTAACTAGTAGAAGAATTGAAAAACATATTTCTAAAATTTATTTGGGTACTTAAAACTTCGTGCAGCTGCTGGTGGAACTTTTCTTACTTGAGATTACAAGACATTACACGGTTTTGGTGTGGCATTTGAATTCTAATCCTCGTGTTTTTTTATTAAAATTGAATAAATGGAACCAAATTTAATATACAGGCAAATTTAATCGCTATCACTTAGTTTATAAAATATTAAATATTTTGGAGGTAACTTGAAATATCTCTGGGCTCATTTTAAAAAACATTTTCCATCAGCATTGCTGTTACAAAATCTTAAAATAAAAAGTGTACGTGTATTACAAAAAGCCTTTCTGTGACAAAAATGTTTTCGACAGATTAAAGTTACTTATTTATAGTGAAAACGATTGGATTAACAAATCCAGGCTTCGGATTAATTGAATCGTGGATTTTTAATTTAGTGCCCCTTTTATGTCTTTTTTGTGCATTTCATTTACAGTTATATAGATTTAGGAAAAATCAATGTGGGTTATGTTAACGATGGTAGTTGAGTTTGTACAACTTTTTTCGATTTAATCTGACATTCAATGTAGGACCAATCTTACGAACTTATCTTACTTATGAGTCCAATATTACGAATACACATTTGACGTATTGTAAGTCTCTTTCAATGTTTTAAACTCAGGAACAGCGATTTCCCGACCCGCTATTCTCCCTTAGTAGTTCCTTACAAGTTTGCTGGTAATCTCATCCGATTACATGTACATAAAGGCGATTCAAGACGTTGTTATTTGGCTGTGGCCTTCTGCAAGATACGTTATTAAGAAAAGATATGAAAGGCATTACCCCAGGCAGGATGCTTATTGAATACTGCTGTAGCTAGTTTTGCTAGTTACTTTACAATTTCAAATTTTGCTTTCTTTATTGAAAGAGAAGCCGCGAATAGTAGTTATTTTTGCAATAATGGTTGATACATCGGGGTATTTTCCTCTGCGGTTTGTTTTACTCCATATTTTTTTCTTATACGACGTCTGTAAGCATATAAACATCCAGTTCGTTTGTAAAGTGATTACTAAAGCTTGCAATCATTTGCAATACAGGAAGTATCCCATGAGCGTTCCTACCGCTATTACTAATATAGCAACTCCCCCGGCGCTTACTGATTACTAACATCTACAGCGCCAGAGGATGCCTCGTGGAGAGGCGAAACACGTGTCGCAGCGGCAAGCTGAGCTGTCATGGCAGCAACGGTGGTGGGTACATGCGGTTTCTGCTCCGGATGGCGGGCAATTGCAAGGACGACGACAACAGCCTAGGAACAGGCTACCGGAGCAGGCATGGCAGCGACGGCATGTTGCATCTACTATCGGTATTGAGTGGTTGGATCTCATGAACTAATTGGTAGCGGAAGCAACAAAGCAGGTTAGATCAAATTGCATGTTACGTCTACTTAATACCGTAATACAATCTATTTATGATAAACAAACATTAACATTAACACAAAAAAAAGAAACATTATAGTTGCCAGTTCGTCACTGTATCCTCACTACGAAAGCACACTGTGACTATCAAAAATGTAATGAATAGCGACTTTTCAAAAAGCTAAACCATTTAGATAAAGAACCATGATATCACCAAAATCCTCACCAAAAGTCTCATTATTTAAATTGTAGACTCAATGCAGTGTTTTGTGTTAGTTAGAAATTTCTTTGAAAATCCTGCGTTGGCAGAGGGGGTTATTAATTACCTGGCCGAGTAGCTTCTCTACAAGCTAAGAACTATTGCTATTGGAAAGGCAAAATTCAGTCAAATTCGAATGGCTCTCGGCGCACCCGAGGATTACAAAAATAATTAACTTTTCTTGTGAATTAAAATTTGTGAGACAAGCAGGCTTATGACTTGATGTAAAGTTGTTAGCATATGTTGTGAACGTTTGCAATCAAAGAGTATCGCCTGCGCGATGCTACCTCAGTTACATAAACAGCACTTCTCACCTTACTCACTC
Organism: Pyralis farinalis; assembly: GCA_947507595.1. NCBI lineage: Eukaryota > Metazoa > Arthropoda > Insecta > Lepidoptera > Pyralidae > Pyralis > Pyralis farinalis. The sequence continues at coordinate 22,482,346 of OX382270.1, forward strand.
ACAGTATCACATCAATCCTTTTGGAAGCAGTTATTTAGCTATGGTTTACTGTGAGGTGGGGGTACTTCCACAGTCAGCCTGCATTAATGCACCCTATCCTCTACCTCTCTTTATTTAAGGAATGTCATTTATCAATACAGCCGATATCGAAGGTTTAACTTACCCTAGACAAGTACGGAGAAACTCGATAACTACTCCCATCCATTAACAAGTTAAAGTCGACGCTGCTTAACTAGCGTATTCGAGAGACGAAGAAAGAGAAGCATTACCTCTCTTCGTAATATTCGCTTGTTTGTTAATTGGGATCATGTAGAGGTGACGTTGACATTGATACTAATTATAATAGTGTTTATTTATGATATAATTATGATAGTGATAACTTGAGTTTTTAATTTTTGAAAATAATAGCGCAAGGGGGATTGTATCTGTGATAGACGGATACATAGACGATGGGAGTTGGGGTTGAGATATGTATTCCTTTTCACCTTGTTAGTACGGAACCCTATTACTTAAATAATCTTTCTAAAAATCAAACAATTTAGAAATTCAGTTCTCATTTCTAGAAATACCGTGCCATTAATTATTTTATAAATTTAACATTCAGTCGGAAAAATGGCGCCCTGATCGAACCTAATAGAAAATGCATATAGCTGTTAGGTCGAGGCGTTGTACGTATACCGAACAGTATCTAAACTTTAGTTTAACAACGATTCAATACATGTGAGCAGGTAAATGAAACTATCTGCGACTGACTTATACTCGTAAAATTCTCTATCAATTCATATTAGATAGTACCATGACTGATTGCAGACACTTTCAGCCTAAACCGCTGGAGAAATTTGAAGATATATAAAAGCTAGGAGTTTACGGTAACGTGTACAAATATTATTTTCAGTGCTTCACACATGTCTTGTTATATGAAAAGGAAAGGTTAAAACAAGCTATTACTTTTAGCCATTCCTGCTACTTACATACATCCTGGTAATTCAGCAGTGTGTTCGCAAAAACATGGATTTGACAAAAATGGCAATACATGCTGCCATGTGCAGCTCGCAGTGCGGCCTTTCAAATTTTGCTTGGAAACACTTGATAAATAATCTTTAGCACTCAGGAATAACGTGTCTATCTATAAGAAAAAAAAAATCTGATATGGATCAACACAGATTAGCTCTATATCTTTTGTTGAGGCTTGTTGGGCTTTTAAAGTTTTACTTGAGAAATCCAAAAAAAAACCTAAAACATTCAGGAATAATATCAAATAAACATCCAAGGAACTAAACAAACATTACTCTTTTTTAATACTGGTGTATTCAAAATATCCAAACTTTGAATTTGTGTTGGCTCTATGTGCCGTCGAAATACAATTTTCTCTAGCCAGAATCCTTAAGGCTAGGATATATACTTATAACTTGATTCAATTTTTAATAGAACATACCCGTAAAATGTATAATTACTTGTCATTATTGGCATAGTATCTATAGCGATATTACTATATATACAGACCTTAAAACCGGGCTTTGAAATGTGCAAGTAATTTCAATTTTTTGAAAATTTAGTTACTGACTATTATTTTGGGGTAACGACGCTGTGCAATCAAAGCTTGTTAACCTAGAAAGCTGTGATGCAACGAACTGTGCAGTAATTTTACTAGGGATATTAAAAAAACGTTTTGCTTTTTTACCTATGCATTTAATTTCAATTACTTATCGAGTTGTTGGATCGGCGTTGTTCTCTCTCGACATTCGTAATTCAAGTGGACCACATGATATATCGGCAGTTGCGCTGAAGATGTGTGCTCCCTAGTTGTTGTATGTATTGATGCGCCTTTTAAGATTTTGTACTCCATTCGTTCGTACTCTTTTCAACAGGTGCACATCGCAATTTATTATGCGGGGAATGTATAAGCATAGCCTTTGTTTTATCCGCGTTCAATATCAATCCGACGTCATGCGACCACTTACAGAGCATATCAAAGTTGTGTTGCAGCTTACGCTCAGCGTAAAACAGATCTCTGTCAGCCACAACTATACAAGTGTCATCAGCAAACTGGTACACTGACTTAACTTGTGTATTCAATTAGATGGGCACACACATCGAAATAGCGTCGGTGCGTGTGTCAAACATCCCAAAAATTTATTTCCCATTATAACAATATATTTACTAACCACGTCTAAACTTCTCCGATGTGCTCGTATATGTTTGCATTAATTTAAAAAGCCATGATAGTTATTTGTTTGCTGGCCTAGTCCAGAAAATAAATATGGAATTCGATTATTAACGGGAAATGAAAAAATAAAATATCTATTGTACTAGATGATGTTCAACATTTCATATAGCACTATTAAGATCATTTTTTATGACCCTACAAAGTAATGTGTGTGTACGTAGATTATTCCTTTCTACGTTGTATGAAAAAAGTCAAAAAGACAAGACATCCCTGGAAACTATTGTAAATCTATATATATATATCCCTGGAAACTATTGTAAATCTAATATATATATAGATTTACAATAGTTTCCAGGGATGTCTTGTCTTTTTGACTTTTTTCATACAACGTAGAAAGGAATAATCTACGTACACACACATTACTTTGTAGGGTCATAAAAAATGATCTTAATAGTGCTATATGAAATGTTGATATATATATATATTTGAGAAAATGTCTGTACATGGTTCGGTTGCTAAATTCGTATTGTATAGCAGGTTTAACCTGATAGCTCGTACAAGAAGTATATACTCCTTCATCAGTCATTGGTTTCCTAGCATCAGTAGTAAAATACTATTTATATCTTCTACAAGTTTCTAATAGACGGTAGTTCATCTTTGGGAACGAACCTATATACTGTAATGGTCAATCATTAAAATAAAAGTCGAGATATCCAATGGGTTAACTTCTGATATTTGCTCGTAAAATTATTTACTTGGCTTGCCTAACTGTTATAGCTAGGCGATTATTGCAGTTTTATGTCTTTTCCGTGCATAATGTTTAAGGAAAAAGATCAAATAAGTTCCAAGGCAAATAAAACTGATTCATGTGATATTGACAGTTGATTGTCTCGCTCGGACATAATGTTTCTTGGAACAAAACAGTCAACGATTATTAAAACATGTTATGTCTGCTGAACTGCGCCATTGATGAGTAATTAAAATTCATGTAATATGGATACCTGTATTTATTTTACAAGTATTTTAATACAGGTGACGTTTTTAAGTATGGCGTGATAGTAATTCACAGTTCTTCACATACAGTTGATTGGCTCGGAAATTACATTTCTTTGAACAAAATAGTCAACGATTATTAAACATGTTATGTCTGGTGAACTGCGCCATCGAGAGTAATTAAAATTCTTGTAAAATGGATAACTGTATTTATTTTACAAGTATTTTATTAGAGGTGATGTTTTTAAGTATGGCGTGATAGTAATTCACAATTCTTCACATTGACAGTTGATTGGCTCGGAAATTATGTTTCTTGGAACAAAATAGTCAACATTTATTAAACATGTTATGTCTGCTGAACTGCGCCATTGATGAGTAATTAAAATTCTTGTAAAATGAATACCTGTCTTTATTATACAAGTATTTTAATACAGATGTTTTTTTAAGTAGTGTGCGATAGTAAACCTCAGTTTTACGAGAAAGTAAACAAGGAATACTCGAGAAATACTCGGGAGCCGATTCCAACATCTTTGCCACGAGATTTTTAAATTATGTCACTTTTTCGGAAATTATGTTGTATGTTATATGTATGTACATAAAACGGGACTTTAGTAAAGAAAATATGACAAAATTTAAGAATCATTTAATTTCAATAAATTTTAATGACATTTATAATTTATCAAATCCTAACATAGCTTATAATAATTTCTTTAATATATTTCAATTACTTTACAATTTATGTTTTCCTATTATTAAAAATAAACATTTCGAAAAATCCGAAATGGATAATTAAAAAATGCTCCTCGCGAAAAAGGGAGATGCTCTGGAATCTCATAAAATCTCCTAACGTCCACAATAAAGAAAAGTTTAAGATTTATACTAAGCGATTAAAAACAATTATTAAAAAAACCAAAAAAGCACAAAATGACTACTTTATTAAAACATCGGAAAATAAATCTAAGGCAACATGGAAGGTAATAAATGACAATAAATATAAACTATCTAAAGAAACTATCCAAAATATTAAAATAAATGGTAAAATTATATCTAACCCTATAGAGATAACCCGAGCATTTAATAATCATTTTGTTGATCATATACAACCGATTTCAGCCAGTCGAAGATATAAAACCATCAAAACATCTGTCAAATCAAGTAAATCGTTCTTTATCCCACCAACTACACCATACGAAATATTAAAACATATTAGATCATTAAAAAATACCAATAGTACAGGCTTTGATGACATATCCACTAAAGTAATAAAATATGTGTCTGCCCAAATAGCACCAATATTATGCTATATTATTAATTTGTGCATAGAGACGGGTATCTTTCCAGATAAATTAAAACATACAATAATTAAACCAGTTTTTAAAAAGGATGACAAAGAAGACATAAAAAACTACAGACCCATAGCACTCATCCCCATCTTTTCAAAAATAATTGAGAAAGCTATCTACGATAGATTATACTGGGTGGCGCAATAGAACGTGCAATTTTTAAAAAAATATTAAAAATTAATACAAAAGATATAGTTAAAATAAAAATGAGGCATTGTAATGTTATAATTGATTTATTTTTTAAAAATTACATCATCCAAATGATGACCTTCTCTACGACGGCACTCCTCTAACCGCAAACGGAAATTATTGAAAACTTTCTTCAATAATGTTGGTGTAATTGCTGCCATTTGACCACGGATATTCTCTTTGAGCTGATCGATATTCTTCGGATTATTGCTATAAACTTTGTGTTTGAGGCATCCCCACAAAAAAAAGTCAGGACGCTTTAAGTCTGGACTACGTGGGGACCATGGGATATCACCTCTTTTCGAAATCAGTTTGCCAGGGAACATCTGTTTCACAACCGCCATGGAGTCGTTTGAAGTGTGACAGGTAGCTCTATCTTGCAGAAACCAAGTTTTGAATTCACTATTCTTGATTAACTGTTCTGTATTAACAGTGACGTTTTGCCCTCGCGTATTTTCAAAGAACAAAGGACCAATTATTCCTTTGCCAGAGATTGCGGCCCATACTGTCACTTTAGAACTGCAGTGGTTTCTGGTGTTTGAGTTTGGGATTCTCACTGTGCCAGAAACGACAATTTTGACGGTTTACGAAACCATTGATATGAAAATGGGCCTCATCAGAGAAAAGGATGTTGTCAAAATTGGAAAATTGATTAAGCATTTCATTAGCAAATGCGAGCCTTGCTATGTGATCAGATTCTTTCAATTCTTGTGTTAATTGCAGCTTGTATGGATGCAGTTTAAAATTCGTTGCAAACTTCATCGCGATACTTGTAAGACCGACGATCTCTTGCGAGTTGACATTTGTGGATTTTCTTGTACCGACTGCATAACTCTCTCAATATTGGCTTCGGTCCTAGATGTTCTTGGACGATCTTTTGCTTCTGGTTTAAACGTTGAACCGGTTTCTTCGAAACGCTTCACCCATATTTTAATCAAATTAGCACTCGGAGCTTCACTAATTCGCTGTAGTCCATATTCGGAACAATATAGTCGCCTAGTAACGATGTATGAACGAGAGTTCTCGTAAAATGCGCGTACGCAAAATGCGCGACACTTCCCTTCGAAGTGAGTCATAGCGACTAAAACTCCATGAGTCCGCCTACCAAACGATGTAGGGTCCCCCCCCCCCCCCACCCGCGCGCTCTCTACCCCGCGAAAAAAGATGATGCAATATGAACGTTCTATTGCGCCAACCTGTACTATTATTTTGAAACCAATAACATTTTAGCTGAGCAACAACACGGTTATAGGAAAAATAAAACAATAGATAAAGCAATCCATAATTTCCTACATAAAGTGATGACCAACGTTGACAATAAATTAAATGTTAGTGCGTTATATATAGACTTATCAAAAGCTTTTGACTGTGTGGATCATAAGATCTTGATCAGTAAATTGAACGACTATGGAGTGAGAGGAAATGTTGCCGAGCTCAAAAAATCATATTTAAGCAATAGGCAACAATATACTGTCATTGAAAAAATTAACCCAAAAACAAAAACGGCCACTAAGTACACATTAGAACCTAGAACAGTGCTGTTAGGAGTCCCCCAGGGTAGTATCTTAGGACCACTGCTGTTTATCATCTACATTAATGACTTTCCAAATTCAATAAAGCATTCAACATCACTGTTTGCGAACGATAGCACAATAACTTTTATTGGAAATGAAAAGATATCACTTGAATCGGATATCAAAAGCACTATAACTGATATCATTGACTGGATGAAACAAAATAATCTTGACAAGACAAAAATCATGACATTTGGAATTCATAGGAGACAAACATTACTTTTAGACATTAATTACAACGGTAAAATGATTGAATAAATTAAAGTTACAAAATTTTTAAGACTAAATATTGATTCAAATTTGAATTGGAAGACGCATATTGAGAAAGTTTGTTTAAAACTAAATAAGTTTTCATTGGCTCTTTATATGCTCTCAAAAGACGTTAGTCAAACAGCCGTACTGACAGCCTACCATGCATACGTTACATCGACTTTACAATACGCAATAATCTTTTGAGGCAATTCGACGGATAAAGATCGAGCTTTCAAAGCTCAAAAGACATGTTTGAGATCTATTTGTAACCTGCACCAAAGAGACAGTTGCCAACCATATATTATTAAACATAAAATTCTTACCTTGCCTTGCTTATATATATTAAATTGTATTTTATTAATTAAAGGTAACGCTCACCTTTTTAACTTTATACCAGGTGCCCGAAATAATCATAAGGTTAAAATTCCAATGTCAAAATCTAAAATGTACCACAGCAGCGTCTTTGTAATGGCACCAAAGCTGTATAACAAGTTACCTAAACAGATACTAGAAATTGTAAACTATTACGCTTTCAAGAAAAAAATCAAAGACATCCTATTGAACAGCGCTTATTATAGTATTAAGGAATTCTTAGATGAAAATTTCCATATTTAATCAAAATAAAATTTTATTATAAATCTAATAAAAAAATATAATTATTAATTCACATGACATAATATATAAATAAGTAAATTTTGACATAATCAATAAATTTAATTTTATTATTGTAATAATGGTTAGATGGCAACAAAACAAATTTTAATACTACACAATATTATTTAATTATATTTCTGTTTGCTTCCTATTTTGTTGCCTTGCTTTCTTTAAATATTTGCATGCCTAAAAATATAAGGTGAACATATTGTAACTTTCTGTAACAAACCATCTTTGTAAACTCATGTTCTAGCAAATAAATGATATTGATTGATTGATTTTCAAAGATATTTTGGACAGCATGGGTTCGCATTGTGCTTTGCATTATTTTTCCATCTGAATAAAAAGTGAATTGTGGGGACTAATGAGATATGGAATATTCAATTAAATATATTTTACCCAAATAAAAATTAGTTCCGTTACGTTACGTTACATTAGGTATGCCTTTTGGTTGTTGAGCATTTTATGCGGGAGAACAGGACGGGTCCCGACCGATTGGAGACGCGCAGTCTCGTGCCCTTGTATAAATGCAAAGGATCACGTATAGGCTGTGCCAACTATAGAGACATCAATTTGATCAGCTTGCTAAGCTGATAAAACTGATGGCTAAAGTGTATGGTAAAAATAAACCAATTTAGTATGGCAGACAGAACACTGTTTACCTTGTCAATATTTTCGCACCAGTTTGCTGATAATACTTCTTTAATTTTTAATGTTACTTACATTACAAATTAAATAGCTATCATCAGCAATATGCGATAGAGCAATATGCTCCAGGGGTAACAAAAGAGCATAACGCTGCGAGTAATTCAGAGAAAGCGCAGCACACCTTTCGATACGTGAACGACTCATCACGTGGGCGTGGCCCTCTACTAACAGTGTTTGGCATTTCAGGGGTCCATCCAGTGAGTGGCGAGCCATCACATTCCAGAAATGTCGACCAGATACATGGGGCACACTATAAGTTTTTCACTTCTAGCTAATCGGAACTATTTGAATTTCGAATTTTATATTTTTTGAAACGTTGCAACCTACTTACTAATAAAAAAAAAAAATAATTGGCGGGAAATCATTTGTAAATTGTTTTTTATCACACATCAAAGTTCTACGTACGCAACGAAAATGGAATTGAGTCGAAAAGATTATAGAGCGATGATTTTTTATGATTTTAAAAGATCTCTCTCTCCGCAAGACTGTGCTGCTCGTCTTCAAAATGCTTTTGGGAGAGAAGCACCTTCTTTAAGCACCGTGCGGCGATAGTTTGCTGAATTTGAGAGAGGTCGAGTTTCTTTACATGACAATTTTGGTGAAGGGCGGCCTTTAACTGCCGTCAACGTAAATAATGTGGCTACTGTTAAGCGGCTAATTGAAGAAAACCCGCGGATTACCTATGAGACAATTCGAGAACTACCTATTGGGGATTGGTATGAGCCGAATTCAAAAAAATTTACACGAAGAATTGAAAGTTCGGAAACTTTGTTGTCGTTAGATCCCTCATGATTTGACAGCGGCGCAGAAGCGGGCTCGCGTGGAATGGTGCTCACAGATGCTACTGAAGTGCGACCACGGACATTCTAATGCTGTGTAATGACATTGTCACAGGAGACGAAACGTGGATTTATTGTTTTGAACCCGAAAAAAAACAGCAATCTTGTGAATGGGTGTTTGAAAATGAGAACAGGCCAACAAAAGTGAGACAGGCGAGAAACGTTGGTAAAAAAATGATCGCGTTTTTTTTCTCAGCTACAGGTCCCATCTGCACAATTCCACTTGAAGATCAAAAGAGTGTTAATGCCGAGTGGTATTCTACCATTTGTTTACCCAGGGTGTTAGAAAAAGTTCGCGAAAGACGACCAAAAAGCCGCGTTCTCCTACATCATGACAACGCTTCTTCACACACGGCCAACAAAACAAAGTCATTTTTAACTTCCGAAAAAGTACTCGTTACCCATCCTGCGCATAGCCCCGACCTAGCACCCTGTGATTTGTATTTTCCCCAAAATCAAAGATTTGATGAGAGGTTTCACTTTTACCAACTCCGAAGAGGCAGTGATAGCGTTCAATCAGCACGTAGAAAACATGCCTTCAGATCTGTGGTCCAACTGTTTTAAAAAATGGTTCGATCGCATGAAAAAATGTTTAAAATGTAAAGGAGAGTTATTTTGAAAAGCAATAAACATAATATTTTGGTTATAACATGTTGTTTTTTTAAGTTACGCAAAACTTACAGTGTGACCTACGTATAATAGATATATCTAATCGTTATATCTGATCGCTATTTCTGGCAGGTGATGCCGCGCCACTCAATGGATCGACCGCCGAAGTACCAGTCGTCCACCCATTTTCTGGAATAGCACAGTATCAATTTCCCTCCAGATCTCATTACAATAGCCCAATAATTTGCCACACATTCGCAATAGTCCCAATACCTGCCGAGACTTGCTCATATATACACATAATATTGTTATATTGGCATCCCTAGTTATTACGGCGCATATACAAAATTACATTAACCTTCACAAAGGGGAAACGACGCGTTGAATCTATATCCTATCAAAAGACCGGAGTTAAATCCGTGAATATGGAAAAACAATGTAAACTACCTTTAGGTAAATACATGTAAGTAGTTTAGATGCGACCCAGCCATCAGTGAGACAGTCCCGCATCTGTTGTTCGAGTGCCCTGAGTTCGGATTAGCAAGATACAATCTGGAACATAAACTAGATTGCAAAATTGCAGAGGACAGCGTGCGTGAGCTGATGCGGTGCGAAAATAGAGACACATTCTTAGATTACTGTAATAAGATAGCAATAATAGTAATAAATAGAAACAAAACATAAGAATAGCACATAAGTTATGCCAGTAAGATATTTTGATAAATATCAAAAATCAGCATGAATAAATTAAAGATAATAGTGACTAAGAATTAGAATAATAAGTAAGTAATATTAAGAGAATTTAAGTGGAACAAATATCCCAAATGTAATAGAAAAAGAAATAGATAATAAGATAGACAAGCAAAAATTTTTAAAAATGAAAATTAAAATTGCCTGTTGTTGTAGTCCCCTAATTACCGAGTAATGACAACAATTAGCTAGCATAGGTGCATAGGTACAGTGGGAGTCCCGCCCACACAGGAATAAAAGGTGAAGAATGCAAGAAAGAACAAGAATGTAGAAAGAAAGTGCGAGAGGCAAGAAAGATAGAACTGGAATGAAAGAGAATCAGTGAACATAGGCTCCGATTATGTTGGAGGAGATTAGGAAAAAAAAAGTAGTTTAGATGTGCCCTGTATATTATTTATCGTTATGATTTCCTATATCCGAAGGTTATTTGGTAAAGATTTATTTGTGTTACTTATGTTACTCTATGTATAATTATTTCATTCGGTGCAATAAAGCGTACCTATTGTATAGTGAAATAGCCGGTACACAAAGGACAAACATAAAATTCTCTTGATTTTATATAACGAAAAGAGTACATTATTCTGGCCACAAGTCACCACGTTATTAACAAGGTTTACACTGACAACAAACATTGTTCGCGTAATCAGCTGTTTTGTATTCAGCAGTCGAGCTCTTTGTAATCATGACCAGTCGTAAACTGTAACGATATCTGATTTTATCTTCGCTCAACATTTATAATATTCAGGATAAGCCACAGCGAGCTTATAACCTAGTTTTAATTTTCAACAAAAACATTAACGTTTTCGCGTATTTAAATGTAACAGAAAATGGAAAATATGAGGTTTATAATACGACGGAAGTCGAGTGCATTTCCAGATATAGTACTTTTTACTTTATTACGAACTAGGTATTTCCTGTGGTACCGCATATGTCAACGCTATCTCGTTAACCCGAAATATTTCTGGATTATAGATAAACTACGACTTCGATGACTTTATTATTAGTTATTCTACTTTAACACCTACGTTCGTAATGTTTCATCGTTATGCATGGTACAATAACTGAATCCCCGCTCAAACTATGAACAGACAACAGAATAGACAAATATTCTCAAAGATGACAATCAAGCGTGTCTGATGGTAAACAGGTACTGTATTCTAAGGACGCTTGGAACACCAAGGATAACGCTCCAGCGTTACCACTCTGTAAAATATAAATAAATAAATAAAATCGGCCAAGTGCGAGTCGGACTCGCGCACGAAGGGTTCCGTACCATTATCTATAAAAAGGACAAAAAAATCACGTTTGTTGTATGGGAGCCCCTTTAAATATTTATTTTATTCTATTTTTTAGTATTTGTTGTTATAGCGGCAACAGAAATACATCATCTGTGAAAATTTCAACTGTCTAGCTATCACGGTTCATGAGATACAGCCTGGTGACAGACGGACGGACGGACGGACGGACGGACAGCGGAGCCTCAGTAATAGGGTTCCGTTTTACCCTTTGGGTACGGAACCCTAACAAACCTGACTAATGACAAAAATAAACGAGATGGGCGAAATAACTGGATAGACATAGTTGTACTTATATATGAAACTTTTGCATACTTTATGATTACTACATTCTTTTCTTTATTATTTAATTATTACTTATTCTTTTTTCTTTATAATTACTAATTATTTTAATTCTGCTTTTCATGTCGTTTCGGTGATACATTTTCTTAATAGTTTATATAAATACTTGAAGTCAAGTGAAAGAGGTGAATGGATATATTTGCTATTGCTATCGGCGGGTGTTACGAAATGTATTAATTAAATTAAATACATATCATTTACACTACAAGCACTGATTGCTCAGTGGATAAGAACATGCCTATTGGCCAACTGGTCCCCGGTTTGAATCCTGGCGGAAGCATGTACCACTAAATTCGTGTTTTTGGATTTATCATTTGCTCGGCGGTGAAAGAAAACATCTCGAGGAAGCGTGAGGAAGAAATTATATTTCGAAAGACGTGTGACCTAACCTAAGAAATGGTCTGGTTTTCCCTCTGGGTTATAGAGGTCTGATAGCAGTCGGTCCATGTAAAAATACGTATCTACGCCATATCTGGATATACTGGATTAGGAAATGGAATTGATTAGCAAACGGGATAACGCTAAGAAAATTTACTTCCTTATTTACTTAAGAACATAGAGAACATAACTAAGAACAATTCCCTCGCAGGGTAGATAGGAACTGAGCGCTACTTGACACGATTTTCACACAACTTGCTCGCTGTATGACATTCATAGATCTTTCCCTTGAAACGATTGTGTACTTTCTGAATAAGTCATGAAAGCTTGGCAGGACAAAGATTTATTTAATTTTTGGAATTGATTAAACAAGTCATTATCACTAAGAAGCCATTAATGTTAAAAAAGTGAGTGAGATGAGTATGGACCGAATTATGCGTTCGGTTCACTCTGCCAACACTGCAAGAGACTTGGTTTGAAGATATGGATAGATAGTAATAGACGCAGAATTCTCATAAACACAGAATTCACTCCTTCCCATTTGTATTTCGCGACCACTTTAACACGTCTTCATTTTGAAGCTGAAAATCTTATTGTACAGTGTTCACTTCTCTCATTCCACTTTTTATTATCTACAAGTATTTCGCTAATAGACTTGTTTAAAATAAGTGCTTATTCTAATTCTAATAGGTTTTGCGAATTACTTCTTCTATCTTTCATGTAAGTTTGCGCCAATTGTTTCTTATAACTTGATTACCTATCGTGTTTGTAAGTCAAATTAATTCATGCTATATGCCAAATTTACGCTTACGTGCTATAATCAAATTCGGATTAAATGTAGTGCAAACTCGAAGATAAACGTTGGACTAAAGATTTAATTATTGTATTACGTAAAAGCTCCATGGTAAAAACTGTTATAGATGCAACCAACAAATTAAGTTTTATTATACAACGTAAACAGGCACACAACTATGTGGCTTACCTGATATAAAGTGGTTATCATAGCCTGAGAATGCCTGTGATACAGGACGGATAGCTATCTTATTACCTCCCTGCTTCTAACACAATAATTTCAAGCTCAATGGTAACCACACTTACTTGCAGGAACACGAAACCTACAAGGAGTTGTTAATTGGATACGGTTTCATGTGAGCTGGAATTTCTTGGGGCTGATTTGATGTGTCTGTCGCTATTTAACACGAATATAGAACACACACACACACTACGAAGTACGAATCACTTTAGAACCGTGTGCACCGCAACCAACACTGTTGACTGCAATTCTGGACTCAAACCGCACAGACGCGTGGATTAGGGCGTCTCCCGGAGGCGACGCGCACCGATCTGCCCTCGTCGGTGCAGAATTAGATGCATGCGGCGGTGGGAGCCGCCACCTACCATGCAACGCCCAACCCCAACCAGGTCGTATAGGCATAAGAAATGTGAGAGGTGGATTAAAAGATAAGATGAATGCGTTGATGAATGTGTTGTTGTAATGAACGAGAGATACCTAGATGATTTGTGTGTGTCAGAGACCAAGTGAAAGGGAAGCGACACCGAAGTACTGCCCGGTGGCTTAATGGCCCTGTCGTCCAGGGTGAACCAGGACGATCATGCCAGCGCTGGTGTAGGTGTCATGCTCTCATCTTGCTTGGCCGCGCTTGTGTGAATGAGTACGTTTTAGTAGGTTCAATACTTCTCTGGGTTAAGATAAAACTGGAGATTACGTGAGTCTTTTTGGTTGCAGCATATGCTCCTGTGCTGCATGTATCCCCAGGAGCTCGAGAAGTTTTGGGAGAGCTAAGAGGCTGTTCTGGATTTGGCTGAAGCGAATCAACTGATAATTATGTGTGGTGACCTAAATGGATGTGTCGGGACCAAGCGAAGCAGTTATGAGGCTGTGCTTGGTCCATGCATAGGTAAGAGAGTGAACGATTGGAACGAAACCTCCTTGTGTCGAAGACGTTTTAATTTTCTGAATGTAAATGGATTGCCACAAATACCCTACACCTGAGTTAATAGTATTGTTATATTTAAAATCTTTTTTTCCAGTACTAGATGGAGTTTTCAAATGTGTCAAGCCAGACAATTTAAGTCATAACTACGTCACCATGGTGTAATCTGAGTCCATGCAGAGGTAAGAGAGTGAACGATTGGAATGAAACCTCCTTGTGTCGAAGACGTTCTTCCATCACAAGGATATTCACAATTAGACATGGAGACGTAATGAACAGAAAAGTGTGATTGATTTGATTTTGATAGATGGACGTCTCCGAAAGTCGTTACAAGGTCCTGCAAAGATACAAGAGCATTCAGAAGTCTCACTCTTGAAACGGACTACTATCTGGTGATAAGCCGGTTTGTGGGCCTTTTCAAGTAGCATTCTTGCTAACACTCAGGAAGTATTGGAACGGTGAAGATAATATTTTAAAGAAATGTATGATTATATCCAGGAAGCTGGCACTATGAATAAGTCTGTGACTGTCTCGGCAGTGCCAGCGTACCATGAAGACATTACTATGGATAAGATTGAATGGTTGATACTAAGTTTGATAAATGGAAAGTCAGTGGGAATCGATACGGTTATAGCTGAGATGATCAAAATAGATGACACCTACATTAGGGACGTCTTCTGTTTTGAGCAAATTATGCTGGAGAACCGGAAGGGTCCCGACCTATTGGAAACGCACAGCCATCATGTCCTTGTATAAAGGCAAAGGTTCACGTATGGACTGCCCCAACTATATGGCAAACAGTTTGATCAGCTTAGCAGCTAAAATGAATGGAAAAATCATTGGAGAAAAACCTTCACCAAGTCTCCATTAAGGTTTTAAACAGTCGTCGATGGACTATACATAAATAAAAATATGACAATCCGTTCACAAATACAACATAAGCATAAAGAAATATCGTTATCGATTTCTTCATATAACTTATAAAGTTATTATCACTTCTTCCCTAAATTTATTCAGAACTAAATTTGGGACTTCGTCAATAGAATACTGTTTGAATTATTCAAATCGGGTAAGCTGCTCTCGAGTTATCGGTGTACATACATAAAACAAAGAAACACCCGTGATGAACATGGAACTTTCTCATTTTTTTAAATATTATACGAGTATATAAACTAACTAAATGTGTATGTAAAGATTTTTAATTACTGTAATGTACAATTATTAGTGATATTGATCACTTTTTTTTCATATACGATGTCGGGAGACCTACAAGTATACGGCCCACCTGATTTCAAGCGATTATCGTAGCCTATAATGCAACTCTTTACGAGCTTATTGGTGATCTCACTAGCAGGAACGCAACAACCCTCCCTGGAGTTGTTATTTGGCTCCGGTATTCTGTGAGGTGGGCACCATTACCTTTCTTAAAAACATGCAGATTAAGACAAACAATGTTTATACGTGCTACTGTTTATGCTATATGAAAGCGAACCCGTGTTGCGTTTGTGTCAAAATAGCGTTACTAACCTTATCATTCATAAGAAAATCAAATAATATTTAAGTATGTAGATATTATCTAAACTTAAATACAAAATGTTCTTTAGCAACAACATGTTCCCTATAACATTAACTTTGGTAGTGTTTTGGTAAAATATATACTGTGGAGGACTGCACAATGTGAACTTTCTATCTCTCTACCTAAAACGTTTTAATTTTCTGAATGTAAATGGATTGCCACAAATACCGTACACCTGTATTAGTAGTTTTGTTATATTTAAAATCTTTTTTTCCAGTACTAGATGGAGTTTTCAAATGTGTCAAGCCAGACAATTTAAGTCATAACTACGTCGCCACGGTGTAATCTGAGTCAGCTGCCGCGTCTGTTAGCCGCTGTATATCTACGTTATGCGACAGTTATTTTAGTTGGAGACCTGAAATAGCCCTCGAGTGAATAACCAGCGATGTGATCTTATACTGGGCTTATAATAGTACAGGATTTTATATACCGCCCATTGTCATCTGTTGTTTAATGATGTAATGTGACAGAATAAAATAAGCACAGGCAAGTGCATGAAGGGTCACGCCCAATGTACGCATATTTAATTTTTTTCACGTATTAATTTTTTTTTCCTATATCCGAAGAGGGCTTACAATTGACACTATCAAAAATGAGTTCTTTAAAGCTATTTCACTAACGCAATATATTTTAAAGATCTATTCAACTATACCCCACACCATGGGTTAGACGAGGAAAAAAACATCCGCATCTTACGTGTAGAGGACCTCCTCTCCACGTAAGGTGCGGATGTGACCCTAAATATTTTTTTTCATAGAGTCTAATATTATATTAAAAAATTGAAATTTGGTAGAAGAGTTTTCTGTTTGTGTTTTGAGGTAAAATAATAAGGGATATCTGTAATTGAACCCCCCAAAGGTTCGTTTTCAAATCCGAATCGTGTATGTACCTATCATGTATGTTATTTTTAGCATTATATCCCAAAGGGTGTCAAGTATAGATAAATATTGTGAAATAAACTAAAAGTTGTAACTACTGAGGCTAGAAATAGGAAAGTAAGAGAAGGAATAATTACTCGTAGTAACTGGATAAAAGATAGCAGAGAGGGAAAACTTTGTAAATATCTTGTCATGACTGCAACAGAAGAGTGTAATTGGTAAAAGGCGATATATACACAGGCTTTGCCGGTACAGGTGGATAACACCTAGTACCTAATTAATATCAGATAAAACTATTATATCCCTAATTCCTAATATATACTTAGAAAATTTACAAAAACCTTTTATTTTTATACCCATTATAGTAATTTGAGTGGAAATACCGGAACCTTCCTAAATGTATCTCGTAAATTAGGGTTGTATCATCGGGTCGGGCAAAAGGTTAAGCGGCGGATCAGAAAACGCGTTAGGTTGAAATCGTGTTCTGAGAACTTTCGAAATAAATTTTTATTTTTTTTTACATGGATCTAAAATACACAATTGACGAATATTTTTTACGAGTTATATTAGCTTACGTTAATATCGTATACGTACGTTTAAATCATGAGTACCGATGTCGTTAAAGTTTTAACTGCATTTAATTTCTATAAACAGCAATCGGGAGTCGCATATTTTCCATCCAAAAATATTTTTGAAGTGAAAACTTCTTTAGCGGTGTTTTGCATTTTTTGGGATGAGTAAAAAATGTTAAACTCGCGTCAGGACACAAAGTTCTCACTTTCGAAATAAATTTTTCATTTTTTTTATATGGATCTAAAATACACAATTGACGAATACTTTTTACGAGTTATATTAGCTTACGTTAATATCGTGTACGTACGTTTAAATCATGAGTACCGATGTCGTTAAAGTTTTAACTGCATTTAATTTCAATAAACAGCAATCGGGTGTCGCATATTTTCCATCCAAAAATATTTTTGAAGTGAAAACTTCTTTAGCTGCTTTGTGCATTTTTTAGGATAAGTAAAAAATGTTAAACTCGCGTCAGGACATGTGACCCTGACCGTAAGATTTTGGTGAGAATTAGAACTCAAGTTCGCTGTAGCGCTAAAATATTAGTTCCCTCTAATTAAACAATTAAAACATAAAGCGCGAGATCGTTCATAGGGCATTATTTTCTCGTGACCAAAATGTTGTAAGCGCATGAAATTGTTGGCGTTTACGCTTTCGTTCAACGTAGTTTATCAACATCGCAGTTTGGTTTAAGCGGCGCAGGGCGCTTGCGCGAGTGTGCGTGTGTGTTTGAGTTTTAAAAATTGGCGAATATGATGATGGTGAAAGAATCATTGAAATTATGGATGAAAGTTGATTTTTCTGAGGGGTAAACTTTTAATGTTAAATAATTGTAATAGTTCTGAAGTGTTAGATTTTTAATATAATATAAATTGTCATGTTTGTGTACGATAAGTGAATATTGTATTTTACCACATACATGATAGTACTTTTATACTGATAAATAAAGCAATTTATGTGAAATTATTCCCTAACCATTCCAAAATATTCAAAAATGCACAACGTTAATGTTCAAGTTTTCACTTCTGCCGGCACTCCCGGAGTGCAATTATTTTTTTAAGTGAAAACTTCTTTAGCTGCTTTGTGCATTTTTTGGGATAAGTAAAAAATGTTAAACTCGCGTCAGGACACGTGACCCTGACCGTAAGATGTTGGTGAGAATTAGAACTCAAGTTCGCTGCAGCGCTAAAATATTAGTTCCCTCTAATTAAACAATTAAAACATAAAGCGCGAGATCGTTCATAGGGCATTATTTTCTCGTGACCAAAATGTTGTAAGCGCATGAAATTGTTGGCGTTTACGCTTTCGTTCAACGTAGTTTATCAACATCGCAGTTTGGTTTAAGCGGCGCAGGGCGCTTGCGCGAGTGTGCGTGTGTGTTTGAGTTTTAAAAATTGGCGAATATGATGATGGTGAAAGAATCATTGAAATTATGGATGAAAGTTGATTTTTCTGAGGGGTAAACTTTTAATGTTAAATAATTGTAATAGTTCTGAAGTGTTAGATTTTTAATATAATATAAATTGTCATGTTTGTGTACGATAAGTGAATATTGTATTTTACCACATACATGATAGTACTTTTATACTGATAAATAAAGCAATTTATGTGAAATTATTCCCTAACCATTCCAAAATATTCAAAAATGCACAACGTTAATGTTCAAGTTTTCACTTCTGCCGGCACTCCCGGAGTGCAATTATTTTTTTAAGTGAAAACTTCTTTAGCTGCTTTGTGCATTTTTTGGGATAAGTAAAAAATGTTAAACTCGCGTCAGGACACGTGACCCTGACCGTAAGATGTTGGTGAGAATTAGAACTTAAGTTCGCTGCTGCGCTAAAATATTAGTTCCCTCTAATTAAACAATTATAACATGAAGCGCAAGATCGTTCATAGGACATTATTTTCTCGCGACCAAAACGTTGTAAGCGCCATGAAATTGTTGGCGTTTACGCGTTTCGTTCAACGTAGTTTATCAACATCGCCGTTTGGTTTAAGCGGCGCAGGGCGCTTGCGCGAGTGTGCGTGTGTGTTTGAGTTTTAGAGATTGGCGATGATGATGGTGAAAAGTCGTTGAAATTATGGACGAAAGTTGATTTTTCTTAGAGATAAATTTTTAATTTTTAATGTAAAATAATTGTAATAGTTCTGAAGTGTTAAATTTTTAATGTAATATATATTGTCATGTTTGTGTACGATAGCGCAATAAATGAATATTGTATTTTACCACATACATGATAGTACTTTTATACTGATAAATAAAGCAATTCGTGCGAAATTATTCCCTAACCATTCCAAAATATTCAAAAATGCACAACGTTAATGTTCAAGTTTTCACTTCTGCCGGCACTCCCGGAGAGCAACCCGTTTTTTTAAACCAGTTCTATCCTTGAGATGATTTAAAAACGCGTTCATAGGAGACTATGTGTATGGAAACGATTTTCCACACTAGGAAGAATGAAAGAAATTAAAGTAGGCTTGAAAGAAATTAGGTGTACAGAATAATGAAACAAAACCTCAACTCAAAAGATGACGGTCATAATCTAATATATCGCTTTACTAAAGACCTTTCATTTCAAACATTACAGCCGATACTACATCTCCAAATAAAAATACCAACACTTATATTGGAACATAGACGATGAAACTCTATTCAAAATAAAACAATGCGCGTTAAAACATTATGATATCCTGATTTTTGCATTACGACAAATAAAATAATATGATACAGACAGATCTATTACCAAAATCATAAAACTAGTATTTCATGGTCAAAATATCGTACAAAACACCCCTCAAATCACTCAAGAAACATTTAACGTTCCTTTGTAGCAATAAATGTCGTTTACCATTGATATAAAGAGCGCTCCATAGATAGACGTTATATTGTACACTTGGTGCCCATTTCGTAAATTAACTTTCTCTCATTTCGTTGGAGGGCCTCTGAATTGAAGCAAACTGTAATCTACTTAGGGTGAATTCACATTGAATTTGCAGAACGGCCGGCAAGCAGTGGTCAGTAGGTCCGTTACACGTACTGTGCACATAGCCGCTTAAGGGGGCGCAGAGCTTTTGAAACGGACCCAGTTTAGGTATTTTATGCGGTTCATCTATGTGTGCTTTTTTTTTATATACCACTAAGGTGGCAATCAATCATACGGCCTGCCTGATGTTAAACAGTCACCGTAGCCTATGGACATTTGCAACACCAGGGGCGTCACTCATGCATTGCTGACCCTCTAAAAACCTCTTCACGCATTTCTTGAAGAACTTCATGTTGTAGTCCCTTGGAAAACCCTCGGCTGGGAGCTCATTCCACATCTTGAGAGTTCTTGGAAGAAAACTTCTCTAGAACCGCACAGTACGCGACCATTGCAGTGCAAGCGTGTGAGAGTGAACTCCCCGCCGTCGGCGAGCGGTGCGGTTATAAAAATACGAGTAGCTGTCGGCAACATTTCGAACAACTCCTCCGAACACAACCCGTTGTACAATCGGTAGAACACACAAAGGGAGGCAAAGTCTCTCCTTAAAGTTAAGGGTTCAATACCGTGTGTAAGCTTAGGATTGTCGACAATTCTCACAGCTCGTCTCTGAATCGAAGCCTGCCTGAATTAGCGATTAGATATGATAGTTAATGCATCCGTTCTTCCCGCTTCTGTCATAAGCTCTGTACAAATAATTCCTACAGATTTCGTTACATAAATCTATAATTTTCGACACATTCGCAATATTCCCAGTATACTATAACATACC
The DNA here is from genome assembly GCA_947507595.1 of Pyralis farinalis. Classification (NCBI taxonomy): domain Eukaryota; kingdom Metazoa; phylum Arthropoda; class Insecta; order Lepidoptera; family Pyralidae; genus Pyralis; species Pyralis farinalis. The sequence continues at coordinate 22,503,174 of OX382270.1, forward strand.
CCTGAGCAGGTTCGCGGCCAGGAAGCGGGTCACGGCGGATACATCAATCTGCTCATTGCTGCTTTGGATTCGATTCTCCGCGTACGCCTATCAAATGGCCAGGATAAATACTCGTGATGTAAGAAAAAATAATAATGGCAAAAGCTAGTAATTACAATAATCTTTATTTGTTACTCCACGGCTATACAACAACGACCAGTTCTCCACCCCGACATGTTGAAAATATGTTAAAGTAACTACTAACAATTTAGTAAAAGTAAGCTTATTATTAAGGTTTATTCAGTTTGTGGTACCAAGGTCGCTGAAATATACTTCTCAGTATGTAATTTAAGAATGAATACTTGCAATGTCTAAGCCTAGTCCTTCAAAATGTGACCTACCAATACAGAAATTCTATAATAATACTGTGTTTCTTGAAATTACAGTAGACTCCAAATTACAAAGGGGCTCCCACATAAATAAACTTGCCGGTAAATTCTGCTCCGCTGTATATGCAGTTAGGAAAATCACATGATTGATGGATATCTCTACTTTCAAAAGTAGATAACAAAATCCACCGTTCCCGACAACAGTGTCGGGAACGGTGGATGATATTTTATATTATTTATTATTATATGATAGATAGATAGATTATTTATTATTATATGAAAGAGCTCGTCAAACCTGACAATATGTTAAAAAAACCACGTCAAAAATACTCTCTTTAAAAAGACTTATTATATAATTGATAAATAGGTCTATCTATCTATCTATAACTTCACGCCAAATCCCTTGCGGTGTAGGCAGGGAGAACCGAGCGCCACGTGACTCGATCCTTGCATATCTCACTCGCTTCTTTAACATTCATTGCTCTTCTCATGCAGGCTCGCCGGTTTCTAGGGCTCCTGACATCACCTTCTGATAGAACACGACCAATTTGGTCATGGTAGGTAAGTCTTGGCCTTCCTCGGCTCCTACATCCTTCCACATTTGCATTGTATATCTGCATCGTCATTCTTTCATCCTGCATTCTTTCTATATGTCCGAACCATCGGAGCATGCCTACTCTTACTTTAACACTGACGCTCTCTTTCAGACCAACTCTGTTTCTATATGAAATTTGATCTAACCTGCTTTGCGTGCTTCCGCCACCAATTAGTTCATGCGGCCTAGCGCCGGCCGGCACCCACCCACTACTGTTAGTACTTGGTACATGCCGACGCTGCCATAGCTGCTCCGGTAGTCTCTGCCTCGGCTGATGCGGTCGTCCGTCATCTGGAACAGAATCCGCATGCCCCCACCACCACCGTCGCTGCCACGACTGGCCTGGTCGTCGCTGCGACACGTGTTTCGCGTCTCCACGAGGCATCATCAGGCGTTGTATACGTTAATCGTAAGAATAACATGCTACAAGTTCTAACCATGTACCAAGCATGTACCAAGTACTAACAGTAGTGGGTGGGTGCCGGCCGGCGCTAGGCCGCATGAACTAATTGGTGGCGGAAGCACGCAAAGCAGGTTAGATCAAATTGCATATGGATTTGACTTTCGCAAAGTAACGCCTGAATCTATTAACTTTGTTTCTAACATCATCATTGCGAATACGATCTACAAGCCTTACGCCACAAATTTTGCGCAGCGCTCGCATTGCGACCGCGTTTATTCTACTTTCATGCTCTTTCTGCCATACTCAGCTCTCGCTTCCATAAGTAAGCATTGGGACCAGCACTGCATTATGTATAGCGAGTTGTGCCTTCTGATTCAAGTTTTTACTGCCAAGAAGTTTTCCCAACGCTCCATTCACACTATTCCCAGCACTCACTCGTCTTTCCACATCTGCGGTGTACCTTTTATCCCTGCTGAAAACGCATCCAAGATATACAATTTCATCCACTTGTTCCAACACTTCATCATCTACCGTAATCCTTTCATTAGTTCTGGATTCTTCTCTTTCAAATACATTATCTTTGTTTTCTTCGCATTCAGTGGTAAGCCTTTCTCCATACATTCGTCTTTCCTCGTTGTGACCAGTGTTTGCAAGTTAGATGGTGTATCTGCTAATAGAACGGCATCGTCTGCATACAGCAGACAGTTCACCACTAGGTCACCCATGCGCAATCCCACATTCGTTGACCTTATTCTCTACAGACAACTGTCGAGATACAGGATAAACAGCCTAGCAGATAGCATGCCACCCTATTAGACACCAATTTTGACATCAAACCAGGGTGACATGCCACCATCTATCCGCACACATGCTGAGCAATCATTGTAAGTGGACTGCACAGCACGGAGCAGTGAACCGTCAATCCCATATCTCGGCAATATGTCCCACAGTTCCTTTCGCACAACCCTATCAAATGCTTTCTCAAGATCCATAAAACCGCAGAAAACCTTCTGGTCTATGGCCAGATGCTTCTCCACGATATTGCGGAGGGAGAAAACTTCATCCGTACATCGCCTTCCATTTCGGAACTGATAAATAGGTAAGTGACAAAGACGTATGGAAATAATTCAGCACACTATCCTTTTCCTGACTTTAATTCTACCATTCAACATAATTATTGTACCAATATACCGACATGAATTTATTGTAATATCTAATTATCAATTTGAAAGGGATCTATATCGACAAGTTTCTTTCGCCATTTTTTCTTCACCAATGGTCATTTACGTAATGCTAGCAGGTTAAAAAAGAAAAACATAAGGGAATTGAATAAAATACAATAATCTTTAAATATAATCATATTAAAAAAAATTAAGACGTGTATAAGTGCCCGTGAGGTACTAATAATAACAAATAAAGATTTTTATATTATCTTTATCACATTAAACAACTCTTGGGATCGGTTTCTCAGGCACTAGGCTTGAAATAACATGACTTCCATCAAGAAATATATTAAATCAAAGATATCATATGTTAGAAGATTAACCCGCCCAGATGCATCAGGAACTAAGTTTCATAGAACATAAAAGGCATTTCAAGTGAAGTAGACACTTGTTCTAAACCCGCATATCCTGTACCCAAAAGACATGCAAGCACTTATCATATTTTCATTGAGATCAAGTTATTTTTTATTATTTGATTTTTTTTACAGTCCTTTAAACACAAATTAGCGTCGTATATTTTACTAAACGAAAATTTGACACCAAACCTTTTCTTTCTTCTCCAATTAATTTCAACTGTTGCAACTGTTGAAATAAATACATGACATCTACAACTCTATTCCCACTTATTTTGAACTCTTGTTTTCGTGTTCTATTATATAATCTTCTTCTGAAACTGGAGAATGATGTGTAGGTTGCTAAAAGATAAATACGAGTAAGTAAGTCATAAAATTAAACTAAATAAACGTATTATCTTATTTATCGGCCCAGTTTCATGTTCTTGAAAAGCACAGTGGTGCGCCGTACCTCTCTTAAAACATCCAGATCAAGACGAACAGACATGTTCACGCACACAAATGTTTGTCTTGTGTGGGGATCGAACCAACGAGTGTTGGTGTCAAAGTCGCGTGATTCACGACTGAGCCACCGAACTCGTCACTTATATATTTATTTACAAAGATTTTATTGCTAACATAAATCTTACACATTTTTCTGCATATAATACTTCTACTTGATGCAGAACTAACAAAGGCCTGCTGTAACTAGGACGCGAGATAATCCCAATATAAATTGAAATATTATAAGTTTATCAAGGTATCTTTTTTTTTATACAACGTCGTTGTATGTCTTGTATGCCTCAACAAGATCCCAGATCATGCCTCAACAAGATCCTCTACCTGATGTAAAGCGGTTACCTGCCTGCCTAGCCTGTAAAAGCTTGTTATAGATTAAGTATCACTCGTGCGATGCCACCTCTTCCGCTAACACAGCAATTCTTACTGGTAACATCACTCACGCGCAGAAACACGACAACCCGTTAGGGTGTACCCTACCTCTCTTAAAAATACTCAGACCAAGACAAACAGACACAACATACATGCACACAAATGTTTGCATGCAATTTGATATAACCTGCAAAGCATGTAAATTTGACTTTCGCAAAATAACGTCTGAATCTATTAACACAAATGTTTGTCCTGAACATCGAACCCAAGCGTTGGTGTCAAAGTCGCGTCATTCACGACTGAGCCACCGATCTCGTCAAAATTAAATAAATTAAGTTTGTCAAAAAAAAAAAAAATAATAATTTTAATATCGTATATACTAACTATTTATTGTATATATTTAAATATTTTAAATCATTAACCCTGTCTGGGATTCCGCACGTAGGATTCAACATTTTATTCACGCGGCGCACTAATTATTAAAAGTGAACTAAGATATTCTTTTGACATCGGCAAACAAACTTTTTTATTGTTTTTAGTTATCCTGATCCTGATTATTTAGAGGTAATTTGGTTTTTTTCTCTATCGAAGAAACTAAAACCAATCGTGTTTCTAAAATGTATGATTTATAGAATGAATCCTTAAATATCATATATATGAATTGCATAACTAAAAATTCAGTAATAATGATACAGCAAGGAACCAAATGAACACAATTATTTCGCTATTGCTTCGGCACCCCCTTAATCGCGCGCCGTAGCATGCAGCCGCAAGGCGTAGCCCGTAGCCGCAATACGTCCGCAGCATCGGTCCGATGCCGGCGCTCTGCCATGTCAGTTTATAAAGTACAGACTCAACGGTTAGCATTACCACAGTTTACGGGGATTACATCTCTCAACGACCCCACTGTTGTTTTATTGAGACGGAAAGTAAGCTTCATTAGTGTTCATGTAACATCATACATTATACAAAAATTATGATGATACATGAACACGAAAATATAGAACACATATTGTTTTTATGTGTGTGTAAGTTACACATAAAAACAAAATGTGTTCTATATTTTCGTGGAGGTTTCGTGTTTCCTTTCGTTAAGGTAGTTAAAGATAATTTTTACAATTAAGACGAGAAATGTTCATAATGGTTTCTGTTTTTTTTTGTCACATCATTGAGAAACTGTTTTATTATACTTTACACAAAACAAATAGTCTATCATATCTTTAAACAAAATACATTTTATATATTGCGAAGATATCAATCTAAATTATGTATTGAGAGCGTATGATTTTTTTGCAGCTTGAACGATGTAACAAACTACTGAACATCCAACAGTGTAGCTTTGTGTTACGCTGATTCTTGATTATAGATAGATAGTGAGATACCGTGATCGCAGCTACACAGAAGAAATTTCCACTTGTAACATGTATATTTTGTTTCATTAAAGTTACTTGGCTATTAATAATCAATGTCATGGTTACAAGTACTCAATATTTGCAACTGTAACGGCATCCTCTTTCCAGGCTATATAATAATAAATAGATTTATTTTTTACTATTGAAAATATTATGCATGTGTAGACGTTACTAGTTCATCTATACCGTTACTAATTTTTGAGAAAAGAACCCTAAAAATCTGATCGGTAGTGTTTATTCGAAGACTATTATTTTGTTGCTTATATTTTTGATTTGCCCCACAACCTTTTCTAAATATATCCTTGCATATGAAATTGGCGTTTTATATGGAAAAAGTAAAACGAAAAAAAATATCTAATTATATATTTGATCAATCGAAGTAGTACCATTATTGTTTATGGACTTTTGCCATTAAATAGGTAGTTAATTGATTCCATTGCTGAAAAAAATGTGGGAGCGGGAATCAATGAAAACTTTGAAGGCGATTTGGACTGCCCCATCGGAATGGATTTTTTTTCCGTGCAAGTAGCTGTCCAAATTGCGAAAAAAGTGATAATCTGTTGGACTAAGATTTGGGGAATATGGTGGGCGTCGGAGACATGCCAATCGCAGCTCCTCTAATTTAGCGACCGTCTGTCGTGAAGTGTGAGCTCTAGCGTTGTACTGAAGCAGCAGTGGGCAAGAGCAATTGGCCTGTCTCGGTTGTTGAATAGCGAGCTTTTCCATCATGACTTGCAATTTTTTTATTATACAACGTCGGTAGGCATTCAAGCATACGGCCCACCTGATGTAAAGCAGTTACCGTAGCCTATTAACGCTTGTAATAAATTAAGTATCAGTCGCGCGATGCCTCCTCTGCTGCTTACACAGCAATTCCTTGGGAGCTTACTGGTGACCTCACTCACACGCAGGAACACAACAACTCTCTACAGAGTTGTTATTTGGCCGCGGTTTTCTGTGAGGTGCAGGTACTTCCCCAGACGGGCTGCTTTGATGCGCCCTACCTCTCTTAAAACATCCAGACCAAGACAAACAGATATGTTCATGCACATAAATGTTTGTCTTGTGTGAGAATCGAACCCGCGAGCATAGGTTTCAAAGTCGCGTCATTCACGACTGAGCTACGGAGCTCGTCATAAATTGTAGACAATACAGATCTGTCGTAATCGTCTGGCCAGATCTTAAGAACCTGTAGTGTATGACACTAGCACTGTTCCACCAAACACTCACCAGTAACTTTTCCGGAGTCAACCTTCGCTTGGGACAGAATTTATCCGGTTCTCCTGGGTCAACCACTGTGATGAGCATTTTCGATTGTCGTACAGGATCCAATTTTCATCACAAGTAACAAAACGATTCAAAATATCCTTGTTATTGTGACTGACAATTGAGTTATGTAACGCAGCACTATGTGCGTGTTGGTTGGTGTGCTTCACTCAATTCATGCGGTACCCATTTCTCGAGATTTTTTACCGCCGCTAACTCTGACGTGGTTTGCGATGGATCTGCTTCCATGATTTCTTTTACAGTAGTTTCCCCATACACATAATTAATCCTACGAACTGTTTCTACAGCGTAGGTGGAACTCATACTAGTAAATAACGCGATATTTTATGTTTTCCATATTGTAAACTGACCGATGTCAAAGAGAAATCAAATAGCGCAAAAAAACAAATGAATCACCAAATTCGAAACACAAGCCTAAATTTGAATTTGGAATTCCCAACTTTGATTATTATAAAAGTGAAGTTGTAGAAGTTTTGTTCACGTTTTATCTTATGTATATTGCGCAACAATGCGCTGTAAAAAGTTTGTACTTGCAAATTATGTTTTGTTTTGATTAGATCATTCTTAGGCTACGTAGTACCTAGAGGTCGGCTTTAAGCAACGGATTTATTTATTTACGTACCAATAAAATGGATTCCCTATTTCTAACAATGTGTGTAAGATGCATAATGAGAAATAAATGGTTATTTACAATCGAAATTAGCTTATTTTACATGAGTACTTCTTTGAATGTACATTTATATTGAGGATATATTCTATATATTCAAAAACTGCAACTACCATATCGGTGTTCTAGTGTAGGAAGCGAAATGTAGTTCAAGTAATGTGGTGGGTACCTATTACAACTTCTGTTGTGATAATTGTATTTCACCTGTCAAAAAGTCCATAACTAACTTACTAACTTTTCCATCTTCGATAAATAATAGTAGTGGGTCATCTATCCATTATCCTCATGTCAATCCTTAATGAGTCTCGAACACATTGTTTCCTTAGCTTTTTTACTTCTCATGTTATATAATTTAGATCTAAAAGGAAGTTAAGTAGTCGTCAATAATGTATACCACCATCGATCTTCTTACTTCAACATAATTTATTGAATTATTTTATTACGACTGTAACGGCATCCTCTTTGCAGGCTATATAATAATAAACAGAATTGTTTTTTACTACTAAAAATGTTGTGCATGTGTAGACGTTACTAGTTCATCTGTACCGTTACAATTTTTTTAGGAAGGAACCCTAAAAATCTGATCGGTAGTGTTTATTCGAAGATTATTATTTTGTTCCTTATATTTTGATTATATTTATATTATATATTTCATCAATCGAAGTAGTACCATCTATGCGCTTTTGCTATTTTATAGGTAGTTAATTGATTCCATTGTTGAAAAAAATGTGGGACCGAGAATCAATAAACACTTTGAAGGTGATTTCGACAATCGCTTTCAATAAAATAATTCAATAAATTATGTTGAAGTAAGAAGATCGATGGTGGTATACATTATTGACGACTACTTAACTTCCTTTTAGATCTAAATTATTGAGTAGATATAATCAAGAAATTACGAGATAAACAAAAGGGATCGCTATATACTTGTGAAGCCTGATACTGGAAATAGTAATGACGAATCTATTTCAATGTATACAATTCAAAAGTTACTATGACACCTCATACAAATAGTTGAGAGAAAAGAGGTATGGCGATTTTAAGATATACACTGACGAAGATTTAGTGTATAGTTTTGCATTTTACACAATTGGAAACTTATTGAAACGTCTACAGAGGAAAGGATATTTAAACGACAGGGCCAGGGCCAAACGTAATCCTATTATTTTTTTTTTTTTTTTTTAATAGTAGTCATATCCACAGGCTCTTTGGCCCGTGCCTTTGTTTGTTTGTCATTTTTTTTTTGTCAAATTATTAGTTTTTTTATCTATCGCTCCGCAAGTGCGATTACAATAAGTGCCTTATTATTATTTTTATTACTAGTTTTTATTTTAGTTTTTGTTTTAAGCAGAAAGAGGGACGAGAGACGCGGGCAGACCAGTCCCTCCGAGCGGCACCCGTTCACGAGTTGACGCAGAGGGCAGCCATCACCGTGTTCAACCATATTTTAGGGAACTCGATGACCCGCTCCCCAACGCCGCCGCCCGTCTAGACATTTTAGTGAGCACGACTGCTGGCATCTCTCATCTCTATCTCTGCTTTAGTTACTTTTGTTTCTTCCGGAAAGGAAGGGAGATGATGACCTTCTCGTCTCTCGCCCTCATCGCCATCTTAAGGTTATAGTCCCTGATATGTTCCGTTGTCGCGGTCTCGGCTCGCTGGATAAACCGAGCTGTCGCGTCATTATCGGTACAGTCTGTGTGATATACACAGCTGTCCGTGTGTCTAGAGACCGCATCCTATTAATATTATAAATGCGAAAGTTTGTATGTATGGATGTTTGTTGCTCTTTCACACTTAAACGGCTGAACGGATTTGAATGAAATTTCGCACGTAGATAGATTATGATCTGGATTAACACATAGGCTACGTTATTTGAATCCACGCGGGCGGAGCCGCGGGCAGCAGCTAGTAACAAATATTTACTGTACGTACAATTAAAAAGATAATTGTCGTTTTATTATGTTAGTATTTTAAGGTCTTAACATTTCGTGACAGCCGATTTTGAGAGGAAAAGCAATTAGATAAGTGTTACATTCACGCTGTAAATAATATCAAAATATTAATTTTCCAGGTCATTTCAAGAATATATCCCATATATTTAAACGTCAATTTAAATGTATATAATATATTTCGTCTATCTTGGAAAAGGCTCTAACGATTTAGAACAAATTTTGTATTTAGATAAGGTTTCTTTGAAGTTTGCTATATAGTTTATTTATCCTGAAAAATGGAATTTTACAAAAAAAAAATGTAAAAAAAATTGATCAAGGTTCGCTCGTCCAGGCACTATACTACTCGTACTACATCTTCACGCCAAGACACTTGCGGGGTTAGGCAAAAAGAATCAAGCGCCACTCGACTAACACACCTTACTCGCTTCTCCAATATTCACAATTTGAGCCAAAAGGCATAGCTCGCTATACACAACCTATGCTAACGTATGAAAGCGAAAGCTATGTTTAGCAGAGAGAGCGAGAAAGCAGAATAAACGTCGTAGCGAGCGTTTTTTAAAATCAGAGTATACAGAGTATTGCTTGTAGATCGAGTTTGCGATGGAGATATAAGAAAAAGAGTTGATTTGAAATAGAGATTCGGTATTAAAATAAGAAAAGGCATGTTTCGCTGGTTCGGACATGTAGAAAGAATGTGATTGACGAAACGGATAGGGAGAGTGGAAGGAGTAGTCAGGAAGGCTAGCACAAACCTACCACGACTAAATTGGTCGTGTGTTATCAGAAAGTGGTGTCAGGAGTCCTAGGAACCGGAGAGCATAAATATAAAATAGAGTTCGACATAGAAATGAAAACAACAATAAACGACAATCGAACCTAATCGTACATATGAAAATTTCATAAAATTACATTACCAATAAATTACCAAATTGGTTGTGTTCTATCAAAAATTGGTATCAGGAGGCCTAGAAATCAGCGGGCATGGATGAATACATCTATGATTGTGATTGAAGTGAATGAGCTGTTTAATATCTGAGTAATGTGACGTTTTTCTGCCTACTCCACAACAGATATATCGTGTGGATTTAGATACGAGTAGATGATTACAGACAATAGATTCGTATAATGTGATTGTACACATTATGGAAAATAGCAGATCTATAAGGGTATAAAATATGGATTGAAATGTGCACAAATCGTGAAGTATAACCTATGGAGACCTGATGGCATGATATTACATATAACTCGCCGCTACGGTACGGGTGAAAAGTAGAACATACAGCTCTTATTGGCTAGTTCAACATTGTACGAGTATCATTTATCGTCTTATTGGTTAAAATATCCTTCCTTTGGTCAGTGGGCTCGAAACGCTGGGATATTTATGCGCTAAAATACTACGTTTTGGCGAGTGGTTTATTGGTTTATGGCACAAATGTAATCCGTAGTATGATCTTTAAGGTTAGCCGTTATAAGACTTTTAGTACCTCTGTCTTTGGAGGTGTAGCTGTTAATTTTTTTATATAATGTCGGAGGCAAAATAAGGAAACGGCCCAGCTGATGTAACGTAGTCTACCTGGGTTGGGTTCATGTATCACTTTTATACAACTGTAAGTCCGTGACGCTACTGTTTTAGATAAATAAAAGATAATGATTAATTTATTCACCAAAATAAGATTATATAGATGTTACAGTTATATATCATTTTGCTCTTATTCTACACAATTTTGGGCGTGTGAATTTACAGTTTATTACGTAAGTATTCATCAATTGGATAATAACATTTATTTAACAATATGGCATGCAATTTATTTTTGAAAGTTAGTAACCTGAGCTCTTTAAGACTGTCAGGTAGATTGAAATTGTGCCAGTCGTATTACAGGTGTCACCTGTCAATTCTTGTGTCTTGTTCTCGAATAAGGATTTTGTCCAAAAGTAGTAAATATTTTTTGTTTTTTTTGGCAAAGAGATACAGTTCAAAAATAAACAAGCATGGGAGAGATAAAATTGAGTACCTTTTGAACAAAGGTTTAAATCTATCTTGTAATTCTGCATTGCTTATTGCTCGTATACACTTTTTTTGGCATATGAACTTTGCTTTGCTATATATCGCATATCTTAAGATGGATGATACAAATCCATTTTATGCCATGAGAGCAGCTTGCTCTGATGCGTCTTACTCTTCCGAACACAAACAAATCTACCTAGTTTAGTACAAAGTGTGTCCATATGAGCCTTCTAGTTATAAAGATTGTCTCCAGTCACACCCATTTTGTTAGGTATGTACCTAATACCAGCTTTTTTAATCCGTGGTTAAACATACAGTAATTTATAAGTCTGTCGAGTTGCTGTCGTGATCGTAGAATTCTGAGAACAGAAACTTTTTATGTCAAATCGCGTAACTTTTCAAAAAAGACATATGTAAATAAATTTAAAAAGTAAGTAAGGCCTTTCTCAGCTAGAAAGGCCAAAACTTGTTTACCACGACCGAATTGGTTGCGTTTTATCAGATGTTGATGTCAGTAACACTAACAACCTGCGAGTACCCTGGAAAAGAGCTATGAAGTTAAAAAGCCAGTGAGGTGTAGAGAGTGTGTAGAGAGTACCGAGCACCACAAGATAGATCTTGTGGTGCTCTGTACTCTCTGCCTACAAGGGATCTAGTGTGAAGATATAGATGAATAATTACATATCGCGTGAGGTTAATTAAGTTACATATCGACAAGACCTCAAAATGATGAAGTGATAATTTTATCTGTTATTTTCGTTTTTGGGAAAAAGCCAAATAAAAATACAAATATACAGCTGAGAAGTTTGGCGAGGTTGACATATTATTTTGTAAACCCCATATTGAAATCAAGAATAATGCATATACTATTTTTATATTTTTATAGGATAAATTAATTTTTATGTTCAAAATCGAAAATCAAAGTGAGGTATATGCACTTGATAATTATCTCTCTTTGGATTTATGCCTCGGTGAATGTACGTTTATATTGATTTCATTCGAGACCTTCTTTTAATATTTAAACAATTGTGCAGCGAACTAACAGCAAAAAAACCACGGACTAACTTCACTTCGCAAACTCAACGTAATGCCTAACTTCTCCATACTCGCTTTCGTGTCAACTTAACATTTGATAAAAGGTGAAGCGTAGCAATATCTTGTAAGCGTCCTCTGAGAAAATTCCTTTCAAATTACAGAAAAACCGCAACCAAATAAGAATACCCTACAGAATCATTGTGTTCCTGTAATGAGTAAGGTTTTTCTGAATAAGGAAAGACGTTTCTGGTTTTCCAATTAAGGTAGAAACTTACTTGATATACTCCTTGTATTCATTATTTATGCTACACGCTTCATATCTTAATTTGTATTATATAAGGTTATGTTACCTGTCGTATTACGAAGCAAAAATCTCAAGCCAAATATTGTAAAATTATCGGTTACTAACCAAGAGACGGTCGAAACCTGTGACTCACGTTATTAATGTAATCGATATCGACATGAAACGTTATATTAACCTTTCTTTTATTTTCGTACAAAATAACATACCCCGGAGCATAATTGGAAAAGATCACTGAATAAATTAAAATTGATTGTTTGTTTCATATTTGAACCGTTTGCTTTATAAAATGTATTGGTAAACAACGCGGAAAAAAGAATTGTATTGGAGTTTCATATACTCGATTTTATTAAGTAGTTAATGGCTAGGTAGTTAACAATTACTTGAACATAACTACTGTTAACTACCTACATATTTATACATATAGTTTGGCTTCGTTGTAGCCTATGTAGGGTACACACCTGGTCCGTTCGATATACTGTTCATTTTCTCTTATCTTTTTTACTAAGAAGAATGATGCTAACGATCTCTGTCAAAATATGATAATCATATGGTAAATGATATATATATATATATTTATAAACAATTAATTCCTGAGTATATAACTATATATATATATATATATATATATATATATTATATCTTTCATCATAACAAAATTGTACTTCATACGCCTTAGTCTCTAAAGAACAAAAAAATGGACTATTTACATACTTTTAAGCAAAAGTACCTCGCGGAATTCTAAAAGTAAGTTGGAACGCTTACCTGAATAATACCATTTATAAAAATCAAATGTATATTATATAACTCCACAAGAGTAAAAACATAACATTTCATTATAAACTTATACATCAATACATATTTAAACACATTTGCCGAAAACTTTTTAGTGAGAAATTTTAAGTACTTGCCCTGACAATAATATACTTACATTGGCGATAGTATGAATCCTCAATACATCATGAGTGTTTTATAAGTAAGTATCATACATTGATGTAATGATATTTAAGAGAGATAGGGCGCATTAAAGCAGCCTGTCTAGGGAAGTACCTCCCTCTCATAGAAAACTGCAGCTAATTAACAACTCTCTGGAGGGTTGTTGTGTTCCTGCGTGTGAGTATGGTCACCAATAAGGCCCTAAGGAGTTGCTGTGTTATCAGCAGAGGTGGCATCGCACGAGAGATACTGTATTACAAGCGTTCATAGGCTACGGTAATCACTCCTTGCCTGTATGTATCTCGACTATATATAAAAAATACAAGAAAGCCATTACCCCCATGAGCGGTATGCTTTGCATTCATAATACACGGATATACAAGCATGAAATAATACACAGCTGAAAACATCCTAAAAAGTCCCAGTATCATGATGGTAAGCAAGAGGAAGGGTATTCGTCAAATGTTATGTTTATGGATTTTTTGAGTTTTTACATCTCACACTCACAAAAGGTAGTGGGTACAAAATAAACTCTCAACGTCAATGTTCGGTGAAAATTATATTCTTGTACATGTTCTTCACTTCAAAACGGTACTTGTAGCCTTTACTCCGTCTGTCTTGAGCCTGAAGAGGACTATTATAGTCTGTTGAAAGCTATTACGGACAATGATACCTAGCCGTAAGAAGGTTAATTGCTTCACCGTGCTAATTTGTCGCTTAATTGACACTTTAGTTGAAGCACAAGGTAATAGTAAAGATGTAAAAAAGAGATTATCCATTTAAAAAGTACGTATTATGAGCAAACTTGAAACTTAATTAAGCAACCTTCAATAAAGAAACTGAATTGTGTAAAGACTTCATAAGTTACTGTTTAGAAAAAATACTATATGTAATTGAATGTCCCATCCGAATAGTTATTTTTAATATTTGAAGAAATATATTTTTCTTTTAACTAATAGTAACAAATAACACTTTTGTTTGCTATCGTAATTTGTTTAAAAATAGTTGTTAGTATTATGGTATGTACTCGCTTTAAATCCTGATGTGGACATGTACCACTAAATTCGTGTTTTCAGATTTATGTAGGTCCATAAAAACATCGTGAGGAAACTCCCATATCTTAGAAATTATATATTGAAAGACATGTGACCTAACCTAAAAAAGTTTCTGTTTTCCCTCTGGGTTGTGGAGGTCTCACGGCAGTTACTATATGCAAAAATCAGTATCTTACAAATCCTTAGGCTCAGCGGACCCTACCAATCCTAATGAGTTAGGAAACGAGATCACGCTAGGACGAAGATTAGCGTTACTGCGCACAACATATATAGTACAACAGCTATTTTTACAAGCTTTTATTTAACTTGCAATGTAAGTATGTAAGTATGTTCGGGTGAAATCTTGCAACTCAATTTTGAAGCAGATATCTTTAACCGATTGAGCTGAAATTTGGTATACACGTTCAGTTTGGATGACAATGCATGACTAAATGTGTGACGTCATTCTAAATCCAACATGGCGGCATACCCAAGCTGGCGGACCAACTATTTTTAATGCACTCCTACAATATGGGTATCAAATAAAAGGGCTTGCTAAGAATAACTCGAAAAATAATGTGACGTCACTCTTAATCCAATATGGCGGACTTCTAAAGCTTGAAAATCAATTTTGAAGCAGATATCTTCAATCGATTGAGCTGAAATTTTGTATACACGTTCAATTTGGATGACAATGCATGGTTAACTGTGTGACGTCATTCTAAATCCTACATGGCGGAACACCCAAGTTGGCGAATATTTTTAAGCTATTGCATAGCTTTTATCGCGGGCTTTGCGGCGACCGAATCAAGAAATTCCGTAACGAAAATAAAACCTAACACCTCCCACTCCGCCTACCATGTAGCTCGTTTTTTTTTCATAATCATCAGATGATGATGGTGATCCGTCGGGTGGCAAACAAGTAAGAAAATTGGTAGATTTTTTTTCATAATCATCAGATTTTGATCCGTCGGGTGGCAAAGAAGTGTTCAGCCCGCCCGATGTGAAACTGTTACACAGCCTATGGACACTTTTAAACTCCGTCGGGTGGCAAATTCGCTGGACAGATGTTGCGTTCATGCGAGTGAGTGACGTTACTACCTCACGAAAAATATGCTCCAAACTGCAGCCGAATAACAATTCCCTGGAGGATTGTTGTGTTCATGCGAGTGAGTGACGTTACCACCTCACAGGCAAATGGAGCCAAATAACAATTCCCTGGACGATTGTTGTGTTCAGGCGAGTGGGTGACGTTACTACCTCACGGAAAACTGCAGCCAAATAACAAATCCCTGGACGGTTGTTGTATTCATGCGAGTGAGTGACGTTACCACCTCACAGGCAACTGCAGCCAAATAACAATTCCCTGGACGGTTGTTGTGTTCATGCGAGTGAGTGACGTTACCACCTCACAGGCAACTGCAGCCAAATAGTGTTATAGGTTGTTGTGAGGTAGTAAATAATTGTAAAAACTGCAGCCAAATAACAATTCGCTGGACAGATGTTGCGTTCATGCGAGTGAGTGACGTTACTACCTCACGGAAAACTGCAACCAAATAACAATTCCCTGGACGGTTGTTGTGATCATGCGAGTGAGTGACGTTACTACCTCACGAAAAATATGCCCAAAACTGCAGCCGAATAACAATTCCCTGGAGGCTTGTTGTGTTCATGCGAGTGAGTGACGTTACCACCTCACAGGCAACTGCAGCCAAGTAACAATTCCCTGGACGGTTGTTGTGTTCAGGCGAGTGAGTGACGTTACTACCTCACGGAAAACTGCAGCCAAATTACAATTCCCTGGACGGTTGTTGTGTTCATGCGAGTGAGTGACGTTACCACCTCACAGGCAACTGCAGCCAAATAACAATTCGCTGGACAGATGTTGCGTTCGTACGAGTGAGTGACGTTACTACCTCACGAAAAATATGCTCAAAACTGCAGCCGAATAACAGTTCCCTGGACGGTTGTTGTGTTCAGGCGGGTGAGTGACGTTACTACCTCACGGAAAACTGCAGCCACCGTCCAGGGAACTCACTCGCATGAACACAACAACCGTCCAGGGAATTGTTATTTGGCTGTAGTTTTCCGTGAGGTAGTAACGTCACTCACTAGCCTGAACACAACAACCGTCCAGGGAATTGTTATTTGGCTGTAGTTTTCCGTGAGGTAGTAACGTCACTCACTAGCCTGAACACAACAACCGTCCAGGGAATTGTTATTTGGCTGCAGTATTCCGTGAGGTAGTAACGTCACTCACTCGCCTGAACACTACAACCGTCCAGGGAATTGTTATTTGGCTGCAGTTGCCTGTGATGCGATAACGTCACTCACTCGCATGAACACAACAATCCTCCAGGGAATTGTTATTCGGCTGCAGTTTTGAGCATATTTTTCGTGAGGTAGTAATGTCACTCACTCGCATGAACACAACAACCGTCCAGGGAATTGTTATTTGGCTGCAGTTTTCCGTGAGGTAGTAACGTTACACACTCGCATGAACACAACTTCCCTCCAGGGATTTGTTATTTAAAAAATAATTATAATTGCATAAGTTGATAAAAAAAGATGCTATGCAATAGCTTTACCGCGGCAGTCCCCGAGTACCACACGTTTTTTCAATTCATTCCTACAATATGAGTATCAATAGAAAGGACTTGCTGAGAATAAGTCAAAAAATAAAGTGACGTCACTCTAAACCAATATAGTGGAGTAAGTTTTTAGTGCTTGCTTATAATATGGGTATCAATTGAAAGGACTTACTGAGAATACGAATGCGAGTTTAAAAAAAAAAGATGTTGAATATCAACTCCATTGCTCCAATCCGTCTGGAATTTTGATATATTGAGGTCGAATTGTTACTCCAAAATCAAACCCGGAACTGTGTTTCGTAAGGCACAAGTAAGCTTCAAGCTGAAATAAGTGGCATATTTCTCTAAACACCCAAGTCAAGGTGAGGCCGTGCCGAGGACTGAGTGGCATCAGGGTGTAATATGATGTCGCGAACGTACCACCTCAGGGCACCGGGGCGAACCCTGTTGTATATTAGCTCTTACCCTTCTAAACGAAGCTCACGACCATGCAACAATGATGCGTTGAATGAGATGAACAGACTGAGAAACGTGTCCATCGATAACTAAAAAGTAAAAAATAAATTAAAAGTAAAAAACCTTTTTAAAAACAAGCTTTTATTTAAATGCTCTAAAAAGAAAAAAATAAAATTTTATACTAAAACTTTTACTGTTAACTTAGGTCATTTCACATTTGACACAATTTATAGGATATAAAAGCTTGTCGCGAGATTTACTTGTGTAGATTAACAAGTAAATTAAATAATTTGATGAGAATAATATTATCTATTAAAATTTTCAAACTAAGCAAATACGAGTACATAAATCTCGCGACAAGCTTTTACATATATCCTATAAATTGTGTCAAATGTGAAATGACCTAAGTTAACAGTAAAAGTTTTAGTATAAAATTTTATTTTTTTCTTTTTAGAGCATTTAAATAAAAGCTTGTTTTTAAAAAGGTTTTTTACTTTTAATTTATCTCTGTTTGCCTCTCATCTGTTAGATCTCGCCGATGTATCGCATGTAGTTTTGACGATAGATAATCGAGTTGTGTTCTTTTATGCACAAGAGTTGCATGTTTTTTGGTATTCCATTTATTTGATGCATTCAGTCCATTACTATTTTCATTTAAAGCCTTTACAGTTCTTACAGCACGCTGTCGCCGCGATTTTTTATGGTCTTCAACAGAAGAAGTGCTGGTATATCTTGATTTAATGTTGGTATAGTAGTTGACGAGCTCGGTGGCGCAGTCGTGAAACGCGCTTATACGCTAATTTAACACCAGCTCGTAAATTAATTACACAGGACACACATTTTTGAGCATGAACATGTCTGTTTGTCTTGATCTAGTTATTTTCTATGTATAATAAGTATATATTTACAAAAAAAAAATGTATGTCTGTATGTATATATTCACGCCAAGTCCCTTGCGGGGTAGGCAGAGAGAACCGAGCGCCATAAGACGCGGTCCCTGCATACTTCACTCGCTTCTATGACATTCATAGCTCTTTTCATGCACGCTCGCCGGTTCCTGGGGCTCCTGACATCAAAAAAACATGTATTTACGTATATTTATCAGTTGTCTAATACCCATAACATAAGCTTCGCTTACTTTGGGGCTAGGTAGCGCTGTGTATTTTGTCCAACAATATTTATTATTATTATGTATTATCTGTCGACATTACGATATACGAACATAAACACGAAAAAAATGTCTAAAACGGCGGGAAATCGAAAGAAGTATTTAACATAATAAACGCGTTCCAAATTCAAAATAAGAGTTAAAAAAAAAAAGTTTCTATGTAACTGTATTTATGGCCAGACTAGTTATATTTAATTTGTGTTTCCGTCCATCATTCCGAGAATCGCCATCACTGCTGTGGTTGTTGCAAGAACGGCTGCTGCCCTGACAGCTCTAGTTACCTCTGTTTTCCTTCTCCACGAGTCATCATATTCTAAAGCTACTTTTTAAATTGTTATTTTGTTGAACTATATTATTTTAATATTGAGCTACGTGACTTATTCTTCAGTTAATAGTGACTCTACAATCTATATAGATTCTTGACTTGAATTATTACATGTTCCGTAACACCAGAAAAGTAATTAATAATATTATTTAATGAATTTGTCGAAAAGATATCTCTAAATAAAGTAAAACATATTGAACACACATCGATATTAAAGACGCTGAGTCTTCACTGATTTCTTTCTAATAGAAGCTTCATAGTTTGGAAACTCATAGAAGTTCGTAGCTCTTACTCCTCTTAAGTGGAAATGCTGAGAGTCATTACAGTCAGTGACAACGGTTCCCGTGAAATGGCTAATTGCGTCGCCCTCCCAATTGTGGTCTGGTAATTATACCGGCGCTCCACAGACCTGCAATGTTAATAAGCATAACGACCGCAAAAGCGTCGAAAAACAAAAGCGGAATTCTGACTTTTGAACAGCTGAAATTTCGCAGTCGTTAATTGTTGCAAGCTAAATAGTTGGGTACTGTTATAGTAATTATATGGTTATAAGTAAATAATATAAAAGTTACACGAAGTTATTGATATGAACTGATTTTAACAAAATTTTTTGATCGTACAATAATAGCAAAAACTTAAATAATAAACAAATAAAATAAAAACGTTCTATTCCTATTATTTACCTATACTAAGAATGTTTTTAAGATGACGACAATTTTTTTTTTATTTTTAATACTTCGTCGGGTGGCATACAAGCATACGGCCCACCGAATGTAAAGCGGGTACCGTAGCCTATTAACGCTTGCGATATGTTAATTATCACTCGCGCGATGCCTCCTTTGCTGCTTATACAGCAACTCTTTGGGAGCTTACTGGTGACCTTACTCACACGCGGGAACACAACAACCCTCTAGGGAGTTGTTATTTGGCTGCGGTTTTCTGTGAGGTAGAGGTACTTCCCCAGACGGGCTGCTCTGATGCGCCCTACCTCTCTTAAAACATCGAGACCAAGACAAACAGACATGTTCATGCACACAAATATTTGCCTTGTGTGGGAATCGAACCCACGAGCGTTGGTGTTAATCGCGTCATTCACGACTGAGCCACCGAGCTCGTCATGTTGTTACGTCACGTTGTTAATAATTTTAATAAACATAAAGACAGTAATTAAGTTGAATGTAACGAATCACTCTATTTAGAAAAACATGATAGACCTGGTAAATTTAGAAACTGAAAATCGTAAAAACCTTAGTAATATCCTATCTAAAATAAATAATGCCCATGAAATTAGAGAAGTACCCTCGACCTCACAGAAAACCGCAGCCAAATAACAACTCCCTAGAGGGTTATTGTGTTCCTGCGTGTGAGTGAGGTCACCAGTAAGCTCCCAAGGAGTTGCTGTGGAAGCAGCAGAGGAGGCATCGCGCGAGTGATACTTAATATATCGCAATCGTTAATAGACTACGGTATCCGCTTTATATCAGGTGGGCCGTATGCTTGCATGCCTCCCGACGTAGTATAAAAAAAAAATATTGATCACCGTCTTTAAATTTCCTTTTAATGTACGTCGGTACGTAGGTTTTACGTGTTTCATTGCAGCTGCTTAATTGGTAACTGATGACAGTATCTGCAAAAGATATATACAGTAATCTCAGGATTCACTATATTAGTTCAAAGATAAAAGATAAAAAGATAAAAATTCTTTATTTGCCTTTAGACCCTCACGGGCACTTAGACACGTCTTACATTTTCAATATTATATCTTATCATTTTTTTTTTTTTTAAGTTTTCTCTTTTTTAATCTACCAGCATTTCAAATGACCATTGGCGAAGAAGAAATGCCGAAAGAAACTTGCCAATATAGGTCTTTTTTTTCCAAATCATCTTATACATATTACAATCAATATAATGAGTGTACATATAGTGATATCAAGTGGTACAATTAAAGTTATATTAATTCATGTGCTGAATCATTTCCATACATCTCTGTCAGTTAGATATTCATCGATTCTATAATAACCCTTCTTACATAGAGTATTTTTGATGTGTCTTTTGAACATATAGTCAGGCAAGGACAGAACTGTTTCAGGTAATTTATTGTAGAATCGAATACAATTTACCACAAAAGATCTATTAGTCTTAGCAAGTCGATGTACTGGCATACGCAATCTATTCCTGCTTCTAAGATTTTCAGTACATTTTGAAAACGAATTTATATTTTTACGAGCATACATAATGTTCTCATAAATATATTGAGAGGTAACCGTGAGGATATTTATTTCTTTAAATAGTTCTCTAAGTGATTCCCTGGAGCCCATGTTATAAATAGAGCGGATGGCTCTTTTTTGTAATATGAAAATAGTTTCTATATCAGCCGCTCTTCCCCACAACAATATACCATATGACATAATGCTGTGAAAGTAGCTGAAATAGACTAAGCGAGCGGTAGCCACATCCGTCAATTGTCTAATTCTCCTAACGGCATATGCGGCAGAGCTGAGCTTACTGGACAGTTTATTTATGTGAGGGCCCCACTGCAATTTTGAGTCTATCGTAATTCCAAGAAATACAGTATCATTAATAAATTCTAGTATATTATTGTCAACAAAAACTTGTGTATTGGAAGACGCCACATTTGGAAGACTAAATTTTATACATTTGGTTTTAGTTGAAATTAATAAAAGATTATTGCATGTGAACCAATTTAGAATGGCAGATAGAACACTATTTACCTTAAAAATTAAAGAAGTGTCATCGGCAAACAGTAGTATATCCGCCGTTTTCTGCACCATGTATGGCAGATCATTTATATATACTAAAAATAAAAAGGGTCCCAATATAGAGCCCTAGGGCACCCCAATATTAACATTACTGCCTTTAGATTTGACCCCATTTATGTCAACTGTTTGTATTCTATTGTTTAAGTAAGTTGCGATCAAATCATGGGCTTTACCTCTAACTCCATAATGGCACAGCTTGAGCAATAATGTCCGATGGTCGACACAATCAAAAGCTTTGGAGAGATCACAGAATACCCCAATAGCATCCTGGGATCTCTCCCATGCGCTAAGAACATGCTTGACCAATGCCACCCTCGCATCTGTAGTTGCTTTACCTGCTGTAAAGCCGTATTGTGCACTATGAAAAATTTCATTGGTCTTAAAATAGAGTTGTAATTGATCAAGCATTATCTTTTCGAATATTTTACTTAATACTGGCAAAATAGATATGGGTCTATAATTCCCCAGTTCACTCTTTACACCAGACAAAGATTGGTATAATATTAATGTGCTACGATGCGAGTTGTGAAAAAGGCTTTTTTATGGGAGGAATGTAGCTTGGTTAATTTTTGCATTTATTACTAACCCTCACATTGTGAACTCATTTATATAGATCATCAAAGCTATTTTGCATTTTTATTGAGCCGCAGTTAAGTCCGCACAGCGATCAATAAACATGTGTAACCTGCGAATTGTTACACAGAAAAATCGTCTAATATATTACACGTGTAATTTACATGTTAATCGATTCAGGCGATATTTTGCGAAAGTCAAATTTACATGCAATTTGCTTTGTGTGTTTCCGCTGCCATTTTATTCATGCGAACTAGCATCGGCCAGCACCCACCCCCTACCGTTAGTAGATGCAGCATGCCGTTCCTGCCATGGCTACTCCGTAGTCTCTGCCTCGGCTGCTCCGTTTGTCCGTCATAAACTGCATGCGCCTATGCACAAAAGATTTAGTAGAGTGAAGTTGCTTAGGTCTGTCTGTTTGTTCATAAGAGTGATTTTAGAATTTTTATGTTTATTAATTTCAAAATTTTCACTTTTGTGAATAAACAGATAGACCTGAGCAACTCCCCTCTACTAAATATCTTTTCACTTAACCCATTCACTCCCGCACTCAGTTCAATATAAGAGACGTCACTACGATAGATTTGTCACTTGTAGCATGTTATTCTAATGACTAACTTCTACAGTGCCTTAGGATGCCTTGTGGAGAGGCGAAACACGTGACGCAGTGAAGACCAGGACAGTCATGGTAGAAAAGGTGGCGGGCGGGTCCATGCGATTTCTGTTCCAGATGGCGGACGCCGCAGCAGCCGAGGCATAGGCTACCGGAGCAGCAATGGCATATATTTTTTTTTTGTTTTATAATTCGTGCACCCCTGCCATGGGCAAGGCTATTTCGACATTTTTTTAAAATATTACTTTAAATATAAATTATCACATTCATACATCATACTTTCTTCCTTTCCACAATTCCTTCTTTCATTCTTCATCTTTCAGTGTTAATCTCTAAAATTCTAATATTTGCCCGTTTTGAACGCCGGTGAAATTATTTTATCTGTTTCCGAACTTCCCTCCCCATACTACGTCAGTCCATCCACGGGCGACAGCGGGCTTCACAGCTCCACCTAGCCACCGCGATCCCATCGGCTATACAAAATATAGCCGAGGTATACAGCATTAGTCCTAGGTGGAGCTGCTCAGCTTATTTCGATCTATGACAGCCGTGGCTAGACTGACGCAGTATTTTAAAAATTTTGCCCGAGTTTTCCCCACCACTATTTCGGAGACCGTTGTTTCGGTGACCCGCAATCCCAACTCCTGCTCCAAATCATACCTCTGTTTGGAGAATGCGGGACACCGAAACAATATGTGCTGCACTGTCTGGTCCACGCCGGGCTCGCAGAAGCAGGATGGGTCATCCGCGCACTTGAACCTGTGCAAGTACGCGGAGAACCCACCATGCCCCGAGAGGACCTGCGTGGTGATGCTCGACGGCACCATTTTGCCCACGATGCCGTACGCCTCCGCCGCACTCGGGAAGAACAGCTTCGTCGTCGAAGCTGTCGTTCCCGATTTGTATCTCCTGTCCCATTCGTCAATGGTCCCCTTACGGATCATACCTTTGACGAATGAGACAGGGCAGCGGTCGTAATCTGGCCGCCTCCGCAACCCCAGTGCGGCGCTCCTGGCGAATTCATCGGCACGTTCGTTCCCCTAGCAATGGCATATTGCATCTACTAACGGTAGTGGCTAGGTGCCGGTCAACGTTAGTCCGAATGAATTAATTGGTGGCGAAAACACACAAAACTGGCTAGATCAAATTGCATGTCATTTACATATACCAATATCCTAATGGAACCCATATTGAGTCCTAAGCTGTACCTTTTTTCGTCATTATCATGTCACTATATCAATTTTGAGTCATAGCAGTGGTGTAACAGTCTCTGTGATACTATTTTTACAAGTTCCGGGAGTTCCATATTAAAAACACTTTTACTTTTAAATTACATAATGTGGAATCATACTCGTATGTGTTACTTCATCGACATGATTCATCATTTTCCCTTGTGTGTTTTGTCGTATCATACATCTGTAAATGACTTCAGTTTGAAATATAACTTTGACATTTACACAAAAACTACAAATTCTACAATTTTCACAATACTTTCAACAAACCATTTAAACTTAAAACAACCCGATTTTCATTCGGTATTCAGATTGATTGTTTCCAATCACGCTTTGGGGATTCATTTATTTTGTTGCAACAAAAAAAAATATGTATCCATTAGCATTCCGCTGACCGAACCAAACGATTCGGAAAAGTAAACGAGTTGCGAACTAGCATATGGTCAGGAAACGTTCAATTTGCTACGGAGAGTTTAAAAGAGACTTCGTTTGCAATAATATTGACGTTTGAAGATATTATTTACATGCATAAATGTCTATAACATGTAAAGAACAATGTATGTAATTTAATTGATTAATTCTTAACATATAAAATGTTTAAAATACATATTTTTGGGTAAAATGATATAAAATTACTTCAATAGTTTTTATTTCAAAATTGAAAATGCTACAAAGTTAAACTATTTTGACGGTATTATCGATATTTATTTATTTTTTTACGTCAATTAGTTTACTTTTTAAAACGTGTTTATTTTTTCTTTAATGACCGTTAACTCATACTGCATGTAAGTAGTCACAAAATATAGTACAAGAGTGTAATATGCAGATCCCTCAATTGAAAATAACTATCGTAACATCCACGTATTTATTATTTATATAGCGGATCTTATTCGCTACTTGGCCTTAAAGGTAAATAAAATGACAATAATACTATAAATTGTATATTTTAACGCTATATTTGCATTTCATACATAGTAAAATTGAATAACAATGCAATATGAAGACTTAATTATATCAGTATGATAATTGGGCGATATTAATGCACCAATTGTAAAAGTTCAAAGTAATATTATTACATACTAGGTGATAACCGACGCGACGAGAAGAAATAATTGTGGTAATATCACTAAATGAAGCAAATGCAGGAAATAGTGAAAGTAGTGTCGTACTGTCATGAAACATTGAAACTGACTAGAGTCAGAGAAAAATGTAAAAGAAAAACCACCAGCAAAGTACAGCTCTTCAATTTCATGATGAAATACCATTTAAAATGTGAAAAAAAAATCTTGTTTAATTAGCATTATTAAAAATAATGTTATTTATTTTTTTGCGGATATTGAATACATAAAGGAAAATCATAAGTCATGTTCATTTTATTTTGTTAACTACAGACATATAATTTTCTTGGCTATCTGACTCGTGAGCATGCTATATATAACTTGATATGTGAAAATGATTTTGCTGATTGTCAATATTGGAAATATGTTATGAGGCAAAAAAATATACTCGTACGTAAGTCTTGCAGAAATATTCTTTCATAAATATTTCCCGGTACCACACTAGCGCCATCAAATTAATTGTCTATGGCTTACCTTCGCGCAAGTGCAATATGTAAGTGAAGCGCAAGCGAAAAAAAGAGAATTTAGTTGAAAAAGAGTAGGTACGCAGGTGCATAAGTGTGGTGCGTATATTTACATGTGCGTACATGTGCATAAAAGGTCATGAATGTGTGGCATATTTGAGAGAAGACATTTGAAATGAGCGTTTATGTGTATGAGTGAATGTGCGTGAAATATATACCTAAATACACGTTCATGGTATGCTACACTTGAATATTTGTTTTCTTGAAAATAAATTAACTAATTTAATGCGTGTTTATGCCAGTGACAAAATCTCTAGTTTAGTAATTACGAGAACTAAACATCAATGTACACGTTAGTATCAAATATTCATTTATTTTTATATACGAGTATTGTGGATTAACGGAAACGTACCAGAATTTAGAATACAATTTTTGTTGCCAAAAGTTGGAACAAAGGTGAGCGCGTACAAGTTTGTTGTTGAGTTGGACCTTTAGAACAAAGTGAAAGTTTGCACCTCGTATGTCGGTGTTACCTGCCAGCGTAATAGTTATCCGAATTGTTTTATTACTACAGTAAAATAGATAAATTTGCTAGTAGTTGTTAGAAATGTTGATATTTAATTTCTATATATTCACGGGTAGCCACGCAACGGATCTCCCTGACTACTCAGGGAGAACCGAGCACTATAAGATGCGTAGGTACACATACACTTTTCTTCTGAGATCACCTTCTGTTTAATTTCTATGGAATAAACTCAAAACATTAAAATATTGTCAACTTGAATTAAAAAATAATCATTACGATGAGCAGTAAATTGAAACAATTACAGCGCGATAAACCACATAAATGAAATTTTACTTTTAATTTGCTATTTAACTGCAGTCTTAAAGAGTATTTCATTGCAATCTTAGAGCGGTTATCTCTAAGAGTAACGCTAACTGGAGTGAAAAAATTTAGTACCTTTCATTACATCGGATATACACATTCATACAGGTTCAGATGATGGTGAGATGAACCTACAATTATTAATATAAATAAACAATAGTTGACAGTCTGTCTCAAAAAGCAACTGACGACATGTTAATAAAATTTGTATAAAAGAAAACACCAAGTAGAATCTTCACAAAAGAAAAAAAATAACAGAAATATCCATAGAACAGCAGTATGGAATAATAATTTAAAGTGCATTTCAGATATTAGGTACTATATAAAAAGTAAGAAGATTCTTCAGAGATATATTTCGCACCTGAAGGAAAGTCGAAGTGGTTCGTATTAGCCAAAGTAATCAATGCTCAATAAGTAGGGATTAGTGAATGGTCCCATTTGTCTTAGTGACGTACGCTGAGCCAGGTTGCGTCTCGCCGAGATAAAGGAATTCACGGACTCTAGAAAATCGCAATTAGTGCTACATTGTTATTAGTGTGGATAGATAATTATCTGATTTATAGTGTTTCTTACATTTGAATGGAAAAACGGAATAGTTATAGGATCACTCATGTGTCTCTCTATCCGTTAGTCACAGTTATTTTTCCCCCGAATCTGCTGAACCGATTAAGTTTAAACTTGGTACATCTATAAAATTCTTTGACCCAAACATAGGCGAGTAATATAAATAAAGTCAAATATGCAAAAGTAACCCACTTTTAGTAAGCAACTTGGTAAAAAAATTAAAATGTTTTGCAATTTTTAGCACACGAAGGCTTGTTAGTAGGTCATCAAATACATTTTTTTTAATAATTTTAAAATAAATAATTTCAAATTTATTTACATAGATAAAAAAATACGACTCCACGGATAATCTCCGAAACAGTGAAGCCTAAAATTTTTAAAAATATTATACCGCGGCTGCAACAACCTTCTTTTAGCAATTAGGCCTATTGCTAAAAGTAATAACGTAAGGTAGGACTAGTCCGGAAGGAAATGAAGAAATAAATGTATATAATTTCTTGGACGTGTCGGTTTCCTCACAATGTTACTCTATATTCATTAATTATCCTATATTAATATAGTTCTATCTATCTATTTATAAATTCACGCCAAATCGCTCCCGGGGTAGGCAGAGACAACCGAGCACCACATGACCCGGTTATTACACACGACATTCTTCTTCTTTAACGTTCATAGCTCTTCTCATGCACGTACCGTACCGTGATATCTTGGCCTTCCTCGGCTCCTGCATCTCTCTACTTTCGCATTGTATATCTGTTTCGTAATTCTATCTTCCTGCACTCTTTCTACATGTTATTCTCGTTTCAATTATCTTTCCACATACTTTTGTTGCTAAGTTGAATAAACTAATGACCCTATAGCTGGCGCAGACCATGCGAGACCCCTTATCTTTATACAAAGATACGTTGACAACGTGCAGTGATCATCAGACTTAATCTCAGTGTCAACGTCCAAGATATAGTCATACATTTCTTCAAAATATTCATTCCACCGTCCTATCACTTCCTTAGTCATTTTTCTTATCTATTCTTGATGTCAACAAACTACCTCGAGACTTCTGTACCTCTCGAAAAAGATTTTGGCGAACTCTTCCTTATTCATAATTAGTCTTTCACGTTTCTATTTCACTAAAGCATTGGTTTCATTCTTGTATTGGCGGTGTATTTCTTTCATCTCCTCTCTCATACTTTCAGATAGGGGTAAAGATGATACATATTCCAGCCACATTTTCGTCTTTCTTTGTTATGGAGGATTCAAGTTCCGCGTCCCACCAGACGTCTCCATTAAACATTTTATGTATTGCGCATCCATATGTTTCTTTTGCACTATCCACCATACTGTCTTTCTGAATTTTCCAGCAGTCATCCACATCTGAATCGGAAAGGCTTGCATTAGCAAGTTTTACGCTTAGTACAGGTACATACTCGTAGATACTCCATACACTTTCGGCTTACTAAGCTTATTATTCTTTCATGATATCCGAAAGGAACATGCACTCGCCAGTGCCTTCACTTCTTTAGAAGGCCATCAAAACCGGCTTACCACCAGGTAGTGGTTTGATTCAAGATTGGGATCTCTAAGGGCTCTTGTATTCATTGTAGTATTTCAGAGACGTCTATATATCAAAATTAAATCAATCACAGTTTTTTTGTCATTCCGTCGCCATGTATACGCGTGAATATTCTTATGATTATATAAAGTGTTCGATACGAGGACATTTCGTTCCATACATAAATCTAGAATTGACTTACCTGCTTCGTTTACTCTCTTATCTCCATTGAGACCAAGCACAGCATAATAGATGTCTCGTTTGATCCCAACGCATCATCAATAGACCAAGCACAGCATAATTCATTTCTTTTAGCTAAATCCAGAACATACCCATGGGAGCGTATGCTGCAACCAGGAATATTGTATACGTAATGCCCAGTTGTATACGAACCCAGAAAAGTCTGAGCCCTGCCAAACCGTAATCTCTCATACCAGAGGCTAAGATGATATGACACCTACACCGGCACTGGCATGATCGTCCCGGTCTATCCGAAACCATAGGGCCATTATTCTACCGGAAAGATGATCAGTGTCGCTCCCCTTGCGCTTAGTCTTTGTCACACACAAAGCATGTAAGCGTTTCTCATTTATTTCGTCCATCAGCTCGTTCATCTTATCATTAAATCCACCTCCCACATTCCACGTGCCTATACGACACTCAGCTCTCCACAACCCGCCGTAATTAGCTGCCCCCAGTGCCGCATGCACAAATTAATATAGTTCATCGAATCAGAACTTGAATATCATTAAAATAGTTTTCCGTTACTCAAATAATAACATTAATTAGTGAATTAATTACTCTTAATGAAGTAATGTGAATGGTTATATTTCTCATGTGAACTGATATGTGATAATTGCTTGCCACGCGAAGGTCTAATTATCATTTATTTTGTATTATCATTAGTTACATCTGATATACCAATTATTGTATTGTGTTCGAATAGTAAAACGAGCAAGTGGTCTCAAATTAATTGACTTATTGTAATGAAAAAAGTAAACGCCTTGTTAAAGAGGGCTCTTTCTGTAACACGCAATTAGTTTTTTTGTTTTAGTGAACGACCATACTGCGCTCTGTTCTCTTAGATTTTTTTAAAGTGGGATCATATCCAGTCTATGCTCTATATCTGCATCTAGCTTTATCCACGAAGACCACAATACCTGTGCGTGAGTAAAGACGCCAATGTTCATACAGAAGTAATTTTACACATAGAGCACAAATCAACTATTCCCATACTATGCGAGACCTATACTGGAGAAGTACCTGCACCTGACAAAAAACCGTAGCCAAATAACAACTCCCAGAAGGGTTGTTGTATTCTCGCGAGTCAGTGAGGTCAGTAAGCTCCTAAAGAGTTGGTGCGTTAGCAGCAGGGATGGCAACGAGCGAGCGATACTACGTATACTGCAGGTAACCACTTTACATCAGGTTAGCCGTATGCTTATATGTTTCCCAACGTTCATGGAATATTGCCAAATACATATTTCCGCCGATCAACACAATTGCGATATAAATTCTAGTGGCACGAGTAAGGAAACACAGGAGTAGGAGGAAGGAAGGACAGGAGTAAGGCGACCGACGCATCAGCAGCACGTTGTTTCATTAATTTAGAGACATTTCCTAACTTCGGAACGACTACTAGGCTAATTCGTAGTAATACAATATTGTAATTTTTTTCTCTTTAAAAATTACTTATATTTTTTTTTATATTCTAATACGTATATAAACTCACTGACGGAAAGATCAAAAATATATTATTATATTACTGTAAGACAGGTTTATTCATGTATAAGGGTACGAGCAATGAAAGGTCGTTACAAATAGTACTGAAGACTACAGTAAAATAATAGTTAATGTTTACGTAGACTTAGCACAAGTAGTACCCAGCACTAGTATTAGTATGCTACAATACTTTATTGCACCAAAAGAAAAATACATTAATAAACCAAAACCTGAAAGTACCAGTGCATAACGGCAGCCTTTATTACAATGCGATCTCTTTCAGGCGACCTTAGGGTAGAGGATTAAATAAGGTAGGGTGGCGCAGTGTAAAACTTAAATAGGTCAACGTAATTATGTATAATAAATACACAAAAATACATAAATACATATTTTATAAGAACAGCGGTAGCCTATTGATAAGGAACCGCAGAACAACTGGTATCCGGTTTGACTGGAATGACATATTTAGGAATACATAGAATATGTAATGCAATATTTTCTGTATACCTTACCTAATAAATATACACACAGTCAATGCAACTTATGTGAAGTTGCATTGACTGTGTGTATATTTATATAATATTTTCTGTATACCTTACCTAATAAATATACACACAGTCAATGCAACTTCTCATAAGTTGCATTGACTGTGTGTATATTTATTAGGTAAGGTATACAGAAAATATTGCATTACATATTCTATGTATTCCTAAATATGTCATTCCAGTCAAACCGGATACCAGTTGTTCTGCGGTTCCTTATCAATAGGCTAGACTGAGACTGAGAGGGAAAATGACAAAGAAAATAAACTGTTTAAGAAAAAGAAAAGTGAAGTTTGATTAACTAAAAATGTCGACGTAGTCCACTCAGTACTTAAGCTAAAGACTAAAATGGCACTAGGCCGTATAACTCTGTCCAGTCCGTTGTTATCAGACGGAGGGAAAATAGTTCAAAAGGAGGGGTCAAGGACGACAAAGCGTCGAGTGTTGCCTCGTCTACGTGGGCCAGTACCGAAATGATAACAGCCATGACAGCCGGAAGTGGCTGCATATGAAAAACGGAGTTTCACAAATAGTAAAAACTATTATGGAGTGGAAAGATATCAGAGGGTAAGTACTAGCTGATGATGTTTGTTTATATAACTTTATTGCGTTATCCATAATTAATATATAATAACAAGGTAACAAATAAAACTTTACATGAATTGCTTTTGAGTACATTCATGATGATGAAGATCAATACAATAAAACCAGCCAGCTAATGTAATTTCTTTAAAAAGGATTCAGTTTAAGGCTGTTTCCATACTAGATATTATTAACAGTAATAAAAATTATAAAACAAAAACACGTATCTCAAATTTCAACTAGTTTTGTATGCCTAAAGTAATTTAAAGTGGTAATTAAAATACATCATTTGCAACACGGTAATGTAAATATGAATTATTAACAATGACGATGAACATTAATAGACCCTGTGATCGTACGTTTATAATATGCAAAGTTTGAAACAGTCCATTTTACGGATGTAAAATTCTACTCGCCATCATTATGATAACCAAAGCTAACTTTACCTGCACGTAGGGCACTCAGCGGACTAGTAAACGAAACTCTGAAGACAAAGGGTCTTCAGAGGAGGAGGGAAAAGGAGGAAGAGAGAGGCAATATTGTTTGGTCAAAAGCATGCAATTTGATCTAACCTGCTTTGTGTGCTTCCGCCACCAATTAGTTCATGCGGCCTGGCGCCGGCCGGCACCCACCCACTACTGTTAGTGCGTGCAACATGCCGACGCTGCCATGGCTGCTCCGGTAGTCTCTGCCTCGGCTGCTGCGGTCGTCCGCCATCTGGAACAGAATCCGCATGGCCCCACCACCACCGTCGCTGCCACGACTGGCCTGGTCGTCGCTGCGACACGTGTTTCGCCTCTCCACGAGGCATCATCAGGCGTTGTAGACGTTAATCGTAAGAATAACATGCTACAAGTCAAAAGCAATCTGACTAACGAAGTGTCGCAGACCGCAGATAAAATAATACTTTCCTGATGGCTTGTTCCATTCTTGCAAGTGATTATGATACATAGAAAACTTCCTGATGAGTTTTGTTAGCGCGGGAGATAATACGCGAATGATATTGCTGCGCAAGCGAGAATTTGTAGACTATGGTAAGTTCTATATATCAACTGGTGAAAAGATGCGTTTTTACCATTACTTGCATAAAAGAAAATTTTGGTCCAAACATAAACTTGAGCTTTAAGAAAGTCCAATAACTCTTTGAATATGAATGAATGAATAGCATGATTCCGTAGTAAGGTGTATGTTTTATGTACATTTGTATTTATATACAAACCAGTACTCTATTTCTGCATGAGTATTTAATAAAACAACACACTCAGTAACAACGTTGGGAGGCATCCAAGCATGCGGCCCACAGAATGTAAACCGATTGTATCGTATCCTATGAACGCTGCAACACATGAAATATCAATCGCGTATTGCCATCACTGCTGATGCCAACACAGCAACTCTTTAGGATCTTACTAGTCACCTAACTCACTCGCAAGAACACAACAATCCTGCAGGGAGTTGTTATTTAGCTGCCGTTTTCTAAGGAGTGGTATTTACACAGTCGAGCTACTTCGATGCACCCGCCTTTATATCATATCCAGATATAGTAAAACAGACATGTTCATAAATGTTAATCTTGTGTGGGAATCGAACCCACGAACGTTGCTAATCACATCGCTACAGAGCTCGTCAAGCTTACGTCAACAATAGTCAAGTAACAATTCACTAAATCATTCCATGAGTGAGTAAATGCACAACTGAGCACCTGGAGGCGTGCTGAATTACCAGTATATTGGCAATGGATGATCATCACTGTCTGTTATATTTCAAGCATCTATTTATCACGCTAAGAATATCACATGAGATGAGCTTTATATATGCCGTTCGCCACAGAATACAAATATGTAGACATAAAACTTCATCTTTCGTAATAGAAACATCCAATAGTCAGCGAACTTTTATGTATATATACCTAACATTCATTCTTTTATTATAATATCACACAGCTTATCACAAAGTATTTGTTATTCCGTGACAGTGTTTGACGCTGATTTATGGACATATAAGTCTCCAAAAATAAAATGAGCGCACCGTACAACCTCACCGATGCACGAAGTTCGAAGTTGTATCAAAAGCTCAAAGATATACACCGCGAATGGTTGCCACCCCGGGAATGCTATGTTGCTTATTCCGCAGATAAGGTAAGGAAAAATAAACTAGTTATACAAAGTTCGTGGTTGTGTAGTGCACGCTTCCGGGGGAGAAATAAATGGAAATGAAAAAAGTTAGTTGTGCCCACCGCGGATGAGACATCCCTCCTTAGCGGGTTTATACTGAAAAAGTTTCAACATTAATATTTCAACATTCATATCATATTCATATAATGTTTATCTACTATATTTTATGCCACATCGGGTAACAAACAAGAATGAACTGACTTGGTGTAACTCTGTTATTATAGTTAATTTATTTATACAACATCGCGAAGTAAACTAGGATACGGCCCACCTGATGTAAAACAGTTACCTATGAACGCTTATAGCACATTAATGTAACTCACACGATGCCACCTCTGCTGCTAATGCAGTAACTACATAAGAGCTCACTGGTAACATTACTCACACTCTATTAAATACACCCTGACCAATACAAACAGATATGTTCATGCACACAAATGTTGATGCTACATGGGAATCGAATCCTTGAGCTGGTATCAAAGTAGTGTTGTAAACCACTGCGTCACCGATCTCGTTAATAAAGTCGTCTCTATAGGATTGCATTACAAAGAGCGTGGTTCATAGATCATCATCTCCGCGTCGAAAGCAACAACATACTCCTAGGGAGATTTATTACTTAGCAACAAAACATTTTGTATATCTTTGCACATAGTAGCTTATTTTAAAATATTGATGTAGCGAAGTTTTTTATTCTTATCTGTCTATTGTACACTCACTACGCTTTATCGACGGAGCGTATTTTGTTTAAATTTACGTAATAATATTAGTATTCCGGGCCAATTCTTACTTTTTGTTTCGAAACTATAGGGTTGTGACATAAAAGTTAAAAGACCAAGCTCCACGTAGGTAAAACAGCGAACAGAAGTTGAATATAAGGTAAAAGAGAACTCCAACACAGTTAACAGAGCCTTTGTTTATTCGTTCATACCTTTTTTTTAACACACCGGGTGGTAAACGATCATACGACCCGCCTGCCAGAAAGCCCACCACAGTCTTTAAGTACAAAGCGTATCGCTCGCGAATTACCATCTCTGCTAGCACGCAATACCCTCCCAGAACTTGTGATGAACTGCTTTGGTAAAACAACATCAATTGATATTTCAATGCGGTCTTTATTAACGTGTAGGCACTTCCGCAATCGGGACAATCGTGTTCAAACGTGTAGGTTTTTGATAAGATCTTCATTTGGTATTTCCACAGTAGACTTCCCACTTTGGGTCGTGAACAACTGGACCCCTGAAACTCGTACCCCGGAATAAAAGTTGTAGATTCGTCACCAATTCAGGTACCCACTGGTCCCCTGGTAGGAGACCAGTCAATATTAATTAATTTTTAAGGTACCCATTCGTCCCTTAATATAAATTATAGATAAAAAAGTGTTGAGATAGTACAGTCATAAACAAAATTGTGTGCCTGTATTCATAGTAATATTTAATCAAAACCATATGATTTGCGAAGATCGCGCTGATGCCGCTATTAGACCCGAGTGAGTTGATTATTTGTTATTGTTAATGATTTTAATTAACGTGTGATTTATAAACATTATTTCAAGATTAATTTTTTACCATAATTAGCTGTGACTTTTAATAAACGTGATATTTATACAATTTTATGAATTTTATTTTTACCTTTAGCATGCGAGACGATTGTAGACTAATTGTACTCTGCGGGAGGGGACGAGTAGGCACCAAAAATATTACAGGGGTCGAGTGGGCACAGGGTACGAGTTTTAGGTTTCTAGTGGGCACGTCCCCTACACTTCTATTTTAGCGTTATTCCATTTTCTAATCCAATGGGATTAGCGGGGTCCGCTACCTAAGCAAGAAACTCCACATCCCTGATGGAAAGCCAAGACCTATCTAAGGTAAAGTCAAACGTTTTTCGAAATATAATTTCTTGGACGTGCGGGGTTTCCTCACGATGTTTTCCTTCACCGCCGAGGTTTTTTTTATATCAATTCAGTATACTGGTACCGCTTCGCCTGATGGTAAGCGAAAATAGGAGCCCAAATGACAAAACAAAGAATGATAAAAGACTACAGTATCCTGTCGGTTAACACTACCATGCTGGTCCGCAAGGTGCTTTTTCACGCTTCGTTTGAAAGATCAATGTAGGCATGAACACGTCTATTTGTATTGGACTGGGAATTTTAAAAGACGTAGGGTGCATCAAAGCAGCCCGTCTGGAGACCTCCTACACCCTACAGACCTCCTACAATCTAACAGAAAACTGTAACCAAATAATAACTCGTTGGAGAGTTCTTGTGTTCCTGCGTGTGAGTGACTTCACCAGTAAACTCCTAAGTAGTTGCTGTGTTAGCAGCAGAGGTCGTATCGCGCGAGTGATACTTAATGTATTACAAGCATCTTTACATCACGTGGGCCGTATATTTGTTTGTCTCTGTATGTTGTATATATAAAAAAAATACATTTTTATATAATTCAGCACACCTTCAAGATAGTTCATGAAATTAGTTTTTCATCGGAACGACAAGTTACAATGTAAGTTTAATTATGGATGAAACTTAAGTCTTTTGAACTAATTTGTTGGTTGTTTCCTTGCAAATGAAAGATATGACTATTAAGTCTCAACCGAAATACCAATAAACAGCCTTATTCAGTTAAACAGGCCTCAAATTGTTCCTTCACGTCCTTCTCATATCACTTGGCCATCGATTGTGTTATTTTACCTGGATATCGATTCTTTAGGCCTGGACTGTAATATATTATTATTGTGTATAGTTACTACGTTCCATAAATTCAAGCGTTTTGTTTTCATTACGAAAACCTCAATAGACGAGTAAATTTAACTGCATTGTTAATTTTCTTAGGAAATATCACGAAACAACTATCCCTGAAGTCGTAAAAATACATCACGGATTCCATTGGACCGCTCTAAATACAATTTGGGGGTCGTGAAAGTTTTACACCGGGTCGAAGATATAAATTTCCATAAATATCCAGCGATCCGCATACGAATCCGCGATTTTTGCTGCAAATGTTGGAACTCTTTTATTGCTACCCAGATTTCTTACTTCAGACAGTGAATAAATTTAGGTTGACGATGTTGCTACGAGGGTTAACAAATATCGAATTTCTACTTTTGTGCTGAGTTTGCAGCATCAGCTTAGCCAAAGCCTCTTGAAGCTGTACTGACTAAAGACACTTAAAAAAATATTCCACCTGAAAGATTTTTAAGCCGGAAGCTACCATTACTTTTGATATGTAAAGTGCGTTCAAAAACTTTGAAAGTTTCAAAATGGAATCGGTCTATGGCGAGTAAAACTAATAGCAATATACTAATAAGTTTAGGTAACAGAGAATCTTATTTAAAATTTACATGTGATTAATTAAATTTTTGCTTACTTTTTTAGTATCTATATTACAAACACATAACCACTGTCGACATCACTTTAATGACGCTTTTGATTTACGTCTAACACTATTACCAAAAAGTATCTCAACGTACTAAGTGAAGGGGTTTCAAAACGGGAATTAGTCAAACTACACGAATGAAAATGAAAAATAACCTTATTAGTTAGTGATGCATAGACCATATTTTTATTTGCAACGCGCAGTATAGCTGTGATTGGCTGATAAGAACAGCTGTGACATACATTATTATAAACGAATTCAATGACATTTACGAAAAATGAACAAATAAATTCAATATTGATTTGAGTAAACGTAAAAGTAATCCGTGGCTTAATAACAAGATAAAATACACGTGCAAAAAAAAGAGACGAACTTTTTCCATATGGAACTAAAATAAGAACAATGCATAAAAAAGGCTAAATAAAAAAGGCGAAATAAAACAAATAAATATATAAACAACGTCAAAATAGATTTTGTTAAAAAAAAAGATTAGATATAATTTCCAAAATTCTAACAAGGTATGGAATATCATAAACAAACAATGCGATAAAATATTTAAATCTTAATATGAAATAATAACTAAAAATAATAAAATTTTGAGTATCAATACAAAATTTGTAAACAAATTTGCAAACGGACAATGTAAGCACAACTTATAAAGTATGTACTAGCTGTGACGCGCCAATGCTTAATGATTCTACATAATATGTTAGAAAACCGGAAGTTTCAATGCGAATGACGAAAGCCACGTCAGAAATTATTCACTCAATTATTAACCACCTTAACGAGAAAAAAAATCTGGCATAGATGTTATACATATCTGATATAAAATACATCAATGACTATTACCCTGCTAATGCTAATAACACATCTCATAATGCAAAAGGTAGCTTTAGCGATGCAAATAATTAAGAACCAATCACAATTCTATTCTGTATAGACAAAAAAAATATAAGATTTGGCAATAATATATATAGGATAATAGGTAAATAATATAATTTTAGGTAAATAATTAAATAAATAGGTATTACTTTCAATAATGTAATAAACGATAGTCAATATGGATTTAAAAAAAAAGTACCAATCAACTATTATGTAAATTCACTAATGAAGTGAATAACCACCTAAACGATAAAAATAATGTACTGCCTATATTTATAGATTTTAGCGCATGTGACATGCTCAGGAAAAACACACTATATTCAAAATTGTCACATAATGGTATACGGGGCCGTTTTCTAGATTTCTTCAAATATTACTATTTAAACCGTTACACAGTAATAGTAATTGATACTTAGTGACATGGTGCCCATGGACATGGGAACGGCTCAGGAGTCCATAATCGGTCCAACGGAAAATTTCTTGTACGTAAATGATATGAACAATTTGTTCACTGAGGGTTCTGTTTATCAGTTCGGAGACGATACGTGTTCAATACGTGTTGCTGTACACAAAAATATTGAACAGGCCCAACAGCATATGCAACACAACTTTCACCTACATTGTAAATGGGCACCTGATATGGGACTAGTAATAAACCAACCAAAAACAAATGTAAAATACGGGAACGAAATAAAAGAAAGGCGGCAATTTATAATACGATATTATTCAACACACACTATTACACCAAACATTAAACATACTTTTAAAAACTGGATACGTCTTGATGGATGGCTACTGGAATCACTCGAATGTCTCTGCCCGTTTTTAGTACCGCAATGGTCTTAAATAGGTTATCGTTCTCCCCATTTGATCCGTCCCACTACTAGCCTGTATTCCGGTGTTGCCATTAAAATAACTTCAAGTACCCTATTAACGCTACATGCTAGTGTTGCCATATTAATGTATAGTATAGTAGTTTGTGTTACACAAAAGTCATGCATATACATTCACCATATATAAAACCGTCCATAAACCCAAAAATCGTTGGTCACAATCACAGCTGCCTACATAATACCGGCAATACAAATTTATGCATATGTCAACCGCTACAACAGGTCAATCAACATACCTATCTTGACCTCATTATAAGTAACCACTTAAATTTGGGACCCCACATTGACTATGTTTGCACTAAACTAAGGTCCATCCTATCTAAATTATCATTATTAAAATACAACTACACTACAGTACCTGTAGGGTGTCTTTGACTGACTCTGTGATTAATTGTTGCTTAAGTAGCTACGCTCAAACATCTAAAACTAATCTTACAACATCTAGAGGCTGCAGTTGAGATTCAAAAAAAGCACACAGGGAGAACGACGAGACATATTCAAACATTGCAACATTATTCATGTATTTAATAAGGTTAAAAAGTCAATATTGTATGACGAAATAGATAATATGGTTAATTTAAGTGCCAAGGTGAGACCTCCGACTTTGCGAATTCTACACAGCCCCACGCCAAGTATACACTACCCGCCGATAAGAACATACACGGGAAACGAATTGGCGACGAACGAATTGTAAAAAAAATGTAGAATAACCTAACAAAATTTTAAAACAATTGCGACAGCATATTTGCCGAATAAGTCTAGCTTTGAACGTAGATAATTTGTAATTAAACGGTCAATGCACAATCTTTTCAAATCAAACTTTTATAATGTAGTGGCAGAAAAGCCATGCACGGTTTGTGTCCACTCAGTAGGTAAAAATCTAATGTACTTATTGTTTAAGAAATAAATAAATAAACAAAAATTGAACTTGTACAAAAATTTAAACTCCCAGAACACTTATACGTTACCGATCCACTTTACTTTCAGATTTAGTAAATTAATATGAAATAAAAAACAATCCATTACCGACTAATGCATAACTTCTACATTTTTTTATTTTCGGTTTAAAATTATTGTACCTAAATAAAAACATGTGTTCATCCTGCATTTTTTGAAAAAATCCATCAGAACTGGATGAAACAGTGGACTCAGGGGTTTTTGGGGGGTGATTACGATGAGCAACCCCAAAAACTCCCAAGTCTACCGTTTTACCTATTCGGCAGAATTATTTTCTCAATTTTTAAGTATTGGGGGGGGGGGGGGGGTATATATTATCAAATTAGATAGGCTATGTGCATGTTTGGTACTAGACTAATGCAAGTGCTCACCATGAGAGTTCACCACTTCCCCTCATCCCGGAGGGTGATCTCCTCAGAAGAATGACTACGGTACGCTATCAGCAACTTAGTCTATTTGTGGGACGTCGTTTAAAACCAAAAAAATACATAAATCAAGAAACTTTACTAAAGACGCATTTACATACAGATGAGTCTTGAGTGAACTTTCTTGATTAGGAACCCCGAGTGCACGAATCCGTATCGCACTTGACCAATTATTTTTCCTAAATTACTTCTTTCAGTTACACGATTTTTTGTTTGTTTGAATTGAATTCAAATGGTGAGTTACAAATAAAATCTGTTCATTGATTTATATTATATGGAACGTGCAGAGTTCGTTCGAGTGGAGTCGTTATAGGACTGCGTAATTATAATCGAGTGGATCCGATAATCATGAAGCTAACTGTACCTAATTGCGGTAATTTCATAGACGCCAGTAATGTTCTGTTACAACGTTGGATATGAAATAAATATACAGCCCGGCTATTGAAAAATGGTTAGGCATAGTCGAGACGATTTAAAAATTTAAAAATAATAATGTTAAATTAATGTTTGGTAAGCGATATTTTTAGTTTCTTTCTATTTTACATTCAAATTATTCCTACATTTAAATTGTGATTCTACACGCCAATGTTTTGACGCGACATGCTTGTACTGTTATATTGTTAATTTAATACTGTACTACTAGTAATATAGTACCGTGTATGCTTGCAAAATAAATTATTTGTATTTGTCGCTTACAACAAAAGGAGTGCCGACCATGCTTTACTACTCACGTTGTTATCCCAATATTATAATTAATCTAATCATCCTAATATAATACATTAAGACTTAAAATAAAATTATAAGTAAACAATCAGTGAGATCTCTTATAGAGAGTGAGAGAGAGGAAAAGAGAGAGGGAGAAAAATGACTTTCAACCTACCCCACAAGGAGTTTAACATAAAGATATAGTTTGATAGATAACAGAAAAAGTATAACGCTGTTGAAAAATACGTAATTATATTCATACATAACAATTACATTATTCTCAAAAGTCTCGACGTCTCATAATTAAATAACACTTAGGAGAGTCTTCGAAATAATTCTTGTCGTCGTAAAAACAGGTGAATAAGATAATTTAATTCCGATGCCATTATCAAAAGAGAAAAAAAACAATTCGAACATTTAACGGACATTTCGCAGGAAATCCAATTACAGCTATAAAAGATAAGCCACGGTCTTTACGAAACGAGTTTCGGATGTAATGTACTTTGTTAATGTCTAGAAAAATACAATTAGTAAGAAATATTTCGTCATAAAACTACAATAGAAGTATAAATTAATTATATTATAAAGTGTTTAGAAAAACAGCTGCATATAGTAAGACGTAGCTCTATCAGAACAAACTAAAACCAATTAAGAAATGCCAAAGGCAATTAGCTACACTTGTTGTTAACGAACAATTATTGCATTTGTTTTTAGATTCGATATTTTTAAAGTTCCATTACTGAAAATATAAATCGAATTCTTTGACGATCACTTCATTTTCCATATGTTAAATTCTATATTAAAAATACAAATCAAAGCCTCTATGGTTTACTCCAAGTAACTGAGTTAGGATCATTTTCAAATGACGGTGCAAAGTGTGACTCGCCCCTAGTTAGTTTTATTTTCAATATAACCACATATTTAATAAATTTCATATTAGCATGGATACAAAATTCCTGACGTCGACATTCGCTAAAAACTGTGACATAACAATAAAATGATGTTCACGCTGCCTGATAAAATACCACAATAAAAAGAACATCAAGTTTTGACTTAGAAGTTGATGACGAATCAATGGTTGAAAATTATCTCAAAAAATAAATAATTCATCTCTAAAATATACACTCATAACAGACAGGCTGTTTTGGGGGGTTAGAGCTAATACCATCACCTGCTCGGCTATGAAGTACCTAGGGGAAACCCGTGTGTCAAAGAAATTATATTTTGAAGCACGTTTGACCTAACCTAACAAAAGGTCTAAATTTTGGCTATAGACATATTAAAGTCAGTACGAGCAAGTTCTTATACTATTGAGCTAGTGAGGAAGTTCGAAGCGCTATTGACGAAGTATATCCATTTACAAAAGGCTTTAAATGACAATAACTATAATTTGGAATTGTTCCAGGAAGTGGTCTTGTAATTGAGTGAGGTTGAGAGGAAATTTCTTGGGAGTTTGCTGAGTTAACAGTGAGAGTAACAACGCTGCACTCTTAATGATGCAAGCGTGCTGTTTTATAACACCATATGGTGCACAAACCACAAACAAGCACCGGAAGTAAAGAAGTTACAAAAGCTTGTAGGCTTAGTAGCCATGTAAGTGATATTTAAGAGTTTTTTATTTAATTCTAAGATTGATCCCTATAATCATAATGTACATAATCCATAATAAGTTAGAAACACCTAATGTTTACTTCTTCAATGCCATGGCGGCCGCACCAACACGAGAGCCCCACTATAGTAAAGGTAAGTTTTAAGCATTTTTGTATAGCTTGATCTATTGCCGTGTATACATGAATTTGTACGGCAATTTTTCGGGCCAAATCGATGGAGTTCCAAAGTAATAAAAGTGTTATTACTTCGGTCAACAGTAATAATTGTTATGATTGCTATTTGCCTTCTTTAATGGAAGTTTCTAACGGAATATTTTTTATCATCAGTATTTAATATTTTCCGTTAAGTGCTCTATAATTAAAAACAAAGTAACACTGATGAAGTACAATCTAAGAGTTACGTTGTACATATCGGGAAAGTTTAATAAAATAAGAGTTGTTAAAATCATGTGCGGTGGCCTTTTGCCCAAAGTTTCCGTTTTGCATATGGGGCAATGTAAAAAATTGCCCGTGTGAGAGTAAAATGTGAAATTTGAGCAAACTAAACACTTAATATTACCTTTGCAATTAATCATAAGTGTAGTATTCGAATAAAAACATTTCTACGTTATGCTGTTTCCTAATCCACCAGGATTGGCGGGGTTGGCTACCTAAACCTGAAAATTTGGCGAATATACTGATTTTGACATGGAGCGATTTCTACGATCTAAACATTTACAATTCAGAGGGAAATCTAGGCCTTTCTAAGTTTAGGTCACACTTTACATATTTATTTCAGTTTAAAGAATCTTTATTATTAATTTCTCATTACAACATAAAGCCATTTACATGAGAAAATATTAAAATCTAATTAAATATGTATACATTCTAAAATCAATTTGTTTAACTCTGAACATTGAGTTAAATAAATATGTAAAGTGTGATCTAAACTTAGAATACGTTACCCAGACTGCGCGCAACTCGTATACACTATGTGCTAAAAC
Organism: Pyralis farinalis; assembly: GCA_947507595.1. Classification (NCBI taxonomy): domain Eukaryota; kingdom Metazoa; phylum Arthropoda; class Insecta; order Lepidoptera; family Pyralidae; genus Pyralis; species Pyralis farinalis. The sequence continues at coordinate 22,546,786 of OX382270.1, forward strand.
CACAAAGTATTAATTGAATATAAACATTTTATCTCAATATATTTTACATAAGTACACAAACCTGCAATCTGAATCTGTATTAATAATATATAAGTAAATACTTACATAATGGAAGTTCTCAAAACTAAGGCAAATAGTATGACTGACATTGAAAGACACGATTCGGTGTTTTATCATGGACTCGATGAATCTAATAGCCAATTTATCTTATAATATGAAAGAGAACAAAACATGTTGTATTGTAATACTAAGCAAGCTAAACATGTGAATTATCTTGAAGCTTTAATTTCTATTAGCTTCTGTATAATTCAATTAATTTATTTGTTTATTTATTTTTGGTATGGCTTTTTAGTTTTTCTTCACTTTTAAAAAAATTAAAATCAATAGGTATTGTAACTACCCTTGTGGGTCGGGTAAGTTTAGTCAATTATTTTCGAAGACAGCGGGAGCGGTCTTTCTGTAACACTTTTCTATATTGTGCTAAAACCGAATAGTAAACGGAAAGTATGCATAAACAACATTCAATTGCATTATAAAATTCTATGAGGAAATCTTCGGAGTATCTACATTAAAATGTGATAAACTATATGTCTAATTATAGGAGGTGTATAGTTTTAACACTGACACTCAAGGTCACTAAATAGTTAATAAATTCAGGCGTTATTTTGCGAAAGTCAAATTTACATGCAATTTGATCTAACCTGCTTTGTGTGCTTCCGTAATATTATTGCGTAAAAAGACGAGTAGTATCGTTAACAGACTACAGTACGCGGTTCCTTATATTTCGACAAATAAATACATTGCGAGTTTGTCATACCTGGGAAAAATCACTGACACAATAGTTCACATACTTAGAAAAAAAAACATACACGTTGCACTCATATCCCGTAATTCACTCAAATCACTTTGTAACACTAAAGATAAAATCCCGCTCAATAAAAAATCCGGCGTCTATAAGCTGTTCTGTGATGAATGTGAACACGTTTATATCGGTCAAACTGGTCGTAATTTTCAAACACGATTTCACGAACACGTATCGGCGTATAAAAACAATCGCCCAGAAAGGTCGCACTTCGCCGAGCATCTCTTAGACAAAGGACATAATTTATCTCCCAATACATATCAAATTTTACACACCATAGATAAAGGTTGAAAACGAAATATTAGGAAACATATAGAAATTAATAAACATAAAAATTCTAAAATTACTCGTATGAACAAACTAACTGACGTAAATAATTCCCCACTATTAAATATCTTTTCGCTCACACCATCCACCCCCGCCCTCAATTCAATATAAGGGACGGCACTGCGATGGATTTGTCACTTGTAGCATGTTATTCTTACGATTAACGTCTACAACGCCTGATGATCCCTCGTGGAGAGGCGAAACACGTGTCGCAGCGACGACCAGGCCAGTCGTGGCAGAGACGGTGGTGGGGGCATGCGGTTTCTGTTCCAGAAGGCGGACGACCACAGCAGACGAGGCAGAGAATAAAGGAGCAGCCATTGCAACGTTGGCATGTTGCATCAACTAACAGTAGTAGGTGGGTGCCGGCCGGCGCTAGGCCGCATGAACTAATTGGTGGCGGATGCACACAAAGCAGGTTATATCAAATTGCAAGTCAAGGTCACTTCATTCACACCTTGGGTGCTCGATATTAAGAGAATTGAATTATTTGGGTTGGAGTCATAGCCTGGCGGCAAAAACAAGTTTAATTTTATTGTACAATATATATATATATATATATATATATATATATAAATATATATAAAATCAAAACAGCGTAATATGTACCGTACCTAACTTAATTTAGTCAACGTGCCTAGAGAAGTCCTTGGCCTTCCTTTTTTTCACCAAAATCTCGATTGATATTCACCAGTATGAGATAATAAATCTCTTGCATAAATTATAAAATTTTAAATTCAGCGGTTTATGCTGTATGTTGACTGTAGTATTAGCAAAACCACTTACTGGGTGGCAAATAACGTACAAATATTTGGAACCAACAGAGAATTTTCCAAATATCTTAACTCGTATTACGATAAACGAGCAACTTTTGAATATACCTATATAAAAATATTTCGAAAACGGATCTAACGGGTTCGATCAATTTATGTATTTAGATAAGGTTATGGTTATGATTTTTAGGTTTATCTACACCAATATATTTCCAGAAAAAACGCAATTTTACAAAAAAAAAAAAACAAAAACGCCGAGTGAAGTTCCATCGCTAATACACCAAAATACAATATTCCCAAAGTCAATAATTTATGTGTATTTCTTCACGTATTTTAAATATAACAGTAAAGTTTAAAATTCAAGTGCATTTTACTAGAACCATTGAACTATATATATATTATATATATACATATGTGTTATCATAACATTACAGTTGTTTCATTTATTTTCTTGAATTCGACACGCCCTGTTACCTCATGCCGTAATTTGTTAGGTAAACTTTGGCATAGAGCTCCTTTCACAACTTAAGCGTTCTCTAGGAAACTCCTCTAGAACCTCAGCATGTTTCGCTTTATCGATGGCGAATTTATGCAAATACAGCATAGTCTTAAATGTGAATATTATTTTAGAAGTGAGAAAGTATTACGGACGGCATAAGAACGGTACGAAGTTTAAAGTGTTAGGCATGACGTGCACTTAGCTGTACCACAGTCTGGCTGTTTTGATGCACATTGTCTCCCTTCCGCCCCGAGAGCCCCGTTTGTTAATTTGCAAGGTGCACGTGCAGGTGCAGTTGTTATTGACTCTAAATTAAATAGTGATTTTCTGTTGTATATAATTAAGTCTTTTTGTTTCTATTCTGCTTTCAGGACTGCGACGAGCAGCGATAGTTTAGAGGAAAAAGAATCGGTCGCCTGGTCGTCGTAGCTGTACATTTATGACATCTGAAAGAAGCTGTGCTTAATTTTCAAATAGATTACTAGGAAAACGTATTGTATTTTTTTTTTTTTTAGACTAATGTTCCGATTAACCCGAAAATCTAACAAGGCCTATTTTTCCAACGAATCAATGTTACAATTGAGGGTATTACTCGTTGGGAACAAACGCTAAGTTAAATTAAATTATTTGTTTTCTTACTACTCGTATAATTATATTTTTTGGGGCAATTGTAGTTACTTCTCGTGTACTTACTCTATTCCAGTAACGAATATTTTTGACGAGACTCAGCCGTGAATTACGTGACTTTGAAACCAATGCTCGTGGGTTCCATTCTCACACAAGACAAACATTTGTGTGCATGAACATGTCTGTTTGTCTTAGTCTGGATGTTTAAGAGAGGTAGGGCGCATCAAAGCAGCTCATCTGGGGAAGTACCTCCGCCTCACAGAAAACTGCAGCCAAATAACAACTCCCTAGAGTGTTGTTGTGTTCCTACATGTGAGTGAGATCACCAGTTAGCTCCTAACGAATTGCTGTGTAAGCAGTAGAGGAGGCATCGCGCGAGTGATGCTTAATTTATTACAACCGTTAATACGCTACGGTAACTGCTTTACTTCAGGTGGGCCGTATGCTCGAATGCTTCCCGACGTTGTATAAAAAGAAAAAGAAAAAAGAAGTCTAGTAACGACTCAAGCATCAAGACTGACAGAGCCTCCACCATACTGAAAACCTCAACAATTGTTGTATTGAAGTTGATGTCTTCCTGTGATTAAGTAAAAGGTTGTTGAGTATTTTGTGTTTCAAACATCCATAAGCGTAAAGAAACATAAAGGTAAAACCTTTCATGTTAAGCGGCACATATATTTTGGTTATTAAATGTTATGAACAAACACTTTTAAATTGAAAACTGATAATGATCCACGAGTATAGCATGCAACTATACGATGTACGTTTGCGCATCATCTTCACGTTATCCCGTTTCCAAGTCCATTAGGATTGGCAGAGTCCGCTATCTAAGCCTATGATTTGGCGAAGTCACTGATACTCGTATTTACATAAAGCGACTGCCATAAGGCGGCCGCAACCCAGAGGGAAAACCGGATATTTCTTAGGTTAGGTCTCTATCGAAATATAATTTCTTGGTTTTCCTCACGATGTTTTTCCTTCACCGCCAAATAAGTGATAAATATGTAAATAAATCCGAAAACACGAATTTAGCGGCACATGTACTCGCCGAAATTCGAACCGGGGACCAGTTGGTCAAAAGCCCGGTTCCTTATCCACTGGGCTATTACTACTCAAATGGAGGCATATTTGCGTAAATGGGTATGACTTGCATCAAATATTACTAAATGCATCCAAAAAAGCAGATCACCATATAAATGTTGAACTGATATGTGTAATGAAGTTATATATCGAGAAAATTATACCGTCTCGATGGAACTCTGAGTTGTATATAAGTTTTTTAAAGCGAATACAAAAAATATATAAACTATGTGCATTTTTCACGGGGCATATTTTTTATATAAACCAATAACTCACAAACGACTTAACCAATTTGGATAATTTAAATTATATCCATACTAATATATAAATCCGAAGACTTTGTTGTTTGTTTGAATGCGCTAATCTCAGTAACTATAGGTCAGATTTGAAAAATATTTTTTGCATTTGATAGCCAAATTCTCGAGGAAATTTATATGCTCTTCACGATACGACCCATATAAATCAAGATAACATAAGAAAGTAGAAAAAGCGGGTCCTCCGAGATACCGGGATATGTGCGGACGAAGTCGCGGGGTTCAGCTAGTTCTATTATATTTCTATTAATCTACATTCGTGTTCAATACCAGATAATATTTGTAGTGATGATTATTTGTAAAAGTATTAATAAAACTGTCATTTAAATCGAGTTTAATTATTTAAATTTATGATTATTCTTTCTTCAATTTCATGAGGATACAATTATGGTAGAAAGAGGAGCATATAATTATGATGCAAATTGGATGATAAACTAAGAAATTGTGAAATAAACCCCTTTAAAATGAAGAAATCCTTTTTGACAAAGAAGTAATCCAGCGACAATAGGAATATATTAACCATTTTCGTTTAAATAACTAAACTAAACTAACTTAAACTTATGTAAATAAATTTTAAGCGGTCACCAAATTCTGGATCACCTTTATGTTGCAGTGTCAGTAAATTACATTTATTCTGTGTGTCTGATCTCATTACAATCAACTCAGGCGAAAATTTGTTCGTTCCCTATTTCTTCACGTTAAGAGTAATACTTTATTTTCAAATTCAAACGGAACTGACTGTGCGATAACTTTATTCATGAAAAAATCAGCGAGAAGTAATAGAATTAGTATGTAAAAATTCAGTAGATGACTTCCCTTAGCATAAGCTATATCGCGTATAGGATTGCAATTTGTACCTTCAAATTTAAAAGTTCACCTACAAGATACACCCTAAGTAACACAAAAGTCGTTGTTGTGCACATTATTTTAACTGAACACGCAGGTTAAGCAATGTTGACCGTAGCCTGTCCATTGATTTGACTATGTCCGTGCTTCCGAGGGTATGTTAAGCCGTCGGACTCGGCTGTTGTCGGTAGATGACAGTCGTGAAGCTAAGTCGGTGGCTTCTGGTCGGCTTGAAAATAATGGCCTCCGTCAATACGCAGTTGAGTAGCGTGGTGCTGTATGCTCTAAACCCCTACGGTTGAAAGGAGACCCGTATATCTACAGTAGGATGAGTTAAGGTTGATGTAGCAAGAAAAGATACTTATTTGATTGAAATCGACGGAAGCGATGATTAAAGCAATTATGTCATTAGGCATACTACTTCAGTAGCTAAATTTTTTATTTAAATCTTATTTATTTGTAGATTTAAACGTTATAATTTCTCTATGTGTGGAATTATAATTTATCTATGCATGTATGCAGTTAGCCTTATCTCCAAAATCGACGGTATGATAAATATTATTTCTCTAATTCATTTTATGTTACAACACTTTTATAATTTTATCATTTCGCACAATTTATATCTTTCCATCTTACAGTTTGCATTGCAGACTATTTGCTTGTAAATATATCTGTCATAAGTTTCCTTACATATAGTAGAAGGTACAGTTCGATAAATGAGTTGGTCGAACTGAAATAACTTTGGCAACAATATGGACGTAGAATTAGATCTGTTATCTGTTTTGGAGAAGTTGTGTGGAACCATTCCGAATCACGACAGTCACGGACACAAACAAACTATGTAAGCTAAATCGTGAGCGGTCCAATTTAAGCATTACGTTACCGTGTAAGAAATATTATCACTTAATTTTAAGTGGAAACTTTCTTAGGACCAATCAGTAATATTCGATACTTCCCTATTATATATTTATCCCATAGGTTCGCGTCACCGATATAACAAAGGTTAATTTTATAAATGTAGTTGTAAGAATCTATACATATAAATAAAATTGAAGTGTCTGTCTGTGATTTCAAAATAAAGCCTTTATCTTAAGCTCATATTATTATTTTCACGTTACCAAAGCCTAAATACGCATTTATAACGTTTTTGTCTGTCTGTCTGTCTGTTTGTTTGTCCGGGATTAGCCCGGATTCGAAATGGCTGAACCGATTTTAACGGGACTTTCACTGGTAGGTAGAGGACTGTTCAGAGTAGAATATAGGGTACTTTTTATCCCGTAAATATTTAGGGTTCCTGCGTAAAAAATTAAAAACTTTTTTTAAACAGAAACAATTTCATGTCTACAGAGAAATAAAGGCTACTAAAAGCCCAAATCTCATGCGTGCGAAGCCGCGGGCTTCTGCTAGTGAGTTATAAGTTTGAATCCAGTTTACTTTTAATATAATAAATAATAAGAGATTAAATACTATAAAAAATTAGAGAATTAATATAAGAAAGTTATATATTAGTTATAGTTGACTATATTACAAAAACAACAAGAACAAAGGACGGCGTAACGTGTAACGCTTGCTGACTGCGTTCTCAATGATGATGTATGAATGAGTGCTGGTCTGAAAGAGAGTGTCAGTATTAATATAATTAAGGACCTGTTCCATTAGTTCCGGAATATAGAATGCAGTATGAACTAATGAGGTAACAGATATACAATGCGAAAGTGGACGGATGTAGGAGCTAAAGGAAGCCAAGACTTACCTACCACGACCAAATTGGTCATGTTTTATCAGAAGGTGATGTCAGGAGCCCTAGGAAACGGAGTGCGCATGAAAAGAGCTATGAATGTTAAAAAAGCGAGCGACGTATGCAAAGGCACGTCCTCTGGTGCTCGCTTCACTCTGCTTGCTCCACAAGAAGGATTCACATTGATACTCTAATAAAAATGACTTTACTTTAAAGTTGTTCGATGCAGCAAAAGATGCTAATTTCAAAGATCTTTCTTTAATTCCAACAGATTTGTAATTGTATACTTTGATATACGTGAGCGTATATACTGCATAGCGTGATAATTTATGAGCATGTTTAGGCTACATCCTAATGCTAATCAAAATTGGTATCGTCCTAAGAAAATAGATTATAACCACGAGTTTCGTTGTACCAACAGTAATTGTAGTCTATAACTTAACGCTTACTTATGGAAGCGAGAGCTGGGTGTAGCAGAGAGAGCATGAAAGTAGGATAAACGCGGTTGAAATGCGAGCGTTGCGCAAAATTTTTGGCGTTACGCTTGTAGACCGTATTCGCTATTATGAGGTTAGAAGCAGAGTTGCTCTGAAAGGGAGCGTCGGTGTTAAAATAAGAAGAGGCACGCTCCGTTGGCTCGGAGATGTAGAAAGAATGCAGGATGAAATAATGACGAAACAGATATACAATGCAAAAGTAGAAGGATGTAGGAGCCGAGGAACGCCAAAACTTATCTATCATGATCAAATTGGTCGTGTTCTATCAGAAGGTAATGTCAGGAGCCCTAAAAACCGGCAAGCGTGCATGAAAAGAGCAGTGAACTTTAAAGAAGCGAGTGAGGTATGTAAGATCGAGTCGCGTGGCGCTCGGTTCTCTCTGCCTACCCCGTAAGGGATTTGGCGTGAAGTTATAGTTGTAGTCGTTGTACAATATTATGGTATGTATCAATTATTTACAGTAAAATACACATACGTGCAATAAAATTACAAGAGCTGTACGTGTATTGAATATTTTTTTTAAACTGTGCTAGTATATCTGCCATAAAAAAACAACTTTTCATTGTTGTACTATACACAACGCATCAACTCAGGAATGGTCTAGTATTACAAGGAGATGACAAAACCGACTTTTTTTATATACCGCCAAGGTGGCGATCAAGCGTACCATCTGCCTGATGGTAAGCAGTTACATGCAAATAGGCTACGCTATTTGCATCACCAGAGGTGTCACTCATGCGTTGCCGACCCGTTGAAAACCTCTTCACGCCTTTCTTGAAGAACACCATGCTGTAGTCCCTTGGGAACACCTCCGCTGGGAGTTAATTCCACAACTTGAGAGTTCTCGGAAGAAACTTCCTCTGTAACCGCACAATATGCAACCATTGCGGCTCCAGTGTGTGAGGGTTAACTCCCCGCCATCGGCGATCGTATATTTATACTTATAACCATGTTATACTTATGTTTATACTTATAGCATGTTTAGGCTACATCCTAATGCTAATCAAAATTGGTATCGTCCTAAGAAAACAGATTATAACCACGAATTTATATTTATAACATAAAAAGAAGCTGTCGACATTGTAGTGAAACACCTGATTGCTAGATAAGAACTGTTTTATTAACAAGCGGCCGGTTACAGAATAGACACTTTTATATGACTACCTACTTAATACTATAACAAATATACAACATCTTCCCCCTTACAAAAGTAAATAAACCCGTCACCTTACAGGAGCCACAATACATATGATGCACTTAATGTAACTAGTAGAGTACTATGTTCTGTAAACATACATTATGTTTACATATATTAGTAATTATAATTAATTAACGAACTGTAAGTGACACAGTGGCCATTATAGGTAAATTATTTGGTTTTAAACAATACTGCCAACTTCTCACGTGCCCGTTTAGAAGCTTCTCTATTTACATTTGAACTTTCCGAATCTACAGGTAAAGTACTAGCGGGGCTAGCTACTTCCCTATTACTGTTCAGCTCTTGGTCACCACATTCCTTTTCTTTCAAATGGAAAGGAGGTGGTAACGTACTCTCCTCCGAGCTCGTACGAATTATGTGTCGCCTATTACGTCTATACGTCCTGCCCGATTCGTCGGACAAAAAATATGAACGTGGTTGTAATGCAGGGGATTGTACCCACATGCGTCGCCTCCTTTTACCATCAACCACAACTACATTATCGCCTCTGGTCAATTCGGGCAGATTTTTTGAACGCATATCATAGTATTGTTTACTTGCCGTCCGGTTCTGAATAATATTATTATAATCTGTGCTGTTATCTCGAGCAGGTCGTAGTTTTTCTACGTGCACTGGAAGTCGAGAATTTAATCTGCGACCCATTAACAATTGAGACGGAGAACTTAATCCATGTCTCGGAGTATTTTGTAAGGTTGGGACGTGAAGTAAACACGGTGTCTCGAGTATGAGTGTTTATTATAAGTAAAATATGTTTAATATATAATAGGATAGACAAAAGGGGTATTCACACTACACGCCCCTTATAGCGAAAAAAATAATAATAATATTCATTATTATTATTATTTTTAAATACATTAATATATAGTTCTTACAACTATGATACAAACATTTTAATTATATTATATCATTTTTTTTTATTAATACAATAGCGTAATAATAAAATGAAACATTATTTTATTAATAAAGTGTTATTTAGCTAAAGTACATTTTCGTGCGATTTTTATGTACAATTTCAATTTTACCGTCTTTTAAAATTGATACATTAGGATTTAAATCCTCCAGGACTTCAAAAGGACCTGAATAAACATTACAAAATTTGTTACCAGATTCACTTTTTACAAGTAATCTATCTCCTCTTCTATATGTAACAGGATTTAGATATTTATCAAACACATTTTTTCTCTTAGTTTTACTTATGACTAAGTTATTACGAGCATCAGAATGAGCTTTGTGTAAACGGAACTTAAGTTCTAAAGGATAATTTTCTATATTGTATAAAGGTCTAATATCATCACTTAATACATTGCTCGGTACGTTACATGATTTTCCGAATACCAGTTCGAAAGGCGTATATTTTGTTTCGGTGTGAACTGTGGTATTAAAAGAAAAACACCAAAAGGGTACCCAAGTACTCCACAGTCTCGAATTATTGTCGGTTTGCATTCTAAGATATGCGTTTAGAGATTTATGGGAGTTTTCTAAGGAACCTATACTTTCGTGATGGTAAGCTGTTGATGAAATTTTGCTAATACCCAACAACTTACAGACCTCCGTCATGGTACTAGATATGAATTCTGTTCCCCTGTCTGTTGCTATTTCACGCGGTATACCGTACCTGAGTATAAAATTATTAACAAATGTTTTTGCCACCGTGACACTATCTTTCGTCTCTAAAGGATAAGCTTCTACGTATTTTGTGAGTTCACACTGTAAAGTGAGAATGTAAGAATAATTATAATAATCTTTTTCTAATGGACCTACAATGTCTAAATATACCTTATCAAAAGAGGAATTTGCTGTCGTTGTAACTTGCATAGGTTGTCTAGTGGGTAAAGAGTGTTTTTGTTTTTGACATTTTTGACACCTCTTTACAAACTGTTTAACATCATTTTCCATATTTGTCCAAAAGTAACGTCTCTTAATATTACTCAACATGCGCCTCACACCAGCATGACCACTAGTGGGCAACAAGTGATAGTCATTAATTATAACTCTTTTGTCGTCTTCTTTGTCTACTCTTATTACATCTTTTATTATACAAATACGCGGCCCGGACCACGTTTTATCATTGGTTATCTCTTTATTTAACCATTTAATAACATTAGCGCTTTCTTTATTTTTTAATATATATATTTCGTCGACGTTAATTTTATTGCAGAGCAAAGCTAATTCTCTCACGAACGCGTCTCGCGCAGAACATGATAGAGATTTAGGGTCTGCGTATATTTTCATATTCGTAGGTAAATAAGTAAATGTACCTATTACCGTAGGACATCCTTCGTCAGTCTTACTATATGTATATTTTTTAAGTATTAATTCCGTGCAATGACTCGGTTTCTTTAGCATTTCTACAACTTTTGGCTGGCCATTCCAATCGTTAGTAGCGATGTTATCCACCGGTTCATTGTATTGTTTTGTCCTCTCCTGTTCTTTCATCTTCTTTCTTGTCATCACACTCATCACATTTCTATTCATCTCTTTTAATCATTAGACGTGATAATTATGCGAGATAATGCGTCTGCAGCCACATTATTAGCTCCTTTCACATACCATCATACATTTCAATGTTTGCAATAAGCTATTTAGTGACCTATTCGTCACCCGTCATAACCGGCAATAATGAAATTGCTGTTTTTAACTCGAACTTCTCCATACTTCTAGTTTGATCTATGTCCGTGGGTTCACTAATAGTGCTATTAGTATTATCTGCGTCCGATACTGAACAAAATATACTTATTCGATCATATAAATCCTGAACCGCTACACATAACTCACTGATATACTCAATGTCCTCAACTTTAATTTCCTTATTTTCTACCTTTTGCGTTACCGTTTTAAAAATACACTGAAATTCATTATAATATGTCGTGGCTTCCAAACCTTTATCAGTTATAACTTTAAGAGTACGGCGACTAGGGCCTAACTTTGTTAAATATTCCTTTATATGTTTAAGTTTATCATGCAATATTTTCAAGTTCTGAAGCCATTCCATAATCTTGTTTAAGTAAAAGTTATTTATATTATCATGTTTTACACAATGATTTAACTTTTTTTTTATATGTATATTTAATTATAAGTAAATTACGCTAATGAAAAAAAAATGTAAAGATAAAAAAACATGTTAGTGTAAATAAAATGTTCGTACTAATTATGCATAATGTTCATACGATATTATTATTAAGCATGTGTGTAATGAATAATTATTGACCTTGTAGATGTCCAACTTACGTACTGTACCGCACTTTTATACACTGCCGCAACACTTCTACGCACATAATACGCACTTTTTCAGCCGCACTACATTACACCATTTCGCCTGCCACCCTGTAGCCTTCCTTTCCATTATCGCTTCGCCTGCGCCTCCTTATTGTCTTTGTGAAACACCGCTTGTAGGCGCGGTATACGCCATACAGCGTTGCCAGGGCCCCGAGGAGCAATATGACATTTGTTGAGCTAAGGTGGTAGCTCAGCTCCTGCTGCAACGTGGTTGCCTCGTTAGTGCCACTTCCTAGCGCACTTTGCGCAGTAATTACTTCCTCCTGCTTTGAAGAAGTACTGCCCATTTTGGAATTTGAACTTTGCACACACGATTAAAAACACTGTCTTTTGAATCAAAGTCACTGAGTAATTTAATTAAGTTCGTCATTTCTATTGTACCGTTCGCTACATATGGAATATGGAATGTGTAACGCGATGCGCGAGTGGCCGACCGGGCAGGGTCGCCATGTAAGGTTGGGACGTGAAGTAAACACGGTGTCTCGAGTATGAGTGTTTATTATAAGTAAAATATGTTTAATATATAATAGGATAGACAAAAGGGGTATTCACACTACAATTTCTAAAATTCAATAAACCTAAATAAAAATCGGTCCCTGTTACTATGGATTTCTTTATTATACCTTTTACCGTTTGTACAGAACGCTCACTTAACCCATTTGACTGAGGATAGTTAGGGGATGTGGTAATGTGCTTAAAACCCCATTCTAAACAAAACTGTCTAAATTCTCTAGAAGCATAGGCCGGCCCGTTATCAGTTACAAGTTCAACAGGAATGCCGTGTCTAGCGAATTGGTCTTTCATTGCAGCTATAACCGCTTTGGTTCCAATACTAGACAGCGGATTCACTTCAATAAAGTTAGAAAAATAATCAACGATAATTAGAAAATACTTGTGATTGAATACAAATATATCTGAACCCAATTTCCGCCATGGTAAATCAGGGACTTGATGTGGAATCATAGGTTCCTTGGTCGGCACAGCTGCGTGGTCGGCACATGCCGCGCACGCTCGCACCGCCCGCTCGACATCTCGGGACATGCCGTGCCAAAACATAACCTCGCGTGCACGACGTTTGCATCTATCTATGCCTAAATGTCCTTCATGAACCCTTCCTACCATTTCGTTCCGTAGATCCTTCGGTATATATACCAAATTATTTTTAAATATGACTCCTTCAATGTATTCAAAAAGTTCCCTGTACGACCAATGTACCTGTACCAACGGCACTACATCGCTTCTATATCTTGGCCATCCGTTTAATATATAACTAATTAATGTTTGACACTCCTCGTCTTTCTGAGTAGCTTTTCTGACAAGTTCTATATTTTTATCACTAAACTGTACATTATGTATTAAGAAACATGCCTGATCTTCTACCTCTGACGTAACTTTATCGTGCATCAGCTCTGGCAGGGCAGCCCTAGACAATGTATCGGCGATATACATATATTTTCCAGGTTTGTACACGACTGAAAAGTCATAGCATTGTATACGAAGCATCATTCTTTGTAGTCGAGCCGGGACTGAGCTTAGGGGTTTTTTAAATAATGATTCGAGTGGTTTATGGTCGGTTTCAACTATTATATCTTTTCTACCGTATACATACTGGTGAAACCTCTCCATAGCAAAAACAATAGCCAGCAACTCTTTTTCAATTTGTGCGTACCGAGTTTGTGTCTCTGTGAGTGTTAGCGAGGCAAACTCAACTGGACGACCTTTCTGTAACAATGCAGCTCCCACAGCCGTTGCACTCGCATCTACCGTAACTACCGCTGATGCTTGACTAGAGTATAGCGCAAGCACTGGTGCTTCGCACAGTTTTCTTTTTATCTGGGTTACTACCTCCTCATGCGTACTGTCCCAAGTCCACTCCACACCATTTCTGAGTAAACATCTCAAAGGTGCTACGATAGCTGAGTAATTTGGAATAAATCTAGATAGATAGTTGACCATGCCTAGGAACCTTTCCAATGATGATCTATCATTCGGACTAGGCATTTCCATTACAGCTTTAACTTTACTGTCATCAACTTGGATCCCTTTTGCGCTAAAAATGTGTCCTAAGTAAGTGACTTGTTCAACGCAAAATTCGCATTTATTGCTATTAAATTTTATACCTATCTCTCGAGCCCTATCTAGCAATCGTTTTAGTCTCATATCATGCTCTTCTTTTGTGCTACCCCATACTATAACGTCGTCAACAAAAGAATCAACTCCCTCTAAATCCTCTAACAGTTGTCGGACTTTTGCATGAAAAACCTCACTTGCACAGTTTATACCATATGGAAGTCTTAAAAATTGGTACCTTCCGAAGGGTGTACCGAACGTACATAGGTCTGCACTCTCGTCATCAAGCTGAATCATCCAAAATCCAGACCGAGCATCGAGCTTACTAAAGAATTTAGCGTTTACTAATTTCGATGCTATCTCTGTCAATGTAGGCAACGGATAGTGCGCGCGCCGCACAGCGCGGTTCAACGGTCGCGGGTCTAGGCACACACGAAGACTACCATCTTTTTTTACTGGCAATACTATAGCATTTACCCACGACGTGGGATGAGTCACTTTCCTCACGATTTCCATTCTTTCCATTCGTTCTAACTCACTCTTTAACTTGTCTCTAATACCTAAAGGAATTTTCCTGACGGGACATACGGACGGGGCTATGTTCTGTTCTAGTACAATTTTATATTTTCCCGGTAGTTTACCTACACCACGAAATAAATCATTATAACTGTTAAAATCAATTGAATGAATGCGTTGAATAAGTTTTAACATTTCGCATGTATATTTACCCAGTACACTCTGACAGTTTCCATTTGCAATAACGAATTTAATCAAATAATTATTATTTTTGTAACGCCACAACATATCGCAACTACCTAGAATAGGAATGTAATTCCCGCAAAAAGATTGAGCACGTATGTTACACGTCAATATATCATTTTCAGAAAATCCCAGTTTCCTGAACGTATTTAATGACAAAACATTTAAATCAGAACCCGTATCAAGTTTAAAATTTTCTGACAAACCATTTTTGCATAAAATTAATTGTTCGAACCACTTACAGTCTTTATGTTGAATGTGTCCATCCACAGACGATATGTAAAATAATTGTTCATTGTCGCCACTTTCACACAATTCGTACACTTGCTTATTCCGCTTAACGCGACACATTTTTTTGAAATGCCCTTTATTGTTGCACAAGAAGCACTTTGCCAGTCGCGCTGGACAGCGATAAGCGTTAACATGAACACTGCCACATGCACCACAACAATTAAAGGACGATTGACAGTCCTCCATCGACTTGAATCTGTGACCCGTTGCTCCAGCCGATACATCATAACCGCTGTGCCGTTGAGAGTCCGACCGACCGCGCCCCGCGCGACCGCCCGCCGGGCCTCGTCGCATTGGTGCACGCGCATCAAATAGCGCATCCACCGATGCACTACTATTCGACGACTCCAGATACTTTGAAGCTTCGATGTGACGATTTTCTTCTACAGATATCTCCAACGCTTGACATATTTTTACCGCCTTATCCAAAGTTAAGTCTTCGCTCCTCAGTAGTCTGTCTCGTAACTTGGTGTCAGCCACACCGCAAACAATCCGATCCCGAATCAATCCATCCTCCAAGTGCTGAAATTCACAGTGGCGACTGAGCAATCGTAACGCCGTGACATACGCGTCTATATTTTCACCGTGTTCTTGATTACGTGTAAAGAAACGAAATCGTGCCATTGTTATACTCGGT
The DNA here is from genome assembly GCA_947507595.1 of Pyralis farinalis. Classification (NCBI taxonomy): domain Eukaryota; kingdom Metazoa; phylum Arthropoda; class Insecta; order Lepidoptera; family Pyralidae; genus Pyralis; species Pyralis farinalis. Next base: position 22,562,601 of record OX382270.1, read on the forward strand.
TTGGTACCAAAATATTCATCAAATTTTTTTATAAGTATATCTACGTCGTCTTGATTTTCTTCCTTAAGAAATTTAAAGGTGGTGTAAATGTCATAGCCGTCTGGGCCTATAAGGTTAATCAAAAGACTTGCTTGCACGTCTTTTTTTTCTTTGTGCACGCCAGATGCCTTTAAAAACACGATGAACTGTTTCTGCCATTTTCGCCACGCGTCCGCCCGATTAGTGGGTCCGCCGTCCAGTATTAATTCCGTTGGCGGTCTTGCGTGCTCCATATTTTATCACGTATTCGATGAAAACAACTCCAATTGAATGTTTCCACTGTATAAAATACTTTTTGACAAATATTAATAACTATTTTAGATCACCGCTGTCACCATGTAGTGAAACACCTGATTGCTAGATAAGAACTGTTTTATTAACAAGCGGCCGGTTACAGAATAGACACTTTTATATGACTACCTACTTAATACTATAACAAATATACAACAGACATCATGTCGAACAATTCTTCAGAACACAACTCATTGTACAATCGGTAGAGCACACAAAACGAGACAAAATCTGGACTTAAACTTATGAGCTCAATACCGTATGTAAGCTTGGGATCGCCGGCAATTCTCACAGTTCGTCTCTGAACCTAATCATAAGATCCTAGCTGGTACCCAGAATGATGAATTATACCGATTTCGCTCCTAAGCCTAGGAGTAAAAGATTTTTTGAAGGATTATCATGAATACATACGCTACGACTATTCTACGTATTTGTTTTTTTATATTGTATAATCATCTTTGCCCTTAAATGAAAGTATGAGAGAGAAGAAGAAAGAAATGTACCGTCAATGCAAGAATGAAACCAAGGCTTTAGTGAAAGAGAAGCGTGAAAGACAAATTATGAATGAGGAAGTGAGGCTGAAGAGAAACTTCGAGGCAAATACCAAACTCTTTTGGAGAGAGGTAAAGAAGTCTCGGGGTAGTTCGTCGGCATCCAGTATGAACAAGATTAAGTCTAAAGCTGGTATCATTCTTGCAAACACTCAGGAAGTGTTAGAACGGTGGAGTGAATATTTTGAAGAAATGTACAAATATGCCTCGGACGCTGACAATGAGAGTGAATCTGATGCTCACTCCACGTTGACGGCGTCCGATAAAGGTATAACTATGGATGAGATAGAATGGTCGATACGAAGTTTGAAAAATGGAAAGTCTGCGGGAATTGATATGATTACAGCTGAGATGATCAAACTAGGTGGCACTTACGTCCGGGACGCCTTCTGGTACTTATGCAACCTATGCTGGAGAACTGGAAGGGTCCCAATGGACTGGGGACGCGCAGTCATCGTACCATTGTATAAAGGCAAGGGATCACGCATGGACTGCGCCAACTATAGGGCCATAAGTTTGATCAGCTTAGCAGCAAAAGTATATGGAAAAATAATTGAAAGGAGAATGAGGGTGAAATCTGACGAAATGCTGTGGGAGGCACAAGGAGGATTCTGAAATGGAAGGGGATGTACGGATCAAGTTTTCTCGCTCCGCAATATCGTAGAGAAGCATCTGGCCACAGACCAGAAGATTTTCTGCGGTTTTGTGGATCTTGAGAAGGCATTTGATAGGGTTGTGCGAAAGAAACTGTGGTGCATATTGCCGAGATATGGGATTGACGGCTCACTGCTGCGTGCTGTGCAGTCCACCTACAAGGATTGCTCAGCATGTGTGCGAATAGATGGCAACATGTCACCCTGGTTTGATGTCAAAATTGGTGTCAAACAGGGTTGCATGTTGTCTGCTAGGCTGTTTATTCTGTATCTCGATAGTTGTCTACAGAGAATAAGATCGACGAATGTAGGATTACGCATGGATGACCTAGTGGTGAACTGTCTGCTGTATGCAGAGGATGCCGTCCTGTTAGCAGAAACACCATCTGAGCTGCAAACACTAGTCACAATGATGAAAGACGAATGTATGAAGGAAGGCTTACTATTGAATGCGAAGAAAACAAAGATTATGGTATTTGAAAGAGAAAAAGCCAGAACCAATGTAAGAATTACGGTAGATGATGAAGTGTTGGAACAAGTGGATGAGTTTGTATATGTTGGATGCGCTTTCAGCAGGGATGGAAGGTACACCGCTGATGTGGAAAGGCGAGTGAGTGCTGGGAATAGTGTGAATGGAGCGTTGGGAAAACTTCTTGGCAGTAAAAACCTGAGCCAGAAGGCGCAGCTGGCTATGCAGTACTGGTCCCAACGCTTACTTATGGAAGCGAGAGCTGGGTATGGCAGAGAGAGCATGAAAGTAGGATAAACGCGTTGAAATGCGAGCGTTGCGCAAAATCTATGGTGTAACGCTTGCAGACCGTATCCGCAATGACGAGGTTAGAAGCAGAGTTGGTCTGAAAGAGAGCGTCGGTGTTAAAATAAGAAGAGGCATGCTCCGTTGGTTCGGACATGTAGAAAGAATGCAGGATGAAAGAATGACGAAGCAGATATACAATGCGGAAGTGGAAGGATGTAGGAGCCGAGGAAGGCCAAGACTTACCTATCATGATCAAATTGGTCGTGTTCTATCAGAAGGTGATGTCAGGAGCCCTAGAAAGCGGCGAGCGTGCATGAAAAGAACAATGAATGTGAAAGAAGCGAGTGAGGTATGTAAGGATCGAGTCGCGTGGCGCTCGGTTCTCTCTGCCTACTCCGTAAGGGATTTTGCGTGAAGTTATAGTATATTGTATAATTATGCGTAAAAATTTATGCATAGAAATATAAGGGTGAACCCCACGACCCTTTGAGTTAAAGTAGCCATTACTAACCGAGCTCAAGCTCAAGAGTCAAGAACTTTGCCAAATTAAATTCATTCGTATACGTTAATTAAAATAAAATAATCGCATTATACCCGTCTTACAATAGATTTACTCGTGCAATTTATCAAAATGTGGAAGAACTCCCTATCAAGATATTCCCAGGATATTACCGCAACCTAATAAAAATAAAACGGGATGCACTCCGGGAGTGCCGGCAGAAATGAAAACTTGAATATTAACGTTGTGCATTTTTGAACTTTTTGGAATGGTTACGGAATAATTTCGCACGAATTGCTTTATTTATCAATATAAAAGTACTATCATGTATGTGGTAAAATACAATATTCATTTACTGCGCTATCGCACACAAACATGACAATTTATATTACATTAAAAATTTAACACTTCAGAACTATTACAATTATTGTCATTAAAAATTTTATCTCTCAGAAAAATCAACTTTCATCTATAATTTCAACGACTCTTTCACCATCATCATCGCCAATCTCTAAAACTCAAACACACACGCACACTCGCGCAAGCGCCCTGCGCCGCTTAAACCAAACAGCGATGTTGATAAACTACGCTGAACAAACGTGTAAGCGCCAAGAAATTCATGGCGCTTGCAACGTTTTGGTCGCGAGAAAATAATGCCCTATGAACGATCTAGCGCTTCATGTTGTGATTGTTTAATTAGAGGTAACTAATGTTTTCGCTCTGCAGCGATCTTAAGTTCTAATTCTCACCAAAATCTTACGGTCAGGGTCACATGTCCTGACGCGAGTTTAACATTTTTTACTCATAGTATTGTCTTAGGTTTTCGCGACCGTTACACATTGAAATTAAACTATTTTTAACGGAAGTATCGCGTGTTTTATTTATTTTGTTGAGTTAGTCTTTCCTGCGACCACGGACGCTGCAAAGCGTTCTAAACGTCAGGTTTCAACAAAATAAATAAAACACGCGATACTTCCGTTAAAAATAGTTTTATTTTAATTAATTAATTTTTAGTTTATTTCAATTTTTTACTCATCTCAAAAAGTGCACAACGCAGCTAAAGAAGTTTTCCCTTCAAAAATACCGGTTAAGGTAGAATTAGAATCACACAGGAAGGGACTCCGTTGTCGTATACATATATAAATGATACCTTGATAAATAATTCCCATCCGGTGACGAAGTCACGGCCCACAGGGGCCAGCTACATAGTCAGGTCAAAAAAAAATGATAAATAATCAACCAAGCACTCTTCTATCATAACGTACTATATTCTTTTATAAAGTCTACACATAAGTATCACTACACATGCAGTATATATACTATGTCAGTATGAACATTATAAGGCACTTTATTGATATGAAAGTAACAAAATCCCCAAGGCTTAAAGGAGGTAGTTCTATTCATTGAGAGAGTATTCAATTCATTGAGAGTTGCACTAAGCGAGTGCCTTTTGAACTCTGATTCAATGAAAGGAGACGATTCATCTCCTTGAACTTATATACTCGTATAAACATATGTTTAGGTACAAATCTAAACATAGGGATACCGATGTTACGGTCCTTTGCCACTGGCGAAATGAGACGAGAATTAAAATCACACCAGTTGCCATATATTAAGGCATGGGCCAAATGGTTTATTATGTCGTCGGATTTAATGGTACCATTATGTCAATTTTCGTCACCGTTTCTACCGCAGATAGATAGGTAGGTGCGCATCGTCTCATCTGAACAAATATTTGCATGAAGGATATGCAGAATCAAATTCTATTTTAATTTTTACATAGCAAAACAAATGACAAAGAATATTATACCTAGTGGTTGCTGAATATTTACCTTAAATGAAATATGCATTTCCGTAATTTAAAAAGAAAAATCTGCCAAGTGCGAGTCGAACTCGCGCACGAAGGGTTCCGTACCATTATCTATAAAAAAAATCTGCCAAGTGATATATAACTATATATAACTAAATATTCTGTGAATATTTCAAGCGTCTACGTGTTGCCGTTATCAATATCGAGCAAAAATGAGCAAAAAAATCACGTTTGTTGTATGGGAGCCCCCTTAAATATTTATTTTATTCTATTTTTTAGTACTTGTTGTTATAGCGGCAACAGAAATACATCATCTGTGAAAATTTTAACTATATAACTATCACGGTTCATGAGATATAGCCTGGTGACAGACGGACGGACGGACAGCGGAATCTCAGTAATAGGGTTCCGTTTTACCCTTTGGGTACGGAACCCTAAAAAGGGGGACCGTCTGCATTAAAATCGACGCCAGCACATATATTACACCTATCTCTTTCATAACTGTGGGTTTATATTGTACAAGTTTTAAGATACAATTAAATATTATTGTGAGTTGTTACAGATTACTCGACTTAACAATAGTGTGTTAAAAATAAAATGTCTGGCTTTGAAGAGGAGAAAATCCAACCAAAAACAATCGCAAACAGTCACTCTTTCCATCAAACTAGTCAGAAAATAGAAGGAAAGGTTCGTTTCTGTCGTCGCTCGAAGTGCAGAAACAGAATGCATCAGTTCACACCTTTAAAGTCGCTTTAAAGGTTTTAACTGATGCATTTTGTTGCCTGCCTATTGTAATGTCCTAAATGAAGTTAGAGCTACACCAAGTTTTTTTTATACCACGACAGGCGACAAATAATATACCCTATGCGTAACGTAACACTACATCATAATAATATCGTCGCCACATTTTTACTTCAAATACAGTTAATTAATCGTCTCGATTTTCCTGATCACTTTACTTATTTGCAGGATTGCAATATCCCTTCAGAAAAGGTTTTTTTATACCACTAAGGTGGCCCACAAGCATACGGCCTGCCTGATGGTAAGCAATTACCGTAGCTTATGGGCATTTGCAATACCAGGAATGCCACTTTTGCGTTGCCGACCCTGTAAGAACCTCTTCACGCCTTTCTTGAAGAACCCCATACTGTAGTTCATTGGGAAAATCTCGGCAGAGAGCTCATTCCACAACTTAATAGTTCTCGTTAGAAAACGTCTGGTGAAGCGCACAGTGCGCGACCATTGCGGTTTCAGTGTGTGCGGATGAACTCCCAGCCGCCGGCGAGCTATGCCATTGTAAAACGAGGCTGTTGGTATAATGTCGAACAACTCCTCAGAACACAACCCATTATACAGCCGGTGGAACACGCAAAGGGAAGCAAAATCTCTTCTCAAACTCAAGGGCTCAATGCCGTGTGTGAGTCCAGGATCATCGATAATCCTCACAGCTCGTCTCTGTACCAAGTCACGTAGTTGGTATACAGGTGCTCCCGCCCAAAGGTGGCTACAGTACACCATATGCGGTCTGACTTGGGACTTATATAACATAAGCCTTTGCCCCGCGCTGAAGTACTGTTTAGCTCTGTTGAGCACACCGAGGTATAAAGCATATTGTATCCAAATAATTTCTATTAAATTATAAGGTAACTAATTTTATATATTACTAAAATAAGCATACGAGCGACGTAAAGTTAAGCGAGCAGTAAAAGGATAGTAATGCCAATTCGAAAACATCGCAGCTGTCAACAAGTCGCTATGTGTAACGTATATTCTCTGGCAGGCTAGCGATATAGTCAATCATGAGTACTTATGTAAGTTTATACGCTGCATATAGCTCCTCGCTTAACTGTAGCACAATGTTATTTGAAAAGAGAGCAGTGACAGTCCAGTGGATATAAAACCGGCCTGTTGATTAACAGGTTCCCACTTCGAATTCTGGCATATACCACTTTCACAATTCATGTTTTCAAATTTATATACATATTTATAATTATCACTTGCACGGCGGTGGAGGAAATCATAGTGAGGAAACCCGCACGTCTAAAAAGTTATATTTCGAAACACGTGTGTCTTAACCTAAGAAAGGTCGGGTTTATGGTAGTCGCTCCAAGTAAAAATCTGTATCTTCATCAAATACTTAGGCTTAAGTAGCGGACTCTATCAATCCTAATGGATTAGGAAATAGAATAATCCAGAGAAGAAGAAGAATGTTATTTGAAAAGTGTATTTGAGAATTGTTGTATATACTTAATATATTCTACCTATAGGGAAAGTATATATAATATATAGGGAAAGAGATTTGCGAACTGAAGTTCATCGAGCAAAGAGCCGAACCTTTACAAAAAAAAAGAGCAGCGGAAAGTGCCCTGTCAATGGAAGCGGCGGTCGAAAAGTTCGCACAGACGCCTCGCCGCCACGGATCGGAGCCCCCCACTGGACCCCGCACAAGAGCAGACATGAGACAAGTGATCCCCCAAACTTAGACCGGCTAGGGAGCCGCAATAACACATGGTAAACGCCTTCATCGAGTTCGTGGCAGTCACCAGTGCAACGCGGAAAGTAAACATGGATACCTGCAACTCCATCTTGCAGACTTATCACTGCGGCTCGCAGGAACTGCTACGGATAAAATTGGGCGAAGCTGAGGCAGCGATCTACGACAGCGACAGGAGCCTAGTAATACTGGGTAACATGTCGGGGTCGTACATGGCAGCATACAGCACAATTGGCGGTTTTGTGCCCCTGGACGAGAAGAGCGAGGAAGGGAGGATCACCTTTAAAACAACAACCGAAGACCCGGTAGTGATGGTAGCCAAGTGCACAACGGTAATGCTGGACGACAGGATCCTCGATATGGCAGAAGCTATAGCGGGGGACCTGTTCAAAGGCGGAAGCCCGGAGCACTGGGCGAGACCCACTATCACATGGGTTAACGGTGGTGTCACAAGCCGACCTTTTTTTTTTTTTTTTTTTGTGACGCGGGGAAAAATGCGTTACGCACACCACCGGTGCCTGGGTGGCCTCCGGTGGTAGTGTGGGACTCCCCATCGGCTGTCCGACGGTATACCCACTAAACAACCCCGCGAAATGCCATCGGCCGCGTTGGTGTGGTGCCCCGGATCTGTCAGCAACAGGGCACCACTGCGACTGGCCAGCCCCTCAAAAGGGGCCGGACTTCTTCTCTCTAGGGGCCATCCCGGCAAATTGGGACAGCCCCTCCGGCGGCGGGACCATTATGGGGCCAGGTTCCCAGCCTGACCCCTAGTCCCACAGGTTAGGGAGGCGGCAGTAGGTGCGCGTAGCGCCTACGCCGCACTCCCGTCCGCCGTCTCCGGAGCGGGGCAGCCTGAGGATCGTCCTCCCTGTCCCGCTCCGCGGCCTCCTTCTGGGACATGACGGTCTCACAGAAGGAAGCCATCGCCTGCCAGGCACTGTCACTCCCGAGCATGGAGCGGACCACGCTCGGGAGCGAGAGGTCCGCGCTACCTAGCGCGGACACCAGATCGTGGCGCTGCCGAGACCATCTGGGACACTGCTCCAGAGTATGCTGAGCAGTGTCCTCGGCCGCGCCACAATCGTGGCAGCCTGGCCGCTCCTCCCGCCTCGCGACCCGGTGCAGGTACTCACCGAAGCATCCATGTCCGGTGAGCACCTGCACCATGCGGAAAGTGAGGGGTTTGCGTCTACGACGCATCCACGCCTCCAGGACCGGGCGCAGCGCCTCCGCAACGCGGACTCCGTACCGCGGCTGCGCCAGGTCCTCCCCCCACCTCCGCATCATCTCCACATGCCCTCGCTGGCGATACCGCCCCACCTCCACCGACGTGGGGCGCTCGCCGAGAATCCTCCTATCCGAGACAACCCCGTATACCTCGGCGAGCACCTCCGCCTCCAACTCCCAGGGCGGGTCGCCAGCAAGGGCGGTCGCGGCCGTCCACGCCACCGTCCGGTACCCCCTTATCGCCCTCTGCGCTATGACCCGCTGCGCTCTGCGCAGCTGAGCCCTATTCCGAGCGCAGAGGGCTTCCGCCCATATGGGGGCACCGTACGTGGCCATACTCCGGCAGATGCCGGAGTACAGCCGCCTGCACGCGGCGCTAGGCCCGCCCACATTGGGCAGGAGGCGACCCAGCGCCGCCGCAGCTCTGATGACCCTCGGCCCTAACCGCTCGAAGTGGGGGCCGAAGGTCCATCTCCCGTCCAGGGTGAGGCCCAGATAGCTAATCTGGGCACTCACCCTAATCCTTTCTCCTCCTATTTGGAGGTGCGCTCCCGAGGGGGGGCCCCGCCTACCGGTCCCGCGGAAGAGGAGGGCCTCGGTTTTATCCAAGCGGACCCGAAGCCCAAGCCTCTCTATGCGGCTGACCACCAGTCCTACACCGACTTCGGCCAGCCGCGCCGCCTCCACGAAGGTCTTACCCCGGGATGTGACGAGGGTGTCATCTGCATAGCAGATGACGCCCATCCCGGGGAGGAGACGGCCCCGCAGGACCCAGTCGTATGCGAGGTCCCACAGAATGGGGCCCAGAACTGACCCCTGTGGGACACCGCACACGACGTGTCTTCTCACCATCTGGCCCCTCGCGTCCTCGTAGCGCACCTCCCTGTCCTCCAAGTACGCCTTCAACAGTCTCCCCAAGTACGGAGGCACCCCAAAGTATTTGAGGGCCTCCAGTATGGTACTGTGGGGGAGGCTGTTGAAGGCGTTGGCGATGTCTAACGACACCGCCACCACCACATCTCCGCTGCGCTCCGCATCCTCCGTCACCGACCTTAGGCGCCTAATGGCGTCGACGGTCGACCGTCTGGCCCGGAACCCGAACTGGGCATCCGATAGGCCCGGTCCCGGGCCATCCTCCAAGTGCTGAGCGAGGCGGGAAGCGACAACCCTTTCTAGGGCTTTCCCCGCCTCGTTCAGCAGAACGACTGGTCGAACCGCCGACCCCGAGTCCGGGGGCCGGTCTCCCTTCAACAGAAGGCAGAGCCGGCCCACCCTGAAGGGTCCCGGGCAGCACCCCGACCGCAAGCAGCAGTCGAGGAGCTCCCGGAACCTGTCTCCGAGGTGCACGAGAGCCAACGCTAGCACCTTCCCGTGCACCCCGTCCGGACCCGGCGCCCTCTTTTTGCCTCGGAGGCGGTCAACGACCGCCTCCATCTCCTGGTCGGTGACGGGCGGCGGAGCGCCCTCCTCCTCTCCTCTGGAGTCCGACTGTAGGGCCATCCTCGGGGGAGCGTAGCCCCGTGGGTTGTCGGGGAAGAGTTCCCCGACAACCCTCTCCAACCCGGCCGGCTGGAGGGTCTCTGTCAGTGGGGCCGACTGAGCGCGGATTTTGTTCCGCGCTCCCCTATACGGTCGGCCCCACGGGTCCCTGTCTAGGCCCTCCAGCAGCTCCTGCCACGCTCCCTCCTTGGCCCTACTTATGGCCATCTGCAAGGCTCTCTTCTTCTCCACGTATATGCCGTGCAGATGGCCATCTCTCCCTTCGTCCCGGGGGCGGCGACGCCTGCTCCGAGTATACGCCCTACGCGCCCCGTTGCAGGCGTCCCGGAGGCCGGCTATCTCAGCCGACCACCAGTAGACCGCCCGCCTCGGAGGCGGACGCCCAACGCTGGACATGGCCGCTCTGCACACCGCCGTGAAGGCGTCGCAGAGACGACCAGCCCCCTCCTCGGCGTCCAGATCCTCCATTGGCGGGAGGCCCCAGCGGCCGACAATGGCCGCCTCCTCTGCCAGTTCCCGGTCGAGTCTGGTGAGCGCCCAACGCGGGAACCGGCTCCGCCACCGGGACGAAGTCGTCGGACTCCCGGGGGCTGGAGACACCTCGAACCTGATATAACGATGGTCCGAGAGTGTCTCCACCCCCGTCTCCACCCTCCAGCCCTCCACTCGGCGTGCGGTGGACGCGGTGGCGAAGGACAGATCCACCACCGACCCTCCGTTCCACCGCACGCACGTGTGGACTGTCCCCCTATTTAAGAGGGACAGTCCCGCGGCCAGCGCCCACTCCTCCACCATCCGCCCTTTGGCTTCCGTGGCCGGGTTCCCCCACGCCGTGGACTTGGCGTTGAAGTCACCGGCCACGACAACCTGGGCGGGCGCTAGCCGCCTCACAGCCGACCCCAGAGCGTCGAGCAGCCGCTCCAGGGCCGGCAGGTCGCGGTTCGGGGAGAAGTACACACCGATGATTGCGTACTCTCCCCGAACCGCCGCCACGTAACCCGCTCCCCTCCCCCACACCACGAGTGGGGGGCTGGCGCCAGGCCTCGCGACGATGGCCACGGAACCGTCCAGATCCCCGGCCCAGTTAGGCCGGGAGGGCACGAAATATGGTTCCGCAACCACCGCCACGTCCACGTCCCACTCCGCCATGGTCTGCAGGAAAAGGTCCTGAGCCCCGGCGGAGTGGTTGACGTTGGCCTGCAGGAAGCGAGGATGTCCGGCCATTACTCGGACATCCTAGCCTCCGGCGCCGTCTGCCGCCCACTCCCGCGAGAGATGGGGGGCGTTCTCCCGCGGACGGATGGGGGGTTGCAAAGACGGCCCCCCATCACGTGCGTCGCCTTCCGCCCAGCGTCTGCGCATACGGCACAGCGGGCCTGGGCCGAGCAGCCCGAGGCGATGTGCCCCGGCTGCCCGCACCGGTAACAAAGCCGGCTGCGGTCCTCCTTGGAGGGGCACAGCTCGGCTGTGTGCCCCTTCCCCATGCACTTATAACAATGCATGGGGCGCGCCTCCAGCAGGTGGAGTTGCACCCGGCTCCAGCCTACCCCGATACTGCCCAGCTCGAGCAGCTTCTTCGCTGCCGTTACCGGGCAGCGCATCAGGGCGGAGCTGGAACTCCGCCAGTCCGGGCGGATTTCGCCCACCCGGACCTGCTCGGGGGTGCAGCCCCCCTCGCGCGCGACCGCAGCCTTGACCCGCTCCGCCGTAGCGGCGTCGTCCAGACCCGTGAGGCGGAACTCCGCACACTTCACGGGCCTGGACACCTCAGCAACGCTGGACAGGGCAGCCGACAACCTGGCTGCCAAGGCGTCAGCCTTCTCGTGACTGGACGAGCCGGGGACTTCGATAAGCCTCGCTCCGGTCGCAGTCTTGCGAATCCGGACCGAGCCGATTCCCAGCTCGCCCAGGTTTACCTCCCGCTCGGCCTTAAGCAGGGCCGAGGCATACGATGCCCCCCCTTGGGCTGCCTCCGGCCGTAATTTGAGAATTACGGCCGTGGAGCCGGGGAGCACCACCTTGGGCTTTCGGCCCTCCTCCCTGCCTGCGGGAGCATTGGCTGACGCCTTGGCGGGCGCTGGCGCCGCAGGAGTCGCGGGGGCCGCGGTCTTTCGCGGCCTGCGGCGGACCACGTCGGTCCACGCCTCCTTAGGGACCTCGGTGGCCCCCGCCGCTGGCGACGGCGTCACCGCGGCCGGCTTCGCCCTTGATGTGGACGGGCCGAAGCTCGTCCACGTCTCCTGCGGGGCCCCACTGCGGGCGGGACCCGTTCCGGTGGCCTGTCTTGCCCGAGGACGTACCTCGAGCTCGGCCGGCGCAATTACCTTCTTCGGCTTACCGCCGTCGCCGGCCGACCTGCATTCTCGATGGCCGCCCTCGCGGCCCTCGCCACCGGTGAGCTGTCGCCCGCCAATGGGGGACGGGCGACACTCGGAGGAGGCAGGCGCGACTCAATCGCGGCGAGCCGGCCGTCCACTAGGTTGCCGACGAGCCGGGCGATGTTTGACTCCAGGGTCTGGAGATCCACCGGGCCCGTCGACCCCTGCGCCTTCCTCTCGCTCCGGAGCTCCTGGAACTCCCGGCGGTGCGCCTTGACCTCCTCCCTCAAGGAGGTCACCTCCCGTTGGAGACGGGCGTTGTCAGCTCGGAGGCGGTGGGTCTCCTCCACCTCCGTGCGCACCACCAGGGCCCCCAGGATCTCCCGGATCCCGCTCGCAGCCCTTGCAATTTTTGCGGAGTAGCCCCCCTTGAGGCTCGCCGATTTCCCCGTGAGGTCGAGGATGACTTCCAACATCCCCTCGCCCCTCACCATGAGGTCCTCGGCGCCCCTCTCGAGTGGGCTCGCCGCATCCCCCTCAGGGCTTCTCCCTTCGGGGCTTTCCTTCTCCGCCTCGGGGCTCACCCCCTCGGCGCTTCCTGCCGCTACATTTGGGCTCATCCTCGTCCTAAGGGCCCGCTTCTCAAGGAGCGCATTAAATGCCGCCTCCTTGGCCTCCTCCTTTCGCTCCCTTATTTGTTGGCGGGCCCTAGCCAAACTGGGGGCGATACCGCCCCTCTTGCCGCGCCTGGCGGTGGGCACCTTCGCCCGCTCGTCGGGGGTCTCCGTCTCCGACCCCGAGAACAGGCGCTTGCGACACAGCTCAGATTCGGAGAGGGTGGTGACCATAGAGTCGGTCTCCACCCACCCCTCGCTATCCACCTCTTCCCTTCGTGGGCCCTCCGGGACGTCACCCCCCCCGGAACCTTTAGGCCCCAACGTACCCCCCCCACGCGGCATCACCGGAACTCGGCTGTCCAGGCTCGTGACCGAGAACTAGACAGCCCACACAACACGAAAACGAACGACAAACACAAAAACCAAACAAGTGACAAAACCAAACACCAACAAAAACCGCCTATGTTCGTCACCGAACACAACTACAAACACAAAAAACAAAAACCAACGCAACAAAAACACACGACACCACCAACCACACGGACACGCTCCACACCACCAAGACAATCAACGAAAACGTCAATCGCTCCAACTCCACTCAACCTCCTCGCCCACAAGTATAGTTTTCTAGTTTTAGTCACCACTCACCGGCCACTGCGTTACCGCGCACCAGGTGAGTGGGTCCAGGGCAGACTACGTGGAAGCACTAGAAAACACTTGGGGCCTGCCCCGTCACAAGCCGACCTGGCTAGAGACATCATAGTGACAACGACAACTGAGGCCGCCACCGATCTCAGGGAAAAACTGGAAACGCGCTTTGGTGACCTAGCCAAAAAGAGAGTGCGGACTATGGCATCTCTACTAGTAAATGGACTACATAAGGGCGAATCGTGTATACGCCTAATGGTTGACGAAGCCTTTAGGAACTATTTCGTATCCATAGTCATGGCAATACAACTAGCCAGAGCCAGCGAAGCTCTGCTGATCGGAGACGACAACCAGCTTCCCTACATCGACAGGAACAATCTATTCAACACCCCATATAACAGACCCAACCTTGTGACGTCAATCTCCCAAAATCTCCTTTGTACGTACAGGAGTCCACAGGACGTAGTCTTAGAGAAATCTACAGTGGCATATACTCGGCCAAGGCTCGCGCTAAATCCCTCGCAAAGGATTTAGCGCGAGCCTTGGCCGAGTATATACCACTGTAGATGGAGTTCACAGGGGAGCGGATCCCGAAACAAGACAACACGGTTTACCTTGTCCACACCCAGGCTGTGAAGGCACTCCTTATCAGCCAGGGCTACGGAGCAAATTCGGGTTCCCGCACGCTAACCATACATTAAGCACAGGGACTAACGTGCGAGTCAGTGATTATTGTGCGTTCAACCTCCAAAAAAATCCCACCTCCTCCAAAGTGTCCCCCATGACGTTGTCGCGGTCTCTAGACACATGGACAGCTGTGTATACAACACAAACTATGCCGACAACGACACGACTGCTCGGTTTATCCAGCGAGCCGAGACCGCGACAACGGAACACATCAGGGACTATAACCTTAAGATGGCGATGAGGGCGAGTCATCAAAACGTTGACTCAAAGCTCCGAGGACCCAGGGAGCGGTCCCTCCTCCTCCTCCTCCCTCACAACGGAAAAGGCAAAAGAAAAGAATGGCAAACTGGCGCAACTTCGGGGCGCCATTTCCTTTCGGTTCTGGAAAAAAAACAAAAAAAAAACATACCGGCATTGACAAATATATATAAAACAATTAACATAAGCACATATTGTAAGCACTTGCGGAGCGAACAATAAATGAAACTAACAAAACGTGACAAACAAAAAAAACGGGCCAAAGAGCCAGTGGATGTGATCTTTATATAAAAAAAAAAGATGCGAACATTATCGCGTAGTTGAAATTTCTTTAGATATTTTTCAATGCTTAACAACTGTAGTATGGCAGAAACAATAGTTCAGCTGGATAGATAAAAAAAGACGATACTATCTAGACTTTTTTTTTAAAATAACACATATGTAGATAAACTTACCAAAATCTTATCTAAATACAAAATTTGATACAAATCGTTAGAACCTATTCCAAGATACGCGAAGTATATTATATGTATAAGAACCACATGTTTAAATTTTAAGACATCTATTCATCTTGGACTCCTCACTTGAGCTGTGTGGGACCGCCACAACGATGGCAGACTATAAATAAATAAATATAAATATTGTCGGACAAATTACACAGCGCCATCTAGCCCCAAAGTAAGCGAAGCTTGTGTTATGGGTACTAGACAACTGATAAACATACATAAATACATTTTTTTTTGTAAATACATACTTATCATACATAGAAAATACCCAGACCAAGACAAACAGACATGTTCATGCAAACAAATGTTTGTACTGTGTGGGAATCGAACCCACGAGCGTTGGTGTCAAAGTAGTGTATCAATGCGTTTCACCACTGCGCCACCGAGCTCGCTCGACTATCCAATAAATCTATTGGATCACAACCTCAAAGTCCTGACGACATGCGTCGGTGTCAGTAAAAATGATTGAAGTTGTCTTTACAAGGTCGTTAATATACAAACTATTGAATATCAGGCTCATTGCATGCCCGTCGTATGGCACGTTATAACGTTTTTCCTTTAGGTACGAGTACAATAAAAAAAATCACAGTTATGAAAATGCTCACCGAAATTCACTAACTTTCAATCAACCGTACAAAAACTTTCCAAGATCCGAAGTAATCAAAAAATCAATCACTTCTCGTAAATTTATATATTTTCTGCCAGTCAATCTCCATTATGTCAATAGTATCCGATGTCCAAACAAACGAATTAAATCAACGCGCAACAAAGGAAAACCTTTTCCCATTAAGCGAAAGTAAATCCCGGTAATTGAGTTTGAATTGCTTTAAAGATTTATCCCCACTATACGTCTACCTATATCAGCAGACATTCAATGTTGGCCACAGATTAATTGAATTAAATTGACAAAGGGTAAGGGCTGCTATGAAACAGTAAGATTAACGGAAAGAGAATTTTGTAAATTGGTATCAAATAGTTTCTCCAATTTCAAAATTGCTTACACAGCTGCACCCAACTATGAATCGCGTAAATAACTCCGAAAATTATGCGAATCAAGGAGAAATAATCTTTATTTTGATCACATTGGATTATAAATTCTTAGTTTTATTAATCAACACAATAGATACAGTATAAGTAGAAGTATTAGCGTCGTTTTAGTATATAAACATTATAATGTGCATGACATTCATAGCTCCTATATGAATTTATCAAACAACATTTATCGAAGTGACGATATTAACCGGGAATGATTTAGATAAAAATATTTTTTCTTTCAATATACTATATATGTATGATTATTAAGCTCTACAACTGGTATTTGCCATTTATCAAATAATTTTAAGTGACATCATATTTGACGGAAATAAAAGCAGTAATCATTCATTATTACAGAGACATATTGCTATTTTTTTATTGTAAGACTCCCTATCATCTTTGGAGTCGAAGTCAACCTCACCTACACACGGCGCGTCCTGTTAGTTAACGAACGAGGTTCAGACGAAACAACAAAAAAAGATACGCGGCCATAATACGATGTTAAATTATACTGAGGACGGCGGAGAATCCATCCCTGATCGCAGGCGCAAAATTCCCGACAACATCGCGTTTTACCTCCCTGATCGCAGGCGCAAAATTCCCGACAACATCGCGTTTTACCACACGTCACGTCTTGTCTCTTCGCCTAGGCCAGGCAACCAGCGGGATAGGGAATGCCAGTTCACAACTTTAAATGTTTGCGGAGCTGTGGACAGTAAGATGGATAAAATTTGCGAGACAATAGATGTCAGAAAAATTTATATATTAGGTGTGACAGAAACGAAGAAGAAAGGCTGTACCACGTCCACTCATGGGCAGTATTATGGATACTGGTCCACAGTTACTAATCCTGAGAGAGGTAGCCAAAAAGTGGGAGTTGTATATCAAACAGAATGAACGACTGCATAAAAGGTTATAAATGCGTGAGCCCCCGGCTCCTCTGGATGAGGTTAAAATTTGACCTTGCGTTTACGTTCCGGATATGTCCAAGGTACAGAAAGTCAAAGAGGAGTTCTGGAACAATGATAGAGATGAAATGTGAAGAAAATGAGAGGATAATTAGGCTAGGTGGCTTGGTTATGGATAGGTGGGTGTGCTACGCGATGAATATGAAAGGATTTTAATTGAAGAAAAATAGACCCATCTCTCTACTGAGCCATGTCTATAAGCTGTTTTCAAGGGTCATCGAGAATCATCTCGCACGCAGGTTTGATGACTTCCAGCCTCCCAAACAAGTCGGCTTCTGGAAGGGCTTTTCAACCATAGACCACATACATACGCTGCGGCAGGTTATACAGAAGACCAAAGAGCAACACCAGCCACTATGCTTAGGGTTTGTGGACTATGAGAAGGCCTTTGATTCGATAGAGACTTGGACTAACTGTGTTCCAGTCTCTCCAGCGGTGCCGCATTGATTATAGATATATCGAAGTATTGAGGAGTATGTATGAAATCGCGACCATGTCGATCCGACTACAGGACCCGAGTACGAAACCTATTCAAATGCAGCGAGGTGTGAGACAGGGAAACGTTGTTTCTCCGAAACTGCTGCTGCATTGGAAGATGTTTTCAAGCTTCTGGACTGGAAAGGATACGGCATCAATATCAACGGCGAGTATATCACTCACCTTCGATATGCTGATTATATATGATATAATTATGGCGAGATCGCTGGAGAACTTGAACACAATGCTTGAAGATCTCGACAGAGCGTCCCAACGAGTGGGTCTTAAAATGAACATGGACAAAACGAAGATTATGTCGAATGTACATGTTGTACCCATTCCAGTTTCAGTTGGGAGATCGGTTCTCGAAGTTGTTGAGGAGTATATCTACCTGGGACACACAGTCCAGCTAGGTAGATCCAACTTCGAGAAAGAGGTATTTCGTCGAATCCAACTCGTATGGGCAGCGTTTGAAAAATTGCGCAAGATTTTCTCATCCAAAATACCTCATGTTGTAAGACGAAAGTCTTTGACCAGTGTGTGTCGCCAGTAATGACTTACGGCACAGAAACGTGGTATTTCACTATGGGCCTCATACGAAAGCTCAAGGTTGCACTGCGTGCGATGGAGAGAGCCATGCTCGGAGTTTCTCTGCGAGATAGGCTCAGAAATGAGCACATCCGTAGCAGAACTGGAGTTATCGACGTGGCTCTAAGGATCCGTTAGCTGAAGTGGCAGTGGGCAGGCCACATAGCTCGGAGAACCGATGGCCGTTGGGGCAAAAAGGTTCTCGAATGGCGACCACGTACCGGAAAACGCAGCGTAGGACGGCCACCACACGATGGGCAGACGATCTTGTAAAGAATGCCGGGAGCCGTTGGATGCAAGCAAGACCGATTGCTGTGGAAGTCTAAGAGGGAGGCCTATGTTCAGCAGTGGATGTCTTTCGGCTGATATGATGATGATATGATGATTTGAACAAAGCAGAAATGAAAGAAATAGAAACGTGTATGAGAAATAATGTGAATGAGAATTTTAACTGTGAAAATTACATTAACATGGAAGAGATAATGAATGCAATAAAGAGAATGAAAATGGGTAAAGCTGGAGGACGTGATTGGATTATCTGCCGAAATGCTCAAAGCGGGTAGTGTCATTCTAACCGTACCCAAAGGTTAAGCAACGTCGATCGCAGCCTGTCATGGATAGGTTTATCTGTCTCGAGTTTCTCCGATCTTCGGAGGGCACGTTAAGCCGTCGATCCCGGCTGTAGTCGATAGGCGACAGTCGTTAAGCTAAGCCAGTGGCACTCGGGCGGCTTGAAAACACTGGCCTCCGCCAATCCGCATTTGAGCAGCGTGGTAGAGTATACTCTAATCCCCTTCGGTTGAAAGGAGTCCCGTTTCCCTATAGTGGGATGAGTACTAGTGGATGTGGTATAACGGAGAAAACCTTAGCAAACAACAAAAAGGTTTTCTGCGCGTTCATTGTTCATTGACTTGGAAAAGGCTTATGACAGAGTGGCGAGGAATGAACTTTGGACTACGCTCTCCATATATGAGGTGGGTAGTATTTTGAGCCGAGTCGATTCACTCGAGTCCTTGTTTAAGGATTCGAGTGCATGTGTCAGGGTAAATGGGGTCAGTACAGACTGCCAACAGAGCATCGAATGTGGTGTTAGGCAGCGCTGCGTAGCATCCCCTTGGCTGTTCAACTTAGTCAAGGACAGTTGCTTGACAGATTTGAAAGAGTATGACTGTGGAATAAGAATGAATGAGGCAGTAATTAAAACCCTGTTGTACGCCGATGATCGAGTTCTCCTTGTATCTTCGGCGGAAAAACTACAACAAATAGTTACTATAATGAATGAGGCCTTTCAAAGGAAATATATTAAAATAATGAAGACGAAAGCGATGGTGTTTGAAAGGAACACGTTCAGTGTTACAGATTACCAGAAAATGATCGGAGATGAAAAAGTAGAACAAATGAATGAATTCGTTTATCTAGGTTCCGTGTTTATGACAGATGGAAAATTAGAGGGCGCTATTGAAAGAAGAGTGAAAGTAGGAAACCGTATCAATGGTGCGTTGTGCTTCTTGGTAACAAGCGATAATATATCAAGCAAAGCTCGCCTTGCTATCATTCATGAGTATCGTAGAAGAAGCATAACAGCATGCCTGGTACATGGCCGGAACGCCAACATAGATTAAATAAAAGGTACAGCAGGCCTGCTATGATTCCTCCACTCGCTTTGAGCATTTCGGTAGATATCTTGTCATATCCTCCAGCTTTACTCATTTTCATTATCTTTATTGCATTAATTAATTCTTCCATGCTAATGTTGTTTTCACAGTTAAGGTTCTCATTCATATCTTTCATTTTAAGTCTTTCATTTTTACTTCATTCAAATAGATTTTCAAAATGCCCCTGCCATTCCTTTAAATTTTCTATAGCATCATTAATTACATCTCCATTCGAATTCCTTATCACACCTGCATGCGAATCTCCAAATTTACCTCGGGCTGTTCTAACTAAATGCCAGAATAGCTTGGCATTGGCCCGAAAATTGCTGGAGAATTTTCTGGCATACCTACTGGTCTTTGTATTCAATTTGGGAATATTTATGCGAACAATATAAGTTATATAGTACTTTAATTTCAATTGCGAAATATTCAATTTAACCAACATAACCCAATACGCAGAAACATTACGTCTCATTATGTATGACATAATTATTCCCTTAGAAATCCTTCGTATTGATGTTTACAAAAGCGAGATTACGGCTCAATTTCAAACTAATTGAAATGGCTCAGTACCACAGTTCGGTGGTGAAATTAAAAGAATTATAGCGGAAAAATAAATCAATCTTAAATTAATACTTTAAAGAAAAAGTAGAACAAGTTATTTGAAATCAATTTCATATTCACCGCATATTAGTTTAGTAATTATTGTATCTTCACCATATAAAGCAAGTGATGGAAATAATTAGGTATTATACGCAGTAGTTACAAACTAGAATAGAAAAATACAGACAAAAAGGGCGACAATACTAATGTTAGTACCCAAAGAGTGCCGACAGACCCTAATACTAAGGCTATATCTATCCATCTGATTTTGCCGGACAGTCCGTCTGTGACAGGTCAATCATAACATAAATATTTTTTTGTAAGGTATGTAGTAGTATAGCCGCAACAACAAACAATACAATCAAAATCTTTTTCCTGACGTTACCTCGTTTCATAATCTATTGGGATAGTAGAATCCATCATTATTCCACGACGCATGTGGGTCATGGTAGGTTTACTCGTATCGGTCAATCCGTAGTGGGGTTCGATACCTAAACTTTGAGTCTAAATAAAGTTAAAATTTAAAAAGACCCCTAATTTAATTTGTATATTAATTTGTATATATTTTACACATAACACGCAAGTATATATTTTTAATAAAGTTTTTTTAAGGAAATATGTCGTAATGTAATGTAAATATTCCCAAGTCGACGGTAATTAAAGAGTTAAACAATAGGTTTGGCGTATTTTTCGATCAGGTTAGTGTTGTATTGCGATCTCCAAGCAGAAATAAGAACCTCGTGAATATTACTTACCAAATACTTACCAAAATATATTTTATTGCTGACTAAAACGGCAATATTTTGCCAACCACATTATATTAATTGTAGTGTTAAATATAGACTTATGGTATATTATACTTATGGTATTCTTTTATGCCTGAGCCTGACATTAATACTTCTTTTTCGTGAAACGAAATGATTTGTTCGGATATTTATAAACAGGTCATTAATACGAAGAACAAATGAAAAATAGCTCATTGTTTTTATGATAACGTTCGAAGACCTACATATTTCGGAGGGAAGAATGATTTAGTATTTCGTATTATTCTACAAACTGGTATATACAATATGATTATTTACGTAGCTTAAAATAAATTCTCTATCCTTTTAATGTTTGTACCAAACGTTAATCAAGAGATTCGCGGTCTCTTCACCCCTTTCTTACTGAAGTATCTTGGGAAATCAGTCTCAGTTTAATTTTTAACAGTGTACATACTTGTATAGGACATCGTCATTACTTACAAAATCCACGCTGAAATGAGTTTCTCAAGACTCACTGAAGTTACATTTAAGATTTAACAAAAGTATTTTACTTAAAATATCTGTTTATCGATTATTACACATATAGAAAAATATTTCAGGGAATATTTCGGCATTTTACAATTTTGCATTTGTGTTGAACCACAATATTGGTGGTCTTAACTCACGTGATGGTAATTAGTACAGCCTATAGTTAGATTATCCTTATAGTACATAATGCAATACATAAAGTATTAATAACACGCTGTAACAGCTGCAGCTAACATGGGCTCTTCTAGAAAGTACGCTACAAAACACTCTTAACTCCCCGTCCTCCTCAGTAATAGCGTATAACTTTTCTAAGTGTTTGAAGGTTCGATATGAATACATAAGAATTTATCATCACATTTGTAGGAACCCTCACAATATATACTTGAAGTGAGTCATATGGACTCTATAACTTCAGACGGGTAATAGTTTTTTCTTTTACATAATTATGTCATACATCAAATTCCAGTCAATAGTTTTAAATCTACTTTTCTTTTCTTTCATTTATTGAAACGTAAAATGCAATAGAAAAGACAATGGGCATCTCTAAACGCACTCGAATACCTTTCAGCTGGAATTCTACTAAACAGGATTTTTTTCGTTTGAAAAAATATTTATAGAGAATTTAAATACACAATAATCGTGAGGCGAAAGTTTTACAGCTAAATGAAACTGAACAAAACTATATTAAAAGGGAAAAACTTTTAGTAGGGTCGGAAGATACACCACTGATATGAAGAGGGGCATAGCTCGATATACAAAACTGCTAATCTGAATGTTCACATATAGATGCAGGATTCACTCATAGTTGCGCAAAAGCGCAACGCTTGTAGATCGTGTTCGCAATGATAATATAAGAAATAAAGTCGCTCTCAAAACAGTATAATAGAAAAATAATTGAAGGCATTAAATTCACGCCACGTAACCATACTTAATATTACAAGCTTTAAAGAGTCTCTTGTTTGCAATTCATACATTACTACTCTTTTCATTAGGTACGAGTAGTATTCATTGCAATTAATTCAGAAGCTTTCTTATTCGGAGAAAATCAAGAGCACACTTCATAGTGAATTAGTGAATAGTAATAACATATTATATTTAATTCATGGAATGAACTTTGTAAACGCAGCTTACACGATATAAACATTAGCTGTTTCACTCCACGCAGAATAGTGATCAAAACAAGCTGGTAACATTTAGTATAACGACCCTATGTAAAACAAAGTACGTTTCATCTACGCATCTATCATTTATGACCCGTTGCTATGTCCAAATTGATACTACGTTCTAACGTTTGTTTATTACGTTATTCTTTTTGCAGAGTAGTGAAAAAAAACCTTTATACTACACCTGGTCGGAAAGTAGGTTATTACTTGCGTAAGAATGGGTCAGAAAGTTCGTCTTTGTAGCCCTACAAATATGCGGGCGGCAAAACTGTATGAAAATCCATTGTTAACGTGCTAAGCGGGAAGAAAAAGTATATGAAAATTCATTGTTAACCTGTTGTTTTTTTTTTTAATTTTGACGGTATTAAAATTTAAGAAATGATGTTATTTTAATTCAACCACATAAAAGAATAAACAAAAGTCAATAACCATACTGCCTTATCTTGTCATTCTGGTTATTATTAAAATAGTGAAAATGCTAAAATTCAAGATCACTAATCAAAATTAGAACGATAGTGGCAGCTTAATGTAGCATTTATTGCATTTTAAATTAAGAACAGTTTGGTTGAATTTTGCATTGCTGAAATCTTCAAGAAAAAAGTATTAAATTAAATTTCAATAACTGTAGTAATTTTAATATAAACTTCCATTAATAGAGATTTTATTTTATACTTTACTCGCAGGTGTAGTATAAAGCACTATGTATCACTCGGCAAGAAAGTGCGATTCCCAACTTGGGCGAATTCAGGCCCTGCGCTACGCGTCGGGCCTAAAACTTCGCCCTCGTTGGTAATCGGTCACTTTCTCCCCTCGGTGAACAATGTACTATTTCTGAGTTATATTTGTACGTACAAAGATTTTTTATATACAACGTCACGAGTTAAATGAACAAACGGTTCATCTAATGCAAAGTCGTTAACGTAGCCTATGGAAGCTTGAAATACATTAATTATTACTTACTCGATATCGCTTACTACCTCTGCTAACACAACAATTCCTTAGGAATTTTACTAGTAACTCACTCACTCTCAGGAACACAACAACCCTCCAGGAAATTGTTATTTGGCTCCGGTGTTTCTGTGAGACCCGATATTTTTTGGGTGAGTTCTCTCTGCTTACCCCACAAGGAACCTGGCGTAAAGATATACGAGTACATACGTACATAAAAGTGCTATATATTCTCTATGTATCAATCAGAAACATATTTAAATTTTACGCATGTATTATTAAATTTGTTTAGATGCACTATGAATTATCTAGCAGCGTTATAAACGTTGAGATTGATGCCCTTTGGCAGTGTAATGCAACTGACTACGTCTGATGAATGCATCGCGTCGACAACGCTGTCATCGCGCAATGTCAGCCTTAATATACTACCTAACTTTGTTGGTAATTAAGACTATTATTTAGCGCACTATTTGCTTGCTTTGGTTCTAAATTAGGATATTCATTTGTAAAATACCGCATGACAAAGAGGAAAAGACAATTAATTACGAGGGTGCATCGATAATTTCGATGTTTTACTCATTTTTCAAACAAGATTACGTAGCTATGAGACTACGTTGATTAAAATAACTGCTGCCTTCGACAGATAAATCTACTTTAATTGCAGTGTAGAGTAAAATAATAATTTTCACGGTTTGTTAATAAAAGAATGCGTGTAGAATCTCGCCGTATCTGCGTTCGCTGAATTTTCGAGTGTCGTTAAATATTGTGCACGCTCTTAATAGATTCAGGCTTTATTTTACAATATATTTAATATTTTAAGATAATAATTAAATGCTATAAATCAAAAAAAGATAAAAAATATTTATTTGATATTGGGCCCTCGCGGGTACTTAGACACGTCTGACATTTTTTGAAATATTGTTTTATTGTATCTTGTTGAATTCTCTTATTTTACTTTTTCCTTTTTTTATCTGCTAACATTTCGGAAACGACCATTGGCGAAGAAGAAATGCCGAAAGAAACTTGCCAATATAGGTCTCTTTTAAAATTGACAATTAGATATTACAATAAATTCACATTGTATGCTAATGTGAATTTATACAAACGGTACAATAATCATATCACATTGTAGAATTAAAGATTATTAAGGACAGGTCGTCATTGTAGAATTAAAGATTATTAAGGACAGGTCATCTGTGCTGAATTGTTTCCAGACATCTTTGTCAGTTACATATTCATCAATTCTATAATAAGCCCTTTTACAGAGAGTATTTTTAATGTGCTTTTTGAATACATTGTCAGGAAAGGCAGGTAGGACAGAACCATTTCAGGCAACTTTTTATGAAATCTAATACAATTTACAAGAAAAGATCTACCAGTCCTAGCAAGCCGGTGTACCGTCATACACAACTTATTTCTACTTCTAAGTTTTTCGCTGAAGTTTGAAAACGACTTTAATTTTTTACGGACATACATTATATTTTCATAAATATATTAAGAAGTAAAAGTATGGATATTTATTTCTTTTGAACGGTTTCTTGAGTGATTTTCTGGAGCCCAAGTTATAAATAGAGCGAATTACTCTTTTCTGTAAGATAAAAATTGTCTCAATATCAGCCGCCGTTCCCCACATCAGTATACCATACGACATAATGCTGTCAAGGTAGTTGAAATAGAGTAAGCGCGCATTAGCCATATCTACCAATTGTCTCATTTTCCTAACTGCATATACCACGCAGCTGAGCTGTTCGGCAAGTTTATTTATGTGCGGGCCCCATTGTAAATTGGAGTCTACTGTAATTCCAAGAAACACAGATACAAAACCAAATTAAAATTATTTTTTGGACATTTAAAAGAAATTAAACGTTAGTACCTTTCATTTTAATGTTTTAATTCTTTAAGCATTAAAATACGCATATATTAAATAAGTAGACATCTTAATTAAATCTAAAAAGTATGCCCCTCGCAGCATTGTACCAACGATTACTAATTTAAGTTATATCTTCTACTTACCGTTATCCAGGTTCCTAATCTATTGGGATTGGCGTAGTCCACTACCTAAGTCTAAGAATTTGGCGAAGGTACTGATTTTTACATGACGTGACTGCCGTCAAACCACAACCCAGAGGGATAACCAGACCTATCTTAGGTAAGGTCACACGCCTTTTGGAATATAATTTGTTGGACGTGCAAGTTTTCTCGCGATGTTTTCCTTCACCACCGAGCAAGTGATATCTACAAATATGTATATAAATCCCAAAAAACAAAACACGATTTTAGAAATATGCCAGGATTCTAGCCTCGGACTAGTTGCTCAATTACTAATTTAAGTTACGATTATACATAACCATAAGTTATTATTATACATAAAATGTAAATTATTATTTTGGTTTTATGTTCAATTTTAACTTAAATATAAGTTTCACCGCAAAATGTAACAACATAACTTAAAATTATTTAATGTGATTATTTTATGAGCACCGCATTAGCGCATCGGTCTGTAAACTTTGAAATGTTAATTATTTTCCCTCAAATTCATATGTTCTCCAACATCAAATAGTTATAACTAAACTATTTATGTGGTTTACGCTTTGTAACTCATCAGGAATAATAGTGAAAACAATGTATACTATTGTAAGAATAATGTGTAAATGTTTGTTCATCTAGAAATACAAGTGTATATAGTACATAATATTTGGAATTGTCGACGCAGTGGAGTAAATAGTCATTGGTAATCAATAAATTTACCAGTAACAACAGAAAAAAATGTTTCTTAAAAAAGAGAACACATAATTCACTTACTTGAGACAATAGCGTCAATGTATATGTCGCAGAGGTAGCAACACTATATTAAGAAGCCCGGAAGAAATCAATCCCCGTGATGCTAGTTTTAATAATAACGGATCAAAATGTCAAGTCGGTGCTTGGGTGGAGTCGACTTCGTTGAATTGGCAACACCGGCTGTGTTTGTTATGGTTAGCTCAAAATGTCGGTTGTGGACAGTTGTCAAAAACGTCAAGATGAGATACTGTCATTGGAAGCGGCATTACGAATCGAGCAATGGAGCCAACCGCACGTGTCGCGTCCATCGCATTTTGAATCCGTTGTAATCTACGATCTAAGCATAACTTTTGTTAAAATTATTTTAGTATTTGACTGATTAAATATTGAGAAGATTAACTACGCTGGTATTTCGCTTTATTCGCCATGAACACCTGACGACAATTACATCCACGTTACGACATATATATAAAAAATTCCTTTCCTTGTTAGAAAATGTCAGGAGCCCAACTGGCATAAGCCCACTTGATACTGTGGTTACTCTACTCTATAAAGGCTTGCATTACAATAAGACTCGATCACACTTTGCCATCCCCGCTACTAACACAGCAAATTCCTCAGTAACTTATTGGTAAATTCACTCACTTGTAGAACTAGAACAATCTTCCAAGGACTTGTTATTTAGCTACGCTATTTTGTGAAGTGGAGGTGCTTCCTGAATTGGATTATTTAATGCAGCTTACCTCTCTTTTATCAGAGACTATTTTCACTTGTACCTCAATATATAATAAATCTAATATAAGTATATATATGTGTTGTATATTTGTTATAGTATTAAGTAGGTAGTCATATAAAAGTGTCTATTCTGTAACCGGCCGCTTGTTAATAAAACAGTTCTTATCTAGCAATCACGTGTTTCACTACATGGTGACAGCGGTGATCTAAAATAGTTATTAATATTTGTCAAAAAGTATTTTATACAGTGGAAACATTCAATTGGAGTTGTTTTCATCGAATACGTGATAAAATATGGAGCACGCAAGACCGCCAACGGAATTAATACTGGACGGCGGACCCACTAATCGGGCGGACGCGTGGCGAAAATGGCAGAAACAGTTCATCGTGTTTTTAAAGGCATCTGGCGTGCACAAAGAAAAAAAAGACGTGCAAGCAAGTCTTTTGATTAACCTTATAGGCCCAGACGGCTATGATATTTACACTACCTTTAAATTTCTTAAGGAAGAAAATCAAGACGACGTAGATATTCTTATAAAAAAATTTGATGAATATTTAGGTACCAAACCGAGTATAACAATGGCACGATTTCGTTTCTTTACACGTAATCAAGAACACGGTGAAAATATAGACGCGTATGTCACGGCGTTACGATTGCTCAGTCGCCACTGTGAATTTCAGCACTTAGAGGACGGATTGTTTGCGGTGTGGCTGACACCAAGTTACGAGACAGACTACTGAGGAGCGAAGACTTAACTTTGGATAAGGTGGTAAAAATATGTCAGGCGTTGGAGATATCTGTAGAAGAAAATCGTCACATCGAAGCTGGAAAGTATCTGGAGTCGTCGAATAGTAGTACATCGGTGGATGCGCTATTTGATGCGCGTGCACCAATGCGAGGAGGCCCGGCGGGCGGTCGGTCGGACTCTCAACGGCACAGCGGTTATGATGTATCGGCTGGAGCAACGGGTCACAGATTCAAGTCGATGGAGGACTGTCAATCGTCCTTTAATTGTTGTGGTGCATGTGGCAGTGTTCATGCTAACCCTTATCGCTGTCCAGCGCGACTGGCAAAGTGCTTCTTGTGCAACAATAAAGGGCATTTCAAAAAAATGTGTCGCGTTAAGCGGAATAAGCAAGTGTACGAATTGTGTGAAAGTGGCGACAATGAACAATTATTTTACATATCGTCTGTGGATGGACACATTCAACATAAAGACTGTAAGTGGTTCGAACAATTAATTTTATGCAAAAACGGTTTGTCAGAAAATTTTAAACTTGATACGGGTTCTGATTTAAATGTTTTGTCATTAAATACGTTCAGTAAACTGGGATTTTCTGAAAATGATATATTGACGTGTAACATACGTGCTCAATCTTTTTGCGGGAATTACATTCCTATTCTAGGTAGTTACGATATGTTGTGGCGTTACAAAAATAATAATTATTTGATTAAATTCGTTATTGCAAATGGAAACTGTCAGAGTGTACTGGGTAAATATACATGCGAAATGTTAAAACTTATTCAACGTATTCATTCAATTGATTTTAACAGTTATAATGATTTATTTCTTGGTGTAGGTAAACTACCGGGAAAGTATAAAATTGTACTAGAACAGAACATAGACCCGTCCGTATGTCCCGTCAGGAAAATTCCTTTAGGTATTAGAGACAAGTTAAAGAGTGAGTTAGAACGAATGGAAAGAATGGGAATCGTGAGGAAAGTGACTCATCCCACGTCGTGGGTAAATGCTATAGTATTGCCAGTAAAAAAAGATGGTAGTCTTCGTGTGTGCCTAGACCCGCGACCGTTGAACCGTGCTGTGCGGCGCGCGCACTATCCGTTGCGTACATTGACAGAGATAGCATCGAAATTAGTAAACGCTAAATTCTTTAGTAAGCTCGATGCTCGGTCTGGATTTTGGATGATTCAGCTTGATGACGAGAGTGCAGACCTATGTACGTTCGGTACACCCTTCGGAAGGTACCAATTTTTAAGACTTCCATATGGTATAAACTGTGCAAGTGAGGTTTTTCGTGCAAAAGTCCGACAACTGTTAGAGGATTTAGAGGGAGTTCATTCTTTTGTTGACGATGTTATAGTATGGGGTAGCACAAAAGAAGAGCATGATATGAGACTAAAACGATTGCTAGATAGGGCTCGAGAGATAGGTATAAAATTTAATAGGAATAAATGCGAATTTTGCGTTGAACAAGTCACTTACTTAGGACACATTTTTAGCGCAAAAGGGATCCAAGTTGATGACAGTAAAGTTAAAGCTGTAATGGAAATGCCTAGTCCGAATGATAGATCATCATTGGAAAGGTTCCTAGGCATGGTCAACTATCTATCTAGATTTATTCCAAATTACTCAGCTATCGTAGCACCTTTGAGATGTTTACTCAGAAATGGTGTGGAGTGGACTTGGGACAGTACGCATGAGGAGGTAGTAACCCAGATAAAAAGAAAACTGTGCGAAGCACCAGTGCTTGCGCTATACTCTAGTCAAGCATCAGCGGTAGTTACGGTAGATGCGAGTGCAACGGCTGTGGGAGCTGCATTGTTACAGAAAGGTCGTCCAGTTGAGTTTGCCTCGCTAACGCTCACAGAGACACAAACTCGGTACGCACAAATTGAAAAAGAGTTGCTGGCTATTGTTTTTGCTATGGAGAAGTTTCACCAGTATGTATACGGTAGAAAAGATATAATAGTTGAAACCGACCATAAACCACTCGAATCATTATTTAAAAAACCCCTAAGCTCAGTCCCGGCTCGACTACAAAGAATGTTGCTTTGTATACAATGCTATGACTTTCAGTGCTAGCGAATCCAGTTGAGTATACAGAAATCGGGCTGTGTGTAATTTTGCCGCTCATCGGCTCGCCTGGAGAGCGGTCTCCGGATGGAATAATAGCATGCACTTATCAAACCCGTGAGCTATACTAGAATAATACTATAAACTAAAGGTACTCTGCCGCCACTAAATAAAAAGCGCATATAAATGGTTTCCCTGGCTATCACAAGTTCGCCACTCATAAGCACCAACAAATAAAAATGCCCTTCGCCTCAGCAAGACTGTATGAATACGTCATCCACTCTCGCCTACACAGAGGTACCTTGCAAGACAAAATTTAACTTAGCCACTATGCCACAGATTTAGGCATAGGCGTATGTTATTTACTTTACTCGCGAACGCGAGTTCTGGGGAAAAGACACAACACAGAAATTTAGTATAAAATAACGCAGAATTTCAGTATAAAATAAACCACAATCTTAAAGCTACACTTATCTGCCTGCAGGTCAGCTTAGTTGGGCTAGAGCTGCGGTCCCGCGAAGAACTCGTGGTCCCGTACTGTGCAGCGTGGAGTCGGCGGCCGTAGGCTGTCCCCGGCGGTGTTGCTACGCTGATCTCGGCGCCTTCGCGTTTTCGTGGGGAGTTTCGAATACTCGACCCCTTTAGGCTTCTGGTCGACAAGATCTCTATTCCAAAACCGAATTAATTATTTTGATAAGGTCCGCGATGTCGAACGACCGAACTGCGGGAACTCCGGAATCGAAAGGGCCAATAATTATTATGATACGAGCTGCGATGTCGAACGAACCGAACTGCCAGACCTCTGTGAACCGAATGAATTCCTCCCGTCGTGCGCTTGCCTCCCCGCTCCACCGCGCCCCCGTCTCATGCGCTGGGTAACGCTCACTCTGATTGGCCAACACCACCATCGCGTAGCAACAAGCCCCCCCTCATACCGACTCTACCTCAGCATGCACGTGTTCTCTCAAAAGAAAGCCGCCCGTTCTCAGAATAATACAAATTAGATAGGCCGCCTTTCTTGTCTTCGCCTGCCTTTTGTTATCGATAGCTTTTAAAATTGCTTTTGTGCTTAATTGCAGACACCCGGTGCGTCCGTCCGGTCCTTTCCAACTTTATGACATCCGGAGCGGCATAACTAATTGTTTTATTTTCAATGCTCAACATGCAATTTATAAATTCCTGCTACCATGCATAGCATCTCCCAATATTAAGATATCGTACGACATGCGGTTATAACTGCCCGAAATTACACGTATGAAATGTGCACCCACGCGCTGTCGTGTGGGGACATACGACCCCTCGTTCTCCATGTATACACAACTAAGTTCGCTATCAATTCCACAATATAACTCTTCAAAATATAATCTACGTTGTATCATTACATATATACCGAAGGATCTACGGAACGAAATGGTAGGAAGGGTTCATGAAGGACATTTAGGCATAGATAGATGCAAACGTCGTGCACGCGAGGTTATGTTTTGGCACGGCATGTCCCGAGATGTCGAGCGGGCGGTGCGAGCGTGCGCGGCATGTGCCGACCACGCAGCTGTGCCGACCAAGGAACCTATGATTCCACATCAAGTCCCTGATTTACCATGGCGGAAATTGGGTTCAGATATATTTGTATTCAATCACAAGTATTTTCTAATTATCGTTGATTATTTTTCTAACTTTATTGAAGTGAATCCGCTGTCTAGTATTGGAACCAAAGCTGTTATAGCTGCAATGAAAGACCAATTCGCTAGACACGGCATTCCTGTTGAACTTGTAACTGATAACGGGCCGGCCTATGCTTCTAGAGAATTTAGACAGTTTTGTTTAGAATGGGGTTTTAAGCACATTACCACATCCCCTAACTATCCTCAGTCAAATGGATTAAGTGAGCGTTCTGTACAAACGGTAAAAGGTATAATAAAGAAATCCATAGTAACAGGGACCGATTTTTATTTAGGTTTATTGAATTTTAGAAATACTCCGAGACATGGATTAAGTTCTCCGTCTCAATTGTTAATGGGTCGCAGATTAAATTCTCGACTTCCAGTGCACGTAGAAAAACTACGACCTGCTCGAGATAACAGCACAGATTATAATAATATTATTCAGAACCGGACGGCAAGTAAACAATACTATGATATGCGTTCAAAAAATCTGCCCGAATTGACCAGAGGCGATAATGTAGTTATGGTTGATGGTAAAAGGAGGCGACGCATGTGGGTACAATCCCCTGCATTACAACCACGTTCATATTTTTTGTCCGACGAATCGGGCAGGACGTATAGACGTAATAGGCGACACATAATTCGTACGAGCTCGGAGGAGAGTACGTTACCACGTCCTTTCCATTTGAAAGAAAAGGAATGTGGTGACCAAGAGCTGAACAGTAATAGGGAAGTAGCTAGCCCCGCTAGTACTTTACCTGTAGATTCGGAAAGTTCAAATGTAAATAGAGAAGCTTCTAAACGGGCACGTGAGAAGTTGGCAGTATTGTTTAAAACCAAATAATTAACCTATAATGGCCACTGTGTCACTTACAGTTCGTTAACTAATTATAATTACTAATATATGTAAACATAATGTATGTTTACAGAACATAGTACTCTACTAGTTACATTAAGTGCATCATATGTATTGTGGCTCCTGTGTTTTTGTACATTTCTAAACATGCATAAAGGTGACGGGTTTATTTACTTTTGTAAGGGGGAAGATGTTGTATATTTGTTATAGTATTAAGTAGGTAGTCATATAAAAGTGTCTATTCTGTAACCGGCCGCTTGTTAATAAAACAGTTCTTATCTAGCAATCAGGTGTTTCACTACAATATGTATGTATATAAGTGTAAGAAACGGGTATTGATGTTGCCTTGTTGAATCGGTGCAGAAATGAAGGAATATTGGATCGAATCGATGACATGTGACGAAAAGTGGATTCCTTACCATAACCGTAAGCGAGAAATGCAATGGCCGACCCCAGGTCAAACGCCGCAACGGTGCCCTAGAGCAAAGCTTCTGGTCAAGCAATAACAGCAGATGTTTACTGTGCCGAACTTCGAACAATGATGAAACAGCCACGACTCGTGAATCGATCTTCACCATTATTGCTCCATGACGCAAGACTTCACACTGCAGGAGAAACCGTTGTAACTATACAGGAGCTGCAGTTAGAAACCATACGTCATCCTCCGCACTCGCCAGACCTTGCTCCAACTACCATTTTATTTAGGCAGTACAAAATGCTTTCTTCACTCAGTTTGTCGAATCTAGATACCCAAAGTTCTATTGCAAAGGCACAAATAAACTTCCCATTAGATGCCAGCAATGTATAGATAATGAGGATAAATATTTTGATTAAATAAATATGTTACATCTTAGAAAAAAAACGAGTTATAATTTTTCAGTACAAATCGGCAATTTCATACTTTAATCCTTAATCCTACTAATATTATAAATGTGAATGTCCGTTTGTTTGTTACGCTTTCACGCGAAAACTACTGAACCGATCATCATGAAACTTTGTACACATATTCTCGGAGGTAACAGAAGTAAAATATGATACTTTATATATATATATATATATATTATTAATGCGAGCGAAGCCGCGGGTAAAAGCTAGTATTATCATAAAAACAATGTTTCATGTAAAAATCCCTCTTTTAAAACACAATTAATTACATTTAAATGCATACAGTAATATTGTCATAAATTACTATATTGAGTAAATGTACAGAGATGTTTTTAAGAGAGGTAGGACGCATCAAAGCAGTCCGTGTGGGGAAGTACCTCCACCTCACAGAAAACCGCAGCCAAATAACAACTCCCTGGAGGGTTGTTGTATTCCTGCGTGTGAGTGAGGTCACCAGTAAGCTCCCAAGGAGTTGCTGTGTAAGCAGCAGAGGAGGCATCGCGCGAGTGATACTTAATATATCTCATGCGTTAATAGGCTACGGTACCCGCTTTACATCAGGTGGGGAGTATGCTTGTACGGCTCCCGAGGTAGTATATATAAAAAAAGAAAAGGTTACATTAAGGTAAAAAAAATTAACACCTTTCCATAAATATTTTAAGAATTCGAGGCCCTTCTTATTATTCTGCATCTATAGTAATCCAGAGCCTCTTGGTGGCATCACTTTCAAGAAATCTACACCCCACAAGAATTACTAATTTTATTATGGGCGCTCTGTTTCAGAATAAAAGTTCATTTAATTAATGACTACAAGGCATTTATGAATTTTCATAACATCTGTTCGACATACTAAATGCGACAAACATTATGCCAACCGCTGCTAGCTCATATATCACTTAGAGTTTTGTCTATATCGATATTAATATTGTTATGATAACTACTACTGCCTTCTGTAATTGCAGTATTCGCTTTCGTTGGTTGGGAATACATCATTATACATTAGCAAAGGTGGTTCCAGAGAATTTTTCTCCTACTCGAAAGTAAATGATCTTATCATGTGTATTGTAGGCGTGATGGATAAAAAAAGAAAGCAGTAAAAATATTAATAAATTTCGTTTATCTCGGGTCGGGTAATTGATGACTTATCCCCCTTCTGTAATAAATAAATATAATCTATTATTTCATCGAAATCCCCATACATTACAAATATTTACTATGATGACGTTATCGATTATGCTAATAAAATAGTTCTCTACGACTCTGATTTATTACTCGTATATTTATGTTAAAAAGTCCTACATGTAATTATTTCAAATGTACTGCATCTGTGTGAATATAATAATAAAGCACTTTATCTGATATGGAAGTAACAAGATACTAAGGCATAGAGTAGGTAGTTCTCGACGTATTCAATTCCATGAGAGTTGCACTAAGCGAGCGCCTTTTGAAATCCGATTCAATGAAAAGAGACGATTCATCTCCTTGAACTTACATACATACGTTTAGATATGTTTAGGTACAAACATAGCGATACTGATATAAAGGAACCTTATCCTCGTATTACTTTACAATATTCAAACGAGACGAAAACCTCGTACCTGACTCTGTTAACTAAAAACTACCATTAATAGCGACACTAAGCTAAACATTAAATTATTTTTTGCGTACACAGAGTGCATTATCGCAATGCACCAAACCGGGTGTGCCTTATACCAATTATTATTGCAACGAAGCATATGTTTTGTTACCTTAACGACCACACTCTCTTTCAGACCAACTCACGCAGTGCATTGCGAACGCAGTCAGCATGCGTTACAGCACAAATTTAGCGCCACGCTCGTATCTCGACTTGGAATTGATATATTCTTTATAATAATATATTTACCAAGAACTGACGATGTCCTTTTTTACATTAATACTAAAAATTCAACAACAAAGTCAAAATTAAGCGAATTTTATTAAAATTCAAGAGGCTGAAAATCTAGTTTAATACCAAACTCATCTAATAACCCGTGACGACTTACTAATCATCAAAGATTATACGAGGATTTAGTAAAAAGAGGTAGGGTACAGCGATTTCCATAAAAGAGCAGTCAATCAGGAAAAACTATAGCAAATACCTCAACTATAACCCTAATTTAGATAACTACGTTTAGCAACTATTTATGTTACTGCTACGTTTGCATTGTTATCGATAACTAGGTGGTACTTGGGGCATTTTACTGTTTTAGATAAACTTCTACTATTTCTTTTATTCTATAACCTTCAGGTAAGCGTGAGCAAAAGTTTTAACACAATGGTGTGAATGGTATATCAGCGCAGAAAGTACGAAACGAAGAAACAAATCTTGATTTTTATATTTAATTCGTATTAAAATCTTATATAGAAACTCAGGTTTCCATACAACTTTATCTTCATAAATGCGAAGTAAGTCTATGAATTCGTACTAAGCTCTCGAAGTACACTTAATTGAGAAGTTTCATGATCGTACAACAATTTAAATCGTGTGAAATACAGTTGGTAAGCTTGAATTAATTAAATACAGATAGGTAAATCTTTCACTGTTATCATTCAAATCAAGCTCAACGTCACCTACACGTGATGCACCCTGCTAATTAACCAACGAGGCTCTGGCAAAATTGAGGTAGGATGCATCAAAGCAGTCCGACTATGAAAGCATCTCCAACTCACAGAATGCCGTACTTAAATAGCAACTTCCTGAGGGCTGATGTGTTGCTACGAATGAGTGAAGTTACCAGTAAACTCCCGAGGAGTTGGTTAACAGCAGGGTTGACAACAAGCGAGCGATACCCTTTGTATTGCAAGTAGCGCATTCATTGTCAATTTTGTAATGCATATTTATGTAAAAAGCATATTGTTGGTTTCAATTTGTGTGTCAAAAATGATTACAATTTTCATTTCACTGTTATTACGTATAATTATTACGTTTATTTTATGTATAAATACATGTTTCTATTTCACGTATATAGATAAATTTCAAATCTAAATAAATATAAAATCTAAATACAAAATTTGATCCAATTCGTTAGGATCGTTTCCGAGATACATAAAATATTTTTATATATATACAAGAATTGCACATGTAAATTAATAAGATACGTATTAGTTGTATACAGGTCGACTTTGTAATAGCATGTCACATACGACACGTTTCGCTTTGATGAGAAGCAAACAGTCACCCTTTCCATCAAACTAGTCAGGAAATTGAAGGGAAGTAGGTTCGTTTCCGTCGAGGCTCGAGGTGATCGGTACACAAACAGAATGAATCAGTTGCTGTTTTCAAATCGACTGACTATTGTAATGCCTTACCTATGTTACATAAATAGATATTTCATTAAATGTAGTTTGAGCTTAGAGTAAAGCTTTTTATACTACGATAGTTGGCAAATAAGCATACGACACGCGTAATATGGACGTGTTGGCGTTATTTATGAATACTGAAACAATAATATTTTTACTACTCCCGCTTCAAATACAGCAACTCTTCTCAGGCTTGCTGGTAGCCTTATTTATTCCCTGAAACAAAATACGCCACTGTAAAAGCTTATGAATCTATTTTTAATTCATATATCATTTTTTATTTCAAACAACAGCAAAAAGATACAAAATTTTATTATCGAGCTTATCTCTAAAAAAGATCTCTTCGAGCCAACCTTCAGCAGTGGTA
Source organism: Pyralis farinalis (assembly GCA_947507595.1). Lineage (NCBI taxonomy): Eukaryota > Metazoa > Arthropoda > Insecta > Lepidoptera > Pyralidae > Pyralis > Pyralis farinalis. The sequence goes on from OX382270.1 coordinate 22,599,607, forward strand.
CGTATTATCAGTAGCGAAATTACTATGTGTCTGGAAGATGTTATGGACACAGATACTTAACATTCAATTTCTTTTAAATGAGAAATAGATGGGCTTTCACTAATACATGTGAATATTATATCTATCACTACGCTGTACTCTTTGCTAAAATTTCGCTTTGCTAATCAGCGGAATGGACACCGTGCATATGTGGTTTATTTTCCCTATACAAAGAAAGAGAAACCACTTGTACTCCAAAAATGTTTAGACGGTAGTAAAATGACTCAAATTAAAATACAAATAGGTAAAAGTAACGAGATGATATGATAGAATACGGTTCGTTGTCCAGTCAAGTTACATGACGCGCAATCTGACGCTAATCTGACGTGTAACTTGTCGTCTGCTCCTATATAACTGCTGGTAAATATAGCGTGGTACAATTTAACACCGTATTTACTTGACGTGACAAATTATGTGTCAGATACGCCGCGTTACTTGGAAATTCACTGGGAAAATGAATCAGGATTATGTTTGATATAATAATAAGAAAGAATAGTATAATAAAATGTCTTCCTGTGTCTTCTTAAATATGTTGGGAAGTCAGTCACGTATTGCAAATAATTATGCAACTATTGCAAGTCGTACCTTTTTTTCATATGGTAAATATTAATAAATTAATTTATAATTGTAATTATTAATAGCTGTAGTATAACAAAAGCATTTTTTTTTATATTTAAAGTTTCTGTGATAGAATATCATTCATACATTCATTCATTCACTATAGGTATAAGAACTAATAAAAGTAATAAAAAAAAGGATGTGAAACATCGTAGTGAATATTCAAATTTTTAATAAATAAAAAACATTTTTTTTTTTCGCCCAAGTAAATTGTAGACCCACAAAGAAGGACTAACCCACACACGCGGGTGTGCATTAGTCATTCTTCCATGAGGGGCACCCTCCGGAAAACGGGAGGGAGGAGGTGAGATCTTGCATAGATACTGTTTCGTGCGAACGAACTAGTTATGTCAGATTCCTACTGACTAAAACACCCCCTGGGACTGCCTTTAGCCGGGAACGCGTCAAGGGCTTCATCTGAAGCGATCACCCCAGGGAACGGAGTGACGCAAACCATCGGATAGATATAGTAAACAGCTCATACAGAGTAGCAACGGAGTACCTTGTATACGCACGCACACAGGCAAGGGAGTGGCGGCGTAGAGTGGGAGAGAGGCGTAGAGGGCCTGAGAGAGCATCATGCCATTTGCCGTACGCCAAGATGCGCCAATACATATTTCACATCAATATTGAAGAAAGATAATGGTTGATTTAGAGTATTATTATTTGACAAAAATATATTTCACAAGTATAATATCGTACTCATACAGAATTAATCATACCTACAGAATTATTGTATATCAAAAATCTAAGACGTGTCTAAGTGCCAGCGAATGATTGGATGTCAAATAAAGATTCTTTATCTTTTATCTCTTTATGAGTGGTGCTAAAAGTATGAAGGCAATATTCGATTTCCGATTTCATGCTGTCAGCTTTGTTTTAAAACCCTATGTATTTCTTCTACGTTTCTGAAAGGAAATCAGTATATGGTAATGCAAACTTATTACCATGCAGTGGTAACGTATGGTAATTCTCTAGACATATTCAATTCCGGCGCAGTGATGTACGAGACCAGTCAGGGAGGGTGCGTCTATAAGTTAAGGATTCAACGAAAATGTTTCGATTCTTCATATTCGTAGTTGTACGAGGAATAATATGTTTCTAATATACTCTGTTGTCAATGTATTAGAATCATAGCAAGGTGACGTCTTGCTTGTAACTCGGATGTGATCCGGAAAGATAAAATCCATTTCATAAGAATATTTAAATTTGTGTAAATTATTGTAGTATCTATCTATAAATTTAATAAAAGGTTGAAAGCTCGACCTATGAATATGTTTCCTCGGTAAAGTAAAGTAAAATTATGAATATAATAGGCTATGTATATTTTTGTGCATATTCATCTGTTCTAATGAGATGAGGAGGAGGAACAGTGTCATGATCATCTAAATTCATTATAGCCTCGTCATCAACGTATATAATTAGAAGCTAAAACATGTAAGGTATATAAAAACATTGTCTTAATACATACTCATGTGAGAAATCTTATATTACGAGTATAAAAAATAATAAACAATGAGAATTAAGCTAACTTAAAGCTAATGTAGGTCTGTTATTGCGTATGCTTATCATATTTTTCATTATCTATTTTTACATATCAAGTGATTATAATTATAGTTGTGTTAACAAAGACTTACATATATTGTATTTTTATATGTCGTCAATTTCTTGCTTTCTCTCCAACACTTAGGGGATGGTCAGTATAGACATAGTAAAATCAAATAAGTAGGTCGACTCGAGCCCTGAGCGAACGATAATAGCCTAAACTCGTAGGGATGCCCCTTATAGTTTATACAATCGTCAAAAAAATGCATAGTCTATCTATATACAAAACAATTTTTCCCTGTAGGGGAATCATCAGAGATCTATAATACAAAGTTTTTCTTAATTATTTTTTGTACATAGACCAGAAACTAACTACAATTTTTTCATTAACTACGTCATATTACCTGTTTAGTGATTTGAATAATTACGGTCGAAATAGGATTAATTCAAACGTGGCTTTACTGAATCATGTATTTATTCAAATAAAGTTAAATGATTATGAAATTGTATTGAAGTTATACTTCTTTAGGCGCGTTATGAAAAAATGAGGAGTGAAATTTTAACATACTGTAACACAAAAGTAACAGTTGAAGCTTCCCGCTAAACTGCTCACTAAACTACGAAAAATATGATCAAAACTGCAGCCAAATAACATTTCCCTGGAGGGTTATTGTGTTCATGCGGGTGAGTGACGTTATTACCTCACGGAAAACTGCAGCCATATAACAATTCCCTGGAAGGTTGTTGTATTCATGCGAGTGAGTGACGTTACTACCTCACTCATCTGTCCAGCGATTTTTTATTTGGTTGCAGATTTCTGTGAGGTGTTAACGTCACTCACTCGCATGAACGCAACAATTTTCCAGGGAATTGATATTTGGCTGCAGTTGCCTGTGAGGTGGTAACGTCACTCACTCGCACGAACACAACATCCCTCCAGGGATTTTCATGATGCCAGAGAAGTATGTACTTCTGGTTACCTCACACTTTACCAGCAATACATCAATTCTGCGGGGATTTGTTATTTGACTGAGATTGTGAGGTGAGGTACAGCTAACAGCAGATCATGTTTAACACTCAAAGTTCGATTGTAACTCTTATTCCGAATGACGTAAGAACGATACAAATGTCAAACTATAAAGCTTGATGTGCACTTAGCTGTACCACAGTCAGGCTGCTTTGATGCGCCTTATCTCTTTCCCCCCGAGAGCCCCGTTCGTTAATTGGCAAGGTGCATCACGTGCAGGCGAAGTTGTCCTGGACTCTAAAGATAGTAGCGATATTTTTTTCGGTTGTATACAATTAAGTCTTTTCAGGAACACCGTTCCTATATGTTTGTCTGTGCGTTTGCCTGTCGCTTTTTTTTTTCGAATATTCGAATTTTGACTTCAGATTCGGATTCAGCATAAAAAAGTAGAATAGGAATGTTCAGAAACACCGTTCCTATCTCTTAAGGACCACGGTCAAAATGGCCGACAAATTAAAAAAAAAAAATTGTTATATAATTGACGAGCCAGGTGTTCCTCTGGCAATGCAAGCTTGCGCATTCTCAACTAGTGGCTTCTATTTTGCTTACACGACTGCAACGAATAGTGACAACCTAGTGGATAAAGAACCGGTGGCCGGGTCGCCCATTCGAATCCTGATTTGGGTATGTACCACTAAATTCGGATTTTTGTACATATTTATTTTTATTACTTGTTTGGCCGCCAAGGAAAACATCGCGAGGAAACCTGCAAATCCAAGAAATTATATTTGTACACTAACTTAAGATAGGTCTGGTTTTCCCTCTGGTTCTCTGACGGCCATCGCTCTTTTTAAAAATCGGCCAAGTGCGAGTCGGACTCGCGCACGAAGAGTTCCGTACCATTATCTATAAAAGCGCCAAAAAATACACTTTTGTTGTATGGGAGCCCCCCTTAAATATTTGTTTTATTTTAATTTAATTATTTATTCTTAAAGTTAATATATAACTAAATATTCTGTGAATATTTCAAGCGTCTACCTGTTGCCGTTATCAATATCGAGCAAAAATGAGCAAAAAAATCATGTTTGTTGTATGGGAGCCCCCGTAAATATTTATTATATTCTATTTTTTAGTATTTGCTGTTATAGCGGCAACAGAAATACATCATCTGTGAAAATTTCAACTATCTAACTATCACGGTTCATGAGATACAGCCTGGTGACAGACGGACGGACGGACGGACGGACGGACAGCGGAGCCTCAGTAATAGGGTTCCGTTTTACCCCTTGGGTACGGAACCCTAAAAATCAGTAGCTTCGCCAAATCCTTAGGTGGCCGACTCCACCAATCATAAAGGTTTAGTAAATGTGATAACATTGGGAAGAAGAAGCTTTTATTCTGCACACGAAGATATTATTGGAAATAAATATAAAATAATAACATTCGAAGCTTGTTCGATATAAAAACTGCAAAGATGTTCTTTTGATTATAGTATTATTGATTGAATAAATAAATAAAACTTATTATAGTTCCACTTTAGTAAGCCAAATAGATACATTGCAGTTTAATTATATTATAATATATAACAGTGTATTTATTTAAATTCAATACAACAGAAATCTTAAAATAAAGGAACAGAAAACGAGAGAATAACGTTATTAACGCGTCTAAAAATGCTCAAAAATAAAGTACTCAATGAAGCATAAAACAGCAATTGAATACGCACAACGTAGCGAAATGCGAACGTGTAGAAAGATGCTACAGTGAAAATGAATAATGTTCCACACCCACTCAAGTTTCACTCAATGTCGAGATGATGATGGCGAGAACTCGAGTAGATTGAGTCGATTCATCTTGCTCGCATGTAGATACCGACGGATTCACGTCTGATTTACACGGCGTTAGTGAAAGGGTTAGAGTATTATTAATTTAAATAATTTACCATTGTGCCGATGTTGTTACGAAATTGATCTCCTCTTAGCTGGGTACAATAATGTAAAAGTAACAAAATTACTATTGGAAATTATCAAGTTTATTTGCGCTGTTAATTCTTATAAAGAAAACTATTTATGAGAAAGAGTAAATACTGACCGTATTTAGTAATATTTTTACCATCAGTCACCACGTATGTCCTTTTTCCACAATTATACGCCTCATTAGAGTATTGTTTACGGATTAACACTCTGCTGCTAATGCAGCAACTGTTCAGGAGCTTACTAGTAAACTCACTTTCGAGAGGAATATAAGAGCCTTCCAGGGAATTTTTATTAAAAAAAAAAACAAAAATGCTTTATTTGTCAATGATCCCTCGCGGACAATTAAACATCTTATTTTTTTTAAATATAATCTTATTGTTTCTATATTCAATTCTTCTATGTTACTGTTAATTTTTTTAATCTGCAAGCATTTCGGAAATTAAAGAAGAGACGCCGAAAAAAACCTGCTAATATAGGTCTCTTTAGAAATTGCCAATTAGATATTACAATAAATTCACATCAGCATATTGGTACAATAATGATATCAAATGGTAGAATTAAAGATTATTAAGGAGAGGTCGTCTGTGCTGAATTATTTCCAGACATCTTTGTCAGGTGCATATTCATCAGAACTACAATAAGCCCTTTTATAGAGAGTATTTTTAATGTGCTTTTTGAATACATTGTCAGGAAAGGACAGAACAGACCGAATTCGATTGGGGTCTGCCGTGAGGTGAAGGTGGTTTCCCAGTCGGCTGCAAGTGATTTTGCTTTGACTTTTGACTTTGAGCTACTTACATCTCTAATGTTACTTAATCGTCTTGAACATGCTACATTGTTGTCAATTATGCTATATATTGTTATTTTTAATAAGATTACGATATTATCAAATAGGAAGTCAACTAATACCAACTCCATACTTTCGTTTCATCTCGCACGTTTACCCGACCTATTAATCTAAGCACTGATACCGGACGCCATTTTTAATATTTTTTGTAGACGCTTTTAAAAGTTGTCACTCGCATTCCTTGACTAGCATCATATAAACTACATGTATATATAACTGATAAATGCCCATCCATTCCCCTCGCAGCGAGTTAGTGAATACCGAGAGTGGAGAGCTGAGTGATCGAAGGCCCATTACGAGCTCTGAATACGGGACTTTTACCCTTCTATCTTCCGCCGAAATGCTCGTACGTCAAAGGTGTACCAAAGTCCTAAAAGTACGTTCTCGTATTATTTTTATAGTTTAAAAACCGAACATTTCGACTAGCTCGGTGTCGCAGCGGTTAATAACGCGACTTTGTCACCGGTTCTCGTGGGTTCGATTCACACACAGGACAAACATTTGTGTAAATGAACATATGTGTTTGTCTTGGTCTGGGTGTTACTAAGACAGGTAGGACGCATCAAAGCAGCCGATCTGGGGAAGTATCACCACTTCACAGAAAACCGCAGCCAAATAACTAACTGCCTAGAGGATTGTTGTGCTCCTGCGTGTGAGTGAGGTCACCAGTAAGCTTCTAAGGAGTTTGCTGTGTTAGCAGCAGAGGTGGCATCGCGCAAGTGATACTTAATGCATTGCAAGCGTTCATAGGCTACGTTAACCGCTTTAAATCAGGTGGGCCGTATGCTTGAATGCATCCGGACGTTATATAAAAAAAAATTACGTGCTATTACATTATAAAGACGTTTTTGAAAATTTTGCGTTGTACGAATGAATGAAACTTGAGGATTTTTTATATTATTGTAATTACTACCCAGGTCAAACCAAGTTTTTTTTTTCATGAGCCATCGAAATATATTTCATTGCCCATAACAAACTGTTTTCCAATTGAAACATCGAAATAGCACGCGCGTCGAGTCCACACCAGCAATTTCCTTTTCAATTTCGATTAATTTTATGCTAATGAAAATTCTTTATTCATTACCTTCCCACTTTAGGGGACGTTATTATAATTGGCCCTCAAAGTGGGAATACGAATTTCGTTAATGTTTTACGTTATAAGGGCATATGAGTTATTCATTCTTTGAGTTTGAATTATAATTTAAATAAAACTCAAAGAATTTATAATGTCAAATATATATAAAACTACGAAATTTTTACACAACTGACAATGGTGAATCTTTACTACTTTTCTCTTCTTGCCATTGGATCTTTGAACTAGTCTGTAATCGTAAAAGAACATATCATATAACAGAGTTAGAGGTAGTATAGATTAAGTAGTATAGAGTTGCTATATCTGTCTGTTTATTTTCCTATTTGTATTAGTCACGTAGGATTTTTTGTGAAATATATCATCCTCATCTCAGTCTGTGCTCATCCACTGCTGAACATAAGCCTCCCATTTAGAGCGCCACTCGTCTCGATCCTGTGCCACCTGCATCCATCGACACCCTGCAAACCTCTTGAGATCGTCACTCCATCATCCAGTACGGGGACGCCATTCGAGAACCTTTCTTCCCCAGCGATTGTCGGTTCTACGAACTATATGGCCGGCCCATTGCCACTTCAGCTCGCCTATCCTGTGAACTATGTCGGTTATCTTAGTTTTACTGCGGATATCCTCATTTCTGATTCTATCACCGAGAGAAACCTCGAGCATAGCTCTTTCCATAGCACGCTGAGCGACCTTGAGCGTCCCCATACGACCCGCAGTGACCGGCCACGTCTCAGTTCCGTATGTCATCACTGGCAACAGACACTGCTCGAGGACCTTACTCTTCAGGCGTTGAGGTATTTTGGACGAGAAGATGTGTCGAAGTTTCCCGAACGCTGCCCAGCCGAGTTGAATCCGTCTGTTGACCTCTCGGTCGAAGTTGGACTTACCTGAGTAACCTGTCCTAGGTAGACATATTCGTCAACAACTTCGAGCTTAGTGCTTCCAACCGTGACCGGCATAGCTATATAACATAACTAACTAATCATACAATTTGCCAAAACCAAAATTTACTCTATTCAGAATTTTAAGCGTTATTACATTTGTTATACCAATGAGAATATAACACAAGAAATTACCGAAACAAAAGTGGTAATAGCAACTTATTATTATATTGTAGAAGAGAATAAGTCAAGAGGCCGACCCTTGTATAATGAGTATTATTTTTCTTCCTAGCGTCATTCCACTCCCTAATACATTAGAATTAGCGGGGTCCGCTATCTAAGCCTAAGCATTTGACAAAATATACTGATTTTAACCACAGAGCGACTGCCATCGGACCTTTACTATGTCGAGCGAAAACCAGCATGAGTTACGCGTTTGCGAACTTTGGAATATAATTTCTTGTTTTTCCCACGATGATTTTCTTCACCTCCGAGCAAGTGATAATTACCAATATGTACACACGACTATACGACTAAATTGACGTGTCGTAATACATAAATCAGAAAATACGTATTTATTAGTATATGTCCTTACCAAATGTCATGCCAAATGTTTTTTCTACGTCGTCGGTGGAAATTTTTCTCACACTCGGGAACTATAATGGTTGTGTACTGTTCTAAAGAAGTTTTCTTCTAAAACTTCTTAGGTCGTGTAATAAATTCTTCTTAGTTCTATGTAAGAAATTGCTATATCTTAATGCAGTAAATAATATCAAATATCCTTCGGTTATCGTAGTGCCAGTAGAATATGTAATATTAATTGCAGATTTAGAACTGATATAATGTAAAAATGAGTTAAAGTGTCCATGTGTTATGTCAGTTCACGTATATTTCATGTCGTTTACCGGTGGATTTTGTTTGTGCAAAGATTCTAATCTAATCGAATTTCAGAAGGGAGAACTTTCTCTAACCGCTATTTTACTATCCGCCATTACGTCAACTTTATTGCTATTGCCTGTTTACTTGCAATCTCATTTGCAAGAGAATAAAACTATTTTCTTGGAGCCTATACGATTTAATTTCGCTTAATCCCAAACGTGATTTGATTTTGAGCAGATATTTACGCGAATGAAGCGACATTTCAGCTAAATTGAAGGATTAATTGACCACAGATTTAACCGTAATGCTTCAAAATGAGCAAGCTGTAAGCCATCGCTCCGTCTTCGAGAGTGGCTTATTATTGAGACTTGGGTATATAGTACTAATTATATGACCAAGTTCAACGCAATGTTGGACCAAGCAAAGAAACTTGTTCTAATGATCCTCTCTCACTAAGATACTTCAAATGGATTTATTTGTCCTCTATTGAACTTCTTATGTAACTTTATTATGTGAGTAGATACGAGTCTGTATATCTTTCTGATTTCTTTTACATTTATAGCTAAGTTCAGTAGTTCTTATACCTCCTGAAATCAAATTTTGACAAATTAACACCGCTTTAATTGTGATAGTGGGCCCTGTTTCTCTTCTACTTGGATTTATATATCCTGTCACTTTCGCCTTGCATATCATCTATGACATTTTATTTATTATGGGCCTACTGCAGGTACAATATCTAAATAACCATTAAGTGCTTGTAACAGATAAATATATTTTTATAATCATAAATGTCTACTAAATTGCAGTCATCTTGAAATTATTGTCTCTGAAACAGTGTTTTTTTTTTTTCATTATACGTATGTGGTTTGAAGATAACTCGTAACCAGATGCCCTAATTGTCCTTCATAAAACGAGAAGCTTCTTTGTATGTTTATAATATACGTATCTTAAGAATGGCTTAATGGATTTGAAAATTCACAAAGGGTTTTGGTATAAACAGGAATGTAGTCACGAAGTTCACGGTGAAGTTGAGACGATTATTCTAAATGATTTTTATAAAAGCCTTCATTAACCCGCTTTTTTGGGTTTTGCTTTGGTTGGCCTTATTTTATTACGAGTCTAGTTCTTAATGATTCTATATCTTAATATTTGACCTAGTCTTTGTTAAACATGTTAAAAATTGCAATTTTCAAAATCAATGTATATTAAAAACGAAAATAAACATTCGACAAATAAAATAAAGGTTGTGAAGGATATTGTTAAAAAGAGACCGGTAAAGATAAACCGCGCGATAATGAGTATTCTTTTAAACATAATAATCAAACTGTAAAAGCTGTTAAACAAGTAGCAAATCTATTTGATGATTATTTCACTAATATCCTTTACTTTACCCCTGAGTCCCTTAATTCATCTCCATATGTTGTTGCTGAGTTATTAAAGGAGTATGTACAACCAAACTTAAGTGAAGCTTCCAATTTACAAATATTCAATTAAGCGATGTAGTCGAGCTCGGTGGCGCAGTGGTGAAACGCGCAGTTACGCTACTTTGGCACCAACGCTCGCGGGTTCGATTCCCACACAATACAAACATTTGTGTGCATGAACATGTCTGTTTGTCTTGGTCTGGGTATTTTCTATTTATAATAAGTATGTATTTAGAAAAAAAAATGTATTTACGTATGTATATCCCTAATTTTAATCAATGTATAGATATGGGTATGTTCCCTTGATGAAATTTAGTGAAAAGTGAACTGGGGAATTACAGATCTATATCTATATTCCCAGTATTGAGTAACGTATTTGAAAGGATAATACTTGATCAATTGCAACTCTAATTTAAAACCCATGAAATTTTTCATAACTTACAATACGGATTTACAGCAGGTAATGCCACTACAGATGCACCCCACATAAATAAACTGACCAGTTAGCTCAGCTCCGCCGCATATGCAGTCAGGAGAATTAGACAATTGACGGATGTGGCTACTGCGCGCTTAGTCTATTTCGGCTACTTTTACAGCATTATGTCGTATGGTATACTGTTGTTGTATTACAGAATCAATGAATATCTGACTGACAGAGATATTTGGAAATGATTCAGCGCATGTATTAATATATTTTTAATTCTACCACTTGATATCACTGTACACACCTGTACACTTCCATATATTTATTGTACTTATTATAAATTGATAATTTGAAAGACCTATATTGGCTAGTTTCTTTTGGCATTTCTTCTTCGCCAATGGTCGTTTTCGAAATGCTGGTCGATTTAAAAAGAGGGATTAAAGATATGAAGAAATCAATAAGATACAATATAATTTGATTTAAAGAATGTAAGACATGTCTCAGTATCCATGATGGCTTAATAGCAAATAAATGATTTTTACCTTTATCTTTATTGCTTTTCTCTTGAGCAACTTTATGTACCGTGTTCACGTGTCCCCATTGCTCAAAGTCTATATGTTTTTGGTCCCTAAGGAAATATAAATAAACACAGTCTGCAATTTCGTCTTTTACTCAAACGTGCCGCTACCACTGCTTATTAATTTTTGTTAACAAGAAAGAGCTAACATTATTACTAACTCGGTCAAACGAGATCTATGTCGCTACACCGTTTTTTTACACCTTTACCGCATGCGAAGCCGCGAATAAAAGATTTATAAAATTAACATTGAACCGGTAGGGTGCTAGGAGCTTTCAAACAAAAAAAAATTAATATACATGGTACCGCATGGTAGCGTCATCTGACAGGTCACTGTAGTCCTTTGTCAGTTGCCGCTGCAAGTTGGGCTCCTCTTTTCGCTTACCAACAGGCGAAGCGGAGCCATTATGCTGAGCCAATATAAAAAAAAAATCATCTGTACTGTTATTTTCGTGTTAGAACAAATAAATACAAATAAAATAAAAACTATTAAAAACAGGTTTTAACTATACGATAGGATCAACATTTTCATCGTGTCATGTTGTTAACTGGAAGGACCTCTTTTAAGTGAGAGGTATTCCTAGCAAGGCTACTTTATACCCATATCGCACTTTGGTATTCGTTACAGGCGAAAGGTGTGAAGGGGTTTTTACAAGACCAGAAATGCACGAGTGAGGCCCCTGCTTTTTCATGTATCCATCCACAACAGCAACTTCTACTCATAATACTATCTTAGTTGTATAAAAGGAAACATTTGAAGTGCTATTTTAAAATATCGGTTCTCAATTGCTATTGCTTGCAAAAGTTCAAATCGAATAACATACACACGAGAAATATACAGGTCGAATTTAAAACCTCCTTTTTGAAATCTACTAAAATTAATAATCGCTTTCTGGTCGTAACTTGAACATAAAGATAGTAGTAGATGACAATATAGTATTCCCTCCTGTCACATGTAATTTCCCTCGCTGAGCCTTCGGGGCACTTCAACAAACAATGGCTTTCTTGAGTGCTATTACTACCATATCTCATATAACCTATTATCTCCTTTCATTTAAATTATGAAATATTTAATACTAGTTCTGCTACCTACCGCTTCTCTAGAGTTTAGTTTCTTTTTAATTTTACGTAGCTAGCTTACATATTTTAGAGATAAAAGTAGCTTAAATATTGAGCTGAAAACTAATGCCATGTAAAAGTTTATCAAACTCTGAACAGTAGTTTTTACGTGATATGTGCACATTGTGTTTATACATAGTATATAAAGCTACATATACTGAAGTATTATAATTAATTACTCACTGTACAGGATATATACTACTATGCCGACGCTGCCATGGCTGCTCAGGTCGTCGCCTCAGCAGCGATGACATACATCTACTAATAGTAGTGGGCGGGTGTCGACCGGTGCTAGTTCATTGAACTAATTAGTGGTGGCGGAAGCATACAAAGGACATAAGATCAAATTGCACTGGTTTGTTCATTTATCAATCCAGGTTATAGTGTAGTAGCATCTGTATAAGCCATGTAAAATTGAAAGTAAACAAATCTCTCTAATGCCACTGGTGGTAATTCTTGGATATTCGATATGCATTCGCGGGCACATGGATGCAACATATAGAGGTTTTTTCCTAAAGATTTACATAAGAATTATAGGCCTACAACTTCCAAGGTTATTATATTAATTTCCAAGGTAATGGAACTTGTGATAAATATGCGACTTCCAGTATTTGAATGAGTGGCTGATCACTATTTGATCAGCGAAAGCTATACTGACAGTATAGCTTTCACACGGTTGCTTGAACGGTGGTTTTCTAGTTTATCGTACAGACCGTTCGAGTTTGGCGATTTAGAGTCAAGGTGAGTCATTGGTTGTATTAATATATGATGAAGTTAATGTATGGCGAAGGCATTCGATAAGCTCAAGCTTGAAATTCTTCTAACATTCCCCATTTTACTGACTGCCCAAAGAGTTGTTTAAATGGGCTGCATATTATCCAACAGATGCGTAAAGCCATCATTGATGGTAGCTGCTTCGATAGCGTGAACATGAACCCGTAAGACACAGACTCTGCGCTTTCTCGGTGCTGTTTTATCTACGTATCAATTAGATGCGATTGATAACATTCATCAAAATTTTCTAAACTATTCAGATTATTACATTATTTTTCAGATGAAACTGTCGGCCCGCAAGCAATTCACGCTACGTTTACATTCAGTTAGTTCTGGCTTTAAATAAAATATGTTCTACTTACATTCAGCCGTTTTATTGCAAACTATTATTTTAAGCGCGAGTAATTTAACAACCAGAGTTTCTGGCATTGACAGTAATAATAGGCGGAACGGTAGGTACAGTAATATTTATTGTTGCGTTAAACATTTGTCAGAACATATTCTCACATATTGTCTGGTTGATTATGGTATTAATAATTGATTTTATTCAACTTCAAACAAATTACTAAAAACATTCTTTATACAACTTGGCTCATGCAGTTGGTATAAATGTTTATTTAGATTTTTTCCGTAATTATAGTTATATCTTTATTAACATGAAGAGCAGAAACATATGCAGACATCAGTTTGTTATTCCTAAAGCTGTTTTGTATTATAAACATTAGAATTTTGTGGCCAGTTTGTACTATAACTATCATGTATCAATGAAACCGCTTCTTCTGCATTATGAATAGCATTTCTAGATATCCGCTTCTCTTTTGTCCATGGACCACTCGATAGCAGGCTAAGATCTCCGGACGAATTGAGGCAAAATCTGTGGATTGCTTTTCCCAATCAACGCGTCGTAATAAATATTTGATGAGCTATTTGAACGAACCATTACTTTCAGTTAATTGGCTGTTTGTTTTACGAACCCTCAGAGCAGTATGTCTCCAAATGAAATGCACTTGTGTAGGCAATTTATTAAATCTACTTAGTAATTCACGTCATCTCGAGCAGTTATAAGCCCCAGCGGATTAAGAACGGGCCTATTGATTAACTGGTCACCGGTACGAATCCTAGTATGGACCACTGAATTCGTGTTGTCGGAGTTATGTAAATTTGTAATGATCTCTTTTTAGGCGGTGAAAGAAAATATCGTAAGGAAATCTGCATATCCAAGAAATTATATTTCGAAACGCATGGCACCTGACCTGACAAGGTCTGGATTTATCTCTGAAGTGTGAAGGTATGACAAGGCGCTTTATGTAAAAACAAGTATCATCGTCAAATCCTGAGGCTTAGCTAACGGACCCCGCCAATCCTAATGGATTAGGAAACTGGAAAACACTAAGATAAAGAAAAATATTTCATATTGTTACTTATTTTTATTTCTGTATTCTACTTTCCATGTGTTTGAAAATATTAAAAACTATAATCGATTTTTTTTTTATGGTGCCAGCCAAGCTTATATGATTTTTTGAGTAATTTTCTTTGATTTGCAAAATATATTTAATGTTACGTTATTGTGATAATGTAGTAATGCCTAAATAAACTTATTTACAAACGAACACAACATAGTGCCAGCGCACCGACTCCAAAAATAACAATAATTGTATATTGTTGTCCTAACAAATTGATTTTATTCTAAGTAGTCTAAAATATAATATAAGTTTATGCGGTCATCTAAGGAAACCCCATTTGCTGTGGTTCCTCAATTCTAGAATACACTTCTTTCTATCGCCAAAAGTTTTCGGATTCACGGTGTCGACATCTCCAGCGATGATCAATGCCGAAGCTACCTGCAGGAGAAGGAAGGGAGAGAAACTGGGTGCTGCTGAGCAAAGCAGCACTTCAGTGCGGTGCAAAGAGGTTGTATAAGATGCATGTCACACCGCACATCAAATACTATAGTTACCTTTGAGCGGGAGTACATGAATACGGGCTACGATCATGTGATTCGGTTCAGATACGACCTGTGAGCGTTCTTACACACGGTATTGAGCTTTTAAGTTTGAGGAGAGATATTGCCTCCGTTTGTGTGTTCTACCGATTGTGCAATAGGTTGAGTTCTGAAGAATTGTTCGATGTGATGACGTCAGCTTGTTTTTACAACCGCACCGCTCGCCGACGACGAGGACTTTACGTAGTTCACCCTCAGACGCCGGAACCGCAATGGCTGCGTACTGTGCGGTTCTAGAGAAGTTTTTACTTACCATATGGTCGACCGTACGCTTATTAAAAAAAAATAGTGACCATAAACACTATTGAGTGACATATTTTTTCCAATTGTTTTGATTGAAAATCAAACTACTGGATCTGTTTTGATAAAATTTCTATGCGACCATTCTGAAGGTATATCCTTTCGATTAAAAATATTTTTCAAATCCGTTCATACATGACGAAGTTCTGAGGTAACAAAAGTAAAAAAATAACCAAATTGAGAACCACCTTCTTTTTTTGAAGTCTGTTAAAAACAACGCCTCTTACTAAACTATTTAAAAACAATGAAGTACAAAAAGATACTCAGTATACACTATATTATGTGCCTGGAAAATCTATCGATAAACTGCGCATATACAGGTAAATAGTACGAAGAAGTATCAAGACTGTCTGCAATAAATTAACTAGCAAATGTCAGATGCCAAGATTTTCAATACGGATAAAGAGCAGATTTTTTTCAACAACTAACTGTCAGGAGCTCCAGTGTGTTATGTAAGAAATAACATGACGTCCAATAAGTTATTTGAAAGTAGAAACCAAACAAATTTGTTATTGACAGAACTAATTTGAAATTAAAGTTTGTGCCTTGAACTCGTTTTGAAAGAAGGAAGATATGAAAACAATTATGAAACTTGATTTCCATAATAAATAGGTTAGACAACATTCCTCTTCAACATCTCTCTGCCTACCCCGCAAGGGATTTGGCGTGAAGTTATAGTCATATACAACATTCCATGTTAATTATGAAAGCGAAATTCTGTATAAAAATAAACTCGACGAGCTCGGTGGCTCAGTCGTGAATTACGCGACTTTGACACTAACGCTCGTGGGTTCGATTCCCACACAAGGCGACACACAAATATTTGTGTGTATAAACATGTCTGTTTGTCTTGGTCTGGATGTTTTAAGAGAGGTAGGGCGCATCAAAGCAGCCCGTCTGGGGAAGTACCTCAACCTCACAGAAAACCGTAGCCAAGTAACAGCTCCCTAGAGGGCTGTCCCTGCGTGTGAGTGAGGTCACCAGTAAGCTCCCAAGGAGTTGCTGTGTAAGCAGCAGAGGAGGCATCGCGCGAGTGATACTTAATATATCGCAAGCGTTCATAGGCTATGGTAACCGCTTTACATCAGGTGGGCCGTATGCTTATATGCCTCCCGACGTAGTATAAAAAAAAAACCTATTAGTTTGTATATCAGAATATTATAAATTATTACATACACCAGCATGAAATTGCATTTTCATGTTCCTTATCATCTTTCTAACTTTTCAACATTAGCAAACATTGGACGAGCTAGGCAACGCTCAACGCGAAGTAAATTACAAGCGTCTAACTTCATTAACTGTAGGGTTTCGCATCACGATACCGTAAATTAAGGAGTAAAGGTAAAAGTCCCAAACGTATTACCTCCTTTATTGTGCCGAGATTTATAAACCTCTTCGGTATAATTATCAAAGATTAAATATTCAGATGTGTAAATTTTACGTGAAGTGGTGGTAGCCCTGTGCGTTATAAAAAAAAAAAAAAAATCAAAGATTAAATAATCAGATGTGTAAATTTTATGTGAAGCGGTGGTAGCCCTGTGCGTTTAGAGAAACTTCCAAACGCCCTTACAAATCGTTAACGTTACGTGCTAGCACAGTGTTCTTAAGTTACCTTAACTGCTATTGTGCACTTCGAGCAGTAAGTGCCGTGCTTGCCTTTAAAGCTAACTACTTAATGGATCTTTAGCACGGCGAGATGGATTAACTTCAGTCGTTAAGATTCATAACAGATTTAAAATGAAATAGAGTAATAAAACTTAAACTTTGAGTTTAATCACTTACAATTAGAACATTAATATTTAAGTACGTGTGTATACTTACTTTGAATTATGTGATATGTGACACAATTTTACTTGACATATTGTTAGAGAATAAACAATTGTTGTACATGAACTATTGTTATTTTAAAGCACATATTTTAGGATAAATACATATTATTGCTTTGTATATAGGATCATACAGGATATTGGATAAGTTTACATACAATTCAATGCTTTCTATGTTTTACAGTACCTGTTGACGACAGCCATCGTCGACGAACGCAAAACGTTTCTGTATTATATAAAACCATCGTTGAAGAACGCTGAGAACTTTGTTTTATATAAAGCCATCGTCGAGGAATGCTAAAAACTATGTATTATGTATAGCCATGGCCAATGAATGAAAATATTTTGTATATTGTATAGTACTCATAGTGAAACTCGAACCAAAAATAAAATATTTTTGCATGATGTAAAGACCAATCACAGAGCGTACATTTCCACCAGTCGGGCGCGAATACCTTCCTTCACCTTCCTCACCCCGCCGGAAACTACGCGCTGTGATTGGTCGACCGACTCGCCTGCCTAGTTACTAGTGAGTCACCGAACTTTTGTACCTAAGCACGGCCGATCGCCGTGTTTAGTCAGTCACAATCACAACAGCGAACCAGAGAACAATAAAGAAAAAGGCAGATCCAGAATTTGAAGTATCGATTCGAAGAATTCTACAATCCACTACGATATCAGCGACCTACCCCGTCAGCCCAACGTTGACAGTACCTGCAATGATATAGAAAGAATGTCAATCTATGATTTAAACGTAACACAATTCGGTTTCAACATTTGATTTTATCACAGCTCTCTACAAAATTTGATTGCCATTTCGGTGTTTCATACAAAAAGTTATAGTTTTTAGAAATTATTTCCAAATTTCTAAAAACCATCACTAACTACACGATCCAAAGCTTTTATGCAGTCATAAAAGCTTTGGATCGTGTAGTTAACCAAATTTTGTGAACTCAAGAATGCTTCCTTAGAGTAATTAATTGAGTAACATTTCTGAAATGTGTATATATATCTGTTAAATTTATATTGTAAATATTACAGTTAATATTTACAATATAAATTAATATTACTTTTTTTCACGTTCGTTCACTAAATTTGGTTCGGACATGTAGAAAGAATGCGGGACGAAAGAATGACGAATCAGATATACAATGCAAAATTGGAAGGATGTAGGAGCCGAGGAAGACTGATATTAACCTATCATGACCAAATTGGTCGCGTTTTATCAGAAGGTGATGTCAGGAGCCCCAGGAACCGGCGAGCTATGAATGTCACAGAAGCGAAAGAAGTATGTAAGGACTGCGTCTTATGGCGCTCGGTTGTCTCTGCCTACCCCGCAAGTGACCTGGCATGAAGATATACATACATACTAAATTTATCTTCTGAAGATATATTCATATTGTTGATACTTAGCAATTTAGTGTAAAATACGGTCCATTTCTGATACCTCCTTATTGAAATGAAAAATATCAGTCAGTTATCCGCTAAGGGTAAAATTACAGTTGCATTAGCAGTGCATATTTCGGGAAAAACTAGACTACATTTTGTAACTTGACTATGCAAGTTCTGTAACATGTAGTGGTTTAATTAATCTCGTCGTTCCCAACTGAATTCTAGAGCGTGTGTTATTCTAGAGTATACTAACTTGATTAAGTTCATTTACAGTATTTAACATGAAAAATTAGTGTTTGAGTGTATTTTCATTATTTTATCAAAAGATTTAATGAGGTATACAGATAGGTTAATAGTACATTATGACAGAGGCTGGGCAATTGCCGATGGATTGAATAGCACTATACGACCCCAGCAATCTCATTCCCAGCCGAGAAAATGATGCGCCTTTTTTAAAAAGTCCTATATTTATAAGGAGTGTGGGACGTCATGCTACAACATGTTGTCCATTGAGCAGTCGAGTATTAATTACTCACTACATCAATAACAGCCAGCAGTGCATAGTCGTAGGGGCATGTGGTAGTATAATTTGCTATGATAACCCTGTGCCCGCATCGAACTATATGAATGAATATTGAATATAAATTTAAAATTTATATATTCAGATATATTCCAATCAGATCCATCTGAAATATGAATCAGAGTTCAAAAATTATATATTATTATCCTTTATTGCACAAAACACTATATAGATACAGATTTAAAGTATTTCATTCGCAAAGGCGAGCTTATCTCTAGAAGAGATCTCTTCCAGCCAACGTCCAACAGTGGGATATATTGTTAGGTACGGAATAGCTGTAAGTGCCTGATAAATGTTACGGACACAGATACTTAACATACAATATACACAAACAATACATATATATACATATACATACAAATATATATATATATATATACATACACATACATACATACACACATACACTTATTTCTGAACAGATAAATAATAATCTTTGAGTTTATTTTTAAATGAGAATACAGATGGGCAACGAATTCGAGTGGGTAATTTATTCCATAACTGGGCAGCACGGTAAGTAAAGGAGTTGTAAATAAAACCATTTGCGCAGCTGGGAGCAGTAGCGTCTTGGTATGGCAGGGACGACGAGAACAGGTGGTAGGGGGGAGAAGGTTGAATCGGCGGCGGAGGTACGTGGAAGCAGCAGGGTTATGGAGGACTTTAGGAGGAATTACATGTATAGGAAGTTATATTGTTCGGTAATATGAATATTAACGTTTTTGAATTTCTTAATCTCTCTGAATAAGCTATTTCTAGATAAACTACGCAGCAGTACGGAACTAGATGAGTTCCTAACTAAGGAAAGGTTGTACTGCCGGTACAATGATATGCCGTCTCTGGTCATGAATATAAACGCTTAAAACGAAACGAAAGCGCGCAAACTGTGGTACGGTTTAGCGAAATCAAGAGGTCGATACTGACAGAAATGAACAGAGCTAGTGCAAGCGACAGCAAGTGACGACGTCTTGGAACTGCCACTCATTTCGTTTCGTCCCAGGTCATTTCAACCTTTTGCAACTTAAAGAAAATACGTAACAATAAGATTATTCTGAAGATTTTATTATATCATAATGTGACGAAAATTGGTGATTGAGGATTTATGTGCATATTTGTAATTATCATATCCTCGCCGGTTAAGGAAAACATCGTTACGTAACCCGCACGTTCAAGAAATTATATTTCGTAAGAAAAAAAGCGCCTGTTTTTCCCTCTCGGTTGTGGAGACCTGACGGCAATCGCTTCATGTAAAAATGAGTACAATCGCCAAATCGGCTTTAGGCTTAGGTAGTGGACCCTATCAACCCTAATGGATTAGGAAACGGGTTAACGTTAATAAGAAAAAGAATGTAACCAAATGTTATTGACTTTAGAATTATGGTAACTTTATGGTTACATTCAATGATCCACATCATAGGTACATACCTAAGCCCCATTATATAAAGTGCAAGCGATTATTCACGCTGTCAGTGATTACTCATTAACGCTATCCAAAACAGAAAACTCTTCCACCTGAACACATAAATTTATATTTACCAGTAGAATATTACGGCACGTAGGTACCGATGCCACGTCTAGTGTCTAGACACCGAGATGTTGGAACATATGGCACCTCGACTATGTGATTCACATCGTATCACGGTACGTGTCACCGTCGTTTAACATGAGTTAAGGAAGCCATTACATGCGCTCAAGAGAATACTTTTTACCCGTCGGGTTAATTTATTACACCCAAAGAAAAACCAGACGTTTATAACCACGGTGTAAGAAGATTTAAAGATTAAAGTTAAACTTATCCATACCTACACGTAGTGAATCTTTTATATTAGCATCTTGAATATGAGTTAAGGAAGCCATTACATGCGCTCAAGAGAATACTTTTTACCCGTCGGGTTAATTTATTACACCCAAAGAAAAACCAGACGTTTATAACCACGGTGTAAGAAGATTTAAAGATTAAAATTAAACTTATCCATACCTACACGTAGTGAATCTTTTATATTAGCATCTTGAACACGGGACAAAGATATGACACAGCGATATTTAATTAGATTCACATTACCTCCTCCTTACACAAGACTGCAACTAATTTAGTCTGAATTGGTCTTGAGATAACGTTGATAACTCTCCAAATCCAGATTAAACCAGGTCTAATATTTCATAATTGATAGATTCATGTCATATTTTGCGAAAATATAATTTACAAATATATATTACAATTTTCTAATTTTTAACAAATTTCACTACTAGACTAGTCTTGAACTGAAACTTAGCCACACCAAATCCAAGCCGACCTAAGGATTGAAGGAGTCGGAATATTAAACTGGATAAATGCTAATATAAACCGAACTTTAACCATGTTGAAACGGAAAATTCTATACAAATCTGATGTAAAAACACTCGAGCCCAGTTGCTACAATTATTTCTAAACCTTTAAATTTATTAAATCTTGAAAGTGCTGTAAAAGTAAACTTATCTCAAGTTATGTCATGCTATACATTATTTTTTTATTTATACATATAGTCGTAACCCTAACTGCTATCGATTACCTAGGCTACCAATATTCAAAAGAAACAGCTGAGGTCAGTAACAAGCCATGTGGTGCTCAATTTCCTCCGCCTAGAGATCTAGTGTGAAGATGTAGATGAATAGATAAATTGTTAGAGAGATAACCTATTCAAGAATACAATTTTCAAACAAATCAGATCACTCTACACTGAAAAAAAATGTTTAGTTGGATTTCCCAGATTCCGAATAGAATTCACCAAAGTCGACGGTTGAACTGGGTCCTACCTTTGATTTAAGTTGATTTTACCAATCAAAAAAGGTTAATGAAGTATAATATTATGCATGTATATCTTCACGCCGAGTCGGTAGGTAGACAGAACCGAGCGTCATAAGACGCGGTCCTTACACACTTCTCTCGCTTCTCTAACATTCATAGCTCCTTTCACGTACGTTCGCCTGGGGCTCCTGACATCACCATCTGATAAAACACGACCAATTTGGTCATTGCAGGTTAGTCATAGTCTTACTCGGCTTCTACATCATCTGAAAGAAGCACATTTTAAGCTCTCCTATTTTAATTGGTATTTATGCCACTGCTAAAGATAAACTAGTAGAGAGAAGACAAGAGCATGTAACTAAATATCATCAATTTAAAAAAAATGTCTTACGAAATAAAAATATGTATATCAGGTGTTAAATACACTTTTCCCGTTTTATTAAGACTTAATTTTTATTTTTGAAATAAAGTGTAACCCTTTAGCTGATCCAATATTACGTGCAGTCTAAATTACTTATTACGATAAAAAGCTAATATGAAGTCAGTGCGAAAACACATCACATAATAATTCAAGGCTAATTAAGTCTTGAGAGACTGTTACAGCGACCAAGTAAGTGTAAGGTGGTAATTAGGCACTGCTCCCTGCTTCGTTTCATTAAAATTTCACCTTCACCGGCAAGTAACGACTCATTAGCGTAACTCTTTGATGCATGCTAATTGTATTTCCTTTCTTAGAGTACTTTCTAATTAACAGCTTTAGACTTGTTTATGTTTTTCAAGCGAGATATAAGAATGACAATACTCGTTTGATCGTAAGTGCGTACTCCTAAATCAAATAAGTATTGTCATTTTCCACAGTGATCGGATATACATAACGCACATATTTATCAAACAAGATTTTTTTTCAGTACGTTTATTGCTATCTTTTTAACGCACAAATTCTTAGGAATGACTTGTTCATTTTCCACATGACCACTAACAAAATACAAGCTCATGAAAAAAAAAATGTTTTTTATGGCGCAAATCTATACCGCATTATATGTAGGATGGACCTTCGTCACCGGTATGAAATATCCATTTTAACCTTTTTCTCGTAGCTGTCACTCAATTACCTCCGAAAAGTCCCTTTGAGTTTAATATCTTTCAAACGTTAACTGAAATTTAAACGACAATTTCTGAATGTGAACGTGGTTTATAACTTAGTGATTGTCCTGTTGCGACAAATTAAAATCGTCTTGAAAATTTAGCCATGAACATAAAAAGTCTAGCCTAGAGCTTTAGTTTTATTGGTATTGTTCACCAATATATAAATATAAAAGTAACTCTTTGATATACCAAAGCTATGAACTGATCATAATGGGGTTTAGCAAACTGTTAGTCTAAAGAACTGATGAAGACAGCAGGCAAGTAGCCTTATAATTGAACTTACACAGACAAAGCCGAGGGCAAAGGTTAGTTCTCTACAATTATTATATTAGAGCACCAAAAGGTAAAATTACTATACCATTATGCTATCCTACAAAAGCTACTAATACAGTCCAATTCATTAGCTTCGCCACAAATATACTCCATAAAGCTACGAATTGCATTTAAACTCTAAAACCAGCTCTTCCAAAGATATCTTTTGTGCGTCCATTTACGTAAACCTCTTTTAATATAATTTCCTGCTTCATCAATATTGTAATTTTATTGGTGTTATTTATTTCATTTCAAATGCATTTCAAATATTCCTACAGATTAAATGTAGGTGCCGCTTAATCTCACAACACAGTAATTTATGGAATTTATTGCCTAATATTTTTAAGTTGTCTGTTTTTTATTATATTTATTTGCCACACACAATGTTTGTCCTTGATAAATATTACACAATAAACAGATGAGCATGAAATTTTCACGAAGATCTGTGAACCAAATAAATATTTTCACTGGTTTAAAAAAAGAAAGTTTGTTTTTGTATTATGGACTTTAGTTATATGCCAAAAAGTGAGGAATTTACTAAACTAAAATGACTAACGTTATGTTGACGCTGTAAGCGCCAATGTTTTCACTATCAATGCCATATCATTTCAGAATGGTTTGGGTACTAATGTTTATTCGATTTGTCGCCGTGTTGTATAATCATCAGAAAACGACGAACTCAGTGGCTCAGTCGGGAATGACGCGACTTTAACACCGACGCTCGTGGATTCGATTCTCACACAAGGCAAACATTTGTGCGCATGAACATGTCTATTTGTCTTGGTCTGGATGTTTTAAGAGAGGTAGGGCGTATCAAAGCAGCCCGTCTGGGGAGGTATCTGCACCTCACAGAAAAACCGCAGCCAAATAACAACTTCCTATGTATGAGTGAGGGCACCAGTAAGCTCCCAAGAAGTTGTTGTATACAGAGCAGAGGAGGCATCGCGCGAGTGATACTTAATATATCTCAAGCGTTAATAGCCTACTGTACCCGCTTTACATCAAGTGGGCCGTATGCTTGTAAGACTCCCGACGTAGTATAAAAAAAACACCGTGACTAGCTTGTCTCCAGTATATTTGATTTGAGAATTAATTTATTCAGCTGTGCCTAAATTTAACACAATTTATTATTAGTTTGACGCGCCATCGTTGATAATCACCAATATTTTAAACTGTGTTTACATTTAGTTTTGTTCTAAATTAAAACGTAATATGATATGACAGAAAATGATAACGAGCGCGAGTAGTCACGTCATTTTGACGCAATGCTAAGGCAACTGCGCTAACGTTAACCTGATATGGTTCGAAGTGTGTCAGAAAACGATTATGTTTGTCGAATCCCGGATCCAATTTTAAGTTAAGAATGAATATAAATGCGGCCAAACATTTCATTTTTGTTGTTTCGTGATATCTCATTGAAAATTAATGAATTTTGACAGTGAAATCGATTCAGTGAAACTGAAGCACTCACTCCAGAATAGATACGTGCTGAAACATTTTTTTAATAGTTTGTAGTCAAAATGTCAAGAGAGAAATGTCACTATTTAAGGGTTCTCCTATATTTTTTCTTAGAATCATGTCTAAATATTTGCATCGTAACTATTAAAAAACCACGCACAGAATAGGGATATTGCGAAAGTCAAGTTTACAGGCAATTTCATCTAAACTACTTTGTGTGCCACGAATAACGTATATCATTCGTGGCATGTTATTCTAACGACTAACATCTACAGCATCTGAGGATGCCTCGTAAAGAGGCGAAACACGTTTCGAAGAGACAATCGGATCAGCCAGGGCAGCAGCGTTAGCGGGTGCATGCGCTTCACATTTCAGATGGCGAACTATCACAGATACGACCTCAGCAAGTGAGGCAGAGACGACCGCAGCAGCCATGCCAGCGGTGACATGCATCCACTAACGGTAGTGGGTGGGTGCCGGTCGACAATAGTTCACATGAACTAATCGGGAGTGGAAGCACACAAAGTAGTTAAGATCAAATTGCCTATTTTTTATTTGTTTTTGGGATGCATATTTGCGATTAATATTTGAGCTTAATCGCCAAATTATTATACTATACTGAGTCTCCCTAATTAAATTTGTTCACAAGCTCATACTTTTATTTTTTCCCGCATTACCCTAATTCTTTAGTCTAACAGTAGCCTAAGTTACTGCTCATTATATCGCCTATCTGCCAATGAAAGTACCGTCAAAATCAGTCCATCCATTTCGGAGATTAGTCGGAACAAATAGACAGACATGAAAACAAAAATTTCAAAAAATTGTTTTTATAATATAAGTACCGGGTATGTATTTACACGCATTTAGTAGAAAACTGTTATTTTTCCATTACAAATAAATACGTCAATTCTATTTATTTATATAGAACTTTATTTTTCCATTTCAGACCTTCATTTTTTTAACTTTTACTCTTCCTCAATAATGAACTCCCCACAATGCCTTACCTTTCAAAAAGGAAAATCGTCGAATTTAAGCAACATTAGAACCGCCCGCGCCATTAATTCGGAACAGAAGTTAACTTAGTTGGGGGAGCAAATTACATCAGTCTTAGTTTTGGGAACACGGAAATGTTGGCGGAATTCTTTAAGAGGCGCTCTCTGCCGGTCTTGTGATTCAAAGGAATCGAGTATTCGTACAACTCCTCTCGAAAACAGTTCGATCTGTTTAATTCGGTGAGATCCTATTCGGTTAATGGGTGTAATGTTTCACCTGGGTGCGTTTCCGACTGAAATTTGTCTGGGGAGTCGCCGGGCTCATTACGGCCTCAAGGTGAGGGAAAATTGTGACAGTACCGGAATCTTTTTGCATTCATCGTATTTCCCGACCGGAAAAATTAGGGAACGGATCCCATTTACTTAAACTTTCAAGTTTCAAGTTAATGTATTTCACCTTTATACGTTTTTAAAATTTCATACAATACGTTAAAAAATGTTCTGAAGTTAAAAAGTGCTGTTTTGATTATGTGTACCTAGTGGTGTGTAGTGTGTACACACAATACGAATATTCAAACTATCACAAAATATATTTATGAGTACCAAAGACATGATCGTATCTGATGATTGGTTGCGTATATCCAAATAATAATATTTTATTATTTGTTTACATATAATTATAACATTGTACGGTTTCATTCAACCCACTCAACGAAACTCAAGTAATCCCTGTGTGATAATTTAAGATGTAAGTAACGTAAATCTACTATTATTATTGTGTTTACTGAATAACACAGCCGTATCACGTATTAAAACGCCGAACGCCACATGACCACTTCTTTTACATTTATAGCTTTTCTCATACACGTTCGCCGGTCTCTACGGCTCCGGACATCACTTTCTGATGAAACGCGATCAATTCAAAACTATTTTATAAATATATTCCTCGGATACAGTCAAACGTGTAAATGAAACCCGAAATACGAAACTAGTTTGGAGTAAGGGAAAATAATTTACATGATATTTTACGTTCAATCATAGGAACAACGGCCGTCTGCTGCCTTTGATGTCACTATACGGAGACGGAATAAAGATACAATGTCGAACATCTTATTATTGGCATATTGTTTTGCCTTTTACATTGTGAGTCGCTTTTTATTCTATCAAACCGAAGATAAAAGCTATATCTCTGATGATATGTCATATCTCTTTTTCGTTTTAATCTTGAAGGAAAAAAGCTAAATCTGGATACAAATTTGCATGTAAATATTTAAAGCAACTGTCAAGCATATTAATATCAATATTAAAGAGTCCTAGGGTGTATATAAGCAGTCCATCTGGATAAATAAATATTTCCACCTAAGAGAAAACCGCATAAAGGAATAACCTCCTGACCCCTTACCTAGTATAAAAATGTCACCGCAGCCTATGAATTTTGTTATAGCAATTTTCGCCGCCTAATTGAATTAAATATTTTTCTCTGTAAACACTTATCTAATATTAAAAAATATATATATTTATGTATATTTATATACATAAATATATATATATATATATTTGTGAGTATGATGGATGGCAGAGTTTTCAGTAATAACTATAATGATTGTAGATAGTTCAAAGTTGCGGTGAGAAGCTAGAACAACTGACAAGTCTCGGTTGTTTAAAAGCAATTTGCCATAGGTATTACTCAATTTTCTGCTAACACAGTGTGTCAGGTAATAAGTAGCTATTATGAATAAGTTATTTATTTTAATTATATATTATTAGGGACTCTAGCAGCTTAATAAATATATAAAATATGTAGCGTTTTTGCTAATTATAAGACTCCAACAATGTGTTACCAAATAGTCATTAAGTTCTATCTATCTTTTTCACAAAAATTAAGCATTGTGTCTCCTTGATAAGACACCCCTAAACTAAACCATTACAGACGCAGGGTAATGACCACGTTGTACCTTTCCGAACACTTGGACGGCTTCTTTAGAACTGTGTACGTACACTATGTCATTTTGTTTGCTCTTCAATCGTGAAAACTTTTCATTAGTAAGGAGGATTTTTCTGTGCATTTCACCTTCGTGTCGGGACAGAAGGTGTTTTTATCGATCCACTCACTTCAACTATAGGTATTGATTTAGGGCATGTCCTATATATCGACGATAAGCGCCGAGCTTCAGGTCTTGTTTTATTATACCCGACAGAGTTCTAGCGGGAATCTTCATTTCTCGCGATAAGATTTTTTGTTTCCTAATGGGGTTTCGCCGAATTCTGACTTTAACAGCCTTTGTACTTCTAACAGCAGGCGGTCGCCCCGATATTTTATGGTCTTCAACAGAGGAAGTGTTGGTATATCTGTCGATATATGATATATACGGCTGATACCAAGCTTTTGAAGTGTCTTGAATATGGCCGACGGCTCCATACCCACTTTGTGCAAGGCAATCACGGCAACGCCGCATTCCATATTGTAATTTGAAAATAAACACGAAAAATATATATAAAACGGCGGGAAATCGAAAAAAGTTTTTAACATAATAAACACGTTCCAAATCAAAATAATTAAAGAGTCCAAAAATAGAAAAGTCCCTGTGTAACAAGTATTTATGGCCAGACTAGTTACATAAATTTATTTCGAGTATCTCGGGGATGTCTCTAACGATTTGTATATTTTTTTTTATTTAGATTATTTATAGCAATTTATGCTTATCTGTGATATATGTGTGTATGTATATCTTCACGCCAAGTTTGTTACGCTTTCACGCGAAAACTACTGAACCGATCATCATGAAACTTTGTACACATATTCTTGGAGGTATCAGAAGTAAAATAGGATACTTTTTATTAAAAAAAAAAATATCAATGCGAGCGAAGCCGCGGGTAAAAGCTAGTACTATATATACCCATCAGCTATTAGCCGTTAATATTATTACGCGATTCGTATACAACGCGAAAGTAAAGGATGTAGGAGCAGGGGAAGGCTAAAACTTATATACCATGACCAGATTTTTTTTATACTACGTCGGGAGACATACAAGCATACTACCTGATGTAAAGCGGGTACCGTAGCCTTTTAACGCTTGCAATATATTAATTGTCACTCACGCGATGCTTCCTCTGCTACTTACACAGCAACTCTTTGGGACTTGACTGGTGACCTCATTCACTCGCAGGAACACAACAACCCTCTAGAGATTTGTTATTTGGCTTCCGTTTTCTGTGAGGTGGAGGTACTTCCCCAGAGGGGCTGCTTTAATGCGCCCTACCTCTCTTAAAATCGAGAAAGATAATCTCTTAATTAAAAAGCGTCGGAGTCGTGACGTCGTCGTCGGAGCCGTGTCTTCTCATGCACGCTGTGCATGAGAAGACACGGCTCCTTCTAATAAAACACGATTAATCTTTTTAATTAAGAGACGGCTCCTCCTAATAAACTATGCTATAGAGCTATGAATAACTATAGAACTATGAATGTTAAAGAAGCGAGTGAGGTACATAAGCACCGAGTCATGTGGTGCACATGACGTGCAATATTTGGAACCTAAAGCAATTAATATTAGTGACATTTTCCATTATATCAATTCATTGTAATTTATAGCGCATATTCTATTTCATTTTAATTACGATAATTATTGTTTGATTAGGTAAATGATTACACACGCATAAATTACGTGTTAGCGTTGAACCTTTATGTAATTTAAAAGTGTCTATATATTACCTATTGAGTTGCGAAATATATAAATAAATAAATGTACTTTTATCAATTTAATTTCTGTAACGTTATTTGCATTAGTAAAATCAAATTAGCTAATGAAAGTAGTCACGATACTTAACTTACTCTAATAAAGTCTAATACAGTAATACATATTCTGATAGCGTTGACGGACAGTGGAAATGTGAATATATGACGGAGCATAGAAATTCCGGCTTCCTCCACAATGAACGCAATTTCAGCGCAGCGCCGTGGCGTCCACCGGACGTGAGTGCGAATACGTAATGACGCCCGATGACCACATTTGTAATTTTATTACCAACACTCTATTCTTGTTATGGTAATGCTAACGCACCACAATTAGTTACGACACAGTAGAGTCGTTTGAATTCAGTTATTTAGATACTCATTTGCTCAGAACTCAATAAGTAACAGATCTTATCTATTAGGTGCTTGACATTTGGCTTAGAAATTGGAATAAACATGTCTAACACTACTATGATATCTCCATATTTATATGAAATGGCATTACTCTATACTTCTATAAGATTGCATTAGGATAGCCACTGTAAACGTTTAAACTGCCATTTATAATCTTGTTATCTACAGAATGGAATCTTAGGTGGTTATGAATGAGCGAATCGGCATTGTTGCATTATATCTTTTTAGCTTTTGCAAGTATAATCCTCTCTTTATGACCCACTGAACATAACACAAAGTAGGGTGAAATAATGGCAGACCGTCGCCAAAAACATTTTTAAGATGTTTGGCTTACGTATTTACGTAGGTCGTTGAATTAATGTTATCTTCAAAGAATCCGGTGTAGACGAAATCTTGAACATGTTAAAGAAGTTATCCGAAATTAAATCTACGAAGAAATATTAGAGTAACTGAACTGTTTATATCTAATAAGATTCAGATCACCATGGCAAATCATCAATTTCTTGAGAATAACTACTAATACACAGATATGAAGAGCTCGATGGCGTCGTTGCGCGTGTCGTTCTAAATGATCACCCAGGTTAAGCTAAGTCGACCGCAGCCGGTCTATGGATGCGTTTATCTATCTCGAGTTTCTCCGTGGAGGGCACGTTAACCCGTCGGTGCCAACCGTTGTCCATAGATGACAGTCGTTAAGTTCTGTCCGTGGTCCTCGGGCGGCTTGAAAACACTGGCCTTCAATACGCATTTGAGCAGCGTGGTGGAGTATGCTCTAAACCTTTTCGGTTGAAGGGAGACCCGTAACCATGCAGTGGGATGAGTAAGGGTTGTGTGGTGGTGGTGGTACACAGATATTATTTCTATGATATATTTTACATATTATTTATATTTTTAAATGATATCAAAAAGGAAGAAATTTGTTTCGTCAGATATTTTACATTCTATTTTACAAGAAATATTACTATAGTTGAGAAACGTGACCAGATATGTTTGTCCGTAGTTTAAGATTTTAGCTTACCTTATGTTTGAATTTATAATACAACATTTCCTTTTAAAGTAATTTAAAGTATTAAAAGCTTTATATGTTTATATATTTGCAAGATAATTTCGTTATGATGACATAAGCGGCCTATCTTTCTTCTCCAGGCCACCTCTTTACCAAATTTCATCACGAAAAGTTTGTGGTATAATTGAAAAGATGACATTTAACGGATAAATAAGATAACGATTTGGGATGTAAATGGCTCGTCTTTACAGTCAAAGTTAATCTCACCTGCATATGGAACGTCCTGCTAACTAACAAACGAGGTTGTAGTAAAAGGAAGGTAGGTTGCATCGCATCAAATACATCAAAACAACCCGACTGGGTAAGTACTTCTACCTCGCCGAAGACCGCAATGTACTCCAATAATTATAATAGTGGGGGAACTTCTGATGATGTTAGAAACAGAGTTGGTCTGAAAGAGAGCGTCGGTGTTAAAATAAGAAGAGGCATGCTCCGATGGTTCGGGCATGTAGAAAGAATGCAAGATGAAAGAATGACGAAGCCGATATACAATGCAAAAGTGGAAGGATGTAGGAGCCGGGGAAGGCCAAGACTTACCTACCATGACCAAATTGGTCGTGTTCTATCAGAAGGTGATGTCAGGAGCCCTAGAAACCGGCGAGCGTGCATGAGAAGAGCAATGAATGTTAAAGAAGCGAGTGAGGTATGTAAGGATCGAGTCACGTGGCGCTCGGCTGCCTACCCCGCGGATTTGGCGTGAAGTTATAGAGATAGATAGGAACTTCTGTATCGCGACGTCAAAACAACCCGACAATCTAGACTAGACACACAAAAATATTCAAATCTTCAGTCCTTTAGATTGGTACCTACTGAGATGACTAGTTAAGCAGTAGTTAATATGCTTTCAAGTAAAATTTAGCGGTAAAGGAAATGGCAGCATAGCCCAGTGTATGAAGAACCGACCGGAAAATATTATCCGGCGGTCTCTAGTTCGAATCTTGGTATGGGTGTTACCACCGCTAAATTCGCGTTTTCGAATTTTGGTACATGTTTGTAATAATCACTTGCTCGGCGGCGAAGGAAAGCATTATGAGAAAACTCGCACACCCAATAATTTATATTTCGAAAGACGTGTGTTAACTTAAGAAAGGTCTGATTTTTCCTATGGGTTATAGAGGTCTGACGGCAGTCACTTCAGGACAAAGTCAGTATCTTTGGCATATCCTTAGGCTTAGATAGCGGACCACACAAATGCTGACGGAATAAGAAACGGGGATAACGATAGGAAGAAGGATTACCTCCGCGATTTAGTAATGTGTACTTCGTGATAGACCAAAGTGAATAATTAAAATACTGGCTAAAGTCTCCAATATATTTATCATTTTTGAAGATGTTGAACGGACAAATTAAATATTAAAAGGTACGTTTTTTTAAGAAGTTGATTTGTGCTACGTTAGCGTTATGCGAACGACACTCTTTGTGTCGCACGCGTCCATAAGCTACTGTAACCGCTTCATATCAAGAGAGCCGTACGTTTGTTTGACGCCCAATGTATGATATATATATTTATATACATTTTCGTAGATTATTTCGTCGCAGTAATAGTTTAAGGTAACGAGAGCCACACTTAGGGAACAGTACCGATGTGCGATAGAGGTCGGGCGGACTGGGCACATGCGAATTAAGGGTTGGGGAATGCCGCTGTGCCCCGCACCGCACCGCACAATTGCCCTGTCTGGCTAAGTAATTATTACACTATGACAACAGTCAATTAATAGCTCCTTGCAAGGTCGTTCTGTTATTGCAAGTGAGGTCACTGTAGAGCACAGTAAGCTCCTAAGGAGTTGCTATGTTAGCAGCAGAGGAGTCATCGCGCGAGTGATAGCTAATGTATACAAGCGTTCATAGGCTACGGTAACCGCTGTACATCAGGTGTGCCGTATGCTTGTATGACTCCCGACGTTGTATAAAAAAAGAAAAACGCTGGAGATACTCCTGTTTAGCAAGCGTTCATAGGCTTCGGTATTCTCTTAACTTCTTGTTGGCCAAAGCTTGTTTGATAGTGACGTTACATAAATAAATGTAAGCAATTATTTCACACTACATTCTTGTAGATAAATGAAAGCTTCTTTGAAAGAAAAGTAATCCCGATCCTAATGATGTTACAAAAGCATTTTGTTATTCACAAAAGAGACTTCTGCTGAAGAAAACTTTCAGCTTACCCGAAATTATTTGCATCTGAAAGCGGGTAGTACAAACTACTGTTAGCGAGGGACACTTCAGGGCTCACGGAAAAACACCCGGAACATATTTAAATGCAGATTTATACAACTTGTTTATACAATATCCATCCACAAATTAAAGAGAATTTCCCTACGAATGACTGACAATATTCTAAACCACTACTCAGCATAGTCTTCTGGGTACGTCAATTTTATTGCTAAATGTAAATTATTTACAGATCTTGTACAGACTTTTAAATACAGCTCCTGCATGTGCCGCTCAAGTACCTGTCAGGCTTCGCTGCCGTGTAAATGGACAGGTGTAATAATAAATTTATTCTGCTTGTTCAACGGCTCATGCTCAAAATATGGTCGCCATCCATCCTTCACCAAGTTGCCGAAGAGGGTTTCTTACACAGCAGCACTATGCCGCTTGGAATCTGAATCCCCCGCTTGAAATCATAGGCTGTAAATGGTTTCGTCTATCTCTGGCTATATGGTTGCCCGGGACGTCTCGGTGCATACATGAACATAAATATATGACTAACCTGCAATCACGAATTTGGTCATTGCAGGTTAGTCATAGTCTTACTCGGCTTCTACATCATCTGAAAGAAGCACATTTTAAGCTCTCCTATTTTAATTTTTGGTATTTATGCCACTGCTAAAGATAAACTGGTAGAGAGAAGACAAGTGCATGCAACTAAATATCATCAATTTAAAAAAAATGTCTTAGGAAATAAAAATATAAATAAATAAATATTGTCGGACAAATTACACAGCGCCATCTAGCCCAAAGTAAGCGAAGCTTGTGTTATGGGTACTAGACAACTGATAAACATACGTAAATACATTTTTTTTTATACTTATCATACATAGAAAATACCCAGACCAAGACAAACAGACATGTTCATGCCCACAAATGTTTGTACTGTGTGGGAATCGAACCCACGAGCGTTGGTGTCAAAGTAGTGTAACAACGCGTTTCACCACTGCGCCACCGAACTCGTCAAATATATGCCTACGTATATGTGTATATATAATAAATACGTATATGTATTTATTTACATAACTTATTTGCCTTTACCCTCTAAAGGAAAATGTCAACTCGATGCGTTGTCTTCAACTATTTGACTAATTGTTTTGCATCTTTTTAATTCAATGCCGGCATTTAATGAACAAGACAGTCGCTCAATAATCCGACTGATTAACCAATTGGCTATGACCTATACATTACCATTACGTAATATATTTAGTATATTTTTATTACTATATTTCCAAACAATAATAAGAATGTCTTTGTTTATTTCGTTAATATGAATACATAAAAAGCAAAAATACATTTACAGACATCAATAAAGTTGGTTTAATTTTTTATATGAAAGTTCTCATTCAATAATAATAATAATAATAATGCCCCGCAGGGCAGCTTGTGGCGAGCTGTTGGTGCGTAACGACACCACGGGTACCCGAGTGCTCCAGAGAGTCGATCAGGGCCTTCGTCTCCGACGTGTCTTCGTCGGTCGGAGTGAAAAGTCAAGAAGGCCCGCAGGACTCTCAGCTCTGGCTTGCCTTCATTGGCCGTCCAAAGAGGAGTCGATAGAGTATATTGCTTTAGCAGGTGATATGCTCCAGGGGTGGAAGTGTTAAAGGGCATAACGCCGCGAGTAACTTCGGAGAAAGCGCAGCACACCTCTCGACACCCCTGAGTCACTTACACCGGTGTTGCCCCCGGCCGACTATCTCTGGCATTTCGGGGGTCCATCTAGTGAGTGGCGAGCCACCGCCTGCCAAAAGTAACAGTCAGATATGATAGTTATGGCAGGTGTCCGTCCCTCTTCTGCAATAGCCCGGTTCTAATAATACCTCCAAATCTCACTTTAATAGCCCACTTTTTCCCGACATATTTCCAATAGTCCCAATACCTGCCGTGGCCTGTTCATTGGTATATTGACCCATTGATATCCCCTGGAGCGGATCACGGCAGGTGTACAACATTACATACAATCTTTTCTAAGGGGCCTCTACGCGTTGGATCGTTATCCCCGCGCAAGCCTATCAAATGACCGGGATTAATACCCGTGAGTAGAAAGATAAATAATAATAATTATTATTTTATTTTTTTGCCCACTTTTTTCCGACATATTTCCAATAGTCCCAATACCTGCCGTGACCTGTTCATTGGTATATTGTCCCATTAATATCCCCTAGAGCGGGTCACGGCGGGTGTACAACATTACATAGCCTTTACAAAGGGGCCTCTACGCGTTGGATCCTTATCCCCGCGCACGCCTATCAAATGACCGGGATTAATACCCGTGAGTGGAAAGAAAAATATAATAATAATAGATTGATATCATCATAACGATGATGATAGCAGTCTACACCAAAAGTCTCTAGAATGCTTTTTTTATTTGACTTTTTAAGTAACCCCTACATAAAGCCCTTTAAACGATCTCTTTTGGTCATCATAATATTTAAACAATTTGACAATGAACACCACGAACATGCTACCTCCTACTCTTTGAAGTCGTTTAAGAGCCAAATTTAAGAACGAAGAAGTAGATCTAGTTCAGCAGTGGACGAATACGAGCTGAGATGATGATGATGATTAAATATTATAATCGAAATGTAAGACAATGCGAAAGTGGAAGGATGTAGGAGTCGAAGAAGTCCACGACTCACTTACCATGACCAAATTGATCGTGTTTTATTCGTAGGTGACAGAAGCCCTAGGAACCGCGCACCGGGCACGTGCATGAAATGAGCTATGAATGTTTAAAAGAAGTTAAAGAAGCGAGTGAGGTATGTAAGTCCGGTTCTCACTGCCTACCTCACAAGGGACCTGGTGTGAAGATGTACATACGTTCATGTATAAAAATTTAAGAAGCATAACTCTTTTATGCCAGGAAAATAAATACACGGTTATTAAAGCAAGATTCAGCTAAATTATAAATAAATAGAAGAAATACTCAAAGAGCTCCGCGAGAGATGATTTCTCTGTCTTGTAATCTCCATTTTATATACTTTCTTTTCGGGCATTTTTTCCATTGTTCATTAACGCAAAAATTAATATTAATGCAAACTATATCAAAAGGCGCCTCGGTGCCGGCGTGTTTAAAGTTAAATATTTATGAGCTTGAAATTAAGTAGAATGAAAAAATATATAATTAATGTATTCAGTTATTTACTGAAGGTGAAAAAACTTAGTGGAACCAAGCTGTCTTATTATTTCAGTCATTTTTATGCAGTTTGTACGCCGTACGTAATATTCAATGCTCAGTTTCGAACTCTATTATATGTATTTAATGAACGTATGAAGCCAAGAAGAAGAAATTAGAATAGAAGGTATTTTCTGTAAAATTCGTGTATATTTATCTGTCAGATTAAATATTCATCATGGGAGAACGATTGAATCAATTTTACATTTTGTATGTCTACACGCCAGGTCCCTTGCGCGATACGCAGAGAGAGTCGAGCGCTATAAGACGCAGTCCTTATACATCTTACTCGCTTATTTAATATTCATAGCTCTTTACACGGTCTCTAGTTTCTAGAGCTCCTGACATCGCCTTCTGATAAAATACGACCAATTTGGTCATAGTAGGAGAGTCATGTTGCGAGCTCTTATATCCTTCCACGTTCACGTTGTATTACATTTTATTTATAAAATTTCATCATCATCGTCAATATTTGTATACAGTTGAACATAGGTCTCTCCTTTAGAGTGGCATTTATCTCGATCCTGTGCCACCTCTATCCATAGATTCCCTACAAACCTCTTAAGATCTTCGCTACATCTAGTCAGGGGTAGTCCCACACTGCGTTTACTAGTACGAAGGGACGCCATTCGAGAATGTTTCTTCCCCAACGCTTACCGCTTCTACGAATTATGAGGCCGGTATACTGCCACTTGCTTCTCATTTGAGATATGAAGGTTACCTTAGTTCTATTACGGATATCTTCATTTCTGATTCTATAATATAGAGAAACCCCAAGCATAACACTTTCTATAGCACACTATGCGATCTTATTCTTCTCCATACGGCCAGCACTTTATAATATTTGGCTATTAGCAACAATTTGCTAATACTTAGCAAAGTTTTGGGTCGAGTTTGCAGTAGAGTCTTCTATCAAAGTTAGTTAGTGTTCCCGGGGAGTTTGTGCAAATCATGACACGTTAAAGGGTTTTAAAAACTACTGTGAACAGCAAAAACTACAATATTGAATTATGTAGGTACAAAATAAGTAATTGAGGCACCATTTGGAACCTCACTCTGTTAGTGAACAGGCTTAGAAGTCAGACAGCCAGAGTGATGGATTCAGGTGCGGTCAGTGGAATGTCAGTACGGGCCGGGTACTTGAGACGCCATCCTAGTATTGAAGTGGTCCATCATTTGAGTTGATAATTGCATAAACACGATAGACATACACACAATAACTTCTCACAGAATGTGAAGGTAAGCAACTCATCTGTCTTCAGGATAGGTAATACGTAATACGCAAATTAAGGGAAATAGTCCCCAGTCTTTTAGCTGGAGACAATCTTCCTTAGTTAACGTATTCGCTTAGACACATTGCATTACATGCATATTATAGGCATTTTCTTCTTTTTTTATACAAAGTTGGCAGTCAATACACATCCTACCTTATGTAAAGTCGTTACTGTAGGCTTTGAGCACCTTCGTTAGAGGAAGTTCTTGAATTGCCTCTCCTGCTACTAACACTCAACTCACTCACTGGAAGTTATGTTTCTGCTCGCAAATGAGGCTACAAGTTCCCCGCTTTTCTCCAGGGAATTGTTAATTGCCTGTGGTTGTCTGTGAGTCGAGTTACTTTCCCAATCGCGCTGGTTTAACACACCCTACCTCTCTTAAACCTAATGTAAACTACTTTGTATGGGAACGCTATCTGTTACGTCATGCCAACTTACCCACTAACTACCGTAGACGCATGCCGTTGCTACCATAGCTGTACTGGTCGTCTCCACCTTGTCTAGCAGGAAGGTGCTGACCAATGGTATATCGCCTCAATTAACTGTTGACGGAAGCACACCAAGCAATTTACATGATAATTCCTGCAAATTTAACTTCCAAACAACGCGTAAAGTAACTCGTGAATCTATCAACTACACACTTAATAACATTTGGTTGGACTAAGGGTCCTTTGTGGATTTACAAACATCTGTTTAATTAACATTTTTTTTATTTTTTTTTATTCATTCTGTGCGAGTTTCATGAACGATTCAGCAGTAAAATCTGGCAACATATCCCGTTGACAAATCTCGTGTGGATTATATTATATATTATATTATATTATATATATATATGGATAGGTACAAATACGGAAAAGGTTCATCTATTAAATACGTAATGTTGAGCTGGTACAGCTGATATTTCAATTATACTGCATTTTATTTGAGTGTTATGTTTTATTATTTAGTAGTAGGTACATTTGGTTAGACATATTTATTTGTAATCTACTCTTATATTATACATGTATAATATAAGTGGTAGATATTAACTTGAAACTTTTAATTTAGCATAGGTTTATGTATGAGATATTATAATTCATTGCTACCCCAACTGTAACTCAACCCACAGCAGGGATACGGGTCTTCTTTCAACCTAAGGGGTATAGAACATATTCCACCACGTTCCTCAACTGCGGATTGACGGAGGCCAGTGTTTTTAAGCCAACCGAAGGCCACTGCCGGCTTAACAACTGTCATCTATCGACAACAGCCGGGATTTAACGGGACCTCAAAAGCACGGGGAAGTTCGAGATATTTTGGGGTTTCCTAACAGGTATAATCTTAAACACTTGTTTTGTAACATATGTAAGAAAACGTAATAAAGTTTATTATTATATTTCTCTTATCTCACGGGTTTAATCCCGGTCACTTCGAAAAGAGTGATGTAATGTATTATACCCGCCGTGACCTGCTTCAGGGGATATTAATGGGATAATATACCCATGAACAGGTCACGGCAGGTATTGGGACTATAGGAAATATGTCGGAAAAAAGCCGGCTATTAAAATGAGAGGTTTTATTGGAAATTATTTTGTTAACTATTTCGTCATGTTACTAGTAAGAAAAGGGAGTATTAAAAGCGATACAAATTTAATAGGTCTATTTTACAAAATATAATAAATATAAAAAAGGGTTCACTTTAAGTTCGGCTAAATAAGGTCTTTAAGAACTCGCGCTTTAATTTGTCTAACCGGTATATCACTGATAGAATCACTGGTGGGTGTACTTAGTGGCCGCCGGCTATAGTGGTCGACGACTGTAGACGGCAGGTTAGCGTGCTAGCCAGCACGCAGATCCAGACGTAGAAGTTGTTGGTAATGGTGGGGACCGCCTTACGGACCAACACCGCAGCGGTATCTTTGTCAGCCGCCGTAGTCCACAACAGGGGCTGCAGGTATTATAATTTTTAGATTAGTTAGATGTCCGGAAATTATCGAGTTTGGAAAAGGGTAGTAATATCCCGAGGTTTCACCACGTAGCCCTCAGCAGGAGGCTGGTGGTCTCAGACGTGGTGCACTGAATGTCTCCTTCTCGAAAGCTTCCTCCAGACTGACTTGTTTTCTGTTTTCCGACACTAAAATGTAATATTTTAAAATTTTGAATTACAAATAATATTTTTGACAAATTGTCATAAACTAAACAGAACATGCAAAGAAAAGAGTATATATAAATCATTAAATAAGGTTGTAACATTACAACATGTCCAAACTAACGAGTATATCTCTTATTGTTCCCTATAGGTATTTCCTTGCGAGTGTCAAAATATACCCATAAACAAGGCATAAACAGCCGTATCTTTTGATTGCATTGACTTAGAAGTTTGATTTTTTCACTACTCGAAGAGATTACAGACCTGAGTATTTGATATTAATATCAGCTTGATAGCTCCTCTCGTCCCTGAGGAAAAGGGTCTTGACAGACGGACTGACAGACAGACTGACAACAAAGTAGTCATCTTAGGGGTTCCAGTTTCCCTTTTGAGGTAGTAATCTAAAAATTGGCGTTTCTTTGCATACACTACAGTGGGAAGATTTTACAACGTACCAATAATAAAGATTGTTCATTTTTGCTAGTTTAGCATTAGTATAAGCATTCAAGATTAGAAAAAATAAGAAAATGGCGCATAACATTCTAGATCTCACTTTAGTTTTAGTTAAATTTCTTCTTCTTTAGTGTTATCTCGTTTCCTAACCCATTTATGGATTGGCGAGGTCTGCTACCGTAGCCTGAGGATTTGGCGAAGAGACTGATTTTTACGTGGTGATGTGTAATTATCACTTTCGGTGGTGAAGGAAAACATCGTGAGGAAAAACACACAATGCGCAAGCTTGCATTGCCAGAGGAACACCTGGCTCGTCAATTATATAACAATTCATTTTTTTTTTGTAATATGACGGCCATTTTTACCATGTTCCTTACGAGATAGGAACGGTGTTCCTGAACATTTATATTCTACTTTTTTATGCTGATTCCGAATCTGAATTCAAAATTCGAATATTCGAAAAAAAGCGACAGACACGCGCAGACACACACACACCCACACAGACAAACATATAGATTTCATATAGGAACGGTGTTCCTGAAAACGTGTGACCTACCCTAAGAAGGTCTAGTTTTCTGAATGTAGAAAGCGAAGGATCATATGAAGTGGAAATACTATAGTATATATATAATAGTGCTAATTATGATGACGATGAATCATCTATGTTGTACTACAGTTGTTACATTAATAAAGCAGAAAAAGGCTGGAATTGAATAAACGGGTTGGAGGTAGTGAATCTATCAGCGAAGTTGACCGTACATCTACAAATATCATAACTGAGATGAAATCAAAGATGAAAAGGTCCGTATCTGATTCTCAGGGGATACATTGAAACGATTCCAATTTGTAATAAAATAGATCGTAACAAATCTGGAATATTAGAAGGTATTGTAAATTGGATCACGTTTTATGTCTTAGACAGACCCTCTTTGGATTTTCCCCCACGATTTTTTGTTAAGAACATAATTTTTCGAAGAGGTTCGAATAAAATTATGCATATTGAGTAACTCAGTAGGTTGGTTGTGACTTTGCCAGAGGAAAATGTACAGGGAATCCAAACAAATTCCGATGCCGGTACTTATTGTGGGTTCAAATGACGATCGCTATCGACTTATTATACAAATGGCCGATATCTGGGAGTAACAATATCTTACCATGAAGAATTATTACTGAATAGTGTTGTGGATTGTTGGCTCGAGTTGGAACCGCAATAAACTTGATGCTTTGCCGACGATGTTTCGAATTCTCGTCGTACGTTACCGCTGATCCTTCTTACGAGAAGCAATCTTATCGAAGATTCGCGCAAAAAGGATATAACACTAAAATTTTGATGTGAAGCATTTGAGTATATTCTGTAGTTCTATTTCCGATAAAACACATCATAAATTTTGACTTACTGAGTGTATTCACATCTGTTAAATTAGTCCTAAATTATGTACTTAAGTTTTTTTGGATGTTCTTAAGAAACTCTGAGATGTGTACCTAAATGTAAGTTAAATTGCAGCCGTTTTCTTTTTTCAACTAAATAAATAATATTAAATACTTAGTTGAAGTACTATTTATGATGTTCATAGTAAATAGTTCTAGTGCTAAATCTAGTTTTGACACAAGTGTACAAGATAACAAGAGTACAAATAAAAACTTTTTAAATAAAAAAGTGAAACCGACTTCAGTTAGAAATATTTGAGAGGATTGTAAATTTTAGGGGTGGAATATTATAACTTAGCTGGCCATAAATACTATTACACAGAAAGAATATTTGAAAATTCCACCCCTAAGGGGGTAAAATAGGGGTTTGAAATGTGTTTGAAAATCTACCAGTTTTGAAATTAGACCTTTTGGCTTTTGAATTAGACTCTTTGAACTCTTTTTCCCACCGTTATTCATTACTCCATTCATGGACTCGAATGCAATGGTCAACCGGAAGACATTCCTTTAAGGAATAAGTCCGCTTTGTAAATCATGTAAGTTTTATACTTTGTAATTTATTATGGATAATGCAATAAAGTTATACAAACAAATTATTACGAGTGTCGAATCAAATGAAGGCCAAATGATTTTTTTAGATGCTCCAGGTGGATCTGGAAAAACCTTCCTAATCAATTTATCTTTAGCTAAAATTAGAAGTACTAGCGGCATTGGCTTGGCTGTGGCTTCTTCGGGGATCGCAGTTACATTGCTCGAGGGAGGTTCCGCTCATGCTACCTTTAAGTTACCACTAAAATTAACAGCACTTGATACTCCCATTTGTAATATACCAAAACAAAGTAATTTTGTTTAAGTATTCAATAATAGTGTGGGACGAAGTTACGATTCTTTATTTTTTTTATACCACAAAGGTGGCAATCAAGGACACGGCCTGCCTGATAGTAAACAGTCACAGTAGCCTATGGACATTTGCAACACCAGGGGTGTCACTCATGCCTTGCCGACCATAAAAGATGGCACATAAGGGTGGTTTAGAGACTCTGAATAGATCTCTTCAGAATATAAGGGGAAAAAATGTTAATGGGTGGCGTAAAGGTTTTGTTGGAATGAAATGAAATTTGTAATGATAACCATACCGAAAAATTTGTGCACACTTGTAACTTTGGTTCGGGACTTAATATCAGAAATTTATCCAGATATTGCTGATATTCACGATATTAAGCCTATGAGATGGTCGCGTGAACGTCCCATACTTACTCCAAAAAAGAACCAAACGGCGGTTATCAATAATACACTTTACCTTTACAGGCTGCAGCAACCATTCTACATCAGGTAGGCCATATCGTTGTTTACCTCTCGACGTTATATATGAAAAATATCTAACTGAGAGTGGTTGACCATTGAGTCTCATTCTACCCCATCGAGACACAATTCACCGCTAAGAAAGTTCCTCGATTCCAGAATATACCTATAGGCGTTGCCATAAGCATTGCAACTCTGGATATACACTCCTGTGTGCAAATGTCCATAAACTACAGTAACTGCTTATCATCAGTCAGGCCATACGATTGTTCGCCAATTTAGTGGTTTAAAAAAATCCTGTATCTGGACAGTTGTCTTCAGAGACAGCAGTATTAAAAGTAGAACTATCCGAACTGCAAACAGTAGTTACAACAATGAAAGATGTTTGTATGAAGTAAGGCTTACAACTGAAGACGAAGAAAACGAAAAATAATGGTATTTGAAAGAGAGACAATTTGAACGAACACTAGGATTACGGTTGATGATGTAGTGTTGGAGTAAGTGAATGAGATTGTATATCTTGGAAGTGCTTTTAGCAGCATTGGAAGGTACACCGCTCATATAAAGAGAGTGAGTGCAATGGAGCGTTGGGTCAACTTGTAGGCAGCCGAAATCTATGCCAGTATGCACACCTCGCTGTACTTATTGTATTGAAAGCTTGGTATGGCAGAGAGAGAAAAGGCATGCTCCATTGGCTCGGACATGTAGAAAGAATGCTGGATAAAAGAATGACGAAACAGATATACAAACAGATATGCGAAAGTGGAAAGATATAGGAGCCGAGGAAGACTAAGACTAACGTACCGTGACCAAATTGGTCGTGTTTTATCAGAAGGTGATGTCTAGGAACTGGCGAGCGTGCATAAAAAGAGCTATGAATGTCACAGAAGCGTGTGAAGTGCGTAAGGATCGCGTCTTATGGCTCTCGGTTCTCTCTGCCTACCCCGCAAGGTACCTGGCTTGAAAATATACATACATGCATACAACCTGTATGAGAAAATGTAATCCATGATCAAGATCAAAATGAACATAATTAACAAAAAATCAAAAGTCATTTTGTAATAAATAACATATTACTGCGATCTTACTTCAATGAACATTCTTCCTTTTTTTTATACTACGTTGGGAGTCATGTAAGCATACGCTCCACCTGATGTAAAGCAGTTACCGTAGCCTATTAACGCGTGTAATATACTGAGAGAGTATCACTCGCACCATGCCTCCTCTGCTGCTTACACAGCAACTCCTTAGGAGCTTACTGGTGACCGCACTCACACACACAACAACCCTCTAGGGAGTTGTTATTTGAC
This sequence comes from Pyralis farinalis, assembly GCA_947507595.1. Taxonomy (NCBI): domain Eukaryota; kingdom Metazoa; phylum Arthropoda; class Insecta; order Lepidoptera; family Pyralidae; genus Pyralis; species Pyralis farinalis. The sequence goes on from OX382270.1 coordinate 22,644,051, forward strand.
TGCGGTTTTCTGTGAGGTGGAAGTACTTCCCCAGACGGGCTGCTTTGATGCGCCCTATCTCTCTTAAAACATCCAGACCAAGACAAACAGACATGTTCATGCACACAAGTGCTCTGAAGAACTGTTTTCTCTTATCCCACCCTCCCTGTTTTGTCATAGAATCACACGTGCGGGCTTGCGATGTCATCGTTCCATTCTTGAGAATATCTCTTCGCATACCAAAAAGTTCGGCAACTCCTATCTTTGCCGTACCATTAAAAAGTGAAACGCCTTACCTGCACATGTGTTCCCTCCTTCCTACAATACGGGATCCTTTAAACGAAGCGTGAAGAAGCATCTTGCTGGTCAGCATGGCAGCGTCAACTGACAGGATACGGTGTAGTATTTTGTCAGTTGCATTGCATCAGGCAAAGAGGAGCCACTACTGAACTAATATTAAAAAAAACGGGTTGCACTCCGGGAGTGCCGCCAGAAGTGTAAACATGAACATTAACGTTGTGCATTTTTGAATATTTTGGAATGGTTAGGGAATAGTTTCGCACGAATTGCTTTATTTATCAGTATTAAAGTACTATCATGTATGTGGTAAAATACAATATTCATTTATTGCGCTATCGTACACAAACATGACAATTTATATTACATTAGAAATTTAACACTTCAGAATTATTGCAATTATTTTACATTAAAAACTTTATCTCTCAGAAAAATCTACTTTCATCCATAGTTTCAACGACTCACCATCATCATTACCAGCATCATCATCGCCAATCTCTAAAACTCAAACACACACTCATACTCGCGCAAGCGCCCTGCGCCGCTTAAACCAAATTTTTTGTCTTGTATGGGAATCAAACCTACGAGTGTTCGTGTCAAAGTCGCGTCTTTCACGGCTGAGCCACCGAGCTCGTCAAAATTGGAAATTCTTTATTGGAAGCTTTACAAAAGAATGTTTGTTTTTTCTAAAAATGTTTTCGTTTAACTTGTTGTATTTAGAAATCTCTATTCTAAGCTAAGTAAGGCTTTGTAATCATTTTGTATTCTCAAAGTAAATGAAAAGTTTTATTCTCATTAAAACTACGACAATATTTTGCAGTACATATATGATTATAAATGAATATGAAATGATGTATTTAGATGCGTCGAGATACTACTGTTGCAGTATGAAAGGCCGTAGTTCAACGGAGTCAGTCTGATCTATTTGATTTCGAGTTATAGCTTAAGTTTAAGTTAAGTACGAGGATTTAAACGTGTCATAAACAATAATGTTAGCTTTATTAAAAACGAGTACATTCTCAGAATAATTGCACAAACAATGACGAGAGAGTTTGCGGCTCCATCAATCACAGTGCTCCGGTGAACCGAGATGATGTATAGCTGTCGCGGTGGCTGGGCTGCTTTGTAAGATTTCAAAACATTATCATTTGTATTCAATACAAATAACTATGTATAATATAAATACTTTATGTGCGTAGATAAGAGCAAAGAAACTATTGATATGAGATCAATAATTTGTTTGCTGTTACATAATTTTTCTATTACTATATATGTATAAATAGGCTAAGACGAAATACTTCAGTTATTTTTCTCCTCTATTTGTCGGCCGATTTTTTGTTTAGTAGCTATTAACGAACTCCGATGTTATTAATAGAAAAAAGAAGAAAGTAGTAGAAACAACAGTTGGAAATATAAAAAATTGTGGCCGTAGTAAATTGACTAGCAACAACATAATTATTAGTACATAGCAAATAAGAAATTATTTTTTCCTTTTTTTTACTTCCATCAATGTTCGACGAAAACTAACACGATCTTATTGCCTAGATCCTACCGCTAGAGATTTGGCGTAAAGATTTAGCTTGATAGTTATATAACTAATCACAAAGATTGTTGCTTGTTGTTACGCCCGCAGACTGGTTTGGAAGGAACTCTAAACGCTCTCTAAATAACTTCTCTTGCGAGTAATTATATGTTTAAAGATTACATTTTTGTAACTAATATTAATTACTGGAGAACCACTATGAATTACTGTTAACAACTTATATTAACAACTGATTTCTTAACTTCTATACTACTTAGATATCGTATATCGAACAACCCTTATCTTTGTAACATTTTAATATCTATACACGAGGTCTATCTACATAAATTTATGGCGCTTATCGATGTATGATCGACACGTTCTGTGCCGGCGCGATACTTGTTAATAAAGTTTTCGTAAGGGTGACTACATTACTTTGATGGAGAATGTATGTATGTATATCTTCACGATAGGTGAATTGCGGGGTAGGTAGAGAGACCCCAGGGTCAAAGTCAAATTTTTTTTATTCCGTAAAAATGGCTACATTTGTTTGGAATCGTCACAATTTTTTTCCCTACCGTGCAGTTCATGACTAGGTGAGCACTGATAAAAATACTGCCAAAAAACTCAGGCATCCCTCTTTTGGTATCCAAACAAATTTACATAATTAATTATTTACATTATAATTGGATCGACTCAATCCAAGGCATTTTTTTCATTAATATAGTCAGATATTTTATAATATGCCCTGCTTCACAATTTGGCTTTAATAGTAGTATTAAATTTGTTTATTGACAATTCTCTTATATTGTTGGGAAGTTTGTTATAGAACCGTCGTAGGATGTGGTCCTCAGACATTTCACCTTGACATGTTGCTCATTTCTTTAAAATTTACAGTTATTTTCACTTCTCTTAAAATGTTCGCTTTAAATGCATCAGTTTTGATTTTGATGTAGAATAATGTTAATATTTTTAATAGTTTGTGGACATACGAACGCAGTCGTCTGCTCAAGGACTCAGAAATATAATTGTTCCTGTGTTCAGAACTATTCGTGTGTGGTAAATAGCTCGATGGTGACAATGCGACTATCAGTCTAATTAAATACCTTATACAAGTGAAGCAGCTTCGACCGCAGCCTTTCTATGAATTGGTTTAGTCGTAACGAGTTCCTCAGTGGTTGGAGGCTACGTTAACTTTATTTACTATAAATGGCAGTCATTGAACAATGAGATTGAGGAAGTACCTCCACCACACAAAAAATCGTAATCAAATAACAACTCTCTCTGGACTGTTTTTGTGTCACACGTGGCCACCCAAGCTTTTGACATAGAAGCAATGCTTCATTTTGCTTCATTTTACCTAGTAAGCGTTCACAGGCTAATGTGAGCATTTTATAATAGGTGGGACGTATGCTTGCTTGCATCCCGTTGTATAAAAAAAACAGCTGAATCTCCACATGGTGGACCCAGGTAAGCACCACACATAGCTCAAACGAAGGAGAGATATGGGTGTATCCATGCAGCCTAACTGGGGAAGTAATTCACAAAATACCGCAGCCAAATACAACTCTCTGGAGAACTGTTGCGTTTCTGCAAGTGAATGAGCTTGCAAATAAACTTCCTTGTAGTTGCTGTGTTAGCAGCGGGAGTGGCAGCGCGCTAGCCATACTTCTGAAAATTATTGCTAGCATTTATTGGCTACAGTAACATAACATAACATCAGGCGAGCCGAATGCTTATTTGGTATTCAACGTTGTATTAAAAAAGGTGACTTTACAGGACAACCGGCAGATGTAAAACATCTTAGTGAATATTAAAATTTTTAATAAATAAGAATTAAAAACCATTGGATAGATATAATAGGCACTTCATGCAGAGAAGCAACGGAGTGTCTAGCATGCGCACACGCCCATGCAAGGGAGTCATGAGTGGTTACGTAGAGGAGGCATGAAAGAGCGTCATGCCATTTGTCTTGTCGATTTTACTGCCAAGGCGCGCCAATAGATGTTTCTCATCAAAACCATGTATATTATCACTTTCCTTATTAAAACCAGCAAATCGATACAAACTTTCGTGTTTTTGTTTTAATACAGAAAGTACATCGATTTGGCGGATTCTTCGCCGGTCCATTAGGCTAATAGCTGGCCAGTGAAACGGCAAAAGGAGATTAAGCCATGCTCAGTCATCGCTTTTCGTTACAGCTATTAATTGATAAGTGGGTTTGAAAAGATTACTTTTGAAATCCACCGACAGTGTTTAGTCACGGTTGGATATTTTATTATAAACAAAAGTTCCGTCTACGTTGTTCATGTTTATGAATACCGTTTTTTTTAAACATCAGCAAATATTCCCAATTCAACTGGAATATGGAACATATTCACATTACATTAAAGAGTTAGATTTAATTATATTAAAACAACAGCTTAGATTTGTTTTTAGGTTGAGTTAAAGTTTGTCTTAGGAGCTGTCTGTAAACATGGGCATAATTTTGAATCAAGACGTAAAAATATACATATTATCGACATTATATACAGTTATGGACCGATTTCGAAAATTAAATATATTTTTTGGTCAACACAAAAATATTCTCGGTCAGAAAATATTCCCAAGTCGAAGGGAATACCTCAATTAAAGAGTTAGGTATTACGTTAAAATAATAGCTAAGGTTTGTTTTAAAGTCCCCAATCCCCCAGAAAATGTATTATTATTTTATATAACGTTGGGAGGCATGAATGCATACGGCCCACCTGATGTAAAGCGGTTACCGTAACCTACGAATGCTTGAATTACATCAAATATCACTCACGCGATGCACCTCTGCTGGTTCACACGGAAACTTCTTAGGAGCTTACTGGCGACCTCCTCACACGCAGTAACACAACAATCCTCTAGGGAGTTGTTACTTGGCTGCAGTTTTCTGTGAGACGGAGGCACTCCCCCAGACAGGCTGCTTTGATGCACCCTACCTCTCTTAAATTCATCAGTCGTCAAACAAAATAAAATAAGAAAAATTTAAAGTTATAATGGAGTCAGCGACTATTTTATTTATACAAACTATTATGTTTGTTAGTGTTTACTTTTATCACTGATATCAACTGCTACGAAGAGTCATTAAATCCTTATCAAATTTTCACCAAATCGCACGTTCGTTGGTTCCTAGGGCGTCTAACATTACCTTAATTTACATTTGCCTACGGACAGCTTTATGTATTTCGTTCGTTCATGTGGTTTCAAAATATTGGCCTCCATTAAACATAGTGAAGCCGCCTAGTGGAGTACGCCGAAACCCTTCGAATGAAGCGAAACCCGTAACAATGAATATGGGTTGATACGGATATTCATTTTAGTTATTTATTCGATTACTAGGAAAGACGAATAGTGCTTCATACTCCATATCTCCCTTTCTTCTTATCCATATCCCTACATTGCTTATTCGTAAATATAATACCTATATGTAAATAATGTGGGTTGGTTAAAATCTGTAAATAAAGGTCATAATGATTCTACACAACTTCATCAAGACAATATATCTTACAAGCATGCGTATGCATACGTTTTATCCACACTTAGTTAAACACTATCAAACAAACTTAAGTACTTACCTATATTGTCTTATAGCTATAAAACTGCCGGGTATCTATAGTCGGCGGCCTCCATCGCGAGTCTGTAAGTGCATCGTCATAACCGTAAACTGGACGGGTAATCCGAGGGGCGGTTTGGCGTTAATCCTACATGTGGCCAACTGGGAGCGGTACCGCGCAAGCCGGTCATCCTTACAAGATTAAACCAACCCATTCCAGCAACATGTAGCAATATTTTATGTGAGCAGAGAGGTTTTAGGATGCCGTCCACGTTAACGTCATAGGCGGTTTACGATTGCAACGCTCGATGCTATCGCCTGACGTGGAATAGTCGAGACTCGTATTTCAGTCCAGTTTTCATATACACGTGCGATTTTATTCGTGCTGAACTTTTTGCTGTGTATTTCCGACTGCATCTATGATTTCGCTCGCGTTGCTGTGTTTTCGTTTTTGTCATCCCTGACTCCGCATTGAGATATTTCGAGCTGAGTAGAGCACAAGTAACATCGTGAATTCAACAATTATTTTATATCTCAAACGAGTGAAAACTTCTCGTATGAGCGCAATTGTATTTAGGACTATAAACTCTTCCCTTCTACAGATATATGAACGTGTTACTAAATTCTTCAAACTTCGAAAATTGTATTAATTATTATTAGAGAAGTAAAATTTTTCACTCCGATGTATGTTATTTATGGTCGATAACAGCTAATTGCGTTTCCATGTACAATTAATATTCTTGATTATGATATTGATATTATATTTACAATTATTCACACGATAAGGAAGATATCACCGCTTCCTGCCGTAGTATTTCTAAATTCTGCCATATTATGAGCCTGTCGCCTTGCATGATTCTACAATGTGAACAATTATTACTCTGGAAGAAATATCTAAGTGATAAAAATATCTATTGCATCATAAAAAACTAAAATAGAGAATACTTAAACAAACGTACATATTAATTTCATTTTCTCATCTTGCTCTAGAAACTGGTGAACGTGCATTAGAAGAGCTATGAATGTTAAATTAGAGAGTGAGGTGTGTAGGAACCAAACGTCACACTCTAAAAATGAAGATTTGGATAGGTATATTAATTTAACTACTTTCAAAACTTTACAAGAAATACTTTCAAAATCAACTTTCTTTATTTGTTTATGATATAGTTTTGATTTTTATTTCTCATTTCCAATACGTATAAAAGATGATCCCTTGATGACTTACTGAAGTGCTGGTGAAAATCTGATTAAGATATAATAATAAACGAAAACAAAAAATGAAAAAGCCTTCGAAACAGTCGACATCAATGAATGTTAAAAAAGCGAGTGAGGTATATAAGCACCGACTCATGTGGCTTACTCTGCCTAGCCCAAATGGGATTTGGGGTGAGGATATAGATAGATAGAGAGAAGGTCCTGTATTTATGCTTGTGTTCGGGTTTTCAAATTTTAAACTGGTTAATACATGGCATTACATCAAGCCATACTTATTCCACTGCTGTGATACGGATCTCCCATCAACCGTAGGATTTTGAGACATACTCCACTACGCAGCTCCACTTTAGATAACTAAGCAATGATGACGGATCAACTTTTGTTAACAAAAAACAGAAGCCTCTGACAGAAGTAATATGTCCTCCACAGCAGAGAGAATTTCGAGATAAATAATCCCATCGTAATCCCAATGTGAAAGTTACAACCGTAGGGTATCGTTACACAACTTTCAGGATTGCAGGATTATTTCATAATACGTGTGCTTTCCCAGTATTTCAGTTATGTAAGACTTAGAGACTATATGTAAATCATTTAGTCATCGCCAGAGCCAAACAAACAACCCGATTCAAACAAATCTCCGGCTGTCCTAAAAAATTAAATCTATGAATTGATTACGTCAATTTTAGTCTAAATCTGTTACCCAATATCAAAGTATCAAAATAATGTAAACGCTTTTCGAGAAAACACTATTGAAAAATATACTCTTTTGTGTACGTATACTGTTGAAATTGGCACAGCACCAATAATACCAGATATTTCGCATATATCAAATTGACAGATGGTATACTTTATAACCAAACACGAATATTTATGAAGGTTATCACGAGTACGATAAGAAATATGAAAATGGGGGAAGATCTGCAAGTCGAGCGGAACAGTTCTTTGTGTGAGTCTTAAAATAGGTTTCTTTGTAAAACGATCACGCTTATGTCGTGAGAGCTTCCTTCGGTGTTATGATTTAGTTTTATTTCTAAGAGAAAATAGGTTTATTTTCTAAGAATACCTATGTGTTCTAGCGTCTGTATAATTGGTTTAGATATGGTATCCGATCAGATCTGCTTCCTTCTACAATCAAACTGCTAGCGAGCGAAATTCATCCTTACACACTGGAATAGTAATGGTCGCGTACTATGCAGTTCCAGAGACCCTTACTTTCAAGAACTTTTAAACTGTGAGATGAACTGCATACTTCTTCAAACGACGTGAAAAGATTCTACAAAGGTTGGCAGCGCACGGACGATACCTCTTGTGTTACAAGTATCCATAAGCTGCGGTAACTGTTTACCATCATGCATATCTTTTGCTTGTTTGTCATTTTAGCAGTATTAAATAGGTTTAAATAAGCTAGATAAAGCAAATAGAGTAAAGAAATAAAAGCATGTGTTAGTTACAACGAAGGAGTCTGCTTCAGCTGAAAACTGTACTCAGAAAGATTTACAACACCAAATGTAAACCGTATCTATAACACTGCTAATTTTAGATATCTACACTGGCAAAGATATAAAAGTATCAAAAATACTCCATTTTTACATTATTGCTGAATTTTATAGAGGTGATGATTAAATATTGCACAATGAATATGATTCCTGTCAGTACTAGATATCCGATTAGAAGTCCCTATAATAATGGCTTGCGTCTTGAGATCATTCACAAAGTGCCCGTGATACATGCGAGAGGTCTTCGATAATACAGGAAGTAGCATGTAGAAATTCAAGCAAGAGGAAGGAGCCTCTGTACAAATCTGTAAATCTTTTGAATGACATATTCATTCAGTTGTAGGATCAAAGTTTGGACGAAATTGATTGATGAAACCAAAGAAAAGAACAGACAACTCTCTGAGGCATACTAGTAATAAGTACATACGCAGAAAGAAAATAATACGTTATTAAACAATCAATCATTAAGCAATTGCTGCCTGCTACTATATAGGTCAGAACGGCACACAATCGCCAAAGGGGATATGTAGATATAACATAAATCTTTCAATAGTATAATCTAAAATATAAGAAAAGAAAAAATATAAGTAATCTTTCAGTAGTATCAGTAGCGCGCGCGCACCCCCCCGTGCCGCGCGCGTTGTTTGTGCTGCTCAGCCATTGTCAATAGTTGTAGTCAAAATGACGACACTCAAGTGTAATTCGTGTAATATTGTAGTGGACGAATTATTGTGTTATATCCAAAATAAAATTTCGATTGTGGATGAGGAGTCGTTGATGAGAATATGTACGACATCATTCTCGAGTGCTGAAATTAAAAATTCCAAAACGTTGTTGTTCGAGTCCATCCCTACAGACAAGATCAAAATAAACCGAAAAAATAAGGGAAAGGAAGAAAGAGATCTGTACGACATACTGGATTTATTTAAATCGACAGAACCTGACGTGATTCCTGTGTTTGTCGCTCGCCAACTGGAGAAACTACCACCCATTTTATTCGACTCGCTGGACTGTACGAAACTATTAAAGGATCTTCTCAAATTGCAAAACGATGTAACTGAAATAAAAACTAATTATGTTACACAAGATCAGCTGAGCCAGTGCCGAACGGAACTATTGCAAATGAAGAATGACTCACTACCGCGTTTCCCTGCGCAAAATGTGAACCTAAAACGAGGTGCTTGGACTTATGACAGTGGCCCTATTGGCCTTTCGCATATAAATAATTCAACCTTAAATGAGTCGCGGGACGACATTAGAAGTCAATCCAACACCATCTGTTCTCCAGAATTTAGAGGCATGAGGGTAGACATGAGTAAGCAAGTTGCATATAATACTACTATATTACACCCACCGTCGCCCTCACTTGCAATAGATAGTAACGGTAAACGCCAAGAGCGAGAAACAAAACCGATCGAGATCGAAAGTGGTCGGGACAGACGACGAATAGAAATGACGTCACCATTACCTGCTGCGTCGTCCGAGTGCAACAATGAGAACTGCTTACATACTGAGCCGACCGCTGCGTTGTGTCAAAATAATGACGTAGTAAATGCAGCGCGTTTATATGAAGTAAATACGAACGAACCTTGGAATTTAGTTACTAAACGTAAAAAATCCAAATACCGATATCAAGGCAAATCGGGAATATCTAGAGATATGGAGGGAAACTTCAAAGCCGCGGACATAAGAGTACCGATTTTCATAACGAAAATACACAAAGACACGACGGAGAACGATATTGTTGACTATGTGTATAAGAAAACGAAAGAAGTAATAACCCTGGAGAAAATTGTTTTCAAACAAGAGAGAGAACATAAAGCGTTTAAATTTTTTGTATTAGAATCCAAGGTATCAATGTTCATGGATAATAATCTGTGGCCACAGGGCGTAATATTTAGGCGCTTTGTTAACTTCCGAGTGAAGACCACGAACAGTGGGAATACTGTATCGGCTACAAGTACTAACTAATTATGGCAGAGGAGAACCTGTATAGCTTTGTCAGTTATAACTGCAAAAATGTGAAGCGCTCAGTAGACGATATACGGCTGCTCTGTCGTAGCTCACACATAATAGCCCTACAAGAACATTGGCTACTGCCGGATGATATTGACTACTTAAGATGTATAGATGATGATTTTGCATACACTGGTGTCTCACCGATTGATACCTCGAACGGAATGATTTCTGGCCGTGTATACGGAGGCGTTGCGTTATTATGGAACAAGAAAATCTTTCAAAATGTGTCTGTAGTGAAATGTAACAATACACGAATGTGCGCGATCAAAATAGTGGAAGGTCAAAGGTCGTTCTTAGTGTTTAGTGTGTATATGCCTACCGACCAGTCAGTAAACTTAGCCGAATTTACTCATTGTCTGGGATCATTGAGTGCTATTATCAGCAGTGAAGGTACTGAATGTGTTTACATGCTTGGTGACTATAATGCCCACCCTGGTAAGCAATTTTATTATGAACTGTCAAACTTTTGTAGTGATTTAGAATGGAAATGTGCAGATATAGACAAATTAGGGTTATCTTCGAATACATATAGTTTTATGAGTGATGCTAATGGGTGTATGAGTTGGTTAGACCATTGTGTTGTTACGAAGGCAGCCTATCAAACTGTTGTAAACGCACATATTGTATACGGCCCTGTATGGTCTGACCACTTACCTCTCATTATACAATGTAATATAAATATTATTGGTCCTAAAATTTTGCAAGACTATTTGAATTTAGAGTGCAATAAAGTACGATGGGGTGAGAGAAACCCTGAACAAATTAAATTGTATAATAAATTATGTAATGATCAATTAATTAAAATAGATTTTCCGACTGAATTTAGTAAATGTAGTGATAATCAATGTAATGACATAAATCATAAATATATAATTGACAAAATGTATCGAAGTATTATAGATGCTTTATGCATGGCAGCGTCTGAGAGTCATTCGATTAGTCAACCTAAAAAGAAACAGCGCGTAATGGGGTGGAATAAACATGTCCGGGAAGTGCATAGGGTGGCTAGGTCCAAATATGAACTGTGGTTGTTATGTAAATTGTAAATGTAAATGTATGTAAATGTAGGTAAGCCGAGAAGAGGTCCTGCTTGGGAGGAGATGCGGGAGAGTCGTAATATCTTTAAATCACGCTTGAAATGGTGCCAGAATAACTGCGAACAAATAAAGATGGACATTCTTGCATCTCAGCATTCTAAGAAGGACTTCAGTAGTTTTTGGAAAACAACGAATAAGTTGAAGAGTAAGCAGAGTGTACCAGTATGTGTGAGTGGTTTAAATGAGGCAACATCTATTGCAAATATGTTTAAGGACCACTTCACTGTGAAGTCACCAATGGGGCCACCACAGTCCACTAGTGAGGACAGGTCACATGGCCAGGAGATACATACCCGGTTTACGGCGAAGGATGTTAAAAAAGTTGTCATATCTATGTCGCGAGGGAGGTCTCCTGGTCATGATTTTCTTAGTATTGAACACCTAAAGTATGCTGGAAATCACCTACCAAGAGTACTTGCCATGTTTTATTCTCTGTGTATAACGCACTCTCACTTACCAGTTGATATGATGAGAACTGTGGTGGTGCCAGTGGTGAAAAATAAAACTGGAGACTTAAATGATAAGCATAACTACAGACCAATATCACTGGCTACTGTAACGGCTAAGGTGCTTGATAGTTTGCTGAACACTCAACTTGATAAGTACCTAAATATTCATGATAATCAATTTGGGTTTAAATCTGGATTATCTACAGAGTCAGCTATTCTGTGTTTAAAGCAAACTGTCAGGTACTACACGAATAGAAGCACACCTATTTATGCTTGTTTTCTCGACCTCTCGAGGGCGTTTGATCTGGTCTGTTATGATATTTTATGGCAAAAACTAAATGACATTTCCATGCCTGGAGAACTGGTACAAATCATCAAGTACTGGTATTTGAATCAGATCAACGTGGTTCGGTGGTCGAGTGCTCTGTCGGATCCGTACAGGTTGGAGTGCGGGGTGAGGCAAGGGGGGTTGACCTCGCCAGGGCTCTTTAACCTGTACGTAAATACCCTGATAGAGGAGCTTAGCAGCACACGTGTCGGTTGCCACATTGACGGTGCCTGTGTTAATAATATCAGCTACGCAGATGACATGGTGCTGCTGAGCGCCTCTGTTTGCGGCCTATCTAGGTTACTAGGAATATGTGAGCGATACGCTCTAAGTCATGGTTTGCTCTACAATGTGAATAAAAGTGAATGTATGGTCTTTCGGGCCAGGGGTCGCAAATGTCCAGATAGTGTCCCACCTATTAGACTAAACGGGACAGAACTTAAAAGAGTTGAAAAGTTTAAATACCTTAGACACGTGGTGACCACTGACTTGAAGGACGATGCTGACATTGAGAGGGAACGAAGGGCGTTGTCTGTAAGAGCAAATATGATTGCACGCAGGTTTGCAAGGTGTTCGAGGGACGTCAAAATTACTTTATTTAGAGCATTTTGTACGTCCTTCTACACTGGCGCTCTGTGGGTGTCATATACTCAAAAACAGTACAACGCCCTTCGAATTCAGTATAATAATGCGTTTAGGGTGCTGATGGGGTTGCCTCGGCACTGCAGTGCGTCTGGGATGTTTGCTGAGTGGAGGGTTGATTGTTTCTACACAACCATCAGGAAACGGTGTGCGTCCCTGATGCGCAGGCTCAGGGCTAGCCCCAACACCATCCTAAATGCATTTGCAAACAGGTTTGATTGTCAGTACATGAACCATTGTTGTATGGTACATGTACGGACAAACAAACAAACAACTATCTGCAATCAAAATTATTAACTTTGAATTTTAATAATATAATACAAAAAAAAAAAAAAAAAAATTTAATCATAGGTTATAATTTAATGATAATTTTGAAATTTTATTTAACTTTAAATTTATTTATTTTTTATTAGAATTTTTTATAAAACTGTATAATGTAACTATTATGGCTATAACTGCTGAAATAAATGAATTTGATTTGATTTGATAGTATGTTAAAATCAAAAGTCTTTAACAGAATTGGAATCGAGCAACGTCGAAACCATAAGTTGTTCATTACACATACCTGAACGATAGTCTTCCTTAATTTTCACTTGTCACCACAAGATCTGTATTTAAGCATGAGACGGATAGGAATTTGAATGGAAAAAAAACCTTGTATTTAATGTGTCAAGAAAACAACATAACTGCTGCTGTACCATACATTAAATAACAAAGGAAGAACAGTAATTATTCGATAGTTCAAGCTAGATGAAAGAATATGTTTTTGGGCAAAGGGACTGCACAAGTATTTTTCAATGCAGAGGGGATGATTGCGGAGATGTTGGAGTTATTTAACCGTGCAAGACTTTGCAAAATTTCATAGAATAAGTGGGATTAAATGATTAGGGTTTAAGTTCTTTCCATACTATTTTATCAGTCTATCTATCTATCTATATCTTCACGGCAAATCCCTTGCGGGATAGGCAGAGAGAACCGAACGCCACGTGACTCGATCCTTATATACCTCACTCGCGTCTTTAACATTCATTGCTCTTCTCGTGCAGGTTTGCCGGTTTCTAGGGCTTCTGTCATCACCTTTTGACAGAACATGATTTTATCATGGTAGGTAAATCTTGGCCTTCCTCGGCTCCTACATTATTCCACTTTTGCATTGTAAATTTGCTTCGTCGTTCTTTCATCCTGCATTCTTTCTATATATCCGAACAAACGCAGCACACCTCTTCTTATTTTAATACCGACGCTCTCTTTCAGATCAACTCTGTTTCTAGCATCATCACCGCGCATACAGTCTACAAGCGTTACGCCAATTTTCCAAATTTTGCAAACAATTTTGCAAACGCGTTCGCAAGTAACGCAAATTTTGCGTTACTTGCGAACGCGTTTATCCTACTTTCATGCTCTCTCTGCCATACCCAGCTCTCGCTTCCATAAGTAAGCGTTGGGATTAGCACTGCAGTATGTGCATTCTCGCTCAAGTTATTACTGCCAAGAAATTTTCCCAACGCTCCATTCACACTATTCCCAGCACTCGCTCCTCTTTCTACATCTGCGGTGTACCTACCATCTCTGCTGAAAGCGCATCCAAGATATACAATCTCATCCACTTGTTCCAACACTTCATCATCAACCGTAATCCTTACATTGGTTCTGATTTCTTTTCTTTCAAATAACATTGTCTTTGTTTTCTTTGCACACAAAAGTAAACCTTTCTTCATTCGTATTTTATTATTGTGACCAGTGTTTGCAGTTTAGATGGTGTTTCTGCATACAGCAGACAGTTCACCACTAGGTCACCCATGCGCAATCCCACATTCGTTGTGGTCATCCTTAGTCTCTGCAGACTACTACAGAGATACAGGATAAACAATCTAGCAGTTAGTATGCAACCCTGTTTGACACCAATTTTGACATCAAACTACGGTGACATACCACCGTCTATCCGCATACATGCTGAGCAATTCTTGTAAGTGGACTGCACAGCACGGAGCATTGAACCGTCAATCCCATATCTCGGCAATATGTCCCACAGTGCCTTTCGCACAACCCTATCAAATGTTTTTTCAAGATCCACAAAGCTGCAGAAAATCTTCTGGTCTATGGCCAGATGCTTCTCCACGATATAGCGGAGCGAGAAAACTTGATCCGTATATCCCTTTCCATTTCGGAATCCTCCATGTGCCTCCCACAGCATTTCATCGGATTTCACCCTCATTCTCCTTTCAATTATCTTTCCATATACTTTTGCTGCTAAGCTGATCAAATTGATGGTCCTATAGCTGGCGCAATCCATGCGTGACCCCTTGCCTTTATACAAGGGCACGATGACTGCGTGTCTCCACTCCATTAGAACCCTTCGAGCTCTCTAGCATAGATTGCTTAAAGTCCAGAAGGCGTCCCGGACGTAAGTGCCACCTAGTTTGATCATCTCAGCTGTTATGAGATTAGTTCCCGCTGATTTTCCATTTTTCAAGCTTCGTATCGACCATTCGATCTCATCCATAGTAATTCCTTCGTCGGACGCCGTCAACGTGGAGTAAGCATGAGATTCACTCACATTGTTAGCGTCCGAGGCCTACTCATACGTTTACTCAAAATATTCACTCCACTGTTCTAAGACTTCCTGAGTGTTTGCAAGCTTTAGAGTTTATCTTATCCATTCTGGTTGCTGATAGACCACTACGAGACTTCTTTACCTCTCTCCAAAAGAATTAGGTATTTACCTCGAAGTTTTTCGTCAGCCTTTCTTCCTCATTCGTAATTTGTCTTTCATACTTCTCTTTCACTAAAGCCTGTGGTTTCAGTTTTGTATAGACAGTACATTTCTTCTTTTTTTCTCTCATATTTTTATTTAAGGGCATAGATGATACATAATCTAGCCACGCACCTCTGCATCAAACCAGGTATTTTCTTTCACTGTTTTATGCTTCTTTGCGCATCCACATACTTCTTTTGCACTATCCATCATACTTTCTACTTACTAGCTGAAGATCGCACTCTTGCAAGCATGTGAAGCTCCATAATTGCGTAACACTAATCCAAATAATATTGCTGTTACTTTTACGATGTGACTTGCACTTGATTTGACGTGTACTTTTACTCTGTGACTTATCTTTGCTTATGTCGATCTCGGTGGCTCAGTCGTGAATGACGCAACTTTGATACCAACGCTCGTCAGTTCGATTCCCACACAAAGCCAAACATTTGTGTGCATGAACATGTCTGTTTGTCTTGGTCTGTATATTTTAAGAGAGGTAGGGCGCATCAAAGCAGCCCGTCTGGGGAAGTACCTCCACCTCATAGAAAACCGCTGCCAAATAACAACTCCCTAAAGGGTTGTTATGTTCCTGCGTGTGTGTGAGGTCACCAGTAAGCTCCCAAGGAGTTACTGTGCAAGCAGAAGTGGAGGCATCGCGCGAATTATAGTTAATATATCGCAAGCGTTACTAGGCTACGGTACCCGCTTTACATCAGGTGGACCGTATGCTTGTATGCCTCCCGATGTTGTATATAAAAAAACGAGTGTACTCCTGGAGTGGCGGCAGAAGTGAAAACTTGAACATTAACGTTGTGCATTTTTGAATATTTTGGAATGGTTAGGGAAAAATTTCGCACGAATTTTTGCTGAGTTTCCCATGTCTAACAAAAACACACGCACACTCGCGCAAGCGCCCTACGCCGCTTAAACCAAACAGCGATGTTGATAAACTACGTTGAACGAAACGCGTAAGCGCCAAGAACTTCATGGCGTTTACAAGATTTTAGTCGCGAGAAAATAATGCTCTATGAACGATCCAGCGCTTCATGTTTTAATTGTATAATTAGAAGTACCTAATGTTTTAGCGCTGCAGCGAACTTAAGTTCTAATTCTCACTAAAATCAGTCAGGGTCACGTGTCCTGACGCGAGTTTACCATTTTTTACTCATCCCAAAAAGTGCACAACGCCGCTAAAGAAGTTTTCACTTCAAACAAATACCACTAGCGACAATATTCCCTAGACCATTTGACTCTTACTGTTGACAACATTTTTAACAAAACAAATTAGACAATTTATTTAAGGCCAATATTATTAAACGTGTACTCTGCTTCGCCAGTGAACTCGATAAAAACAAACATCAATTTACAGCGATTTAAAATGGAATTAATGAAATATTTCGTTGGACGAAATAAATTAATGCGAGCAGTAAAATTTGCAACCTATCCGTGTAAATATTGATAACCGACGTAAGGCCCAGTGTACACTATACGGATACTATAACGGATATGCATTGATTTTGATTTTAAGCATATTCGATTATAGGTAAGTTCTAATGTTGTTGTGACGCTATTGTTCTATTCTGGATAAGTTTAGTTGTAGGAGAAGAATCACAAAGCAGTTAAACTAGCTAACAAGATGTACATTTCTATATTATCAGGTTGCATAATATGTTAATATAACTTTTTAAATTCGTGAAAGAGTATTTCTTGTTCGTTTATTTCACAAAAGCTTGACGTGTACTACATATGAATTCAAAATGCAAAGACGTATTTTTTTTCTTCATATAGATCAGACCAGAGATATTATTTTACTCAAGGATTTCAAACCTATAGTACAAAAAACCGGTAAATTGCATGTCGGGCCACGCACAGAGTAGGGTTCCGTATTTACTTTGTTTTGCTCAGATTGACGAAAACAAAACCATATCGCGATGTAATTTTTGAACAGCGCCATAAAATGTATGAAATTCAACGGAACTATGAAATGGCCTATGTATCGCAGGGGGGGAGTTCTACTACTTGACCGTTTTAATTAAAAACTAGGAAGCAAAACGCTTAGTGCAGATAAGTGCAATGTCATATTCTATGACATTGGTACGTTTTCATAAAAGAAAATACATTTCAAGTTTGTCGACCATTACCCGTTAACCTGTAAAGCCTCCTTAGCCATGATAGTTTCCCTTTTAAATTCTGTATATGGACTATTACCATGATTGAAAAATGAACTTCCCAAACCCTCGATGTAATTAAAAAATCTATCTAATGACTCCTCACACCATGGGGTGAGAACTAATAAAAAAAATTTTGTTAGACTCAAGAGTACCTAAACCCCACTTTACGTGTAGGTTTAGGTACTCTTAAGTCTAACAAAAATTTACACTTCAAATATAAATATTTCGCAAATAGATCACTGTATCGAAAAATGATGTCCCGAAACCTTCGATATTTTTAAAATACCTATCTAACATCTCCTCCAACCATAGGGTGGAAGCGAATAAAAAAATCATCCCCACTTTACGTGTAGGGGAGGTACCTACCATCAAAAAAAATATTTTTAAAGATTTTATTCTACCTTTTTGTCAGCATAATTAATGCCATGCTTTCTTGTGTCAAGCGTCTCTGAGCTAGGCCGCGGACAGACAGACGGACTGACAGACAGACGAACATAGCAAATCTATAAGGGTTCGTTGTTTACTAACTCTAAAAAGACCGTGTAATGAAAACAATACGACATGAGCAATAAGCATCCAATATTGTATATGACTTACAAATGAAACAGAAATTGAAATATACTTAAGTTATATAATAGCTAACACTGCTTAAAGCAGTAGTAGCTAGAGGTACATTAGCGAAATGAAACCCCCTCTATAAACCTATGATGGTACGGTGAATTCATGGAATCTTTCTTCTCTGCATTCCGAATGGTTGACTAGCAGAGTATACGGTTAGCATTAAATCCACCTATTGTTTAGTCTATACTGTACTGTGCTGTGCGTAATAATTAGTAATAAGTTAATTTTTTGTGCTACTTATATCAATTATATCATAGAACAGAACTAACGCCAACCTACACTCACCTACTGGCATTTTAATAGATGGATGCCAACGTCCCATCGCTACCGTGGCTGCTCTGCCTGGGTTTTGTTAAGAATTAAAGTTTGTCTAGTACTCGGTTCTTATTCTATTTTAAGGCTATCTTCCTCATTACACATGAAAGGAACCACGGATAACAAATACAATTTTATGTATAATTTAGATTCAGTACAGAATACGATCGTGTGCGATCGGCTTTATATACAAATGTGTAAGCAATCTAACGCATGTGCGAAACCATTTTTCACAAGTTCACCCTTCTATTGAATATATACTCGATTGGATTTTGGTCAGTCAATGTTTTTATTTTAAGTCGATTATTTTCATCTTTTCATAAGTAAATGTAAATATATTTATAGATGTATTTGTAGATGTAAATATATTTTTTAATTCTATGATAGTTAACAAATAAGCATACAGTCTACCGTATCAATGAGGATAATGACCTGTGGAGAACCGATGACACCGATATTACATAGTAACTCAATTCATCGCTACGAGTACGGGGGGTAAAGTAGAACATGCAGCTCTTATTTATTTGTTATTTATTTGCAGATCAATATAGCGTCACTCGTCAGTTTATTGGTTAAATTATTTTCCCATTGATCAGCAGGGTCGAAACGCGAGGTATTTAGGCTCTAGATCACGTTTTTATGAGCGCTGAGTGCCTTCGTGCGCAGTTAAGTGGTTTATTGGACTGTGACCAGGTGTGAATCATTGTATTTTTGACTTTCACTGACAGATAGCTGATATAATAAGGAGTCACTTAGGCTACTATTATTTTAGAAATTCCATTTATTTTTATTAATATAAATAAATAAAAAAAAATAACTATTCCGCGCGGACGAAGTACATACGTATCTATTATTTTGCTGTTCGCTATTTTACTCTGCTTATTTAGGTACTTATAATCAAATCAAATAAATAAAATTATGACTGAAAAATAACTTTTTTGTTAATTTCTAGTTGTAATAAGCTAGTTTGTAATATTGCGGAAGCTTCTTTAAGCTAAGAACATCATCGGCACTCATTTTATCTTGAAGTTACAAATTCACTGAACGCTATATGTAACTTAAAAGTGTATGATGTGCTATAGCTTTCAGAATTATTCCTGTTATATAACTTGTCTATATTCTTCTGCTAAATTTATTTTGGTTACGATACACTGCTAGTACTACAATAGAATGCATAATTATGCTATAGAAGGTATTCATTTAAGTTTCGGTTGCTACAGTACAAGGTTAGACAGTGAATATTTTATGTAGCTCTCCAAACCCGCTGACTTGTGTAAAAAATATTTTGAAAATTTCATTACACAGTACTTTCTTACCAATACTGTCATTGATATATTTCTAGCTACTCATGATCCGTTTTACTTAAGAGTTTACTAAGTATGGCCTATAAAATTTATGGACGCCTGAGTTATGCCTGGTACTGACGGAATTTTCTCTGCTTTCGTACTCCACTAGGCAACTTCCATCGTGTAAGGCCTGCTAAAGCGGATATAGCAGCATGCTACACTAATATAATATTTATTTATACTATATTTGGTTTTGGACTGTGAAATGGTGTGTGGTAATATGTATCATAATTTGCAAGTATGTGTATTACGTTGTGTTTTTTACGTTCTGTTCTGTTTCATGCTAAAACGTGTGTACCGCTGACGGCGTTCTCCGCCTGCTCTCGGGCAACTTCAGAATATCAGTGGTTTAGAATATCAGAGGAGTCTGAGTAAACATCACATTGAGATGTTGCTCGTTTGTGTCACTTCGGCATGCGCACGCATCTTTTACACTGAATATGTTCATTTGATTTATTGTGTGTGTGTATGTTTAAGCTGATACAAATAAAGTTCTTATCTATCTAAATTAGCGTCGGACACTGTCGAATTAAATGCTTATCGCTATGATGTTTCCTTCTTCAAGGTGGTGAAGCATGTAATGAACATGCATCTACTAATATACAAACATTGATATTAAAACAGCACTTGTTTTCAGAGTTGTGGCCGTAGTGGCATGCCTCTTGCCGTATTTCGAAATGCAAATTCAACTCTAGTGACATTCAGTGTGCGTCTATCCATTCATCGACGAGCTCGGTGGCGCAGTGGTGAAACGCGCTGTTACGCTACTTTGACACCAACGCTCGTGGGTTCGATTCCCACACAATACAAACATTTGTGTGCATGAACATGTCTGTTTGTATTTGTCTGGGTATTTTCTATGTATAATAAGTATGTATTTACAAAAAAAAAATGTATTTACGTAGGTATGTTTATCAGTTGTCTAGTACCCATAACACAAGCTTCGCTTACTTTGGGGCTAGGTGGCGCTGTGTAATTTGTCCTACAATATTTATTTATATTTATTTATTTATCTCCTTTTGGCCTATCGCTATTACCTCTTTTTCTCTCCAAAGCGATAGAGATAGTCAATGACTATCATTTGTCTTATCTACTTTCTTAAATATCATTAAGCAAAAGGATGCCGAATTTGGGATAGGTCAGACCCGTAATAGTCACTTACTTTCATCAACAAAAAACGAGCTGATGATCTTCAATCGGGTGAATAGATTTTTCTGAATAATATCCAATAACACTGTCTATGCAATTATTACTAGTAAAAAATCGGCCAAGTGCGAGTCGGACTCGCGCATGAAGGGTTCCGTACCATTATCTATAAAAACGGCAAAAAAAATCACGTTTGTTGTATGGGAGCCCCCTTAAATATTTATTTTATTCTATTTTTTAGTATTTGTTGTTATAGCGGCAACAGAAATACATCATCTGTGAAAATTTCAACTGTCTAACTATCACCGTTCATGAGATACAGCCTGGTGACAGACGGACGGACGGACGGACGGACGGACGGACGGACGGACGGACAGCGGAGCCTCAGTAATAGGGTTCCGTTTTACCCTTTGGGTACGGAACCCTAAAAACAGCAAGCTGTGTAGGCAGAGCTGATATTTTTTAAATTTAAAAAATATTTAAATATTTTATTTTTAGTTTTTAATTTTTTTATTAATATATGGAACCTTGTACGACATCTAGCGACGAGTGCTGTTACTTTTTCTGTTGATGGGAGTGCAGTGCAGACTCTGCACTGCAGAGTGGCCGGCCATACGTTTTCCCATATGTTTTTTTTTCTAATTGGAACGATTTTGGACCGTTCTTCCTCACCAAGGAACATTTAAATTTCAAATTAAAGGATACAAAACTACAATATGTCAGCTATTAGTGTGTCGATTTTGGAGTTTCTCACTATTACCGTCTAAACGCTAGCTGGATGACATCAGTCTACCCCAAACGGCAATTTTGATGGTAATGTGGCTCCGCTGGCTATCGCAGCTCTGCCAATTAAAAATTATAATTATAAAAAATCCAATACACTCAGTTATTTACTGAGTAACAATAACAATAGCAAACAATTATCTCACGTCTTTCATTTCTAATCTTATTGCACCTCTCCTCTTCCGTCTCTTTATTGTTATTTTTCTAGCACATTTTTTTACATGGATAAACAATAACAAACAGAGTAAGAACAATAACAAGAGAGTACTAAGAGATGTAGGGCGCAGCAAAGCAGCCCGTCTGGGGAAGTACCTCCACCTCACAGAAAACCGCAGCCAACTAACAACTCCCTAGAGGGTTGTTGTGTTCCTACGTGTGAGTGAGGTCACCAGTAAGCTCCTAAGGAGTTGCTGTGTAAGCAGCAGAGGAGGCATCGCGCGAGTGATACTTAATATATTACTAGCGTTAATAGGCTACGGTAATCGCTTTACATCAGTTCATCATCATTACTGAAATACTAAACTTTAATTCCACTCTCGTTGATAATCGGTGATTTTCTTCCCACAGCGAAGAATATACCATTTCCCTCGTACTTGACTTCATATTATGCGTAAATGCGTAACAAAATGTATGAATTCAGGAAAAAAAATAACTATAAAGTAAAACAAATTACATTGAAATCGACTCCTATTCATATCGTTGCTTCAATATTTACTAGCATTGATTTGAAACAAATCTTGTTCACTTTAAAAGTTTAATTTCATAACAATAATAATTTAACAAGACTCTACAAAATGTACATGGGATTATAATTACATAACGTGTTTTGTAATGCTGAATTAAAAATTCGTACGCGGTTAACAGACAATTTCGTAATTTTTTAGGGATCCGTTGTAAACAAGGAACCCTTATAATTTCGCTATATCCGTCTGCCTGTCCGTCCGTCCGTCTGTCCGCGGCCAAGCTCAGAGACGCTTGACACTAGAAAGCTGTAGTTTGGCATGTATATACAATTATACATATTAACTATGCTGACAAAGTGGTAGAATAAATTACCATTTATAATAATAACGTACCTTACTAGTAAAATGGGGATGATTTTTTTTATATACTCCCGCCCCATGGTGTGGGGAGTCGTTAGATAAGTATTTTAAAAACATTGAGGGTTTGGGAACATCACTTTTCGATATAGTGATCTGTTTGCAAATATTTATATTAAAAGTGTAAATTTTTGTTAGTACTCAAGAGTCTGTCCCTGGCAGTGAAACTGTTGTAATTGAAAAGTCATGGTAGTAGTCCATATAGTTAATTTAAAAGGAAGGAAGGAGAAAACTATCATGGCTAAGCAGACTTCAGAGGTTAACGAGTAATAGTCAACAAACTTTTAAAATATATTTTATTTCATGAAAACGTACAAATGCCATAGAATATGACATTGCACTAAGCATTTTGCTTACTAGTTTATAATTTGAATGGCCAAGTAACTTCCTCCCCGCGATACATAGACAAATTCACAGTTCACTTGAATTTCATCCATAATTTTAGTTCCGATATTTTACACTCGATGGCACTGTTACATCGCGCTGTGGTTTCGTTTTCATCAATCTAAGCAAAGCGAAGAAATACGGAACTCTACTCTGTGCGTGATCCGACATGCACTTGGCCGGGTTTTTTTGAAATCAATTAAAACTTAGTTAATTATCAGTAATAACAACGGCTTCAAAAGGTAATGAAATGCATTAAGAATACATGTGCGATAAACTTAGACCGTAGAACTTTTTTTGGTGTCTTAAATTTTATTAATTAATTATACAAATAATTCCTAATATTATTTCTATGTAACTCAAAATCAGAGTTTCATTATACGATATTTTGTTTCCTTGTATGTTATCTTTATTGCCTACCAAAGAATTTTATAGGTTATGTATTCGACATTTATATCGAGGATATCGCGTAAATAATACACGAGGGTAGTTTCTGCCCAATTTTATGCAGGGTCAATAAATACAAGGCGTTGGTTTGATGTGACTTTTATCGGGTCGGATATACTACTTTTTAGGTTTTATTCAGGTTTATTTAAGTAAATAACTTTATTAGTATACCTAATCCTTCGTCTTGCTCAGATTACCGTCCCATTTCTATTCTTCCCTTTTTATCTAAGGTCCTCGAACGCTTGGTTCAGCAGCAGTTAAGTTGTTTCCTGGATAAGCACAAAATTCTTAATCCCTTCCAATCAGGTTTCCGTCCGGGTCATAGCACGACTACCGCACTCTTGAAAATTACCGAGGATATTCGTTATAATATGGATAACGCTGAACTTACGGTATTGGCGTTACTAGACTTCAGTAACGCGTTTAATACCGTCGATTATGACATTCTTTTGGTACGTTTACGTTCGATCAATATATCTCCTTCGGCAATTGAGTGGTTTCGTTCTTATCTGTATGGTCGTCAGCAGCGAGTACGTATTGAGGATACGTTCTCTTCTTGGTGCTCTCCAACTGCTGGTGTGCCTCAGGGTGGCGTGTTGTCTCCTCTTTTATTTGCATTATTCATTAATACCGTCACATCCGAACTTCGCTCCTCCTGCCATCTTTATGCAGACGATTTACAGATTTACACACAAGCTCCATTGTTGGAACTTCCAAATGCCATTTCCTCGATTAATGAAGATCTCTTACGTATATCTGTCTGGAGTAAATCTCATGGTCTCTTGGTCAACCCTTCAAAATCGCAAACAATTATTATAGGTAGTTCTCGTCGCATATCTAAAATTGACTGGAATAATATCCCTTATGTTATATTTGACGGAACACCAATAAAGTTCAGCGATAAAGTGAAAAATTTGGGAATCATTTTTGATAACATAGACCCCAGTATGTGGCGAAAAATTGAGAATCGCTGCCGGAACTGTAAGGCTATGTGGAGAACATTAGTTAGAAATAATTACAAGGTTGTCAAAAGGACACTGGAGTTTAGTTTATACTTCAGAAGTGATGTACGCATAAGACGTATTTTTAAGAACTATTTTCAAAAATAAGTAGCAGAAAGTAACGTCTGTTGAACAAAATTCTTTTGTTGAAAATAAAGTCTAATATCAATGGATTGCTTAGAAATATTGAGGTTGAGACACCTGTACAATTACAATAGTATCTAATATTTTTCCGAAATATGTAAACGTAAGTAACACACGTTTTAAGTATAATTTGTTTAGAATTCATTACTATTATTTTATTTGAAAGATAACTAATACAATTTCCATTATGACTACACAGCATAAATTAATTAAATTTATCGGGTAAAGGTAGTCGGATTTAACTAGAATCGTGTTGCATCTTCATAATCCGACAATCAAAATCGATAATTCCATTTTATAAATGTATATGTATATCTTCACGCCAGGTCCCTTGCGGGGTAGGCAGAGAGAACCAAGCACCATAAGACTATTCCCCGCATTAATTCGTCTCTCCATATCAGCGGTGTACCTTCCATTGCTGCTAAAAGCACTTCCAAGATATACAATCTCATTCACTTGCTCCAACATCAACCGTAATTCTAATGTTCTAGTGTTTTTATTGTATTTTATAAATGCACTTGGAATGGCAAAGCCAGACGATCATTTATGTTGTGATATAAACTCACAAAATAAATGAAATGAAATCTGAATCGTAATGAATCACTAAAATTTCAACAATGTCAAAGATTATATACACTATCGCAAACAGAAATTACACTTAAGCGTGTGCTCGTAAGATCGCCCTCAGCTATGTGTACGTATCATAAGGTGCGAGAGAGCCATCGCAGAGCCACGGCTAGCGCGCGCACTACATCATCACAAGGGATGAACTACGCGAATCGTGCGCCCTATTGTTTAGTTTATTATTACTATGGCTTTCCTAAAAAAACTATATATACGGCTACGAATGTTCGCATTTATTAGAGATAATAATAAGAATTATAGTCCCCGCAGGGCAGCTTGTGGCGAGCTGTTGGTGCGTAACGACACCACGGGTACCCGAGTGCTCCAGAGAGTCGATCAGGACCTTCGTCTCCGGCGTGTCTTTGTCGGTCGGAGTGGAAAGTCAAGAAGGACCGCAGGACTCTCAGCTCTGGCTTACCTTTATTGGCCGTCCAGAGAGGAATCGATAGGGCATATTGCTCTATCAGGTGATATGCACCAGGGGTGTTAAAGGGCATAACGCCGCAAGTAACTTCGGAGAAAGCGCAGCACACCTCGCGACACCCCTGAGTCACTCACACCGGTGTTGCCCCCGGCCGACTTTCTATGGCATTTCAGGGATTCATCCAGTGAGTGGCGAGCCACCGCCTTCTAGGAGTAACACCAAATATGATAGTTACGGCAGGCGTCCGTCCCTCTTCTGCAATAGCCCGGTTCTAATAATACCTCCAAATCTGCCAACTTTTAACCGACATATTTCCAATAGTCCCAATACCTGCCGTGACCTGTTCATTTGTATATTGTCCCATTGATACCCCCTGGAGCGGGTGACGGCGGGTGTACAACATTACATACAGTCTTTACGAAGGGGCCTCTACGCGTTGGATCCTTATCCCCGTGCACGCCTATCAAATGACCGGGACTAATACCCGTGACTGGAAAGAAATAAATTATAATATTACTTCCAAATAAACATTTTCTTTCTAATAGAAAAAAATCGAAAATATCCTGTAACTTTTAATTATTTAATTTAAATTTGTATTACTATTATTAAATATTAAAATTGATTATAAAAGTAACATATCTTTCGTTACACTATTCGTCCTTGCCAAGTTTATGTTACGTAGTTTGCATAATATCTCTAATGTTTGTTTGGTATCAAACCTAGCCCTAAACGCCCAACTGGGTTAAGGTCACCAGCACTCGAACTCTCACGTACAGAGTGCGTTACCGCTCTAATGAATCACCGTGAAGATTACTTTAAAAGATTAATCTTAAGTGGCATGTAAATGATTTTATTATAACTAGTATAGCTACAAGTTTTACAGGAAATAGATCGAGATATTAAAGTCAGGAAACCCGTTCCCATAAATCACAAAGACTGATTACATACACCAGGCTGCAGTCGTCCTCATGAAGTATATCGTAGCCGAAACAGTATTCGCTCATGCAGCCGCTGTCACAGTCCTTACGATAGAAGACGACAGCTAAAGTGGAAACGGGCGCGACTTATTGATCTCGAGGGCAGACAGGCGCGATGTGTTTCAAGTGCTTCGACTTCGACTGATGCAGATAAAGGTGAACCACATGAAAATGTGCCACAGCTGCCACGGGACCGAATGGAATGTCATTAAAAGTATATATGTATATACAGATATGGTCAATTATGTTAGAGACAAGCAACAGTCGTTAACGGCAGGTGCGAATGTACTTCATAGCGATACCGTTCATATAAAATCATTCCGGATTCTGATCCTTGTAGTAAACGTCAACGAGTTGATATTCGATTGAGAAAGGTCAACGAGTGCACTTCTGTTTATGTCTGGGACGAGCGAACGATTATTCATTTCGTCACATATAAATACAATTTTATAGGTAGGTATAACTGGGCGGAGTGGCAAAAAATATATTGAGTACATTTTCTTGCGGTCAGAATTACGGCCAATCCCTGGAGGATATGATATGCCTAAAGAGCCAGTTGAATTATACTACTGCGAAACCAGTGTGACATTCAGAGCAAACGAGCGGTCGACTGTTTAGTTCAAGACAAAAATGAACACTTTTCTGCTTGTATCACCAACTTCTACAATTTTTGATAAGTATTAGAGAGTCGTACACTATAGGAGTAAGTCTGAAAATATGGTTATGCTAATATAAGAACATTACTAGAGGAGACAATTATAGGACTGATGGTTTATTTTATTTTGACTATAAACAAGGCAGTCGTTCCTTAAATACCTTAATCCAATCACTAAATGCTCACAATGCAAAAGTTATAAAATGGAAGATTGTAAGACAGTAACTAAAAATTTCTAATCTATAACACAATGAGTATATAGGCTTCACAGCCAAACTCAAAATACATGACAGTTGTTATGTTTAGTATATCTGCTGTAAATGTATGGATTTTGGTAGCGAAATTTCACTGTCGACCGAGTCTGGGCTCGAACTACTGGATCTTCATTACAATGGTGTCACTTTATTTCGGCAATAAAACAGCGCTGTCCTTTAGCGGAGCATTCTTTGAATTGGTTTTCGAAGATAGGTATATGAACGTACCATTGCCAGTTGGCCAGTCCCTTACTGAGCACACACACATTATCATTGATAAAAATACAGAAAAACTCCAAATTTTAGATTCTGGTAATGAGGTAGCTGTTCCTGTTGGTAATGCCATCGACAGTGATTTGATTAAATACTTTGTTTCCGAATATTCTGGGGTTCACGAGGGCATGTGCAATGAGAGCATACACGGAACCACAGTTTGATGAAATAATATTGATTGAAACCAACACAGTAATTTAATATTTGTGGTAATATACATAAAGTTAAATGTGATTGTATAAACTATCACATTTAACTTTATAGTTGAAAGTAAACCTATTACTGCTATGTGTAGTATGCGCCAGAGATTAATAATTAGTTGTTCGTCTAAAATCTAATTAGTTAATTGTGTTCCGCCGGCTAGCATTGAAGGCACGACTGACAAAGAAAGTGAAATAGATACCAGTTGAGAATGCGCAAGCTATAAAAAATCTATTTTTTTTTTTTAATTTGTCGGCCATTTTGACTATGTTCCCTAAGAGATAGGAACGGTGTTCCTGAACATTCCTATACTACTCGTACTTTTTTTATGCTGAATCCGAATCTGAAGTCAAAATTCCAATATTCGAAAAAATAGCGACAGACAAACGCACGGACAAACGCACAGACAAACATATAGAATTCATATAGGAACGGTGTTCCTGACAAGTGAGGTCACAATAGGAGCCATAATAAGCCTTGCTTTGCTTTCCACTGACACTATCCACGAACGAATCATTTTCGTTGATGAGACGTTCATAAGACGTTAATTTTTCAGTACATAACCATCACACGTACGTTATTGATCCTGTGAAAACTTACTCTTGGCTTCCATTACAATGCACAGGTCGCCATTCTCACACACTGATACCGAAATGGTCATGCTGTACAGTTTTCAGAAACGTTTTCTTCCGGGACTAACGTTAACGTAACTAACTAACGTTGCCCGTCGTGCTTTTCCCAAGAGACTACATCAAGGAGTTCTTTAAAAAAGGCGGTAGTATGTTTACACAAAACCGGCCCTTAGGGCGTTGCTAATATATTAATATATCCTTGCATGTAAATGAATATCAATGTAAATCAAAAATACATTACTTCCTCGTCTTCTTTTCTTTTGTGGCTACGACGTGTATGCTGGCCCAGTATATTTTATGATACATACATATGAAGAATTGTTTGTTTGTTTAAGTGTGCTAATCTCTGTAACTACCAGTCGGATTAAAAAAAAAATTACATTTGCTAGCCCAGTTCTTGAGGAAGGCTATTGGCTATTCAATATTACGATACGACCGTGAGAAAAAAGAAAGAAAGTATGAAAGAGCGGTTCCCACGGGATACCGAAGTATGTGCGTATGAAGTCACGGGGTGCAGCTAGTATGAAAAATTTGAAGGAGTAAAAATGGTAAATACATGAGTTAATAAAACAAACTCGCTCGGTTCGACTCGTATTTGATTGATATTTGTTAATGATCATTATTTGTTTATTATATATAAAATGAAAATGAAAATATAAACCCTATTAAGAATCTTTTTCCTTCATTCAGCCTTTGAATGCCTAATTGGAACTTGGTGAAGTAAAGTAGGTAGTCGACATTTATACTAAATAAAGACGCGAACGAAATAAATGTTGGTTAATAAACAATTTATGTTTTTCTTGAAATATATTTTGTGTGTGTATAAAACAATTAACTTTATGGTAATATAATCCACAGACCAAGCTACACAAATTTCAAAATTCACCGTTACTATAACAACATAAGTTTTGAAGATAGGTTTTTGTATCGTTATATATGCAGTTCTCACAATTTCCTGCATTCTGCACACAGACTCGAGCCTCGGTGTCAAAGTAGCGTTACTAACCACTGAGCTACCAAGCTCGTCGCATCTCGATAATGAGAAATCACCGTGCGAGTTTTAAATTTGTTTTCTAGTAGAGACACTGTATAACAGTTTCAATGATAATGAAAGTTACCTTAATAAGGTAATATTGAAAATGATCTAATAAGAATACTGTTAGTTATTTATTTCTTTAAACGTGCCAACGTACTAGAATATTTAACCCTTCGAAACCCGGGTGGTCGTATACGACCGCGAAATGTATGGAAAAACGTATATAACGGGTTCTGACTGCTCAATCCATCCGTATATAACTCAATGTGTGGTGCATTTACACAAAACCATCCCTCAACGTTCTAAAGTATTGCGGAAGCATTTTCAGCGTACGCTGTAGCCAACGGCGTTTTATCTTTCAAACTCTATCCTTTTTGTTAGGTACCCGCGCGTTCTGAAATAACCAATGCATATAAAATGATTCATGCTCTCAACGTACGCCGCTATGCATATCCCCGCTTAGCCAAGCACATTAATTACAAAACGCAAACTCGATATACCGCAACCTGCTGTTAGTGTTTTTTGAGTTTGTTTTAGTTCATCCGCATACTAATAGTTTCAGTTTTGCTATCTCCGTCACACAAGAGAATTATTCAACATTTGCATGTTAACGGGAGTAGAATGTTTAAAGAAAAACGTTGCTGGGATGTTTATGTAGAAAACTTTCTGCTATTTCTCAGTATAACAACATACCGGTAGGTTTTCACACAACAGAACAAACAAACTGAAGAACAACACATGTTCTGAAACTTGTAATTATAAAACAATGTTTATGGATTGTTTAATATTTTTTTTATACTACGTCGGGATGCATAAACGCATACGGCCCACCTGATGTAAAGCGGATACCGTAGCCTATTAACGCTTGCAATATATGAATTATCACTCCCGCGATGCCTTCTCTGCTGCTTACACAGCAACTCCTTGGGAGCTTACTGGTGACCTCACTCACACGCAGGAACACAAGAACCCTCTATAGGGAGTTGTTATTTAGCTGCGGTTTTCTGTGAGGTGGAGGTACTTCCCCAGACGGGCTGCTGTGGCGTGCCCTACCTCTCTTAAAAATATATTGTAGGGCTGAAAAATAACCAATAGGATGCAAAATGTTTGTTCAAATAATCAGATTTGGGATGTAATTTTCCCGCTACCCTTTAACCGTTAGAACCAGAAGCATAATTATGTCACCTGCATATAGTGTACCTCGCCGACTAGCAAACGAGGTTTGTCTAATGACAGGAAAGTCAAAGAGTTATTTAATCAGAAGTAATCCGGCCGAGCAAGTTTTGTGTTCCTGTGAGTGAGTGGGCACAAGAAAATATCTTACAAGGTACATTTGCAGCGAAGGTAGCAGATTTTGTCAAGGTGTTAACACTTGAGTAGGTGGTACTTGTGTTACAAGCTTTTCTAGGTTTATAGCCAGAAATTTATATACGAGATGGTGAGAATACCTAAGAAGGGTCTGATTTTCCTTTTGTGTTGTCTGATTATCTCTGAGGTCTGACAGCGACCGGTCCATGTCAAAATCAGTATATTCGCCAAGTGCCTAAGCTTAGGCAGCGGACCTAATGGATTAGGAAACGGAGTAAAGTTATTAAGAAGGAAAAGGACGGTCAGTCCTTGGATATGTGATGGTTAATGGACAGTCATAAATCTGGGCTTAAAGAGGCGTGAAAACAAGCCCACCTGCAATCAACAGTTGAAATCGCTAT
The DNA here is from genome assembly GCA_947507595.1 of Pyralis farinalis. Taxonomy (NCBI): domain Eukaryota; kingdom Metazoa; phylum Arthropoda; class Insecta; order Lepidoptera; family Pyralidae; genus Pyralis; species Pyralis farinalis. The sequence continues at coordinate 22,675,676 of OX382270.1, forward strand.
AAAGCCATACTAATTGAAGTCTAACCTAACAGTATTATAAATATGGTAATCCTATGAGTTGTTCGTGGTGATAATGATGGCCCTTCTGGCTAAGCTCAAGACAATTCTGAAAACTTAATCCCAGATTTTCAGAATAGTGAAATAGGGTTGTCAATGTTTTTATTCCAATCAATTGTCAAAGAGGTATATTAAGGAAACCATTATAATACGTTATGTTTACATATTTGCAGCAAGAGGATCACTCACAATATACCTCCCCTGCTGCTTACACCTCCGTTAGAGTTTCATTTTTTACAACACTAAAACAACTATCACTTAAATGTCATTATAAATAGACATATACATAATAGGAGCACAATGAAACCCAAAAATATATACATAATAGAGTATATAAGCTGTATATAATAATACAGAGGTATGTATATCATAGCAGCACAAGAAAACACTAAATAAATATTAGGTAAACTTGGTGAAGGAACACATTCTTTTACATTCATATTTTTCTATATTCGGTGAGTTTGACAAGAACAATCTGCTAACCCATTATCCCTCCGCAAGTTTCATCCATCCCCATCCCGCAGATCCAAAGTAATCTTAAGAAAGTAATTTCACGATGTCACATCATAACAACGTTTACCCTCGTACATTCCCATTTCGGGCATGTTTTCTCATTTCCTTACGTCGCACTAAAAAATCAGTACCTATACACTGGCCTATAAAAATAAACGGGCTCAATTTTCCTCTACGCGATCCCAATAAAAACATTAGTAATCGACGAACCGTGAATTTTTTCTTTCTTATTTTTTTGTACAAGTAGCCAAAAAACATATTATACAATTGTTTTAAATAACAATCAATGGTGGCAAAACTGATCTTAAAATTTGAATGTCTGCACAATAAACAATATGTACTAAAAATCGGCCAAGTGCGAGTCGGACTCGCACACAAAGGGTTCCGTACCATTATCTATAAAAACGGCAAAAAAAAATCACGTTTGTTGTATGGGAGCCCCCCTTGAGCAATCAGAACCCGTTATATACGTTTTTCCATACATTTCGCGGTCGTATACGACCACCCGGGTTTCGAAGGGTTAATTTTTTTTTTTATTTAATTATTTATTCTTAAAGTGAATATATAACTAAATATTTTGTAAATATTTCAAGCGTCTACCTGTTGCCGTTATCAATATCGAGCAAAAACGAGCAAAAAAAAAAAATCACGTTTGTTGTATGGGAGCCCCCTTAAATATTTATTTTATTCTATTTTTTAGTATTTGTTGTTATAGCGGCAACAGAAATTTTTTAAAATTAACATTATCTGTGAAAATTTCAACTGTCTAACTATCACGGTTCACGAGATACAGCCTGGTGACAGACGGACGGACAGCGGAGTCTCGGTAATAGGGTTCCGTATTTATCCTTTGGGTACGGAACCCTAAAAAGCATAGAACTATACGTGGCCCACACACAAATATACGTGAGCCACACTTATGACCCACGAGTTATTATTTTTATACTACGTCGGGAGACATACAAGCATACGACCCACCTGATGTAAAGCGGTTACCGTAGCCTATTTACGCTTGCAACACTTTAAGTATCACTCGCGTGGTGCTACCTCTGCTGTTTACACAGCTACTACTTAGGAGCTTGCAGGTGACCTAACTCACACTCAGGAATACAGCAACTGTCCAGGGAGTTGTTATGTAGATGCAATTTTCTGTGCGTTAATTCCCTAGAGGGCTGCTTTGATGCATTCTACTACTCTGTAAAACCCCAGCCCAAGCCAAATAGACAAGTTCATACACACAAATATTTGTCTTGCGTGAGAATCAAATCCACTAGTATTGGGGATCAAAGTAGCTTTACACATGTATAAGACCCACCTAATTCTAAGCAATACCATTCTCCACAGCCTTTGAAATCTTATGACATTATTCACACTTTTCCGACACTACTCTAAAACCCATAAATAAATAGAGAACGGTAAATTATTATAATAATTCGAGTTTGTACATTTTTTTTATAGCGATGCACCTGGATTATTTCTCAATACAAAAGAGTAATTTTCATAACGTCAGTTGATGAAATTTTACGAAATTTCAAATTATATCACAGCTATAAACTACTTTTTATTGCTACTTGGGATATTAATAAAACAAAAAATAATTGTAGATATTTCTGAACGAATTACTCAGCGTCATCTATGAAAAGACTAAGGAAAATTGTACTATAGGCGTTAGACAACTGATAAACATTATGTAATTTTCAGGAACACCGTTCCTATATGAATATACTACTACATACTACATGTTTGTCCGTGCGTTTGTCCGTGTGATTGTCTGTGCGTTTGTCTGTCGCTTTTTTCAAATGTTATGTTTGTTTATTATGTATTTAAACTGTGTGTGTTGGAAAAATAAATATATATTCTATTCTATTCGAATTTTGACTTCAGATTCGGATTCAGCATAAAAAAGTAGAATAGAAATGTTCAGGAACACCGTTGCTATCTCTTAAGGAACATGGTAAAATGGCCGTCAAATTAAAAAAAAAATGTTATATAATTGACGAGACAGGTGTTCCTCTAGAAATGCAAACTTGCGCATTTTCAACTGTTTTTTTTTTTGTAAATACCTTTATTTTATTTATTATATTCTTCTTCTTCCTAGCTTCATCCTATTTCCCAAGCCATTAGAAGATTAGATGGAGTCGATCACCCTAAACCTAAGTATATGGAGAAGATATAGACTTTTACATATTTAAATAACGACTGCAGTCAGGCCTCCACAATCCAAGGGGAAACCACAATCTTTCTTAGGTTAGGGTCTTGGACGTGCAAGTTTCTCACGATTTTTCCTTCACTGTCGAGCAAGTCTATCTATCTATCTATAACTTCACGCCAAATCCCTTGCGGGGTAGGCAGAGAGAACCGAGCGCCACGTGATTCGATGCTTACATATCTCACTCGCTTCTTTAACATTCATTGCTCTTCTCATGCACACTCGCCGGTTTCTAGGGCTCCTGACATCACCTTCTAATAGAACACGACCAATTTGGTCATGGTAGGTAAGTCTTGGCCTTCCCCTACATCCTTCCACTTTTGCATTATATATCTGCTTCGTCATTCTTTCATCTTGCATTCTTTCTACATGTCCGAACCATCGGAGCATGCCTATTCTTATTTTAACACCGACGCTCTCTTTCAGACCAACTCTGTTTCTAACATCATCATTGCGAATACGGTCTACAAGCCTTACGCCACAAATTTTGCGCAGCGCTCGCATTTCGACCGCGTTTATTCTACTTTCATGCTCTTTCTGCTATACCCAGCTCTCGCTTCCATAAGTTAGCGTTGGGACCAACACTGCATTGTGTATAGCGAGTTGTGCCTTCTGGCTCAGGATTTTACTGCTAAGAAGTTTTCCCAACGCTCCATTCACACTATTCCCAGCACTCACTCGTCTTTCCACATCTGGGGTGTACCTTCCATCCCTGCTGAAAGCGCATCCTAGATATACAAACTCATCCACTTGTTCCAACACTTCATCATCAATCGTAATCCTTGCATTAGTTCTGGATTCTTCTCGAGCAAGTGATAATTACAAATATGTCCATAAATCCAAGACACGAATTTAGTGGTACATGCCCACACCAGGATTCTAACCACGGACCTTATAGATTAATAGGCTGGTTCTTTATCCACTATGCTACTGTAACTATCGTCATGTGATCACCATTAAATAAACATTTATTTAAAATAGTATAATACTTGAAGATTTAGAATTCCGTATCAAAAGGGTACCAACCCTGTTATTAACTTTTATGTGAGTAAGGCGGTTATTAGCGAAACAATTTTTACCTTGCAAAAGTGTACCATCCGTTCTATTTATAACATGGACTCCAGGGAATCACTTAGGGAACTGGTTAAAGAAATAAGTGTCTTCAATCTTTACTCTCAGTAGGTATATGTATAAAAACCTACGCTCGTAAGAATATAAATTGGTTTTCAAAATTCAGTAAAAATCTTAAAAGAACGAATTAATTGTGTATGTCAATACGAGTTTACCCTTTAAGGAGAACTTTTTACGTTATAATATTAATATGCATAACAGCGGATGGCAGAAACTTAGTTTCGCAGAAAATCGTTTGCGCTCCTGCACTAATTTATCATACACCCAAAACTCAGAATAGTGTAAATCACAATTATCTTTAGACATATATTTCAAATTCATAATAATTAAAAAGTAGAACATTTATATCGAAAGTTATTGCGAAAGTTCACAGTCTGAATCGTCTTTTGGCATACATTTCATATACATATATATAGTCATTAAAAGGCAGAACTATCGTATTTCAGAAAGTTCAAAGTTTACAGCCACCTTTTGGCATAAGTCATCTTTTCGCATTTCTACCATTTCTGGTAGATTTAAATTAAAATTAACCCTTTTTTTACTTTGCTTCTGCGTGGTTATAAAAAAAACCTAACTCGAAGGTTAACATGTCGGATCTGGGTGGACATTTCCGCTCGCTCGCTTTGACACGATTTTTTCGAATGAGAAAATATTCTTATTTTACTTCGAATTTGATAAGTTATAAAAAATCTGCCATTTTCGTAGTCGGCAAATTTAAGTTTGCCAATTACAACAAACATAAAAATTCTAAAATTACTCTTATGAACAAACAGACTGACGTAAATAATTCCCCACTATTAAATATCTTTTCGCTCACACCATCCACCCCCACCCTCAATTGATAAGGGATGGCACTGCGATGGATTTGTCACTTGTACATGTTATTCTTACGATTAACGTCTACAACGCCTGATGATCCCTCGTGGAGAGCCGAAACACGTGTCGCAGCGACGACCACGCCAGTCGTGACAGCGACAGTGGTGGGGGCATGCGGTTTCTGTTCCAGTTGCCGGGCGACCGCAGCAGCCGAGGCAGATACTACCGGAGCAGCCATGGCAGCGTTGGCATGTTGCATCTGAACTACTATTGGTGGCGGAAGCACACAAAGCAGGTTAGATCAAATTGCATGTAAATTTGACTTTCGCAAAATAACGCCTTAATATATTAACTAAAAAAATCATCTTAAGAGTATTAAAAGGTTAATAATTTAATTCCATATATACAATAAGATATCCTTGACTTTTTTAATATTATCAAGCTATCTCTACTCCTCTCTCTCTCTCTACTGCTTTCTATACTTAATAGTTATAATTCACCCTAAAACTTGTATCACTAAATAAAGTACCGCTTACCACATTTGCTAAAGCAACGTAATCTCCTTTGACGAAAATCTAATCGAATTTGCCGCTGCGCTAAAATATCATTTACTTCACTGAAATTCCAAACGGATTTAACATTTATAATCACTTTCAGCAGCTTGTAGCGAAATGTACTTGTAATTTCAACGTGTGCAAACATGTACCTACTAACATCTAGCAGCTGATTACAAATTCGTGCCGCGTAAATGTTGCACAAAGAAAATGTATACGTTCAAATTTCGTCGGTGCCAAAAGCGATGTCAAACAGCTGTGATAGTGAGCGAATGCCGGAACATCAAAGGACATTATGCGGACTCTTATTTAGGACACTTGGGTACCGTTTACGCTACAACTGCCAAGGTACTTTATTCAAATGGAATGGTTGAAGAGATTGCTTCAAGTAATAAACACTGGCGTATATGGCCTTTCGCAATCATGAGACGAGGCGCTATAGCGCTGTATCGTTGGCGGTGGAAATACGGAAACTTCTTCTTCACGCTTTGTTTGAAGGATCCCATGTTGTAGGAAGGAGGAAACACATGTGCAGGCAAGGCGTTCTACTTTTTAATAGTTCGACAGAGATAGAAGTTGCCGAACTTTTTAGTACGAGAACTAATGTTCTCAACAGTGGAATGATGACATCGCAAGCCTGCACGTATGGTTCTATGACGGAAGGGAGAGGGTGGGATAAGGGAAAATAGTTCTTCAGAGCATTCACCATGGTACAGGCGGTAAAATGTACTTATGGATCGTATGTCGCTACGAAGTTGCAGAGGTTTGTTTGTTTGTTTATAAAACTTTATTGTATAATTTAACATTCAAAATACATAACAATAATAATACAAAAAAAAAAAAAACTTAATCTAAATTATACAATGGCGGACTTATCCCAATAGGGATCTCTTCCAGTCAACCATGAATGCTTGAAAAGGAATTAAATTAATAGGATTGGTGCAATTTACGCACAATACACACTTCACGCTCAACACAAAATACCCAAACACACAGTATATATACGCGTTAAAAAGTAGATGCTAATTTAAATATCAGAAGTAGAGTCGTAATGTTTCTTCACTTGTGATTTAAAGGAGTTATAAGATTGGGATAACTTCACACTGGTTGGGAGTGCGTTCCAGAGACGTACGGCTTGAACCGTAAAGGATTTGGAAAAACATTGGGAATTATGGGCAGGGATTTCTAAAAATAGATCGTTTCTAGGTCGAAGTCGGGTATCCATTACACGAAACTTGAAACACTCGTGGAGATATTTTGGAGCCGTAGGACTAAAAAGTATATGGAAAAGAAAAGATAGGGTATGAAGATTTCTACGGAGCCTAATGGGTAACAGATTAAGCTTTTTGCGATATTCAGAAATATGATCGAATTTCCGTAGACCAAAAACATATCTAATGCACATATTCTAAATACGCTCCAATTTGTCCAGAAGGTCTTCCGTAGGATCCAAATACACCACATCTCCATAATCTAGTAGAGGGAGAAGGAGGGAATTTACCAACAAGGTTTTGGTACTGACAGGCAGGAAGTTTTGAAGCCTTCTCAAGGAATGTAGCGAAGAGTAGATCTTACGGCTGACTTCACTGATCTGAGGAGCCCAGGACAAAGTTTGATCAAAGACAATACCCAGATTTTTAACTGTCGAGGAATATGTAATGACATTGTCACAAAAAATAACACTTGGGCACATGCCATTTGATAACCGGGAGATGTAATAGGGGCTTCCAATAATTATTGCCTTTGATTTAGAAGGGTTAATTTTCAACCCGAAGTTATTAGTCCATTGGGCAATCGCAGAGAGATCCTTATTAATAATATTTACAGCACTGCTGAAATCGTCGAGCGAAGCAGCCGTATAGATCTGAAAATCATCTGCGTAAAGATGATACGAAGAGAGAAGATTAGAAGTAATATCATTGATGAAGATAGAAAAAAGAATAGGAGACAACACTCCCCCCTGAGGTACTCCAGCCATAAGCTTACACCAGTCCGATCTAGAGTCGTCAATTTTAACAATTTGCCGGCGACCAGTTAAATATGACTTAAGCCACGCCAAAGCTATTGGTGAAGGATTTAGGGCACGTAATTTAGCCAGCATAATGTCAAAATCAACGGAGTTAAAAGCGCTTGTAAAATCAAGTAAAACCAATAGAGTTAATTTCTGATTTTCGGTATTATATCTGATATCATCGGTAACTCTGACAAGCGCTGAGACAGTACTGTGTCCTGGACGAAATCCGGACTGATTTTCACTCAGGAGATTATGTTTTCGGAGGTGAGTAGTTAGGCGCTGATGCACAAAGTGCTCCAACATCTTAGAAAGAAAAGGCAAAATAGATATAGGACGATAGTCTGAGAAAGAAGAAGGCTTCGGATTTTTGGGAAGTGGAATTACATGGGCGTCTTTCCATATTGATGGAAAGACTCCAGAAGTAAGAGAGCAATTAAATATGTGTGCGAGAAAAGGAGCAATAGTCTCCTTTATTGGGTCGATCATGCTGAGGCCGATATCATCATTTCCAACAGCTTTAGATTTAATACTCCCGATCAATTTAATAACTTCATCTGATGTTATCTCACCAAGTTCAAACAAAGCAGTGTATTGTGGTGTTGCCGCATTTAGTAGCGATAAAGTGGACGACTTTCTAATGGTTCTAGGTATTCTGTGACCTCTTCGTCGTCGATTATGCGGATAGCCCGTCGCTGCAACCTGTCGAGAGCCTCGAGAATATACTGTGCGGAGCCGTCCCAGAGATGCGAGCAATACTCCACGCAGGCCCGAACTTGAGTCTTATAAAGAAGACAAAGTTGGTCCGGCGTGAAGAACCGGCGCACCCTGTTCAGGACTCCGAGTTTCTTTGAAGCTGTTAAAATGAGGTTCTCGATGTAATTTCGTTGGTTTAGGTCGCAACAAATATCCATGCCTAGCATATTCAGGCTATCGCGCATATTGAGGGTAGCGCCCTGAAGACTGGGAGTCGGGTGAAATGGGGACATTTTTGTTGTGAACGCGCACACCTGAGTTTTCTTGGCATTAAACTGAACCAGGTTATTGGAACCCCATTTACAAACGAGGTCCAAAACCCGATTAAGCTCAACGACAAGACTCTCACGCCTCTCACCGATTTCTGCCCGACCAGCACTAGGCCGCCCGAAATATCGCCCATGGACCGTACTGTCATCTGCATAGCAATGAATATTACCAAGTAGCAGCATGTCATTGATATGCAGAAGAAAGAGGGTGGGCGATAGAACGGAGCCCTGTGGGACACCGGCATTCACTGACATAACCGCGAAGCGCGTCCATCTGCAAGGACGCGGATTCTACGCTCATGCAGGAAGCCAGCAATCCACTTACAAAGCTGCAGGGGCAGACCGTATGCCGGAAGTTTGGAGAGAAGTGCTTTATGCCAAACCCGATCAAATGCCTTGGCGATATCTAGGCTGACTGCCATAGATTCATCATGTTTATCAATTGCCTCCCCCCAGAGGTGCGTCACATACGCTAGAAGATCACCCGTCGATCGTTTCGGTCTAAAGCCATATTGACGATCGTTAATTAAGGAGTGATCTTCTAGGTAACGGATCAACTGTTTGTTAAGGATTTGTTCCATGACTTTGCAGAACTTAGTTTTCCTGATAATTTTTCAATTGGTGGACCCCATTGTAGTTTGGAGTCAATTGTTATACCCAAGAACACAGTTGTCTCCACAGGGGCTAAATTAGTTCCATTAACATGTACATTGGTAGCCACCTGTCTTACATTAGGTATTGAGAACTTAATTACTTTAGTCTTTTTATCATTTAAAAGCAGATTATTAACACTAAACCAATGAATAACTTTAGAGAGAGCATTGTTAACTTCGTCATAATTACCTAACCGTCTATTAACTTTGAATGTCAAAGAGGTATCATCCGCAAACAATACATAATAAGGTAAATCATTTATATATACTAAAAATGTGAGTTGTACGCGAACCAAGGCACGTGGCGAGCGGTGATCTCTGCCTACCTTACAAGGGCATAAAGGCTTGAAGATATAGATAGACATGTAACAGCTTTTAAGTTATTTTCAAAGTGTTCAAAATTTTACTGTTCCTATCCAAAGTTTGTCAGCTGAAAAACTGTGAAAAATAATAAATTACTAAGAAAGACTATAACAGCCATCGTATTTTAATGGATCTCGCAATTAGGGACGCCCTACTCTCTACCCGTCAGTATATCACGGAACTCTAGATATTAATGATTTTTAGACATGAAATTTAAATATTTTGTAAATTAATGGGCTAAAACAGAACATTCGTTTAGAAATTCAATTGTAGTAACTTTCATACATTCATGAAAGGACCAGTATTTTCTTCTCCTTTTTTAATTGTGGCATGTGTCTGGTGCAGACTCAGATCAGGCAACCAGGGGCTTGCAGGCTATCATAGTTTGTAACTCATTAAGGAAAATATAAAGATAACTCGGTAAACAATTACCAAAATACAATATTGTATTATCTCGCCATGGGTTCTTACGTTGCAAGTACCCATGGCAACAACCAACACGAATCTGTAACATAGCGATATACAATTCACACAAGGCCAGTTTTTTTTTTATACGCTATTACTATTATATATAATACAGTTTTTTTAAATGAATCCTGCGCGTCATACTTACACAAGATTGATCGCACTTTTTAACAGCTAATCACAAACTCGTATTGAGTTGGCAACGCGCAACGGCAACGGACTCAAAGACAGTGAAGTCCACAGATAGTTGGCGCGAAGTTACACGCGTGACTGGCATTTTCTGTGCAATTCTGCACTGCGCCCTCGGCATGTCTGCAACTTGGCCGTTTAAGTTTGAATCAAACAAAGTTGCATTCTAAGCGCACGCTTGTACGAGCCCGAGATGGAGAGTAGCTAAAATATTGCAGCGGACATTACATATGAGGGTCGTAAGCAAAACGACAGGGCACATTTGTTTATGCTGACTTTGAAATTGAAGTGGAGTAACATGTGTGCTCTCTTGCAGTGTAGAAGATTGCTTTATAAATAAGATAAGTACTGTGAGGATAATATGGATGTGTGGGAATAGTGACACAATTTATTTATAACTCTGTTCTACTTTCAGTTTCGCGTGTCCAGACTACTTATAACTTTATCAGTGAGTCATAGAGAAAGACATATGGTATTTAAATTAAAGAAATCTAGGTCCCAGATTGCCTTTATTGCCTTTATACCAATATTATTATTTTAGCGGTGTAAAGCAGTGTAAAAGGTAATAAACAATAACCGACAAAAACTAGTTTAAAAATTGAATTCTCCAACAGATGCTGGTATTTATTAAATAAATCAATTTAATTACTTATTTTTTATGGGAGTTGTAATGTAAAATGGAGCTATTTTTTGCTCACACTGGCATATAAAGTGTCATCGTTTAGACTTCATCGAGTAGAAATATATATATATTTATTTAAAAAAAAAATTGTGTATCGCCATATTCGTCACTTTCAGACCATTTTTATGTAAATAGCTATAATATTGCAGCGGACATTACATATGCGGGTCGTAAGCAAAAGTTTCTAAAATTAAACTACGAGTGTTAGAACTTTACAATTTCTTTATACCATGCTTCACATACGGTACAAATAACAAATACTGACAGTACCGCCTTATGATATAGTTTATTTTTTATTGAACTATTTAAAAGAAACATATTGTTTTAAATAATTAACGGTAGTATAAGAACATTTCCTGTGCATGTCCCAAACGTACGTACGGACGTGCTTATGCAAACTAGATTCTACTGACAAATGAGTCAAAATGAGATAAGTGACTAGAAAGACTTAAAAATGCACCTTCTAACAGCCCTGTAAAAACAAAGATACCACCCCTAGCCATGTAGCTACCATGTATTCATGCCATGTGGTAACGGGAAAAACTGTTAATCTAAGTTGTACAAAAATATAAAAAGGATTCGTGTCATGATACCACGTAAAATTTATATTTTTATCTTTCAAAAGCGTCCATATAATGTGGATCTCGTTTGAGTAATAAAATATCCGTTAGACAATACTTTTACAAAGATCCATAATTACTTGGTTCCATGTTAAATTTATTTTATAACCATCAGTACGATATCACGTGCTTGGATCTCGTAGGTGTAATTCAATTAAAAAAAACACGTAACACCATTATATATTTTAGGTGCCTACTTTCTAAAAACTTATTATGAATTATTGCTAATATTTTACTCGTTGTCTAAGGTAAATAATGTTATTACTAATGGTTATAATTTAGAGGGGGTGCCAGAAGCGTGCTCGTTCGCAAACCCTGCCAATCAATCAGATTGTAATTCTGGCCCGAAATCTCACCGACCTGCGGATTAGGACGTACCCCGGTGGCGACGCGCACAGATCCGCCCCCCACGAACAAACCTCCATGACAGCCGTTGGCATATCTGTTTAGTTTTGTACACGAGTGATTTGTTTGACCGCGCTCGTTGAGATAGAATCTCTGCGCGCCAGTATTATATCCGAGGTCTGCGGTAGTGGTGGTGCGGCGCACTCGCGCAGCGCGCAGTAGGTCATCGCGCAGACTGCGGCGCGCCAACCGCACCACAACGCGGCGGCATTAAGCGCGAGCGACCATCGCCGGCGCTCGACGTAGGAGGTGTGGGCGCGCCGACGCTCCGCAAACACTATGTCTCTCTCTTCCAATGGTGATCCTATTTTTGGAGCTATAAGTGTAACCGTATGTATGAGCTTTTCGCTCTTACCCTCTGGAAGGTTGGAGATTTCAAAATCGGAAGATAGCATCTCCTGGTCCCTATCGCCGAGTTCGCGCTTGAGTTGGACGATGGTTCGTTCGAGCTCTGCATGTTTTTTACATTCCGCGGGCTCTGCGGAACGAGACTCCAGCACCCCTATATGTGATTCCAGGTTGTCGATCCGTTTGTTCGTGTTTTCAACTGACACTTGCAACCTGTCGAAGTCTTCTCTAATCAGTGCCAAGTTAGCGTTGAGAGCGCGCAACTCGTCTCTGACCTCGCTTAATTTTTAAGAGACCTCGGTAAATTTTAACGAGCTCGGTGACTCAGTCGTGAATGACGCGACTTTGACACCAACGCTCGTGGGTTCGATTCCCACACAAGGCAAACATTTGTGTGCATGAACATGTCTGTTTGTCTTGGTCTAGGTATTTTCTATGTATAATAAGTATGTATTTACAAAAAAAAAATGTATTTACGTATGTTTATCAGTTGTGTAGTACCCATAACACAAGCTTCGCTTACTTTGGGCTAGATGGCGCTGTGTAATTTGTCCGACAATATTTTAAAAAAAAATTCAGCCCGCGGTACGGGTGAGGCAAACGCAGGTCCTTCGCCAACAGATCCGGCACCCTGTGACCGAGATGCGATCGTCCTGTCTACATTATCCCCGCTTGTCCCTTTCACGGGGTGGCCGATTTATCCCCTTTAGGAATTTTAATTTTGCAGGCTGGGCATAGCCAATCGGCAACTATCTCAGCAGAGCCAGGAATGTTTACGCATGACCTGTGGTACGATGTGGAGCACCTCGAGCATCTAGCGGCAGAAGCCGGAAACACGAACTTTCCGCAACCATTGCAATTTATCATTTTGTTAATGGTACAGCACGTCGCTAGATGGCGTTATAATTAATTGAGTAGCGCAAGATTGCTCCAACAAGTATGCTGCGCAACTGATCAGTGTAACCGCAACCGCAAATAACTGAAAACCAGATGATACTTTTTGTTTCACTAAAAAAACCACGTAAACACACTTGATTAAAGTCACCAACACTCACACAGTGTAGTTTACTCAGAAGCTATGCTTTAACCGTGATGAGAGTGGGATTAGCTACTTAAGTTATTTTTTAAATTCAAATATGTAAGACGGCCAGTGCGTATGCAAGCACGTCCGTGACGTTACTTCTATAGGTAGTTATAGCATATTTTTTGTTAATCTATTTCTTGTTTCTTTTATGTGCATGTAGAGTTGTAGACCTATCACGAGTCTGTCTCTACCCTTATCTGGCATTTACAATATTTTCCAGCGCAGATATTATTCACACTATGTTATCGATTTCTTGTCAAGTTAATTACCACCGTTAGTTATATTTTTTTAAATAGTTCTGTACAAAACAAACTACATTATGAGGCGACGTGGTCAGTATTTTTTGATAAAGTATATAGAGCATTGTATACATAAATTGCTAGATCCGAACTTATTTAATTTTTTGAGACAGACCCGTAACAAAAATAAAAAAAATAAAAATGACAACTTTGGAGGTCAATATTGATACTTCATTTTTAAAGATAAAAAAATATATTTGTTCTCGAAGAACTCTAAAATCAAATTCCGTACAATATATTCAAATTGTCGATTTGCTCATTTCATGTACGAGTTATGAACCTGCGACATACTGTCGTAAAGAAAGACAGACAGTAGAATAACTAAAATAGTATTCCGTTTACCCTTTAGGTGCTTAAGATAAAAGAGATCTATTGTGTACATATATGCAACGTCGGGAATCACACATACGGCCCACCTGATGTAAAATAATTACGTAACCGACGAACGCTTGCAGCACATTAAATATTAATCGCACGATGCCACCTCTGCTGTTAACACAGCAATTTCATAAGAGCTTACTCGGTTGCCTCACTTACTTGCAGGAGCACAACAACCCTCCCGGGACTTGTTGCGGGATTGTAGTTTTCTGAAAGGTAGACGTAATTCTCGATATGCTAGGGTAATGAAAAAAAAATGTGTCGTATCAAATATGAATTGAAAAAAATACTAATTACTACTAATAAATTACGTCTTTAATTTAATATTCTGTTCTGAGTCAATATTCTGCATATAACGTTCAAATTTCCTTTATGTTTATGAGCTAGAGACCGTAACGCACGGACGTGTGGATAGATAGATTGGGTTGTTTAGTAATATTCTTATTTTGCACTGACACAGAGGCCTGAAAGTAAAATGTTCATTCAGCCATATGCACTACGAACCTGTTGCCATAGCCTAGGAACCCTCATTAGAGAAGAAAATCGCACGCACGTTGCTTACCCCAACGTAACAATGACAACTTCGTAGGCGATTGTTGATAACCTAACTCAGTCGCAACAATAACCCTCCAGGGAGTTGGCAACCCACATCTGTGAGAAGGAAGTACTTCTCCAGACGGGCTATTTCTTTGCGTCTTACCTCTCTATTGACAGAGCCACGTTTCTTAATTGGCAGGGTATACCATGTGCAGGTGAGATCGGTTTTGGTGGTAATGACAGTGAGCCGCTTATACTCCATATTCATTTTAATATAAATATTAATAAAGTATTTAATATACCTACATTTAGTTTGTAGGTTAACAAAAGTATGTTCCCCATTATACCTTTCGCACAACGATCTGTTCCTCTAAAAACAAAGCCGCTCTGATCTGAGTACTTACACTGAATGCCAGTTTCGTCTTTCAGTGCCGATCTTTAAAGCTTCTGGCCGGTGAAGTAATTTTCTTACATTTCGCCTTGTCTCTTTGTTCCCACTTTAATGGCTCTGTAAGGGCGCGTCGCATTACGTTCCCTGCGAGACTGCATCGGATGCTCTTTGAAGTAGGTACTCGGGCATTCAAAGGAAATTTATATGAATTTTAGTATTTCTGTTTTAGTTTACTAATTCATTCGTGTTTGCATGTAGTTGGTGTACGATTAACTTTTGTTAGACTACGTAAGGTAGCCAATAATATCTGTCTGTGGATACTATTTTCATATTTTGTCTCGTCGATCCTAGTTGCTTTTATAGGTGATTCTCGTTCGAGGTAGGGCACAGCTCGACTAGGGAAGTACCTCCAATTCACAGTAAACTGTAGTCAAATAACAACTCCCTAAAAGGTTGTCGTTTTCCTGCAAGTGAGTGAGGTTACCTGTAAGCTCCTCAGAAGTTAAGGTTTTAGCAGCGATGGTGGCAATGCGCGAATATTTCCTGCATTACAACAACTACTACTAAACCCAAAACTCCATACCTAACCAATATTGAAGCAACGTGAAAGTAAAGTAAAAGAAAAAGTAGCATTCAATAGATATCCAAGAATATAACACTTACCGGAAAATTCAGTCTCTAGTAAAGTCTATTTTAACAAGACCTTACTCGCTTAGATACTGCGAATAGGATGAAATTTCTACAAGTCAACGTAACAACTATCAAGTCATCCAATATCGCCAAGGGACGCGAAACTTCTAAAGTCAAACGCCGCATATTCGGAATTTCTGACTTGTACGTAAACATGTAAACATCATGTTACAATATAAGTTAGCGGTTCCAGAAAATTCCGAAACCGATTTGATGTGTGTTTATTTAGACAGCTCCGGAATAGAGTTAGGAACTTCATCGCTCTATCGCTGAAACTTTGATGAGGTGAAAGTTAGAATGCGCAATAATCCTCTTTACCTATTTCCCGCCTTGTTATTTTCTGCTCTGTTATTTTACGTGTGGTGAACCGTAATATTTATTGGAAACCGAGATTGCGAATGAAGCGATGTTATATAATTAATTAAAAATGTATGTTAGAC
Source organism: Pyralis farinalis (assembly GCA_947507595.1). Classification (NCBI taxonomy): domain Eukaryota; kingdom Metazoa; phylum Arthropoda; class Insecta; order Lepidoptera; family Pyralidae; genus Pyralis; species Pyralis farinalis. The sequence continues at coordinate 22,691,536 of OX382270.1, forward strand.
GATATATTTATTACCCATAAAATACAGGCGACAGATATGTGCTCTCCTAGTATTGTTGATATGTGTGGGTGACGGTGATCACTTAGTACCAAACAGTAATTGCATTAATAAGACAAATTTTCCATTATCAAACCTACAACTGTAACAGGACTTTTTTATCTCTTATCACAATTTTACTGTACTTACTCGTAAGTGCGTTGTCTACTTGCTAACATACCTATGTACAGCTTGACTAATAGTGAGACTAGAGAATGCAGGAAAGCAAGACGGAAAAATAAAAAAAGATTTTTTATTATATTCAGCTCATTACGCGCTTTTAAAATCAAATAATATGGCGCTGTTATGTGACATTGATGTTGCATTATTATATAGAACTTAGTGTGCTCAGTAGATTGCTTCGCACTGTACTACTTACTTCAGGTGTAAGTTTTATGCTACACAAGTCGCAAGCCAAGTACATGAAATGTTGCTGTCTTTTTGACTGTCGGTTGTGACGCGAACATTAGGATACATTAGGAGCTTAGGCTTTGTGACTCGGTTCAGAACATTTACAGAGCTGTTTGATAGATTCTTGCACAATCGCGTCGCTTGCTATAAGGATTTATTCCTAATATTTTGGAACCAATATGGTAGCTTACTGTGCTATTACAAAGAGGCATTCTTCCGCGCAGCCTTAGACCGTGTAATGAACGTTTTCTCAAGTTTAAACTTTGTTAAAGTGTTTATTTTTTTCAAATGACAGAGATTTTTACAGAGTCAGTAATGCTTGAACGATTCCTATATGTGGTAACTGGTAACTTATCATCAAGCCGTAGGCCGCACGCGCGCTGATGTATATAAATAAATAAGTTCGAAGACATTTTCTGTAAACTTTTCTATTTCTCGGCATTTACGGCTCCGTCGAGTTTACTATTCGTTACACAACCTCACTAATTCCTCACTTATCGCGACCTGTCGGGTCAGGCTTAAATAAAGAAACCGTTTTATTTAACGGTGAAACTAAAGCTTACTGTAAGTAGTTACGAACTATGTACGTGTGCACCGCCCCTAAGCACGGCTTAGCGTCAATTTAGGTAAACTATTTATTCTACAATGGTTTTAAAAGGGAATTTCTTCTTTTTATATAAAGTAAGTTTTCGTGAATTTTATTTCACTAGTTTTATCGTATTTGGAATGGAATAACGTATTTATATAAATATGAAATTGGATTCAATATATTTTGTAGAATATATTTAGAGGTAAGATTGGAACTTCGGGTATTCAATAAGTTAGGCTAAGCTGGCTGAGAATCAACATTTTCTACGTATCTAGTGTCTTGTCACCAAGCCCCGTGCGGGATAGGCAAGGGGCACCAATCAACGCATAACTCGGTTCTCGCACACTGCGTTACATTACATTACATTCACAGCTCTTTTCATGTATACTCGCCGATTTCTAGTACTCAAAATCAAAATTCATATTGATTTTTTATTATACGTCCGCATACAATCATACGAGCAGCCTGATATTATTGAATATTATTATTAAATAATATTATGTAAATAATATAATTTACTATTAATTATTGCCCACAGTTTTACTCATTAAGAATTTATAATTCTTAAACAGCTCAATAGATTATACAATTTTAAGGTTTTATGTTATCATGACATGCAAGAATACGGGGTGTTGAATTTGGAGATAAAAAAGAAAAGCCTTATACCCTTTCTGTGAAGTTATGTTTTTATATAGTACCTGGGTGACCGAGCTTCTTACGTTTTTACGTGTTTTTTGTTTTGTGTCTTCACGTGTTACATTTTTACGTGTATAATCACATGTTTTTTTTTCAGGAACAACTCCTGTATATATTAACTTAAAAGGATACCTTATCTAAATATAAAATTTAATCCAAATTGTTAAAGTTGCTTCCGATATACACTAACTATATTTATATACTAGTGGCCCCAACAGAAGTTACCTAGCCATAAATAAAAACTCCTAGAATCCGATTACAGGGCAACCTGTCAGATTCAATTGTTAACCTAAACAATTCAAATACACGTAAACAATTTCATCTAAATCGGTTCAGCACTGACAGTAGGTCAGTGACATTCATACGTATAGAAGAATTTTATATATATAAAGATATACAAGAATTACTCGATTAAAGTATTAGGATATGATTAGTTTTGGTGTCGTTAAATAGTAGCTTAATTCATTTTTTAATTATAGAATCCTCTTCTTCTTCTCTTTATTTTGTTGTAAGCATTCATTTACCAACCTATTTTAACCATGTTATAATTCGTATAATCATATCGATAAAACCATATACAGTACCGGTATAGTGCTATCTATCTAATAAGTAATGTACTAATAAATAGGAAAAGCAGTCTGCTAGTATACAAGGACTGCGTACAAGGGGAAGTGGTAGCCCGATGGATAAAGAACCGCGCTATTGAATATCAACTGCCTCTCGGTTCTGATCGTGACATGTACCGCTAAATTCGTGTTTTCGAATTTATGTACATATATAATTACCAAAAGACATCATTTTTATCGCCATAAATATTAAAAATACGTTCTCCTCCATGGGTCCATCCATCCATCCATCTGTATACATAAAACTCACATTATCTTTTATCATTGTATGATCTAACGTAAGAGAGGTCTGATTTTCTCTCTAGGTTGTAGAATCTGATGACAATCGCTCCAAGTTAAAGTCAGTATCTTCCGCAAATCCTTAGACTCAGGTAGCGGACTCCGGCAATCCTAACAGATTAAGAACCGCTAAGAAGAAGAAGTCTGTTAAACATAATTCGCTGTACCATCAAACCGTTAGCGAAATAATAATGGATAAAATATTAAGATCAAAATTATTCAATTGTTTTGGACAAATAAAAAATAATGTAATATTGAGAAACAGAACAGGGTAATAAATAATTTTGATGTCCATATGGATTGTGTGTCCCCATAAATGGTATATTAGTTAATGGTATGAAAGCAAATATGAGGTCTGAATCAACATCGAAGGGACCAGAATGAGGAAAAACAACAACTTTCATATAGATGCTATCAGTAAAACTCTACCTACTCGTGAGAATCTTTATTTATATAGTGTAGCTAGATTCTGCCCGCGACTTTACCCGCATGACGCTCTCATTATGGTAACAACAATAAGCAGCACATATATTACGAATTATATTATAGCCTACGCAAGTTCTAAACCTGTTACTTGTCGGTTCTTATTTTATTATTCCGAAAATTTGGCTTGCTGGTAGAAACTAGCCATCGAACATAATAATTCGTATATGAGAACTAGCCAAGTCAGACCTTAGGCTACAATATATTATCCTAAGTTATAAGAAGAAATGATATTTTATGTTGTTATAAATAAATTTCACGACTAACCATCGAACTTGGAACCCATTTAGATCTCACTTCTTTTGTCGTTGAAGTCAACAACCAAGGCATATATCATAATGTTGAACTTGGCTCTCATTTCACATTTATGTTTTTGATGGGATTGCTTTAACAGTAAGTACAGAAACCGCACCTCGCAGAAAACCGCAGCCCAATAACAACTCCCTGGAAGGTTTTGTGTTTCTGCGACTGAGTAAGGTTACTAGTAAGCTTCTGAGGAATTACTGTGTTATCTACAGGGGTGACAATACGAGTAACGTCTTCATGTATTGTAAACGTTGTAAACGTTCATAGACTCACCGCTTACGTCAGACGTGCCGTATGCTTGCGAGTTACCCAACGTAGTATAAAAAAATACATAAAGCACAATCGTCCGAATGAACGATCAGTGGGAAATGAAGAGATTTTCAAGCTTATGCATGTCAACGAAATATCAATTTCATATTTTAGGGCACTTTCTAAAACTTCGCCTAAAACGACAAGTTAAATAAAAACACCTGTATTATCAAGAAGGTCGCTAAAATAAATCAAACAAGCCCTATCCATGAAAATTGCCTATATCATACCACATTACTATATTTTTAACTGAATTACACTCAATCGTAAAGTTACACAATGATACAATAATCAAAGTGGTTGCAATTCGATTCCTTACGTTATTACAAGTTACAAACGGGCCGACCTAATAAAAGCACGTTAAAATAGTAATTGAAAAGCACCTTAGTAAATTCTGCTATTGAACAAGCAAAACCGAACAAAAAGAATTAGTAACACTACATTGATCACTCGGTAGATAAACAAGTCCCCTGAATATACCCATCAATGGCAGAATCAAAACAAAATAAATTCTCTTAAAGGCGCCCAGATCTTATTTATGCCCGTCTTAATTTGTCTGATGGACTGTATCGAGCGAGATACATTGCCTTCCAGCCTTAACACTTTTTCGAGGTTTCTTGTTATGTGTACAAATATTTGTGTTCCACTCGTGATATTCTAATTCGGAAACGTCGTATAACAAACAGGAAATGGAAGGGGTCGCGGGCGCACTGAATGTGGGCTTTCGCAAGGACGTGGCGACCTCAGTAAATAATGGGTTCACAAATAATATAACTACGATGCGCATAAAGTAGATTTTGATTTAGCAACGAATAAAGAATACTTGTGAGAGACTTAGTGATGACAATGGCGAATTTCGATTAGAACTTTTGACGTGCTGTACTTAGTAAAGCAATTTTAACGCTCGCGAGTTCGATTCCCTCACAGGACAAACATTTGTGTGCATGCACGTGTCTGTTTTCCTTGGTCTGGGTGTTTTAAGAGACGTAGAGCTCATCGAAGCAGCCCGTCTGGGGAAGTACCTCCATCTCACCGAAAACCAAAGTCGAATAATTACTCTTTAGAGGGTTGTGCGTGTAAATGAGGTACCCCTAAGCAGTAGCTGTGTTAGCAGCAGAGGCGGTATCGCACTCTGCCTTACATCAGGTGGACCGTATGCAGGTATGCCTCCTGTCTTTGTTTAAAAAACTTTCACACAAACCATGTACGCCTTTTGAATTGAATATTTCTGCACAATAAAATTGTCGAATTGATGCAATGTTAGATTGAAGCCACAAAAGATCTCCCATATAATATAATTTAGAATGTAGCTTCTCAGTTCACCAAATATTTAAACTTTCATCAATAAATTCATGATTATCTTCACGTTTAATTGTAGGTAGGTAATAGTATCTGATGTTCTTTCATTCATTTACTTCAGCTCACCAGTTAAAAGTGATGAGAATACAACCATTTGCTCTAACAGATTAGCTTTTATGTCTTACCGTCAAATAAATCTATATAAATATCATATTTTAAATTAATGTAACTTTATGTACGTAATTTGACTTGATTGTTTTTAACGTAATTCAGTCTTTTATTATTCTCTTTCCAGTTTTTCCACATTCATCTACCAATCATTGACTTATTTTTCATACAACGATGAGAGGCATACAAGCATAAAGCCGATTTTATGTAAAACCGTAACCTATGCATGCTTGTAATATATTAAGTATCACTCGCGTGATGCTATTATTGCTGACACGACAACTCCTAAAGAGCTTACTGGTGACCTCACTCACTCACAGGAACACAGCAGCTCTCCAGAGAGTTGTTATTTGGCTGCGGATTTCTGTGAGGTGGAGGTACTTTCCCAGATAGGCTACTATCATGCGATCTACCTCTGTTAAAAATACTCAAACCAACACAAACGAATATATGCATGCACACAAATGTTTGTCCTGTACAGGAATGGAACCCACGAACGTTAGTGTTAAAGTAGCTATTGCTAACCATTCTGCCACCGGGCTCGTCAAAAAAAAAGATAAGATTCAGATCCGAAATTAAGTGTGAATTATAAAAATAGACGTTTATTTTAATACATACTTGCTAACCTCGCCCTTAACAAAAAAATACTTAAAATTCTTTTCGCAGAAAACATGTAATGGTTTCTAAGACAGTTTCAATTAAAAAAGCCACTTTATAATGTAATGTGGTAACTTATGTGATCAAATTAATGAGACCCCGAAACTCGGAGTGCAAGTTAGTCAGAAACTTTTGAGAATTCGAACAATGCTATGCTTTGTGTTATTACTCTGGTATTCCAGACAATTTTCCTCCTTTTGACGCCGCTTATGGAGCTGTAGTTGCAAGTTACTTACATTTTTGAACAAAATATTTCAAGCATTCAAAACATTGTTTGTTGTACAGTCTTGTTACATATTCAAATTATTTGAAATTATTTGAATATTCTTAGAATTTTAAAAGTACTTTATGTGCTTTCGAATGCTTTGCTATACAAAGAAACATAAATTCATGACATTAAAAATAGAATATTCATAGTTTTAAAGGAAAATAGCCGGACAGCACTAGAGATAGTGGCATAGCAATATTTAATAAGCAGCTCGGCTGGAGAATTATCTTTAATTCAGAGAAGACCAAATACCGCGGCAGATTCAACAGGATAATAACGACGAGATATTATAAAAAACTCATTATGATTATGATACCCCGTGATCGTATAGTAGTTTTATGAATCGACATCTCGTCTTTTCTTTCGCAAAAGGTAAAATGTTCGGGAAGTATTTTTGATATTCAACTAAAGGTTTATAGTAAATGTATTCAGTCAAAATCCTCACAAATGTTCCATGTTGACTTACGTTAAAATCGTTTTAAATTTACTTACTTTGAGAAAAAACAAAACTAAATACACATGTGTTAATATAAGTTACAAAAACTTTAAAAAAATCTTAGATAAAAAAATATAATACTTAGAACTGTATGTGGCCTAAATAATTCCTAATTTTTTTGCTTGTAGAACTTACAGATTCTTACTTACAGATACTAAACAGATTGTAATAAAATCCATAAGTATTAAAAAAATATATATACTTTACCTACGTACATCATCAAATAACCTGTGTTTTAGGGTTATATATATATAGGGTTCCCAAATACCCCATACAAACACCCAATGCACCCCCTCCCCCCATTACCCATACGTATACAAAAAAACGAGTTTTTTTTATATACGTATGGAGTATGGAGGGTATGATTTGACTTGCACCTGGCCAGTTTTTTGTTTATACTCGTAATAAATAAATTAAAAGTAAAAACCTTTTTAAAAACAAGCTTTTATTTAAATGCTCTAAAAAGAAAAAAATAAACTTTTATACTAAAACTTTTACTGTTAACTTATAACGTCATTTCACATTTGACACAATTTCTATGATATAAAAGCTTGTCGCGAGATTTGCTTGTGTAGATTAAACAAGTAAATTAAATAATTTGATGTGAATAATATTATATATTAAAATTTTCAAACTAAGTAAATACGAGTACTTAAATCTCGCGACAAGCTTTTATATCATATAAATTGTGTCAAATGTGAAATGACATTATAAGTTAACAGTAAAAGTTTTAGTATAAAAGTTTATTTTTTTCTTTTTAGAGCATTTAAATAAAAGCTTGTTTTTAAAAAGGTTTTTACTTTTAATTTATTTTTTACTTTTTAGTTATCGCTGGACACGTTTCTTGATCTGTCTCATTCAACTCATCATTTTTGCATGGTCGTGAGCTTCGTTTAGAAGGGTAAGAGCTAATACACAACAGGGTTCGCCCCGGTCATACGAGTAGTATAATCAAACAAGTAGGCCGCCTCGACCCCTGAGCGAAGGATAATAGCCTAAACACGTAGGGATGTCGCTTATAATTTATACAATCGTCAAAAATGCATAGTCTATCTATATACAAAACAATTTTCCCCTGTAGGTGAATCATCAGGGATCTATAATACAAAGTTTTTCTTAATTATTTTATGTACATAGACCAGGAGCTGACTATTGTATTGAAGTTATATACTCCTTTAGGCGCGTTATGAAAAAATTATGAGTGAAATTTTAACATACTTTAACACAAAAGTAACAGGTTGAAGCTGCCCGCTAAACCGCTCATTAAGTCACGAAAAATATGCTCAAAGCTGCAGCCAAATTACAATTCCCTGGAGGATTATTGTGTTCATGCAAGTGAGTGACGTTATTACCTCACGGAAAACTGCAGCCATATAACGTCATGTAATCGCTCACTCGCCTGAACACAACAACCGTCCAGGGAATTATTATTTGGCTGAAGATTTCTGTGAGGTGTTAACGTCACTCACTCGCATCAACACAACAATCCTCCAGGGAATTGTTATTCGGCTGCAGTTTTGAGCATATTTTTCGTGAGGTAGTAACGTCACTCACTCGCATGAACGCAACATCTGTCCAGCGAATTGTTGTTCGGCTGCAGTTTTCCGTGAGGTAGTTACGTTACTCACTTGCATGAATACAACAACCGTCCAGGGAATTGTTATTTGGCTGCAGTTGCCTGTGCGGTGGTAACGTCATTCACTCGCATGAACACAACAACATCCCTCCAGGGATTTGTTATTTAATGATGCCAGACAAGTATTACTTCTCATGCGCGTACATAAATACACGCACCCATTTTTTTTACACAACTATTTTTCTTTTTCATTTACTACACTTATCAAAATTATAATCTTTATATTCAGAAATTTAATATTTTTACAGTAGCCTTAAATGATAGGCATTAAAAGTATTTTTTTCTGTAGGAAATATGTGATTTTATAACAAAATTACACATATGTTACAAAAAAAAAACTTTTTACTTTTTAACCATCTTTACGAATTTGTAGTTAAAGTAGGTAGGTACACGTACAAATGATTAAGAGCGGGAGCGCAGCGGCGCGGTGCGTATGTGGGCGCGTGAGTTGTTAAGCACGGCGTAGCCACGACTAGCGTACCTTTAGCAGCGATAAATTTTGTCAGTGTTTGCATGCGACGACGCGTACGTACGGGATGGTACGGGCGCGCACACATACAATCCGAACGCGGTGCGTATCTATGAAGATAACCTACTTATTTGATTTTACTATGCCCCGGTGCCCTGAGGTGGTACGTTCACGACATCATACTCCTAAATTCTAAATATTAATAAATTTAGTTCCTAAATTCCAGAACACACCTCTTACCGTCACCAAAAGTATTAGGATGCTTGGCGTCGAGATCTCCAGTGATGTGTGATGCAATATCGAAATCACCTGGAGGAGAAGGTCAAGCTGGCGTCGAAAAAACTTGGTGTGCTTAACAGGGCTAAGCAGTACTTCAGTGCGGGGCAAAGACTTATATTATATAAGTTTCAAGTCAGACCGCACTTGGAGTACTGCAGTCACCTTTGGGTGGGAGCACCTGGATACCAGCTTGGACCGTGAGATTCGACAATTGTCGACAATCCTAAGCTTACACACGTATTGAACCCTTAAGTTTAAGGAAAGACTTTGCCTCCCTTTGTGTGTTCTACCGATTGTACAACAGGTTGTGTTCTGAAGAGTTGTTCGAAATGATGCCGACAGCTACTTTTTATAACCGCACCGCTCGCCGACGGCGGGGAGTTCACCCTCACACGCTTGAACCGCAATGGTCGCGTACTGTACGGTTCCACAGAAATTTTCTTCCGAGAACTCTCAAGCTGTGGAATGAACTCCCAGCCGAGGTTTTTCCAAGGGACTACAGCATGGAGATCTACAAGAAATGCGTGAAGAGGTTTTTAGAGGGTCGGCAACGCATGAGTGACGCCCCTGGTGTTGCAAATGTCCATAGGCTACGGTGACTGTTTAACATCAGGCAGGCCGTATGCTTTATTGCCACCTTAGTGGTATAAAAAAAAACATATTACACCCTGATGCCACTCAGTCCTCGGCACGGCGTCACCTTGACTTGGGTGTTTAGAGAAATGTGCCACTTATTTCAGCTTGAAGCTTATTTGTACCTTACGAAACAGTTTCGGGTTGGTAACAATTCGACCTCAATATCATAATCGACGACTCCAAAAACCCCAGTACACCAAAATTCCAGACGCATTGGAGCAATCGTATTGATCGATGATTTGATGAAAAACTCGCATTCGTATTCTCAGTAGGTCCTTTCACTTGATACCCATATTATAAGCAAGCACTAAAAACTTACTCCACCATATTGGTTTAGAGTGACGTCACTTTATTTTTTGACTTATTCTCAGCAAGCCCTTTCATTTGATACTCATATTGTAGGAAAAATTGAAAAAAAGATATTCGCCATCTGGGGTATTCCGCCATGTAGGATTTAGAATGACGTCAAACAGTTAACCATGCATTGTCATTAAAACTGAACGTGTATACAAAATTTCAGCTCAATCGATTGAAGATATCTGTTTCGAAATTGATTTTCAAGCTTCAGAAGTCCGCCATATTGGATTAAGAGTGACGTCACATTATTTTTCTAGTTATTCTGAGCAAGCCCTTTTATTTGATACCCATATTGCAGGAGTGCATTAAAAATAGTTGGTCCGCCATCTTCGGTATGCCGCCATGTTGGATTTAGAATGACGCCACACAGTTAATCATGCATTGTCATCCAAACTGAACGTGTATACAAAATTTTAGCTCAATCGATTGAAGATATCTGCTTCGAAATTGATTTTCAAACTTTAGAAGTCCGCCATATTGGATTAAGAGTGACGTCAAATTATTTTTCTAGTTATTCTTAGCAAGCCCTTTTATTTGATATCCATATTGCAGGAGTGCATTAAAAATAGTTGGTCCGCCATGTTGGATTTAGAATGACGCCACACAGTTAATCATGCATTGTCATCCAAACTGAACGTGTATACAAAATTTCAGCTCAATCGATTGAAGATATCTGCTTCGAAATTGATTTTCAAGCTTTAGAATTCCGCCATATTGGATTAAGAGTGACGTCACATTATTTTTCGAGTTACTCTTAGCAAGACCTTTTATTTGATACCCATATTATAGGAGTGCATTAAAAATAGTTGGTCCGCCATCTTTGTTATGCCGCCATATTGGATTTAGAATGACGTCACATAGTTAATCATGCATTGTCATCCAAACTGAACGTGTATACAAAATTTCAGCTCAATCGGTTAAAGATATCTGCTTCAAAATTGAGTTGCAAGATTTCACCCGAACATACTTACATACTTACATTGCAAGTTAAATAAAAGCTTGTAAAAGAAAAGCAATCTGTGTATTACGGAACTCATTCGTACAGCTGCTGGTATGTTCAGGAACACCGTTCCTATATGAAATCTATATGTTTGTTTGTGTGCGTGTCTGTCGCTTTTTTTCGAATATTCAAATTTTGACTTCAGATTCGGATTCAGAATAAAAAAGTAGGATAGGAATGTCTGAAAAACCAACCTCCATTATTATTTTAATTTAAGGAACATGGAACATTTAAGGAGAATGCGCAAGCTTGTATTGCCAAAGGAACACCTGGCTCGTCAATTATATAACAACTAGCTTATGCCCGCGGCTTCGCACGCGTAGATTTTGGAATTTCAACAGTTTTACTTATTTTTATTTTACTTCTTATTTTTTAGTACAGTCGGCATTAAATAGTTAGTAAAAGTATCAAATATCCTTATTTGTGTAGTAATGAAGATATGTCACGGCCTGTTCGGTTTTCATTAACTATTTGATACTGGCTGTATACACTCAAAACACCTCTTTATTCTCATCAATGCCTATTTTAAAAACATAAAAATTTCAAGCCACTTAAAAAAATATCTGCCTGGGTTGAAATTCAAAAAAATCTTTCTTATCTCTCATATGCATTACAAAAGGAACCTGTTGGTGAGTCAGTGAATTAGACAGGAACTCCATTTCTATTATAGATTAGCGTCTCGTTCAAACACACTTTCAACCCCCTTTTCACCTCACCTCACCTCGCTAAGGGTGGAATTTTTGAAAACGTTGCAACCAATTTTTTTTTTGGATTCTAATAGAGAGTATTTATACAAAGTTTCAAGTCACTACCTTCAAAAAGTTTTCTGCTCCATACAAACTGTCAACCCCCTTTTCAGCCCCTAAAGGTGGAATTTTGAAAAACGCTGAAATTACTTATTGTACGTCTTGATTGAGAGTATATTTACAGTCTAAAGCAGCTCACTTTAAAAAAGAATAATTTCATAATAATTCAACTTTTAGTTCAAGAAATACTTTTGACCTCCATTACACCCTGGGTGGAATTTTTGAAACTACTTTTTTTGGATCTTAATAAAGAGTATCTGTATAAAGTTTCAAGTCACTAACTTGAAATAATTTTTCTACTCCATACAAACTGTCAAGCCCCTCTTCACTCTCGTGAGGATTATAAAAGTAACCTCTTTGCAAAATTTCAGCTTTCTAGGTTCAAGAGTTTGGCTTCGGAGTTGATGAGTCAGTGAATTAGTCAGGAACTTCAGTTTTATATATATAGATATCCGCCTTAGATTGTGATAACACATCCTATTGTAGGCAATTTCTTAATATTACCAATGTCTTAATTTAGTATTATGGAAAGAGATCTTGTTTCCATAAATATTTTTATAAACCAGCATACGGTCTGCTTGATGGTAAGCCGTCACCTGGTACCCTGATGTTGCAAATGTCCATAGATTAGGCATCTATGGACATTTGCAACATCAGGGTTGGTTGTTACTCGTGCGTTGCCGACTCTGTACTAAAAATAGAATAAATAATAATAATTAATCCGAATATTGCAACAAAATTTTTTTGTTGTAATAATCAAAGTGATCATCACCTACGCTACGTCGAAGTACGAATTAGAACATATTTTTTTTTGACCTGACTACGTAGTTAGCCCCGAGTGGGTTGTTACTACGTCACCGGACTAAAGAGGCGGGTGTGAGGCGCCACAACCTAGCAAAACTAAGTATAACGACAGCCTAAGGGCCCCCCGAGAGGGGTCGAACCTCGGCTTAGGACGACGTTGGGGAAACTAATCGAACACGCAGACAATTAAATCAGTCGTCACTGTGGTCAATACTTTATGAGCTACAAAAGAAACCATAGCGCGTTTCAATTTGGCTTATGGCGCCATCTCTTAGCAATAATTGGAACTAATCGAAACTAATACATATATATTTTATGCCTCTGTTTTTAATCCCCGACGAAAACACGACGGGGTGTCATAAGTTAGACATGTGTGTGTGTGTGTCTATTTCTGAGTCTGTCTGTGCCATAGTAGCTCCCGCACGGATGAACCGATTTAGATTATTATTATTTTTTGTTTGAAAGGTGTATTAGTCGGGAGTGTTCTTAGCTATGTATGGTGAAAATTGGTCCAGCACTGAAATGAAAGGGCGAATGACGAACTGACTTTCTTGACTGTTGGGGAGGTTTTAAATTTTAAACAGTTAAGATATTTTCTGCATTCGGGTTGCTCACTTGTAGACCGCGGCACATCCGTGCGCGCACGGCCCGCTAGATAGAAGAGTTTCGACAGGTTCGAATCCGATAATATAGGTAAAAGCGAAAATCTTTTATACTTATTAGTTTAGAAAAAAATATTTTACATTTAGTTCATGACTGTCAATGAAACACCTTAATATTGAATTTCATTCGAATAACTTCAAAAACGGCTAAGTTTCATACTAACTTTGCATCACCGTTTTACAGCCCTTAAGGGATGATTTTTGAGAAAAATATTTTACTCGTGTTTCATGCCTTTCAATAAAGAACCTTCATGCTGAATTTCATTTGAATAACTTCAAAAACGGCAAAGTTTCATACTAATTTTGCGCCCCCGTCTAACCCCCTAAGGGATGAATTTTGAAAAAAATATTTTACTCATGTTTCATGCCTATCAGTAGAGAACCTTCATGCTGAATTTCATTCGAATAACTTCAAAAACGGCAAAGTTTCGTACTAAATTTGCACCCCCGTTTTACCCCCTTAGGGGATGAATTTTCAAAAATCCTTTCTTAGTGCTCCCCTTCGTTATAAAAGGAGCCCCTGTGCAAAATTTCAAGAATCTAACCCTTATAGTTTAGGCCCTGCGTTGATATGTCAGTCAGTCAGCTTCTCCTTTTATATATATAGATATAGATGATTTTTGAGAAAAATATTTTACTCGTGTTTCATGCCTTTCAATAAAGAACCTTCATGCTGAATTTCATTCGAATAACTTCAAAAACGGCTAAGTTTCATACTAACTTTGCATCCCCGTTATACAGCCCTTAAGGGATGATTTTTGAGAAAAATATTTTACTCGTGTTTCATGCCTATCAATAAAGAACCTTCATGCTGAATTTCATTCGAATAACTTCAAAAACGGCAAAGTTTCATACTAAATTTGCACCCCCGTTTTACCCCCTTAGGGGATGAATTTCCAAAATTCCTTTCTTAGTGCTCCCCTACGTTATAAAAGGAACCCCTGTGCAAAATTTCAAGTTTCTAACCCTTATAGTTTAGGCCCTGCCTTGATATGTCAGTCAGTCAGCTTCTCCTTTTATATATATAGATATAGATGATTTTTGAGAAAAATATTTTACTCGTGTTTCATGCCTTTCAATAAAGAACCTTCATGCTGAATTTCATTCGAATTACTTCAAAAACGGCAAAGTTTCATACTAACTTTGCGCCCCCGTCTAACCCCCTAAGGGATGAATTTTGAAAAAAATATTTTACTCATGTTTCATGCCTATCAGTAGAGAACCTTCATGCTGAATTTCATTCGAATAACTTCAAAAACGGCAAAGTTTCATACTAAATTTGCACCTCCGTTTTACCCCCTTAGGGGATGAATTTCCAAAAATCCTGTCTTAGTGCTCCCCTACGTTATAAAAGGAACCCCTGTGCAAAATTTCAAGTTTCTAACCCTTATAGTTTAGGCCCTGCGTTGATATGTCAGTCAGTCAGCTTCTCCTTTTATATATATAGATTCATTTTTTTTTTAATTTGTCGGCCATTTGACCATGTTCCTTAAGAGATAGGAACGGTGTTCCCGAACATTCCTATTCTACTTTTTTATGCTGAATCCGAATCTGAAGTCAAAATTCTAATATTCGAAAAACAACGCATACACAGGCAAACGCACAGACAAACATATAGCTTTCATATAGGAACGGTGTTCCTGAAAATATTATCTAGACAAGTTGCAGATGTGGCCGTTATGCGCATAGGCTCAAAAAATAGATTTTCTCAATCAAAGGATTTAAATAAATTTATAAATCTAAGACTTGTTTGTATTTCTACTAATATACTCGTAATAATGTTAAAGTCACCGCAGACAATGTCATTTTTGCTTTTGAAAACTTTTCTTAACATATTCTCCATTACTTGCTCAAATTGCAAATAATTGCCACTAGGAGGTCTATATACACAAATAATTATGTAATTCTCTAATTCAACAGATCACACCTCGAAAGTGCACTCAATCAATAGAGAGTCTAATAATATCAAAACGTTCTTTGGCTTTTTGGTAATTTGTTTTACACAATTGTTTCATCATACACCTGTATATTCATAACTTTGTCCATTATTTTAGCTATATGTTGCATATGGCATATAAAAATTAATAATATTGCCTTTAACGTGGTTACAAAGGATTTAGGTTAGAGCCTATTCTGTCTGAGAATACAATTGTTTTTCTGTCCTGAACTGCTACCACAAATACCTGAATTTATATTTTTAGATTTTTTAGTTACGATTTCCACTGAAACGGGCCGGGTATCACTGACCATAGACCACAATCATGTTTGCATTGTTACAACTGCAACGATTACTCAAAGATTGAAAGCGATCTACATTGTATTTACTCATGTCTATTAGTTATTTGGGTTTGGGATAAACTGTATTTAACTATTCTTAATCGTTAAGCGACCTAGCAAAACTTTCAATTTTGGATTGCAGGTATCTTGTGTCAGCATAATATATTTGTTGTCTTTCCACTAGTTGTGTTTGACATAACTTAAGCTCGGTATTTTTTTTTATATTTGTTAATGTAATTATAATACTTTTAAAGTTTATTATTATTTATTATGATACCTATTTTTTATATTATTATTTTTTTACCTATTTTTTAGATAATATTTTTTTCTAATTTTGCACAATTTTTTTTTGCTTTTATGTATTTTTTTATTTCACTATGAGACTTAATTAAATTTTCAGTACCGTTGCATTGCCGACTACTTCTTCAAATAAATCTGAAATTCTCGTGTACTGACATTGCTAAAGTGTCGATATTGATTTATAGGCGTGTACGCCTCTTTCAACTCCAGTTCTAAGTCAGAAATACGCCTGAGGGCTTCCTCATGAGTATCACTGCATTGGTGGAAAGTATCAACAGTTTTTTGAAGTTGATCACGCTGGCACACCACAGATTCCACTCTTCAACCGAAGGTATTTAGAGCGTACTCCGCCACGTTGCTCAATTGTGGATTGGGGGATGCTAGTGTTTTCAAGCCGCCCGAAGGTGATATTCGGGCGACTTGAAAACACTAGCATTCCCCAATTGAAACTTGAAACAGCCAGTACTAGCTTGAACACAGCATCCTCTTGTTTGGCTGAACGACTATCATCTATCAATAACAATCGAAACCGACGGCCCTCCGAAACGAATTTCATGCAACGCCTCCTTGAGATTGTCTTCGACAACTATGATCAGCAATATTTCGCAAATTTTGTATTAGTACTACTCATTATACATACCAGGAAAATACATTAACATTGTTTGATACTGCTGTCATTCTGATGCTGATATCGCCCTTCATATTTTACCCTTCTCGACATAAAATTTGTGACACAATTAATTTTCAGCAATGATTGAGTAAATAGTGATTAACGGTATAACACTGGACTACATAATGCTTCACAATATTAGTGGGTATTGCATCGGCTACACGTTGTTTTAAAAACCTTGCTGTAAAACTATTTAATATAGCATGCAATGTATAAGTAATTAACTTATCTTTTAGCAATACAAAGTACAAAAATGTTCCACTCTAATATCGTGTCTCCAATTTCTTTCAGTTATCTGTGTAAATCCTTTTGAGTTACGTATGTTAGTAACATTACCACTCTCCAATAAACAATTACATATGGGGAATATACGACCACAATTTCACGAAATGTGCCTCGGCTCCCGATGAGGTCATAAAGTGACACGCAGTCACAGTTGAATTAACGTTTCCAGATTACGATTTGGGGTCGAGGTGGGTCACTAATAAATCTGCTCCGGATCGTATAAACTTTCTCATGGCCCTAAGGTTATAAAACTTTACAGGCGCCGAAATAAATTTTCATATATTGCGTCGTCAGTCAACATAAAATAATAATAATAAATCCACCGGTGCATGCAAATATTTGAATTATGGTCAGAATCTAAATTTTAACTAATGAAAATGTCTTCAACTTATCGTAATAAACTTAATGCCAAAAGTATGAATAATATTTTAGTTTTGAACATAAAAAGTAGAGCATGACAACAACCTGTACATAACTTAATAAAATGGTAATGTGGAGCAATCACTAATTAGTATATGAGTGTATATTCAAATTAGTAATTTATCATTATTACTAATAAATTTATTAGGGTCGGTCATTGCTCGTGGTCAAACGTAACCAAACCAACATAGTTCAAGTCAAATTAATGTCGGCCAGTCAATTGGAATGCAGTGTTCTTTTTCTTTCCTAATTCTTTGGGATTGACGGGGTCCACTTCTTAACGCTAAGATTTTTCGAATAAATTGATTTTGACATGGAAAGACTGACATCAGATGTCCACATCCCAGAGGGATAATCCGATCCTTCTTGAAATATAATTATTTACTTGAAATATATTTTTTGTACATGTGGACTTCGACACAATGTTTTCCATCATCGCCGTGCAAGTGATAATTACAAAATAATATACGTTTTTAAATCAGAAAACACGAATTTAGTAGTACATGCCCACACCAGTAATCGAAGCGGGGACTAATCAGTTAATAGATCGGTCTTTATCCACTAGGCTATCACTACTTAAGTGTAATAACTCTAGCAAGTCCATCGAAATACACTATGAGCACTACAGTTTCTACTTAATACTACTGGGTAATTTGATTGATGCACATTATATTGATAGTAATCACATTAAATAGGCGTGGCTGGATACCAAACAATGATGTTCTTATATCAGATGTAGCCTAAGGAGTGCATGAGTTACATGATGAAATCACTATCACTACAACTTCACTTACTTGCAGGAATACTAAAACTGCAGTGGACTTCTATAAGGTGGAAGTTTCCCATTCGGACTCATTTGAAGCTCTCTTACTCTCTTCGAAGGTTGAAAATCAAGAAGGTGTACAACAAGCTATTAAAAAAATATAGTTATTACATAGGTCAGTTAAACCTAAAATGCTCTTTGCATGCCTCAGTATTATTAATTCAAATACGAACTCACCCGTGCGTTCATTTTCATATCATACGGATTAGGCGGTATTCATTATTTTAATGAATAGGTTGATATCATTATGCCGTTTTAATTATTCGTAATATGATATACATTGAACCTGCATGGAGCTTAGCAGTATTCATTTATATTTTTGTAGCATTCGCTATAAATATCATCATCATTAGCCAGTATCGACTGGATATTGGTCTTCCTTAATGTTTCACCACATTCTTTATAAGTTAGATTAAAGTTTAGCTCTCTTCTTAGGCAGAATTGTAAATAAAGATATCTTAGTTATCTAATATACGTATAATAGTTATGTTAATGTAAGTACTGGTACATAACCTTATATACCATACAAAAATAATTTTATTATTACCTATTGTAGTGACGATTCTCATGTAGAGTCAACTAGCCATTTTGACCTTTTAGTTAACGTCGATGTCATCAATGAATCTTGTCAAAGAATGTATTAAAAATTTATTCTAAAAATCAGACTATTAAATGCTCATTTCTTTGTATAATTTTAAAATAAAAACAAATCGCGGCAAGTCCCGTATTTCGTATAGTGACCGAAATGATATTTTTTTAAAAGAATGTTTTATCCATATAAACAAGGATTAGTATTACAAAATAGTCACCTTAGAATAAAGAGCTAGTTGTATACTACGCGTAGACGTCGTATAATTTCAGCCAGGTAATATGTTGCGTACAGTGCGGTTTACGTTCACTTTAGTGCTCGCAGTGTTACTTTTATGGCAGCTACAATCTGCACTAACAATCAAAGCTATAACCTGCCTAATGACAAATGGCAGTAATGGCTTTATATGTACGAATAAAATTATTGTAGACTTTAATCAAGATTTTCCCTTTCTTATCAATTTGATCAGCTAAGCAGCAAAAGGGTATGGAAAAATTGTTGAAACGAAAATGAATTGCGAGCCAAAATCTAATAGATTTCGAAATAAAAGAGGATGTATGAATTAAGTGATAATTGTATAACATTTCGCTATATTGTGGACGAGAATTTGGCTACGAATCTTGTAGTTTTCATTAAATAACTGCAACGTTTTTATAAAGCATTTGCAGGATTGTGTGAAAATATATCTGAAACGTATACTTCCTAGAAATAGAATTAACAGTGACGTACTTTATGGTGACCAGTTACGAGAAATATACAGAATTTATGTGGGGAATGGTAGCTTGTCGCCCTAATTCAGTCGCAATATTTTTATCAAACAGTGCTGAGTCCTGTCATTTTGATCATTCATCCTAAAACTGGATGAATTTCTACAGAGAGTAGAATATACGCCTGTAGAATCGTGAGTGAATGGCAAATTAGTGGATTTAACTTTTTGTAGACTATGCAATGCTCCTAAAAGAATCACCATGTGAATTGAAAACACCAGATACAGCGATGATCTTGCAAGAAAACCAAGATATTTTCATTAGAAGGAGAGGAAAAATTTTACAAGTAGGAAGAGACAATTTTGTTAAACGAATAAAAAATGTATGAAGTACGAGTAGTATTGAACAAATAGATAAGATGGTATATGTTAGATGCACTTTCAGCAGACGTGGAGAGACGAGTAAAAGCAGCATTGAAAAAACTTCTTAGCAGTTAGAACTTGAACTAGAGGGCACAGCTTTACTATACACAACCCAGTAATTATTAGGCAACGATTAGAAATTATTAAAATTCAAACTATTTTTCTTATGCACAAACGTACAGACCTAAGCAACTCCCTTCTATTAAATATCTTTTCACTCACCTTTTCACTCCACTTTCAACTCAACATGAGGGAATAGCTCAGGTTACCTCGTGGAGAACGTAACGTATGTCGCAGAGACAGCCAGGGCATGACATGACGCGTGCATGTCGTTCCTGTTCTAAATGGCGGGTATTCGTGATGTCGACCGCAGCAGCCAAGGCAAAGACGGCCGGAGGAGCAATGGCAGCGACGACATGGCAACGGTAGTGGACGGAAGCACACAAAACTTTTTAGATCGTATTGCATGTAAATATTGATTTTCCCTAGATAACGTCTGAATCTATTAATAATAATAAAACCAGCGGCCAACATAATTCTTGGATTTACGTGTCAATTCTAAAGAATGTAATGCAACGGGATTTACAGTGACGCAAAGGGCGGCTAGACTCATTCTAGGGTATTGAATATTGTAATGTTAATGATTTGCCTCTTAGAAGTATAGCTGAGCAAAGACATTTCTTCAATTTCGCGCAGTTTCCCAATGCTTTTCCTGTACCCAATCTGATGAGTCTATTGATCTCTTTGTTGAAGTTACCCTAACAGGCTACATTGCTTGTCCAGGGTAGGCAATGACTAGGCTAGGTATGACGAATTCATTATTCATGACTTGTCTTCGCACATGCCATCTGTAGCCCCATGGCTCTAGAAACACACAATATTAAGATTATTGAGCATTCGTCTGAGACTTAGACAGCATTAACACATCGCTGGAAAAATTGGAGGGTGTAAATATTAGGGATTAATAGTTAGTAGTATGTAATTGCCGATTTGTACTGAAAAATTAAATCTCGTTTTTTTTTCTAAGATGTAACATATTTATTCAATCTAAATATTTACCCTCATTATCTATACATTGTTGCCATCTAATCTGAAGTTTATTTATGCATTTGCGACAGAACTCTGGGGATCTAGATTCGACAAACTGTGTGAAATCATTTTATACTGCCTCCTGGGAAGAAAATTGTTTACCTTGTAGAAAATTGTCCAAATCACGAAAAAAATGGTATTCAGTTGGAGCAAGGTCTGGAGAGTAAGGAGGTGATGTATGGTTTCTAACTGTATCTCCTGTAGAGTTACAATGGTTTCTCGTGCAGTGTGAGGTCTTGCGTTATCATGGAACAATTATGGTGAAGATCGATTCACGAGTCGAAGCTGTTTTACTACCAGTTTCGCCATCATTGTTCGAAGTTCGGCACAGTAAACATTTGCCGTTATTGGTCGACCAGACCTGAGAAAGCTATAGTGAATAACGCCATGATATTTGTAAGCTTTGCTTAAGGGCACTGTTGCGGCATTTGACCTGGGGCCAGCCATTGCATTTTTCGCTTACGGTTATCGTAAATAATCCACTTTTCGACACATAATCATCACAATTCGATCCGATATTCCTTCATTTCTATACCGATTCAAAAAGATAACACAAGTTTCAACACGCATTTCTTTCTGGAAATCACTCAAATCATGAGGCACCTATTTTTCATATTTTCTGTCTGGTGTGTCCGATACTTTGATAAGAAAATTGACAATCTTATTGCGCGGAGAAAAAGTTTCGATTTCTTCCAAACTTGTTCTAAGATAACTGTGAATATATTTATATTGGTCAACTTGGTGGTAATTTTAAAAACACTTATCAGCATATAAAACCATCGCCCAGAACGGTACACTTAACCATCCTATAAATAATGGACATAATTATTACCCACTAACACGTACTAAATGTTACAAGTGATGTTAATAATGACTTAAAACTAATTATTAGGTAACGATTAGAAATTGTTAAAACTCAAACTATTTTTCTTATAAACAAACACACACCGAGACCTAAGCAACTCCCTTCTATTAAATATCTTTTCACCCACCTTTACTTACAACTCACATAAGGGACCGTACTACGATTACTTTGTCGTTCATAACATGTTATTCTAACGACTAACATTTAAAACAGCTGAGGTTGCCTCGTGGAGAGCGTAACGCATGTCGCAGAGACAGCCAAGGCAGCAAGGGCGACGATTGCATGTCGTTCCTTTTAAAAATGGCGGGTATTCGTGGTGACGACCGCAGCAGCCGAGGCAAAGACGGCCGGAGGCGCCGGAGGAGAGGAGGAGAAGTATTGTAACAACTTGTAAGAAAAACGATGTTGTTGAATAGTCGCAGCATAGAAATTACAACGAGAATCGGAGATTTCAGACTTATCATATAATAATACAGTATTATATAGAAATTAATGATTACAAGCTAGCTTGGTTTCTGAGATAGAGCCCGGGGCCAAAAGATTACTGTCAAGTTTGGCTTTATTTTCTTGAAGGTAAAAATAATGCAAAAGTATAATAGTATTACACTTAATGAGATACAAAGCCCTTCCACTTGCCAGAGCAAAGACAATAAATAAAGATAGGCTCAATTTCATCTATTTTTATTTTAGGGATACCATCCATAAATATACTTTATTAGAATTTAGATAAAATTAAGTTGAGTATTAAATATTATTTTTACTTGTATAAAAAGAATATGGAACGAGAAATAAAAAATATCCATCCTCTTTTTGGCGTGATATCCGTTCGACAAATAATGGTACATTGGTAAAATAGTTCCTTGCGGAATATTGCCCAATCTATATTTAATATTTTTGCTCAGTATATGACCAGAATCCTCCTACACTGAGTGTTGAAGAGGCGTTGACGTCATGCGCTGATAGTAGCTAGGTGCATATATCTAGCATACTGCCAGAGGATGTTGAACGTGCGTTCAACTCATTAAAGCTGAAAAAACCAGCAGGACCAGATTGTATTCCACCGTACATCATTAAGGACTGTAGGGCCGTATTCCAATATCCTCTATTGCAAATATTTATGTCTCAAAAATATTTTTTATCCGGACGTGTGGAAAGTGGCCCGGGTGGTACCAGTGCCTAAACACAACTCCAGTAGTGAAATTAGGGGTTATAGACCTATAGCTGTGCTGTCAGTGTTTGGAAAACTCTTTGAATCAGTCTTACATTTTCGAATTAGTGGCCAGATAGAAAGTCGTCTCAGTGATAATCAACATGGGTTCCGGGTTGGTCGATAGACAAATAGCAACCTTATGTCGTTTTGAACTTACGTTAATAGTATGGTTAATGCAAGATTTCAGGTCGATACAGTTTATTTAGACATCCGGAAAGCATTCGATTTGATTAATAATGACGTACTGTTAAAGAAATTTGCAGCCATAGGATTTACTCCTGCACTACATACATTTTTTCGTTATACATATGCAATCGAATGCAGTATGTGCAACATTATGGTTATGTGTTTGGCCTTATAGTACATTACATTCCGGTGTTAGTCAAGGTTCCAAATTAGGGCCCTTGGATTTTTTAATTCTAATTAATCACTTGCCCGAGACAGTTATTTCTGAAATTTGATAACGACACTGATAGTATGGCCGTTCAGCGTGACATTGATAATGTTGTTTCATGTAGTACTAAACCAAAAAAAATTAATACAGACAAGTGTTTTGCAATGTCTTTTGGAAGGTTACTTACTCTAATTATCACAAATTATTAGGTCGGTCGTGATCATATTCCACGAGTATCATCTATAGCTGACTTGGGAGTACTAATGAACAAGGACTTAACTTTTCACCATCACCTTGATAAAGTCTGAAAAGACATTACAGGGCTTTGGGATTTGTATTGCGACAGGCACATCACTTAGACTGTGTCATATTCATTAAAATTGTATACAACTCATTTGTTAGAAGTAAGCTGAAGGCAAATGCAATCATCTGGAATCCGTATGAGAAGTATATTTCCATGGTTGAAAAAGGGCACGTATCATAATGCCGAAAATGTATAATGCCTACAACTAAAATACCGACGTTAAAAACATCTAAAATCAAAATACCGATACCCGATATACCGAAGCTCGATATTTTTCATATTGGTATGTAATAAATAAATAAACATATAAAATATTCGATTTTGAATCAAAATTCTAATGTAATAGTTCTGATTTTTCTAAACATAACACGTAATAAAAGTTTGAACGGTAATAAAATAATTGTATACATCTAAAGACATGCCATATCTACTGCCTTACTCGCAATACGCCCAAAGCCAATTTATCTACAAAAAGACAAACAAAACCAACATCGCGTCACCAACAACTAGCTTTGATCCGAAACGTAGCAAAATCCAATACGTCCGATACTGTTACTATCCACGCCTCACTAATAGACCCATAACCCATGGAGTGGGTCTTCCTTGCTCCCAAAGAGGATATTTCAGAACCCAGTTTCTATTATGAACCTAATCCTTTCCATTAGAGCAGATCTATTTGCGACAGGTTCCTTTGCAAGTTCCATTTCTCAAGAATTACCTAATAGACAAAATGGATTTCGGTCGGTTGGGCCACTAAATTAGCTAAAATTTCGATATACTCGGCTAGGATGTCATTTTTTCATACAACAATAGTATGAGATCCACCTGATGTAAAGTGGTCACCATCTATAAACGCCTGCAATACAATGAATATCATTCGTGCGTTGCAATTTCCACCGCCATCATAGCAGCTCCTCAGGAGCTTACTAGTAACCTCGCTCAATCGCAGAAACACAACAAGCATTAGTATTAGTGTTGTCATTAGCTGCTGTCTTCGATGAGATGCAAGTACTTCCCCAGTTGGGATGTTTTAATGCGCTCTACCTCTCTGTGTAATTATTATCTTTAAAGAGCGATAGGTAAGGTAGGTATTTGCGTATCTATAGCATCATAGGTTCCCAACAGATATACCATATTGGTTTCATTGTAGTGTGTTACTTGTTTTTTTTCATTCTATTGTATGCTGTTGCCACTCCCCAGTATGATATCAATCACTAAAAAGTTGCCTGGTAATGATGTCTTAAAGAAATAACCCCACCTTCTTAATGTTTTTTTTAATAATTTAACTCTACAGGCTTTGTTTGCCCATGCCTTTAGTTATGTTCATAATTCTTAATAGTGTGTGAAAACGCAGAACTAGCATAGTTCTCTTATTATATTATGTAGACGGCATTGGAGAAGTGACGATGATGTGATTAGAGAAGACCAGTCCCGCCGAGCTGTACCCTTCCTTACCCACCTTCGTACTGTTGTAACAACATCCTGTACACTATGACCGTCTTGGGCTGTTATTGACACCGCATATTTGAACATTGATAAACGACAGTATAATATTCCATGTCAGCAACAAATACAGTATATAATAAGTCGCAACACCAACTTACACTAGCTGCTGTTCTGATTAACCATTTGTAATAACCTTTTTGAAAATATATATTGTAAAACCTTGCCTCTGTTAACTCTATGACAGTTGTCAAATTATTTTCATTTGTAAAACTCAAATTTTTATAATTATAGATTGTAGGACGGAAAACAGAAAACAAGGCAGTCTGGAGAAAGCTTTTGAGAAGTAAAAATTCAGTGCACCACGTCCGAGACCACCAGCCTCCTGCTGTGATCTACGTGGTGAACCGTCGGGATAGTACTCACTTTTCCAAACCCGTTAATCTCCGGACATCTAACTACAAATATAATACCTGCAGCCCCTGTTGTGGACTACGGCGGCTGACAAAGATACCGCTGCGGTGTTGGTCCCTAAGGCGGTCCCCACCATTACCAACAACTTCTACGTCTGGATCTGCGTGCTGGCTAGCATGCTAATGTGCCGTCTACAGTCATCGACCACTATAGCCGGCGGCCACTCAGTGCACCCACCAGTGACTTAATCAGTGATATACCGGCTAGACAAATTAAAACGCGAGTTCTTAAAAAGCTTATTTAGCCGAACTTATAGTGAACCTTTTTTTATATTTATTATATTGTACAATAGCCCTATTAAATTTGTATCGCTTTTAATTGCTTTTAATACTCCCTTTTCTTCAACTAGTAACATAACACGGTCTGCTGTCCGCCAACTGATCTGGTTTCTGCCTGCCGGCTCATCTTCTGTAGGAAAGCTCTATAGAGTAGCTCCTCCTAATCGCGACCCAATTTACTAATTTAAAGTAGTTTATAGTACTCAATAAACTTATTGCGTTCGAAAGTGTTGTTACAACGGAAAGTAAAGTTAAGGGAAAGTACCTCCACCTCACAGAAAACTGCAGCCAAATAACAACTCTCTAACTAGAGAGTTGTTGTGTTTCTGTGTGTAAGTGAGGTCACCCGTATGCTACTAAGGAGTTGCTGTGCTAGCAGCAGAGGTGACATCGCGCTAGAGATACATAATATATTACTAGTGTCCATAGGCTACGGTAACCGCTTTGCATCAGGTGGGCCGTACGCTTGAGCGGCTCTCGACGTTGTATAAAAAAAAAATATGACAGAACTAACAATACGTAATGTTATTAAGCGTATCTTTCTTTCCATTAGCATTATCTCGTTTCTTAAGCCTAATAGTTCTGGTACTGCGCTACCAAAGCCTAAGCATTTGGTGTAGATACTGATTTTTACTTGGAGCGACTACCTTCAGATCTCCACAGTCCAGACGGAAAACCAAACATTTCTTAGGTGGTTAGGGTTTCCTCGCGATGTTTTCCTTCAGCGTCGAGCAAGTGATAATTACAAATATGTACATAAATTCGAAAATACGAATTTCATTGATACACGCCAGAAATCGAACCGGGTACCTGTTGGTCAATAGGCCGGTTATTTATCCACTGGGATATCACTGCTCTAAACCGCTTACTTTCTGGCCGCTCGTTATATCTGTGAATGCTAAGATTTCATTGGTAAAGATTGATATCATTAATCGGCCGACCAATAACACACCTGATCAATACAAACAAACAGCCTGTACTATAATAATATATATCCACACCAAAAGCTATTATGTACACAGGTCTATTGAAACAGTGATTTATTGCCTATTCTATGGGCAGAGAATAAGCAATAGTGTTTGTATACTAATGTAAGTAGGCATTGTATGAATTTATGTCAACGTTCAGGGTCGTTTAACTTTTGATTTATGTGTGTGGTATTTTTCTTGTTCGAATAGTCAATCAGTTAAATATTCAGGATAATGATCGTGGTGACATTCAAAACTAGTATGATTTACTACTATTTTAAAGCTGAAAGCAGTCTGTAACCAGTCTCAAACTCATATTTTGAGTCTAAAAACTTAGGAATTTATCAGTGTTAGACCATGTTTACACAGTTTTAACAGATATTCGTTACCTGTGTTTTCTGGAACGTAACGTGTTGTACCCAGTAGTGGTTACCAATAATTCAAATATTTTTTTAAATTTTTAAATAATAGTAATAAATGTTTTAATTATTTATAACTATTATTTCAAAGCTTTCTGTTTTTATGGGTTTTTCAAGAGAAAATTTAGTAGTCTATTTAATTATCTCTAAATAATGAGACTTCCCACGCTAAGGTAGAAAAGGCTTCTTTATACTAGACCACCTTGAAGAATATTTTAATTGAAATTCTAATTTTGGTCAGCATCTACGGAGAATTTCCAAATTTCATAAAAGGAACTAGGTTTGATTTTCGAGATTTCATAACGAGATCTTGTAAAAAGTAGACTCAAAGGATAGAGATAAAAAATCTTTATTTATCTTTATACTTTTTAAAATATAATCTTATTTTACTTTATTAATTTCTTATGGTTTAGTTTATTTTTTTAATTTACCAGCATTTCGATAAGACCGTTGATAACGAAGAGATTTTAAAAGGAACTTGCTAATATAGACATTCTTGATAGTCAGTTATGATATAGCAGCATTATAACAGTCAGGTATTTATTTATTTTTCGAGGAAAATAGAATAACATAAATAACATAACATAATTGATAGACTAAATGGAAAAGCGAAAATCGTCCGCAATCCGTACAATCAAGAAACTACCATGAAAAATACACCTAACTACATTTACCCGAAAGAACTTACAAGATGAAAATATAGGGTTACCGTTTGCCCTTTGGGTAATGAAGCCTTAGAACTTCATTAAAATCCATCAATCAGATTAGAAGTTACAACAACATACACGACAGAATGCCCAATTTATTGATCGGGGCTAAAATACATTTTGATACAACACCCATCTAAAACCAAACCAATGAAATCCAACGGGTGTCATAAATGTTTAATGACAAACCATTGGTCGATTTATCAGCGCTGGCTATCATTTCCAACGATTCATATAACGCGGGTCAGTTTAACTCCCCAAAGGATTGGCTTCAATAAATCAATGCGATAAATGGGAATTCAGAGCTGATGTATCGTAGTACATTGCTAGTTTTCATAGTGTTATGCGTGAAAAAAGGGAGAAGCGCAATTGTTGAGTGGACACGATGGGATCTTATCATTTTTTTTACAACGTCGATATTTTTTCCATACTACGTCGGGAGGCATATAAGCATACGACCCACCTGATGTAAAGCGGCTACCGTAGCCTATTAACGCTTGCGATATATTAGTTATCATAATTATCTTGCGATGCCTCCTCTGCTGCTTACACTGCAACTCCTTGGGAGCTTACTGGTGACCTCACTCACACACAGGAACATAATTTGAATGTGTTAATGCAGGAATAATTGCGGTGCTGCGGTTCTCTGTGAGGTGGAGGTACTTCCCCAGACGGACTGCTTTGATGCACCCTACCTCTCTTAATGCAATCATACGATCTGCCTATAATAAATTGGTTGCCGTAGCCTATGAACCCATGCATTACAGAAAGTAGTGTTTGACGTGTTTCCTGTTGTTAACACAGCAGCTTCTTAGGGGGTTACTGTAACTCATTCGCAGGAATACGTTAACCACCCGGGTAGTTGTTATTTGGCGGCGCTTTTTTGTAAAGTGAAAGAACTTCCCCAGTTGAGGTTTTTTTATGCGTCCTGCTCTGCCCTCTCTTAGAAACTGTCAGACCAAGAGACCTAAACAAACATACATGTTCAAGCACATAAATATTTGTCTTGTGTGGGAATCTAACTCACATGCCTCATGGTTATGAGGCCATGGTTAAAGTGATAATTATTAACCACTCGACCGCAGTGCTCATCATGTATATATTGGTATAATCGACTATTCAATTCAAATAGCGTTGGTGATAGCCTGTTAGATAACTAACAAAAACGTACAAAAAAAACTGATGTCTGTAACAAATTTTAGAGCGATATTGTGCTCAGTCTACCGCAACGTGTATAAAGAACATATAAATAAATAATTTTTTCGAATTAAACTTAGGGAATTGTTCAAAGAATGTTTCAGTTTTTCACCACTTAGGGAAATTTTCAATGAAATAAATATCCTCACTGTTACTTTTCAGCATATTTGTGAAAACATGTTCGTAAAAATATTAAGATGTTTTCAAAATTCTGTAAAAATTTTACAAGCAGAAATAAGTTACGCATACCGGTACAGCGGCTTGCTAAGACTGGTAATTTATTGTAAATTGTATTTGATTTTATAATAACTTACCGGAATAAGTTCTGTCCTATCCTGATAATATCCTTATAAGGCGCATCAAAAATACTCTTTGTAAAAGGGCTTATTATAGAATCGATAAATATCTGACTGACAAAGATGTCTAGAAATGATTTAGCACACGTGTATTTTATTCATCTTATTTTTAATTGTCTACTTGACATCATTATTGTTATTACAGGGTCCGTCACTCGAAGTGTTACCAATTTTAAATGATGTTATTTAGTTATTCAAAGTAAGATTTATTAAAAATTGAAAGAAAATTGTAAAAAAAACATTAAATTTTATGAAAATCATCATTATTGTTCGATATGACCTCCTTTGGCACGGATTACGGCCTCGAGTCTTCCAACGAATGCATCGCAGGCCGCACGAAGATGGGTTTGCGGTATTCTTTTCCATTCCCGACGAAGCGCTGCCTTGAGCGTGTCCACACTTTCATACCTTTTTGTTGACACAGCAGCCTCCAAAATAGACCACACCGAGAAGTCCATTGGATTCAAGTCTGGCGAGTAAGGAGGCCACTGTTGTGAGGAAATGAACCGAGGAACGTGGTTCTCTAAAAAAATTTGTGTCATGCGAGCTTTGTGGGACGGTGCTGAGTCTTGTTGAAATGTCCAGCTGTTTGTACCGAATTGCTTACGTGTCCACGGTATGAGAGCATCATTTAGCACTTTTTGCTGGTACACTTGCTGGTTGACTTTGACGCCCTTCTCGATAAACACGAGTGGCGACCGACCATTTGAGGTCACTGCGGCCCAGACCATAACCGAAGCAGGCGCTTGCTTACGAACGGCAATTCTGTCATCCAAATTATCGTTTGACTTGCCCTGTAGCCAAACACGATCATTTTGCTTGTTGACGTACTGCTGGACGGTGAAAATTTTTTCATCAGAAAAAACAATGTTTTCCAGCTCGCCACGTTCGTGTAAGGCTTTCAGTGCTCGAGCTCTTTGTAGCCGGACTATCTTCTGAGTTGAAGTAAGATGTTGTACTTTTTGGATCTTGTAGGGCTTCAGTTGGAGTTCTTTTTTTAGTATACGGCGAATGCTTGAGTCGGATACTTTCAGACTTTTCGCCAATTCACCTGCACTCTGACGAGGATTTCTTTGAATTCGAGCCTTCACCTTTCGAATCATATTACGTGATGTTGCGGTTTTCGGATGACCACCTCCATGTCGTTTAGCAATGCTCCCAGTTTCGTTATAACGCTTAATGGTCCGATACACAAACATTTTGTCCACACGTAGTTGTCGGAGCTCTCTAACAATAGCTGGTTGTGATTTTCCAGCCAAGTGCAAAGCGATCACATAGCTACGTTTAATATCCATTGCGAAAATTTATTTTAAAATTCAACTTAGTTCCCGCTATTTTTGCCCACTTTAAAACAATGAAACAAACTGACGTTTCACCAATATTGGGCGCGCTGTCATTATTATTTTGAAAATAGAAGCAGCATGAAGTTGGTAACACTTCGAGTGACGGACCCTGTATATTGTTATACTGACATAGATTTATTGTAATGTCAATGGAAAGGATACCTTGGCAAGTTTCATTCAGTATTTCTTCTTTGGTTATTTTTGAAACGCTGGTATTTCAAAAAAGGAAAACGTACCTATGAGAAATTAATGAAACACAATACGATTTAATTACAAAAATGTAAGACATGCTAACGTATTGGTCATGTTTTAATAACGCTTTATATGAAGATGTCCTTATTGGCTATATATAAAAATATAAGAATTGATCTGTCAGTTACTTCTAATCATATATGTTTGAGATCTTTGCAAATGTCTGCAGTTCCAAGAATAGAAAAACATTATACTGTATAACTGGTTTGAGGATATATCTGGATGGCATTAAAATGACCTCACGTGTTCCTTTTAACACAATCGAGATGTATCCTATATTAGAGTATTTTTCTCCATTTCATATATTACTTTTTTATATTTTTATTATATTTTATATAAATCTGCACACCGCGATTTCGCCCGCGCTTTTTCTACTTTATTTTATTTTTCCAGCTTCTAAGAGTCGTATAATGACGTTAAATATCTTATAACCTTACTCAAGAATTGGGCTATCAAATGCAAAAATATTTTTTCAAATCCGACTTGTTATTCCAGAGATTAGCATGTTCAAACAAACTCTTCCGCTGTGTAAATTAGTATAGATGTGAATTACAATATGATTGAGTTTTAATTTTAAATACGTAAATGCAAACAAAATATTTTACTAAAATGAAGTACAGTCCTTTATAGCAATATATGTAAATTTTATAAAAAGTAAACTATATAGTCATGTATACCTATATAAATATTGTCATTAATAGACTGGGACTACAATTTTTCCTCCAAAGCCGTATGATAAAACTTACCGAAAAATCCAACGTCGTACCTCTTTACGAAAATCCATAATTCTTTCAACAGGATAATCCCTGTTTTATAAAATGTAAGGCTCGTTCCCAATGATTCCTTAACAACCAAATGAGGATAAACTCTCTAAATATGTGGAAGCCTAACATGGAAGCGAGAAGAAAACAAATTGTTACAAGCATACCGCATACCGCGGTGGATATTAAATTCTTTCTCTTTTGTTACGTACTGTCGCTTCGTTTATTTTGTTTACAATTTCTGGAAAATCGCAGACGTAAGTCAACTTTTTTGTGAAGTTTGCAGAATTTTAAATTGTGAAAATGTTGCCTTAAATTCATGGCACAGTCGACAACTTTTGTAATGTGAGATACTTGTTGATGGTACAATGCGCATTGTTTGCGTATTTCGACATTTTATGTTTTCGGCAATGCTCGACGTGCATTGTTTGTAAATTTGACGAGCATGGTGGTCATTCCCGTAGGTCATTGATGGTAAATTCATGAAACAGTACACAACTCTTGTGATGAGAGATGCTTGTTGAGAGTATAATATGCTGTGTTATTTGTCTATATAGGTATATACGTTTTACTTTTTTTTCATAAAAGCTAGAATTCCCAGTGGTCGAGTTAGAGAAAGTAATGGCTACCTCAATTGGGTCTTCATCTAGGTGTTATCTATGTACTAGACTAGATGCTAGAGGCTAGATGACGCTGTGTGATTTGTTCGGAAATATTTATATATTCACATCGTATGTTTGAAGTATGTAATACCTTCAGAAATAGAATTCTAAGCGTGTGGAGATTATGAAGATGAAGATGAACCCCTTTATTCTCAGTCGTGTTTGACACTTTTTTGTTACTACTCGTACCTAAATTTTTTAAATGATCGTCTACCATCATCATCCGAGCGTTAATCCCGGGAGTGTCATACGCCTTCACTTCGTACCCCAGGGTTCGCTTTCCGCTTGGAAAATTCTCATAAATTAACGGGACTTTTTTTTTAAATACTTTGTTCTAGTAAATAGTTAGCGTGTAACAAATGTATCACAGATAACTGCCGAACTCAATTGCTTTTCCACATAGGGTTGCCTTAATAAAAATGCATCCAAAACATATCTCTCTACTTGTTTTAACACTATATTTTATCTCTTTAAAATATCATTATCTTTATTGTCTTCGCATTCAGTTATAAGCCTATCTCCATGCAATCGTCTTTCATCCTTGTGTTTGCAGTCTAGTGTCTACAGTTCATATGGTATTTGTATAAATAACAAAGTATCGTCTGCATAAAGCATACAATTCACAACTAGGTCACTCATAGACAATTATCGGGATACGGAGTGAACAGAAGAGCCAACAGCACGCAATCCTGCCTAACACCAATTTTCAAATCAGGATGACAAGCCGCCGTTATTAGCACATATGCTCTACAATCTTAATACGTGGAGTAAACAACATGGATAAGGGCATCGTAACCGTTCGTAGCGGATAACATTAAGCTTGGGATTGGAAGAGAGAGGTTAATTATATTGAACACATGAAGCAGGTTGGAGAAAAAGCCAAAAAGAACTTTCATTCGTTAACTCAAATTTCCACCTCGACATGGGACGTTAAAAATTATTTACACAGCCACATATTTAGGATGTATTACGTACGGTTCACCTAAATGGGCTGATGGGCCTACCATAGGTGCTGCGCGTCGTAAGTTGCTACAAAATCAGCGTCTCGCTTTAATATTCTTATCTAAATAGATACAGAAATACAGAACTGTGAGCACCGAGGCACTACCAATGCTGGAAGGCGTATTGCCATTTCACTTAGAAATACAAACAGACTGATGTAAGCAATTCCCTTCTATTAGTCTTTTCACTCACTCCATCGACCTGCACCCTCAATTCAATATAAGGGACGGCACTACGATGGATTTGTTACTTGTAGCATGTTATCGTATCGATCTTTCTGTTCCAGATGGTGGACGACCGCAGCAGCCGACGTAAAGACTACCGTTGTAGCCATGGCAGCGTCGGCATGTTGCATCTACTATAACGGTAGTGGGTGAGTGCCGACCGGCGCTAGACCGCATGAACAAATTGGTGGCGTAAGCACACAAAGCAAGTTAGATCAAATTGCATATGTGATATTTGGTATTTTAGGTACCTAGTACAGTAGATTGAGAACAAATTGCATGATTCAAAATTATTAGAAACCCATATTAGAAAACCATGTATCGACGAACTCGGTGGCGCAACGAACTGTTACTTAACTTTGACACCAATGCTCGTGGGTTCGATTCCCACACTGGACAAACATTTGTGTACATGAACATGTCTGTTTGTCTTAGTCTGGGTATTTTTAAGAGTGGTGGGGTGCATCAAAGCAGCCCGTCTGGGGAAGTACCTCCACCTCACAGAAAACCGCAGGCAAATAATAACTACCTAGAGGATTGTTGTGCTCCTGCATGTGAGTGAGCTCACCAAGAAGCTGCTGTATAGTTGCTGTGTTAGCAGCAGAGCTGGCATCACGCGAGTGATACTTAATGTATGGCATGCTTGTATAGGCTAAATTAAAACAAATTGGTGGCGTAAGCACACAAAGCAAGTTAGATCAAATTGCATATGTGATATTTGGTATTTTAGGTACCTAGTACAGTAGATTGAGAACAAATTGCATGATTCAAAATTATTAGAAACCCATATTAGAAAACCATGTATCGACGAACTCGGTGGCGCAACGAACTGTTACTTTACTTTGACACCAATGCTCGTGGGTTCGATTCCCACACTGGACAAACATTTGTGTACATGAACATGTCTGTTTGTCATAGTCTGGGTATTTTTAAGAGTGGTGGGGTGCATCAAAGCAGCCCGTCTGGGGAAGTACCTCCACCTCACAGAAAACCGCAGGCAAATAATAACTACCTAGAGGATTGTTGTGCTCCTGCATGTGAGTGAGCTCACCAAGAAGCTGCTGTATAGTTGCTGTGTTAGCAGCAGAGCTGGCATCACGCGAGTGATACTTAATGTATGGCAAGCGTGTATAGGCTACGGTAACCGCTTTACAACAGGCGGGCTTGCTATATGCTTGCCTCCCGACGTTATAAAACAAAAATGTATATTTGTGTATTATTATCAATATAACATGTGTATATATGTATGACCATAATTGTAACTTTTTAAATTTATCTTTTGATCAGAACATTTTGAAGCCACAAAAAGAAGATGAATCCTTGTAAATGAAAAACTCTACAAAGAATATTTGTGGAAACTTTTTGAAGAAATACCCTCATCAAAACATTAATTATTGCTCAAGGCCTCTCGTACCTACGTAATTGTTTTTGAAATCTTTGTAATTAAATTAAACGTCACGACGTTATAACAATTTTAAAGACTTGGGGTATTTTTCTATTTAAAACAAATTATCAAGTTCTGAACTTTTAAGCGTATTTCGAGGAAACCGTCTGGCAGATAAATATCCCATTTTAATTTACTCCGTTTTTCACAACAGTTGTTCAAACAATATTACACGCAGAATTAGAACTATAAAATGGTTAAGTTGACTGGTCTAATATTCCATTTTATTATCTGCTATTGTTTGACATTATTATCATCATGGACACACTGCGCATCAATTTGATGTTCGGTAATTATAACCAGTTGAGAATACGCAAGCTTGCATTGCCAGAGGAACACCTGGCTCGTCAATTATATAACAATTCAATTTTATTTTTATTTGTCGGCCGTTTTGTCCATGTTCCTGAAGAGATAGGAACGGTGTTCCTGTACATTCCTATTCTACTTTTTATGCTGAATCCGAATCTGAAGTCAAAATTCGAATATTCGAAAAAAAAAACGCACACACAGACAAACATATAGATTTCATATAGGAACGGTGTTCCTGAAAATATTACAGACAACGACAAGGTTGGCGAATAAAGTTGTACTTTTAAGAACATAGGGTTTTAATTTAACTAAATTGTAATATTTAGAAAGTTATTTTTTAGATGAATTATGTGCCCTGTAAATGTGATATAAAAGTGTACTCCAATTTTACGAAAGAGTAAAATGATGTCACATACAAACATGAACAATGTACACACGTCTTACCACTTGTGTCTCCTATATATAGCGAAGATAGTTGACGCGAATACTTTCAGTAACTGCCCACTGTGTCGACACTCTTACTACGCACATGTTCGAATTATATATTTTTTTTATGGTTCTTTTTATCCCCGAGGGGAAAGGCAAAGGGATCTAGCCCATACAACCAAGTCATCAGTTTAGAACCATTTGAAAATCTTATTTCTATGTTCCAGCTTCAGGAACTGTGCTGAAAAAGTACTTGGGAAGGATATCCAGACCCAATCAACCCAATTTAAATACCACCCGTAAATCGATAGTGATTTTTACAAGGTCTTCTTGATGAACTCATTCACGTCTTCCAAAAAGTGCATAAACGTGTTATATTTTTTACTGTATAATTTCACTAGCACTTATGTTACAAAATACTATCGAAATTGTCGCACAAAACTAATTTTATACTGAATTGTAAAAATTTCAAGTAAAACAACAATGTCACTCGTCAAAAGCGCGGGAAGAAGTCCTCGAATTATAAATGATTACAGTACTGCTATGTTCATGATATTTAGACATACAGAATAGATAAATAAATAAAGGTCTAAAGCTAAAGAGTAAAATAGATTTCGGCGATGTTTTGTGAAAGTCATTTTTACAGACAACTCGATCTAAACTACTTTGCGTTACATTCATCATCATTTCAGCTGAGGGAAGGCCACTACTTAATGTAGGCCTCACTTTCCTTCTTCGTTCTTTCAGTCGGTTCTGCGCTGGTTGCATATGGATACATGACATTGATTGTTGAGTCCATCATAATCATACTATTTTTTTTTTTTTGGTTTTTATCCCCGAGGGGAAAGGCAAAGGCTAGCCCATACAGCCAAGTCATCAGTTTAGAACCATTTCAAAATCTTAATTCTATGTTCCAGCTTCAGGAACTCTGCTGAAAAAATATTTGGGAAGGGTACCTAGACCCAATCAACCCAGTTTAAATACCACTTATAAAACGATAGTGATTTTACAAGGTTTTCTTGATGAACTTATTCACGTCTTCCAAAAAGTGCATAAACGTGTTATATTTGAGTTCTTTCATTACTGTATAAATTCACTAGCACTTATGGTACAAAATACTATCGAAATTGTCACACAAAACTAATTTTATACTGAATTGTAAAAATTTCAAGTAAAACAACAATGTCACTCGTCAAAAGCGCGGGAAGAAGTCTAATCATACTAATAGTAATGTACTTGCCATAAATAGGGTGGGTTTGGTGTTATTATTACAAATACAACATGATTTTTGAAGTAAATCTTCTTTAGGCACGCTTGACTTGGGCGAATGCGTGACGAAAAAGTGTGATCAGGCGAACGAGAGCGTTACGAAAAGTGTGATCAGGCTAGGCGAATGGAAATTGAGAGTATGGGCACTTTTATACTCCGTCGGGTGACAAACAAGTGTTTAGCCCACCTGATGTGAAACTGTTACACAGCCTATGGATACTTTTATACTCCGTCGGGTGGCAAACAAGTGTTCAGCCCGTCTGATGTGAAACTGTTATACAGCCTATTGACACTTATACTCCGCCGGGTGGCAAACAAGTGTTCAGCCCGGCTGATGTGAAACTATTACACAGCCTATGGACACTTTTAGACTCCGTCGGGTGGCAAACAAGTGTTCAGACCATCTGATTTGAAACTGTTACGGCGGCCTATGGACACTTTAATACTCCGTCGGGTGACAAACAAGTGTTCAGCCCGCCTGATGTGAAATTGTTACAGTTACATGGAATTAAGGTGGTGTAGGAATATAGACACTTTATCTTTGGGTATGACAACAAAAGTATCATCTACGTACCGTTTGTACATCTTCGGCACAGCCGGTGCCATCGACAGCGCTCTCTCCTCAAGGTCTTCCATGAAAATGTCAGCGACAACAGGAGAAATGGGAGAGCCCATAACTACTACCCCAAATTGATGGCGAACCTACACCACCTTAATTCCATCAACAATAAAATCAAATTCACCATGGAATTAGAGGCAAATAATTCACTAGCATTCCTTGATATATTAATCACCAGGAAACTTGACAACTCACTTACTCACACAGTGTATAGGAAACCCACCCATACAGACAAATATCTTCATGGTAACTCACACCACCATCCATGTCAGTTAGCTACCGTAGGCAAATCTGTGTTGTGAGCACACGGCATCTGCGACGCTGAGCATCTAGAGGAGGAACTCAACATGTCAAACAAGTACTGCGGAGCAATAGTCACAAACTCCCTCGCATGCGTCACAGAAGCCGCCCGAAACCACCTACAGTTGAACGTCAACCTGCCATCTTACCATACTTAAAGGGAGTCACAGACAAAATTGGCAACATCTTACGGCGAGCTTCAATTAAAACTTATTTCAAGCCCCATAAGAAGATCAGTCAATTTCTAAGACCTATCAAGTCTAATATCCCCCTACAAGATGCAGGAGTATACAAATTAGACTGCGAATGTGGTTTATCATACATAGGGCAAACAAAGAGAAGCGTAGGTACTCGTGTGAAAGAACACATTGCTGACATGAAGAATAGGCGCGATAAAAACTCTGCAGTATGTGAACATACACTGGACCAACCAAACCATTACATCCGGTTCGATAAACCACAAATCCTCGCCAAGGAGAATCGCTACATGCCGAGAATGTTGCGCGAGGCTATTGAAATAAGAAAACACCCCAATTTCAATAGAGAAGATGGTTGGCAAGTACCACCTGCTTGGGATTCAGTCCTAAAAATAATCAAGTCACAAACCCAAAGATCTACTAAAAAATGTTCGGACACTGTGAGCGATTTTTGTGTGAATCGGAACATATATAATTAATCCATCCATGTCGGTAGATATGATAATTGAATAACTAATTTAAGACAAATATCACCTTAGTCTTCCTGCGACCACGGACGCTGCAAAGCGTTCGAAACGTCAGGTTCAACAAAATAAATAAAACACGCGATACTTACGTTAAAAATTGTTTAATTTCAATGTGTAACAATCGCGAAAACCTAAGACAATACTAGGGAGGTATAAATTAGTGAAGATGGAAAGATGGAGAGTTACTTTTCGTATATTACTGTAGGGGCAAGAGAGAGAGGTGCGTGCACACATTTTCTTTCTCTTTTTCTCTCATAGCGAGTTAAGTTTCGTATATCTAAGACACAGTGCAGGCCTATTGTCTGTATCTTACTATGGAGCTAAAGAAGTTTTACTTCAGTCGTGTGGTCTAAAGCACACTCGTTTTTTTTTTTACAACTGAGTATAGTGTAACTATTTGACGATATGAATACGAACGAAGCGTTTCCGATGCGCTGCACAAATTGAATCAGTTATTCTCTATATTTAACACACAAAACACTGTAAATTTTGCGTGAGTTGATAAAATAATTCAGTTTCGATAATTTTAACTTCTACAACATGCCAACGATACTTCAAAACCGTGGCTCGTGGATTCGATTTCCACACAGGTCAACTTGTGTACATTAACATGTCTGTTTGTTTTACTCTGGGTGTTTCCTGTATATTATAAGCATGTATTTACAATATATATATACGTATGTTAATCAGTTATCTAGTAGGTACATATAACACAAGCTTCGCTTACTATGGGGCTAGATGGCGCTGTGTAATTTGTCCAAAGATATATTT
The DNA here is from genome assembly GCA_947507595.1 of Pyralis farinalis. Classification (NCBI taxonomy): domain Eukaryota; kingdom Metazoa; phylum Arthropoda; class Insecta; order Lepidoptera; family Pyralidae; genus Pyralis; species Pyralis farinalis. Next base: position 22,731,111 of record OX382270.1, read on the forward strand.
TTTTTATATATCTACATTACAACAACTGTACCTGTAGAATATTAGAACAGGTTCCTAATTGTATAAACGCTTGCGACACTCACTATATTGCGTGACGCTCGCTTACTCGTAAGAACACAACAACACTTCTGGGAGTTGTTAATCATATGCTGTCTTCTGTGATGTGAAAGTACTTCCATAGTGTCGTGATGCGCTCTACCTCTCTTTTGCCAAAATCTTGTTTGTTAATCAGCAGAGTGCATCAGAGAGAGAGAGAGAGGGGATGAGATTTGACTGCAAAGATGATGGTGAGACAATTACATCCTTACTAATATATGAAATGGTTCTCTGCCTTTTCGCTGAAAATTGTTCGGCCGATTATCACTTGCCAACTAACGTTTCGAAGAATTTTATTTAGCGCAATAATCATTTGCCAACTTTTCGTATAATTTTATTTTATTTCCCAACCTCACCGTTGCCGACTGTATGTTTGGTCTGCTTTTTATAATGACACTTTTCAAAATATCAACTTTCTACTTTACTGCTTTAGTTAGTGTAAAATTCCTTTTGCAAAAGCGATTCACTTGCACTTCTTTCCGATTCGTTTATTTATCATACTCTAACCTAACCTACTGGGATTTCTGTTGCTATACTTATTACAATTATTTTTTTTCTTTGAAAGATTTGACAAATGATACGAGTAAATGCCCCAAACGTTTTGTGTCATTATAATAATCAGCTTAACAATAATTCTACCAAATGAAACGTTGTCATACAAAAATTTGATAATCGTTGCTTGTCAAAGTGAAAAATAGGCGAAACGTTGGTTGGCAAGTGATAATCGGCCAAACAATTTTCGGCGAAAAGGCAGGATACCATATGAAATATACAAAGCACAAGAGTTCGTTTGTTTGGAAGCGCTAATCTCTGGAGCTACTAATTATTTGACATCCCGTTACGTGGTGAACGAAGCCGCGGGCAATAGCCAATTATACACAATCGGAAATATTTAACAAAATTGACAAATTCACTTGTCGTAAACACGATAGGAAACAATCAGGGTACGAGGGCTTACTCGCACTTTTCCGCTGTTTATCTATTCGCAATTCGCTTTCTATTTTATGTTAAAATACCTCTTGTCATCGAATAAAAAGGTTGGTTCTGTGTACGTAGTCGAAATAAACATAGGACTATCTTCGATGGGGCTCCAAAATAAGGCCTTTGTCCTGAATAAATAGGATGCGATGGACTTTTTCAGTCTTTTGAGTGGCCACGAACGTTGTTACCTTTTCAATTTCAAACGCAAATTCTATTGACCTCTCATCATAACAAGATAGAACATTCTTGAAGGTCCTATATGTTAGTAGTTGTATATTGAAATCCGCGAGCAATATCGAAATCAATTTAACGTTACACCATCGATATTCTGAAATGGCGAGCATGCATGTAAAGATCTGGGTACGAATATTAAAGAAGGGAGTGAGGTGTGGAAGGACCGCGTCATGTGGCCCTTGGTTTTCTCTGCCTGCTGCTTGGTAAGCAAGAGATTTGGCGTGAAAATATAGATATACATTGAATTTGTTTCTAGATGTTAGTTCACACTCATCGGCTCAATTCTATCTTCATCACGTCGTCAACTATGTATGCATGAAAGAAATGCTAGTAAGCTGTAATTTGGCATGGATATAAATATTAGTTACGCCGACGAAGTGGTGAAATCAAAACTAAGAAAAAAACTACCTTAAAATTTAATACGAGTATCTTAGGAAGATTGACTATCAAAACTATCATTATGAGACCGCCACTTCCCGCAGACAGCGATCGATCACTAATTGGATAGACTGCTGCAATATCAAATAAAGTCCGCCAGGGGCATCACTTGTGTGAGTGACCCAGAGGTGTAAAAAGGAGCTCTGCGCTTTCTCCGACATTACTCGATGCATTATGCCCTTTAATACCATCCCTGTGGAGCGACAAAACTCTAACGACTCCTCTATAGACGGCTAATGAAAGCAAGCCAGGGCAGAGAGTGGTGCAATCTTTCTTGAGGTTCTGCTCCGACCACACGGTAACCGTAATGTCATTACTCATCACAGCTCGCAGCAAGCCCTGTGGGGTTATTATTATACATGTTATTCTTAATCGGTATCAATGTTTTCTTTTGTTTGGGACGGGGCACGTGGGTCACCTGATGGAGTAAGCAAACTTAGGGTACTAACCCAGTAGTGTGAACAGTTTTTGAGCGGAGACCTAGTTGGTACGCACACTGCAACTCTTAGTTTCTTCAAATTTATGTATTTTTTTTATGTGTTGCCAAATATACGTTTTTCTTTCTTTCTTTATTTCATGTGAACGAGAATCTGACTTCATTTTTGTGAAAAAGGAGTGAAGACCAACGTTGAGATCCGACGTGTTATGAACATCATAATAATAAGTATTTGATACACATCATCGAGATTGTATAAATAAGGGAGAGAAAGACCTTTGACTCTCAAAAAACGTTGCACTGTTAAGGTTCAAGTGCGTTACTCATACTGCATATTTTATAATTCATTGCAACATTAAAAGGCGATACTGGCAAAAAATAAGGTAGATTACAGTACCTTCAATCCTATTTGTAACAGTAAATCCTAGCAAAACATTTTATGGATCAGTACATAATTTATACTAACAGATATTAACACAATACTTGGAAGGATGTAAACAGAAAGAAAGTACAGATAAGTAAGTACAGCTAAATTTCATTTGATTTTTCAAATATTCTTTATTTTTCTTTCATTTTCTTGTCAGAAGATGCTCCAGAAATATATAACTGACTGAACTCTGTAGACTCAAAGTAAAATGAGAACAAACACTGCTTTGTGTGATAAAATATTTAAGAGTATCTTTTCCTCGCTTGAGAGCAAAGATCGGTCACTCGAAAAAGAAATTGAATTGACTTTAACGAAGATAAACGTGATTCGTTCTGGAACTAATTATTAGCAAGAAATTCATAAGGTGCATGCGCTCGTTGACTATAATATTCTATTTGCTCCGATATTTTTTTACTAGGACAAAAAAGTAGTATTCATACAGATTAATAATGTTAGTCTGACATAATTAGCGCATCTGTGTTTATTGTACACAGTGTAGATGAATTTTTAAGCAATTCATTACTGCTTTTTTCACCGGTTAGTCCATGAGTACGACATTAGAAAATTAATCAACAACCTATTAAACTCCGCTGCTCATCAATATCCCAGCTTACGTAGTGACCGTTACGAAAGGCCGGAGAAGCAAGATTATACTAGTGATAATAGGTGAATTTCGGCCAGGAATAGTCTACATGAGTTACCTGACGATGGAAGGACACAAAGCAATGTAGATAAAATTGTGTGAACTTATATTTATATATACTATATTGAGGTGTGTATAACTACAGTGCATAAACTACTGAGCCGATTTTGATGAATTATGGTCCGTGTGATGTCGATAACACTTTATAAAAATGAAATCAACATGTTGTATGTTACATCCAAAGAAGTAAAGAACAATTTGCTATCAATATAGGCATAGTGATATTACTAGTGGGATCGGAAATGATTGAAATGGATAATATCTAATTTCAAAAATACGATTAACGTACGAGTAAAATATTAAAATTATCATATTTTATAAATACTACTAGTGTATCCAGATCTAATAGATCTGAATATCAATCATTCAAACGTGTCTCCTGTTTCCCAATACTTTTGTTTCTTTTATACGTTTTAACACTGCACGTATTATTTATCAGTAATAGCCATAACTTTGTAAATAAGAGTGAAATATATACCTAGTCCGGTCATAAGTTCTGTTACTGATGAATACGTATTTATTTTTTTATGTAATCTTAATAAAACTTTTTATGGAAGACTCAGCAAATTTGTATTTGTAACCAGACAGATAAAGGGCTCTACACAGCCCTTTAATCTGTCTGGTTACAAATCTATGAATTTACTCACTGTTTTCATAGGAAATTTAGCCACTGCTTATTCCAGAGATTGAGACACAATGTGTAGTCTAAGAGGTTCAGATCTGGGTTAGACGAGGGCCAGTCTGGGACAGAAGGCGCTTTGATCGATCCACTCATAGTCAATTTGTTGCTTAAGCTTCTTACCATGATTTTTTCTAGAAGCATTCGTAGAGCATGGATAGCTCTTCAAATGCTCCTAATAACATCGATATTGCAGGCATCATATCAGCTCGTATGACCATCAATATAACCTTCCAATCTAGAGAATTTTTTGTCTCGATCCTCTGACACCTGCATCCATCGACTATCTACAAACCTTTTGAGGTCGTCTCTCCATCAAGCAGAGCTCGTCTCACACTGCGTGTAACCATTACGGATACGCCTTTCGAGAATTATTCATCCCGAGTGGTTGTCCGGCCCTCTGCCACTCCAGCTAAGGTTAAGCATCATTTGCATTATGTCAGATACCTTAGTTCTGCTGTGGATATCGGCCTTCCTGTTTCTACTACGCAGAGAAAGCTCGAGCATAACTCTTTACATAATATAGTTGTTTTGACGCGACTTTGACACCAACGCTCGTGGGTTCGATTCCCACAAAAGACAAACATTTGTGTGCATGAACATGTCTGTTTGTCTTAGTGTGGATGTTTTAAAAGAGGTAGGGCGCATCAAATCAGCCCATCTGGGGAAGTACCTCCACCTCACAGAAAACCGCAGCCAAAATAACAACTCCCTAGAGGGTTGTAGTCCTACAACGCGTGAGTGAGGTTTTCTCTAGGTGACATCAGAACAGAACATCCCTGGAGGTCGCGACACCAAAAATCCCAATGCTCTTGGAGATGGTAAAAGGGGTGTTCTGAAATTGAGGAACTACAACAAATATTTGATAATTCTTAACAGTTAGGACGCGTGTCTTGTAGGGGTTGATTTATACTAAGTTCAACCTCCCCCAGTCTGATACTTTAAACCAAACATAAGTCACTAAAAAGTCACTCTGGCTTTAGAAGTGGATAAACTGTGGTAGTACACTTGCCTCGTCAAATATTTATATCATGAAAAATATTTCATCGGCCTGTTCTACCCATGATTTCCCCAGAGCGTTAACTAAAATACACGTGGTCTACTTAAGGTACATTTCTATATTTTTTTTATACTTTCCTATCCTCAGTAGAATCCATAACAGACTTTTCACATAAATATTTATAAATTTCAAATCACTAGGTTTGTTAGAATCAGACCAAAATAAAATCTCATTTCACGTAAATGCCAAAGTTAGTTTTCTAACCCAGCGAATAATCGCTGAAGTATCTTTAAAGTTATCCTACTATGGTGATTAGAAGTTGACCCTCTCACTACTGAACCATTTATTTTTAGAGTTCTCCAGTTCTAAATCTTTTACAGTATCGCAATATCTGTCTGTCTGTCTGTATGTCACGCAAATACTATTCGGATTACGTCACTGTTTTTTTGTATATATACAACGTGAATACGAGAATACGGGCCACCTGATGTAAAGAGGTTACCGTAGCCTAAGAAAGCTTCCAATATACTCATAATAAAGATAAAAATATAAGTTTGTTTGTTTGATCGTTTGTTTGTTTAAACGCACTGATATATGAAACTACCCGTCGAATTTGAAAAATATTATTTGCATACCAAAACTCAATTCTTGAAAATGGTTATAGGCTATTAATATTACGTACGATGATTAGTAGCCGATGAAAAAGAAAGAAAACAGAAAAAGCAGTTCCTACGGCATACGGGGCGTACATGCTGATAAAGTTGCAGGCTGCAGCTAGTCCAAGTTATAACCGACCAAGTTAAGATTATCTCCAATGTTATGGAAAACGGCAAATATTACTTTGTAACTTAGACTTTGCCTGCGTTGGCAAGGACTCCTTCAAAGGCTTTGGAGGACACGTTATGCCGTCGGTCCCGACTGTTGTTCAGAGATGACCTTAAACTAAGTCAGTGGCACTCGGGCGGCTTGAAAACACTAGCCTCCGCCAATCCGCATGTGATTAGCGTGGTGGAGTATGCCCTAAACCCCTTCGGTTGAACGGAGACCCGTATCCCTGCAGTGGGATGAGTAAGGCTTGATGTGATGATGATGATAAGTGGTACATGTCGCTCCTAGGATTTGAACCAGTTCGAATATAGAGCTATATAGATATAAATAATTATCTTAGTGAATTCTGTATCGTACTTTACAAAATAAGTACGCTACGCTGCATATACTAATACGATACACTAAAGAAATGAGATTTAAAAGATTTTAATTTACAGTGGAGTTATCCAATTAGGAATATTTTTCAGTCAGCAATAAAAAGCTCAAGCATAATCGGCTTGATTTCAGAATGGCATCGCTTTGCCATTTCAAGTGTAAATTAAATAGAAAACATCTGACCGTAAAATACGAGAGTATAAATCAAAGTCACTCTATTCCGTCTACACTGTTTAAATAAAAATATCACATTTTGCAGAAAGTAAACGGTAGAAATGCAATGGGAATATTTTAAAGCCTTTGCTTTTATGTAATAGTATGTACGTGTAGAATCATCAATCATAAGAACGTGATTAAATGTCGTTGACAACTATATTAAAATATCAAGAGATTCTACTTAAGCTGTTATTGCACTAAGCCATACTTTTGTACATTCGTGAAATTACTCTAATATAAACTCAGATATAGGTATCTTTTTGTGTAAGATCGAAGTTTCCATTTGTGAAAAGGTTATTCTTATTTCCCTAAAAATTAAAATGTATATAAACTTTTAAAACTACATGAGTCGTTATTTGACATTAGTAGAAAAGGAACCTTCATCAGATCACTAGGTACGTTATTGGTTTGATGAGACCCTTTTTTTAGGAATACGTAGAGGACGTTCAAAATTCACGTTGAAAATAATAAGAAAACTATATCTCCGGTCCAGAGCAGTGGCAGCCCAGTGGATAAGAAATCGGCTTTTTCAGCAATTGTATATCGGTTCAAATCGTGGTATGCACCAATAAATTCATGTTTTCGGATTTATATACATATATGTAATTATCACTTGCTCGGTGAACTGACGGGCGGCAGTCACTCTATGTCAAAATTAGTATCTTTGCCAGATCCTTGTCAGGTAGCAAACTTCACTAATCCTAATGGATTAAAAACTGCATAACGCTAAGAAGAAGAAGGAGCCAATATCTTCGACCTACAAGATCTGAAAAAAAAACTAACTTCTGATTCAACGCAAGCAAATAATACAACCATAAGATAGATAATATGATAATAATAAAGAAGCGAGAATGCAAGGGAATATGTTTTATTTAATGTATTTAAATTTATTTTTCATTTTAAATCACACAATTATTATATAAAAAGTAAAACAAAAATCATTTTGTAGTTATTTTTAATTTAGTTTAGGTGTTAAAAATCAAACAGTGTCTATAATAAAAAAACTTCATAATTTGAATCATTGTCATATTTTGAACATGTTTTACAATAACAGCATCAATGTGAATGCTTGTATTGCGGAAATACAGCTAATATTTAGATGAAATCCATATATTTCTTCATAGCTGACACGGCTTGTGACGTCATCTGCCATGGCCTTTTAGTATGAAGCGTTTCCCGTGATGAAATGCCACTATCAAACAGCATATTAGTAGAAAAAAATACTTTGAGACATCTTCCTGTCTATATCTCCTGTTTTAAAATCTGTCCTAAAAATTGTTAATGCATATTCCCTATTGCAAGAAATGAGAGGAAAAATTCACAAGGAAGAAAATATCGAATAATCAACAATATATTTTATTAAAAAACATTACTGTTCTTATTTGCCAAAGGAGCATCAGCGGAGACTTAGACCTATTAAGGACAACATTTTCAACCGAAAAATTGAATTTGTTATTACATCGGTATAGGAATACTAGTCGCGGTCGACAAGATAATACGAAACCTTTGTTCCAACCCACGCGTAGCTGTATATGTGTGTGTGCATGTATGTATGTTGATACTCCGTTAATGCTACATTCACACGATTCCCTGCATTCACTCGCCTCTTCACATCAGGTGTGTATCTACTATCCCTGCCAAAAGCGTGTCTAATATATACAATCTTATTCCCTTGTTCCATCACTCCATCATCTACCGTTAATCTTTCGTTCGTTCTGGTTTTCTCGCTTTCAAATACCAATGCCTATTTTTTCTTCGCAAATTGTCAATAGTCAAAGTGGACCCGGCTCGACTAGACATACTTGAAAGAAACACTCAGCGGTGTTCCTACCATCCCTGCTAAAAGATTCAAGGTGTACAAGCTTATTCCCTTCTTCCAGCATTACATCATCATATTACTTGTATTCGTTCTGGTTTCGTCTCTTTCTAGTACCATTGCTTTATTTTCTTTTCAAAATGGCAATTGTCAAAATGGTCCCAGCTCGACTAGACAGTTAAAAAGCAGGCAACGCAGTAACACCACTGGTATTGCAAATGGGCATTAATAAAGCTCGGAGTCCTGAACAGGGTGCGCCGGTTCTTCACGCCGGACCAACTTTGTCTGCTTTATAAGACACAAGTTCGGGCCTGCGTGGAGTATTGCTCGCATCTCTGGGACGGCTCCGCACAGTATCTTCTTGAGGCTCTCGATAGGTTACAGCGACGGGCTATCCGCATAATTGACGACGAAGAGGTCACCAAAAGCCTAGAACCTCTTCAACTCCGTAGGGACATAGGCTCTCTAAGCGTATTTTACCGCCTTTACCATGGCGAGTGCTCTGAAGAACTGTTTTCCCTTATCCCACCCTCATCCTTCCGTCATAGAACCACACGTGCGGGCTTGCGATGTCATAGTTCCACGGTTGAGAATATCTCTTCGCGTACCAAAAAGTTCGGCAACTCCTATCTTTGTCGTGCCATCAAAAAGTGGAACGCCTTGCCTGCACATGTGTTCCCTCCTTCCTACAATATGGGATCCTTCAAACGAAGCGTGAAGAAGCATTTTGCGGGTCAGCATGGCAGCGTCAACTGACAGGATGCGGGATGTAGTATGCTGTCAGTTGCAGTTGCGATTTGGGCTCCTCTTTCGCTTACCATCAGGCAAAGAGGGGCCACTATGCTGAACTAATATAAAAAAAAAAAAAAAAAGGGCCAAGCTATTATGTAAGTATGTATTTATCACAAAAAGAGGAACGAAACGAAAAAGAGAAAACGGAGCGATATACAGTTAATTCTACACTAGTTATACATGCTAACAACCAAGACCAACAGTAACCTAAGAGTACCATGACAAAATTGGTTGTGTTTTATCAGAAGGTGATGTCAGGAGCCCTAGGAACCGGCGAGCGTGCATGAAAAGAGATACGAAGAAGCGAGTGAGGTGTGTAAGAACCGCGTCTTATGGCACTCGGTATTCTCTGCCTACCCCGCAAGGCACCTGACGTAAAGATATACATAGTAGTAGACATACATAGTTATACAGGCTCATGGCGTCAATGGATTCAAAAAATACCATTGCGTGCATCACATTCATTTTATAGCTAAACCAGAAACAAAAAAGGAAAAAGAAAATACAATTTTACTTTAAATGGCGACATGTAACTAGATTGTACAGCTAAGAGTAGATCACGCTTAACACTCGAAGTGCGATTGTAAGTCTTATCACGAACGGTATAAGAACGGTACAAACGTCAAATTGTAAAGCTTGAGCTGAACTTGCCCGTACATCAATTTCAAGTGCAGACAAGTGGGTCTCGACCTCTATATAGTATTTCGTTATAAAATGGGAAGGTTTTATCCGGATCTCATCAGGGAATTTAATATCACGAAAATTCAATTACATTTTTAATTAACATGGCCACAGCCAAAGTTTTAAAGCAAGTACTTTCATATTAATTTACGCGAATAAACTTAGTTAAACCAACTTGGACAGTTCAATCTTTTTAATGTTATTTAGTCTGCGTTGGAAAACTGGGACGCTATTTGTGTACTATTTAATGCCGTATATTTAACGTTTACATAAAAGCACTGAATATAAAAGGCTTCATTATGTGCGATATGTGTACAGGCTACGGCATGGAAGTTAAAATAATCGTTGGTAAAAAAGAGCACGCCTCGTAAGTCTCATATCATCCAGGCACCAAAAATAATATGTAGCCGTACTGCAAACATGTTGCCAAAAACTCAATAAATATGCTGTATTAAGAGATATAAGATAAATGAAATTAGTTCAAACATGGCTTTGAATTAACTTTAACTAATAGTTTGGGCTACCACAATTGAAGAATTTCCCTGGATAATACCAACTTGATAGCAGTATATTCTTACGTGTATGTACTCGTATATATGCGTATATGTATAAAATGCTAACTAAACTACACACTGGTTTGAAGTTTTATGATGGTGCAATAATTAGAAGTGTATAATTTAAATTCAGTTTATTAGATTCCATCATATAGATACAATTTTCAATCACCGTCATAAGGCCATCTCAATAGTCCCAACTTTTTAAACTGACAAACCATACTTATTTCTAAATTTTATGGTTTAGCAATTAGTACAAGCTGAAGCCGAAAGCTTATCAAATATAGGTGTCTTATTTTAGATTTATAACAGGCAAACTATGTAAACGATTATATAAAAAAAAAGCAATAGCCTTCTAATGTAATGAGCTTTTCAATTGATGAAAAAAGGACTATCATAAATGGTTAAAAATTATGTCCTAAAGTGAGCAATGACTAACCAGCTAATTAAATTCACAATATACAACAATAAGAAAATAGTATTAATTTATAGTTTATATACTTTGTTTAAAAAAAAGGATACTTATTATATAAATTTATTTCTTAAAAAAATACATTCAACGTCTTAAGAAATTATATTTCCTTTGTCGCGGAAATTTAAGACTTCTCCATTAAATGGTCGTAAGGCGCACACCCACGCTACAGGGTTTACAATGAACATTAACCGTAAATTAAACTCTGAACAGACACTAGCCCCCATGGAAGCTTCCGATTTAATTTTTCAACATTAAGTAGAAATCTGCTTATGGTACATGTAAAAAAAAAGTTTTTTTAAACCGCGCGGTTAAAAAATAAACCATGTGAAATATTTTTTTTATACTAGTCGGCATAAAAGCATAAGGACACGTGGCTCTAGGGAGTTGTTATTTGGCTGTGGTTTTCTGTAAGGTGGAGGTACTTCCCCAGACTTTCTGCTTTGATGCGCCCTACCTCTCTTAAAACATCCTGACCAAGACATACCGACTTATTCACAAATGTTTGCCTTGTGTGGGAATCGAACCCACGAGCGTTGGTGTCAAAGTCGCGTCATTTACGACTGAGCCACCGAGCTCGACAAAAATATATCGAAATAGCTTGGCCATAAATGTATTTCTTACACAAACCAAATAACCGCATGACTTCCAATGAAGATCCTCCTTACTCACGTAAACGCAGTGTTTTAGCGATTTATCCACCGATACAATACAATACAATACAAAACTCTTTATTGCACCAATAAAATATACAAATATACATAGTCTATATAGGAAAGTACAATAGGCGGCCTTATCGCTAATGCAATTTCTTCCAGGCAACCTTAACTTAAAGGAGGATTGACAAAAATAAAGGTAGGTGGCGCATAATGACATAAAGTAAAAGAACCTTATACAATTATACAATTTATCTTAACAATATAGATGCAATACAAAAGTATGCAGTTATGTCCGACACCAAAAGAAAGACTGAACAGGATTGAAGCATATATAAGTTCCGAAGGTTAAATTGAAAGGTAGTAGCTTTTGACGAGCTGTTTAAAGCTCGACAGTGTTTGAGACTGCCTGATTGTAAGAGGTAAGTCATTCCACACCGATTCGAGTCTACTGACCAATCCACTGATAGTTCAATCAATTAGCCGATAAGTGTCACGACGTTTATACGTCAACGAGGTAATAAGATTTACGCGTTTCATTTTGATCCCTTTTCAGATCGTTTTCTTACCTAAACCATAAAAATGAACCCTCATGATGTTCAATGGTCTGTCTATCTGCATATTACAGATACATTCCTTTCACGCTTTCTACGAAATTTGTAATGCTAAAAATATGAAATAATTGTGGACGATAAAGGATTCTCGATAAGACGTAAGTTGAAACGCATACACATACTTTTTTTATATACAACGTCCGGAGGCATACAAGCATACGGCCCACCTGATGTAGAGCGGTTACCGTAGCCTATAAACGCTTGCAATACTTTAAATATTACTCACACCATGCCACTTCTGCTGCTACAAAGCAACTCCATAAGAACTTACTGTAGACCTCACACGTAGGAATACAACAACAATCCATGGAGTCGTTATTTCGCTGCGGTTTTCTGTAAGGTGTTGGTACTTCCCCAGACGGGCGGCTGTGATGCGCCCTACCTATCTTAAACTTTGTCTTTACCTTCACAGACTCACTTTGTTGTTGTACACGTTGTAGGAAAATTGACTTTTTTGACACTGACTTTTTTTGATTTGAAATTGACTGGCACTTGACCAAGATTACGTTTGACTCAGGTATAGGTTAGATGTAAGTTAAGTTTGTGTACAAGAGAGGTGACTTTTGTGCCAGTTTGATTAGAAGTAAAAGAATTACAATATACGTAACTAGTACAGTTTTTTAGAAATCATCAAAAGCTTACACAAACAATGATAGTATATGTATATGTTTCAAGGTCAATGTGCACGACCCCAACTCGCATTTGACTCACCTCGATTATACCACAAAACTGAAAGAAGCATACAGTCCACCTGATAAATATTTACAACACTAGGAGTATTACCGGTGCATTGCCGATCCTGCGCTCTTTATGCATAAACTCAAGAATAAGTTGCAAATAAATGATTAAAATCAACGATCCAAACAGTCAAACCGCATCCGCGTTCAAAAATATTATAAAAAAAAAGATAAAGGTAGATCTTTCTTTCTTTCCATTATGTTTATCTATCTGTTGCTTTTTGTATTGATTTCGATATTGACTCGCTTGAATATTATCTAGAAGCGATCGTTTTGCAATAATACCTTTGTTCTTCATAATTGCGATTTATTTTTGTACAAAATAATTTTCACAGCGTGCAATAAAGTGTATTAAATCGTATTGTTTATATAATATAATGTTATATTATATAATATATATAATATAATGTTATATTATATAATACAAACTAAATAACAAACAACACACAATGCTTACAATCTAAGAAATTTCGTATTTCCGTTATCGTTGAAAATTTTACTCGGCTTTTCATTTCAGTCGTATTCTAATACAACAAAAAAAACGACTCTCCTGTCTTCTGCTTCGGAAAGCATTAATATAAACCATTCCATGAATTGTCATTATATTGAAAGTGCCTGTGAATCATTCTTTGTCGGAAACCATCTGTTTGTTGATTGGAGAAGTACAAATATCTCGTCAGACGTGATAGCATAATCGTTTTCGGGTGACTAATAAGCCACCGCCTGATGCGAAACGGTTGACGAGCCAATATCAATGAGAAATATTAACACTTGCAATATAAATCTCGTGTCTTGTTCCTTCTATAACTACAAGTATAACATCTTGTCGGAAGTATTCTGGTGATGTAGTAACATAGTAATAATTTTCTAAATGGTCGCTCTTTTCATATTCATATCATTTATTGAATCATAAAAGTCACGCTTCAATATAGTTATTGTGTATGTCATTCTTTATTACATTGGAATAGTAATACACTATTGTTTATTAATTGGTATAAATATTGGTATATTTTAAGAGAGGTAGGGCGCATTAAAGAAGCCCGTCTGGGGAACCTCTACCTCAAAGAAACTGCAGGCAAATAACAACTTCCTTAGAGAGGGTTGTTGTGTTCCTGTGTCTCAGTAAGTTCCTAAGGAGTTGATGTGTTAGTAGCAGAGGTGGCATCACGCGAGTGATACTTAATGTGTTACAAACGTTCATAGGCTACAGTAATCGCTTTACATCAGGTGGCCCGTATGCCTGTGTACCTCCTGACGTTGTATAAAAAACAATACTTTTTAATATGAACGTGTTACATTGGTAGTAGAATTAATTTAGTACGAATAATACTTACTCAGTATTTAAAAAACCATCTATGGCCAGATTATGCACATGGGGTATATTTTTCGCCCGGGCTTTAGAAATATTTTTTTACATAGATGTTAAACAGATATGGACTTAATTGTTGGTAAAATTGAATCGGAAGCTTCCATAGGGGCTAGTTTCTGTTCAGAGTCGATTTATATCGATATCACAATCTCTTTGTTACAGTTAATGTATTGTAAATCACAAAGGGTGTATGCCAATATATACAACCATTTAATGGAGAAATATTTCCGCCACAAAGGAGAATGTAATTTTTACTACATTGAATGTAATTTCATAAGAAATAAACTTATATAACAAGCATGCTTTTTTAAACAATTATCTGATTAGTGATTGCTTCTTACATATCATAATGTTTAATCGTTTTTGATAGTTTTTCTATGATCTAAAAAGCTTTTTATATTAGAACCCTGTTTTTTTTATATAATATCTTGCATATTTTAATTGTTACAAAAAATATCTGAACTAAGTCATAACATATATGAGATATGATTTTGTTATATTAGATTGTACTAATTGCTAAATCATAAAATTTGGAGATGAGTATGGTTTATGGTGATGAAGTTCATGTAACTTATACATAAGAATATACTATTATGAATTTGGTATTATACACAGAAACTATTGAATGCTCTCAGCCCAAACTGTTAGTTAATGTAAATTCAAACCCATTTTTTGGCTAATTTAATTTATCTTATAGTTCTTAATACAGCATATTTATTGAGGTTTTGACAATTTATTTCCAGTACGGCTATATATTTTTTTTGGAGCTTGGATGATACGAGACTTGCGAGGTGTGTACTTTTTTACCAACTTTCGCGAACGATTATCACTTAAAACTGGAAAACACAATGTTCTGGCAAAAGTGGGGGCAAGACAATGAAATATTTAAGTTGTGAGCAGTAGTAGTAAGTCATAATGAGAACTTCAGGAACTTACTTACATCGTCACTCATTCACAAGAACACCTCAACTCTCCATGGACAACTCCCTGCAGTCAAATAACAACTTATTCGGCTGTATTTTTCTGCGAGGTGGAGCCACTTCCTGGTCGCACTGCTTTGATACATCCTCCACCTATAAATAAATAAATATTGTCAGACAAATTACACAGCGCCATCTAGCCCCAAAGTAAGCGAAGCTTGTGTTATGGGTACTAGACAACTGATAAACATACTCGTATGTAAAATACATTTTTTTTTTGTAAATACATACTTATTATACATAGAAAATACCCAGACCAAGACAAACAGACATGTTCATGCACACAAATGGTTGCCTTGTGTGGGAATCGAACCCACGAGCGTCGGTGTCAAAGTCGCGTCATTCACGACTGAGACTCGAGCTCGACCTATCTTACGCTACTGCCTTGGTAACGGGTAACAAATACACTATCATCTATTCCTTATGTACCATGTATTAGGTAGAGTAACTCCTTCACTGTCATCATCAAACTAGTCAATGTTTGTTCGTAAATTTAACTGTTGTTAACCTCGTGCACTTTAGGTACTAATTATTGTTTATTCTTAACTTTTTCTTGAAGACTATAAACAATGCCTTCGATACTTATAGATTTCCTGTAAAATATAACATTCAAATGGTCAATTGTGATGGATGCAACCGCGCGTAACTTTGAACACATATAAAATAATCCTAATGGACAATGGATAAAGGAAACGGAGTAACGCTAAGAAGAAGATTTTTATTAGATTTATTTTCTTTACGCTAAAACACATTTTGTGTAAAAAAAAACTTAAACACAAATGAAAAAAAAATTGTAAAATTGACAAACATAACTCGAAATTTATTAAGATTAGGTACCAATTTGGAAAAACGAAATTTTCTTATATACCTATTTCAATTTCTTATATAACTAACTAGCTTTATACAGTAAAATGAAATCATCATAATAAATGCAATTGGCTCCATAATATCATAAATGGATTCATTGCAAGCATGCAAACGTGATTTAAGTGCGTAATATTGCAAAATTATTATTTCGCTTTGAGTGTCGCGCATAACTTTTTCGACGACAAGCGTGTACATTGCTTTTGACGCCTGCGCCGTGACTTAAATATACTGTCTGTGTTCTTTGAGTAGCTCGTAGAAGTAAGGTAAATAGTTTACTTCGTGCACAGATAAACAATAACAGGCTACCAGGTATAGTCAAAATACGCGTTAATAATAACGACATTATATATGAAATTGTACTGAGTGCGATCGATTCGAAGCTCCCGATACGCTTAATATTAATAATGTATAATGTAAAGCTTACTATTTAATCATCAATTGACAACATACCCTTGACAATTCTTTATACTATACGCTCAAATTGATACCTGACCCCATTTAACAGTTTCGATTTATCCGGGCATACAATTATCGCCCTTGACTTTTAACACATAAAGCCCAACAGTGACTTGAATTTCAATTGTTTAAATATTATTAGTTTTTAGGCTTAAGATTGAAGAACGTCAATCTATCACGCAAGATTACACAATTTGAAAAGATTTTAAATATGTTATGGGCATTCTGGATTTTGCTGAAGGGAGTGTAAGGATGATTATGTGTAGGTATTTTTAATGGATGAGTTGGAACCAATCGACGCTGTTACGAGGCTGTTCTTAATCCGAATAAAAATAAGAGAGCGAGTGAAGTAGGCAAGTCAATTTTAATAATAACATTAATACTTTATTTCGTTGTCTAATAGTTTATATAGATAGTAAGCAAATTTTATGTATGGAATGAATCCTCTGTGTTGAACAGATTTCCAGAGTTCCGTGAGCATATTGATCCTACGTGTTTTTAAATTTATATATTTTTTCATATCTCCTGAGAAAAGAAAAATATTTTTTTTTACAATTTCTCTTGCGGTATATTAAAGGTTAGATCTATCCAAAACTGAAAAAAAAAACGAAATAGTGTATTCTATTAATAGTAAACTCCATTATAGTTCCTGTATGCGGATAAAAGTGCACTGTCAGATTTTTGAGTCCAGAACATCGATGAGAGGGAGGGAATGAAAAATGATTGTGAATATGATCTATACATATACTTATGGAAGCCAGAAATGTGTAGAGCAGAGGAAGTTAGAAAGTAGAATAAACGCAGTTGAAATGCGAACGTTGCGCAAACTTTGTAGCGTACCGCTTGCAAACCGCAATCGCAATTATGATGTAAGAAACAGAGGTGATTTGAAAGAGAGTATCTGTGCTAAAATAAGAAGCTTCAAGCTTCGTTGGTTCGAATATGTAGAAAGAATACGGAAGAAAAGAATTAAGAAACAAATTACAACGCAAAAGTAAAAGGACATAAGAGCCGAGTAAGGCCAAGTCTCACTTCCCATTCAATCAGCACGTAGAAAACATGCCTTCAGCCTTAATCATAAAAAATCATCGCTCTAAAATCTTCCCAAATTGGCCGTATTTAATCAGAAGATGATGATGTCTGGAGCCCTAGACACCGGCGAGTGAGATAAGGACTGAGTCTACATGACGCTCGGTTTTCTCAGCCCACCCACAAGGGGCATGGTGTGAAGATGTAGTACTAGCAGTAATTAAGCTACTTGTTTTTCTTAGCGTTATCGCGTTTCCTAATCCATTTGGAATTCGGTCTGCTACCCAATCCTATGGATTTAGCGAGATACTGACTTTCACACGGAGCGACTGCTGTCAGACCTGCTCAACCCAGAGAAAGAACCAGACCTTTTCTTAGGTTAGGTGGCACATCTTTTTGGAAATAATGTTTAATTTCTTGATCGTGCCGTTTCCTCACGATATTTTCCTTCGCCAGCGAGCAAGTTTATTTTATACCACTAAGGTGGAAAACAAGCATACGGCCTGGCTGATGGTAAACAGTCACCGATAAGTTATAATTACAAATATGTACATATAAATCCGAAAACACGAATTAAGTGGTACATGCCAGAGTTCGAACTAAAAATCAGTTAGCCTACAGGCCGGTTCACTGGACTATCACTGCACTAGCAGTAATGCTTAATTAAAAAAAAATTAAAAAAATGTACATGTAGGTATACATTTTTTATTACTAAATTTAGCATGGCGATACTTTCACTGAATATACATATACATACTACAGGTCGACGATGCTAACCCATAAGATTTTCCCCTACATAAAATCATTCGAATTGCTGAAAGAAATTAAATAAGTATTGGCTTGAAAACTACTTACCTAAAAAAATATGTATAAATGTATCATTATAGAAAAATTAAGCCATTTTAAGTTTTAATTAAAGCGTTTTATGCGACAACTAGCATGCCTCGACGGTAGAAAATATAATTAACTAACTGTAACTCTTCGCCCGCGTGGTCAAAGGGAAACGAAGTGTGTTTTGCTATTGGAGTAAGATATTTTGCGGCGGTATGTAGCCTATGTCACTGTCGGGCCCTCCATACAAAAAATAAATCTATCAATGCGTCGCTCCATCTTGGTTGAAAAAAGGACTAATCGACAAATAAATACACTTTCACATTCATAATCGTACGAACACCTCTAACACATTTCGACTTTATGACTCTATGAATTCTATGATTCTCTACGCACATCTATTCCACAGGAGCCATGCATTTGCCCCGAATAAAAGTGACACATGTTGTAACTTATCAATGTATGCGTCACATAAGCAATGTCTATACAAAAATAACTATCCTACACGAGTTATAAATGTTTCCAGAATAAAAAATTAAATCCGTTCAGACATTAATACAAGTCTTAGTTGATATCATAATCCTAAGCAAATTCACACACACAATATGCTTCTGTAGATGATATTAGAAGACCGATAACTTTCGGCGAACACATGCAAATTTTGAGCACTCGAAACTCGGTAGCAACCCACATAAAGTTGACTAATAGCGGGGAGGCTCTGGGTATAAAGCGAAGGGGTCCTTCAAAGACTCTGCTTGCAAAAGGTAGCCTTTTTATGCCGGTGATGTGTTCCTGCGGGATAGTAGTAAATGAAAAGCCCCTGATACGTGAAAGTGAAATAAAACATCCATATTTAGTACGATTCAAACCTCTAAACATCCAAATTATCCGACGGGAATATATCACTAGGATAAAAGTAGCCTATGTCTACATACAAAAAATTAAATCAATCCGTTGTTCCATTTTGATGTGAAATAAGGAGAAACAAATACATTTTTATATTTATAAATGTATAATTCAACTGGCAAAGTAGCTCCACAAGTATTGGAGTACAGTAGCACATCTATCTACCTAGCAAATTTCATTCAAATCCAGTTGGCGTGAAAACGGGACAAACATCCACACTTTCCCATTTATAATATTAGTAGGATAGCAACCATTACACGTTAATTGAGCCTTTATATACCCTAATGAAAATACTCTCGACCTTTGTTATAAACTACCCTTTATTCTTAGTGATTCAGCACTAAAATCTGCAACGCGTAATTTTGTTACAATGTTCGAAACATTTAGGTTAATTAATTATATACGGCTGGAGCTATTCTTTTTTTAACTTAGTAAATTACCCGGAAATTGATACAAAATAGTAATACAATCAATCTGGCAGACTATAACGTATGTAGCGATTAGTAACCACTCCACCCTCGGGCTAGAGGATGGAGTGATTAGTAATGACTATATTAACAACAGGATGGAGTCGATACCCGCATAAGAGAAACATTTGTGTGCACGAATGTGCCTGTTTATCTTGGTCTGGGCGTTTTTATCACCTCACAGTATACCGCAGCCAAATAACATATCTGAAAAGTTGTTGTAGTGCTGCGAGTGAGTGAGGTTACCGGTAAGCTCTTAATGAGTTGCTGTGTTCGCAGCAAGGGTAGCAACGCGTGAGCGATACTTCATTTGTTGTAGGCGTTTTTTTTTCTCTTTAAATACTTGCACCCCTACCATGGGCAAGGCTATTTTGATGCCATTTAGTTACTAGCGAATTAATAAATTATAACACATTCATACACAATACTCCCTTTCATTCCATAACTTATTCATTCATCTTTCGTTTTAGCCCATTTTTGAACACCGGCGAAACGATTAACTGTTCTAAACTTCCCTCCCCATAATGTGACGGTTCAGCCACGGGCGCCAGCGAGCTTCACAGCTCCACCTAGCCACCGCGATCCCATCGGCTATACAGAGTATAGCCGAGGCATACAGCATTAGTCCTAGGTGGAGCTGCTCTGCTTGTTCCGATCTATGACTAGACATGGCTAGACTGACGCAGTATTTCAATAATTTTGCTCTACATTTCCCCACCACTATTTCGGAGACCGGTTTTTCGGTGACCCGCATTCCCACCTCCTGCTCCAAGTCAAATCTCTGTTTGGAGAATGCGGGACACCGAAACAATATGTGCTGCACTGTGTGGTCCACGCCGAGCTCGCAGAAGCACGATGGGTCATCCGCGCACTTGAATCTGTGCAAGTACGCGGAGAATCCACCATGCCCCGAGAGGACCTGAGTACTGATGCTTGACGGCACCATTTTGCCCACAATGCCGTACGCCGTCGCCGCACTCGGGAAGAACAGCTTCGTTGTCGAAGTTGTTGTTCCCGATTTGTATCTCCTGTACCATTCGTCAATGGTCCCCTTGCGGGTCATACCCTTGACGGATGAGACAGGGCAGCGGTCGTAATCTGGCCTCCTCCGCAACCCCAGTGCAAGTTAGTTAAAGAAAATAGGATTGCAGTGATTGCCTTACACAAAGTGGGTATGGAGCCGTCGATCTATATTCAAAACACTTCAATACAAGTAAAATACAATAATACAATACAATAAAACAAGACCTTAAACCAATCCCTACGGTTGAAGAGAGTGGATCGATCAAAACGCCTTCTGTCCTGATACGCAGGTGAAAGGCACAGAAATATCATCTTTACTGATAATTGATGATTGAAGAGCGCTACAAAAGTGTAATGACAAAGTGTACGCACACAGTTCTAAAGAAGCCGTCCAAGTGGTCGGAAAGGTAAAACGTGGTCGTCATCCTGCGTCTATAATAGTTTGGTGGGGGGTGTCTTATCAAAGAGTCACAAATCTTCATTTTTGTGAAAAAGGAGTGAAGACTTCGGCCAAAGTATATCAATAAACTGTCTAAGATCGTGTTGTCAAACATCTTACAATACACTTTTTATAAATATGCCGTGGACTTTCCAGCAGGACTGCACCTGGTCACAAGGCACGCACTACCCAAGCCTGGCTAGAAATCAACATTCCGAACTGTATAAGAGCTGAAGACTGGCCCTCGTCTAGTCCAGATCTGAACCCCTTAAACTACAAATTATGGTCAGTTTTAGAGGACATTACCTGCTCGAAACGACACGCTAACATTGTGTCTCTTAAGAAATTTCTAGAGCAAGCAGTGGCTATATTTCACATGGAAACAGTGCGTAAATTCATAGATTCGTGGCCAGACAGATTAAAGATCTGATATCCACATACCACTTTTTCTTAGAATCAACATTTAAGTAAAACGGGTAGATAGCTCGATTTCTAATAGATTTATATCCTCTATCGAATTCTTCGAACATTTCCTAGAACACGTTTGCAAAGGCTACAATAACTCTGAAAGCAATGTCTCAGGAGCTGTCAACAAGGCAAAAGTTTAGATTTAGAGCGATCTTGAAGTTTTAGGTGCCCTCAGCAACTCACGTGCAACTTAAGGTTGCCACCCAAAAGTTGTTCTCCGATTCGACCTACTTTTTCAAACTTATCCCGCTGAGAACATCGAATATAATTTATGAATTAATCCTTATCTTCTACTGTAATACATTCCGTCAACACTCTTGGGAGTCTGTGAAGGCTAGCAGCCGATTATAAGGGCCTAATTCCGCCTATATCCGTGCTAATGCGCAAATACTTATCTCGATCGCAAGAATCGCATTGTATGTCGATCACAGCGAATTTTTCGTTGTAGCTTAGATGTCATTGAACTATTGCATAATATACACTATAAATATTAGTTCACAAATGGTATCTATCCATCTATCTAATTATATTTTCACAATAAGTCCCTGCGGTATACGCAGAGAGAACCATGCATCATATAACTCTATATGTATACACCTCACTCGGTTCTTTTACATTTATAACTCTTCATGTAGGTTCCTGGGGTTGGGTTAACGGGGCTCCATATAACCTTCAACACGACTAATTTGGTATAGCATGGATACGGCATGATCTTGTTCTTCCTCGGCTCCTATATGAAGGACTGTGTGGCGGCTAGTACAGATTGTTGATATTTCAATTTTGAATATGTCACACCACACAGGCAGTTTAGAGTCCAGTCGTTTGTTAACCTCGAAGCTGAATATAATTGTATTTTAATTGTAATAATTGCTATTGTAATTATATATATATAAATAAGTTTACGATAAGTAATTTAGTGAATCGGTTTAAGATAATTAATTATAATTGGTACGTCGGACTTGTTATGTTTATCTGCATGTGCATACCTAACAATTAACTATAACTGTATATATTCCGCGTTGTATATCTGTCTCAACATTCTTTCCTACTGTATTATTTATATATATCTGTACCAACGGCTCAGTTCTCTCAGCCTACCCGGCAAGGGACCTGGCGTGGAGATTTACATAAATATTAATTATACCTACGCTATATTCACAAAATTACCTAATTTCTAAATAAACAGCATTGAAATGCGTCGTCTATGATGATGTAATTGTATGTACCATATCACATGTGTAAAAATAAAGTACACTGGTTGTGAGATTTCATTAAACTATCTAATTAGTTTAAAAAAAAACTTAATTTAGTTATCCTTGTTGCAGTAAAATTGTAGGAGAATAAAAATTCAATCCCTGGTTTTCGGGTGTACTTTTTTTTACGGGACAGGCGCACCACTCATACCTATCACTGTGTCTCCTGTGTAGCCAAAATTAACAGCGGCGACCACCAAAAAGGCAATGAACAGTGTAGTTCATTGCTGTCCCGGGGGTTAAACTACAGCTGCCTTGGAACCCACAACGAATTTAATCGGAAGAAATTTGTAAGAGTAGGAAGTTTTGGAATTGACTTTCGGGTGTACTATCGATATTTAAATGTTAAATTATGTAGAACAAATAACTACGTCAATACTACCGCATAAATTTTTACGATTTTCATTTTTTTTTTACTCTTAATCTCGAACGTTCTTAATAGAACATGAACCATGTCAATCCTGTTCCATTTAAATAACATCCACATAGATCTGCAAGTTTTATTTCTCCACATTGCGTGACGCGTTTGTTTTTTGACATAAATAATGACTTGTAGTGTTTTATATTTCGAACAAAGAATTAAAATAACATTTTTTCTGCTCCACCTTTTTCCGAAACTTCCCTATTGGGAACTAAATATTAAAGAAAAATGCCTGTAGAAGCTCTATATAAGCAAACGCATTCAAAATTGGGCTACAATCGACATTATAAAATTTCCATCACCGCTCAAGCTTAAGTAGCACGTTAGATAATACCGAATAACTGCCATTTACTGATTTTCTATTTATATAACTTCAGTCTCGAAAATCACCATAATACGCAATGAAAGTATGTTCACGAGATATGCTTTTTATTCTGTCATCGTATTCCAAAGGGATGTCATACATACATTTAGTAAATACGTGGAGCTACCTTACTTCTGTGAACGTGCATGTAGAGAAACGTAAAGGCCTGTCAATTGTTTTGACAGGTCCTTTGAAGATGAGAAAGCACTTGGACTTGTTCGTGTCAGCGTGCCTTCAAATAAAACGACTTATGTAAAGTTACGAATTTTCTTACTTACCGTAGCATGTATGCGATATATACGATAAAATATATCTTACAGAGTGAAAGATACACGGGTACATTTTGCCTGCTACTGTAAATAAACAGGCAATTTAATCTAAACTACTTCGTGTGCGTACGCTAGCAATTAGTGCATGCGTACGAATGCCGGCAGGCAGCCTCGCACTACTATTATTAAATATATGCCATCACTGCTATTATTTCTCCTGCAGCTATTGTGGTAGTACGCATATTTAATAGAAGAGATTGCTCAGGTGTATAATTAATGAATAATAATTGTGTCTTTTTGCGCCGCTTAATCTTTATTACTTTAGTGCTTCGTGACTTTACAAGTTAAAGTTAAGAGGTTTCTTACCATTCTATCGTCAAGGTACTTATGGAAGTATTATGGTGCGATTTCCTCCGTTCGTTTATGAATGTAACATCGATTTCACTCTAAAAACGGAGATCAACAAAGTTAACATATCAGTGTAATTTTTTACGGTTTTTAAACCTTGTAAATATTATTTAATTAAAACTATGTGCATGCGCCATATGGTGCCGTTTAGAACGTAAAACTTTATACGAGTTTAATAACCTGTTATGTTGAAAACTGTAACACTTGTAGGTTAGCATCTCAGATCCCAAACATCTTTAGTGCAGTTTACTTACAAATTAACAGCAACATAAATTTGAACCATCGTTTACAAGTTTTAAATTGCTTTACGTAAACATTTTTACGACCAGCTGTTGGATTAATTCCACTTTTTTTGTAAAATGGTTTTATTACCACAAGGTAGATAGATAGACATATAACAAAATCATCAAGTGTGTGTACATGGAATATTTTTTTAATATTGATGCAGCCGAGCTTTACTACCGAATATATAATAAGCCATAACAGTATTTTATCAATTTGTAGTTCCCATCGTTGCTCTACTTTTTGGCGTAAGTATTTAGACTTTGCACTTTAAATCTAACAAAACATTCCACGGAGCGGGGCGAGGGACGAGGGACGATGAGCAACAACTAGTTCATAGTAAAAAATTAAATGATATTAAACTGAATTATTTGAACTAGTAAAACTGAATCAAAATAACCATGTCAATAGGTATAGAGTTGAATAAAGTCAATTTGTCTCATATATTTATCTTCCCTACGTATATCTTCTTGAGCCTCTTGCGGGGTAGGACTTCTTTCTGCCTTATTTATGTAATAAGTTTTTAATTTGCAATCAAAGCTTAATCTTTACTAAAATTGTTAAACTACAACAAAAGCAAGAACACTTGGCCGCTGAATAACAATACTGAACATAGATAATGACATTTATCTCGATAAATAGTCTATCTAACTGTCTGTGTAGTATAAAAAAGACACAAAGTAACTGTCGCTCGCCCGTTATCTTTAACGCCAAAGTTATCTTCACCGGCACATGGACAACCAGCCTAAGAACAGGCAAGTCTATGACAGTAGAAAATATATAGCAACTTCCTGAATTGTTGTTATATTACTGTGAAGTAAGATTAGGGTGGAACAGATTACCATAGCTTCTGAGAATACGCACAGTATTGCAAACCTGATATTAGCATATCAGCGATTATCGTAATCGCTTTATATGAGGCAGATAGTATGGTTATTTGATTCGTAGTATAAAAGAACAAAGAAAGTCTGACCAAGAAACTTTTATTAATCAAATCTTATAATATATCTACGAAACCGACTTGAAATCTGTTTTAAATAAATACAGTTTCTCTGCAAAGATGTCGGTTAATATGATATTAAATAACGAATCCCTCAATTTAGAATCAAGAACCTCCAATTAAGAATCTCGTGAAAATAATTTTCGAAGATATAAATTGGTCATAGCACAATAGACATATATAAGCAGTGGGATCAAATAAATGTTCAAAATCATAGCATTCAGCACTTTAAACATTATAAACAAAGTCAAATTAGCCGTAAGGGGCCTTCGAAACAAATTCACAATGATGAGAAATCGACCTTACAACTCTAACACAAGCGTTACAATTATGTCAATAGACACCTAAGTGCGTTAGTTGACCTACTGGTTATTCTCTCTACTATGAGCGGTTCCACTCACAAACATCCATCCGTTTCACTAAGCCATGAACACAACATACAAGATCAATACGTGCATAAGTAGTTAAGTTGCAGCATCGTTTACTCGAACACGTTATTATCGTTAGTATTTAGCTGAATCAGCTCCACTAGAGGCCACTGCAGAGAGAGCTAAGGCGTGTTTACACTATTTTTTATTAAATACAGAAATCGGCTAATAATATTTAGAAAAAAGAAAATAATATTAAAAATAATAAGGAAAGAAGGAAAGCTTACTACTATGCTAATTGTTTAACCAGGAGTAACAGTGGCAACTATCAAGATACTTATGGACGCTGTTGCGAATAATATCTAGCAAAATTATACCATTTTGAATGAGAACTACAATTATTAAACTAAGAACATGGTCAAATTTCGTAAATTGTACGCGTTGTTAGTTTTATATAAATTATGTTAGGTATGTTTTGGACATCTCGCTAACTGGGACATTGTCCAATTAGTTATAGGTTCAAATCGCATTCCGTCCCAACGGATATTCAGTGCAATTATTATTTGGATATATATCTCAGATTAGGGACAGGAGCGGCTATGTGGCAATTGCGTGCTAACACCCGATTAGCACTCGAATTACATGCAAGCATGACGTTAGTAATCCACTAGTGAGTGAATGAAAAAGCAAGTAATTAAATCACATTTCCAGGGAAGGAAGCTACATTTTAGACTTTACAATATTAACCCGTTATGTTGGGTGATGGTTATCAGTTCATTTATAATGCAAAGTGATAAATTAAGAAACAAATCGAGAAAAAATAACGAGATTTATAAAACAGATCCTGCAAGTAAAAAATAATGACGCTGTGAATAAATCCGGCAATAATGGTATAACTCCTTCGCCCAGCCCGGAATTAACAAAGGAAGCATCCTCCTAGCGTGGCACATTATTTTATTTTTAATGATAGAAAATTAGCATACATTAGTTAGTTCTAAGTAACAATCCACTTGCGGTCATTGTAAATTCTTCTTACGAACCCTATAGACTCGTTGGCAAATATCCAAATTCCAACACTTGAACTGACCACATGCTACTCAATAGAAACTATTTGAACTGGCATTACATACAAGAAGTTATGATCTATGCATTTATAAAGACATACTTTATAAAACAGTGAGAACAGAAATATATGTAACTTGACAATTATACAACCACAAGGATCTCATAGCATACCAGCACACGCAAGGCGCTTGTACGATTTCTATTCTTAGACTATGAATGTGTATCTTCCTTAGAGACGACGACCAGTTGGCAACGAGCCAGCTCTCGACACATCTAGTGGCCACTTGCGACTCCGCAGAAACTATGTGGCCGTACCCATGCAAACTATGAGGTCTTACGATATACAAGTTTAAATTTTGTGAGACAAATTTCGACAAGTTACCGTCAAGTTTCAAATACGAGTACATCGTTAGTTAAATGGCGATTAGAACACAAATTCATTAGAATAGAATGTTATGATTATAAAAAAATTTAAATAAAAAAGGGGAACCGACTTCAATCAAATCGCGCTGGTAAATAAAGCAACAAAGTAATTTGGTAGTAACTTCAATAAACTTGGTACCACTTTTTAAGGTTATTTTGAGTCTAACATTAAATCTTCGTCATATTTACTCGTACATAAAATTTTCAATAAAACTACATGTGGTCTCCAAAAGTAAGAAAAATTGAAATCGCAAAAACAAAGACTAAAAGGTGCTTTCAAAAATGTTTTTACATTAGCAGCATTTCCATTTCCAGTTTTACTATTTTCCCAGATGCCAACCCTTGAATTGAGAGAGCTCAACAGACACCCCTTTCTGCGTTTTGAGGATTGCCCTTAATTTCTTTCCTATCTATCTTATTTTGTGCGTGCGTGCGTGGATATGTGGATCCAACGCGTAGAGGCGCATTTGAGAAGACTGATGTAATGTTGTACACTCACCGTGACCCGTGATGAATTATTGATGGAATAATATGAGCAGGTCTTGGAGACAATTGCGGATATGTGGGAAATTCGGCTGTAGTAACGAGATGAAGGTTTAAAACTGACTATAGCTTGGGAAAAAAATATTCCCGCGACACTACCGGTAGTGTGGGTTGGTGATGCCCTGGGTCAGAAGGGAATTTAATTATGAAAATTATAAAAATTATGACTATCCTATCGACAATCAATAAACAACAACAACAACAATCAACATTTCTGTAAATCTAATAACATGTTAACGGATACTCTGTTCGAATTCGAACCAGATAGAATTACTCCTTCCCCTTCATCTTAGCGTTATCTCATTTTCTAATCCATTAGAGTCGGCGGGGCCGTTGACCGCTACCTAAGCCTAAGGACTTGGCGAAGATACTGATTTTTACAGGGAGTTACTTCAGTTAGACCTCCACAACCCAGAGGGCAAACCAGATCATTCATTAGGTAACGTAACACATCTTTCGAAATATAATTTGTAGGACGTGGGGATTCCCTCACGATGTTTTCCTTCACCGCCAGGTGACTCGTCAAATTAATTGTTTACAGCAAAGCATTCGATACGCTTCTCTATGATATATTGCTGGATGTACGAGTCTAAAAATTGTGTCAGAATTATTTACATCATAGATCGTAATATATATAGTTTTTTTAAATATTGCCAGACAAATTACACAGCGCCACCTAGCCCCAAAGTAAGCGAAGCTTGTGGTATGGGTGCTAGACAACTGATAAACATACGTAAATACATTTTTTTTTTGTAAATACATACTTATTATACATAGAACATACCCAGACCAATACAAACAGACATGTTCGTGCACACAAATATTTGTACTGTGTGGGAATCGAACCCACGAGCGTTGGTGTCAAAGTAGCGTAACAGCGCGTTCTACCACTGCGCCACCGAGCTCGTCTATAGATAGAATTGAAACTCCAAAGTGACCAAGTATTTATCACAAAAGATACAAGGCTCGGAAATTAGGCCATTACTATCTTTCTTTTATTCCTACCTCTTCTATTTAACGGTTCCTCCATGGTAGAACTGGTCATTTTTTTTCTCATTAGTCCTATGCTATAAAATGTATGTATGTATATCTTCACGCTCGGTCCCTTGCGGGGTAGGCAGTGAGAACCGAGCGCCATAAGACGTCCTTACATACTTCACTCGCTTCTGTAACTTTCATAGCTTTTTTCATGCTCGCTCGCCGGTTCCTGGGGCTCAATGATACGAGTAAAGAATAAATTTAAAATTTGAAAAACCCACGACGTAAATATAACCTATAAAAAGTAACAAAATTTATTATCATTAATTATTATTATTAATAATGATATACACAATTAATTATTAATAATGATATACACAAAACTACTCTCGATAGCCTTCAGAACCCGTTATATACCTTTTCCCATACATTTCGCGGTCATATATGACCACACGGGTTTCGAAGGGTTAAGTCCCCTTTTAAACAAAATAAACAAAATCAAAATCGGTTCATCCATTTCGAAGCTACGATGCCACAGACAGATACACAGAAACACAGATACACACGTCAAACTTATAACACCCCTCTTTTCCGTCGGGGGTTAATAAAATAGTAGAACATATGCATTATGCGCTTCAATCTAAAATGAAAACCCAAGTCAAGCAACATCGACCGTTGTCTATCTATGAATGAAATGAAATTAATCAGTAACGAATTCAGCGTTGGACATTTTTTGGAAATTATTCGTTAATTTTCTAACAATGTTTTGTTTAATAAACAATGTATTATGTGTATAATGATTTATTTTGCGTACCGTTTTAAGCGCGATTATTACGAGATACTAGCTGACTAAAACGTTGTTCTGCCACATAAAGTATTTCTTTTTTTTTATGAATATACTACCTATTTTCATACCTACCAAATAGGAGTGCGATCACAAACACCGTGACACGTGATTTTTATATATAAGATTATTAGCATAATATATACATATAATAAAACTGTTGAGTGAGAAAAAATGTAGGTACATTGGATAGTTTGTGACATTTCAGACTGAGCTAAGCGTAATTATCGATAAAGATGACGAATAAACTGTTAATGCATACATGATGCATACGTAGAAGAAGTACAAATAAGAGTTCCACTACTTCTACTATTTTATATCGTAGTTCTATCATGGAACTGTTCAATAGAACAGGTGGGAGCAAAGGTACTATCTTACAAACACCTGTCCTACATCAAATTGCCGATGACGCTTGATAATAGCAGAAACGGATATGAATAAAGTCAATCTAAGTCTGGTGATTTCAACAATATAAATAAAACAAAAGATGCTTTTTAATGATAACATTATATTAAATAAATAAGGCATATTAAACGTGATACACTGCTGCTGTAAGAAATTTAAAATTAGGTACTGTTTAAAAAACACATTTTTGAGCGTTTCAATTTGCAGTAAACAAAATGTTTTCGATGGAAACTCGCTAACATTGTACAAAATCTCACTAAACTATGATTACACAATGTAATTTTACGAAAATATAACGCTGTTTTCATAACAAAAGTGATATTGAAACTGAGTGGAACGTAACCAAGTTTAATATTCACAAAGGAGATATAAACCGTTGTAACGAAACAATACAAAATAGAGTACTTTCAACAATTCAGCAGATATTGAGCCCATTTGCAACCTCCTCGTGTTATGAATATAAACGGCTATTATTTCTTCCCTAGTTCTGCAGCAATAATAAATACTGGGAAATACAATATCGCTGAAATATTATTATATTTCGGTACAGATGTTACTTGTACATGAACGAAAATAATAAAAGGTTACAGTCAGATAAATACAGTTTTTTAGTTTCGTACTCTAAGAGTTCCAATAGACCCTTTTTAAGCAGTCCGTCTTTGTGTGTGTGTGTGTGTCTCTGTGTGTATTCATATTGTCGTTACAGAAACGAAATTTTCTTATTGCAATTTTAAGAAGAGAAATTATCTTAATTTGTATATAATTAAGGTGGCGGATGAGTATTTGGCCTGCCAGATGGAACCAGTTCTTATAGCTTACTGACACTTATAACACTAGAGGCATCACTGATATGTTTCCAAAACCGTAAAATCTTCTTTACGCCGTTTTTATTATGCTGTAATTTCTTATGAAAACCAAGCATGGGGTGCAATTCACAACATAAAAATTGTAGGGAGGAAAGTTCTAGAGGCTAAGGTGATTCAAGTGTGTGATCGAGGATTCTGTGGGGAAGATGAGTGGTGAGATTATACAAATTGTGTAGTGATAGTCTAGTGGATAAAAAGAACCAGTTATCAACACTGGTTTGAATACTGGCGTACGTGTCACTAAATTCGTCTTTTTGGATTTATGTACATATTTGTAATTATGACTTACGTGGACGGTAAAGGAAAATATCGTGAGGAAACCCATACGTCCTACATAAGAGACCTAGTATTTAAATTAAAACCAGTTGAGAATGCGCAAGCTTGCATTGCCAGAGGAACACCTGGCTCGTCAATTATATAACAATTCAATTTTTTTTTAATTTGTCGGCCATTTGACCATGTTCCTTAAGAGATAGAAACGGTGTTCCTGAACATTCCTAATCTACTTTTTTATGCTGAATCCGAATCTGAAGTCAAAATTTGAATATTCGAAAAAAAGCGACAGACAAACACACAGACAAACGCACAGACAAATATATAGAATTCATATAGGAACGGTGTTCCTGAACATTACATTACCTACAATACAAATGACATTTCAAAAGATTTTCCTTCTGGGTTGTGGAAATGTGATGACAACCGCACCATGTTCTAATCAGTATTTTTGAATAAACCTTAGACTTAGGTAGCAGACATCTCCAGTCTTAATGGAATATGAAGCATCCCGTTTCATATTTCGTATGATATTATAACAAGAAGAAGACGAACAGTGCGATAGTGGAGGGACGCTCTATATATATACATATATTCACGCCAGGGTTGCGGGTTCTTCTTTGACATAAGCGTTTAATACCATGCGTAAGCTTAACATCGTAGACAATTCTCACAGCTAAGTCTTTGAACTGAATCACAAGGTGCAATTTGATCTAACCTGCTTTGCGTGCTTCCGCCACCAATTAGTTCATGCGGCCTAGCGCCGGCCGGCACCCACCCACTACTGTTAGTACTTGGTACATGCCGACGCTGCCATGGCTGCTCCGGTAGTCTCTGCCTCGGCTGCTGCGGTCGTCCGTCATCTGGAACAGAATCCGCATGCCCCCACCACCACCGTCGCTGCCACGACTGGCCTGGTCGTCGCTGCGACACGTGTTTCGCCTCTCCACGAGGCATCATCAGGCGTTGTAGACGTTAACCGTAAGGTATCGTTAATCGTACTTAGGCTAGGCCGCATCGTAGTACGCTAGGCCGCATGAACTAATTGGTGGCGGAAGCACGCAAAGCAGGTTAGATCAAATTGCATATAGATTTGACTTTCGCAAAGTAACGCCTGAATCTATTAACTATTGAATCACAAGGGTCATGGCTAGTATTCAGATATTTCCATCCAAATGTAACAGCAATACATAATGCGCAGTCTTGAATATTCAAGAATAAAAAAGAAGAAAGAATGTACTATAAGTCTTGACCTCCAGCTTGTACTGCTTCACACTGTTGAGTACATCAAATTTCTTGGGAGTCAGTTGATCTTTTCCTATAGGTAATTTTGGAACGGAAGATATTGATTCATCAAGTATCCCAATGTTTTCAACAGTTCCTATTGAATAAACAAAGCAAATAGACTTTGCGAATTGATGGGATTAAATTCGACGAAGTTCACACGCTCCCTAGCTGTGACTTTAGTCAAAGTACCCCCAGTTTCAGATCTCAGGTAGACGTCGACTTTCCTCTAGAAAGTGACGATGTCAAGACGTCAATGTCATCCCTGGTTGTATAATAACCGTCCACGGTGATGTCACCTGCATAGCGATAAATATTGCAACATATCGTTGATACCTAGCGTGAACACGTAGAAATAGAATTGGGGGCAGCGCAGAGCATTGCGCGATTGCACAAATACTCAGGCGGTCCGTATAATGGCAAATTTGACAGTAGGCCACTCGAATACCATAATTGCCGAACTCGGTGGCGCAGTCGCGTTACTAACGTAACGTTACTTTTACACAAACGCTTGTGGGTTCGAAACTCCCTTGAGGGTTGTTGTGTTCCTGCGTGTGAGTGAGGTCACCAGTAAGCTCCTAAGGAGTTGCTGTGTTAGCAGCAGATGACATCGCACGAGTGATACTTAACTTATTGCGTTCATGGATTACGGTAGCCACTTTACGTCAGGTGGGCCGTATGCTTGCGTGCCACCCGACGTTGTATAAAAAATCCTGTGTTTTACTTATTTTCATAGACATTATGAAATTACTATTGAATTGATGTAATATTGATGATTTTCAATTCATTTACATTGTGACGTTTGAGTTTGTCGTTTAATTTTTAGTATCAAAATCAACTTTATTTTTTTTAATTAAATTTTATTAGTTGATATTTTCTCTTGCCATTTTAAATGTTAAAATGTTTACGACAGGCGATGATTTTTGTTAAATACTGTTTCAATATTTAATATGTTACCAAATGTGAAATGCTGCTATATATAAGCCATACAAGGCACAAAAGGGCGATAAGTTACTTTTTTTAACGTTCAACTCGGCACTGCACTGCAGGTTGGCACAGCAGAAGGTCGCTGTCAAGATTCAGATCTTCTGCTATGCCAACCTGTTGTGCCTGGGACCAATAATTGTTGAACTCGTCCATCCATTCCGAGTCCGTCCATCTTCGCTAAATACGTAACAAAATATTATGATTAAACCGAACAAAAGTTTACGCAAATTTTTTTATAAAAGGACAACTAGTTGATGTAATTGAATGGATTTTTTACAGTGGGCAACAATATTTCAATTTTTATGCTACAAGTTCAATGTAACGAACATTTAAATTTCAACAATATTTATGCTACAAGTTCAATGTAACAAACATTTAAATTATAACATATTAGAGCCAAAAATATCACGAGTAGTTTTTTTTAATTGTAATACATTATGTAAAAAATCCCATATGAGAAAACCCAAAATCGCATATCCCACAAACTGAAATTGCACAGCCAATCCGATATAACATGCGAAATTATCACAATAGGGGGAAAAGCAAATTTCATATTCCCTCATTGGTGAATTTACGTTTGGGAATAACGCTTCGTCATTCCGGTTAGTCATGGGTAATACCGAATGCAAACGACCCATGAGGGGAGCTGGCTTCGGTGAAAAAAAGTAACCAATAATTCATTCCCTGACTCAT
The DNA here is from genome assembly GCA_947507595.1 of Pyralis farinalis. Classification (NCBI taxonomy): domain Eukaryota; kingdom Metazoa; phylum Arthropoda; class Insecta; order Lepidoptera; family Pyralidae; genus Pyralis; species Pyralis farinalis. The sequence goes on from OX382270.1 coordinate 22,765,407, forward strand.
CTTAAACGTGATGAAAGCTTTGGTATTCATAAATTCATTTGTGTCACTGCTACATAGACCCAGAATTAAGTAGAAGTAACGCAGTTAATCTTTGTTGTGTACCTGATTTTTATCTGACTACGAAATAAGAGGAGATTCTGCTTTATGTTGGTCGCGTGTACTTATTTTTCTGTTGTAAGTTTTCTTATATAATTAATTGAATTTTGAATAAATTTCATTAAATTCTGATAATTAGTCAAAAGTTATATTAAATACGGTCATAAATATACTTTATGCCTTTGTTTTGTTTATGGTCCGATTTTTTTTTCGTGAGTGCATTGTGCAGATTTGACAAAAAGCTAAACTAAATAAAAACTTTGAAGTAAAAAAGTGAAACCGACCTAAATTGTGTATCTATATCTTTACACCAAACACCTTTCGGGATAGGCAGGGAAGACCAAGCACCATATGGCTTGGTCCTTACATACCGCAATCACTTGTTTAAAATACATAGCCATTTTCAATCACACGCGCTTTACAAGGTTCATTGGACTCCTAACATCACCTTCTGATAAAACACGAAACTCTTGGGCTTCCTCGTCCTTCCTACATCCTACTACTTCGCTTTAGCATCAAAAAAGCTAGGCGTCAAGTGCATTAAAGTCATTTAGATCAGAGGGAGACTTTGTACAAAAGTCCTCTGCGTGGGTATCTCTGTCTCACCTATTTCTACTGCCAAGCAGCTATATTTATATAGCTGTGTTCCGGTTTGAAGGGTGAGATATGGCAGAGAAATTACTGGGTACTGTGATGAAACAGCCTTAGGTCATAAGATTGGCAGCACGCGAGTAGCATCCCCGTAGACTTGCGAGCGTCAATAGGCTGCGGTGACCGCTTACCATCTAATGCGAGCCGCATGCTTGTTTGCCAGTATAATTATATAAAAAAAATATATTATTAAGGTTTTTTATTACATCATCTGACAAAATAAATAGGTACCCTTTTAAAGTTAAATTTTCTTGGTGAGCGCAATGCTATGTTATATATGTATCGCGTTATCGCTCGGTCAAAAAAAAATATGACCGTTACAAGTACGTCCTTTGAGTAGTCCAACAACTCCCTGGAGGGTTGTTGTTTTCCTGCGAGTAAATGAGATTACTAGTAAACTCCTGTATTAGCAACAGGAGTAACAACGCGCGAGCGTTATTTTCTGCGTTATTGCATGCGTTCATGGGCTACGGTAACCACTTTTTTTTATACTATAACGGGGTGCATATAAGCATACGGCCCACTTGATGTAAAGCGGGTACCGTAGCCTATTAACGCTTGCGATATATTAATTATCACTCGCGCGGTGCCTCCTCTGCTGCTTACACAGCAACTCCTTGGGAGCTTACTGGTGGCCTCACTCACACGCAGGAACACAACAACCCTATAGGGAGTTGTTATTTGGCTGCGGTTTTCTGTGAGGTGGAGGTACTTCCCCAGACGGGCTGCTTTGATGCGCCCTACCTCTCTTAAAACATCCAGACCAAGACAAACAGACATGTTCATGCACATAATGTTTGCCTTGTGTGGGAATCGAACCTACGAGCGTTTGTGTCAAAGTCGCGTCATTCACAACTGACCACCGAGCTCGTCAAAGAGCCATCAAGAGAGCCGTATGCCTATATGCTTTACGGCGATATATAAAAAAAAATACATATCCTAGTATACATATTACATGTAATCTACAGCGAAAACCCGTTAAAACCAGCAGTTGCTTGTTTTTATTTTAATAATGTTTTCAATCTACCAATTACTCAGAGACATGTTACTAAAGGACTCGCCATACGCGTGATTCTGTTAGTAAATAAATCCGGCAATTATTGACGGGGTACGAGGTAACTACTACATAGAAACGAAAATAATGTTTTAAGGAAATGTCAACCTTATTTCGAGGCGTCTACAGTTCAAAGTTATTTTCTTACCGCTGCCTGCCATCTGTTGTGGAATAGCTGAACTTCTTCGTAAATCGAAGCTGGTAGATTCAAAATTACGAAACGTCTTATATACTTTTTTTTGTCTTTAGCTAAATGAACTCTATTATACAGCATGAAGGACTGTTTTGTTTTGCAGTTTGTATAATTTACGCTAATTTGGGATAGGAGATATGCGACCAAAGTCGCGGAATATGATTCGATTGCTTCAGTACTCGATTACTGAATCGATTTCTCATGTATTAATCGTTATCACACCATTTTAATTTCTTTTATATGAAAGCAAATACAATAATACTTGCATGTGAAAGGTAACTCAATATTTTTGCAAACTAGAAGTGTTCGACTTTTTTTGCATGACATAACTGCACAGTTTGGCATTTTTAGTGTAACACTTTATGATGTTACCTGAGCGATAACGATTACAAAACTGTTAGAGAATCGATTACGCACGAAGTATTTATGGGCGCAATGGATCACAATATCTTGTACCATGACAGAGGGGAATGATCCTACGAGGCTGGTCCTTTAGTAACATGTCACTGCATTTACTATAATCATATAATTACGGGAGGGAGGGAAATCGAGCACATGCATCAATCACCATGGTAACCACCCACAAACTTCAGTAATACCAAAGCGTCACCGATACGACGAACAGCCTTTTAAGTCAAACTTAGAGTCTTTCCTTGTCGGCGCCTCACATCGTATTTGTTCGGGAACACCGTGATTTCCTTTCATGAAAAGCAGTCAAAAAACACAGTATTATTTTTCAAAATGCTGTGTCATAATAACACAGATTACTTACAGTGACTTGCTAGAAGGGCGTTAGCCGGGCCCTCCGAACATTTTTATGTGTAGGCCTATATCTTTATTTTTCTAAGGTTTCGGGCTCGCATAACCTACTAAACCCTAACTTAACGTAACGTAACGTAAATGATAGAGTTTTAATTTTGAATGCCTTGTATAAAATGTTGAGCCAAAATCGAATATTTATTTATAAATTTAAATAAAGTGACCATGATATTGGTATTTGGCATATTTATCAACAGTTCTAGTTAAACCAAGAAGATGTTACGTTTTTGACGAGCTCGGTGGCTCAGTCGTGATATACGCGACTTTAACACCAACGCTCGTGGGTTCGATTCCCACACAAGGCAAATATTTGTGTGCATGAACATATCTGTTTGCCTTGGTCTGGAAGTTTTAAGAGAGGTAGGGCACATCTAAGCAGCCCGTCTGGGGAAGTACCTTCACCTCACAGAAAACCGCAGCCAAATAACAACTCCCTAGAGGGTTGTTGTGTTTCTGCGTGTGAGTGACGTCACCAGTAAGCTCCCAAGGAGTTGCTGTGTAAGCAGCAGAGGAGGCATCGCGCGAGTGATACTTATATATCGCAATCGTTAATAGGCTTCGGTACCACTTTACATCGGGTGGGCCGTATGCTAGTATGCCTCCCGACATAATATAATATATGTATAGGTATATCACTAAAGAGGTATACAAGTGCCTGGCGATGTGACGTTAGCATACTAGCGTGGGTTACATGTTTTGGGTCCGTTTTAGTCTCGGGCTATAAGATTGCCACCGGCTTATGCAGTTTAGGTCCGCCTTAGGTACGATTTACATCCGATTTCATCAGGTTGTTCAGGTCCGTAAGTCGATCAGACTTAGGTTAAGATTGATTAGATATATATTAGATATCGTGACATTTCAGTGACATGTATTGATAATAAAAGAATCCTCTGATCTTATATCATATCCACAGAAACATTCAATGAAGGTCCATCTAATATATGTGTTTTTCTAGTGAATAGATTTAAAATTTAATAATTTTAAATCGGACTCGATCGGCCTAGATCGGATTGGTCATGTGTTATCTGAAGATAGTGTCAGGCGCCCTAGGAACTGGAGAGCGTGCACGAAAAGAGCTATAAATGTTAAAGAAACAAACGAGGTGTGTGAGGACTGAGTCATTTGGCGCTCGGTTCTATCCCCGCAACTAACGGACTTGACATGAAGATAGTAGTAGTAGTTTCATTTAATTTATAATTAAGTGCTTACGTAAGTGTAAGAGCTTAGCGACGTCGTTGCGCGTATAAGCAATGTCGACTACAGCCTGTCTATAGATGATTTCGTCTATATTTGACGAGCTCGGTGGCGCAGTGGTGAAACACGCTGTTACGCTACTTTGACACCAACGCTTGTGGGCTCGATTCCTACACAAGACAAACATTTGCGTGCATGAACATGTCTGTTTGTCTTGGTATGGGTATTTTCTATGTATAATAAGTATGTATTTACAAAAAAAAATATTTACATATGTTTATCAGTTGTCTAGTACCCATAACATAAACTTCGCTTACTTTGGGACTAGATGGCGCTGTGTAATTTGTCCGACAATATTTATTAATTATTATTTATTATCCTCTCCGTACTTACAGAACGGCACGTTAAGCTATTGGTATCAGCTGCTATCGATGTATGTCGTCGTTAATGCAATGGGATGAATAAGTGTTGGTCGAAACATATTTAAATTATATTATTCGTAATCTATTCTACTAATATATAAAGCGGAAGAGTGTGATTGTTTGAACGCGCTAATCCCTCGAACTACCAGTCTGATAAATTCTTTCAGCATTTGATTTAATACTAAAGCCCGTGGATTCGATTCTCATAGAAGATACACATGTATGCATGAACATGTATGTTTTTATTGGTCTGAGTGTTTTCAAGAGAGGTAGGGCGCCTCAAAGCAGCCCGACTGGGGAAGTATCTCCACCTCACAAAAAACCGCAGACAAATAACAACTTTCTAGAGGGTTGTAGTTTCCCTGCGAGTAAGTGAAGTTATTAGTAAGCTCCTAAGGAGTTGGTGTGATATTGAGAATGATACTCCTGTATCGCAAACGTTCGTAGGTTACGGTGCCCACTTAATATTAGGTGTGCTGTATGCCTGCATGCCTTCCAACGTTGTATAAAAACATACATTTTGCACATACGTGTATAAACCATTAAAGCTGCTATGCCCTAGCAAAATAAGTCCAAAACCAATTTTAAGTCAAACTTGGGTTGAATTGGGTTATATTACAGTTAAAAGAGCTCTACGCCTCGAGCAATTGGAGTACACAGGCTGCAACGCCCGATGTATACGCAACTGTACCTAAACAATACGAAAATTAATTGAAACCCCTTTGCTTACTCGAACGAGAAGATTAAATAAACATTCCCATAAAAGAATTTGTGTTCCATGAACGTTGATAAGGTACTTTTCTGACAAATTTTCTGCTCCGAATGGCAATTCCATCAGACCACATAGCTTATCTGCAGAAACAGCTTGCGGAAAAGGTCCACGGGCATCGTACGGGATCACCAATTTCTTACTTGATTGAGCGGCTTGATGGCTTTTGGAACAAGGGACTGGATCGAAATGAAGGAATACAACGATACAAGTACGAGTATAACGAGGATGCGAGCAACCGTGACTGATTGGAACGTGTATCACTATATAAAATTTTCTATATGTAAAGTCTCTTGTATGAAAAATACTATGTACTTACTAACAGACCCGTCTAATATACTACTTAGTAGATTACTTAGTAGTATACCGTACTAATCCAGTCTCAAACTAAACAAAGATAGTGCTAATAGACAATTAATAAACATACGTAAATACCTTGCCTATCGCCTTGCTGTCATTTAGTGTATTAACGCTAACATTGATGTATGGCAGTGAAACATGGGCATGGCAGAAGAAGCATGAAAGTAGGGTGAATGCCGTAAAAATGAGAGCGCTGGGGAGCATGTGTAGAGTAGAATGGTTTATAAAGTAAAAAATAGCACGATACGAGAACTATGTTAAATTAAAGATGATGTAGTGACAAACATTGAAAAGGGTATGCTAAGATAGTTTGGTCATTTAGCAAGAACGAATTTCAAAAGAGTTACGCGTTACATATAGATCCAATTGGTGATGTGTTGAAAAAGGTCCAAATCAAAACCAAAGAGTTTGATGATGAATGATGAAGATTTTGATGAGTGTCGAAGAAGCGAGAGAGGTATGTTAGGATCGGTGCCCTAGCGTTCCACAGTTTCTACCTATCCCAATGGGAGACAGGCGTGATGGTATGTGTGTATGTCGTTATTACCGTTTTTGGTATATACACACTTATAATACATAAAAAACACCCAGATTAAATAAACAGACATTGTTGTGCACACAAATACTTACCTTGTGTGGCAATTGAACCCACGAGCGTTGGTGCTAAGGAAGCCATCGCTAGCAATTCCACTACCAAGCTCATCAATTTTTTGCCCGCCCGAGTCTCATTTTGGTATGAAGATATGCGAAAAGATTGCTTAAAATTTTATTTAATAGTTCGGTTACAAAACAGCGGCTAAATGTCAACAGTTGAATGGTAATGATCACTATATTATATTAAGTCTGATAGTTATCCATATTCTCCTGTCCCTATATTCTCTACTTCGATTCACTAATGGGATTTTTATATCAAAAATTAGAGGTTCATCTTCCCTTCATTTCTCGACTCCTTCTTTACCACTATACTTCATCCACCCTGCTGACCAATTGCTATTCTAGAGAAGCATTATCCTTAAATCTAAAATTTTATGATCGTAAATTAATTATCAAAAAATCGTAATAAAAATATTTCATAAAAATATTAATTATCATAAAATTGTAATTCTAACTGATCATTACTTTGCTCTTACCTGCTACCTTTGCTATAATCACTTTCACAACTGATCGCCTGTCCACTTACTACTGTTGTACTGTGTACAGTGTTTTTCCCCACAATTCTCTGTCAAACTTCATCCAAGTGTAATTTTCAGTCAGATAAAAAGAACTTTTAGCCCTCATTTTAGCTTCTTTGCACATTTTTTTTTCTTGAAGTGAGATAAACAGAATAGTCAAATAATACTTCAGCTTGATGCAAAACCATTTAGCTATGGTTGTCTCTATCACCACCATTCTGAGAAAGTTGTTATCACATTGGGCCATATGAATATCAACTTACGATTGGATTCTCACACTGTATAGTATCAATTCAATAGTTTTTTATATATACAATGTCGGAAGGCATACAAGCATACGACTCACCTTATAAAAAGCGATTACGTGCCAATGAATGCTTGCAATTAATTAAGTCACGCGATGCCACCTCTGCTGCTCTGCTAATACAGCAACTCCTTAGGAGCTTACTGGTGACCTCACTCGCACGCAGGATCACAACAAGCTTCTAGGGAGTTGTTATTTGGCTGAGGTTTTCCATAAGGTGGAGGTACTTCCCCTGATGCTTACATGCATCTTACATTAGCTGCTTACATGCGCCTTACCTCTCTTAAAACAGACAGACCAAGACAGACGTCAAATGTTTGCCCAGTGTGAGAATCGAACCTACGAGCGTTGATGTTAAAGTCGCGTCATTCATAACTGCGCCACCGAGCTCGCCAATAAAATTGTACATGGCCAGTGACCGATGGGTAGTGCCTGCCGTACAGCCGCGGTCATTAATTCATACCAACCTTGCAGATCCATTTCTCTTGGCTCGTACCTTAGTGTTGTTTTTGGAGATATGTATATATTTATCACTTGTTCGGCGTTGTTTTTTGTTTTGTAGAGTCTAACAGCAGTCGCTTTTTGAAAAAATCTGTGTCTTCGCCAAATCGTTAGGCTTAGATAGAGGACACCGCCAGTCCTAAGGAACGGGAAACAGGATAACGCGAAGAAGAAGAAGTTCCTTAGTGTTGTGTGTTATTTTGCTGGATTAAAAATATGATGGCGTATAAAGCAATTATAGACAGGATTTTATAATACGATATAATTTATAAAAAAAACATCAAAAATTGAATATCCAAAAATATAATTATAACCTGTTACTTGCGTATTCCTTCCTACTTGTCTGTTACCTATTATTTATTTCCTAACGCTATCCCGTTTCCTACTCTTTTAGGATGGGAACCTAAGCCTAACAATTGGCAAAGATACTGATTTTTACATAGAGCGAATACCTCCAGAACCCAGAGATTTTCTTAGATTAAGTCACTCATCTTTTAAAATATAATTTCTTGACATGCGGGTTTCCTTACGATGTTTTCCTTCACCGCAAAGCAAGTGATATGTTACTTGTTTATTATATCAAAGAAAATTAGATTACGTAAATAGCAACATAACATTTATTATTATTTATGGCAAGATCCGGCCCTCACCATTTTTTTTATACTGCGTCGGGAGGCATACAAGCATACACCTGATGTAAAGCGGGTACCGTAGCCTATTAATGCTTAAGATATATTAAGTATCACTCGTGCAATGCCTCCTCTGCTGCTTACACTGCAACTCCTTGGGAGCTTAGTGGTAACCTCACTCACACGCAGGAAAACAACAACCATCTAGAGAGTTGTTATTTGGCTGCGGTTTTCTATGAGCAGGAGGTACCTACCCAGATGGGCTGCTTTGATGCGCCCTACCTCTCTTAAAACATCCAGACCAAGACAAACAGACATGTTCATGCACACAAATGTGTGCCTTGTGTGGGAATCGAACCCACGAACGTTGGTGTCAAAGTCGCGTCATTCACGACTGAGCCACCGAGCTTGCCATTGGCCATTAACGATTAACTAACAGCTAGTGTAACTCCTCTCTGATAGTGATGTAGGCGGGAATCCATTGAAATGATTAGATTAGAACACAACTTATTATATATTTCTAAACAATCATTCATCAACGCTTTCCCAGTTCACTCGTTATGATTGTCCCACCTTTGGACCTTTATACTTCATAAATTCAATACAATTTAATTCTGTATTTAGCGGGAACAGGAATGACTCGAATGTTGGAATATGGCTAAATCACACACGCACACACTACGTTACCAGCTGTATACCCGACAATTGTCTTACTTACAATTTATTATAGGTATGTCACTTACAGAATACACACTCGAACGAAACAGTGTTTCCTACAGTACATGTAGGAAACACTGTTTCGTCCTGCACTTATCCACATAATTTGCGTTAGTTGCGTGACTAAGTATGGTAACATCTCCGATATTGGAGGGCTCATCCAACCCTACAAATTAACTGTCATGTGACCTGATTCAATGCTTATTACACGACATTATGTGACACGACACATGTGAGACACTATGTGATGTATCGATCGAGTATTATTACGACGCCACAGTTGTATCTGCCCGTGTTCACTAGATTTAAAGTTCCATAAAAGTCACTTCAGTCCGATTGAAATTTCAAACTCAAACAAGTAGTAAAGTTCAGATTGGTCCTTAAAATAATGATGAACCACTGACATCCTCAACTTGTATATACCAGTGTTCGCCCCAAGTCTCGCAATAGGTATTGCCGAGAAAAAAAATAATTCGAACGATAAATAAAAGAGAAAATGGTGCAAGACTGTTTTGCTTTACCCATTTTTATATAGATGTTTGTAATTAATTTCTGGTACGAGAATCTATTCTATAGGAAGACCATAACGTGGGTCTCTCTAGTTAGCAACATAGTGTGCCATAACCTTAACAATAAATAGACGATTGTTGTCATTTATCATAAACGAAGCGTTTCCGCACAATGACCAGTGTGTGGTAACGCTTCGTTTGACAAATGACCCTCATTTTATTAACTGTTACTGCCCATTATAATGAATTATGATGCATTTATATTATGTCGCTGGTCTATAATCACAATACAGAGATTTAAACAGTACGTTAAATAGCGCGCTTAGCTCTTTGTTAACGTCATTACTAACGCCCGTGTCAGAAAGTGGCGCGTTACACAGAACAAAAATCGTAAACAATCATATCGACGTATGTACTCGTACCTCTAATCGCAGAATATTTGTATGCAAATTTTGCACATCTGCGGGAATGCGACAATTTGTAACCTTTATATAACGTTACTCTATTGCATACACCTCTCTACTAAGTAGAAGAGAGATGTTGACAGTTAAATAAACTTGTATTGTATCAACAAGCGTCTCTCACATAAAAAAGAATTATAAAAAAATTAGTTTTTTTGATACAGATACCCATGGAGAAGAACGTCTTTTTGAAGTAAAACTTCTTTATGCAGGGCGTAACGAAAAGTGTGATCGGGCGAGGCGAACGGAAGTTGAGAGGGAGATTTAGGTCAGTTAGTGAAGATAGAAAGAGAGAGAGTTACGTTTCGTATATTACTGTGGGGGCAAGAGAGAGAGGTGCTAGCACACATTTTCTTTTTCTCTTCCTCTCATAGCGAGTTAAGTTTTGTATATCTAAGACACAGTGCAGGCCTATTGTCTGTATCACACTATGGAGTTAAAGAAGTGTTACTTCAGTCGTGTGGTCTAAAGCACACTCGTTTTTTAATATTTATAAGGTGATAAAAATAACGTCTTTGGATTACAATATCATGAAATTGCGTGTTACCTCACGATGTTTTCCTTCACCTCCAAGCAATTGAGAATTACAAATATATACGAAAATCCGAAAACATGACTTAATTAGTACATGCTAGGATTCAATTGGTAAATAGACCGGCTCTTTATCCACTAGACTATTGTAATTGTAATCCTATAATTGAAAGTGCAAATATTGGACTTAAAATATTATTAATTTAGGCTCTGCAATATTGCATATACAATAATGCGATGTCTAGTTGTTTAGGCATCATTGCAGTCTGCAATATTGGGTTATAGTTCTGTAGTGTTATATGGATAATAGGAGTTCTGTTGCCTATACAGCATCCACGGTATTCTCTTGTGTATATTGTCCTATGGGATAATAGGGTTGTATAGAATGCTGGAGAATTCGTTCTAAGCACATGAATGTATTAGTATACGACTGTGAAATCATGTTATATATAATAAATAAATACATATTAATAAGGTCAGAGTTATCAAATTTCCATGGGTTAGCGGCATCGATCACATGTTAGCAGGATACGCGCAAACCAAGTTGCGGGGAATCCACTAGTTCAATCAGAAAAATACCAAACTGAAAACATGAATTAGTTCAGTTGAATCGATAAACTAAACGCGACACATCTCTGAAAATCAAGAAATTTCCGAATTAATCCTACACGCCAATATATTTCAATTGTATTGTTTCACATAGACACCGTTCAAATAATTAGAAATGGAATTCGTAATTTGCGCACTGTATAATTGCGTAGTGATCCATGTAGCAAACATGCGTTTGTATCAGTATGTTCCATTATGCAAAGTAAATTAATTGCTGGTAAATTGAAAAAAAAAAACATAACAAACATAAACATAATTGTTGTAGGTAACAACAATTATATATTAAGCACTGTAAATACATGTAGCATAAAAAATTACGACGTTTTCTCACTTCTATGTATACAATATATATTCTTCTATGTATCAAAATATTCATGGGGTTCTGCGCTAGTTACACTATAATCACAGTTTTTGTAAAACTTAAGAAAGATCTGAACAAGTTATTGCTTATATCTTACCTACCTACCTAGCTTATTATTACAAGATAAAGTCATCAGCCAACAATACTTTATGTGATGCAATAATAAATTATACACGATTGACTGAAAGAGTTGTGTGTTTAAAGCTGAGTGGAGCACTGTGATTTTCAACACACAATCCAGTGGTTCTGTGTTGGAACTATCATAGTGATGTCGTTGATGAGGGTAAATAGTGATGAGTGATGGTGATAAAGGTTTGGATAAAAGTCAAGTTAGTGTATTTTCATCACCTATCAAAATAGCAATACATTCTGTAATAACCAAGCTAATAACTGACTTTGCGATATTAATGGTTCTTCTGATCTCAAAAGACAAAAATATATACATATATATTATGTCATTTGACTCTCGGGTACAATAATGACGTCGATCGACTACAATAGATCAGTACCAATAATCCCTCCAGATCCTATTTCCATAGCCTATTAATTTTAGACATATTCGCAATAGTCCCAATACCTACTAATATCTGTTCATGGGCATATTGCCCCACGGATATCCCATAGAGCGGGTCACAGCGGGTATACAATATTACATCAGTTCCCTCGAAGGGGCCTCTACGCGTTGAATCCATATCCCCATGCACGCCTATCAAATGACCGGGATTAATACCCGTTATTAGGTAGAGACACCTGTTTATATCTGGGCAAAATATCTGGGCGTCATAAAATATCTGGGCGTCATTTTGGATGAAAAGCTTTCATTTAAGGATAACATTGATGCCATCTCGAGTAGGATAAGAAAATTTATACATTTTATGAAGCTTCCCCGCGATACTGCAACCCTCGATCTTTTGAAGACAATTTATGTCACCCTGTCGAGCCGATTCTAACGTATTGCATACTGGTAGAGGGTGGCGCAGCCCCATCACACCTTCTCAATCTAGAAAGAGCTCAATGTGCGGTGCTGAAGACTATGTCAGGTAAGCCCATGCGTTGCTCCGTCACTCAACTTCATAAAAATATTCGGGTTTTGAGCGTAAGGAGACTGTACCTTTTAAAAATCATTCTTCTAAAGAAGCGTTAACATCCGCTGATTACAAAGAAAATCTAAAAAAACGTACATTTAGGGTCCCGTTACCGAAAACGAAAACCGAATTTATAAACTTTCCAGCTTAAAAAACCATTTTTGTTCAACAAAATGAACACTCTCTGCAACATTCACAGATTGAGTTGAGTACTCGACAAGCAAAACAAATGTTGGTCGAAGAATTACTGAACTAGACATACCAGGATTCGGAGATTTTTTTGAATACCATAAGCTAGTGTTTGGATTGTGTATGCGTGTCTGAATGGGTATATGTATATGCATGCTATCACGCGTATGCGTGTGGCATGTATGTGTACGTGTTTATTTATTTATTTTTTTGTTTATATACTACATAATATATTTATTAAATCTAGCATAGTTAAAATTATTCTATACGTTAAAATTTAAATTAAAAAAAATGTAGCTCTTGAATTTGTATAAACAGGTAATTTAAGTGCCCAAAACTATCTTGACAACATAATCTATAACATAAATAAGAATACCACAGGACACGCTTCGCTACTCTGGGAATTTTAGATAAGAAATCACTTGTTATAAAACAGTTCTGTCAATAAAGAATTATTATTGAGCAGTCAGAACCCGTTATGTACGATTTCCCATACATTTCGCGGTCGTATACGACCACCCGGGTTTCGAAGGGCTAAATAATAATTATTATATGTATATTATTCTATTGACATCGGAGCGGGTGACAGCGAATGTAATTCAACATGAATCTTCTCAAAGTTGTGTCTACGCATTAGATTCATATCTTAGTGCATGCCTATCAAATGACGGGGTTTAATACCCGTGACTCTAGAAAAATATATATTAATAATTAATAATGTCAATTGTCATTTCTCTCTTAGTTCTAATTCTCATTTCTTTTCATGTACCAGGATTTTAGAGACGACTATGTTGGCAAAGAAGAAATTTCGAAAAAAACCTGTCAATGTAGGTTTATGGTATATGTGTCTATTTAACACAGTAACTTCTTTATTATCAAAATTAGTCTTATCTGCTTGTGGTGCAATTAACAAACTAACGATTAATTAACAAATGGGGTTCTGCTGAAACAGCTATACCGTAACAAAGTGAGTACCCCCTCTGTTGTATTCTTGCTAGTGAGTGAAATTGCCAGTAAACTCCTGAAGAGTTGCTGTGTTAGCAGCGATGACAGCGTACCTGCGATACTTTATGTATTGCGACCATTCATAGACTACGGTAACTACTTTATTTTTAGTATGCAGTACAATAATAAAAATATCGAGTAGTGAAATACAAATTTAGAAATGTCTTTTAAAAATAATTTCCAAATATCTAAGCCGGTTAGATATTCCTCAATTTCATAATTAACCTTTCTGTATGGAGTATTTATAAAGTGCCTCTTGAGCCTATTGTCGGACAAGTTCATGAACGATTTCAGGCAATTTATTAAAATCGATTATGATTTACGACAAAAGACCTCCCGGGCGTAGCAAGGCCTATTACCTGCTTTCATTATTTTCAATCTATGTATGTATGTATAACTTCACGCCAAATCCCTTGCGCGTAGGCAGAGAGAACTGAGTGCCATATGACTTGATTCTTACATACCTCACTTCCTTCTTTAACATTCATTGCTCTTCTTATGAACACTCGTCGGTTTCTAGGGCTCCTGATAGAACACGACCAATTTGGTCATGATAGGTAAGTCTTGGCATTCCTCGGCTTACATCCTTCTTCTTTCGCGTTGTATGTCTGTATAGTAATTCTTTCTTCCTGCATTCTTTCTACATATTGGAACCAACGGAGCATGCCTCTTCTTATTTTTACACTCTCTCTATCAGATCAACACTGTTTCTAACATTATCATTGCAAATGAGGTCTACAAGAGTTACGCCGCAAAAATTTGCACAACGCTCGCATTTCAACCACGTTTATCTTACTTTCATGCTCTCTCTGCCATATCCAGCTCCCGCGTCCATAAGTAAGCCTTTACTACCAAAAAGTTTTACCAACGCTCCATTCACACTATTTCCAGTCTTTCCTTATCAGCGGTGTACCTTTCATCCCTGATGAGAGCGCATCCAAGATATACAACCTCATTCCTTTTGTTTCAACACTTCACCATCATATCATAATTCTTACATTGGTTCTGGTTTCTTCTCTTTTAAATGCCATTATTTGTCTCTTTGCGTTCAATAGTAACCCTTTCTCCATATAATCGTCTTTCATTATTGTGACAAGTGTTTGCAGTTCAGATGCAGTTTCTGCTAATAATACGGAATCATCGGTATAAAGCAGAAAGTTTACCACTAGGACACCCATGCGCAATCTAGCATTTGTTAACCTTATTCTCTGCAGACAACTATCGATATGTAGAATAAACAGCATAGCAATTTTTACATTTTACAAATTTTTACATCAAATCAAGGTGACATGTTGCCATCAATCCGCACTCATGTAGAGCAGTTTATGTAAGTGGACATATAATATTACTTATCATGTGTAAGATAGTGCTCACTACTTACTTCCCCAGACTGCTTTGATGCACCCTACCTCTCTCTCTCTTTCTCTTGGATGGGAACCAGGGACCGTAGGTTTATAGGCTGGTTCTTTATCACTGAGCCATCCACCAGTAACCACTTAATATTAGGTGGGAGTATGCTTGTACGCTTGTATGAAAAAAAAACTCTAAGTTTGAACGGTATTAACAGATTATGGTCTGTTGTTTCTCATATCATTTTCAAAGTTGCAACTTGTCTTAACAGAGACAAATCCGTTACATGAAAAAACTTTTACCCGATGACATGCGCTGTAAACTTTATAAGGAGGAACCACTTCAAACATATTTTAAAGGATTGAAGTACAAGTAATATGCGCTATAAACTTTGGCAGAAAAGGACCGAATCATATCTAACATAAATCTTCTGAAACTATTCTTCATAGAGTGAGAGGAGATAGTGCTTCAAGTAAGTACCCTTCTAAACAAAATATTATTTGTGACCTTTTTATACATGAGATCCACTATTTAGATTGTTTGACTTTAGAGTGGTAATAACTACTGATAATGACTTTAGTAGCACGAGCCTTAGTACTATGCAGACCAGGAGAAACAGACATGTTCATGTTTGCCTTGGGTGTTTGTCAAAATCATAAGGTATATAATCATACTGCTTACCTGATGAAAATGGGTTACCGTAGCCTATGAACGCGTGCAATACAGGAAGTTCTCTCTGGCGTGGTCAATTTTGCTGCTTATACAGCAACTCCTTAGAAGCTTACTGGTAGGCTCACTAACTAGAAGACGTCATCATTCCAGAGAGATGTTATTATAATTACATTTATACATGTTAATACACCATAGATAAACCCCTACACAATATAGGCACACAACATATACGTGTAGGCAAACGTATAGTAAGTAGGTACTCACAAAGAGATAGCTGCAGTCCAGTTTAATGCCAAATCAAGATAAAACAAGTTGTGACTAATGAACCCTCTATGGGTTCATCCGCAAGTAGAACGTTTCCGACTTCGTTTATATCTAAGATAGTTAAGCAGATAAGAAGGGTTGGCTATTCCAACTAATTTTGTGTTGATTTAGTAGGTCTTCTGTATGCGGTCATCTATTTATCAATAACTTCACGCCAAATCCCTTGCGGGGTAGGCAAACATTTATATTTCTTATAGCAAGGGTTTTAATACCTATCAATTGATAGGCGTGTCCGGGGATATGGATCCAATGCGCAGAGGACCCTTTGAATACTCATGTTATGTTGTACATCCATCGAGACCCGCTCCTAACTACATTGATGGAACAGTATATCTATGAGCAGGTCACGGCAGGTATTGAGACTTGCAAATGTGTAGGAAATTATTGGTCTATTATAATGAGGTCGGGGGAGGATTATTGGTACTGGGCCATTATAGATGAGGGACGGACATCTGCCATATTTATCATATCTAAATGTTACTTTCGCCAGGCGATGGCTAGCCACTCACCAGATGGACCCCCGAAATGCCAGAGAAAGTCGGCCGGGACAACACCGATGTAAGTGAGTCAGGGGTGTCGAGAGGTGTGCTGCGCTTTCTCCGAAGTAACTTGCGGCGTTATGATCTTTAACACTTCCACCCCTGGAGCATATTGTTCTATCGACTTCTCTGGGCGGCTAATGAAGGCAAGCCAGAGCTGAGAGTCCTGCGGGCCTTCTTGAGTTTCTACTCCGATTGACGAAGACACGCTGGAGACGAAGGCCCTGATCGACTATCTATAGCACTCGGTTCCCGTAGTGTCGTATATGTATGCGGTCATAAGGTCCGTATACAACCACTGTGGAACTGGTGTACAAATAGTAACCAATATTTGAAATAATATTCTTATATACTATCTATATAAATATATATATATATATATATATATATATATATATATATATATATATATATATATATATATATATATATATATATATATATAACAAATATCATCGAAATCAAGATTGAAGCTTATCGCTGACAATTGAACCTACTTTGTCGAGCTTCGTTGCGGAGAAGTACTTTAAGGTTAATACTACTTTAACATCAAGGTTGGTGGGTTCGATTCCCACACAGCATAAACTGGTTTTTTTTTATGTAAGACACATCAAAGCAGGTCCACAGGAGAAGTATCTCCATCTCACTTGAAACCGCAACCAAATAACAACTCCCTTGATAGTTGTTGTGTTCTTCCGAGTGAGTGAGGTTACCAGTAAGCTCCTAAGGAGTTACTGTGTCATCAAAGTTTTCTGTTTCGGGTGCTATGCTTTATTGCACACGTCGATAGGCTACGGTAACCACTTTACATCAGATGGTCTGTCCTTGTATAACTCCTGACGTTGCATACATAAAATATATTTTTGCTTAAAGTGAATTAAGATAAGGATGTCGACAATTTCCACAGCTCGATTCTGAATAGAATCAAATCAAAAAAGATACTTTCATATTTAGGCGTGCATCTGACCTTCACTCTATTGAGCCTACCTCTATTCGACGGCGAAAATAAACTTTGTTGGAAATCTTGACTTCGAAATTGAACTTTATTGGTCGATAGCCTTATTGATCAGTTTTCTCGAGTACTATTTCCAAATAAACTAAAAATTACTACAGTTAAACCTGCATATAAGAAACGAACGATAAAACGAACCAAGTTTTTCGCTTATTGTATATTTGAGATAGCAGGCTGCTTTTTGCAAAAAAATAGTAGTGTTCGATGAGAACTTATTTGCATTCAGGAAAAGTCGATTAACTGTCCTGGCTATACATAATTTTATATAAGACATAAACGACAAACTAATAGGTAATCAGACATGTATCATATGCCAATTTTGATCCAATTGGACAGTGTACTTTTGCAGTACCTATATTATTTTATATATAATTAATTATTTATCAAAAGCCGTAACAGAGTCGTGCCTCATGATTTGACTGATCTGCAGAAAGAAACGCATGTTGAAACGTGTGTTGCCTTATTGAATCGATACAGAAATGTGTGAGAAACAATTCGATCCAATATAAAGAATATTTTGACATGTGACGAAAAGTGAATTCTTTACGATAACCGTAAGAGAAAAATGCAATGGCTGACCCCAGGTGAAACACCACAACAGTGCCCTAAAGCAAAGCTATTCTATCCTATAACTTCACGCCAAATCCCTTACGGGGTAGGCAGAGAGATCCGAGCACCACGTGACTCGATCCTTATATACCTCACTCGCTTCTTTAACATTCATTGCTCTTTTCATGCACGCTCGCCGGTTTCTAGGGGTCCTGACATCACCTTCTGATAGAACACAACCAATTTGATCATGGTAGGTAAGTCTTGGCTTTCCTCGGCTCCTACATCCTTCTACTTTTGCATTGTATATCTGCTTCGTCATTCTTTCATCCGGCATTTTTTACATGTCCGAACTAACGGATCTTCTTATTTTAACACCGACGCTCTCGTTTAGACCAATTCTGCTTCTAACCTCATCATTGCGAATACGGCCTACCAGCGTTACGCCACAAATTTTGCGCAACGCTCGCATATCCGCCGCGTTTATCCTACTTTCATGCTCTCTCTGCCATACCCAGCTCTCGCTTCCATAAGTAAGCGTTGGGACCAGTACTGCATTCTGTATAGCCAGCTGTGCCTTCTGGCTCAGGTTTTTACTGCCAAGAAGTTTTCCCATCGCTCCATTCACACTATTCCCAGCACTCTCTCGCCTTTCATTATATCCAACATAGATCAGACTGACTGACTGTAAATCATTTTTCAAAACTATAATTTACTCTCGCTTCCGAGTATTTGATGGTCTAATGAATCGTTTTTTTTTATACAACTAGATTGGCAAACAACCATACGGCCCGCATTAGATGGTAAGCGGTCACCGCAGCCCATTGACGCTCGCAATACCACGGGGGATGTTACTCGCGCGCTGCCAATCTTGTGACCTAAGGCTGTTTTCGTCACAGTACCCTGTAATTTCTCTGCCATCAAACCGGAATAGATTTATAAATATAGCTGCTTGGCGGTAGAAATGGGTAAGACAGAGGTATCCACGCAGACGACTTTTGTACAAAGTCTCACTCTCGTAGTCCCTCGGTTTCTCATTTGCGATTCTCTGTTGAAACTTAATAAAATTGAACGTTTCTTGTAAAGATTGATCACTAGTGACAAAAAGTTGATTCGTAGGTAATCAACTTTTCGTCACTAGTGGTCATTCTTTACCAAACAAAAACGTGCGAACAAGATAATGGACAATGGGTAGTCAAACTCCACAGACTATAGCGAAACGAAAGGTGATGCTGTAGGTATGGTGGGATTGGCAGGGCATCGTTCATTATGTGATCATCATTCATCATTTCACCGCTATATAACACCAACAATTAGGATTTCTACTGTCAACAACAGATGAGACTCAAGCAAGAAATAAAGAAAAACGGAATCGGTCAATAGAAAGAGTGTGGTTTTTAGGGTTATGTAGTAAACACGGAACCCTTATAGTTTCGCTATGGCCGTCTGTCTGTCCGTCCGTCCGTCTGCCCGTCTGTCCGCGGCCTAGCTCAGAGACGCTTGACACTAGAAAGCTGTTGATAGTACCTCCCCTACACGTAAAGTGGGAATGATTTTTTTTATTCGCTCCCACACCATGGTGTGGTTAGTCGTTAAATACGTTTTTTAAAAACATTTGTTTGGTTTGGGAAGATGAAGGAATTGTTCTATTGAAACCACTTTGATTCTAGACAAATGGAACGCATCGGCACAGAATAGATTACAATTGAATTCCAACTGGAATTGTCCCAGCGAGTTTGCCAACTGGGATACACGGACTGCATTGCACGGAGTGCCAATTAACGTTGTTGACTTGAACAGCTGTGCTTTCGTGAAGGCACCGTTACGGCCGGTAGTAGTATTTGCGTAATTGATACATTTTAGATTGGTGAGTTATGTATGGGATAATGTAAAACACTTACCTATAGCTAACAATATACAAAGCAAACTCCTGAGTGACTATTGATGGATATACAGAAGAAGAAGTCTGAACAAAGGTGGCTGCTTGTGAATTTGTTTTGGAAAAATCACAATACTTATACTCGATTGTCAATGACCAATTTTCAATCCAGCGCTTTCTTGAGTTGTTCTCAAGAGCTTCAAGGATTTTTTCAGTTCTGTCTTATATGGACTACTTTTGTAAATATTAGAGTGTGAGGCTTTTGAGGTTTTGTGCCTTAAAGGATTCTTAGACAAAGTCCATTAGGAGTCTGTAAAAAGCCGTCTCGAGAAAAAAAATATGAATGTTCTTTTCATTGACTCAATATTTTTCTGCTCTTTAAGAATTATATTAAGATAGGAGACAAAAATTTTCGTTGATATTTTCTTCTGGTGTCTTTACGCTAGGTATAATCAAATTTCGTCAATTTTAAATTCTTCTACTGAGTCTAGAAAATGGGGAATGCATAAGATAAATATTGTTATTGTAACTAAATCACTTTATTTTATCATCAAAACTTCACCAAATGTAAATAGGACTGCTTCGAGATTATCATGCATGAACATGTCTGTTAGTCTGGGTATTTTCTATATACGAGTATAATAAGTATGTATTTACAAAAAAAATGTATTTGCGTATGTTTATCACTAGTACCCATAACACAAGCATCGCTTACTTTGGGGCTAGGTGGTGATGTGTAATTTGTCCGACAATATTTATTTATTATTTTAATAGAAGTAAATTATCCAAATTGTTTAAGCTACGTCCGACATGCATGTAGGTGTAATTACTTACGTAAAAATTGGACGCTTAGATATAGAACCATCACTATTATATTTTGGCTGGTGTTTGAGATTTTTCTTTTTATACACCGTCGGCGGACATACGTTTGTATAGCTCACATATATAGCCCACCTGAAGTAAAATGGTTACCGTAGCTTATGAACGCTTGCAAATACATCAAGTGTCACTGGCGCGATGCCACCACTGCTGCTAATACAGCAACTCCTTAGGAGCTTACTGGAGACCCCACTCACACGCAGGAACACAACAACCTTCCAGACAATCTTTATTTGGCAACCGTTTTCTGTAACCTCCACGTTACAGATAACGGTTACTTCGGCAGACGGGCTGATTTGATGCTCTCTTCAAAACACCCAGACCAAGACAAACATTCATGTTCATGCGCACAAATGTTTGTCCTGTATGGGAATCGAACCCACAAGCGTTGGTGCTAAAGTCGCATCATTAACTACTACGCCACTGAGCTCACAAAATATGTAAGTATTGCAATGGCTTTTAATATTGAACGTTTACAGGGCCACTAAACTATTGAGAAATGATCATTGGTCGGTATCCAACAAGTCGGAATATCTGTTAGAAGGTATTAGTGCTATCGTGAGTATGAAGCATCTCTAACAAGATTAGAAGGCATCGACGCGAAATAGATTACAGTTGAATCCACACGGGAGTTGGTCTTGCGAGTCAGTTTACTAGCTCAAACAACCCAATCTGCAGATGGTATACCAATTAATACGTTGCTCCTTTGCTCGAAATAGTTTCTGTGGGTTTTACCGCATACGAGGAACAAATTTCTTAAGTTCGAAGGACCAAGGAAGTGTGGACCTCCTAACCAAGTGGTTATTTTGTAAACTATATATGTTCTATTATCAGCTAAGAAAATTCTTTTGTACCGAGACATTGTTTCAATGCAGTAATAGTAGAATATTAATAGTTTTGAATGAATTAAAAGTTTTATTAAGTTCATAGTTAACTTTTAAAGTTCTAAACCATTATAACTTTAGAAACTTTAGATAGAAAGAAACTGGCTCATTTTGATTTCGTTTTATTGTACTTAATTCTGATATATGCAGAACAAAATAATAATAAGTTATCATTATACCTTTTACCACTCAGGACAGCTTGTGGCGATCTGTCGGTAAGTAATGATCCTACGGATGCTGATTACTGCAGAGAGTCGATCGGGGTCACGTGTCTGTCTTGTCTTCGGCGATCAAAGTTCAAGCACAAAAAACGCGCACAGAATGCTCAGCTCTGACTTGTCTTCATTGCCCGTCCAGAGAGGTGTCAATAAAGGTATATACTCCAGGGGTGGAAGTGTTAAATAACAAAATGACGCGAGTAACTTCGGAGAAAGCGCAGCATACTTTTTTGTATCCCTGAGTCACACACACCGAGTTGCCCCCAGCCTACATTTTCTGGTATTTCGGGGGTCCATTCAGAAAGTGGCGGACCACCTCCAGTCAGAAATCCCCGTCCATCAATGAACGAGGATTAATATCTGTGAGTTTCGAAGAATTAGTTCACTGTATTATAATTACGTAATATCGTGCTTTATGGTCAATTTTCCGTTATACGAAGCAATATAGAACAATTGTATGATGTGAATGTATACATAATATGAGGAAAACATTGTATTCATTTACACTGATCGATCACAAAAAAAGGAAAGGGCGAAAACATCAGAAACAAAGCATCGCGAAAAAATAAATGACAAAAGAAAAATGTAAAACAAAAGCCCGTATCAATAAAAAAAGCTCGCCATCCGAGCGCTCACAAAAATGCCAAGTGACCATTATATCAATGAAGACAACGCTCGCAACAATGGTGCTCGCAAAAATAATGACAAAAATTGTTATGAGTACCGGCATACTTGAGCACCGAAAAAACGTGCATTACGAAGAGAAAAATTACTTTTACGTACTAGCCGTTCTTCCATTCCCATGCCCTTTCTTAGTCGTTAAGGATTTTTTTTTGGGAAATAATATAGGTAGTTAACTACTCTGTTTTTCGCACCAAAATTAAAAAAAAATATTTCAACACAATAGCAATGACGCCAACTGGCTAATAAAGACATACTGCATATATTTATTTGCGTTTTTAGTCTCGGTCTTCCTCGGCTCCTACATCCTTCCACTTTTGCATTGTATATCTGTTTCGTCATTCTTTTGTCCCGTATTCTTTCTACATGTCCGTACCAACGGAGTATTCTCATCTTAACACCAGTGAAAATAATAAAACTAAAATTACAGTTTTTCATTTTTTACGCAAGAACCCTAAATATTTGCGGGACAAAAAATACCCTATGTTCTGCTTTGAACAGTCCTCTACCTACTGGTGAAAGTCCCGTCAAAATCGGTGAATTTCGATTTTCCATTTCGAAGATTAGCCCGGACAAACAAACAGACAGACAGACAAAAAAGTTAAGGTGAACTAGCGCCGGCCGGCACCCACCCACTACCGTTAGTCGTAAGCTTGCCGTCGCTGCTATAGCTGCTCCGGTCGTCTCTGACTCGGCTGCTAGCCGGTGGGTGCCTGCGGTGCGAACTCACATGAACAAATTGGTGGTGGAAACACACAAAGCAGGTTAGATCAAATTGCAAGTTTATAATGAACTAAAATAACTATAGCCCTGTTTATTTCTTAACATTGTAAAAATATTTCTACGCGTTACGGAACACTCAATACATGAGATTCGGCCCGCGCTTGGCAATCGTTATTTAAATTTTTCTCTTTGTCTCAATACCTAGTCCTGTACCGCCTGTAAAATAAAAAATTCGACCCGTAAAATAATTACCGCTGTAATTTTTAACTCCCCATTTAGCAACGTTTTAATGCGGGTGATAAAAAAGAGTCAAGCCCAACTCTGTTCGCATTCAGGGGTTTCGAAACTATTTAATTCATTTACGAGTTTAGGCCATTTTTGCTTTTACAACCCTTTTTGGGTAAGTGCCACTGTGTTAACGTGTTGTGCACAGCTGAGTGAATTATGAAACCTGAAAATTTTACCGTCATTAATTTATATGTTCTTGTTGGTGTCTAATGTGAAATTTTGTAATAATGGTCTATGTATATTATAATACTGACTAGAGTGAAATTGATAACCCTCATTTTATAATTTTACAGGGCTACCTCAAAAAGGAGTATGTTCAGGTTTATAGGTAAGTTTGCGAGTTTCCTTATTCCACCATTGTTTTTAACGCCTGAACTGATTCGGATCGGCTTTTTTAAAAATCCTTTTAAAGATTTTGACATAGTTATCAATGAGCTAGATGTAAAATGGCAAAAGTGCATTAAATATGTACTTTAATTAAATGTAGATGTAGGTCACATTGGTAATGTACTGAAAAAGGGTCCTTAAACCGATAAAACGAAGAGCATAGGTAGATGAAGAGGTTGATAAGTGTGGAAGAAGCCAGATCGGTATGTCTGAATCGGTGCACCTGGCGTTGCATATCATCTGCCTACCCCAATGGGAGACAGGTGTGATGATATGTATTTAAAAATCGATTGAATTTTTGTGAACATCAGTTGACTGCACAACATGAACATGCACCATATTGTCCATCAACATGCACTTTCACTCGGAAGGTCGTTGTCAACCGTCTTCACAGCTACAAGACAGGGCACTATCGGTCGGTACATTGGATGACATGGAATGCTATCCCAATCGCCTCGTAGTTGCTGCGGGAGATAAAAAGTGACCGTAGTTTAATCAGCTTTGGACAGATGCTAATCTTCTTAAGCAGGCTACTTTCGAGGCTTGGTCTACAGTCCATGCCAATGGGCATCCTAATGCCTATTATTTTAAACACAAACTATTTAGTTTATGGTTTAGCTAGCTGTCTTGCCTAGAGGTATCTCATGGTGCGATAGCTCAATGCAGAAATTTCTATTATCTAGCAAGTGTTGCTCTCTCTGGATATTTAGAAATCTATTGGACCAGACGGTGTACCGACAAGGGTGCTAAATCTGGGTGCTCCTGAGTTGGTTCTGTACTGATGCTTCATTTCACACTTTTCTACTCCACTCCAACTCAATATAAAGGATGGCACTGCGACGGTTTTGTTATTCGTATCATGTTATTCTAATGACCGACCTCTACAGCGCCTGAGGATGCCTCGTGAAGAAGCAAACACGTGTCACAGTGACAAGCAGGACTGCAGCGACGGTGGAAGCATGCGGTTCGTTTTAGATCGCAGAGGCGACCGCAGCAACCCACGCAGAGGCGGCCATGGCAGCGACAGAAGGGATCTACTAACGGTTGAGGGTGAGTTTCGACTGGCACTAGTTCACGTGAACAAGTCGGTGGCTAATCGACTTTCTCAAAATAACGCTTCATGCGTCTATTATGTATTTAATTACAAACCGCTACAAACTGTAACTTATATATAATTATGAAGTGGCAACAATTAGACTTACTTAAATGGATTCATTACATTATAGTTAAATTCATGGTAGCCTTTAATAGATGTATCGCACCCGACTGGGAAAGTACCTCCACCTCACAGAAAACTACATGGAAATAACAATTCTTTGAAGAGATGTGGTATTCCTGCGAGGAATTGGGTTACCAGTAAGCTGCTAAGTTGTTGTGTAAGCAGCGGGTGGCAACACGCGTGTAATAATATTTTGTAAGTTTTCATAAGCTACGGTAACCACTTTATATTAAATGGGCCATTTGCTTGTCTGATTCATGAAGTTGTATATAAAAAAAACATTAAATTAACTATTCGTTAATTCTGTATAATTATTACGATCTAGTAAAAGAAAACTACATGGAAATAACAATTCTTTGAAGAGATGTGGTATTCCTGCGAGGACAGTAAGAAAGTATAATTTGTAAGATAATGCAATACAATTATACATACGTAATTATATAATGTATATTGATGATTAACCGATGGTTTCATTACAGGGTTAATTAAAGTTTATTTCAGGGTTCCCTAAACTGGATTTTAGTATCCAGTTTAGGGAACCCTGAAATAAACTTTTCGTTAATTTGGTATAATTATTACAGCCTTGTTATTATACCTGACAGTAAAGCTTTCTTAAGAAATGAGAGTATTTTTTCTTATAAAGAAGCCTTATTTTTTATTTTTCGTACAATGAACGGGATACTTATCTTTTTACGTAGGTACTTACTTAACTAATTATTTAATTACATTATTACTGTTCGACAGGCTGTCTTATATATTTTTAGGATACCGTACGTTCGAATGAAGAAACGGAATCTTTATAGGGTCATTCGTGTGTCTACCTGTCCATTTGTAAGAATACTCTGTAGTAGTAGTGTTTATTGCACCGATGTGTACCGTGTACAAATGAAAGATATTTTATACTTAGTCTGGCCATAAATACTGTTACAATTAAAAATAAACAAAATATTACATTTGAATTTGGAATCTGTCATTTTTATATGATTGTTCATTGAGTTTTCTCATTTTGGCGCCAATACATTGTACAATATTTTGCGATATTAAAATGGAGTGGGGTGATAAAGAGAACCGAATCGCTGTGATTGCATTACACAAAGTAGGTATGGAGCCCAATGCAATTTTTAAAACTCTCCATATGCTTGGTATTAGTAAAATGTTTGTGTACCGGACTATTAATAAGTACAATGAGATCTCCTCTGTTTGTGACAGAAAAAGATCTGGCCGTCCACGTAGTGTTCGTACGAAAAAGGTGGTCAGGCAGTAAGGGAAAGAATTCGAAGAAATCCTGTCCGAAAGCAAAAGATTTTATCTCGGGAGATGAAAATAGCACCTAGAACCATGTCGCGTATTTTAAAAGATGACTTAACACTTGCAGCCTTTAAGAGACGTACTGGTCATTTCTTAACTGATAATTGAAAAAAGAATAGGGTGGTAAAATCGAAACAACTCCAGAAGAGGTACGCAAAGGGAGGTCACAGAAAAATTTTGTTTACGGATGAGTTTTTTTTTACTATTGAGCAACATTTTAACAAACAAAATGACCGTATTTATGCTCAAAGCTCTAAGGAAGCTTTCCAATTAGCCGACAGAGTGCAACGTGGGCACTATCCGACTTCAGTGATGGTTTGGTGGGGTATTAGCTATGAAGGAGTGACTGAGCCATACTTTTGTAAAAAAGGTATCAAAACATCGGCACAAGTGTATCAAGATAGAGAGAGAGAGCATGAAAGTAGAATAAATGCGGTCGAGATGAGAGCATTGCGCAATGTTTGTGGCATAACGCTTGCTGACTCCGTTCGTAATGAAGACGTGAGCGAAAGAGTTGATCTGAAAGAGAGTGTCGGTGTTAAGATAAGAAAGGGCATGCTCCGATGGTTCAGACATTTAGAAAGAAAGCGGGACGAAAGAATGACGAAACAGATATACAATGCAAAAGTGGAAGGATGTAGGAGCCGAGAAATACTGAGAGTAACCTATCATGACCAAATTGGTCGTGTTTTATCAGAAGGTGATGAGCCCCAGGAACCGGCGAGCGTGCATGAAAAGAGCTATGAATGTCACAGAAACGCTTCTGCGAGTGAAGTATGTAACGACGGCGTCTTATGGCGCTCCGTTCTCTCTGCCAATGGCAAGGGACCTGGCGTGAAGATATACATATACATACATACTCAAATACATAGTTTTAAATTTATTTAAGAAAATATACGAAAATTGGCTTCCCTTACTACTAAGGGCGGCTTGCACCATATCACTAAATAATACTTAAATGCAATTTAAATTCAAATTCACGTTTAAGTCATTGCAACGTCTTGCACCACACTAAATAAGTTGCTAAACCTGTTTAGAGAACTGTCAATATTAAACACAGCTTTTGAAAACAGCTTCGTGCAAGAAGTCGCTAAATACAATCATGTTAAACACATTTAACGATTTAAATGTTAAATAAATTAAATTTATTTAGGTTATATTTAAACGAAATTTGGTACAAGCCACCCTTATAAGCCTCAAATATTAAAAAGTTAAATGTTAAAAGTTAAATAGTTCTTTATTTATACATATACAAGCTGACCCGGCGAACTTCTTACCGCCTCACGATAAATAATTTGTGTGTTAACTTATTAGATGGTATAAATTCTTTTAATACTTATTATCCTATTCCGGACGAAGACAAATCCAAAAACACAAAAATCATAAAAATCGGTCCAGCCGTTCTTGAGTTATAGATGGTGTAACTAACACAACTTTGTTTTATATATACAGATATGCCAATTCGTACTTGAGATATCATAAAAAAAGAATTTCATATAAAATGTATGAGAAATGTAATTTCCTTTCTTTTTTTTTGTTCTTTTTCCATGTTTTAATACTTATTATCCTTTTCCCGACGAAGACAAATCCAAAACACAAAAATCATAAAAATCGGTCAAGCCGTTCTTGAGTTATAAATGGTGTAACTAACACGACTTTGTTTTATATATATATAGATATATGAAAACCTATAAAAAATCTAGTGCCTTAAAATAATATGATAAATTTCGCAGTAGGTATCCATTGTTTTTTTTTACACAACGTCGGGTGGCATACAAGCATACGGCCCACCTAATGATACGGTATTGACTCCTTAAGTTTAAGGAGAGATTTTTCTTCCCTTTGTGCGTTCTACCGATGTATAAGCATACGGCCACCTGATGGTAAAGCGGGTACCGTAGTCTATTAACGCTTGAGATATATCAAGTATCACTCGCGCACCGCCACTTCTGCTTCTAACACAGCAACTCGTTGGTGTCAAGTTGGTGCTCCCTGCCGAGATTTTCCTAGGCACTATAGCATGGGGTCCTTCAAGAAAGGCGTGAAGTGGTTCGTATAGGTGGTAACTGCTTACCATCAGGCAAGGCGTACGTTTGTTTGCCACTTTCGTGGTATAAAAAGTAGCGTTATTTACCACTGCGCCGAGCTCAACAGTTTTATTTCTGAATAACTTTAGTTGCCAGTTAGTTAGTATCAGATTATTTCGCAAACGTCAATGTTCGATATATATTATCCACCTAACCCTCGTCATATCTGTCAACAAATATTACTGTGCTATGTAATAAGAAGATCGTTGGCATATACAAGGAAAAGTAAAGGAGCCAATATACTCCTAATATTTAAGGCACGCCATTTAATGTTGGATTTGATAAGAACATACACTCTACTCGCACTTTACCAGAAATAGTTATTTGTGACTGTCGTTTATACGATTCTATTCAGTAAATTTCTTAGGCACATTCTACATAATTGGAAGTCTTTGTCGTATATATACACAATACAAATACAAAGCAATTATACACTTCTTATTGTCAAAACCAGTATTTTCCAAAAGAGTAGTAAAGCCATATTACTTGTTTCAATATCGGCAAAAAATGACGAATTAAACATTAAGCCAAATTATCCACAGAATGCGCTTTTTAACTGAACACCGTAGAACGTTCATCAAGTTGGTTAACTTTCCTCAAATTAGATTTATTTAATACAAAAGTTACGTTTATTAAAAGTGCCTTACCCAAGCATTAGTTCTTGCTATCATTTGTGGTGTATTAACGTCATCATTGATGTACAGCAGTAAAACATGGGTATGGTAGAAGAAGCATGAAGGTAGGGTGAACGCCGTAGAAATGAGAGTGTTGAGGACTATATGTGGAGTTAGAATGATTGATAGAGTAAGAAATAGCACGATATGAGAACTATGTTTAATGAAAGATGATGTCAAGACAAAAACTGAAAAGGGTATTGGTGAATTGCCGGCATTAAATCAATCTAATCAATCGAAACCTAAGAGCGTGTGTGAAGAGGTTAATGAGGGAGGAACAGGCGAGAGAGGTATGTTTGGATCGGTGCACCTAGTATTCCATAGTCTCTGCCTACCCTAATAGGAGACAGGCGTATGTGTATGTATGTATTAAATCAATCTGGCTCTGCTGTCGTATTTTAAGGTTTTTGTTTTCAATTCCGATCAACCGGAATCGGTTTCGAGAATAACCCTACTGGTCCAATCAAATTTGTCTGAATCCGACCCGTCAGGCTTTTATATTTTCTCACTTCAGTTTTTCCTCTCTGCTCGTAGTGAGCCAGTACAACCCAAAAACCAAATATCCCAGCCATTTACACATTAATATACAATAATTGTTTCAGTCAAGAGGGAAATAAATAATGAAAATACAATATCAAAATTCTTAAACACGCCCTCTGAAGAAAATAGTTGGTACTACAGCGTTGGAACGCGAGCTCTATACCCTACTCAATGCTGTTACATTTACCTCTTGTTTCGCAAGGTGGCGCTGTGCGCTAAGCAAAATAAATTAAATCTGCACTTATTCCTTAAACTCAAATTGTGGCAACTCTAAAGTTGTAAGCCGCGAGATGCCGCTATGTGTTGCAAAAACATTGCATTCGAACGAATATTTTTTTAAGGCGAGGTGGCATTATGCAAAGTAACAAGTTCGAAATTGTATGGTGAGAAGAAAAATATTATTTTGTTTAGTAAATATTGTAGTAGCACAATATTTACTGACTGAGAAGTACCTCCTCCTCACAAAAAGAAATAAACCCCTGGAAGGTTGTTGTGTTCCTGCGAGTCAGTGAGGTTACAAGTAATCTCTTAAACAATTGCTTGCCATACAGGGGGAGCAGCGCGAGAGCGATACTTCCTACAAAGCAAGCGTTCATAAGCTATGGTAATTACTTGTATAAAAGAGGCAACTACTATATGCAGCTGATTTAACTTCAGAATTATTTGTAATCCTATTTAATATTATAAATGGGAAACTTTGTATGTATGGATGTTTGTTTCTCTTTCACGCTTAAACGGCTGAACGGATTTGAATGAAATTTGGCACGTAGATAGATTATGATCTGGATTAACACATAGGCTACGTTGTTTGACTCCACGCGGGCGGAGCCGCGGGCAGCGGCTAGTATTTTTATATAAATATCTGCGTATTATTGCAATTGCTATTGTAGTTTCCAATTAATTATGGAGCCAAAGATTTTTTTTATATACAATGTCGGGAGGCATACAAAAACATACGGTCCACCTGATGTAAAGTGGTTACCGCAACCTATGAACGCTTGTGATACGTTAAGTATCACTCGCTCGAACCACCTCTGCTGCTAACACAGCAACAATTTCTTAGGAGCTTATTCGCGACGTCACTCACACGCAGGGACACCGCAACATCATCATGCCTTTTTTAATAAATCTCATGATATAGCACCTAGGGAAAACCTCCCTGCCGAGGAGTTCACTCCATAATTAAAGCATTCTCGGTAGAAAACGATTCGGGCAAGTAGTTGGCAACTCTCGTGCACAATCTCATCAAAATTTAAGAGAGGTAGGGCGCATCATTAACGGAGGCAGGAGGCATCAAAGCAGCCTGTCTGGGCAAGTACCTCACAGAAAACCGCAGCCAAAAAACAACTCCTTGGAGAGTTGTTGTGTTCCTGCGTGTGAGTGAGGTCACCAGTAAACTCCCAAGGAGTTGCTGTGTAAGCAGCAGAGGTGGATACTTAATATATCGCAAGCGTTAATAGGCTACGGTACGCGCTTTACATCAGGTGGGCCGTATGCTTGTATGCCCGACGTAGTATAAAAAAAAAACAATCCCTCAGACATGCCGTACGATGGCAGTTTCAATCATTTATTCAGTTTCTAATTAAATTAATAAAACTTATATGCTTAAAATTAACATGCAATGAATAATAATATAAATCAATTAATTTTATACATCTTTTTTTTTTTCATGAATCCTGCAAACTTAATTCGTATAGGTGCTTTTGGGCAAGTGTTTTTTTTTTAATAAATTGACTTGTAATATAAAAATCCATGGCACGGGAAAAATAAATTTAATTTTGTAATGTAGGTAAAACTCAGGAGGAAGGTTCGTTAGCATAAATGTACTTCTTCACTAGTTTCACACAAGTTTAATGAAGAGTTACGTCATAGAATTTATAAAGATAGAGTTCCCAAAGGTACCCTTTTCAACAAGTACTCTTCTGCACTGGAATCTTGCAGACAGTAGGTACTTTTAATCCCTTGAACATGAAAAGTTGAAAATGTTCAATATTAATAAATCTACATAAGTATATGGTATGGAGTCCAGGTCCATTGAATTATATATTTACATGATAGTGTTGTTAGCATTAACGATTGCCATATCACAATAATAAATTTGTTATTATATGACCCTTGCTATATGTACCTATATTGCTATCAGTAGATATAGCTTCAGTTCGAATCATACCCACCTAGCGAAAAACAAATTAATCATAAGGAAAAGTATTTTCCACTTAATAACACAAATGTCTACATATATATTTAAAGGTTGTTTTACATTTTCTTTTCATAAACAGTCACCGTATCCTATGACCACTTACAACACTAGGGGTATCACTCATGCGTTGCCGACGCTATAATCGATCAATTGTATACATATGGAATACAGCCGCGGACAGATTAAACAGGGGACAAATGATATACTCGTTTCAGATCTCGTTCTCAAATCAGAGAGTGTCAGTCTCATGTTGTACGTATGAAAGCCTAAAGAAATAAATATAAAACGCGATAGTTGAAAGATATCATCATATTGGTCGTATCATATCAAATGAGAGCATCATGAGCTCTAAAAACCGCCTAGCATGCATGAAAAGTCATGTATGAACGTTAAAATACCGCCTTTGTAGTTCTAACAGGTTGCGGTCGCAATCGTTTATGGTCTTCAATAGAGGAAGACATCTGTCGATAGTACGATATACGAACATACAGTTGATACCAAGCTTTTAAAGTGTCTTGAATACTGACGGCTCCATACCCATTTTGTGCAAAGCAATCGCTGCAATATTGTTTTCTTTAACACCCCATTACATATTGTAATTTGATAATAAACACGAAAAAAATATGTAAAACGGTATATGTAAACGGTAGTTTGCATGAATTAATCGGGAGCGATTGGTTTTTTTATAAAAAAAAAAAGCTTAAAAGGGGGCATAAAGCTAAGTGACGCCTTCATTGTATGTAAATTTGACTTTCGCAAAATAACGCCTGAATCTATTAACTATTTCTTGAAATTGGTCTTAAATTCAGAGTTTTTATTGAAACAAAAAATGAGGGCGCCACTTAGCTTTATGCTCCCTCTAAACTTCACTCATGAACTAAATTATGTATTAGCCGACTGCCCAACAAACTTCTTAGAATCTCGCAAAACAAAAGATAAGTCTCTTACCACAAGACATCGGGCGATTCGAGTGCAACTTTGATAGAGTTCCAGATTGCTTTGTGACTACCAACTTATCTAGGGCAGTATCTTACAGTATCAACCTACATTTTAGTTCTTGACTTACAATTTTATTTACAAACTAACAATAATAAGAAAGCATACAGTATATGAAAAATTAATGGTCACAAAATTGTAGTTTTTTTATTTAGAAACAATCTTTGTATTATGATTTTTCTTTTGCTTCTTTAGTAGATATCAACAAGTTTTCGTGTTATCCATTTAAAATTATAGAAGTAGCGGAAAAAATGGATTCACATGTTTGCCACTAATTATAATGATTATGGTCGAATTTCCACAATGGGGCGACCACTGGTAATCGTAAAAATATCTCATTCTTTCCACATAATTTGTGACATTATATATGTGTCTTCTGCTAACTTGTCATAGAAAACCTTTATAATATAATTCAGAAGAAGAGTATCAGGCCGCGTGGAAGTAGCTTGATTAGGACCTTTACCTCATAGAAGACCACAGTCAAATAATAAATACCAAGAAGGTTATTATGTTCCTGCAAGTGAGTGAGGTTACAAATTAAGCTACCGGGACGACACTACGTCAGAAGCGGGGCTGTCAAAGTTCGAGCAATATATTGCAAACGTCCATAAGCTCTAGTAGTCACTACGCATAGGATGGGGCGTCAGCTTGTTTGCCTCCTGCCACTCTCCTTCCTAGCGTTATCCCGTTTCCTAATCCCTGAGGATTGAAGGGGTTCGCTATGATATGAATTTGGCGCAGATACTGATTTTAACAATGAACTAAAAATGAACTGCCGTCATTCCAACCCAGAGGGAAAATGTTTAGGTCACATGTCTTTCGAAATCTTATTTCTTGGACGTGTATGTTCCTTGACGATATTTTCCTTCGTCGCCTAGTTATATTAATAAATAAATATAACTAGTGACCCGCCCCGGCTTTGCACGGGTGACCCAATCGCTACCAAACTTCACAGGATTGTCCGCCGGGCTAATCTAAAGATTCCCTGAAAATTTCATCAACATCCAGCCAGCCGTTTTCGAGTCCATAGAGGACATACAGACAAACATTCATTTTTATATATATAGACAATAATATTAACTGTTATTTACTGACTTATTAATATTACTGATTAAGTGGCACATGCCCACATCAGGATTCGAACCTGTACCAGTCGGTTATTAAGCTAGTACTTTATTCACTACGCTATCACTTTGGATTGCTCTAGTGATGTACTCGTAGGAAGCATATACCTGAGTAATGGAATGAAAAACGATTTTCTATCACATATAATTTACTATCGTTGTAATATAGCAAGTCGAAAGAAGTGTTACCTAACCTAAGAAACCTAAGAAACTCTCGATAGTGGAGGTCTGACGGCAGTCGCTTTGTGTCAATATCAGTATCTTCGTCAAATCCTTGGACTTACCTATACATATAATCAATCACCCGCCAATCCATTCAATTGTTTTATTTATTTTGTTGAAACTGACGTTTCGAACGCTTTGCAGCGTCCGTGGTCGCGGGAAGTCTTCCTGCGACCACGGACGTTAAAAATTGTTTAATTCAATGTGTAACAATCGCGAAAACCTAAGACAATACTAAGGTCGTCTAGTCTATATATATAAAATATATAAAATGAATGTTTGTCTGTATGTCCTCTATGGACTCAAAAACGGCTGGGCAGATTTTGATGAAATTTTCAGGAAATCTTCGGATTAATCCAGCGGGTGATCCTGTGAAGTTTGGTAGCGATCAGATCACCCGTGCGAAGCTAGTGGGTAACTAGTTATAAACAAATAGTAAATATATAAATGTTGTCGGACAAATTACACAGCGCCATCCGGCCCTTAAGTAGCGAAGCTTGTCTTATGGGTACTAGACAACTGATAAACATTCGTAGATACATTTTTTTTGTAAATACACACTTAGGACACATAGAAGTCACCCAGACCAAGACAAA
Source organism: Pyralis farinalis (assembly GCA_947507595.1). NCBI lineage: Eukaryota > Metazoa > Arthropoda > Insecta > Lepidoptera > Pyralidae > Pyralis > Pyralis farinalis. The sequence goes on from OX382270.1 coordinate 22,800,389, forward strand.
CGGACATGTTCATGCACACAAATGTTTAATCGTACCCGCGAGCGTTGGTGTTACAGTAGCGTTATTAACCACTACGTCACCGAACTAGTCATGGAGTTATGACTCATATGTTTTCTCTTTGTAAGCCTTGTGTGTCAACAAAGCGTTTTTAATATTTTTGAATTTTACTCCTTAAGAAACGATTTTGAGGTAAAATCAAGTGTTAACTAAAAGTGATGGCGTTACGCTCGTCCGCTTAAAAAGAGATAACATATTCATCTGTAGGATTTAAAGTGCGATAGAATGAGATAGAAGTCATTATACAGTGTTTATTACAGGGTCCGCGTTGTATGTGTGTGTGCTTGCCTGCGTGTTACGAAGCTTGGTATATTTTACGTATATTTTCATGTACTATCAAACAAATAATCAAGTGATTAAAGTTAAAAAAAAATTGAAATATATGGAAGAAATTGATTCGTGTCGTAATGAAGAAGAATCCGAAAAACAAGTGGATGCGGTTAGTTGGTAAGCCTATATTCACATTTATAAATAATATAAATTTTATTCTTATTATTTTAGAACATGCGTTCATTTTGGCTCTTTTTCTATTCTATTACTATAACTTCACGCCAAATCCCTTACGGGGTAAGCAGAGAGAACCGAACGCCACGCGACTCGATCCTTACATACCTCACTCGCTTCTTTAACATTCATTGCTCTTTTCATGCACGCTGGCCGGTTTCTAGGGCTCCTGACGTCACCTTCTGATAGAACACGACCAATTTGGTCATGGTAGGTAAGTCTTGGCCTTCCTCGGCTCCTACATCCTTCCACTTTTGATTTGTATATCTGCTTCGTCATTCTTTCATCTTCTTTCCTTTTCTATTCGATATATGTAGGGCGCGTCAAAGCAGCCCGTCTAGGGAAGTACCTCCACCTCACAGAAAACAGCCAAATAACAACTCCCTACAGAGTAATTGTGTTCCGGCGTGTGAGTGAGGTCACCAGTAAGCTCCCAAGGAGTTACTGTGTAAGCAGCAGAGGAGGCATCCCGGGGGTGATACTTAATATATCTCAAGTGTTAATAGGCTACGGTACCGCTTTACATCAGGTGGGCCGTATGCTTGTATGCCTCCTGACGTAGTATAAAAAAAAAAAACAACATCAACATTTTTGTCCATCTCACACTTATTTTATACATCGTTGGAATACATACAAGCATGCTGCCCACCTGGTTTAAAATGGTTACCGTAGCCTATGAATGCCAACAATACAGGAAGTATCAGTCGCACTTTGCCATCCCTGCTGCTAACACAACAACTCCTTTGGAGCTCACTGGTAAGCCCACTAACTTGCAGAAACACTACAAGCCTCAAGGGAGTTCTTATTTGGCTTCGGTTTCCTTTAAGATGGACTTCCCTAGTCGAGCTGTTTTAATGGGCTCTCTTAACCACAAGACGAACAGACATGTTCATGCACATACATTTTTGTCCTTTATAGGAATCGAACGCATGAGCCTTGGTGTTAAAATGGCATTGCTAACATTTCCACCACCGGGCTCCTAAGGAGTTGCTGTATTAGCAGCAAGGGTGGGAACACACAGTCAATACTTCCTGTATGTGAACTTTATATGCAACCGTAACCACTATACGTCATGTATCATACGGAATACTTGTAAGCCTCCCAAAGTTCTATAAAAACGACTTTAACGATTTGGATCAATTTTTGTATTTAGATAAGACATTTTAAAGTTTATCTATATACGTGTCTTTCCTGAAAAATAAAGGTGGGTTACTTGCGGCTGCATAAGTATGGATATCCAGTTATTAAATATAGATATTGTTAATAACTATAAAATGTCCTTTCCCAAATTACAGACTACCTCTTAGCCAATTTTTATTACTAGTTACTGGCGGGTTTAGACAAGTTAAGTAACTACCAGACAGACAAAGTTACATTCGAATATACAGCGTGGTATTATTAGATACACTAAAAATAATGTGGATTATTATTTCCACCGTAAAATATGTATATATATGAACTCATTTTTACTCAACGGACTAAGCATCTTCAACTCTTTATTATGACTCTAAGAAATTTCAAAGAAGAAATTCCCTATATGCTCATAGAATATTTAAACTGAATGTCAAAATCTAACATAACTTGCTACAAACAGGCAGTCCTAAACAAACACATTGCAACACCGTGTACACTGTAGTTCAGTGTAATGCGCCCTCGGCGACCTCCGAAGATTTTCGTCAATCGACAAACACAAAGCAAGGGGTGAATATTAAAGGGCTCAGCAACACTTGAGCTGTTTTTCATCAACCGACGAGACACCGGTGGGCTGCTTTCAGGCCCTCCTTTTGAGATCCCCCGCAAGATTAGGCACTAGTTCTCATGGTGTGACCTTAGGGATGTGACTAAAACTTGAAGGTATTTACATTTTCGCTTTTGTATTTATTTCGTGGTTTATAAATACAATAGATTTTTTTTGTTATCAAGGAATCTCAGGAGATTAACTTACTACCAGAACATGCTCATATTTAACATTTAGTACGTTGATATTGTTTCCCTCTCAATTTTTTTTATTTGAATAATTTATATAATGTCAATCAAGGATTCCAAGATGGTTACTTCAACCTTCTTCTTGTTTGCGTTATCCCGTTTCCTAATCTCTTAGGATTGGTGGAGTCCGCTGTAGATAGTGGAGCTTCAGGATTTGGCAAAGATATTGATATTTACAGAGGGAAAATCAGACCTTTCTTAGGTAAGGTCACACATCTTTCAATATACAATTTGTTAGACGTGCGGGTTTCCTCACGATGTTTTCCATCACCGCCGAGCAAGTGACAGTAATAATTATACATGGTTACTTCAGTCTTCTTAATGATAACTCAAATTTAGAGTAGATTAAATACCAGTTTATTTTGAAAAACTGCCACTGACCTCGTCAAAATAAACTGGTATATAATCTACTCTAGACTATTGTGAATGAGGCGACTTCGACATCAACGTTCATGGGTTCGATTCCCACATAAGACAAACATTTGTGTGCATGAACATGTCTGTTTGTCTTGGTGCGGGTGTTTTCAAGAGAGTTTTCTTCCCCGTCTGAGGAAGTGCCTCCACCTCACAGAAAGCCGCAGTTCTTGTGTTGCTGCGAGGTCACCAGTAAACTCCTAAGGAGTTTCTGTGTTAGCAGCAGAGGTCGCATCGCGTGTGTGACATTTAGTATATTACAAATATTCATAGGCTATGATAAACGCTTTACATCAGGTAGGGCGTATGCTTGTATGGACGTATGGCCGTATGCTCCCGATGTTGATAAAAAAAAGATTAAATGCATAAAAATCCTTCATTAACGAACTTCCATTCAATCATTGTTTATGATTCGATTTTGATTATTATTTTATGCGTGTCCGATTATGATGGTTGAGATTTAGGAAGAGTATGACAAAATAAAAAAGTTACTAAAATAAAACGTTTAATGTAAAACTAGAACGCGATCGTTAAAGTTTCCGTCTTTTAGCATACGTAGTGGTTTCACTTTTATTAATTTCATAAGTTTGTTTATAAATTGACAATTATCACATCTAAAGAATAACCTTTTACTTGCCATAAATAATTTCACGAGAAATTATTCTAGACGCGATATTAATTTACAATATAGGAGTAGCTTTTGACGTTATACGAAGCACCTTTGAAGTTGTAACGCGAAGGCAATAATGTCGATTCTCGGAATATATATGCAGAGAAATAGGTTATTAATTTAGCTCCAAGAGGAAGATACCAAGCAATCGTCTCATTTCATATGAAATTAGTTCTTAGGATTTTAAAATAGAAACTAATGGATTCTGTAATCTCCAATTAACAACATAAAATAAGTACCATACAATAGAGAAAGCTTTGCTTTTTAGGCAATAAGCCACGAAACGGTGAAATTCTAGTTATCTACTTAACTTAGCTGTCTTTGCGTGGAGCTGCAATTGAAGTGAAGTTTAGTGGCAATTTCTTGAAAACTTGAAACTTCCCAAATTGCAATATTATTTTCAAAATAAAATGTTGTTTTTATGATTAAAAATTGTTCTTTCTTCGCAATGTCTCAGTTAGTCTACAAAATACTTAAGGCTTCCCTCCTAAAAGCATTTTGAATTTCAAAACTCCAGACGTTAGCATGCGGAATCAGCGCGCCGCTTCACTGATGTTCTTTATAAAAGAGTCACGTTCTAATTTGTTATTAGTGAGTGGTTTCGAACATCGGTATTCGGCTTACTCACTTAATCAATTCATCAATTGTTTCTTAATTATGGTAAATGTTGTATAATGTCATATACTCGCAAAATCTGTTCCGTCCCGTTTGATTACAAATTAAATAATATGATTCTTAAAAGAGTAACGCATTTAAAGATTTAAATAATGGATTGGAAGCTATCGTATAATCTCCACGTTGACCACATACTAAATTCCGCATGTCGTAAACTTGGATTCATACTTAGAATAATTAAACCGTTTTCGAAATCATAAAAGCGCTTATTTATCGCTGTGATCTTACAAGAGACTCTTACGACGAATCCTTGCAGATGCACCGGCTTGTCTCCTTAGCTGATAGATGTAAAATATTTGACCAATTAATCCTTTATAAAACCATCAATGGATTAATAGACTTCCCTACGCTCCTCACGTACCCTTCCAATTCTTGTTCATCCAGTATTACATAAAAATTATACCTGTAATACTTTTATATTCCACTTCACCAACACATACAATTCACAGACATTGATATTTTTAACAAAATCTTGAAAAATTTAACACTAATTTAAGAAAATAACATTCAGAACAGTGACTTCAGAATCTTATCCTATGAAATTTAATGAAACTGTTAACTTGCTATATGTAATAAGTATCGGCTACTTTCATCATTGAGCATATAATAGCGTGAGTTGTACATGTTTCAGGAATTCCTATTGGTTCATTTCGTGTCACTGGTCTTTCTAATATCTTACAAGTTTGTGACAGTGCGTCCTACCATGAACTCGAAATACTTCATTTATTATTATATACCGACTATTTTCGGCTCTGTAGGTATTTTGTTAATATGTACCTACCTTTGATGTGTATAATTTACTGTAAATGACTTTTTGTTGTCAAATAAAATAAAAAGTGTGATCGAGTTTTCTGCCAAGTGAGTACCATTACTCCTATATCTCAGGTTAACTCATCGCGTTTCGATCTAAATACTGGTAGAATTTGACGAAGCCCTTTTTGTTACTTGCAGTCTATATGTTCGGCCCCTGGCCGTAGTTTTAGAGGCCGTGCTAACAGAGTGCAACACGTCAGCATCACGAAGCCTCATACAACCCATCACAATCCACGGGCGAACACGACACAAAGGTGCATCTAACCCTTTTAACATGCCTACATTCCAAGTAACATCTATTTTTTTATTAACTCATTCAATTATCCAGCGTATCCTTCTTTCTTTTAATAATCTTTCTATTACATTGACAAGACCGTATTTTTTTTACAATCGATCATTTTTGTAACATACTAGCTATCCGCCCCGGCTTCGCACCGGTGATATGATCGCTACCAAACTTCACAGGATCACCTGCTGGGCTAACCTGAAAATTCACTGAAAATTTCATCAAAATCTGCCCAGCCATTTTTGAGTCCATAGAGGACATGCAGACAAACATTCTTTTATTTTATTTATTTATTTAGGTACACCAACAGGTTACATGTTTACATTCTCAATAACATTATTAAAGGTACTTATTCTGGCATGAAACCCAATTAACAAGCAAGCATTAAATACTAACAATAATTATATTAACAGTAAAAGTAAAAGTAGGTAGGTAAGTATTAATTTTAAAATTTGCTTTTTGGATGTTTTGTGAAGTATAGTCATTTTTATTACTATGATGATGACTGTATTTTATGTTTAAATTTCATAAGAGAGTCGTGGTGAATATCTAAATTGCACTATTCGTTAACCTCATTATAGCTACCAAGCATTCTTGATACGGGCGCATTTCTACCGAGATTAGTTCGCGAACCAGGTATGAGAAACGTCTTGTACAGTTTTCTGTGAGAGTTTGGCCTAGGGACCGTGTATTTATGAGAATCAAAGCTATCCTGACAGTCGACTAAGCCATTGGTTAACTTAAACAGGAACACCAAATCTAACATTTGGCGGCGCCTTCTAAGAGAAATCATCTCAAATTTTGATAGACGGTCACTATAATTGGTTCTGTAGCTAAAATTAGGTGTTTTGAAAGCTAGCTGTCATGTGAAGGCCTTCTGGACACGTTCAATGCTATCAATGTGCTTTTTATAGAACGGATTCCATACTACGCTTGCGAATTCTAGGTGACTAGGAACTAATGCATTATAGAGGACAATTGAAGTTTGGATGTTCTTAAAGTTTGTAGTATTGCGCTTGATGAAACCGAGCATCTGGAAGGATTTATTGACAATCGCATCGTAATGTGGAGTAAAACTCAACTTACTATCCAGGGTCACACCCAGGTCACGAATCCGTTGCACCTCTTCCAACACAACGTTGTTGACCGTATATGAAGATCTAAACTTATTTTTGTTTCTCGTAAACTTAACATGAAAACATTTACTAGGATTTATAACCATGCCATTTTCAGAACACCGGTCACAAACACGATCGATATCTTCCTGTGCTCTAATATATCTTGTATAGTAGATACTGTTTTAAATATTTTCATGTCGTCAGCAAACAGAGCGTATTTGCTATGTTTGATACAGTAAACAATTATAAATACCAAAAACAAAATTGGACCCAAGTGCGAACCCTGGGGCACGCCTGATGTTGCAATGTAAGGTTTTGATGAGTAACCGTTTGTTACCACTGACAACATTCTGGATCCTAGGTATGAAGCCAACCACTTATGAAACATACCACATAAGCCACAGGCCAATAGTTTCCTCAACAGAAGAGAGTGACTTACCGTATCAAATGCGCTGCTAAAATCAGTGTATATGGTATCCACCTGCGTTCTCATATCTACTTTTCCCGCCAAGTAAGATACATATGCCACCAAATTTGTGGAAACCGATTTATCGCGACGGAATCCATGTTGCATGGGATTAAGGAGAGGTGAGAATGTGGCGCGTTAAGACATCACAAATGAGAGATTCTTTGAAAATGTGCTCAAGATGGACATAGGTCTATAATTTTTGACATTTTCTCTGTCACCTTTTTTATAAACTGGGACAATCCTAGCTTTCTTCCATTTGGAAGGAAATACACCAGTTGCTAGAGAATGATTAAAAATCATAAACAGCGGGTAAGAAAGCTTATTTGCGCATATTTTCACAAATGCGGGTGGCAAACCATCGGGGCCAGATCCCTTTGTTGAGTCGAGTCTCTTTGAGGCCTTGAGTATTATTTTTTTTGTTAGGCTAATTTTACTTAAGAGTGAGTCGGATGTAAAATTGCTAGTTTCATTGTTATTTAATAGACAGCTTTGCATAGGATGGCTAGATTGTGCAGAGAAAGTCGACGAGAAGTGCTTTGCAAACAAGTTTGACATACACATTTATATATATATAGATTTAAACGCAGTGAACATTGCACAGCGAAACCGGTATACATATATAATTTTATTGTTTATATCGCTTCATATTAAAACCTTCCAAGAGAAATTCGTAATTCGATATTAATACAGCATTTTCCTTTAACTCTTTGTTTCTGTTTTTCTTATTTTTGCCTATCTTATTTCGAGTTTTTTGGGGAATATACATAAAACTTGGGGCGCCCTCATAGAAGAGAGGGTGGTTATTGCATAGGTCTGAATAAGCCGAACCCCTCGGTCTGCTAGACCTCTTGCACGACACCCTCATGGGTTTAGAACATCCAACACCCTTTGCCTATCCAGCAAGGAACTTGACGTATATTTATTTATATATGCAAATCGGCAAATGTATATATAAAAGGAAATTATCTAGTATTTAATATTGACTTTCAATTCCTCAGTCCTGATCCTGTAGAAGTACTTACCGACTACTTACTTAAACAGTAACACTTTCTATTCCACGGACATTGACGTTGTGCTTAAATAAGCTACATTAAAGCTTGTCTTCTAATTCCTCTTTCAGTACTACATACTTTGCAGAACATGGACAACTGACAGACAGAACAGACGGAGGGACAAACCCGCCTAAAATCCTATATTATTGAACCAGCCTTGAGAAACATTACATTTATTTTCAGTAAGAATGTGACGTGCAAAAACATGTTATCAATCTTACCACCAAGATATATTATTGTTTTGTAGTTGAACAAAAGGCGCCGGTGACCAAAAAGCTTTCTCCACACACCATTACGCGACATTAGTGCGTTATTATAAATAGAGTTGTGGCGATACGTTTTCTCGTAGTCGTATTTTTGTAATTTTAACACATTTTTATTGAGCTAACATACACCTATATGTAATGGTATCTTAGGAATCGAAATTAGTCGTTTCTAATTTGTATTAGTATTTAGCGGTAGAAACACTTTTACTAAACGAAATTACTCAAAAAATAGTCAAAGCTTATTACTATGTATTAATACTTACATAATAAGTATGTAGAAATAAAATGTTTATTTTTTCAAATTAAGATATTTTTCCCATATACAAATAGATTCGTATTAATAAATAAATTCACAAATTTTTGTTTTGATTATAAATTCGGGGATATGTTACTTGAACCTATATTCTATTAGCAAATCTTTTGATCGACTACATAGAGACCCCGACAGTGCCCCATCCCTAGCTCGTTATTGCGCGTCATCAGTAGTACGGCGCGACGCCTCGCCACTCGACACCGCGATGATTCAGCATCCTCAATCCAAAAGCCTTTTACGATTCCCCTCTTTCATTCTCGGCATACGTGAATTCGAGGCTTTGGCTCTCACGCAGTTTAAACCTGACACATAGAGAAACTATTCGTGGTTTTCGCTCGCTTATTCAATGCCTAAGAGATTTTGCTCGCTCGTTTTTTAAGCTAGTTGATTTAGTGAGTTCAGTTTGAAGCGCGATTTGGCAAAGCTCAAAGACTTTGATGGGACGGATGCCAAACGGAGTGTAAATTTTATTATTCTTTTATTTTGTTCTCATGTAACAAACAAGCATATGGTCTGCCTAAATTGAAGCTCTATATATATATAGCTCCATATATATCCATCTCCATAGCCTATAACCGCTTACGGTACAAATCATTATTACCACCTCTACTAACTGTACGCAAACATAGTGGTAACCCCACTGTCTAGTAATCATAGCCACAACACAAAATACTTCCAGGAAGATGTTATTTAGCTATCATCTTTAATCCCAGACCTGTCTAATCGGCAACTCGGCAACGTGTACCGCATGCAGGTTAGCTTTAGCTCTACAGAAGAGCATAAGCCACTTTAAATTTACATTACCATATCACCTGTTTTTATTTTCAAATAATCACAAGTGAACTATTATAATTGTTTATAGAATTAATTAATACCGGTAGGCATGAGTAATATTTCAATTTCTTCTTCATTCTTCATCAAGGTAACGCCTTTATAATTTAACATACGACAAACCAATTATCTCCTCAAACTTTGCAGGGGTACAGTATTATGCTGCTGTGCGGATTACCTACAGTTTTTGGGAACAAATATATTATGAAAGGTCAATGGCCAGTGGCCACTGGTCAGCTAAGCGTCAGCCGCGCGCCGTACCATGACCTTTCATGATACGTTAATTTACTTAAATTTTACGAGTTACATATACATTATCCCTGCAAACTTTGTATAATAAAATGTATTAGACTCGTGTTAAGTTATGATGGTAAGATTTAATTTAATTAAGGAATCAGCCTATTTTATTTAAAGCATAGAGTATGTCTATGTATATATAGTCAGAGAGAACTGAATATCTCATGACTGGATTCTTACCCACCTCCCTTGCTTCTTTAACATTCAAAGCACTTTTCATACACGCTCGCCGGTTTCGAGGGCTCTTGATAGGATATTTTTCATAAATAAATTAGGTTAGTTGTATATTATACTGGAAAATCATCAAATTTTGATTTTGCTGTTATTTACATCTTTGCATATGTAAATTTCATATTTTAATATTTCACACAAGCTATGCACAAAGAAATGTATTTATTCTTGTCAAGTCCCTCTGAAATCCATCATTGTGCATATGCATATATATCGAGAGTATTGATGCAATGTAGTACACCTACCACGGCCCACTTCAGAGGCGTCAATAACAGATCACGGCAGGTATTGGGAATATTGCAAGTGCACCGGAAATTAAATGGCTATTGATACGGGATATGTCGGGACTATTAATTAATTGTTATGCCTTTAACACTTCACCTTTGAGCTCAGGATCAAATTTAGAGCTATCTGCTTCAAGTCAGAACTGAGAGGTTAGCTGGTTTTCCGACTAAAGTCTCTGACTGACTCTCTAGAGCGTGGACTAGATAAGTGTGGCTACAAACTAACAGCTCGCCTAAACTGCTGGCATGATTATTATTATGATCTATTCAATTATTTTCTTGTTGATTACATTTTTAAGCATAATAATAGAGGTTAAAGCAGTTAAAGTATGAAATTGACATTTTATAGTAACAGATACTTTGAATTGACATTAAATCTTTATGGTGTGAGATTTTCGAGAGAAACTTTTCTCACATGATACCTATGAGGTTTTTCTCATAAAAAATGTGCAACATTTGATTTTCGTTTTTCAATCGTTTTTTTTTTTAATCAGCCCAGACGGGAACGATAGGCATAATGAAGAAAGGGATACTTCGAAAATCCGAGTCATTTTTGAATACAAGTTCCGACGCAGAACTAACGCGGCAGAAACGGCTCGCAATATCAATAGTACAATTGGAGAGGAGACTGCTAATGAAAGCACCGTGCGTTTTTGGTTTAAACGCTTTCGTAATGGAAACTTCGATTTGAAGAACGAACCACGTGGAAGACCGCCCACGTACGTAAATAACGCTGAATTGAAGGAGACGGTGGAAGCCGATCCGAGTCAAACTACCCAGGAATTAGCGGCTTGGTTTAATGTTATCTTACATACAATATTGATCCATTTGCATCAAATCAATAAAAATATTAAAAATGGATGTCTCATGATGACTGATCTGCAGAAAGATATGCGTGTTGAAACTTGTGTTAGCTTGTCGAGTCGGTGCAAAAATTAAGTAATATTGGATGGAATGTGACATTTCGAACGTGACATGTGACGAAAAGTGGATTTTTTACAATAACCGTAAGTGAAAAATGCAGTGGCTGACCCAGATCAAATGCCGCTACAGTGCCCTAAAACATAGCTTACCAATAAATAGGTAACGGTAACTGTTTGGTGGTCTCTTCATGCGTCATTCACTATAGCAATCTCGGGTCTGATCATGCAATAACAACAGATGTTTACTGTGTCGAACTTCGAACAATGAATGAAACTGGCAGCGAAAAAGCCCCGACTCGTGAATCGATCTTCACCATTATTGCTCCATGATAACGCAAGACCACACTGCACGAGAAACCGTTGTAACTCTACAGGAGCTGCAGTTAGAAACCATACGTCATCCTTCGTACTCGCCAAACCTTGCTCCAACTGACTACCAGTTTTTTCGCGATTTGGACAATTTTCTACGTGGTAAAAAATTTTCTTCCCCGGAGGCAGTACAAAATGTACAACATACTTGCACACAGTTTATCGAATTTAGATCCCCAGAGTTCTATCGCAGAGGCATATATAAACTTACGATTAGATGGCAGCAATGTATTGATAATGGGTAAATATTATGTTGAAATAAATATGTTACATCTTAGAAAAAAACGAGTGTTCATGCACACAAATGTTTCTCCTGTGTGGGAATCGAACCCACGAGCGTTGGTGTCCAAGTCGTATTAACCGTTGTGCCACCGAGCTCATCAAATCTGAACCTTGGTCCAGCTTCTACACATATGCCTCTTAAACTGGTAATTGAGGCTCTTAGCTACACATACTATTGAACTACGTAAATCTTTGGTTTATCATTCACATGCTCATTCAATCGATGTATCAACATGACTGACAGGCGCCGACCAATCTATACGCCAGAATAAATTGATGTCCTCGATATCAGACAGGCACATACCAGCCACACTTTGATTCTGTAACTCTCAAAGTGTATTCTTCCCTTACATTAGTTTATTTTGTGTATACCAACCTACTTGTTTACAATAGCTGCGTATACTATTTGCTCATATATGATATTTTCGCTTCAGTTTTGCATTTTTCAGCATTCTGTAAGCCAAAACAAGTATCGTTAGGGTCTATGTTACGCTAAATGCACACAAAATGCATAACAATTAAACTTATATTTCCCTCCCTGAAACTAATAAGTTGTGAGACCTTAGGAGCTTACTGGTATCCTCACTCAATCGCAGGAACCTAAGCACTCTTCAGGGAGTTATTATTTGACTGAGATATTCTGTGAGGTGAAGGTACTTCCGTGTTTAATGCTCGTATGCCTCCCGACGTTGTATAAAAACAATCCTTCAAGTCGCGTTGCTAACCCTTCGAAACCCGGGTGGTCGAATACGACCGCGAAATGTATGGGAAAACGTATATAACGGGTTCTGACTGCTCAATGCGCTCTACCTTTCTTGAAACACCAACGAACGAACATGGTCATGCACACAAATAGATATATATCTGCAGCTGTGTGAGAATCAAATCCACGTGCTTTAATATTAAAAGTAACATTGCTAACCACTTCATCACAGGATTCGGCGAGTAACATTATGTAAGGAGGTAGAAAACTTCTGTTATCACGAGGGTTACTAATATATAGATTTACAATAATCACTTATTTCTACATATATTTTCTTTACATTACAAAATCTACCTGAACTGTGACCGAGCAAATTTTGTCCCAATTTTACAAAAGCTGTAAAAGTAAATTGGCTGGATGGGCCATTTGTAGTGTTAAAACTTTGTAACATTATAAAAGTTCCACTGCTGGCCGCGCAATTTAAGTTCCTGGCACGTTTGAAATCATTCTACGGAATGAAAAAGCTGCATATAAAGCTATTAAATTCACTTTGTTCTGAATTGAAATATAGGATTGGTATTAATTTTACATTAAAATGTATGATTGTAGTAGTTGTACTAAGATACTACTAGAGCAATTAGAGATCCCCTCCATAGACGCTTACTGGTAACCGCACTCACTTGTAGAATTACAACAATATTCCAGGAAGTTGTTATTTGACTGCGATTATGATGGAGGTATTTCCCCAGTCATACTGTTTTGATGCGTCCTATTTCTCTTAGGATGGCTTAACGACTGTCATCTCGATAGAGAATCTAGACCGACACGGCTTGACGTATCCTCCTAAGAATTGAATACAACTAAACCCATCCATATGGAGGCAGCTGCTTGACTTGTGTGTTCGATCAGGCTTGCTCGGTTATCAACGCCGTCAAGCTCTTCGATACCTTACTCTTATGATTAATCATACTTCGCTTCCATGCATTAGCGTAGATATCAACACCACTACGATAAAGCTGTACCTGATCGTTTAAGTTTATACTGCCTGTAATTTGCCCAATTCTTTATTACCTCTTACTCTTAGCTTGCACTCACTTGTTCCTCAACATCAGCGGTGTGCCTTACATGCCTTGCTACTCGTAAAAGCGCAACGTAGAAATAAGAAAATTAGTTTACGTTCAAAATTTCATTCAATGTGATATATGTATGTAATAAACTAAAATATAATTTAATATACTCGTATTTCTTATTTCTACGTAATTTATCAATATAGCCAAGCCAATAAATGTCTAACAAAATCTTAATATATAAGCACATCAATCAAACGAAAACAAGAGGCCCATGAAAAATGGAGAATGGTATGAAATCTAAAAGTAAAATATTCAGCATGGCGCAATGCCACCCGTAATTACAAAATTTAACTTACATCAATCATGCGAATTTCATTTCATTTTTAGCTCCAGCAAAGCGAAACATCTATACGGATACAGCATTGATATAATTACCATGTCACGCCTGTGATGTATTTTAAAAACCCTTACAACACTACGTTTTTTTGCATGTTATTACTATAACTATATAAAGGCCATAAATACTGTTACATGGAATTTTTTTTTCGTGTTTATTATCTAATTACAATATGGGGGGTGTTAAAGTAAATAGAATTGCAGTGATTGCCTTCCACAAAGTGTGTATGGAGTCGTCGGTCATATTCAAAAGCTTGGTATCAGCCGTATGTTTGTATATCGTACTATCGACAGATATACCAACACTTCCTCTGTTGAAGACCATAAAAAATAGGGGCAACCGCGTGCTGTTAGAACTACAAAGGTTGTTAATGCAATTAAAGTCAGAATTCGCTGAAACCCCATTAGGAAACAAAAAGTCTTATCGCGAGAAATGAAGATTCCCGCTAGGACTCTGTCGCGTATAACAAAACAATACATGAAGCTCGGCGCTTATCGTCGATATATTATTATTGTACATATATATCAGGTCATGCCCCAAATCAATCACTACATTTGAAGAGAATGGATTGATCAAAACGCTTTTTGTCTCGATACGCAGGTGAAAGGCACAGAAATATCCTCTTTACTGATGATAGCAATAGACTATTTAAAAATGTACCATGGACTTTCCAGCAGGACTCAGCACCTGGTCACAAGGCACGAGCTACCCAAGCCTGGCTCGAAACGTTGGTCCTGACTTTATAAGAGCTGAAGACTGGACCTCGTCTAGCCCAAATCTGAACTAAGGGGTTCAGATTTGGGCTACAAATTATGGTCAGTTTTAGAGGACGTGACATTGTGTCTCTTAAGAAATCTTTGGAGCAAGCAGTGACTGTAGAAACAATGCGTAAATCCATAGATTCGTGACCAGATAGATTAAAGGCCTGTATCAACGACAAAGGTGGCCATTTCGAAAAGAATCATTTTTGTATTTTTTGCTGAGACTTCCATAAATGTGTACATATGTGGGACTCTCAGAAAGTTTAGCGTAAATAAAGAAAAAAAGTGTTCTATAGGTAAATATTTTTTTATTAAAACTTTTCAAAGTACTTTTCACCAGCCTCTATACAAAGTTTCATGCGTCTGAACTAGTTTTCGAAACACTTTTTCCAGTCCGCCGCAGACACTTCATTTACAGCCTGCTCGAACGCTGACAGCGCATCTTCCGGCGACGAAAATTGTATACCGTTAAGCTGATTTTATATTTTCGGGAATAAAAAAAAGTCACACGGTGCTAGGTCAGGGCTGTAAGGACGGTGACCCAAGAGTTTGACCGGAATGCTGCCCAGGAAGTCCCTCGTTTGAACGCGGTATGCGCGGGCGCCCTGGATGCCTATGGAGCCCTGTGTTTGGTCGCTTGTTTTCACAACAGAGAAAACTTCTGCCAAGCATTTGGTAGTATACCATTCGGCGTTGATGCTTCTTTGGTTCTATAAAGCAAATACGCCGAGATGAGCCTGTTTCAAATTTGTTTATCATATCACCATTCCACCCGGGCCTGCTTCTGAGCAACGGTGAGGTTGTGCGACACCCAGCATAAAACTATTCTCCTCACGCGAAGATACAAGTGTAGAATCTCGTGAAGGCTTCCCGATCCAATCTGCAGTATGTGCTGAATCTCCTGATACCTAACTCGCCTATTGTCTTGGATTAAATTTTTCACTGCTTTTCGTTTTCTCCCGTAACAGCCGTCAAAGGGCGACCACTTCTTTTTTCATCCCCGAAAGCTAATCGACCGCACTTGAATTCGTTATACCAACGATACACGTTTGCCTTGGAAGGGCCTTCATCCATGAATGCCATTTGAAGCCCGTCGTACGATTCGCCCGGTTTCAGGTGTCACCTGAAATCGTAAAAAAATCATAGCGCGAAAATGTTCCTGGCGCAGATCCATTTTTCAATGAGACACGTTATATTAAATTAGCTCACAAAAAATGTGGAGGGATTTTTTTGAATTGTAATGGATATATTTTTACTCATAAATAATCATATCTTCAAAATAGATTATAACTGGCTAGTCACTCATACAAAAAAAAAATGTTTCGCAATACTTTCTGATTACATTACTTCATAAAAAAAAAGCATATTCATTTGTAACAGAACTTAAGGCCTGATAGGTATATAGGTATATCTAAAGCATCTATTATATTAGCTAAGCTAAAGCCCGTTATAAGGCTGATTCCTGAAACACAGCCAAACCGAATCACTATCACCGGTTATGAAATCACTGCCATAAGGTATATACGGACGCTCAGCGACGTCACATTCATCACTCAGTCGAAAATGAGAACCAAGCAAAAATTTGAAAATTCCTCAAAACCATGGGAGTTGGCAAATCTCAGAATAGAAATACTCCTGATCTCGAACTACATCAAATCAGCTGGCATGTCTCCTCTTGCTCTTCTCTTGACATAAAAGTCAAATCAGACACGTTATATCAACTTTCTGTGATATCCCCTCCTGACTACTCTCCATTTGTTTTCGTTCCATTCACTGATTGTGATATTAGGAGAAATATACTTTCTATTCCATCTTGTGTATTGTACTTGTACTTGTTCCTACAAGGATGTCAATTAAAGGAATCATCTTACGGCTGATGTAGTCACCTCTAACAGCATTTTTTTCACGATAGGAATCCTGGCAAAAATCCTTATTTTTTCTTTTTCAACTAGTGTGCTCCCTAAGTGCTGTGCTATGATGCACATATTATCCCCTTACCCAGGAAGCATTTCCCTTTATCCTTTATTGACTACTGTCCTATTTCTATTTTTCCTTTTCTGTCCAAAGTGCTAGAGCGGTTAGTCCACTGGCAATTAAGTTTATTCCTCACCACCAATAATCTTCCCAATCCTTTCCAATTTGGTTTCCGTCCTGGTTATAAGTACAGCTACTGCATTAGTCAAAATTTCTGATGACATTAGATATGATATGGAGAGCCAATAGCTTACAGTAACTTTACTTGATTGCAGCAATGACAACAATGCCGTTAATACTATTGAATTTGATATTCTACTAAGAGTACTCACTCCAATTCAACCTGGCGTGACACAACTGCCGAAGTGCCGACGGGTGGTATGCTGTTTCCGCTGTTATTTTCTCTTTTTATTCATTCAATAACTCACAATATCCTGACACCTTTATGCAGATGACTTACAAATCTATTCTCAAGCCTCGCTTACTCACATCTCACAGGCCGCTAATCAAACTAATGTTGATTTAAATCAGATTTCGACGTAAAGGAAACAATTAACAAGTTTAATTTAGTTTCGCTTATATTTATTTCTTAATTTCCTTCCCGACTAGCCCTACCTTTTTTTGTAGTCTGATTCGTTACCTTAAGGTTGCCTTAAAAAGATTTGCTTTTAAGCAATAAGACCGCCTTGTTGCATAGCATAATTTCTATAATTGTAAGAATAAAGCCAAAAGATTTAGTGAAGATACTGATTTTGACATGGAGCGTCTGCCCTCAGACCTCTACAATCCATAAGGGAAATCAAACCTATCTTAGGTTATGTCATTCATCTTTTGAAATAATAATATTTTCTTGGACGTGCGGGTTTCCTCGTGATGCTTTCCTTCAGTGCCGAGCATGTGATAATTACAAATATATACAATATAAATTCGAAAATACGAAGTTACTGGTTCTTTATCTACTGGACTATCACTGTTCCTATTAGTAGGTATGTAAAATTATTCCTGTATAGTTTTTTCACGAAATTGAAACATCTTGGGTTCTACGTACGTACAAAGATTGGAAAAATTATCCACATTAGAGTTATTCCAAGTCTATTGCTTTGTAAAAATTTATCAAAAGCTGTTCAGTTGTTTAGCTTTTTATAAACAAGAAACGTACAAACTCTCAAAGCTTTACAGAAGCGAGAGTGTAATATTAGCGAACAATTGTACAACGACGATAGACGAGTTCTGAAAATATCAAAAGGGAGTTCTTTCAAATACACCTATGTTGTGAAATGAACTTCCTGCCGAGGAATACCTAAGGGACTACAGCATGAGATTCTTCAAAAAATGTGTAAAGAAGTTTTTACAAAGTCGGCAACGCACAAGTCACGTCCGTGGTATGGTAACTGTCCCTGTGCTACGATAACTGCTTACTAACAGACAGCCTATGCGGTTATTTGTCACATTAGTGGTCTAAAATGAGAAGTTATGTTTAAGGTCTCATTAGGCGATAGAATCTTGAGCGAAAAATGCCTATTGACAAATATATATATATATATATATATCAAGTTCAAATAGACCAGATAACGCCGTGTTAGTGATGGCAGATGAGAGAAAAATATCAGAATGGAGAGCATGTATCTTATTTGTACTGTAAATCTGTAATCTGGTAAACGATTCAACTTAAGGTCAAGTTTATATGCAATCTGTGTAAGTTGTCCAAATAAATTACAGTATAATAGCTAGAATATATCACAGCGTTTATCAAAAATATGTATAGTAGACGACTTTACGTTTGTTCTTATTGTGTCCAGACACATGACGAGCTCGGTGACGCAGTGGTGAAACGTGTTGTTACGCTACTTTGACACCAACGTTCGTGGGTTCGATTCGCACGCAATACAAAAATTTGTGTGCATGAACATGTCTGTTTGTCTTGGTCTGGGTATTTTCTATGTCTAATAAGTTTGTATTTATAAAAAATATATATATCTACGTATGTTTATCAGTTGTCTAGTACCCATAACACAAGCTTCGCTTACTTTAGGGCTAGATGGCGCTGTGTAATTTGTCCGACAATATTTATTTATTTATTTACATAACAAACAAATTACCTTTTTAAAAGACCTTTACTGTATATATTTTTTTGCAATTTTTATCAAAATATCCGGATCTTAGACCATTCAACCAGTTATATCAACATATTAAAATTATGATATCGATATTCGTGTCTCCCTAATCATTTTATAATACTACAGTCAATTTTAATAGCATTGTTGGCATGTATAATTCAATAGTGTGCGTAAAATTATCAAGTAATGATATTCCTTCAGGTGTACATTTATGACAAAACAAAATTTGCCGGTGTTCAGTCGTTTCTTTGTTGTTGTTGTGTTACCTCTTCCTTTAATAATAGCATAGCTACAACATTCACAACATTTTGTTTTCTCTTTTATTTCACTATGTTTACAATATTATGTGTTACAATCCGACATTCATGTGACTGTATAAGCTATAGTCATACTGCTAACTTATTCAGTTTACCTTACAAGAAACAGAAACTGTAGTGTGTTTTGGAAGTATGTCTCAAGGGATTAGAGACGATAGAATTCGCGATAAAATATGAATCTTGCCATCAAAACGCCGAGAAATACCTACAGAGATGCGTGGTACTCTTGTTTTAATATAGTACCGCTGAGATATTGAACGCAAAGGAGAATGGTTTAAGCCTATAACATTTTATGAGTGTTACTCAAAGTGTATGAAATTAGAAGTAAAGTTGTAAAGAATTTGGGGTAACAAATAATTATTACCCAAATTCTTTACAAAATATTGAATTTTTGCAATTCGCATAGGTACACAATTATTTTGCATATATTTTGCAGTAAAATTCATTTGCAATGACAAAAAGGGATTTAATCTAAGTCAAAGTCAAAATCTTTTTATTCTGTAAAAATGGTTGCATTTGTTTGGAATCGTCACAATTTTTTCCCCTACCATGCAGTTCATGACTAGGTGAGCACTGATAAAAATACTGCCAAAAAACTCAGGCATCGCTCTTTTGGTATCCAAACAAATTTACATAATTTATTAATTACATTATAATTGGATCGACTCAATCCCAGGCATTTTTATCATTAATATAGACAGATACTTTATAATATGCCCTGCTACACAATTTGGCTCGTAGTTTCAAATTTGTTTATTGACAATTCTCTTATATTGCTGGGAAGTTTGTTATAGAACCGTATACATTGCCCCATAAAAGAATTACTTATTTTGTGAAGACGCTTGGATGTAACACAAGATTATGCTTATATCTAGTATTTATGTTATGAATATCACTCTTTTTACAAAATGAGTGTATGTTTTTATGGACATACAAAAGATTTTCATAGATATATTGCGATGCGACTGTTAGAATATTTATTTCTTTGAATTTTTCTCTAAGGCTCTCCCGGGGACCAAGTTTGTAGATAGCTCTTATGGCTCTCTTTTGCAATAAAAAGATGGTATTAATATCCGCGGAGTTACCCCAAAGAAGAATTCCGTATGACATAATACTATGAAAGTAGCTGAAATAAACTATTCTAGCCGTATCAACATCAGTGAGCCGTCTAATAGTTTTCACTGCATAGGCTGCAGAACTTAGTTTTCCTGATAATTTTTCAATTTGTGGGCCCCATTGTAGTTTGGAGTCAATTGTTATACCCAAGAACACAGTTGTCTCCACAGGGGCTAAAATAGTTCCATTAACATGTATATTGGTAGTCACCTGTCTTACATTAGGTGTTGAGAACTTAATTATTTTAGTCTTTTTATCATTTAAAACCAGATTATTAACATTAAACCAATGCATAACTTTAGAGAGAGAGCATCGTTAACTTCGTCATAATTACCTAACTGTCTATTAATTTTGAATGCCAAATAGGTATCATCCGCAAACAATACAATCTCATGTTTATCCTTTACATAATAAGGTAAGTCATTTATATATACTAAAAATAAGAATGGACCTAGAATTGACCCCTGTGGGACTCCCATAACTACAGGGGACCCCGAAGATCTTTTATTAACATTAACATTAACATCGACCTTCTGTATCCTATTGCCCAGATAAGAAGACTGAAGTTCGAGAGCCTTGTTCCTGATACCGTAGTGGTGTAATTTTCTGACAAGAGTGTCATGGTGCACGCAGTCAAACGCTTTAGACAGATCACAGAAAATTCCCAAGGCATCTTGCGAACCTTACCATTCCGCGAATATACTTTTAAGCAAATGAATCCCTGCGTCTATAGCTGAACAACCTCTCGTAAATCCGAACTGTCTCCTATGAAGCAAATTATGTGTATTGAAATGTCTGAGCAACTGGCTAAGCATTAGTTTTTCAAAAATTTTACTGAGAATGGGCAGTATGGAAACAGGTCGAAAATTTGAAGGGTCAGAACTATCACCAGATTTAAATAATGGAATGATTTTACTATGTTTCATCAAGTCAGGAAATACACCAGATGCCACACAACAATTGAAAATTGTAGCTAAATATGGAACGATTGAAATAATAATAGAAGATATGGTTTTAACAGATAGACCCCACAGATCTTTAGTGTTTTTCATATTTACTGATTTAAAAGCGTTCAAAACATCTTTTGGGCTTACAGCTGAAAATTCAAATATTGTGTCGCATTCTACCACGCTCTGTTTGAGAACCAGTTCAGCAGAGATATAGAAGAAGACCTAAGATTTCTCGTTGTAATAAGAGGAATGTTAGAAAAATATTTTTCAAACTCAGTCGCAATTTCTACATCATTTTTGATATCTATATCATTTATCTTTAACTGAAAATAATGAGACGGGTAGAGCGAAAGTACGTAGTCGAGCTACGTACTTTCGCTCTACCCGTCTCATTATTTATCATATTCCAAACAGATTTAATAATATTTGTTGAACCATTAATTTTATTTCTTAAATATATAGACTTAGCATTGGAACAGGCTCGTTTAAATATTTTAGCATAATTTTTTACAAGTTCTTGAAAAGTCGGATTGTGATTACAGTTCCTTTCTTCATAAAGTTCATACAATTTATTCCGACTTTTGTAAATACCAGGAGTTGCCCAATCACTGAATGTCATACGGTCACTTACAGACAGTTGTTTTGGAGTAAAGATTGCATTAAATTCACTAGTGATTAAGCTAAATAATGAACTGTACAAGTGGTCCGGAGTACCGTGATAGGGCAACAATACATATTTTTCTGCTATATTAGACTTAAATCTTTCTAAGCGGCTTTTACTAAATGGTATATAATTTATTTGCTTTCTTTGTATTTTTGAAGAGTTTGGAAATGAAACCAACTGACCTGAATGGTCTGACTGAACTTTATTAATTATAGATTGATACGAAGGTTTTACATTGCTAAATATATTATCAATACATGTAGCACTTGTAGCAGTTACTCTTGTTGGCTCTGTAAAAATATGATGCAAATTGTTTGATTTAAATAAATTTAAAAAGTTGTAGGTAACAGTATTTTTCTCCAAGATATTTATATTAAAGTCTCCACAAATTATAACAGTTTTATGGCTATTAGATAATTTATTTGAGGCATCCTCCATGATATTTGAAAATGTTTCAAAGGGCATGCTAGGAGGTTTATACAGGTTCATAACAATGAATCGTTCCAATTCAATGCATGAAATCTCTACAACTCGCTCAACAGAGAGGCTCACAATGTCACATCTTTCTTTAAATTTAACCAACTTATTTAATAATATTAAAGAGCCACCATGTATACTTCTCTCTGCTTGCAACCTGGTGGTTATTGAAGCTGAAAATGAATTGATGGGGTTTTAGCCAGTGCTCAGTTAGACATAAAATATCAATATTGCTACAATTCATAAACAACTCCAATTCTAACTCCTTTCCTATCATCCCCTCAATGTTTTGGTGCACTAGGTTGATACAATTATTATCATTTCTATATTCTTGACAATTTACAATTGATGGGGATATTGTATTATTAATACTTTTAGTTTCATTTTGAATATTGTTATTACACGTATTACTATTTACATTGCCAGAGTAAAACTCTATTGTCTTGTAACCTAATTTAAAGAATTTGGAATACCTTCCAATCTAAAAGGGATCATCGGTGTTAAAATAAGAAGAGGTACGCTCCGATCATGCGGACAAAACAAAAGGAAAGAATGATAAAAGAGATAACACAACGCGAAAGTGGAAGAAAGTAGGACCTGGGGAAGATTAAGATTCGTTAACGCGACCAAATTAAACGTTACAAGAAGGTGTTATAAGCTCTAGGAACCGGCGAGCGTACATGGAAAGAGCTATAATGTTAAGTGTGATAGTTACAAATGTGTACATAAATCCGAAAATACGAATTTAGTAGTTCATGCTCACATTATAATTCGAATTAGGGGGCGTGAGGTAATATATCTCTATGTATATATAAGCGAGGCAGCTTCTTGGTGTGACAACTAACTTCAATTTCCGATTACTTCAAAAATGTGAACTTCAAGTTAATGAGACGAACGTAGAATTTCAGGATTAGGATAATTGTAGGGTTCAATATTCAATGTTTTATTGTTCCTCAAATTACTTGCAGACTATATAAAGTATACACACTCATTTAAGGACCCTGTTGGGCGCTGCAAAGCATAGAGCGGGAACCTTGTCACAATAATTCATAATTACAATTCTTATTTATTTTTAAATAAAATTTTATTTCTTATGTTTTTACGTGTTATTAATTTAGTTTTAATTTTTTACAGTATTTGCTTATTTGATATATATGTATATATATTTACTAATTCAATTCATTTTATCGTCAAGGCACGTCTGACATTGAGTACGTTTAGAAATTAGAAGTTGCTTTATTCGTTTTATAAATAAACTTATTTATAAAACGAATTCCATTACTTGCATATTTTATATATTCCGGAAGTTTTTGTATTTATGATGATATTGATCATACTTGAAAAATGTTTTTATTAAAATAACGAAATATTTATGTAAACAATACACGTGTATAATACACCACGGTTGTGACGGCTTGTCCCAATCTTCGTAATACGACGCGCACACACGTTCTAACACACGTACATCGCTCGGACCCTGTAATAATCACTGTATAATGCCTTCAAATAAACCCTATAGGTACTCACTCTCTAGAACGTTAAATCCTACAGATGTATGTGTAGTTGTCTCTTTTTCGTTTTATCGAGTTTCAAATCACAATGATGCTAAGAAGTTTTCACTTCAAAAAAATCAATGTACGTTATGAAATACTCCAAGTCACCCGACTAGCACTTTATCCCCTACTCTTTATCTAACCTATTTAATACTGTTTCGAAATGGCCTTATGTTTGTCTCATTAATTAGCAATATCCTAGATACAATGTTGCCGTAAGGATACGATAGTAAAAAGTTAAAATATTTAAATTTAAGTTTAAATATTTCGATGGATCATTCCTCCATCCGGTAGGTATATCTACGAATTGTGTGTGCATCAACAGCCGGTATGTACTGAATAGCATCAATTCAGGCGAAACGCTCGCTTGCTCAACTGAATTGAGAACAAAGAAGCTGACGGAAATCCGCGTTCTTTTCAAATATTACTAAGTGAGACACACTGCTCTCTAGAAAACTCAATTTTTTCCTGTCTCTAAACAATAACAAACTAAGAGTAACAAAGTAATATAGTCGAGATCGAATTTTCCAATTCAATTTTCACTGAGTAGTTTCTATTGACTTTTCCAACAAACCAACGGCCAATGTCCAAACAGGGAATAGAAAGTGGCCGAAAATCATATTATTTAATACATTTATTACAATATAATAGCTAATTATCATTTGTTTCTTCTTGACTTTGATTAACTCACAAAACAATCGCGCGAGGCAGTCAATATGTGGCAGTTGAAAGTTAGGCAGACACTGAAAAGAAAAAAATGTTAGAACCCTAAAAAACGAAATTTATTTTAATGAACAATAAAATTGTTTAAATATGTTATATTACACTATACACATACACTCTAATTTTAATATTATAATAATACTATATGAAATCATAATGAGAATTTATTGATTTGCAAATTAAATACATAGAATTAATGGGTCCTGTCATCTACCAAATTTAATACGGGTTTTTATCTTTCTGCTAGTTTTGGCTATTAAGCCGTAGTCGGTTTGTTGTTTTTATTTAGTTTTCTATTCTCAATCTTTTTATTTCCGATAATGAGTTGTCATTTTATCAAAAAAAAAAAATAACGCGACTACGTAGGTTTCTTAATTATGTCCATTATATATTTTAAATTTGTGGGCCATGTGCCAGATGCGTACTCATTCACGACCCAGGCCATTCAATTTGATTACAATTCTGGCCCGAACGTGCACTGATCCGCCCCCGTCGGAGCGAATATTCCGGCGGATCGAGGCGGCGCGAGTGCTGCATAGGCACGTGAATTTGAGAGGTGAATTGAGTGATAAGATGAACGAGTTGATGGACATAATAATGAGAGACGCTTAGATGCTTTGTGTGTGGCAAAGACTAAGCGCAAGGGGAGCGACACCGATGATCTGCGCAGTGGAATGATAACCCTATGGTCTGGAGTGGACCGGTACGATCATGCCCGTGCCAGTGTATGTGTCGTCCGCTCGCTTAGCTTCTGGTGTAAAAGATTACTCTTTGGTAGGGTCTAGACTTAACTGGGTTCGTATAAAACTGGGCATCGCGTGAGTATTTCAGATTGCAGCATACGCTTCCATAAGCTCAGAGTGTACAGAAGAACTAGAGAAGTTTAGGGAATCTGTGAGGGATGTTCTGTATTTAGCTGAAGAGAATGAAAGAGTGATTATGTGTGGGGATTTGAATGGATGGGCTGGGACCAAACGAGACAGCTATGAAGCTGTTCTTGGTTCCTATGGAGATAAGAGAGTGGACAAAGTAGGTAAGTCAATTCTAGATTTATATACGAAACCAAACCTCTTCGTGTCGAATACTTTATTTCATCGCAAGGATATTCACGCGTATACATGGAGACGAACACGACCAAAAAAAGTGTGATTAATTTGATTTTCATAGATAGACGAAATACTAATCCTCCGAACTCCGAAATACAATAATGGATACAAGAGCCATTAGAAGTCTCACTCTTGAACCGGACCACTACCTGGTGGTAAGCCGGTTTGTGGGACTTTTCATGAAATGGAGGCATTGGCGAGTGCGTATCCCTCCCTTTCGGAGATCATGAAAGAATAGGGAGCGAAAAATTGCAAAAAAGTGTGAGGAGAACGTATGTACATCTTTTCGACTCCGATGTTGATTATTGCTGGAAAATTCTAAAAGAAAGTATGGTGGATATTGCAAAAAAAAGCACGTGGATGCGCAAAGAGGTATAAAACATTGAAAAGGGATGCCTGGTGGGACGCAAGGTTTGAGTCCTTCGTAACAAGAAAGAGAAAAGCGTGTTAGATTATGTATCATCTTTGCCCATAAATGAAAGTATTGGAGAGAAGAAGAAATAATTGTACCGTCTATGCAAGAATGAAACATAGGCTTTGGAAAAAGAAAAGCGATAATGACTTATTATGAATGAGAAAAAGAGGCTAGGGAAAAACTTCGAAGCAAATACCAAACTCTTTCAGAGAGAGGTGAAGAAGTCTCGGGGTAGTTCGTCGGAATCCAGAATAGATAAAATAAAATCCAAAGCAGTTGTCATTCCTGCTAACACTCAGGAAGTGTTAGAACGGTGGAGTGAATATTTTGAAGTAATGTATGAATATGCCTCTGACGCTGGCAATGAGAGTGAGTCTGATACTCACTCCAAGTTCACGGCGTCCGTTGAAGGTATAACTATGGATGAGATCATTCGAACGATAGGAATTTTGAAAAATGAGAAATATGAGAAAATCGATATGATCACATCTGAGGGGATCAATCTAGGTGACACTTACGTCCGGGGCGCCTTCTCGTACTAAGCAATCTATGTAGAACTGAAAGGGTCCCAGAGAAGTGGATATACTCAGTCATCGTGCCCCTCTATATCAAGGCAAGGGGTCATGCATAGACTGCGCTAGCTACAGGGCCATCAGTTTGATCAACTTAGCAGCAAAAGTATATGGAAAGGTAATTGAAAGGAGAATGAGGGTGAAATCTAATTAAATGCTATGGGAGGTACAGGAAAGATTCCGAAAGAAAGGTGGCGCAGCGGTTAATGACGCCACTTTGACACCGACGCTCGTGGGTTCGATTCCCACACAGGACAAATATTTGAGTGCAAGAACGTGTCTGTTTGTCTTGGCCTGGGTGTTTTGAAGAGAGGTAGGGCGCATCAAAGCAGTCCGACTGGGAATGTACCTCAATCTTTGGAATGGAGGGTTGCTGTTTCTGCGAGTGAGTGAGGTTACCAGTAAACTCCTAAGGAGTTGCTGTGTTAGCAGCAGAGGTGTCATCACGCGAGTGATACTAATATGCTACAATCATTTATAAGCTGCCGCTTTACATCAGGTATACTCCCGCCCTCCGTCCCGACATTGTATAAAAAAAATCAGTGAAAATTTTAGAAACAAAATAGGTTGCGTATATCGGATTACTAAAACTGGTAAATCTTTTATTTTAAACTGCATCTATAAACGAAACACACATGCATCGACATTTTCGGATCATTTTCGAAGTGCTGATAATTAAAAAAAATAAAATCGAAAACCATAGGATATTAATAAAATGTAATAATTTTTTTTTAAAAATGCAAGATGTGTCTATGTATCCGCGAGTTAAATTATCCATAACGCCGACAGTATCATACAGATAGTACAAATACTACAAATTGAGAATACTGAGCATTGCAGGTCAGATAAGGGTAGAATAATTGCGTATCCGAGACAAAAAAATGATAGCCAGATCTCCCGATGTCAATTAACTGCGTTGATTATTGTGCGGTTTGCTGGCATGGTGGCCGGAATGGTCAAAGAATCCTCACCACTTACTAACTCGGTCTTCTCTTCAGGCCTTTGGCACGATCACTGCACTAGGGATTTTTAGAGGTTGGCGGTTTAGCCTCCGGCGGCGGCGATTAAGTAATCCCAGGGTTCGAGAACTCTACTGCGGATTTCACCGGGACTCCAAGTTCACCGTGCCAGCCCGCCATGCCCACACCACTATTGGTAGTTCCACGCATCTTCCCACTATCTGATAACGACTACTCAATAAGTGTAATTCACTAATAATAATGGTGATCCTACTCATGTGCAAATATACAACAATCGTAAATTGTTATTTGGTAGTGGTCTTCTGTAATGTGGTACCGTGAAACTAAACAATTGGGTTTGTATTTATGTATTAGTGATTTTGCAGACAGATTTATCTTCAACATAATAAAAGTTACTTTAATTACACTGCACAAAATGGCGCCAAAAATTTGATTTATATTTTGGGTCACATATCCCAAGCCTCTACGGTTGCTAAGATACATCTAACGATACCTTAATAACTTTAATTATCCAGCCGTTTAAATGATACGAGTTAATAAAAGATATCTTTCTTGCAATCGGTTTAAAATAGATGCGAATGTATAAGGAGATAAAGACTTATAATTGTGATTTTATGTGTACAATCTACACTCAACGAATGCAACGTAAGGAGTAATCTCTACCGTGTTGCCACACCGCTATTTTGCAGTAACTCCTCACTAGCTATGTGCTGAATTGATAATCATAAATAAAATTTATTTTCACGTCAAGTTGGGTCTAAAGAAGCAATGAACCGTATGTCGACGTGCCGTCCATTGCGAGGTCGGCCGCAGACTTCGCCGCCAATTTGTTATTACACCTCACAAAGCTCCGCTTTTAATATTATTCCGCACCCAGGACCCTCTCAAATTAAACTGTACAATGTGATATTAAGAATTTTCCTTACTAGTAAATTGCCATTTTGTAGAGAAAAGAACATTTGTTTCAAGTATATATTTAAAGTAATTAAAGTATTGACTTTTATTGTTCAGACACTTTAGCCATTTTAATGGAATGTCATTGATGTCTGTTTTTAGAAATTCTGGCGAGAGGAATAGACATTATTCTTTGTGATTTTCAATGCCGTAAAAATAAGAAATCAGTCACAGCAAGGTCTGATGAGTTAAATAGAAAATCGAAAGTTTTCAGTAGTTGATGTAATTTTGAGACGGTTCATCCTATAATTGATAAAAACAGAATTTCTTAACACGTGACAAATTGCGGCCTGCTAATAATTTAATAGCTTGTACTTGGAGTTCGAACCGGGTGAGTAAAACGCCGATATAGTGACTAAGAGACTTTTATTAATCTACTCGACAAAGACCAAATCGCTACACACATACAGTACCTACTCGATCTTGTAACATATTCAATGTTATGTCACATACATACATATCACTTCATATAAAATCGGTCATATAAAATTATTCATTTGACCTAATATTCGTTTACTCTATTATTATTTGATATACATATTCAATTGATATAAACACATTTGAAGTAATTTTCATTTCGAATAAAATTATTTGACCTAATATTAATTTCACAAGAGTATGATTGAACTAATGTTTATTTAGCATAAATTATTGCTAGATGTTTTATTTTCTAAAAAAATGTTTCCCATAATTATTATAAAAAGACAACATTTCAAATGACAAATAATTAAAATCCATTAAACCTAACTATCCAAACCTACCTTTCGCGGCAAAGTTGTTTTTGTGTCTTTGTTACTCGTACTTTCGCCCTAAACTTGAGTTCGCTCGCTCGCACGTGTTTTAGTCACAGGGTAACGTAACAAACCTAACCTGCCCACCGTGGTCAAGCTTTTTATCCTAAAATAACTTTGAAACATTTAGTTTAACTAATCCTTACATGAAAAGACAATTCGATAAAATAAGTCTTAAATATATGAAATAGGATTAGATCAAACAAAAATTAGTTCAAATAATTATTATATAATAATAATAATTCTTTCTTTATTTTCCAAAAGCCTTACAGTACTAATTATACATATTTATGAGACCTTCCTAGTAAGCTTTTATAAAAGCCTGTGGCAGGGGGTCCCGCTCTTCAAAACATCTTTGTTACGTAGGCCTAAATACTATATTTAACAATTTCCATAAAGCGTGTGTATATATTTATCTTTCTGTCAATTAGTATATGTGTGTGTGTGAAAAAGTGTGTATGTGTTTGTGTGAGCGTGAGTTTATGTGTGTGTGTGTGTGTGTATGTGAGATTACTAGATCTGAGATATATTAGATCATTGGGGTCGGAGTCCGCTAACTTCTCACTTTCAGCAAGTAAGTAGGGTCTTCCATTGAGTAAATTCTTGTATATGTGTGAAGGGAAGTAAGTTGGTTGTCATAGTTTGGATGTCAGTGTAATGATCCTATTTGTTCCGGTGTCTTAACTTGTGCTTTTCTATTTATATATCTATTATTTAAGGTTACTTACTAATTACTTATAAATTTCTCTGTGACGTCATAGTCTATGGTAAGTAGCCATTCTGTTATTATTATCTTACATTTAGATATTTTAAGTTTCCGAATGTCTAACTGTTCATTTAATTTGTTGTAAATATAAGCTGATAATATGTAGAATTGTCGTCTAGCAAAGTTTGTTTTGTTTTGAGGTATAAGGGCGACCTTGTGCTTCCTCCTACCAGTTTGTTCATTGGGGTTGAAAGGTATAGTTTTATGTGATTTCAAGGTTGCCGACAATATGAATAATTTTCTAATAGATAAAAGTTTACTATTTTCATACAGATCCTTTGTAGGATATCTAAGTGTCTTGAAGAACATCACCTTTAACAAGCATCTCTGACCCCTTTCAACTTCTAGAAATTTAGTTTTTGTTGCTCCTCCCCATACAGAAATTGAATACGTAATTACAGACTGTGCCAAGGCAATGTAAATTTGTTTTAATAATCTTTGTGATGCGACATGCCTGAGTATTTTAAATATCCAAGTCAGCTTTCTGATTCTTTTATTAACATACTCAATGTGCGGGTGCCAGGATAGGCTTTGGTCTAGTATGATTCCAAGGTATTTAATTGATTCCACTTTTTCCAGTACTGTACAGTTACAAAACGTTAAGTTTGTTCCGTCACATTGATGGTCTTTAAGTTGGTATTTAGGATCAGGTTGCGTTCTTTTGTTTATATGATGGCACATGTACTTAGTTTTTGTTATACTCATTGAGAGTAGATTCAACCTCAACCAAAGAGAGACCTTTTTTAGCCCTCTGTTAGCACTGTCAAACACTTTATCCCACGTAGGTCCCCTAAAGACAATAGCAGTGTCATCAGCGTAGGAGATAATGTTTCCATCATCTATCTTAAGGTCAGTAAGATTATTTATATATATGAAACGAATATTATGTTAATTGAATATTAGCGTAACCGTTGTTATTTCAACCAAATATCTACCTATTATATGAACCACAATTATACTAAGTGAATGATATACCAAACGTTGTAAGTCCAAGTGAAATTATGTTAAAAGTTGTTCGACGAAACAAGGGAGTACCGTTATAAAAAGGCTAAGTACAGCATACTCCGAGATTATTGTTCCTTAGTCTGATTACAGTCCATCTATTAACGTTTAAGTAACTTGTAAGCTTAGTGCCTTGTCTATATTAGAAGAGTTAATAGACTAATGTAATGTAGTGTGGCAGTCAATTATTCGACGAGCTCGGTGGCGCAGTGGTGAAACGCGTTGTTACGCAACTTTGACACCAACGCTCGTGGGTTCGATTCCCACACAGTACAAACATTTGTGTGCATGAACATGTCTGTTTGTCTTGGTCTGGGTATTTTCTATGTATAATAAGTATGTATTTACAAAAAAAAAATGTATTTACGTATGTTTATCAGTTGTCTAGTACCCATAACACAAGCTTCGCTTACTTTGGGGCTAGATGGCGCTGTTTAATTTGTCCGACAATATTAAATTATTAAATATTAAATTATAATACTGTATTCGCAAACATAAATAATAAAGCTGTGATTGATATATCGTTGTTAACTCTTTTGTTATTAATAGATTGTAATGCATATAATACATATTGACTGCGTATATCAACTATATTACCTAACTACGTAAAACTCCTATTGTCTTCTTGGCGACACCATAAACAATAGTCCTTAACCCGTTTGACTCTTTTTAGACCCTCCATGACAAATTATTACGTCCCACAGCATATTGTGTTCACAATAGCCCTCTTCGCGCACAACTTCTGCATGCTAGCCTTTGTTTCACACTTTCTCTCCTTTCTCAAGTTAAAAAATTATGCCTATTATGTCACTATGTTCTCACTACTCGGAACATATTATCTACTCCACGGCACGGGGAAATTGGGTGGTTATTGTTACTTCATGTTGTAATACTTAAATCCTGAGCTCTGGTGGCCGTACTTACTTTCAAAAACATAATCAATACTGAGGATCTTTATAATCAAGCTCCGTCTGACTAATTTGGTAATCATGACAATTCAGTTTTTTTTATACAACGTTGGAGGCATACAAGCATACGTCCACCAGATGTAGAGTGAGTACAGTAGCCTATGAACGCTTGTTACATTAATCTCTCATTACCCGCGGGCCGCTTTTCCGCCAAGAAATGTATGGGAAAACGTATATAACGGGGTCTCACAGGTTAAGTATCACTCGCGAGATGCTGCCTCTGCTGCTAGAATAGCAACTCCATAGGAGCTTACTGGTGGCCTTACTCACACGCAGGAACATAACAACCCTCGAGGGAGTAGTTATTTGGCTGCAGTCTTCTGTGTAGTAGAGGTACTTCCCCTGACAGGCTGCGTTGATGGGCCATACCTCTCTTAAAATACTCAGACCAAGACAAACAGACATGTTCATGCACACACAAATGTTTGTCCTGTGTGGGAATCCACGAGGGTTGGTGTAAAATTAACGAAACAGCGCGTTTCGCCACTGCGCCACCGAGTTCGTCAAAATACACAAAAGACAAAAACAGTGTAATACAAATTATTTCTTTTGTGTTGCTCAAAATTAAATATATTTATACTGCATGTGCTGGAAGTTAGTCGTGCGGCAAAGTTTATCAAAATCAACTATTGATATGCATGTGGTACAATCAATCACTAACCTGCTGTTTTTTTTTTGTTTAATTATAATTAGATTAGAAAATAACCGATCAGCTGACTTTATTATTTTTTGTTGCTATTAACTAATAAGTCGAGATATTGAAATGTAAAATGAGAAATTCTCGCCACTGATATTCACAACTTCAAGTCTATACTGAAAGAGTCGAAATTGCAAAAATGATTCGATTAGCGTCCCATAGTAAATTCTTCTTTAGCGTTATTCCGTTTCCTAATCCATTAGGATTGGCGGGGTCCGCTAGCCATTCCTAAAGATTTGGAGAAGATACTGATTTTGACATGGAGCGACAGCCGTCAGACCTCTACAACCCAGAGGGAAAGCATCCCCATAGTAAATATGTTAATATTAAGAAGTAGAATCAGATCATTTTGTTTGGATCATATTTTACTAGATAAACCATCAATTTATAGCTGCTCACGATGTTTTCCATCACCGCCAAGCAAGTGATAATTACACATATGTACATAAATCCGAAAACACGCATTTAGTGGTGCATGCCTGGATTCAAACCGGAGATATGATGTCAATAGTATAAAACCTTCTTCAAAAATTCGTCTGTCAAAGGCAAAAAGAAATCCGAAATATAGTTCTTGAGATGATTGTTGAACGCACTCATCTCCGTTTGCCAACCAATTTTCTTTTCAGAAACACCGTTCCTATATGAAATCTATATGTTTGTCTGTATGTGTGTCTGTCGCTTTTTTCGAATTTTGACTTCAGATTCTGATTCGGCATAAAAAAGTAGAATGGGAATGTCTGAAAAACCAACCTCCTATCTCTTAAGGAACATGGTCAAAATGGCCGACAAAGTTTTAAAAAAATAATTAAATTGTTATATAATTGACGAGCCAGTTGTTCCTCTGGCAATGCAAGCTTGCGCATTCTCAACCGGTTTTTATTGAGCAGCCTTTGATAGTGTTATCAACAAAATAGTTTTGGGAACAGTGGAAAAGAAGTTAGAAATATGCAAATTAGTATTATTTTGTCAAATTTTCGATGATGATAATGGCCGAATTTCGACCATTGAGATGAACACTAGTATATGTAACCTGAATAACGCCTAAAGGTACATGTTACATGCCAAATGCACCATTTTGTAAATTTCGTCTGTAGGTCGAGTAGGGGTAATATCTGACTTCAATAACAGTTGCACCATTAACTCCTGCGCCCGCAATACACATCAGAAGCTAGCCTACATCCAAAAACAAGGAACCGAAAACATACCCTGACCTGTATTTTATAAAGATCAAAACGATGTGTAGTACATCCGAACAACGAATACTTGCATAATTAAAAACGTTATAACAATCAGTACCAAAACAAAACAATTTCGACTCTTAAACCGTAGGAATAAAGTTTATTTTAGAGGAACGGTAAAAAGCAATGTACAAGGCCGATTTATCCTATTTCATGTGGGTCGAAATTGCCGACAGTTAGGTTAACTGTTGCTTGCAGTGCTTTCTATCTGCGGTATTGTGCTAACCTCTGATATATTACTTAGCAGATTATGGCAAAAAGCTCCACGTAACAAAACGTCGTAATGCATGCGGCGTCATTTTGACACAAATTACTGACCCAAATTTTATGTACACAAAGAACTGCTCTTTAAATAAATGTGAGGCCATACCTTTTGGTAGAAATTCAAACAGAAAATGTTTTACAATTTTTTTTATACAACGTCGTGAGGCATACAAGCTCAGCTGATGTAAAGCGGTTACCGTAGCCAATGAACACTTGCAACATATTAAATATCACTCGCGTGATGCCATCTCTTCTGCTAACACAGATACATTTAGGAGCTTACTGGTGGCCTCACTCACTCGCAAGAACATAAGAACCCTCAAGAGAGTTGTTATTTGGCTGCGGTTTTCTGTGAGGTATAGGTACTTTCACAGACGAACTGCTTTGATGAGCCCTACCTCTCTTAAAACACCCAGACCAAGATAAACAGATATGTTCATGCACAGAAATGTAGGAATCGAACGAACGAACGTTGGTGTCAAAGTAGCGTTATTAACCACTGCTCAACCGAGCTCGCCAATAGTTACAACCACCAATAACATACTATTTTAGTTAGGTGGGGAGTGAAAGTGATCATGGCAACATATGTACTCGTAAAGATGCGAATGATTATTTCCGTTTTACTTTGAAAAGTCATCCAAGCCAACGGTATATTTGTACTAACCGTTTTACTTCAGAAAAATATTTTTCCGGAATGTCCATGAACCAGATAAATATGATGACACTAGCGACCCGCCCCGGCTTCACACGTATAGGTAGAACGAAGGAAATGGAGAACCGTGACACGATTTTGGGTAGTAACTAAACTCACCGCTACCGATCGGGTAAAATGGAACGAGCAGCTATTAGTAATACTTGAGGTGCACAATCCATGAAAGAAAAAATATCGGTTTGATCTCAGCTCTGAAACTAAACAGCTTGTCAGTAATACTACCTAATTAAATCTACTACATCAGCACTAACTCCGCCTACTGCAGGGATTCGGGTCTACCTTCAACCGAAGGTTTATAGCATACTCCACCACTCTGATCAACTGCGGATTGGCAGAGACCAGTTTTTTCAAGCCGCCCGAAGGTCACTGACTTAGCTTAACGACTGCCTTCTGTCGACAATAGCCGACGAGTTAACGTGCTCTCCTAAGCCCGAAGAAGCTCTATATAGATAATCCCATCCACAAAAGGCTGGTAGACGTCGCTGAACCTGCATATTCGGTTAGAACGACACGCACAACTACGCGATCGAGTTCTCAATTGAATACTGCAGAGGGTTGTTTTATATCACTAAGGTAGCAACATATCAATAATATCAAAATATTAATCAGTTGGAAATAGATTGCGTATCTTTTAACCCCGTATAACTTTTCGAAAAATGTATAATTCTATTTTTAAATTTACTGGGCATAGAGTATACATACTCTCCATCAAACATCCAAAACTAACAAACATCTAATATTTAAAAGTTGACAACATTTTTTTTTATACTACGTCGGGAGGCATACAAATATACGGCCCACCTGATGTAAAGCGGGTACCGTAGCCTATTAACGCTAGCTATATATTAAGTATCACTCGCGCGATGCCTCCTCTGCTGCTTACACATCAACTCCTTGGGAGCTTACTGGTGACCTCACTCACACACAGGAACACAACAACCTTATTTGGCTGTGGTTTTCAGTGAGGTGGAGGCACTTCCCCAGACCGGCTGCTTTGATGCGCCGTACCTCTCTTAAGAATTTTAGAAACATACAATTCATAAGCAATTTTATCTAATACGTTGGTAAATAAATTGTTATACATACCATTTTAAATATCATGTCACACGAATATTTGCTTAAAATATTCACTTACACCCATTAGCCAGAGTGGTGATGTATCTATTTTCCGTTGTGTTATCTATTCAAATATTTCAAGAGGGAGGACGATTATTTGTTTCCAGCCCGGCGGCTTTTATTCTCAGATAGTATAGTGTAATATATTCCATAAATATTCAACATTATAAATGCAGATTGTTTATAATAAATATTGTCGAACAAATTACACAGCGCCATCTAGCCCCAAAGTAAGCGAAGCTTGTGTTATGGGTACTAGACAACTGATAAACATACGTAAATACATTTTTTTTTTTAAATACATACTTATTATACATAGAAAATACCCAGACCAATACAAACAGACATGTTCATGCACACAATTTTTTGTACTGTGTGGGAATCGAACCCACGAGCTTTGGTGTCAAAGTAGCGTAACAGCGCGTTCCACCACTGAGCCACCGAGCTTTACATCGCTTCACAAATGAAAACTCTCAAACTTCAACATTAAGAGTGATCTTATACAGCAAAACTAAATATCAGCAAAGCAGCCCCTCTGACGAAGTACCTCCACCTCACAAAAAACCACAGCCAAATAACAACTCCCTAGAGGGTTGTTGTGTTCCTGCGTGCAAGTGAGGTCACCAGTAAGCTACCAAGGAGTCGCTGTGTAAGGAGCAGAGGAGGCATCGCGCGAGTGATACTTAATATATCGCAAGCGTTAATAGGCTACGGTACCCGCTTTACATCAGGTGGGCCGTATGCTTATATGTCTCCCGACGTAGTATAAAAAAATCTTTCATCAAAATTTACAATAAATAAATTACATTTATACCACATTCAATAACCAAACAAATATTTTTATAATATAGAGTTCTTAATGGTTTAATAATGAGGCTTACCTCTAATAACCTAATTCTACTATGAACACAACAATAATAGATGACAGCAGATGATATTTGACATCTTTTGACAGACAGATATGATACTGCGAATAGACTGCGAAGTAGAAATACTACCTCGATCGGACTGCTTTGATGCCCCTACCTTCCTTTTGCCTGAATCCCGTTTGTTGATAAGCAGGGTATACCGTGAGTAGGTGAGGTCACTTATATATATTATAAATATATAATAAAAAATAAACCTTACGAAAAAATACGCAAAACGGTTACAAGTATCTTCGAAAAATATCAACGATGTTTCCACTGAATAGCGATTTACGTATTTTGCTTTTTATACGAGAAATATCAACCTGAAATTTCAGTAAGTAAAAAAATAATAAACCATCATCAACATAAATACATATCATCACGCCTGTCTCCCTTTGAGGTAGGCAGAGACTATGGAACGGCAGGTGCACCGATCCAAACATACCTCTCTCGCCTTTTCCACACTAATCAACCTCTTCAGGACGGTTCCTGTCGATATCTCCACTCACTCTTGCTCGATATACTTTCGTAAC
The DNA here is from genome assembly GCA_947507595.1 of Pyralis farinalis. NCBI lineage: Eukaryota > Metazoa > Arthropoda > Insecta > Lepidoptera > Pyralidae > Pyralis > Pyralis farinalis. Next base: position 22,838,073 of record OX382270.1, read on the forward strand.
TCGTTTGTCATCCATATTAAATTTTTGTCACTACATCATCTTTCATAATTACAATTAATATATAGATGTATATTTCCAGTTCAAGAGGAAGAGTAAGGGTTTCCATATTTAAATCTTATCCGTCAGAGGAAACGTAAAAACTTCAGTGTCTTGAAAACACCTTAAACATCAAATGACACGATATGTTTGACGAAAGGTAAAACCGTATTCCAACGGTAAGATAGCGGTTAACGAAGAAAGAAAGCCATTAAAACGGTTACTCTCGTTTTTAATCGTATATATAATATTTGTTTATATCCTTTTATTACATAAATAAACGTTCTTTACGGGTAGAAATAATACAACGATATCCATTCCCATAAATTTACGGTGCGATTGGCGTTTATGGCAGCGTTCGCCGTCGAGATCCAATAAAACCTCCTTGTTTTATGCTAAAGTTTATGTGCAGTATTTTATAAAAATAAAATACCTGCGGAAGGAAATGCTGGACTTTTATAACAGTTTAGGGTCTGTTTATTTTACGATGTGTTAACGCGCAGATCTATTCTCTTTAATAGTTTATGTACAATGTAGATTTTACAGCGCTCAATTCGGCCACCACTCGCATGTCTGCCGTGCCGCGTAATGTTTTGGGCAAGTTTGCATAGCATCATCTAGTTCCTTACGAAGCATAGTTTGTATTATTGGTGCTAGTTAAATAATAAATATACTTGTGTGTTTAAAAGAACATTATAAATAAAATTGTTATTATGCCGTAGCTTAAGAGATTTTTTAAGCCAAAATCGGTAGTTGTAGTGGTGTCAATAATGTTACCAATTTCATTTCTAAATATATACTTAGAACTTATCGGATATTACTGATAGTTATCATTAAACGTTATGTTGTTAGTAATCTTAATAATCTATCTGCCAGAAATAGCGATCAGAACCAGATCAGAACTGATAGTTATGGCAGGCATCTGTCCCTCGTTTGTAATATCCCAATACTACTACCTACACCAAAGATTGCGATTCCGACTATACTGTTTAAATTAGTCCTAGACTACCAAAAACTTAAGTAGTGATTTACTTTATTTGAAAATAATTTCATTTCCCTCACCGATTTGGACGTGACACAGAAAAAATCGTTAAAAGAAGTACGTTGCGTTTTTTTGTTATTGAAACGACTAATGACGTCGTTTTTTAAAAAAAGCAATAATTCCATATAAATTGAAATTTTATGAATATGACACAAAAAAAACTTCAAACAAGCATTTTGTTCCGTTTAGTTATTGATTTTACATGGTTCCTTTTAATTTCCAAAACAACATACACTAGACTATAATAACCGTTTTGGTTTGATGAAATACACGTTATTATTTAAAAGTTGTTCTTATTTCTAAATGGGCAGTAATATTTCACACCATCACTATCAATAGATTTTTTTAATCCTTTTTTGCCAATCTATTATAGTTTAGTTTCACACATTTATGATATACTGAGTACATTTTTTTTTTCAAAGTCGGAAGTCATACAAGCATGCGGCCCACCTGATGTAAAGAGGTTACCGTAGCCTATCACCGCTTGTAATACATTAAGTATCACTCGCGCGATGCCTCCTCTACTGCTTACACAGCAACACCTTAGGAGCTTACTGGTGACCTCACTCACACGCAGGAACACAACAATCCTCTAGGGAGTTGTTATTTGGCTGCGGTTTTCTGTGAGGTGGAGGTACTTCCCCAGACGGGCTGCTTTGATGCGCCCTACCTCTCTTAACACATCCTGACCAAGCCAAACAGACATGTTCATGCACACAAATGTTTGTCTTGTGTGGGAATCGAACCCACGAGCGTCGGTGTCAAACTCGCATCATTCACGAATGAGCCACCGAGCTCATCAAAATAGAGTATATGTTCACGTTGGCCTACCTAGAGCAAAATAGCTATATGTGTCACCCTACTGTGAAATACCTATATCAAACTACGACACAAAGTCGCTTTAAATAATTAATTGACATTAACATACCCAGTCCGGTTAAACTTCAACACGTCTCCAACTACAACAATCACCCTTCGTATAGCCCGAACTAGTTAAAAAGTAACACGATATAACCGTTGCCTACTACACGTGATGCCTACGTAAATGGCTTAAGTTTAATTGAAGTCCATGTTGATATGGCCCCTAGCCTATATGCTTGCGGGTTTATAGACGAGATGTTTACTGTTTATAGTTGTATGACGGGTAGGTTACTTATACTTTATGTATCCCTGAAATTGTTATTACTTATGCAAAAATGTTTTTTTGTTAGTGCGTGAAATCTTGACAACGAAGTAAATTACCCTATCTCCAGCAGTGTCACACAATATTTCGCTACGCACACATGACCCATCTTATAGTAATGTTAGTGGGCGCATATGAGTGCGTGCTGTATGTGTATGCGTGTGTGTTTTTTTTTACAAGTTTTCTATTACGGAAAAGCACATTTGAGTATTTTTATCTTATATATAAAATTCTCGTGTCACAATGTTACTTACCATACTCCTCCGGAACGGCTTGACCAATTTTGATGAAATTTTATATGCATATTCTGAGGTCTGAGAATCGGCTACTATCTATTTTTCATACCCCTAAGTGATAAGGGTGGTCCACCCCAAATTTTTTTTTTTTTTTTGGACTAAAATTTTTTATTATTTTTTTTTTATGATGTGGCATTAAAAATACATACAACCCTAAATTTTCACCCTTCTACCATCAACCCCTATTTTTATAATACTAAAATAATCCTAGGAATAATTTATATGGCAAAACAACGTTTGCCCGGTTAGCTAGTGACTTTATATAAATTTATATCGTACTTCAAAAATGAGGAGGTTCTCAGTTCTATCCAGATACTTCTGATGTGATAGATAACACGATGTTTTCTCTGATTATTAACTGATTTAAAAAATCTATTGAGAAGGTTCTAGGATCTGATCTATTAATTTGATGATGTAATGACTATACTGGATTTTAAATTTAATAAGTTCCATATAAATTTGATAAAATTACGACTTTGTTGAAGTAGTTAAGTGGGTTTAAAGTTGTTAAACCTTGGTAATTATTTAAATAATTTGCGTTTTCTGTAAAGGATAAGTTAGTTTTTTTTGGAATACAACTATTTTAGTTTAGACTACTCGTTTAATTTGGACTCCCGAACTACCCTAATGGTCTAACAGCCAGCGATCAGCAGACTTATGATATTTTAGCAACCTGCATATTATGCTAGTTATACTACTCGTATTACATTTATTAAAATTATTCACAACAATGTATGCGTACTGATTCGCTCTCGTTCTCTGTAAGAGTGAGCGAGTCAATATCGCACATTTTTATTAGTACGTAATAGAGAGCATTATATTGTCTGCCCGCATGTTCAAAATGACCTATTATTTTTTGTTTTTCGCCCATGAAAATGTAAACCCAAAAAAGAAGGACTAACCCACACTCGGGTGTGCGTTAGCCATTCTTCCGTGAGGCGCATCTCCGGGACCCGATGGAAGCGAGGTGGTGAACTCTCTGTCGTTGATTTTTTTAATAATAATAAGTATATACTTTAAGATACTCAACCCTGCGATCGTTTTGAAAGTAAAATTTCACGTTCTTAGACTTCTGGACACGCCCAAAGGACTCATCCCCGGGGATAGTGAATCCCCATTTCATCTACGGTAGGTCGCAAGTCTGCCGATCTAGCGATCGGCTATAGTCCGAACAGCTGTGTTATCAACACAAAAATATATCTATGAGATTAAACGTAATCATCCTCATTATTTTGCAGTCAGCTTTTTCTATTGTAGTATGACGTCGGTGAAAAATAAATATTACTTGATATTAGCGATTGGGGTCAAATAAGAGTCGCCACTGACCAAAATAAATCAGCGCAACCTATTAGGAATTGCTAATTCGAACGCTGTCTATCCAATAAAAACTTAGATACATTTAGTTTTTAAAACCTAGCATGTAAGTACGAGCCGGAATTGCACAGAGAAAGGTTCCTTAACTTTATTGTCTCAAAAACTTTCTTTTTCTCAAAACTAATTCATTGTTATTGTATAGTCTCATTCTCCAAATTATCGACTATGGTAATTGTGCGCTATGACGATTTGATTGTACATCTTATATGTAAACTTAAAAGGCTTCGTAACAACTCCCATCTCTGTTCTTTGGAATTATGACCATATCAATAGTTGGCTATTTCTTTGTTCAGTTTACTATAAGAACCTCCACTCTACAGATAGCCTCATCCTTCTATGACCCGTCATCATGCTGGTATTCAAGACCAATCGTATAAAATTCAGTCGATTCTGCTTTGAAATGACTTAATATTAAAAAAAAACAAACGAATAATGAATAAAATTTTCGTTTTTGACACGTGTTCATTTTATTAACAAATATTCAAAAATCACAGACATCATAACATCCAGTTATCCATCCTACAAATTATTATGTGTCTTTGTTATATACTATAGCACTTATGTTCCATAGAAGTTTCATTTCGAGAACTTTAATAGCATTACCTCCCTGCCAAGATTTTCGTAATGATATACGGCTTGCGGTTCTTTAAAATAGAGGTGAAGGCGCTTTATCGGGTTACAAGTTAGCATCAAGCAGGGCGTACGCCTGTTTGTTATCTTAACATACCACTAAGATAAAAATCAGGCGTTTTTGTTATGTTAATATACCATTAAGATAAAAAGCGCCTAATAACAACTAATCCGACAGTAAAATTCACTCAAAGCAATGCGGTATATTAATTTGTAAACCGCATTTTATTGGTGAAGCTATTTATGTAAATACAGACGAATGAATGTTTAATGTAATTAGTACACAGTGCCATAACTAGAGTTGGTAGTTAGATCAGTGGTCAGACTACGGTAATAAAATAATTAACAAATTGTACTTAAACCTCTAGTTGTCTCCAGGACTTTGCTCGCGTAAAATTAGAATTTTCACAGTTAATTAGTGAAGTAACTGTACTCATATTCATTACAATTATTTATCCAAGACACAATGAATAAAGATCTAATATTAGAGTTAAAATATTGTATCAAAACTGATACTAAGTACGGCGATATTATAAGGGCATTTTTATCATTTGGAACGGATATGCATTTGATATTCAAAAATTAATATAATATTTAAAATGTCGTAGCTATCAAATGGTTATCAGATCGCAGTTCAAAATATTGAAAGCTATATCAACTCACTGCCTGAAATCTAAATATCAACGAAGGAAATTTAAAAATGTAAATTTTCACTTCGCTCCCACCTCAACTACCTTGTCAATCTAGGTGTACAATTCCATTCACACACTTCGCTCGCTGGCTCAAACATATTTACAATTACATTTTTAGACGTTGTGTTTTGGGAATAACTTAGCTTTAATTTATTTATCCAACCAATATTTATTTACTTGGTCTGAGTACTGGCCCTAAGATATATGTATATAATCTGCTCTTAAGTCTTGACATATTACGTGTTCACATCAACTTAAATATTTAGACATTTTCTTTGTACAACGTCGGAAGGCGTACAAGCATACGTCCCACATGATGTAAAGTGGTTACCGTAGCCTATAAACGCTAGTAATACATTAAATATCACTCGCGCGATACCTCGTCTGCCGCTGAAACACAGTAACTCCTTAGGAACTTACTGGTGACCTCACTCGCAGGAGCACGACAACCCTTGTTATGTTACTACGTAAAAGAAAAGGAAGTACTATAAAGGTTACAAATTTATTTAGGGCTATTAGTATATTATATATATTAGTAAATTATATATAAAAATAAAGGTTAATTAAAAGTTCGGATAATGAAGATCTTTAAGAACTCGCGATTTTTAAAATTGTCTAACCCTTAGATCACTGTTCAAATTACTGGTGAATGCACTAAGTGGCCGCTGGCTATAGTGGGCCGACGACTGAAGACGGCACGTCAATGTACCAGCCAGCTTGCAGTACCCGATGTAAAACTTGTAGGTAACGGTGTAGATCGCCTTGCGATCCAGCACCGCAGCGGTATTGTTGTCTGCCGCCGTAGTCCACAGTAGTGGCTGGAGGTATTTAAATATATTTGGTAAATTGAGTGTCCGGAGATTCACGGGTTCAGAAAAGAGAGAAATATGCCGATGGTTCACCGCGTAGCCAACACAGCAGTGGCTAGTGGTCTCAGACGTGGTGCACGGTATGTTATTCTTATCGAATCTCGCTCCAGACTGTCTCGTTTACTCGGTTGATCGTCTAAAAACCTTAAATTTTAAAAATTTGAATTTACAAATAAATTAATATTGACAATTGACCTATTATAGAGTTAACAGAGACAATAAAAGAAAAGATTATACGAGTATATAACATATTATTCAAAAAAGGTTTAATATTACACCCTCCAGCGAGTTGTTATTTCGCTACCGTTTTTTGTTAGATGGAGGTACTTCACCAGACAGGCTTCTTTGATGCGGCCTACCTCTTTGAAACATTCTCTTCGCCATTTTTGAGTAAGATCACACTATACCTTTGACGAGGTTATGTATTGGTAGCGCAGGTAGCAGTACAAGGAAAATACCTAGTCCGCGACTGCTTCCTAGCATTATTAAAGCATCGGAGGAGAAATCGGAAGAGGAGGAACCCTCGATGTCGATTGTCAGCCGTTGTAAATAGACACATACATAGACTGAGGAGCATTATCGTTCTTCACTGACACAATTAACTTAAATTTAGTGGCCGCTATCTTAAGTTTCACTTGCATTTCTTTACTGAAGAGGACTTTTTTATTATGGGACAGGCCCACCACTAATTCCCACCACTGTATCTCCTGTGTAGCCAGAATTAACAGCGGCGACCACAAAAAGGCAATGAACAGTGAAATCCATTGCTGTCCCGGGGGTTAAACTACAGCTGCCTTGGAACTCACAACGAATTTAATCAGAAGAAATTTGTAAGAGTAGGAAGTTTTCGAATTGACTTCGAACTACTGAAGAGGAGAATTACAAAGGCACTGATGAACCAGTACCCTTGTAATTGTAATGCAAGTTAAAACAGGGAAAGTCCAATGAATAAAGAACCAGTAATAATAGACTGATCCCCTGTAAGTATCACTTGTCGGCGGTTAAGGAAAAGATCGACAGGAAACCTGCGAAAGGTCTAGTTTTCCCTATGTATTGTGGAGGTGTAACGGCAGTTGCTTAATATCAAAATGAGTATCTTCGTCAAATCCTTACCCTTAGGCAGCGGAGCCCGCCAACCCTAATGGATTAGGAAACATAATAACGTTAGGAAACGTTAGGAAACCAACAGCCTCGTTTTACAATAGCACAGCTCGCCGACGGCTGGAAGTTCATCCGCACACACTGAAACCGCAATGGTCGCGCACTGTGCGGTTCACGAGAAGTTTTCTACCTATTACGTTGAACTATTTAGTTCTAGTTAGAACTATTAAGTTGTGGAATGAGCTCCCTGCCAAGGCTTTCCCAAGGGACAACAGTATGGGGTTCTTCAAGAAAGGCGTGAAGAGGTACTTACAGGGTCGGCAACGCAAAAGTAACACCCCTGGTGTCGCAAATGTCCGTAGGCCACGGTAATTGCTTACCATCAGGCAGGCCGTATGCTTGTTTGCCACCTTAGTGGTAAAATAAAAATAGAAAAAATATTGTAATACAAGTTGCAAGTTTTTCAAAATAAAGCGAAACAGGAAATAATGTTTAATTTCGCAATACAATTAGTTAAGTTCTGAAATTCCATTATTTTAATAATGGAATTGATAATAAATATGTTTAAACCACCAAAAACATGGCAAACGAATTTTCCGCGCGTGTAATTTTTAGATAATTAAAATTAAATGGCAATGAAAGTCCACATTAATTATCTCTAGTAATTAAACGAGTTAAAATTCGCTAAAATGTATTTAAAGCCCGATGGCGTCGTTGCGCGTGTCATTCTAACCGAATACGCAGGCTAAACAACAGCGACCGCAGCCTGTCTATGGATGGGATTATCTATCTCGAACTTCTCCGTGTTTCGGAGGGGGTATGCTCTAACCCCTTCAGTTGAAGGGAGACTCGGATCCCTGCAGGGGAATGAGTAAGGGTTGATGTGGTAGGTGAAATTCAAACATCTACTCGTTTCGCGGATAGCAAAAACTTCTGTTATTTCTGACTAATTAACCTCTTAAGTTCAACGTACATGCTCCTTTAGAAATTCCCATTAGATTGTCTCTACTATAGTCCGGAGAAAGTAGTTCAAATACTCATTGAGAAATATTGCAATACATTCCAACTTTTTACATAATTTCGCAGTGCTTTATTATACTAAACTAAAAAGTACATGAAGGAAACTTTTTTTAATGCATAAATAGAATATACCATGTATAAAATAATATTCACCAGTTATCGAATAATAAAATAAAAAGTTTCGAACATTATTCTTATTTTATAAATCGTCGTCAAGTTTGTTCAATATTTTATTCAGTATGTACGAACCACAAATCTTAATGAGAAATATACACAGTGCTCAACAGTGTCTGGGCGACCGAGATTCCCTCATCGTTTATATGTTAGTTTGTGTTTAAATCTACCTATGTAGATAAACTTAAAAAGCAAAATCTTATCTAAATACAAAATTTAGTCAGAAGCTGCCGTGTTAATCGAGAGAGTTATTTAACACAAGTCTTCATAGGCTACAGTAAGCATATCACTTCAAGCGTTTTTGTTTTCCGATGTAAGAGCATTGCAACACAGACGTACGGTATTATAACAACAAAGACTCAAGAAGTGTTCTAATAATTTTGCATCAAGCAGAAACATATAAAAATGTTCTCTGCCAGAGAGTTCTCTACGCTAATAAAATCTAGATAACTATGCAAAAGATATCCGTCGGGGGTAGTGGTAAGTTCAAAGGAAAATTCTCGCCAATAAATGAAAGATAAAGTACTTTCTAACTATTGCAGCACTTTTCCATTACCAACGAACAAACATAAAATGACTGATCTCATTTTAACATTGTTTTTATCGTATTTTGTATTATTTGTAATCTATTATAGCGTTGAACTTTTCTGATTTAACTTGCCATTTTAGGGAAAGTTATTGTGAACGACCCAAAAATCGAAATACAAATATTTCATACGTCACGTTTCGAGGACTTCTGAGTTTTCAGAATCTTATTTAAAAGGAAAGCTGTTGTGCGTGTGTACGTGTATGAGAAAATGTGAATCCATGGATACATAATTTTACGCTCAATTTTCTCTCTAACTACCGTAGTAATTGAGTATAATTATTCCATGTGTTTATCTTGATAGAACTTTTTAGAAATTTTTCTGCTTAATTGAGAAATAACCTACTGGGAAAATACATTCATTTGGATATTCTCAGATAACAATTCCCTGGAGGGTATAAATAACGATTATCTGGAGAATTAGGTTATGGAGTGACATTACTAGTAAGCTCGTAAGGAGTTGCTGTAGTAGCAATGGGGATGGTAGCGCACGAGCAATGCTACTGACATTACAAACGTTCATAGGCTACGGTAATTGAAGCATTCATAGTCCAGTGGATAAGAAACCGGCCTATGGTCCTCGGTTAAAATCCTGGCATGTTCCACTAAATTGGTGTTTTCTTGGATTTATCTGGATATTTGTAGTTATCACCTGCTCAACGGTGATAGAAAACATCGTGAGAGAACCAAGCACGTCCAAAAAATTATATTTGCGAAGACGTACGCCTAACCTAAGAAAGGTTTTCCCTCTGGGTTGTAGAGGTCTGACGACAGTCGCTCTATATAAAAATCAATATATTCGCCGAGTCTTTATGCTTATGTAGCGGACCCCGCCAGTCCTAATGGATTAGGAAACGTGATAACGCAAGAAAGAAGATAGGCTACACTTTATATCAAACAGCCCGAATACTTGTTTGTCTACTACATATAACATAACGAATGTTCTGAACCAAATATTGCCTCTACATCTTCAGTGGTCCGGCACGCTTTACTATTCCATCAAATCTACCAAACACATTTCGACGGGTAATAACCGTCTCTGTTGAGTCAGAAAGGGACAGACAGCTGTCAAGTTGCGAATCTCATAAATATGAAAGAGATAGAATGATCTGTCAAAAATGTGTTACTTAGATTTGATGAGCCGTAGATTCAAACTTGATATTTTACTAAGGTTCCGTATAAAAAGTTAAAAACGGAACTTACACACAGTGACTGTGTCCGTCCCTGTATCTTAAAAGATTCTAAAGCAAAAAATCTGAAATAATTGACAGTTACCCTATTTTATACCACTAACGTGGCAAATAAGCCTTCAGCCTGCCTGTACCGTTATCGTAACCTATGATCACATGTGCGTCGCTGACCGTGTAAAAACCTTATTTAAATCTTATGTAAATCTCGTAGAAAAAATAGAATACGTGATAAGAAAAAGAAATAAAGGCAAATGGCACGGTTTTGTAATTATCAAAAGTCCTTCATAAACAAGCTAAGTAACGCTGTCAAAGAAACATACGGAATCCTTAACTCACGAGTCCGACTGGTTTTTGACCAGTTTTGTTATATTTTCTGATGTTTTTTTAAATATAAAATAATATTTTTTTTTTTCACGAAAGAAGCGTATACGGCAAGAGTGAATGGATATGAGGGAAGGGGCCGCCCATCTCACACGTATAGATCAAATTGGTGATGTGTTGAAAAAGGGCCAAATCTAAAGCATCCAAAACCTAAGAGAATGCATGAAGAGGTTGATGGCGGTGCACCTGGCGTTCCACAGTCTCAGCCTACCCCAATGGGAGACAGGCGTGATGATATGTACGTATGTATGTAATACTTTTTAAATATAATATATAAGTTAATACATTCAGGCGTTATTTTGCTAAAGTCAAATTTACAGGGGATTTGATCTAAACTACTTTGTTCGCTTTCGCTACCGATTAAGTCATGCAAACTAGTACCGGCCGGCATCCACCCACTACCGTTAGAAGATGCCGCTGCCATGTCTACTCCGGTTGCCTCTGCCTGGGCTGCTGCAGTCGTCTCTGCGAGTGTTCGTCATCTCAAAAGTGAACTGCATGCACCAGCCACCATTGCTGCCCTGGCTGCATGCAAGCAGAGACGACCGTAGTAGTAGGTGGGTAACGGCTGGCACTAGTTCGCATGCACTAATCGGTAGCGGAAGCAGTAGTTTAGATCAAATTGCCTACAATATAATACGCCATTACACAAAATTAAAATTGTTGTTCCAAATTCTTACGATTAACGTATACAACGCCTGATGATGCCTCGTGGAGAGGCGAAACACGTGTCGCAGCGACGACCAGGCCAGTCGTGGCAGCGACGGTGGTGATGGGGGCATGCGGATTCTGTTCCAGATGGCGGACGACCGCAGCAGCCGAGGCAGAGACTACCGGAGCAGCCACGGCAGCGTCGGCATGCAACTAACAACAGTGGGTGGGTGCCGGCCGGCGTTAGGCCGCATGAACTAATTGGTGGCGGAAGCACACAAAGCAGGTTAGATCAATTTGCATGTAAATTTGACTTTCGCAAAATAACACCTGAGTCTATTAACTAAAAGAAAACTATCCTACTCATAATAATTTGAAAGTTGTAACATTAAAGTTACAACTTTTAAATGTGATGTAACTTGAAAGTTACAACTTTTAAATCACTCAAGCGCTAAGCTATGGGTAGGTGAGCCGACGTGGAGCATAAACGTAGTAAAGGATAGCGTTGGCACCCTTTCGATACGAAAACCTAAAAACATATCGATATCGAACGTCTGTTAAAAATAATTCGTAGTCCATCCGCGCTGTAGGGATCCCTCTACGAAATTCGTAGCATGTCGGTCGCCGTAGCAACAGTTGCATTTGATTCGTGCTACGGACTCTACGTTACACGCGTTCGCTCGAAGTTACACATCGAAAAGTTCTATATAATTGCAATAAATTTAAACTATTCACATTAGTCATGAGAATTGTGTGTACACATGTAAAATACATAAATTAAAATTTAAAATTCGTGAAGATTTAATCGACTTAGGATTAGATTATTTTTTCTTACAATGTGATGTGAAGTGTTTTATTGTTTTTCAAAATAAGCTCTTACCTTACAAGTGCCCAAATATAATATTTAAATAAAAAGAATTATTTTATTATTTTATTTGATGCAATTGGACTTTGCCAAAATTGTATTAACGTGAACAGTTGCTTAAATTAAGGAATCAATATGTGTATATATACGTAAATCAAATTAATAAATATAAAAAATATAGAAACGAACTGAATTATGAAGCGCATGGTAATAATTAATCTTGTCCTCGCATGTGTGAAAGGTAATTAAACTTTTTTAATTAATTTTGTGGTGGGTTTTACATATGAAAGAAGGGAAATTGAACAATTTCCTGTAATATCGCTTTTTTTTAATAATTCTATGTGTAGTTTTAAGTATATATTTGACCTGAAAGACGCAGTGGTTAGTAATGTTACTTTGATACCAATGCTCGTGGGTTCGATTTCCACACAGGACTAACTTTTGTATGCATGAATGACTGTTTGTCTTGGTCTGGGTATTTTCAAGAGACAGGGCGCATCTAGGCTTGTACTTCCACCTCACAGAAAACCGCAGCCAAATAACAACTCCCTAAAGGGTTGCAGTATTCCTGAGTGTGAGTGAGGTCTCCACTCTCCAGTAAGCTCCTAAGGAGTTGCTGTGTTAACAGCAGAGGTGGCACCACGCGAGTAATATTTAATGTATTGCAAGCGTTTATAGGCTACGGTATCGGGTTTACATCAGATGGGCCGTATGCTTGTATGCCTCCCGACGTTATATAAAAAAAACCGGCCAAGTGCGAGTCGGACTCGCCTCGAAGGGTTCCGTACCATTATCTATAAAAACTGCTAAAAAACACGTTTGTTGTATGGGAGCCCCCCTTAAATATTTGTTTTATTTTAATTTAATTATTTATTTTTAAAGTGAATATATAACTAAATATTCTGTGAATATTTCAAACGTCTACCTGTTGCCGATATCAATATCTAGCAAAAACGAGCAAAAAAATCACGTTTGTTGTATGGGAGCCCCCTTAACTATTTATTTTATTCTATATTTTAGTACTTGTTGTTATAGCGCCAACAGAAATACATCATTTGTGAAAATTTCAACTGTCTATCACGGTTCATGAGATACAGCCTGGTGACAGACGGACGGACGGACGGACAGCGGAGTCTGAGTAATAGAGTCCCGTTTTACCCTTTGGGTACGGAACCCTAAAAATACTAAAATTGCAATAATGAGACATTTATGCCCTCATTGAGTTATCTAGTCCGTACATTTGTCCGTAGTCTGTCGGAAACTCTCAGAGTTAAGCTGTACGTGCCGGAGACTTAATGGCGTAGATATAAACTTGAAATATTTCCTCACTATTTTCAGGTAATTAATTTTGACCTAATAACATAATAAATGTAGTTATTTGTATTTATCAAACATGGACTTATAGGAAAATGAATAGTTTTCATTCGAAATTCCACAAAATGGAAATAACTACATTTATTAAGTTATTAGGTCAAAATTAATTACCTGAAAATAGTGAGGAAATATTTCAAGTTTATATCTACGCCATTAAGTCTCCGGCACGTACAGCTTAACTCTGAGAGTTTCCGACAGACTACGGACAAATGTACGGACTAGATAACTCAGTGAGGGCATAAATGTCTCATTATTGTAATTTTAGTATTTTTAGGGTTTTTTTGTGGAATTTCGAATGAAAACTATTCATTTTCTTATAAGTCCATGTTTGATAAATACAAGTTTCATTCCAGCTTTAGAAACCTTTCGTGTATTCAAAATAGTTAAAACGAGACAAACAATTTTTATTATCATAGTAATGTTACCATTTTATTTTTTCATGTCCGGAAGCTTAGAGACGCGAAATTAAGAGAGGTAGGGCGCATCTAAGCAGCCCGCCTGGGGAAGTACCTCCACCACACGAAAAACCGCGGGGAAGTAACAACTCCCTAGAGGGTTGTTGTGTTCCTGCATGTGAGTGAGGCCACCAGTAAGCTCCTAAGGAGTTGCTGTGTTAGCAGCAGAGGAGGCATCGCGCATGTGATACTTAATATATTACAAGCGTTAATAGGCTACGGTTAAAATTACGGTAATTTAATTATTAAATAATTAAAATACCGTAATTTTCTAATTTTCTCTGCTAATTTTCTCATTTGTATGTCAAATACTCTCTAAATAAATGCCTGTTCTGGAGCGACAGACAGACACGTGAATGATTTTATGAGCAGTCCATTTTATACTGCGGGAGACATACGGCCCACCTCATGTAAGGCGGTTGCCGTAGCTTGCAAACGCATGCGATACAGGAAATATCGCTCGAGCGTTGCCACCCTCTGCTAACATAGCACCTCACGAGCTTACCGGCAACACACAGGGAATTGTTATTTGACTGCGGTTTAGTGAGCTGGAGGCACTTACCCGGTGGGGCTACTTCGATGCGCCCTACCTATCGTAAAACACCCAGACCATGACACACACAGAAATATTAGCCTTTTTTTATACAACGTCGAGAGGCAAACAAGCATACGGCCCACCTGATGTAAAGCAGTTACCGTAGCCTATGGATTCTCGCAATACATTAAGATTAATCGCGCAATGCCACCTCAGCTATTAGCACAGCAACTCCTTAGGAGCTTACCGGTGACCTCACTCACAAGCAGGAACACAACAACCCTCCAGGCAGTTGTTATTTGGCTGCGGTTTTCTGTCAGGTGGAGGTACTTCCCCAGACGTGGAGCTAACCACTCCGCCACTGGACTCGTGGTTGTCGTCCAGGACCCTAAGGATATAGATAGATAGATAAAATGTTTATTTTGCAACTTTCAACACATACATGCTATTGCAGTCCACAGTGTACATACAGTAATCAAACAAATTAGAGACATTACTTATTTACACATTATATATAGTGGATACTTCAACAGCATGCGTGCGCTGCAGCGATACAAAAATGGTCATGGCTCAGTGTGGGTTTTTGCTTATGCATGCATGAGCAAAACACTGATTTTCTGCCACAGCCATTGGACTGATTGAATATATTTTATAATATCAGTATTATAGGGAATGGATTGGTAAAAGTGTAGTGTGAGACAAACCAGATGTGTAAGTTTATATAAAAAATACTAGTGTAGGTGTAGTAGACATATTCACAAGTATAACGGTTACTGAAAAAAATATATAGTGATTATTGATGAGTGCTTGCCATTGGTGCGTTTACATTTCAGCGTCCATCTGTCTTCGAGTAGTGGGAATATCCGTTCCAACTCTGAAACAACGAGGTGAAGCGGCAACCCTTACTTGCGACTACGACTTGGAGGGCGGTAAACTGTACTCTGTTAAGTGGTATCGAGATAACGAGGAGTTCTATCGATTTATGCCAAGATTGAGACCACCGCAGCACGCGCATAGACTGGATGGGGTCAAAGTGGACGTAAGTACAGCATTGAGAAGGGTCAGCATTACAAATCAATAGACCACGCGTTCTTTAATCCGGTAGCGGGGAATTTAATCAGTACCTAATGTCGGTGTTATCGGTTTTCCATTGGTTACTTTCTTCATGGCCAGTTTGGTCAAAGCAAACACTTGGGCCGTGCTTGCCTACCTACCTTTCTTAGTTGTTATAGTTTTTTTTATACAACGTCGGTAGGCATACAAGCATACAGCTCACCTGATGTAAAGCAGTTACCGTAGCCTGTTAACGCTTGTAATAGGTATATTAAGTATCACTAGCGGGATGCCTCCTCTGCTGTTTACACAGCAACTCCTTAGGAGGTTATTGATGACCTCACTCACAAACTGCTTTGATGCGCCCTACCTTACTTAAAAATCTAATTTGTAGTTCAGATGAAGTATAATAATAAATATACTTATTACGATTAATCGTTAGAATAATATGCTACAAGTGACTAATCCATCGTAATGCCGTACCTTATATTGAATTGAGGGTGGGGGTGGATGGCGTGAGTGAAAAGATATTTAATAGAGGAGAGTTGCTAAGGTCAGTATGTTTGTTCATGATGGCGGACGATCGCAGCAGCCGAGGCAGACTACCGTTGCATATACTAACGGTAATGGGTGGGTACCGACCGGCGCTAGGCCGCATGAACTAATTGGTGGCGGAAGCACACAAAGCAGGTTAGATCAAATTGCATGTCTTAAGAAATGGATAAAACGGAAAAGTGGATAATGTCATCCTAAAGAACTACTCATCTCTATTTGTGTAACATTTAAAAATACTATCACAATTTTCCATTCAACTTACAGCTTATCGACATTATTATATATGAAGTCATATTTTTTATACCCAGTTGGAAAAATCGAGCGCTCGCCGAGCTCACCTCCGAGAGTTGACGTTGAGGTCTCGAGGGCTTTACCGCTGCGAGGTATCTGAAGAAGCGCCGTCTTTTCACTCAGCCCAGGCAGAAGCCTTCATGGAAATTTACTGTAAGTATATTTAGGAGTTCATGTACGAAAAAGATTTTATCGTCTCATTTATCTATAATATCTCCTATTTTTACCTTCGCACATAACAAATACAGCTCATAACATTAAGGCTATAGATTTTGAAGGGTAACATTTCTATTGCGATAGAATGGGCTTCAACAGACGACTTCCAACGATTTCGTGTCATAAATCGAACCTGATTTGTAGGGTAGTAATGGCACTGAATTCAGTTAGCATATCTGAACATTTCTGGATATTTCGCTGATTGATTCATACTATTCATATTGTTATAAGAAGAGAAATGTTATGTCAAAATAACAAAATGTTGAAAGTGTTCTATTTCGGTTACATAATAAAAGTTGTTTTAATAGGTAATGCGTACAAATATTTCCATTTAGCGTGACATCCCTTTCAGATAAGTACATACCATTTATTTAAATCAAAGGTAAAATATTTTTAGTTTGTTAATAGCTGTATGTATTAATATATTATAATAGTCGTAATGTGCAAAGCTGACACCTACTGTCGTAATAAATATTGGACCTTATTTTTTTCAATCTCAGTAGAATATCCTCGACTATAGAGACGTAATTATTCGACTCGAAGTGCCTGCTACTGATACGAATGTACACTCAAAACCATTTTCGTGTGAGAGCGAAGATTTCTAACATTCTTTGAAGTGTGTCTACAAGGACCACAGCCACAGTGTGTTTTGTGTTTTGCAGATGGCTTCGTATTTTTCAAGATTGTATTTCTCCTGGCGATATGTTCGAAGTACTTCAGCACCCTCTGATATTAAACAGTCTTGTTTTCACTTGTAGTTTATTCTGTCGAGGCGCTGGTTCGAAGAGCTGTTTAAGCGATGCGTGCTTCTCCACACCCACAAACTTATGACGTTTCGCTTAATATTATAAATAATTAAATGACGTAATACTTCTTCTTAGTAGTTCACTCGTTACAGACTGGTCGTGGTCGTGTTATGTCGTTCTCAGTCGCAGTTGCTGCTCTCGCGATCCTTCTCCGTTGATCCCTGCTGGCGACTTGACGGACACATTATGTCACGGAAGTATTTATGACCGATTTAATTAAGTCCGCCCATCGACTTGGTGATCGACCGCGCGCTCTTCCGCCCTCTACTCGTCCTTCCAAAGAATTTTAGAATTCGCAGTTGAACGACCGACGAGAGACTTTGTGTTAGCCCTTTGAGGATGGACACGTTAGTTGCATGAGCTGTCCAGCTGATTCTAAGAAGGCGTCTCCAACACCGATTTTGCGCCGATCCGGAAACCTGGACGCTGCGGTACAGAAAGATTTCAAAATTCCAGGCTAGTGGTTTCGCGTAGACGCAGAAGGCCGCTGATACATTCTTCAGATGTTCTGAAAAGTGTAGTACGAGTATCATCAGCGTATCGATATTAATCTACCCCCGATCGATATACCTTTTTTCCATTTTTCCAGCACAATTCGCATGATGTATTCAGTGTAAATGTTAAATAACAAAGGCGACAATATGCATCCCTGTCTGATTTCACATTGGGTTTAAAGGGTTCGGAGTCGTATCCATACACTCATACACATGCTGTTCCATCCTCATATATTTACCAGATGTTGAGGTACATCCATCTCAAGCAGCACCTGCCACTGTTTTGAGCAGACAACCAAATTGTCAAAGGCTTTTCGAAAATCAACAAAACATTTTTTTTTATACTACGTCTATATATCGCAAGCGTTAATAGGCTACGGTGCCTCCTCTGCTGCTTACACAGCAACTCCTTGGTAGCTTACTGGTGACCTCACTCACACGCAGGAACACAACAACCCTCTAGGGAGTTGTTATTTGACTGCGGTTCTGTGAGGTGAATGAACTTCCCCACACGGGCTGCTTTGATGCGCCCTACCTCTACTCACTGGCTTTCTCGATGATTTGACTCAAAATAAATATTTGCTCTCGAGTTCCACCACCCTTGACAAAATCCGCCTGTTCTTGAGCTATCTCTCTGCTTAGGTAAGCCTGAAGCCTGGTGTTCAATATATGCAGAAGTATTTCGCTGCTATACGAAATGCGGGAAATCAGACTGTAATTGCTGTACTTCCGGGTTAATCCCTTTTTGTTGAGAGGTATAAATAACGAATGGCCCCATTCGGATGGCCACGCTCCAGACTCCCAGATTTTGGAGCATAAGGTGTGCATTATTTGTACCTACTCCAAAATCTCCCATAGCTTTGTTGACCTCAATAGGGATCTCATTTGTACTCACTGCCTTTCCGCATTTAAGTTGTTTAATAGCGGCTCGTACTTTATCCTCTAAAATAGGTTCTTTGTCATAACATACGTATTACGACGTAATTAGCTTTCGTAAAAGAATAACCTTCTGAAGGATTGAACTATGACAATTTCGTCAGAATTATGCTATTTGTACATACAGCTACGAATAGAAAGCACCTGTTCCGTTACCTTCGCAAAATTGAAACATAAACTTTACTACGCTGCGCGTAGTAAACTTCATATGCCTACAATTTATTCCAAGTATTTTGCCGTATATGTAAATCTATGCTATACCGTACAATTTCTTGTAATGATGCACATAATGGAATATACGAGCAACAGCAGGTACTTCATTTTACAAACTGACGTTTCACGGAAAAAAAATTTTCGACAACCGCACAGTACGCGACCATTTTGATGCCAAATCAATGGCGAGCAGTTACATCTACCTTGATGCTCTCTCCTCTTCCTGTCCTATAATATTGAGTTATTTTTTATCATAATTTATTTATATGTGTATAGAACCCCATTGTTGTAGAAATTTTGGGACTTCTGATCAAAAAACTGCGGCAAGTAATGTCGACAGTCCTCTTTTGGTGTTAACCTAACGTTACCTAAAGAATCCTGAAGAGAACTTCTTCACTTTAGTCAGGCATTAGTGATCGATGAGTCTGGCTATATGGTGGATGCATTAACACTTCTCAACCATATTCTCTCAATAGTTGCTGAGTGGCTTAAGATCTGTGTCAAAAGCTCTTAATGAACGATGCTCTTTTAATCCCACCATACATCCATCCAAGCACACAAAGCTGGTTAGATTAAATTGCATGTAAATTTCACTTTCGCAAAATAACGCCTGAATCTATTAACAAATGACTATTGTTATTTTAAAATTAGTTGATTTGTTCGTTGTTCTTTTCAAAAGTGTGCTCGATGCAGTTTTGATTATCTAATATGCAACCGGAGGAATGTGAATGAGGAGGAATGTGATCTGTAATGTATAGAGATTTGGCGACAGTCGCTCCATGTAAAAAAATTAGTACCTTCGCCAATTTCTTAGGCTTAGGTAGCGGAACTCGCTAATCCTAATGCATTAGGCATTAGGAAACTTCTAAGTAAAAGAAGAGAAGTGTAGTTAGTATCCAACCGTATTAATTACAGTAAATAATATTGTGTATATTTTTCTTTCAGTTCTGCCTCGTGAAAGTCCCACCATCACTGGCTATGAACGTAAATACGAAATAGGCCAGCCACTCAATGTGAACTGCACATCCGCAAGGTCCTTTCCAGCACCAGATCTTCAATGGCATATTGACGGACGAAAGGTACATTGTAAACATACAGATAATTGACTAAATATATATAATAGAAACTTTAGAATTAGAACTAATTTCAACTTACCTCATACTGTCATAGCGTCGGCATTGCATGAGTGACACCACCTGGTGTTGCAAATGTCCATTGGCTACGGTGACTGTTCACCACCAGGCAAGCCGTATGCTTGTTTATCTCCTTAGTGGTACAAAAAAATACTGCATACGCCACAGACGCGGTTAAATAACAGTTACCATTTGGGGATTTTAAATACTTATTGTATCAGGTAAGTCACCAGAAATCTTCAACGGAGACTCTCTTTTTGGAACCAAGATTAGGATTGAATATAATTAGATATTCCTACCTAACATTGGAATAGAAATATGTTTATTCTATCATCACACACCACATATAGAGAAACAATATAGAGAAGAAAAAAATATCAGATAGGTAAGTACATTATATACTTAGTCTGGCCATAAATACTGTTACAATTAAAAATAAACAAAATAATACATTTGAATTTGGAATCTGTCATTTTTATATGATTAATAGGTACAAAGAGACCTCCTCTGTTTATGACAGAAAGAGATTTGGCCGTCCACGTAGTGTTCATACGAAAAAGGTGGTCAAAGCAGTAAGGGAAAGAATTCGAAGAAATCCTGTCCGAAAGCAAAAGATTTTATCTCGGGAGATGAAGATAGCACCTAGAATCATGTCGCGTATTTTAAAAGATGGCTTAGGACTTGCAGCCTATAAGAGCGCAAGTCCTAAGTCATCTTAAAAAACCCTAAAATCGAAACAACTACTGAAGCGGTACGCAAAGGGTGGTCACAGAAAAAATTTGTTTACGGATGAGAAAATTTTTACAATTGAGCATCATTTTAACAAACAAAATGACCATATTTATGCTCAAAGCTCTAAGGAAGCTTCCCAATTAGTCGACAGAGTGCAACGTGGGCACTGTCCGACTTCAGTGATGGTTTGGTGGGGATTAGCTATGAAGGAGTGACTGAGCCATACTTTTGTGAAAAAGGTATGAAAACATTGGCACAAGTGTATCAAGAGACCATTGTTGAGAAGGTAGTGAACCCCTTAACAACACCATGTTCAATAACCAAGAATGGTCCTTGCAGCAAGACGCGGCGCCGGGTCATAAAGCTCGGTCTACGCAGTCTTGGTTGGAAACGAACGTTTCGGACTTCAACAGAGCTGAAGACTGGCCGTCGTCTAGTCCCGATCTTAATCCGCTGGATTATGATTTATCAGTTTTGGAGAGTACGGCTTGCTCTAAACGCCATGATATTTGGAGTCCCTAAAACAATCCGTACGATTGGCAGTGAAGAATTTTCCCATGGAAAGAGTGCGTGCTTCTATTGATAACTGGCCTCAACGTTTAAAGGACTGTATGGCAGCCAATATAGACCACTTCGAATAAGCTTTTTATATTTAAAATTGTTTTTTATTTATGTATTAAACTAACACACTGTAAAAGTAATAAATGTTATTTGCAATAGAAAATTTATTGTTTCTTTTGTTTCAGTATTTATGGCAAGACTAGGTATACATATCACCACACTAACCCTAAATCATCCCACTGCAGGGATGCGGGTCTCCCTTCAACCGAAAGGGTTTAGAATATACTCCAACACGCTGCTCAACTGCGGATTGGCGAAAGTCAGTGTCTTTAAGACGCCCGAAGGCCACTGACTTAACGACCGCCATTGACTGCTATCGACATCAACCGGGACCGACGGCTTAACGTACTCTCCAAAGCACAGAGAAGCTCGAGATAGATAAACCTATCCGTAGACAGGTTGCGGTCGACGTTGCCTGCATGTTCGGATAGAATAACACGCGCAATGACACCATCGAGCTCTCAACGTATATATGCATATGCGCAGTCAGAATTCGCCTACACAGCGGGCGTTAGTGCTATGATCACTATTTTGTTATTACGCTTTGTTATTCTTATAATAGTCATTGTAACTCATTGAAGTCAAGATAGCCGTAGGTCTACTTATTCGTTGCACAAATTTGATCTCAGAAATATCCGTACTTCACTATTACAAGGATGCATCTTAAACTTAATTAAAAGTAACATAAACCTTGTAATCGCGAGACAGTGACATGTTAAAGCAAGTTAATGTACCACTGTCTCACCGCAAATATTCCTTACATTACACGGGCGTGTTTTAAACACGTCCGGAGACATACGAGCATATCTACGGCCCACCTAAAGTAAAGAGGTTACCGTAGCCAATGAACGCTTGCAATACGTTAAGTATCACTCGCGCGTTGCCACCTCTGCTGCTAAATAACTCCTTAGGAACTTACTGGTGACCTCACACGCAGGAACACAATTCCTCCTGGGAATTGTTATTTGGTAGCATTATTTTTTTCTTTTCTCAAATACACCCAGACCAAGACAAACAGAATATATGTTCACGCACACAAATGTTTGTCCTGTGCGGGAATCGAACCCGCGAGCGATAGTATCAAAGTCCGTTTTTTTTATCTTAGAGGGGGGCAAATGCGCATGTGCATCAAACAAACGTGTTCAATGATAGAACAGTCTCCAGGACTGGTCCCCTAGTACAGCAGCGTTTGATCAGTCACGTTTTCCTCATACCTACTTGTAAATTCGTTATTGAACTATTTCTCTATGTACTATGATGTGAGAAACTCTAGAAGGCGATTTAACAATTTACTAACCAGCAGCGCACTGCCAAATGCATTGATTTTGAAAGTATACTTGCTATCAAATCATGTAAGGAAAAAAAACGAAACAAAACGAAAACTAATAAAATCAGTAACACGAAATTTAGACACAACGTGACAGTAGATAGTGACGAGAAGTGCAGAGAGTGAAGGTAATATGTATATAATGAGAGATAGAGAAAAGAAAAATGAAATAATCAATTGAACGAGACATTTTTTGCTGTTGTATAGAACAAATCTCCATCGTTCTGTCTTACTGCCATATCCCTTATCCCCGTAAGGTAAAACTAAAAAGTCTGTTCCTGATGGGACACCCTTACATTGTAATAATAATATATTTCTCTCGCCCTCAGGTTACGGACAGATCATGGTTGATAGCATACGGGGCAAAGCCAGCACCACAGGGACTGTTAGTGTCCACCGTTGGATTGAGAGCGCCAGTCCAATCCAGAATGAAGTTGCGCTGCGTAGCTGCTATAGGCGCTCATCGGCGGGAACGCACCATCCTTATAGGTAAACTTAATACTTCTTAAATATATGTGTACTCAATTGATTTAATTTATCAAAAATAACAAATGTAACGTCACCATGCACAGCTAAGAGAAGTGACATGTTAGTACAGGAGGAATGCGAATGAGGAGGAATGTGATCTATTTTAACGTTCCAACAGTGTTCCTATAAGCGAATTCAAAGATTGTGTTTATAAGTGTGACATCATAAAGGTGCTAAGGGTGACAGACTAAGCGTAGAATTTAGTACTTTTTATTTGGTAGTTGCAACAATGAGTCGAAGATGATTACACTTATTCTTGTATAAAAATACCAGCGGCCATCAGCGACTTTGTAGTTTAAATAAGGTAGTAACGAACTACCCGGCTATAGATGAAGTTACTCCTGTCGCAAAACGGATTTAACTACTTTTCTATAAACCACCAACCTATGAAACTTCTGCTTCATAGATAAACGTAGCTTTAAAGATTTTGTGTTTAGTCAGTGAATGACTTTTCGCTTTTATGTCCGTTAGTACGGGCTGCTCACTCGTACCGCTTTAGATGTTAGATTGATTAAAGTTCTGCTTTGATGGTAAAGATGTTTATTTAAATATTGATATAAATGATTGTTATTGCTAATGTGGTGAGTTACACGTCTGCCGTGATGGAATACAAATCGTGAACTGATGTATAAAATTATAAAATAAATGAATAAACTAAATGTTGATGGCGCGGCAATTCGCTGATGAAGCAATATGTACGCCTGTATCGTACATGCTGCCGGGCCAGAGAGAAAACGGCAAACTAAGATGATGAAGATGATCTATACTATATGATATGATCTATGCTAATACAAGGTGATATAACAGGCGATAAACATTTAATTTGTAATCTAATTTAATTTTTAAATGAGTCCAGGTTCCCTAAAGTCAAATCTGGTGAGAATGGGTGAAGTTGCTTTGTTGACAACGCATCGCGCGGATTTTGGTCCTTTATTCACACACGCGTATTGATTTTCACTTTCACTAATAGATTTCACATTCGATTGCTCTGCTTTTATAACCCGGCACTCAACACTACCACTAACGCTTTCGATGACGTCGGTGCGAGGCACCCTCGCCGCTCGCCGTAAGCGCGCTCGGCGCACGCGCCAAGCACACGCCATTCCTGCTATCAATGCTGCGCCCAGTAATAGGTAGGTAACCACATAATGATGAATGTCGTGGTAAGAGATGCTCTCAATTTCGGGGTTCTCCCCTTTTATCTGAGTGATCTGGTCGCCGATTTGTTCTAACTTTATTCGGTCATCTTTAAAATCTGTCTCTATCTTGCTTATAGGTAAGGATAAATTAATGACGTGATTGATTGGCGGAATTTCTGTCGCCACGATGTCTGCCTGAGTGTGCATTTCGTGGAATTGCTCCTTATAAGAGTAGACAGTAAAGGTGTCGCCTTTCATAACACATTCATGTCCGAGACTAATAATGCCGGCATTGTTTACTCGTTCTATAGTAACTTGATGGCCGCATATGAGCCGCACGGTACATTGTTCACAACAAAAATATATGTAAGCGTTTTTATTGCTCAGCTGTTGCCATATGTTCGTACACACCTCCCTTTTATATTTACATTGTTCATCGTACTGATCTTTGCGATAAAAATTGTTGTCCGATTTCTTTTGATAAATTGGTGACGTAAGCGGACACAATCGTGTGTCGTCATCATACGGTACACATGAATGATATTCGTTTTCAGACATGCGTATATAAGTATCTCTTTGAATATTGATAGCTAGGTGGTCTGCGATCGGAGTAATAGTGATCATATTATTATCGATTTTTTGAGGAATCGGTATCGTCGCGTAAACTTCGTAGCTGTCTCTGCTGACGAGAGGAATTTTGATTTCAAAGATTAAGTAATCCTCGGTGACTCGAGCCTTAACCTTGAGCAGATGATATATTTTAATTAGGTCTGTTTGTATGTTGCTGATAGGTAATGCCAGTTCCTTGGACAGTTGGCCGGAAATGATACTTAGCTCCTCTCTCAATTGATTAGGTGTGATGAGATGTATATCAAATCTTCCATGATATATATCAGCGATGGTATCAAGTAGACTATTTTGAATGTTTTTCAAGTGAGCTATTAAGCCGTTTGCTATAATTGCTGCCATAGTAAACTCGTTGATGTCTGCTTCTCTTTGAAGTTCTTCCTTCAGTGTGTTTGTCGCGGACTGGAGTCTGTTTAGATGTTGATTAAATACCTTATACTGTTTTTCCATGTTATCTTCGACTCGTTTTAAAAGATTGTACTGAGCTTCTACTACTGACGTTTGATTACTCCATAGAGAGGCGATATGCTTTTGATTTGCTCGGATTAATTCAATGTCGTTTTGATATTGATCAGCGAAGCTCTGATCTAAGATGCCAAACAGACTATTCGCTACGTAGCCTATACCGTTGATCAGCCCTCGACGCAAACGTGTATGCGCGCCAAACCGCTGACCAAGCAACATGTCGTTATAATGTTGCAATTCGGCGTAGTTGTGACGTAGTTGGAGAAGTATGATATTGCATTGAGTTGTTCCTTTAGCTCTTGAACAAATATCGTCCAGATGGGTGATATATTTCGTGTATAGATCTGTACTTTGCCAGTACGGTGCCATATCGTAGTATACAATCAGGTTCCAGTGATCGCGAACCAAGTACATGTTAGAAATTTTGTCAAAATAGAGGGTTTGATTAGCCTTTAAACTTGCTATGTTATATGGAGACATGGCGTTGACTGATGAAACTAGCATGCTCAATAGCATAATCGTCATAGTATATAAGTTAAGCGGTCGCCTACGTTTTCTTATAGGGCGCTGCTCGATTTCTGTAGATGATTCGTCGTGGATGTCGCTATTGGTATTATTTTTCTGCTGATCGTGGTTTGCTTCGTCGCTTCTCAGAAGTGGTGATAACCTTGTAATTGGTCTTTTGATATTCCCATTTTTCGTTTTCACGGTGACTACTCTGACGAGGCCGTCTGCGCCGGGATGGACGTCCACGACCTTGCCCATAGCCCACTTCCCTGCGGGTAGATTGGTGTCATGTATGAGCACTACATCATCTACTTTCATATTTGCTTGCTGCTTTTGCCACTTGCTTCTAGTATTTAATTGGGTTAAATACTCTGCAATCCATCTCTTCCATATATCTCCGAAGATTTTTTGAGTGAGTTGCCACCTAGTGCGTTGATCTCGTTCGGTTTCTATGATGTTCAAAACCGGACCACTAGCTAAGAAGTGCGATGGAGTAAGGTACTCCAGGTCTTCCGAATCTTCCGTTAATGCGCAAAGGGGTCTGGAGTTCAGGCATGCTTCCAGTTGCGTCAGGAGAGTGGAGAACTCCTCATATGTTAGTTTTTGTTCTCCAATAACGCGTTTGAGGTGATACTTGAGGCTTTTCACTGCAGCCTCCCAGAGCCCTCCAGCACTAGCCCAGGTTGGTGCTATAAAGTGCCACTCAATATTCATCATGCTGATTTCCGATAAAAAGTCTTCGTTGATAATTGCTGATAGATCGAGAAATTCCTTTTGTAGGATGTTATTTGCTCCGACAAAGTTAGATCCGTTATCACTATAGATGTGTCTCGGTGTACCTCGCCTTGCTGACATTCGACGAAGTGCGGCGAGAAATGCTGACGATGTAAGGTCGGACACTAATTCGAGATGAACTGCCTTAGTCACCATACAAACAAAGACAGCTACATATCCCTTTGTGCTTTTAACTCCACGGCCTTTGCTTGATTTTACGTTTACGAACCCGGTGTAGTCAACGCCAGTTTTGAAAAACATCGTGTCGGTGACGTCACTCTTGCTTCCGGAAGTACACCCATTGCTTGATGTAAGTAAGTTGGATTATGTCTCCTACACTTGATACAGGTAAGTAACCGCTTTTTTACTGCTCTGTTTCCACCTAGGATCCAATACTGCTGACGTAGGAGTGCTAGAGTAACTCTCGCGCCGCCGTGAAAGGTAAGTTTGTGTGCGTGATCAATTAATAAGTCTGTTATATGACTGCTATGGGGTATAATGATGGGGTGTATCATATTCTGGCTGATATTCGCATTTTTTAATCTGCCGCCAACCCTCAGAAGTCCATCCTTGTCTAAAAAGGGATTTAGAGGCAGTAATTTGCTCTTGGAGTGAACTTGCTTGTTGTTTTTTATCTCATCAATCTCCTTTGCAAATTCAATTTGCTGTAAGTACTTAACTATAAACCCTTTTGTCCGTCTCAGCTCATTTATAGTTAGGTACGGACAAGTACAGCGGTCGCGGGACCCGGCGCGTAATATCCATGCGAGTATTCGTGTTACACGTGCCCAGCTGCTATTTGATTTTATGAGGCGATCAATGATGTCATCACTTGAGTATGACGTCGTGATAGCGACGTTTGCTTGTTTAAATTGCTGAGTTATTTTCAGTTCTTCGTTTGTGTTGAAGATCGGAGGTGGTTTATGATCCATAGACGATGCTAGCCAAGAGGGCCCATTCCACCATAATGGATGATGTTTTAGTTGTTCTGCTGACACGCCGCGGCTTGCACAATCAGCTGGATTTTCGGCCGATTTTACGTAGCGCCAATGTGTCGCCGGAATTATTTTAACGATTTTGCTGACGCGGTTGGCTACGAAAGAGCGCCAACGATTCGCGTCGCCTTGTAACCAACCTAATACCGCGGTTGAGTCACACCAGCCGTAGGTAGTAATATTATGATCTTTCATACATGTATGTACTTTCTCCATAAGCTTAGTCAACAAAAGCGCTCCACTCAATTCTAGCCGAGGCAATGATACATTTTTCTTTGGTGAAACAAGACGAGCTTTTGCTGCAACTAATATTATGGACGAATGCTGATCTTTTTTGTTGATCTTGCAGTATATAACGCAAGAATATGCCTTGATAGAGGCGTCGCAGAACCCGTGAAGGGTGATGTCTTCGCCCTCCCCGGTTTCTAACCACCTTGGGACTTGAATATTGTTGATGTTTTTCAAGTCGGCTTTGATTTTGTTCCACTCCGTGTTTATATTATCCGGGAGTTTGTGATCCCATCCTAATTCGTCGTGAAGCCAAACGGTTTGAAACAAAATTTTAAGTTTCGTGGACACCGGTGAAAGCCAGCCGAGGGGATCAAATATCTTTGATATATCCGACAATAATTCCCTCTTTGTTGAGTGCTTCGCCGATGTATCGATTTTCAGCTCGAATTCAAACTGATCACTCTGAGGCGACCAGCGTAACCCTAACGTCTTCGTTGATTGTTGATGCTTAAAATCGAATGCTTTTTGATTTTGTTGTGCTGTACTCATATCTTCTAGCAGCTCTAGCTTGTTAGAAGACCACTTGCGAAGATTAAATCCTCCTAATTTGAGCAGAGCTATTAAATCAGATTGCAGCTGCTGCTGCCACTAAGGAGGTCGTCCATGTAGAACTGTTCTTCTAAGACCTTAGCAGCGGGGCTCTTGGGGAACTTATGACCCTCGTCGCTTGCTAGTTGCTTGAGTGTCATCATGGCTAAGAACGGCGCCGCTTTTGTGCCATAAGTAACGGTTGCTAGTTGATATTCCCTTAAAGTCTCCATAGGAAAATTTCTCCATATGATTTTCTGTAAATGCTGATCTCTGCTATCGAGAAGAATTTGTCGAAACATCTTCTCGATATCTGCTGTAAGTGCATACTGATATGTTCGCCATTGTAATATTAATTGTAATAAATCTTGCTGGAGGTTTGGGCCACAGTACATGACGTCATTTAGACTGTACCCGCTCGATGTTTTCGATGATGCATTAAAAACTACTCGTAATGCGGTCGTAGTGGAGTCGGGTTTTTGTATAGGATGGTGTGGCAAATAATTGCTAGGTAATAGTTTTCCATCGGAAATGCGCATGTGACCTAATTCAATATATTCGGTTATGAATGATTTATAATTATCCGCAACACTAGAATGGTTTTGAAATTTCTTTTCCAATTGATAAAATTGTGCCACAGCTTTCTTTTTGGAATCCCCCAATTTTTCTTCAGCGTTCTTATGTAAAGGTAACCTCACGACATATCTGCCCTGTTCATTTCGTGTTGTTGATGTTTGGTAATGCTGCAAACATTGTAATTCTTCTTCCGACGTGCTAGAGCTTTCTTCAATATCTTCGATACTCCAAAACCTCTGAAGGTCTGCTACATTATTCATGATGACGTTGCACTGGAAGGACTTTAATTTACCACATAAGAACCAACCCAAACGGGATTGCTGGGCTATAGGAAGTGACTCGTCTTCTTTTATAATGCCACTCATGATGATAGAAGAATATACATCAGCGCCTAATAGTACATCAATGGGGCGACTGATGTGAAAGTCAGGGTCGGCCAACTGAATAGATTCCAAAAATTGCCATGACGGTTTTGGAAATGAGTAGTTCGGTAGATTGTTTACAAGATTCCGCATAATAAAAACGTCAGTTGTAAAGGTATAGTCGCTGTTAGTAGATTGACATGTTATATTTATTACGCCTTTACAATTGTTACTCTTTGATCCGACGCCGAATATCGTACCCTTGCAACGCTGGCGTGGTAAACCTAAGATTTGAGCTCCATTTTCCGTAATAAGTGATGTTTGCGACCCTTGATCGATCAGGGCCCTCAACACGTGATATGATCCATCCGCCTTTTGTATCTTGATTTGAGCTGTTGCTAATAAGACTTCTGCTAAACTTGATGATGAGTCACGTGTCACATGAGTCACGTGTTTCCGAGATTCTGTTTCGGAGGTTGTGGGCTTTACGAACGCCTGATGGAGTAAAGTATTGTGACGACTCTCGCATTCACGACATCTTTTTTCTGAAAAACATGCGACCCCATTATGGTTGTACAAACAATTTATGCATAGTTTCAATTTCGCAACCATATTTTTCCGTTCAATCGGTTGTAACTTGAGAAAATCGCTGCATGCAAATAATTTATGAATTTGATTGCACATCGGACATATAGGTTTTATTACTGATTGCGTAAATGACCTACTTGACATGTTATTTTTATTGTTGCTGAATGATTTAAATGATGGAAGTTTTTTATAACTTGATGATGATGGTTCTTGATGCGGGGTAACAGGTTTTGACGGCTCCTGTTTACGTTTCGATGCTTCCAGAGAGGTAAATTTGTTTTCCAAAAATCCTAAGAAATCATTCAAGGTTGGTAGGTCCCTAGGATTTTCTAATGATTGTATATACTCGTTGTGAGTCTCGGCGTCTAACTTCTGTGCCAAGATATGAACAATTAGTGGGTCCCAGGTTGATATGTCGACGTTCAAGTTTTTGATGGCATATAAACATTCTTTCGTTGTATCGTGCATTTTCTTGATATGTGACGCTAACTGATGCTGAATGTTTGGTAGACTCATAAGAATATTGACATGTGAAGAAAATATTAATTTGATGTTGTTGTACCTGTGGTTTAAGATTTCCCAACAAGTCTGATAGTTTTCCGACGTGATATGTAAATGCTGGACTAATTTTTCCGCTTCTCCTCTCAGTTTGCTCTTTAAGAATTGCATTTTTTGTGCATCTGATAAAGACCGATTACTGTGAATAGACTCGTTAAAGAGGTCCTTAAATGAAATCCAGTTATAGTAGTTGCCCAGGAAACAAGGAATATCCAGCTGTGGGGTGGACCTTTCCCGATGTCGGACCGACCCTATTTTGATATTGAGATCCTTTTTCGTTGAATTGAAGAGAGTTTCGTATTTTAAAAAGGTTTGCTCATATTCTGAATTCGCTACAACTGTTTCGCTGTCGATTTCCCAATGTAATGAATCTATAACAGACCACCTAGACTGAATATTTTTTAGAGTATCTTCGATTTCCCACTTCTCGGTTAGTTGGTTAAGATCAATGCTAGAAATAGTATGATGAAATGCTCTAAAATTACTGTTTTGCTTACGCCACATATTCTCTATCTTACTGTTCGTACTCTTTTCTGCGGTTGTAGGAAACGAAGTAGAGGGAGGTGAAAGATTTTGTTTATCTCGTGCGCTAGGTGTTGGAGGCTGGTTCTCCTGGACCGGAAATTGAAAGCTAGCGGGCTTTATAACTAATGGCGACTTAGGTTTTTCTTCCTGAGTCAAAGATTTCTGTATATAGGTTTTTGCGTCATCATAATATTTAAATGCTTTTTGATAATAATCAGCTGTAAAATACTCGAGAGTTTTATCCTCCGAGGTTGCTAATATTTTATGATTGTTTTCAAACTCGGTCCAATAGTTATCCAAGGTGGACAACTTTCTTTTAATAGCATCCGGAGTTTTCCTATCCTTACCATCTTTTTTAAAATTACTGAGTAGAGTTTTGATTGCTTCTAGGATTTGAATTTGATTTGCAACAAAATCTTCCATATTGTCCTCTTCGCAAATTTTATGCAAAGCGAAAAAAAAGGAAAGATCTTACTTGATTGCTGTGTGCGGCTTAACTGCTGTGTCAAGTCGCTGCTTGTGGTCTGACTGCTGTGTCAAACTGCTACTGGAACCGATGAAGGCTGCTGTTCACCAATTCAGAACACCAAACTGCTGCTGTTTTGACACTATAGGTTGCTGTCCTGATTTGACGGTATCACTTACTAACTCGCGAACAAGAGTCCCGATTGCTTACAAAACGATCACTTGCGATATTTTCTAATAATCCCGTCTTTCAGTAGACTCGAAGGACCATAAAGATGTACGGGCTGCTCACTCGTACCGCTTTAGATGTTAGATAGATTAAAGTTTTGCTTTGATGGTAAAGATGTTTATTTAAATATTGATATAAATGATTATTATTGCTAATGTGGTGAGTTACACATCTGCCGTGATGGAATACAAATCGTGAACTGATGTATAAAATTATAAAATAAATGAATAAACTAAATGTTGATGGCGCGGCAATTCGCTGATGAAGCAATATGTACGCCTGTATCGTACAATGATTATAAAAGCAAAAGCAAATATATATGTATATTCCGACTGTCATCTATTTTTGAGATGTCAAGTACAAAGTAGATATTATATCTACTGATATGACAGAAACGGTCGCTCTATTTGTATGTATTAAAATAGGTAGTTCAAAAGACATTTCAAACTTACATGACAGTTCGAATATACATACATATTCAGATTAAATTATTTCAGACGGGACACAGATCTTTATAATGGGTCCCAAGTTTTCCATATCATTTCAATTTAGAAGGGAGATATTATATTAACATGGTATTTAATTGAGACACAAACACAACCAAAACGAACGCCAGAATTACCGTTGATGATGTACAGTAAGAACAAATGAAAAAGTTCGAATATTTTAGACAAACTTCTAGCAGGGATGGAACACCGCTGATGTTGAGACGAGACGAGAGAGTGCAGAGAATAGTGTTAATAAGCATTGCGATAACTTCTTGGCAATAAGAGCGCGATGTATCACTCTGCTGATCCTTTCGCTAATGTATGAAGGGAGAGGTAGGTTTGGCAGAGAGGGCATGAAATTAGAATAAACGCAGTCGAGATGCGAAGGATGCACAAAATCATCGGCGTAATACTTGTGAACTGAATTCACAATGTAGATGTGAGCAAGAGAGCATTTTAAATAGAGTACCTATCGGTATTAATATAAGAAGAGGCATAGTCCGTAGATATAGAAAGAATGCAAGAGGAATGATCATGATCAAATAATTCGTGTGTTACCAGATAGTCGTGTGTATTAAAAGAGCTATGAGCTATTGCTATGTTAAAGAAGCGAGTAAAGTGTGTACATACCGAGTCATGTGGCGCTCGTTTAACTCTGCCCACTTCGTAATGTAGGTACTTAACGAAAGTTTAAAAAATAAGTAGATAAATAGATATTACACGATCAAATGTACATCAGATGTAACAGTTGCACCGTCAAAATCATCAGTATTTCCACAACTATACCATGTCTCTCCGTATGATGCCGCCTTGAGGACTTATTAATAGTATTAATACAGTCCTGCATAGGTTTCTATTACAATAATAGATACTTTTTTGATGGAACCTAGTTTTGAAATCAATTTC
Source organism: Pyralis farinalis (assembly GCA_947507595.1). Classification (NCBI taxonomy): domain Eukaryota; kingdom Metazoa; phylum Arthropoda; class Insecta; order Lepidoptera; family Pyralidae; genus Pyralis; species Pyralis farinalis. The sequence continues at coordinate 22,871,455 of OX382270.1, forward strand.
TTTTTGTTCACAGAAACTAACTCATCGAGCTGCTTCAATAGCTTCAGAATGACGTTTATTATTCTCACAAGCATCTGTAACATCGCATTTCATAAGATATCGTGATATAATTTTAGATGATTTTATCTGTAAATGTAAATAAATACATTTTCATGACTGTTTCATTGCTATTGCCTTGTCTAGGTAGTAAAACCTAAAATTTGTTGGAGTAACAATTTAATTATAAATACCTACTAAAATATCCGGACAAATTACACAACGTTAGCTAGTCCCAAACAAGCAAAGCTTCTACCACTATGGATAATAGATAATACCTATAGGCAAGTAGGTACATCTATTTTTTTGGTGTGTGTAACATCTTTCCTCTCGCTTTCCTGCAATCTGTGGGAGTGATTTTATGAAAAGGAATGGAAGCGGTGTAACAGGAAACGCACGCTATTTGATTTAATCAATGAGCGCGCTCGATTGTAGTTAGCCGTGTGACGGTGCCAACCGTAAATAGATAAAGATATAGGTAAATAAGTTATCAGCGTATAGGATATGAGATAGCGATACTATACATAACTTCGTAATCTATATGCTATACGTAAAAAGTATTACCACTAAGTAAGTACCACTTACTTGTTTTTTAGCCTTAATAATGGGGTAAAACGACATAGGTAATCACGATCAAAGTTAGTGGTAGGTAAACAAAATCTAGGTATGCAAATGATATAAAAATATAAAGTTTCTAAACATACGAATTTGAAAAAAAATGGTGGCTGTCACGGGATGCCCGTCTGATTTGAAAAATCTTAGTGAATTTCTATCAATTTTTTGTTAATTAAAATCAAAAACTATCTGATTGATATAGTAAACAGCTCATGCGGAGAAGCAACAGTGTCTAGTATGCGCACGCACGCACACAAGGTAGTCTAGAGTGGTGGCGTAGAGGGATCATGACGGCATGAGAGAGCGTCATGCCATTTGCCGTCACGCATACGGTTCGATTTTACTGCCAAGGCGCGCCAATAGATGTTTCACGTCAAAATATTCCACTATTATTTAGAACAAACCTTCACAATGCCCATACGTTAAAAATACAACATTAGAAAAATAATAAATAAAAGCGAAATTAATTCAAGTATATTTTTACATAACATCAGTGTTGTTTTGTTAGCACAGTGTATTCATGATTTTTTTTTCGGACAAATTACACAGCGCCATCTAGCTCCAAAGTAAGCGAAGCTTGTGTTATGGGTACTAGACAACTGATAAACATACGTAAATACATTTTTTTTTTTGTAATTACATACTTATTATACATAGAAAATACCCAGACCAAGACAAACAGACATGTTCATGCACACAAATGTTTGTCCTGTGTGGGAATCGAACCCACGAGCGTTGGTGTCAAAGTAGCGTAACAGCGCGTTTCACCACTGCGCCACCGAGCTCGTCATTCATGTTACAATATAATACGATACTAGCTATATGAGTGAGTTTATACGCGTGGGGCAAACGCTCCAACCAGATTACCCGTTTGACAGTTCATATCGTATGTTTAATGCTGTTAAAAATAACAACAGTTTCCAAGGTTGTCGCTACTATGATTATTTTAGCTATTATTAGTCTTAAAACCAAAGTAATATTTGTTGCCACACCCATCCTTAAAGTATCGTATTTAGAAGAACATGGTAGATCCTGTGGAGCCTGTGGAGGTCTGAAATAACGAATTACATTAATAAGCTAATAGTAGGTGCCTGGGCGACCGAGCTTTGCTCGGCATTTTTAGAAGAAAACAAATTTTTCCTAGAATTCAGACTTAGGTAAGATAAAAGTTTTGGCCTTACGTAAAGATTCCGCATAAGACTCTTTCCTAGGAACTAGAGGCTTATCCTTGCTGGGTTCTTGCAAGTTAGTGATGTTGATGTCGTTAGGAGCAATATTTTATGTTACAAGTGTCTATAGGCTATGGTAACTGCTTCACTTGAGGCGGGCCTTATTGATATTGGTAACCGAAGTAACGACGTTCATTTTTAGGATTCCGTACCCAAAGGGTAAAACGGACCCCTATTACTGAGGCTCCGCTGTCCGTCCGTCCGTCCGTCCGTCCGTCTGTCACCAGGCTGTATCTCATGAACCGTGATAGTTAGACAGTTGAAATTTTCACAGATGATGCATTTCTGTTGCCGCTATAACAACAAATACTAAAAAATAGAATAAAATAAATATTTAAGGGGGCTCCCATACAACAAACGTGATTTTTTTTGCCGTTTTTATAGATAATGGTACGGAACCCTTCGTGCGCGAGTCCGACTCGCACTTGGCCGATTTTTAATTCTTTTAGCTTCCAATTTATGGTTGTGGTAATTAAAAATATGTTAAAATATATATTTAAAAACAACATTATTTTTAATTAAACTTGAGCAATACATCCAGTATTGCATGTTTATTTAAGAATATTTTGATTTTCTTTACTTGAAAGCAAGTACTTTCAAAATATATATACTATAAATATACATTCAAATGTTTTCATCAGATCAGAGAGTAGCCAGTATGTTTAGTCTATTTATCAATCATATATAATTAAGCCTTCGGAGGTGAAATTGAAGTAGGTGTAAATGAAGTTTCGCAAGGAATGTTTTCTTCGGAAATTCGTGCAAAATTTTCTTGAGTTTCTTGAGTTCCTGTGCTTTAGAATTGTACAGAAGTCTACCATAACATCGTTGTTAATTAGACCGCAACGAAAGTGAAAGTCATTTCGACGCACGATGTATATATGAACACATTCTTTTTCCCATACCAATACCCATCTATCAATTCTTAAATTTTGAAATGTACCCTACAGCAAATATGCCATTTAGTACGATTGTTTTTAAAGTGTTATATTTCGTAATTTTAAAATTTCAATGTTATTCATCTTACATTATAGTGAATGGGTGAACGCGCTTCGCTCGGCATTTTTTGTTTTATATACGTCAGAAAATGGGATGAAATACTCCATACACTGACGTAGAACTCCAACTATGGCATTGGCAGGTCGTCGGATGATCAGAAAAGAAACAAGTTTGCCGCCACAAATAATATGCAAAGAAATGTCGCATCTCATCCCAATCTGCTGACTTGTATCGCCATAACCGCCGGGTTCCCGATTATATAGGGCTAGTATCAGGTGGGAGGTATGACGAAACAGACTTCACCTGACAGTGGTCGGAACTTCCCAACGGGGCTGATACAGTATCCAAATATCTGTCTGGATCTGATGTCAGCAGAATGTCCAGCCAATTGGCAGTGTGGCCGTCGATATCCAGTACCCGGAATTGGTTGATCGATAAGCTCAGTTAGGTCGAGGGATAGCGCAAATTTGCGTGCCTCACGACCAGCGCCATCAGTGTACTGATATAGGAATAGTCACTCCTCGTGGTGGGCTTTGAAATCCCCCAGTAACACCGAGTTCAGCCGTAGAGTACCATTCTTGAGCCTTGTCTGCAGTAGCGCTAAGATAGTCGAACAACCGGGTTAGCTAGAATGGAACCTGCCACTCGTAGGTATGATTTGAGAAACGTGTAATATCTTACAGCGAAGCGATTGAATTACAAAATATGAACTTGTACGCAAAACAGGTATTTTATATTCTTTCGATATCATTAAGATGTCTCAGTCTTTATCTAAATAGACTACATGGAACATAGATAAATACTCGAACTCAAATAACATATTGTAACTTTTTGAATATATTTAATCGCTTATTTGACAAAATACATTTACAATAATTTTAAATATACGAAATTCTGTTATTCTGAGACGCCATTAAAACTAAAATTACACAATAAAGTATAAAAAGCAATTTTTTTTTATACTGTTTCAATTACGTAACAAATTATGTTTCACAATTCTAACGAATACATTTTACTGCAAATTTGTATCACGATGAATAAATCACTTCGATTAAGATATAAGCAACTCTTATTTACCTATAAATCTTATAAATATACAATATATTTTGCGTGCATTATAAGCAATTTAATTTCACATTATTTTGAAATCTTTCAACATTTACACACAACTAATAATAATTAGAGGAATAAATCTATTAAGCATGAATTTATTTCATTATATGTCAATTTTGATAATTTAATGAAGTAGGTACAGATAATAAATTTCTATTGCAAGCGATTTGATTTAACCTGATGTGTGTGCTTCCGCCACCGAAGCAGGTTAGATCAAATCGCATGTATATTTGACTTTCACAATATAACGCCTGAATTTATAAACTATTTAAAATTTCTATTGTGTGTGTTGTATATAAATAGCATGGACATACGAGTAGAAGAGAACGTGGCGCAATACCACTAAGCATTAGATGTTCTTAGCAAGTTCTGAACGTGAACACAGAGGGAGTGGTTTTATTTAGCCCGTCGACGGCGTTGAGGAACATTCCAACTATTTGTTCTCAATGAGAAACTTTTGAACTTTTTTTAATATATTCGAATAATGTACGTTTTTGTTCCCCTTCGCACGCTCTGTTGTATTGCTAAATGCCGTTGTTGCTCTTAACACGAATTATTTATATACATGGCATAAAAATAATACGTACGCTTAGTGTGTTATATTTGAATAAATTTTTGAATCATTTATAAGCTTAGATAGCTTACTGTGATAGATTTTATTGTATGGAAAATATATAACAGAGCAAAGATACCCATCAATGTTAATGTTAAATAATATGATTGCGCCAGATTAATCGTTAGGTAAAACATCAATCTCTTACCTCCGAATGCTATTCAGAGTGTTCCTATTCTATAGATTCATTGGTTTCACAGGCTAACACAATATTTACCATATCTACTAAAAAGAGATAGTGATATTCCTATTTTCTGTTGTGTTCATCTTATAACATGCACTAATATGAATGACAGTGAACAAACTGGCATACATGCTCTTTCGGACAAGTGTAATTCGGTAATTTCGCCCCGCTGCACCTTTGGTTGCACACTTTCGCTCTCTCTCTCTCTCTCTCTCTCTCTCTCTCTCTCTCTCTGACAGTAAGTAATGTGCATACCTACTCCAAGGATTTAATTAGTAGGCATTGTAATAAACTGAACAACATGTGAAGACTTTTTTAGAAACATGAACTACAAACCGGATTTCAGCAGATAACTTTAAGTGTAAGTTTTTACAAACATTATGCTACTACAACATTTACTATGTTTTGTATATCATGTTTTCGAAAGATTCGCTAAAGGTGCTGCTCAAATTTTAATACAAAATATTGTAATTATCTCAATAAAAACTTACACTTGAGTTCAATATATCAAGGTCTATTTACCGGCGTTTAAATGACATTTTAAATAACTAAAACATAGTAAATGTACAAAATATTTGTTTCAGCACTTATACTAAGTTTCTACTTTTAGCGGACACAAAATGACAACAATATTAGTACAGACATAATGCAATATCAGTTAACACCAATATGACATTTTACATTTAAAAAAAAATATTTCAAAAGATATTGAGTCACCAACCTGACATTTACGCAGTAAGCATGCATTGTTGACTATTTTAATTGAATATTGTAAGTCAAAGATACATGACTTTTGAGTGCCTGTTCAAACTTGAATAGTAGTACCCATAATTACATTTTTATCAAGACTACGAAATGAATAACTGATTGGAATTCCCATACAAAAAAGTTTCCAGAATCTTTAAAGAATATTACGTGACCATCGAAAACACCATCAACAGTCAACATAAGAAAATTACTTCAAATCAAAATTATTCCAAAATGTATATTGCCAACCTTGTAAAAACTTTCTTGGAGCCCAATAAGTAGAAAAGAGCAGGGAGTTCATTTCACAATATGACCCTGCAAAAACTACTTCACGCCGTTATTGAAGAACCTTAAGAAAACCAGCAGGGAATTATTTTTATAACCTGAGGGATACAAAAATCCCCTCAGGACCCTCACTCAGAAGTGCCTGCCCAAAAATTGACTTATGTGTCACCAAGTCTAGACACCAATTGAACTACATATATAATTATGTATCAAAGTAATCCTACCATAAAAGGCAAATTGGTGTATACTACAAAAATTTAAGTAGACCAACATTTTAAAAGCGATAACAATGTAGTTTATACCTAACACAAATAAAGGTTGAAGTGAATTTTTTTCATTGCTATAAAAATATAAAAAGTAATCGAACTAGTACCTTGAATGATATAAAGCACCACAACTAGCGCCTCTATTGAAATTAAGATTACAATCCTTCAATTTGTCCCAATTATAATAATTGAACATTACATACTTTTTATAATTAAAGAAACTTCGTTCAGATTTTTTTATTCCACTGGTCTGCTTAACGTTAGGGAGTAAAACTCGGGTGTCACCAACCCTTCTGTTCAATGGGGGCGCTGGCTGTGATGTTACGATGTGATCGCCTTATTGAACCGTATCGAGCCAACGATTCTTAACATTGACAAAAGATAAAAGGAAATCAGCCTGCTTAACAAAATGTGGTTGTATTTGTATCTTTACAATTTACAATACTGTACGTTTTTAATATTTATACAAAACGAATACCCATTTTCGTTAATATATTAGTAAATAGGTTACGTCCATGATTCAGTTAGTGTGGAATTTGAAAAATTACTTCACTTGAATCTATCTCCATATTAAATTTCATGTAATTCGGTCAAAATGTTTAGCTGTGTAATATGCACAAATTTGTTTTGCATTTACATGTTCCAGTTTGGATAGTTGCTTTTATGGAAAAGGTTTCAGTTTTACAATGTAAGTCACACTTACATCTATTCAAATAATTCATTGAACATGGACTATTCTGTTACTAGTGCTCTATCGTATCACTTTCAAAACATGTAGTGCATAACAATGATAGTCTTATCAGCTTATTTGAATACTGAGACCAGAGTAGTGATGTAAACATTGCAAAGTTACTAGTGAGAGGTTAAAAAAAATCTTCCATCTGTAACATGAGTACTGTGCAGTGCGTACTTAAATCAACGTTAATAAGACAGTATTTGCAAATTAATTGAACAACTTGAATATAAAATAGAATGGACAACAAGGATTAGATTCATAGCTTAGCCTTCCTGACCGAAATCATCCATGAACTTCCTTAATTTAGTCATATCTTCATCATTAACAGTAGGCTTGGATGTTGCCAATGAACGTAACATATCAGACATGGTGACGGGAGGTTCACCAAGTTTATTTCCTGGTATATCCATCCATGTCATCTCCATTGCTCCAGGATCACCTGGAGAACATGGAGCCAAGAGATCATCTACAATGACATCAGGATTTGTTGGGCATCGACCAGTTATCTTTTTAAAGTGCGTAGCTGACTGCACCTTACGTACAGGCTGCATCAGTGCTTCACGGACGAGAATACTGATATCAGCACCAGAGTACCCTTCAGTTTTAGTTGCCAGAACTTTCAAATCTTGTTCTGTTAGTTGATGGTATGTATTGCCCATGTGCAACTTAAACATGTCCAATCGAGCATGTTCCTCTGGCAAAGCAATATAAATACGCTTCTCGAATCTCCTTCTGATAGCAGCATCAAGAACCCAAGGAATATTTGTAGCTCCTAAAACAAGGATCCCGTCCATATCATTACCAACACCCTGCATTTGAACCAGAAATTCAGTTTTGATTCTTCGAGCAGCTTCTGATTCATTTTCCGAACGGGATGAACACAAGGAGTCTATTTCGTCAATAAAAATGATACTCGGCTTATGGGCTCGGGCAAGCTCAAACAAGTTTTTAACCAATTTTTCAGATTCACCAAGCCATTTCGAAACGAGGTTAGATGATGACACTGAGAAGAATGTAGAGTTATTTGCTTCTGTGGCAACAGCTTTTGCCAAGTACGACTTACCAGTACCAGGTGGTCCAAAAAGGAGAATGCCCTTCCATGGTATTCTTTTGCCCGTGAAAAGATGAGGAAATTTAATTGGGAGAATGACAGCTTCTTTTAATGCTTCTTTAGCGCCTTCGAGCCCAGCAACGTCACTCCATTTGACATGAGGTTTTTCAACAACAATTGCTTCTGACAACTGTCCTTGAAGTTTCTTTTTTTCGGGGTTATCAGAGTCAGTGTCGCTGTCACTTTTTTTGTCATCACTTTTTGAGTTCCCTTCACCGTCCTTAATTGGCTTTTTCTTTTTATCTTTTTTAAGATATTCTTTTAATTTCTCAGCCCTGTCTAAGTACTGAAGACATTTTGCTCGAATACTTTCCTTGGCTCTCTCACCCTGCGCTTCGTACTTGACGGCGTGCAAGAAATACTCAACTCCATGCTCATACAATCTTAATGCTTCTTCATAATTTTTATTTTTATCTTCCTCTGTAGCTTTTGTAACAAGATCTATTGCTTTTTGTAAAGTGTTTGACGATGACATTTTGCCAGTTCAGTTACAAGTTGACCTGCAAAATGACAAAATAAAAACTATATTTATCAATCAAAATATTTATTGTAAAGACCCCAAATAGACAAAGAATATATTTATTTCGGGTTTGTACAAGAAGCATGCCCATCACGACCCTGCCAATCCAGCGGATTGTAATTCTGCACCAAAATGAATGTGCAAGTCAAGGTGGGGCCCGCCACTTTCACGCAGAGGCGAGTCTAGGAGACCTAAATGCCTTACAGGCAACTCGTATACTCGTACAAAGAAGATGAACGAGCTGATAGATATAATTAGAGAGATGTCTAGATGTTTTATGCGTGACGGACAGACACTAGGCGAAAGAGAAGTAGCAATCATGATCTTTCTGGTGGTATAATGGCCCTGTAAACTAGGATGAACTTAGATGACCATTCAAGCGCGGACGTATTGCAGGTAGCCTCTGACATAAGAGATTACGTTTTAGTATGTCCAAGACTTCTCTGGTATAGAATGAAGTTGAGGATCACGCGAGTTATTTGTGTGTGAATGTAAGTGAGAAATGGGTGTGCCATGGATGGGTTTTTTTGGGCCAAGCGAAACAGTTACTACAGTTGTTCTTGGTCCAAAGGGGATGATAGAGTCAATGATGCAGATAAGCTAATTTTAGACATATGTAAAGGACGAGATCTCCTTGCATCGAGCTCGTTATTCAATCACAAGGATATTCATATAGAACAACTCTGAAATTCTATAATGAATACAAGAACCTGCAGAGATCTTATTCCTATTGTTATCTCGTTTACTAATTCTTTAGGATTGCCGGGGTCTGCTACCTAAGCCTAAGGATTGGGCGATCTTTCCCTTTCGGAGATCTTGATAGGGCAGAAATCGAAATACTGGAAGATGACAATATGTATGCATATATTCACGCCAGACAACCCCTTGCGGGGTAGAAGCAGAGATCCGAGCGCCATACGAAGCGGTCCTTACACAGTAAGCGGAATATATATGTACAGCTAAGAGCAGATCACGCTTAACACTCGAAATACGATTGTAACTCTTATCACGAACGACATAAGAACGGTATAAAGGCCGAAAGTGTAAAGCTTAAGCTGCACTTCGCTGTACGTCTAATCAGTGAAAGACTTGCTGACGCAAGCCTTTGTAACTGTAGTTTATAACGATAGTTTGAAAATGCTGAAGAGAAAAGTGTGGTTGGATTATGCATCATCCTTGCTCTGAGAAATAGCATGAGAAAATATTTTTGAGAAATGTATGATTATGTCCAGGACTGACACTGTGAATGACTAACTAACCAGTGCAGTGCAACCTCACTTACTCGCAGGAACACAACGGCCCTCCAGGAAGTTATTATTATGCTGTGGTTTACTATGAAACAAAGGTACTTCCCCAGACGAGCCGCTTTGATACGTCATACCTCTCTTAAAAACACCCAGACGCAGTCAAAAAGAAATGTACATATATACACATACATGCACACAAATGATTGTACCTGTCAAAGTAAAGTTACTACTCCACCACCAAGCTCGTCAAAATCGCTATTACTGCACTATGGTATTCTGGAAAGTGTATGTATTTCCCAATTAAATAATCTAATACTGTGTTCTACTGTTCTTAAACTATACTAAAATATGTAAGTATAAGAAGAATGTATAAAAAAATATTTTTCAACTAGATTGGCCTTGAAATAGAAATAGAATAAAAATGAAGTGGAACTCCTAATTTTAGAGTACAAGTTAGACATTGTTCTTATTTCTGAAACACATTGTACAAAAAAAACCAGTATCCAGTTCAAAAATTACAAATGCTGCGGTCATGCTGGAACAGTAGTGATAGTTAAGAACTCAAACACCACCAGTTAGATAATAGAGTATAAGACCATATACAAGCATCCACTGTTGCAGATGAAGACAATACTGGTTATATTAACTTCACAGCAATGTACTGTCCTCCAAAACATCGAATTAGCGATGCTATGTTCTCAGAGTTTTTTGCAACCCTTGGATGCTGCTTCATTGTAGGAGGTGACTGGAACTCTAAGCATACTATTTGGGGTTCCAGACTAATTACCACCAGAGGCAGACAGCTGAAGCACAGTATAAAGGAAAATAATCTAACCACTATTTCCACTTCTGAACAGACATACTGGCCAACGGACCAAAAGAAAATCCCAGACCTAGATTTTTTTCATAATGAAAGGACAGAGGAAACACTATGTCAAACCTGAATCTTGTTACGATAGCTCGTCAGATCATTCACCGGTGTCATTAAATATAATTTCCATGGTAATTGAAAGTGGAAAACCAGATGTACTATGCAATAGCCGTACTGACTGGCAGTCTTTTGAGGAATTCATAGAAAAGCAAATAAAGCCCGAAAGTTACCCTGAAGACCCCGGATGACATAGAGAATGCAGCTAAATATATAACAACACTAATACAGGAAGCTTGTCGGGTAAACATACCAGAAATTGCAAGCAAAAATGTAAGTACAAACTACCCACTGGAGATAAAAGCAGCAATCCTCGAGAAACACAGATTGCGTCGGAGATGGCAACAATCAAGGCGGAGGATAAGACCACTTTGAATAAGGCGATCACGCAGCTGAAGATGTTACATGATTGCGTCAAACCGCTCTACAAGCACAATTGGAGTCAAAGTCTACAACTGCATCAACAGACTACTCACTGTCGAAGTTTACAAAAAATTATAACAGACCACAAGTTGCCAAACCTCCACTAAGAGTCGAACATGCATGAGCTAAAACAGCTCAACAAAAAGCAGACCCCTTTGCCCTATATCTTGAAAAAGTATTTTGTCCCAATGAAGCAATCGACAATGAGTTCGAGAAACAAGTTAACAAAATCTTAAACCAAGATTATCAAATGTCTCTTCCTCCAGCCCGAACAACTCGTAAAGTTTGGAAAACCATCAAATCCCTAAAGGTGGAAAAGGCAACGAGGTGACCTTATTCAGACCAACCAGCTTGCTGTCAATTCTGTCTAAGGTATTTGAAAAAGATTACTACTTAGAATCGTAGCTATCTTAGAAGAACACAACTTCATTCCACATCACCAATTTGGATTGCGACAACAACACACAACCATTGAACAGGTCCATAGAGTTTGCGAAAAGATAAGAGAAACATTGGAAAACAAAGATCCTCAGTATTTCTAGATGCACAACAAGCCTTCGACAGAGTTGGGCACAAGGGCGTCCTTTGTAAGATTAAGACTAGCCTTCGACATAGCTACTATGAGGTATTCAAGTCATATATTGAACAACGCCTGTTCCAAGTCAAAAAAGGGACGACTTCTAAATTTCATAAAATAGAAGCTGGTGTCCCGCAGGGATCAGTGCTGGGACCGGTGTTATATACCATTTTTATATCTGACCTTGTAACAGATAGTGTTACCACTGCTATTCGCTGACGATACAGCCATTTTGGCAAGTAATAAGAATCCCATAGAAGCGACGCAACATTACAGGGTGGGCTAGATAAAATCATACAATAGCTACACAAGTGGAGGATAAAAGTGAGTGAATCCAAATCCGTACATGTTACATTTACATTGCAGAAAAGCAATTGTGCTCCAGTCCAGAATGTTGGTGTTAAAACAAGAAAAGGCGAGCAAGCGTGGCGTCTTGATCCTCTCTGTCTAACTAGTTAGGGACCTAGCATGAAGACAAATTTTGTTACATCTCGGCTACAGATCTGAAGTGAAGAACACATCTGCCACTAACCTAATCGACTACCAAAGGAAGCCCAATGGTATTGGAAAAATTGTTACAACATGACTGAAAAGATATATTAACGCAACGAGACCCCCGTGACTTGATCAAGCCATGCGCGTTATGGCAAACAGTATATAACGAGCCGCGACGGGTTAAACATCCCAAAATGCGTGAGAGAATTAACATTTAGTCTATTTGAAATTAGATTAAAGTAATGGCTAAAAGACCAATGTTTTTATTCCATTAATGAATTTTAATCACCTAAAACATATATTAATTAATTGGATAAATTTGTCATTTTTGGCACAATATCAAATGTTTTATGACATAGTCATTAAGTATGTAATTAATGAAAATTGTGGTTATTGCATCAAATTTGTAATTATTGTGTAGTATTCTTCTTAGTGTTACCCCCATTTCTTTATCCATCAGGACGGACAGGGTGCAGTTGCCTAAGCGTAAGGATAAATAGCACAAGAATTTAAATGGAGTGACCACTTACAACCCAGAGGGAAAACTAGATCTTTCTCGAGAAAGGTCACATGTCATTCGAAATATAATTTCTTGGATGTGCAGGTTTCCGTGGAACATTTTCTTTCACCATAAAGCCAGAGATAATTACCAATATGTATATAAATCCAAAAACACAAATTTAGTGGTACATGTCAGGAATCAAATCGGGGACCTGTTAGTCAATATGGTGGTTCTTTATCCACTGAGCTATCACTACTTTGTAATTATTGTGTAGTAAATATATTAAATGTACCAATATTTACACATTATATAGGTAGTTGAAACTGACATCAAATAAGACCAGAATGTAACCACATTTTGTGCAAATAAATTATTATATTCTATGATTATTAGGTATTATAGACAGTTTAGGAATGACTTTACATTATTTGGCTTAAAGTTATGGAACAAGGTGGGTGGCAAAGAGGGCGGAAAAGGGTTCCCGATTCCATACTTCTGCCAAGCGAAAAAAAGAACTCAGAGAAAAAAAGAATATTGAAAACTAGGTTATATCCTAAAACATTCTCAATGTGTAGTGTTTTTTTATACAACATCGGGAGGCATACAAGTATAGTTGTAAAGCAACGGTTAACAACGGATATTTATCCAAAGTAGACGTTAATAACGTATAAAAAACGGTTGAAGCCCGGTTGTTTATCCGACTGCGAGCTAAAAAAGAGATTACGTTATTACAGTTTTGTTCCATAATTTATATCATAATTCAATTCCGTTGTACTGTATTTTGATATATCTCGTAAGTTTAGCCAGCGTTTGCAATGTACGCGCACAAAAAAATATTTTTTACAACATCACATTAAAATCTTTGAAATTCTCGTCTTATCTCTACTATAATATGAATGTAGCTGTTATACATATAAATCTCCCTATTGAATTACTCTGCCTATTGATAAAAACCCCTTTATAATCCGTTGCGTAGTTTAAAAAATCTAAAAGCGTACAGGCGGCGTTGAGCAACTTTGTTTTATACTATGTAGAGATAATTGTAATTATTAAAATACGAAACTTGGTAATAATTATTATTGCACAGGGTCGTTGTGTGTGCAATAGTTGCCACTTGTTGCCACTTCGTGCATCATGTCATGCATGCTCATGCATACCGTGCGCGGGTGAGATGGGTATACGTATACCTAGTTTTTACTTCAATAATAAATTGAAGTGATTATTTCAAAATAAAGGGACTTTTACTTACACTGAAGTATCTCATGAAAATTACTTCTATCTATCTATAACTTCACACGAAATCCCTTGCGGGGTAGGCAGAGAGAACCGAGCGCCACGTGACTCGATCCTTACATATTTCACTCGCTTCTTTAACATTCATTGCTCTTCTCATGCACGCTCGCCGGTTTCTAGGGCTCCTGACATCACCTTCTGATAGAACACGACCAATTTGGTCATGGTAGGTAAGTCTTGGCCTTCCCCGGCTCCTACATCCTTCCACTTTTGCATTGTATATCTGCTTCATTCTTTCATCTTGCATTCTTTCTGCATGCCCGAACCATCGGAGCATGCCTCTTCTTATTTTAACACCGACGCTCTCTTTCAGACCAACTCTATTTCTAACATCATCATTGTGAATACGGTCTACAAGCCTTACGCCACAAATTTTGCGCAGCGCTCGCATTTCAACCGCGTTTATTCTACTTTCATGCTCTTTCTGCCATACCCAGCTCTCGCTTCCATAAGTTAGCGTTGGGACCAACACTGCATTGTGTATAGCGAGTTGTGCCTTCTGGCTCAGGTTTTTACTGCCAAGAAGTTTTCCCAACGCTCCATTCACACTATTCCCAGCACTCACTCGTCTTTCCACATCTGCGGTGTACCTTCCATCCCTGCTGAAAGATATACAAACTCATCCACTTATTCCAACACTTCATCGTCAATCGTAATCCTTACATTAGTTCTGGATTCTTCTCTTTCAAATACCATTATCTTTGTTTTCTTCGCATTCATCAAAATTACTTTACATATAAATTATCTATAATTAATTTATTCAAAAAGAAAACGATTAAGTACCTACATAATATTGGCCTATTCTATCAATTAGCTAGGAGGAAAAACTGATACCATTTAAAAAAACATGTTATTACCCGTTTCAAGCCATTTACAACCGTTGACAACGGTTAAAAACAAAAACAACCGTTTTCAACTGCTCGGTTGAAATTGTTAACAACCAGCTTTGCATCTATACATACAAGCATACGGCCCACCGGATGTAAAGCAGTTACCGTAACCTATAAACTCTTGCAATACATTATCACTTGTGCGATGCCACCTCTGCTACTAACACAGCAACTCCATAGGAGCTTACTGGTGACCTCACTCACATGCAGGAACACAACAACCCTCTAGGGAGTTGTTATTTGTCTGCGGTTTTCTGTGAGGTGGAAGTACATCCTCAGACGGGCTGCTATGATGCGCCCTACCTCTCTTAAAAACACCCAGACCAAGACAAACAGTCATGTTCATGCACACAAATGTTTGTCCTGTGTGGGAATCAAACCAATGAGCGTTGGTGTCAATGTAACATAACAGCGCGTTTCGCCACTGCGCCACCGACCTCATTCAAGCCCGTCAGTATGCAGGAGTGATTTCATTGCTTCACTTGCTAGGCTCTTGATGGCCACATTTTAAGAGCCGCTTTTCCGCCAAGAAATGTATGGGAAAACGTATATAACGGGGTCTCACAGGTTAAAACTAACCCTACACAGCAAAGATACTTTATGCAAATTATATAATTATTTATCTATCTATATCTTCATACTGAGTCCGTTATGGAGTAAGAAGAGATAACAGAATGCCAGTAATAGTATTTTAAAAATGTCACACATTCACTAATTATCAAATATTACGTCAAATTGAATTGTAGAAAGTTAACATAATAAAAGCACATCATTAACCCTCACTTTAAAAAATTCTAAAAGTATTCAAACAATAAGTTTTTTAAACCCAAAAACGCCGAAACTCGATGACAAATAATACAAAAAATAAGTCAGTATTACTGCCTTCAGATATTACAAATTAAAAAATGAATGATGGGTGGGGTGTAAATTACCTAAAAGCTGCAACACTTCATTCTAAGGGATGTAAATTATTAACTTAAAATGTAATACGAAACTATTAACTCGTCCCTCTTAAATTTTCATTGATTGGCATTTGTCGTAAGCGAATTTTTATAATGAAGGATAAATGACTCACAATGTCATACCAACAAAGCTGTGTGATTTTTACCAAAAATAGTCATAACAGCGTGTTATAGCACGTTAAATTAGACTATAATCGCTATTACGTGCAAGATTAATATTAGAGACGACGTGAAATTAGTTTTTTCATTATTGACAATCAGCATAGTCCATTACGTACTGCTAACGAGTAACAACAGCAGCTACTATTTTTATCGTATATGTTTTATACATTATAATATGTATCATACTTACAATTGACAATATGTAACAAATTTTCTCGTTATTTGATTCACGTACCAAATTGAAAATCTAAAGAAATACTAAGAAACATGAAAAAAGAGTTTATTTTACACTCAATTGAATATGGTTGTCATGTATTCTGGTTTGGTTTGTCAAATTGTCATTATTTGTCATCCAAACGAATTCTTCACCGTTTACTTAAATAAGTTATGGCAGCACATCATCACTACAAAAGAAATAAAATGAAGAAACATTTTTTTTAATAATGTACCACTGCTCTTGGCGATGCACGGTGGAACGAAACCGGCCGCTAATAGACTTAGCATATTTCAAAAAAAAGTTATTTTTTTGGTTTGATCTATCAATTATAAGAAAATTTTACTATGGCGGCATTTCAGATAACTTAGTATTTTCGGAGTATAGACGTAATAAAAAAGTCAAACGGAATCTCGCTAAGAAACAACTGAAGCACCACAATGGCGGCATGTAAATATGTGCGAGTGTCAAGTGGGTTGCCAGATGGAAGAAAATTTCCCATTTCTTTAACTAGAAAGAAATAAAAAACTATATGATTCGTTACTGTCTTCGGAACTCGAATTTTATAGACCGTTGATTTGTAACTTGTGTTGTTTAAAATAGGTATTGATGAAAATAAATTAAGCACATGAAATTACATATTTCTTTTATTATGTAGGACAAACAGATGCATACTTATTTGAAATAAAAAATGCCCAAACAAATACACCAATATTAATGACCAGACGAGGCTCTGGCGAAAGAGAGGTAGGCACGTTAGCCTGACTGGGGAAGTACCTCCACCTCACAGAAGACGGCAGCCACTCCTCACACTCCTCGAAATGTATACTGTATATTACACTGGATCTAGACGGAATCCAGCCGCTTACTTTTCTGGACTCTCTTATGATTTGTACCCAATCATTCTTCCATACATCGTTTGACGATGGAAATCTAAGAAATATTAAAGGTATGAATAATAGTTGTTCAGTAAAAGAATCATAGGATGTAAGTTTATGTGTCTGTTTAAACAAAATTAGGTATCTGAATCAAGTAAGAATTACAAGAGAACAAAAGAAAAATGATCTCCCACATTTACGCTAATTTGGAAATGTGAGTTATGGCAACACCGGTCGATGTATTGTTTAGAAAAAAATATTTAAGTGAAAACGATTAGTTAATCAGAAAAATTACTTGCTTACCTATGAAAAGTAATCCCTTAGCTTTTTTAATTATACCACTATGGTTCCGACTGCTCTTCACTACGCACGACTTATTTGTCTTATTTTTTTTCGACAAGGTTATCACGCGGCGAGGTGTCGGTGCGTAATGGCAGGCGGTAGACTTACTATGGTGTGAAAGTGTGCGTGTCGGCTCGTACGTATAGCGACTGACTTACTATGGCGGTGCTTCAGTGTTTAGTTCGGAAGACAGTGTCTGTTGTTTTTATTACGTCTATGTTTCGGAGTTATTAATTTCCAAATTTATTTTTGTATGGAGCAAAACATAAAAATATGAAAATCTCTGAATTCTCAAATTTTCTCAAAGAATTGACTTCACGTATGTATGTATGTACCTCGATTTTTCTCGATTTGGTCGCAATTGTAATTTTTTGTTCTGTATTCCACACCACCCTAGAGGTTAAGAACTAGGCGCGTTTTTTTTCCTGTAGTGGTATCCCCTTTAGGCCTATCCACTAAGTCATGACTATGCCCTAAAAAAATTGATAAATATACATAAAATAATAATGATAATAAAAAGTTAAAAAGTAATAATTAAAATAAGGTCGCAAAAACTGCTAATCAGTTTTAATTTAATCACTCAAGTCAAGAGTATCCACGCATACGAATGCGAAATTTTCCTGTTCGTCATCATCAAATGCCTGTTCAATAATTAATAAACTTTGTGCTTCTTTTGTCAAAGTTTTATGTTTTCTGCAGAGTTTATGGCGTTTTGTAGATATTAACGGATCAGAGCTGGTCAATAAATTGTTTAAAATATCTTCATTTCTAGCTTTTATGCTGCATTTCCTTGAATTGTGTTGGCGGTACCTGCGGAAGTCTTTATTTCTGACTTCGGCAGCTTCTTCAGATAGCTGTCCAATTGGTATTAGACCAAAACTTTCAATTATAGCGATTTAGTGAACACTTAAAGGCATATAATACCAGCTATATAAGTCCAAATAGAGTTTCATGGTGTCTTGAGCATATTCGTGAAATTTCACTGTGTCAATATTATAGCCCGATGAAATAGCATCTAAAATGGTTGCAAACCGCCTAATTAGATCCTCACTGATACCAGTTATCTCAGCAGTCATGTTTGGATTTGCAAAAAATCTTCTAGCGGTATTTCCATCATTAGTAGTGCCGTGACTTTGTTTGACTATATCAATCAAAAGCCCCATTCTAGTTTTAAAAGCGTCTTGTATATCTTTCTTTATGGTCTCCATAATGCACCTGTTGTCTCCCTTCACAGTCCATGTCCTAATGGTTAATCTGCAAGCTATGTGCAGAATGCATTCCATCATTCGTATCCAAATGTGCAATGATGATAATCCGTATCTACATAGATCTGCATCACCCGGTTTTGACGTAATTAGGGGTAAATTATTCATTTCAGTTGGAGTGGCTTTACAAATATCGCATCTTTGAGATGAAGTGTCACATAAAATTGATATTGCTTTTCCATCTATCATAGTCATTAATAAAGAGTGCGAAATCTTTATTTCTCCAACTTCTGTCTTTACTAAATTAGCAATCTCTTCCTCAATTGCACTTTTTTCCCGTAATATACCTTGTTTTCTTTCACAAATTCGAAAAAGATTGGACGACACCAGTATGATGAATTTGGTGAATCATTTTGCCAGATAACTTGTTCGCCGCAAACCAATTTGATTGGAACTAAACTTCCCATGAATACGCTTGAATCATCAAGTTGACTTTCTAAAGATTCGTCGTCTGTTTGGAATTTTTGCTTGTAATTGGCTTGATTAGAAGCACCATCGAATCCCCACTTACTGATGAGTGTTAATTCTTTACAATCACTATCGATGTCGAGTAACGTCATTATTCTTATTATCGTTATATCCAGTAGAGCTTGTAACTTTAATTTCACAGAGGTTTCTGTCACTGTGATAGCGTCTTTTGGTGGATAGCATTCCTGTTTCGCGTGTTGCACTTGATAATAAGATGGAAATATATTGCTAGCTTTTTCTATAACACTTTTTCTTAAAGTATTGTATTGCCACTTGGTCAGCTTAAGTGATAAGAATAACCCCAAAGCCTCATCCGGAGAGTACGCAGGTGTTTTTTCTTCAACAGATATGCACTCTTTTACTTTTTTTACATCTTGTGGATTCTTAAGTAAATGTTCCCGTATTTCAGCAATTTATTCATTGCCATCTGCTTTTAACTGCGCACAATAAGCATATTTTATTTCATCCGCAGACAAATGAAAGTTTTCAGCACGTCTTTTTTTCTGTTTAGGTGCTAATTCACAAAATGGCTTTCTCGGGCTTTGTTCGGTAGAGATACCGATAGAAACTTTTTCAGGTGTCACAAACTGAGTTGATGTACTGGGTACTGAGTGATCTTCATTATTACCTAATAAACATGTGATAAAGTCTGGCCATATGATATTTGCTTGTAACCATCCACTATTTTTAGTTTTGAATACATCCTCTTTACTATGAGCGTTTTGCCATCTTCTATTTAAATTATAACAATATTGTGCGCAAAACCATTGTAGGGTCTTTTTGTGTTCATCACTTAACTCGACTAAAAGTCTGGACCTTATTTCGCTGTATAAGTTATTATTATTTTTAATACTACCACTGGTTTTCAGAATAACGAAGAGATCAAGGTTTGTCACTAAATCATGTAACATTTTCACAAACGTATTACTAACAAATAAATAATGAACTAATAACACAACAATACTAGAACAATGACAAACAATAGTAATAATGAACAATAGTAGATTAGTAGGAGTAGTGCGTCTATTATGGTGGTTAATAGAACACTGAAGTGGGTTGTAAATTGGAATGCAACGGTACACTGTCGATGCACCAATCACGTTACGACAAGTCATGACTTGTTGTTACCGGGCGCGCTTATCACTTGTTTCCCGTAAATAAGTGTCAAAACAAATGACATCATAGGGTGGTAAAAACATCGAACACTAATTTTAAATTTTTAAGGAAATATTTAAAAGTTGATTTTGCTGATAAAGTAGATATTAAGTACAGTTATATTTCGTCAAAATCTGCCAAATATATATTTTTTTGTTATTTAAATGCTTCAGTCACAGTTTTGTATAAATTATTTTCCGCTTCAGTTCATTTATATACTCTCTTATCCTTTTTTATGGTTTATAAACAAAAAAATTATGATTTTTTCATGCAAAATTGAAATGGCTATATCTCCGAAACTACGAGTTTAATTTAAAAAAGTCAAAGAATAAAATAAAAACGTTTTAAATATATGCCTAGATACCAAAAATCAAATTTCAGCCCTTAAGTCCCAACTTTGCAATCTCAGCCCACTGTGCGACTCAGCGCTAAGAGTTTTAGAACTAAAATAAATGTTGATAGCTCCAAAATATTTTCCTCTGTTTGTGAACCGACTGTCTATCTTTTATTTTTTCTTATTAGTCATTAACAGAAAACATATATACAGACAAGCTACTAAAAGAATAAAACCTGCTTAAAGAGAGAGGCATAATCCAGGGATTCCCAAAGTGTGCGCCGCGGCGCCCTGGTGCGTCGTAGGGAGTATAGAGGGGCGCCGTGAGACGTTCTTGTTTACTATTGTCTGCACATGAAATTTAGGTATTCGCACCTACTACACAATTCAATCGAATCAAACAAGAAAAATATATGTGGGTTCAATATATCATAAACTATTTAATCCATTAACCAATTTTTTCTTAGTAAGTATGTAAGTTTATATTTCTGAAACGTAAATGACCAAATCGTTTATGGCAAAACTGCAACACATTAGTTTTATTACGAGTAGGTAGGTGACATGAAATTACAAACTGCTCAATTATAGAAATATTTCAATTGGTATAATGAATATAGATTACTATACTACCGTAGCCTATTATTTGCACTGCAAAGTGATTAAATTTATGAATAATAATTTTAGCTTTAGAAAATTCAAAAAATTTAATAGTGTATACTAGAAATAAAACTACTATTTTCGATAATGACGAGTTTTCTCAAGTCCGGTACAAAATTTATATTTTTTTTTGTAAAAAGATTTCACTTGCTTTCACGCGCTTTCAATGTGAGGTCGTTCTTAACAAAAGTAAAACAAATTTTTTTTTATTAATTGTTAAATGGCCTAATTTTTTTATACCACTTTTTTTAATATTTTTTTTTAATATTCTCACCCCCGAAATGATATTTTTCATGTCCAACATAAGTGCAAAATATTAATACTCCCTGTCCTGCTGTCCATTACCTGATTTTCCACTTTCTGACTACCGTCCAGTTCGTCTCTGGTATTCTCGCTTTCCCTATCCTCTGCTAGGTCCTTGATCTCCACTTCGTTATGTTTGCCTATGGGACAGACTCACTATCTATCTATAACTTCAGGCCAAATCCCTTACGGGGTAGGCAGAGAAAATCGAGCGCCACACGTCTTGGTCCTTACACACCTCACTCGGTTATTTAACATAGCTCGTCTCATACACGCTTGCAGATTTCTAGGGATCCTGACATTACCTTTTAATAAGGCACGATCAATTTGGTCATGGCAGGTAAGCCTTAACCACAGTAGACTTATAAGCTAAAGCAGTAACGTAACTCAGGCGTGTCCTTGAAAAGTATACCTATGGCTGAGCAAAGCCGGCGTCTGTAGATTTTTATTTGTACCTATATTTAGTTTAGGATTAAAACATATGTTAATTGAATGATTATTTATTTATTAGTTACATTATAAGTTAGTAATAGAAAAATATTTGCGTCTATTGCGACAAGTTCTAAATGCCCTGTTGTTGAATTTTATCATATAAAAAATTCTCATGCATATGAAGAGTTTAATTAAATACAATTTTGGGAAACAGGTCAACGGTAGTGGCGACAGGTTTATAACTTTGATTTCTTTGAAAATTGACGCTAATATTTTGCAAATTATGTGTTCCCTTTTGAACGTCGATTGCAGTTTTTCCTCCATTTTTTCAACGTAATTCACAAAATTATCGGGAGGTACGACCAGGATATTTGAACACGTATTTTTGCTGTAATCTTTATATCGAAGGTATCGAGTGTCAGCCCTGAAATTATGGATTGTCTGGTTTGGCGTCGGCTTAATATATGATTTAAAAATATACCAGTTCTTGTGAATTTCACGAATTTCGCCACATTTTAATAAACAAATTGTTTTTTTTTTTTCGGAATCACGTCGGATGGCAAACAAGCATACGACTCGCCTGATGAAAAGCGATCGGTCGAGCTATCGCGGTGCCCTACCTCTCTTAGGCCAGAGCCGCGTTTGCTAAGCTGCAGGGTGCACCACGTGAAGTGTGGTTGGCTTGGCTCTAAAGGTGACATTGAGCCACTTCCACTTCAAACATTTTGTACACATCTTTGAACTTTTTAGGACAAAATATGAATTACGTATAACTTTAAAATAATGTATGTATGTAAATATTTATTACATGTTTTAGTCGAACTCCAACATAAATGAATGATGTCATTTGTACTGAAAAGACAATCAAGAAAGCGAATTAAAAAAAATGTGGTAGACTAATAAAAAGTAATTTATATTTTACCTTACAACATCAGCAGGAAGTTGAAAAAATAAGTCCTACGTGGACTGCGTAGCACGGATCAGTGCACCGGCAATTCCATCTCTAGGCAACACGTCCGATAGTTCCTTTCGCACAATTCTGTCAGTTACTTTCTCAAGACCTGAGACCAAAACCGCAGAAAAACTTCTGGTCAATGATCTGGCTATGGCTTCTCTACGATATTGCGGTGTGAGAAAACTTGAAATGTAATCCTCTTCCATTTCGGAAACCTCTCTGTGCCCCCTATAGCACTCCATCGGATTTCACTCTCACTCTCTTAATTATTTTCTCAATTCTTTCAATTATCTTCCCATATACTTTTGCTGTTTAACTGATCGAAGTGAGAACTGGCGCAGGTCCATACGGATTGGAGGATCTCTTGCCTTTATACAAGGGTACAATGACTGCGCGTCTCCAGTGCAGTAAGTAAGTGCAACCTAGTTTGATCATCTCGGCTGCAATCATATCAATTCCTGCTGACTTTCCATTTTTCGAGCTTCGTATTGGCCTTTCGATCTCATCTATAATTACGCCTTTATCGAACGCCGACAACGTGGAGTAAGCATCAGACTCACTCTCCGTCCAAGGTACCTATAGTTATACATGCCCTTAAAATATTCATTCCAGCGTTTTAACACTTTGAGTGTTTGCAAGAATGACACCTTTAGACTAAAGCTTTGGTTTCATTTTTGCATCAACGGTATATTCCTTTCTTCTTCTTTTTCATACTTTCAGTTAGGGGCAAAGATGATACATATTCCAGTCACGTTTTCCTCTTTCTTGCTATGGAGGATTCAATCTCCGCATCCTTTTACGCATCCACATGCTTCTTTTGCAGTATCAACCATACTTTCTTTCAAAACTTTCCAGCAATGGATGATCTGAGTCGGAAAGGCATGTTTTTCGCAAACTAGTCGTAGGTCCATAATTCGCTCTTTATCGTTTCATGATCTTCGAAATGGATCCGCACTCACCAGTACTACTCTAGTTGGGCTATCGCTCATTTCTTGAAAAGGTCAACAAGCCGGCTTACCACCGGCTGTGGTCCGTTTCAAGAGTGGGACGTCAAAATCGATATTTTAGTCACTATTTAATACATATAGAGGAATACAATATTTGCATCAATGCGATGTTTATGCAAACAAATATTGGAATGTGATAAAACGATGTCTCACCCCTGTCATATACCAGTGCCATGACAGAAACTGCGCTTCTGCTTTAAAAAAAAACTTTTAAATGATTTTTATTGACAATATGATAAACAGAAAGTCGTTTTACTAGGCGGATATTTTACGTCAAACTCGAATTTGAATGACGGGGTAACTGCCATGTATCATCCCGTGGTGCGGTAGCTCAATGTCGGAAATCTCAATTACCCAGCGAGATATCCTCGGTTCCGTATTTACTTTACCATCGTACAGGCTGTCCGAGGATTTGTGCAAAAATATTAATGATATGTTGTCAATCGATGGCATTCATTGTAATGCAGACGACAGCACCGGGGACACTTATTATACAGGCCGTGCTAACATCCCCTTTCCTTGTGAAAGAAAGCCGCGATAAACTTAAGTCTGAAACCGGATATTCATATGCGGTCTTTTGACGGAGGCGCCAGCTAGGATTTTGTAATTCAGTGCAAAGACGAGCTGTGAGGGTTGTCGATGATCTTCAACTCCCACACGGCATGAGCCATTGATTTAAACGAGATTTTACCTCCCGTTGCGTGTTCTACCGATTGTGTAATGAGTTGTGTTCAGAGTAGTTGTTCGACATGAAGCTAACAGACTCATTTTACAATTACATTGCTTGCCGATGGCTGTTTATTCATCCTCATATACTGGAGCCGCAATAGTCGCATACAGTGCAATTCCAGAAAAGTTTTCTACCGAGAACTTTTTGAGTTGTAGAAGTAACTCCCTGCAGAGATTATCCCAGGGGACAAAAGCGTAAGATTTTTTTTGGGGCATGAAGAGGTTTTTACAGGATCAGCAACGCAAGAGTGACACTCCCAGTGTTGCAAATGTGCATAGGCTACGGTAACGACTTAACACCAGGCAAGCTGTACGCTTATTTGCCTTCTTAGTGGTATATAAAATACAGTAAAGATTCCGTTTATTTAAAATTCTTTTCCAAAATTAGCCAAATATCGAGTTATACTCAACATTCTATGTTTGACGACATTCTATGTTTTAATCATAATATAAGATTGCCATAAAATATTCAAACTGAACAAGTACAAAGCTTAAGCTCTAACTCAGTAGGTGATAGCAGGTTTGAACATAATGTCAATGGTCCACATAATCAAATGTTTTTGTAAGATCATAGAAAACCTCAATTGCAACCTGTAATTCACCTTAAGTATACAAAAAAAAGGTAGCATTGGTTAAACATAGCCTTAAATAATGCCTTTACCTTTTCATCTGTTGTTTATCACCTGCTGCCAAATCGTATTATGAATTTTGAAATATTATGAAAAGCTTCATTGGGTCTATTTAAATAGTTTTGAGGAACGTTTTACCTAATGGTAATAAAATCCATATGGCTCTGTAAACTCGCTCTTGTGTGTTTAAAAAAATTGTTTTTTTTTATTGACACAACCACAAAAATTTTGTTATTTATCCAATGTAACACAAATTTTGTAGGTAAACTTAAATACGCATAAACTGATTTTAAAACTCTTTAATTAATTTGCCCAACCGTACATTTTCATTGAATTGCTAAGCGGCATATTGTAAGGGGTATTGGTGAAGAAGGTGAAGAATCAGTAATATGTTAGGATACTGTAGAACTGCCGTTGTCACCCTGTGTGATAAAAACATCAAAACAAATTTATTCAAAAATAAAATAGTTATAGCAATGGTCTCCATTTAATTAATTTCTAATTAACATCCTTAATTATACAATAAAAACATTTACGAAAAAAATTAACAAAAGAAGTTCCTTAACCACATTTCAGCTTGTTAGGCTTTACATTTATTGATAAATTACTTAGCTATTAATGAATATTAATTGCGATCAAATTTGCCTAATACCTTTTGTACTGACTCTGTGAGTTCAATAGGATCGCTATTCATATTTCATACAATTATTAGAAATTAAAGCAGCAAGAAGTCGCGTGTCTCTGAATGCAGCACCTAGTAATACCACACCACCCCTGAAATTGAGAAAATATAGTGTCATTTAAGTATGAGAAAAACTGATATGATAGTTAAGATATTGCAGGATCGATACCTTTAATAAAATAATAAAGGTTTTGGAGTCAAGTGGAAACAATCCTCTTTAGACTCAAAGGCGACGGTCCTGGGCCCTGTTTCATAAAGATTATAATTGTCAGGGACAGGTGACAGGCGACAATTGTACGTTTCATAAAACATTTGGTCTGACATATTTGTAATCGAAAAAGTCGACATATTTGTCAAATTATTGCGACAATTCGACAATTTAGCGTTTTATAAAAAATTTACAATGTGACAATGAAAATTCGATAAATTGTCGAGGATTTTCTGACAATTGTCGTTTCATCATCTCAGCCTGCACTAGTCCACTGCTGAACATAGGCCTCCCCTTTAGAGCGCCACTCGTCTCGATCCTGTGCCACCTGCATCCATCGACTCCCTGCAAACCTCTTGAGGTCGTCGCTCCATCTAATGTGGGGACGTCCCACACTGCGTGTACCAGTACAGGGACGCCATTCGAGTGCCTTTCTTCCCCAGCGGTAGTCGCTTCTACGAACTGTATGGCCAGCCCACTGCCACTTCAGCTTGCCTATCCTGTGGGCTATGTCTATTACCTTAGTTCTACTGCGGATATCCTCATTTCTGATTCTATCACGCAGCGAAACCCCGAGTATAGCTCTTTCCATAGTACGCTGAACGACCTTGAGCTTGCCCATGCCGCCCGCAGTGAAGGGTCACGTCTCAGTTCCGTATTCCGTAAACACAGGGCTCCGCGGGCTACTGCTCTACCACGACAATACGCCACCGCCGCCTGTCTAACTCCTAGGTTACCCTCCTTACAGCCCTTTTTTTTTTTTTTTTTTTTTCTGTGACGCGGGGAAAAATGCGTTACGCACACCACCGGTGCCTGGGTGGCCTCCGGTGGTAGTGTGGGACTCCCCGTCGGCTGTCCGACGGTATACCCACTAAACAACCCCGCGAAATGCCATCGGCCGCGTTGGTGTGGTGCCCCGGATCTGTCAGCAACAGGGCACCACTACGACTGGCCAGCCCCTCAAAAGGGGCCGGACTTCTTCTCTCTAGGGGCCATCCCGGCAAATTGGGACAGCCCCTCCGGCGGCGGGACCATTATGGGGCCAGGTTCCCATCCTGACCCCTAGTCCCACAGGTTAGGGAGGCGGCAGTAGGTGCGCATAGCGCCTACGCCGCACTCCCGTCCGCCGTCTCCGGAGCGGGACAGCCTCCGGATCGTCCTCCCTGTCCCGCTCCGAGGCCTCCTTCTGGGACATGACCGTCTCACAGAAGGAGGCCATCGCCTGCCAGGCTTTGTCACTCCCGAGCATGGAGCGGACCACGCTCGGGAGCGAGAGGTCCGCGCTTCCTAGCGCGGACACCAGATCGCGGCGCTGCCGAGACCACTTGGGACACCGCTCCAGAGTGTGCTGAGCGGTGTCCTCGGCCGCGCCACAATCGTGGCAGCCCGCCGTCACCTCCCGCCTCGCGACCCGGTGCAGGTACTCACCGAAGCACCCATGTCCAGTGAGCACCTGCACCATGCGGAAAGTGAGGGGTTTGCGCCGGCGGCGCATCCACCCTCCTTACAGCCCTGACCTAGCAACGTGTGACTTCTTTTTATTCCCGAAAATAAAAAATCTGCTCAAAGGGATACAATTTTCGTCATCGGAAGATGCGCTGTCAGCGTTCGAGCAGGCAGTAAATGAGGTGTCTGCAGCGGACTGGAAAAAGTGTTTCGAAAACTGATCCAGACGTATGAAACTTTGTATAGAGGCTGGTGGAGAGTACTTTGAAAAGATTTAATAAAAAAATATTTACCTATAGTACACTTTTTTTTATTTTCACATAACTTTCTAAGTGTCCCACGTAGTATTTGTTCACAGACAGGTTGAATATTTTGGTGTACAAAATTTAGGTTTTGCTATCCTTTTGTCTTTCTGAGCAGTCAAATCAATGCAATTACTTTGTAGTTTACATTGTAAACTGATTATACTATTAATATTATATGTAAATTGTTCAAAGGTGATACTGTCAATTTCCTAATCAATGTATATGTGCCTTACATACTTAACAAATCACTTAATTATTAATAAATTAATTGCGATCAATTTGCTTAGAAGTACCTGCCTTCCTTTCGTTTTTATTCTGTGTCTTATATAATGTTCTTTATGGTCTTCACGATTGTTATTCATATTTCAAACAGTTATTAGAAATTAACATATCGACAAGTTGTGTGTCTCTGAATGCAGCATTTGGTAATACCACACCACCTCTGAAATTGAGAAAATAAAATTTTAACAAATTAAAAAAGTGAGACGATACAAGTTAACGACAATGTAGGATCGACAGCTTTCATAAAACAGAAGATTTGCAGTTAAATCGGGCGCCATCCATTTTACAGTCACATTTTCATGGAGGGGCACTGTGTTGTTGTGTTATCCGATGCTTTTCCAAAGTTATCAGTAAAATCCTAAGTAGTGTGTTAACAACGGGAATGGCAAGGTTATCATCGCTTCTAGCGAATTCTCTAGGACTCATTTCCATGGTTAGTTTGCATGACTATAAGGGGTATTTTTTTTACACATTGCCTCCAAAAGTCATATTCGAAAAGTTTTTACTCGGATTCCATACATTTTGACAGATAACTTTCGATTCTTATTCGACTTTAGCCATCCGAGGCAATGTTAATACCCCACAGATATCAGTCTCCCCGTTTTACATGGAATATCAAACTGTGAGCGACTCAAACAATCCCTGTGGATATGTACTCCTGGTCAATATAAACTTAGTTATATATGCCAGTACACAGTTTATTTTAAAAAAAAATGCCTTCAACTCGATAGAGACAATATTATACAGCGGCGCACGATTACATGTACTGGACTGACCTAAAAAAATTGTTGACTTCTATTCGATGATGAAAAGAAGTGGCGATGACGCGTTAGGAACGTATCATTACCACTTAGGGTATAGAGCGTGAGAGCTCGAATCATCCATCCCAGAACACCCTTTGAAAAATAAACGGACTTATTATTTACTTACGAAGGCATTATCGAACGCTCTCTTAGCAGCGTCAAAGCAGACGCTACCAGGGCTTTAGACGTTACATCATATGCTGGATTATGGCCAGTCACCTGCAAAGGACATCGGATAGTACCATTACATAACATTTCCTCGTGTGTTCATAAGCACAAAGTCCCTACGTATGCGGCGCGGTGAGGGCCTGAACAGAGAAACCAGTCAAAACAAAGCGCTATAGCTAAGTGCGGTAACTAGTTCACATCAGGTGAGCCGTATGCTTGTATGCCTCCCGACTCCCGCTGTATAAAGAGACTATTTTTTACTTCTATATATAGATAAGGATATCAAATATCTCGATATTTGGTATTTATGATACGGTACTAGATATTTTGTAACTATACAGTTAACAATAGTTACAAAATAGTAGATACGGCACAGGGGTTGGATATATGTTAAATAATTTTACTTGATTTGAAAATAAATTAGATAAAAAAGATAAAAAAATTAAAGTAGACATGTAATGCTCCGTTTACACATGTTGTAGTAGTTTTACATATTTAATTTTTAGCATTTATTGCATTTGTGTACAAACTTTATGTATACAAACTCGGACTAAGGTGGTCATTTCGTTCATTAATCATTTTTAATTTTTTGTTGAGATATAAGTTTTATTAATATTACATTACTTCATAAAATAATAAAGGTATATTCATTTGTAACAGAACTTATGGCCGGACAAGGTACACATTTTATTGAGAAATACCTAGAAATACATATAAAGTAAGAAGCCCGATAGTCGGCGCTCTTTGCCGAATACTGCCGAGTAGTCGTCGACTACGAAAGTGGCCGGATAGTAAGTAGGCTTTACCGACTAGTCGGAACATTTCTAATTTTTTCATTCACCCCATTCACCACCTCCTCCAAGTCAAAGTAAGAGACAGTAATACGATGACTTTGCCATTTGTAGCATGTTATTCTAACGACTAATATCTACAGCGCCTTAGGTTGCCTCGTGGAGAAGCAAAACATTTGTCACCGAGACAACCAGTGCAAGCAGGGCAACAAAATTCAGGGGAGCATACGAACAATGCGAATGGTTCCATGCGAACGACTGAACGGAGGCAAAATCAGGTTTCGTTTACGAGTTATTAACCTGAGATGTGTAGACAGATGAATGGACAGACAGCATTAGCGTTACGTTTGCCTTTAAAGTAACTAAACCTAAAAAACGAATATTTATAAATACCTTTACGATCATGGATTCCTGCATATTATTTTCATTCACTCCTTTTCCAATAAACGACATTGTAAAATTAGTACCACGGCACATCTCTTTGGTAGGACCTTTGCGAGTCATGTACCCTCCAGAGAAGAAAGCTGGATATCTACATAGCAATTTTCTAAAACACTTCATGTAACTCAAATAATAATATAAAAAAAATGCAATGCTAACTATTATTAGTTGAATCAGAAGTGGTGCTGTTGCATACATTTTATAATGATAAGATTTCTCAGTTTTTTTATTACGTAGATATATTTGTGATAATTCTATCGATTCGCACTCTGGGCCGGGATAAGGAAACCATATCTTGCCTCCGTGTTTATGGAAAAAAGATCTGAAAATAAAAAAATACATTAGTTATCACAAAAGCACTCTGCAGGGCAGTGATGTGATAAAGTCTAGTGGATAAAAAACCAACCGATAACCAACTGGTCACTGGTTTGTATCATTATTCCTTTTCTCAGATTTGCGTACATATTTGTAATTGTCACTTGCTCGGCGGTAAAGGAGACCATTGTGAGCAAAACTGCACGTTCAAGATATTATATTTCGTAAGACGAGTGACCTAACCGAAGTAAGTTTGCTTTTCTCCCTGGGTTGTGGAAGTCTCAAGGTAGTCAATGAGGAGGGGATTTTTGAGAGATAGTGCACATCAAAGCAGCTTGTCTGAGGAAGTACCTCTACCTCACAGAATACCGCAGCCAAATAACATCTCACTAGAGGGTTGTTGTATTCCTGCGTGTGAGGTCACCAGTAAGCTCCTAAGCAGTTGCTGTGTTAGCAGCAGAGTAGGCATCGCGCAAGTGATACTTAATGTATTACAAGCGTCCATAGGCTACGGTAATCGATTTACATCAGGTTAGCCGTATGCTTGCAGGTATGCCTTCCGACGTTGTAAAAAAAATGGAGGCGAGGAGGTGTTTCCGGGTCGACAATGCAAGTGTGTCACACCTGGTGTTGCAAATGTCCATAGGCTACGGTAACTGCTTACCATCAGGCAGGCCGTACGCTTGTTTGCACCTTAGTAGTTTGCACCGCAGCAGCATGAGTCACATGTTCTTTCGTTCAGATAAGGACGGTGCGAATGGACTAAACAGTATATATGTATAATGAAAAGGAAGCTGAGAACGTGAACCAGACCAGAGATCCCAGGAATTCTCTGACTAGTGGCACTTGAGACATTTGCGCAGAGCAACCGTGAAGCTAAATTGACTTTTAACCTATCTAATAGTTTTTCATAACGATCTCAGCAGAAGTTGGATTCCAACGGCAGGACAAATTGCAGCCATCGAAGTGACTGAAGAAAATCCAAATAGCAACTCCAGTGGGAGTGAAATAACCAATGGGCTCTTGGAAGTTCCTTTATTAGCAAGAACAGTGGGAACGCGTAAACAATACTTGCTATATTTTCAGTTTTTATAAACTTTGGTTCGCACTTTATATCAGGTCGGCCGTATGTTTGTTTGGCTTCCGAAGTTATATTACAAAAATCAACAAAACAAAAGAAACAATGATGAGGTTGGATCCCTTGATTTTCATATGGATATCAAGACATACGTTTGGTCAAAGATGTAGGTATACAATAATTTCATACTTTTTGATTTCTGGTGGTTCTTCTTCATAAATATTCTTTGGATAAATTTCTTGTTTCAAGCGCTGGTAAACTCTATAGTTTCCAAATTCATGTATCATGGATTCCCAAGTCCCGGAGTTAACTAAACAATTCTTATAAAAAGGCACGTAAGCTCGTTTTGGCATGTCTATTTGAGTGTAACATTCAACTGTATTGAGAGTACCTGTAAGTTATAAAGCAACATGAGGTTTACAAACAAATTTCACAAACAAACAAACATTCACAAATTACATCACGAGAGTTCACTAATCTGTATTTCGCTGATGTGACATTACATGTATTTATTAAAATTTTTGATTCAGTAATCGATACATGCAACTAATAATTTCCATCTTATTTTAATTTTCTAAAATGTCGATTAACATTATAATAACTAAAAACTAAAAAATATGATATAACTTGGCTGCCCTACGCCAAATTCGAGTATCTCATTGTAGGCAAACTTTACAAGACGGCATAAAAACGTTATACCTTGTTTTTATTACAAAAAATGAAATTTTGAACACGAAAATATCGGTAGATCATTGATATTTACATTAAAAATATTTGGTTGTAAAATAAATATGTTGTTTATGGCGACTTATATTTTGACGAACGAAAATAGTATTCGTCGTAGAATTATTTATTAAATTATACTGTAGTTGACACAATTGAATTTTTGAATTGATTTACTGTCATAATACAAGTAACTATAGTCTTGTAATAAAGTAATATGTTGTAATAAAGCAGAAAACCATATTTTATATGAAATAAAACAGAAACACATAGCTCTAAGCAAATAAAGTAACAACGACGACAAGTTACCAAAAGTATTTTTATTTTTAATCCTAAATAATATTTATCACCATAGCTAAAATTCCAATTAATTTCATTGATGTCACACCTTGTATGGTTTATGTGCTTTTAGGTAAATCTGGCAGTGAACATTTTTTTGCAAAAAATCTAAATTATTGTGCTAACTTTCGAATTTATTCTTAGTACCACATTGTTCTTTCTACCTTTGATAATTTTAATTTTACTAAACATTTTAAAAATTCACTGTAATTCTCTGTAAATCCCTGCAAATTATCGTTTGTGTCATTTCTTCTCTTTTTAGTCCTGGCAGATAAATCAATCTTAATTATTTCTTTAGTATTGATATTTTTACGGCATGTTTTAACACATTTTAAGTCTTCAAAGTCATTTGGTCTTATATTTTTAATATCTCAATATTGCTATAAACTCCATCTCATCTCCATCATGTGTGTGTAACCTTTGGTAAGGTATTTTGTCGTTATAATTTCTATCTCCAGACTATTTACAATTGTAACAAGAACTGTCAAAAGGAACTAGTTTTTATTTTGTGACGTAGAATTTAGGAAGACGTAGGTACGCACGGACGTACGTAAGTCAATTATTGAGTTTCCGAGTAGTTATGTTCAACTCGGTTCATTCGAACCATTGGTCACGACTTCATTATTGTAATAATTTATAAATGACACTAGTCTGTAATTGACACCGCTCCTGTTAAACCTTTCAATCGTATTAGCTAATTTATGCTGCACAAGTTTCTGCAAAGTATATAATAATATACCCTCAACATTAAGTAATAATAAAGAACATTAAGAAAACAAGTACTTCAACACATACTTGTTCCCAGCTTTGCGTAGAATTTACATCCCACCCATCCATCCCAAAAATAAACACAAAAAAGAAGTATCTGGTAATTATGAATTACAAGAATGTTGGTCAAACTTGCTTGCTTTAAAGTGTAATAAGGGGATCATACTTTGTTTTAGCGTAGATTTTACTAACAGAAAAAGATACTTGAAAGAAATAATGGGCTTAGACATTACATACATACATATTAACGACAAGTCCCTTGCGGGATAGGCGGAGTTCTCACTCTTTCTTTAACATTCATAATTCTTTTTATATACGCTCCTAGCGTTCCTATGTTCCTAGAGCTCCTAACACCATCTTCTAACACACACGACAAATCTAATATAACATTATTTTACCTTGAAATTTGTTTTCAAGATACATCAAACCCGATACAGCCGGTATGACAGCGAAACCACAGGCGGGTATTATCAAAACATTTGCGTCTTCTGCCAATTTGTTAAACATGCGATATATATATAGTATATGCTAAAACAGAAACAAATAAATTTTGTAAGTTTTCAAAAGCAATAACCGGTTAAAAGCAGATTTATTCTCTCAGCACCAAGCGGATGGAAAATCCGTGAATTATGAAAGAAAAAATCTTTAAATTAACTGCAATCATAGGATAATCGACTACGAACACGAGCATGCGCGCGTCGAACGATACTCTCCTATTAGATAAAGCTATTCACACACTACACACTATGCATATACGATAATATACTAAATGATATATATTTGGTGAGGATTGTTAATACAGAGTGTTACCGCCTACAATGCGTTTGCGTATATTACTTATATTTACTGTACTTAATATAATAACATACACAATATATTATATGTAGTAAAATAAAGAGCGTATTTGGAAGGAGTATTGAAGATTACGTAGTCACGTTTTGCTGAAGTTGAGTCAGTGAACGGAATGCGATGCAAAAAATAGTTGGCGCCGGAATCACAGTGAAAACTCTATGGATAGCTGAACTAAATACTAAAACTAAACAAAAAACTATAGGGCTCGACTGCGGCGCCTACGCGCGATCACTCTGTATTAAAGTGCAGGTAAAATTCTATACTATATTATATATATATATACGATTTCGATTGTACATATATCTTACCGTATCTGCGTAGTGTGTGACTCGCTTACATAAGTCAGTATTTAAAATGCATGCAAACGATAAGGACATACCTCACAATGCGCACACTGCTATAAACAAGGCATCACATTTGGCAATTGATTGTATTATGACATGTGGTATCTAAATTTTACCGTGATGGAAATTTTCGTAACGCTTACTCAGATATAATGATAAGCAAGCGTGTTTTTTTTATACAACGTCAGGAAGCATACAAGCATAGGGCTCACCTGATTTAAAGCAGTTACCGTAGCCTATTAACGCTTGCAATTATATTAAGTATCACTTGCCTGATGTCACCTCTGTTGCTTACACAGCAACTCTTTAGGAGCTAACCGGTGATCTCACTCACACGCAGGAACACAACAATCCTCTAGGGATTTGTTATTTGGCTGCGGTTTTCTTCGAGTTGGAGGTACTTCCCCAGACGGGCTGCTTTGATGCGCCCTACCTCTCTAAAAATCGTGTGGACGCTATTCGCGTGATTCCTTTCTATAGTGATAGATGGCACAACATTTTTTTTCTATACTACGCCGGTGGGGTGGCAAGCATGACATGACAAGCTTGACGTTAAATTGCCACCCTTGCCGTGAAAATAGCAACTATAATTATATTGCTAACTAGCAGTGCCCGCTTACAATCGCCACATTTACTCAATTGGGTGCATGTGCAGGATTTGGTTTTGGTTCTATCAATGACAGCCATACAAAACATTGGGGTACTCACATATCGCTCTGCAGTTATATCAACATAGTGTGTGGAGGTATCAATGCATGCTTTGACAATCGGCTCACTGAGAACTGTATTAGGCCCGGTACAATTCAATACCACATTTGCTCTGCAGGTCACGTCTCTTAGATCGTCAGAGCTAACATTGCACACAAAAACAGGAATTC
Source organism: Pyralis farinalis (assembly GCA_947507595.1). Taxonomy (NCBI): domain Eukaryota; kingdom Metazoa; phylum Arthropoda; class Insecta; order Lepidoptera; family Pyralidae; genus Pyralis; species Pyralis farinalis. The sequence continues at coordinate 22,907,179 of OX382270.1, forward strand.
TTGACATGTCGATACCTGAGGAAAAAATCAGTTTTTTAAATCGACAATACAATATGCCTTATTTTGTACCATATAAAACAATAAAACTTATAATTAAAGATAACTTTAGAGTAAAATGAGAAAAAAAATCAAGCAGATAGGTGGCGCAGTATAAACTACAAAACATAGAAGAATATTACATTGAAATAATCAAAATGACAATAAGATAGATACTCCGAATACTAAGATAGATATTCATATTATATGTACACACATAAATACATATACACTCATACATATACATAAACACATGTATATTTATTCACTTAATCAAAGTAATATAGTAGTGATAGTAAGATTAACGAAAGAACCGAATTAAAAACAACATAGTGAGCTTTAACTTGATCCTTAAAACTGAATATAGTTTCTGCATTTTGAATTGTTATTGGCCGAGCATTCCAGAACTGCACAGCCCAAAAGATTTCGTGTAATATTGGGTTGCGTGTGATGGCGTTTTAAGATGAAGGGCAAAAACATTGCGAAGACGTCCCTGTATTACATTATGAAACGCTCATTCAAATATTCAACGGGTGAAAGACTAAAAAGAATGGACTAAAAGAGGGATACGATGTATTGATTACAGCGAAGTCTAATTGGAAGCCAAATTCTAAGACATGATCATATTTGCGGAGATCAAATATGAACCGAGTACAGAGATTTTGAAAACGCTCAAACCTATCTATTTGCTCTTCAATAATATTAAGATAATGTGCGTGTGTAATTTTCGTATATAAAATTTTGCCAGTTTTTTGAGGGAACTAACAAAAGCAAACAGCTTCCCAATAACACTTGCCATTTGAGATGACCAGCATAAGGTTTTGTTCAAGATTTTTACAATATCACAAAATGGTATATCGTTACCGTTAAAGTTTACTGAGTGCAAATTAGACCAACAAATTTTAGTAATTTGGCGAGGATTTCCGATAACAATCTAGTCCTTGGTTCATTGGCATAAATCTCGCAGAATGTAACTCGATTCATAATACCGAACAGCGATTATTAAGGAATATTATATATAACGTTTGTTATTATACGGTTATTCATTCCCTAGATTGGGAACTGGATAGCAAATTAGAGGGATCAAATCAGGAATATGAAAATACATTTTCGAAATATGAAAGGGCTTATCACGATTTTAGCTGAAGCTGAAAGACTAATAATACAACAACACCTATTAATTAGTTCCGATAATAACAAAGTTTGTGGGGCTGTTTTGAACAACAGGTTTAACAATAAAAAAATATTTTTTATATCACACGCCAGCATTTTGATGGACATCCCGGTTACCTAATCACAAATTATCATTAAATCATATCAAACGCATGCATGACACAGTGATAGAGTTTAAATGCAATCAAAAATTTAGGGGTTGATGTTAGCTCCTGGGATCCACCAATTATCTACATTTTATCACAGAAAGTGGATGAAAGATATAAGGACTACGTGCAAACCCTTCAGCAGCCTAGGGAGTTGCCAGTGTTGCAAGAATGTATAATTTTTAGAGAGCAAATGTACTATGATGGAAACGTTTAGCAGGAAATCGGATAATAATAATCATAGGAGTAGCGATCTGTTATAAGTAATGTATACTATAATGCCGTCCTCATGACTTGCCTAGTCAGCAACTCAGTCAGAGTCCGGATTGCATAGCGCGCTACGCTACGTCTGGTTCAGATTTTCTTAACCCTTTGGTGATCGGAGCCTACTTTGAGGCTGCAAAAAAAGTACCGTAGAAGACCGCGGCCTCCAAGGAGGCTCCTGTCAACCAACGATTTTGAGGTAGGTTTAAACTTTATTTGTGACGGATTAGGGCCTAGAGTGGCTTATTACTTGTTTTTATAATGTAGTAAGTATTTCCAGTAGTGGCAACAAAAATTCACGACACTCTAGTGGCCAGAACAAAAATTTAAAAATTCAAAGCGTCAGTACAACGGCGGCGTCGCCGGGCAAGACCCGGCGAAGCAGCCTCATGACTTGCCTAGTCAGCAACTCAGTCAGAGTCCGGATTGCATAGCGCGCTACGCTACGTCTGGTTCAAATTTTTTTAACGCGAGGTTGCCCAAGGGTCGCTCCTCGATTATTCCAATTAAACTTGTAACTTCCCCCCTTCCTTCCTAACTCTTTATTATATTATTTTTGTTTGTTTTATTTATGTATTTTTTTGCTTATTTATTTATGCGCTACAGAGGGGAGACTCTAATTACTACTTATATATAAATAGCTTAAATATATATCTGACTAGGTACCTATGTACTACTAAACCCCGCCTTCTAGTGTTAACTACTTAACTCATTTCCATCTTACCACCCCGTCTACATTATGTCTCTACTTATGTTAAGTACAAAGCTACTCTATATAATATTATATTCTACCTTTATATGTCTCACCCTCCTGTTTCCTTTTATTTGTTTATTAACTTATATATATAATGGTCCTACCTATGTGAACCCCACTCTTATAGAAATATATCTACTGAGAACTGTTCATGTATTGAACATAGTAATTTGTTTATCTACCTCCTTACCCCGCACATAACTACTCCTGTATCTAATCTTTACCTGAACTACCACTCGTGTATTGACGAAATATGTACTAGAATCCCTGATTTTAATTGTAACTATTTCTTGACCTAAAAATCAATCTCCTTAACTAAACTTATTAATTAGGTGTCTCGGACTGTGTCACGTCGACCCTCAAGTTAAATTATTGGCAGTGATCGTTTTAGTGGCAACTACATTGTGAGCAGCAACCCAGAGTCCTTTTCGTGGCTGAGATGACTAAGCAATTCGAGAACCCTACCAGTTAAGCTTCCTAAATAACGTAGCACCGCAGTACTTTAAAGAGTAACTATTCCCTAAGGTTATCTTCCTGTCTCTACTCAATATGTTTATATATGTGAAGATCCAATCGTCCGCTCCACGTTTAGGTTACTTAGCTTGGGGAAATTATAAAATATCAAAGATTTAATGTGTGCTTTTCTTTACCACTCTATCTCAATTGGACTGTTAGAATTGTACCGCACCCTATCGGATTTTGATTGGTTCTTTATTGCTTAGGACCAGCATTCTGACAGGTGGACGCGCGTACCAAAGGAAATTCTGAAGAATCGGATGACTCTCGTAGTTAGACGTTGATTGGATTATAACTAATGTCTATGCATATTCATATAACACTGTAATTGATTTAATGATATCCTATCACTAGGCAGGGACTTTAGAATCTTAAGAGAACCCTCAGGATTAAAACGTAAGTCTCCTAGCTTTAGCTATAGTTTAGCTATCGATGTAGTAGGCATTTATACTCTTCATTAACATTCGAATCAGAATTAAGTATAAGATTAGATTGTTTACACCACAGCTCCTATCGGACTCACAATGCCGTGGCGAAATAACCTATGGAGTCACTTTGTAGTGTGAATGAATGTTGTTACTATTTCGATGTTCAGTTCAAGTTAACGGTTCCGATGCGATGACAAGGCAAGCTATAGTTATTTTCGGTAGTGAGATAATGTTAGTTCCCACCACCAGGATTCTATTTAGAAATCAATTATAAGATAGAGAACACTCTTGCTTGCGCTAGCCCCTCGGGCAGTGGCATATATTCTATATTAAATGATATGAAAGAGGAAGGTTAGTAAGCAACCTATATTCAATTTAGAGCTCAAATATAAGATAGAGAACGCTCTGGCTCGCGCTAGCCTCGCGGGGCAGTGGCATATTACCTACGGTTAATTTTATGTAACTGGAGAATGCTAGTGTTCGCCCTATGTACTACTCTGAATGCAACCATAACATAGAGAACACTCCCACTATATGTGAAAAGGAGAAGCAGGGAAGAGAAGGACCGCCTACAACACCCCTCCATCTGACCATTCCCAATTCATCTCGTTGATCTTACGAGTATGTAACATATGTGAGTATGAGAAAATTGTTCTTACAATTTAACTAACGACATCTCAGTCTTTTATTAAATTTGTTTTGTAATTTTAAATTTATCTGAGGCAATTTAGGAATAATCACATGGGTCCTTCCCCAGAACCACCTATGTTCCTGATTTTCCTTTTCCGAACTACTTTAGATAATATTCACTATATCAAATTCTACAATTTCAACCATCACTAGTTTGATTTTTTTCAATTTTAAAGCAAGCATCAATTTACAATAATACAAGTATTAAACTTCTCGTCCGCTAGCTGAACACAAAGATTGTATAAGGTTATTTGAGCACAATCTAACTGAATTGCAATCGGTCAAATCACCACTATGCCACCGCTATCAGTTATTACAAATAAGGCAAATCCCTCAGTTGGGTCCACAGATAACGTATTTGTTTATAATAAAATGTACTCTGAGCGTCATCTATACATTCGTCAGTCTTGTAAGGTAGCAGCCAGGCGCTTTTCTCAGTCACCACTGTTACACGGGGTCTATTGCCCAGACTTCTAAATAATATAGACAACAATTAATCAAGTAAAGTTTTCTGCTCTTCCGGCAGTAGTGAAGTCTCCTCACTTGAGAGACGTTAGTAAGTTTGGTAACGGTATTTGCAGTGTGTTACTTCGGGATATTGCTCTAACTGTTTAGGCTAAATCTGACCGAACGCAAAGCCGCCAGACTAGTGAAATCAATAATGAGTATTAAGGTTAAGTCTTAAAAGCAGTTCAATTGTCCTGTCCGACATTCGGTTGACTTTAACGACCGCGAGGTTGACTCTACATGGCTTATAACGCTTCAGGTGAAGAACCCTTGTCGTACTGAGGAACCCGGCACGACAGCATAACCTGTTTCGCTCAGCATCACCAGACGCTCGAACGCCCCCTTCAACGCGGGTATTGTATTGCTCCCCAGAAACTACAAGTCCTCGCCGTCCAGTAGACTCCCGACACGACAGACTTTGCTGTTTCGCTAGGCGTACTTTAGACACCCGGGGTCACCAACGAACTCAGACGTCGCATTTCCTCAAGGAACTACATAGTTTCACGGTAAAGCGTTAATAGAAACCGCTGGTTGTGTTAACTAGTCCTGGAGACTCAGGCGGGTTAACTCATCGCCGCTCGACAACGACACATGAGGGAGAGTGATACATTCTGGCGAATATACTACGTTAAAAATAGCAACCACGAATAAAACTTATCGGCTGACCAGAATAAAGCACTCCTTGAGCTCTGAACATGTAACAAACAAAACTGATTAGACTAATTTCTCTAAACCGAATGTCTTCCAGTTCGCATGAATCGCAAATGAGCAGATTAATATTTATAAATCTACAAAGTGTTCACTTAGGTTGGGCTATATAAAACATGAAATTCACTTAAATGTTGATACTACTTTCTATTAATTGGTAAGCATTAAGCTGGTTTTGTATATTGATAAATAGGTACTCTGACTGTGACCGAACCGTCCAACATTTGATCGTCTTAAACTACTGCAAGGTTGTCTCTACAAGGCTTATAACGCTTCAGGTGAGGAACCCTTGTCGTACTGAGGAACCCGGCACGACAGCATAACCTGTTTCGCTCAGCATCACCAGACGCTCGAACGCCCCCTTCAACGCGGGTATTGTATTGCTCCCCAGAAACTACAAGTCCTCGCCGTCCAGTAGACTCCCGACACGACAGACTTTGCTGTTTCGCTAGGCGTACTTTAGACACCCGGGGTCACCAACGAACTCAGACGTCGCATTTCCTCAAGGAACTACATAGTCTCACGGTAAAGCGTTAATAGAAACCGCTGGTTGTGTTAACTAGTCCTGGAGACTCTGGCGTGTTAGCTCATCGCCGCTCGTCAACGACACATGAGGGAGAGTGTTACATTCTGGCTAATATACTACTTTAATTTAACAGTCACGTATAAACTATCGGCGGACCAGAATAAAGCACCCTTAGAGCTCTGAACATGTAACCCTCAAAAAGATTCGACTATTTATCTCTAAGCCAAATGTCTTTCGACTCGTAACCACAGTCAGGAGGTAAAATAATAATTTGAAGTATGCAATGAACATAGAATCAGGCTACCTGCATATCTATGTTATAATTAAGTTGCAGGCCCCGAGACTACACTTTATCTAGACACATGCAGCCTATTATTTATTGCCCACCACCGTGACTCTACAACCACTAAAATATTAGCCTATTCTCGCGACGCCCTACCCTCGTACTCCTTTATTCTCACCGCAAAGGTACTAACATCACGCCGTAGAATAATATGATCACCCGGACGTTTTACCGAACGAAACCCTTGATTCGACCGCTTAGCGTAACCGCTTGCTACCTATCACGCACGTCGCGATTAGCTTAAGAACTAATCAGTAATTGTAACTACTGTCCCTATAAATGTCGTCTGACGCGCCTACCACGCTGTATGTTAACTAACGCGTATATTCATCACGACTACCTACCTAACTCCTAACTAGATCTTAATAAAATGTGTACCTACAATATCTAATCTAAGATACTCGTGTAAAATGACTTCTTGAGTTTGTATTACGTTAAACGTGTGATGTATAAGGTGGCTAAGCCCAAATCAACGATGTGCAATGTTGATTTGCTAATTGAAACTAGGGTATGCAAGGTAGTTAGCCTCGACTTTGTCTATTGTCTATAACTGTGTGTACGTCATGGTTCTAACCTAATTGGGACGCGAACCATGACTCCTAACAGAGGAAATAAATGTGTGTGTATATATACATATATAAATAAATGAGACCAGTATGGTTGGGTTGCGATCAATCTCCATGGCCCGCATACGCTGGACGGAATTCACTTCGACGAGCTCCTACCACTTTGAAAGATCACGAACCCAAGCACCTGGGAGACGTAACTGATCCCTTTAAGGGCAAAATCAGTCGCTGACCCGTCTCAAGGCATAGCCAGCTCCCTACGCCTAGGCTATACGAGACTTCGTAGGCTCCGTGAGGTATCCGTCTCATATTTTTACGAAGTTACGTCCCTAAGATAGCTAATTTTTCAGTGTGAAATAACCACAAACCCTATTTAACCAATTTGTCGATGTTAGAACTCGCCTGACAATGTTGGTTAGTTAACTAGGTACCGCCGCCATACTCAAAGGTCTGTGACCCTTGGAATTCTGGCCACTTCGTACAACACAGTCAAATAACCAACACTAAATCCGATGAAATATTAGAACCCGATTTATGACCTAATTACTTAACCGCGATCACATTGAATCAACATCCCAGCGCAGCGTCACAAAAATCGGCAGATGTACCGCCAATTCCGTGCACAATGCTCAAGATAAAGAATCAACGCTATACTTAAACAAAATTAACACGAGAAGTTAAATTCCATCAAAGAAACCCCTTCGCGGACGAATAATGCTACGTTTCAATTCCCAGAATTTGTATATCACAAAACCGCGCCATTTTGATTGCTCAACATGCCCCACGCTACCACCATCGGCACTTAAGCACCGTAGGTTCGGCCACGCTGCACACAATTTGAACAATCAACCTGAATTTTAGCGAAATATTAAACACCGGGTTATTCAATATTAAGTTAACTACAATTACATTGATTCCATGCCCAAGCCTAACGTTACGATCAATTAGACAACTTAATTGTCCCATATCTCGCTACGCAGCTCAAAGGCACAGAATCAATGCCGTTCTCAACACAATATTAACACAAAGAAATTAAAATTAATGATAAAAAGAACCGTTCCGCGATTTATCAGCGATACGCCTATCACCCCAGAGATTCACACCGACAAAAAGGCCCTTCACGAACAATTATCGATACGTCTTATTACCTTAAAATTTCACACTAAAAAAGCCATGAACTAACGAACCACCCGTTTTTATATCATACGCCTACCATCAAGCCTCTTCACCCCTCTCTGCGTATCTCTGTCTCTCTTTCCAAAATATTCTAGAATGTTCTATAGCAACTCGTCATTCAATATTCGAATCTATTTCGTTCCATTTAAGTAGCTTATACTGTTTACGAATCACGACACACTTTTCATCCACGACTAGCAACCGCGCGCTAATTGGTAGTTCAAGAATATCACGCCACTTCGTCTGGTATACGTCTACCCTCTTACAAGTTAACATTTTTCCTAAGCATACGGCCGCGATACCTTCAATAACATATTATCACGCCCGCTCGCCCGCGAGGCAGGCAGCGAGAATCGGACACTATGTGATGCGTCCTTCCAACCAAGTATGAACAACAATGACCTATTAAATAAAGTAGTGAACGATGCACCTACATTCCTAGTCGTTAATTTATACATAATTCGACTACATATATCCATATGATTGCAAGGTTATTTTTATTTGTGACGGCAACAATGTTATTTCATTGTGGTCCGTTACAAACTTATAGCCGTTCAAAATCCTTTTTTAAAAAAAAACCTCTCAGGGCGTTCTATAGCATTTGGTGGCAGCGGTGTGATCCGGAAGATTCCAAGTGCCGCATCTGCGTAACCAGGCTCATCCATATATAAATCTAAATCACCATAGTGTTCGGTGAAGCGTAAGTTAACTTTATTTGTCTTAATATTACACGAATTTCAATTATGTATCAGTTAAGTTAATAATTTGTAAGTAGCTAAGTAATATAATTGTCTAAGAGTAAGTAAGCATCGACCTATAAAAAAAAACAATCAAAAATGGTATAAATAAAAAGCATATAGCTAGAAAAGAAATAAATAAAATATGTAAATATGAAAAAAGAAGCTATGTGAAAAGAATACACACATACACAATAAAAATGCATAAAATAATAGATCGATGCCAATACATAACTAGGACATAAAACATAATTAGCATCGCGGCGCCGGACTCGTGCCTGCTACATAGATGACATATGACAGATGACATAGACATGGAGGCGCAATCAGCGTATCCGCATAAATATCATATACTCTAACACAGCTCGTATTACAACAGTAATCTAATATAACATAAGTAAATAATGTAAATTACCTAACTAAGTGTGGAAATGGATTTAGTATAATACTAAAACATGCATCCAGGTGCCGACCTGGCAATGTGTGTACGGGCGGCACCCGGGCGCACTCTATGACTACACCGAACATGATCACTCGGTACGAATTTTCGCAAATTAACACAGTATTGACCCACTATGGACGGTACGATCCCGGCGCCCATGGTGTTAGCTATGTCGGCACAAATATAAGCCATTAACAGCAAATCAGCTGATACATACCGGCACAAGCCGAAGTTGATTATGAAACACAAATACGCTATAATAAGTCCACTATATATGTGTATGTGTTTGTAAGAGTATGCACATACATACATATATACATTAACAAAACACAACCCTACATATGTAGTATCATACTGATAGTGGTTGACCGGCTGGATTATTTTATTAAACCGAGCCGACTAACCACTGAAGTAACCCCTAAAACAACACACAAATAACCCACGTCTCAACACATATGTCACACTGAACACAAATGTCACACATAAATAATCACAGATAAACACAACACTACTAATAATAAAAAACATACCACTCAAACTAAACACATAGTGGTGAAGGTCGCCCGTATTCTTAGCGAAGGCCTTCATCCAACATCAACTTGTCAGGTCGGATTTCCTGCAATTTGTAAGGATATGACCGAATTCATAAAAACCCCTATGTTATGATTTTAAATAAATTAAAAGGCCAGGAAATAAAAAAAAATCTATTACTCGGAAAAGCCTACTACCTCCTTTTTATCAAGGTACATCATTTTGATGAAGCATCCTACTCTGACATTTATACCACAATTAAAAGGGTACGAGATGAGCTTGTGTCATTGGAGATCGGTATCTCCGACTTTAAGGATCCCTTCCAATGTCACTCATTTCCCAAAATGTATAATATATTAGCCTACCTATTTCACAATACTAACATCAAGGCAAATGTCTATCACGATAGCATAATGTACCCTACTTCATCTGAAATTAAAAACATTCTTCACGATAATCACGATATCCCCATCGCGGGTTACCTAGGTATTTCCCGTATGCTAAGTAGAGTAAAAGTAGAGAAATATTCATTTTTAGTAAATATTATTTCTGCTTTAAATTTTTTGTGTCTGTTGTTTCGGCTGTACTCCGAAATAGCGGGACCGATTTTGACGGATTTGAACTGACAGATATTTGATGTGACAACAGGTAACAATTCTCAGATAGATATAAGTTTTGTTATTAACATGTTGAGCAAATTCAATAGCAAACTTTTTGCAAAATTGGTTGAAGCAAATAATGCGCTTCTATATATATATTTATATATAACATATCTGCAACACAGTAATAATCAAACTTCTATTAAACTTTCAAGTACTCATGATTATCATAATAGATCTAAACACATAGATGTGTCATGACATGTGAACCTTCGGTTCAAATGTAAGCCAAGGTGTCTAGGAAATACAATCTTGCCTCATAAAGGTACTGTGAAATACAGTACCTTTATGAGGCAAGATTGTATTTCCTAGACACAGGTGTACAGGTGGGCAATTTCCCTTTTTTTAGAGTGAAGGTGCCTTGTACAGATTTACTTGTACTAGATCTGATCTTCCAGCTATGGAGCCACTGTATCACTTGATTTTGCCATTTTGTAGAGTATCTGTAGCTATAATTGGATCGTTGTTGCTAGCTAGCTAGCTAGACATTTACAATTTGTGGAAGTTCGGCAGTATAAAGAATATATAGGACAGGACCCAACACAGATCCCTGTGGGACACCTGCTTTCACTGTGTAGAATGTGGATGTTGCTCCAGCTTCCCTTACCTGGAACAACCTGTCCTCAAGGTAGGATTGCAGTAGTAAATAAAAGCTATGTGGAAGTTTGCCTTGATTTTACATAATAGCCCATGGTGCCATACTGAGCTCATACATCTCAAAAGCCTGTTCTATGTCTAGGAACTCTAGGAATTTAATGCATACTCGATGTACCTGCACAACTATTGAGTATTGTTCACGATAAACAAATTAATGATCTTGTATGATACTGTTCTCTGCTAGGGACGGTAGTAGTCTCTTAAGCAGAACTTTCAAATAAAAAACTTTCAAATAATTTGGAAAGAACTGGGAACAGACTAATTGCTCTGTAGGATGTGACCACATTTGCTGGCTTTCCTGGTTTTCGTATCATTAGGATATGTGATACTTTCCAGAGCCTAGGAAAATATTGTACTCTTAGGGCGACTTGCAGCTTGCCAATAAATCTCGATTAAGTATGGACTAAACTCAGCTTAGCCTAAAATCCGATTTAACGTCTTGTACGTCATCGATTTAGCTTAAATCTCGATTTAAATGAATGTATAAGTTAAACTGACATTTTTGACGGTTAGCATTGAATAGGGTGGTAAGAAATACAATTGCTTTTCTGGGTAACTGTACCAATATCTCCTTAGTTATTAAGTCAAATTGTCCTGTAGATTTCCCATGGTGTATCTGGTTAGGGTGGAGGAGAAAGTTGAAAGTTAGGTTAAATTTATGTTATGGAGAACAAAGACTGTGGATAGATGAGCAGCAAAGACATCAGCTTTCTCTTGTCGTGTTTTAGCTCTGCTATTATTGGGGTTTCTTATAGACGGCTTTGATTCTTATGGTTATATGATTTAGTGAATTTCCACAAAGAGTATATTGTGGATGCCGTAGCAGTGAGGGACTATAGTTTTGATTCAAGGGCGATATTGCGCCAATCTTGTATTGTTTCCCTTAACTTCAGTGCAGCCAAATTAAGAGCTATTCTATCCGCTCTGAGCCTACTGTGATGCCAGACTCGGCGCAGTCTCGTTTTCTCTAGCAGTAGCTGCTTTACTTCTCTTGGGAAATTCAGGGATCCTATTTTACGCCTTATAGTGGGTGTATTCAGGTGTATACTTTAAATAGTTTCAAAACGTTCCATGTGATTTGAGAATTTAATACTTATTCATATTTAGATACCATCAATATGTGTTTACTCAAGGTTTACTCTTATCTGTATATTGACATCCATTACTGGCTGTACGTCATAGTTAAGTACATAATTATGTAATAAATAATATATAAAAAATAATAAAAAGTACAGTAACCGAGATATAACTAATGATTAGGAGAATACAGTACACAAAAATCATCATCCTCTTTGAGTTTTCACACCTTGCCTTCTTCAAATGGCAGACGTTTTTAATTTGTAATTGTTATGAATCTAATTGCGGATCTGTGGATACGAAAAAGGATTATTACCAAATTACAATATGTTACAATACTACATATGTATATGCTTATACTATATTTAACACAAAATTTGTGCAAATTCAAGGGATTTTCTAAATTATCGTATAAAGTTGGCCATGTTTATTTTTTATGTGTTACTATTATGGTTCGAGATTACTTACAAAACGAAGACCAAACTATTTCTTTATGTATCATAATTAAAGAGTTATCGTCCTTTCAATGTGACCCATGAGCAAGCATAAAATGTTAATGAAGCAGATTATTAAGTGAACAAAAAATAATGTTGCAACTACTAATCGACTTAATTTTTTTTTTTACATATTTAGTACTATGTTCACATAGTAAACCCACAAAAAAGGTTGTTGTATATTCATCACAAAGTAAACTCGTCACACACACCCCATACGTTGAAAGTAAATTCGCCATTTACATAAAAAAATTGTAAATTCTCCACAGTTAAGTAAGAGTTATCGTAAATTCGTCACAAGTCTTCAGTTTACATAATTTTTGCACAAAGTAGGTACCGGTAATAATATCTGTACGAAAAAAAAAATTGCGACGAATTTACAATAATCCAAATTAATGACGAATTTACTTCATAAAAATAGAACAGTGGCAAATTTACACATACTTTTTTCTGTGACGAATTTACTTTGCGACCAATGTACAACAACCCAACTAAAAGTACTCGTGCCTAATACAGTTTGTTCACAAACCTTAAAGTAAACTTTTAACTGAATTTTATGTATTTAATCTAAATATTATAATCTAATATGACCATGTATACGATGATTGTTGTCAAGAAGTTTTATTACTAGGCAAGTGAAATTAGCTGGGGCCATCTAAATAAACAAAGAAGAAGCAATTCTTGCAGAATTTGACTTAATTGTAACTGTAGAGTAGATACTCCAAAAGCATGGCGCCATTTAATATATGTGATAAATCAATTGGTCCAATCAATATGTCAAACAGCACTGCCTGAACACAAACAATAGCTCGATTATCATTTTTTCGTTTGTTTTCCGTATTGGAGCAGCTGTTCACATTGTCTAAAGAATATCAATTACAGGTATTAAGAAGAACTATTAATAGACTAATATTTCCGTTTGCAAAACATTCCTGAAAGAAATTCGCACCAGTGAACCCTTCGAAACCCGGGTGGTCATATATGACCTCGAAATGTATGGGAAAACGTATATAACGGGTTCTGACTGGTCAATAATTACATTTGAAGGAGCAAATTGCTGTTCTTACTGTCAATAGTGACTGCAGTTAGTCATAAAATTTATCGAATGTATAATTTTAGGACACAATTTATTATTTTATTACATTGATTTCTAAACTATATACTATTAGGGTCCCGCGAACATTTATTTTTTATTTTTATAAGATTATAATTATTGGTGTACTTATTTACGACACAAGTCGGCATTTGTTTTTCGAAATTCAAAATTTTTAAAAAGTGTAATCTAATAGGTCGTTACATAGGATCGCTGGCCAGCACAACTACTACCTCCGGCAAACTCGCGTCAATGCTCAATACAAAAAAAAGCAGTTTCGACTTGACGTTGCTTCGAAAAGTACAAACTGTGAGTGCACTGCGATTGTGATATAGTTTTGACCTGGCTTTGGATTTCGGATATTGATACTGATTTACTGTTGACCCTTGTTCGTTAATTTGGACTCTGTTTACGCCTTTTGTTGTGGATTTTGTCGATATGGCCGAACGTACGCAGAGAACTGTTCTAAACAGTCAGACACGTGAGTTCATTATACGCCTTAGTAACTATTTCGATCGTGAATCTCAAAATGGAGGGCCAATTTTACCTATAACGTCAGTGGTTGAACGCGTAGCTGATGCGCTTAATATTGGACAACTAACTGTTAGATGAATAACAAAGAAAAATATGGCGAGACTGGCACAGAAGAAATAAACTTCACACACCAAAAAAGAGAAAACGAGCAAAACCAGTCGTAGACATCGATAGCTTTGATGCCGATGCCATCCAAAGACATGTGTACGGCTACTATTTACGGAAGGGGCATCCAACAAGAAAAAAGTTAGTGCAATCACTGAAGGAAGCTGGATTATTCTTCGGTGGGGAAAGTTCTTTAACAAAGATTTTAAAGACCGTTGGATTTCAATGCAAACAATGTAACAAACGAAAAATATTGATGGAAAGATTTGATATCGTGATGGCAAGATATACTTTTTTACGGCAAGTGAAAGAAATTGAAAATTGGCAAAATGTTGTGTTTTTGGATGAAACATGGCTTAAACTGCTAACCATACTGTAAGCCGTTCTTGGACCGATGACACTACAGAATCTACGTCCAAAGCTCCTGTTGGAAAATGATCGCGACTTTTAAATTGTCACGCCGGAACCATCATTGGGTTTGTTGATCGGTTCTCTCATGGCTTTTGCGTCAAAAACCACTGGAGACTATCATGAAGAAATGAATGGAAAAAAGTTTACTTAATGGTTTACCTCAACGTTGTTTACCTTAACGTTGTGTAGCCTCCCTAAACCATCTATTATAATTATGGACAACGCCTCATACCACTCGATGCAAATTGACAAGCCACCTGCCCAATCCCAAAAGAAAGCTGACATCGTCGCATGGCTTCAAAAATGGCATAGATGCAAACATAAATATGTTAAAAGTGGAATTAGTACGTCTTTTAAAAGAAAACAAACCAACCAAGATCCGATACGTCGTTGACGAAATAGCGTTAGAACATGGGCACAGAGTTATACGGTTACAGCCTTACTATTGTAAATATAATGCAATTGAGTTGGTGTGGGCTCATATTAAGGGATATGCTGTAAGACACAATACAGAACCCTCATTTACCACAACAAAAATGCTAAAAATATTAGAAGAAGCTTGTGAACATGCGACTAAAGGAGACTGGGAAAAGGTTGTGAATAGAACTGTTAAATTAATAAGGGAAGATTATGAAAGAGATGTGAAAATACATAATATTTTAGAAAACAAACTTATAATTAATGTAGGTGATGATAGCAGTGACAACAGTGAAAATAGCAGTACAGACGAATCTGATTAAATATGGCCTTTGTGGCACCTTTTTTTGGTCTCTTTTTGTATTAATTTGTTTCTTGTGTGCATATAAAGTAGTTAGTTAGTACAAGTTAGTAGTAACACTAAAGAGAAACTTTCATTAACATGTATCAGGATATAAAATAATCACCCAGAAGGGTGACAATTCCTCCGACATCTTATAGATAAGGGACATTATTTATCCTCCAATAACTCATATAAAATCTTACACACAACAACATGATGAGTTTCATAAGGAATCAATGGAACTCCCCAAATATTGTAATCAAACATATAGCGATTTATAAGAGAATTCATGTACTTTTCATTCACAACAATCAAAAACGTTTGTTTGGATAGCTATAAGCTTCCCTAATAAAATAATAAATGAAAGAACCAACCTTCATGAATGAATATTTAAGGGTACAATTTTGGGAGCCATCTAATATGCAATGCACGTTAAATGGCTCCCGATCTTAAGATAGAAATGTGTAGGGCCGACGTGAGTTATAAATATACATCGCACACATTATAAACATACAATCTCACAGCCACACACAGGCACATACACACAAAGGCACACTACTTCAAGAATGAGTGCAAAATAAAATATTGTTCATTTTGTGTTATCTTCTTATGTTGGATTTCAAAACATTTTTTGCAAGCTATATGAGCGATAGATGCCAGTTTGTGGACTACGGAGGACATAGGTCAGAACCATACTTCGTAAGATCTGGAGTAAGTCAGGGGAGCAATCTTGGTCCTCTGGAATTCATTATCATGGTCAATGACAAGACAATAGAGTTATACTCTGGCAATGTAAATAGTAATAATAACAATATTCAAAATGAAACTAAAAGTAATAATAATACAATATCCCCATCAATTGTAAATTGTCAACAATATAGAAATAATAATAATTGTATCAACCTGGTGCACCAAAACATTCAGGGGATGATAGGAAAGGAGTTAGAATTGGAGTTGTTTATGAATTGTAGCAATATTGATATTTTATGTCTAACTGAGCACTGGCTAAAACCCCATCAATTCATTTTCAGCTTCAATAACCACCAGGTTGCAAGCTCATTCATCAGAGATAACTGTATACATGGTGGCTCCTTAATATTATTAAATAAGTTGCTTAAATTTAAAGAAAGGTGTGACATTGTGA
Source organism: Pyralis farinalis (assembly GCA_947507595.1). Taxonomy (NCBI): domain Eukaryota; kingdom Metazoa; phylum Arthropoda; class Insecta; order Lepidoptera; family Pyralidae; genus Pyralis; species Pyralis farinalis. Next base: position 22,923,656 of record OX382270.1, read on the forward strand.
GCCTCTCTGTTGAGCGAGTTGTAGAGATTTCATGCATTGAATTGGAACGATTCATTGTTATGAACCTGTATAAACCTCCTAGCACGCCCTTTGAAACATTTTCAAATATCATGGAGGATGCCTTAAATAAATTATCTAATAGCCATAAAACTGTTATAATTTGTGGAGACTTTAATATAAATATCTTGGAGAAAAATACTGTTACCTACAACTTTTTAAATTTATTTAAATCAAACAATTTGCATCATATTTTTACAGAGCCAACAAGAGTAACTGCTACAAGTGCTACATGTATTGACAATATATTTAGCAATGTAAAACCTTCATATCAATCTATAATTAATAAAGTTCAGTCAGACCATTCAGGTCAATTGGTTTCATTTCCAAATTCTTCAAAAATACAAAGAAAGCAAATAAATTATATACCATTTAGTAAAAACCGCTTAGAAAGATTTTAGTCTAATATAGCAGAAAAAATTGTATTGTTGCCCTATCACGGTACTCCGGACCACTTGTACAGTTCATTATTTAGCTTAATTACTAGTGAATTTAATGCAATCTTTACTCCAAAACAACTGTCTGTAAGTGACCGTATGACATTCAGTGATTGGGCAACTCCTGGTATTTACAAAAGTCGGAATAAATTGTATGAACTTTATGAAGAAAGGACCTGTAATCACAATCCGACTTTTCAAGAACTTGTAAAAAATTATGCTAAAATATTTAAACGAGCCTGTTCCAATGCTAAGTCTATATATTTAAGAAATAAAATTAATGGTTCAACAAATATTATTAAATCTGTTTGGAATATGATAAATAATGAGACGGGTAGAGCGAAAGTACGTAGTCGAGACTTTCAGTTAAAGATAAATGATATAGATATCAAAAATGATGTAGAAATTGCGACTGAGTTTGAAAAATATTTTTCTAACATTCCTCTTATTACTACGAGAAATCTTAGGTCTTCTTCTATAGCTGCTGAACTCGTTCTCAAACAGAGCGTGGTAGAATGCGACACAATATTTGAATTTTCAGCTGTAAGCCCAAAAGATGTTTTGAACGTTTTTAAATCAATAAATATGAAAAACACTAAAGATCTGTGGGGTCTATCTGTCAAAACCATATCTTCTATTATTATTTCAATCGCTCCACATTTAGCTACAATTTTCAATTGTTGTGTGGCATCTGGTGTATTTCCTGACTTGATGAAACATAGTAAAATCATTCCATTATTTAAATCTGGTGATAGTTCGGACCCTTCGAATTTTCGACCTGTTTCCATACTGCCCATTCTCAGTAAAATTTTTGAAAAACTAATGCTTAGCCAGTTGCTCAGACATTTTAATACACATAATTTGCTTCATAGGAGACAGTTCGGATTTACGAGAGGTTGTTCAACTATAGACGCAGGGATTCATTTGCTTAAAAGTATATTCGCGGCATGGGAAGGTTCGCAAGATGCCTTGAGAATTTTCTGTGATCTGTCTAAAGCGTTTGACTGCGTGCACCATGACACTCTTGTCAGAAAATTACACCACTACGGTATCAGGAACAAGGCTCTCGAACTTCTGTCTTCTTATCTGGGCAATAGGATACAGAAGGTCGATGTTAATGGTAAAAGATCTTCGGGGACCCCTGTAGTCATGGGAGTCCCACAGGGGTCAATTCTAGGTCCATTCTTATTTTTAGTATATATAAATGACTTACCTTATTATGTAAAGGATAAACATGAGATTGTATTGTTTGCGGATCATACCTCTTTGACATTCAAAATTAATAGACAGTTAGGTAATTATGACGAAGTTAACGATGCTCTCTCTAAAGTTATGCATTGGTTTAATGTTAATAATCTGCTTTTAAATGATAAAAAGACTAAAGTAATTAAGTTCTCAACACCTAATGTAAGACAGGTGACTACCAATGTACATGTTAATGGAACTAATTTAGCCCCTGTGGAGAGAACTGTGTTCTTGGGTATAACAATTGACTCCAAACTACAATGGGGCCCACAAATTGAAAAATTATCAGGAAAACTAAGTTCTGCAGCCTATGCAGTGAAAACTATTAGACGGCTCACTGATGTTGATACGGCTAGAATAGTTTATTTCAGCTACTTTCATAGTATTATGTCATACGGAATTCTTCTTTGGGGTAACTCCGCGGACATTAACACCATCTTTTTATTGCAAAAGAGCACCATAAGAGCTATCTACAAACTTGGTCCCCGTGAGAGCCTTAGAGAAAAATTCAAAGAAATAAATATTCTAACAGTCGCATCGCAATATATCTATGAAAATCTTTTGTATGTCCATAAAAACATAGACACATTTTGTAAAAAGAGTGATACTCATAACATAAATACTAGATATAAGCATAATCTTGTGTTACATGCAAGCCGTCTCCACAAAATAAGTAATTCTTTTATGGGGCAATGTATACGGTTCTATAACAAACTTCCCAGCAATATAAGAGAATTGTCAATAAACAAGTTTAAAACTACTATTAAAGCCAAATTGTGTAGCAGGGCATATTATAAAGTATCTGACTATATTAATGATAAAAATGCCTGGGATTGAGTCGATCCAATTATAATGTAATTAATAAATTATGTAAATTTGTTTGGATACCAAAAGAGGGATGCCTGAGTTTTTTCGCAGTATTTTTATCAGTGCTCACCTAGTCATGAACTGCACGGTAGGGAAAAAAATTGTGACGATTCCAAACAAATGTAGCCATTTTTACGGAATAAAAAGATTTTGACTTTGACTTTGAAATGACTTGCCGGAGGCCGTCAAGGACTCGAGCTGTTTGCTGTTTGCGGACGATCTGAAGCTGTTTCGGCCAATCGGAGCTACTGCAGACTGCGAGAGCTTTCAGAGGGATATAGAACGAGTGGTTTCATGGTGTAATGATAACAAAATGTATTTTAACACCTCTAAATGCATGACTATTACTTTTGCTCGAGGACATAATCCCATTCACTATGACTACGTGGTTAATACAGTGACTTTAAAAAGAGTAACTGAAGTAAAAGACCTAGGAGTTAAATTTACATCCGATTTGAAGTTTCGCGATCATATTACCAGTATTTGTAAAAAAGCTTATAAAAACTTGGGCTTTATACTTCGGCGGTCCCATAGCTTTACAAATATTGGTGCGATCATCGCCTTGTACAATGCTTTGGTCAGAAGTAACTTGGAATGCAACGCAGTCATCTGGGCTCCACATGAAACCAAATACAGTCTCATGTTGGAGCGCATTCAAAATAAATTCACACGATATATATATTTTAAGAAGTATAGGGTATATCCTTTTTATCCCCTTATGTACCCTAGTTTATTTATTTTGGGCATGGTGGGGATGAATGAGCTGCGTGTGCGTAGGGAATTGTGTCTTGCGTCTTATATATTTAAATTAATAAGGGGTAAAATAACGAACAGTCGGTTGTTACGCATTACGAGTTTTTGCGTCCCAGATAAATACGTATGGCGCGCGCTGCGCACTCTGAACCATATAGCGGAGAAAATAGATTTGTTTTCCTGTTCTCTGAACAAGTTCAATAAGATGGCATTGTTCATAATATGTTATGTTAACAAAGGTAATCTGCACTATTGTATTAGGTTGAAACCTGTAAAAATAGCTGTAAAAGTGGTAAATAAATAAATAAATAAATTTTATTGTTATTTTTTATGTTATCTAACTTCACTTATACTGCTTATACTGTGGGGTGGAGACCTGGTGACCACAGGCTTGATACAGGCTTCTAGCCTAGTTTAAGCATCAGTCTTCCACAACACATAGGCGCAAAAACTATGCAATTAAACATCTTTGTGTATTCTAGTTGTGGAAGAAATAAAATGGTATTACTATGGGAAATAAATCACAACAGATAAAGGAATGTTTTTGAAAGACAAATTTATTTGTGTTTGATTACTTTACATTTTAATTTACATTAGGGGTTAATAGATATAAACACCCGCACCACATAGTATGTAATAGTTGTGGATTTTACAAACACTCACCCATAACTTCTAGTTCCATTAGCAATGTATTGATCTTTTGTTTAGATCGTCCACATATACCCCAGGTAAACTTTATCACATCTCCTTGCTCCGTTTTCCAATTCGCCAAACACTTTGCTACATATTTCCCAGTATAACCGGTAGCTCCGATTAATAATAAATCTATTCTATTCATGATAATAATGACAACAAATTAAAAATTATATTGCGAACACGAATTGTCGGCAGTATAAGACAGGTTACATACAACTGTGGCACACAGTATTATACAAATGTACCACAAACTATGTACAATGCTAAAGCAAGATTAACTCCTGTGGTGGGTTTAAAATTGTTTACACTTTGTGCCAAGTTATAATGTGTATATTTTTTCATACCTCTACACTACACATATATTTTTTTTGTATCGTATGTAACTACGTGAAGTAAACACGGTGTACATTGACATATTCAATGTCAAATTTCTGTAACTTCGGCGAAAAGTGATGTATCTTAAAAATCATATTTTTCAGAAAATCGAGTTTAAAGTTTCGAAAATACGGTACTATTGTTGCACGATAGTCGACCGAGTTTAAATTGTTAAAATTCATAGACGATGACTGTTAGAAGGAAGCATAATAGCAAATCCATGTTCACGTCGTTTATTTTGCGAGATATAAAATAAAAAGTTAAGTTGTAGTAATTGACACCTTGAAACTTATTCATCTCCATAGTGTGATTTAATTTAAATCGACTTATACTGTTTTACACATTAATTGCATATTTGGTGTGGAATGTTATATGTATAGTTATTGTTTCTAAAGTATTACATACGTACTTTACAAGCAATTAGGCCAAATGTTACGGAAGAAAAATTACTTAATTCAATATAAACTTTTTTTACATGTCATCTGTTTTCGAATATATTAATAAAAAATAACTGAAATCAACAAACACCTTCTAGTACGCAAATATTTTTTGTGAATATTGATATATGCACTGAGGTAATATTACTACGTAACAAAATAACTCAATGGATATATTAATACCGACTTAAGCAAGAAATGCTCAAGTGTACAATAATATGTATATAAACAAATAACATTAGATACAAAATAATGATTTCACTATAATTTTGTCCTTACCATCAACAGACACAGTCTAAAATATCATACAATTAGTGATTCTTGTGAAAAACATTACCTACGCAATTAAAATAACAAGGAAGAAAAGCAGGAAGGAAGGAAGATAAAAATACAAATTGCATTTTGAGCATATTTTGAGCATTGCATATACTTAAAACAACTAACTAAAGGCTCGATAAGATTTTGCCCATAGGAACGGATTGTGATCCTATGTCCACTTATCAATTCTTTGTAGCAGTTTTACTTTGTACCCATTTATTTATTTAAAATGTGTCAAACAACATATACACAAGTGAGTTTCTAGATCGTGTTTGCTTACTTTAGTTGACTTTAATTGCATAACGATATAAATATATTCAAAAGTTAAAACAGAATCAGACTTCATTACTATGGAACATGCTCGGAGGGAGAGAACGCAACTGAAGACCAAGAGTAGCAACATTGTCTCGTCCAAACCAGAAATCTTGAGGGAGATTGAGAGTTTCTACGGGCAGTTGTACACTAAATCACCAGAACCCGCTTTTGGTTCGATATCCGGCCCAAGAGTCAAATTGACCAGACGCCGAGGATATCACGGACATCAGGCTGTACGAGATTAGGATGGTTCTTAAACAGCTCAAGAACAGCAAAGCTCGGTGGGATGACGGAATCACATCGGAACTTCTGAAAGCGGGTGGACAATCAATACTTAGGGTCTTTCTGAAACTTTTCAATTCCGTCATCCTCGAGGGCAAAGCACCACAGACTTGGGGCAGAAGCGTGGTGGTGTTGTTCATCAAGAATGGTGTTAAAGCCTTATTGAAAAACTACAGACCCATCTCTCTTCTGAACTATGTCTATAAGATGTTTTCAAGGGTCATCACGAATCGTCTTGCACGTAGGTTTGATGACTTCCAGCCTCTCGAACAAGCCGGTTTCCGGAAGGGTTTCTCAACTAAATACCACATTCATACACTGCGGCAGATTATACAGAAGACCGAAGAGTATAACCAGCTACTATGTTAAGCATTTGTGGACTATGAGAAGGCTTTCGATTTAATTGAGACTTGGGTTGTGCTCCTATCGAAGTGTTGAGGAGTATATATGAAAACGCGACCATGTCGATCCGACTACAGGACCAGAGTACGAAACCTATCCAATTGCAGAGAATAGTGAGACAGTGCGACGTTGTTTCTCCAAAACTGTTCACGACTGCATTGCAAGACGTTTTCAAGCTCCTGGACTGGAAAGGATACGCTGTGCCAAGGATATGGCATCAATATCAACGGCGAGTATATCACTCACCTTCGATTTGCTGATGATATAGTAACCATGGCGAAATCGCTGGAGGACTTGTATACAATGCTTGGACATCTCGACAGAGCATCCCAACGAGTGGGTCTTAAAATGAACTTTGACAAAACGAAAATCATGTCGAATGTACATATTGTACCCACTCCAGTCTCAGTTGGGAGCTCGGTTATTAAAGTTGTTAATAAGTATGTCTACCTAGGACAGACAGTCCAGGTAGGTAGATCGAACTTCGAGAAATAGGACTCCCGAAGAATCCAACTCGGATTCGCAGCGTTTGGGAAATTGCGAAAATTTTCTCGTCTAAAATACCTCAATGTCTCAAGACTATACTCTTTGACCAGTGTGTGTTGCCAGTGATGAGTTACGGCACAAAAACGTGGTCACTTAATATGGGCCTCACACGGAAGCTCAAGGTTGCACAGCGAGCGATGGAGAGAGCCATGCTCGGAGTTTCTCTAGGAGATAGATTCAGAAATGAGCACATCCGTAGCAGAACTAGAGTTACCGACGTTGCTCTAAGGATCAATAAGCTGTTGGCATTGAGCAGGCCACATAGCTCGGAGAACCGATAGCCGTTGGGGCAGAAAAGTTCGAATGGCGACTACAAACCGGAAAATGCAGCGTAGGACGGTCGCCGATGGACCGACGATCTTGTGAAGATCACAGAGAGATCGGCTCCCGATCGGATCGGATGCAAGCGACACAGGACCTATCGCTGTGGAAGTCAAAGGATGAGGCCTATATTCAGCAGTGGACGTCCTTCTGCTGATATGATGATGATATGATGCTCGAAGGAAGTTCTTCATAACATAATATTATAATGGATATCAAGAATTTACGTTACATTTCAGTTATAAAACAATTTTCATGTCACTTATGTAACTATTTGCATCTGAACTGCAAACACTAGTCACAACAATGAAAGACGATTGTATGAAGAAAGGCTTACAATTGAATGCGAAGAAAACCAAAATAATGGTATTTGAAAGAGAGACAACCAGAACGAACACTAGGATTACGGTTGATGATGTAGTGTTGGAGCAAGTGGATGAGTTTGTGTATCTTGGAAGCGCTTTTAGAAGCGCTGGAAGGTACACCGCTGATGTGGAAAGACGAGAGAGTGCAGGGAATAGGGTGAATGGAGCGTTGGGTAAACTGTTTGGCAGCCGAAATCTAAGCCAGAAGGCACAGCTCGCTGTACACAACGCGGTGCTAATCCCAACGCTAACTTATGGAAGTGAGAGCTGGGTATGGCAGAGAGAGCATGAAAGAAGGATAAACGCGCTTCAAATGCGAGCATTGCACAAAATTTGTGGCGTAACGCTTGTAGACCGTATACGCCGTATACCGAGAGCGTCGGTGTTAAAATAAGAAGAGGCATGCTCCGTTGGTTCGGACATGTAGAAAGAATGCAAGATGAAAGAATGACGAAACAGATATACAATGCGAAAGTCGAAGATGTAGGAGCCAAGGGAGACCAAGACTAACGTACCATGACCAAATTGGTCATGTTTTATCAGAAGGTGATGTCAGGAGCCTTAGGAACCGGCGAGCGTGCATGAAAAGAGCTATGAATGTGAAAGAAGCGAATGAAGTGTGTAAGGACCGCGTCTTATGGCGCTCGGTACTCTCTGCCTACCCCGCAAGGGACCTGGCGTGAAGATATACATACATACATACTTATGTAACTATGGACATAAACTCTTATGCTAAAATCATAGTGCTCTTAAATAATAAAAAAAACATAGATTTTATGTCTTTAACATGTTTCTTTATATTGTATGTACATTTTAAGCATAAAAGTGCCTGTATTACGAGGCTACCCTCTTCAATTGCTATAACCTTTCTTACTAAAGTACTAAACTGCATGCAATATATAAAAACCTATGCATCACTGTGTGTTTATGAGTGTGCGTGGGGGTTCAATATTTATTTATTTTAACGAACTGTTTCATTTACTTATGATAAGGCGGATATACTATAGTATTTTTATCTGACCATGAGTAAATAGTCCATCCATTCGTTATCATTATTTTACATTCATATGTTGTTTACTGTAAATATTAATCTGTCTATTTATATTATTGTGTAATCAAGCTGACAATTCATTGTATTGTAAACTTCATTTTTGTTGGAGGAACTTATACTAAATATTCCTACTTTTAAATTTATTGATTGCATCGTAAGGTAAATTTTATTGTCTTATGTTCCTTTAAAACCGTTATACCTATATATATTTCTAACAGATATTAAATTACTAGTATTTTGAAATACCCTACTTTGTTATTATCAGATATCGTTGTGCTCGCTCTACTTTGATGAATTTAATATTTGATGATTTTTGGATAGCCCGCGTTAGTACTAGTCGAATATTATAGAACACATGCCTCAGCGCCTTAAATGTTCAACTTAACTTTCTGATCCTTATAATATAACTTAATACCTTGTTCCAGGTGGCTCTAACAAGACAATCTTTAATCCACCATCATACTTAAGTTTTCAGTTAGTGTTATTTTATTAAGCTTCGAGCAACTGAAGCTAGTACTATTGACATTATCACATACATGCACATTCATACTAAAGGTTTGACTGGATGACGTGCGGTTGCTACTTCGAGTACGTGTTGCTGACACTAAAATATATACACTTTGTTTTAGATGTATCCAACGCGAGGAGATTATACTTTAACCACTGAGCTTTTCCTGTTTCATCACTAATCTAAACACTTTCCATTGAAACTGATAGTAGTATCATTAGTGTAAGAACAGTTGTGTGCATAGTTGAATTTGAATTCATAAAAATCATTGATGTAGAGGAGGAATAGTCTGAGGATACATTTTCTTGAGGGACACCGTATGATATATCTGAGTCCTTACCAATATACTAATTTAATTTAACCCTTTCTTTCTTTTTTAAAAGGTATTACTTTAAAAGTTTCAGGGGATTATCTCTTCTTCTAGTTTTTGCACAAGGATTGGGATAGAAACGGTATAAAAACGACTAGGGAAGTACTAGGGAAGTACATTCCTGTGAGGTGAAAGTACTTTCCTAGTAGGTGCTTTTATGCGCCTGCAAAAAATATTTTTCACTATATCATTTCTTGATAAATATAAGATGAGCACTTACGTGAGGCAATGACTTTATTCTCTGTAGTGAAAATACATGCGGAAGTTGCTTCAAAACTGCTAAACTAATCGAATAGCATAGTTAATACTTCCTCTCACGCTCACATTACATCACCTTCATTTTTGAGCCTTTTCAGGCTCTTTCATTAAATGTCTGCAATTTGTATCACTAGACACATTTAGAACTTAGCATCATTTCATTTATTAAATGATTTTGATACAATTTTGAACGTACTATTAGATATTTTAAATAGACCATATGTATAATGAATAATATTAATCGATTCAAGTCACCTGCTTCAATAAACTCGAAAATAATTTATTATTTGAGTTAATTGATTCTTAGTAAGTTGGATCATTTTACCCGAATTTCAGTCAGGACACTCAGGACAATGACACACGTTCAACGTGTTAAGTATAAATAGATTTTTTATATCACTAAGGTGGCAAGCAAGCATACAGACTGCCTGATGGTAAACATCCACCATAGCCTATGGGCATTTGCAGCACCAGGGGTGTCACTCATGCGTTGCCGATCCTCTAAAAACCTCTTCACGCATTTATTGAAGAATTCCATGCTGTAGTCCCTTGTAAAAACCTCGGTTGGGAGCTCATTCATAGCTTGAAAGTTCTCAGAAGAAAACTTCTCTGGAACCGCACAGTACGTGACCATTGCGGTTCCAGCGTGTGAGGTTAAGATTACTTTTCACCAACTAATGGTCGAAAAGTGTGTGTAATATAAAATTAGATCAAAGCGCACTTGATTTCTTACTTACAATATTATTGTGTAGGTTGTGTTAATTTCAGTTGTATAAATAGACACGTATAAAATTAGAGAGTTCGGTTAATTTGGTTTTAAATGCATTAATATTTTTTTGCACAAATTATCTCGTCGTAAATCAGAAAATAACTTTACGTAGCTATACACTTTGCACCAAAATCAACTACGCCAAATTAAGGTATAGAAATATGATAATAGAATAGAAAAATAGCATTGTTTTTCGTTGATTTAGAAAATAGATAAATATTAAAAGTGACACAGTACAGTACAGATTTATTGGCTCTGCAGATAGTAATATATATATATATATAACAGTTGATATACCAAAGTGCTATTATTTAACTAACACTCTCTTTAAAAGGTTTATTATCGAGTTGATAAATATCTAACTAACAACAGCGACGTATCAAAGGTAGACACGTTATACACGAACATTTTTGTATTTTAAAATGGCGCAAGTACTACTATATCTACGTACAGTTATTTATTATCACACTTTGCTCTAAAAAGAGACAAATGATAGGGAACATCTGTCGTTAGAAAGAGATGAATATACATCTTTAGTTACGTATTGCTGCTGAGCGCTCATTGGCGCGAGCACTGATTTACCGATATGGAGGAGACTGGGGAAAAAGCTCTGGATTTAATTAGTGTTTAAAATAATAAAACCAATTATGTACACAACATCTATTTTCGTAATATGAATTGTGAACAATGAAATTATAAAATAATATTGAGTCAGTTTGTGAGTGAATAAAAAAAATACGTATTTGATAAAATATTATTCCCTCAACTAAACTTAACTTATTCCTTTTTTGTCTTTTTTAATCAGTTTTCCAATCTAGACTATTTTAATGCGCGAAATATATTTTAACTTCACTATAATAGCGCGTATGAGGTGAAGCCTGTGATTATAAGTCGGATATTGCTCTAGGAAATGACAATTTAAAGAGGAAAATACATCATTGCGATATAGGAAACACTGTAAATGACGACTCGAAATTTGACGAGCTCTGTGGCTCAGTCGTGAATGACGCGACTTTGATACCAACGCTCGTGGGTTCGATTCCCACACAAGGCAAACATTTGTGTGCATGAACATGTCAGTTGTCTTGGTCTGGATGTTTTAAGAAAGGTAGGGCGCATCAAAGCAGCCCATCTGGGGAAGTACCTCCACCTCACAGAAAACCGCAGCCAAATAACAACTCCCTGGAGGGTTGTTGTGTTCCTACGTGTGAGTTTGGTCACCAGTAAGCTCCTAAGTAGTTGTTGTGTAAACAGCAGAGGAGGCATCGCGCGTGTGATAATTAATATATCGCAAGCGTTAATAGGCTACGGTACCCGCTTCACATCAGGTGGGCCGTATGCTTATATGGCTCCCGACGTAGAATAAAAAAAATATATAACCATTTTTTTTTCATCAAACCATCTAGATAATCTAAAATGATGGAAAGAAATAAATGATAAGTAATATTCTATTCGCTTCATTTTTTTCTAGAACGTCTAGTATTACTAGTATCTAATAATTGAAAATAAGGTAGGTAGGCGTATTACTTAATATAAAACAAAGTTAGGAATAAATTTAATTCACAATTCTGTGTTCATAACGTGATAGTTAAATTTTCCTCAACTTCCCCTAGCAACGGCTGCCACTAGACCCGCTTTAATATTGCTAAAAACTAAATACATTAACTATGTTTTTAATAAAAAAAACTGTACTTACAAATGAAATGACACGTTTTCCTTGTCTTTAACAGTTGCCGTGCAATTTGTGAACCTTCTAAAAACACAGGAAGGCATTTTTGCCAGAAATAACTTATTTACGCTTTGTGGCGAAGTACGTATAGACGTGACGCGAGAGCGTGCCCAACTGAATGCGAGGTGGGCAATTACCTTACTTTCGTATTGCCATTCTAGAGCGTGTACAACGTATATATGACTATAAAAACATCTTAGACTAACAAAGATGTCGGATCGATCCCATTTGTTCTATTGAAAATGACGACATCAGACAAAATTAGCTTAATTTTTTATTTTTTTTCCATAGAACAAAAATTTGCGTTTCAACCAAATTCACCTCTCAGTGGAGTATTCTATAAAATGATTCCATTTGTTTCGAATTGATACATGTAATGTTTGACACATCGCATCATTTTTACCTTTTTTGTTTCAAATGTGTACCTACCAACTAACAATAAATCATTGTCTCATCGTTATAAAACGAGTTCTAATTTTCCTGGGGTAGACCGGGACGTTCATGCCAGTGCTGGTGTAGGTGTCATACTCTCCTCTCTCTTAGCCTCTGGTGTGAAAGATTACTGTTTGGTAGGGCCTAGACTTCACTGGATTCGTATAAAACTGGGAATCACGCTAGTATTTCTGGTTGCAGCATACGCTCAGCGTGTGCCCAAGAACTAAAGAAGTTTTGGGAGTCTGTTAGGGATGTTCTGGATTTAGCTAAAGGGAATGAAAGAGTGATTATGTGTGGAGATTTGAATGGATGGTTTGGGACCAAACGAGGCGGCTATGAAGCTGCTCTTGGTCCTTATAAGCAGGTAAGTCGATTCTAGATTTATGTATGGAACGAAACCTCAGGAGGTTTTTTGTTTGTTGTGATGAAAAAAAGTATTCGACACAGGTGTCACTTTCTTTCATCACAAGGATATTCACACGTATACATGGAGACGGAATGACCACCAAGACCATGACCAAAAGTGTGATTGATTTGATTATAATTGGTAGACGTCTCCGAAATACTATAATGGATGCAAGAGCCTTTAGAGGTCCCGCTCTTGAAACGGACCACTACCCGGTGGTAAGCCGGTTTGTGGGACTTTTCAAGAAGTGGAGGCATTGGCGAGTGCGTATCCCTTTCGGAGATCATGAAAGGATAAAGAGTGAAAAATTGCAAGATGAAAGTGTAAGGAGAACGTATGTACATCTGGTAAGCGAAAGACTTGGAAATGCAAGTGTTTCCGACTCAGATGTGGATGATTGCTAAAAAGTTCTGAAAGATAGTAAGGTGGATAGTGCAAAAGAAGCATGTGCAATGCGCAAAGAGGCATACAACATTGAAAGGAGATACCTGGTGGGATGCGGAGGTTGAATCCTCCGTAGCAAGAAAGAGGAAAGCGTGGCTGGATTATGTATCATCTTTGCCCTTAAATGAAAGTATGAGAGAGAAGAAGAAAATAATGTACCGTCTATGCAAGAATGAAACCAAGGCTTTAGTGAAAGAGAAGCGTGAAAGACAAATTATGTATGAGGAAGAGAGGCTGGCGAAAAACTTCGAGGCAAATATCAAACTCTTTTGGAGAGAGGTAAAGAAATCTAGGGGTAGTTCGTCGCCCCTCGGGAGCGCACCTCCAAATAGGAGGAGAGAGTATAAGGGTGAGTGCCCAGATGAGGTACCTGGGCCTCACCCTTGACGGAAGATGGACCTTCGGTCCCCACTTCGAGCGGTTGGGACCGAAGGTCATCAGAGCTGCGGCGGCGCTGGGTCGCCTCCTGCCCAATTTGGGCGGACCCAGCGCCGCGTGCAGGCGGCTGTACTCCGGCGTCTGCCGGAGTATGGCCACGTACGGTGCCCCTATATGGGCGGACGCTCTCTGCGCTCGGAACAGGGCTCAGCTGCGCAGAGCGCAGCGGGTCATAGCGCAGAGGGCGATAAGGGGGTACCGGACGGTAGCGTGGACGGCCGCGACCGCCCTTGCTGGCGACCCGCCCTGGGAGTTGGTGGCGGAAGTGCTCGCCGAAGTGCATAGCTTCGTCGCTAGGAGGAGGGCAGTCGGCGAGCGCCCCACGTTGGAGGAAGTGGGGCGGTGTCGCCAGCGAGGGCATTCAGAGATGATGCGGAGGTGGGGGGAGGACCTGGCGCAGCCGCAGTATGGAGTCCGCGTTGCGGATGCGCTGCGCCCGGTCCTGGAGGCGTGGATGCGCCGTAGGCGCAAACCCCTCACCTTCCGTATGGTGCAGGTGCTCACCGGGCATGGGTGCTTCGGTGAGTACCTGCACCGGGTCGCGAGGCGGGAGGAACAGCCGGGCTGCCACGATTGTGGCGCGGCCGAGGACACTGCCCAACACACGCTGGAGCAGTGTCCCAGATGGTCTCGGCAGCGCCATGATCTGGTGTCCGCGCTTGGAAGCGCGGACCTCTCGCTCCCGAGCGTGGTCCGCTCCATGCTCGGGAGTGACAGTGCCTGGCAGGCGATGGCCTCCTTCTGTGAGACGGTCATGTCCCAGAAGGAGGCCTCGGAGCGGGACAGGGAGGATGATCCCGAGGCTGTCCCGCTCCGGAGACGGCGGACGGGAGTGCGGCGTAGGCGCTACGCGCACCTATTGCCGCCTCCCTAACTTGTGGGACTAGGGGTCAGGATGGGAACCTGGCCCCATAATGGTCCCGCCGCCGGAGGGGCTGTCCCAATTTGCCGGGACGGCCCCTAGATTGAAGAAGTCCGGCCCCTTCTGAGGGGCTGGCCAGTCGCAGTGGTGTCCTGTTGCTGACAGATCCGGGGCACCACACCAACGCGGCCGATGGCATTTCGCGGGGTCGTTTAGTGGGTATACCGTCGGGCAGCCGACGGCGAGTCCCACACTACCACCGGAGGCCACCCAGGCACCGGTGGTGTGCGTAATGCATTTTTCCCCGCGTCACAAAAAAAAAAAAAAAAAAAAAAAAGGGGTAGTTCGTCGGCATCCAGTATGAACAAGATAAAGTCTAAAGCTGGTATCATTCTTGCAAACATTCAGGAAGTGTTAGAACGGTGGAGTGAATATTTTGAAGAAATGTATGAATATGCCTCGGACGCTGGCAATGAGAGTGAGTCTGATGCTTACTCCACATTGACGGCGTCCGATGAAGGTATAACTATGGATGAGATTGAATTGTCGATACGAAATTTGAAAAATGGAAAGTCTGCGGGAATTGATATGATCACAGCTGAGATGATCAAACTAGGTGGCACTTACGTCCGGGACGCCTTCTGGTACTTGGAGAATTGGAAGGGTCCCAATGGACTGCGGACGCGCAGTCATCGTACTGTGAAAGGAAAAGAACTGTGGTCCATATTGCCGAAATATGGAATTGACGGTTCACTGCTCCGTGCTGTGCAGTCCACCTACAAGGATTGCTCGGCATGTGTGCGAATAGAAGGCAATGTGTCACCCTGGTTTGATGTTAAAATTGGTGTCAAACAGGGTTACATGTTGTCTGCTAAGCTGTTTATTCTGTATCTCGATAGTTACAGAGACTAAGATCGACGAATGTAGGATTACGCATGGGTGACATAATGGTGAACTGTCTGCTGTATGCAGATGATGCCGTCCTATTAGCAGAAACACCATCTGAACTGCAAACACTAGTCACAATAATGAAAGACGAATGTATGAAGGAAGGCTTACTATTGAATGCGAAGAAAACAAAGATAATGGTATTTGAAAGAGAAGAAACCAGAACCAATGTAAGGATTATGGTAGATGATGAAGTGTTGGAACAAGTGGATGAGATTGTATATCTTGGATGCGCTTCCAGCAGGGATGTAAGGTACACCGCAGATGTGGAAAGGCGAGTGAGTGCTGGGAATAGTGTGAATGGAGCGTTGGGAAAACTTCTTGGCAGTAAAAATCTGAGCCTGAAAACACAACTGGCTATACACAATGCAGTGTTGGTCCCAACGCTTACTTATGGAAGCTAGAGCTGGGTATGGCCGAGAGAGCATGAAAGTAGGATAAACGCGGTTCAAATGCGAGCATTGCACAAAAATTGTGGCGTAACGCTTGTAGACCGTATTCGCAATGTTAGAAGCAGAGTTGGTCTGAAAGAGAGCGTCGGTGTTAAAATAAGAAGAGGCATGCTCCGTTGGTTCGGACATGCAGAAACAATGCAGTATGAAAGAATGACGAAGCAGATATATACAATGCAAAAGTGGAAGGATGTAGGAGCCGAGTGAGGCCAGGACTTACCTACCATGAACAAATTGGTCGTGTTCTATCAGAAGATGATGTTAGGCCCTAGAAACCGGCAAGCGTGCATGAAAAGAATAATGAATGTTAAAGAAGCGAGTTAGGTATGTAAGGATCGAATCACATGGCGCTTTCGGTCGGTTCTCTCTGCCTCTCCCGTAAGGGATTTGGCGTAAAATTATAGATAGATAGATAGATTCTAATTTTCCTTTTTCTATAGAACAGTTTGAGAAATTAAAGTAATATCTTGTATGAGAAAAATTTGACTCATTTTGTCCGATGACGTAATGTTCTACAGTACCTAGGCCAATTCTACTAAAAAACTGCAACTGCACTGCTGCGCGGCGTGTGTCAATGTACGTACATTTTGACGTTTCCTTATTCTGGGCCAATTCTGCTAAATAACTGCAACTGCACATTTACGCCTGTCATTTGAGTCGTGCAGGAATAGTGCAGTACCGATAGGTGTATTCTACTAAAATATCCTGCACTGCAACGGCACTGCAACTACGCTGCAACTGTGCGTATCCTGCAAGTAAACTACTTAAAACCTGAAATGTTTGTCACCGGTATGCAAATGTCAAAACAATTTATCAGAATACGATTATATTGCAGGAAACGTGCAGTTGCAGTGCAGGTTTCTTTAACAGAATAGCGATTCATTTACTGCAACATTCCTGCAACGTCGCTGCTGTCAGATCGTTTAACAGAATACCGAAACGTCAAAATGTACGCATTTTGACACACGCCGCGCTGCAGTGCAGTTGCAGTTTTTAGTAGAATCGGCCCACTGATTCTGTAGACCAATTCTGCTAAATAACTGCAACTGCACTGCTGCGCGTCATGTGTCAAAATGTGTACACTTTGACGGTTCGTTATTCTATTAAGCGATCTGACATCAGCGGCGTTGCAGCAACGCTGCAGTAAATGACTCGCTATTCTATTAAAAAACCTGCACTGCACCTGCACGTTTCCTGCAATATAATCGTATTCTGTTAAATTGTTATAACGTTTGCATAGCGGTGACCGAAGTTTTGAAGGAGTTTATCTGCAGTTTTGCTAACGTAAATCTCAAGCAACTTTTGCGAAGAGAAATTAATATGCTGAAGAGGTGATTTATATTGCAAAATATTTGTTTTGTTTTGAAATACATGACATGACAGGTGTAAAGTAGTTCATTTGCAGTCAAGATGGCGTTCGAATTGAGAAGATGAAACCGGAAATGCTTCCTCTTTATTTTTTATTTCATTTCTTTATTCAACAAGTATTACAATTTCGCCAATACAAAAGTTTATTTATACACACGTTTCCACGTACATATAACCATACACTCTCACAATCAATACAATCTCACTTTCCGTGCACACTAATCCAAATACAAATATTTGAACAAATGTGTCCTGGGAGTATTTTATAAATAAAATTATTTCGGGTTTACAATACAAAAATGTTTTATGATGAGATTATATCACAAGATATTAATGTAAACTTGTCTGTACTTAGTCTTACTTCATATCTATTAACACACCCCCTTCCCCCCTACCTCCCAAACCTGAACCTGTTTTATTTGGTACTGGTGATCTCATACCTATGTCAAGACAAGCTTGTTTTTACGAAGCCTTCCTTTTATCATAATAATCACACACTCATTATTACAAGCCACAATGTTTGTTTTTGGATAATGTTCAAACTATCTGTGGCCAAGGATATATTGATCCATAAATACTTAAAAGCTTCGACTTTGAATTACGCCCATTCGGTTTCGCCCGTTAAAATGATAAGAATCATCAAATCCAACTTATAAGATCTAAATCTGTAAGAGTTGAGTAATTAAGTATATCTGTTTCTTAATTCTTTCTTCTTGCATTATTTCTACATGTCCGCACAAACGGAGCATGCCTCTTCTTATTTTCACACCGACACTCTCTTTCAGACCAACTCTGTTTCTAACATCATCGTTACGAATACGGTCTACAAGCGTTACGCCACAAATTGCGCGTTATGTTCTTTGTATTTTGTTATTTTTATTATACAACGTCGAGAGGCATACTAGCATACGGTCCGCCTGATGAAAAGTGGTTACGGCAGCTTATGAATCTTATGGGCTTTTTCTGTGATATATCTTGCAATTTGATCTAACATTTATGTGCGTTCGCCACCAATTAGTTAATGCGAACTAACGCATACCAGCATCTACCTATTACCCCTAGTAGAGTTAGAAGATTCAGGCGTATAAAAATAATGTATTCTAACGACTAATATCTACAGCGCCTGACGACATCGAGGGAGAGGCGGAACACGAGTCGCATACACGACCAGGGCAGCAACGATGGAGTGCATGCAGTTCCTGTTTCAAATGGCGGGCTATCGCGGAGACGGCTGTAGCAGCCGAGGCAGAGGCGTCTGGAAGTCATAGCATGACTAGAGGGTTGTTGTGTTCCTGTGTGTGAGTGAGGTCACCAGTGAGCTCCTAAGGAGTAGCTGTGTAAGCAGCAGAGGCGGCATCGTTCGAGTAATATATATTACAAGCGTTAATAGGCTACGATAACTGCTTTTCATCAGGACCCACCTGATGAAAAGCAGTTATCGTACGTAGCCTAGGAGGTATGCCTCCCGACGTTGTCTAAAAAGTCTTTCCTGCGACCACGGACGCTGCAAAGCGTTCGAAACGTCAGGTTTCAACAAAATAAATAAAACACGCGATACTTCCGTTAAAAATAGTTTAATTTCAATGTGTAACACTCGCGAAAACCTAAGACAATACTGTTGTCTAAAAAAACCTACAGCTACTCATTACTAATTACAATCATAGTTAGCCGCCTGTTTTATTCGCAATAACTAAAGGGCGTTCAACGAGACGAAATAAAAATTGTAAACACTCCGGCTTTTAATGAGTTTACAAATCAAGCGAAGGACGGGGATACTTCTCCGTCCTTTTCCTTCGTAGGCAGGATCGGCGGCTAATTGTCAAGTGACTTTAAAGTTCATATTCGTCACAGTAATATTTACGTGGTTAACTCACCCATTAATTCAATTTTAATAGAAACGAATAAGAAATAAAAAAATGTCCAAGCTATGCCTTTTTAAATAAGACACCTACATGACATTGTTACATTATTTACTAATGATGTGTGACTATGGTTGGACAAAATAGACCTTTATTTTAATTACCATCTGCTCATATAAGTAGGCCAATATTACATTTTTTATTGTTTATCAATTTTTAATTAAAAAATATATCTACTTTAAAGTCTTGTCTATATGTTTACAGTAGGTAGGCAATACTTAAATTAGTCGAGTTGCCGTTTAGAACTTTGTTGAAGTAAATAGATAAATAAATTACACTAAAAATAAAAAAGTAATGACAGGTAGTAGTGGTAACTTTAAGACGAAGAAGAGTACTAAACTCAATAAAAATATGCTGAGGACCCATGAATGTTTGTTTTGCATTCTTTATCTCGGATGCCTGAACGCACTTTAGATATCACGATCCTCTATCATCCCATATCATCATATGATATCCCAAAGTAATAGGAGTTGAATCTGCATTTTACAATCAATAGAACCAATTGAAATGAAACTTCTACGTCATATAGGTTTTACAGAGGGCAGAGTTACAGCCTCAATCGGTTACCATTGATGTGCCCACTTGGTTTTGGCGCAAAACAGTTGACATGTTGACTGTTAAAGATAATGTGAATCAGTTATAACCTTATAACCTTTAGACAACATCGTTCCAAAATTGTTTGTTGAAAAAGGACCATTTATACTTTTGGATGCATTAGCGTTCGTTCTCTTAGCAGTGCCAAAGTCGACACTATCATGGTTTTATACGTTAATTCATATTCTGATTTAAATCCCAACATAAATATAAGAAATGATGAGACAAACCACTCAGCGCTATCTTGTCTCAAACTGAACGACGCTTGTGTTATGGGTTCTAGACAACTAGTAAACTTGCGTAAATACATTTTTGTTTGTAAATACGTACTTAGGATACATAGAAAATACTCAAAGCAAGACAAACAAAGATGTTCATGCACACAAATATTTGTTCTATGTCGAATCCACGGGCATTGGCGTCAAAATAGCGTTACTAACCACTGCGCCACCGAGCTCGTCGTCTTCGCCTAATGCCTGTAGAGAATACCGAATACAAAACTTCTACCACAACATGCTATTATAATTGAGTAACCAACCAAATGTACATAGTAATCTCAAAAAAACTGTGCACTTTGCAAATGTATCTCATACGCTCCTACAATGTGTGTGGTCAGGCGATATTATTTCATAAAATTTTGTGGCAGATTGTGTTCGCGCATTTATTACACGTTCGTCACAATTACCTGTGTGACCGCTGCGCAGCTTCGCTCACCGTTTATTGTGCTTTTTTTTTTGTAAAATCGCGTTTTTTGTTACAACAAAGTCACCTCTGTACATGAACTTAAAAAAAAACCTTCTCGGCACAATCTGTCTGAGATGGGCAGACAATAAATAACTCAGAGAACATCTTACATATCCTTCTCAGAGAACTGATGGTAGAGGTACTCAGAACCTTAATATACAGACGATGGTGTGGACAGAGAATATCACTAACTAAATAAATGGCGACACCATCACTACTACCAAAACGTATTTCTTATTTATTTCAAACAATGCAGTCTGAAAAATACAATAGGTACATATTAAGACAATATTAAAAATGAATATTAGAAGATTTCAGGAGAGCGTTACTCTCTGTCGACATTCATAAGTCGAGTGGACCAGACGGCAAGCGGCATTGGTGCTGAAGTTGTATGAGCCTTTGTATTTTGTACTTGTGTTGTGATTTGCGCCTTTTCGCCCTTTCGTACTCCACTGGCCCGTTGTGTCTTCATGAAAGACTGCTAATGTGCAGCAGATGCCCAAATTAACAAAAAGAAAAATCGACTCCAAAGATAGTTTTATCAGATTTAGACGACAACAAATTATTGAATCGGCCACACGACGACAGATCATTGGTGGAAATGATAAAGCTACGCAATCTGTCTCCGGCTCAACATTGAAAAGTTTCGATGGCCATCTTTACCAGCTATATTTAACTAAAAAAATGATACTTCTGAATGCGAATTCTCGATATATTTTTTTGTTTGCTATAAATACCCAAATCGTTATATGTGTGCCTATGATATTTGAGGAGTTTTCTCAAATCTTCATGAACTATCAGAACTGAATTTTATGATATGAAAAAAAATACTCTTTCAAATTAAAAAGTTTTTTTAAATCGGTTTATAAATGACGGAGTTATGAAGTAACAAACATAAAAAAATACAGCCGAATTGAGAACCTCCTTCTTTTTTTGTAGTCTGTTAAAAAAGCGTAATATAGATAGAGAAAGGTAATAGAAAGCCGCGATCACGTTGTGTCGGAAATTAAGGAGAAACTCGAGTAATACGTTTGATAACAAAAATACTTTTATCGGAGATGGGTAAACTTGGTACAATTCAAACCTATCACTATACAAGTCTAGGCGTTCACTGGTTAGAAAATTCTGTTTGTTGTAATCCATCACTTCCGAAATACGCCGTTTACGATCGCCGAAATTATAAAAAATATTTTGGTGTCGAGATCTCGAGTGAAGTTCATTTCCGAAGTCACCCGGAGAAGAAGGTCAAGCCGCAGTCCACTTGAAACTGTATGTGCTGAATAGAGTGCAACAGCACTTCAGCTCGGGACAAAGATTCTCATTATACAACTCTCAAATCCCTAGACTGCAAATGAAAGACGGTCATATAAGTGGCAGTGCCTGGATACCAGCTTGAACATTGTGATTCGGTGCAAATACGATGTGTAAGAAATAGGGATTTATGATCAGAAGTATGGATCAATTGAATCATAGTAGAAATTTTGCCACCCTTTGTGTTTTACCGATTGTACAATCAAAACAAATACAAAAGGTTTGTGTTCTGAGGAATTGTGCAATATGATGCCTACAGCCTCGTTTTATAACCGTACCGCACGCAGACGACTTTTGGGAATTCATCCTTACACACTGAAACCGCAATGCTCACTTACTGTGTGGTTCCAGATAATATTTCAACGGAATACTCTTAAATTATGGAATGAACTACCTGCCAACGTATTCTTACGTTATTACAGCGTGAATAACATTTTAAAAAGGTATAAAGAGGTTTTTACAGAATCAACAACTCACGAGTAACACCAAAGCAAAGGTGTTGCAAATGTCCATAGGCAATGGTAGCTGTTTAATAGTGTACTGCTCCGTTCTGTGCAGTATATTTACGAGGAATGTGCACATACTGTACATTCCCTACTAGTGGACTGTACAGAACAGAGCATGGCACTGTCAATACCAGGTCCAAGCAAAATGTCCCAAAATTCCTTTCCTTTCTCACCATCCATTCTATCGAATTTCATCCTCATTATACTCTCAACCAATTTTCCCTACATTTTGGCTGCTAAGCTGATCAAACTAATGGTGTTGTAGTTAGACCTAGAGGTTAGAGTTAGTTAGGAGATGACCACTCCCAACTTGTTGAGATCTTTCCAATTTTCCAGCATAAATTGCTCAAGAACTACAAAGCATTCCAGTCGTAGTTACCATCTATTTTGATTGTCTCAACTGAAACTATATCGATTCCCATTGACATTCCATATTTCAAGCTTCGTATCATAACGTTTCATTTAGATATCAACAAAATTATACTTTCGTTCTTTCAGAAAAGAAAAGAAAGTATTCTTTACGATGTGTATCAAAATTTCTTGAGCTTTTGAGGATTGGCTGAACTCAAGGGAGTGTATGCTGTGACCAAAATACACTTGGCTTTATTTTTCCACCGAGAAGTATTGAAACTTTTAAATCTTACGAGTAATACAGCGATATTTCTATCGTCTCTAGGTATCTCTCGTTAATTATATCTATTAGCTAATTGATTTTACATTTCAAATCAACTCTCGTATTCCAGATGTCTCTCGTATTCCACGTGACTTGGCGCTGACGACAAATCCAGCGATCGACGGAGATCCAGTGCGCGTTGATACCCAAAATTGTTATGCAGTCCTTCAAATACACTAGGTACTCCAGAAGATAATGCATAGAGAATAAATAATAATGTTCTGCAGGACTTGCAAGTATTTATTGATTATTTATAAAAAGTGGATACATTAACTAAAGAGAAATATTCTTAACCATATACCAAATATCTAAATTATTCTAAAACCTCAAAGACAACAGCGTACATCTACAATTAATATAATTGTTAAACATTCTACAAAAAAAAATACAGTATTAAGCAAAGTAAATTTAATGTACTTTTATCTACACTTTTTTCTTTTAAAAGGCAATGGACACGGTCCGATCGCCAGCTATAAACTGAAATCTAGTACTATTTCATAGAAGCTAGTAGGTATCAAACTATTGAACTAATTCTATTTTTTCTTCCAGCATACCTATAGCTAGCGAAGGGGCCGCTATGACGAAGTAAGAAAAACAGTTGATCTAAAATAACTTTAAAATAAGAAAACGAATGCTCTGTTTTTTCGTATAGGTATAAAGATAAAAGATAACGCAATGTATGTGAAATAAATCAAAGAAAACAAATACAACGCTAAAGTGAAAAGATGCAGGAGTCGATGAAGACCACACTCATCTATCTCGGTCTTGTTCTATCAAAAGTAATGTCATAAAAAATCTATGGTTTTTTATACTTACGCCGCAAGTGATTGACTTATAGATATAGCTAAATAGACAGATTATAGGCACTTTACTTACGGAAAACCAGTTCATAGAGTATTCAAGTATTGACATTCAATTGGCTTACACCTACCATATTGTCAGTAATTTATCTAGCATTCTTAGTATTTATACAATATTTAGATTACAATTTTATTCATATTTCATACAGTTATGACTAATTAAATTACCGAGAAGATTTGTGTCTCTGAATGCAGCGCCTGCCGCTACAACGCCTCCTCTGTAATTAAATATAAAAACTCAATTTTATTGCCTGTACCTTTACATGGCATGATAGTCGAATAATCTAAACAATACGATATCAACTATCTATACTTCACATAGAGCAGTAGAGGATACGGTGTCAGTGAGTCACCAGCTTCTTTAGAGCCAAAGTTGACGCCGTTGATGGGTGTTTTTTTTTCACCATCCACCACCATTAGATAACAATGAATTGTTAATGTTTTTAAAAACAAAGTAATATCAGTATAACACAAACATAAGTTTCGTCGTACACTGGACACTCGTCACATAATTCAATATTGTTAAGTATCAATGAGTCAAGAACATAAGGTCACCGGTAGGAATATGACGTGAGCAAGAGCTGTAGGAACGGCCGCGGGCGCTTTGTTCGCTATAACTGGTAGGCCTATTCACATTGCCTCGATACACCATATTTGAATTGGAATCCAAAAGTTTCCACTCGGACTCCATACATTTTCGAGTACGGCTTATACTTCTACGCAGTATATGGGATCACAAATAAGAAGAGTTCAAGCTGCGTTTAACGACTCGAAATAAAACTTCTAGATCATATTGGCTTTATACAAGGCAGGATTACTGCCTCGGTTGGGTTATCGATGCTCGCACTTGTTTTTGGTATATGACAGGTTGGCTGTGATTGTTAAAGATGATGTAAATCACCTATAGACAACATCACTCGAAAAGTGATCTTTAAAAATGGCCAATTTTTTTACTTACGGAGGCATTAGTGAGCGCTCTCTTAGCAGTGTCAAAGCCGACACTATAAGGGTTTTAGACGTTAATTCATATGCTGGATTACATCCCGACACCTGAAAATAATATCAGATACACAACTTATCCTACAACATGCTATTATAAATAAGTAAGTATGTATATACTAACAACCCATTAATGTCAACCCCATAATACATGCTAATCTCAAACAAACTGTGCACCTCGCAAATTTCCAACACGCTCCTACACTGTAGACCAATGATCTATTTCCTAAAATTTTAAGTGTTATTTTATTCCGGCATTTGTTTCAAGTTCCCAATTATAGTGCTCAGGTGACCGAGCTTCGCCTGGTGTTAATTATGGTTTTATTGTGTAAAATCGCATTTTTTTCTGATATGTCATCTATGTAGATAAACTTAAAAACAAAACCTTATCTCAATACTAAATTTTATGTAAATTCATACAGTCTACAGTCATTAATTCGCTTCCCAATGAAATGTGTTTAATTTTTATTCGTCATAAAATCTTAATCTTTTCAATGCAATTTGAATTCATGTAAATTATGTTTTCGGATCGAAACGTTTTTCGGTCCCTTGTTCGAATACTGATCCGGGCATGTACCGCTAAATTCATGTTTTCGGATTTACATACATATTTCTAATTATCACTTGCTCGGCGGTGTAGGAAAATATCGTGAGACAACCCGAATGTCCAAGAAATTATATTTCTGAAGACGTGTGACCTAACCTAACAAAAATCTGATCTTCCCTCTGGGTTCTCTTCTGGTTCCTCTGGTGGGAGATCTAACGACAATCGCTCTATTAAAAAAATTGTACAGCGGACTCCGTCAATGCTTAAGGACTCCGTCAAATTAATAAGTTAGGAAACGGGATAACCCTAAGAAGAAGGAGAAAATAAGATAAATACTACGAAACGATCGTGAAATTTTTGTTTATGTCGAGTGGTACGATTGTGGAACTCAGCGGCTGGTATTAAGTTGAACAGCTCCTCCGAACACTCCCCATGATAAAGTTTGCACAGTACACAAAGACAAAAAGAGAATCTTTTAATATTTAGAAAATTTAAAAAAAAATCACCTAATTATAATATTACATAAATTATCATATAACTTCTTCTAGATAAAGTTTTCTTCTTTTCGATTCTTTCTTTAGATTTCGACTCTTCGTGTGCGAATCCGACTTAATCTTGATTTGTCAGGTTTTTCGTTAATCATACTACTACTAATGAACATCTAAATGGATATTTGGTTTTATTCGTAAAAAAACATTTGTCTTATTTATATAGTACACTTAACTAATGATAGCATCGCCTTGACTACTACCTGATAAAGAAAGAAAATAAAGAAATAAGTAGGTAAGTGTGATCTAAGGGGGTCAACCGTGCACGTTTCACATATTGTCAAAAAGTATGTAATGCGGCGCCCGCCCGAACACACTTTTAAGACTTCTAACTGATACTTAACAGATCCATCCATGGAACTGACATGCTAACAAGAGCCAGAAGACGAAGAATCGCACACACTACACCTCAAGACCCGTCGCTCGACTCCGCCTCGCAGCCGCCGCCCTCCGTGTACAGCACAACTGTGTCGGCTGCAGTAGCGTCGAGTACGAGTGACGAATTCTTCACTACCCCGGCGACGCCAAGACCTGTGCGCCGGCGAGGACGACCGCCGGTCGGCTTGGGACCACGTGGGCAACGTTCCGCGAACAAGGTCCCCGCTATCGGTGGTGCAGTGCGTCGCATGAGATGGACTCACGGTGTAAATGAGAATGTCATGCGAGCGTATATACTTTGAGGTCACAGAGGAGGGAAATAACCTCACTGCGTACCATGTACGAATGCTTTCTGTATTTCAGGCTCTTGAACCAGCTCTCAACGAATACCTGTTCTCTTACTACAGGGAACAGGTATGATGAATTGAAGAGCACTTGGGAGCATGCGATTGGTGAATACCGATACGTACCCGCACATCTTCGACCGGATGTACCGCGTTTGCCGATGAATAGACAAAATAGGCTACTAATCCCATTAGTAGCCTATTTTTTGGATTACTTTCGATTCACTGCTGTCAAATTATTTTGATAGCAGTGATAATTTAGTAGAAACGCACTCAATTTTATATTGCGCAGCGGTTGCAGCATGTCGTGTAGCTCATGTTAGATTTCCTGACTGTGACATGTGGATCGTGGATTAACCCCTTTATCTTTAGCTAAAGAGAACTGGCGTACACCTGTAATATTAAGTACTGAAACTGAAAAACGCTAAAATAACTTTTTTGGCGTCTTGATTGAGAGTATATTTACAAAGTCTAAAGCAGCTTACTTTAAAAATACAATTTAACTTCTAGTTCAAGAAATAATATTGACCCCCATTACACCCTTTAAAGGGTGGAATTTTTAAAAACGCTGAAATTACTTTTTATGTATTCTAATAGAGAGTATCTGTACACAGTTTCGAGTCACTAACTTCAAAAAATATTTCTGCTCCATACAAATTGTTAACCCCCTTTTCAGCCCCTAAAGCTGGAATTTTTAAAAACGCTGAAACTACTTTTTTGGCGTCTTGATTGAGAGCATATTTAAAAAGTCTACAGCAGCTCACTTTAAAAAAAATCTTAACAATTCAATTTTTAGTTCAAGTAATACTTTTGACCCCCATTACACCCTTTAAGGGGTGGAATTTTTGAAAACGCTGAAATTTTACTTTTTTTGGATTTTAATAGAGAGTATCTGTACAAAGTTTCGAGTCACGAACTACAAAAAATATTTCTGCTCCATACAAACTGTCAACCCCCTTTTCAGCCCCCTAAAGGTGGAAATATTGAAAAACGCTGAAATTACTTTTTTCGTGTCTGAGGAGTATCTGTACAAAGTTTCAAGTCACTAACTTCAAAAAATATTTCTGCTCCATACAAACTGTCAATCGCCTATTCACCCCCTTAGGGATTGAATTTCAAAAAATCCTTTCTTATCTCTCGTGAGAATTATAAAAGTAACGTCTTTGCAAAATTTCAGCTTTCTAAGTTCAAGGGTTTGGCCTCGGTGGTGATGAGTCAGTGAATTAGTCAGGAACTCTATTTTTATATATATAGATGTATTTTTTTTTTATTAATAATATATTTGACAATATATTTAATAAGATTACAATTTTATAAAGGAAAAAATAATAATAAAAGAATATCGTACGCTGAGATAATGCAATAACTTCCAGAATTGATTTTGAGTAGAAAAACGTGTGCGTCTCGGGACGCCCGACAGAAGTGATAACTTAAACTAGTAAATAACAGCAAGCTGTGTAGGCAGAGCTGATATTTTTTAAATTTAAAAAATATTTAAATATTTTATTTTTAATTATTTAAAAATATATGGAACCCTGTACGACATCTAGCGACGAGTGCTGTTACTTTTTCTGTTGATGGGAGTGCAGTGCAGACTCTGCACTGCAGAGTGGCCGGCCATACGTTTTCCCATATGTTTTTTTTTCTAATTGGAACGATTTTGGACCGTTCTTCCTCACCAACGAACATTTAAATTTCAAATTAAAGGATACAAAACTACAATATGTTAGCTATTAGTGTGTCGATTTTGGAGTTTCTCACTATTACCGTCTAAACGCTAGCTGGATGACATCAGTCTACCCCAAACGACAATTTTGAGGGTAATGTGGCTCCGCTGGCTATCGCAGCTCTGCCAATTAATCTACATATATAATTAAAGTTGCGGTATGCGCGTGAGAAAAGGAAGCCAGACAGACTGGGGCTGTAACGCGTTACGTAACAAAGCTGTTTACCCTTCCATAAGAAGTTATCACTTCAAAATGCAACCGGGTACACGAGTCTTAAACTAAAATCCAATCCGGAATTAATAGTTGCACAAGCAAACAAGAGATGGCGCAGGAGACACCACAAGGTAATACTTCGACCTATAGATTTCGACGTGTTACAAATTTGTTGCTAAGGTGCAACAAATTTGTAACACGCTCTCTTAAAAAAATGCGTTACTTACCTTGACAATCATGGATTTCTGCATATTCTTTTCATCCACACCCTTTCCAGTGAATAACATGGTAAATTTAGTATTTCGAGCCATCTCTTCAGTAGGACCTTGAGAATTCATATATCCAATAGAGAAAAACCCAGGCCACCTACATAACAATTCTCTGAAATACTTCATATAACTCATATAATAGTATATGAACAATCCTATAGTTATTATAATCAGTTGAATCAAATATGGTGTTGTTGTGTACAATTTACAATGATAAGGTTTCACCAATTTTTTATTACATAGGTATCTTTGAGAAAATTCTACGACTTCGCTGTCTGGACCCGGGTAAGGCAACCATATTCTGCCTTCGTGTTTATGAAAATATGATCTGAAAATAAAAATAAAAATGTAATAAAATACTCGTATTTTGTGTAAATAGAGCGTTGGGAAAAATTTCTTGGCAGTAAAAACCTGAGCCAGAAGGCGCAGCTGGCTATACACAATGCAATGTTGGTCCCAACGCTTACTTATGGAAGCGAGAGCTGGGTATGGCAGAGAGAGCATGAAAGTAGGATAAACGCGGTTGAAATGCGAGCGTTGCGCAAAATTTGTGGCGTAACGCTTGTAGACCGTATTCGCAATGATGAGGTTAGAAGCAGAGTTGGTATGAAAGAGAGCGTCGGTGTTAAAATAAGAAGAGGCACGCCCCGTTGGTTCGGACATGTAGAAAGAATGCAGGGTGAAAGAATGACGAAGCAGATATACAATGCAAAAGTGGAAGGATGTAGGAGCCGACGAAGGCCAAGACTTACCTACGATGATCAAATCGGTCGTGTTCTGTCAGAAGGTAATGTCAGGAGCCCTAGTAACCGGCGAGCATGCATGAAAATAGCAATGAATGTTAAAGAAGCGAGTGAGGTATGTAAGGATAGAGTCACGTGGCGCTCGGTTCTCTCTGCCTACCGCGTAAGGGATTTGGCGTGAAGTTCTAGATAGATAGATAAAATATTTTAAAAGCACTTTTGTTACACTGCGGGCCGTATGGAGAAGGTCAAGGTCGTTCAAAATGCTATGAAAAGGACTATGCTCGGAATTTCGCTGCGTGATAGAAATAAGGATATCCGCTGTGTAGAATTAAAGTATGGGTATATCCCAAAGAATAAACAAATTGAAGTTGCACTGGGCCGGCTACTATGCTCGTAGAACAGACAACGCTGGAAAAAAATAGTTCTGAAATGGCGTCTCCCGTAATGGTAGACGCAGTATGGGAAGACCACCACTAGATAGAGCGACGACCTCAAAGACTTATAAGGAGTTAGGTGGCTCAGAATTAATGCGATTGACTCTCCAGAGTGATGGCCTGTGTCTAGCAGTGGACAAATACGGCCTGAAGTGATGATGACTCTTCTCACAGATATTTCCTTTCAAAAGTTCTTGCAAAACTTAATGTTGTGAAATTAGAAAAACCATAGAGGTAATTTTTTTTATTGCACCAAAAGAAAAATACATAGAACAAGAACAATAAAAAAAGGACAACGTTACGGCGGTCTTATCGCGATGCGATCTCATCGAGACAACCTTAGGGTAGAGGAGAAGTGAAGAAACAAGGTAGGGTGGTGCAGAGCATAACTCAAAGGAAATAAAATATTATATAAATAGACATAAATATATATAATATACATAAATATACACATACACACAAATTTATCAAAATGATACATACAATGAATGAATATGCTCACAATACATGAGACTTAGGGGAGAAACAAGAAAAATTATGCTGATTACGTAATGTTAAGGGAAAGATAGTGAAGTTTGAGAAGATGTTTGAAGGATCGAAGTAATTGAGCATTCCGGATATCGAAAGGCAAAGCATTCCACAGGCGCACTGCCTCAACTGAGAATGAATTGGTGTAAAAATCAGTGGAGTGGAAAGGTATTTTAAGACGAAGTAAAAGTGCGTCACGTAGGGTACGACCATGCGAATCGCTATAAAAGAAAAACGTTCTTTTAAATAGGTTGGGGTGGTAGGATCAAAGAGGATAGATAAAGAAGGGAAAGGCTGTGCCAGTTGCAACGAAGTATTATAAGGAGCCACTTGAGTTGAAAATGAAATTTAGAATAATGGTCATATTTACGAAGCCCAAATGTAAACCGTATGCAAAAGTTTTGAAGGCGCTCAAGCTTATTTAATTGCTCTTCGGTGATATCG
The DNA here is from genome assembly GCA_947507595.1 of Pyralis farinalis. Taxonomy (NCBI): domain Eukaryota; kingdom Metazoa; phylum Arthropoda; class Insecta; order Lepidoptera; family Pyralidae; genus Pyralis; species Pyralis farinalis. The sequence goes on from OX382270.1 coordinate 22,954,894, forward strand.
TAGTAACAGGAATCAGCATAGTAAAGGATATGAAGTAGCAAGGATTGTGCTAGTGTAATTTTACTGTCTACTGGTAGAATATTTTGTAACCTTCTAATCCCTTAGAAGATTACGTTAGTTAAGTTTAAGTTAAGTTAGTAGGAACATGCTGCATGCATTTTCCTACTAGCAGTTTCCTACTAACTTCGGCAATCGGCGCTGACCAATACAACGAATTATCAAAAATGATTCCCAAATTTTTCACTTTATCGCTAAACTTTATTGGTGTGCCGTCAACTATAACATAAGGGATATTATTCCAGTAAATTAGTGATATGCGACGAGAACCACCTGTAATAATGGTTTGCTATTTTGAAGGGTTGACCAAGAGACCATGAGATTTACTCCAGACAGATATACGTAAGTGATCTTCATTAATAGAGAATAGAGGAAATGGTATTTGGAAGTTCCAACAAAGGAGCTTGTGTGTAAATCTGTAAATCGTCTGCATAAAGATGGCAGGAGGAGCGCAGTTTGGATGTGAGGGTATTAATGAATAAAGCAAATAAAAGAGGAGACAACACGCCACGCTGAGGCACACCACAATTTGAAGAGCACCAAGAAGAGAACGTATCCTTAATACGTACTCGCTGCTGACATCCATACAGATAAGAACAAAACCACTACGAAAGAGAAAAAGCACACCGAAGGAGATATGTCGATCGAACGTAAACATACTAAAAGAATGGCATAATCGACGGTATTACTAAAAGTCTAGTAACGCTAAAACCGAAGGTAATACTGTAATGTCAGGAATATTAGGGAACCTTACATCCTAAAATATGTCTTAAACACTAATAAAATTATGTACCACACCGATTTACACCACCCAACAGTCGAAACAAAATTTGCTAGTAACAAATACAATTATCTATCTACTAATCTGTATAACAAGACAGTAAAATGATGTATATATGTATATCTTCACACCTAGTCCTTAGCGGGGTAGACCGACGCGGTTATTGCATACCTTACTCGGTTCTTTCATAGGCCTTTTTATGCACGCTCGCCGGTTCCTAGGACTCCTGGCGTTACGATTCAATAAAACACAACCAATTTGGTCATGGTAGGCGAGTCTTGGCCTTCCTTGGTTTCTACATTCTTCCACTTACGCATTGTATATCTGCTGTTTCGTCATTGTTTCATCCTGTATTTGTTCTACATGTCCGATACAATGAAGAATGCCATTACTTATCTTAACACCGACCCTCTCTTTCAGACCAACTCTCTCTCTCACATCATCATTGCGAACGCGGTCAACAAAGCGTAGGGATGAAACGATACCTCCAAGGTATCGATACTTTTACTCGATACAGGATCGGTGTTAAAGTATCTTACAAGGCATCGTTTGAAAAGTATCGATACTTACTCATATCGATACATTTTTTTTTTGTTTAGGATAAATAAGAACAACAAAAAGTATTGATATTGTTTATTAGTATTGTCTTAAGTTTTCGCGATTGTTACACATTGAATTAAACAATTTTTAACGGAAGTATCGCGTATTTTATTTATTTTGTTGAACCTGACGTTTCGAACGCTTTGCAGCGTCCGTGGTCGCAGGAAGACTAAGGTGGTATTTGTCTTACATTAGTTATTCAATTATTACATCTACCGACATGGATGGATTAATTATATATGTTCCGATTCACACAAAAATCGCTCACAGTGTCCGAACATTTTTTAGATCTTTGGGTTTGGGACTTGATTATTTTTAGGACTGGATCCCAAGCAGGTGGTACTTGCCAACCATCTTCTCTATTGAAATTGGGGTGTTTTCTTATTTCAATAGCCTCGCGCAACATTCTCGGCATGTAGCGATTCTCCTTGGCGAGGATTTGTGGTTTATCGAACCGGATGTAATGGTTTGGCTGGTCCAGTGTATGTTCACATACTGCAGAGTTTTTATCGCGCCTATTCTTCATGTCAGCAATGTGTTCTTTCACACGAGTACCTACGCTTCTCTTTGTTTGCCCTATGTATGATAAACCACATTCGCAGTCTAATTTGTATACTCCTGCATCTTGTAAGGGGATATTAGACTTGATAGGTCTTAGAATTTGACTGATCTTCTTATGGGGCTTGAAATAAGTTTTAATTGAAGCTCGCCGTAAGATGTTGCCAATTTTGTCTGTGACTCCCTTTAAGTATGGTAAGATGGCAGGTTGACGTTCAACTGTAGGTGGCTTCGGGCGGCTTCTGTGACGCATGCGAGGGAGTTTGTGACTGTTGCTCCGCAGTACTTGTTTGACATGTTGGAGTTCCTCCTCTAGATGCTCAGCGTCGCAGATGCCTTGTGCTCTCTGAAACAAAGATTTGCCTACGGTAGCTAACTGACATGGATGGTGGTGTGAGTTACCATTGAGATATTTGTCTGTATGGGTGGGTTTCCTATACACTGTGTGAGTAAGTGAGTTGTCAAGTTTCCTGGTAATTAATATATCAAGGAATGCTAGTGAATTATTTGCCTCTAATTCCATGGTGAATTTGATTTTGTTGTTGATGGAATTAAGGTGGTGTATGAATATAGACACTTTATCTTTGGGTATGACAACAAAAGTATCATCTACGTACCGTTTGTACATCTTCGGCACAGCCGGTGCCATCGACAGCGCTCTCTCCTCAAGGTCTTCCATGAAAATGTCAGCTACAACAGGAGAAATGGGAGAGCCCATAGCTACGCCATCGATTTGGGTGTAAAATTCGTCATTCCAAAGAAAATAGCCAGATGTTAAGCAAAGTTCTAGAAGTTCTCCATATTCCTCAGGCATGTCATTTTCACAAAGCTTCCTTTTCACAATTTCTATGCAGTCTTGTACAGGTAGGCAGGTGAATAGTGACTGTATATCAAAACTGACCATAGTTTCATCACTAGTCAATTTTAGGTCTTTTATTTGGCTAATGAAATGGTAGGAATCCTTAACATATGCACTTGTATGTCCACGAAGTTGTGAGAAAACCTTCGATAGATGTCGAGCCAGTTTGTAGGTTGGTGTGTCAATCTGGCTAACTATGGGTCGTAAATGAATGCTGTTTTTATGTATTTTAGGAGAACTTCTAGAACTTTGCTTAACATCTGGCTATTTTCTTTGGAATGACGAATTTTACACCCAAATCGATGGCGTAGCTATGGGCTCTCCCATTTCTCCTGTTGTAGCTGACATTTTCATGGAAGACCTTGAGGAGAGAGCGCTGTCGATGGCACCGGCTGTGCCGAAGATGTACAAACGGTACGTAGATGATACTTTTGTTGTCATACCCAAAGATAAAGTGTCTATATTCCTACACCACCTTAATTCCATCAACAACAAAATCAAATTCACCATGGAATTAGAGGCAAATAATTCACTAGCATTCCTTGATATATTAATTACCAGGAAACTTGACAACTCACTTACTCACACAGTGTATAGGAAACCCACCCATACAGACAAATATCTCAATGGTAACTCACACCACCATCCATGTCAGTTAGCTACCGTAGGCAAATCTTTGTTTCAGAGAGCACAAGGCATCTGCGACGCTGAGCATCTAGAGGAGGAACTCCAACATGTCAAACAAGTACTGCGGAGCAACAGTCACAAACTCCCTCGCATGCGTCACAGAAGCCGCCCGAAGCCACCTACAGTTGAACGTCAACCTGCCATCTTACCATACTTAAAGGGAGTCACAGACAAAATTGGCAACATCTTACGGCGAGCTTCAATTAAAACTTATTTCAAGCCCCATAAGAAGATCAGTCAAATTCTAAGACCTATCAAGTCTAATATCCCCTTACAAGATGCAGGAGTATACAAATTAGACTGCGAATGTGGTTTATCATACATAGGGCAAACAAAGAGAAGCGTAGGTACTCGTGTGAAAGAACACATTGCTGACATGAAGAATAGGCGCGATAAAAACTCTGCAGTATGTGAACATACACTGGACCAGCCAAACCATTACATCCGGTTCGATAAACCACAAATCCTCGCCAAGGAGAATCGCTACATGCCGAGAATGTTGCGCGAGGCTATTGAAATAAGAAAACACCCCAATTTCAATAGAGAAGATGGTTGGCAAGTACCACCTGCTTGGGATCCAGTCCTAAAAATAATCAAGTCCCAAACCCAAAGATCTAAAAAATGTTCGGACACTGTGAGCGATTTTTGTGTGAATCGGAACATATATAATTAATCCATCCATGTCGGTAGATGTAATAATTGAATAACTAATGTAAGACAAATACCACCTTAGTCTTCCTGCGACCACGGACGCTGCAAAGCGTTCGAAACGTCAGGTTCAACAAAATAAATAAAATACGCGATACTTCCGTTAAAAATTGTTTAATTCGATAGTGTTTATTCTGCTGGCTGAAAGATACTTTATCAACACAAACAATTATATTAATAAAAAACTATAACGAAGACAACACCTACAGGAATTACGAATTTACGAAATATTCTAAAGATGCGTTTTAAAATGTCAATATTAAATTCTTAAAAACATTTCTGTCAACATAGATCGACAGGGCACAGGCTCTCAGAAGGCTCTTCAACCTGTTTAAATAAAATCGTGACATTGGCATACCGATACGAGTACTTTTCAAAATTTTGAACGATACCTACTCGATACTCATTTTCAAAGTATCGATACCAAAAGTACTTGGTATCGGAAGGAAAGTATCGAGTAAGTACTTGTATTTACTCGTATCGTTTTATCCCTAGCAAAGCGTTATGTACGTAGGTACGTACTCGTTACCTAACGTAACAAGGTAAAAACATTTAATTATTTTTACCAAGTACATACCACTACTTACATAGTTATGTTATTTTTTTTCTACCTATCGGTGTATACTAGGTATCATCATCATCCTATCGCCTTCGACTGCTGAACATAGTTAGTGCCTTAATCGCCACTAGATATATCGACGTCATTTTAATTCTTTATTTTATTTTTAGGTAAAATAAGATTAGCCTCGTTTGTTCCTGAACACAATCTACCATTCATTATTATGGAGCACCAACCGAAACCGATACAATACGTTTGTCCCGATTCAAAAATAGCAGAAGAGTTAAAATGTTCTTCGACGAAAACTCACGCCAAAATTGATCATGGTAAAGAAAGTTTCGACAATTTATGAGAAGATCTACGGCAAACTAAGTTTTTGCTTATTATTGACGAGTCCACTGATCTTAGTGTTAGTACAACCAAACACTTGTGTTTAGTCGTGGTCGTGAGACATGCGAAAAAGCATCGCATCAAAGATAGTCTTTTAGCTCTTATTCCATTACAAGAACACATTGTAAAATTTTTGAAAAGGAATGATATTCCATATAAAAATCAGTTGAGAATGCGCAAGCTTGCATTGCCAGAGGAACACCTGGCTCGTCAATTATTATAACAATAAAATTATTTTTTTTAAACTTTGTCGGCCATTTTGACTAGGTTCCTTAAGAAATATGATATTGGTTTTTAAGACATTCCTATGCTACTTTTTAATTTACTTTTCGAATCTGAAATAAAATATCTTTTTTTTTTTATTTGTCGGCCATTTCGACCATGTTCCTTAAGAGAGTTTGGTTGAGGTTGGTGGAGGTTGGTTTTTCAGACATTTCTATTCTACTTTTTCATGCCGAATCCGAATCTGAAGTCAAAATTCGAATATTCGAAAAAAGCGACAGACACACAGATAAACATATAGATTTCATATAGGAACGGTGTTCCTGATAATATGAAAGATTTTGCATTTGCTGGGGCAAACGCAATGGTGGGACGGAATAATTCTGTTGTAACATTGCTGCAAAACAAAATTCCCAACATTTTTATATTTAAATGCATCTGCCATTAGTTTCATCTTTGCGCGTCATATGCTTGTATTAAACTGCCACGTTTATAAAGATAAAAAATATCATTTACCATTGTGCCCTCACGGGCACTTATTCACGTCTTACATTTTTTAAATATGCTCCGTTTTACCCTTTGGGTACGGAACCCTAAAAATGACAGATTCCAAATTCAAATGTAATATTTTGTTTATTTTTAATTGTAACAGTATTTATGGCCAGACTAAGTATATGTCTCATACCAATATTGATGTCAAACCAGGGCCATAAGCAGCCGTCCACCGGCACACATGCTGTACTTTCCTCATAAGTGGATTGCACAGCACAGAGTAGATCACCGTTAACCCCATATCCGGCCAAAATATACCAGAGATCCTTTATTATCCTATCAAATGCTTTCTTAAGATGCACAAACCGCAGAAAACCGCTATATTGCATAGTAAAAAACCTTGATCCGTAAATCCTCTGCCGTTTTAATATGTTTTAATATGCCCTGTGCTTCCCATAGTATTCCATCGGATTTCACCCTTCGATAATTTCAATAATCTTTTCGTACACTTTATCTCCTAAGCTGATCAAACTGCGTGATCCCTTGCCTCTGAACTCTTTGCGCATCCACATGCTACTATCGCACTATCTATACTTTCTTTCCGAACTTTGTCGCGTTCGCCAGTCTTTTACTGACTACACGTAGATACGTGCTCCTTACACGTTCATCTTCCATTTTTTTACTGTTGCAAGTACGGGACTTACCGCAATTTGTTTTTCTATTTTTCTGATCTGTCATAGTTTAGTCATCCTGTAACCATGGCTTCTACATCGTCACCAAAATCGAAAAAACAAATCGTACTAAGCCTCGAACTTACAATAGTAAAAAAAAAATCGCCCAAGTGCGAGTCGGACTCGCGCACTAAGGGTTCCGTACCACTATCTATAAAAACGGCAAAAAATCACGATTGTTGTATGGGAGCCCCCCTTAAATATTTGTTTTTTTTTTATTTAATTATTTATTCTTAAAGTGAATATATAAATAAATATTCTGTAAATATTTCAAGCGTCTACCTGTTGCCGTTATCAATATCGAGCAAAAAAATCACGTTTATTGTATGGGACCCCCCCTTAAATATTTATGTTATTCTATTTTTTAGTATTTGTTGTTATAGCGGCAACAGAAATACATCATCTGTGAAAATTTCAACTGTCTAACTATCACGGGTCATGAGATACAGCCTGGTGACAGACGGACGGACGGTCGGACGGACAGCGAAGTCTCAGTAATAGGGTTCCGTTTTACCCTTTGGGTACGGAACCCTAAAAAATACGAGGCAATAATGTAAGTAGATATGCAATAAGTTCATACTTTTTCATTTCTGGTGGTTCCTCATCATATATATTGTCTGGGTAAACCTCTTTTTTTAAGCGTCTGTAGAGTCTGCTATTTCCAAATTCATATATTATGGCTTCCCAAGTCCCCGAATGCAATATACAATTTTTATAGTAAGGTATGTAAGCCTTCTTTGGTATTTTTAAATCAATGTAACATTCCACTGTGTTGAGAGTACCTGTAAGATAAATAACAATAGTTAAATTGACCACCTACAGCTAATACTACAGAACAGTCTAATAATATTTGATATTACGTGGTAGCTTCTCTTCGTTCTTTGTTTCGTTCGTAATCTAGCACTCTGTCGTCCAGATCAAGCGCTACATTTATTCAGCAACTTATAGGATAAAATACCGCTGCGAAATTGTGTAGGTATTTGTTTTTTTAATAAAACATTCATATGAATGTTTATTGGTAATATAATGTATTAATTCCGGGCTGCCTATAAAAAATTGCCGCAATGATATTTAATTAAATATTTTATAATACTTGAAATTGTATGATATTGAGCTATATGCTTTTAAGTGAATTAAATGTCATTTTAAAGGAAATGATGAAGAAAATATGAAAATAAATAAATATTATCTATTAAATAAAAAAATGTAGTTGTCACCTCCCAGCCGCAACCTGTAGGCTACAAGCTGTAAAGAGGTACACTAATGTTAATATTTTGGAGCCATCGTGTTTTTTTTAACATTAAGTATTGAAGTTACATTTGTGCTGAACACAATAATCCATAGTTGCTTGTAGTAAAATGGCCGCAAGCCGCAAGTCATGGTTGCCATGATTGGAATTAATTGCTCCCAGCTTGAATAAGCGCGAGTGAGAGGCAACGAATGCGCGCGTTATTTCAGGCTGTTAACGATATATAATGTAGGGTAGTCAATGTAATATTATTTTTAATTTTTTTATATGTGAAGCATAGATATTTTAGCAAAATATTTGTCGTATATCATATGCTCTATCTATATGCTCTGATGATTCAGATTCAGAACAAGAAAAAGATGATTAAGAAAAATATAGAATCATCGTAAGATACATGTTGAATAAAGTTTCATAATATTTTTTCTAACTCTGCATGTTTCACCACTGCGCCCCACCAAGCTCATCACAGATTTTTTCTAAATTTCAATAGGCAATTAATAAAAAATACTTTTTGACGTAAAACAAACATTTCACAATGTAAAACAACGTTACATAGATTACCATACACTATGAATCGTTTACAGCACGAAGAATTAACTTAGCTTAGAAAATTAGCCCAAAATCATACAAATTCATGAATTATAAAATATTTAATTAAAAATCATTGCTGCTAATTTTTATAAGCAACTCGGAATTCATTATCATCTCAGCCTGTACTCGTCCACTGCTGAACATCGGCCTCCCCTCTAGAGTGCCATATATCTCGATACTGTGCCACCTGCATCTATCGACTCCCTGCAAACCTCTTGAGGTCGTCGCTCCATCTAGTGGCGGGTCGTCCCACACTGCATGTACCAGTACGGGGACGTCATTCGAGAACCTTTCTTCCACAGCGATTGTCGGTTCTACGAAATATGTGGCCGGCCCACTATTGCTTCATCAGCAGCTTGCTTATCCTGTGGGCTATGTCAGTTACCTTAGTTCTACTGCGGATGTCCTCATTTCTAATTCTATCACGCAGATAAACCCCGAGCATTGCTCTTTCCATAGGACGCTGAGCGACCTTGAGCTCCCGATGCGGCCCGCAGTGATGGGCCACGTCTCGTATGTCATCATTGGCAACACACACTGTTCGAGTACCTTGCTCTTCAGGGTTTGAGGTATTTTAGATGAGAAGATGTGTCGAAGTTTCCAGAATGCTGCCCAGCCGAGTTGGATCCGTCTGTTAACCTCTCGGTCGAAATTGGACTTACCTAACTGAATAACCTGCCTTAGGTAGATAGGTTCGTCAACAACTTTAAGTTTAGTGCTTCCAATCGTGACCGACATAGGTATAATATGGATATTCGACATAATTTTAGTCTTGTCCATGTTCATGTTGAGACCTACCTGGTTGGAAACACTATTGAGGTCATTGAAACTGTTTTTGACATGTTACGAAAATTGTAAATATATCAACATATATAACACTGGGATTGATGACCATGTGAACAACGTTTACTCATCACAACACGCTAGACGCTTATGCAATAAACTAAATATTGAAATAGATTATCTAAAATATGAAGATGTATATATAAAAAATTATAGACAATTATTACGCGCTAAACATAATCAAAGTATTTCTATAATTGCCGAACACAGAGTTAATGATAAAATAAAAGAAAAAACATATGTAAAGGGTACCATTCCTTACTATTTTTTAAAAATGACTGAATGTAATCCTCACAACACCAATCCAAAAGTAACGAATAATTGTAATCATTTATTTCGATAACAAACCAACTTTGACTATTACACTACTTCACCAAAATATTGCTGGTCTATTGTATAAAAAGGACCTGCTAGAAATTGCCCTCGGTGATTTAATCAATCGAATAGGTGAAATACATATAATCTGTCTCAGTGAAACGTTTTTAAGATACGGTACCGAGTCAAATGTTGTTCTCAAGAGCTACAATTTGGCAGCGCACTACTCCCGAAAAACTAAACGGAGAGGGGGTACTTGCATACTCGTACATAAAAATCTAGAACATAAAAATATTACTAACTTAATCGATCCGGTTGAATATTGTTTTGAGTACTCAGTAATTGAAATCACAACATTTAATTTAGTTGTAGTATGCTTATATCGAATCCCTAACTCAGAACTAAGTGTATTCTTCATGAACTTGGATAAGCTATTACATAAATTGACTCGCAAACAAAAAAATAGAATTATATTAAGTGGTGATTGGAACATAGACTGGCTGAAAAAAAACAATGCTTCCAAAGAACTTCTAGCAATACTTAATAACTATAACTTAAAAAATCACATCACAAAACCCACACGAAAACAAAGTTGTATCGATTTAATAGTTAGCAACATCCCAGAAGTAAAATCGGAAATACATTATCTGGCTCTGTCTGATCATGAGACAGGACAGACGGTTTCTTTTGATATTCCTATGGTACCAGACAATATAAATGTTTACCGGAAGACATCTTATTGGTATGAAGAAAAAAGGGATATGTGTGAAGAAAATATTCAAAAGTTTGTAAAATGCATACAATCCCTATCATTCAGCGAAGTAATGTCAGAGCAAGATGTAGATAGGGCATTCAACAATTTTCACGATACATTTACACTATTCTACGATTTATGTTTCCCTAAAAATAAAATAAAACATACCAGCAAGAAAATAAAAAATAGGTGGATTACTAAAGGACTGAAAAAATGCTGCGTTGTTAAAAGAAAACTTTATTTAAAATATCACCTAATATCTACAAACAAAAATAGGAATAAAACTATTTATGAAAAGTATTCAAAAATATTAAGAAGATGTATAAATGACGCACAAAAAATTACTAATACAAAATACATCTTAAAAGCAAAAAACTCATGCAAAGCCGCATGGGACATAATAAAAGATAATATGAAAGATAATACCGAAATAAGAGAAATTGAACATGATGGAAAATTACACACTGACCCATTTAAAATACCAGATATAATCAATAATTATTTTTTACAACTGAATGACACTGGCACAAATGACATATATAATAAAATTAACGCGATAAATAATAACGATAATAGTATTTACTTGACGCCTGTAGACAATTATGACATGTATAAATTAATTATTGGACTTAAAAATTGTAACAGTACTGGTTATGACGACATAAAAACGTTAATATTAAAGCGATGCGCCCAGTGCATAGCTGCACCACTAGCCCATATTGTGAATCTTACATTAACAAAAGGCAAATATCCCACGCGATTAAAGAACTTGGTTGTTAAACCGCTTTTTAAAAAAGGAGATAAAAAGATTTTAAGTAATTATCGACCTATTACCTTAACCCCTGTACTAGCTAAAATTGTGGAAAGGGTAATGTGCGAAAAAATTTCAAAATTTTTAACAAAGTTTAACATATTAACGCCTGACCAGTTTGGATTTAGAAAAAATAAATCGACCACTCTAGCCTGTTTCCAATTAATAAAAAATGTCACGGAATATCTAAACAATAGAACGCCGGTAACCGCACTATTTTTAGATATGTCCAAGGCTTTCGATACCGTGTCTCATAAAATATTGCTGGATAAACTATGGCGTTATGGTATTCGAGGTGTAGCTCATAGTTGGATTCAAAGCTACTTAAGTAACAGACAGCAATGTGTAGAGATAACCCGAACGACTGGCTACGATAAAAAGACATATCGGTCCGAATACCGTCATAACGCTCATGGAGTGCCACAGGGTAGCATTTTGGCCCCACTGCTATTTTTGATCTACATCAATGACTTGCCTCAGGTATTGAGTCACCAATGTATAATGTTTGCGGACGATGTGACACTGATTATTAAAAAAAGGGATAATATCAGTCACGAGCTTGATATTAACAATACATTAAAAAACGTAACTCTATGGCTAGAAGATAATAATTTAAAAATTAATACTGATAAAACTAATTTTATTCATTTTAGGACGAAAAACAATACATATAGTAAATACTTAAATATCAATTTTAATAACGCAGAAATAGAAGAAGTAGATACAACTAAATTTCTGGGTATCACGTTAGATAGTCAATGTAATTGGAAGGCCCACGTAGATGTTCTTTGTACTAAACTACATAAATTTGTCTATGTGATGAGGCGAGTGAAACAAGTTGCCACTATCGATGCAACACTTACTGCATACCATGGGTATGTATCATCAATCTTACGATATGGGATAATACTATGGGGAAATTCAGTAGATGTGTCGAAAGTATTCATAGCCCAGAAAAAATGTATTAGAGCTATCAGTGGGCTCCACTTACTAGATAGCTGTGTGTTTGCATTTAAGAAACACAAAATTCTACCATTACCATGTCTTTACATTTTCGAGACATGTGTGTTTGTACACAAGCACTCTAATTTATTTATTAGACATGGAGATATAATCGGTTCTAGAACTCGACATAAGAATAAACTGTACGTACCTCAACAAAAATTGGCTCTTTTCCAAAAAAATGTGTACTGCATGGCTATAAAGCTATATAACTTATTACCAAACCGTTTTAAAGACATGGCTTTGAATACATTTAAAAAACATCTATTTAATTATCTTTTAGACAAATGTTATTATTCTTATAATGATTATGTTAATGATAAAAACAGAATTAATGACTGACATTACCTATTGTTAACATTTTATTTCATTTTTTTCTCTGCACTTATTAATTTATTAAGAAATTGAATAACATATTTGACATTGATATTATTTTTATTAAAATGTTATTAAATTTAAAACTTTACTTAAACATAATATTAATTAATTTTTGCACGCTGTATTGAGACAGTAGAATGTGTTGGATCGAAAATCTTGTGAATAACTGTGTGTTACCCATATTCTCTGCAAATAAAATATTTGATTTTTGATTTTGATTTTTGAGCATGGCGCTTAGTTCCTCCAGGGACTTAGCCGTGAGAACTATATCGTCTGCAAATCGAAGGTGAGTGATGTATTCGCCATTGATGTTTATACCGTAACTTTTCCAGTCCAAGAGCTTGAAGACATCTTCCAATGCTGCGGTTTCGGGGATATAACATCGCCCTGTCTTGCACTTTTCTGCACTTGGATCAGTTTCGTACTCTGGTCCAGTCTCGGATACACATCGTTGCCTTATTGTATAAGCACTTCCACGCTTCGATGTACCGATAGCAGTGGCGTAGCGTGCCTTGTCGGGGCCCCGTATAAAATTTTTTTTTGGAGGCCCTTATATGGAGGTAAAGATTTTTCACAAAAGAAAAAAATATATTGTGAGAAGAAATATTTATTTATCACATAATTTACCCATTTTACAAATAAAAATCGAATTTTAAATATTCACTCTCCTTGCCTTTTTTTCGGCAAACTGATTTATTAAATCATTTATGGCTGATGATGATTTTAGTTTTTCTAAAGTTTCTGCCTCTATGGACAATAGTGAGATGTCTGACAGCCGTTCTTGTCCCATCGAAGTTCTTAAGTAATTTTTTATTAGTTTTAATTTTGAAAAACTTCTTTCTGCCGTTGCGGTTGTAACTGGAAGGGTCAAGAATAAAAAGCATGCTGTGATTACCTCGGGAAAACTGGATGCAAGACTATTGAATTTTACTAGCAATAATTCAATGAGTTCTTTAATGGAATAAATTTTTTTAATTTCAGAATTTAAGCATGTTTTTAGAGCCTTTAATTGGTCACAAAGATTAAGTGAGAAATACAGTAAAGACATACTGTATTTAGCAGACAGTTTTCCGGAAGCGTTTAATATCTCTTCGCTTGAAGAAGATAGGAGTTTCTCCGGTTGTAATATTTCGAATATACTACTCAGGTTGCAAAGGCTCTGAAATCTTTCTTTAGTTTGAGAAATTAATATATCTAAACAGCAATAGTATACATTGACTTTGAAATAGGATTGCGGGTCGGAAATTCTCTCATCTTGTGATAACTCATCAAAAAAACGCTTCGTTATCTTTCGCCTACTGTTTTTAAAAACAGTTGTTACCCCCCACTCTTTTGCTAAATCTTTGGATTCATTTAGCAAACTATTAAATGAATTCTGATTGGCACAGTCTATTTAAAAGATTACTTAATAAAATACTAGATTTCTGTAAGTCATTATTTTCATGCTGTAGAGCTTTAGAAACAGGATTAATAATTTCAAATAGTGAAGAAAAAAATGTAACGAGCACTAAGAAATCAAAACTCTCTAAAATGTTAATTATACTTTTACATTCTTCACGTTCATCTTTTTTATTTGAAATTAAATTTAGTTGGTACAAAGTTTTCATGATTAGTAAAAAATTTTTCTTTACTGCTAATAAAGCGTCGTTCCTAGAAGACCATCTGGTAGGACATACCTTTTTAAGGGTAATCAAATATTTTTCAGATGAATCGTCACTTAGCATAGCCCAGCGTTTTATACTATTGCCAAAAAAAGTATATATTTTTTCTAAATTATCGAAAAAAGTCGATACTTCACGAACATGTCTCGCAGCATCGTTCAAAACCAAGTTTAAAGCGTGCGCAGCACAATGAACGTAATCCTCCATACACACCCGACATAACATTTGCTCCATCGTATCCCTGTCCTCTACATTTAGTCAAATCAATTCCATATTCTTTAGTCAAATTTAAAATGACAGTTTTCAGACCTGCAGCACTGCAATCGGTTACTGCTATGAATCCTAAAAAGGACTCACAGATTTTTATTTCTTTAGGCACATTATCATCATTTTTTGTAACCGAGATATATCGAAAAACTACAGATAGTTGGTCAATTTTTGATAAGTCTTGTGTTGTATCCAGAATTATTGTCAGAAATGGAGCTTTTTTAATTTCTGAGATAATACTGTTCCTAACGTTAGTACCAAGCAAACTAATAATTTCGTTTTGAATCGTAGGGCTTAAATAATTTATTTCACCTTTCGGTTTTAGAAGAAGTTCTTTTAAAGTTGCATCATAGTTAGATAGCAGACGTGAAATTGCCATAAAATTGCCAGAATCAGAATCATGCCCTCTCAAAGGTAGATTACAAGATACTAAAGTAATTATAACATTAATTATACGATGCAGTACATCTCTCCAGAATGTAATTTTACTATCGATTTCACTTTTCAATAGAGTATCGATGGTATTTCCTTGCAACCAATTATTATAAGAGAGTGAGGCACTAATATGCTGCTGTGACTTTTCATGGTCAAGAATAGTTTGTGTGAAATTGCTTCTAACCGAAACACCGTTAACCCAAGCAGAGGAGTACGATTTGTTTTGACGATCTGCTAATAACCAACAGAAGTGACAGTACGGTTTGTTTAAAATGTTAGAATAACATAACCATGGTCTTATAATTTTTATGCCTGCCTGATTGAAATATGAATAATAATAAGCCGAAAAAGGTCGGTTATTTTCTGAAACTTTTGGAAATGGTCCTTGTGGTTTAAATGGACCCAATTTAAAAATTATTTTTCGTTCGCATTCAGTTAAATTGTCACCAAAATTTCCTCTATCTGATGAAATTATATTACAATCTGCATTATCTGCAGATATATCAGAATCGTTGACTTGGGGTTCCTCGATTTCTGGATGGACATCCGATAAAGTATGTGCTTGGCTTTCTTCTATTTCCGGATGGATATGTGACGAAGAACATGCTTCAGAAGAATCTAAAAATAAACGAGTAATTGTTAAAAAATAAATACGAATGCTTTGATACTAAACTAAAAAGAGTTATATATAAATAAATAACGTTACTAAGGGTCACAGTTAGAGAGTGTTCAGTTCAGACGCACACAGACTCTACGCGGATTGTGCTCGTACCTATTAGTAGATACAAAATCACCTGCAGCCCGTCCGTGCATTACTATACACCTGCGTGCTATTTAAACGCAGCGCGTAGTGTAGTGGCCATACAAAACGAGAACCCGAAAGCGAGTCTGCACATCTGAAGTTCTCAACACGCAATTAACGATACGATACGGACTGATAGACAAACAACAAAACAAATCGATCCTATAGATAAGTTAGAATTTTTTTTTTTTAATCAAGGCACGGAACCCTAAAAACAGTATAATTGTGAAAATTGAGGGGGGAGACAACTTTTTGTGACGGACAGATGGACAGACCGAAATTAAAAGATTTCCTTGTTTATCACTACGGGCCCCTAATAAATGGGTTGGGTAGTAGTGTAGTACTTACCTTTCCAATCTAAATCACTCACAGTATCTTGTCTCTGAAAAAATGAAGAAATTTTGGGCACTTTTTTTATAACCTCGTCCCTTTTCTGTTTAATTTTTCTTTTCTCAGCGCCGCTGGGATAATCTCTTTTCCTTTCACTCATTTCTTTTACAAATCGCTACTAATACTGCTAAACCAGAAGAACAATATTGTTTGTACTGAATTACAATGTAATGCACATTTATATAAAGCGCGTAAATAAACAGTGCACTGCACTCCGTGGTTTAACATCCAATGCAAAGTACAACAACGTACACGTACATCGCGATATCGATGAAGGATTCCCGGGGATTCCCCGCTGAGTTGAAGATGAAGTAAGTAAAACGGGGAAGTCCCGCAGCCCGCCATAACGATGTAGTGTTGCCAACTTTTGAACGCACGCTTAAGGCGGGAAAAAAAGGAATTGCTTTATAGAATTTTGTCATTTGTAAAATAAAATAAATTAGAAAGTTTTTATTCTTTTTCCTTACACACTTTGGGGGCCCCCGTGGCCCGGGGGCCCCGTATAATTGATACGGCAAATACGGCGGTAGCTACGCTCCTGACCGATAGTCAATTCGGCATCGCTGGAGAGTCTGTAGCATCGCCCATGTCTTAACAGAGTCAAAGGCTTTTTCGCAGTCGACATACGCCAGATATAAGGGCAGATTATACTCCTCAGTCTTCTGTTTAATCTGACGGAGGGTATGTATGAAGTTCCGCAAGAAATCGTACCTTCGCCTCCGCCTCCGTACAAATTTTGTGGAGTTGTAACGGAGGTTTATTTACGTAAATAATCAACGAGTGTGCGGCGGGAACGCGGTTGGGGTGGGGCCGGGCGTATGTCATTTGTCAAATGATACACGACAGGAATGAACCTGTCGAATTGCTTGGACAAATTGGACGTACGTACGAAGTTTTACCGATGTAATTCTAATTGAACCAAAACAAAACTATAACCCTTTATTGTGGTGGAGAAATAACAATAAATATAAAGCTTTTTCACCCATCGTTCGCAAGTACATATCGGCGCCGCCAAGTTCAGTGCCAAGTGAACAATTATTTAGTTCAGCTGGCTTAATTTATGAACCCCTTAGAAATCGTCTGGAAGGTGTCAAAGCCGCAAAACTATTGTTTGTCAAATATAATTTGCCTCTATTTAATTTTGATTACTAGAAGGTAATGTTTATTTATATGTTTACTTAAGTGTACTATAAATGTATGTATTTAAAATAAAGATTTTGTACTTTTAACAGTTTTAATGAACCATAAATTACTATTTTTTCTACATCCACTTTCACCTCCGCCTCCGTTAACCTCCGTATCCGCGAAGGAGAAACTCGTCGCCTCCGCATCCGCCTCCGCCTCCGCTAAGAAGGCCTCCGTTGCAACCCTGGTATGGTCTACGATGCTAAAGCCTTTTCGGAATCCGGCTTATTCGGGAGGCTAAAATTCATCAAGTCTGCATGCGTGACGGTTCTCCATCTCGCTCAGAATCTCAGTCTTCGTAGAAATAATGATGCTAGTGTTCTTCAGCTTTGTTAGTTGACTTTTCTCAACAGACAGATCGTTGGCGAAGACTTTATATTAAATTGGCGTATGTCTCGCCGTATACTTTTTTAGAGATCTGCCTGTTCAGCCATCTGTACTTTAGCGTGTGAGCTGAAAACTGCAATCACATCTCACGCCTGACCTGCATGAGATTCTACGTTCTACGAGTCGAGAGCATTTGGGTTATTTTTGGGCGAGGCTGGATTAATTTAGCTCCCACTGTATGGACAGTTTCCACGAGCTTACTGTTGATATCGTCCGGTGTTATACAATTATCTGGCACTGAAAACGATTATTAAGTTCGAGTTGAAAGCTTTCGGGGGTTTGGATCAGGGAACGAGATGGACAGAGCGTAGACGTCACCAAGCGAAATCCTTCCCGACTTTATGTTAAGATTCAAGATGCCTCTTACCATGCAATGATCGCTTCCGGTTTTCACCCTATTGATCACAGAGACATCATTGAATATACGATGGTTGATAATCAAGATGAAGTCTATCTCGTTTTTCGTCGAACCATCCGGGCTACTCCAGGTCCATTTGCGTTGCGGCTGCTTCTTGAAAAAGGAGTTCATCATAAAGAGTTCCTCCGTCTCCATGGAGTCGACCAGCAATTGGCCCCTTTGGTTTCGTTGCCCGATTCCAAATTGCTCCACTATGAATTCATCGTTCTGCTTCGTGCCCTGCTTTGCATTGAAGTCCCCCATCAGCACTGAGAAGTGAGTTTTGGAGGTATGTATGGCATTGGAGATGTCTTCATACATAGCCTCCACCTCATCATCAAGTTGGTGCGTAGACCTGTATGACCTTCAGGAAATACCGTTTGGTAATTCTAAGTATAACGTACGCAACCCTCGCCTACACAGCCTCGATATTTACGAGGGGCTTACGGACGATAAACCCGACACCACCTTGGGACAGATGATCGCCGTCCCGGGAGTAAATCAAGTTACCGGATTTAAGTATCACCGTGTGCAACTTGCTTAGTTCCTCTTGCAACTCCACTATCTTCTCGTCAGTCCGCATTGTACGTGTATTATATGTTGCCAGGGCCAGTCCGTTGTATTGGTAGCCGCAGCGTCGGAACCTGGGATTCTTAGCACCCCCTGCGCCGCCGATACTCTGACCGCTACCGAAGCCAGGATCAGCGGCGCTGCCGGTGACTGGGGGTCGTCTTAATCTTGTACTCATATAGAGGGGGGTTTTAGCATAGTTAGCACGCTTGAAAAGCGGGTTGACAACCGCAGTAGGTTACATTACAGTACGCAGGGGGCGCTGCTACCCGTCTCCTGGATATTTCCCTTGGTCGCCTTTTACGACACCCACGAGTTGAGATAGGCCACCCCACCCGGCCTATTCTTACCCCGAGGCCAAACAGCAACCCAGGAATTAATTCAACCAATCATCATTCATCTCAATGATGTTTTATTAAAAAAACAGGTATCTACACAATTTTGCACCAGGAATTTGGGTTATTATAAAAGATGACATGATGATGATGTCTACGATTTTCGAAATAGATATTATCAACAAATTTTAGTGCTAAATATCTAATGTTATATAATACAACTAGCGGAGCCAACAGACGTTACCCTGTCCGCAAATGAAAACTACAAGTCCTGTAATCCGATCGCAGCGCCAGCTATCGGGTCCTATTCTAAATCTAAACTATTCTCGAATTCACTTAAACACACGCTAAAAATTTCACCATAATTTCAACCGGCCCGCCGTTAAGGAGTTGATTGACATAAAATTATATATATATATATATATATATATATATGCTGCTGCAAACTTACTGGTAACAGTGGTAACCTCACTTACTCACAGGAACACAACAACGCTTCAGGAAGTTGTTATTTGGTTACGGTTTTCGGTGATTCAAAATTAATAAGCAATTCAAAATTCAATTGCAAGATTTGTTTGAAACATACTAGGTAGAGTTAAATGAAAGTTTGTCAGAATGTCTCAATTATAAAATACATAGTAATAGGGGATCCGACAACATTTCATGAAGTGATTCAGATTAACTATAATGGATATTTATCACAATAAAATGATAGCAAATATATTTTTTAACAAAGGAATCATTGTTAAAAAATATATAATACTAGCGGCCCGCCCCGGCTTCGCACGGGTGGACATTTAATTTTGAAACATTTTGGGATAAACGAAGAGTAAATGTATCTTTAGACAGTTTTTTAAATAGTTTTTCTTAAGTAGCTTTTTTTTCAGATAAATTACTTTAAGTGGTACGTACTTAGTGGTATTTAATTTTTTATTAGTTTTTATCCATAACCCTAATTACAATCGGAAAGTTTATTTTTTATTTATTTATATTGTTTTTAGTTTTATTTTTACATTTCTTTTTTACATTTATTTTAATATATATACTTAACATATATTTCGAGACTTTATATTAATTTAATTTAATAGGTTTTACTTCTTTAGTTTCCAATATGTCTACCTTAAGGCTGTATACTATATTGGCTGTGGTATTCGTAGATGGCAACAAAATATATTGATTTTTAGGAATCCTACTCGAGAAAGTGCGACATATAATTGGCTATGAGAAAAGCATTCTTCTCTTAGGTCGATGGCAAAGATCGAGAAAGTTTGTCCCTGGGATTTATTTATTCTAAGGGCAAACGATACTTTTACAGGAAACTGTAACCTTTTAAAAGACATGGGCAAATCTGTTGATATCATCGGGATCCGCGGAATGTGAGCTAGCTGTCCGGCCGTGGGACCGGTGATGATTGTTGCTATAATCAGATTGTCTCGTAATTCCTTTATCAAAAGCCTTGTGCCATTACACATATTGGGAGGGCTTAAATTTCTCAACAGCATAATGGGAGTACCTACTTTTAATTTCAGTTCGTGTGGTGGCAAGCCGGCGGGATAGAGAGAATTTAAAAATTCTTGTAGATAGTGCACTGTATCTTCGATGTTGCACACGTTATCAATAGATTTGTAACATTTAAAATCACCTGGTACTTTTTCAATGATCATTTTGTTTATCTCATTTACTGAGCTGTTTTTCGGTGAGACGATCGCCCTCGAATAGAGCCAATCGAAATTTATTTCTGTAAGATGTTCGATGTCGGGATAGATTGTCTCTATAAGGATTTCTAGACTGTGAACAGTTTGAGCCAATTCATTATCCAATAATACTTGGAGGCTATGTGCAATTGGAGATGGTAATTTTCCGCTTCCAATTTTAAGTAATTTTTGTGAGAAATTGTCGTTGCCGTCATTACTTAAACGTGCTCTCATATTCGTGCGCAAATTGAGAGTTTCAATTGATTGCCACAAAGGTGATGATTTGAGGCACGCTTTTCTGAAAAGAACTTTTTAACTGGAACAGAAAAAATGTGGTATGAAAAAGTCAAAACATTCAATGTCGGTAGCGCGCGAATGAGCCGCGCGGGTACCTATCTCATGGATGTGCGCCGCGCCGCCCGCTGCCACGCGCCGTGGCCGCCGGTGTCGCAAGCAAGGGATTGAAACACATAACAAAATCCGTAATATCTTTGGAATGGAATGTCCGATTTCGTTTCAAAGTCAAAATCTTTTTATTCCGTAAAAATGGCTACATTTGTTTGGAATCGTCACAATTTTTTTCCCTACCGTGCAGTTCATGACTAGGTGAGCACTGATAAAAATACTGCCAAAAAACTCAGGCATCCCTCTTTTGGTATCCAAACTATGTAAATGACGTTAATTCAAAGAGTAACCTACAGGCATTGAAACAGTCTTGAATACGAAATAATTTATTTGGATAAGGATTAATACCGAGGTACGAATAATGTGGCCTAGTATGTACCGGCGTTACTATAGCATATTTTAACATGAAAAAGTAGATATTGTGACGTAACTGTAATAGTTAGACATATAGGTATCGCGGACTTTTTTGTAGATATTGATGTCCTCTATAAAACTGTAGTACATTACTTTGCTCTATTGTCAATAGTTTCAGCAGCGTACGCGGTATAAGGATTTTTTGGTATCTTTTTCACACATTATCGAAGTTTTCATACGGATCCGTAACTATTTTCAAAATATTTTATAGCCTATGTTAATCATTTATATTGTAGCATTCTAATGGTGAAAGAATTTTTGAAATCGGCCCAGTAGTTTTGAGTTTTTTCATAACATACATACAAATCTGTCCTCTTTATAATAATAGTATAGATAGTATAGATTGAGCAAAAACTATTTTCAAAGATAATTTATTTAAAAGTTACACATAGATCGTGCACTAATTTCGGAACGTGTGACGTCATTTGCTAGTAAACAAACTACTCGCCTATACTATGTAAATGACGTAGTTAACTTGTTTTTACACGGCATTTTTAATAAATAATGTGAAGTCATAGTTTAGTGTAATTTAAATGTCTATATATTTAAAAATATATTATTATGGGGACAGAGATTCATTGTGATGTGACTAATTTGAATTCCTTTTTGAAATGTAGTTCCATATCCTGTAGGTAAAAGAAGTTCATTAGTGATATGTTACGTAATGTGCACTTTAAATATTAAAAAAAATAAAAAAACATTAAAATTAAATTAAATTAATTAAATTACTTTAAACATTTTAAAATAAATGCTAAGTACAAGTTAGGTAAATCAAACACTCGTGGTACTGATTAAAAGAATGCTCGTTAACAGTTATTAAGTAACTAAAAGCTAACAGCTATTAGAAAGAAAGAAAGAAACTATATTACATAGCACCACAATACTAGAAATATTACAGTTCATCAAACATCAGTTAACAATATTGCAACACTTTTAATACAATAGCATTCAACAATGTCCGGTGTGTCGCAGCGCCCAATATAAAAAGACCTCACTCAGGACGAGCCATGGCGCAAGCCAGGCGCAGGTATTCTGTGAGACCTTATGTAGTATCTGTCACGTAAAGTCACGAACCGCGCAGAATTAACACGGCAATTAATAAAATAAGTAAAATCAAAATAAAATAATTATCATTGCAATTTAGCAAATATGTATACAAAAAGAATATAAATATATGAAGAGGTTCATGAGTGTGTAAGAAGCGAGACCATGTTTGGATCGGCGCACCTAGCGTTCTATCTCCGCCTATCCCAACGGTAGACAGGCGTGATGATATGTATGTATAAATAAATAATAACATTAATAAGTAATTATAAAAAAATAAAAATAAAAACTTGAAATGATAAAAAATAATAAAATGTAATCAAGTGGAAGCGAGATAGCAAGCAAGCAGTCATTTCGCCTTTCGAGCATGCACGCATAAACAAGATCGTTACCGCGCCTTTTTAGGGTTCCGTACCCAAAGGGTAAAACGGAACCCTATTACTGCGGCTCCGCTGTCCGTCCGTCTGTCACCAGGCTGTATCTCACGAACCGTGATAGTTAGACAGTTGAAATTTTCACAGATGATGTATTTCTGTTGCCGCTATAACAACAAATACAAAAAAATTGAATAATATAAATATTTAAGGGGGCTCCCATACAACAAACGTGATTTTTTTGTTCGTTCTTGCTCGATATTGATAACGGCAACAGGTAGACGCTTGAAATATTCACAGAATATTTAGTTATAATATTCACTTTAAGAATAAATAATTAAATTAAAATAAAACAAATATTTAAGGTCACTCCCATACAACAAACGTGATTTTTTGCCGTTTTTATAGATAGTTACTTAATAGATTCAGGCGTTATTTTGCGAAAGTCAAATTGCATGTTTTTATAGATAGTGGTACGGAACCCTTCGTGCGTGAGTCCGACTCACACTTGGCCGATTTTTTCTGATGAGTCGAGAATATCTTTCACCTTTTTGTGACCTTAACAATACACTCTTGTAGCTACTTCTGAATGCGCTTGTGTTTAATCTACGAATAGGCGGCGGCAAATCATTCCAGCACTTGGACGCAGCGAACTTAAACCATCTTAAAGGCCGCGGTACGATGTCGTGGTAGAACGAGACCACTATCTGAGGCGCGCGTTTTATACGAGTGTACATCATGCGACCACGTCAGCTTGTCGGCAAGATAAGGTGGAATTTGATATTTGATCACGTTAAACAAAAGACATGCCAAGTGCTGCTCACTACGAGATTCCATCTTTAAAATTTTGCACTATTCAAAAATGGAGTTACGTGTGTTTGTGGCAATATTCCAAAACAAAATCTTTCACATGCATTTTGGACACGTTGGATCAATTGTTGCGTGCGCGCCAGGAGCGAGGACCATATACTACGTCCAAGTAATTAAATTTTGACAGGACAAGCGATTCGCAGAGCTTTAAGCGAATATCTGTATTGATGTAGTCTCTCACTTGATATAGGACCTTAAGTCGATAGAAACAATTACTTGCTGTAGTCCTCACATGCTTTTCAAAGCGTAATTGTTCGTCCATGAGCATTCCCAAATTGCGAGCCTCGGTCACTCTGTCTATAGCTTCTCCTCTAAGCACGATGCTTAGGTTTTGTTGTGCGATTTTATTAGTTTGGGTTACCGAACCAAGAAACATAAATTTACTTTTATTCCTATTAAGGACAAGGAAATTCGCTTCTGACCATGTAGCAATGCTTTCTAAATCGTAATTTATTCGCTTAACTGCTGATTTGACATCATATGGATTACATGATGTGTATATCTGAAATCATCCGCGTATATATGATATTTATAGCGCTGAATATTTTGCACTACTACATCATACTACTACATCCGCACTGTAAATTACAAAGAGCACAGGACCCAGAATAGGTCCGTGGGGAACACCTCTTGTCATGTGCCTGGCCTCAGACCTCACCTTATCTCCTTTAGCATCGCACAGTTCAACTTGCTGCATTCGATTGCCGAAATAACTACTAAACCATTTTACGGTGTTTGAACTAAAACCTTAGGAGTATAGCTTGGCCAACAAGAGGGGCACATTAATGCAATCAAAAGCCCTGGAGAAATCAAGCACGACTAGCATAGTAGCTTGCCCAGCGTCTTGGGAGTCCAATGAATCATCTACTTTGTCTAACAAGGCTGTTGCTGTACTGTGAGCTTTTCTGAAACCAGATTGTCTAGGCGGCAGTATGTTATTTTTTTCTATGTACACACGGAGTTGGTCAGCCACTATCCTTTCCAAGATTTTTGAGGCACAGGGTAGTATACTTATCGGTCGCAGTTCATTTAAGGTCGTGACGTCTTAGGAGTAGACTTTACGAGAGCATGTTCCCACATAGTTGGACATGTGTTAGTCTCGATGGATCTATTAACTATTGCCGTTATGGTAGACAGATTATTGGGCAAGCTCATAAGTAACATATCCAACGATATGCCATCTATGCCTACAGCATTGGATTTAAGCGATGTTATTACCTTTGCCACTTCAGTTTCGCTGACTGCTCGCAGTTTAAAGCAGGTAGACGTCTTACAATTGTTCGTAAAATATGACAAATGCAATGCACAAACATTATTATTTCCAGGAACTTTCAAGAAATGATCATTAATTTGTGTGGGATTACTATAAACACTAGACGATATTTCTGATTTGGATTTTATTCTGACATTTTTTTTATTGTCTTCCATAGCGTACGTGGGTTCTTATTATAATTTACATAGTGATTATAGTAAGCCTTTTTTTCATTAATCAATGCCATATAGACTATCTGCTTCAGTTCTTTATAGAATTGTTTATGACCAGAGTTACCACTCGCACATGCTCTACGCACGTGCATACGCCTCGTCACGCTTTTTCATCATTTGCTTAATGTTATAAGTTATCCAAGGGTATTGGTGGTATTTAACATATGAGGTCTTAACAGTCGCTAGTAAGTCAAAGATAGAAATCAAAGCCTTATTGAAATTCTCTACCATAGCATTCACATTTGTGAGCGATGCAATCCAGGACCAGTTTATATCTTCAAGGTCTTTTCAGTAAGTATCTAGTTGACCTGCGTGTTATTTTGAGGGCCGGCGTTTTTACTTTTGATGCATTTAATTGACACACAATGAAGGCATGGCAATTTTTATAGCTATTAAAAGTTTTGACGAGCTCGGTGGCTCAGTCGTGAATGACTCGACTTTGACACCAACGCTCGTGGGTTCGATTCCCACACAAGGCAAACATTTGTGTGCATGAACATGTCTGTTTGTCTTGGTCTGGATGTTTTAAGAGTGGTAGGACGCATTAAAGCAGCCCGTCTGGGGAAGTACCGCCACCTCACAGAAAACCGCAGCCAAACAACAACTTCCTAGAGGGTTGTTGTGTTCCTGCGGAGTGAGGTTACCAGTAAGCTCTCAAGGAGTTGCTGTGTCAGCAGCAGAGGAGCCATCGCGCGAGTAATACTTATCATATCGCAAACGTTAATAGGCTACAGTACCCGATTTACATCAGTTGGGCCGTATGCTTGTATGCCTCCCGACGTAGTATAAAAAAAATCTATCTATGTGAATTTTGAACATTAAACTATCTACTAACTGCACTAAACGTCCATAACTATGCCTTACCTTGAAATTTGTTTTCTAGATACATCAAACCCGATATAGCCGGTATGACATCGAAACCACAGGCGGGTATTATTAAGACATTTGCCTCTTCTGCCAGTTTATTGTACTTACTATAAATATCCAACATATGCTGAAACAAAAATGCAAGGGTTCGTCACATGTACGACAGCTACTAAATGTGTCGCATATTATTTCTAAGCAATCAGTATTGGAATACCTATTGCGGAGGTCGGCATGCTATATAAATATTCAAAATTTCCCGTTTGTATGCAACACATACTGTGATAAATGTCTGTAACATACTTAGTGACATATAATATATATACGTATGGACAGACGGACATAAAATAGTATAAAGATTCGACATGAATAACAAACACATTAGCTAGATCGTCATAATCTAGCGAATAACGACCCAGCACATTGATCCATCCGTTCCTGGTTCGAAGCCTGATGTATATATACTAAATTTGTGTTTTCATATTTACATACATATATATATACATATATATATATATATATACTTATTAATTACATATATAAACATCTAAGCGATAATAGATAGGTAGTGGCCTTGCAGTCTTTTTTTGAAAGTGGTGACAGGTGAACTCTCACGAATATATGAGGGTACTTGATTCCACAACTGTGCAGCACGGTAAGTGCACGAGTTATAGAAGAAATTGGAGTGCGCAGTTGGAAGGATTAGCGTCTTGGTGACGCAAGGACGTAGAGGGCGGGATCTAGGTGGAAGCAATTTGAAACGGGAACTCAGATAAGCGGGGGCAAAGGGATCTTTGAGGATCTTATAGAGAAAAAAAAGAACATGGTGATTAAGGCGAAAGCGAATTGGGAGCCATTTCAGTTGTTTCCGGTATTTACTGATGTGGTCAGATTTTTTTAAACCGTAAATAAACCTAATCGCAAGGTTTTGTAGACGTTCCAATTTATTCAACATCTCCTCATTAGCATCGAGATAACATATGTCAGCGTAGTCGAGAATAGGGAGTAGCAAAGTATGACTAAGCATAACTTTAGTGGCAATAGGAAGAAAATTCTGAAGACGTCTGAGAGAGTAAAATGTATAGTGCACGCGTTTACTCACCTCATTGATATGAGGAGACCAGGTTAAATTGTTATCTAAGATCAGACCCAAGTTTTTTGATTTCTGTGAGTATGGTATACTGGTACCATTGTATATAATATTTGGATAAGTAATAGATCTAGTGAATCTGCTATTACCAATAATCAAAGATTGCGATTTAGTTGGACTAACTCGCAACCCATAGGAGTTAGCCCAGTTCGCGATTGCCTACAGATCGAAATTAATTGATTGGATAGCCGAAAACATATCAGATGGTGCAAAATGTCGATATATTTGTAAATCGTCTGCATATAGATGGTAGGAACAGGAAATTACTTTAGTAATTTGTTTAATGAATACCGAAAATAAAAGATAACACGAGGGTTTGACGATTGAGGGACACCAGTGGTTAACTTGATCCACTCCGAAAAGTTGTCATCAATCTTAACACACTGCTGCCTACCTCGAAGATATGAATTAAACCACGAGATTGCGGAAGGCGAGACGTTAAGTGTACCTAGAGTACCAAGTAAGACATCAAAGTCTACAGTGTTAAAGTAAATCCAGTAGTACAACTACAGTGAGTTGTTGGTTGGTTCCATTGCGTATCAAATGTCTTCAGTGACATTAAGTAATGCACTGACGGTATTATGTGAGGGACGAAATCCAGATTGATATGGACTGAGAAGATTATTTGTAGATAAATAGGTGTATAGTTGCTTGTGGACAGCATCTTCTAGTACTTTAGAGAGGACAGGTAGAATAGATATAGGGCGATACTGCGAAAGTAAAGATGGATTAGGGACTTTGGGTAAAGGAATAACATGAGCATTTTTCCACATTGTCGGAAAGACATTTGTTGTCAAAGAAAAGTTAATGATGTGCGTAATAATAGGCAATATGTCTTCCAAGATTGGGGTTATCATATTAAGGCTCATGTTATCGCTGACCATGGCTTTGGTTGAGATAGATAAAATACTTTTCTTAACGTCGCTCTCTGAACGCACCGAACGAAAAGGGGATACATTTTGGTCGTTGCGTATTGGACAGTCTCAAAAGAGAAGATTTTTTAGAAGTATTAACAAGTATGTGGTGGTTCTGAAAAGTGACGATTCATTGCATCCGTATCAAAAGGACAAGACATAGGAGGAGAGGATTTGCCCACGCCAAGATACCTAAGAAAATTCCATGT
Source organism: Pyralis farinalis (assembly GCA_947507595.1). Classification (NCBI taxonomy): domain Eukaryota; kingdom Metazoa; phylum Arthropoda; class Insecta; order Lepidoptera; family Pyralidae; genus Pyralis; species Pyralis farinalis. Next base: position 22,983,333 of record OX382270.1, read on the forward strand.
TTGAGAGGACGATCTGTTTTGAAGTGATGTATGTATATAGTGGCGCTTCTCATACCTATACATCCTGTTGCAAACGTTACGAAGTTTTTTATAGGCCGCAAAGTTCTCGTCTGTAGGATCTCTTCTGTACCTAGCCTTTACTCTATCCCTCTTTTTCATTGCAGACTTGATGGAAGGTGTAAGCCAGGGCGCAGGAAGATGTTTTGGTCGCACAGGTCGGATGGGTGCATGAGCATCATATAAGTTTATGAGTAATTGAGTTAAACTTTCACGTCTATGTCATTGGATGACCATATCCGTGACCAGTACACGCGACCAACATCCTCCCTCAGACGCTCAGTATCCATGACCCCAAAGTCACGCCGAATAATGGTCTTTCTTTTATGTTTCGGAGAGCGTATTTTATACGAAAGAAAAATAAGATCGTGGTATAAAAAAGGAGCGGGGAGCCGTCCATGAGCATTAATTAACTCGGGCTTAGAGGTGACTATTACGTCAATTAAGGAAGGTCGGCAATTCGGATACACAAGAGGTAAAATATTTAAATTCAATGAATAGACTACGTTGTTGAGAGACTTAGCCCCTTATATTTACATATATATATATAATAATCACTTGTTCCATGGAGAAAGAAAACATCGTGAGAAAATCCGCACATCCAAGAAATGACATTTCGAAAAACGTGTGGTTTACTACAGAAAGTGCTAATTTGCCCTCTGGCTTGTGGAGGTTTGTCGATGTCGGTTAATGATTAGTAGGGAAATATTAACAATGTCCCTAGCGGAACGTTTCGGAAGTTCACACACGTTCACATACACGTTTATTGACGTATATAGCAACGCTATACTAACGTAAAACAAAAAACGTTTTGACGAGCTCGGTGGCTCAGTCGTGAATGACGCGACTTTGACACGCTTTTCGTGGGTTCAATTCCCACACAAGGCAAACATTGGTGAGCATGAACATGTCTGTTTGTCTTGGTCTGGATGTTTTAAGAGAGGTAGGGCGCATCAAAGCAGCCCGTCTGGGCAGTACCTCCATTGAAAATGTATTAATTACCGCCGCCGCCGTGACGTACGCTTGGGTTGTACAAAATGTGTGTGGCCAAGCACATATTGGGAAAATAGAACAACGCAAGACAACGCTCTGAACACATACATTGATTGACTTTGTACTATATTTAGGTGGATAAATACGAAGATTAATGTTGTGGGAAGCCCCCTGCAGATAGAACCCTGCGGCCACTGTGTTTACCCGTTGCACCACGCCGCCAAATACATACAGCATCTACGTTTCCACGTCTTCCCTGGCTCACCACTCATAGGACAGTCGGCTTAACGAGCCAAATTAGGGTGCATTGAGACGGAGGAATCCGAGGATTAATCACGTCTAAATTCCCTACAATCAAAGAAGCACACGGCTATTGAGAATGCTTATAGTACCATGACTCCAAACTACAGAGCAAACATTCACACGTGATATTCCCCAGCTCACAGGATTTCTGCATAGGTCGTTGTATCTAGTAGAATTTGTCGGTGCCGCGAATACTTCATACGACCCTTCCTACGATGGCATCCACGTACTTCTAACATTTTCGTTGAGTATGAAAAAGTGACGGCTGGGTAAGTCCATTTATACAATTGTTTCTAACGTCTGTTCAAAAGAATACGCAATAAGTAAAGCCATTGCGTATCTTTTTTGAATAGGTGTTAAATACACCACGGTTTATGTAAGCTGACGTACAAATTCTGTGTCTTCAATCTTAGACTTTGTAGGTACGAAAAAATCCGATGGTACCTACTCGCAACGTTGCTCCCATATGCCATCAGTACTGGGATGACGTTGTTGTCTCGTAAGGTGGTGCACAGATCTAGTAGTTGGTACGGTGGGCAGTTTATTACTCCATTAACTACAGACTCCCCCTGGCCATTGGCGTTGCTTTGCGTGCTTAATGCCATCTTTCGATCTAACTGTTTGTTCATCCGTGTGGTTCTTATTCCAGGATGGTGGAAGTCGAGCTACACTATGAAGGGTGCACATAGATATGCGTGCGGTAAATGTAGACGCATGTTCCCCGTGTAGATGTCTCGCAAGTGACGTCTTTACTGACGCCTGGAAGATTTACATCAGCAACATTCAGCGTTTTGCCACTTGTTTGTATGTTAGCAATATATTGCTATGTATATGACACATATAAGTTCGTTGAACTTGCGATAATTTTCAAAGTCAATGCTCAATTGATGTCGAATTATCAATTCGAATTCTTTATACGTGCGTCGACGACGGCTTGATCCTTGTTCCCATAAATACACACATCAAAAGTGTCTAGGGATCAAGCATTTTTATGCGGATTTCTTGAGATTGAGATGTGGCTTTGTAATAAATTTATGATTTTATAAATTTATATGGATCCTTTTTGGTGCATTTCATAATTTGAAACAGGAACTGTCAATCAAATTCGAGTAAAAGATGAAAATCAGCTGTCAATATTTTCCCTATAAAAACATACAACGCATTGAAGACATTATTAGTGCTACTGTTTCCCTACTACTGATTAAAACCAACGTTATTATGGAGCGGCGACGTCATTTAAGCAGGGAAGAAATGCTCAGAGCCGTGGGAATGATAGAAGCTGGTTCCCGGCAACGTACTGTGGCTTTAGCTCTGAATACAAGTCAGAGTGTTATCAGTCGACTTTGGACACGTTACCGAAGCACTGGTACCGTGGCTGAGCGCCATGGAGGACGGTATCGCTGCACCACACGGAGACAAGACCGATACATTCAAATCACAACTCGAAGAGCTCCAACAATAACCGCCATGATGTTAGCCGTGATGCTTCATCACTCTTCAGGGAACTTAATTAGCGACCAAACAGTCAGAAACCGCTTGCATGAAGTGAACCTTCATTCGTAGGATTCGATATCAATGGGCTCTTGAACACAGAAATTGGGCAGAAGAACAATGGCGTTTCGTGTGCTTTTCTGATGAGTCTCGTTTTGGTATGAGACCGGATACAAGACGTATACGACACTGGAGAACCCCTGGACGCCAACAGCGATTAAAATCCTGCCAGGAAGTCCATCCTTATAGTGGTGGAACCATCATGGTATGGGCGGGTATTTGGATCGGCGGAAGAACTGAGTTGATTTGGATCAGAGGCAACCTCAACGCTCAAATTTATGCTGAGACGATTGTATCAGACGTCATCGTTCCTCTACAAGTGCAAATCGGTCCCTTATTTCAGTTAATGCATGATAATGCACGACCGCACACCGCACGAGTTGTAAGACAGACTCTCGCCGCAGCTAACATCAATGTCATGCCCTGGCCTGCTCAGTCGCCAGACTTGAACCCGATTGAGCATGCATGAGATATGCTACAGAGAAGAGCTCTGCCGAATATGGAGGGTATCCAGCCGCAAGAAGACCTTTTTTTGTTGTTGCAACGAACATGGGCGGCCATTCCACAGCGTGATTTGGATGAACTCATTTTGAGTATGCCAAACCGATGTTCTTGTGTTGTTAGTGTTCGCGGTAGAAACACGGATTATTAATTGTTTAAGTTACCCAATAAAATTTTAAAGAAAACTGTTATTTCAGTCTTTTTTTCGAACTTTAATGTTAGTGGTTCAAATGTCAAAAATCCCTTTATTATGAAAATGGCAAATTTCTTTATTAATGCAAAGGTGACTTGGTTTATCGTTACTGTAGACAAACGAAAACACTTTATTTGATGAATCCTTAAAGAAAATTTTAATTAATATCAATCAGGAGAAAAGTTATTGCAAAAATATATGTTGATCCCTAGACACTTTTGATGTGTGTATAATGGATAGGTACTTGAACAGAATTGGGTTATGAAGTGTAGTTGTCTCTCGCACCGCAACATCATGATCGATCGGCGAGTTTTCAGTGTGTTCCATTATCGGCCATAGCAACTAACCAGTCGAACGACAACTCGGTGTTTACAGACAGCACACTCGAACTTGAGTAGGAACCTGCCTCATACAAATAATTTTTAATGCATTATCAGAAAATGTGCCGCCGCCAAAGTTTCTGATTCTTCTAAGCAATTGTGGAGGTTTCTATTCTACCAGGTCCAGATCATTGTGAAGCCTATATAAATGACGATTTTCGGATTCTTGTAATACCGAGATCAATCTCTTTTTCACTTAATTCTTGTATTATTTTACGAAACTATTAATAATGCTTATTTCTATTCGTCGCTAACTTTTTACGGAAATACAAGTGTTTGCGTACGAATCAAATATTGGGATTTTGTGGTATGGGTGGTTATACATACAATGAATCTACGTCACTCTTCGTAACTGCAGAAGTTTTCGGGGTTTTTTATGACATCTCGCGTGTAATGTTCACAGAGGTTCAACTTCAACAGGATCACACAGCAAGCTGCACCCGGAATTAAAATTAATTATAGTAAAATATATGTAATAGTGAACTAGTTTTCTTCATTTGCTTCTAATTTGTCAGCTTAATAATTATTTTAATAACACTTTTCTTCATCTTAGCGTTATCCCTTTTACCGCATTGGCGGGTCCCGCTACCTATATTTAAGGATTTGGCGAAGATACTGATTATGACGTGGAGCGAGCCGTCATACCTCCACCTCAGAATACAGAATAAACCAGAAACCGCAAACACGCCCAAAACTGAAGCCATACAAACTACTCTCAATGAGAGTAGTTTGATATTTGGACGACTAGTATATATTTGACCACCGTGTCTATTATACGTAAAAATTTCTCGATAGTTTTTATTAAATAATGCTGTCTTGTGCGGTTCCCACCTGCAAGAATGCAGTTAGAAAGCATAAAAAAACAAGATGGGATCACATTTCATGTGTAACTAGCGCATTTACATCTCATTTTATTTAAATAATGAATTAAGTACTTTTACTCGTTGATAGTGGTAAACAATTTGGGCGAGTCCATTTTGTTCATGTTGCCAGTTTTACTGGTTTCTTTTCCCTACTTTTTTTATAAAGTTGACATTGATGAAATAAATAATAAATGCATGTTAAGTAATTAAAAAATAGTTTGATTAATATAAAATATGTAAATACATTTATTTAATTTTAAGGTATTTACGATATGAGCCTATGCTTACATTATTTGAGGTCTTTTAATATAAATATGGCCTGAAATAAATGATTGAAATATTATTAACTAGCCCGCGTGGAGTCAAATAACGTAGTCTATGTGTTAATCCAGAATCTATCAACGTGCCAAGTTTCATTCAAATCCGTTCAGCCGTTTAAGCGTGAAAGAGAAACAAACATCCATACATACAAACTTTTGCATTTATACATGGGGCACACTAAAAGTTTTGCACTTCTAGCTAATCGGAACTATTTGAATTTCGAATGATATACTTTTTGAAACGTTGCAACCTACTTAGTAATAAAAAAAACAATTGGCGGGAAATCATTTGTCAATTGTTTTTTATCACACATCAAAGTTCTACGTACGCAACGAAAATGGAATTGAGTCGAAAAGATTTTAGAGCGATGATTTTTTATGATTTTAAAAGTTTTCTCTCTCCGCAAGACTGTGCTGCTCGTCTTCAAAATGCTTTTGGGAGAGAAGCACCTTCTTTGAGCACCGTGAGGCGATGGTTTGCTGAATTTGAGAGAGGTCGAGTTTCTTTACATGACGAATTTCGTAAAGGGCGGCCTTCAACTGCCGTCAACGTAAATAATGTGGCTACTGTTAAGCGGCTAATTGAAGAAAACCCGCGGATTACCTATGAGACAATTCGAGAACTATTGGGGATTGGTATGAGCCAAATTCAGAAAATTTTACACGAAGAATTGAAAGTTCGGAAACTTTATTGTCGTTGGATCATGAACTGACAGCGGAGCAGAAGCGGGCTCGCGTGAAATGGTGCTCACAGATGCTACTGAAGTACGACCACGGACATTCTAATGCTGTTTATGACATTCTCATAGGAGACGAAACGTGGATTTATTGTTTTGAACCCGAAAAAAAACAGCAATCTTGTGAATGGGTGTTTGAAAATGAGAACAGGCCAACAAAAGTGAGGCAGGCGAGAAACTTTGGTAAAAAAATGATCGCGTTTTTTTTCTCAGCTACGGGTCCCATCTGCACAATTCCACTTGAAGATCAAAACAGTGTTAATGCCGAGTGGTATTCTACCATTTGTTCACCCAGGGTGTTAGAAAAAGTTCGCGAAAGACGACCCAAAAAGCCGCGTTCTCCTACATCATGACGCTTCTTCACACACGGCCAATAAAACAAGGTCATTTTTAACTTCCGAAAAAGTACAACTCGTTACCCATCCTGCGCATAGCCCTGACCTAGCACCCTGTGATTTCTGTATTTTCCCCAAAATCAAAGATTTGATGAGAGGTTTCACTTTTACCAACTCCGAAGAGGCGGTGATAGCGTTCAATCAGCACGTAGAAAACATGCCTTCAGATCTGTGGTCCTCCTGTTTTAAAAAATGGTTCGATCGCATGAACCAATGTTTAAAATGTAAAGGAGAGTATTTTGAAAAGCAATAAACATAATATTTTGGCTATAACATGTTGTTACGCAAAACTTATAGTGTGACCTACGTAATATTAGTAGGACTAATGTTTTTAGTTTATAGTCCGCATATGTAAAATTGTGTAAATAGTAGTTTTTTTACAAAAATGATTTGTGTAAAACTATTCTAATTATTATATGTGGAATTTCAGTTCCCCACTGATGAAATTATAAAAGCAAAGAGCAAGACTTCTTCATTTGTCGAAACGTAAAAATGTATTGATTACCTCAGAATCAAAACGGCAATATTATTAGTACAACAAAATGTACCTAAGTAAAGACATATTTTGTAAATTACTTGTGTTTTATTTTACTAAAACATTTATTTATGCATAACAGTATATTAATATAACATCTTTAATATTAGTATTACACTTTTAATTTACCCTAAAAGAGGCGAACTCTCACTAACCTAGCAACACTGTACGGGTGGGAAGTATGAGGAGTGCGGGGGATTGCGAATTGTTTCTGGACACAGCGGACGGCATGTATTATCGGCTGTAGGCTCCTTCTGGTTTATTCTGTATTCTGAGCATGAAATCAACTGGCAAGCTAGCGTTATAGTACGCGGCAAACAACTTGAGCAAAGATGGCGCCGTTCTGCGCAGGTTCCATATAGATAAAATTTCTATGGGTCAGCTAAAAATCGCTACTACGCATGTTCAAGTTAGGTATTTGCCGGGCACTATACTTGAATTTCGAAGACATTAACGTAACTCCTGAGAGTGATGCTACGACGTACAGCGCCACAGGGATCTAAATTAACGTGACCGAATACGGAACTAACGCCGCCAAATAAACATACATACAGAGCTCAGAATACAGAATAAACCAGAAACCGCCAACACGCCCAAAACTGAAGCCATACAAACTACTCTCAATGAGAGTAGTTTGACATTTGGACGACTAGTATATATTTGGCCACCGTGTCTCTTACGCGTAAAAAAATGTCGATAGTTTTTATTAAATAATGCAGTCTTATGCGGTTCTCACCTGCAAGAATGCAGTTAGAAGCATAAAAAAACAAGATGGGATCACATTTCATGTGTAACTAGCGCATTTACATCTCATTTTATTTAAATAATGAATTTCTTTTACTCGTTGATAGTGGTAAACAATTTGGGCGAGTCCATTTTGTTCATGTTGCCAGTTTTACTGGTTTCTTTTTCCTACTTTTTTATAAAGTTGACATGGATGAAATAAATAATAAATGCATGTTAAGTAATTAAAAAATAGTTTGATTAATATAAAATATGTAAATACATTTATTTAATTTTAAGGTATTTACGATATGAGCCTATGTTTACATTATTTGAGATCTTTTAATATAAATATTGCCTGAAATAAATAATAATTATTGACTTAATAATAATGATTGAAATACTAAACTAATGTTTTTGGTATATAGTCTGCATATGTGAAATTATGTAAATAGTAGTTTTTTTACAAAAATGTTTTGTGTAAAACTATTCTAATTATTATATATGGAATTTCAATTCCCCACTGATGAAATTATAAAAGCAAAGAGCAAGACTTCTTCATTTGTCGAAACGTAAAAATGTATTGATTACCTCAGAATACACAGAATACAGAATCAAAACGGCAATATTATTAGTACAATAAAATGAACCTAAGTAAAGACATATTTTTTTTTAATTACTTGTGTTTTATTTTATTAATGCATTTTTTTATGCATAACAGTATATTAATATAACATCTTTAATATTAATATAACACTTTCAATTTACCCTAAAAGAGGCGAACTCTCACTAAGCTAGCAATACTGTACGGGTGGGAAGTATGAGGAGTGCGGGGGATTGCGAAATGTTTTTGGACACAGCGGACCGCATGTATTATCGGGCTATCGGCTGTAGGCTCCAGGGGCGTAGCTACCGCCGTATTTGCCGTATCAATTATACGGGGCCCCCCAAAGTGTGTAAGGAAAAAGAATAAAAACTTTCTAATTTATTTTATTTTACAAATGACAAAATTCTATAAAGCAATTCCTTTTTTTCCCGCCTTAAGCGTGCGTTCAAAAGTTGGCAACACTACATCGTTATGGCGGGCTGCGGGACTTCCCCGTTTTACTTACTTCATCTTCAACTCAGCGGGGAATCCCCGGGAATCCTTCATCGATATCGCGATGTACGTGTACGTTGTTGTACTTTGCATTGGATGTTAAACCACGGAGTGCAGTGCACTGTTTATTTACGCGCTTTATATAAATGTGCATTACATTGTAATTCAGTACAAACAATATTGTTCTTCTGGTTTAGCAGTATTAGTAGCGATTTGTAAAAGAAATGAGTGAAAGGAAAAGAGATTATCCCAGCGGCGCTGAGAAAAGAAAAATTAAACAGAAAAGGGACGAGGTTATAAAAAAAGTGCCCAAAATTTCTTCATTTTTTCAGAGACAAGATACTGTGAGTGATTTAGATTGGAAAGGTAAGTACTACACTACTACCCAACCCATTTATTAGGGGCCCGTAGTGATAAACAAGGAAATCTTTTAATTTCGGTCTGTCCATCTGTCCGTCACAAAAAGTTGTCTCCCCCCTCGATTTTCACAATTATACTGTTTTTAGGGTTCCGTGCCTTGATTAAAAAAAAAACAAAATTCTAACTTATCTATAGGATCGATTTGTTTTGTTGTTTGTCTATCAGTCCGTATCGTATCGTTAATTGCGTGTTGAGAACTTCAGATGTGCAGACTCGCTTTCGGGTTCTCGTTTTGTATGGCCACTACACTACGCGCTGCGTTTAAATAGCACGCAGGTGTATAGTAATGCACGGACGGGCTGCAGGTGATTTTGTATCTACTAATAGGTACGAGCACAATCCGCGTAGAGTCTGTGTGCGTCTGAACTGAACACTCTCTAACTGTGACCCTTAGTAACGTTATTTATTTATATATAACTCTTTTTAGTTTAGTATCAAAGCATTCGTATTTATTTTTTAACAATTACTCGTTTATTTTTAGATTCTTCTGAAGCATGTTCTTCGTCACATATCCATCCGGAAATAGAAGAAAGCCAAGCACATACTTTATCGGATGTCCATCCAGAAATCGAGGAACCCCAAGTCAACGATTCTGATATATCTGCAGATAATGCAGATTGTAATATAATTTCATCAGATAGAGGAAATTTTGGTGACAATTTAACTGAATGCGAACGAAAAATAATTTTTAAATTGGGTCCATTTAAACCACAAGGACCATTTCCAAAAGTTTCAGAAAATAACCGACCTTTTTCGGCTTATTATTATTCATATTTCAATCAGGCAGGCATAAAAATTATAAGACCATGGTTATGTTATTCTAACGTTTTAAACAAACCGTACTGTCACTTCTGTTGGTTATTAGCAGATCGTCAAAACAAATCGTACTCCTCTGCTTGGGTTAACGGTGTTTCGGTTAGAAGCAATTTCACACAAACTATTCTTGACCATGAAAAGTCACAGCAGCATATTTGTGCCTCACTCTCTTATAATAATTGGTTGCAAGGAAATACCATCGATACTCTATGAAAAGTGAAATCGATAGTAAAATTACATTCTGGAGAGATGTACTGCATCGTATAATTAATGTTATAATTACTTTAGTATCTTGTAATCTACCTTTGAGGGGGCATGATTCTGATTCTGGCAATTTTATGGCAATTTCACGTCTGCTATCTAACTATGATGCAACTTTAAAAGAACTTCTTCTAAAACCGAAAGGTGAAATAAATTATTTAAGCCCTACGATTCAAAACGAAATTATTAGTTTGCTTGGTACTAACGTTAGGAACAGTATTATCTCAGAAATTAAAAAAACTCCATTTCTGACAATAATTCTGGATACAACACAAGACTTATCAAAAATTGACCAACTATCTGTAGTTTTTCGATATATCTCGGTTACAGAAAATGATGATAATGTGCCTAAAGAAATAAAAATCTGTGAGTCCTTTTTAGGATTCATAGCAGTAACCGATTGCAGTGCTGCAGGTCTGAAAACTGTCATTTTAAATTTGACTAAAGAATATGGAATTGATTTGACTAAATGTAGAGGACAGGGATACGATGGAGCAAATGTTATGTCGGGTGTGTATGGAGGATTACAAACCCTAATAAAAGAGCATGCTCCAAATGCCGATTATGTTCATTGTGCTGCGCACGCTTTAAACTTGGTTTTGAACGATGCTGCGAGACATGTTCGTGAAGTATCGACTTTTTTCGATAATTTAGAAAAAATATATACTTTTTTTGGCAATAGTATAAAACGCTGGGCTATGCTAAGTGACGATTCATCTGAAAAATATTTGATTACCCTTAAAAAGGTATGTCCTACCAGATGGTCATCTAGGAACGACGCTTTACTAGCAGTAAAGAATTCATGATTAGTAAAAAAGAATTTTTTACTAATCATGAAAACTTTGTACCAACTAAATTTAATTTCAAATAAAAAAGATGAACGTGAAGAATGTAAAAGTATAATTAACATTTTAGAGAGTTTTGATTTCTTAGTGCTCGTTACATTTTTTTCTTCACTATTTGAAATTATTAATCCTGTTTCTAAAGCTCTACAGCATGAAAATAATGACTTACAGAAATCTAGTATTTTATTAAGTAATCTTTTAAATAGACTGTGCCAATTAAGAAATCAGAATTCATTTAATAGTTTGCTAAATGAATCCAAAGATTTAGCAAAAGAGTGGGGGGTAACAACTGTTTTTAAAAACAGTAGGCGAAAGATAACGAAGCGTTTTTTTGATGAGTTATCACAAGATGAGAGAATTTCCGACCCGCAATCCTATTTCAAAGTCAATGTATACTATTGCTGTTTAGATATATTAATTTCTCAAACTAAAGAAAGATTTCAGAGCCTTTGCAACCTGAGTAGTATATTCGAAATATTACAACCGGAGAAACTCCTATCTTCTTCAAGCGAAGAGATATTAAACGCTTCCGGAAAACTGTCTGCTAAATACAGTATGTCTTTACTGTATTTCTCACTTAATCTTTGTGACCAATTAAAGGCTCTAAAAACATGCTTAAATTCTGAAATTAAAAAAATTTATTCCATTAAAGAACTCATTGAATTATTGCTAGTAAAATTCAATAGTCTTGCATCCAGTTTTCCCGAGGTAATCACAGCATGCTTTTTATTCTTGACCCTTCCAGTTACAACCGCAACGGCAGAAAGAAGTTTTTCAAAATTAAAACTAATAAAAAATTACTTAAGAACTTCGATGGGACAAGAACGGCTGTCAGACATCTCACTATTGTCCATAGAGGCAGAAACTTTAGAAAAACTAAAATCATCATCAGCCATAAATGATTTAATAAATCAGTTTGCCGAAAAAAAGGCAAGGAGAGTGAATATTTAAAATTCGATTTTTATTTGTAAAATGGGTAAATTATGTGATAAATAAATATTTCTTCTCACAATATTTTTTTTCTTTTGTGAAAAATCTTTACATCCATATAAGGGCCTCCAAAAAAATTTTTATACGGGGCCCCGACAAGGCACGCTACGCCACTGGTAGGCTCCTTCTGGTTTATTCTGTATTCTGAGACCTCCACAACCCAGAGTGTATATCAGACTTTTCTTACGTTAGGTCACACGTCTTTCAAGACATAATTTCTTGGACTTGCGGGTTACATGACGATGTGTTCCTTCACCGCCGAGCTAGTGATAATTACAAAAATATGTACATAAATCTGAAAACACTAATTTAGTGGTACAGCCAGGATTCCAACCAGGTGCCATCGGTTAATAGGCCGATTTTTTATTCAATGAACTATCACTGCTCTTTACAATAACAGTTTCAATACCGAAGCCAAAGTTTATTAAATAACATATACGTGTTTATTATGTAAGACACGATCTAACATGACAAAATATTTATTGTTTACAATAATCTTAACTTATTTAATATTAATGCGAAACAAGTACAAGTTCTATAAAAAAATCCTCAACAAGTATTTTTTCTCTCATTTATTGAGCAGTCAGAACCCGTTATATACGTTTTCCCATACATTTCGCGGTCGTATACGACCACCCGGGTTTCGAAGGGTTAAAAGGCATTTTTGACAATGCGGAGCAGTGACAGCCCAGTTGATAAACAACAGGCTTATTTGAACAACTGGTCCCAGATTCGTATCCTGGCGTGGGCACATACTCAATTTTCGAATTTATGCACATATTTGTAATTATCCCTTGCTCGGCGGTGAAGGAAAATATCGCGAGGAAAACCCGTACGTTCAAGAAATTCCATTACGAAAGGTTATATAACCTAAGAAAGGTCTGATTTTCCCTCTGGGTCGTGTAGGTTTGACCAACAGTCACTTCAAGTAAAAATCAGTCTCTTCGCCATACCATTAGGTTTAGGAAGCGGCACAGATTACTTCGAAATTAGCGGACCCCGCCAATTGTAATGTATTAGGAACGAACCAGGAAGAAGATTAAAAAGAATTTGTAACTAAATAATCTACTTCCCAGGAAAGCTATCATAGATAAATTATTTGTATGTTTACTCACTCGTGACATTTTCATTTACGAATATATCTCATGCATATCTTATTTCATATCACTTATAAATGCATACGATTTTCAGATTCCATTCATGGTTATGATTGTAAAAATTCAAACCAGTTCATATTAATATGATTTCAAATTGAAATACCGGGATTTTGCAGCTAGAGTTTGAATTTTTCATTGCGGTTATCAATAAGTTAAGTAAGTAGTAAGAAATCTCTTTTAGAGATAAGCTCGCCTTTGCGAACTATTTATTTTAACGATTGTAACTTTTTAATTTGTTGTGTGCAATAAAGGATAATATATAAGTTACATAATAGAAGATTATCTTATTAGATAAATCATCTTGAGATTTATTGAACATGATTAACAGGAACAGGTTATGCTGCGCCATATAAATGTTTTCATTAGTAGTGTGTACCCCTACGCAATGAGGTCGCCATGTCTCCAGAAGACCACAGCTAATGCCAACATCATGGCTACATGATTTGTTTCTGCAAGTATGCAAGGGTAGCGCTCATTGATCCATTGTACTAACAGCAGATGGACTAGCGGATGTCGAAACGCCGTGGGCGGTGTAACCATGGCATGCTGACGCGGCGGTCAGGGACATTCGGTGAAACGCTTGCCGCCCGCAGACCAGAACAGTTCCTAGATAACCTGTTTTTTTTTATACCTTCTATGGTAATAAGCAAAAAATAAGATGTCGGTGCTGGTTCACACAGGTATCTCCGAAATGTCAAACCGAACAGATTTTAAATGACTTATTTAATGTATGTATGGAGGTATTTATGTTGTTTTTTGTGATAATCACGATTCTATTAATAGTCTTCGCAATATATTCTAAACACCAATTGGTAAATCTGTCGACAGCATTGCTAAATCTGGGGCTATTGTATTGTAAATTTTATTTATTCACTAGCTGCAGCCCGCGGCTTCGCACGCATGAGATTTGGCTTTTAGTAGCCTTTATGAGAAATAAAGGCTACTAAAAGAGATATAGACCTCAAATTCTTTGTGTTTAAAAAAAAACAAAGTTCCGAGTCGTAGATGCAACCATAGAGCGATTAAATTTTTATATAGCGCCATCTATTAACCTTTACGGGTGGCAACGTATATTTATTTTATTTTTATTACATAACAAATGCGTAGTTATTTTACGTCACAAAAAATACGTATTCTAAGAAAATAATAAAAATAAAATTGCAAAGTCCCCCGAAGGGGAAAATATTTCCCCCTAATTTTAACAGTTTTTAATTTTTTACGCAGGAATCCTAAATATTAAACAAACAGATAGACAGACACAGACAGACAGATTTTATTTATCTGTATAGATAATAATTATAAATTTTATTAAATCATATTTTTTATTTTATTTTATTGTACGTACGTAAATATATTGTGTGTCTGTGATCTAAAGATTTGGATCAAATTTTGTATTCAGATAAGGTTTTTTTTTCAAATTTAATAAATTATACTGTATATAATTACTTAACTAAAATTAAATAAATCTATATAAATAAAAATTAATATTTGCCTGTATGTCCTTTATGGACTCAAAAACGGCTGGGCAGATTTTGATGAAATTTTCAGTGAATCTTCAGGTTAGCCCAGCAGGTGATTCTGTGAAGTTTGGTAGCGATGGTATCACCCGTGCGACGCTGGGTCGAGTAGCTAGTACAGAACACACTAAATTACACTAAATTTCATCTAAAATTTAATAAATTTATAATAATAATAATAACCTAAAATAAATCTTAACTAATTATATTTATGCTCTTGGTCCCTATGGAGATAAGAGAGTGAACGAAGCAGGTAAGTCGATTCTAGATTTATGTATGGAACGAAACCTCCTCGTGTCGAATACTTTATTTCGTCACAAGGATATTCACACGTATACATGGAGACGGAATAACCAAAAAAGTGTGATTGATTTGATTATAAAATTGATAGACGTCTCCGAAATACTATAATGGATACAAGAGCCTTTAGAGGTCCCACTCTTGAAACGGACCACTACCTGGTGGTAAGCTGGTTTGTGGGACTTTTCAAGAAGTGGAGGCATTGGCGAGTGCGTATCCCTTTCGGAGATCATGAAAGGATAAGGAGTGAAAAATTGCAAGATGAAAGTGTAAGGAGAATGTATGTACATCTGGTAAGCGAAAGACTTGCAAATGCAAGTCTTTCCGGCACAGATGTGGATGATTGCTGGAAAGATCTGAAAGAAAATATGGTGGATAGTGCAAAAGAAGCATGTGGATGCGCAAAGAGGCATAAAACATTGAAAGGAGATGCCTGGTGGGATGCGGAGATTGAATCCTCCGTAGCAAGAAAGAGGATAGCGTGGCTGGATTATGTATCATCTTTGCCGTTAAATGAAAGTATGAGAGAGAAGAAGAAAGAAATGTACCGTCAATGCAAGAATGAAACCAAGGCTTTAGTGAAAGAGAAGCGTGAAAGACAAGTTATGAATGAGGAAAAGAGGCTGACGAGAAACTTCAAGGCAAATACCAAACTCTTTTGGAAAGAGGTAAAGAAGTCTCGGGGTAGTTCGTCGGCATCCAGTATGAACAAGATTAAGTCTAAAGCTGGTGTCATTCTTGCAAACACTCAGGAAGTGTTAGAACGGTGGAGTGAATATTTTCAAGAAATGTACGAATATGCCTCGGACGCTGACAATGAGAGTGAGTCTGATGCTCAGTCCACGTTGACCGCGTCCGATGAAGGTATAACTATGGATATGATAGAATGATCGATATGAAGTTTGAAAAATGGAAAGTCTGCGGGAATTGATATGATCACAGCTGAGATGATCAAACTAGGTGGCACTTACGTCCGGGACGCCTTCTGGTACTTATGCAACCTATACTGGAGAACTGGAAGGGTCCCAATGGACTGGGGACGCGCAGTCATCGTACCCTTGTATAAAGGCAAGGGATCACGCATGGACTGCGCCAACTATAGGGCCATCAGTTTGATCAGCTTAGGAGCAAAAGTATATGGAAAGATAATTGAAAGGAGAATGAGGGTGAAATCTGACGAAATGCTCTGGGAGGCACAAGGAGGATTCCGAAATGGAAGGGGATGTACGGATCAGGATCAATTTTCTCGCTCCGCAATATCGTAGAGAAGCATCTGGCCACAGACCAGAAGGTTTTCTGCCGTTTTGTGGATCTTGAGAAGGCATTTGATAGGGTTGTGCGAAAGGAACTGTGGTGCATATTGCCGAGATATGGGATTGACGGCTCACTGCTGCGTGCTGTGCAATCCACCTACAAGGATTGCTCAGCATGTGTGCGAATAGATGGCAACATGTCAAACAGGGTTGCATGTTGTCTACTAGGCTGTTTATTCTGTATCTCGATAGTTGTCTACAGAGAATAAGATCGACGAATGTAGGATTACGCATGGGTGACCTAGTGGTGAACTGTACGCAGATGATGCCGTCCTATTAGCAGAAACACCATCTGAGCTGCAAACACTAGTCACAATGATGAAAGACGAATGTATGAAGGAAGGCTTACTATTGAATGCGAAGAAAACAAAGATTATGGTATTTGAAAGAGAAGAAACCAGAACCAATGTAAGAATTACGGTAGATGATGAAGTGTTGGAACAAGTGGATGAGTTTGTATATCTTAGATGCGCTTTCAGCAGGGATGGAAGGTACACCGCAGATGTGGAAAGGCGAGTGAGTGCTGGGAATAGTGTGAATGGAGCGTTGGGAAAACTTCTTGGCAGTAAAAACCTGAGCCAGAAGGCGCAGCTGGCTATACACAATGCTGTGCTGGTCCCAACGCTTACTTATGGAAGCGAGAGCTGGGTATGGCAGAGATAGCATGAAAGTAGGATAAACGCGGTTGAAATGCGAGCGTTGCGCAAAATCTGTGGTCTAACGCTTGCAGACCGTATCCGCAATGATGAGGTTAGAAGCAGAGTTGGTCTGACAGAGAGCGTCGGTGTTAAAATAAGAAAAGGCATGCTCCGTTGGTTCGGACATGTAGAAAGAATGCAGGATGAAAGAATGACGAAGCAGATATACAATGCAAAAGTGGATGGATGTAGGAGCCGAGGAAGGCCAAGATTTACCTATCATGATCAAATTGGTCGTGTTCTATCAGAAGGTGATGTCAGGAGCCCTAGAAACTACTACTAGTGCATGAAAAGAGCAATGAATGTGAAAGAAGCGAGTGAGGTATGTAAGGATCGAGTCGCGTGGCGCTCGGTTCTCTCTGCCTACCCCGTAAGGGATTTGGCGTGAAGTTATAGATAGATAGATAGAATTATATTTAATCATAGTAATTATTAACCTTATTTAATCATTATAAAATTAAGCTCCACTAGCGCTACTAGGACAAAAAATAAATAATTCACAAAACACACAATTAATAATAGAAGTGAATAATAAAAAAGACCAGTCGTTTCTTAGAAGAAATATGTATGTATGTCTTCAGCCATTCGCCAGTAGGCCGATTCTACTAAATAACTGCAACTGCACTGCAGCGCGTCGTGTGTCAAAATGCGCACATTTTGACGTTTCATTAAACGTCGCTGCAGTCAGGTCGCTTAACAAAACGTCATAATATACGCATTTTGACTTGACACACGCAGTTGCAGTTTTTTAGTAGAATCGGCCTATAGGTCCCTTGCGGTGTTGGCAGAGAGAATCGAGCGCCATAAGACGCGGTCCTTACACATCTCACTCTCTTCATACATTTCAACATTCTCGTGTATATTTTAGTACATTTTGAACCCTGGCTGGCACGTCCTTTCCATAAGATACTTGACGATTATTCTTCAGGCAGGTCACAAGGCAATTAGTCAAAGCCCTCATGCGTTGGGGCAACCAAAATCACAGACTTAAAGATGACTCGCAATACGCGCCGGGCGGTTGTCACCGCATGCAGGGAAATTAAAAATGGTCGCCGTGTATACATAACATTTCCAAATACACAACCTTACTCTTTTTTAGGGTTCCGTACCTTAGAATGAAAAACGGAACCTTTATAGGATCACTTAGTGGTCCGTCTGTCTGTATGTCAAGATCTGTTTGTGAGAAAAAAGTTTCTCTGAAACAGATGGAGCTATTAAGCTGAAATTAATATCAAGTACTCAGGTCTGTAATCCCTTCGAGCAGTGAAAAAAAAAGAATACGTTTTTTGCGACAATAATTTGCCAAAAATATCTTTTTACAGAACCCTCAGAGCACGAGTCGGACTCCCACTTGACGGCTTTTTTATACAACGTCGAAAGGCATACAAGCATACGGGCCATCTGATGTAAAGCGTTTACCGTAGCCTATTAACGCTTGTAATATATTAAGTATCACTCGCGCGATGCCTCCTCTGCTGCTTACACAGCAAACTGCTTTGATGCGCCCTACCTCTCGTATGAAATTCATTTACATTTGCGCATAATCACATGTTTATTTTGTATGTAGTAGTTAAAAACAAAGTAGGAAATTTCTGAGGTGTTGCCAAAGCAAATCTGCGGCGTGAAATTACCCTTGACAACAATAGTTAGTACGGTACCATAGTAAAATCAAATCCCATCAAAAACAATACTTGTCAAAAAAACCAAGTCTCGCAACTCAGTTGTTCTGCGGTAAAAAGTTGTGAGATCCATGTAATACCAAGTCGGTTATTAATTTATTCAGTCTCTACTTAAGCGACTTTCTGTCTTAATACGTCCAGTCTCTAAGACCACGATCGTGGTCCATAACAATTGAAAATCAATTGTGTCTGGAATCTCCGTACTCGAAGCATTAAGTTGTTACGTAATAATTAACAGCATCTTATAGTGACACATATCAATATTAAAATTCTTTAATGTTTTATATAAATATATTGAGACTTGGCCATCGCCTGAAAACACGGCGTAAATTCAATCGCCTGAAAACACATGTAAATTCAATTATTTAGTGCGATGGCCAAGTCTCAATATATTTATATAAAACATTAAAGAATTTTAATATTGATATGTGTCACTATAAGATGCTGTTAATTATTACGTAACAACTTAATGCTTCGAGTACGGAGATTCCAGACACAATTGATTTTCAATTGTTATGGACCACGATCGTGGTCTTAGAGACTGGACGTATTAAGACAGAAAGTCGCTTAAGTAGAGACTGAATAAATTAATAACCGACTTGGTATTACATGGATCTCACAACTTTTTACCGCAGAACAACTGAGTTGCGAGACTTGGTTTTTTTGACAAGTATTGTTTTTGATGGGATCTCATTTCTTTTTGTATTTTGTAGACAGTTCTACTTTTTTCCTTTTCGGTACCTTCTACTTATTGTATATATGTATATCTACCAGCAACGAATTTTCTTAAAGCTCTCTCTCTGACTTATGAACTTTTCTTATTTTTGTAGGTAGCCTTCCGTTTTCTCTTTTCCGGTACTACTTCTTGAGCTTCAGCTACAGTTTTTCTAAGAGCCCACTCCCTGTCTCTATGCGTTTTTCTGGGAGGCTTTGAGGTTACAATTTTTGACAAATCTGGACGGTAAATGCTTCTTAGTCTGTTGTATTCACAAATTGAGGATTCCTGCGCTTTAACACTTCCAAAGTTGACATTAATTAGATGTAAACCGCCCAGACTTGTAACTCTCGAAAGTGCCACGTAAGCTTGACCGGATGTGAATACTGTAGAACCGATATCCATCAGTGCATTATGTAGACTTAGTCCTTGACTTTTACGACGACTCAATATTCCCATACATAGAGAATGACAAAGAATGAAATAAACACGAACCATCACCAGGTATAGGAACAACCCAGTGTGGACAAGGCTGATCATTCACATACAGTATTACTGAATCCATTGCGACTACCTACAAGTTAGATTGCAAAGTTATTTTTATGCAGAAATACGATTAGGTAATAAGAAATTTATAAATACTTAGGTACTTAAAGTATCAATATTTAATTTAAATTATTTATCCGAACAACGTCCAAATTGTAAGCATAAGCAAATAATATCAGTATACCAATGAGAGTAGCCTTTAGTCGTCAAACTAATATAGCAATCGAAATTATCAATGAAAATCGCAAACTTATAGGTAAGAATTCTGGGCACATCCGAACAGTATTGGGTCGCTCGCGCGTATGAGCGCGGCTGCTGCTCGCTCGGCGACATTCACCTTTCCGCGCGCCCCGCCACTGTGCCCGCCCCGCGCCCTCGCGCTAGCACCGCACAGCGCGTAGTAACGGCCCGCGCTCACTCGCTAGCATCGCAGCGCGTGGTATATAATTATACAACCTTACGCACTCGTAATAAGTACGAATACGCACGTAGGTTACGTTTTTTGCATTAATAAATAATTTAATACACGTGTTTTCATGACGGGAATACCCATTTTTTGCTCGATTTGGCAGGGGCACTACCATGCGCCTATATTTATATGGGACTAGCTTAAACCCGCGGCTTCGCACGCAATAATAATAATTGCCGTAAAATAAATAAAACATCGTTACGAATAAAGCCAATATTGAAAAATTTAACTGAAGACTTGGCTGTATGGGCTTAATTTTCTTTGCGGTCTTTTCTAGATTTTTTAGTTTTTCCTTGACTCATACACCAAACACTACTTATATTCCAAATTTGAAGCTTCTAGGTCTGCTAGAAGTGCCTTAGAATTTTGATGATCGGTGAGTCAGTGAGTGACAAAATTAAAAAAATTTGACCCGTTATAATTCTTAAAATACTGGTTCAAATTGAATGAAATTTGAAATATACGTGTCTTTACAATGCCTGCATGGTTACTGAAAATTTCAGTCTTCTAGTTTTATCCACAACGAAGTTACAGGGGGTCGAAAATGGTCTGAATTGCTTCGAGAAAAGGATGGTACGGTCGTGTCGTGACGCTTTTTTGCTCGACTTGGTGGGGGCACGGCCGTGCCCCCAGATAAGTAGGCCGACTCGAGCCCCAAGTAGAGATGGGTTAAGGACTGAGTATTTATCCATGGGTGAGTAAATACTCATAAATACCCGTTTCTACTGAGTTTTTATCCAAAATCGGCAGTAAATATTTTTTCTTTACTTAAGTCTTATAAATTGATTCGGAACTATGGATTTATTAAAATATCAAGGGATTAGAGGTTATTTGTGTGTTTTATTAATAGTAAGTACCTAATAAAAAAGTACCGTGCCAATATTCAATGTAAGGTATTTATTATTAACCCACAAACACTGGTATTATTAAAGGCCTCCGACTTAGCTATACGCCAGAGGCGCACCTGAGGTGGGGTAGGCGGGGGAAGGGTCCTTTATTTCGCTGTCACTGTCGTCAGCGTGCTCGTAGCATTTTTTTTACATACGACAGTATAGTCTCACCCGTCGGAGGAAGTGCACGCTCGTCGTATTTGGACTTAAAATGAATGTTGTAGCATTTTTACTTGTCCTATTTGTGTATTTGAATGTGAAATCACCTGCACGTAGCGCATACCGATAAGCAAACGAGGTTTTGGCGAAAGAGAGGTAGGTCAATAAGGAGCTATTCCGTTGGCGACGGGGATGGTAATGCGCGAGCGACACTCCTTGTGTTGCAGGTATCCATTGGCGACGGTAACTGCTTACAATCACCCGACGTGGTATATAAAAAATATACTTTTGTTATCTAAAGAGAGGTAGGACCCAGCATGGGATCGTGCCGTGCTCCGTCCAGTCAGACATTCTGTACCGGCGGAGCATGGCAAGACCTCTTGCTCTAAGTATCCGTCTGGGGAAGGACCTCCACCTTAGGTGGGTAGCGGGAGGACCGGCGGATATCAAACCGCCAATGACGGTGTGGGCGCGGAAGGCTGGTTCGGCGGTCAGGGAGATCCGGTGAAACGACTGACCGCTGGCGGCCCGTGGGTCAGTAGGGTTCCTGAACCCGGGGATTACTTAAACTCCGGCCCGGGAGGCTGAACCGCCAACCCGCGAAAAACGGGAAACCCGCTAAGGCACGACCACTACAACGGGGTAGTGGTCGTGCCTTAGAAGGAGACCGGAGTGGACCCGGCTGCTGCAGCAGTGGGGGACGGGGGGCCCTTCCGTTCGCCGTGCCAGAAATCACATAACCTGCATTGTCCAGTGATGGAAGATACCGCGCTTTTGTCCTCTACTCTGTCGGCTCAGCGACTTCTCTTTTGAACCTCAACCCAACATAAATGGCACCGAAAAGGAATAGGAAAAGAAATATTACAGCGGCTGCTCCTTCCACAATAAATATGGATTTTTGCAACATCAGGGGACTACAATCCAATATTCATCACCTCGAGACCGCTCGGCCGACCCTTCTTTTCCCCCCGGAGACAGAAATATCCTCACCGGCCGACACATCTTACTTACGTTACCCCGGGTGCAAACTTGATCACCTATTTGTACGCCGTGCCGGGATATGTACGTTATGTACGTTCGGGAGGATATTTGTTGTCGCCGTCTTCATAGCCTGGAAGACAGGGACCTGTCATTATTATGGGTTCGTGTGGATCATAGCGGCCACACTCGAATCTACGCGTGCCTTTACAGGTCCTATAGCGGTGATACAGACACATCCCGTTTATTTGAGCACCTGCAAATGGCAACTGACAAAGTTATCGAGCAGTATCCCTCCGCGGAGTTAGTGATTTTGGGAGATTTTAATGCCCACCACACCGAATGGCTTGGCTCTCGGTGCACTGATTCCGCGGGTAGATCTGCTCATGACTTTGCTTTGGCTTATGGTTTCTCCCAACTGGTACATTCTGCGACGAGAGTACCAGACAGATAGACGACCATACCAGCTTCTTACTGGACCTTCTGCTGACCACACGTCCGGATGAGTAAAACATCTCTGTGGATGTGCCGCTTGGCTCATCGGACCACTATCTCATCCGGACCCAAGTGCCCTGTGCCAGGCGTGACCCACCTCGGCCTACCGGATGGCGTCGCGTATGGCACTATAAGTCGGCAGACTGGGACGGATTGCGTGAATTCTACGCGTCGTACCCGTGGAGGCAGCTTTATTTCAAAATAGTTGATGTCGAATCCTGTGCGACTACGGTAGCTGCGGCGATATTAGATGGCATGGAATGCTACATTCCCAATCGCTTTGTGGCGACAGCGGGAGCTAAAAAGCGACTGTGGTTTAATCGGCCTTGTAAAGAAGCTAAACTTCTCAAACAGGCTGCTATCGAGACTTGGACCACGGCGCGTGCTAATGGAAATCCAGATGTCTCTGTATTGAAACGTAAACTGAACGCTGCCTTGAGGTCCAGTAAGAGGGTAATCGCCAGAGCAAAGTTTGATTTCGTCGGTAGAGTTGGCGAGCGGCTTGCAAGCCTTCCGTCTGGGAGCCGTGCTTTCTGGTCGCTGGCTAAAGCTGCCGAAGGAAACTTTTGTCAGTTGTCTAGTTCACCATTGCAAAAACCGGATGGCAGTCTGGCGTACAGTGCTAAAGAGAAAGCCGATTTACTGGGTAATCTCTTTGCCTCTAACTCGACTTTGAATGACGGGGGAGCTGTGCCACCTACCATCCCGAGGTGCAGTAGCTCAATGCCGGAAGTCTCAAATACCCAACAAGATGTCCGGCGGGCGTTGCTCTCCCTCGACATTCATAAGTCGAGTGGGCCAGATGGCATACCAGCAGTGGTGCTAAAGCAGTGTGCTCCAGAGCTGTGTTCTGTGCTAACGCGCCTTTTCGTGCTTTCCTACTCCACTGGGCAAGTCCCGTCTTCATCGAAGACCGCCAATGCGCACCCGGTGCCCAAAAAAGGCGATAGATCAGATCCATCGAATTACAGGCCTATTGCTAAACCTCCCTTCTCTCCAAGGTGATGGAGCGTATGATACACACAAGACTCCTGGCATACCTAGAGGATCACGATTTAATCAGCGACCGTCAATACGGCTTTCGCCACGGTCGTTCGACTGGTGATCGTCTAGTGTATCTTACACACCGCTGGGCTTCGGCGATCGAGAGTCAAGGTGAGGCATTGGCTGTCAGCCTAGATATGACAAAGGCGTTCGATCGGGTCTGGCATCGGGGTCTTCTATCGAAGTTACCATCGTACGGGCTACCCGAGGGTTTGTGCAAAAGGGTGGCCAGCTTCTTATCCAGCAGATGCATCAAAGCCGTAGTTGACGGTGGTTGTTCCAATAGCATGGATATCAATGCTGGTGTCCCACAGGGCTCTGTATTGTCCCGAACGCTGTTTCTGCTGCATATCAATGACATGTTGTCAATTGACGGCATTCATTGTTATGCGGACGATAGTACTGGGGTCACTTATTACACAGGCCGTGCTAGTACCCCTCGTTCACTTGTGGAGGAAAGCCGCGTTAGACTTGTGTCTGAAATAGAGTGTGCTTTGGGTAGGGTGTCCGACTCTGGGACGGTTGAACTTGGTTCAATTCAACCCTACCAAGACACAAGTCTGTGCGTTCACCGCTAAAAAAACCCCATTTGCTGTATTCCCCCAATTCCAGAACACGCCACTAACCATTGCCAAGAGTATTGGGATTCTCGGCGTCGAGATCTCCAGCGAAATTCGGTACCGAAGCCACTTGGAAGAAAAGGTCAAGCTGGCGTCAAAGAAACTTGGTGTGCTCAACAGAGTCAAACAGTACTGCAGCGCGGGGCAAAGACTTATATTTTAGATAAGTCCCAAGTCAGACCGCATATGAAGTACTGTAGTCATCTCTGGGCGGGGGCACCTGGTTACCAGCTAGGACCTTCTGACTCGGTGCAAAGACGAGCTGTGAGAATCGTTGATGATCCTAAACTTACACACGGTATTAAGCCCTTGCCCTTGAGTCTAAGGAGAGATTTCGCCTCCCTTTGCGTGTTCTACAGGTTGTGTTCTGAGGAATTGTTCGATATCATGCCAATAGCCTTGTTTTACCATCGCACTGCTCGCCGACGGCTGGGAGTTCACCCTCATACACTGGAACCGCAATGGTCGCGTACTGTGCGGTTCCTGAGAAACTTTCTACCGAGAACTATTAAGTTGTGGAATGAGTTCCCTGCCGAGGTTTTCCCAAGGGACTACAGTATGGGGTTCTTCAAGAAAGGCGTGAAGAGGTTCTTACAAGGTCGGCAACGCAAGAGTGACACCCCTGGTGGTTGCAAATGTCCATAGGCTACGGGACTAACTGCTTACCATCAGGCAGGCCGTAAGCTTGTTTGCCACCTTAGTGGTATAAAAGAAATCTTTAAAAAAAAGAGCTCGATGGGGTCGTTGCGCATGTCATTCTAACCGAACACGCAGGTTAAGCAAAGCAAAGGTTTTCCGTGCTCCGAGGGCACGTTAAGCCGTCGGTCTCGGCTATTGTCGCTAGATGACAGTCGTTAAGCTAAGTCAGTGGACCTCGGGCGGCTTGAAAACACTGGCCTCCGCCAATCCGCATTCGAGCAGCGTGGCGAAGTATGCTCTAAACCCCTTCTGTTGAAGGGAGACTAAAATTTCAAGTCTTTTTGTGTATGTTTTTTTTACTCATGCATTTGGATAAATACTCAGTATAAATGAGTAAAAATGGATAAATACTAATATTTATCTTTCCTTCTCAGTAAATACTATTTAGTATTTACTGACCGCCCATCTCTAGCCCCAAGCGAACGATAATAGCCTAACCACGTAGGGATGTCGCTTATAGTTTATACAATCGTCAAAAATGCATAGTCTATCTATATATAAAAACAATTTTTCCCTGTCATCATCAGGAATCTATAACACAAAGTTTTTCTTAATTATTTTTTGTATATAGACCAGGAACTGACTACAATTTTTTCATTACCTACCTCACGTTACCTGTTTAGTGATTTGAATAATTACGGTCGAAATAGGATTAATTCAAACGTGGCTTTATTGAATCATGTATTTATTCAAATAAACTTAAATGATTACGAAATTGTATTGAAGTTATACTTCTTTAGGCGCGTTATGAAAAAATGATGAGTGAAATTTTAAGATACTGTAACACAAAAGTAACAGGTTGAAGCTGCCCGCTAAACCGCTCATTAAGCAACGAAAAATATGCTCAAAACTGCGGCCAAATAACAATTCCCTGGAATTATTGTGTTCATGTGAGTGAGTGACGTTATTACCTCACGGAAAACTGCAGCCATGTAAGAATTCCCTGGAGGGTTAATGTGTTCATGCGAGTAAATGACGTTACTACCTCACTCATCTGTCCAGCGAATTGTTATTTGGCTGCAGTATTCCGTGAGGTAGTAACGTCACTCACTCGCATGAACGCAACATCTGTACAGAGAATTGTTATCTGGCTGCAGTTTTCCGTGAGGTAGTAACGTCACTCACTTGCCTGAACACAACAACCGTCCAGGGAATTGTTATTTGGCTGCAGATTTCTGTGCGGCGGTAACGTCACTCACTCGCATGAACACAACAACATCCCTCCAGGGATTTGTTATTTAATGATGCCAGAGAAGTATAACTTCTCACGCGCATACATAAGTACACGCACCCATTTTTATTTACACAACTATTTTTTACTCTTTCATTTACTACACTTATCAAAATTATAATCTTTATATTCGGAGATTTAATATTTTTACAGTAGCCTAAACTGATAAGCATTAAAAGTACTTTTTTCTGTAGGTAATTTGTGATTTTTTAACAAAATTACACATTTGATCCAGAAGAAAAATTTCTTTTTACTTTTTAGCCATCTTTACGAATTTGTATTTAAAGTAGGTAGGTACACGTACTAATTATTACGCGCGGGAGCGCAGCGACGTTACGTGCGTGGGCGCGAGCGGTATTAAGCACGGCGTAGCCACGACTGGCGTACCTTGAGCAACGATAATTTTTTCAGCGTGCGACGATGCATACGTACGGGATGGTACGGGCGCGCAAACATACAAACCGAACGCGGTGCGTATCTATGAAGATAACCTACTTATTTGATTTTACTATGACCGTACTAAAACTTCGGTGTACTCACATATCGCTCTGCAGATATATCAACATAGTGTGTGGAGGTATCAATGCATGCTTTGACAATCGGCTCACTGAGAACTGTATTGGGCCCGGTACAATTCAAGACCACCTTTGCACGGCAGGTGACAGTCTTTGAGTCGCTGGAGCCGACAGTGCACTCAAAAACAGGAATTTTTGATATGTCAACACCTGAAAAAAGACGTTAAATTAACTATGCATTCGCTTAGTTATGAGTATACAGTAGCTGCGGCAGGTTATACAGCAGACCGAGGAGTATAACCAGCCACTATGCTTAGCGTTTGTGAACTGTGAGAAGGCCTTCGATTCGATAGAGACATGGGCTGTGTTCCAGTCTCTCCAGCGGTACCGCTACCGCATTGATTATAGGTCATATATCGAAGTGTTGAGGAGTATGTATGGTAACGCGACCATGTCGATCCGACTACAGGACCAGATTACGAAACCTATCCAAATGCAGAGAGGAGTGAGACGGGGAGACGTTGTTTCTCCGAAACTATTCACTGCTGCATTAGAAGATGTTTTAAAGCTACTGAACTGGAAAGGATACGGTATCAATATCAACTCACCTTCGATTTGCCAATGATATAGTAATCATGGCGGTATCGCTGGAGGACTTGAACACAATGCTTGAAGATCTCGTGTTTCACTTGGGAGCTCAGTTCTCGAAGTTGCTGAGGAGTATGTCTACCTAGGACAAACAGTCCAACTAGGTAGATCCAACTTCGAGAAAGAGGTCTCTCGTCGAATCCAACTCAGATGGGCCGCGTTTGGGAAATCGTGAATGATTTTCTCGTCTAAAATACTTCAATGTCTCAAGACGAAAGTCGTCGACTAGTGTGTGTTGCCAGTGATGACTTACGGCACAGCAGTATTGATTAGAGCCTTATATTTTTCATCAGAATGACACATTTACTCTAGATAGATATGTATTTCATGTATACCTTGATAGATGGTAAATAATAAGTAAATAAATAATAAATAAATATTGTCGGACAAATTACACAGCGCCAGCTAGCCCCAATGTAAGCGAAGCTTGTGTTATGGGTACTAGACAACTGATAAACATACGTAAATACATTTTTTTTTGGAAATACATACTTATTATACATAGAAAATACCCAGACCAAGACAAACAGATATGTTCATGCACACAAATGTTTGTACTGTGTGGGAATCGAACCCACGAGCGTTGGTTTCAAAGTAGCGTAACAGCGCGTTTCACCACTGCGCCACCGAGCTCGTCGTAAATTATGTCGATCAAGTTTTTACATTTGAAGATCTATAAATAACCTAGCAATAAAAAGACTATTTAAATTAAATCTATTTAATAAACGATACGGTTTGTTATATACAAATTTTTGTGACAAAAAATGGTGTGGTCATGAAAAACATTTTAACTGAATCAACAAATCCGTTATTTCCAAGAAAATCCATTAAATAAATAGAAAAGTATATATATATATATATATATATATATATATATATATATATAATACCTACATAAAATGCGAATGCTATCGATACTAGTCTAAGACGAGCTTTGTAAAGCGTTAACATAATACGATAAAATACATCATTACTTTAACTTTTATGTTTGACAGACAACAGTCTTGAGTTTTACAAACACTCACCTATCTCCTCTAGTTCCATTAACAACATATTGATCTTTTGTTTAGATCGTCCACATAAACCCCAGGTAAACTTCGCCCCATCCCCTTGGTCCATTTCCCATTTCGCTAAACACTTTGCCACGATTTTTCCAGTATAACCGGTTCCTCCTATTAATAATAAGTCAATTCGTTTCATAATAAGAAGGATCAAAAGCCTAAACACGATTTTTTGCCGCTACGAACACGACGGATCGCGTACAATGTTGATCAGATACTAAAATTTCTATTTTTGCTTTGCGGTCCACACCAGATTGTACATATCACGTAGTTTAGTTGACGCCGACGTGCGAGCTGGTCATAGGAACAGCTACCAGGTCATCTACTTAAACAGAATAATATGTCATATTCATATATTGATTAATATTATCAATGGGTAGCAGTTGTACATTCATTAAACCACTAAGGCATAAAAAGGTTGTTTACCATCAGGCAAGCGTACAACGTTCCTGATTAAGTTTTTTTTTATAGCGCTAAGTTGCAACATGATGTGTCACTCATGCGTTGTCAGAAGTTTCATTGTATTACGCTAAATTCGTGATTATTGAACCAATTAATCTTCATGATGTTAAACCTAAAATATATCTTTACCTAGAATACTAGATGACGATCGCTAACATACCTACTCGTATATTTAAATATACAAACATCAAGAATAGATGAAAATAATACGTAAGTATGTGAGTTTTCTAGTAATTACTATTATCACGACCGAAATTGCAACTTTTTTTTATACCACTAAGGTGACAAACAAGCATACGACCTGTCTAATGGTAAACAGTCACCGTAGCCTATGGACATTTGCAACACCAGGGGTGTCTGTCACTTATGCATAATCTATACATATAAATAAAATTGAAGTGTCTGTCTGTGATTTCAAAATAAAGCCTTTATCTAAACTCATATTATTATTTTCACGTTACCAAAGCCTAAATACGAATTTTAACTTTTTTGTCTGTCTGTCTGTCTGTTTGTTTGTCCGGGCTAATCTTCGAAATGACTAAACCGATTTTAACGGGACTTTCACTGGTAGGTAGAGGACTGTTCAGAGCAGAATAAAGGGTACTTTTTATGCCGTAAATATTTAAGATTCCTGCGTAAAAAATGAAAAACTATTAAAATTGGGGGGAAATATCTTCCCCTTCGGGGGACTTTGCAATTTTGTTTTTAATATTTTCATAGAATACGTATTTTTTGTAACATAAAATAACTACGCAATTTTTATGTAATATAAATAAAATATATATACGTTGTAAAGGTCAATAGATGGCGCTGTACGAAAATTGAATCGCTCTGTGGTTGCATCTTACTTATCTACGACCCTAAACTTTGTTTTTTTTTTAGACATAAACAATTTAATGTCTACAGAGAAATTAAGGCTTCTAAAAGCCCAAATTTCATGCGTGCAAAGCCGCGGGCTTCTGCTGGTAGTAAATATATAAATACAATTTTGACGAGCTCGGTGGCTCAGTCGTGAATGACGTGACACCAACGCTCGTGGGTTCGATTCACACACAAGGCAAACATTTATGTGCATGAACATGTCTGTTTGTCTTGGTCTGGATGTTTTAAGAGAGGTAGGGCGTATCAAAGACCTACCTACCTCACAGAAAACCGTAGTCAAATAACAACTCCCTAGAGGATTGTTGTGTTCCTGCGTGTGAGTGAGGTCACCAGTAAACTCCCAAGGAGTTGCTGTGTAAGCAGCAGAGAAGGCATCGCGCGAGTGATAATTAATATATCGCAAGCGTTAATAGGCTACGGGACCCGCTTTACATCAGGTGGGCCGTATGCTTGTATGCCTCCCGACGTAGTATAAAAAAAAAAGATTTAATACAACGTTGAATTTTATACGCACACATCCTACCATATTGAAAAGTATGATATGACCATCTGTGTAAAGTGGCTACCGTAGCATATGAATGCTTGCAATACATGAAGTACCCTTCGTGCGTTGTCGCAACTGCTGCTTACACAGCAACTCCTTGGGAGCTTACTGGTAAACTCACTCGCTCACAGGAATACAACAGTCCTCCAGAGAGATGTTATTTGTCTATGGTTTTCTACGAGGTACTTCCCCAGCCGGGCTGTTTTGATGCCTCTACTTCTACTACTCTCTCTCTCTACTCTCAGATGTGACAACAACACCTACGGCCTCATTTACAATGAAATTAACACAAGAAAATATTTGAGATTACATTTTACAATTTTTGATTTGATAACATTGTATGTTTAGTGGCTTGAATCGTCGAGATATCTCGACGATTCAAGCCGACTGACCAATGGGAGAATATTTTGACCAATAAGCCGATAAGTGCCGGAATGTTGATCTGCGAAGTAGCCAATAAGAGGTGCGAGTTTTACTTTACCACTGACTGACGACTGCAGCGGTGAATTGAGTCACTACGTCGATATCAATCTCATAGGTTATAATATTTCTTCTTATATCACGGGTTTATCCCGGTCATTTGATTGGCGTGCGCGGGAATTTGAATCCAACGCGTAGAGGCTCCTTTGAGAAGCTTGATGTAATGTTGTATTGCCGCCGTGACCTTCTCCAGGGGATATCAATGTGACAATATACCCATAAACCATGTCACGGTAGGTATTGGGACTATTGCGAATGTGTTGGAAATTATTGGGCTATTGAAATGAGATCTGGAGGGATTATTAGTACAGGGCTATTACAGAAGAGGGTCGGGTGCCTGTCACAACTATCATATCTGATGCTACTTCCGGCAGGCGGTGGCTCGCCATTCACTGGATGGACCCCCGAAATGCCAGAGAAATTCGGCCGTGGGCAACACCGGTGTGAGTGACTCAGGGGTGTCGAGAGGTGTGCTGCGCTTTCTCCGAAGTTACTCGCGGCGTTATGCCCTATAACACTTCTACCCCTGGAGCATATCACCTGATAAAGCAATATGCTCTATCGATTCCTCTCTGGACGGCCAATGAAGGCAAGCCGGAGCTGAGAGTCCTGCGGACCTTTCCACTCCGACCGACGAAGACACGCCGGAGATGAAGGCACTGTTCGACTCTCTGGAGCACTCGGCTACCCGTGGTGTCGTTATGCACCAACAGCTCGCCACAAGCTGCCCTGCTGGGTTTCATCTGTATTTTATATTATTATTGTCTTACTCATTATTATTTCTTCTTTGTGGAGTTCTGTGGTGTTCTCGCCAATGACAACACTTTTATTATTTTAACTCAGCGTATTCTCACGTAGGGCCCGAGCTTAGTAGTGGGCATAATATTTATTTCATGAACAGAATCGACTGCGCTTAGAGATATGTCATAAAATGATAGTTAAGTTGAAGTAGGGTAATCAGAGTCTCGGAAAAAGTTCGCCCAAGGCGTCCTCAAACTAGTCTAAAGCGTCACCTCATCAGCCGAGACCTCGCACTTATGAATTCTTTTTTTTTTTTTCAATAAAATTAAAGACAAACTTACAATATTTACAAATATTTCAATACCAAAAGAGGTTGATGAGCAAGAGCTCTTTTAGCGTTGTAATATTTAACTTTCTTTTGAATATGCTTTGTGACTGTGATTTTAATATTTTATATTGCTACATATAAATATTGCCCACATAAGTTTTATATATTTTAGCTAAATTGCTGTAGACCCTGGGACTATGCGTACACCATAGTCCCAGGGTCTACAGCAATTTAGCTTGAATTTTCAAAATGTGCTCGATCGTGATCGCTCCTTTTTTAGTAAGTCACAAGACAACATGTAATGTCGTGAATTACTAAATAATGGAGCGATCGCGATACAGTGTAGTTGAAGATCAAATGATAGTGACTGCAAAGTGTTATGCCAATATGTACTTTCTCAGAGTCTGTAAAAGTTCGCTCGAGGCGTCCTCAAAGTCATCTCAAGGCGTCATCAGCCCAGACCTCGCAGTTTAAATGTACTTTTTTTTCATAAAATTACAGTCGAATTTACAATACTCACAAACATAGCTCTTATTATGCACGCTCGCCAGTTTCTAGGACTTCTCTCATTACCTTCTGATATAACACGGTCAATTGTTCTTTTATAATATTTAACTTTCTTTTTAATACACTTCGGGACTGTCATTTTGAATATTTTAAATTGCTATCATTTAAATAATGTCGACATAAGTTTTATACGTTTTACGGTACCCTTATAAGGATCTACCGCATACCGCAATTTTAGTCTTTTAAATTAAAAATTTATGAAATGAGACGTAATGTAATAGCCAAAAGTCGTTTTTTACATACATCGCCCACATTTACCCATGTTAAGTCCTTAAGATGATGTAGTGAATTACCATCTAATCCTGAGGCTGAGCCGGCTTTAATTGACTTGATGCCAGCTAATATTTGATTATCTGTTATTTGAAGACAAGCATCAAAATCTGTTGGTATGTCGAATGCTGTATGGTGAATCCATAAAGTAAGGTATTGCAGGAGCTGGGGAATGCTGACATTGTAATGCCGAAAGAGTGTCTGGGGGTGTCTGGAAAGAACGTTACTTGAAAATAAAAGCTGCGCAGCGTCTTTTAGCTCTCTGTCGCAAATTTTTGCACAACTTTTTTGGTCAATTTGTGGGGGGAATCACGTTTATTATTTTTGTGGTTATAGAGGGAATTGCCAAGTAAGAACAATTGTCTTCAATTTTTTGGGTAAGAGATGTATTTTTATTGTCATTAGAAGCATGTAGCGAGCGATATATAAATGATAGCGATTTTTCCCAATCATCTAACGTGTTATTTTCAGTGCAGTTTGATAAAAGATGAGACAAAGAGTTTTGCAACGGAGATCTTCGCACCTCGAGGTATCTTCTTGACCACTGGAATATTCTGTTTAAAATGAGTTTTTTATGTGATGGTTCGATTGGAGGAGCGATAGATGACTTACAAGGTTCACGGTGATCAAAGAGCTAGAGATGGTTGAATTTTGCGAACAATAGTTTTTATGTGCTTTACCCTTTGACCTTTGTAGGTCTAAGGCTGTACCAAAATTAGTTTTAAGTCCGCGCGTAGTGCTTAACGATTTTTGGCATAAATTGCATATTGACACCGATGAAGAAGTGCCAGATCCTCTGTATAAAAAACACTATTAACCAGTAGAGAATGCGCAAGCTTGCATTGCCAGAGGAACATCTGGCTCGTCATTTATATAACAATTCAAAAATTTTGAAGTGTAACCTTCTTTAGCGGCGTTGCACACTTTTTGAGATGAGTAAAAAATGTCAAATTCGCGTCAGGACACGTGACCCTGACCGTAAGATTTTGGTGAGAATTAGAACTTAAGTTCGCTGCTGCGCTAAAACATTAGTTACTTCTAATTAAACAATTAAAACATGAAGTGCTAGATCGTTCATATGGCATTATTTTCTCGCGACCAAAATGTTGTAAGCGCCATGAAATTCTTGGCGCTTACGCGTTTCGTTCAACGTAGTTTATCACCATCGCTGTTTGGTTTAAGCGGCGCAGGGCGCTTGCGCGAGTGTGCGTGTGTTTGAGTTTTAGAGATTGGCGATGATGATGCTGGTAATGATGATGGTGAGAGTCGTTGAAATTATGGATAAAAAGTTAATTTTTCTGACAGATACACTTTTTAATGTAAAATAATTGTAATAGTTCTGAAGTGTTAAATTTTTAATGTAATATAAATTGTCATGTTTGTGTACGATAGCGCAATAAATAAATATTGTATTTTAACACATACATAATAGTACTTTTATACTGATAAATAAAGCAATTCGTGCGAAATTATTCCCTAACCATTCCAAAATATTCAAAAATGTACAACGTTAATGTTCAAGTTTTCACTTCTGCCAGCACTCCCGGAGTGCAGCCCGTTATTTTATTTTTTGTTTTTCAATTTGTCGGCCATTTTCCTTAAGAGATAGGAACGGTGTTCCTGAACATTCCTATTCTACTTTTTTTATGCTGAATCGGAATCTGAAGTCAAAATTCGTATATTCGAAAAAAAGCTACAGACAAACGCACAGATAAACATATAGAATTCATATAGGAACGGTGTTCCTGAAAATAACTCTGACAACATTTTCTTTGAACACTGATTTTATTCCACTGCACTCACATATACATATAATGATATTTTCCAGTAATGTATAAATATTTTCCTCGCAAAGAAGCTTTGCAAAGGCTCATATTATGTCACTCCTTCATTTTATTTGTTTAATTCAAATATTTTTAACTTAACAAATATCTCTTAAATTTACACTCTATAACATGTCATATTCTTGGTTTTTCCGGAAAGTCGGCTATATATATAACTGCAGGTTTATTACGAGGACGGCCGTATGGAGGGGTTGCTATCTTATGGAGAAAAAGTGTGTTTAGTTCAGTTTCCTTAATCCAATGCAATAGTGCTCGAATCACGGGAATTAAGGTTTCCGTATCTGGTGATAGACAAATATTAGTATTTTGCGTTTATATGCCAACTGACTGCACCGATAACTTGGTAGAATTTTGTGACTGTATGAGCGAAATTGCTGCTAATGTAGAGACTCATAATGTAGAATCAGTTATAATTTTAGGAGATTTTAATGCTCACCCAGGTGAACTATTTGGGAGGGAAATGAATGATTTTTGTATAGAACAGAAATGGAAATGTGTAGATATATCACGGTTAGGGCCTGACTCAGATACGTACACTTTCATTAGTGATGCCACGGATCGAGGCGTTGGTTAGATCATTGTCTTGTTACAGAAGCAGCTATGTGTTCTATAATTGATGTGAAAGTAAAGTATGACGTATATTGGTCGGACCATTTTCCGTTAGAAGTAAAATGTAATTTAAATTTAATTAGATCTAAATTAGAAATAAATTACAGCAGACCATGTGATAGAAGCCAATGGGGAGAACGTAATGAATCTCAAATAAAAAAGTACACGGAGCTGTGCAATAGTTATTTGAGAGAGATCGATTTTCCAAGTGAACTTGGTACATGTTGTGATGGAATGTGTAACAATGTTGAACATAAATCTGTTATTGATAGCTTATACACAAACGTTGTTCAAGCATTAAGAAAAGCTGCTATTGGCAGCTATGATGTTCAAAACAAGAGAAAAGGTATCTTTGTAGTAGGTTGGAATAAATATGTTAGAGATGCGCATAGGAAGGCTCGGCGTAGGTTTCATGTATGGTTATTGTATGGCAAGCCTTCATCTGGAGCTATATTTAATGATATGAAAGAAAGCAGAAAACTTTTCAAAAATAAGCTAAAATACTGTCAGAACAACCAAGAACAGATCAAAATGGATATTCTCGCCACAGATCATAGAGATAAGAAGTTTGGATCATTTTGGAAACACACTAACAAATTGAACCCTAGGCCGTGCGTTCCTATGTGTGTTGGCGGAGTCAGTGATACCAAAGATATTGCTAATATGTTCAAGCGTCACTCTCACGTTCAGTCATCACTGCCGCATGTTGAACCGGTGTTTTGTGCTGGGCATTGGCCCGTAGGGTCACCTGTTAGAATTTCCGCTGAAGAGATAACTAAGACAATACACAACATAGCTCGAGGTAAATCTCCAGGACACGACAATCTCAGCATAGAACATCTTGTTCATGGAGGAGTGCACATAAGTAGAGTACTTGCTATGTTGTATACGTTTTGTATACGGCACACGTATTTGCCTAAAGAGTTGATGAAGACTATTGTTGTACCAATAATTAAAAACAAAACAGGTGATATAGCTGATAAGGGTAACAATCGTCCCATTTCTCTTGCTACTATAATTGCGAAGGTACTTGACAGTCTGCTTGAACGACGCCTCAGTAAATATTTAAATCTACATGATGATCAGTTTGGTTTTAGAACAGGACTATCTACGGAGAGTGCTATATTAGCATTTAAGCAGACAATTAGGTATTATACGGATCGCGAGACACCGGTTTACGCTGCATTTCTAGACTTATCCAAGACTTTCGACCTGGTGTCTTATGAGAAACTGTGGCTCAAGTTGGAACGCCTAGGCTTACCCATTGAATTAGTAGACGTTTTTAAGTATTGGTACAGCAATCAAAGCAATTATGTAAGGTGGTCTGATTCACTTTCAGATATGTACAAATTGAAATGTGGAGTGAGGTAAGGTGGAGTAACTTCGCCCACTCTTTTCAATATTTATATAAATGAACTGATCGTTGAGCTCAGCAACACTATAGTCGGATGTTCTGTAGATGGAACGATGATCAATAATATTAGCTACGCAGATGACATGGTGTTGCTGAGCCCATCTGTTAGTGCACTTAGGAAATTACTTTGTGTCTGCGAAACTTATGCTGGGATGCACGGTCTAGTGTATAATGTTAAGAAAAGCGAACTGCTGGTATTTCGGGCGGGCCTCAGATGTCCATCCTATGTTCCGCCTGTGATGCTCGGTGGAGCTCCACTCAACCGTGTTACTCAATATAAATACTTAGGCCATATCGTCAATGAAGACCTCAATGACGACATGGACATAGAGCGGGAGCGCAGAGCGTTGGCTGTTCGCTGTAACATGTTGGTTCGCAGGTTTGCGCGTTGCTAAAAAGATGTAAAAATAACGTTATTTAAGGCGTACTGCCAATCGTTTTATACGTGCAACCTGTGGATCAACTACACACAGAGGACATACAATGCCCTGCGCGTCCAATATAATAATGGGTTTAGGATTCTACTGGGATTATTCCGTATCTGCAGCGCGTCAGGTATGTTTGCGGAAG
Organism: Pyralis farinalis; assembly: GCA_947507595.1. Lineage (NCBI taxonomy): Eukaryota > Metazoa > Arthropoda > Insecta > Lepidoptera > Pyralidae > Pyralis > Pyralis farinalis. Next base: position 23,020,760 of record OX382270.1, read on the forward strand.
CTCGAACAGATGATTTTTATGCTATCATCCGCAAAAGAATAGCCTCCCTGTTGCGACGGTGTCGCAGTAGTGTCAGTGGTATCCTAAACACATTAATTGCAAAAATGGAGAATCCCATGCTCAGGCACTGGGTGTCTGTACATCTGCGTAGAAATTGATAATAATTATTAAGTACTTTATCTATTCCTGCAAGAATTCATTTTAATTTATATAATTAGTTAATATTAAGTCAAATAACATTTATGGATTTTTAATTGGTCCGAAATAAAATTCTATTATTATTATTATTTACAAGATTTTGAATGATTGATGAACACATTCATCATGCATTTAAAATCTTGTAAACGTAAAAATTACGACGTTTGAAAGACTAAATTCGAGATTTTTAGTTGTTTATTTACGAATAAAAAGTTTTTTTTTTATAATATATGGCAATAGTGTTGCTACTTTATGCCAGTGTCAAAGTCTTCAGCTTAGAACCATTTGAAAATCTTAATTCTATGTTCTAGCTTCAGGCACTGTGCTGAAAAAATACTTGGGAAGAATTATTAATTAATAAGAAGAATTACCACCCAATCAACCCAGTTTAGTTTCAACCCTTCCAAAAAGTGCATAAACATGTTATATTTGAGTTTTTTAATTACTGTATAATTTCACTAGCACTTATGTTACAAAATACTATCGAAATCAAATAAAATATACATAAAACAAATTTTATACTGAATTGTAAAAATTTCAAGTAGAACAACAATGTCACTCGTCAAAAGCGCGGGAAGAAGCTCGAATAAAAAGTTCTAAGGTTGGCAAGTTTGGTAACCCTGCTTGTTCGTAGACTTAGCTGTCAGTGTGACAGATAGTTTAAAATTGATTATTTTTCCCTTGTGTTTTGACGCCAAAATTCGGCTTTTCCTTATTTTTCTGCCATACATTACTTTAATGAGTATTTCGTAAAAAATAACTAACAACACAGGTTTTCAGACAAAATGGCATCTGGACTTGAAAATTATGTGAACCAAACAGTGTCTGTGATAACTTCAGATGGTCGTAACTTCATTGGTACTCTAAAAGGATTTGATCAAACAATAAACATTATTTTGGACGAATCGCACGAAAGAGTGTTCTCTTCGTCCACAGGAATCGCACAAGTTGTCTTAGGGTTACATATAATACGAGGTGATAACATAGCGGTGGTCGGTCAAATAGATGAATCAATAGACAGCAGACTCGATTTAGGGAACATAAAAGCGGAACCGTTAGGTCCTATAGTGCATTAATATACTACTTTAAGAATGTATAATAAATAAGTTTATTTTTACTTGCATTTTATTTTTTGATTTCCAGCAACATAACCTCTGTGATCAGTAAAAAACCTGTCTGCCAAACATCAGGTTAGAATGTTAATGATTTGTTATTCCATAGTGATTATGTTCAATGTTTTAATTTATGCTGGTTGAACAAATTAATACAGCAAAATTGTCTAATATTTCATTGTAATAAATGTGTAATCTGCTCACCAACAAACTTACAACTAAAACACATGGTATGTCCTACTAAATAGCAAAAGGAAAGGAACCTATAATATTGCAGTCAAGTACTATTAACCCATCATGCGTCCTGTAGACTGAGGCCGGATATAGTAAAATGTGCTCACAGCATCTGACATTTAGACTGGCTTGTTTGAACGAGATAAACATCAATAATAATTGGCTGGTTGTATTTTTATGTTACTGCGTGTAAACATGTTTATGAGCCAAAAGTTTCTACATTAGCAACTTTTTTTTTTTTTGTGACGGAAAAAATGTGTTACACACCACCGGTGCCTGGGTGGCCTCCGGTGGTAGTGTGGGCCTGTCCGACGGTATACCCACTAAACAACCCCACGAAATGCCATCGGCCGCGTTGGTGTGGTGCCCCGGATCTGTCTGTATGCTAGGCATAGGCTATATGCTTGTTTGTACTCAACATATTTATACTAAAAAGTTAAAAAATATGCAGTAGTGTTAACATCCCGTATTAACAGAAGCATATTTCCATGTAAATTCAGGCTGATAGATTTTTAGCATATTCGCATTAGGTCTTTAATAGTTACATGATGTTATTATTGTCAATTTTATTGGTGTTCTTTTTTGTATGTCGAATTCACAAGCAATTTAATCTTACTTTATCTACTTCTACCATTTCACATTATGCAGACTAGCACTTTCTGGCACACTCCCACTACTGTTAGATTAATGGTTTAACTAAAATTATATTAACGGTCCCTGGTTCGAATCCTGACGTGGGCATTTACAACAGAATTCATTGTACTGCAGGATTTATTTACATATTTGTTATTAAGTATCACTTACTTGACTTAAACAAAATATTGAAAGGAAACACAAGTCCAAGAAATTATATTTGGAAAGATCTAAGAAAAGTCTAAATTTCCCTGTTGTTTGTATAGGTCTGATAGCTGTCAGTTGCTCTGTCAAAATCAATATCTTTTCGCCAAATCAATAGATTTAGATAGAGGATCCTGCCTATCCAATTAGGAAACAAGATAACGCTATAAAGAAGGCATTAACACATTAACAGTTCAGCTACCCCTATAGCATTCTTAGGTGTAACATAACATAAGAGTCCGTGAACTCTTTTGAGGTCACTTTTAAATGGAGAATTGTATTACTCATATTTTGGTGAACTTTTGATATATTTAAATTATGTTCATTATTATGTTGAATATATCAAAAGTATCTTTAATGTACAATAAGAAATACACAATAACAATAAGTACAAGTATGTTCATATGAACTGATCTGTCGGAAATGAAAAAAATCTTTTATTTTTATTTCTCTGGGTCTATTGTTCCATTAACATCCCCTGGAACAGGTCACATCGGGTATAATACATTACATCATTTTTCAAAGAGGCCTCTACGCGTTGGATTCAAATCGCCGTGCACGCCTATCAAATGACCAGGGTAAACAGCCGTGAGTCCCGTGACTTTATAGTCAAAGTCAAAATCTTTTTATTCCGTAAAAATGGCTACATTTGTTTGGAATCGTCACAATTTTTTTCCCTACCGTGCAGTTCATGACTAGGTGAGCACTGATAAAAATACTGCCAAAAAACTCAGGCATCCCTCTTTTGGTATCCAAACAAATTTACATAATTTATTAATTACATTATAATTGGATCGACTCAATCCCAGGCATTTTTATCATTAATATAGTCAGATACTTTATAATATGCCCTGCTACACAATTTGGCTTTAATAGTAGTTTTAAATTTGTTTATTGACAATTCTCTTATATTGCTGGGAAGTTTGTTATAGAACCGTATACATTGCCCCATAAAAGAATTACTTATTTTGTGGAGACGGCTTGCATGTAACACAAGATTATGCTTATATCTAGTATGTTATGAGTATCACTCTTTTTACAAAATGAGTCTATGTTTTTATGGACATACAAAAGATTTTCATAGATATATTGCGATGCGACTGTTAGAATATTTATTTCTTTGAATTTTTCTCTAAGGCTCTCACGGGGACCAAGTTTGTAGATAGCTCTTATGGCTCTCTTTTGCAATAAAAAGATGGTGTTGTCCGCGGAGTTACCCCAAAGAAGAATTCCGTATGACATAATACTATGAAAGTAGCTGAAATAAACTATTCTAGCCGTATCAACATCAGTGAGCCGTCTAGTTTTCACTGCATAGGCTGCAGAACTTAGTTTTCCTGATAATTTTTCAATTTGTGGGCCCCATTGTAGTTTGGAGTCAATTGTTATACCCAAGAACACAGTTGTCTCCACAGGGGCTAAATTAGTTCCATTAACATGTACATTGGTCACCTGTCTTACATTAGGTGTTGAGAACTTAATTACTTTAGTCTTTTTATCATTTAAAAGCAGATTATTAACATTAAACCAATGCATAACTTTAGAGAGAGCATCGTTAACTTCGTCATAATTACCTGTCTATTAATTTTGAATGTCAAAGAGGTATCATCCGCAAACAATACAATCTCATGTTTATCCTTTACATAATAAGGTAAGTCATTTATATATACTAAAAATAAGAATGGACCTAGAATTGACCCCTGTGGGACTCCCATGACTACAGGGGACCCCGAAGATCTTTTACCATTAACATGGACCTTCTGTATCCTATTGCCCAGATAAGAAGACAGAAGTTCGAGAGCCTTGTTCCTGATACCGTAGTGGTGTAATTTTCTGACAAGAGTGTCATGGTGCACGCAGTCAAACGCTTTAGACAGATCACAGAAAATTCCCAAGGCATCTTGCGAACCTTCCCATGCCGCGAATATACTTTTAAGCAAATGCAGAAATATTGTGACGTTATATTCGACGTCACATGCACTAATCTAGTCATTATAGTTCATACTCATTAAAAACCAGCTAATGTGTATTGAATTCACTTCTTTCGTAAATTTAACCTATAAAAATGTATTGATAGACATCTGGCTGTCAGTTCAAATAGAGTTTTGACAGCTCCTGTCACTTATAGATTGAATGAATGACCTGGCGTCTAGTATTTGGAATATTTGGAATTAATATGAAAGGGCCGAGAAAAGCCAATTCATAATTTTGTTGGGTTTTATGTTTATTAAAAAAACATTAATTTCCTATTCGGAAATTTTCCTTTGCTTCATAATTTTATTCGGTTATTACGACAATCGATATTTTTCTTTCTTTTCTTACCATTCGATTGATATGGCAATGATTTTGTTTGTGGTGTTTGGCCGCGAGGTGGCAGCGCGAAGCTTCCGCCCACGAATAGTAGGATTTTTACTTTTCTGCCAATCTTACAACGAGAAGTCGATTGAAAATCTAAACTCTCGAAATTTTCATAAAAGGAATTTATAATGTTCCGATTTTGGTTTTTTACGCTCTGCAAATAATAATAAGCCTTTTTATTCTGAATGTCTCAGTTAAGTATGAATACTAGACATGTTCTTTGTTATAATATGTCCCGCAGCTCAGTTTGCCTCTCGGCTTAGGCCTCTTCTGTCATTTTCCACTGGGACCTGTCACATGCTACCCTTCTCCAGTGATGTTCAGCTGAGTTTTAGGTTGTCTTCCAATCTTGTTTGTTGACATCCTCTACTTCTCTTACCATCTCTGGGGTACCAGGCAGTGACGCTTTTGCACAATTTCTCTTGTGTCCATCTCCACTTTTGTTGGTCTATTCGGGTAATTATATTGACGACTTTAGTTCTTTCTCTTATTATATTACATCTCACTCTGTCTTGTTTCCTTATTCCTGTCAAGCTTCTCTCCATGGCTCTCTGGCAGCAAGTTTTCTGTGGTGTTTGGTGAATGACCAGGTTTCACATCCATATGTTATGACTGGAACTATACATGTGTTTCCTTTTTATTTGCCTGCTTAGCTCCTTGGATTTCAAGATTTCTTTCAAAGACCAGTATTTCTTCCATCTGTTTGCTATTCTTTGCTCAATTTACAGGCTGATAATTTTCATCAATAAGAATAAAACTTCATGTGTAAAACATATTTCGTTTGTTACCATTATGCAATTTGCCACACTGTGCGTTTTTTGTGATTAAATATAGGTACTCATATAATGCCAATAAACTGTTTTAATTAACGTTGACATTATAATCAACACCTTAATAAATTATGCTGTATGACACCCTGGTGGAAAACTCATGAGAGTGGCATACAGGAACAAATATTTGTGGTGTCGGCCACCACAGTGGCAACAGAAACAATTCCTTACTACTCAAAACTTTAGCTACTCCGGTGGCAAACCAAGTTGTGGTGTACAAATTTAAAAATACCAAAATGGATGCCGAAAGCACTGGTTATATAAACTAACTGATATTGGATACCAAAAATTAGTTCAAATTGCCAATATTTATATGTGGCTAATAGTCAAAATGCCACACAACTGTCCCTAATTTGTTCTTATTTAGTGATTAGTTTATATTACACACTCTTGTACAAAAATGTTCGCCATGATATCTTGTGGCTCTCATAATCTTTTTATAGAGTGATTCAGTTAATATAAAAGTTGGTACATATTTAATATCATTATTTATTTAAACCATAATTAATCACCCAGTGTAGACTTATATAATTTGAACTTTCCTAAATATTTTTTAACACTCTCCTTAGGGTAAGGTTTTAATGCTAAACAAGTGGGAATATTTTCTGGTTGCTCCACCCAAAGCTTGTGGTCTATAGCATTTTCTTTTAATTTTTCTGCAATTTTCCTAAGGGATTCTTCATTTAACACCTAAAACAGAATATTAAACATAATCTGAAATTCGAAATAAACTATGCACCAATGATTTTATCAGTTTGCCCATATTCAGAATTCTCTCCTATTCCTGTTGACATAGATGGGAACACTATGGTTATACTCCTGCGTGAGGGTAAATATAGTATAATAGAAATATATGTCCCTTTCCTTTCAGGTGAATTAGTGAATTAATTATTTTGCTTTGGTCATTCTAAGTTATACAGATATCTTCATATGGAAGAAATAACCTGAACCTAAATAGATTATGTTACATATGTATATAGTGTGGACTCTTCCAAATGCTTGCACGGCCAATGTTTTAAGAGCTTATCTAAATTTAAAACAACCAATATCTTTGTGGCAGCTCTGATATTCTTGCCTATGATATAACAACAAAAGACATCATCAGACATGGAATGAATGACAGGTATGCTACATAGATGTACTGTATGTATGTAACATATGTTTTTAGCCCCTAGGCCCATTTATTACTGGAAATATTAAATCTCAAATGGTTAAAATCAGTTTGAACACTTTTAACTGTAAAAGTCTGAGAATGTAAGATAACAAAAAATAATAATTAAGAAACCTAGCTACACATACTTACTTCCAGAACTACTTTATGCATATTATCTAAGTCGCTCAAGTATTTAATAGTGGTGTCGTCATCTTTATATAAATGTAGAACTGCAGTGGATGCATGACATGCTTGAGCAACTAAAGCCCCAATAGACCATCCAAAATCTTTTAGTAAATCGCTCCGTAAAAGAACATATTGTACGATTGTATTTGACATTGTGCTTAGCTCTTTTTATTAGATACCGATTATTACAGTGATCTTCACCTATTATTCACATGAAATTACAACTTATGGTAGGACTTGACACAAGTAGCAGGTAGCAGAAATAAAATCGAATTATAGGCAGGTCAGGTAGTTGAAATCATGGTGGTAGTATATTAAACAACAGGGTGCCTTCACGCGCTTGTAATATGTATTCATACACTAATATTTTAGATAATCTTTATCTAAAACCTAAAAATTGATAATTATTTACGATTTACTTGACAACTTACATTTGGTTTTCTGACAGTTGACAGTTGTTTTTTTTTTTTTTGTTCTTTTTATCCCCGAGGGGAAAGGCAAAGGGATCTAGCCCATACAGCCAAGTCATCAGTTTAGAAACATTTGAAAATCTTAATTCTATGTTCCAGCTTCAGGAACTGTGCTGAAAAAATACTTGGGAAGGGTACTTCGACCCAATCAACCCAGTTTAAATACCACCCGTAAAACGATAGAAATTTTACAAGGTTTTCTTGATGAACTTGTTCACGTCTTCCAAAAAGTGCATAAACGTGTTATATTTGAGTTTTTTCATTATTGTATAATTGCACTAGCACTTATGTTACAAAATACTATCGAAATTGTCACATAAAACTAATATTACACTGAATTCTAAAAATTTCAAGTATAAGAACAATGTCACTCGTCAAAAGCGCGGGAAGAAGTCCTCCTGACAGTTGTTATTATTTTTTCCTTTTCTTTAGTTTTTTTATTGGGACCAAGAAACCATCCTATCAAAGAATATAATACTCCCTGACGGGAGTTCTTATAGTAAGTTAAGTTCTTATGGGATATTCTTTAAAAGGATGCATCTATATATATTGCATCCTATTGATAAAAGTGTAATAAAAAAGTGTGTATGTCAGCTCCGACTAGTGATGGGTTCTTACCCGGGTAAATACCCATAAATAGCCATTGTTACCTACCTAAATATTTACCCGGGTATTTATTCTTGTAATTATTTGCACATGAACAAGTAGCGAATTATAATGATATCGTAAGTCAATCTCCATAGTTTTATTTAATTTAAATTTACAATTTTGATATATTTTTATAGAATATTTGTAATTTTTGTGACGATTCCTTGGCTACATGAATTAAAATATATATCTTTCTTAATTTCTAGCAAAATGAAGATTATATTGGTATTGTTTTCTTGTTAACGTAAGTGATATTTATAACTGAATTTCATTAGACTTACCAGCTTGTGTGACAGAGTATAACCTAATTCGATTTTGTTATCATTTATTTTTGGATTTTTAGGTAATCAACAATTTGTAGTAAGCTTTTAAAAATAATCTACTATAATATTGGTAAAATTTCAAATTAATGAACATTAGGCATTATTAAGTCTTGTGAACATTCATCATCATAATCATCGCTGCTGCTGCTGCTTCATTATTACGTGCCATAAATTCAATATTGTGTCTAGACTGATCTTCATCTGATAGCTGCTGTTGGCCATGGTCTTGGTTTTCAGCCCGGTTTATAGATTCTTCGTGGTCACTGTTTATAGGAGTAATATCTGGAGTGCCTTCGGCTGTTATATCTTCCGTGCATTTCCATTCCAAGATTCCAGTTATATAACTGGAATCTTCTTCATAAGACCAAAGAAACAAAGGCAATTTTCGCAGCTCTTTCAGTCGCTAACCGGATTATTTTAGCGCTGTGGATATTACCGAGAGCGCTAAATGACCTTTCTGTTGCCGCTGACGTACACGGAGCTGTGAGAATACGAAGTGTCAGCTTGCTCAAATTCATTGACCTGCAAATACCCTTCCACCATGCCGTAGGTTTCATGTCTTCTAGTCCGCTCCGTCCGTTCTCTGGCCTTGTAGTTAGCAAGATCATGCATAACGTTAATTTCTAAATCTTGCGCCATTTCAGAAATAAACTCCATAGCTTCCAATTCTTGATGTTCATCCAATTCGACACCTTGGGTTTTCGGGTCTAATAAATAACCTGCTAAGTGTATAGGTTCAATTGAATCAGTCATTTTTTTCTCGACAGTGGCCAAAACTTGTTGTTTTTCCTCATTGGTGATGAACGAAATGGTGGGTAAAAGAAATTCCATTTTCGATTTAATATCTTTGAAAACCATTAAGACGTTATGAATGTTGCATTTTATTTGACTGTAATTAAATATGGGCTCAGTTCTCGGTTCCAAATGCTCTATCATATTCCAAAAACTGTCGTCAAACAATGCCGATTTTGTTTCAAACGGAACTGAAACATTTTCATATATCGCTAGAGATTGAAGTGCTGCTTTCGTATTTCTCAAACCTTTTAAAGCATTTAATTGGCTTCCCCATCTAGTTTTGCTCGGTAATTTTAATCGCTGCCCGGCTTTTTTGTCCTTTACTATTTTGGATAGCACTGAGCTCAGAACTTGACTCCTTTTAATGGTTTTATTAGCAGTGATGGCAAGTTCAATGAAATCTTTCATGACCTAAGACTTCATAGACACGCATGGGTGACCCCCCGTTGTTGTAAATATCCATAGGCTACGGTGACTGTTTACCATCAGGCATGCCGTATGCTTGATTGCCACCTTGGTGGGATAAAAAAAAGGTTGAGTGTATGAGCTACACAATTTAATGGCACAACTTGTGAATGAGCATGTGAATGTGCAATGTGAATTTAATTTATTATAATTTATATCAGTTATTAATACTAACCTACTTCAGTTTCATCTTAGTTTAAAAAAAAATACACAGCACAAACAGAAACACTTATCATGTCTACACCTCCCACATTCAAAGACATACGCATACACACCCTCGCACACATCTAAACCATCATGCTTTCAAATCATGCATGCAACATACGCTAACATAACATACTCGCTTTCACAAGTTACACATCAGCTATTTGGGTGTAGGCTCACCATCACCTTAAGAGCTAAAGCCAACCTCACCTGCACGTTGTGCACCTGCTGACTGACAAACGAGGCTCTGACGAAAGAGAGGTAGGGCTCAGTGCCCGGCTGGGGAAGTACCTCCACCCCACAGAAGACCGCAGCCAAATAACATTCCATGGAGACATCGACCACTAACAGAAACTAGTGATCGATGTCTGCGGTTGTGTTCCTGTAGGCCGATTTTACTAAAAAACTGCAACTGCACTGCAGCGCGGCGTGTGTCAAAATGCAAGCGATTTGACAGTAGTGACGTTTAACGAAACGTCAAAATGTACGCATTTTGACACACGCCGCGCTGCAGTGCAGTTGCAGTTTTTTAGTAAAATCGGCGTAGGTGAAGTACCAGACGGTTGAGGAGTAAGGCAGGTGGCGCGCAAACGATGCTTTTTGTACTGTAAGCGACTATGGGCTGCGGTAATCGCTTTTCATCAGGCGGGCCTTATGCTCGTTCACCACCCGACGTTGTATAAAGCTGCCACTTGCACCTTTCTTTACAACTTAACAAAATCGCGACTATTTTATTGATCTCATTTACATAATTTACTAACAAGCAATTTTATGTCCTATGTATATGTCTTTTTTTATACATACATAGTCGGGTCATAAGTTCTGTTAAAATTATTTTATTTTAATTTTGGAATAGTAGCCACAAATACTTTTACTAATTTTAAAAGTAGAACGTTCCCGCTTGCCGAAAATAAAAAATAAATTCATTTTCAAACATGGAGTGATCGTAAATGTGTAAAATTTGATATGTATTAGTGGGGGATAAATTATGTACTTTGTCTACGAGATGCTCGGCGAAGTGTGACCTTTCCGGGCGAAACGTGTGCAGGTTTCAGTTAAGGTTTAAAATGGTTTTGTTTATGCTATACTTCACGCCAAATCCCTTGTGGGGTAGGCAGAGAGAACCGAGGGCCATAACCCGCGGTCCTTACAGACTTTACTCGATTCTTTAACATTCATAACTCTTCATGCACGCCCGCCGGTTTCTAGGACTCTTGACATACCTCCTGATAAAACACGACCAACTTGGTCATGGTAGGTTAATCTTGGTCTTCCTCGGCTCCTTCCACTTTTGCATTGTATATCTGTTTCGTCATTCTCACATCCTGCATTCTTTCTACATGTCCGAACCAACGGAGCATGCCTTTTCTTATCTTAACACCGACACTCTCTTTCAGACCAACTCTTATTATTTATATTACGTTTTATTATCACTAATGTTACCTATGTTAATGTGATTGATATACGTAGGTACCTTAGGTAAGTACGTTGATTTGTTACCAGCTTTTTTGATATTCATAATCGAAACTACAAGATGTTGATTCTTGAATTAGCCATTAACACCTTGGTATTATTCTACTTCACCCTCCGACCCGTATTTTTACTATATTATGCAGAAATCGTGGCATTGTGTCTCCATTGATTATTTCCTTCATAACTCCACAAAAGATTTTTCCAATATTTACAATGATATTTTCTTGATTTATAGTAATTTTAGTACCAGTGGTCGATGGTGGGGTCAAGAGCTCTAGGCCGAGCGTGCATGAAAACAGCTATGCATGTTAAAGAAGCGAGTGAAGGATGTACGAATTGAGTCATGTGATGCTCGATTATATATACCTACACCGCAATGGGCTTGTTGTGAAGTTATAGATAGATACCTAGTCTCTTATTCGGAACTAGCTGTGCCCGCGACTTAGTTCGCGCGGAATAGTATTTTTTTAAATATTTATTTATATTAATAAAAATAAATAAAATTTCTAAAATAAAAATAATCTAAGTTAATCCTTATTACATCAGCTATCTGCCAGTGAAAGTCCCGTCAAAACCGGCCCAGCCGTTTCTGAGATTAGCCGGAACAAACAGACAGACAAAATAGTAAAAAAAAAAATATATATATGTACCGTGTATACATCCATATGCATTTAGTAAAAAGCGGTTATTTTAATATTACAAACAGAGACTCCAATTTTATTTATCTGTATTAATTTTGTATTATATAAAACGAGCTATAGGCGCTGGCACCATGTGAACTCCTTCGGCAACCGTTCAGCCATAGTATAATCAAACAAGTAGGCCGACTCGACCCCCGAGCGAAGGATAATAGCCTAAACACGTAGGGCTGTCGCTTATAGTTTATACAATCGTCAAAAATGGATAGTCTAGTCTATATACAAAACAATTTTCCCCTGTGGGTGAATCATCAGGGATCTATAATACAAAGTTTTTTAAATATTTTTTGTACATAGACCAGGAGCTGACTATTGTATTGAAGTTATATACTCCTTAGGCGCGTTATGAAAAAAATATGAGTGAAATTTTAAGATACTGTAACACAAAATTAACAGGTTGAAGCTGCCCGCTAAACCGCTCATTAAGCTCACAACAACCGTCCAGGGAATTGTTATTTGGCTGCAGTTTTCCGTGAGGTAGTAACGTCACTCACTCGCCTGAACACAACAACTGTCCAGGGAATTGTTATTTGGCTGCAGTTGCCTGTGAGGAGGTAACGTCACTCACTCGCATGGGCACAACATCTCTCCAAGGATTTTTTATTTATAATGCCAGAGAAGTATAACTTCTCACGCGCGTACATAAGTACACGCACCCATTTTTTTTACACAACTATTTTTTACATTTTCATTTACTACACGTATCAAAATTATAATCTTTATATTCAGAAATTTTATATTTTTACAGTAGCCTAAAATGATAGGCATTAAAAGTACTTTTTTCTGTAGGAAATTTGTGATTTTATAACAAAATTACACATTTGATACAAAAAAAATCTTTTTACTTTTTAGCCATCTGTACGAATTTGTAGTTAAAGTAGGTAGGTACACGTACAAATTATTACGAGCGGGAGCGCAGCGGGCGGTGCGTGCGGTATTAAGCACGGCGTAGCCACGACTGGCGTTCCTTTGGCAGCGATAAATTCTGTCAGTGTGTGCGTGCGACGACGCATACGTACGGGATGGTACGGGCGCGCACCATACAAACTGAACGCGGTGCGTACCTATGAAGATAACCTACTTGTTTGATTATACTATGGTTCAGCGCTGGCGTCGCGGGACGTTGAAGTTGCGCGGGCGCTGACAAGACGCCAACACTCAAACAACTATATTTTTTGTTATTTAGGCTGTCATTCGTTCCTAAAATAGTTTTATATTTAATTATTTTAGTTAGCTATATGAAAGCCGTTACTATAGCTTAAGGTATGCGTTGCAACACGGTATCGTTCACGCGCCTTCAGGCTTGCAGACAACCGTATATTCGCAGGAACACAACAAGTCTTCAAGGCGTTGTCACTTAGCTGCTGTATTCTGTGAAACGGAGGTAGTTTCTCAGGTTAGTATTTACTATTTAGTAACCGTGCCCCATCCTTTTAAAATGTGTAAATACCTTTTTTAAATAATGGCAAATGAAATCGAAAACTTAACCTTTCGTTCCAATCAAATAATGGTAGTGATGCTTCATCCAGCATTTCCAATGCCCCGCAATGCATTCAGCTCACAACCTCTAGTGTCAAAACACTAGTCTATGTAATTTGAGGCTATTGGCAATCTGTTCAGTCCAATATTTTATGAGAATCCTTAGAGACTTTTCATGGGGTACCTAACAGATATGTATACATACAGCCCTTTTTGCTTATGACAAAAGAAATAAAATATTGTTTAGTATTTGGTTTATTCACTATAACTATATATATTTACAGAAAATAATAACATTTAATTTATTCGTTTGTGCAGTTTAATGCCATAAGATATATTTTGTGTTACTTAGCAATTAAAATACAATTTTGATAAAATTATTTCATTTAAATGTTGTCTTATGTTTGGGCCATGTAATCACTTGATCACAATAAAAAAGGTTATTATATTGCAATAATGGCCCCATGTAATTACATGATGGCAAATACCCATTTTTTTACAGAATTCTATTTTCTACGGTCAATAGTATGTGGGGGAAAAATATCAGGCCTATATACTCATGTTTCAAGCCTTTATAAAAAATATTTGCCGCGGACGGTAACAACTATAATACGTATGCCGTCAGGTAACAACAATGGGCGATAACTTCATCTAACTCAATTAAATCTTGGGCCTTACGAGGATAATCACATTTCTAAAATTGTTTCAACAATAAAAACTTATAATATAAAACATCATTACATAACCAAAAAAAATGACATTTACAAACTAGTTGTGCCCCGCGGTTTTAGTCGCGTTTTATTATTCGATTTAAGTAAAACAAAAACACACACACACATTCACATTCGTCAGCTTAGCTTGTGCCTGATGGAATCTAATTGTTTCACCACTTGTATATGTTCTAATGTTTTGATATACAAAGATAAAATATGGCGCGCCTTACAGCTAACAAAAGATGCATAACGTGTCGTCAGTCGCGTAACGCCAGAAGAGAAATACATAATAAAACATCCAACCTTACACACTGAATCGATATCTGATAGTACGCTATCCATCCATACGTATCCGGATAGTACGATAGTGTACCAAGAGACTACGGTCAGCGGCGTATGTTTCGTTTAGATCAACGCATCGCCAGTGGAGTGCAGAGCAGCAATAATACACGACCTGTATGTATGATGCTGCTTTCAAATTAGGCGTAAGTAATTCAGGCGGATTAGACGCGTAATATGAAAATTTAAAACGCCAGCCGAACATCCGCCGACGGCGATACGCGACACATCTCCCGTTTGATGTACGCCGACTTAAAACAGATGTTGAATGTGAACTTTGATGCTGATGTTTCATATTTATTAGAAAATAACAATACGTTAATTAGGAATGTCATTGCTACTTCAGAAATACGAAAGTGGAGTTAAATACAAATATATAAAGAATTATTATTATTATTAAACATAAATAATAAAAAATAATATTGGCACGTAAAGATGAGACATGAAATTTTACCAAGGTAAAGCGATTAGTGAAGAGAAATTAGCGCTAGGAAACTACGTGCAAAGATTTATTATATTTACTAAAAAAAAAATATTATCAAATAACGAATTTGTAACGAATACAATACACTATTTTTACGACACCCTGCCTTTGTCTTCTACCGATAGGGCGAAGAGTTGTATTAACACGAATTGTTCGATATGATGTCCACAATATCCTTCCACAATCCCAATGGTTGCAGACTGTGGTGTTTTCCTCCAAAAAAACATTCGATTGTGAAATGAACTCCTTGCTCAGTTTTTCCCAAGATATTACAGCACAGTGCCATTCAAAAATGCCATTTTACAGGGATGGCAACACACAAGTGTTGCGAGTGTTCATAGAATATTATAGCAACTGCTTATGCTGAGGCAGGTCGTATGCATACTTGTCGTATGCACCTTATTGGATTAAAAAGAGCCAACATTTACGATGATAGACATAGGAAGTTTAAAGTGAACAACAGATATTTTAGTGCCTTTTAACTAAAAACGTATGCTACGTATCATCCCTAATGTTAAAAATAATATATCGTTTTAGTTAACAATACAATTCTGACCAATTTTATGTTTGTTTTTGTTCAGAAATTACGTTTTTTATGCAGCGCTAGTTTCGCATTACTAATCGCGTTAACAATTAAGTTTGCTTAAAACATGCATTTCGGAATGAAGAACGATTAAGTATTTCGATCGGTTCCATTATTTAAACAAGTTGATAACAGAAGTAAAAATAACCATAACCGGTGTTCTAAACAACTAAGTTAGAACACCTATTTTGAATAGTATCGAGGAAGATGGGTGTGTCAATGATTCAATTTTTTCTCTACTCTGCGGCTGATCGTACACATAACATAACGGTTTGTTCTCAATAACATAAAACAACATAGCCAAGAACGTATGTAATTCTACATAGTATTCATGTAGATGACCATCATCATTATAAGTGTTTATATAAAGAATATATTAAACAACAAAGAAAAACATCAACAGCACAATTAAACCAGTACGGCATACACTATTTCAGAGAAATAAAAGACAATTTTTACTTGTTTTATATTGTACAAATAATAAGACCCTTAAAAACTCACTCCGCCGAGCGTGCGTGTTCTATAGTTCACGCGATCCGCCTAACTTACAGAACGCGCAATGGAATTCTCGAACATGCAACGCGGCATGATGCGTGAACCACTGTGTGAGGCAATGTGTGACGTAACGACAGCGATAGCTGAAACATCGTCTGCGTCGACGATACTAGTGCTATAATATAATATATATAAAATAACAACCACTGCTCTATTTCATATCGATTATAAAATGTATGTGTTAGATTAGACGCAGCGAATGCTATGTAGCTAGAACAATACTTGCCACGAGCTGTGCCGCAAGCAACTCCTGTCAAACAAACGCTTAAGCTAGATCACCCTCATACGTTTGAATTGACCGCATGACACAATGCTCATCACGCCGCAAGCCTAATAATCCTCTGTAGTTCACCGGAGGCGCCCTGCCCGTCTAAAAGAACACTAAGGAGCATCACGTTTTGCAAAAACGAGTACTTATGGACTATTTCTTATCTTTGATGAAAATGCATCATATTTGTTCATAATACAAAACAAGAAAAGGGAAGTAGATTGACAGTCAAAATCGGTATATATCCCTCAGTAGTTCGAGTAACGAACAAGATCTGGTGAACTGACACAAAGTCACCCATTACCCATTTATTAAAAACGTGTTATTTTTCGACTGTTTAGTCATAAGCACTGTACTTAGTGTGTGTATCTTTTTTTTTTATCTAAATACAATTTCAATTTTTTTAATTTACTATTTGGTCACATTGGCATTGTTCTAAACGGCTATACGGTCAATTAGCCTCACCCAAATTCAATCTAAGAATAATCGTTGTTACCAGATGAGCTCATCAAGACGATTTCTTGAGTCCTGAGGAAGAAAGAATAAAATAAATACAATAATTAATTAATAAAAACGTTATTAAATTAACTTGACGAATAATGAAACAACAACGAAAAAATACTTTTAATATATTTTAATGTTCCAATATGCTAACATGACTTTATTGTATTATCTAATTGACAATTTGGAAAGAGATCAATATTGGAAATTTATTTCGGCATTTCTTCTTCCCCAATGGTCATTTTAGAAATGCTAGCAGATTAAGAAAGAAAAATAATAACATAAGAGAATTAAATAAGATACAATAAAATTATTATTAAAAAAAATGTATTATTGTACAGTGCTCGGCGGTAAATATTGTACTTCGACCTTTGGAAAGAGGCAATCGGCTAATTTCGGTTTCGTAGAGCGTTGTCTTTATCGCACATTTTTGCTAGTCGTGGTTCAAATGCGATAGAATGCATATAAATATATATGCATATATATATATATATATATATATATATATATAGTTGTTAAAACCTTAAACTTTAAATGACTTAAACTTGTACGATGGCATCTATAGGAAAAAAAGGACACCATTACGAGGCCAGTCACTCGAAATTATCTACAATGTTTATAAATATTAAGTAACCGAAGCCGACAGTTTAAAAAAAAATAAGGATGACAATGTAAATAATTATTTTAAGAAGGTACAAGAGAGAGAGTTGCAAATGCCGCTGGAAATTCAATAAGAACTTTGAACAATATATTAAACGAAGTCAGTACTGAAACACATTCCAGTGTAATTAAGTTCAGCTCTCCGAAAAAAGGGAGACCGGAAAAACAATTTCGTTAGATATGGACGATTTTGATTATGATGTTCGAAGAATGGTGTATATATGGTGTAATAATTTTCACTTGCGTTTTAATGAACTGCCAACAATAAAATCATTAAAAGCTAAATTATCTGAGGCTAAGAATTATAATGGCTCTGTATAGACCTTGAGAAAAATACTTCATGAGATGGGATTTAAGTTCATTAAATTGAAGTTCATTAAATTGAAGATAATTGAAAAGTTCTTATGGAAAAGCACGATGTAAGTCTCAAACGAATTGAAGATAGATAAAATACGCAAATTTCACGAAGAAGGAAAAAATACAATCTATATGGCCGAGTATTACATACATACATCCTACGGTAAAGGAAAAACTTGGAGTGAACTTGGAGCATAAAAGCCGATTTCAAAAGGTCAACGTTTGATAATTGTTCATACATGAAAAATGTTTTGTACCCGGAGCCTTTTTAACGTATAAATTCACGGACACTACGGGCGATTATCACAAGGAAATGAATAACGATAACTACGAGAAATGGCTGGTTAATCAATTAATCTCAAATATACCCAGTGATTATGTTCTGGTTATTGACAACGCACCCTATCACAATAAATATCTTGAAAGACCCCCCAATTCAAACACCATTAAATAGGAAATTATCAACTGGTTAGAAAGACACGAAATTCCAGATGATCCAAAATTGACGAAACCCCAGATATACCTACAATATTATGTCAGCACAAGGAGAGGTTTACAGAGTTTTCCGTCAACAAGGTACTTGCCAAACATGGGCACACTGTGTTGCGATTGCCACGATTGATCCGGATGGTATGCATCCGGATTTTAATCCAATTGAAAATATATAGTCTCAACTGAAAGGCTATGTAGCCGCTAGAAACATGGATATGAAAAAAAAATATTGTCTGAAAAAGTGAACATGGTCGGAGCTGAAGAGTGGGAAAAGGTTTGCGATCATGCAATCAAATGTGAGAATGAGTATCGAAGAATTCAACACGATGTTGACGATTACATTGATAGACTAGTGATAAATACGGCTGATAGTGACAGTGATATTGAATGAGAGCACAGATAGTAAAATGGAAGGAATTGAGATTTTTTTCTGATTAAAACATAATATAAACATATTTTTTATTCTTATTGCCTATTTGATTTTTTTCCAATCTAAGACCATAGTAATAATTATATTTAGAAATTATATTACAGTGCTTCTATTTTCTTAATGTCTCTCGGCAAAATTCGTGTTTCATCAGTCATCGGATAAATATTCATTTTAGTTGCATACCTAATTGTCAAACATAAGAACCTCGTCTTTTTTGGTAGTCTGTTGAAGAAGTATTCTATTTTGTTCATCTTTTTATTAATTTCGTTGGTAATACATTTTGAAAAGGAGTAAATGATATTTAAAAAGGAATTAGTTTTACAGCTCTAAATATTTCACGCGGGAGTCTAAACAAATACAAAAAAAAATCACTTAGTTCTGAATTCAAATTCTGATAAACGATAAATCTAATAATTGATGACATGGAAATTAGCATTCGTTTGTATTAGGAAATGCGATGATTGCCGAAGTGCAATATTTACCGCCGGGCACTATAAGTGTCCGCGCGAGCCCAATGGCAAAGAAAGAATTTTTATCTTCGTTTAGTTCTTTTAATGAAGATATTAATTTCTGATATTAACTATTACGTACTGGAGAGAGACCATTTAATGTATTGTAGCGTTATTCACTTTATGCAGTATGAACAATCTGTATGTATAAGCAAAATGTCATAAGATTATATTATAAAATATTTTTATTAAAGTATCTAAAATATATTTATTTACTTACTTAGTTGTATAGATAATTCTATTCAAAAACTAGAGGAACGTTCCAACGGGGGTTCAGTATGCGTGTCAGAATGCATAACTTCAGAACTTTTTTTTGCTTAAAGTCTTAACAATCAGGTCACTCTAAACTTTTATTTACTAAGGGGCAAAGCTTTCGAGATAAGCATAAAGAAAAAAGAAATCTTCTCGGGACTCCTGTGACCCCAACCTATCTGTCGGGTAACTTTTAGTAAATTTACCTAATAATGGCTCCAAATTAAAATTCTGAAGTTATGAATTATGACACCCTGCACCCATACATTCTACACCTCCTTTATTGACCAAATTATCGTGATTCTAAAATTTACATCTTATCTACTTCTTGGTCAATAAAATGTTTCTACAAAAATACTGACTGAGCTTTCATTTCTGTTATTATTATCATTATATATATACATTTGTCTGTATATATTTTTATATGATAACTATGTGAACCATTTCAGATTTATGCAATATGAAAACTAGAAAACTGTATTCACACAGGTAAAAAACACATTTTAAATTGACGTTGCACGCTTCGAATTATTAAAAGTCTGGTAGAAACGACGAGTTTCCGTTCACGGAGCTTATTTAGAGTTTGAAATTGTTACCAAAACTCTACTGGTACATTCCAAGCGACAAGAATTCAAGTCATCTCCATATTAAAGAAATTAACTTTCAAATTTATAATATAGTTAGATTAGTATGAGCAGTGATAGTCTAGTGCCGTGGTTCCCAAAGTGGTCTATATCGACCCCATGGGTTCAAGAACTTATATTATTAAGAGATCTGGGCGTTTTCTCTCTAGGCTGTGAAGGTGTGACATACATTAGGTCTCTGGCAACCCTAACGGATTAGGAAACGGGTTAATGCTAGGAAACGATAAGTTAGATATAGTTAATATCGATCAAAACTGATTTTCTGATAAATTCTATAGGAAAAGCTCAATCAGAATTGAATAGGTACTTATCAAATTTATACTCGTACTAATCAACAGGTTAATTTATTCTAAATTTCACGTTAATTAATTTCTATACAACGTTCATTGGTCGGAGAGCTACCTCTTTGGAAGACATGTAAGATTCATCAATCGTCAGTAGATTTTATTATTTCTACTTCTATTCCTTGACTGAAATATGACACATTATTTGAACATATTCTATACATAGATGATAATATGGTGTCAAAAAGATGAATAGGTACGCTTTGACAATCTGCCGCCATTAACGAAAGATTAGAATTTATTAACATTTCCCTTTAATTGCACAGCTCTACAGTGGAAAATGGAGCCTTTTCATGTCATAAATCTATAACTTCTTAGTTTCTTTACCTAAATGGTTGAAATTTGGCAGACACGAAGTCAGAAATATATACTCAAACGGCGAAGAACAAGTATTGTTATCTATTTATTATTATTACTTAAAAATAAATATACAAAAACTCTAAGTATAATTTTGAACAAACGATATTAAAAATATTAAATTTAGCGATAAGATCTATCTATCTATAACTTCACGTAAAATCCCTTACGGGGTAGGTAGAAAGAAGCGAGCGCCACGTGACTCGATCCTTACATACGTTACAGCGATAAGATAAAACGTGAAATACGAAAATGTTTAATTTATACAATCAAAACATATCGATTTATATTATTAAAAAAATATTATTATTACTTAAACTTCCTACGACTTCGTTAGTTATTGTCGTTTATATAATAGTTCGAGAGCATCTTTTGTCCTTGTTTGGAAATGGCTTCCGAATACTTGTAATATAAGGATCGGATGTATATAATAAAGTCATTTCATCACATATGGTGCATACAGAACTTTTCCATTGATCATCGTCAAAACTAGGTCATTTTTGATTTCAACGCTTTGATTGTTTTTATTTATCAATAACGGCGTTAATTACTAAACTAACTACTAAAAACTAAACTTGTTTTTCTATTTCCTGTATCACTTGACAAGTTACTTCAGGTGTTTCCTTAGAAAATTGTATTAAAATAGGTCGATATTATCTCACTGAAGACACTACATTTTGCCATATTACGTTATCATCTATCTATTTATCTATCACTTCACGCCAAATCCCTTGCGGGTAGGCAGAGAGAACCGAGCGCAACGTGACTCGATCAATATACGAGGGTCATTTGAAAAGTTCTTAGCCTAACATACTTAATGAAACCACACGATTTTGAGTTTATTTTTCAACATACTCTCCTCCGAGCTCAAAACACTTTTTCCATCGACCCGGTAAGGCTTCGATACCCGTTTTAAAAAATCTTCGTCTAACTCCTCAAAATAAGCGTCCACGGTGGCTATGACTCTTCATTTGTAAAAAAATGTTTACCACCTAAACATTTTTTCAGCTTTGGGAACAGATAAAAGTCGGACGGTGCTAAATCCGGTGAATATGGGGGATGAGGTAACAATTCGAAGCCACATTGATGGATTTCTGCCATGGATTGCACAGAGGTGTGAACGCGCGCATTGTCCTGATGAAACAAGACTTTTCTTCTCAATAAACCTGGACGTTTTTC
The DNA here is from genome assembly GCA_947507595.1 of Pyralis farinalis. Lineage (NCBI taxonomy): Eukaryota > Metazoa > Arthropoda > Insecta > Lepidoptera > Pyralidae > Pyralis > Pyralis farinalis. The sequence continues at coordinate 23,042,890 of OX382270.1, forward strand.
TTTGATTTCTTCTCGCAAACGACGCAACAGGTTGCAATAGTAATCGGAGTTTATTGTTTCACCCTTTTTTAAATAATCCACGAGAATTATACCCTTTGCATCCCAAAAAACGGACGGACTTTGCCCGCCGATAAAACCACCTTTGCCTTCTTTGGGGTGGGCGATCCTGCTCTTTTCCATTGTTTCGACTGTTCTTTTGTCTCGGGTGTATTGTGGTGAACCCAGGTTTCATCCATGGTTATAAATCTTTCAACAAATTGGGTCAGCTTCATATAACTCAAAACAGTCACGAGAAGTTGAGAGTCGGTTGCGTTTTTGTTCCACTGAAAGCAGTCGCGGTACCCACCGCGCAGACACCTTAGAGAATCCAAGTTCAGTAGTAATTATATGACGTGTTCGCTCAGATGAGATGCCTACAGTCTTAGCTATCTCCTCGATAGTCAATCTTCGATCAGATAAAATTAAATCACAGATTTTTTCTTTGTTTTGATCAGTGGAAGCAGTCGAAGGCCGGCTACTACGGGGCTCATCTTGAATGGTCTCACGACCACGTTTAAACTCTGCCACCCAGTTTTTAACAGTCCCATACGAAGGAGCGAAGGAGGAGGACTCACCCAAAGTAGCAGACATGTCTTCATGTATAGCTTTTGGAGTTAAACCTTTCAAATTCAGGTATTTTATAGTGATAAAATACCTGAGCACGATGTTCAATTTTATCCATTTTCAAAAATAGCTCTGACTTGACTTACGGTATCACGTGTAAACGAACAATGAGTTACTGTGAATAAACTAAACTGTGCATCACTGTTGCTAAATAATGTAACTACAAAATGAGGGTAGTTATAAAAAAACCAATGACTTTAACCATGTTAGGCTAAGAACTTTTCAAATGACCCTCGTATAATACGTTATAATTCTCATTATTAATAAGTCTGATTGGCACCAAAGAAGCAATGCAAAATTTTTCGTCGGAAATTAAGTTACTTTGGATGAGCCATCACAACCCCACTTGCAAAGTAAGGTAAGTTGTGTACAATCAGGTTTATAAACTTGTTCTATTTTTAATATGCGGGCAATAGTATGATCTAATAAGTCTTGGAGTTTAATATTTGCATGTATTATAGTAATTTCAACACTGGATGTTAGAGGATAACAATGTCTCTTCGCTTCTCGAATCGGACTGTAAGAGGGTAATAATGCGCAATTGGATTCCTTCAATATATGTACTAATTATTCATATTGAATTTTTGTTACATCCAAGTCGATAAAAATACCTAAAGCTTTATTAGCCGAGAACGGTATTATCGGTAGCGTACCCAGAGTAATTTTCTCAAGAATTCGACTATTGTCGCTTCATCGCTTCGTCCAATGGAACATAATCCTTGTAAGTAAGTGTTGCAAATTCTATCTAACCCCGCTTCCCAAAACAAAGTTGTATTTTTTCTTTTCTTACTTTGCTCAGATGATTATTCGTAATCTTTACATGGTCTAACATTGCCCATTTGGAGTCGAAGGTTGCTAAGTTTTGTCAAAAACACACACAAATTCTCCATCTAACCATGACGATCTTTGAAAAACTTTGTCTATATCCTTCCAGCCTTTTTGCACCTTGTTCTGATGTTACAGTCGTAAAGTCATCTTCAGAAATATCAAATTTTTCACATAGAAAATCTATAATGATATATCGTTTCCACGTTCAATTAAAATCGAACATAGTACAAATCTCAAACACCGAAACTCACTCATGTTTGTTTTTCTGACCACTTTGTAAGGTAACGCAAGTTACTAATAATTAAATTGAATTGTTACTGTTCGATAGTAGATAAGTGCGATTTTAAAGATATTATAAATAATAATATTATATTACATTGAATTAATTGTAATACATTCTGTACAAGGTAATGTATTGTGGTGTCCTTACTTACTTTAAAGTTTTACAATGGTACATGAACATACTATGTATACAATAAATAACAGTAAATAGTATATGTTTTCACTTCAATTCAGAAATGTTTATAGGTTTATAGGTTTAATAGTCAATCAAGAACTGTTGTTAGCAAAAGCTGAGTCATAGCGTACCAACATATCCTTGTCTATTTAACAAAAAACAAATACAAAAGTAAAAATAATTATTGTATGTAAATGGTGTTCACCTTTGCAATTTTTCCTTATACTGCTGCGTATTATATTGTCGGAAGAATTGTTTTCCATATTCAAATGTGGCGATCATGATAGCACACGCTGGTGCAACTTTAAATATTCGAGGCAGTAATCCGGCGAAGAAACCTCTAACCCCATGATTACGGTAAATATTTCTTGCTATATCTTGCATATTCGACGCCCTCTGCTTAGTGCTGTTATCTAGAAGAAATCACAACATATTCGGAGTGAATTTTACAAGTACATATGTATGAATGGCAGAATTCGAAATTATGAAATATGAAAAGACATCGAGTATCATACAATCAAAAGTAAAATATATTCCTTTTCGATGATGGTTAGAGTGAAGATTATGTAAAGTCACATTAAATACAAAAAAATGTTTAAGCATAAATCATCGTCCCAGAAACTTAATTAGTATAGGTATAAAAAAATTTTAATATAAGTATGGATACTGTAGTATACAGAAAGGTTTTTTTTTGTAATTATGAAATAAATAAAAATAATTCTGGAATTCTTCCAGTCTAATCTAGGAAGAATACATGTATTTTTTGTACGGGATTAGAAACTTGATATAGGTACTATAATAAATATAAATAAATAAATATAAATATTGTCGGACAAATTACACAGCGCCATCTAGCCCCAAAGTAAGCGAAGCTTGTGTTATGGGTACTAGACAACTGATAAACATACGTAAATACATTTTCTTTTGTAAATACATACTTATTATACATAGAAAATACCCAGACCAAGACAAACAGACATGTTCATGCACACAAATGTTTGTATTGTGCGGGAATAGAACCCACGAGCGTTGGTGCCAAAGTAGCGTAACTGCGCGTTTCACCACTGCGCCACCGAGCTCGACGAAATAAAGACATTATGAGCATTTCTCCAGTATACATTACAGTACATTAGACTTACTAACATAGATTACTAATATAGATTGTTAAAAATTTGTTTAAGTCATATTTTTAGAGCTTTTTCATACACGTAATTGTTAAAATTATAATATAAATACACAAGTAACTTTAATATAAAAACATAAGCATATCTTGCACCGTTTCGAATCACTAATTAACATTTTTGAATTATTTTGTTAAAATGTGAACTAGTACTTAGGTACATGTTTTAGTATTTAATAATTTTTCAAAACTTATTAGAATGTTTTACTAAGTCATAACATCTGACCCCGATGTTCGATGCAGTGTTGTACTGTCCTGTAAATATTTTTTTTAAATATATGTGTAACCATGGGTGTACCCAATGGAAGGCAAAGAGGGCATTTACATGCCTACGTATAGTTGTCTTTGAGAGTTACGTTAGAGTGTAGGCAAGACAATCTCGGGCGACATGTTTTGGAAAGCAATTGTTCAGTAACAAACTGTGATTGGTGTAATTATATATGGTCCATGTAATTGTGCTCAATGTAAATAAATAACCAGTAGAGAATGCGCAAGCTTGCATTGCCAGAGGAACACCTGGCTCGTCAATTATGTAACAATTTAATTATTATTTTTAAAACTTTGTCGGACATTTTGACCATGTTCCTTAAGAAATATGATATTGGTTTTTAAGACATTCCTATTCTACTTTTTAGTTTACTTTTCGAATCAGAAATATTTATTTTTTTAATTTCTCGGCCATTGTGACCTTGTTCCTTAAGAGATAGGAGGTTGGTTTTTCAGACATTCCTATTTTACTTTTTTATACTGAATTCGAATCTGAAGTCAAAATTCGAATATTCGAAAAAAAGCGACAAACACAGAGAGAGAGACAAACATATAGATTTCATATAGGAACGGTGTTCCTGAAAATAAATACCTGTTAACCAGAATACATGTCTGTTAAATTCATAAATATTGATACTATAAAATGTAGTTGGATGTGAAAGGTATTTCTCGAAAAAGTTGGATGAACTTACCTACGCCATCTCTATTAATTTATGCAATTTATTCAGCCAATTAAAAACAAAAGGTGAAAATAATTTTAAGTTAATAACTTTGTTAATGTTTTGTTTTTAATTGGCTGAATGAATTGATAGAATAAGCATAATAAACATATCAAAGTTGACTAATTTCATTTTGAATTACCTACATTTTAAAAGTATCTACACAAAAAAGAAAAGAAAGAAAAAGAATGTACGCAAAAAAGAATTACCTGTATATATTTCTTTTTCACCTAATTCTATTTGTTGATGTGTTTTTATAACGTCAAATGGTAAAGTTACCAAAGCAGCAACCTGTAAGGAAACTTTCACTTAATATTCAAAAACAATTATATACACAAAATATAAATAATTCATTTTCATACGGCTCTGTACGTTCCTAAGGAGTTGCTGTGTTAGCAGCAAGAGTAGCAACCCACGAGCATAACTTGGTGTATTGTAAGCGTTCATAGGCAACGGTAACCGCTTTACATAAGATAGAACCTATGCTTGTATGCCACCTGACTTGGGATAGAAACTCAGCAGTCGCAGGTGGAGGTACTTCCCCAGACGGGCCGTTTTGATACGCCCTACGTCTCTTTGTTTAACGATTGTCGTCAATTAAAAAGGCGAGACCGACGACTTAACGTACCCAGCATGGCGAAACTAGAGGCAGTTAAACTCATCCAAAAAAAGGTTGCGGTTGACTCTGCTTAACTTGCATGTTCAATATATAAAACGGTATATTACAAACGTACCCTAGGCAACCTCTGACATTGTTTAGCAATACAGTGGCAACAGCATAAAAAAAAAATACCTATGAATAAGACATTCGCATGAATAATTCCTCGGCATCAATAGTTACATGACACGATATACTAATATATAAAGTGAAAGAGTTTGTTCATTTGAGCGCGCTAATCTCTAGAACTACCAGTTGGATTTGAAAAAATATTTTTGCATTTGCAATTCTTGAGGAAAGTTATACCTAGGCTATTCAACATCAAGATACGACCCTTAGAAGGTGAGGAAAATGAAAGAAAGTAGAAAAAGCGGTTCTCACGAGATACCGGGGTACGCGCGGAAGAAGTCGCGGGGTGCAGCTAGTTTTGGAATAAATTTAAATTGATTCACAATACTTTTGTCTTTGCGTACAATAAAATATTATCTCTCTGATACATTCACAGAGAGATAATATTATCTTCACTCCAAGCAATTTGCTGGATAGGCGGATAAAACCGAGCAATACCTATGCATATATAAAGATATATGATAATTTACAATAAATTATCATATCATAACACTATTATAAATAAACTTTACGCCACAAAAAATTGCGGTACAGTACAACTGTACTTATTTTATAAGAAACATATAGTAACAAAAGTCAGTATACAGATTTTGATATACTACCAAGGCGGCAATCAAGGGGACCTGTCTTGCCGACTACGTTCAATTCTTCACGCCTTTTTTTAAGCCTTTCTTCCTCTTGTAAAACGCTAGGAGTTTATTTCTAAACTTAAGTGTTCGCTCTAGACTCTTAGGAAAGCCTCGGCAAGGAGTTCATTCCACATCCTGAGGAGTTGCCGCAGAAACCTTTCTAGGACCGAATAGTTTGTGAGGCCCCAAAGATTTTGTCGGAACGCTGTTTCTAGGATTGTAAATTTACTTTCCATAATGTCTGATAAAGCCTAATAACTACCAATTCTCAGAATTTCTTCACAAAATCGATTTGGTTTCTTCATAAATATGTTTTAAACCCAATTTTTAATTCAAAATATGCATATGCATATTTAATATATACATATGTAATATATACATATGTAATATATACACTTTCTGTAACGTAAGTAATAGTTTTTGACCCTTAAGCATTTATTAGGTACTTGCGCGCAAAAACGTTTTAAATCATAAACGTCCAGTATTTACCGAAGCTCTGTCATATATATGCCGAAGATTCCCAAATGCAGCGCAATTCCCTCCGATGCGTCTATCGATATCTTTGTTGAAATTAACCCATGCAAGCATTTATATAATTATTAAACACTACAATTACTAAACATAACATGACAAAATTCATCCCTAAATCCACGGCTCGAGAAGCAGCATTGAGATCGTTAAGTCCTACGTAACGTAAGTAACATCCTACTCGGATCCTCCTGTTATTTTGACGGCGTCGTCAACGAACCGAAGATGAGAGATGTGATCAGTTTCAGCCTTTAACATTGATGTCTATATTTTCCAGCCCATCTTGAACAAGTACTCCAGTGCAACTATGCGCAGTTTTGGGGACTGAACACGTAGTGAAGGGATCCCTTCTTTTCGAATAATATTTTTTTTCCTAATATACTTTGGCATGAATATTATGACATAATTTTTTTGATATAAAATACTTAGCCATAAATGTTTTTTGGCATACCTGTTATGTTGGTATAGTTATCTTTTAGGCTACTTAATTTGGTATATAATTTTAATTTGCAATTTAAGGTTACTAATAATTTTAATGTTACTAGGCATAATGACTATTAGCCTAATATTATTTGTGTAATGTAGTGTATCAATAGGTCAAGGTGCGGCGGGGGTGGCCCTTGGTCCACCCTTAAGTCGCCAATATGTTTTACATACATATAAGAAATTAACAAAACATACCTTTCCTTCTCTAAGTACATTATTATGCCTATAAAAACGTTACGTTTTAATATCATTATGCGTAAATAAGTTAATACTTTAAAATGTAATGCAAAAAATTATGCGTAAACTGTTATGCGTAAATATCATTAGAATAAACAAAAGTAAGACATGTTATGTTATGTATTCATTTTTTGTTTCTGCCACCAAGTTAGCAAACAAGCATACAGCCTGCCTGATGGTAAACAGTCACCATAGCCTATGAACATTTGTAACACCAGGGGTGTCACTCATGCGTTACCGACCCTCTAAAAACCTCTTCGCGCCTTTCTTGAAGAGCCCCATGCTGTAGTCCCTTAGGAAAACCTCGGCTGGGAGCTCATTCCACAACTTCTCAGAGCCACCAGAACCAAAGAAGTTCCCAGAAGAAAACTTCTCTGGAACCGAACAGTACGCGACCATTGTGGTTCCAGCATGTGATGGTGAACTTTCCGCCATCGGCGAGCGGTACGGTTATAAAAAGTAGTATTTATGACAATGGATTTAGAACCCGTACTGAATATGCTAACTGCTGATTCAGGGTGCTACAGTCAACGATGCAGGCATCTTAATACCTTGATTAGCAGTGGTCTTTTCGACATTGACGCAATGAGTTATGCGGACAACGTTGCGTAGACAAAAAGTATATTGGAAAACGTGCAGACACGCGTAACGGTTACTCAGTGAGGTGCCCTAGATGATGCATTGATAAAATAAACAAGTGAGTTCATCAGGAAGCTCTTAGGCCAGGTCATGGTTTAGCAGCTGAAGTAACAACGTGCAAGCGACACTTCATGTAATGCAAGTGGCTATAGGTTAAGGTAACTAGATCATTTGAGGCACTGGCTGTAAGCCTAGATATGGCGAAGGCGTTCGATCGGGTCTGGCATCAGAGTCTTTTATCGATGTTACCGTCGTACTGAACGGTTTGTGGAAATTGGTTGCCAGCTTCTTATCCAGCAAATGCATAAAAGCCTTGGTAAATGGTAGCTACTTCAATAGCATGGATATCAATGCTAGTTTCTGTTCCCGACGCTGTTTGTGCTGCATATCAATCACAAGTTGCCAATTTATGGCATTCATCACTATGCGAAAGACAGTACTGGACACAATTATTATACAGGCCGTGCGAACATCCCTCGTTCCCTTATAGAGAAAAGTCGCGATAAACTTATGTCTGAAATTCAGGGCACAGAGACGAGCTGTGAGAATAGTCGATGATCCTAAGCGTACACACCGTATTGGCTCTTTCCCTCGTAATGAATAAATGCGTAAATATTTTCTCTTGTGCATACGTAGTTACACAATCAGCACACAGAGACCAAGACAAAAAGATATGTTCATATACAAAAATGTGTCTCTTGTGTGGAATAGATCGTTCGACATTTTGTATCAAAGTATCGATAAGGTATATCAAGTATGCATTCTTGTTGGATATTTGAAAAATATTACCTGACAATTGTGTTACTTACAGAGCCTGCAGTTGCCCCACAGAAGAAATTGAATAAAAATGGATTCTTTTCTGAATCTGGTCGTCCGAATGCTCTCTTGGTAGACTCAAATGTTGTCCAATATAGACCTGAAATTTATACGAATATATAACACCAGTATATTTGCAATTTGATCTAACCTGCTTTGTGTGCTTCCGCCACCACACAAAGCAGGTTAGATCGAATTGTATGTAAATTTGACTTTCGCAAAATAACGCCTGAATCTATTAACTAACTCAGTATATTTTACTAGCTCGGTGGCGGAGTGATTAGTAATGCTAATTTGTCATCAAGGTTCGCGGGTTTGATTTCCACACGGGACAAACATTTGTGTTCATGAACATGTCAGTTTGTCTTGATCTGGGTGGTTTTAAGAGAGCACTAATAATGCACTCTACGCATCAAAACAACCCGCCTGGTGAAGAGTCTCTTCCTCACAGAAAACTACAGCCAAATAACAACTGCCTGGAGGGTTATTAACCACTGCGCGAGTTCGTCTACCCGTAACCATATATATACTGTACTACTTAAACAATAGAGTTAATCATTTTTTACCTGAAAACGGCACGTCTCTTAAAAGCGTAGAGCCTAAACCGCGGAACAATCCTTTATATCCTTCGTACTTTATAACATTCCTCAATGCAGACGTAATTTCTGCAAAAAAAAAACATTATAAATCACAGATATACAAACTTCTTGAACATCACCTTTTACATGCACAATAAATAAACTATTTTATACTACACCTGGTCGGAAAGTAGGTTGTTACTTGCGTAAGAATGGGACAGAAAGTTCGTCTTTGTAGCCCTACAAATATGCGAGCGGCAAAACTGTATGAAAATCCATTGTTAACGTGCTAAGCGGGAAGAAAAAGTATATGAAAATTCATTGTTAACCAGTTGTTTTTTTTTTTAATTTTGACATTAATAGAGATTTTGTTTCATAATTTACTCGCAGGTGTAGTATAAAGCACTATGTATCACTCGGCGAGAAAGTACGATTCCCAACTTGGGCGAATTCAGGCCCGACGCTACTTCGCCCTCGTTGGTAATCGGTCACTTTCTCCCCTCGGTGAACAATGTACTATTTATTGCTCTCGACTATAAAGAGTCGCGTAAAAATTTCAGTGTGTCCCCCGTATAATACTTAAGGGTGGTACATAAAAATTGGGAAATTAAAAATTATGACGCAAGTTTGGGGAAAAATTTTGCGTTATAATTTTTATTTTCCCAATTTTTCATATTTCTACGCATTTTCCGAACATTAGAAAAGTTTTCTCGCCTTCCTTTTTGATTTATCTAAAACTTTCCCATTATTATTAAGCAAAACTCTAAAATAAATCCGTGATCTTGGTAGAAAAAATTAGCATAGCTATATAGCATAGCTATATATATCGCTGCAGCACTCTTAAGTGCTATAGTAGCTTTATGGCTGAACCTAAATATCTTCTTCTCCGTAAGGGTCCGTTACCTAAGTCTAATTTTAGAGCAAGGGTTCCAAACGTTACTTATTTTCTGATACACAAAATAAATAGGATAGAGTTAGATAAAGTTGGTACGTACAGTAAATGTATACATACTGGCTAGTTTAGGCCAACGTGTCTATTCTTAGGTGCTACAGGTATCTAAACTATTTTTTGTATTAAAGTCTGCGAATTGATTTTTGCAGAGCTGCGTTAGCCAGCGAAGCTTTATAACCGAGAAAATTGTCTTTTTTGCAGTTTTGCGGCTTTCGACTGTTACACGTAGTACTCCTTCAGTTTTGAAGCTAGAGAGCTGATTGTTCGACGTGAATGTACCTTAAGTATTGTAGATTCCCCTAAAATAGATTAAATTTCGATTAGCTCAATAAAGGATATCGATAAGTGATGTTATCGCCCCAAAAACCGTTCCAATACAAAGTCAATTGGAGCGCGTATGGCGAGCACTGGAAAACAACAACACCGGGTCAAATTAATTGTCAAAATATTTATTGACACAAGGGTTAGGTTTAGGGTTAGCAGCTCTGCTTACGCAGCTTGCTGTTATTTACTTATTGTGCAAAAGCAGCTCTGCCAATGCGCCGCAGGCCCAGCTCCCCTAGTTACGTAAATTTTACAGAATATTGATAAAAATGTATAGTATAGTATATATATTGATAATAATGTCAGACACATGGGTAGGAGCCGGCCTATTAACCATATGACCCCCGGTTTGATTCCTGGCATGTGCCACTAAATTTATGTTTTCGGATTTATAATTATCAGTAGCTCGGCGATGAAAGAAACCATGGTATAGGAAACCTGCACGCTCAAGATATTACATTTCGAAAGACGATTTAACCTAAGAAAGGTCTTGTTCTCTGGGTTGTGCAGGTCTGATGGCTGTCGCTGCATGTACAAGATCAGTATCTTCGCCAAATCCTAAGGCTTAGGTGGCGGACCCAGACAATCCTATTGAATTAAATATAGGGATAACGCTATGAAGAAGCTTTAAGCAACGAAAAAAGAAATATTCTTAGTCTCAGATTAAAATTTTAGTGTTCCTGCAAGTGAGCAAGTTTTCATAGACTACGGCAACCATTTAAAATTTTGACAGACGGGTTGCATGCTTGTTTGGCATCTGACCTAGTTTAAAAAGACTTCCACTAATATTGGATTTTATAATACAAATATGCCAACTGTTGTAAATTATATAATATTTCGGACAAGATAAGAACTCTCAAGAGAGTACTTTAGATAGTAGGTAAAGGATAGCAGAGATTGCATTACATTCTATAATGTAATGTATATATTATTATATTATACACCGTATGCGCCAGTACATGCGTCAAACTTAGTCTTCAACTACAAAAGTAGCTATATTGCAGGCAATTCCTTAATAATATCTGTGAATTACTAAATATAATTTAATGTTGGCCTAAATTTGGTGTTGATAAACCAAATGCGCATCCGTTATATGTATTCATAACGCCATCAAAGTCATAAAATTGAAAAAAATGAAGTGCGGTCCCACTTTCAGTACCGAGTATTAATTTCAGTAACTAATTTCCGTTAACAAATACGCTTCAGCTGAATTAAATCACAAATCACAACAATGCTATTAACGGGTGTAACCATGAAGGAAATAATCTATAAGGAACCAATGAGACTATTTTGCAATACTCAATTCATCGCTGAAATTCAAATATGCTGAGATGGTTTAGTCATTTAGAAAGAATGAATGACAAAAGAGTTACGAAAGAAGTGTATCAGGCAAGAGTGAATCGTGATGTAGGGAGGGGCCACCCTAGACGCACACATCAAATTGGTGATGTGTTGAAAAAGGGCCAAATCAAAAGTACGCAAAACCGAAGAGTATGCATGAAGAGGTTGATGAGTATGGAAGAAGCGAGAGGGGTATGTTTGGATCGGTGCACCTGGCGTTCTATAGTCTGCCTACCCGAATGGGAGAAAGCCGTGATGATATGTATGTATGTCAATTCACCGCTACGGGTTGGGAAGTAAAGTAGAACGCGCAGCTCTGATTGGCTAGTTTAAAGATCGACATCGCGCAACTAATCGACTTATAGGTTAACATTCTCCCATTAGTCAGTAGGCTTGAATCGCTCAGATATTTAGTCGCTAAATCACTACGTTTTGTGCGTTTGTAGTTGTAACATAAAAAACATCACCATTGGATCTCCATGAATTATGGGTAACTTTAGCAGGGTCCTTTACATACAGAAAATCAGTTGTATTTACCTGCATATGTCAACTTTTTTGATTGCATTTTCGTTCTTATTAATTCCACCGGACTAACAATAGTAACTGCTATTGTTCTGGCTGAAGCCCCAGCGGTGAGTGGTATCCAAAGTGGCTGAGATACTGAAAAAAGTCATCACTGTCAATACATAAATTATTATTATATTCGAGGGTGCAAACGAGCATGTTGATCAACTGATGGTAAGTAGTCTTCACCACCCATAGACATCAGCAACACCAAAGCGTCACTGATCAGTTGCCAGCCTTTTTAGAAAAATATAGGCTCTTTTTAATTTGCCATTTATCTGTTCATCAGTTCGCTTTATTCTTCTATTCTATTCAACATAATATTGATGGAGTTTTTATTATCAATTATTAAATCAATCTAACTATATTTTCACGCTAGGACTCTTGGAGGGTAGGCAAAAGGAACCGAGCGCCACAAGACTCGGTCCTTACATACCTCATTCGCTTTTTTAATATTCGTAACTCTTTTAATGCACGCTCGACGATTCCTAAGACTTCCTAAGACAGACAGACAAAAATTTTAATCATTGTGTTTTTGGTATAAGTACTGTGTATATATTCATATGCATTTATACATTTGGTAAAAAACTGTTATTTTGACATTAAAAACAGACACATCAACTTTATTTGTATAGATATAGAATATGTATAAATGGTTCCATAAGCATGAATGTTTTTTTATATATAAACGAGTAATAAATCTTTTAAATATCAACATCGGCCTTGAGTAGGTATACAAGGCGTAAACAAGCATCTATTATCAATTGTTTTATGATCACCGCTGTGTCAAGTTTATCATATCATTTTCAATTTTAAAGTGGAAGACAAGCCCGTTTCGAAGACTGTACGGAGAATCTACAAAAAGATTTCAATACTCGAGTACTTCTCAAGTGAATTTCTCATTCACTTGAGAAGTACTCTTTCTTTCCCTAGGGAGTACTCTCAAGTATTGTCTTAGGTTTTCGCGATTGTTACACATTGAAATTAAACTATTTTTAACGGAAGTATCGCGTGTTTTATTTATTTTGTTGAAACCTGACGTTTCGAACGCTTTGCAGCGTCCGTGGTCGCAGGAAAGACTTTCCTAAAACAAAGCAAGGATAATACATTTCTCGCCCGCTCACGGAACCCCCATTCAATCTATCAATCATATTTAAATATATTTACAAGGCGGACTAGTTTGAGATATATTGCACTTTGAGGCACAGCCACATTATTTTTTAAGTATATATGTGTCAGTCCAGGATATAGTAGTGGACAAAGAACGAAAACCTAACTGGTCCCCAGTTGGAATACTGGTGTGGGCATGTGTACCACTAAATTCGTGTTTTCGGTTTAACGTACATCTTACCACTTGCTCGGCGGTGAAGGAAACATCGCGAGGAAACCCACACGTCAAAGAAAGTATATTTCGAAAGACGTGTGACCTAACCTAAGAAAATTCTGGTGTTCCCTCTAGGTTGTGGTCTGACGGCAGTCGCTCTGTGTAAACATCAGTATTTTCACCAAATCCTTAGGCTTTGGTAGCGAACCCCGCCAACCCTAACGAATCAGGAAACGATAATACTAGAAAGAAGAGTGTCATTCCAGGGTAGTTAATCATAATTATGTATAATGGCACAAACATTTTCTTAACTAAAGTGTCAAACACGCGTGTGACCCGCCATATGGTAAGACGCTAACATAGCCAAAGGATACTTGCACCACCAGGGACATCACTAGTTCGTTGCCGACGTAATACTTAAAATACAATTTAGATATTTTTTAACTTTATTTCATTCCTTAAACACAACAAAAAACACTATATTCTTTTTTTAACAACTTCCTAATGTTATCCATTTTCCTAATCCAGTAGTGGCGTGGTTCACTACCTAAGCCTAAGGATTTAGCGAAATTACTAATTTTTTACGAACGACAACCGTCAGATCTCAACAACCCACAGGGAATGACCTTTCGTAGATTAAGTGTAACCCAGTAATCTTAAACTACGTAAGGTATTGAATTAAACAATTTTTAACGGAAGTATCGCGTGCTTTATTTATTTTGTTGAACCTGACGAAGAAGACGAAGAAGAAGAAGTCTTCCTGCGACCATGGACGCTGCAAAGCATTCGAAACATCAGGTTCAACAAAATAAATAAAACACGCGATACTTCCGTTAAAAATTGTTTAATTCAAAGTATAACAATAGCGAAAACCTAAGACAATACTACGAAAGGTATCCTTAATCTTTCGAAATATAATTTCTTGGACACCTTCACCGCTTCAAAAGTGATAATTACAAATATGTACATAAATTCGAAAACAGGAATAGTGGTACATGCGCACATCAGGATTCGAACATAGGATCGTCGGATAAAAGATCGGTTCTTTATCCACTGGGCTTATCACTGCTCTTTTTGAAGTGATAACTTCTTATGGGAGAGTATACCGCTTCGTTACGTAATGCGTTACGGCGCCAGTCTGTCTGGATTCCCTTTCTCTCAGGCATACTGCAGCGTTAATTATATGTAGATTAGTTTAAGTTATCACTTCTGTCGGGCGTCCCGAGACGCAACGTTTTTTTTTTTAAACAATATAAAGAGGCAGCAGAAGGCACAGTTCGTTATACACAACGCAGTGCTGATCCAACATTAACTTATGAAAGCGAGAGCTCACTTTGAGAGTCATGCGGCAGAGAAAGCATGAAAGTAGGATTAACAGCAGCAGCAGTCGAAATGCGAGCGTTGCGCAAAATTTGTGGCGTAACGCTTGTAGATCGCGTCCGCGACGATGATGTTAGAAACAGAGTTGGTCTAAAAGAGGCATGCTCCATCGGTTCGGACATGAAGTAAGAATGCAGAAAGACAGAATGCACAAACGTGGAAGTAGGAGCCGGGAAGGTCAAAACTTGCCTTCCATAGTTAAATTGGTCGTGTTTTATCGGAAGGTGATGTCAGGAGCCCTAGAAACCGGCGAGCGTGCATGAGAAGAGCTATGAATATTAACGAAGCGAGTGAGGTACGTAAGAACCAAGTCATGTGGCGCTCGGTTGTCTCTGCCTACCCCGTAAGGGATTTAGCGTGAAGTTATAGTATAAAGAGACAAACAAGCAAACAGCCAACTTAATAAGTTGCTACCGAACACTTGCCATAGAAGAAATATCATTCGAGCGTTGCCACACAGCAAGGAGTTTCAAGGAGTAACCTCACTTAGTCGTAGGAACACCCTCAGGGAGCTGTAGATCAACTGTTGTCTTCTGTGAGGTGACAGTACTTTTTCACTGGCCTCTTGTACCAGAGCCTCATTTGTTAATTAGTGTGGTGCACGCGTGCAGCTGAACCATGTTGACCTTGCTCAACACACAACAAACAATAGCGCTTTGTTACTTTTACACTTAACTGTTTTTTGCAAGGTTGACTATTTTTATCTTTTTAAGGAAATTTACTGTTGGTAAAATAGGCACAGACTTTATAGGCTAAATATAAAGCAAGAATTTAAATACTAAATTAAATTAATTTAGTATTTAAATTGTTATGGTATGATGATGGTATATACCCCTGCATACTGAATGAAATGTACGTAACGAATCTTTCTTTTTTTTTCTTTCTATACGCCACAAGGTTAAATTTTACAGAAAATGTACTTACTTACATAAAAAAGAGAGCGTTTAAGAGAGGTAGGGCGCATCAAAGCAGCAAGTCTGGGGAAGTACCTCCGCCTCACAGAAAACCGCAGTCAAATAACAACTCCCTAGAGGGGTTTTGTGTTCCTGGGTGTGAGTGAGGTCACCAGCAAGCTCCCAAGGAGCTGCTGTGTAAGCAGAGGAGGCATCGTGCGAGTGATACTTAATATATCGCAAGTGTTAATAGGCTTCGGTACCCGCTTTACATCATGTGGGCCGTATGCTTGCATGCCTCCCGTCGTAGTATAAAATAATTTATATTGATGGAGCATCATTATAAATTATTTTATATTTTATATATTTCTTATCAGCTTCAATAATTTGGGACTGTTTTTTTATGAAGGGACTTCTCGTCGACTTATTTTTATTATGCAGCTGTCCGAGTGTTTTCAGGGTTCACGTATATGTTGTGTGTGAGTTTTTTTTATACCACTAAGGTGACAATCAAGCGTACGGCCTGCCTGATGGTAAACAGTCACCGTAGCCTATGGACATTTGCAACACCAGGGGTGTCACTCATGCGTTGCCGACCCTGAAACTTGGGTTTCTTCATTCTGCCATAACTACTAAATGCCTTAACCATTTCAGATGTATGAAGTGTTGTTAGAATCTCCGGAAACATAGACTATGTGACGTCATCGACTACTTGTAAAAACACTATAGTGGTTTTTTACTGCATATTTTTTATACAACGTCGAGAGGCATACAAGCCTACGGCCCGCCTGATGTGCCTGAAGTGGTTACCGTAGCCTATAAACGCTTGCAATAAGTATCATTTGCGCAATGCTACCTTTGCTACTAAAACAGCAACTCCTTGGGCGCTTACTGGTGACCTCGCTCACACAATGATCCTCTATGGAGTTGTTATTTGACTGCGATTTTCTGTTAGGTGGAGGTATTACACGAGACAGGCTGATTATATGCGCCCTACCTCTCCTAAAAACACTCAGACCAAGACAAATAGACGTGTTCATGCATACAAATGTTTGTCCTGTGTGGGAATCGAACCCACGAGCGTTGGTTTAAAAGTAGCGTAACAGCGCGAATCACCACTGTGTCACCGAGCTCGTCATATTGTGCAGACTCAAGAAAAAAATCTTCTGAACCTATCGAGTAGCGTATCAAAAAGGCATTTGAAAGGTAATCTCAAAAATATATACAACCATACCGGTTAAATAAATGATAGTATAATAATTATAAATTAATTTTATACTTTAGTCCTTATTATTGTTAACTAGCTATCCGCCCCGGCTTCGCACGGATGATATAATCGCTACCAAACTTCACAGGATCACCTGCTGGGCTAACCTGAAGATTTACTGAAAATTTCATCAAAATCTGCCCAGCCGTTTTTGAGTCCATAGAGGACATACAGACAAACATTCATTTTTAGATATATAGATTAGAAATAATGACAGGCATGTATTTCAGTCAGTTGACGGAGTTATAGCGGACCCTGGGCTCCGAACGAAAGCGTAGGACGAGACCGGGATTAACGTTCGGATGATGGTGATGTAATTAGTCAGCAGCATTAGCAAATTGCTAATTAGAAAATTGCCAATAAATCCAAAAATATATAAATATATAGAAACAGTGATAGCCCAGTGGATAAGGAACCAGCCTACTTCTTGATCAAATGGTCCCCAATTCAAATCCTGGCATGTACCTCTAAATTCCGGTTTTCAGTTTTATGTACATATTTGTAATTATCACTTGCTCGGCGGGAAAACATTGTGAGAAAACCTGCACGTCCAAGAAATTATATTTCGATAGACGTGTAACCTAACCTAAGAAAGGTCTGGTTTTCTCCCTGGGTTGTGAAGGTATGACGGCAATCGCTTCACGTCAATATCAGTATGTTCGCCAAATCTTTAGACTTAGGTAGTGGAGCCCGTCAATCCTAATGGATTAGGAAACACGATAACGCTACGAAGAAGAAGCTTAAAGTAAGCTATATATATCCTACTAATATTATAAATGTGAATGTCCGTTTGTTTGTTACGCTTTCACGGGAAAACTACTCAACCGATCATCATGAAACTTTGTACACATATACTTGGAGGTACCAGAAGTAACATAGGATACTTTTTATTAAAAATATATATATATATTTTATCAATGCGAGCGAAGCCGCGGGTAAAAGCTAGTATTAAATAAATATACTTACAGTCTCCGCTAATAATATTATAAGTTGTTTTCATTTTAAATCGCAACTGCTCATATGTTACAAAATATATCACTGTACACGGAAGCGCCAGTGCTAGTGTGGGGCTTAATCCAGACCAGAGAGCTGGTACTCCTTCTAGTTTGGAAATTTTGTAGAATGCGTCCTGCAATTTAAAAAATTGTGTTTTATAAGAAACATTTCTGTTCATTAATTAACATCCCATCTTATGAGAAACCAAACTTCAATATATTGTTGATATTTAATTGGCGACATGAGACATTTTCAAAATATTTAATTTACCATTACAGGCTTGTGGGCAGTTGGACATGTCTTACATATTGTATATTATAATGTAAAATATTGTATTGTAAATTAAGAGAGGCAATTTGTTTAATCATCAATACAATAGATACTTAATTTGCCCAAATGCAATCCAATTAAAAAGTTCCATAATGATTCTCCGGACATGAATATTATTCTCTAAACATGAACATATACTGTATGTTTCATATATACAAATAAAACAAATAATTTGTTTACGGTAGTAAATTATGAGATTTAAAAAAAATAGTTAATATATCAGGTTACTTTGAGAAAGTCAAATTTACAGGCAGTTTGATCTATTTTGTGTGGTTCCGCTTCCGATTAGTTCATGAGAACTACTGCCGGCCGGCACCCACCCACTACCGTTGGTAGATGCAAGCCGCCGCTGCCATGGCTGCTCTGGTCGTCTCCGCAACACGTGTTTCGCCTCTCCACGAGGCATCCTCAGGCGCTGTAGACGAAATCGCTTTCGTAGCATGTTATTCTAACGACTAACATCTAGCAGCAACGGTGGCGGGTACATGCGGTTCACATTTCAGATGGCGAACACTCGCAGAGACGACCGGAGCAGCCATGGCAGCGGCGGCATGCATCTACCAACGGTAGTCGGTGGGGGCTGCCGGCAGTAGTTCTCATGAACTAATCGGAAGCGGAAGCACACAAAGTAGTTTAGATCAAATTGCCTGTATTTTTTTTATATCAGAGGTATGCAAACAATCATGTGGGTCACCTGATGGTAAGTCAGCACTGCTCATAGACATAAGCAACACCAAAAGGTCACTGATCCGTTGCCAGGCAGGGAAACATAGGCTCTTTTCTTGAAGGTGCGGTGTTCCCGAACAAATACGATGGGTGATATCGTATTTGTTCGGGAACACCGCTGAGGGTAGTTGATTCCACATATTCACTGTACATGGTAGAAAATGCCTCAAAAACTGTACTGTGACGGATTGCCACTCATCAAGATGGTGAGGGTGAAATTTGAGTTAATTATAGTAAGACTCATCACTTTATAAGCCGACAATACGTGCCCTTCGTACTACAGACAGGACATAAGAAAATTAGTTAATCATGCACAAAATAATTTAGCAAAATATAATAACTGGTGTCAATGTCAATTATCTCTTAACAATAAATGGCAAGAAAAATTTAATTTCTTTATATATCAAAGACAAATCTAAGAATCACTGATGATTAGTAAACGCTTAACCTAGACTAGTACATAATAAATAGAAGCGAGTTGGTCCTCTTAGTGAGTATCCAGATAGAGGATTATCATATTCACTGACTAGTACATTTAGAATGCTGTTGGTGTGCTGCTCACATGCAGTCTGCTCAGCAGTGAAACCATCAGTGCTTCTTTCTTGCGCCTGGTAGTGTCGAATCCATCTGTGCACACCTCAGGAAACATTGTTGATGCAATAGAGAAGACTGGCAGCCACAGCAGTGCCCTAAATGCATTATTGTATTGGATCCAGAGAGCATTTTAAGTATTTTCGTTATATTCGAACCACAAAGTACATATATGTACAGTATGCTTTAAATAAAGTAATCTTAACTATATCCCTGTCTATATCAGCATCATTTTTATGGTTTTCTGTTAACTAATGCTCCATGTACATAAAACAGTGCATACTTTTAAGTATCATACTATCAAGTACTGCTGGTTGTAGAAAAGTAGGGCGTTTGGTACCCACCTCAAAGATCATAAATTCTGGTTTATTTGCATTATGCAACAAGCCATGGGCATATTATTTAAGGCGAGTAATTTGCGCAATTTGCTAACAGAGGCCAGAACAGAGCAAAACCATAACATCAGCATAACTGAGATTATGAACACTAACAACATTGACCCATACCATCTTACCCTATATTGCAGTTTATATGTATCGAAAAACAGGTCAGCATACCAGAGTTTTAAAACTGAGACTATCTCTCTACATATATAATAAAAATTATGTAGTTAAGCTCACTCGGAAACCCATGGCATACGGCCTATAGGATGAATAGTGGTTACCGTAGGCTATGAATGCTTACTGTTTATCTCTATGAGCTTACTCTTTAGGTAACTTCACAGCCCCTACCTCTCTTAGATGTAAAATGCTTAATTTGACTTTCACAAAATAACTCCTTAATCAATTAACTGTTAAGTATAGAACTTTTATTCCTACGCCAGTAATAATTGTAATAATAATAATTACATTACACAGGATAGCTGATAGCATGCCACATAAATTGCAACCAAATATTTGTAATGGATTGGATAAGACACATGTGGATTACCTAGTTGAGGTCGAATTAAAAATTACAAAGTGTACAAAACAATTTTTGTATTTCAATTTACAGCATAACAGTAAAATACAAAAAAAAAACAAATATTTCTAATCTCAAACAGAAAATCTGAAAAATCTAATCGAACTAAAAATTCAAAGACAGTCTAAATTTCTGTTAACTGCATCTGTACAAGATATGGCATAACAAGTTACTAAGTAAAATATAAAATAAATACAATAGAAAAATATTCTAAATAATAAAAACATATCACTTGGTTTACCATTTACATAATAATGACAAATAATAAGCAATCTATCTACCTGCATCCAATATATTAAGAGCAAGCTAATACCCTGGCACTACAAGAAGTTTCATATTACTGGAATACCATTTGCCTTGCAAGACATGTATTGCAACATGTCCCCGACAAGTGCAACATACTGGAACCACAATTGTTACAAATATATACAATAATAAAGTTTAATTCCATGAATCGTTAAGTTGTAAAATTAACTTCCTACTGACGCGTCTTAAGTGACTACGGCATGATGTTCATCAAAAAAGGCATGAAAAAATCTTTACAGGATAACAAGTTACGAAAGGCAAAAATTGCTTAACATAATTTGATACACATTGAATCAAATTTGTACACAATACTTCTATTGTCTGTTAAAAGGTTTAGACAAGACCAGTGTTAGGTGAGATCACACATAATTCGGAATATGATTTCTGGGGCATGCTGATTTCCTTATGATGCCTAACTTCAAAAATAGAAGCGAGTTGGTCCTCTTAGTGAGTATCCAGATAGAGGATTATCACATTCACTGACTAGTACATTTAGAATGGTACAATTTAAATGCTCACCAAAATCATTTTTAGATTTTGGTGAGCATTTAAATTGTACCCATTGCTTGTTTTATTTATTCTTCTTACTTGTTTATTCTACTCTATACCGAGGTGCCTAAAGTACAATGTTTTGAGTTCCAAAACAAATATACAATCATCAGAATAATTTATATTTCTTCTATGTTTTGTAGTTATATTCTTTTTGCTTGCCAAAGTGGATAAATGCACACAAAATACTTTTTACTGAACATTAATACTGAAAATTAAGAGTTCTAAATAGCTTTAGTGTACTCAAGTTAACCAACCTGCTGGTGTTACCAATCAGGCTGAAGAGTGTGGAACCACCTCCTTAAGCCAGGAATATCCCTATTGGTGAGAAGAGAAAGAGAGAGCGGCCAGCTCAATCTAAAAACACTGTTAATTCAATATTTTTTTTCTTTTATTAGTTTTTAGAAAGTTTCTGTGGTTGACTGATTGTAACTATTGTGTTCAGTACAAATTAATCTTATAAGTACCTATAAATATAACAAAATGTAACTTCATTTTGCTTTTGATTTTTTATTTTCCCACCAGTAATTCATTTTATTACTTATCTTAGTCACTTGTTGAAGTAATATTGAAAGTGAAATTTTTATTTGGTTATATTATCATATTTTAATCAAATTCATAAAATAATAACAAAAGGAACATATGTTTGGGATACGCAATATTATATTTGGTATTAAAAAAAATTGTACCATCGATCAGTTAGTATTTCTGCCTCGGAAAAATTCCAAATTGAAAGTTGTGAAATTAAGTATTGGTAACATCTATTTAGGGATCACATATTTGGTCTGTCTAAATTAACTTTAAAGATGTTTATACATTTTTATGGTACACAATAAAAAGGAAAATAGTGTCATTTCTAGAATAATTTATGAAACAGAATTTGGTGAGCATTTATACATTCTGGCAGGTATTTCGAATTTATTGGTCCTAAAATAGGTGCATTTCTAGTAGACGTTTAAACACAAGCCATTACAAATATATAAAAACGCAAATTTAGTGGTACATGTCCACACCAGGATGCAAATGTATCGAAGGATGTGTGATCTAACCTAAGAAAAGTTGGGTTTTCCTTTTGGGTTGCACAGGTCTAATGACAGTTGCTTCATGTAAAGTCAGTATGTTCTCCAAATGTTCAGGCTTAGGTAGAGGACACTGCTAACCTTAATGGATTAGGAAATGCGATAACGCTAGGGAGAAGAATAAGGAATATAAAGCACAGTCAAAACCAGATATAACGACATCACTTTGAACGACGGATCGGTTATTACGACTAAATAGCAAGGTCCCGGCCAAATACCTATATAAACACATATATTTACATACTGCCTATAAAAGCATCGGATAAAGTAACATATCGCTTAAAACAACGAACTTTCTTAAATTTCGTCGGCTATAACAGCCATTTGTCAATTTTTTAAACAAAACAAAACTGATTTAAACTGTATTCTAATCTATGCAGGATTATTTTGACCTATAATTACTTACGCATTTTTCTCACCCAACTTACACCTGTTTTGCGCTCTTTTATGTTTTGTCCTTAGACAACTTATGACAACTTATTTAGTTAATGCTCAGTGTGATAGTTGACGCTCCAAACAAAACATTGTTTGTTTTAAGTAGTGTTTGTTTCAATTGTTTTTCTAATTACCATGTCACAAAAAAAAGAAAAGTGTTGAATACTGAAGAAAAATCACACATAAACAGAAGCAGAAGCTAAAATTTATAATCACAACACTGGTAAAGGAAATGACCACCAACCAAGAAAGTGAAGAACAGTGTCAATAAATTTGAATACAATATCATACGCCGAAAATCTATACATATATGTAACTTAAATGTACACATGTATATATATCACAAGTTCAAATTATGTACCTATTTGTGGATGCTTATAGTGACTATTAGATATACCAACCGAGGTTAGAGGATTCCTTCAATGTCGTTATAGCCGGTTTTGACTGTATTATGTAAAAGAAATATTGTCCACCTTTCATCTTTATATGATGCAACATTTAAGCAATAACAACATGATGAACTTGATAGTTAATAAAGTATATATATAATTATATTATTTATTTTATAATTAATATTAAAATTACATTATTTATTTTAAAATTAATACGAATAACTTACGAAGGTTCCGTGGAAATGTACGCGTTTCGGTATCCATGCGGTTTCCCCGCAAGGGCACAAGTGTTCCATAAGTCCATTGCAATATAAGTAACATTTATTTGATAGTAAAGCCTTTTGTTGAGCTTGTAATCGTATCTTTACCACGTCCAGTGGAGTCACTGTGAATGAAATGATACATATGAAGAATAGAACTTTTAAACATTTAAAAATTAAGTAACTCTTGAATGTTTTTGGCTTACTAAAAAGAGAGGTTATTAGAGCGCCGGAACATGCCGATGCCATTTGTTGGTAAGGAGTAATCCGAAACTGAGGGTCGTCCTCTCGAATCATCGCATTTAGTTGATTTTTCAAATAAAATAAAGCACAAAAAACATTATAAACGGAACGAATCACAGAAAACTGTTTTGACTGTTTTTCTTTACTGTCACTGTCAATTTTTTTTAGTTCTTTTTATCCCCGAGGGGAAAGGCAAAGAGATCAAGCCCATACAGCCAAGTCTTCAGTATAGAACCATTTGAAAATCTTAATTCTATGTTCCAGCTTCAGGAACTGAGCTGAAAAAATACTTGGAAAGGGTACCCAATCAACCCAATTTAAATACCACCCGTAAAACGATAGTGATTTAAGTGATTTTACAAGCTTTTCTTGATGAACTTATTCACGTCTTCCAAAAAGTGCATAAACGTGTTATATTAGAGTTTTTCATTACTGTATAATTTCACTAGCACTTATGTTACAAAATACTATTGAAATTGTCACACAAAAGTATTTTTATACTAAATTGTAAAAATTTCAAGTAAAACAACAATGTCAAAAGCGCGGGAAAAAGTGCTGTCACTGTCAATTGTACATTCATTTTTTTGTTCTTTTTATCCTTCGAAGGACGAGGCAAAGGGATATAGACCATACCGAAAGTTTCAAGAATCATACAAAGTATTATTAATCTAGACGTTCTAGCTTCAGGAACTCATTCATATTTTTGTTCTTTTTATCCTCCGAAGGACGAGGCAAAGAGATATAGACCATACCGAAAGTTTCAAGAATCATTCAAAGTATTATTAATCTAGACGTCCTAGCTTCAGGAACTCTGATAAAAAAATAGTCAGGTAGGGAATCCAGACCCAATCCGGAATTTTAAATATCACTCCTAAAACGATTATGCATTCAATAAGGTACATATGTATAGTGAGAGTGACATATAGACACATCAGCGCAGTCTCATGCATTAGTATTACTAATAGTTCACAATAGTTTAGTGACATTGCGTTTTCGCAGAAAACATGGAGAAGAAATCATAACCGCTAATAAAACAAATTGCTTAAACAGACTTAATTGGTTAATAGATTCAGGAGTTATTTTTTTTACAAGCAATTTGATCTAATCTCCTTTGTGTACTTCCGTCACAAATGAGTTCACGCGGGCCGACACTCACCCACTACTGTTAGTACTCGTAGGTACATCATGCCAAATTCTAAGCACTTCTTCTTCTATCATCTCAAGTCATTTTCCAACGCCTCTGCAGTCATACATACTAAACCTGAGTAAAGCCGCGAAGTATTTCGCCGACAATACAAAATCCATGTGGTACACGGGTACCGTTCCGAGTGGTTCTGTCTTATTCTTATCTGCCACTCCTGCGTCAGATATAATTCCTGTCTAAATTTACACGCTTATAGTGTTTGACCTGCACGAGAAATCCCCAGTTTGAGGGAAGTACTCTAGTCATTACGGGCATGGCAACCCTGTTAGTGGACAATTACATGATTATAAATCTGCATACTTAATCCGCAAAGGTAATGTCGTTGCTCTCGATAATTTCATGAAGCACGTCGATGCATGCTCTCTATCCTAAATCTTTTTCTCAAAACGTATACTTGCACTACATAAAGATTTTTATCACATAATTATTCGAGTATCTTATACAGTTATTATTTTCTCCTTACATGTAATAATGGATGTGTTTGTATGTCTACATGGATAAAAACGGCGAGACCAATTTTGATGACATTTCGGCAATCTTATTTTTTTATACCACTAAGGTGGCAATCAAGCATACGGTCTGCCTGATGTTAAACAGTCACCGTAGCCTATGGACATTTGCAACACCAGAGGCGTCACTCATGCGTTGCCGACCCTCTAAAAACCTCTTCACGCATTTCTTGAAGAACTCCATGCTGTAGTCCCTTGGAAAAACTTCTATGGGAGCTCATTCCACAGCTTGAGTGTTCTCGGAAGAAAACTTCTCTGGAACCGCACCGTACGCGACCATTGCGGTTCAAGCGTGTGAGGGTGAGCTCCCCGCCGTCGGCGAGCGGTGCGGTTGTAAAAAGTAGCTGTCGGCATCATTTCGAACAACTCTTCAGAACACAACCGGAGGAAAAGTCTCTCATTAAACTTAAGGGTTCAATACCGTGTGTAAGCTTAGGATTGTCGACAATTCTCACAGCTCGTCTTTGAATCGAATCACACGGTCCAAACTGGTATCCAGGTGCTCCCGCCCAAAGGTGACTGCAGTACTCCAAGTGCGGTCTGACTTGAGACTTATATAATATAAATCTTTGCCCCGCACTGAAGTACTGCTTAGCCCTGTTGAGCACACCAAGTTTTTTCGATGCCAGCTTGACCTTCTTCCCCAGGTGATTCCTTATTTCTTAACGATAAACGCGCAAACTTGTGTCTTCTTGGGGTTGAATTCGACCATGTTAAGCCGCCTCCAGTTGGATACTTTAGCCAGAGTACCATCCATTTCAGACACAAGTTTGTCGCGGCTTTCCTCCACAAGGGAACGAGGGATGTTTGCAAGGCCTGTATAATAAGTGCCCCCGGTGCTGTCGTCCGCATAACAATGAATGCCATCAATTGACAACATATCATTGATATGCAGCAGAAACAGCGTCGGAGACAGTACAGCCCTCGGGCAGCCCGTATGATGGTAACTTCGATAGAAAACTCCGGTGCCAGACCCGATCGAACGCCTTCGCCATATCTAGGCTGACAGCCAATGCCTCACCTTGACTCTCTATCGCCAAAGCCCAGCGGTGTGTAAGATACACTAGAAGATCACCAGTTGAGCGACAATGGCGAAAACCGTATTGACGGTCGCTAATCAAGTCGTGATCCTGTAGGTATCCTAGGAGTCGTATGTTTATCACACGCTCCATTACCTTGGAGAGAAGGGAGGTTATGGCGATAGGCCTGTAATTCGATGGGTCTGATCTATCGCCCTTTTTGGGCACCGGGTGCACATTGGCGGTCTTCCATGAAGACGGGACAAAACCCAATGGAGTAGGAAAGCACGAAAAGGCGCGTTAGTATAGAACACAACTCAGGAGCACACAGCTTCAGCACCACTGCCGGTATACCATCCGGCCCACTCGATTTATGAATGTCGAGAGAGAGTAAGGCCCGCCGGACATCTCTCTGGGTAATGGAGATTTCCGGCATTGAGCTACCGCACTACGGGATGGTAGGTGGCACAGCTCCCCCGTCATTCATATTCGAGTTAGACGCAAAGAGATTACCGAGTAAATCGGCTTTCTCCTTAGCGCTATGGGCCAAACTGCCATCCGGTTTTTGCAGTGGTAGCATGGGCGGTTGACAGAAATTTCCCTCGGAAGTTTAGCGAGCGACCAGAAAGCACGGCTCCTAGAGGGAAAGCTCGCAAGTCGCTCGCCAACTCTGACGACGAAATCGAATTTTGCTCTAGCAACCACCCTTTTACTGGACCTCGAGGCAGCATTCAGTTTGCGCTTCAAAACAGAGACTCTAGGATCCCCATTAGCATGCGCCGTGGTCCAAGCATCGTAAGCAGCCTGCTTAACAAGAATGGCTTCCTTACAACGCCTATTAAACCACGGCCGCTTTTGAACTCCCGCAGTAGCTACAAGGCGACTGGGAATGAAGCATTCCATGCCATCCAATATCGCCGCAGCCACTGCGGTTGCACAGGAATCAATGTCGTCTGATTCGAAGCACAGCTGCCTCCACGGGTACGATGCATAGAATTCACGCAATCCATCCCAGTCTGCTGACTTATTGCCATACGCGACGACATCCGGCGGGCCGAGGTGGATCGCGTCTGGCACAAGGCACTTGGGTCCGGATGAGGCAGTGATCCGACGAGCCAAGCGGCGCATCCACTTAGATGTTATACTCATCCGGACGTGTGGTCAGCAGAAGGTCCAGTAGAGAGCTTGCATGGTCCTCTACATCTGGTATTCTCGTGGGAGAAAGAACCAGTTGAGAGAAACCATAGGCCAGAGCAAATTCATGAGCAGATCTCCTCGCGTAGTCAGTGCACCGAGAGCCAAGCCACTCGGCATGGTGGGCATTGAAGTCTCCCAAAATCACTAACTCCGCGGAGGGATACTGTTCGATGACGCTGTCAGTCGCCCTTTGCCGGCGCTCAAATAACCGAGTTGTGTCTGTATCACCGCTATGAGACCTGTAAAGGCACGCGTAGATTCGGATGTGGCCGCCTTGATCCACTCGCACCCATAATATCGACAGGTCCCTGTCTTCAAGGTTATGCAATCGGCGACAACAAATATCCTCCCGGACAAACAAGCATGCCCCGGCATGACGTACAAACAAGTGCTCCAGTTTGTACCCGTGGTAATTCAAGTAAAAAGTGTCGGCCGGTGAGGATATTTGTGTCTCCGTGAGGAAAAGAATGGTCGGCCGCGCTGTTTCCAGCTGATGATGGACCGCGTTGATATTCGAGTGCAAACCCCTGATGTTGCAAAAGTCCACATACATTGTTGAAGGGGTGGCCGCTGTGAAACCATTTTTCCGTTTTTTTTGCTTTTTCATTTGTGATGGGGTAAATAAATTAAGAGGTCAATGAACAGACAGAGTGAAGGACAAAAGCGCGGTGTCTTTCACCACAGTACCGTGCGGGTAATGCGGTTTGCTGACGCGGCGGGCGGTAGGGCCCCCGGTCCCCCCCCCCCCCCTGCTGCAACAGCCGGGTCCACTCCGGTCACCTTCTCCGGCATGACCACTGCAACCCGGACTTTTCACAGGCACAGCTGGCGGTTCAGCCTCCCGGGGCGGAGATTAAGTGATCCCCGGGTTCGGGAACCTTACTAACCTGCGAGCGGCCAGCGGTCAACCGTTTCACCGGGTCTCCCTGACCGCCGAGCCAGCCTGCCGCGCCCACACTGCTAGTGGCGATTCGACATCCATCGGTCCTCCCGCTGTCCGCACAACGACCTCTCAGTTAACTGGCGACCTTACTCACGCACAGGAACACAACAATCCTTCCGGAGTTGTTATTTGGCTGCGGTCTTCTATAAGGTGGAGGTGCTTCCCCAGACGGATATTTAGAGCAAGAAGTCATGTTATATATAGGGTTTGGCAGAGACTATAAAACGCCAGGTGCACCGATCCAAACATACCGCTCTCACTTCTTCTACACTCATCAACCTCTTCATGGATGCTCTTCGGTTTTGGGTACTTTTGATTTTGCCCTTTTTCAACACATCACCAATTTGATCCATATGTGTGCGTCTAGAGCAGCTCCTCCCGACATCACCATTCACTCTTGCTTGATACACTTCTTTCGTGACTCTTTTGTCATTCCTTCTTTCTAAATGATAAACCAGCTTAGCATACCCTTTTCAATTTTTGTCACTACATCAACTTTCATTCCACAAAGTTCTCGTATCGTGCTATTTTTATTCAATCAACCATTCTCACTCCACACATACTCCTCAGAGCTCTCATTTCTCCACCCTGCGTTCATGCTTCTTCTGCCATACCTATGTTTCACTACCGTATATCAATGTTGACGTTAATACACCCTGAATAATAGCAAGGCGAGCTTTGCTCGATATGGCATCGCTTGATACCACGGAGTACAACGCACCATTGTTACGGTTTCCTGCTTTCACTCTTCTTTCAATATCGCTCTCAAATTTTCCATCTCTCGTAAACATAGAACCTAAGTACACAAATTCATTCACTTGTTCCACTTTTTCATCTTCAATGATTATCTGACAATCTGTAACACTTTCGTTCCTTTCAAACACCATCCTTTTCGTCTTCATTACGTTTATTTTCATACTTTTCCTTTTAAAGGCCTCATTCATTACAGTAACCATTTGTTGTAGTTCTTCCTTTCTTTTTCCGTAAAAATCCTTTGAGTTATTATTCATAGTTCTGTGCAAAGACGAATTGATAAAATGGCTGAAAATATTGAAGAGTCATTCAATGAAGTGCAATCATCTGAAGATTTTCAATTCAGTTGGATGTGTCTACTTTGCCAACTAATGAAGCATTGTTACCGTCTTATGTGAGATTTATTTAAAAAATTAAAGATGAAAAAATATGTCAAGAGCAATGTGCCAGAAATTTAGATACAACCACAGGAGAAACCATATATAATACACTGGAAAAGTTTTGTGATGAGAGAGGAATTCCCTTGAAGAATATTATATCACCTGCTACAGATGGCGCTCCGGCTATGACAGGGTGTCAAAAAGGCTCCATAATGAATTGGCGAGAACAACAGGATCGCCATAAAGAAGAATAATAATAATAATACTTAAAAAATAAAATTCCAGATGTGCTCGCTGTACATTGCGTCATTCATCGACAACATTTGGTTGCTAGAAATTTACACTGCAAAATGTCATTAAAGCAGTCGATAAAATCCAAAACAACTCTTTAAATGACAGGTTATTTAATCAGCTTTGTGTTGCTAATGATGAAGATTTCAACCGATTGATCTATCACACAGCAGTGCGTTGGTTATCAAAAGGAAATTGTCTGATTCAATTTTACAATCTGTTGGACTCTGTCATTGAGTTTTTGGAAAACAAAGACACAAAATTGCGCGACATCCTCATCACATCAAAGAATGATATTGCATACCTGACAGACCTTTATAAATTACTTAATGATATGAATCTCCAATGTCAAGGAGATGACTTGAACTTAATAAAAACAAAAAAAAACGGCACTCCGGGAATGCCGGCAGAAGTGAAAACTTGAACATTAACGTTGAGCATTTTCGAATATTTTGGAATAGTTAGGGAATAATTTCGCACGAATTGCTTTATTTATCAGTATAAAAGTACTATCTCAAGCCATCAGCAGTCACCATCCACATAACAGGCTGTAGCACAAACGTCAAATACACACGCACATTCGCGCAAGCGCCCTGCGCCATTTAAACCAAACAGTGATGTTGATATAGTAACTACGTTGAACGAAACGCGTAACCGCCAACAATTTCATGCTGCTTATAATGTTTTGGTCGCGAGAAAATATTTAATTAGAGATAACTAATGTTTAAGCACTGCAGCGAACTTAAGTTCTAATTCTCACCAAAATCTTACGGTCAGTGTCACATGTCCTGTCGCGAGCTTAACATATTTTACTCACCCAAAAAGTGCACAACGCCGCTAAAGAAGTTTTCACTTCAAAAATGTCGTTGCTGCTTTCAAGCCAAGCTGTTCTTACATAAGAAGAATATCGGCAAAAGTGTGTTCCACAATTTTCCCAATTTATCAGTACTCTGCAACAACGACGACTTACTTGCCTACTGCCAATATTTGAAAAATATGCACAGTGATTTCATAGAAAGATTCTAAGACATTTTATGATTGGAAATAATATACTGGATGTTGGATCCTTTTTCAAATGTTAACACAGGTTTTTAAGTTTTAGGAATGTAAAATAAATTTGAAACGCTGAAAAATATTTCATTTCAAAGTGGGCGGTAGACGAAATAATTTTAAGAATCTTAGTAGTATACTGTCATAAAAGTTATATATTAGACGGTAGTATTGCATCGCTACGTAAGTCTAGCGTGATTCGAATAAGTCAGCTGCTCTGGGTTTCACATACCATTGTTGAAGAGAAAGAATACCTCTATATAAGCTATATACGCGCAGCACATATTGTTTCGGTGTCCCGCATTCTCCAAACAGAGGTATGATTTGGAGCAGGATTTGGGAATGCGGGTCACCGAAACAAAGGTCTCCGAAATAGTGATGGGGCAAATTAGATCAAAATTTTTAAAATACTGCGTCAGTTTAGCCACGGCTTACGGGACGGTGGATAAATCATGCTGTAGCTGGTTGTGAGCGTATATAGCTATTTTTTTTTTTTTTTAATACGTGCACCCCTGTAATGGGCAAGGCTATTTATATACATTTTTAATTTCTTAATCTTAATTTTTTAAATATTCCATTGTAAATAAACACATTCATTCATCATACTCTTCCATTCCGCACTTCATTCTTCCATTCATCATCTTTCAATTATATCTTCTAGTTTTTATTTCGCCCATTTTAGAACGCCGGTGAACTATCCTTATATGTGTTGCCAGACTTCCCTCCCCATACTGCGTCAGTCCAGACACGGGCGACAGCGAGCTTCACAGCTCCACCTAGCCACCGCGATCCCATCGGCTATACCGAGTATAGCCGAAGTATACAACATTAGTCCTAGGTGGAGCTGCTCTGCTTGTTCCGATTTATTGGTGTTTATAATATGTATGCTCACTTTGTCCCAATTCTCAAAAGTAGAAAGTTCGGAGCAAAACCACAATTTGCAGCCACGAGTGCGGTGTGAGAGATATGGAGTGTAGACATAGCTCATGGTGTATTAGTTTAGATAATTGGTGTGCAAAGTTCTATATTTTTTTTTGTGCGAAATAGGGAATTTACATACATAGTTACGTACTTTTATTAATTCAAAGTATTGAATTCGCAATTTAATTCTAAAAATTTTTTTTTAGAATTAGCGTCTTTCAATAGTCCATCGGTTTTAATAATCCATGACTTACGTCACATAATCCCTCTTAAAAGAGCGCGCATTGTCAGTGTTGGTATGAAGTGACCGTATTACGGCTTCATCCCGCGCTTTTGACGAGTGATATTGGTGTTATACTTGAAATTTTAACGATTCAGTATAAAATTAGTTTTATGTGACAATTTTGATAGTATTTTGTAACATATGTGCTAGTGAAATTATACAGCAATGAAAGAATTCAAATATAACTTGTATATGTACTTTTTAGAAGATGTGATCAAGTTCATGAAGAAAACCTTGTAAAAATCACTATAGATTTATATACAAGTACTTGAAATTTTTACTATTTAGTACAAAGTTAGTTTTATGTGCCAATTTTGATAGTATTTTGTAATATATGTGCTAGCGAAATTATATAGTAATGATAAAACTCAAATACTACACGTTTATGTATTTTTTGGAAGATGTGATCAAGTTTAAGAAGAAAACCTTGTAAAAATCACTATAGATTTACGCGTGGTTAAACTGCAGGATTGAGTATGGGTTACCCTTCCCAAGAATTTTTCCAGCACAGTTCCTGAAGCTTTATCATCAAGAATCAGAGACATGTTACTAAAGGACTCGCCATACGCGTGATTTTGTTAGTAAATATTTCTGCCATTTTTGACGGGGGACGAGGTAACTACTCCATAGAAACGAAAATAATGTTTTTTTTTTTTATTTATTTATTTATTACACATATATTTTTGATAAGCATTACAGCTAAGAAGCCAATTCGCTTATCAAATACTATTATCTAATTATAAACATAAATAATAAAAATTATTCATATTACACATACATCATTAAGATTGCATTAAGATAATAAATATAAGTAAATGATAGATCATTATTTAAAAAACAATGCATGACGCGTTTTAAGGAAATGTCAACCTTATTTCGAGGCATCTACAGTTCAAAGTTATTTTCTTACCGCTGCCTGCCATCTGTTGTGGAATAGCTGAACTTCTTCGTAAATCGAAGCTGGTAGATTCAAAATTACGAAACGTCTTATATACTTTTTTTTCTCTTTAGCTAAATGAACTCTATTATACAGCATAAAGGATTGTTTTGTTTTGCAGTTTGTATAATTTACGCTAATTTGAGATAGGAGATATGCGACCAACGTCGCAGAATATGATCGATTGCATCAGTCCTCGATTACTGAATCGATTTCTCATGTATTAATCGTTATCACACCATTTTAATTTCTTTTATATGAAAGCATATAAAATAATACTTGCATGTTAAAGGTAACTCAATATTCTTGCAAACTAGAAGTGTTCGACCTTTTTTTGCATGACATAACTGCACAGTTTCGCATTTTTAGTGTAACACTTTATGATGTTACCTGAGCGATAATGATTACAAGACTGTTAGAGAATCGATTACGCACGAAGTATTTATGCGCGCAATGGATCACAATATCTTGTACCATGACAGAGGGGAATGATCCTACGAGGCTGGTCTTTTAGTAACATGTCTCTGTATAGAATCAAGATTTTGAAATTATTCTGAACTGAATACTTGGCTGTATGGGCTGTATCCCGTTGCCTTTCCCCTCGGGGAAAAAGATCACAAAAAAAGAAGTGACCTTATTGCCTTATCTGTCAAGCAGTCAGTCATACCATTGCCCTATGAATGTAGGGCGTTATTTTATTAATTCAACATTAAAAATTGGAATCAAATTACGCGAAACGATTGCGTACTCGAGTCTCTCAGTTTTGTAGATGAAAAGTATTTTTTGAAATGTTTTCCACCATACCCAGATCTTTATTGTAAGTACCTTTTCATTTAATTTCGGGTTTACATAACGTGACAGCTGTTTTTTTCTGTTCAATCTACAAACAAAACTGTTGGCAATTTTGTAATGATTTCATCCCAATCTAAATAATTTGTCTATTTTTAGAATTTTTAAAAATCACGTTGATGCATGAATACTTGATAAATTGGCGTAAGAAAACTACATGTGAATTTAGGACGTTTCGGATATTCTGGTCATAAATTTTCGTTGAAAATTGATTGAATCGTAGAGGTACTGTAATACCTAATAATTAGCGCTATTTCAAGGTCTAGATGACAAGGTGTGTTATACCTATAGAAATGAACTTGTCTCTATTCTTCTTCCCATTTCCGCGATTTTGGCCTCATGTTGGTTTTACGGTGTCATATTTATGAAAAAAATCACCACACAAGGGATTGTAATTAAACGAGGATTTAAAATCTACCATCTACAATCTAGGAGTAATTTTTTAATAAGGTTTTCTGTTTATTTTAATTGTTTCTGGATAATTTCGAAATAAATGTTTATTGTATTATTACTATTGCTATAATAGAAGCTGGAGTGCCAATGGTATTGATTATACTTATATACAGTACTCTATACATATAGGTGTCTCGTATATATGGAACTACAAATTGGTATTAAATAATTCTCTTGATATTATCATTTATATTATTATAAAGTTTTTTGGAGATTTTAATGTGTTAAAGAAGCGAGTGTGGTGTGTAAGGACTCATGAGGAGTCATGAGGTGCTTATTTTTCCCTTCTTACTCCACAAAGGAATTTGCATGAATATATGGGTTTTAAGTGTTGTTATAATTTTAAATTACAAATAAATTCGATAATTTACTTATGGAAATTCAAACAATGTAGACAAATGTGTTGGTCCACTATTAACCCGTTGAGTACCGTGAACCACAAGTGTGGTTTTCATATTACGGCACATATATGGAATAATGGTAAACCCGGCTTTTGACCGGTTAATTCACATTTAATTGTTGGTCTTGTAATCTATATAGAGATTCAGGGATGTCTTGATGCATTCCTGATGTACTAAGATACATTCACTGAAGTACTCTTCTCTGCTTAGCCTAAATAGGTAGGACCTTTCATGATGCAATTCAAATAGTCTCTCAAATAAAGGAGTTATTAGACTGGTTTTTTCTAGAATTGTCATGAATTTGTAAATGCATATTTAAAATATATATGTACCTACTTGAGAGTGTATCTTAGATTTATCTTAAATATCTTTTTTAATTTAATGATTAACTTATCTTACAAATATACATTGCAAATAGTGACACAACCTTCTTAAAACATATCAAAAAGTTTTAAGTAGTTAATGAATTTGCGATGCATTTGCATTCAAGTTATCTAAATCCAGTGTCTTGTAGAGGAGAGAAATCAGTGCCTCGACTTTTGATGCTAGTTTAGGTTTAAGGTACATCACATCAGCACTCCCATTCATTGGTTCTTCCTCCTCTGTCCAGCCAAGTTCTTGACAGAACTATGTCAGTTTCAGTATGTCAACATTGTGATTTCAATGTTATGATGATAATGATACCCATACACATCTTTCATTCCCAGTTCTATTGTGTAATCGCTGATAAATTTATATTTAAGCTACCAAGGTGGTCAACAATCATGTGGTATTGTTTTATGATAAGCGGTCTCCATAGCCTATGGGAACTGTAACGCCAGGGCCAATGCATTGCTTGTGTGTTGGCCTGTAAAAAGTTGTGCATTCCCTTTTTACAGAATCTCATTCCGTAGAGACCTTGCCCTTCGCAAAACCTCAGTACTGAGTTCATTCTGTAACTTAATCTCTCATTACCCGCGGGCCGCTTTTCCGCCAAGAAATGTTTGGGAAAACGTATATAACGGGGTCTGACAGGTTAATAGTTCTCAGAACAATACTTTCAGAACTGTACTGTACATGACCATGTTGTTCAAGTTTGTGAGGGTAACATATAACTATTTGTGGCTTATTTGTCCTTATCCTATATAAAACCTTCTTATATAAAAAAATGTATATGGAAAATGTGTGTTGAGAAATTCAATAAGTTCATCATATTGATGCTACACAAGTCATTTAGGTACCCAACACAAAAACTATATTACGACACTAAAGTACTTACAGTCCGTCAGTTATTCATCCTGCGATCTATACTACACTGTCATTTAAAAACTCCATATGACCCCAAAAATCTCCCTAATCAAAGAAGAACAGATATAGTTTACAGAAAGCTAGTGCCGTCGTCCCCTTTTGCAAAGAGACATTATGTATACTTGGAACCGACATTATATAACAGAATAAATCTGAGGCTTAACATATATCCGGAACCTCTATATAAATGTAAACAGAAAGTCACTGCTTACTTACAACTTAAAACATATGAAGAAACTGAAGCCCTATTAAATACAATACAATAAATAAATAAAAATAAAAAATCACACGACATACATCTACATCCGCGCATCAACATAATCGTTTGTAGAATAAATACTCATATTCACACCCTCTACACACATATAACATATAACCAACACATATACATATGTACTTACATTCATACACACAAACATCTACACTATACAACTTCTCACACACAACACAACACATTTTATTCAACTGATCGGAAACGCATAGTTGCATTACATACTGTTGTTATATTATTTAACATTAACTAGTACTTTGGTCCGAATATTATAACATATTATAACCGAAGACTAAAACATTTGTGTTCGATAAAGTCATGGAGTTAACAAGTACTACTTATTAATTCCATGAATAAAGTAAACAAATAAAAATGAACATTTAAATTATGAAGTATAACGTAGGGCCGGGTGTGGGCCGGAATGCTGTAACACAGGGTAACCTAGTACAGATTCCGCTCTCACGGTGGCAATAAAATTGTAAACTACCCACAGATTGTATCCGTAATCCAGCTAACATTGTCATTGTGAAGAAATAAACGATTTATTTATTTATTTAGAAGATCATATTAATACAAGAAATAAAAATCTCTGTGCAAGATGGGATTAATAATCTGATAAGTAACAGATATCCAGTTTCTCAAGTAACAGTTACAAAGAATCGAACTTGTGAAAAAGCTAAAATATTGAAATTAAACTATTTTTAACGGAAGTATCGCGTGTTTTATTTATTTTGTTGAAACCTGACGTTTCGAACGCTTTGCAGCGTCCATGGTCGCAGGAAAGACTAAGGTGGTATTTGTCTTACATTAGTTATTAAATTATTACATCTACCGACATGGATGGATTAATTATATATGTTCCGATTCACACAAAAATCGCTCACAGTGTCCGAACATTTTTTAGTAGATCTTTGGATTTGTGACTTGATTATTTTTAGGACTGGATCCCAAGCAGGTGGTACTTGCCAACCATCTTCTCTATTGAAATTGGGGTGTTTTCTTATTTCAATAGCCTCGCGCAACATTCTCGGCATGTAGCGATTCTCCTTGGCGAGGATTTGTGGTTTATCGAACCGGATGTAATGGTTTGGCTGGTCCAGTGTATGTTCACATACTGCAGAGTTTTTATCGCGCCTATTCTTCATATCAGCAATGTGTTCTTTCACACGAGTACCTACGCTTCTCTTTGTTTGCCCTATGTATGATAAACCACATTCGCAGTCTAATTTGTATACTTCTGCATCTTGTAGGGGGATATTAGACTTGATAGGTCTTAGAAATTGACTGATCTTCTTATGGGGCTTGAAATAAGTTTTAATTGAAGCTCGCCGTAAGATATTGCCAATTTTGTCTGTGACTCCCTTTAAGTATGGTAAGATGGCAGGTTGACGTTCAACTGTAGGTGGCTTCGGGCGGCTTCTGTGACACATGCGAGGGAGTGTGTGACTATTGCTCCGCAGTACTTGTTTGACATGTTGGAGTTCCTCCTCTAGATGCTCAGCGTCGCAGATGCCGTGTGCTCTCTGAAACAAAGATTTGCCTACGGTAGCTAACTGAC
Source organism: Pyralis farinalis (assembly GCA_947507595.1). Lineage (NCBI taxonomy): Eukaryota > Metazoa > Arthropoda > Insecta > Lepidoptera > Pyralidae > Pyralis > Pyralis farinalis. The sequence continues at coordinate 23,080,922 of OX382270.1, forward strand.
ATGGATGGTGGTGTGAGTTACCATTGAGATATTTGTCTGTATGGGTGGGTTTCCTATACACTGTGTGAGTAAGTGAGTTGTCAAGTTTCCTGGTGATTAATATATCAAGGAATGCTAGTGAATTATTTGCCTCTAATTCCATGGTGAATTTGATTTTATTGTTGATGGAATTAAGGTGGTGTAGGAATATAGACACTTTATCTTTGGGTATGACAACAAAAGTATCATCTATGTACCGTTTGTACATCTTCGGCACAGCTGGTGCCATCGACAGCGCTTTCTCCTCAAGGTCTTCCATGAAAATGTCAGCGACAACAGGAGAAATGGGAGAGCCCATAGCTACGCCATCGATTTGGGTGTAAAATTCGTCATTCCAAAGAAAATAGCCAGATGTTAAGCATAGTTCTAGAAGTTCTCCATATTCCTCAGGCATGTCATTTTCACGCAGCTTCCTTTTCACAGTTTCTATGCATTCTTGTACAGGTAGGCAGGTGAATAGTGACTGTACATCAAAACTGACCATAGTTTCATCACTAGTCAATTTTAGGTCTTTTATTTGGCTAATGAAATGGTAGGAATCCTTAACATATGCACTTGTATGTCCATGAAGTTGTGAGAGTACCTTCGATAGATGTCGAGCCAGTTTGTAGGTTGGTGTGTCAATCTGTCGGTAGATGTAATAATTTAATAACTAATGTAAGACAAATACCACCTTAGTCTTTCCTGCGACCACGGACGCTGCAAAGCGTTCGAAACGTCAGGTTTCAACAAAATAAATAAAACACGCGATACTTCCGTTAAAAATAGTTTAATTTCAATGTGTAACAATCGCGAAAACCTAAGACAATACTAAGCTAAAATATATTAATGTGACCCTAATAAGCCAACTGTATGGCTTATTATATAATAATCAGTTTTAATTTATGTTTCAGTTTATTTATGAAGGTAAATGAATTATCGAAAACTAACATTTTTAACAAAGGTTTACATAGGAAGTGTCAAATAATTTTAGGACTTCATGATACAGAAATATTCTTTTCTATATTTCTAAATTATATTCAGGATTTCTATATTTCCAAAATGTTGGTAGTTTAAAATTGTAAAATGCCAAATAAATATTTTTTATTCTATAAAATTAAATATAAAGCTTTGGGTTTTAAGAGTCATAGCCTAGTTCACCTGCACATGATACACCCTGATAATAAGCAATGCTCTGTCAAAAAAGAGGTAGGGTGTATTGAAGCAGCTCAACTCCAGAAGTACCTCCACTTCATAAAAACCACAACCAAATAACAACTCTCTGAACAATCTTGTGTTTGTGGGAGTATGTGAATTTATCAGTAAACTCTTCAAGAATTGCTGTGCTAGCAGTGAGGGTGCCAGCGATATTCCTTATATTGTAAGCGTTTATAGGCTGTGGTAATGACTTCACATTATATAAAAAACATACCTCCAGCTGCTTCCAGTGCTCTGTTACCTTCTCGTCGTGATTCACTCAATATTGAAAAGTTGACAATAAGTTCTGTATTCTGTTTTATAAAAGAGACAAGACATTACAATTCATTCTGTTACATTATCACTAACCTGTAATAGAATATTGCGCATTTACCAAAAAAGAATTCTTTATTCATCAACTAAAAGTTTTTTGATTTGATTGCATTCGCCTTTTAGGTACAACAAGAGGACCTACACTAGGAGATCCTGCTATAACAATGTATTATGATGCGGGATTTTGAGTTCGATTTGACACAAAAATTTTAAATAAAATTGTTTTGGGCAATTTGATCTTACTATAATTTTGTTATACAATACTTGTTTGTAAATGTGACTTCCACAAAATAACAACTGAATCTTCTGTTCTGGCGAAAGAGCGGTAGGGCGTATCAAAACAGCTCATCTGGGATACTTCCACCTCATAGAAAGTCACAAGCAATCAGTTTGTAAAAATTAAAATTATTTCTCATTTTCATTCTGTATATAGGTTTAAATTAATACGTCGGAATTAATACTATACACATCAATTTTATTAAAATAATGAATTGATGAATTTACGTATTTTCTGAATACGATGTGAAGGAAAACATCCTTCACCATCGAGCAAGTGATAATTACAAATATGGATAAATTAAATCAAAATTGAGCAGGTATTATCGTCAAATAGTACTACAGCTGCCATTTTATCCACCTTATAGGACTGATGTATTTTCACGAACACTAAATAAAAAGACCAAAAATAGGACCCTGGGGCACCCCAATATCAACATTACTGCATAACATTACTGCTTATTTAAACTGACAGTCTGCATTCTGGTTCTGGGTTCACAATGATTCGTCGCTTCGTATAATTGATGTAAACAATTTTACGAACAAATTCGCATATTTTTCCCTCGGCGTCAAAAGAGAATGGCTTTCTTGATATGTTTACAGAGTTGAAGATTTTTGAATGAATATGTAAAATGATTCTATATACAATAAAAAATACATCTTTTTTTATTAAAAGTAATTGCTATGATTAGGGTCATCGATTTAACTATATTCGAGAAAAGCAAATAAATTTAAAAAAATACGAAAATAGATAAATAACTAATAACTTAAAAGTAGCTCAATGAATGGTTTTAACAAATACATTCACTAATAAAACCATACTTGTTCGCAAATCGATTTAACAGTTATATTTTCATCACTCCTGTATTTTGACATTAATGCTTTATGTATTTTTAGTCTGTGGGCTGACACGCTGCGAGTCAGACCTTCATTTGATTTGACTCTTCACTCGTTTCGTATCGTTCATTTTGTGTGTACTGTTTGAGAGTTTAATTGCTAAAACGGCCATAGCAATAATACTATATAAAACTAAACGATAAAATTTAAAATATTACCTATGTGATGTAAACAACATTAACGACGTCTTGAGTTACGATAATACAGAGAATAATTTATTTTCCTGTCTCGATTCGCTAATTATTATTATGTTTGCAATTACGACTTTTTTAAATAAATGGTTACATTTTTTTGTACAGTGACAATGTTGCAATTAATTGCAAATATTACTTGCAATGTCTTCTCGCTCTTTATTCATATTTATTTATTCACATAACATCTAGTTCTTACTACAACACAAAGCGGTAAAAGGATGGTGATGATGGAGCGGTAAAAATATGTCACGAAGTGTATGTGATTTGTACAATTAAATTATATTTACTATGCAATCAAATAAAAACGCGTTTACAACAAAAACGTCCCCATTCCTTTCCACTAGTCTTCAGGGCGCTTCCTTCAGTATGCGAGATAGCCTGAATATGCTAGGTATGGATATTCGTTGCGACCTTAATCAGCGTAATTACATCGAGAGCCTTACCTCAACAGCTTCAAGAAAACAGGGTGCGTCCGTTCTTCACGCCGGACCAGCTTTGTCTGCTGTATAAGACTCAAGTTCGGGCCTGCGTGGAGTATTGCTCGCATCTCTGGGACGGCTCCGCACAGTATCTTCTCCGAGGCTCTTTATAGGTTGCAGTGAAGGTCTATCTGCATAATCAACGACGAAGAGGTCACCAAAAACCTAGAACCTCTTCAACTCCGTAGGGACATTGGCTCGCTAAACGTATTTTACCGCCTTTGCTATGGCGAGTGCTCTGAAGAACTATTTTACCTTATCCCACCCTCTCCCTTTCGTCATAGAATCACACGTGCAGGCTCGCGATGTCGTTCCACTGTTGAAAACATTTCTTCGCGTACCAAAGAGTTCGACAACTCCTATCTTTGTCGTACCATTAAAAAGTGGAATGCCTTGCCTGCACATGTGTTCCCCCCTTCCTACAATATGGAATCCTTCAAACGAAGCGTGAAGATCTTGCCGGTCAGCATGGCAGCGTCAACTGACAGGACACTGTCTAGTCTTTTGTCAGTTGCAGTTGCAATTTGGACTCCTCTTTCGCTTACCATCAGGCAAAGCGGAGCCACTATGCTGAACTTATATAAAAAAGAAACTACATTCCGTTGTAATAATTGAGTTTTACATCACTTTGTTACATTGTAATTTACTGATAAAAATATATTATGATTCATGATGTTTTTCCTAATGTACAGGTAGGTAAACAATTCGATGAGCGCTATTAAAAGAAAAAAAAAATTTATATCTTATTATTTCGCATTAACATATTCTTTATGTATAAAAAATAACGTATAAAAATAATAGCGTGTAAAAATAAACAAAATGGTTTACAAAAAACGTAATTGCATGTCAAAAATCTGTTCAGAGGGATAGGTTCATACATAACCTCAATTTTACTAAACATCTAGTAGGTAACTCTATTCTCAGATTGCCGAAATAAGCAGAATTTTCGTGCCCTCTACTGATATACGTATAGTAAATAGCCTGTGAACTCTGACTGTTTCAGATGACCGATTCACTTATCTTAAACTACCACTTGTCTCGCATTCTTTATATTAAACTATCACTGAATGCCGTCAAGCTGTGACGTGCAATGTTAAACTATTTATAGCTTGCTCCGTTGGGATTTGGCAACGATGCAGTCAGTGAATATGTCACAAAATATTTCTTTACAGAAATAGCAAATATTTTTGAACAATGTAATGTTCGTAACTTTTAATTTTAATGCTTTAAATGGTTACGTTCTTTAAAATTTTCGTATATGCAATTTGCTGAACACAAAGTAGTTAGGAACCTATCACATGAAAGTCGCGCAGGCCGTACGCTTGTTTGGCACCTTAGTGATATAAAAAAGACTATTAAAATATCTTTAATTCTGATGTACCATGTCATATGTGCTAACTCTATTACAATCGCTTTACTCTGTACTTAAAGTATATAAATAATATAAAAAATATGTATTACAGTCTTAACATCATTGGTACCAAAAATTGCCCCATAAGTATTATTTTAAATACATTTTTTTACGTACGTACGATTATCGTCATCTTTCTTGCATTATTAACAAGTATTGTATAGATTTTTTTTTACTTTAGATACCTATTAGAATAGAAGAAGGCAAGGAGTTGGGGGTATCATATTTTGCTTTAAGTTGAAGTTAAAATAATAAAAAAAAATGTATTTAGATTATTTATATCTTATTCTATGTTTGACGCTCGCTTCTCTCTACCTACCTCGCAAGAGACGTGGCGTGAAGATATAGATATAACTAATATTAAGATCTTAATCTCCCACATACGATAATTTAATTTACACATTGGTATCAAAAACGCTCTCATATTACGTAAAAATACATTTTTTTTTTTAAATACTACTACGGGCATTAAGATCTGAATCTGATCTGGATCTGATCATTATATGAAGGAACCGTACAGTACCTACGCGACAGTGGCGTGCACTCCATATAGGCAAAAAGACATTGCCTACCCTATCAATTTGATGATAAATACCATCCGATGTTTCATTCTTAAACATAGTTTTTAACTAATATTTCGTATCAAAAACAAAAAATTAAAAGCTCCATCTATCGGTATCGGTAAGTTATTAAAGTCATCGCTAGTCATATTCAAATCGCAGCTAGGCGCTACGCTACACTAGCGCCGCATTGGCAGCTTTTTACGGCAGAGACACTAACTATATCTGTCTAAATTTACGTATGTGTGCCGTGTTGTTTATACAAATACTGTAGTGTGCATTCCTATAATTACATTGCCCACAATAACACAAATAACGCACACAATTGCAAAGTATAGACAATGTCTTTTCAGCTGAACTATAACGTAAATCACCGAAGTGTCGCGAGCATTGCTACGTAACTATTTTAAAAAGTAGTTTGCTGCATATAATTATAGTGAAAGATATTGCCATTTCTTTTTTTCGTATAAAATTGATGTTCAATTTTATTTTGATTTTAAAACGGCCGCCATTGTTTTTGTTTTGAATCGATTGACTGGTAGCAGACGAAATAAGATTTTAAAGTTTTAAAGTTGATAAATATGATGATATTCACTGCGAAAGTTGTTCATGTGGGGAAAATAAATGTTTTCAAAACTATCTTTCGGTGAAAAAAAACAAGTGATCACATACATCATTATTTCCACAAGATTGGGTAACCAAAATCAACATTCTGTATTTTTTGGTAAGTTAATAGCTTTAAAAACATTCTGCCTACCCTGTCAAAAATCTCTGTGCACGCCACTGCTACGCGACCGTTGCAATTCCAATGTGTGAGGTGAATTCCAAGCCTTCAGTAAGCGGTGTGATTGCCAAGCGAGGCTGTTGTTATCGTATCGAACCACTCATCAGAAATCCTATCTGTAGAAACAATGTTTCCTGCTCATAGGTGACTATAGTACTCCATGTGTGATCTGACATTGAAATTTGTATTGGTGTCGAGCTGTTTCGCTTTATTTTGAACACACACAGTAAGTTAGACGCTACCGCACTTATGACCCTGATTTTTTATACCACTAAGGTAGAAATGATGCACACAACCTGCCTGAAAAGTGGTACCATAGCCAGATAGACGTTAGATAGATGCTCGCTGCGCCAGAGGCAATATTCGCGCGTTGACGATAATTTAAATAGCCCTTTACCGCTAGATTGTACATGTTACATTTGACGTATAAAAAACGCGTAGTACAAGCCATGTCACGTTTGAACGCGGTCAAACACCGCGAATGTTCACATTTAAGATCATTCTCTAAATTTTAAGGTGCTAATAAAAATCACGGGAGGAATAATGGACAACACCTTCCTCTAATATCACGTGCTTATTATATCGGCTAACATATAGTACTCTGAATAATAATAGTTAGGTGAAAATTTCACAACTTTAAAATTAAATTAAACATATGATGTTTTATTTAGATACTTACCTAATTTATGTGCAGTCGTTACTACACAGAAAAAAGTTGGCACTTGCAAAGTACTATTTCGGCATGATTAAGATGGTATAGCTACGTACAATACTTTGAATGCATAAACAATTGTTATTTAAAATTACAATCTGATTTATTTATATCCATCTACAATCTTTGCAGATTGTATAATAACTGGCTGGGCACCGAACAGAAGGTATAAAAATAAAACGTTCTTTACGGTTTTGAGTACAAATTGATACTTGCCAAAAATAGATAAATTGTCAGTGTCTTTTTTTTTTTTTTTTTTTTTTTTTTATATTGGCTCAGCATAGTGGCTCCTCTTCGCCTGTTGGTAAGCGAAAAGGGGAGCCCAAATTGCAGCGGCAACTGACAAAGGACTACGGTGTCCTGTCAGTTGACGCTACCATGCTGGCCCGCAAGGTGCTTCTTCACGCTTCGTTTGAAGGATCCCATGTTGTAGGAAGGAGGAAACACATGTGCAGGCAAGGCGTTCCACTTTTTAATAGTTCGACAGAGATAGGAGTTGCCGAACTTTTTAGTACGAGAACAAATGTCCTCAACAGTGGAATGATGACATCGCAGGCCTGCACGTGTGGTTCTATGACGGAAGGGAGAGGGTGGGATAAGGGAAAATAGTTCTTCAGAGCACTCACCGTGGTACAGGCGATAAAATGTACTTAGGGAGCCTATGTCCCTACGAAGTTGCAGAGGTTCTAGGTATTTTGTGACCTCGTCGTCGTCGATTATGCGGATAGCCCGTCGCTGCAACCTATCGAGAGCCTCGAGAAGATACTGTGCGGAGCCGTCCCAGAGATGCGAGCAATACTCCACGCAGGCCCGAACTTGAGTCTTATAAAGAAGACAAAGTTGGTCCGGCGTGAAGAACCGGCGCACCCTGTTCAGGACTCCGAGTTTCTTTGAAGCTGTTAAAATGAGGCTCTCGATGTAATTTCGTTGGTTTAGATCGCAACGAATATCCATGCCTAGCATATTTAGGCTATCGCGCATATTGAGGGTGGCGCCCTGAAGACTGGGAGTGGGATAAAATGGGGACATTTTTGTTGTGAACGCGCACACCTGAGTTTTCTTGGCATTGAACTCAACCAGGTTATTGGAACCCCATTTACTAACGAGGTCCAAAACCCGATTAAGCTCAACGACAAGACTCTCACGCCTCTCACCGATTTCTGCCCGACTAGCACTAGGTCGCCCGAAATATCGCCCATGGACCGTACTGTCATCTGCATAGCAATGAATATTACCAAGTGGCAGCATGTCATTGATATGCAGAAGAAAGAGGGTGGGCGATAGGACGGAGCCCTGTGGGACACCGGCATTCACTGACATGAACCGCGAAGCGCGTCCATCTGCAAGGACGCGGATTCTACGCTCATGCAGGAAGCCAGCAATCCACTTACAAAGCTGGAGGGGCAGACCGTATGCCGGAAATTTGGAGAGAAGTGCTTTATGCCAAACCCGATCAAATGCCTTGGCGATATCTAGGCTGACTGCCATAGATTCACCATGTTTATCAATTGCCTCCCCCCAGAGGTGCGTCACATACGCTAGAAGATCACCCGTCGATCGTTTCGGTCTAAAGCCATATTGACGATCGTTAATTAAGGAGTGATCTTCTAGGTAACGGATCAACTGATTGTTAAGGATCCGTTCCATGACTTTGCACAACACTGAAGTTACGGCAATGGGGCGGTAATTTGATGGGTCCGAACGGTCTCCCTTTTTGGGTACCGGCTGCACATTAGCCTCTCTCCAAGCCTCCGGAACACAACCGGTCGAGTACGAGAGACGAAAGAGGCGCGTCAACACCGGGGACAACTCCGCTGCACATTTTTTCAAAACAATCGCTGGGATACCATCAGGACCACTGGCTTTACGGACATCGAGTGACTGTAACTCAAAACCACGACCACCAGCGACGAGTGTTAATGGTGCCTACCATTGACACTCGTCGCCCTGTTTAAGATACATCCTAGTCTATGAAAATACGGCAAAGGAAATGTGAGAAGTTTAGGAATTTACGAGTGGAAGTTATCTCGGCGTAACTCACATACTTACCCGGTATGAATCCCATCGTAAACCAACTATAATCAAATTATGTTTTTTAAACTTTTTATTTAGAGCCATTTTGAACTTGTTACTTTAAGCTTGTTTATAGCGTGGTTATAAGCTGCTTCGTTTTTTTTACGAGTCTAAGCAGGCACTTTACATATTTATACATTTATATGTTTATACACACTTTCTTATTAAAAGAAGCCATGTGCGTGTGTATGTATTCAACCAGAATATATGGTATATATGGAATATTTACTTTTTTTGCTTAATTTTATTCAATTTAAAAGCATCCGAAACCGAAGGGCATCCGAGAAGAGGTTGATGAATGTGGAAGAGGCGAGAGACGTATGTCTGGATCGGTGCACTTGGCGTTCCATAGTCTCTACCTACTCTAATGGGAGACAGGCGTGATGATATGTATGTATGTAAATAAACAATTATCAGCCATAAAATAATATTTATTAATCCTCGACAGTAAGGGTTTCAAAAATAAAAGTAGATGTTAACTTTTACGTAAATTCTCGCATGAAATCGATATTTACTTAATTATTGAAATACAGTCTGTGGTATTTATTGCCTTCAGCATCATGGCATTTGATATGTTCGGCAGTGTAGGGCGTTTGGTTACGATACGACACGCTGTTATTTTATTGAGATCTGTTAGAGGGATAGAATCACGTAAAAGTTACCACAATTTTAGTTTGAAACTTAAAATATTGTACCAATATAATAGAATGGCGCTGACTCAAAAAGGTGCGGCACAGGGCTCCATGATCAACCCTTTATTATAATTGTTGTATATAAATGACAATATAATAGTATGGCTCAAAGCTAAGATGGTACAATATATATAGACCGATAGGCAAACAATAGTTAAAATTAATATTTAACTCCTTTTACTGTATTACTGTTTAAAAAAATAATGATACAAATGTTACCATTTTAAGATTTTTTTATTTTATTATGTATGGAGAATCGTATCGTAATATTTAGTACGATTCTCCATACATAAACAAACTAAACTACAAGTCTTGTTCTAAAAAAAGTACTACATTTACAATTCAATTTTCACGAAATAATATATGTTGCTGTGTAAGCAGCAGAGAAGGCCTCGCGCGAGTGATACTTAATATATCTCAAGCGTTAATAGGCTTTACATCAGGTGCTCCGTATGCTTGTATGCCTCGCGACGTAGCATAAAAAAAAACAGCTGTGGGGGTAATAATTACATGGGCATGCGAAAAATATGTTTTTATGTTATATACATTTATTTTATGTTATATACATTTGTTTTATGTTATATACATGTAATATTATGTTAATTAAACTGTTGACAAAAGTTGCGGTGGCTTCAATTTTAGAACGACTCCGAACCACTCGCTTACTCATTCAATAGCCCTGACCTAACATAATAATATTTTTACTTGTTCCTAAATTAATAAAAAGCTGATTTTGTACTCTAATAATAAGATAAATGATAAGCTACTCGTATATTATTAGCCACCTTATTAGTAGCATTAAAAAATAACTTTGTAGGTGTACCTGACCACACATATTTCATTTTAACGTAATGTGCTCGAAAATGAGCCAAAAATTACGTCCTCTGTATTGGAGTGCATAATTTTGGCTCATTTTCAAGGCAAAGAAAAACGAATATATTTTAGACAAGACTAGAGAAATAAAATTAAAATGAATAGGTATATACATTTCTAAATAACTTGTTGCCAGGGTGGTCCTTAAATGGAAAACTGCGACTTATAAAATCGCTCTCGTTTCTGTTTCTTTGTCCGTAAGGACGTCACAGGTACGTAATATGCCGATCTCTATATATTCCAATATAAGTTTACCAAAAATATTTCATGAAAAAACGCCTACTAATAAAAAAAAAAATAAGTACGAGTAGGTCACGAAGTTAACGTATGAAAGATCTTAAAAAAGCGCATTCACAATTGGACAAATTTGTCATCTTTGTCACGATATTAAATGTTTTATAAAATAGCATGTAATTAATGAAAATTAAGGTTATTGCATCAAATTTGTAATTATATGTAGTTTAAATATAATTTAAATTATATTTAAATAATAGTTAAAAATAAAATGTATATTTGCACGTCATATAGTTATGGCAAAAAACGCGGACTGACATCATCAAACAAGACCTGAATTTAAGCATATTCTATGCAATTCAATTATTATTCTATTCTAAGTCCCTTTTAGGATAGGCAGAGAAAACCGAGCGCCACATGACTCTGTACTTACACACGTCACTTCTTCAACATTCATAGCCTTTTTCATGCACTTTCGCTGAGGAATCCATATTACTCTTTGAATTTCAACATGAAACGCGATCTTAATACAGTAAGTTAATCCTGACGAGGTAGCGACAAATTGTTTTGTTTACGTGAAATTGTTATCTCACCTTGCCGATGAATTTCCACGGCATTGATGGAAATGGAAACAACATTGTTGCGTAAGGCTCAAGATAAACATAATTAACTTGTCTCTCACCGCAGACATCTCCATCCATATATTACATACACATTTGGTGAGACGATGGGATGCCGAGTTCAATGACGTCGTCGTAATAGTGAAGTCTAGCCAATTCACATATCCTGACTTCGTTCGTAACTTAATCTACCCAGAGTATTCTTCTTAGCGTTATCTGGTTGCGTAATTCATTAGCTTTGGCGGGGTTCGCTGGCTAAGTCTAAGGATTTGACGAAGATACTGATTTTTACATGGAGCGAATGCCGTCAGACCTCCACAATCAAAAGGGAAATCCACATGAGTATTAGGTAAGGTCACACGACTTTCGAAATATAATTTCTTGGACGTGCGAATTTCCTCACGATGTTTTCCTTCACCGCCAAGCAAGTGATAATTACAAATATGTACAAATATCCGAAAACACAAATTTAGTGGTACAATGCCAGGATTCGAACCGGGGAACTGTTGGTCACTAGACCGATTCTTTATCCACTAGTCTATCACTGTTCCAATCCAATCCTGCTGTGGGTATGTTCCACTAAATTCGTGTTTTCTGATTCATGCTCTATCCACTAATCTACCCAGAGTATTAGCTCGTATTGCTGTAGTCGCCCAACCCACTTCATTAGGCATAGGAATTAGAAAATTTATTTAGGCGTTAGCGTCGTGTCAGTCACAACAATTGGACTACGTGTATTTATTTGTACTCATTACGGAGAAAACCATATCCAGTCGGTTACTTAGTTCCCGGTCTGGTCTCGGTTCGAATCCTGGTGTGGGCATCTCTTCTTCCTCTTAGCGTTATCCCGGTTTCTAATCCATTAGGATTGGCGTGGTCTGCTATCTAAGCCTAAGAATCGCTAATAAGATCGCTTTAATATTTTTATGTAAATCGTATAGAACTGTGAGCACCGAGGCACTACCAGTGCTGGCAGGTGTGTTACCAGTTGACTTAGAAATACAACGCCGCGCTTGTACTACACCTCTAAAAACATGTACCCTGGCTTTCAAAAACACCGCTGTCGTGACAAAATACTTCTAAGATTGTTTCAACCAATTGACGAGGTACTTGAAACTTTGCTATCTGAATGGCAACTTCTGCTAAAGGATACTACTTGTATCTGTTCTTTCAATCAGTGCGAGACAGATTAAGTAAAGAGTGGTTACGAGTCGATCATCCCGTTGCGCAATTTTAACTGGGCATGAATACTTTAGAGCTAAGCTCTTTTCGTTTAGACTTGTGTCATCGCCTTTATGTGAGTGTTCTACGACAAATCATGAATCGAGCAAACAGCACATCATGTTCTCTGGGAGTGCGATCTCTGGCATAGGGAGCGGGACGATATATTAAAGTCCTTGCATTTCACATCCAGGGTAGTATAACTATTCTGATTTGGTGGCAACAAGGGAGAATTACCATGCGTTTAAGCGGTTCTGCAATCTATATTATTGGAATCCCCAAGTCCCAATAGTATTAGATATCTGATAAACCGTGGTGCACGGCAGTTGAGCTTCATTGGACTCTTTCTTTGATCTCTTTGAGGTTTTTAATGCCTTATTTGTCATGTTGCTGTTACTCATTTTGACGAGAGGGGAAGTCAATTTCAAAACTTCCTACTCCTACTATTTTCTTCTGATTAAATTCGTTGTGAGCTCCAAGACAGCTGTAGTTTAACTCCCGGGACAGCAATGAACTTCATTGTTCATTGCCTTTTTTGTGGTCGCCGCTGTTAATTCTGACTACACAGGAGACACAGTGGTGGAAATGAGTGGTGGGCCTGTCCCGTACCTAAGCCTAACAATGTAGAGAAAATTGCCGTTGCCGTCAGACCTTCGCAATCCAGAGGGAAAACCAGATCATTCTTAGGAAATATAATTTCTTAGACGTGGGGGTTTCCTCAGTGCTCCACTTCACTCAACTCAATACTCCAACTTCAATGACATTCGTAATTTGTCGTCGTTTACAAACTAGGTAGGTACATGTCTGCTTTTGTTTTATCAACATGTATGGATTATTTTGTTTAATTTATGGAGAAACTACATAGGAGAACATAATATCGTGCACGTAACTTACTAAACTAATGTTAAATAGTTGTATACAATCCAAAAGTGGAAGGATGCTGGAGCCGAGGAAAACCAAGACTCACCTATCATGACCAAATTGGTTGAGGAATAGGAATCGGCGAGGTGCATGAAAAGAGCTATGAATGTCACAGAAGCGAGTGAAATATGTAAGGACCGCGTCTTATGGCGCTCGGTTCTCTCTGCCTACCCCGCGAGGGACCTGGCGTGAAGATATACATACATACATACAACTACACAGTTTTATAATAACTACACAGTTGCGGACTACAGTTGCTTATGGTGTGATAAAACACGTATGATGCACGTTGCCCATTGATTGTTTCTATGAGGAAGGAAAAGTTTGTCATAATCGCAACAAATGCTTGTAAAAAGGAACTAGACAAGATGACGTCGATGTTGTTAGGTACCTAATCGGATTTTACTAGCGTTAAGGAAGGAACGGTAATTTGCGACACAAATAAAATAGAATGTGAACGAGAAGTAGATTACAGTGTGTACTTTGCGTTGGTGCAGTATTTAGTGAAACTGGTAGTCGAAAGCAGTATTATGCAGCGGTTTGTAAATTTTCTTGATTGTACTCCTATGATAATTTATCATCATCTTCAATTCTGGCAAGCCGTTTTGCTTGAACATACGAGTAGCTTATCTGGACGGCCGTGTTTAGGGTACTGATTAATACGCCTTCCTATAAATGGAGGGTTAAATGCAAGTGAATGAGGTTACCAGTAAGCTCCTAAGGAGTTGTGTTCACAGCAGAGGTGGTGGATATTCGATATATTGTGCGTGTTCATAGGCTACGGTAACCATTTTACATCAGGTGGGCCGTATGCTTGTATACATCTAGATGTTGTATTAAAAATGGCAATTGTGTGTTTCTATAAAACTCGTTTCTTTTTTTTTTGACCAATTACACCGCGCCATCTAACCCCAAAGTAAGCGAAGCTTATGTTATGGCTACTAGACAGCTGATAAATATATATATTTTTGTAAATACATACTTATGATACATAGAAAATTCCCAGACCAAAACAAACAGACATGCTCATGCACACAAATGTTTGTCCTGTTTGGGAATCAAATCCACAAGCGTTTTGCGTCAAACTAGCGTTACCAACCATTGCGCCACCAAGTTCGTTGTTCTCCTGTAAATTACTAGATATATCAACTAAAGGACAGACGGATGGAGTGGCTTTTTGATGTTTATTTACTTAAAGACCACACATATATATATCACGCTGTAATGTAAACAAACGTATTATTTATCATTGTCTGCACTGTTTTTTTTTTATACTACGTTGGCAGGCATACAAGCATAGACCTACCTGATGTAAAGCGGTTACCGTAGCCTATAAACGCTTGGAATACTCGTACATCAATTATCACTCGCGCGATGCCACCGCTACTGCTAACACAGCTATTCCTTAGGAGCTTACTGGTGACCCCACTCACGCAGGCAAGACAACAATTCTCCAGAAGTTGTTATTTAACTACGGTTTTCTGTGAGGTGGAGGTTCTAGGCGGGCTGCTATGATGCGCCCTACCTCTCTTATTTTCTTTCATTCATATTATTTTACATTTCATTGGTGACATTAAAAAGAAAATTCGCTTCCTTCTGTATCTTCAGTACCTCTGAACCGATTACCATCAAACAATCCGTACCATACCGTTCACGTTGTACCGACCCAAAGTATTAGGGCTTAAAGTATGAAATTGCCGATTTGTACTGAAAAATTTAAACTCGTTTTATATTTATTTAATCATATATACCCTCATTATCTATACATTGCTGCCATTTAATCGGAAGTTTACTTATGCCTTTGCGATATAACTCTGGGGAATCTAGATTCGACGAAATACGGGAAGAAATTTTTTTACCACGTAGAAAATTGTCCAAATCACGAAAAAAATGGTAGTCAGTTCTGGCAGGAGCAAGGTCTGGCAGTACAGAGGATGACGTATGGTTTCTAATTGCAGTTACTGTAGAGTTACAACAGTTTCTCGTGCAGTGTGAGGTCTTGCGTTGTCATGGGGCAATAATGGTAAAGATCGATTCACGAGTCGGGGCTGTTTCACTGCCAGTTTCGCCATCATTGTTCGAAGTTCGGCACAGTAAACATCTGCTGTTATTGCTTGACCAGACCTGAGAAAGCTATAGTGAATAACGCCATGAAATATTGATATATTGGTAAGCTTTGCTTTAGGGCACTGTTGCCTGGGGTCAGCCATTGCATTTTTCGCTTACGTTTATCGTAAAGAATCCACTTTTCGTCACATGTCACAATTCGATCCAATATTCCTTCATTTCTGTACGGATTCAACGAGGCAACGCAAGTTCAACACTCGTTTCTTTCTGCAGACCAGTCAAATCATGAGGCACCCATTTTTCATAATTTTCTGTTATTGATTTGGTTCAAACGAGTCAATATTGTAGGTAACGTTAAACCATGCCGCTAATTCCTGGGTAGTTTGATTCGACTCGGCTTCTATCATCTCCTTCAATTCAGCGTTTCCATTACGAAAGCGTTTAAACAAAAAACGCACGGTGCGTTTATTAGCAGTCTCCTCGCTTCTGCCGCGTTAGTTCAGCGTTGGAACTCGTATTCAAAAATTATCGGATTTACGAAGTATCCATCTTTCCTGTCTAAGCTGAATAAAAAAAAAATGAAATTCGAAAATCAAATGTTGCACATTTTTTAAAAGAAAACCCTCATAGGTATCATGGGAAAAAAGTTTCACTCGAAAATCTCACACCATGAACGTTTAAATGTCAATTCAAAGTATCTATAAAACGGCAATCTCATGCTCTCTAATATTTTAGAAAATCGGTTTGACATGCCGCGTAGGTATTGTATAAGAAACATTGTTTGTATGATGTGTGTGTTTTTATACACCGTCGGGAGGCATACAAGCACTTACAAACATACAGCTCAATAAAGGAAATGAACGTCTTAAGTGTAACAGACGCGTGCGATGCCGCAGTGATACAAATGAGCAACATCTCAATGTAATGTTTACTCGGAGCAGGTATACAGGTACACGATAGAAAGAGAGCACGATGGCGTCGGTGCGCGTGTCATTCTAACCAAACACGCAGGTTAAGCGACGTCCACCGCAGCCTGTCTATGGATAGGTTTATCTATCTCGAGTTTCTCCGTGCTCGGAGCGCACGTTAAGCCGTCGGCCCCGGCTGTTGTCGATAGATGACAGTCGTTAAGCTAAGTCAGTCAATCCGCATTTGAGCAGCGTGGTGGAGTATGCTCTAAACCCCTTCGGTTAAAGGGAGGCCCGTATCCCTGCAGTGGGATGAATATAGGTTGATGTGGTGGATATCACAATATAAATATCGTTTAGTATCACCGACTGCAATCTTTGTCGCAATCATATCAATTCGTATTATATTACGTAGGTAGCTGTGATATAAGTGTCTAAGAACCAGTTTCCACTAGATTAGATTAGATTAGCGTTATTGAGTTAGCTGTCTTTATTATGTTACTCTATTAATAGAAAATTGTAAAGGTATAAAAATAGACTGGTTCTGTGATGTCAAACATTGTAAAATTATAAATACGTCTTGTGGTTTAGCTTGATGTTGGAATTTAACATTATTTCACGAAAGAGAGTAGCTCTATTTGTATTGTGTCTTTTAAAAGAAGTAAATATCTTCACTGTTACTTCTCGATATTTTTATAACATTATAAACACAACGTTCGTAATGATGACGTAAGAAAGAGAGTTGGTCTGAAAGAGAGTGTTGGTGTTAAGATAAGAAGAGGCATGCTCCGTTGTTTCGGAAATATAGAAAGAATGCAGGATGAACGAATGACGAAACAGATATACAATGCAAAAGTGGAAGGATGTAGGAGCCGAGGAAGACCAAGACTAACCTACCATGCCCAAATTGGTCGTGTTTTATCAGGTGATGTCAAGAGTCCTAGAAACCAGCGTGCATGAAAAGAGTTATGTTAAAGAAGCGAGTGACCAGGTTGATGAGTGTGGAAGAAGCGAGAGCGGTATGTTTAGATCGGTATACCTGGCGTTCTATAGTCTCTGCCTACCCCAATGGGACACGGGCGTGATGATATGTATGTATGTATGAAAATTTAGAGTACCTAGTCATCGCATGCTGTCGTTACAAGTAGTATAGTAACCACATCACAATTTACTTGTCATTAAAATTCTACTGCAATATTTCGATGATGTCATAATAACATTTACATATGAGCCAATTAAACAATGTACATTTAAATTAAAAGGATACGTTTCTCTAATTTGTCGTGGTTGTATATTGTACAATTTGTTTGTTTGTATAACTTTACTGCATTATCCATAATTATAAAGTATAAAACTTACATGATTTGCAAAGGCGGACTTATTCCTTCAAGGAATCTCTTCCAGTCGTCAACCATTTAAAATGATAATTATCACGGCTAAGCTGACTTTACAAGGTCAACGAGTAATAGTCGACGAACTTATAAAATGTATTTTCTTTTATGAAAACGTACAAATGTCATAGAATATTGACATTGAACCTATCTGCAGTGAGCGTTTTGCTTCCTAGCTAGTCGTAGATTTTATTTATCATATATATAGATATATTATTATAGTAATATTTAATTATTTAAATAGGTATGGTTATAAGTAGTAGTAGTAGTTTGGTTTTGAATATTAAAAAATCCAATAGCCTCGATTTCCTATTATTTTAGACAACTATCATTTTTTTTCGCAAGCAAGCAAAGCTAAGCAACAGTGATAATAACTCACATTGCAACAAGCATAGTAATAATAACTCGCATTGGATTTGCTGATGTAGTGATCAGGTCGGAATTTCTGGAGGATCTGGGCCAAAGCTCGAAACTCTCAACAACTCGACCCTAAAGGATGGCTCATAATATGACATGGACAAAATGTAGATTACGTCAAATGGGTAGAACATGTAGTTCTAACCACTTCAGTTAGTTGGGTGTTCCGTTTTTGAAGTTGTCGAAGAGATGTTTACCGGGAACAAACAGTTCAGCAAATCTCGTAAATAAATTTCTGTCATTTTTTCTCTACATATACATTATTTTTTTCTCTACCTATATATTCATTTTTTCTCTGATCGAATGTTCAGATATATGACAGTATTTAACAATACTAACATGTTAGAATGGCAACACTTTTACTTTTCGTGTACGAGAACCCTATGGAAAATAAGTAGTTTTATTTTTGAATTCAGTTTTGACTTCATTAAATATATCTGCGTTTTTGTATGTCATTTGACACAAGTCTTGTCTATACACTGAATGGTTAGATAGCAATATCAAGTAATCAGGGTTTCCAGTTTATCATCATCAGGCACGGAATACGAATGAGACTGAAAATTACAAAAAAAATTGCCCCCGCAGGGGTGCAATGCCAGATTAAGTATTTTTATTAACTTTCCATTTCAGGGGAAGCTATTGTAATAAAAATTTTGATGCGCACGCACACTTCATGTTTAACCTGAGTTTTTCTGTACCTTTTTGGAGAAAACGGATGGGTGAGTGTGTGATTGTGTGTGTGTGCACGATCATGTTTGTGTTTGCGTAGGTGCGTATACATGTATGCCCATGTACGTGAATGGCAAACAAAAGTTTGCGCTTAATTTTCTCCTGAATTGCCGAATCAATTCAAGATTTTTTTTACGTGCAAATTAATGACTAATTTACTGGGTTGGGTTAATACAGACGAATTTAAAGGGTTTTATATCTCATATTTTATATGTATGTATGTATGTATATCTTCACGCCAGGCCCCTTGCGGGGTAGGCAGAGAGAACCGAGCGCCATAAGACGCGGTCCTTACACACTTCACTCGCTTTGTTCACATTCATAGCTCTTTTCATGCACGCTCGCCGGTTCCTAAGGCTCCTGACATCACCTTCTAATAAAACACATATATTTTAACTCATAAAAGTCTTCTCGTCTCATATATCGAAAAGCTAATCATGGCTAGGTAGCGTCAACATACTCGTATTTATCAATATTCATCTTTGTTTCAGATATTGTACGAACGTAATAGTCCCGAATCGGGCGCTAGCGTTCGTCCTAACGAAATGCCCGCTGCCCGAGACGTCAGTTTTGCAATGCAGGGAGTACCACGAGGTCACCGGTAATATAATCTGTCCGAATGTGGTCAGAGGCATCGATCATTTGAGAGATCCACGTTTGAATAAGGTGAGCTTTTTTTTTTAATGTCAGGGGGAATGGCAACATGCAGCCCGTAGCGTATGAACGCTTGGAATACATTATGCAACGGTCGCGCTATGCCACCTCTGCTGCTAACACAGCTCATCCTGACTAGTACACTGGTGACCTCACTCACACGCAGGAACAGAACAACCCTCCGGGAAGTTGTTATCTGGCTGCGGTTTTCTGAGAGGTGGACGTACTTCCCCAGACAGACTGCTTTAATGCGCCCTAACTCTCTTAAAACACCTATACCAAAACAAACAGACATGTTCATGCACTCAAATCTTTGTCCTGTATGGGAATCGAACTCACGAGCGTTGCTGTCAAAGTCGCGTTAATAATCGCTGCGCCACCGAGCTCGTCAAATTTACTGATACTACTAACTGCTACTATAACTTAACAAATCCCTTGCGTAGTAGGCAGAGAGAACCGAGCGCCACATGACTTGGTTCTTACACATCTCACTCGCTTCTTTAACATTCATAGTAATTTACTCATAACACCCAATAAAACCTGGCCACGGCGTCAAAATGCTTCTGTTATTTTTGGACGGCACCAAGCGTTAAAGCTCGTAGATTCGATAAATTTATGTGATAAAAATGAACTATTAATCTTAAAAATAGATTATAATAATCACACACTCACATGCTCAGGGTTTCGCTGCGTGATAGAAACAGAAATGAGGATATCCGCAGTACAACTAAATATATAACACCACTAGCTATCCGCCCTACTTCGCACGGGTGATAAGATCGCTATCAAACTTCACTGGATCACCTGCTGGGCTAACCTGAAGATGCACTGAAAATTTCATCAAAATCTGCCCAGCCGTTTTTGAGTCCATAGAGGACATACAGACAAACATTCATTTTTGTATATATATATATATATAGGATGGATAAACTGAAGTGGCGGTGGGCCGTCCACATTTCTCGTAGAATCGATAACCGATGGTCAAGAAAGGTTCTTGAATGGCACTCTCGTACTGATACACGTAGTGTGGGACGACCTCCCACTAGATGAAACGACGTCGATGGACGGACGTGGCTCAGGGTCGAGGCAAGTAGCTGGAGATATCCAGGAGCGCGGGGGATTATGTCCTATGTCCAGTAGTAGACTAATACGGACTGAAATGATGGATGATAATGATGAATCATACACTTACAAGTGGTCGAACAGTGTATACCAGTGGCCAAAGAACCTGCCTTTTTTATACAACATCGGGAGGCACACAATTATACGGCCTACCTGATATAAAGCGGTTACCGTAGCCTATGAACGCTCGTAATACATTAAGTATCAATCGCGCGATACCACTTCTGCTCTAACATTCACACGCAGGAACACAACAACCCTCGAGAGAGTTGTTATTTTGCTGCGATTTTCTGTGAGGTGGAGGACTTCCCCACACTGGCTGCTTTGATGTGCCCTACCTCTTCTAGAAAAGGATTTCGAATTTATGTACACATATTAGTAATTATAGCTTGTTCGGCCATGAAGGAAAACATCGTGCTAAGACCTGCACGTCCAAGAAATTCTATTTCAAAAGACATGTAACCTTGGAAAGGTCTAGGTTATCAAAATTAGTATTTTCGCCAAATCCACAGGCTTAGGTAACACGCCAATTCTAATAGATTAGAAAACTGGACTACGATAGAAGATGACTAACAATAACAGCAAATTAAAAGATAAATATATTATCTTTACGTTTCGTAAATATGTAATACTTTGTCACTTTACTATGTTTCACATGTACGATTTAGCCATACATATTAGATGAGATAAGGTAGAAATATGGTGGTAACAACACTATATGAAATGGATTGTGCAGACAGGTAAACGAGCGTTCATTTAAATCACCATTGAAGCGTTTTCTTTGTCATGCAACACAGTAATAACTCCGTAATGAGCTGGCGACCTTGTAAACCAATCGGACTTTCGAAGGAAAAATCACAATTCTTTACGTGGGTAATGGTCAGGCGTACCGTATTTCGATGGTTAATAATTATACATTGAGCTTGTTACTTAAATCTGGGAGCACAATTGTCTTGTTTCACTGAAATATAAAAAAAATCGGCCAAGTGCGAGTGGGACTCGCGCACGAAGGGTTCCGTAACATTATCTATAAAAAATGCAAAAAAATCACGTTTGTTGTATGGGAGCCCCCTTAAATATATATTTTATTATATTTTTTAGTATTTGTTGTTATAGCGGCAATAGAAGTACATCATCTGTGAAAATTTCAACTGTCTAACTATCACGGTTCATGAGATACAGCCTGGTGACAGACGGACGGACAGCGGAGCCTCAGTAATAGGGTTCCGTTTTACCCTTTGGATACGGAACCCTATTAACGAAAATAGAAAGAGAGAGATAGATTATCATTCTGGCTTTATGTCGAAGTCCTTTACGTTACAAACTACACGTCTCTGGAATACGCTGCCTTATTCTCTTAAAAGTATCTCCAACAAATTCGGTTTCAAGAAGAAAATTCATGCCTTCTTACAGGACAATTTGCCAAAACCATGATCCATCAATTATCGTCAGATTGATATTATGTTTATGTATGTGTAAGTATGTATACTATCGTATGTATTATACAGTTATTATGTATGTAATGTTTATGTATATTTACTATGTGTAGTAATTTTAATTAAGAATATCTAAATAATTTACAAATACAAATGATTTATTGGTATTTACAAGTTCTTTATCAAATAAATGTGGGCTTTATCCAATTAAGTTTATAAAAACCTGTACTAGCCGCTCCTCTCAAGTCTTAACTGTGACATGTTTATAAACAATACTAATTTGGTACAAAAAAATATAAACAAAAGAGAGAAAAAAAAAACACAAAGAAATGAAAAACAATCAATATCCAAGTAAGGTACATACATCTACTGTGGTATTTATGATAAATATATTAAATCACTCTCGTTTATTAACTCAACTCTGTAACAAGTTTTCCGTTGAAAAATAGTCCAATTGTTTTAACCAAGCAGTTAATGCTCTCTTACACTCTATGAAAGACATATTATAGACTAGCTTCTGCCCGCGGCTCCGCCCGCGTGGAGTCAAATAACGTAGTCTATGTGTTAATCCAGATCACAATCTACCTACATGCCAAATTTCATTCAAATCCGTTCAGCCGTTTAAGCGTGAAAGAGCAACAAACATCCATCCATATATACAAACTTTCGCATTTATAATATTAGTAGGATGTTTAATATTCTATTTATTTTATTGTATAGTGTTATTGATTTTGTATTAAACTGGTTGCTTGCAAAACTTGTTTTTAGTGGTTTATTGCGTATGACATTATAGGGATCTCGCTTTAGATTAATATTTGCATCTGAAATAGTAATTTTGCGAATTTTTAAGATACATAAGAAAATATAGAGTTGCTTGATGGTCATAACATTGCATTCCTCATATACCTTAACAGTACGTAATTTTTTTCATTAATATTACTTTCAGAAGTGATCTTTGAGCGCGTTCAAGTAGAATAAGTTAGAATAATTTGCTTTCTTACTTTGTGTACCGATTTCCTGTATATGTTCTCTTCCATAAGGTTGTCTGGTAGAAAATGCTATTAGCATTAAATACGCCTTTATACCCTATATGTATATGTGGTAAATTAAGTTTAAATAAATAATTAAATAGAAGAAAGGCTTTTGAGCAGGCTGGTGGCGGAGTGGCTACTTGTACACCAACGCTCGGGAGTACGATTCCCACACACGACACACATTTGTGCGTGTGAAACGTGCCTATTTCCTGGTCTTGGAGCGTTTTTAAGATAGGTAGAGAGCGTCAAAGCCCGACTGGGGAACTACCTCCACCTCACAGAAAACAGTCAAATAAGTCCTTGAAGGGTTCTTGTGTTTTTGTGAGTGAGTGACATTACCAGTTAGCTCCTAAGGCGTTAGTGTTAGCAGCAGCAGTGGTGGGGTGGTTAACTAGGTACTTTATATTACGTGGGCCGTATGCTTGTATGCTTCCCGACGTTGTAGACGTTGTAGTCTCGGCACTGAGATGCACAAGAAAGACGAACTTGGTGGCTCAGTCGTGAATGACGCGACTTTGACGCCGACGCTCGTGTGTTCGATTCCCACACAAGGCAAACATTTGTGTGCATGAACATGTCTGTTTGTCTTGGTCTGGATGTTTTAAGAGAGGTAGGGCGCATCAAAGCAGCCCGTCTGGGGAAATACCTCCTCCTCATTGAAGACCGCATCCAAATAACAACTCCGTAGAGGGTTGTGTTCCTGCGTGTGAGTGAGGTCACCAGTAAGCTCCTAAGGAGTTGCTGTGTTAGCAGCCGAGGGGGATCGCGCGAGTGATACTTAATGTATTACAAGCGTTAATAGGCTACGGTAACCGTTTTACATCAGGTGGGCCGTATCCTTGTCTTCCTTCCGACGTTATGTAAAAACAAAAGAGATGAGCGATGAGAATTTTTTTGTACAACATCAGGAGGCATGAACAGGTTTAACGGTTCCAAGTTTACGCACGATATTGAGCCCTAAATCTAATGAGAAATTTTGCTACCCTTTGTGTGTTTTATCGATTGTGTAGTAAGCTTGTGTTCGATATGATACCTACAGCTTTCTATAATGACACATAGCTCGCAATAGGTATGGTGTTAATTCTCACTCATTGAAATCAAAATCATCGCTATCGGTCCTATAGAGGCTTATTTTTTGCGAACACATAAATTATAATGTAATCCGTGCTGAGGTATTCCCAAATGACTAAAGCGTGGGATACTTCATATAACAAAACTGGTCCCGTACCAACCAGTTGAAATTTATTTCTTTTTTCCTGTTCAGAAACTAAGCATTCATTTATCTTAAATCGGTTGGAAAGTTGCTTTTTTCTCGCTAGGGAAGAAAGTGCTTTTTAACGTATCGATCTAGTGGCAGAATATGGAACTAATATATTTATTGTAATATCCGAATATTTTTCGTCAATATTAATATAATCATATGCATTATTTAGTTTGTTTTAATAATGTATTGTTTTTATGTATTGATTGAGCAATAATCTCCTTCAGAATAGCAGATAAATTGATTATTAGTTTGACTTATTTCAAATATATATATATATATAGGATTTGTTTCCTGTCTATATTTTCGCATTTTCTCTGGAGCTGGGCATGCTATTTCAGTCCCGCCTGTTGTGCTCAGTCGTTAAGCTAAGTCAGTGGTCTTCTGACCGTTTGAAAACATTGTTTTCTGTCAATTCGCAGTATGCTCTACCTCTCTTAGTAAATTAACTCACTGGGTCTGGGGCTAAAGTAGAACGCGCAGCTTTTTTGGGTAGTTCACGGATAACATCGCGTCACTTAACGGCTTGCTGGTTAAAATACCCTACCCATTGGCCATGAGGCGAATCACTGAGATATTTAGGCGCTCAAATACTACGCTTTGGTCGTCATGTGGATTATTGGTCTGTAGGTATGGGTATGGGTAGGTGTTAGTTTTAAATCACTTTTTCAAAATATACATCTAAAAACTTTATACCGTTAAAAAAAAAAACGGGTTGCACTCCGGGAGTGCCGGCAGAAGTGAAAACTTGAACATTAACGTTGTGCATTTTTGAATATTTTGGAATGGTTAGGGAATAATTTCGCACGAATTGCTTTATTTATCAGTATAAAAGTACTATCATGTATGTGGTTAAATACAATATTCATTTATTGCGCTATCGTACACAAACATGACAATTTATATTACATTAAAAATTTAACACTTCAGAACTATTACAATTATTTTACATTAAAATGTTTATCTCTCAGAAAAATCAACTTTCATCCATAATTTCAACAACTCACCATCATCATTACCAGCATCATTATCGCCAATCTCTAACACTCAAACGCACACTCGCTTAAACCAAACAGCGATGTTGATAAACTACGTTGAACGAAACCCGTAAACGCCAACAATTTCATGGCGCTTACAACATTTTGGTCGCGAGAAAACAATGCCCTATGAACGATCTAGCGCTTCATGTTTTAATTGTTTAATTAGAGGTAACTAATGTTTTAGCGCTGCAGCGAACTAAGTTCTAATTCTCACCAAAATCTTACGCTCAGGGTCACGTGTCCTGACGGCCTAACGGCCTGACGCGAGTTTAGCATTTTTTGCTCATCTCAAAAAGTGCACAACGCCGTTAAAGAAGATTTCACTTCAAAAAAAGATGCAAAAAACCTGTGAATTTGTTTCCATATTTTTTCTCTAGATTATTGCCATGTGTAATGTCCATATGACTAAGTAAACCTGGCAGCCACGCTCAGTCCATCCTACTGAAGTAAAGAAATTTGACCTTGTAATTTCTCGTTACCGTCCCCACTCTATCTAATGAGTTGTCCACGTTTTGATATCGTAGATCGGAGGCGTCACTTTTAAAGCTTATTATTTATATATATGACCAATACTAATAATAAGCTTGTAACATGTAATACGCAATATACGAGCGAATCGAATTCAAAACTTAACATAATAAGTACATATAAAAGCAGTGTTTACATCAGTAACATTTTGAAAAAAGACATTACGTACAAATGTATCATTTTTGGCATAAGGCATACTAATCATGTTTTTTATTTCGCTTCACAAAAAATTGGACCATACACTTTACCCCTGTATTTATTTCATTTATTACAATATCCTATATAAAGTAAAACAGATTGTTTTTAAGAAAATGTAAATTAGTTTATGGCAAAAAAATTTTTTGGACTTTTGAACTTCTTCCTATAATTATCCCGTTTCCTTGCGGATTAAGCATCTTCTACGTAAACCTAATGATTTGGCGAAGATACTGACTTTTACATAGAGTGACTGTCGTCAGACCCTTAGTGACCCAGAAGGAAAATAAGATCTTTCTAGGTTAGGTCACACGCCTTTAGAAATTTAATTTTTAGGACATGTGGGTTTCCTCACTATGTTTTCCTTCACTGCTAAGCAAGTGATAATTACAGATATAAATCGGAAAACATGATTTTAGCGGCACATGCCCATGGTCGATGTTTTATCCACTGGGCTAGCACTGCTCTTGAGATTTGACCATTCGTAATAAAATATTAATTTCCATTAGACAGTCATATTATTGTTTTATAATTTGTTTTGGCTAGGACTCATAATGATGTTTTTTCTAGGGTCTGGCATTTACACTTGAAGAACGACAAACTCTCGGCATCCACGGCCTCTTGGCTGCCAAGTTCAAAACGCAAGAGGAACAGTTGGATATCTGTCGGATATCCATCGATAGATACGAGGACAATCTGAACAAATACCTCTATCTCGTCGAGTTACAGGTGACTAAACACGATAAAGGTACCATTGTTTTTATGTATCTGATTTATTGATATATTTTATTGGTTTGAAGATTGGTTGGTATATTAGGAAACATTAAATGGGATATAACGCGTAGAAATACATTTTAAATACGTTACAACTGACAGGTTTAGTTCTAATCGATTTACTTCCTGTGATATTGTTTTGCTACAGTTGATTACAATTTTATTTGCTTCAATTAAGGACGGTTATCCATCACGCAAAAGTACTTTACGATCCAGGTTTGTTCCGACAGGCTGCGGACTATTACAGTTAAAGAGCACGTAGAGTTGGATACGTTGACTAGTACAATTTTTATGTCGAACTTCATAGAAATTGTAATTAGAAATTAAGTGTCAAACTCATGTAAAAATAGTCTGGTGATGATTATCCGGTTTTTCGTAATAATATTTCTGACTTCAGGTGATACAAAGCGCGTATGTACTTTGTGTATGTAATTATAGATAAACAGAATATTACATCTCTAGAACAACTGTAATCATCTCCTTACACTCAATCGTCGTCGGCCAATTCCGGGCAATTTATCTATGCTATTTCAACACCGGTACAACTGCAGCGATTTAGCCGTAAATGATTTAATTTTATCTACAATGAGGCGATTTATTTAATTTTATCTACATCGATATACTCGTAGTATCTATCGATACCATTGTCGGCGGATATGGTAGTATGGTACCGTAAATGTGTTTATAACTTACAATAAGATTGATATAGTCACCATTAATGTTACAAATTTTAATGTAACTTTAGGATCGTTTCAATAATGTAATGTTATAAATGTAAACTGTAACTGACAATGGCACAAGACGCAAACTGTAACAAAATCTCTCGGAGTTTCCTTCGGTGGAATAATAGTTGCCCGCCGTATTATTCGTAAATATTTTTATTCGTTTGCCGACTCGTCCCTCGCCGTATATTAGACCGCTGCCTAAATATTGATTTTTATATTAATTTTATCAAGGTCTACTATGTATCTATGGATTGGAATAAATTCAAGAGGGGTAACCGCCAATAACGCGCTTTGTTGTAACAAGACATTACTTGTCAGATCACATGTAATTGTTTGCTAATGGATCGTCCATCAAGCTATTATGCCCTTTAGGGTAATTTTAGGATAATGCAAAGCTATGGTAATGGTAGCTAAGTTTATTAACTTTGTTTTTCTTTTTAAATTAATTGCATGTGGTAAATAAGCTTGTTATAAAATAGTCGCTAATCGTTTGGAAATATGCAAATTGTAGTTCGTGTGTTGTCACACCTGCTGCTACTGTAGTACCTATCTGGAGTTGTGTGATAACCTCGGTAACTTATAGGATTGTTATTGGGTCGAATGCGAAACATATTCCACGGTAAAGCTTTTGATAATATATTTGTGAACTCTACCGCGTTTTTACCAATGTCCCGTCACAGTCAGAACCAAAGTCAGATTGACTTTGGTTCTCAACATAATGGTAAACTACTAACACCACCTGTTCTGTTGATACTGTTGATTGTTGACGCTTTTTTTTTTAAATTTTGAAGACATCCTTGTTGAGCAGTCAGAACCCGTTATATACGTTTTCCCATACATTTCGCGGTCGTATTCGACCACCCGGGTTTCGAAGGGTTAATGAACACACTTGGACAGATTCCACTTCACAATATGACTGGGTTTTGTTATATATTTTAACATTTATTGTTACTTATTTTAACATTTTTGATATTTTGTTTGTGACAAATACCTTGCCGTAAAGGAGAAACTGGTCGGTAAAAATAAAAATAAATAACAAATAATATTGTGAAGTGGAATATGTACAAGTATTTTCATTAACAAGAACACCGCTTATATTTATTTATTCATTTAAACTTCACAGAAATGTACATACATGATAAACATTGACTTTAACTGTATAATGTATGCATTAGCTAACAACCAAACATGGGATGTGATGGTATAAGAAATAGTTAATTTTATATGAATAGTAGAAATATTTAATGTAATTATTATGATTATTTTAGAAAATATTGATATATATGACTATGCTATATGAGTTCCTGATAATTTACAGCTATTCTGAATTATTACAGGATAGAAATGAGAAGTTGTTCTTCAGGCTCCTATCTGAGAATATTGAAAAATATCTGCCAATTGTGTACACCCCTACTGTAGGACTGGCCTGCCAGAGATTCGGGCTTATCTACAGAAGGCCCCGAGGCCTTTTCATCACTATCAACGATAAGGGTCATATATTTAACATTCTGAAGAATTGGTAAGTTGAACAGCTGTTCAAATTTATGTATAGTCAAGTAAGTGCTTTATCAGTTTTGA
Organism: Pyralis farinalis; assembly: GCA_947507595.1. Taxonomy (NCBI): domain Eukaryota; kingdom Metazoa; phylum Arthropoda; class Insecta; order Lepidoptera; family Pyralidae; genus Pyralis; species Pyralis farinalis. The sequence goes on from OX382270.1 coordinate 23,110,276, forward strand.
TTACAACTATAATCTAGAATTTTAAGCTTCAGTTAAGATTCGAACTTCTGACGCGTCATACATTTCATGCACTAGTCTCTTTGATAGGAAATGTGTAGAGTTTTTGTATACAACTTCTGGAGACTTACAAGCATACCGTCCACCTGATTTGAAGTGGTTACTGTAGCTCACGAGTTCTTGCAATGCTGGAAGTATCGTTCGCGCGTTGCCACCCTTGCTGCTAACACAGTAAGTCCTTGGAGCTTAATGGCAATCTCACTCGCAGGAACACAAGAACCCTCCAAGGAGTTGTTTCTTGGAGTCGCTCCAAGTGGTTGCGATTTTCTGTGAGGTAGAGGTACTGTCGATCTTTCGGCTTTCGTCAGTGGATGCACCCTACTGCTATTAAAACACCTATACCAATTACAACAGACATGTACAGCTAAGTGCAGCTCAAGCTTTGCACTTTGACATTTGTACCGTTCTTATTCCGTTCCGTACATGCATACAAATATGTCTACCCTGTATGGAAATCGAACCCACGTGCCTTAGTGTTATAGTAGCCAGTGCTAACCACTACGCCACCGAGCTTCCACACCATCACCACTACCACCACCATCTTAGAATAATAACATCGATAATGATTAACATTTCTAACATCTGCAACTAAGGAATTTTAAAATAGTTTACTATCCAAGACTCTTTAGTTAGCGTATACTACCTATATAGGTATCTATTTTTGTCGATGACATAGATGTGCGCGGTACATTAGTTTCTGATGAAAGTGATAAAAAACGACCAATAAAATTGAGTCGCCGTGGGTAACTATTGGACTTCCTCAGCTGCTACATCTTTTCACTTTTGCTTTGTATGTCTTAACATCTTTTATTTAGACGATTTAAGTAACAATCATAATTATGTATTTAACAAGAATCGTCCACTAAATCTGTAATAATGTAACTTAATGGCTTATATTTACGGACTTTAACAGAAAAACTGAATTGTGTAATTTCATTGATTTTAATATGTGCTCACGCATAAAGAGGGAAAAATTAAATTATTTACATATATATTTGCGGCGTAGGTAACACTTGTAGACACAGATGTCGCTGTTAAAATAAGAAGAGGCATGCTCCGTTGATTCGTTCATGTGGGAAGAATGCAGGAAGAAATAATTACGAAACAACTGATGTACAACGCGAAAGTAGTAGGTTGTAGGAGTCGAGGAAGATACTTATCTACCATAACCAAATTGATCGTGTTTTATCAGAAGGTGATGTCAGAAGCCCTAGAAACTGGCGAGCGAGTTTTAATAGTAAAGAAGCGAGTGAGGTGTTTACAGATGCCACCATGTGCCGCTCGGATCTCTCCGCCTACTCCGCAAGGGATTTGGCGTGAAGTTATAGATAGGTATATTTTCGAATGTAATACTATTCTTGTTCTTGGGGCAGGCTCGGTGGTCGAGTGTTTAGCAATGGCTGCTTTAACACAAAGCGTTAAGAGTTCAAAGGCTTTATTTCGATTCCCGCACAACACAGGAATTCGCGTGCGCGAACATGTGTTTTTGTCTTGATGTTTTCTATGTATCATAAATAAATACATTTTAGGCATATTTTGCAATATAAATTACAATGCAGTATCATCATTTATTTTTATTGGAAATACCCTACTGTTAGGGTATTAGTGTAGGAATAAAGCAAAGGCGGTTTCTAGATAATAAACAAAGGATTTCATGTTTTATCATTCACCGCAAACGGAATTGAGCGCGGGTACTATTGTGCATAAAACAAACGAATTCGCGTGAATTGAGTCACCCATTATGTGTTCGTAGGTAGCATGAATTCCATAAACAACTCAATGATTGTGTAACGCTGCGCATCCCACTTAAATATAATTTACGTTTACGTTACATATATTAGCCGCCCCATGAAGGAAATAACATGTGGAGAACCGATGACACCTATCTTGCATAGTAATTCAAATAACCGCTACGGGTCGGGGTGGTTGAGTAGAACGCGCAGTTCTTATCGACTAGTTCGCGGTTCGACATTGCGGCACTTATTGGCTTAGTGGTTAAAATATCCTCAGATTGATCTGCTGTAGGCCGATTCTACTAAAAAACTGCAACTGCACTGCAGCGCGGCGTGTGTCAAAATCAGCACATTTTTGACGTTTCGTTAAACGTCGTCGCTCTCGGATCGCTTAACGAAAATGTACGCATTTTGACACACGCCGCGCTGCAGTGCAGTTGCAGTTTTTTAGTAGAATCGGCTTACAGTAGCATCGAATCACTGAGATATTTAGGCGCTAAAACATATTTGTGAGCGCGGGGTGCCTTCGTAGACAGTCAAGTAGGTTATTGGCTTATGAGCCACTCATAAATAGCCATACAAATTTGAATGCTCCGTCAAGAGTAACGATGACGAGCTCGTCGATGAACTGGTTAACAATAGCTCCTTTAACACTACAGCTTCGATTCCCACACATGGCTAACATTTGTGTGCATAAACATGTCTATTTGCCTTGGTTGGGTATTTTCAAGAGAGGTACGGTGCATCAAAGGTTAGTACTTCCACGTCACTATACCTAACACTAAATCACAACTCCCTGGAGGGTTGTTTTGTCCATGTGAGTGTGTGAGATACCAGTAAACTCCTAAGGAGGATTTTTTTTAATTTATTCAAAACATATTAAGGGCAAGACTTACCTACCATGACCAAATTGGTCGTGATCTATCAGAAGGTGATGTCAGGACCGGAAACCGGCGAGCGTGCATGAGAAGAGCAATGAATGTTAAAGAAGCGAGTGAGATATGTAAGGATCGAGTCATGTGGCGCTCGGTTCTTTCTGCCTACCCCGCAAGGGATTTGGCGTGAAGTTATAGATAGATAGATATTAAGAACACAAATTTTACTTACAATACACATCCTTCGGAAGAAGCCATCTATGTGGCTTATTTACGGAGAGGCGAGTTCACTTTATGTAACTTACCGTTTAAGTTCGCTTTATGTAACTATTACCGCCTACAAATGAGTTGCAGATACAGGAGAGTATTTTTAGAATTTTTAGAATTAGTATTTACAGAATAGGACACTGCATATTGTTTCCTTTTAAGATAAAAAATGTTTCTTTTATACAATTTTGGTTTTACGCGGATTATGCTATATTTTATTTAGAATTTCGTTAGGTAGGCTATTGAGTATATCGGGGAGTAAGTACTCCCATTTACGTTTACCATAAACATTAGTATAATGTAGTAAGGTGTATGTACTTAATTGACTTAAGTTCTGCCTTATTTGTTTTGAGATCTTTTCTTCAAGTGTAGCAGTATTCACAAACGACGGCCTTTCTAAACATATTGATAGATTTCACTCAAATTATATGGACATTTTGAGTGAATGTGGTATTTCGAGGCAATGTGAATACGCCTACTGAAATCTGAAACAATTCTTAACTATACAAAGTGTCGAGAGTGGCCAATTTTTTAAATAGATTGCCAATATATTTTTGTCGGATAGTTTTTTAATTATATTATATCGAAAATATATGCGACATTTAATTTAAACAAAAAATAGAAAGCGTTACTTTTTGATCCCTTCTAATTTTGTACACATTACCTTTAACAAAATAAATTAACCTACTTTCAAAAATAATTTCACATTGTATAATACCTAATACTTTCTATCATAAATGCATGTGACAGATTGATAGACATATATGCGAGTGATCCCTTAACAGTTCCATTGTTACTCGTAGTTTCATATAGGGCAACTTAAAATAATGTACAGGCAGAATCACATCAAGTGTAGAATTATTAGGGTTCCATATCAACAGCAATGAAGGGTACCAACGGAACCCTATTACTAAGCCTCTTGTCTGTCCGTTGGTGTCACAGGGCTCTATATTTTGAATCGTAATAGCATACTTGAAATTTGCTACTATTGCATGTTTAACAATAAAAGGTGTTCCCGAACAAGAAACGCGTTTTTGCGTGTGGGAGCCAAATTCGCATTGGTCGGTTACGTTAAACAAATTTATGATTGTGAATGTATTAGCTATTTGACGTGTGTATATTTTAGGCCTGAACCTGATGTACGAGCTATTGTGGTTACTGATGGCGAAAGGATCCTGGGTTTGGGCGACCTTGGCGCTTACGGCATGGGCATCCCAGTGGGCAAGTTGTCACTGTACACCGCGCTGGCGGGCATCAAGCCTCATCAATGTCTACCCATCACACTCGATGTCGGCACTAATAATCAGGTATGTACAATACATGTGCACAAATAAAAAAAATACAATCTATACTAATATATAAAGGAAAAATTGTATGTACATGTATGTATGTATATCTTCACGCCAGGTCCCTTGCGGGGTAGGCAGAGAGAACCGAGGGCCATAAGACGCGGTCCTTACATACTTCACTCGCTTCTCTAACATTCATAGCTTTTTTCATGCTTGCTCGCCAGTTCCTGGGTCTCTGGGGAATTGACTTTCGCCGAAGCCCAGCGGTGTGTAAGATACACTAGAAGATCACCAGTCGAGCGACCGTGACGAATGGTCGCTGATCAAGTCGTGATCCTCTAGGTATGCCAGGAGTCGTGTGTTTATCACACGCTCATCTTGGAGAGAAGGGAGGTTATACCATTAGGCCTGTATTTCGATCGGTCTGATTTATCACCCTTTTTGGGCACCGGGTGCACATTGGCAGTCTTCCATGAAGACGGAACTTGCCCAATTGAGCAGGAAAGCACGAAAAGGCGCTTAGTGAGTTAGAACACAACTCAGGAGCACACAGCTTCGGCACCACTGCCGCTATACTGTCTGGCCCACTCGACTTATGAATGTCGAGAGAGAGTAATGCCCACCGGACATCTGGGTAATGGAGATTTCCGCAGTAGCAACCAGGCGATTAGAATGTACTCGTAACATTCATCAAAATCGTTATAGTAATTTCCGAGATACCCAAATATTACATACATATATTACATACATATTTATCGGTAATCTCGGAAACGAAGAAAATAATATATGTAAGATTCTCAGAAATGTAATGATAAGCGTTGTGCAAAACAATAATATTTGCTTTAATTTGCTTTAATGTGTTATTCATAGTGAAATCTACTATTTGTACTTGCAGGACTTGCTGGAAGATCCGTTATACATCGGTTTGAGGCAGCACCGCACTCGAGGCAAGGAGTACGACGAGTTTCTAGACGAATTCATGGAAGCCTGCGTGCAGAGATATGGACAAAATACTTTGTTACAGGTAAGTTAAACATTAAATGGCAAAAGTGCTAGTGTTCACGTCATCCCAAAAGGGCCATATTTAGTGTAAGGGAGTGTATGAATTGTAGTAAAACTGCCAAGATGAGACTGGAAAATAGAAGAAAAATATAGGGAGCTCTGCATAAATATAGTAGAGAATGACCTAAAGAAAAAGGAACTGTGATATCTAACCGTAGCCATTAGTAGAACTATTGTCAACCTCATCGGTATGGTGCACCGTGGTGATTATCTAACACGATTCACGCGAATCATAAATATGTCATAAGCTATATTTAAGCATATTGCTTCGTATTGGATCTTCTTCGTCCTAGCCTTATCCAGTTTCCTAATCATTTAGGATTGGTGGGAAGTTTAGATAGTTAAGGATTTAGGAATGCGAAGATACTGATTTTGACATGGAGCGACCGCGACTGAGTTTCTTTTGCTAATCTTTCGTTTAGGCGCTGCGCATACGTGTACACTTAGTTATCGATACGGGACACCGTCATAGAAAAACAGTGGTTGTTGTGCCTTGTTACAGCTACCGGACACCGATTTTGTATGACGGTGTCCCATGTTTATAACAATAGTGTCTTTTTGCGCAGCGCTTTACGTAAACGCTAAAGTTACGTTTGGTTTTAAAGGACTATCATTAAGCTTCTTACATCTCAATATACATATATCGCAGATGAAGATAATGTAAGAAATATAAACATTAGACACACATTTCAAATACATGCGCGGGTGTGTATATGTGTGTGCGCGTACATACGTGATGCGTGCGCGCTTGCGTGCGTGTGTGTGATGAAGTGGCTCTCCATTATCGTGAAGTCTAAACTAAATAAGCATTATTCTTTTGAAAATAATTCTCGGAAGTGCCTGCCTACCTCAATGGGAGACAGACTTGACTGTATGTATGTATGTAATAATCCTCAACGATACATTTTTTTAGATAGGTTGACCTTTATTTACACAAGCTAACATATTCAGCACGTGCTTAACAGACGTGATAATACGATAATATGACAAGGCATGGCTATTGTAAAAAAATGTAAATACCACTTCGATATCACCATATCGTAGATATATCCCTAGACATTTGGTACACATTTTTTTATGCAACGTCGGGTGATATTCACGCATACGGCCCACCTGATTTAAGGTGGTTACCGTAGCCTATGATCGCTTGCAATACAAGAAGCATCGCTCGCAGGTTCATATCTTTGCTGCTACCACAGCAATTCATACTATTAGCACAACGTTACGTATAGCGAACTGAGTCTCCTGGTAAAATTTGTTACACCGTTCACATTGTTCCCTGCACTCACTCGTCTCTATCAATAGCGCTGTACCTTCGATTCCGGTTAAAAGCACATCACACAATTTTTAAAAGAGATATTGGCAAGTTTCTTTCGGCATTTCTTCTTCGCCAATGGTCATTTCCGAAATGCTAGTAAATTAAAAAAAGGTAAAAAGGAAAATAAGAGAATTTAATAAGATACAATATAATGTATATTTCAAAACATGTAAGAGGTGTCTAAGTGCCCGCGAGGGCCCAATGGCAAATAAAGAGTTTTTATCTAAGATATACAATCTCATCCACTTATTCCAACACTACATCATCAATCGTGATCTTTGCATTCGTTTAGTTGTTGTCGTCTATAGGGTTCCGTTACCAAAACGGTACCAACGAAACCTACTATAACTAAGACTCCGCTGTCTGTCTATCCGTCTGTGACAAGGCTCTGTCTCTCGACTTGGCTTAAAATTTTCACGGTGTGTGTATTACTTTAACCGCTACAACATGAATAATTGAAATACAACAGTCAAAAATTTAAGGAATACCATTGAGGAAACACTTTTTAGGGTTCCGTACCCAAAATGTAAAACGGACCCTATTACTGACACTCCGCTGTCCGTCCGTCTGTCACCAGGCTGTATCTCATAAACCGTGATAGTTAAACAGTTGAAATTTTCACAGATAATGTATTTCTGTTGCCGCTATAACAACAAATACTAAAGAGACAGAATAAATAAATATTTAAGGGGACTCCCATACAACAAACGTGATTTTTTTTTGCTCGATATTGATAACGGCAACAGGTAGACGCTTGAAATATTTACAAATAAATAATGAAATTAAAATAAACAAATATTTATTAATACAACAATGGTGTTTTTTTTTTTTTGGCCGTTTTTATAGATAATGGTACGGAATCCTTCGTGCGCGAGTCCGACTCGCACTTTTTTTTTTCGGTTTTTATTTGGCGTTTTTTCTACATAGTTCTTCAGATAGTGCGCGAGCCGTTTTTGATGAACATGAAGTGTACCGCGTCAAGCAAACAGCTTGTTCACAATGATATATATTTATTTTTCTCGTCTCTTGATCTCCGAAAGAACAATTAATTTTCTTTCTCCAAACGCGCGCCGCTGCTCTTTCAGTGGAAATTGACATTTTGATATGGAGCGACTGCCGCCATATCTCTACTACTGAGAAGGGGTACCAGACATTTCTTAGATCACACGTTTTTTGAAATATAATTTCTTGGGCGTGCGGGTTTTCTGCTGACGTTTTTCTCTGCTCTGAGCATAATTACAAAAATATGTACATAAACCCGAAAATAGATTTATTGGTACCAATATTCGAACCGAAGACCAATCGGTTATAAGCTGGTTCTTTATCCACTACTCTGTGCATTGTTTCTTTTTTTTTATTATTGTGCATGCGAAAGTTGCCTCAGATTATCGTCTCCTCCATGGAATAGGCGGACTGGCCAACAGTTTTACAGCTACCACATTGCATTGTAGGAACGCTACGCGATTTACTTAACTTTTTTTATACAACGTCGGCAAATGTGAGGTCGTTACTGTAGCCTGTGCAAGACAATGTTGGAGTATCGCTCGTGCGTTGCCATCCCCGATTCTAAAAGATCAACTACTCAGGAACTTATCGGTAACCTTACTCACGCGCAGGAATACAACAACCATCCAAGGAATTGTTATTTGGCTGCGCTTTTCTGTGAGGTTGAGGTATTTCGACAGGGTTGCTTTGATGTGCCCTATCTTTCTTAACATAGGTTAACGATCTGTTGAGAACTGGGACCGGCGGCTTACGTGCGATCCGAGCATGGGAGAATTCGAGATGATTAAACCCATCTATAGATAGACTGCTGTCGTCGTTGCTTAACTTGCGTACTCGATTAAACTGAGAGGCGCAACAACGTCATGGTGAACTTATCAATTTACATACAATATACTTCTTATCATAAAATAATTATGATATCATTGAAGGTAACATTAATTAATCAAATCTGTTATCTGAATCACACCTTATCACTGGAGCAATTAATATAAACACAGTAACATTATAGTACCACTTGACATTTGGATTAATTCCAATACTGTTATCATATTTGACACTTAAAGTACAGTGGAGAGATACGAGTAGTAGAATAACTTCAAAGGAACTTTCGAAACTGTCGCTCTCACTAATGTACTCTACTTATATGGCGCGACTTTGACACCAACGCTCGTGGGTTCGATTCCCACACAGGACAAACATTTGTGTGCACCAACATGTCTGTTTGTCTCGGTCTGGGTGTTTTTAAGAGAGGTACGGCGCATTAAAGCAGCCCGCCTGAGGAAATACCACCTCACAGAAAACAGCAGCCAAGTAACAACTCCTTGCAAGGCTGTAGTGTTCCCGCCAGTGAATGAGGTCACCAGCAAGCTCCTGAAGAGTGCTGTGTTATTAACAGATACGTCACGCCGCGCTGCAGTACAGTTGCAGTTTTTTAGTAGAATCGGCTTACTGTAATCGTCAAAAGTTCAAACTCTGTTATGATTGGTTACATTTTGGATAGTATTGTCTTAGGTTTTCGCGATTGTTACACATTGAATTAAACAATTTTTAACGGAAGTATCGCGTATTTTATTTATTTTGTTGAACCTGACGTTTCGAACGCTTTGCAGCGTCCGTCGTCGCAGGAAGACTAAGGTGAGAAAATAAGAAAACACCCCAATTTCAATAGAGAAGATGGTTGGCAAGTACCACCTGCTTGGGATCCAGTCCTAAAAATAATCAAGTCCCAAACCCAAAGATCTAAAAAATGTTCGGACACTGTGAGCGACTTTTGTGTGAAACGGAACATATATAATTAATCCATCCATGTCGGTAGATGTAATAATTGAATAACTAATGTAAGACAAATACCACCTTAGTCTTCCTGCGACCACGGACGCTGCAAAGCGTTCGAAACGTCAGGTTCAACAAAATAAATAAAATACGCGATACTTCCGTTAAAAATTGTTTAATTCAATACATTTTGGATTTTATATGTATTTGTATTATAAAAAAATACACTGCTAATGAGCAAATTTTGTTAAGATACGATAAAAAAAACAGTTTTCGTCGTTGTACACAGCCCTGCGAGCATAGCTAAGCCGCGGCTGAAAATCAATGATTTGCTTCACTAGCAAATAATACACTTTTTGTGTCACTTGCGTCACACGTGCATGATGAAGCTTCGGTGCATTGTGTGTAGGTACGGTACTTCCAAATAATGAGAATAACATTTACCAGAGGGAGACTTTGTACAAAAGTCGTCTGCGTGGGTACCTCTGTCTCACCTATTTCTACCGCCAACCAGCTATAGGGGCAGATAAATTGCTGGGTACTGTGACGAAACAGACATAGGTCATAAGATTGGCAGCGCGCGAGTAACATCCCCGTGGTGTTGCGCGCGTCAATAGGCTACGGTGACCGCTTACCATCTAATGCGGTTGATATGCTCGTTTCCCAATCTAGTTGTATAACAAATATCATAACTATGTCACTATACTACACATATTTTTTGTTTGTTTTATTTGTTTAGATGACATGTTTTATATAATTATTTTGTATTCTTTTAATATTATTATCGACAATGTAATGATAATGAAAGTGGAGTAGGAGCAAAACCACTTGGTTGGAGATATGTCTGCCTATACCTCTGTATAGGCAGACATATATATTGTGAATATGTGTGTCCTCTGGTACAAATCAAAACTTTTGTCTATCTATATATAAAAGTTCACCAAATTTACATCTTTGTTTGTTTGTTTGTTTGTTTATATAACTTTATTGCATTATTTACAATTATAATTACAAGTGTATGAATTACATTTGCAAAGGCGGGCTTATTCCTTCGAGGAATCTCTTCCTTATTGGAATATCTTCTTTATTGTAAATCGTTTTATATCTTCACGCCACGTTTTCGTTCACGAACCACATATTTTATAAACAACGTCGGCAGGCGCATTGATGCATACTGACGTTCTATAAATAAAAATCGGCCAAGTGCGAGTCGGACTCGCGCACGAAGGGTTCCGTACCATTATCTATAAAAACAGCAAAAAAATCACGTTTGTTGTATGGGAGCCCCCTTAAATATTTGTTTTATTTTAATTTAATTATTTATTCTTAAAGTGAATATATAACTAAATATTCTGTAATTATTTCAAGCGTCTACCTGTTACCGTTATCAATATCAAGCAAAAATGAGCAAAAAATTCACGTTTGTTGTATGGGAGCCCCCTTAAATATTTATTTTATTCTATTTTTTAGTATTTGTTGTTATAGCGGCAACAGAAATACATCATCTGTGAAAATTTCAATTCTCTATTACGGTTCAAGAGATACAGCCTGGTGACAGACGGACGGACAGACGGTCAGCGGAGCCTCAGTAATAGGGTTCCGTTTACCCTTTGGGTACGGAACCCTAAAAAATCATATGCTTTTATTACTATCGTACAAACTTACGCAAAATCCCAAAAAAATTGCAGGGTAGACAGATAGAACCGAGCGCCACGTGACCCAATTCTTACACACCTCCCTTCTTAATATTCATTGCTCTTCTCATGCACGTTCGCCGGTTTCTAACGCCCCTGACATCACCTTCTATTCCGTATAATAAATATTACTGTACGGCGCACCTGCTGCAAGTGGTCACGATATCGGACCATAAGTATACCTGGCGTGTTGTCACTCGTGTTGTATATAGCAACTCTGGTGGAGCCGCTTACTCATATGAAAATTTTTAAGAACACAACAACCCTCCAGGGTCTTGTTATTTAGCTACTTTTTCCTGTGAGGTGAAGATACTTCCCCAATTGGGATTTTTTGATGCGCCATACCTCTCTGACTAACATTCATTTGACTTAATATTTTTCATTTTCCAGTTCGAAGATTTCGCACTGGGTAACGCGGCTCGATTACTCAACAAATATCGTCATAAGTACTGCACGTTCAACGATGACATCCAGGGAACAGCCAGTGTCGCTGTCGCTGGGTTGATGGCTGCCGTCAGGGTTACCAAGAGGAAGCTCGGAGAGAACATTTATTTCTTCCTTGGAGCTGGCTCCGTAAGTATCCTATTATTATTTTGTTATTTTTTTTTCACGACGAAACGATTAAGGTATGATATGGTATAATTAAGGGGAACAGAATAATCCACTTAGCCTATATATCTCTTTTTAGAGTTTCGTAACCAAAGCATGCCAACGGGACCCTAGTCTCAAAAGAGGATACTTTTTGTTACTAATACGGGAATCGTAATAAAAGAACGGTATTGTGTCCAGTTATAAAAATCGGGCAACGATTTTGCGTGATGATGTTCCGTGTCGATGACAAAAGTGTTTACGTTTGCTTAACATATATGGCTCCGCTACTGCCCATCTGTATATCATGCTCTACTATACATACTGTTCTATTACAATTGATTATATACTATAACTATAACCAGAGGGAGACTTTGTACAAAAGTCGTCTGCATGGGTACCTTTGTCTCACCTATTTCTACCCCCAAGCAGCTATATTTATATAGCTGTGTTCTGGTTTGAAGGATATGGTAGAGAAATTACTGGGTACTGTGACGAAACATCTTGTGACTTAAGGAAGGTCACAAGATTGGCAGCGCGCGAGTAACATCCCCGTAGTATTGCGAGCCTCAATGGGCTGCGGTGACTGCTTACCATCTGATGCGGGCCGCATGCTTATTTGCCAATCTAGTTGTATAAATAAAAACTTGTATTGTGGTTAATAGGTCGATGTAAGGATTACGGTTGAAGATCAAGTGTTGGAACAAGCGGATGAGATTATATCTTGGACGCGCTTTCAGCAGGGATGCACGGTACACCGCAGATGTGGAAAGACGAGTGAGTGCTGTGAATAGTGTGAATGGAGCGTTGGGAAAACTTCTTGGCAGTAAAAACTTGAGCCAGTAGGCACAGCTCGCTATACACAATGCAGTGCTGGTCATAACGCTTACTTATGGAAGCGAGAGCTGCGTATGGATGGGCACAGACAGCATGAAAGTAGAATAAACGCGGTTGAAATGCGAGCGTTGCGCAAAATTTGTGGCGTAACGCGTGTAGACCGTATTCGCAATAATGATGTTAGAAACTGAGTTGGTTTGAAAGAGAGCGTCGGTGTTAAAATGGGATGAGGTATGCTTCGTTGGTTCGGACATGTAGAAAGAATGCTGGATGAAAGCACGAAGTACATATACAATGCAAAAGTGGAAGGATGTAGGAGCCGAGGAAGACCAAGACTTACCTACCATGATCAAATTGAAATAGAAATAGAAATAGAAAATATTTTTGGTCGTGTTCTGTCAGAAGGCGATGCCAAGATCCCTAGAAACCGGCGAACGTGCATGAGAAGAGCAATGAATGTTAAAGAAGCGAGTGAGGTATGTAAGGATCGAGTCACGTGGCGCTCGGTCCTCTCTGCCTACCTCGCAAGGGATTTGGCGTGAAGTTAAAGATAGATTGCGTAATAGACGGCGTCGTGTATGTCTTGTTGTCGTCACCATTCCCCATAATGAGATACACTTTACAATTTCTTTAAATCAATTCTTTTTGTATTTTATTAATTTCTCATAGTTGTAATTTTTCTTTGTTTCACACATTATTGTGTCATTGTATAAATTCGAGTTAAGTACATAGACGTACATTATATTGGCAGTGTATCAGTGTACATAAACTTTTATTTTTCAAAGTCGAAATTTTTACGCACTTTCTGCAGTATAGTAATAGTTTGCCAACTACAAATTAAATAGGTGTTTATTATCTCAGAAAGTCATTTCTAATGTCGTTCATGATGGTATAACAATAGAATATAACGAAAGCTTCCATTAAGCTACACATTAAGGTCGATATAATAAAAGAGTGTTATAATAATTACAGGCCGCCAACGGTATTGCCAACCTGACTGTAGCAGCTATGATCGCTGAAGGTCTTTCAGAGAAACAAGCCAGAGAGCGTGTCTACATGTTTGATATTGACGGCCTGCTTTCTACGAGGCGTGAAGGTGGAGTCCCTGAACATGCCAAGAACTTCGGCAAAGACGTAGAACCAGAGAAGGACTTTGAAAAGTGCATCGCTAAGATCAAACCAAGCTGTCTTATTGGTAAGTTATAGCGATTATTTTAAAATACCCATAATTTATTTAACGTGTTTTGTAATTTATAATACTCGTAGAATCTACTGGGAAAATATCTTAGCCTCGCATAAGAACTCTGCCAAATAACTCTCTGGTGGGTTTTGTGCACCTCACATGCGAGTGAGTGCGGTTACCAATAAGCTCCCAAGAAGTTGCTGTGGTAATAGCGTGGGTCGCAACGCGTACTCCCTAGAGGGTTGTTGTGTTCCTGCGTGTGAGTGAGGTCACCAGTAAGCCCCCACGGTTTTGCTGTTTAAGCAGCAGAGGCGGCATCGCGCGAATGATACTTAATATATCGCAAGCGTTAATAGGCTACGGTACCCGCTTTACATCAGGTGGGCCGTATGCTTGTATACTTCCCGACATAGTATAAAAAATAAATAAAAAAACTTTGTATTGCGAACATTCAGTTACATCTTCTCACAAAAGCGATTGGTAAAATTTACCTTACATATCGTTGCTGAATAACCTTCCGGAGGTTTGTTGTGTTCCTGCGAGTGATTGAGGTTACCAGTAAACCTCTCGACAAGTTGCTGTGCTAGTAGCGTGGGTAGGAACGTGTGACAAATACTTCTATTATTGCACACTTTCACTTTCTACCAAAGCCACTTTACATCAGGTGAACGCATGCTTGTTTGCTTCTCGACGTTGTATAATAAAAAATTAACGCAAAAGAGCAGTGGTGGTGCTAATAATGCATATCATTAGATATACTGGCTTGATATCTGGGACACCATTCACTCATTATTCTTATGGTAATAAGGCAAATATCTTACATACATATTATCACACTTGTCTCCCAATGGAGTAGGCAGAGACTAGACATCAGGTGCACCGATCTAAACATACGTCTCTCGATTCTTCCACACTAAGCAACCTCTTCATGAATGCTTTTTGGTTTTGGGTAATTTGGATTTGGCCCTTTTTTGATCACCAATTTGATCTATATGTGTGCGTCTATGTGGCCCTTACCGATATCTTCACACTACTTATTTTTTTTTTTTGTACAACGTCGGGCGGCTTGCAAGCATACGGCTTACCTGACGTAAAGCGGTTAGCATAGCCTATGAACGATTGTAATACATTCAGTATCACTCTCGCGCGATGCCACCTCTGCTGCTAACACAGCAACTACTTAGGAGCTTATTGGTGAACACAGTCACACGCGTGAACAGAATTAATTACTCTTGTTATTTGGCTGCGGATTTCTGTGAGATGGAGGTACTTCCCCAGACGGGCTGCTTTGATGCGCCCTACCCATCAAACCATTAAAACACCCAGACCAAGACAAACAGCATGTTCATGCACACGAATGTTTGTCGTGTGTGGGAATCGAACCCGCGAGTGTTAAAGTCGCCTTATTTACCACTGCGCCACCTAGCTCGTCGATATTACAATGCAAATATAGCATGACATTTGTAAAACTTTTTGTTACAGGTTGTTCAACGGTCGGCGGTGCCTTTACACCTACCGTGTTGCGGCAAATGGCCCAGAATACGGAGCGGCCCGTCATTTTCGCTCTCTCGAACCCGACGAGTAAAGCCGAGTGCACAGCACAGGATGCTTATGATCACACCGAGGTCTGTTTTATTATCTTTAGTGTCCACATCCATCCACACCAACCCTTACTCAACCCACTGCAGGGATACGGGTCTCCCTTCAACCGAAGGGGTTTAGAGCATATTCCACCACGTTGCTCAGATGCGGATTGGCGGAGGCCAGTGTTTTCAAACCGCCCGAGGGCTACTCACTTAGCTTAACGACTGTCAGCTATTGACAATAGCCCGGAGTGAGGGCTTAACGTACCCTCCGAGCACGGAGAAACTCGAGATAGAAAAACCCATCAATAGACAGGCTGCGGTCGACGTTGCTTAACCTGCCTGTTCGGTGCGAATGATACGCGCAACGACGCCATCGAGCTATCTTTAGTGTACACTGGCGAATTTCCTACAGCTTCAATTGCGTGGGTAGTTTCCACAGATCAGATATCATTATGTGCTTTTACACTTTGTATTGAATAAAATTTCATTTTGTCCCATATTTACCGATCAACGTGAAAGGTCTATCAATAAATGGTTGCATCGTTCCGGCCGTTTTAACTTAAGGCTGCTACACACTATACGTCGATACTATGATGATACGCACGATGTAGGCCATTCACATGGAGTCGTATTAGGTTGCATCGCACAGGCATGGCAACGCCTTACGTCTGCGATACTATGTATCAGATATCGCAGTATATTGCGTGTCTGCTTATTCTGTAACTGTCAACCCCTTTTTCGGCTCCCTAAGGGTGCAATTTTGAAAAACGCTGCAACTACTTTTTGACGTCATGACTGAGAGCATATTTACGAAGTCTAAAGTAGCTCACTTTAAAAATAATCAATTTCTTAACAGTTCAACTTTTAATTCAAGAAATACTTTTGACCCCCATTACACCCTTTAAGGGGTGGAATTTCTGAAACCGCGAAATTACTTTTTTTGGATTCTAATAGAGAGTATCTGTACAAAGTATCAAGTCACTAACTTGACAAAATATTTCTGCTCGATACAAACTGTCAATCCCCTTTTCACTTGAATTTAATAAAAATCCTTTCTTATCTCTCGTGAGCATTACTAAAGTAAAATCTATCAAATTTGAGCTTTCTGTGTTCAAGGGTTTGACCTCGGCGTTGATGAGTCAGTGAATTAGGAACTCCATTTTTATCAATAGAGGTAAATAAAAAGAATTGGTGCATCTTCTTTTTAAAGACAAATTTGCTGCACGATTTCTTAATAGACACTAGTAACGCATTTCAGAGTTAAATATATTGCTGAGTAAAGGAGGCGGACATAAAGCCTCAGCGGAAAAGAGGGATAGTGAGTAAGAGAGAATTGTAGGAACGTAGTGGGAGATTATGAGAGTCACAGAGATACTGAAACTTGCATTTTAAGTATTCTGGAGAATGATGGTTGGAAAGAATAGAATAGCGAGTACAAAGTAACCTCAGATTTCGATGCTGACGAATAGGTAGCCATCCACGCTTAGACCCGGTAGGATGAAATGTGGTCAAATTTCCGAAGACAAAAGATAAATCGGATGCTATTATTAATTAACCGGTCCAGCTTAGGTTTTATGGTTTTTTCTTCTCACTTAGGCACTTAAATGTCATAGTCGGATTTCAACTTGAAATATTTTTTGGTAATGGAAATAACTTATAGCAATTACACTTATCTAACAAAATAGTTAAAATGGGTTGGTTGCCTAATCTATTTAAATATGATGAACGGTAGCCCCTGCCCTACTACTCCCAAATAATACGGTGGTGAATTTAAAGTATGGGTCTGCTGTTTTTTTCTGATGTATTCAATTGCTTGGGGTTTGTTTATGGATAAACCACGACCTGGACGCAAAATTAGCAATCCAGTCACTTTCGAGTACTCCCGAAACAGGTACTCCACTCCCTCTTTGGTTTTGGGTAACAGTATTTATGTTTTATTTCAGGGTCGTTGCGTGTTTGCATCGGGATCTCCCTTCCCCCCAGTGATGTACAACGGGAAGGAGTACAAAACGGGCCAAGGGAACAACTCTTACATCTTCCCAGGAATCGGCCTCGGGGTCATCGCCACTGCCACCCACCATATATCAGAGACTATGTTTTTGACTGCCGCTAGTGTAAGTTGACAAGAATCTTGTATAATTCTGATTAAACAGGTTCAGAATCTTTCTTTTCAGCGTTATCCTGTTTCCTAATCCAGTAGGATTGGCGGGGTCCGCTACCTAAGCTTAAGAATGTGGTGAAGATACTAATTTTTACGTTGAGCGAATGCCGTCAGATCTCTACAACCGACAGGGAAAACCAGACCTTTGTTTGTTTGTAATATCTTTAATGTAAATTAAGAAATACACATTAACAATAAGTACAAAAAGAGACAATGGTACATAGGCGGACTTATCCCATAAGGGATCTCTACAAGTCAACCTTACGAGTCATTGATAGAAAATTTTACAGTGTCGTAAAAGTACATGTACATTACAGACTGTACCTACCTCAATAATTGAGGAGAATACACAATTAACAATATAACTACCTCTATACATAAACTATGCAATAGAAAGAAAATAGTGATAACACGAATTATAAAACAATATTACACAAGAATATAAGAAAATGGTATCCAAATTACGAATAAATTTAATAACAATAAATTAATTGATCCCCTACACATTTAGGTTAAGTTACACATATTTCGGAATATATTATTTAGGACATGCGGGTTTCCTCACGATGTTTTCTTTCGCTGCCGAGCAAGTGAACATTACAAATATGTACATAAATCCAAACACATGAATTTTGTGGTACACGGCCACAACAAGATTCCAACCAGGGACCGTTGGATAATAGGTTGGTTCTTTATCCACTGGGCTATGACTGCTCCTGATTAAATCAAACAGGGTTCAGAATGTTAATGCTAGAGTTCAGAGCGAGATGTATAAGGACCGCCTCTTATAGCGCTCGGTTCTCTTTATCTATCCCACAAGCATCTGAGTGTGAGAGAGGGATCGTGAAGATATATACAGGTCCATAAGTGAAATGTCAAAACAAAAATGGGGCCAATTCTTCTCAAACATTATGTCTTGCTTTAAATAAATGAAACGTGGGGAATCTGTTTCAGTGTGTTCCATATATATATAGAGATAGCACTTTATCTCACGATATTTTATATCTACGTATGTCGATTGCTTAGCTGATAACCACGACTTCATTCGCGTTTTTCGAGTCGAGTCATTTTCGAGTTTTTGCGAAACTCAACGTACGGCAATTGATTTTATACATATACGAGTATATACATTCTGTGTACTAAGTATCGGGAATTTGTCAATAAAACAAAAAATACAAATTATTCATCTAAATTTATTTTATCGCCTTCAAAGTAGGCCCCATCGCTTGCAATACAACATCTCCACCGCTTCACCCAGTCTTCCATACATTTTTCATAGGCTATTTGCGGTATGGCCTTTAGCTCATTCAGCGAATTTTCTTTTATGGCTTCTATCGACTCAAAACGTTTTCCTCGAAGTGGTAATTTTAACTTGGGAAATAAAAAAAAGTCAGACGGAGCCATATCAGGTGAATACGGTGCTTGGTCGAGAACTTTTGTTGAATTTTTCGCTAAAAACTCTTTCACTATAATGGCTGTGTGTGATGGTGCATTATCATGGTGCAGCATCCATGAGTTGTGTTGCCACAAATCTGGACGTTTTCGGCGGATACTCTCACGCAAACGCTTCATGACGCCTAAATAATATTCTTTATTCACTGTTTCTCCCTTTGGAAGGAATTCGGAGTGAACCACACCACGGTAGTCAAAAAAAACTGTCAGCACCTTGATTTTGGAGCGACTTTGCCGCGGTTTTTTGGGTTTCGGCTCGTTTTCGAGACGCCATTCTGAAGACTGTTGGCTTGTTTGCATGTCGTACTCATAAACCCATGTCTCGTCGCCAGTTATTATACGTTTCATAAAGGTCGGATCCGTAGAAGCTCGGGAAACCATGTCTTCAGCGACATGCTTTCGCTGCGCTTTTTGAACAAAATTGAGCTCTTTTGGAACTAGTCGAGCGGCGACGCGTTTCATGCCTAAAATGTCAATGAGAATGTTGTGGACGGACTTAAAAGATATGTTCACCTCACTAGCCAACTCTCTCAGACTCATACGTCGATTTTCGAGCACTAGCTTCTTGATTCTGTCGATGTTTTCTCTGGTCGTAGCGGTTGAAGGTCTACCAGAACGAGGCAAGTCTACTACTACTTCTCGGCCTTCTTTAAAAGCCTTATACCATTCATAAGCCCTTGTTTTCGATATACACGATTCGCCGTAGGTATTTCGCAACATTTTTAGTGATTCACCACATGAAATATCATTTGAAACACAAAATTTAAGGCACACTCTTTGTTCAACAATATTTTCCATTGTAAAAATCGCCGAGGACTCAAAACTATGACCAACAAAAAGTGTAGTTTAAAACAAATTAAATGACAGATCCCGCTCAAATTTTGCGCGCTAAATCAGTACAGTGCTACCAACATGCAGTAAAAAAATTAGAACGACCTCTTTTACGCGGGTCTTTTTATTGACATATTCCCGATACTTTTTACACAGAGTAGTATATGTATAAAATATGTAAACATAGATTTGTAAATTATCACTTGTTCGGCGGTCCAGGAAAACATCGTAAGGAAACTCACGCGTCCCAGAAAATTTATTTTGTAAGACTTGTGACCTAACCTAAGAAAGGTTTGGTTTTCCCTCTAGGTTGTGGTGGTCTGATGGCAGCCGCTACATGTAAAAATCAGTATCTTCGCCAAATCCTTAGGCTTAAGTAGATCCTGTCAATCTTAATGAATTAGGAAATGAAAAAGTTATGAAGAAGATTAGAGATAGCTACGTCTGTTACAAAATTTCAAATCCGGTGAAATTGTGAAATTCACTACCTTTCACATCGGATATAAATTTTTTCCTTCTTAGAATTAGTTATTTAGATTGCAAGATAAAGACAATGAAGGTCAGTTTTAGCAAAGTGTGGTGGGTGATGGAGAGTTTGCAGTTGTAACGTCTGTAGTTTTGAGACGTACTGTTTCACGCGAGCGTTGGCGTGAAGAAGTGAACTAGAGAATGTGGCTTGTCTGTGTTATTTGATAGCGACCTTGTCTATTATAATTTGCAATTTTTAGACTATACATTTGCAGTTCCTGTGGCAGGTCTAAAGAAGTTGCAATGAATAATGCTGGGACACGTCTACCATAAACTCGCAAGCTCCACTCAGTTTGCGTTTGGGAAATGTTTTGGTTGCCACTTCAGCCCAACCGGTGTGACGGATGTTTTAAATTGTCATACATGATCCACTTTTCACCACAAGTGACATACGATTCAGATCGATAATGAGGCAAGCTTCGACATTGTTTTGTTGTCGTTGTTACTCAAGTTCATACGGCACACGGCACCCACATTCCGAGTCATTATTGTCTCTTTCATTTGACGTCAATGAATCACTATCGTATAATCACTTATGTTGAATAGCTGCCCATTTCTGACATGGTTTGAGATGAATCGACATCCTCATTTTTGAGTTCAAATTTATCAGAACGTAAGCGATTAAACCAAAATTGCATCGTAAGTTCACTTGCGGTACAGTACCTGGTGAATATACTTCGTTGATATTTCCTGCTGTCTGTGCTGCCTGGGATTTTTGAATGGGGATTTCAATGATGGATTTCGTAATCGAAAATAACGTGCAATTTCTATTTTTCCGTCACAAGAAACAACGACATCAAAGAAAATAGAAATAAAGCGAAGCGTAAAAACAAATAAACATTTTTTTTAAATGTCATACTATATATAGTTTTAATGTGAATGTACAGTGAACGATGTTACAAAGGAATAAAATCACCTTTTATTTTGAGCTCCATTTCTGGCTCAGCCAATATATTTATACTGTCTCGTCTTACCTTTCAGACTTTAGCAAACTATGTGAGTGAAGAGGATCTGGACATGGGTCGCATTTACCCCCCCCTTGATGAGGTGAGGGATGTGTCAGTTTCGATCGCAATTGAAGTAGCAAAAATGGCTTACGATGAAGGTAAATATTGTTTTTGAGCTTCACCACCGTATTCTAAGCTATATTATTATATTGTATTAATATGAATTTGTATCGAGATGATAATGTTAATTAGTTTCGCGTTACTAATTATGACTATTGAATTTAAAAAAATAGGAAACAGAACTCTTGTAATCTGGATGTGTCTTACGTCGACCGTATTTTTATTGTGTTTCCTAATGCGTAAATATTTTGCACTATCACGTAATACAAAAGAACATGGTTTGCAAAAGCTAGCTTATTGCTTTAAGGAATGTTGAGAAATTTTGATTTTCTTAAATGTGGCGAATTGAGGCAAAAAGTGAAGCTAAAAAGGTATATTAGTAGGCGACCGAGCGTATACGTTCGGCGTTTTTATGTTTTTTTTTTTGTAAAATCCAAATCGTTAGAGGCATTTCCGAGATACGCCCAGCGATGCGCACGGGACGCAGGTTCTACAGCAGCGCGCTCGGCAAATTTTGATTCACATTAGAAGGGTTTCCGAGATACACGAACTATACAAAGAATTACATGTTTAAAATAATAAAATATAGTTGTGTAATTTTACACTGTATATATATGTACTTACCGCTGCTTGCTGTTGCCAGCTGTTATCCTCTCAAATTCAGTTTGTTTTTTAATTATTTAATATTAGTTTCAATATTTATTTTTCCGTCGCACAGATCTATGGTGAATAAAGATCTAGAATGTAATGGAAAATAACAATGGTTTGTTTTTTAATGCTGTAATATATTACCTTTTTTACCACATTAATGCTATATTATTAATACATTAGTGCTGTATTATTAACTTGTCATAGCAAAAATACAGTTATTAGTTTGTTTTAGTATACATTTTGTTCAGTGTTGCGTATGAATACACTATATTAACTCTTGGTTAAGTAGAATTGAAAATTTACTTCAGTAGCACCTTAGTAAATATATATTTAGAATTACCAGTATTTATTGCAGGGAGTCCGTCTCCTTAGTATCAGGACGGGCTACTTCTATTATTGGGAATTATCGTTTATACCCATTTTCCGTGAGTAGGTTTTAGAACAGTGTTTATGTAAAATAGGCTTTTATGGGACTGCGATCGTATAAACTGTGAGAACGTAAGACTGATTACGTATCTTACAATCACGTAGCAACTGAGACCGCTTGTCTGTATTTTACAACTTAGTTTAAAAGGATCTTTCTCTTGATTGTTGAAATTGAAATTTTTTATCTAAAATATACTGAAATTTTATGACGTCTTTATTAAAACTTTTAATAAAAAAACCGCCCAAGTGCCAGTCGAACTCGCGTACCGAGGATTCCGTACATACGAACGTTCGTATATAATAAAACAGTTCGTCCATCACGGGAATCGAGTCTCGGAAGATTTTCCTAGCGAAAAACTGGATTGAAGGAAAAGCTTAACATGTTACTTTACCAACGACAAATGAGTTTGTAAACACAAATAAAATGTGCTGTAAATTTGCTTCTAAGCCAATGGAAAAACCCTATAGGTTTTGTTTCCATTGTGAGTGTTAAATATGCGGCATACCGGCCGTATCTTTTGATTGTGTTAACTTAAGAGTTTAATTTTTTCACTGCTCCAAGGGATTGCAGACTGGAAATCCTTGATATTAATTTCAACTTGATACCTCCACGCTTTGCTGTAATAAAGGATATGATAGATGAACAGACGAACAATTACGTTCAAGATGGAAATCTCTAAGAAACAGCAAGAGAGAAAATAAATGTAATTTTGAACATGTTTTGTAGTATTCACAGTTAATTTATTTTTAGTTAAAGTAAGAAAAACAGGAAAATGCTCTCCTAACATCAATTAGCAGTTAATTTAGCAGATAATTTATATGTAGGTGCGACTTAATCCGAATCCTGGTACGCGCTATACAAGAATATTAAAAAAGTGTAAATATAGCTAAATATTATTATTACGAACGCTATCTGTTCATGTATAATAGGTATTAAAATGCGGCATACAGCTGCATGGAACGTCCTGCAGACTTGATTACGTATTTTATAATCATGCTGCGTCTGATTAATATTTTATATCTATCTAATCTATCTATAACTTCACGCCAAATCCCTTGCAGGGTAGGTAGAGAGAACCGAGCGCTACGTGATTCGATTCTTACACACCTCATTCGCTACTTTAACATTTCTTTCTTTTCCCTGTTGAATGTTAAGATTTTATATCATAGTTATTGAAGTTATCCATTGTCAGCAAACAATAGAATTATTTTGGTAAAAACTGAAATAAAAAGTAAAGTTATGATTTTACTGTCGTAGTCGGTTTATGTTTTAATTTTTAGGTTTTATAAATTTAAATTTTTAATTAATAAACGGAAAAGTAAAATAATTTTAGGAGATTTTTTGTAGTAAGTATGCCAAACGAGGAGAAAGAGGATAATATATATATATTATTATTTATTTTTATACAATAAAATATATGTTCGATACATCATTTCTTAATTAATGTTATCACTGGACTGTCGTGAATCTTTCATGAACATGTGAATATGTGTGTGTACTAGGTCACGCGACTATTTTCAAATTAGTTAGGCTATTTGAATTAAACAATTTTTAACGGAAGTATCGCGTATTTTATTTATTTTGTTGAACCTGACGTTTCGAACGCTTTGCAGCGTCCGTGGTCGCAGGAAGACTAGAGACTAGAGTCAGTTAAAAATTGTTTAATTCAATGTGTAACAATCGCGAAAACCTAAGACAATATTAGTTAGGCTAATTTGAAAATAGTCGCGTGACCTAGTACGCAGTAAGTGTAAGTGTGGGTTGTGTGTTTGGGATTAGCATTATTGCGAGTATTGAAACTGTTGACGTTAGACGTAAGCCAATAAGTATGCCAATAAAACAGAGATTTGATTACTTTTATTAAAAATTTTATCGCACTAACGCTAAACTTGTATTTGACTCGTGCTTTTGGTTATCCAAACCTATCGGCCAAATACAACTTACAAAAGAATTTGTCGTAAATTTGAGAATAAATAAGCGGAGTTCATATTTTATATAAGTCGTTTTATACAGTTTGGCGCTGTTGCTACGTGATTGCAAAATGCGTAATCAGCCTTAAATATTGTCAATGAGATTTTAATATTTAAACGTCATATTCTATTACAGGTCTGGCTTCAGTATACCCGGAGCCTAAGGATCTTGCCAAACACGTGGAAAACCAGATGTACAGCTACTACTATGATAATGCTATGCCTGTATCGTGGGAATGGAAACCAGAGGAGACGTTCAACGTGAGACCCATACAACCCGTACCGAAGAATATTTAAGCAGTATTAAATACACTCCTATTTATTTTAATTATAATTGAAACGACACTCAATAGAACTACACAGAATTAAAATGAAAATAAGGGTGTTCACATCTTATAAATCAAAGTATTAATTTCATGTAAACATTGCTACAATAGTATTTCAGGAAGTATTAGGAAACTGTATATTTATATTATCATCATGAGAATATATAATACGATCTTGAAGGCTAAATGTTAGATGATTATTTGAATTAGTTTGGATATCAATTTAGCGAAAAATTGAATGTGCTATCGTGTAATCTCTTGAAATTTTATTTATTGAATAATGAATCGATCTGTATCTATGTGTAACTGGATTTCTTGTTGAAATGTAGCGTTTAATTGTCATATAGTATGTTTGTGTGCATGGTAGAAAGTAGGGATCCAATTAAAACATAATGATCATGTTCAAATATATGTCTTCAACGTAAGTAATAATTATAGTGGCCTTTAAGAGTTTATTTAGCTTATTTTCACTAAACGTTGGGAATGTCAGACATAAACATTAGTGTGGTATTGAGTAGGAGTGTATATTTATTTGCTGATTAATTAACAAATTTGTTCGTTCACATTTTGACTTAACACAGTATGTGACTAAAACATTGATTATGTGGAATTTTATTTTAAAATTTTGCTCTAACACATTTTATTTCTAATCATTGCACCATTAGTTTGAATGAATTACTAATAATAATTACTTATTAAGAGAAAAGGATTCGTCAGAATCATTACCTGTTTTACATATTGTGAGTATTATTTTATGATTGTAATTTATGTACACGTTTAAGAAACAACTGTATGTAACTCTAGTCACCGCAGCATTATGTACTATGAATACGATGCAGGTTATACATTTATGCATTTTACATTAATATTAAGACTACACATTCGATTTGAAATAAAGACGTTATGAATAATAATAGGATTGGATAGAAAATTATTATACAATAGAACTTTACTGCCATCTTACAATAACAAAATAGATTATTTGTTTGAAGACAGTGTACATTACAGAATATTGCATATTTTATTGTCTCTGGGTTATTATCAGCCCGTGTTGCGATGTACCATGCACCATTATGAAATATATTCGCTATTTCATTAAAATGGATAACTTACTACCAAATAAAACAGAATAGAGGCGAATTCCACGGCCAAATTCGATAAACAACAGGACAAATATTGTTAATAGTCTTAAGATGTTAACATGAACAGATTTACATCTACTTTCTTTACTATAAAGTACTGTCCTGTCAATAAATGACTCAGCAAAATGCCTCAAATTAGTGGTTAAAGTAAATATCGGATACAACTACAAAACGGTTACTTTAAAACAATATCTGTGTTAACTTTATATATCGGTGAATTATATATTGTTTTTATGCTGATGCATCAATATTTTTATGATTCGTTGAATTGTCTTGCCCTGTTGCCCAGTTTTGATACTGATGCGTCAGAACTTGTTGAATTGTATCTTGCCCTGCCCTCCCTCTAATTATATTGATGTGTCAATAACGTTATAACTAGTTGAACTATATATTGACCTGTTCTCCCAATTTTTATGCTGCTGCATCAATAAAAGTTCACAGATTTGTATTTCGTTAGCAGACGTATTTCCTCAATTTATGTTTTCTTTGTGGCACAGCGTCGATATGACGTTATAACGCGAGCTGTTATAGTTATAGTGACCGGTTTGTACTTGTAAGATAAGAGATCGAGAAATATAACCTCAATATTAACGTAGAATCTACGAAACCTCTAGAATGTGGACGACGCACGTCGTCTTTATTGTTCGGAATAAAGTACTATTTAATAGTATGTTATACTACTACAATTCATTACATATAATGAAATTATTCGAGTATTAGAAAACACTAAATTAGAGTTAGAATTGAATTAGGAATGTTTGCAATACATGATTGGCAAGTATGTTTAGTATTCTCAGTTTCAATTGTGAAACAAATTTCGCCGAGCGAAAAAACTTATTTAAGTATTTCAAGTTTTATTTATTTACGAGGTATCTTATTGATACAAAGTGATTTGTGTTGCTGTGACAATTGTATTTTAAATTATGGATTAAACTAAACAACCATCCAACTATATGTTACTACCAGAATAACAAATTGTATCCACGCCATATTAGGGCCTGAATTTTAGATACATCATTTTTAATTCGTTATTATTTTAATTACTTATACTCTCTACATATTATTAAAATATTCTGAACAATAACAATAAACAACCCAAAAGTAAATAACTATATTATATTATTAATTATATATTGTATAACATTTGATTAAAATTATATACTGTTCAATCGCTACTATTCAACCAACTCTATATTAACGTTCTGTCTCCTTTAAACGTGTGTTAGTTTTCCGTAAGTAAACAGGAGACAATACTAGTTTTAACAGAAAAATAATAAAATATGTACTCCATATTAATTTTTCTCTTTCAATGATAAGAACATTCGTTGCAGTATTGAATTGAGTATTATTTTTTATTACTTACCATTAAAGTATTACATGTAAATGTGAAGACACTCACAAGTTTATTAACTACGTACATGTTAAAAAAAGATAATTACGAATGTCGAAGTGAACATGAGTTGGGCGTGGTTCTTGAACTTTGTTACTTTGAAATTTGAGTGGAATAATAATGGTTTCGTTCAATCTAGTAGTAACATATATATTGTAATCGACTGTACAAAATAAACAATGCTTTTACATATTAAACTCGGTTTCATCTCAAATGAAATTGTTAAAAGACATCATATTGTACGGATAATTTACACGCACTTAGTTTGCATGTAGGTTTATGTAATAGGAATGCATTTTCATTAAGCCAGGGAAGACATCATAAGCATGGCAAACATTAACAGCTTGCGTTTATTGCATCTCGCAAACTTTGCGCCAGTTTCTCTTTACAGGCATATAATAAACATGTAATATCATAACAATCTCCAAATCGCGAGCTTCAATACAAAGGGGCTTAAAAACAAAAATGGATGGCTTCTCTACATTTATCATAAAATTAGGGAAAAAACCCACTTTATTTTAGAAAATAAGAAAAAAATTTCTGGTATATGATTGAAAGTAATTTACTTACTGCTGTTAAATAGAATCATTATAGTTAATAGGTCTCTTTGCCTTTAACCCCTCTTAATATAAAGACATGCACAGACTGGCTGGCTTGCGTTATGTTGAGTCTCATTGTGTATCTCAAGTTACAAGTATAAATGAATATTCACAATGATACATACATGTGCCGTAGCGACTACGAGTGATCAATTATATGATTAAGTGTACTACCGCGTAGAAAGGAGAATGACAGGTTTTCCTATATTGAAATAGAAAGATAAAAATTTAATTTATCTATTTGCCATTGGACCCTCGCGGGTTTTACATTCAAGTTAAATATTATTGTATTTTATTATTTTTTATTAATTTTCAAATTTCTTTGTTTTATTTACTCCAATTTACCATTGGGTAAGAACAAACATCAAAGGAAACTTGCCTTTTTTAAATTGATATTACTATAGATGATGAATTTTAGGCAATTTGTTATAAATTGAATACAATTTCAACAAAAAATTAACCAGTCTCAGCAAGCCTATGTATACATACCTACGCAACATATTTCTGCTACAAATTGTTTACAGAATCATGACATCGACTTGGCATTTTAACGAACTACTTTATGTTTTTATAACTAATCGAGAGGTAATCATGAGGATATTTTTTTCTTTGAACAGTTCTCTAAGTCATTCCCTGGGATGTATGTTATAAATTACGAATGGGCTCTCTTTTGTAAATTAAAATAATGTTTCAATATTAGCCGTTTTTTCCTGCCGTACTATTCAACATTACGCTGTGAAAGTAGCTAAAATACTCGTAAACTAAAGTCTGATTCATAAGCGATGATTCAATGAAGTCAATGGGCTATTATTGTAAAAATAAAAAAAAAAACATTTCATTGGTCATAATATTGTTAAATTATACTAATGATCGTCTGCCTGAAACATAGATGATGGTTGAAATTAAGAATCGTCAACTGGTTTTTATCTATTGCTTAAAAAATTAGACCGACAGCGCCAATCCAATTTGAAATAATGACACTTACGAAAAAAAAACATCTATTTCAATAATTCCGTATTCTGCCACCAGGGGCGTAAATTGGCGGGACATGTTGCGACGCCATCTTGCCATCTTGAAGTAAAAGTACATCAAACTAAGTGCGATTTGTTCCGTACAAGAATGTTTGTCTCTCATTAATTAAATATCATGCAATTATTTATCATAATTTTAAATTGTGAGCGTCCTATTTATTTTACTGTTATGCCAATTCACTTCCCGTCAGATACGACCCTGCTTCTAGGTGTCCGAGAGTTGTATAATTAGTTAGTTCAATTGTTACATTAATTATAGATGTTACTAATTAAACATGTTCCAAACATATTCGGGTTTCATTCTTAACAACCAAAGTACAGCATCACTATAATAACAATACAATTTATGTGCTTAAATGAAATTTGGGCATTGAATAAAATGCTAAGTGAAATGATGAGATGAATGAGGTATGTAAGGGGCGAGTCATGTGGCGTTTGGTTCTTTCTCTGTACCTACGCGCAAGGGATTTGGCGTGAAGAGATAATACATATTAGAATAAAATACTATAGTACAGCTTATAGTGCGGGTGGGGTAAAGCAACATTTTATCTTGAGTATTTTGTGTCCTATCCTCTATTCCAATTACATTGTCTTGTATAAATAAACAGTGTTTTATGTTCGTTTAACACGATTTCAAATTATTAAGAATTTATTTAATTGGGAAATTAATTTGTCGTAGTAAACTTAATTTTAACTTTCAATAGTACTCCGTAATTGGAATGGAGTGTAATTGTTACGATGAAGTGAATAATTATGATCAAGTGAATAATTATGATCAGTTTTATATTTTCACTACAATGTGTCAGTCAGTCAGAAGACATTACTGTCAACTCTGTGTATTGATATATGCCAACTATATACCTATTTTAACGAGCTTGGTATAGAGTAGTTACCAATGCTACTTTGACACCAGCGCTGGAGGGTTCGATTCCCACACAGTACAAACATTTGTGTGCATGAACATGTCTGTTTTGGTCTACAAGCGTTCATAGGCTGCGGTAAACGCATACACAACATAAGGTGGGCCGTATACTTGCAAGCATCCCGACGTATAAAAAAATATATACGCCTAAAGACTATTAGAATAGAGGCATTATTAAATTTTACATATAATAAAATCGAAACAGGATTGAGTTTGTACAAACAACGACAAGTCATTTTGGACACTTGTTGTACCATTTTTATTAGCTTTAACGGTACTTGTAGTGCCGTTTTTATTAGCATTAACGGTACTTGTAGTGCCGTTTTATTAGCATTAACGGTACTTGTAGTGCCGTTTTTATTAGCATTAACGGTACTTGTAGTGCCGTTTTTGTTGTTCTTATGGCCCACGCATAACGGAGCGACGCATTGATGTGTTTTTTTTTGTATAGAAGTTTATTTTGTACGTAGAGCCCGACAGTGACAGGCAACTTTTACCGCGGCAAAATACTTTACTCCAACAGGAAAACACACTTTGTTTCCCTTTGACCATGAGGGCGAAGCCGCGGGTAATAGCTAGTGTAACATAAATCTCAAAGTATCGTGACGTATAAGTTTGTATGGATCAAATAGCTGATGTACTAAAAAGGGCCTAATCGAAAGCATCCGAAACCGAAGAGCCTGCATGAAGAGGTTATTGAGTGCGAAAGAAGCGAGAGAGGTATGTTTGGATCGAAGCATCTGGCGTTCCATAGTCGCTTCCTACTTCAATGGGACATAGGCGTGATCATACATGTATGTAAATATTATATTATATTCATAAGAATATGTGTTTTCGCTCCATAATGATTTCTAATATAAGCTAAGCTACTCGCTCTCTATTTGGTCCCTCTAAGAATTGTGACTACAGGGGCCATGGTAGTGGATAGTCGGTCCCTAGCGACGCCAGTCCAATGGGGTTTTCCACTACTCTCACCGCCTGGAAACTTAGATGATGTGGTCTTCTTTACCAGGTGAGATCATCTAGTTGGTGATAGATGTTTGGAACTTTAGACTTTATTGCAATAATATACCAATGACGACCACCCTCTCAAGATTTTACCAGAGGGAGACTTTGTACAAAAGTCGTCTGCATGGGTACCTCTGTCTCACCTATCACCTATTTCTACGATCAACCAGCTATATTTATGTAGCTGTGTTCCGGTTTGAAGAGTAAGATATGCCAGAGTAATTACTGGGTAATGTGAAGAATCATCCTTAGGTCACAAGATTAGCAGCCCGAATGTAATATCCCCGTGGTGTTGCGAGCGTCAATAGGCTGCGGTGACCGCTTACCATCTGATGCGGACCGCATGCTTGTTGCCAATCTAGTTGTATATAAAAAAAGGTAGATTTAGTTCCTAATCACACGTAGTACGCATTGGCGACAGATAACCAACAACGGATTTTTGTTATGAAAGTATACCAAGCAATCATACAGGTTTGATCGTAAGCGCCATACATGTTAATTACGAGTTTGCTATAATACTCGTATTAATTCTCTAGGACTCTTTGTAACTTTCTATCGGTGGACGTTCGCCATAATTATTGGACGTAGATAAACAGGACACCTACGCTAGAATAGTACCTATCTATGTATGACTAGTTCTATGCCTTTAGTATTGTCTTAGGTTTTCGCGATTGTTACACATTGAATTAAACAATTTTTAACGGAAGTATCGCGTATTTTATTTATTTTGTTGAACCTGACGTTTCGAACGCTTTGCAGCGTCCGTGGTCGCAGGAAGACTAAGGTGGTATTTGTCTTACATTAGTTATTCAATTATTACATCTACCGACATGGATGGATTAATTATATATGTTCCGATTCACACAAAAATCGCTCACAGTGTCCGAACATTTTTTAGATCTTTGGGTTTGGGACTTGATTATTTTTAGGACTGGATCCCAAGCAGGTGGTACTTGCCAACCATCTTCTCTATTGAAATTGGGGTGTTTTCTTATTTCAATAGCCTCGCGCAACATTCTCGGCATGTAGCGATTCTCCTTGGCGAGGATTTGTGGTTTATCGAACCGGATGTAATGGTTTGGCTGGTCCAGTGTATGTTCACATACTGCAGAGTTTTTATCGCGCCTATTCTTCATGTCAGCAATGTGTTCTTTCACACGAGTACCTACGCTTCTCTTTGTTTGACCTATGTATGATAAACCACATTCGCAGTCTAATTTGTATACTCCTGCATCTTGTAAGGGGATATTAGACTTGATAGGTCTTAGAATTTGACTGATCTTCTTATGGGGCTTGAAATAAGTTTTAATTGAAGCTCGCCGTAAGATGTTGCCAATTTTGTCTGTGACTCCCTTTAAGTATGGTAAGATGGCAGGTTGACGTTCAACTGTAGGTGGCTTCGGGCGGCTTCTGTGACGCATGCGAGGGAGTTTGTGACTGTTGCTCCGCAGTACTTGTTTGACATGTTGGAGTTCCTCCTCTAGATGCTCAGCGTCGCAGATGCCTTGTGCTCTCTGAAACAAAGATTTGCCTACGGTAGCTAACTGACATGGACGGACGGACGCTGCAAAGCGTTCGAAACGTCAGGTTCAACAAAATAAATAAAATACGCGATACTTCCGTTAAAAATTGTTTAATTCTATGCCTTTAATTAGAATTCTGTGCATATGTGTATTTACATCAGATTAAAGAATACATATACTATCATTTACAATCTTAAGTGTATAGATGACAGCTTCAGGCAAAATTTTATACAGGAAGAGTACATAGATCCTAGCTTTACGCGTGTGGGTTAAATTTTAAAATAGCGTCAATCAGAAGTCTTCTCCGCATTGTATCGTCAGGGCATGTGTATAATTTACATTAATAAAAAAGAACGATGTAATAATAACTGACCATTAAAATCTGATTAAAATTCACTTAGGTGCGTGTACTGAGATCGAAAAACACCATGTACTTATTGTTACTAACCAATTATTAGTCTATGATAAAGTCTGAAACCGTTGACCGATCGCCAAATGGTGATCGTGAAAGACACCACATCTATCTTCGGTTTTTCATGGCGGCGCAGGTTTTAATGTTATTTTTGTACAGGATACATACCTACGGTCGAAAGTTTCGTATGTTGATAAAATCATATTGACGAGCTCGGTGGCGCAGTGGTGAAACGCGTTGTTACGCTACTTTGACACCAACGCTCGTGGGTTCGATTCCCACACAGTACAAACATTTGTGTGCATGAACATGTCTGTTTATCTTGGTCTGGGTATTTTCTATGTATAAAAAAATGTATTTACGTATGTTTATCAGTGTTCTAGTACCCATAACACAAGCTTCGCTTACTTTGGGGCTACATGGCGCTGTGTAATTTGTCCGACAATATTTATTTATTATTTATCATATCTTACAGGAAGGTCCTTTTCCTAGCACAAATTAATAGACTCAATACCAAAACGAAAAATTATGTCATAATATCAGTCCAATGTTAGACTCGTACAATATAGGGAGCGTGTTGGGACCTTTGTTTTTAATTTACGTAAACGGTTTGCCTACAGTAACAAAATATGCTATGACGCTATTTGCCGACGACAGCACAGTCCTGTTCACTGATCATAATTATACTACGCTTCAAACTAATATCAATCACACATTGTTAGTAATAATACCTACAATGACTTAACGAGAACAATATAAAAAATATTTTACTTTACTGGAATATACATATACAAAATCTTTCTTAAAACTAAATCAATTTTCCTATGCGTTACATAATCTAATGAA
This sequence comes from Pyralis farinalis, assembly GCA_947507595.1. NCBI lineage: Eukaryota > Metazoa > Arthropoda > Insecta > Lepidoptera > Pyralidae > Pyralis > Pyralis farinalis. The sequence continues at coordinate 23,143,829 of OX382270.1, forward strand.
AACTGTAAATTAATCGGCAATGATAACTGTATCACGGGTACGTTGCATCAATACTCAGATATGGTGTAATATTTTGGTGAAATTCCTCAGATAAAATGCTTTCAGAGGACAAAAGCGTTGCATTAGAGCAATTAGTAACCTACGCAAAACGAATTTATGTAAACCATACTTTATAAAATTAAAAGTTCTGACATTGCCATGCTTATACATTCTAGAAAGTGCTAAGTTCGTAAACTAAAATCAGGAAGTGTTTGAGTTTCTCACGCGTTCTCGTCTCCTGGGTAAAGTACCTACGTATGATGGCTTCGAGGACAGCTCTCTTAAACAAAGGTATATTCTGTATTGCTCCGCAAATATATAACAAGGTAGGTACAAAATCCATACGGGAAGAGCCAGAAATGAATACGTTTAAAAGGAAACTCCATGACCTGTTCGTTCAAAAATCGTATTACGCTTTGGATGAATATTTAACTGATAAAACGTTGTGAACTTTGAAGATATCACATGACACCACATGACACACAGTTTGAAGACGTCAAATGTATATTCCACCTAACAATGAATTCAATTGATAATTAAAAGGCACTGAAGCTTATTTTTTAAATTCTAAATTTGAAATCATTTATTTTATTTTTATACGTCGGGAGGCTTTACATCATGTCGGCCGTATGCTTGCATATACGACCCACCTGATGTAAAGCGGGCAACGTAGCCTATTAACACTTGCGATATATTAAATATCACTCGCGCGCTGTCTCCTCTTCTGCTAACACAGCAACTCCTACGGAGCTTACTGGTGGCCTCACTCATACGCAGGAACACAACATCCCTCTAGGGAGTTGTTATTTGGCTGCGGTTTTCTGTGAGGTGGAGGTACTTCCCCTGACGGGCTGCTTTGATGCGCCCTACCTCTCATAAAACATCCAGACCAAGACAAACAGACATGTTCATGCACACAAATGTTTGCCCTGTGTGGGAATCGAACTCACGAGCGTTGGTGTCAAAGTCGCGTCATTCACGACTGAGCCACCGAGCTCGTCAAATATACTGGAAATACAAATTTATTGTTCCTTGACGGTTGACATTGACATTATTACATTAATATGTGACTTTATAAATATTGTCTTTTTTAATCTTGAAAGGGTGGTATTTAAATTAATATTTGTAAAATCATTATGATATGGTATTATGTATCCTAATGATGATTATTATTCCTTAACGGTTAACATTGATGTTGCTTAATATTAATATGTGACTTTATAAAATTTATACTTTTTTTTAGTTTTGACAGTGTTGTTTTTAAATTATAATTTGTAAAATTACTCTTTAATACCGAATCAATGGCAATTGCATGTAACTTATGTATTTTAAAATTAATATTGTATACCTACCCATTGGTGGGACATAGAGAACCCTATCCATTTTTGTATATCAGTTATTAGTCTATGAACCTATGTTCACAAAATAAATAAAGTAATGAAAGAATTGAAATGAAGTGTTTTATAAGAAGGTGATGTCAGGAGATCTAGGAACCGGTGAAAGATTGCAGATGATTCTCAAAAACTGCGGTAGTAGAGGAAGAGTTCGATGGTGTCGTTGCGCTTGCTAGACTAGGTAATCGAACATCGCAGTTAAGCAGCGTTGACCACAGCTGTTTTTTTATACTACGTCGGGAGGCATACAAGCATACGGCTCACCTAATGTAAAGCGGGTACCGTAGCTTATCAACGCTTGCGATATATTTAGTATCACTCGCACAATGCCTCCTCTGCTGCTTACAGAAAACCGCAGCCAGTGTTCTGTGAGGTGGAGGTACTTCCCCAGACGGGCTGCTTTGATGGGCCCACACTTCTCTTAAAACATCCTAACCAAGAGAAATAGATATGTTCATGCACACAAATGTTTGCCTTGTGTGGGAATCGAACCCACGAGCGTTGGTGTCAAAGTTGCGTCATTCACGACTGAGCCATCGAGCTCGTCAAAAATGTATCTCAAGTTCTACCGAGCTCGGTGGGCCGTTGGACCTCAGAATTGTCGATATAATCGTACAGGTCGCACCATAAGGCTATCTTATCATCTAACTGGTAACGAACCCTAATAAAGCATGTTATATTAATTTCTTGAAAGTAACAATATGCTTTCCGAACGGCAATTTGGGTTTCGCCGAGGTAGGTCAACCGAGGATGCGGTAATGCTTCTTACCGAAACTGTAGTTGATCATCTTGATAAGGGCCGAAACTGTGTCGGCGTCTTTCTAGATTTAAAGAAGGCGTTCGATACGGTTTCAATTCCCATATTGCTAAAAAAACTAGAGGCTTTTGGGATCAGAGGTACGCCATTGAGCTGGTTCAGTAGTTATTTAATGAACCGTTTACAATGTGTCAGGATAGGTAGTCAGGTCAGTGACTCGAAGCATGTAGGCTTCGGGGTTCCTCAGGGAAGCATTCTAGGTCCCTCTCTTTTCATCGTCTATCTCAATAATATACTATCAACCTCCAAAGATTGTGAGATGATCTGTTATGCCGATGACACAGCAGTTATATTCCACGGGAGTTCCTGGCTAGAAACTCAACAAAAGGCGGAGTCTGGGATGCGTATAATTTATAAGTGGTTAAATAAGAATCTTCTGACTTTGAATGTTTCAAAAAGTAATTTTTTGTGTTTTCACAAAACATCACTCTCTGACCCTCCCACCATGTTATCAAATATTAAAGTTCATGGTTGTGACTGTGCTCTTTCTTCTAATGGTTCAGATTGTGAATGCAACACTATTACTCGGGTGCATACGTTGCGGTATCTGGGAGTGGAAATCGACGAAAAACTGAATTTCAAGAGGCACATTTCAATAACCGCGTCAAGAACTCATAAACTTATTCATACTTTCAAGTTGCTGAGGGAAGTCACCGAAGGCCCCTTGTTGAAAAAAGTGTACTTAGCTTTGTGTCAGTCTATCTTAAATTACTGTATTCTGGCCTGGGGTGGAATAGCAAAGTCGACCCTAATAGTACTGGAGAGAGCTCAGCGCGCTGTTCTAAAGGTGTCACTCAGGAAGCCACGTAGATTTTGTACATTTGACTTGTACAGGGAAGCAGATGTTCTAAGTGTTCGGAAGTTATTTCTGTTGCGCGCCACACTATACATGCATAAATGTGTCACAAGTTCATCTACATATAATGCAATGCTAGAAAAAAGAGTCTTTAAGATTCCTGTTACTGATACAAATACCACCTTTGCTCAACGATTTAAAGCATTTCTCTTTCCTCTAGTATACAACAGATTAGTGAATAAATGTGAAATAAAATGTTGTTGTAATTTCGAAGCAAGAAATCGTTTAAAATTATTTTTAATACAATTGGACTATGAGGAATCAGAAAATATAATTAGGATTATTTCTTAAAATTATAATAAATCGAACTTATAATACCAAATCTTCAGTAACTTGTAATTGAAATATGTTAGTTTTACTTTCCACAACATCACTCTATACAATATATATATATATATATATATATCTCACACACTCACACACACAAACTCATTTCATAAATGCACGTGCGCTTCAAATACTATTGGATAAAGATTACTTTATTTGAATTCATGTTACATGAATGCACTCTTGTGGATTGTAGCTTCTATATCTATATTTTTTCTTTGTATAACTTTAATGAATTAAATTCCCCTCTACTTTATTTATTTTATCATATATCGAATTTATATAATGTAACATTTTTCTCGCCGCAACGCAACATATTTTTTTTAAGGTACTTTTTAAGAACTATAACTATGTATTCTACTGTACTCATTTGACGCCCACGACACATGCCTAGCCTAGTGTGGGGTCAGTGCAACTCGGATCTGTTTTAAACCTATTTTTCGAAATAAAGTTATTATTATTATTATATCCTTTATTAAATTATAATCTTATTAAATATATTTTTAAATATATCATTACAAAAAAAAATACATTTAAAAATATAAAAACAGCTTCCTTCTGATAGCGGGAACAAGGTCCAAACTATCAGTGGTCAAGGTCACAGGGACAGAAACCTCCTCACAATACGTGCCGTGCTAAGGAGGACTGCCTTCTGTATTTGGCCCCTAATCCAGCTTCCCAACGCGAGCCTCTTCAGATGTTTGTCGAGGCTCTTGGCTATTAAGCCATTGACCGATACAACAATCGGAACTATGATTGTTGAATCGACATCCCACATGTCGGTAATCTCATGAGCTAAATCAAGATATTTTGTTTGTTTATCTTTTTCAGCTTTCACAAGATTAACGTCATGTGGAACAGCGATATCAACAATGATTGCTTGGCGCGTCGATCGATCTATTAATACAATGTCAGGCTTATTGGCTACAATAGTCCTGTCAGTGATAATAGATCGATCCCAGTATAATGTGGCATGGTCATTTTCGAGAACTGCTTCGGGCGTATACCTGTAATATGGCACTTCATTAACTACAAGACTATATCTCAAAGCAAGTTGCTGATGGATAATCCTGGCTACTTGGTTATGTCTGTGTAAGTACTCGCCGTTAGCAAGATGAGAACAACCGGAAACAACATGTCTGAGAGATTCCCCAGGAAGATGACACGCTCGACAGATGTCTAGCGTGCCATCTTTCATGATATATTTCCGGTAGTTATTCGTCTTAATAACTTCGTCCATAATTCCACAGACAAAACCTTCGGTTTCCCCAAAGAGGTCCCCGAAACGTAACCAGGATACGGAAGCCAACGTGTCTACATCAGGCCCGTGTAGGGCCTTGTTGTAGCGGCCGTGTAGCTCCTTACTTTGCCATATAGCCTTGCGATCGTCAGTACTTAATATTACAGGTCTACGCCAGTTCTCTTTAGCCAAAGATAAAGGGGTTAATCCACGATCCACATTAACCACATCCTTATGCATTTCCGTTTCGGTATGTAGGAAATATTCCCTGAGGTTACATATCTCCCGATTATGTAAGGTCTTGGCATTCAAAAAGCCACGACCACCACATTTTCGTGGGATATATAACCTCATTACCGATGATCGCGGATGATGCATACGGTGTGCAGTCAATAGTGTTCGGACTTTGCGATCAATAGTTATATTATATTATTATTATCTCTTATTTCACGGGTTTTCCCGGTCATTTGATAGGCGTGCGCGGGGATATGAATCCAACGCGTAGAGGCCCCTTCGAAAAGAATGATGTAATGTATTATACCAGCTGTGACCTGCTCTAAGGGATATCAATGGGAGGATATACCCCCGAACAGGTCACGGCAGGTATTGGGACTATTGCAAATGTGTCGGAAATAATTGAGCTGTTGAAATGAGATCTGGAGGGATTATTAGTACTGGGCTATTACAGAAGAGAGACGGACACCTGCCATAACTATCCTATCTGATGTTACTTCGGCAGGCGGTGGCTCGCCACTCACTAGATGGACCCTCGAAATGCCAAAGAAAGTTGGCCGGGGGCAACACCGATGTGTGTGACTCAGGGGTGTCGAGAGGTGTGCTGCGCTTTCTCCGAAGTTACTCGCGGCGTTATGCCCTTTAACACTTCCACCCCTGGAGCATATCACCTGCTAGAGCAATATACTCTATCGACTCCTCTCTGGACGGCCAATGAAGGCAAGCCTGAAGAGCTGAGAGTCCTGCGGGCCTTCTTGACTTTCCACTCCGACCGACGAAGACACGCCGGAGGCGAAGGCCCTGATCGACTCTCTGGAGCACTCGGGTACCCGTGGTGTCGTTACGCACCAACAGCTCGCCACAAGCTGCCCTGCGGGGTTTATTATTATTATTATTATTATTATATTTTATTTTTAATCACGGGCATTATCCCGGTCATTTAATAGGCGTGCGCGGGGATATGGATCCAACGCGTAGAGGCCCTTTTAAGAAGCTTCATGTTATGTTGTACACCCACCGAGACCCGCTCCTAAAAATATCGATAGAACCATATATCTATGAGCAGGTCACGGCAGGTATTGGGACTATTGCGAATGTGTAGGAAATGATTTGTCTATTGTAATGAGGTCTGGAGGGATTATTGGTACTGGGTTATTGCAGAAGAGGGACGGACACCTGCCATAACTATCATATCTGACTGTTATTTTTGGCAGGCGGTGGCTCGCCACTCACTAGATGGACCCCCGAAATGCCAGAGAAAGTCGGCCGGGGGCAACACCGGTGTGAGTGACTCAGGGGTGTTGAGAGGTGTGCTGCGCTTTCTCCGAAGTTACTCGCGGCGTTATGCCCTTTAACACTTCCACCCCTGGAGTATATCACCTGCTAGAGCAATATACTCTATCAACTCCTCTCTGGACGGCCAATGAAGGCAAGCCAGAGCTGAGAGTCCTGCGAGCCTTCTTGGATTTCCACTCCGACCGACGAAGACACGCCGGAGACGAAGGCCCTGATCAACTCTCTGGAGCACTCGGGTACCCGTGGTGTCGTTACGCACCAACAGCTCGCCACAAGCTGCCCTGCGGGGTATTATTATTATTATTATATACTTACCTATTTACGCCTGATATGGAAAACTGGCCAGTGTCAGATTTCATTCTTTTTAACCAAAAGAAAAAGCTATTACAGCAAGTTAATGTCAACTAAAGCTGTTAATCACATTTACACTGAAGTTTTGATATTATGTTTTCCGTTTTGCATAGAACAATTTTGTAAGTATTTCAAGTTTCTAAATGCCTATCGCAGTTCTTTATAAATACAAATAGGTAGTGGTGTGACAGTAGCACGGTTATTTCCATACACTAAATTAGGGACATTGCTAAATATGGTGTAGTAAATATGCCCAAGGGTCTTATCTGTAGTATTGGGGATAATATAATCTAGAAGTGGTTGCAACGCAAGGAATATTTCTCGCACGATTACGTCCTTGTTGCTGCTGCCGATCAGTCAGTGAATTATTCCCATCAATTGAAAAAAAATCAGTAGTATCATTTTTTGGCAATTGATGGGTAGTGTACCCACTTTCAGGCGATGTCATCTTTGACTCTAATGTCATTAAAGATGTTGGCGAGCCAATTTTCAAATTTGAAATATCAGCGATACGTCACATGTACAAACTAATAAACTACTTGACGTCTCATGAAGCCCCCCCTCACTCGGCAAAACATAGCGTCTACTTAAATATCTCAGCGTTTCGAGCCTTCTGACCAATGGGTGAATATTTTAAGCAATAAGCCGATGTTGACACGTGAACTAGTCAATAAGAGCTTTTTAATCTTCTCTATCCCCGACTCGTAGCGGTGAGTTTTTTTACTACGCAAAATCGTGTTATTGGGTCTCCATAGGTTATTTCCTTCATGGTCATATGTGAGCAAACGGGCTTTACCTGTATTATCAGAAGGATCAACTTTTCTTGTTTCAGATTTGCAAATAGCACGGGTGTAACAAAACTACCATCAAATTCTCAATTGACTAATTCTCTGAAATGGAATTTCAGAGTGAGAGAATATATTACTGGCAAATTTGTATCTCCCAATAAAGTGACTGGTTTAGACCATATGAGAGATCCTAGACTAAATAAGGTAGGCATGTATCTATTCTAATTTGGAAAAAAAATAAAAATATAGAAGATTTCAATCATAATAGTAACTAAAGACCTTACTTAACCATTTTTGTAGATAAATGCACACCGGGGATACTGTACAACGATTGCAAAGTACCTAATACTTTCCCAAGAGATCCGTTATGGCTTACGGCTTGTACCTTTATATCTGGTTGTTTACAACCCAAAGGTTTTATATGCCAAGTGGGTGGCATATGAGCCGCCATATTAGAAGTAGCTATTATCATATCTTCTATCTATCTATCTATAACTTCATGCCAAATCCCTTGCGGGGTAGGCAGAGAGATCCAAGAGCCACCTGACTCTGTCCTTACACACGTCCCCATCGAATCACTCCTTATCGTGTCTTATCTTGGGTTATCGTTGCAACTCAGAGTATCGCTGGCGTTCTGCCACTTATGCCGCTAATGCAACCTTACTAGCTTCGTAGTGATCTCACGTATGTGATAGAACACAATAACTCCGACGAATTGAATTTGACTGCGGTCTGGCTTAGCGGGATTTCTGTGAACTCATTAAGATGCTGGTGAAAGCGACTGGAGTGATCTAGACAGCCATTCAACTCATTTAAGTAGGCATGTGGGCCTACATGCGCATGTTAAAATCAGTACATGGCAAATCACTGATTCTGCGGAGATAGTTTACATGTTACAACATAAAAACCGCATGTTACTCACTTCACGCTTACGTAAATTCGTATATCTACATGCAATAGTAATTATTAATAATATAAGCTATATTACAAATTAACATTATGTTATGCCAGAATTGGCTTTCAATGAAGCTTCTATTAAAAGAAACGATTTAAATTACAAATTCTGCAATAACACATCCACCTTTACTCATCCCACTGCTAGGATACGGGTCTCCCTTCAACCGAAGGAGTTTAGAGCATACTCCACCACGCTGCTCAAATGCGAATTGGCGGAGGCCAGTGTTTTCAAGCCGCCCGAGGGCCACTGACTTAGCTTAACGACTGTTATCTGTCGACAACAGCCGGGACCGACGGCTTAACGTGCCCTCCGAAGCACGGAGAAACTCGAGATAGATAAACCCATTCATAGATAGGCTGTCGACATTGCTTAACCTGCGTGTTCGGTTAGAATGACACACGCAACGACGCCAACGAGCTCTCTCTATAATTCTAATTCTGCAATATATCAAGGAAATCAACAAAACTAATTTTAATTTTGAGTAGACGTAACTGTATTTTGTATAACTTCGTCTCTTTTATGTACATTTTTTAATTGATTAGCTGACGAAAAACTAAATACTTTAACAAACATTCCAAAAACTTTACCGTATATGGATGTTTGTCTATTTTATATAAAGGTGCCAATGAATTTGTAGTAATGAATTTATCTTGGGTTAGTTTTTCTATCACGTTACTTTAAATGACCGTACATAGCTCCCTTCGGAGTATAATGTACAGGAAGCAAAATGAGCACCACACTCAAAATGTACAAATCGCAACATGAACAACACGCAGAATGTGCAACACGCAAAATGGACAAGGAGAGCCACGTTCACACACAAAAAGTTTTGAGCAACCTTCGGTACAAATCTTCCCGGTGCTACTTTTTTATTGTATTAATTTTGTCATTGTTTGTTATATTTGATTGTGTCACATAGTTAATGTAATCACCGTTACCAACCGTACCGTGTGGAGACCAAACAAACCAATACCATTTCTTACTGTACCTAATTATAAGCATAACATAGTTTCAGTGCCAATAAAAAAAATGTACCTCATAATTTGTAATAAAAATATATGACGAGCTTGGTGCCTCAGTCGTGAATGACGCGACTTTGACACCAATGCTCGTGGGTTCGATTCACACAAGGCAAACATTTGTGTGCATGAACATGTCTGTTTGTCTTGGTGTGGATGTTTTAAGAGAGGTAGGGCGCATCAAAGCAGCAAGAAAACCGCAGTCAAATAACAACTCCCTAGAGGGTTGTTGTGTTCCTGCGTGTGAGTGATGTCACCAGTAGCAGTTGCTGTATAAACAGCAGAGGAGGCATCGTGCGAGTGATACTTAATATATCGCAAGCGTTAATAGGCTACGGTACCCGCTTTACATCAAGTGGGCCGTATGCTTGTATGCCTCCCGACTTAGTTTAAAAAAGATCTATTTCTATTTTTTATTTCTAATGCCGTTTAAATAATTTCAGGGTCTCGCATTTACTCTCGAGGAGCGACAAGCCCTCGGTCTACATGGCTTACTCGCTGCAAATTTCAAGACACAAGAAGAACAGATCGAGCTCTGTAAAGTATCTGTCGATAGGTACAAAAATGACCTCAACAAATATTTGTACCTCGTTGAGTTACAGGTAACAATGTGAAAGTCTATCTACATTTGAATATTCTATTTACCGTTTAGTTTGACCAATTCAACCATACATTGATATTACTGTTCCCTGCTAACAATTCAGTAGAATAAGGTTCGCATATGCATCTGATGATGATGATGATGTGAGTATATAGACGTCTCAAAATACATTTAATACCATGCATGAGCGTACTGATACGTATGGAGGCATGTAGAAATAGAATAGAAGGTTCCAAAATTTAAAGATCTTAAAGAAAATTTGAACTCTTGACAATGGGGGAAAGTAGTTGTCCCAAACTACATTTAGGACTATATGTGTGGGTCTGAAATAGACTGCACACCTAATCGTTGTAATAATAAACTTTTTATCACTCACTGATTGACACTGAGATCAATAAAAATATTTGCGGATAAATTCTATCTACACCGCAAGCCAATAAGTATCTAGATCCTAACTAAGCAATCTTGTACTATGGTCATCAAACGCACGAAAAATTATTTAAATACTTTTTTTGTGAACCCTTCTTATAATACATAGGAAACACTAAGATTAACAGACATGTTCATGTAGGCAAATACTAATCTGTGCGAATAAAGCAGCTTTGAAAGAGGTGACGATAAACGAGCACCCACCATTGGTTACTCTAACACCAAAGATTGTGTTAGAGTAACCATTGGTAGCTGCTCGTTTGTCGTCAACTCTCTTACTCTTATGTGTATACTCTTATATGCAGATACGTATGCGTCTTAAAATTGGTATGGCCTATGAATGGCCGTACTGTAAGTAAAAGTGAAGAAGAAGATTTAGTCTTAATCTTACTTAACATCAACGATTTGTATAGATTGGGAGGAAAGCGGTCTATAGATTCTCTATTAGTTCGTACACAGGGCACAAATCGAATTCATCATCTTCGGTTTAGAGTAAAGCTGAGTTCTGAAAAGAAAATTGAAGAAAGATGCATATTTGATGAATTCGCCTTCTATTTCGATAAGCACAGATTTCTTTAATTTATTTGAATTATTATCAGCTTGTATCTACAATCCTTTGCTTTCTACCAGATATCGTCTAGCGATTTCCATGGTTTTTGCATGAGGTAGTCGATTTTCAGCCGGCACTCAAACTACATGCGAATACGAGTATAACAAATTCATGATTAGAAACTTACCATCTGTTATAACACCCCTAGGATTCAAACGAGAGATTATTCTACAGTCTACTTAATACAGATATTGCAAAATATATGCCGATTGTTTATACGCCGACTGTAGGCTTGGCGTGTCAGAAATTTGGCCTAGTATACAGAAGAACTCGGGGACTTTTTATAACTATTCATGACTCTGGCAACATTTATAGTATCCTTAAAAATTGGTAAGTATATTCATTATATTTAGTACACTAAATTTACAAAACATCGTTGTATAGGACGATATTGTTTAAACAGTACAAAAGGCGACTTTATCACTGAAACAATAACTTACAGGCTACCTTAAGATAGACAAAAGTATACATTACCAAGGGTATATATTTTTTAAAATCAAATAATCCACCGTTATTGCTATAGCCATAGAAAATTTCATATGCACGTAGTATTCCCTTTCAATACTCTGGTATAATAAAGATAGCGAGCATGTATTTGATTTTTTATACAATGTTTGGGCGCGTACGTGATGTGGTCACCCTAGTTTATGAACGCTTGCTACGAGTATATAGGAAGTATCGCTTATGCGTTGCCACCTTCTAACGCAGCTACTACTCAGAGCTTACCGGTAACCTCACTCGCATGAACAGAACAACCTCTAAGAGAGTTGTTCCTAAGCTGCGGTTTCTGTTAGGTGGAGATACTTCCCGGTGGGGCTGTTTTGATGCTACCTACTACTCTTAGGTTAGCTTACAGTTGAAAGCTTAACGTGCCTTCCGAAGTACGAATGAACTCGAGCTCGAGACGGCTCCAATCGGACACGCACGTCGAGTTTACGTGCGTGTCCGATTGGACACAAGTGCATCACGCCATCGAGCATGTCTATATACGACGTCAGGAGGCATACAAGCATATGACCCATTTTATGTATAGCGGGGTACCATAACCTGTGAACGTTTGCAATATAGTATGTAAGCTTACTAATCTCACTCCCTCGTAGAAACACACCAACCCTCCAAGGAGATATACTAAAATAAAAATTATTTATTTGTCATTGGGCCCTCACGGGTACATATATTTTTGACGAGCTCGGTGGCGTAATGGTGAAACGCGCTATTACGCTAATTTGACACCAACGCTCGTGGATTCGATTGCCACACAGGAAAAATATGCAGTACATGAATATGTCTGTATGTTTTTTATTTTATTTATGGTCTGGTTGTTTTTAGAGAGGTAGATCGGAAAGCAGAACAAAGCAGCCCGTCTGGGGAAGTACCTCCACCTCACAGAAAACCGTAGCCAAAATAAAAACTCCCTAGTGGGTTGTTGTGTTCCTGCGTGTGAGTGAGGTCTCCTGTAAGCTCCTACGGACTTGCTGTGTAAGCAGCAGAGGTAGCATCGTGCGAGTGATACTTAATGCATTGCAAGCGTTTAGACGCTATGGTAACCGCTTTACGGTGGTGGGCCGTATGCTTGTATTTTTGACCCGACAAACGTTCTTGTATAAAAAAAAATCTTCGCCGCGTCTGATATTTAAAGAAAAATCTTATTGTATTTTATTAATTTCACATAGTTTTCACTTTACTTTTTTTAATTTATCTTCATTTCCAGGAATTACCACTGGTGAAGAAGAAATGCCAAAAGAACTTTGTCGATATAGGTCTTTTTTTTAAATCGTCAATTCATATTATAATAAATTTATGTCACTATAGCGGTACAATAATGATGATGACTAGTGGTAAAATTAAAGAAATATTTATTACGTAATTTATGTTTTCATAATTATTCATTAAATTACCTTTTAATATTCTCATCGTTGTCTATCATTATGGGGTATATTAATAGACAACAATGAGAATATTAATCTAGGATAACAGTGAGAAAAGTTACTTTTTTTAACAATTCCCTAAGTGAGTAAGCTTACTGGCGGTTTACCACCCGTAGTAATTATAAAAGTAGCAGCGTATATTGTAAAGACGATGGCAGCACAGAATAAGAAATAAAAATATTATTTTATTATTAGTTAAAATTACTAACTAGCTGTGCCTTGCGACACGATTAATGCATTCAGGACGAAATGTAAGGATATAGATGATATTAAGGCACAGAATAACTAATAGTACCAAGGTTATGTACCTATATTTAAGCAGGGACTTGCAGAATATGCATGACGTGTTCTGTTTACTTTTTTTAATATTTTTTTAGGCCGGAGTTTACCGTCAAAGCTATAGTGTTCACTGACGGAGAGAGAATCCTGGGTTTAGGCGACCTCGGCTCTTATGGCATGGGCATACCTGTCGGTAAATTATCGCTCTATACCGCTTTGGCGGGCATTAAACCGTACCAATGTCTTCCTATCTTACTCGATGTCGGGACTAATAATAAGGTATTTTATTCTTTATATTTATCTTAACAGAATAGTGCGTGCTTCTCACATATTTGGATTCAACTCATGAGGGCATCAACTGATCTGGTCCCAAGCATTAACATTTATACTATTTACTGAGTATCGTGTAGTTTAGGGATCTATATGAAAACAAAGATCTGTCTATCTATTATTTGAAAGATAAGAAACCAGAACGAATGTAAGAATTACAGTTGACGATGTAGGAACAAATGATTGTATATCTTGGACTTGTAGTAGGGATGAAAGGTACACCGCTGATTTGGAGAGGCGAATTAGTATAGGTAATAGTGTGAATGGAGCGTTGGGAAAACTTCTTGGTAGCAAAAACTTGAGTAAGGTATAGGTCGTTATACGCAACGCGGACTTGATTCCAACGCTGCATGGAATAAACGACGTCGAGATCGAATCTACGACGATCGATTCGCAATGAACCTGGAAAAAAAATTGGTTTGAAAGATTGTAGAGAGAGAGCTCTATTGATTTAATTTGGCCATGTAGAAAGAATGTAAGAGCAACGAGTAACGAAATAAATATACAATAGTAAAGTAGATGCATGTAGGAGTCGAGGAAAGCCAAAACCACCGCGACAAACTAGGTCGTGTGTTAGCCAAGGTGGTGTATGGAGACCTAGGAAGCGGCGAACGTGCGTGAAAAGAGCTATGACTTTAAAGGAGTGAGCGAGGTATGTAATGACCGAGACATGAGCGCCACATTGTACACATCCTAAATAAGACAATTGTTGAGCGCAAGGTACAAATAGTAGTAGTAATAATATAATACCATGGGCACCGGTAGAATTACCTTCAGGGTGGTGCATCCATAAGTACTTACACACTATCTATTTTTTTTATTATTTTTTTATTATTTATTAAGAAGATTTACAGCGTATTTGCAAAAAACGTTCTTTCTCTATTAAGTAGTAAAATCTATTTAAAAGATATTTATTATTAAGTCTAGTAAGTTAATGTCAAATTATTTCGCACGTCGAACACAGAGGCTCTGTTAAGTTAATAAACGACTATGTGGTCGATAGTTCGCGTTATTACTTATTGCATTATTACGAGCATCATTCGAACAAAGGCTAAAACATTTACCAACTACAAAATTAAAAGGCTTTGCAAATTAATAAATACGAAAACCCAAAAATTTGTTTAGGCATTATTATTTCATGAAATATTCGTGAAGGCGTTAATTATTTTTTTATTTAAATTACGTTTATTACTGGACCTTGAATTTGGGCGTCCTAATGTAGCGGCAAGGCAGGTTTACCGATCAAATCAACCATCTGAAAATGTAGAAGAATTTTTCAGCAAATCTATCTTCATCCCATATTTAGACGCTATTATTTCTTCTCTAAGAAATCGATTTCCTTCTACGCACAAAAAAGCATTTTCTCTTATGCAACTCTACCCAGAAAATGTAAGCAAAACAAATCTTCATTTTTATGTATCGCAGAAGGTCTTCTATCTAATTTTATTGCCGAGGCTTCTGCTTGGTACGAGATGTTTGAGATAAATAAAGCAAGTGATGCGTTTATAAACGAATCCGTTGTTGAATTCGCAGATTTGATTGGTCCAGCTACACTGCTTTACCCAACGGTATACGGCAATCAAAACTGATTAACCATTCCAGCATCAACATGCAGCATTGAACTTGCATTTAGCATGTTACGACGTATTAAGAAGTAGAATCGGTCAACGATGGAGATGCGAGACTAAGGCATGCTTAGTGTTCACAGGAAAAGAGTAAAAGAGGACACAAAATTTATTGACAAAGTGATTGACAAATTTAGACAATAACCTTGGCGTTTTAATATTGTGTTCAAACATTAACTAAACAAATTCTTAATTTTTTTCTGCTTATTTTTAAGCTTTTACCATTGTCTATTAATGTAGGTACGGGACTTACCGCGATTCGTTTTTCTATTTCCCCTATGTACGAATTCCGACCCGTATTGGCTTTCAATGTATGATTTTAAACTTTTTCACGTTTAAAATTAAGTAATAAGTAATAATAATATTCAATCAATCAATTGATTTGTTAACCTTATATACACTTTTTTATCTACCACCGCCATACATTACTCCACTCAGGAACTCAAAAGCAATGGTTGGCTGAAAGAGATTCTAAATAAGCCCGCCTTTGCAAATTAAATTGTTAAATTTTACAAATGTAAACATTTATGCAATAAAGTTCTACAAACAAATAATGTACACAGTTCGCAACGGTGAGCTTATCTCTAAAGGAGTTCTCTTCTAGGCAACCTTCAATGTCAATGATATTGCGTGAGCCTGAATAAATTTTATGTATATTGTACAAATATTCAAACTCAATATACATACAAATAACGTACCTAATATGAACACACCTATTTAATACATATGTAAACTAACTTCAGAATTTTTAAATGGCGATCTTTCCGTTTGTTTTTAATAGAGAAAACAGATAGGATAATACGGCATTTCTCGAACATGCATTGCCAATTTATTCCACAATTGTGCTGAATAGTGGGTAAAAGAGACGTTTACGTGGTTGTAGTTACGTTAGAAATATAGTATAGTTATGTTTTTAGGCTCTTCTTGAAGACCCTCTATATATTGGCCTTCGACAAGAACGAGTTACAGGTGAAAAGTACGACGCATTCATTGATGAGTTTATGACTTCTTGTGCAAAAAGATTTGGACGCAGTGTGCTATTACAGGTTAAATGTCTTCGTAATTTTTAATAAATGCCCGCGCCTTCGTTCAAGCGGATATGTATAGATATCATGATACATGCTTCATATTGTATCCCTTTTATTAATCCATTTATTGAATTAAACCCTTCCTAAGAAGTTAAGTTAATAACTAAGTAATAAAAATGTCATCATAAAAAGACTCATCAAAAGAAATTCAACCTTTTTTTTGTTACGCGATTTGATATTAGGATACAGTAACTTACTTACGAGCCCGTGGTTTCCAAGGCTCGTGGGATATATTCCCACACAGGCCAAACATCCAAACATTTGAGTGCATGTGCAATGTGCATGCATTGTGGACATGTGTATTTGTCTAGGTGTTTTTAAGAACACCCAACTGAGTAAGTACCCCTACCTCACAGAAAACTGCAGCCAAATAATTCGTATCGCGACGTTGAATGACCTTTGACATTACTCAAGAATTGGGCTATCAAATGAAAAAGATTTTTTTATAACCAACTGGTATTTCTCTTCGGGTTTATATATTCGTATAGGTTTATCTAATAAAAAGCTAGCGAAGTGGCATGGTGTATTCTGCTTTTTTATGGTTTATGTGTATGACATCTTAAGCCAAAATTAGACTTACAGTAACCGTATTTTACAGGTAATGTACAGCTGTTGTCTGTATATTAGTTCTATTTTGTTTGAATATTTGCAGTTCGAAGATTTTGCTTTGCCAAATGCTGGACGTTTTCTTGAGAAGTACCGCAATCAATACTGCACATTCAATGATGATATCCAAGGCACGGCTAGCGCTGCCGTGGCTGGCCTGCTTGCTGCCCAGACGCTCACAAAGAAAGATTTGGCTGATCACGTGGTATTGTTTTTAGGTGCTGGATCGGTTAGTGTCTATATTGATTACACCTTCTTCTTTCTTCTATACTTTTCTTCTACATATCTATACTATACTTCTATTCTTTAAGGACGATTAAGCAATGCTTAATATTTAACATACTTGTAGGTTTGGAAAAACAATAATTACAAATTGACATTTGTGACACTTTTGCAGGGGGTCATAACTTGTTACAATAGACGTCTCATAGTTGGAAGAAAACAATTTACGTGAAGTTACTTTAGCGTTTCATATTTGCTATTGTGATCATAGCATTATGGGGCTATCCATAGCGCTGTACCCCGTGTCTAATATTGCAAATATTCGGTCGCGCTATATGAAACAACATTTCATTTTCCGCTCCTGACTATATGTAAATATTGTTATTGACATTGTTTATAGCTGAATAAAAATAATCGGTATTTTTCAAACTACTCTAAAGTACTATAATAAACAGATTTGGTATCGTGTGTCATCGGAAATCGTACGGTTAGTGGGGTCCTATGAGTTGTTATAAAAAAAAACTTTATTTAGAGACCCAAGTTATTTATTTTTCACAGATTACTACACACTACTTTTACACGTTTTGACTTAGTGCATATCGCTCTATTTCGCAGCTCACGGACTTAGGGAGATCCGAGTCAAATGGCTTTATTCTGTCAGCTTAGCTAACTGTCCAGACCGGCGGGCAGAAACCAGGTCCGTAGCTGGGCAGCACTTTGGCTAGTCACAATAACGACTGACTTGTATTGGAGATTGTATCAATTATATAGGCATAATATTGCTGATCTGTTATTTCCAATATTGTAGTTATATTGAAGAGAGCAACCTAAGCTAAATATAATGCTTATACAGGAATGTAGCAGTATGTAGGCAGGCAAGCTTAAGCTTTGTACTATCGCAGCTTTGAACCGCTTGTAACTTTTTACTGCCTTACTGTATATAGGAAGAATACGGGTTATACGACGCAAATATGGGTTCACAAGTTTCTTAAAAAAAGAGACGTTGATAGAGCGTTATACACGCTTAAAAAACCACGAAATTCTTCTACTTTTGTATATTAACAAGTGTAGTTTATTGCATTATATTGTATTTATTATGGCGTAATACATAAAATAAAGGTAATAATGTAAGTGCAACGAAAGACAGCGAACAGTTATTTAAAAAAATGTTTGACGTGCTGTATTATTACGTAAGTAAACGTTTCATAGATTTTTTTTATATACAACGTCGGGAGGCATACACGCATACGACCCACAGTTACCGTAGCCTATTAACGCTTGTAATATAATAAGTATCATTCGCGCGTTGTCTCCTCTGCTGCTTATACAGCAACTCCTTAGGAGCTTACTAGTGACCTCACTCACACGCAGGAACACAACACCCCCTCTATGGAGTTGTTATTTGGCTACGGTATTCTGTGAGGTGGCGGTACTTTACCAGACGTGTTGCTTTGATGCGCGCCCGACCTCTCTTAAAACATCCAGACCAATACAAACAGACGTGTTCATGCACACAAATGTCTCTTGTGTGGGAATCGAACCCACGAGCGTTGGTGTTAAAGTAGCGTCATTCACAACTGAGCCACCGAGCTCGTCGGATGTATGGGAGCTGGTAGCGATGTATTTTGTCGTCTCGTGATGTGTTAGGAAAGCCCACTGTGTGACGTGGTAATATACACGTGGGTCCGCGACGGTGACGAAATGTACATTCTGTGTACTAAGTATCGGGAATTTGTCAATAAAACAAAAAATACAAATTATTCATCTAAATTTATTTTATCGCCTTCAAAGTAGGCCCCATCGCTTGCAATACAACATCTCCACCGCTTCACCCAGTCTTCCATACATTTTTCATAGGCTATTTGCGGTATGGCCTTTAGCTCATTCAGCGAATTTTCTTTTATGGCTTCTATCGACTCAAAACGTTTTCCTCGAAGTGGTAATTTTAACTTGGGAAATAAAAAAAAGTCAGACGGAGCCATATCAGGTGAATACGGTGCTTGGTCGAGAACTTTTGTTGAATTTTTCGCTAAAAACTCTTTCACTATAATGGCTGTGTGTGATGGTGCATTATCATGGTGCAGCATCCATGAGTTGTGTTGCCACAAATCTGGACGTTTTCGGCGGATACTCTCACGCAAACGCTTTATGACGCCTAAATAATATTCTTTATTCACTGTTTCTCCCTCTGGAAGGAATTCGGAGTGAACCACACCACGGTAGTCAAAAAAACTGTCAGCATCACCTTGATTTTGGAGCGACTTTGCCGCGGTTTTTTGGGTTTCGGCTCGTTTTCGAGACGCCATTCTGAAGACTGTTGGCTTGTTTGCATGTCGTACTCATAAACCCATGTCTCGTCGCCAGTTATTATACGTTTCATAAAGGTCGGATCCGTAGAAGCTCGGGAAACCATGTCTTCAGCGACATGCTTTCGCTGCGCTTTTTGAACAAAATTGAGCTCTTTTGGAACTAGTCGAGCGGCGACGCGTTTCATGCCTAAAATGTCAATGAGAATGTTGTGAACGGACTTAAAAGATATGTTCACCTCACTAGCCAACTCTCTCAGACTCATACGTCGATTTTCGAGCACTAGCTTCTTGATTCTGTCGATGTTTTCTCTGGTCGTAGCGGTTGAAGGTCTACCAGAACGAGGCAAGTCTACTACTACTTCTCGGCCTTCTTTAAAAGCCTTATACCATTCATAAGCCCCTGTTTTCGATATACACGATTCGCCGTAGGTATTTCGCAACATTTTTAGTGATTCACCACATGAAATATCATTTGAAACACAAAATTTAAGGCACACTCTTTGTTCAACAATATTTTCCATTGTAAAAATCGCCGAGGACTCAAAACTATGACCAACAAAAAGTGTAGTTTAAAACAAATTAAATGACAGATCCCGCTCAAATTTTGCGCGCTAAATCAGTACAGTGCTACCAACATGCAGTAAAAAAATTAGAACGACCTCTTTTACGCGGGTCTTTTTATTGACATATTCCCGATACTTTTTACACAGAGTAGTATGTGATAATTCTGCGTGTACAACTCATATTATGAATTACAGTTTAATGTAGGTGCTCTTACTTGTACCTTACCTACTACTAAAATAGTTTGCGTCAACTTGACAGATTCTGTATAAAATATAATATCAATTAAATTCATTTTGTAGGCCGCAACTGGCATCGCTCTCTTGCTTGTTGCTAGTATGGTAGAAAAGGGCGTAACAGAAGAAGCGGCAAGGGATAAGATCTTCATGTTCGATGCTGATGGTCTTGTAACAAACACACGCCCTGGTGGAGTTCCAGATCATGCGCAGAATTTTGCTAAAGATTTAGAGCCAGAGAAAAGCTTCGAAACCTGCGTGGCTAAATTTAAACCGACTATATTAATAGGTGAGGCGTAGTTATGCGACTAGTGGCAGTTAGTGAGTATCAGGTGATTAGAAATTAAGCTGTCAGCTTTGATGACATTCCTCTCGGAGTTGTAATTTGAGTCAGGTTTTTCTTATTGCGGCTCTGTTGTTTATCGCGTTCTTCAGTCGTTAGTAAAAATTTTGTTTTCTGCAACATGCCGGGTGTCAAAGAACCAAGTGTCTCCTCTGAACCTAAATTGTTAACATAGCGTATAGACGGAGAATAGCTCATGCGGTACCTTTATTGCTAACGCAGGGCCTACTCGATCACTTCCTGGGGAAGCCAAGCACAACTCTACCTTACCACTCTATCGGTAGAGCAGTTTTATAGGGCAGGGTACCTTATAAATGAGTAAGTCTGACTACCATTGGCTCTAAAAACGACAGTGAGTCACTAACATCCCCATTTTTACACCTTTAAGGTGCGCAATAAGCTTACGGCTTGCCCAATCATACCCAGTAACTGTAGCCTATAAACGAACGCTTGTAAGGGCGTTACCAACTTTGCCTACCTATAAAATCCTCTTATAGGTGTGACCAGTTTACGATTTTATTGCAACTAAAATCTTTGTTTTCAAGGGGTTTCAACGGTAGGAGGTGCGTTCACTCCTGCTATATTGAAGCAAATGGCAATAAATGCAGAGAGGCCAATCGTCTTCGCACTCTCGAACCCGACAAGCAAAGCAGAGTGTACGCCGCAAGCTGCTTATGATAACACAGAAGTAATTGCTTTTTGAATGTAAAACGGATAGTACCTCCGATTACTGACTCTGATAATAATTAAATATTTTTTGCTAATTATCTACTTACATTTTACCGAAATGTGGTTGACGTTTGTCCCTTTAACAAGAGCCAACTCAGCTATATTTTTCATTATGTAATTAACTAGATGCGAAACAATTACATGCCTTCTTTGATTCATAACGGATAGCGTAGACTTGCTGCTGGTTTAGCAATTCAGGAACCCTACTAGTTACGTTACACATCGCAGAAATGCCATATTTCTGTGTATAATAAGTATGTATTTACGTATGTTTATCAGTTGTCTAGTACCCAATACACAAGCTTCACTTACTTTGGGGCTAGATGGCGCTGTGTAACATGTCCAACAACATTGTATTGTATTATTATTGTTTAGTTTTATCTAGTACAGTAGGTTTCAATTGAATATACCTCCGAATAGGACTTATTATGTCGTGGTATTCTGTAAAGTTGAGGTACTTTATCAGTCATGTTGCTTATTAAGTTTCGTTGTAGCCTACCATTCCTTTGCCAGAACATCGTTTGCTAATGTTAGTTGACAGGGAATTTCTTAACAGTGAATAGCTTATGGCGTATCGCTTAATATGTAAGAGTAAATCAAAATAAGATTTTTTCGATCACTAGAAGATTTCGTGGATAAATACTCGTTTGGTCGTGGATAAACACTAAATGATTATTTATCAACATCCAAATATCAACTTACTTTATTATGTCATCAACTAGTTTTCAAGTTTAATATATTTATCGCGACAATATAAATATATCGCATCTGGTCATGAGTATGGATGTTTATAACGAAACGAAAGCGCGCGTATGGTGGCGCGCTTTGGCAGAATCAAGAGGTCGACACTAGCAGAAATGGAGAGTCAGTGCAAACGGCGGCACGTGACGACGCCTTGGGACTGTCCAATCGTTTCATATTTTTCTGTACATTGATTACTAGTGTTGATTTAAAATTATAATATGATAGGAATTGCACTGGATTTCTCATTGAACAACTACCCACCATACGCCCGAACAATATCGTATAGACCGAAAAATCATACGAATACGACAAATATGTTTTACAGGGCCGGTGCATATATGCTTCAGGCTCGCCGTTTCCTAAAATTAAATATGGGTGTAAGGAGTACGAAACCGGTCAAGGGAACAACGCTTACGTTTTCCCCGGCGTAGCACTTGGAGTCATCGCGACTGGTTCTCACTTCATTCCGGAAGCTATGTTTTTAATAGCTGCCAAGGTTAATAATATATTCTTATTTTTATTTTTGTATGTACGCACATCTTCACACCAGGTCCATTGCGGGGTAGGCAGAGAGAACTGAGCACCATAAGACGCGGTCCTTACACACTTCACTCGCTTCTCTAACATTAATAGCTCTTTTCATGCACGCTCGCCGGTTCCTCGGGCTTTCTGATAAAACACGACCAATTTGGTCATGGTATGGTGTTGTAGCGAGCTGTGCCTTCTGGCTTAGATTTCGGCTACCTAGAACTTTACCCAACCCTCCATTCAAGCTATTCCCTTCACTCCCTGATTAAACTAATGGCCCTATAGTTGGCGCAGTCTAAAGTCTAAGGTAGGTGCCACCTAGTTTGATCATCTCAGTCGTAACCACATCGATTCCCGCTGACTATCCGTTTTTCAAACTTCGTATCGACTATTCAATCTCATCCATGTTATTGTCGTCAGGACTCTGGCACTGCCGAGTCAGTCACAGACTTATTCACATTGTATATCTTCTGTACGCGTTCTGCGTTCTGTACATAATCATACATTTCTCTAAAATTTTCACTCCACCGTCCTAGCACTTCCTGAGTGTTAGCAAGAATGTCACCAGCTTAACATTTTATCTTGTCCATTCTTTACCTCTCTCTTTGGTTTATTTTGGTTGCATTCTTGCATCGACGGTATATTTATTTCTTCTTTCTTTTATACCATTACTCTGATGCAAAGATGATACATAATCAAATATAAATCAGTCGCGCTTTCCTCTTTGTTACTACGGAGGATTCAACCTCCCCATCCCACCAGGGATCTCCTTTCAATTTTTGATGCCTCTTTGCACGTGCACATGCTTCTTTCGCACTGTACACCATACTTTCTTTCATAACTTTCTAACATTCGTCTACTTCTGAGTCGGAAAAAACTCGCGTTCTCAAGTCTTTCACTGGCTATACGTACCTAGTACCTACATACTCCTTGCACTTTCATGTTCCAATTTTTCATTTCTTATTCTTTCATGATCTCCGAAATGAATACGCACTCGCTAGTGCCTCCACTTCTTGAAAAGGCGTACAAACCGGCTTATCACCAGTGGTCCGTTTCAAGAATGTGACCTCTGAAGACTCTTGTATCCATCAACGACTTTCGAAGACGTCTATCTATCGAAATCAATTAAATCACACTTTTCTGTTCATTGCGTTTCCATGTGGAAGTGTGAATATCTTTGTAAAAGAAGAACGTTTTCGACACAAGGTTTCGTTCCATACATACGTCTTAATTATTTTATTTTTGTTAGGTTAAAATTAAGTAACAATGGCATTAATATAAAATTGTGACGATTGATTTTTGAGTGTCGAGCTTGGTGATGAAGTGGTTAGTAACGCTACTATGACATCAACAGTCGTGGGTTCGATTCCCACACAGGACAAACATGTGTGTGTATGAACATGTCTGTTTGTCTTGGTCTGGCTGTTTTCTATGTATCATAAGTACGTATTTATAAAAACAAAAAATGTATTTACTAAAGTTTATCGCTTGTCTAGTACCATTATACAAGCTTCGCTTACTTAGTGTTTCATCCAGCCACTAAGTAAATTACGTAGTGTGAAGAAGAAGAAAAATAGTGAAGTTTGGTAAGGATCTAAGTGATACTCTGTGATAAATGTACATACATCGATTTTGTCATAGGAAGCGAAATATGAATTTATTGTTTCGTAACTAGGGAAAAGTAAGTCATGTGAATTGTAAACGAGAATTAACCAGCATAATTTAGGTAGGCGGGAAACATAGATAAAAAATTATAGTGGTTTATTTTTTGCTCTGATCCTGTTTATGCCATTCAATTTGACGATCAAAAAAGAGGTAATGCTGACAGGTATATTATCATTTGTTTACCCAAAGTAAAAAGATGGCTACGAAGTCGTATCCTCTTGCTACATTATATATATACGACTAACAAAAAAAACTTATTTTTTGCCTTCGGAACAGTAGAGTTTATGAGTCAACCTGCACATACTTTGAACTTCGTACCCACTGGTTTCTTTATTTTCCTGAAAATTAGAGTTTTAATGAGAGGATTGACTTTTTAGAAGAAGTGGCCGTGTTTACCTTCAAGTAACACGTGGAAAACGGAATAAAAAAATGTTATAAATGAAAATAATAAGTTAAATAAAAATATAAAACAACAGATATATTATTTTCCTATTACCTAACTCATGAGATTGTAAATCTTCGAAGCGCTTTTAGTAGGAATAGAAGATAAACCGATGATGTGAAAAGATGGCTGACTGCAGGGAATAGTGTGAATGGAGCATTGGATTAACTTCTAGTCAGTCGAAATCTAAGCCAAAAGGTTCAGCTCGCTGTGCATAAAGCGATGATAATCCTAACCCTAATTTATGAAAGTGAACGCGGGGTATGGCAGACACGGCATGAAAGTAGAGTAAATAACGGTTGCTGATTACAAATCTATGATGATGTAAGAAAGAGAATTCGTCGGAAAGAGTGTGCAGGTGTTAGGATAAGAAAAGGCATGCTTCGTTGGTTTTGACATGGAAAGAAATTGGAGAAAGAACGTTGAAATAGATATACAATGCAAAACTGGAAGTATGTAGGAGCCAAGGACTCGCGTACCAAGAGCAAATTGGTCATGTTTTTTCTGATGGTGATGTTAGAAGCGTAGGGAACCGGCGAGCGTGCATGAAAAGAGCTATATCTAAATGTTAAAGAAGCGAGTGAAGAGGTGAGGCCTTATGGTGCTCAGTGCTCTTTTCTTACCTCGCAATGGACCTAGCGTGAAGACATACATAGTACAAATTAAGCGAAGCATTTAGTATGGCTACAAGACAATTGTTAGACATTATGTAAAACATTTTCTTTTTGTGAACGTGTACTTATAGAACATATCCAGACCAAGACAAATAGACGTATTTATGCACAAGAAATATTTGTCTCGTGTGGGAATTGAACTCACGACGCGTGGTGATAATGTAGCCATTGCTATTCGACCACCGTGCTCGTCATTCGCATCAGATATTATATTTTCAGAGATGTGCAAGTATGGTGACAGAAGGTGATCTAGCCTTAGGCCGTATTTATCCAGATATAAATCAAATAAGGGAGATATCGTTCAACATAGCTGTGGACGTAGCTAAATACGCATATGATGAAGGTATTATTAAACTGTTTATTTAGTATAATTATGCGAATTACACTGCTAGTATTAGTATAACCAATCCGTGGATGCGGATGCGTGGAGATTAATTTGTGTTCCTGAATAAAGAACGCGTATACGCATTCCTGTGTGAAGGTACATTATAAGCATGAAGTATTTTGACTTTATCGTCTACTGCAAATTAAAGCTGATTATCTTTGTCGTTGGTGTTATCTCAGTGTATATATATGAATCAATTATTTTTTTTTTAAATAAAGTAAATGTTGTACCGGCTCATACATAAACTAGTACCTACATCATGAGCAACAGACAATTTTATAATAATTTTTCAATCAAAATGTACAGTTAGTTAAATCATGAACTGCCAATTGCGTAGGGCGGAATCATTTGCCGAGTTAATAAAACTTTTCACTTCATAACTATCAGCAAATTTTTCCTAATGTATTTTTAATATCACTTAAAATTGGAAATATTAGGGTAAATATAGATTAAATAAATATGTATTTGAATCATTTGATAAGAGTTTTTTTTTGGATTCAGTAAAATCTCGCTGCGGTTTCATAAAGTGTGAAACCACTTTGTATTTGTTGCTTTAAAAAGAAGTAAATTCAAATAATATTGAAATGAATAATTGTTTTTATTGGAATTTCGATAAAAACAAATGACTATCATAAATTAGATTTAAAACAAAGTCTCACGCCGCGTTTGGCTGTCTGTTCTCTCGATAAACTCAAAAGTACTACTTGCAGAATTTTCATGTTTTCCCCAGTAGACAGAGTAATTCTTGAGGAAGGTTTAGGTGAATAATATGTTTTGTGTAAATCGGTTGAAATATGATGATAATTGTTGAAAATGTCGGAAATGTCAAACCGGAGCTTTCATCGGGTATTATACGGATATACAGTATTAATCCTTACTGTATGTATATATGTATATATACTGTATGTATGTATGTAGCCGGGCCGGGTCGCTAGTTAGAAATATTGCGAAGAAAGTGATTTTGACAGTAAGTTTTATTATTAATGCTTATTCTATATACGAGTAAATATTTCTTTTGGTGCAAATATAATGTTTTTGGTTTTGAATAGTATTAATAAAAGAAACACATAAATGAAATTAGCAAAATCTTAATCTTGCTAAAATTTAAAAAAAAAATCGACTGTTTTTAGTCTACGTTGACTTGATAATTACTTGCTATTTTACATATAACCATTTTTTTGTTCTATAGATATAGCTAGCGTGCATCCCAAGCCGAAAGATTTAAAAGCTTCGATTAGGAATCAAATGTATCGGCTGACCTATGACAGTTACATGCCTACCTTCTATAACTACCCGCAGATGCCAAATATAAAAGTAAAATCTATGAAAGAAATTTACGAGTTAGTATTGATTTTATTATCTTGAGATGTTATTCTTCGCTCGCCTCTAGTACATATATACTTTAAACACCGAAGAGTCTGTGTTACTTGTGTAGTGCTTATATATAGTACGATTATTTTAAAGAAATGTTCGATCGGACTCGCACTGATGCGCACTGCTGCACAATTCTAAACGAAGCTCGTAGTCGAATCAGTCATCATGACCGATCTTTCCAAATGAATTAAATATTGTGTGCTCTATGTAGCGCGCAGGGCACTGTTAGCGATAAGTGACGACCTAGCTTTCTTAGCGTTAGTATATTGTGTCAGAAAGACCTAACTACAGCGCACTTAGGCCTTTTTGATTGAGTTCACTTCCTTCCATACTGTGCCCTTTAAAATAGTTTCTATGTAAAGATGTTTGGGATCAATTAGGAATCAAGTATCTGATGCGATCATTTACAACTTTTTTCTTTTATACTATGTCAGGGGGCATAAAAGCATACGGCCCATCTGATGTAAAGCGGGTACCGTAGCCTATTAACGCTTGCGATATATTAAGTATCACTCGCGCGATGCCTCCTCTGCTGCTTACACAGCAACTCCTTGGGAGCTTACTGGTGACCACACTCACACGCAGGCACACAACAACCCTCTAGGGAGTTGTTATTTGCCTGCGGTTTTCTGTGAGGTGGAGATGCTTCCCCACACGGGCTGCTTCGATGTGCCCTACCTCTCTCTTAAAACATCCAGACCAAGACAAACAGACATGTTCATGCACAAAAATGTTTGCCTTGTGTGGGAATCGAACCCACGAGCGTTGATGGCAAAGTCGCGTCATTCACGACTGAGCCACCGAGTTCGTCGATTTTATGAAAGTACTAAGTCTAAATCATGAAAATACTGCTATATACATATTATTTAGAACCAGAAAGCATTGCAGTTTTCGTTTCGTAATTCCAAACTTTATCGCAAATTAAAAGTTGCTCCATATTGCCAGTTTTAAAAAAAAGTAATTACAAAATGTACAATTTGAATAACTAAACAGTGGCAATCATCAGTGCTCAATCAAATATTATTTATACTATGATTACCAAGTACACAGAATATTCACAATCTACGAGTACTCTTGTCGTCAACTCGTCAATTTGATATTACAATGTATGGGTATAGTAATAATAATGTCAAATGGTAAAATTAAAGATATATCAATACACAAAGACGTTGAGAAACGATTCACACAGGTGAATCATTTCCAGATAACTTTGTCAGATAAATCTAGAACCATTTTATAAAGTTTCCTTGATGAGGTATCGTCGAGACAGGACAAGACCGTATCAGTCAATTTATTATGGAATCGTATACCACTCTTAGCAAGTAAATATTATACCACAAATCAATAAACCACTTGACGACGTATAAGGTCACCCTTCCCTCACGTATACGTATTATTCTAGCGCCTGAGTACTCAGTCTACTGACCAACGGGAGGATATTTTAGCCAATAAGCTGACGAGTGAAGCAGTGTCGATTCGTAAACTAGCCAATATGAGATACGTATTCCACTTTACCCTCCGACCCGTAGCGGTGAATTGAGTTGCTGTGCAAAATAGTCTCATCGGTTGCCTATATGTTATTCCCTTCATGCAATATGATAAGCATAATATTCCTGCTACTAAGATTTTCACTGACTTTGAATACGATTTTATATTTTTACGAGCATACATTAGGAATGTAAGTATATCTTTACATCAGGTCCCTGGCGGGGTAGACTGGTTAAGTCTTCATAAATATACTGAGAGGTAACAGTGTGAATGATTATTTATTTGAATAGTTGCTTCACTAATTCCCTGGAGCTCACGTCACAAATAGAGCGGACGACTATGTTTTGCAACATGAAATTGTTTCTATGCCAACCGGTTTTCTCCACAATAGTACAATTTAACATAATTGGCCGAACTTTGAGAATATTAATTGTGATGTCAGATATCAACATTTGTCATGTTGATATCTGACATCACAACGCAGTAGTTTAATTGATTTTCACGTCGATAAGCGTATTAAAGTATCATTCAAAAAGCATTCACATACCAAATAAATAAAAAGGAGTAAAAAATGCAACCTCAGGACCAGGGTGCACTGTTTGTTATTTTAGCTTTCAATTTCGCCCCGTTTTATCAATAATACTACCTAATTAACGTAATATTGCTTTCGTGACAAATTTCTTTCCGGAGTGTTTTCAATGGTATCGCGGAATTATACATTAAGCACATAGCTCTATTAAGTTAAATACGTTGATGATTCAAACAGGTTATGTCCGTGCATTTATGCAGCGGTTTTCACGTTACATGTACAATACAACCTTATCTGCCGCAAGTACCTCAACATTCACAGGCTACTTGCGTCATGTAGAAAGTTTTTAAGCCTTTTTATTTTTAACAGGTCCAGAAAAAAACAGAAGGACGGAAAACAAGGAAAGAAATAAAAGGTTAATAGAACATATAATTAACTTAATTAGAAATTGTCGCTACTGCAGTAGGTCTGACGCGGCTTCGTCTTTATCTATCCAGTAAGGAGACCCGTCCCACTTAGATCAGAAATGGTCTATGGTCACTATATAGTGGGCTTAATTTTATTCCCCTGCCCACCTCGGCTATTCGTCTCTACCATACTTCACATCCCTTATAATTTAACCTTGTTAAATCATAAAATATCATAAATTTATATCCAGAAAGTACGGTTTTTTGAATGTATGAAAAATTAGGTAGTTATATAAAATTATTTTGGCTATTTAGATATCACTGTGCTTCTATTGTATCGTTATTTTTTTTAATATAATTTTCGAAGAAAAATTAGTAGAAGCTCAGATGATGTAATCTGGTTAATCACACAGCGACTACTCAGGAGCGGTAATCCGGTTTACTTGCAGGAACATTACAACCCTCTAGGATTATTTGGCAGTGGTGTTCTGTGAAGTGAACATACTTCTCCAGTCAGGCTGCTTTGATGCTGGGACAGTATAGAGCGGATTTTTGTTATATATTCCTATATCGATATTTTTGTTTTAAAGATTAACTATTATTCCAGATTTGAGCTGTCCAGAGTAAATATGGATTGAATACGTTACGTGTTAACTTCCTAAATGGTTTGAGTTTAAAGTATCTACATTATATATGTAAATAGCTCATGATAATGTTACATTAAATACATGGTATTGGTGTTATTTAGAAGATTTATTAACAATATTTAGTTTTTATAAGTTATACAATAGTTATAACATTTATTTGCTATAAAACCTTTAGCAAGAATAATGAATTTCATTCATTTATTTTAAGGGCCGACGCTCAAAATAATGATATCCAGCGTCGTAACATTTTTACTTTCCGGTATTGGATATTGAATTATATATTACCACTAGAATAGCATATGGATACAATTTTCTTGTTCCACGTCTGTTACAAGGCCCTTCCCTTCCCTTGGTTGCGGTTCTGCAATATCTAATGCCCCCTTTTAACACATGCAACTTTCTGCAAGTAAACGCGAGATACTGTTGCTGGCGGATCCTTTTAAAATAAACAATGAAAAGGGAGGTTCGAAATTGAGATTCTATTTCATGATAAAAAACATCTTAATCTTAAAATGAACTTGGACAAAACAAAGATTATACCGTATGTACATATTATACCTATTCCTGCTTCAGTTGGGATCGCGGTTCTCTAAGTGGAACCTAGGATAAACCGTCCAGCTATGCAAGTCCTAACTTTGACACAAAAGACAGACGTTCTGGTGAAGGTCGCAAGCCGATGGATGTAAGCAGCGCTGGGTCGATCGCTGTGGACGTCGTAAGGTGAAGGCATATGTTTAGCAGCGGATGTTCTTTGGCTGAAATGACGAAAGATGATGATAGAGGTAGTTATAACTTAGTTATAACTTATCTGCTACAGTACTGGAACTTATAGGCGGGAGTGCCTGAATACCAGCAGAAACATTATGATTCAGTTTAATGACGAGCTTTGTGAATTGTCGATGATGTTAAGTTCACACACAATATTGAGCCCTTTAGTTTAAGTAGAGATTTTGCTTCATTTGTAGGTTCTACCGATTCTACATTGGGTTGTGTTCAGGGAGTACGCCACTATTGCCACCGTATACTAATGGTGGCGTACTGTGCGGTTACAAAGAAGTTTTCTACCTCTTTAAGTTGATGT
Source organism: Pyralis farinalis (assembly GCA_947507595.1). Classification (NCBI taxonomy): domain Eukaryota; kingdom Metazoa; phylum Arthropoda; class Insecta; order Lepidoptera; family Pyralidae; genus Pyralis; species Pyralis farinalis. The sequence goes on from OX382270.1 coordinate 23,175,008, forward strand.
ACGCGGATGATCAGGTCCTCTTAGGATCTTCGGTGGAAGAACTGCAGCAAATGGTTACTATAATGAATAAGGCCTTTAAAAGGAAAGGTTTGAAAGTGAATGTAATGAGACTAAAGTGTTGTTGATTGTAATTAATGAAACCAATAACACTTTAGTCTCCTTACAGAGTGTCACATAATGATCGGAGATAAAAAAGTGGAACAAGTGAATGAATTTGTGTATCTAGATTCCATGTTTACAAGAGATGGAAAATGTGAGGGAGATATTGAAAGAAGAGTGAAAGCAGAAAGCCGTATTAATGGTGCGCTATACTCGGTTTTGACGAGCGAAATTATATCGACCACAGCTCGCTTTGCTATTATTCGGGGTCAGTCAACGCCAACATTGACATACGGTAGTGAATCATGGGTATGGCACAAAGAGCATGAAACGAGGGTCATCGCTGTTGAAATGATAATGCTAAGGAGTATGTGTGGAGTTAGAATGACTGATAGAATAAGAAATATCGCGATACGAGAACAATGTGGAATGAAAGAAGTTATGACAAAAATTGAAAAGGATATGCTGAGATGGTTCGGACATTTGGAAAGAATGGATGACAAAAGAGTTAAGAAAGAAGTATATCGAGCAAGAGTGAGTGGAAATATCGGCAGGGGCCGCCCTAGACGCACACATGTGAATCAAATAGCTGATGTGCTGAAAAAGGGCCAAATCAAAAGCACAAGAAACCGAAGAGCTTGTGAGAAGAGGTTGATCAGTGTGGAAGAGGTGAGACAGGCATGTTTGGATCGGTGCACCTGGCGTTCCATAGTCTCTGCCTACCCCAATGGGAGACATGCGTGATGATATATACGTATGTATGTAACTCTTTAGTTTTGGAATGAACTCTTGCCATGCTTTTCTCTGGGGACTGTAGCATGAGTTCTTAAAAAAAGATGAAATTACAGGACGGCAACGCCCGAGTGACAATTTTGGAGTTGCAATTGCGTACGTTACGGTAACTGCTTACCATTAGACAGAACCAAATGTAGATAAATAGATAGATTATATATTACATGAATGTCAATTTATTCATTAGGTTCAAAGTATTTATTTAATACAATCGTAAATTTCTTAAAAAATACATATAAAATGTTATTTTACTGTTTTTTATTGTTTCTATTATATTTACTCCATTTTATACTATGGTAATTTTGATTTGTGGGGTTTTTAACTGGTCATTTTCAATATACAGACATTTTGATATTATGGTCATTTTAATACTTTAGATCTTATGAACCGAACGGAATAAAGAATACACAATAGGTAACTACGAAATACTACGGATACCCGCTCTTACTAATGCAGAAAAACCGCTAGTCGTGACTAATAAGTATTGTTATACCTTTGTAGATATTCATTATATTCACGTTATATCGAATTGTTTTAAAGTACAAGCACAAACTGTATTACACTAAATATAACATATACCTTTTATAAACTAAAAGCAGGCCGAGTCCTGTCGAAGATATTCGCATAAGGTGATCATTTCGCTGAAATCCCTTGCAGCAGCGTGGCCGGTCATAATAGTTGGTAGTTGTGGACACTCAAGTTGGAATAGCTGGCACAATATCCGGATAACCACGTGACGCCAGATGCTTGTCGGTTATACTGGACCGGTGCCATCCCGGTACAGTCGGTTACATTTTATTTTGTAAAAGAGTAATTTAATAATATTTTAGCTTGTGTATAAATTCCACAAAAATGGACTGGCTATAAAAAAGTTTGATTGCACAATTGCCACATTTTCGGTCACTTGGATTGACTATGTACACAAAGAAACTTTGTGACTATGCTTTAGTTGACTTTTTCTAGACGCCGCATAATCTGTCTGTATGGTTTATGTACGATCTAGTCGAGACGAACACTTCTCTCTTTATGATACCTTCCCTTGAAAACAATAATACAGTTAATTTTATTTCAAACAGTTTATATAAAGCCGAATAGGATTTTGCCACTCTGCACAATATTTTCAAACATTTGATGGGACGATGGATTTATGGATTCTTAGAGCACGCTCAGTAATGGTTTCTATTTTAGGTATCTTATTCAATCAATCTTGTACTTTGCCGTTTTTCTATATAACACAAAAAATTTGCGTATTCTTTAATTATTGAGTGGAATGAAAATTGCTACAATATGGAGAAAATTATCTTCGAAACGTTGTGTCATATACTATGAAGAACTAATGATAACTAAGTCGTTTATTACTTAGTCGTGTTTAGTTAATTAGAGAACACATGACGCTTGGCTATATTTAGCCGTGATAAAGTTATTCAGATAAAAGCAGACACCATGAATCGTGAAAGTATGATTCTCACAGCTAAATATTTTGCACAGACTGCTCAAACAGAAAGTTCGGAAACATTTTTTCTGATCAATATTCTATCAAAAGCTGAAAATTTTTATGATTACAGTAGGTCTCAACAATTATATCACCAGTCCATTGAAAATTAAGCATTTTCAATTGATTAGTTGTCATCATGACCATATATAAAGGCAAGGGAGCATGAATGGACTATACCTACTAGCGCCAGGTATAGGATCTTTTATTTGATTAGCTTAGCAGCTAAATTGTATAGCAAAATGGTTGAGAGGGGAATGTACAGATCAAGTTTTCTTATTCCGCTGTATCGTGGTGAAGCATCTACAGTTTTTTGGATCTTGTGGAGAAAGCATATGAGTGAGTGTATGAAAGGATCTTTGGGAAAAAATCCCCAGGTACGGGGCCCTTTTCTATGTTAAGTTTTACTCTGTTCAATGCAGGGCACTTATGAGGTATTTATGGCAATGTACGGGTGAGGGTGAGCTTGTTGACCTGGTTTGATGTCAACATTGATTCAGCCTATATCTGGACAATTGTCTACAGATAATAACATCTACGAATGTAGGATTACAAATGCAGACAATGCAGTATTATTAATATCGTATATTATTAATCGATGATAAATAATACAATATAATCGATGATAAATTGTAATTTATTTAAAAAAATATATTATTTGTTTAGTGGACAATGTGACGTGACAATGGCGATAATCGTTTTCCTCTTTTTTTTAAATTCTTAACCTCAATTGTTATAAATTTGTTGTTATTGTAATGATATAAAATTAATGAAATTGTACATATTTATCATTACAATGCCTGTGACATGTAGTTATGTAATGTACTTTAAAAATGCTTGCATGCCTACACTACAGGTAAGATATGGTTTGTTCATCTACAAGACATGTTTAAGATCTTAGTATTTTGCAAGAAATAAATTATTCTTCTTCTTAATAGGTCTTCTTAATCATCACGACTACACTAGTCATGACAGTGAAATATCGTTTAATGGAGAAAGATATACAATTGGATGCGAATACAGCCAATATTGATATAACGACGTAGTAATGCAAAAATAATGTAAATAATTAATTAGCAATCCGCAGTAAAAGCTTTGCGAAACTATTTGCAAGCGGTATGTCACAGATTTGCTCGCATCTTGATCGCGTGTATTCTAATTTAGCGCTTTCTCTGTCTTGCTTAGCTTTAGCTTCTATGTGTTAGCGTTCTTGTGTTTCATACGAGTAAGTGGGTTACCATAAAGCTCCTAAGGATTTTAGTGTACCAGCAGCGGGGGTGGTAACGTGCGAGTGATACTCTCTGTATAGGAAACGTTCATAGGCTACAGTAGGCACTTCACGTCAGATGTGCCCTGTGCTTGTATGCCTCCCGGTGTTGTATATAACTATGAAAACAAGTAGGGAAACATTTTAACCACTGACTGTACTATACTCTTAAGTGCGTGTAATGTGTTTTGCTACGTCCGCGTCTGTTTGAAGAGGTTAGCTGGAAACTTCGAGAAAGATATTATAAAGAAAATATTCTGATAATATTCATGTTCATACTGTAGATTGTTATATTAGTTTAATTATTCAACTCGTTATGTATTGGACTGGAAATTACGTGTTGTGGTAATTATTTAAGGCCAAAATTCTTAAAATTTGTTGGTAATCTTATCTACTAACGTAATACTATTTTGCCTTCATTTCCTGAGGCACTACTAGTAGTTCCGGGTATTGTTGGGGTTGCCTAGATTTTGCAGTGCCTCGGGAATATTTATCGAAGCTAGAGAGGATTGCTTTTATACTACCATGTCCATTTGTACAGATCTAATCACTTTTTGAGTGCATTATCAGGTCAAGACGCTCATTTTTTAGAATAATTACATTTTATAGAAAATTCCTAAACAGTTAAACGATCACCTTTTTTTGGCACCGAACCTTAGTCTGCAATAGAAAAGTAAACCATTACATCTTTCATATTAAATTACAGGGAATAAAACGTCCTCTGCTTTACAAATGCAAATTATTCAAACATACTTACTCGGTATAGAGAGTTCAAAAGTCAAAACTAATTTTGTAGGTGACGCCATGACGCCATGTTTTTTGATTGAACCCTTGATTTATTGTATTTAATTTTAAGGATTAGAACCTTGTGTTAACTTATTAGTTTACAAGCTATATTTGGATGGCTGGTTAAAATGGTTGCCTATTTTCTTTTTTTGCCTATTTTGATATATATAATTAGGCAAAGACAAAAGTTCTCCTCTGTTGTCGACCGATTATATTTATTTTTGTGTCGTAGCTACTGACTAGGTTTACTATAAAAAAAGCATTAGAAACGTATACGAGAAATGCAATTTTACTGTCTCTCTAATGCAAAATTACTGTCTCCAAAATAAAATTATATATAAATCATATCCAATCATTTAATAAGCGTTCGCGAACATATGTATATGTATATATATATATAGTACACAGTGGCCGCACTTTGCTTCAGACTGCATCAGTGGAGCAATATACCTATGTGTAGGTCAAGATATTGGAACGATTGGGAATATAAATTAAATGGCTACTGATGTGAGATTAGAGGTATTATATTCTGATCGTTATTTTTAGCAGGCGATTTCTGGTCGCTCGGATAGTCGGTCGGATAGTCCAGAAATGCCAAGAAAAGTCGGGGGTAACACTGAGTGATTCAATGTTAAGATCTTCTCCAAATTTGAAAGATATGTGATCACAAGTATTATATATTTTTTAATTGGCTATAATTAAAAAAAAATTCGGATAAATAAAAAAAAAATTGTTACCGTTATTACTTGATTATCATCTCAATCTACATCTTGATGTTACCTTCTGAGATATCCTATATTTTATTACATTAAATGTGTAATTCTTGTATAAATGTATAAATTTATTTCGTAAGTCTTGGAATTGGGTCTTATTATTTAAATCAACATTTTGTATTTAGATAAGATTGTGCTTTTTAAATTTATCAAACTAGTCTGGCCATAAATACTGTTACATAGAACTTTTATTTTTTTCGATACTTTAATGTTAATAAATTTAAAAACTTTTTCGATTTCCCGGCGTTATACATTTTTTTCATGTTTATTATCAATTGTTTTTTTTTATACCACTAAGGTGGCAATGAAGCATACGGCCTGCCTGATGTTAAACAGTCACCGTAGCCAATGGACATTTGCAACACCAGGGGCGTCACTCATGCGTTGCCGACCCTCTAAAAACCTCTTCACGCATTTCTTGAAGAACTCCATGCTGTAGTCCCTTGGAATAACCTCGGCTGGGAGCTCATTCCACAGCTTGAGTGTTCTCGGAAGAAAACTTCTCTGGAACTGCACAGTACGCGACCATTGCGGTTCAAGCGTGTGAGGGTGAACTCCCCGCCGTCGGCGAGCGGTGCGGTTATAAAAAGTAGCTACTACTACTATAAAAAGTCGAACAACTCTTCAGAACACAACCCGTTGTACAATCGGTAGAACACATAAAGGGAGGCAAAGTCTCTCCTTAAACTTAAGGGCTCAATACCGTGTGTAAGCTTAGGATTGTCGACAATTCTCACAGCTCGTCTCTGAATCGAATCACACGGACCAAGCTGGTATCCAGGTGCTCCCGTCCAAAGGTTACTGCAGTACTCCAAGTGCGGTCTGACTTGAGATTTATATAATATAAGTCTTTGCCCCGCACTGAAGTACTGCTTAGCCCTGTTGAGCACACCAAGTTTTTTCGACGCCAGCTTGACCTTCTCCTCCAAGTGATTTCGATATTGCACATCACTGGAGATCTCGACGCCAAACATCCTAATACTTTTGGTGACGGTAAGAGGTGTGTTCTGAAATTTAGGAACCACAGCAAATGGAGTTTTCTTAGCGGTGAACGCGCAAACGTGTCTTCTTGGGGTTAAATTCGACCAAATTAAGCCACCCCCAGTCGGCTACTTTAGCCAGAGTACCAGCATTTCAGACACATGTTTGTCGCGGCTTTCCTCCACAAGGGAACGAGGGATGTTTGCACGGCCTGTATAATAAGTGTCCCCGGTGCTGTCGTCCGCATAACAATGAATGCCATCAATTGACAACATATCATTGATATGCAGCAGAAACAGCGTCGAAGACAGTACAGAACCCTGAGGGACTCTGATATCCATACTATCGGGGCATCCACCGTCAACCACGGCTTTTATGCATCTGTTGGATAAAAAGCTAGCGACCCATTTGCACAAACCCTCGGGCAGCCCGTATGATGGTAACTTCGATAGAAGACTCCTGTGCCAGACCCGATCGAACGCCTTCGCCATATCTAGGCTGACAGCCAATGCCTCACCTTGACTCTCTGTCGCCAAAGCCCAGCGGTGTGTAAGATACACTAGAAGATCACCAGTTGAGCGACAATGGCGAAAACCGTATTGACGGTCGCTAATCAAGTCGTGATCCTCTAGGTATCCTAGGAGTCGTTTGTTTATCACACGCTCCATCACCTTGGAGAGAAGGGAGGTTATGGCGATAGGCCTGTAATTCGATGGGTCTGATCTATCGCCCTTTTTGGGCACCGGGTGCACATTGGCGGTCTTCCATGAAGACGGGACTTGCCCAGTGGAGTAGGAAAGCACGAAAAGGCGCGTTAGTACAGAACACAACTCAGGAGCACACAGCTTCAGCACCACTGCCGGTATACCATCCGGCCCACTCGATTTATGAATGTCGAGAGAGAATAAGGCCCGCCGGACATCTCCCTGGGTAATGGAGATTTCCGGCATTGAGCTACCGCACCACGGGATGGTAGGTGGCACTGCTCCCCCGTCATTCATATTCGAGTTAGACGCAAAGAGATTACCGACTAAATCGGCTTTCTCCTTAGCGCTATGGGTCAAACTGCCATCCGGTTTTTGCAGTGGTGGCATGGACGGTTGACAGAAATTTCCCTCGGCAGCTTTAGCGAGCGACCAGAAAGCACGGCTCTCAGAGGGAAAGCTCGCAAGTCGCTCACCAACTCTGCCGACGAAATCGAATTTTGCTCTAGCAACCACCCTTTTACTGGACCTCGAGGCAGCATTCAGTTTGCACTTCAAAACAGAGACTCTAGGATCCCCATTAGCATGCGCCGTGGTCCAAGCATTGTAAGCAGCCTGCTTAACAAGAATGGCTTCTTTACAATGCCGATTAAACCACGGCCGCTTGTGAGCTCCCGCAGTAGCTACAAGGCGATTGGGAATGAAGCATTCCATGCCATCCATTATCGCCGCAGCCACTGCGGTTGCGCAGGAATCAATGTCGTCTGATTCGAAGCACAGCTGCCTCCACGGGTACGATGCGTAGAATTCACGCAATCCATCCCAGCCTGCTGACTTATAGTACCATACGCGACGACATCCGGCGGGCTGAGGTGGGTCGCGTCTGGCACAAGGCACTTGGGTCCGGATGAGGCAGTGATCCGACGAGCCAAGCGGCGCATCCACTGAGATGTTATACTCATCCGGACGTGTGGTCAGCAGAAGGTCCAGTAGAGAGCTTGCATGGTCCTCTACATCTGGTATTCTCATGGGAGAATGAACCAGCTGAGAGAAACCATAGGCTAGAGCAAATTCATGAGCAGATCTCCCCGCGTAGTCAGTGCACCGAGAGCCAAGCCACTCGGCATGGTGGGCATTGAAGTCTCCCAAAATCACTAACTCCGCGGAGGGATACTGTTAGATGACGCTGTCAGTTGCCCTTTGCAGGCGCTCAAATAATCGAGTTGTGCCTGTATCACCGCTATGAGACCTGTAAAGGCACGCGTAGATTCGGGTGTGGCCGCCTTGATCCACTCGCACCCATAATATCGACAGGTCCCTGTCTTCAAGGTTATGCAATCGGCGACAACAAATATCCTCCCGGACGGACAAGCATACCCCGGTATGACGCACAAACAAGTGCTCCAGTTTGTACCCAGGGTAATTACAATATGGAATGGAGTGTTAAAGAAACTATGAAACTATATTCAAGACACTTTAAAAACTTATATCAGCCGTATGTTCGTATATCGTACTATCGACAGATATACCAACACTTCCTCTGTTTGAAGCTCATAAATGATCGGGGCGTCCGCGTGCTGTTAGAACTACAAAGGCTGTTAAAGCCAGAATCCGCCGAAACCTCAAAAGCAAACATAAAATTTTATCGCGAGAAATGAAGATTTCCGGTAGGACTCTGTCTCGTATAATAAACAAGACCTGAAGTTCAGCGCTAATCGTCGATATACAGGACATGCCCGAAATCAATTTCTACAGTTGAAGAGAGTGGATCGATCAAAACGCCTTCTGTCCAGAAACGCAGGTGAAAGGCACAGAAATATCCTCTTTACTGATGAAAAAATTTTCACGATTGAAGAACAAGCAAAATGACAAAGTATACGCACACAGTTCTAAAGAAGCCACCCAAGTGGGCGGAAAGGTACAACGTCATCATCCTGCGTCTGTAATGTTTTGGTGTCTTATCAAGGAGTCACAAAGCTTCATTTTTGTGAAAAAGAAGTGAAGACTTAGCCAAAGCGTATCAAAACACTGTCTTGATCTGTGTTGTGAAAACTGTCGGCAATACACTTTTTAAAAATGTACCGTGGACTTTTCAGCAGGACTCTGCATCTGGTCACAAAGGACGAACTACCCAAGCCTGGATCGAAACCAACGTTCCGGACTTTATAAGAGCTGAAAACTGGCCCTTCTCTAGCCCAGATTTGAACCCCTTAGACTACAAATTATGGTCAGTTTTAAAGGACATGACCTGCTCGAAACCACAAGCCGACATTGAGTCTCTTAAGTAATCTCTGGAGCAAGCAGTGGCTAAATTTCCCATGGAAACAGTGCGTAAATGCATGGATTCGCGACCAGATAGATTAAAGGCCTATATGAAAGCCAAAGGTGGCCATTTCGAATATAATCATTTTTTTTATTTCTTGCTGAGACTTCCATAAATATGTACATATTAGTTTTATTAAGATTACATTACTTCATAAAAATAAATGCATATTAATTTGTAAAAGAACTTACTAGGTATATGGGTGTTATTTTTGAAAAAAAAAAACACAATTACATAAAAAATACTCCGAGCAAAGTTAGGTCGCCAGTTTCTACGTATTGTATAATGTGCACTATCAAACATGTAATTAGTTTTATCTGCACTAGTACCTATATACGAGATACTACTACTACACACTAATATATAAATAATATACACTACACTAATATATATTTTATTTTACAACGTCGGGAGGAGTACAAGCATACGGCCCACCTGATGTAAAGTAGTTACCGTAGCCTGTTAACGCTAGTAACATATTAAGTATCACTCGCGCGATGCTTCCGCTGCTGCTTACACAGCAACTCCTTAGGAGCTCACTGGTGAAGTTACTCACACGCAGGAACACAACAACTCTCTAGGGAGTTGTTATTTGGCTGCGGTTTTCTGTGAAGTGGAGCCACTTCCACAGACGGACTGATTTAATGCACCCTACCTCACTTATACGTACGAGTATATAATATGAGACAAAGTGTCATGTTATCATGTCTCCATTCCCGCAGGTCGTTGTGCTCTAAAAACAATTAAATTGCAGATTATGTTCACACTTATACATTAAATATAAAAGAGGTAGGGCGCATTGAAGCAGCGCGACGTATCTCCAACTCACAGAAAACCGCAGCCAAATAACAACACCCTGGAGGGTTGTTGTATTCCTGCTAGCGAGTGAGGTCACCAGTGAGCTCCTAAGGAGTTACTGTATTAGCAGCAGAGGTGGCATCGCGCGATTGATACTTAATGTGTTGCAAGCGTTCATAAGCTACGGTAATCGCTTTATATCAGGTGGGCTGAATGCTAATAAACCTCACTCCATTGTATAAAATTAAGGCTATTTTCTGTGTAATAAAGGGACTCACGTAAGCAAAGCCACGAACGAGAGCTTGTGTGAAATATATTTTATTTAGCTGGGATAACGATGAATTATCGTAACAAGTGACCGAAAGCGCCCTGTGGCGCCGCTTACTGGATTAAGATTAGCTTTAGCGCCCCGTTGATTTCTCAGCAGACCTTTTTGGAGCTTATAATTTGTACATTACGATGGTATTTGTCAGAAATTTTCATAAAAAAAGAAAACCTGCTACCAATCATGTCGCGGGGTGAATGTAGAGAACGAAGAGAAATAAAAAATCCGAGATAGATGAAGATTTATCTTTTGTAATAAGCGATAGCTTATAAGAAAATCTGTAAATATATTAATACTTTATATATTTCCTTGCATTCTTTTTACCATTACAAGAAGTTGCTTAGGCCTCCTTTTAAGCTCTTTTTAAGAGAAGTAGCGCGCATCAAAGCAGCTCATTTGGGGAAATACCTCCACCTCACAGAAAACCTAAGCTGTCAAATGATAACTCCCGGTTAGCAGAAGAGGTGCCTTGCGCGAGTGGCTCTTAATGTATTACCAGCGTTCGTAGGCTACGGTTACCGATTTACACCAGGTGGATCGTATGCTTTAATGCCTGACGTCGTATAAAAACCCGTCAAGTGCGAGTCCGACTCGCGCACGGAAGGTTCCGTAAAAAAATATTTTCGCAAAAAATATATTTTGTGATGTAAAGAACAAATTTACGGTTTTCGGATTTTCCCCTTTATTGTGTTGCATGACATTGCTGCTTACCAAATTTCGTGATTCTAGGTGCACAGAAACCCTATAGGTTTTGATTCCCTTACGAGTGTCAAAATATACGGCATTAACAGCAGTATGTTTTGATTGTGTTGATTTAGATTTAGAAGTTTGATTTTTTCACTGCTCGAAGGGATTGCAGACCTATCTAATTTCTGCTTGATAGCTCCACCTGTTCCTGAGAAAAAGGGTCTTGACAGATGGACGGACATACATACATACAGACAGACAACAAAGTGATCCTATAAGGGTTCCGTTTTTCCTTTTGAGGTACGGCACACTACAACACAAAAAAAGATGCTAGTGTCAGGACACTGCGCCTCCATAACTTAAGTATGACATGACAGTACGGTGGACGCAAGATACACTGGTCAAGCCAATATCTCTCGGGATTGCGTTATAGAGTGCCGATCACAGCTTGTGTCTGAAATTAACCCGTTGAGGCACGCGTGGCTGAATTCCGCCATGCGCGTTACAGCGCCAAGCATATAACGGGCCCCACGGCGTCAAGACATCACTAGAACTGGTCTCGGATTGGGGTAGACTGAATTTAGTTCAACTTAATCCCCTAAAGACAGTAAGCCCATTTACCGCGAAAACGTCCCCTTTTATCGTAGCTCCTCGATTAGAAGGTATACCCCTCAGCGTTACGCCTAGCATCGGTATCCTGGGTGTCTTCATATCGAGCGATGTACAGTTTCGCGGCCATCTGGAGAGCAACGCTAAGTTGACGTCTAAGAAAATGGTTGTGATCAATAGAGTTAAACAATACTTTATACCTCAACATCGCCTTCAACTTCATAAGGCGCAGGTCCGGCTTCACATGGAATACTGTTCACATCTTTGGGTCGGCGCGCCACAATATTTCCTTACTTCATTTATACACATACAACGTAGAGCAGTTCAAATCATCGGCGACCCAGTGATCTCCTCTCGGCCGGAGTCGCTTTTTACACGAAGAGACGTTGCTTCTCTTTGTGTAGTGTACAAATTGTATCATGGGGAGTTTCGTATTCGGACGAGCTGTTCAACTTAATACCAGACGCTGAGTTCCACTATCGTACCACTCGCCGCAAACTTAAATTTCACCCTCACTATCTTGATAAGAGGCAATCCACTACAGTACGCTTTTTGAGGCATTTTCCACCGCGTACGGTGAAATTGTGGAATAAATTACCCTCAACGGTGTTCCTGAACAAATACGATATGGGTGCCTTCAAGAAAAAAGCCTATGTTTCCCTAAAAAGACTGGCAACGGATCAGTAACCCTTTAGTGTTGCTGATGTCTATGGGCGGTGGTGATCACTTACCATCAGGTAACCCACGTGCTCGTTGCCCCCCTCTTGTAAAATAAAATAAATATAAAAAGTAGGTATGATTATACATTATTTATTGTAAGCTTTATGTGTATTTATTTATACTATTTTATACTACTATTAATACGGTATAACAATAATCTATTAGTATATTGTGCAACTAGTGCGATAAGTTCTCGATTGTCCACGAGAACGATGCCATCTCTGCTGCTAACACAGCAACTCCTTAGGAGCTTACTGGTGACCTTACTCACACGCAGGAACACAACAACTGGTGGAGGTACTTCCCCAGACGGGCTGCTTTGATGCGCCCTGCCTCTCTTATAATCAACAATAAATATCATTACGCCATTACTTTAGATGAAATTTTTTGATTAGTTTAACTTAACTTGTCTCACAAACTAAAAATATAACTACAACTAAACCAGTAACTAAAATAAACAAACTTAAACTTTGTAATTGTAAAAAAAAAAATCACACATGTTTTCGTAAAGGAAAATGATTCAATTGTTTCCGTAAAGGAATTCTTTAAAGAATTTCTCATTATAGTCAACAAAAATCCTATCAGTATTATAAAAATACTGCAAGGCAATTAAACACAGGCTGGTGCTGATGACGTGTATGTTTTTTTTATGCACAAACATGTCATCATTATGCACATGACACGGTCCTGACACAACTCACTCGTTTCTTTAACATTCGTAGCTCTTCTCATGCACGCTCGACGTTTCCTAGTGCTCCTCACTTCTCATGAAAAACACTACCAATTCTGTCATGGCCATTCTCGGTTCATATATCCTTCGAAATTGGAAGGAATCCTGCATTATTTCTACATATCTGAACCAACGTAGCATGCACCTTATTTTACCATCGATACTTTTTACCCTGCAATTTTGCATGAAAAATAACATCGAGACTACGTATGCCAAATAGAATTTAAATTTTCCTCCAGTTTAAGACAAGAGCTTGCAGCGGCCATACATCATTCCACACCTGTCTACGTAGTTACATTTTACGATCCCTTGTACCGCCCTCTGAAGATATGAATGCAAACCGTATCTTCGTACAAATTTCCACTGTATAAAATTTACATCATATAACGTTTAAAGACTTTGATCCTGTTTCCAGTGTCGTTCACAAAGCTCAGATAAATCTCAGGTATTTGCTCTGAATATTCGATACAATATATATTTTACTTTATTTAGTTGCTTATTATACAATGTTGCTCGGGCTGATATTGCTTGTGTTATAATTATTATTTGGCGAGCTCGATAGTTGGGTGGGATTCGAATCCACGAGCCATGAAGTTACATGGCTCAGACACAATTGAACACTTTCTGTGACTGTAAGTTCAGCACAGGTGAAATCCCCGGCGCGAGAAGCGAAAAGGGAAGCAAAGCCTGCCCAATCAACATTTTTAGTTTTATATTGAAAGTCGGTATACTGTTGCGGGTGTAAGTTGTCAACAACCGGGGAGAAGTTACAAACGATCAGACGGTGATTACTGCAAAAAGCCTAAGGTAAAACGCGCCAGTATGCTTGTATGCCTCCCGACGTTGTAAAAAAATCTGATTACATTTTCTTCATTTAGTTAAAAATAATGAAAACGTCTGTTCCTGTATCCACCTTTTTAAGGACTAAATAAATAATAATAAAAAAAAATATTAGTAATGCTGCCAGCATCGTTGGTACAATGCCGTGGAGGCCACACTTTTTAGATGTATTTTAGGTAATTATTTTTTTTATATTTATTAGGTACCTTTCAAACTTTATATGTGGTTAGTTTCATTGTATTGTATTTATTTAATTTTAGTTAAATAAAAATAAATAAATATTTTATTATCCGTCGCCGTGCGAGTGAAGTTACGTCCAAATAAACATACCTCTGCTTAGTCATTCAAAGCAGATTGTTCAGGTTCTGTTCGGAATTAACAAACGCGTTTCTGATGCAACGGCGAGAGGCTAACAAGCGTTCCTGATGAGGTTACCGTAGTCTATGAACTATTGTAATACAAGAAATATCGCTCGCATGATGCCATCTCTGTTGCTAAAACAGTAATTCCTTATGAGCTTACTGGAGACCTCACTCACTCGCATGAACTTAACAATCTTCCAGGAAGTTGTTATTTGGCTGCGGTTTTCTGTGAGGTTGTGGTTCTTCCACAGACGTGCTGCTTTCCTTTACATTTCTTAAAGATACCCATTCTAATACAAATAGACATGTCCATGTAAATAAATGTTTGTTTTGTTTCTGTGCGGATTTGTATCTCGTTTGTTGATTACCGGAGGAATTTGTTATTGTACCATGTGCAGATGAAGGTGTTGACTCTAAAGCCGACAGCGAGCCAGGTAGGGTCCAAAACTTTTCTTTTACCTTGCTAATACACTGCAATAAAAACAAAAATCCACTTCTCATGAATGGCGAAACATGCAGCACAAAGAACATAGTTATTTCACGAGTCTACATGTACCACTAAAAGTAACGAAACAAGAATGTTATGCAAATATTTACTGAATACCTAATACGTCGGGCGTGCGGCTTGCGACCGCGAACCGCCCAAATTATGTTATGCGACGCGTTAAAAATACAAAGTGTGCGCCACTGCAATTTCGCATTTTGTAGAACTTTTGTACTAATGTAATGGACATTTTATAGCACTAAAAGTTCATCGTAGAGCAAAGTGGTTAATGTTTGTGATGGCTGGAATTCCGGTACAAATTAGATATACATTCTGTGTACTAAGTATCGGGAATTTGTCAATAAAACAAAAAATACAAATTATTCATCTAAATTTATTTTATCGCCTTCAAAGTAGGCCCCATCGCTTGCAATACAGTTCAGTTCAGTTCAGTACAGCTTCACCCAGTCTTCCATACATTTTTCATAGGCTATTTGCGGTATGGCCTTTAGCTCATTCAGCGAATTTTCTTTTATGGCTTCTATCGACTCAAAACGTTTTCCTCGAAGTGGTAATTTTAACTTGGGAAATAAAAAAAAGTCAGACGGAGCCATATCAGGTGAATACGGTGCTTGGTCGAGAACTTTTGTTGAATTTTTCGCTAAAAACTCTTTCACTATAATGGCTGTGTGTGATGGTGCATTATCATGGTGCAGCATCCATGAGTTGTGTTGCCACAAATCTGGACGTTTTCGGCGGATACTCTCACGCAAACGCTTCATGACGCCTAAATAATATTCTTTATTCACTGTTTCTCCCTCTGGAAGGAATTCGGAGTGAACCACACCACGGTAGTCAAAAAAAACTGTCAGCATCACCTTGATTTTGGAGCGACTTTGCCGCGGTTTTTTGGGTTTCGGCTCGTTTTTGAGACGCCATTCTGAAGACTGTTGGCTTGTTTGCATGTCGTACTCATAAACCCATGTCTCGTCGCCAGTTATTATACGTTTCATAAAGGTCGGATCCGTAGAAGCTCGGGAAACCATGTCTTCAGCGACATGCTTTCGCTGCGCTTTTTGAACAAAATTGAGCTCTTTTGGAACTAGTCGAGCGGCGACGCGTTTCATGCCTAAAATGTCAATGAGAATGTTGTGGACGGACTTAAAAGATATGTTCACCTCACTAGCCAACTCTCTCAGACTCATACGTCGATTTTCGAGCACTAGCTTCTTGATTCTGTCGATGTTTTCTCTGGTCGTAGCGGTTGAAGGTCTACCAGAACGAGGCAAGTCTACTACTACTTCTCGGCCTTCTTTAAAAGCCTAATACCATTCATAAGCCCTTGTTTTCGATATACGCGATTCGCCGTAGGTATTTCGCAACATTTTTAGTGATTCACCACATGAAATATCATTTGAAACACAAAATTTAAGGCACACTCTTTGTTCAACAATATTTTCCATTGTAAAAATCGCCGAGGACTCAAAACTATGACCAACAAAAAGTGTAGTTTAAAACAAATTAAATGACAGATCCCGCTCAAATTTTGCGCGCTAAATCAGTACAGTGCTACCAACATGCAGTAAAAAAATTAGAACGACCTCTTTTACGCGGGTCTTTTTATTGACATATTCCCGATACTTTTTACACAGAGTAGTACATTCACACTGTAGTTCGTACCTCTTTATATTCTCATATAGATTTTACATACTGGTAAACTGTAGATTGGTTGTGTAGAATACCAAGATATTTCGTATTTGAAAGAGTGGAAACAAAAAGGAATACAAGGATTAATGGTTGGATGAGACTATACGAGAATATCTTGAAAGTGCACATTTTATAAAACTAAAATTTCATCGCAGAGCAATGTGGTAAAGTTTTGTGATGTCTGGAATTCACAATGTATAATTAAAAAAGGGTATAAGTGTAGAATGCGTGGAGCACTACCACTTGGTCTGAGACATGTGTGCCTGCACCTTGTTCATTGTAAATATGTGTGTCCTCTGGTACAAATAAAAACTTTATCTATCTAAACTTTATCTATCTTATGCCCACTATAGGATTCTATTCTAACTAGTCGGTTAAAAGGCTGATTCCTTATTCACTAGTCTAACTGCACTTGTTACTTTTACATGACAACAACATATACGTATATCCTCATGAATACGAACCAATTTCACCGCAGATGCATATGAAGTGACTTTTTTGCCATACAATTACCAATGCTAGCTTCGTTCCGTCTCATTGACGGTGGAAGAATACCTTTATCGTGACTGACGTTCGTTCGTTCACTGATATCATTGTTTATTTAGCTGAACTGCTAGTGAACACTGATTCCTATAGAATATTCGGTTATACCTGTGGTACAAAAAACTTACTTACGGAAGCGAGAGTTGGGTATGGCAGAGGGAGCATGAAAGCGGGATAAACGTGGTCGAAAAGCGAAGGTTGTGCAAAATTTGTTGCGTAACGCTTGTAGAACGTATTCGCAGTGATGATGTTAGAAAAAGTGTTTTATCAGATGGTGATGCCAATAGTCCCACATACCGCCGAGTGTGCATGAAAAGAGTTATGAATATTAAAGAAGCGAGTGAAGTGTGTAAGGACCGCGTTTTGTGGCGCTCGGCTCTCTCTGCTTACTCCGCAAGGGATTTGGCGTGTGTTAGTTATAGATAGATAGATGTTAGAAACAGAGTTGGTTTGAAAGAGTGCGTCGGTGTTAAAATAAAAAGACGCATGCTCCATTGGTTCGGACATGTAGAAAGAATACAGGATGAAAGAATGATGAAGCAGATATACAATGCAAAAGTGGCAGGATGCAGGAGCAGAGGAACGTCACGACTTACTTATCATTACTGTGCGGTTCCAGAGAAGTTTTCTTTCGAAAACTTGCAAGCTTTGGGACTACAGCATGGTATTCTTGAGGAAATGCGTGAAGAGGTTTTTAGAGGCAACGCATGAGTGACGCCCCTGGTGTTGCAAATGTCCATAGGCTACGGTGACTGTTTACCATCAGGCAGGCCGTATGTTTGATTGCTACCTTAGTAGTATAAAAAAACCATTCAATTGGTCGTGTTCTATCAGAAGGTGATGTCAGGAGCCTGAGAAATCGGCGAGCGTGTATGAGAAGAGCAATGAATGTTAAAGAAGCGAGTGAAGTGCGTAAGGATCGAGTCACGTGGCGCTCGGTTCTCTCTGCCTACCTCGCAGGGGATTTGGCATGCGGTTATGGTATAGTAGTGTAGTACAAAAAACTTCTTATGTTACCTATTTAGTTGTTCCTTATTCATAGATACTTGCATTTGACTGGCAGGTGTCGGTTTGTTCCAACTCAAAAAAAAAAAACCTTTAGCACATGTCAATTCCTAGTCAGTTTGAATTTTGTACAAGTTATTTGAGATCATGTTTTCTGTTTTACTCAGAACAGTTTTGTAAGTAAGTCATCTCATTTAATACTTATCTACATTATTATTTAACGTACTATTTATATATGATTAAAAATATTGAGTTACAAGAGTTTTTACAAGCTTAATCATAACATAGAATATAGCTTTTAAGGTAAGTAACACCTTAACAATAAAAATTTTTAAATAAATACTTTAATTAAAGTAATTCAAAGCGAAATAATACTAATATGTTTAACCTTATTGAGTTCTAGACTTGAGTTAGAGCTAGCTAGCATTCAGCTTTTCAAAGTTTTTTGTAATATAATACGAATTACATGTATTTAATAAGTAGCTCATTTGTACAGTTTCCGTATCAATATAAATTAAGTTAGATAACAGACAAGACCCAATACAGACAAAGTAAATTCATTATATTTTAATTCCGTAATGCTCAAACTGTGGACAGTTTTA
The DNA here is from genome assembly GCA_947507595.1 of Pyralis farinalis. NCBI lineage: Eukaryota > Metazoa > Arthropoda > Insecta > Lepidoptera > Pyralidae > Pyralis > Pyralis farinalis. The sequence goes on from OX382270.1 coordinate 23,193,637, forward strand.
AAAATCAGGTTAAGGCTCATTATCTTTCTCTTACCTAGACTTAACTTAATCTATTCGGTTCTTTAGACAGATTGGCTGTCACTGCACTCTTTGCTTTTTATGTACATGTATATCTGTATGTGTACGTATATATATAGTTTTATGTAGGTATTTGTATGTATGGGTATGTATATTATGTGTTTGTAAGTTAAGATAAGGAAAAAGGAGTAAAAAACCCGATTTCAAAAGGTCAACTTTTCATAATTGTTCATGCAGGCAACGAATAAGGCTTAGTACCCGGAGCCTATTTAATGTGTAAATCCACGAACACTACTGGCAATAATCACAAGGAAATGAATAACGGTAACTACGAGAAATGGCTGGTTAAATAATTAATCCCAAATATACCAAGTGATTCTGTTCTGGTTATCAACAACGCACCTTATCACAATGAATATGTTAAAGATCCCCCAATTCAAACACCATTAAACAGGCAATGATCAACTGGTTAGAAAGACACACTTTCCATTTGATCCAAAATTGACGAAACCTCAGCTATATAATATTATATATCAGTACAAGGAGTGGTTTACAGTGTTTTCCGTGGATAATGTACTTGCCGAACATGGCCACACTGTGTTGCGATTGCCACCTTACCATATGGATTTTAATCCAATTGAAAATATATGGTTTCAACTGAAAGGCTATGTAGCCACTAGAAACGTGGATATGAATTTAACATCAATATTTAAAAAAAATATTGACTGAAATGTAAACGTGATCGGGACTGAAGAGTGGAAAAAGGTTTGTGATCATGTAATCAAATGTGAGAATGAATATCAAATAATTCAACACGGTGTAGACGGTTACATTAATAGACTAGTGGTAAATACGGCTAATAGTGACAGTGCTATGGACCTCAATTAGAGCACAGATAGTGAAATTGAAGGAATTGAGAATATTTCTGATTAAAACATAATATAAACATATTTTTTATTCTTTTTGCATAAAAAAGAATAAAAAATATGTTTATATTATTTTTTCCCTACCTCAAAACATAGAGATAATTATATTTATAAATTATATTATACTGCTTCTATTTTCTTAATGTCTCTCGGCAAACTTCATATTTTGTCAGTCGTCGGATAAATATTTATTTTAGTTGCCTACCTAATTGTCAAACATAAGAACCTCTGCTTTTTGGAAGTATGTTGAAGAAGTTATTTTATTTTGTTTATATTTTTATTAATTTCGTTGGTGTACTATACATGTTGGAAAGGAGTAAATGATATTTAATATAATTATAATTTAAAAGGAAATAGTTTAACAGCTCTATATAGTTCACGCGGAAATCAAAACAAAACAATAAAGTACTTAATTCTGAATTCTAATTCTGATAAACGATAAATTTAATAATTGCTGCACATGGAAATTAGCGTTCGTTTGTATTCGGAAATGCGATGATTGCCGAAGTGAAATATTTACCGCCGGGCACGGTATCCACGGTTGAATTTGTTAATGCGATCTGAGCTGTGCGCTTGGTGTTTTATTTGTATACATAAATACATTATAATTTCTCAGTAGGCGAATATTATTTAAGTAAGTATACTGTCAACCTTTCAAATACCATTATGTTGATTTCCTTTACAATTGAATTGTAAGCCTTTTTTTCGAACAATTGTCTCTCAGTGTCGTGATTTGTCCATGTTTATTACATCAAATCAACTATATACCTAGTCTTGCCATAAATACTGAACCAACACTCGAGGGTTCGATTCCCACACAGTACAAACATTTGTGTGCATGCACATGTCTGTTTGTCTTGGTTGAGTGTTTTCTATGTATAATAAGTATATATTTACAAAAAAAAAATGTATTTACGTATGTTTATCAGTTGTCTAGTACCCATAACACAAGCTTCGCTTACTTTGGGGCTAGATGGCGCTGTGTAATTTGTCCGACAATAATAATAATTATTATTAATTATTAAAAAAAAAATCTACTTCAAATAACATTTATTACTTTTACAGTGTGTTAGATTAATACATAAATATAAAATAATTTAAAATATAAAAAGCTTATTCGAAGTGGTATATTCTTTTTTAAATTATTAGTTAAGAAATGACCAGTACGTCTCTTATAGGCTGCAAATCCTAAGTCATCTTTTAAAATACGCGACAGTGTTCTAGGTGCTATCTTCATCTCCCGAGATAAAATCTTTTGCTTTCGGACAGGATATCTTCGAATTCTTTCCCTTACTGCTTTGGCCACCTTTTTCGTACGAACACTACTTGGACGGCCAGATCTTTTTCTGTCACGAACAGAGGAGGTCTCATTGTACCTATTAATAGCCCGGTACACAAACATTTTACGAATACCAAGCATATGGAGAGTTTTAAAAATTGCATTTGGCTCCATACATACTTTGTGTAATGCAATCACAGCGATTCGGTTCTCTTTATCACCCCACTCCATTTTAATATCGCAAAATATTGTACAATGTATTGGCGCAAAAATGAGAAAACTCAATGAACAATCATATAAAAATGACAGATTCCAAATTCAAATGTAATATTTTGTTTATTTTTAATTGTAACACTATTTATGGCCAGACTAATTAGGTATACATATTATTATTTCTGTTAGCATTATCTCTGTAAACGCCTATTTAATTTATAACGGTAACCAGATTCTTGGTTTATAATTAGTTTTCTCGCACATACATACTTAAGACACTTTTTCCTGAGAGTTAAAATATTTGTATGATTCATGATAGGTCTTAAAATACTGCAGGTGCGTGCTGTTAGTAATTTCGCTATTTTCATTTGAGAATATGTAGATCCGTAAATAGCAGACTTCCGTAAATTATTATCTTTTGAAATAGGTGGATGCATGCCATTTATACATTAGATAGATATAGTCAATAATCAATAAAAAAAACATGTTACCAGAACATAATTCAATCTGCTATGGGGATATGACAAATAGATTCCCAAATAGAGAAAGAAAGAAGACGCATAAAGTAGACCGACTGGAGAAGCGCCTCTTAGAACACCGCTGCCAAAATAGTAACTCCCTGGAGTGTTCTGGTGTTCCTTCGAATGAGTGAGCAAGATGTTCTTGAAGACCTGCTATGTTAGTAGCAGGCGTGGTAATGCACAAGCGATACTTCCTGTATTGCCAGCGTTCATAGAATACGGTAAGCACTTTACATTAGGTGGTCCGTGTGCTTGTATGCCTCCCAATGTCTTATAAAAAAATAAAAGCTCCAGCGATTTAGGATTTCACATTAACACAAGATGTACTTTTATCTGGACAATATACTCGTAATAATCTGTAGTTAGAAAAAACAAATAAAATAAGCTGGCCGCATAATTAAGCTTGATTGTGAAGGACTTTTGACGATTTGAAAAAAAACTATTTCCAACAAATATCGTTCTATTTTTTACTGTTTTTTTTAAAATAGACGTACTGATTTCAGTTTATGCGTTTTACAAACTTCAAAGAAAAGGGAGGCATATTTTGCCATTTTTCATGATCAGCCAAAAATTATACAGCGTAAAAAATAAAATGAACTTATTTAGGTATGTGCGAGGGGTGCCCTTTTATATTATATGCCACTTGAACTTGTAAGTTCCACACTCACTTCAGCGTATTTTGCAAAAAAGCCTATTTTATTAGCTTTTTATTAAATTTCAAATTAATAGATTTGTTGCTAAAATATGCCACAGACAAAGTCGCACCATAAGACATCCTTTTTTCGATGTTTATATGAAATCATAAAACGCAAGTTTACCATAATATTATGTTGCACTAGTGGCAACATAATATGATGGTAAACTTGCGTTTTATGATTTACCATTTAACTTTAAAATTTAATTCTATTAAAAGTAATTTAATTCTCATATATTGGTGTTTCTTTTGAAACAATAAGCTTTTATTTACATTCATACATGACTAACTAAATGGATTGAATGAAGTACATCTTGTTTCTTATATCGGGATCTCAGGGCTGTCAATTCATATGATCGTGTCGCACTGCAGGGCGATTATTTTCGGAGCGCGAAAAATCGTCCAACAGAACGGCTTACGCGGCTTTTAGAGAATTGTCGGGAATCCTATACATTCTTTTCAGAATAAGATTGGGCCTTCACATACTGAGCTACACAAGAATCAAGAATGACATGACCTGATTTTGAAATAGGAATTGGTCTGCCGCCTTGTAAATAAAAATAAAATATATCTACATGGCAATTAAATTATAATAAAAATATCTAGTAACTCAAAGAAAACTGGCTAGGTGAAGTAAAAAAGTAAACCGCTTGCAATATAGGAATTATCACTTGCGTGTTGTTACCCCTGACGCTAACACAACAACTCCATAATCATGTAATATGATCTAACCTGCTTTGTGTGCTTCCGCCACTAATTAGTTCATGCGGCCTAGCGCCGGCCGGCACCCACCCACTACTGTTAGTTGATGCAACATGCCGACGCTGCCATGGCTGCTCCAGTAGTCTCTGCCTCGGCTGCTGCGGTCGTCTGCCATCTGGAACAGAATCCGCATGCCACCACCACCATGTTACATCAACTAACAATAGTGGGTGGGTGCCGGCCGGCGCTAGGCCGCATGAACTAATTGGTGGCGGAAGCACACGAAGCAGGTTAGATCATATTACATGTAAATTTGACTTTCGCAAAATAACGCCTGAATCTCTTAACTACGAGTATTTAACTCCATAATCCTCCATGGAGTCACTATTTTATTGGCATGTGGTTTTCTTTAATGGTAATTGGGCATTACTTCTTACCATCAGGCAGGTCGTACGCTTGTAGGTCACCATAGTATAAAATATTGAGAAGAGCTAGGGCACATATAAGCAACACAACTGGGGAAGTACTTTTCATTTCCCAGAAAATCGCAGCCAAATAACAATTCCTTGCCCCCGAGTTGTATATAAAATAAATAACCCTACACTACTACTGGCAAGGATGGATTTACCGTGTAGCTATAACGCATCGTAGTCATAGAAACAACTTCGCGTTTTAGAGGGCTAATAATCTTTAAATAGCTGAGACAATCTGGTATTCATGACATGGTTAAGTCCCAACTCACTGACTCCGTTCGATCTAAAATTAATAAGCTCAAATGTATGGTTTACAACAATCGTTTCCTAGCATTATCTTAATCCATTGGAATTGGATAATCCAAGGGAATTAAGTATTGGATAATGATTCTGATTGTTATCGGAGCGATTGCCTTTATACCTCCACCAAACTGGAGGGAAAACCAGACCTTTCTTAGGTTAAGTCATATGCCTTTAATTATATATTTTCTAAACGCGCGTGTTTCCTCAAAATGCGTTCTTTCACCGAGCTAGTGATAATTACAAATGTGTATATAATTAATTTACTGGTACACACTAGTATTCAAGTCCGGGACCGTCCATTTATCTACTAGGTTGCCAGTGCTCTTTTTACACCAATATCCGTACAAAGTATCTGCAAAACGAGGACGGTTTTTTTATCTATCTATCTACCTATAACTTCACGCCAAATCCCTTGCAGGGTAGGCAGAGAGAAACGAGCGCCACGTGACATGATCCTTATGTAAGCAACATCCCTCCTCCGTTCCGGCCAAACGAACTCGCCGCCTATAAATAACCGAGAAAACCGCCGAACAGCCCATTTGCTGCTCGTCGGTCGTGAAGACAACATCGCTGCGCCGGTGAAACCTTTCTTTACTTTTATTAAATTTATTGTTTTGCAAGTCAGTAATAAATATTTAACATTGTAGAATGATTGTTTAAAGATCTTTAAATGGTTTAAGTTGATCTCATTTAAGTAATTGTTGAATACAAATTATTTCTCTTTGTAAGCTTATTTTTTTTAAACTATTTCCATCATTATTTACAAAATCAGAAGTTGGATATAAGTACCCACATATTTCTTTGTTTTTATTAACCTCATTTTTGTATTACTGACTTGCTTGGTAATTTTGTTGTCCTGATCGGTGAACTTTAAAATGGAGCGTGCAAGCCGCGAACAACAACGTACGGTGCGTAAAACACGGAATAGTAGTGATGATTCGCGGCATAACTTGAGCGTTAAGCGTTATCGTGATACACGAAGTGACTCAACTGTGCGGTATCGCCGCGATAGGAGTGATTCGCGTACTCGAGATCAATTTAACAGACGAGATAAGCGTCGCCGCCGCTCGCGTAATAAGAAAACCGTAAAACGTAGTGTTTCACGTGTTCGATCACGACGTCGTCATCGTAACTATAATAGATCACGGACTAGTTCCTCTAATGCTTCACGTAGTCCTGAGCATAGAGAACGGTCACCTATTAACAGGCCCCGTAGCCCCGATTTACTTATCAATCCATCGCGGACACCTTCTACAACGAATCGGTTGCACCAACCTCTGAGGCATCCACTCTTGCGCAAGCTTTGATACAGGCAATTAAAACCATGCAACCAGTAAAATCTCAACACTATTATGTGTCTAATTTTGATCCGTCAATAAACAACATGGAATCATGGTGTGTAGAAGTGGATCGTGCCAGAGACGCGAATGGATGGAGTGATCAGGAATGCCTATCGCGAGTTGCATCTTGTCTCAAGGGCGACGCTAGGGTATGGCTAGGCGAGTGGGTGACAAACGATAGGACGTGGTCGAATTTTAAAAAAGAGTTTAAGGCACTGTGCCCTAATAAATTGGATTATGCTAACATTTTATTCGAAGCTATGAATGTTACATCGGATAAATATTCTACGTACGCGGAATATGCTCGCCGTACTTTGTTGCGTCTTAGAGTAGTCCAAGGTATTAGCGACGAGTTGCGGACCCTTATCGTTATTCGAGGGATTGATAATCCCCAGGTTCGTGCAGCTGCTGCTAATGCAGACTTGACTCCTGATAACCTCGTGTCTTTTCTATCAATTTACACGAAGCCTAACCGCGAGAGACGAGAGAGCAGGATTACAAGCGGCCCCAAAAAGCAATTTCCACGCAATTCACGCCCTGACTCTAAATGTTTTACCTGTGGTCGTCGCGGGCATATAAGCCGTGAATGCAAACGCCCTAAACATAATCTAACTTTCAATACACAACCTAGTACAAGTGTCTCATGCACATTTTGTAGGAAGCAGGGACATACCGAGGACGCTTGCTTCACTAAAGCACGATCAGAGACTCGTAATCATCGTAATGTTAACCTTTGCTCTCACCGGCCAGACATGCCGAACAATGACGTAATGTCTGCGGTAATAGACGGAATACCTATTGACGTCCTTATTGATAGCGGTGCCCTCGGTGTATCCCTCATCTCTTCGGACGTGCTCAAATTCATTTCATGTCAACCTAAACCGAAACGTTGTGTATTGAAGGGTCTAAGTGACAGAGAAATAGTTTCCACCTCCTATGTCACCGTCACACTGGAGTTTCGCAATATATCTATCGAGGTCGATTTAGTGGTGGTTCCGTCATCCTACATGAACACACCGATTATAATAGGTACCGATGTTCTTAATCGGGATGGAATCACTTACGTACGGACTAAAGATAGACAGTATCTTACTCGTTCTGATGAAACCTATGTTCGAGTCAGTTCGGTACGGTTAGATGACCAGCTTATAGTAAATACACCCCTTCAGGGTGATGAGTACGAATCACTCATGTCTGTCATACGAGAGTTTGATGGTTTTCTAATATCTGGTACCGCGGCAACTACTGTCAAAACAGGTGAAATGGAAATAAAACTTTCAAATTCTACGCCAGTAGTATATCGGCCTTACAAGCTTTCCTATCAAGAAAAACTTAAGGTTCGGAAAATAACAAGTGATCTTTTAGAAAAGGGCATCATTCGGAAGTCTCGATCGGATTACGCGAGCCCGATCATACTAGTAAAGAAGCGAGACGGCTCAGATAGGCTTTGCGTTGATTTTAGAGGACTGAATAGGATAACTGTTAAAGATCGATACCCTTTACCATTAATAGATGATCACATAGATAGGCTAGGCGGTTATAAGTACTTTTCGAGTCTCGATATGGCCACTGGATTTCACCAGATTCCCCTCAACAAAGACAGTATTCATCTAACTGGCTTTGTTACACCCGAGGACCACTTCGAATACGTCAAAATGCCTTATGGTTTAGCCAATTCACCTATCGTCTATCAAAGAATTATAAATGACACCTTACGAGATCATATTAATGAGGGTAATGTTTTGGTGTACGTAGATGATGTTCTTCTCTTAAGCAATACGGTCGCTGAAGGGATAGAATTGTTACGCAAAGTACTAGGTACCCTAACTCAAGCCGGTTTTTCTATCAACCTGCGTAAATGTTCATTTCTAGTAACTGAAGTAGAATATTTGGGCAGAGTAGTAAGCCGAGGTCAGGTTAGACCGAGTCCTCGAAAGGTGAAAGATTTAATTAATACATCGCCCCCCGAGAATATTAAACAAGTTCGGCAGTTTCTCGGATTAGCCGGGTATTTTAGACGGTACATAAAGAATTATGCTACGAAAACTGCTCCTATTACGCACTTAACTCGCAAGAATACAAGCTTCGTTTGGACTGCTGAATGCGAGACCATTCGTCAAGAATTAATTAAACACTTGACGGGTGAACCTATATTAGCCATCTTCGATCCTAGGCTTCATACTGAACTCCATACTGATGCTAGCAGTGCGGGTTACGGGGCGGTTCTCATACAGACACATTCTGATGGCAAGAAGCATGTCGTGGCGTATTTTAGTAGAGCGACTCACGGAGCTGAGAGCAAGTATCACTCTTATGAGCTCGAGACCCTAGCCGTTGTAAAGGCACTTCAGAGCTTTCGGCACTATCTAGTAGGCCTGAAGTTTCTGATTGTCACTGATTGTAACGCTCTCAAAGCGACAGAACGTAAGAAAGACTTACTGCCCCGCGTTGCTCGGTGGTGGATCTACCTTCAGGATTTCGATTTCACTATCGAATATCGCAAGGGAGTATTAATTCCACATGCTGACTACTTGAGTCGTAATCCTGCAATCAACGTCAATCTGATTAGTAGACCCCGTAACTGGGCTCAAATAGCTCAGGCAGCTGATACTGAGACCCAAGACCTTATTCAAAAACTTTGCGACGGTAATCTCGATCCTAGTCGGTATCTGATTCAGAACGACGTTCTGTTTTACAAGTACACGCCAGTTGGTGAACAATCGCGACTATTGTGCTACATTCCCAAGGGCCACCGGCTTAGTCTTTTGAGAGTGTTCCATGACGAACACGAACATATCGGCTCTGAAAAGACATTAGATTTAATTTTGAGACATTTCTGGTTCCCTGGCCTCAAGCAGTTTGTTAGTAAGTACATAAGTCACTGTTTAATTTGCATTTCGCATAAGCGAGTTCCACACGCCCCATTACAAAACATTACCTCTTGGGAAAAACCACCGATCCCTTTTCATACGGTGCATGTAGATGCACTTGGTCCTCTCCCAGCGTCTGAGGGATACAAATTTGTACTCCTTATAGTCGACGCATTCTCGAAATTTTCTCTTCTTTATCCAATGCTCCGACAAGATACTACAGAGCTCAAACGAATCATGATGCAAGCCGTATCCTTGTTTGGAGTACCTAAACTAATGGTCACAGATAAGGGGCGAATGTTTGAATGCCGCGAGTTCACGAATTGGATTAACGACTTGGGATGCGATCTTCACTATATAACCCCGGAGATGCACCATGCTAACGGTCAAGTAGAAAGATATGTGAGAACTGTCCTCAATATGTTACGCATACAAGTGAATCACAAAGGCGCTTCCAGGCCAGACACCTTGTGGAAGCTACAACTGGTGTTGAATATCACGAAACAGAAAACTACTCAAGCTTCACCATTGACTTTACTCATAGGAACAGAGACTACCACGCCTGTTATTCGTGCGTTGGTGCGCGATGTAGCTATTGAAGGTTCAGCACCAAACCGAGAGGCTCTGCGGGAGATTACCCGGAGTCGAACACGTCAGTTATTACAAGACAATCAGATAAAGCAGGATGAGCGAGCGAACCAAAGACGTCATCCGCCTCGTCATTTTAACATAAATGATTGTGTGTTCGTGATTAAATTTTCTCAGTCTATAGGAAAGCTCGATTCCGGTATGCGTGGCCCATACAAAGTGGTCAAAGCATTGCCGAGTGGTCGTTACGTGCTTCGTTTGCTGAGCGGTGGCTATGGCAAAACGACGCAGGCCGCAGCACAATACATGGTACCGTGGCGGGGCGAGTGGTGCCCAGAGACGTGTGCTGCATTCTTTGAGAGTAAGTTGTACTGATGAGGAACACTCACTTTTAATGTAGGGTGCGGGTGCTAGCAACCACTAGTCACTCTGGCGTATGTCGCCCTTGGCGTTTGTCGCTGCACCCTGGCGTTCGTCGCCATTAGCACTTGGTGGGCCCCAAGTGGCTGCATAGGTTGGTCGGAATGATCTCCTATGGCCTGTTACGTTTGTCGTCAGGCGGCCTGTAACGTTCGTCGTCAGGCAAGATGTGTATATCGCATTGATCCATTTGTCGGATTGAAGACCACCGTGGTGCTATGCTGATCAGCTAGAGAAGAAACACAGTGAAAGGAAGGTCCTTTGCTCGGATGAAGGTGAGGACGATAATGAAACCCCTTCAGCACCATCAGCTCCTGTAGCAGGTCCCTCTATGCCAATATTGAATATCGACCCCGAAGTCGACGCTTCAACAATAGACTTTGCTCATCGCAGTGATTCCACTAGCAGCTCACATGTCGAGGACGACACGCAGTCAGGAGAGGCCGTGTAAGCAACATCCCTCCTCCGTTCCGGCCAAACGAACTCGCCGCCTATAAATAACCGAGAAAACCGCCGAACAGCCCATTTGCTGCTCGTCGGTCGTGAAGACAACATCGCTGCGCCGGTGAAACCTTTCTTTACTTTTATTAAATTTATTGTTTTGCAAGTCAGTAATAAATATTTAACATTGTAGAATGATTGTTTAAAGATCTTTAAATGGTTTAAGTTGATCTCATTTAAGTAATTGTTGAATACAAATTATTTCTCTTTGTAAGCTTATTTTTTTTAAACTATTTCCATTATTATTTACAAAACTTACATATCTCACTCGCTTCTTTAACATTCATTGCTCTTCTCATGCACGCTCGCCTGTTTCTAGGGCTCCTGACATCACCTTCTGATAGAACACGACCAATTTGGTCATGGTAGGTAAGTCTAGGCCTTCCCCGGCTCCTACATCCTTCCACTTTTGCATTGTATATCTGCTTCGTCATTCTTTTATTTTGACAGATTTTTATCCAATGTTTATTACACGATGTCATGTTTTATGATTACTGTTTAGGAAACTATTGCAGGATATTGCAAATATTACAGCTGAAGTTTGATGTGTAATATCAAACTCATAGCTAATATATATATCAGGATACCGGTCGCAAAATATCACCGTCTCAGCATAGGTATTTACTATGAATTTCATATCAACTGAACCATATTTTCAGACCTGTGCGAATATGGTGGAAGAAAGTGATTTAGATGAAATTAAAAATGCTGAAGCACACAAAGCAGGTTAGATCAAATTGCTAAATTAGAAAATAAATATTATTTATAACTGTCATTCGATTCAGCCTGGTTTACGGAACTTATAGCTTCAACCAACTAGAAATGTTAATATTATCTAGCCAAACAGTCATCAAATAAATAAATGTACTAAGTCTAAATTACGTTTATGACTAAATTAAACTATTCTATCCTTATTTTGGCAAACCAGGTAAATGTATGTTGCATATATATATGTATTCCGGCCTGGTCGTGGGACTATGGACCTCGTTTCTGCCATAAGGGTCGTCATGGAGAAATACAGGACGAAGAACACGCCTCTGCAGCTCTCTTTTAGGTCATGGAAAAGGCCTTTGACTGTGTTCCTCGCGCGATGTTCTGGAGGACGTGGGCAGGGGATGCCTGGTGCGACGCGTGAATGCTTGGAAAGAGTCGCTTGAGAACGCGGTCTGAAACTGAATATGGTAAAGACCGAGTACTTGGCCTGTAATATCTTGGATACTGTACTGCCGGTACTTGAACGACATGACCAGGAGTTGCGTATCGCATCCCGTATTTACAGTAGCCTTCATATTCGTGACATAGCAGACAAATTGCAAGAGTATCGCCTATGCTGGTATGGCCACGGCTTGCGAAAATCGGCAAGTTACGTGGGTTACGAATCTCTAGTCACGCCACCTCCACCAGGTTCTCGCAGAAGGGATAGGCCCAAGAAGTGCTGGCTTAACGTCGTAAGGCATCACATGCGTGTCAATGGTCTATACCCACTACAAAGGTAGCCGAAGACCGCGTAAAGTGGAAAAGTAAAGGCAGGAAAGCAGACCCCGGGCTCGGGATATTAATGGTCGGATGATGATGCCAGATTTTAAGAGATGTAGAGCGCTTCAAAGCAGCCCTTCTGGGGCAGTACTTCCACCACACAGAAAACCGCAGCCAAAAAACAACTTCCTAGAAGGTTGTTGTGTTCCTGCGTGTGAGTAAGGGCTCCTGTAAGCTTCTAAGGAGTACTGTGTTAGCAGCAGAGGTGGCATCGTGCGAGTACCTAGTACTTAATGTATTGCAAGCGTTCATAGACGAGCTCGGTGGCGCAGTGGTGAAACGCGCTGTTACGCTACTTGGACACCTACGCTCGTGGGTTCGATTCCCACACAGTACAAACATTTCTGTGCATGAACATGTCTGTTTGTATTGGTCTGGGTATTTTCTATGTATAATAAGTATGTATTTACAAAAAAAAAATGTATTTACGAATGTTTATCAGTTGTCTAGTACCCATAACACAAGCTTCGCTTACTTTGGGGCTAGGTGGCGCTGTGTAATTTGTCCGACAATATTATATTTATAGGCAACGGTAACCGCTTTACATCAAGGGAGCCGTATGCGTGTATGCCTCCCGACGTGGCTTTTTTTATATAAGTGGTGTTTAAAAAAAGAAAGCTATATGTATGTATAATTTTGGATAGTCATAATACATACTTATATATAGGTAATTATTAAAAGATCCATAGGCCAATATTTCTTTTACTTATTACTATGACGCTGAAGCCTTTTCGGAAATTTAACAGTCACGTTTTTGGGCAGCTCTTCTGAACCGCATTACGTATGACTGTACTGATTTGTCAGCTTCCAGCATCAAAGACCATTGTCGGTTTTGGATTGTCCTGCTTTTGAAAAAATACCGGGCGTTTACTTCTTCTCAATATGAAAATTGATTTCCGATAGTGATTCATTGATCCTTAGTTAATTCTTGTAGTCTAGCAGTTATGATAGGTTTGAAGCTATCTTGGATAACTCACTGTACTACATTCGGTCATATTTCATTCCACGTAATGTAAAATTGTCTGTTCTAGGTTTTGTTATTTTAATGCAATTATCTTATATTGGAACTCAGGCTTGTTTTCACGTTTCTTCATAACTGATTATTGTATGTCTATTGGTGCAGCTACACCAATATCTGGATTCGAAGGGAATTTGTTGCAACTGGAAGTTGCATATCCAGAGATAGAAGAAAAAACAATATGAAAAGTTCTAAAATTAGTAGCATATGCTGTATACAAAAATAGCACTAACACGTTTGAATTAAAGTTTAGAGTATATAATATGATGCCTATTAATGAAGAAATATTGAAACGCAATCACTCTGAACACACGATCTAGGATGCATAATTAATTACTTACTTCCCCTATTTCCTACCTAAGTAAAAAGTTGAGTGCTGGCTACAGATTATTTTCTTTATATTAGTTTTAACTAATTATATGAAAGTCTCATTACTCTAATGCACGTAAAATATTTTCTTTTTATGCCTTTAGTAAGCAGATTGAGGAGCTTTTTCAACACTGATTTTTACTGACTTATACATATACTTTGGAAAATAATATCGTCAGTTTTTCAGCATAATAGCATAAGCATAAAGATTCGAATATTTTTCTTATGGTCATTAATAAATATCATAAATAAATACTTTGACAGCGTCTAGCTGTTATCATCAAATATTGAGTGTAGGTGTATTGCAATGCACGATATATGCTTCTACCCTACGGGTCTTGTAGATTTAACAATTTCCCATTATCATCACGATTAAACGCTGGGTATCAAATCAATCGCCCATTATGCAAATTCAATCGCCCATGACTATAAATATTTTACACATGATTATGATTTTTTTATATATTGTAGGTATTGCAACCGCGCGCTCTAAGCCGAAAGACTTAAAAGCTTTAATCGAACAACACATGTATCGGCTGACTTACGATTGTTGTTTGCCTAATTGCTACGATTATCCTGCAACACCTAATGCAAAAGTTAAATCGATAAGAGAAGTTTCCAAGTTAGTACCTATTTATTTATATTATTTGAGTTAGTTCTGTACTATATATAACATATCAATCCATGCTCATCCCACTTCTGAGACACGAGTCTTCCTTTAACTGAAGGAGTTTCGTATCTCACTAAGCTACTTCATTTTGGCTTGGCATGGCTTAACGAATGTCCTAGAATCATGAAATTTGACAATAAGCATGAAGCTTACTGCATAACTAAGGGATAAAGTTCTTGAATGCAGTGCAGTGACGCATGATTTGTATTCATTTCCATTAGGTACCTACGGAAAGCCAGCGTCGTATAGTATTTTATTAACGCGGCGACATATGCTGAGTGGATGACGATTCGGTGTTATATTTTTAACTATTTATTTTTAGTATCATCCAGTAAACAATTTTCTTTCTTTCTTACTAAATTGCTGACTCAATTTTATTGTAATTATCCTTACCACTGAGCGTTTGTGGGAGACAGCGCCATTGAACCGCAGGGGGCAGAATTGTTTTTGGTATATTTCATAAAGTCATCGAACTTATTTTTAAAATGATAATGTAAATAGAATAAAGTCAGCTGTTAAAAGTTAAGCGAGTTAAGTAAGTCACTGATCCGTTGTCAGCCTTTTTAGGGAAACATAGGCTCTTTTCTTGAAGGCATGTCGTATTCATTCAGGAACACCGCTGAGGGTAATTTATTCCACAATTTTACCGTACGTGGTAGAAAATATCTCAAAAGGATACTCGCAAGCGTATAAAAAATATAGGCAACTAATGTAATAAAAAAAAAAATGTAGAATTAATAGATATCAGTTTGCATGTACTATTGGGTTATAAAAATATATAAAACACAAATATAGTTTGTACCTATGTTCGTTATAGACTTTGAAACCATTCATCCAGTTGTAATGAAACTTCTGGATTATATTCAAAACATTACCGAGAAGGTTTAGAGATAAAAAGCCCCAGCTTTCGCCCAGCGAAGCGGTGCCGGGCACAGGTAGTTGGGTTATAAAAATAAAAGTTGTCAACAAAATAACTAATTATTATGATTATAGTACGAGTATTATCATAATTGTATAATATTAGTATTGCTATAACAGGAATTTTGTATATAATTCTACAACTAGCCAACATTTATAAAAATGTGTTAATAAGCTCTTCATGTGGTACACTACACCTAAGTTAGCTTTTTCTTTGAATTCGATATTTCCCTTTGAATTTAACACAGATTGCTTTGGAGATATTAATATTAGAATTAGGTCAGTATATGCAAATATAATATTTAATTCTTTCTGAGATAAATATTTATAACAGACAGATGGACCGTTCCGTTTTTTTTGCCATATCGACGACGGAACTCTAAAAGTAATCTGATTTTCGGGTAAGTCAGTCCCTGTTGCAGACAACGGTTCAACCTTACTCTCTTAGTAATAAGTTTGTGTCACTGACAAAATGGCTATCGCTGTCAACACAGCGCCTCAGGGTTCTGTAATAATTTGATCTGCCATGCTGAAAAATTGAGAAGCTAAACTCGTCAAGTAGATGTAGTAAACGGATCAATCGTATGGTCAATGAATTAAACAATTTTTTAATTTTGTTGAACCTGACGTTTCGAAGATGGTTGGCAAGTACCACCTGCTTGGGATCCAGTCCTAAAAATAATCAAGTCACAAACCCAAAGATCTACTAAAACATGTTCGGACACTGTTAGCGATTTTTATGTGAATCGGAACATATATAATTAATCCATCCATGTCGGTAGATGTAATAATTGAATAACTAATATAAGACAAATATCACCTTAGTCTTCCTGCGACCACGGACGCTGCAAAGCGTTCGAAACGTCAGGTTCAACAAAATAAATGAAACACGCGATACTTCCGTTAAAAATTGTTTAACCCTTCGAAACCCGGATGGTCATATATGACCGCGAAATGTATGGGAAAACGTATATAACGGGTTCTGACTGCTTCAATGTGTAACAATCGCGAAAACCTAAGACATTCGTATGGTAATAATTAATTCGTGGTATAGATGGCACTATCAGTTGTAAAAAATGTAGGTACTCACGACATGACAGACGTGTTAGAACCTGATTGCACCTACGTGGACTAATTGTAATTCAAAACCATTCATTCAAACACACACAATAAAAATCATCAATATCGATCTCATCCTTCCGGGGCGTGGAGGTCTGACAGTAGTTGCTCCATGTCCAAATCTGTATATTCCTCAAATCTTTAGGCTTAGGTAGCTGACTCCGCCGATCCTAACCGATTAGAACGAGATAACGCTAGAAAGAAGAAGACATAAATCACTCACATTCTTGCTAGGATTCGAACCACAGACCATCGGATAATAGTTTATCACTGTCTCGTTATAGACGTTACAACTATCTCTATTAAATAGTCGATGTAGCGATGGGTAGTTTGAAAGAAGAGGTTAAAAAATCGGACCTACCTATCCCTATGCTTTATAATGAGGCAGTTTTGAAACTAAAAGATGATGGAATCGACATGGTAGTAGAGGTATCAGAATTTCGCAACGTTCAACATGCCCTATGCAATGCGAAAAGTAATGGTATTAAAAAAATTCTATGTCAAAATTCAGAATAGCTTGAAGTGCCTTCAAAACTTTTCAGATTCATGTTAACAGATTATTGTTCCGAAGAAAACAGGATTATCATATTTTGCTCTCAAGAAACTAAGAAGTTAATTCAACTAATAACAGAGCTCATTTTTTGATGGAACGGTTAATAGTTGCTAGCGTCCGTTTCATCAATTATTCACGATACGTGGTGAAAAAGGCAGCACGGCCGAAACAACGAATATGGTTCCCTTAATATTTGTCCTTATGTGTGATAAGAAAGAAAAAAGCTATTCAATAGTGTTCAGTTTGCTTAAATCAAAGATAGGATGGTATCCTTTTAAAGTCCATTGTGACTATGAGAAGCATTCAAGAATTTCCAACAGTCAGGTCAAGATACTCATATGTGTGGAGAAAAAGAGTTTAGGCATCACACAATCAGAAGTAGGGAGACGCATAATAACGTTATATCGTATGCTAAGCTACCACTTTTACCTAGTGAAACAACTTTAGGTGCGTGGCGACACATCCAATCCGAAGCTTTGACTAACATGGACAAGTTTTTTGAGTATTTTGATAAAATGTGGATAAACAGTAAATATTGCCAATTTATCATTGTTTTTGGACAACGACACCGCATCAATAATAGCGTGGAGGGATGGAATTCCAAATTTAATAAGAGAATCAATAGAAACAATGTTAACATTTTACGGCTACTAAATTATTTAGAAAAGATTAATAAGGAAACTTAAATTAGAATGACAAAATATACAAAACAAAATATTTCTATTAAACTCAAAAAAGATAAGTAAAAGACGATGCAATAAGGTAATTGCAACTTATAACGAAGAAATTATTTTAGGTTACGCTTTGGAGAAACTAGTGAATATAAGATAATTAAGTGTTAATATCCTTACTTATAAACGGAATTTAAACGTTAAGTTTGATGTTATAAGTTTGTTTTTCGTAATGTTTTAGGTCACGCATTGGAGTAACCATGGCGAATGTAATTATTAAATATCATTATTAAATATTATTTAATTGTACCTTACACTGTAATTTTGAGTCTCTTTTGAGTTTATTCCTATATTTAAAAAAAAAAATGGCAACCGGACCACATTTATTAAAGTATGCATACTAGTCTACAATATTTTTTGTTATATAGCCATGGAAAATATTTTTTTCCGTAGTTCGGTTGACTGGACAACTAAACCGTACCAAGGGCCCGGAGTGAAAGAAGCTAGTGAGGTATGTTTATATCAAGAAAAGGTGTCAGGTTTTTCTGCCTAGCCAGTAAGGGATGCGAGAAGATATAAATAGATAGATATGTATGCAAACAAGTATACGGTCCGACTGTATTTATTTGTTTCTGGCACAATAACAGGCAGACATGCAATTTCCGTTTATTTCTGAAATGAAATGAAATTTAGATTCCTGTAATTACTGTGATCTGTATTCACGTGATGTTTACATTAATAGCATGTAGTTGCAACAAATAATTTGAGTTTGAATTCAAACAATTTATTTGTAATAGAATACATTTCTGTTATTACAGTTTCAATAAAGTATGATACTATTTAAATTTGGGTGAAAAATATTTCTATGATTGTTAATTTAACCACTAAACCCACCTGATGTAAAGCGACTATCTCAGCCTATAAGCGCATGCAATACATTAAGCCACTTGTGCTGCTAACAACAAACCTCCAGGGAGCTGTTATTTGGCTGCGATTTTCTCGGACTACTTCCTCAGACGTGCTACTTTGGTTTTACCAACCAATAAGGAACTGCAAACGCGCCATGTAAGAAAGTACATCAAAGTCGGAATGCCGTATTTTACATAGGATTACATTCCCAAAATTTTATAAATTATATTCTTCTTATATTAAATAACTTTATTCTATACGAGAGAATTCATACGTCACTTTATATCTTTTACTTCGCCAATATAAAGAACACGATGAAAGCCAATATGAATGAGAGAATATTACAATGTAGACATTTTGATAGATACTAGACTTCCCTATTATGTTTTCATAGAAGCAATATAACCTTTTCATATTAACGTTATGAAATCTTTTCTTTTAGAATGTTATTATGATTACACAAGTACGAGTAGTAATCAAACATATTTTATACTTTTATGTTTTCGTACCCAAGGCGTACCAAAGGATAAGGCAGATCAACGTCTATTACTATGGCTCTGTTGTCGACCTGATGGTCTGTCACAGGGTTGTATCTTTTGTACCGTAATAGGCAGCGACTTGAGATTTTCACAGAGTGATTATGCCCGCTATAAAGACAAGTACAAAACATTAAAAGAGGTCCCCATACAAGAAACTTGTTTTACACGGTGTTACTGAATCATTCGTGTCCAGTTTTGAGTAGGTATTGTAAATGCAAGTGCATTAAAATATTGTAAATATTTGTTATATATCGGTATTTAACTATCCTCAAATAGTGATATTTATATTAACACTTTCAACCTAGGAACCGGCAAGTATGTATGAAATGAGCTATGAATATTACAGAAGCTGTGTGTGTAAGGACCACGTCTTATGGTGCTCGATCCCCTCTGCGTACCCTGTAAGGGACCTAGCTTGAAGATATTGATACATATAACAATTTTCATACTTATCATACGTTGTGTGATTTTAAATTAATTCGCTATGTCTCTTTACGTCATCATGGCGCGTTCTGGGAACGCCTTGGAGTAACACGTCCACCGGTCAACTCTCTGCCCTAGTAAAAAATGATACACACATTTAAGTTTTACTGTAGATACCTCTGCCCTTATACAATGGGCAGTGCTAATCTCCCGCGATTCTGTTTGAATCGTGAAATAATGACAGTGAAGTCGTCGGTTGTACCTATAACAGGTAAACTCCTCATATCAAAAGGGGCACCAAAAGCACTCTTTGCAAAAGGGTTTATTATAGAATCTGTGAATATCTGCATAACAAATATGTTTGAAAATGATTCAGCACATATATACCTAGTCGGGTCGTAAGTTCTGTCAAAACCTTATTATTTTAATTTTGGAATACTGGTCAGAAATACTTTGACTAATTTTAAAAATAGAACGTTCCCGCTTGCCGAAAATAAATTCATTTTCATTCATCATTCATTTCATTTCAGATAGAGTCGCGTTTATCGCGTTACACCGCTGTGGTAACGCACCAAAAGAGATTTTCAACATTCTATAAAAATTTAAAATAACACAACGGTTTATTTATCGCACTATCACACGAGATATTAAAGACTCAAACTTCGAAGATCGTAAGAGGAGCGGCCGACCTCGCACTGTTAGGACACCTGCTGTCATCAAAGCAGTGAAGGCGCGAATCCAAAGAAATCCCGTGTGTAAACAAAAAATCTTAGCTCTTCAGATGGGATTAAACAGAACCACTGTTAAAAGAGCGTTAAATGAAGACCTGGGACTACGAGCTTATCTACGAGCTATTATAATGGGATGGAAAGATCCCGCGCTTTATTACGGCGGTACTCGGGAAAAATATACCGCGAAATTTTGTTTTCGGATGAAAAAGTTTTAACCATCGAAGAAAGTTACAACAAACAAAATGATAAGGTGTATGACCACAGTTAAGAAGAAGCGAGCACGCATATTCCGCGGGTCCAGTGCGGGCATTATCCTTCATCAATCATGGTTTGGCTTGAAGTCTCATATTCAGGCTTAACTGAGGTGCTTTTCTGTGAAAAAGGTGTGAAAACGAGTCCCGTGATTTACCAAAAAACCGTCCTAACAAACGTAGTAGAACTTCTTTCTCTAACAATGTTCAAAAACAGACACTGGAGGATATTCCAACAGGACTCTGCACCAGCTCATAAGGCACGAAGCACTCAATACTGGTTGACGGTCCCTGGAATTGACTTCATTGGGCATGAAGACTGGCCCTCTTCTAGCAACATTTGGAGGAGAAAGTTTGCTTTAAACCTCATCAGAATTTGGAGTCTCTCCGAGCATCTCTGGTTAAATCTGCGGCAGAAATAGATATAAATGTTGACGATGACTGGCCGCGTCGACTAAGGGCATGTGCTTAAAATGGAGGAGGGCATTTAATAATGTAAATAAAATTTTATTGTACATTTAATTACCTTTCATTCATATATAACTTTTTACATAATTATCTAAAAGTGTATCGTTAATTACATCAAAAAATTTTGACAGAACTTATGACCTGACTAGTTGTTAGTTAGTTAGTTGTTGTTGTATATTTATTTTATTTGTTTTATCGCATGACATCATCATTATTGTAATTGAAATCATCAATTGAAAAATACCTATATTGGCAAGTTTGTTCGGCTTTTCTTCTTTGCCAATACAAAAAAGAAAAACGAACATAATGAAAATTAATAAAACACAATAAGACTTGATTTCATAAATGTAAGACGTGTCTAAGTACCCACGTCGTCCCAATGGCAAATATTTTTTTAATTTAATTTAACTTTATTCATATAATGACCCCCAAATAAATACATGACACAAGATCGCAACAAAAAACTATTTTTTTTTAATTCCAATCCTGCGTCATTGTACGAGTTTGTAACTTGTGTTTGTAATTCGTTTAGCTCTTTGATAACGATATTACAGAAATTTGTACATTGTTTTGTCAGTTGAGATGAGGAAACTTGCAGACGGAGTGGGTGCGAGTTCTTTGAGAATGAGATGGGAAACTTTCCAGTGCCATCATTCATAACGTCATTTGACAACACTTCCATTTAAATCTAGTATTTGTAAGCGTATTTTTAACATCGAAAAAGAAGTGTGAATTTCATAGCTACATCGCTGCACTACGAGGTTTTTTATACAGTTTTTTATACTACGTCAGGAGGTATACGACCATATGTCCCACCTGATATAAAGCGGTTACCGTAGCCAATAAACATCTGCAATTATGTATCAGCGTGACTGATGTCGCCTCTACTGCTAACATAGCATGTTCTTAGGAGTTTACTGATTATGAAGTGACTTCTATTACTCGCAGAAACACAATAAATCAAGAAGTTGTTATTTGGCTACAGCTTTCTGTGAGGTGGAGGAGGCTACTTTGACACCAACGCTCGTGACGTTGGTGTCAAAGTAGCGTTACTAACTACTGCGTCACCAAGCTCTTCAAAACACATAAAATTTTGTACACTACCGTCATTTTCCTATTTTTGTAAATTAATAAATGTTGAAAAAAAGAATGGGTAAATTATCAAAATTAGGTATATATGATTTTGACTACAAGAGATCTCACTCGATTGTTGACAACACGATTGTTGTTTTGACATCAACAAATTGCGGTCAAGTGCGTGAAGGATTCGCGCCCCGAGGGTTTCGTACAGATCTTGTACATACCTTCGTACTTCGTACATAAATAAAGAGTAGGGGTGTCGAGGCTCAGGTATTTTTTTTGACGTTCTCATCACCAGTCGAAAGTTACAGGGCATAAAAAACATACAACCTATTTTGGAATATACTACAAGTGCGGTCCGTTCATATCATACCACTGAAATTTTGGCTATTCATTTCAAATGCTAATGTATAAAGAAAAGAAAATCTTAATTTATTTTATTGTACGTAGTGCGATTTCAAAATAATTCGGTGCTCTTTATGATGCATGGCGAGGTCCGGTCAACTCGATGTCACAGTAAAATTTGTCAATATTAAAATTTGCGCCGAGAAACCCCGAGCATAGCTCTTTCCATAGTATGCTGAACGACCTTGAGCTTCCCCATACAGCCCGCAGTGAAGAGTCACGTCTCAGTCCCGTATGTTATCACTGGCAACACACTGTTCAATGACTGTACTCTTCAGGCGTTGAGGTATTTTGGTGAGTGAGGCCACCAGAAAGGTCCTAAGGAGTTGTTGTGTTAGCAGCAGAGGTGGCATCACGCAAGTACTTAATGTTTTGCAAGCGTTCATAGGCGACGGTAACCGCTTTACATCAGTTGGACCGTATGCTTCTATGTCTCCGGACGTTTTATGAGAATAAAAACTTAAGAAAACACACGAAATAAATACAATACGCTATGTTATTTTGCCATCTCGTAGTACATTTTGTAAAGGCACAACGGTATACCTTACAATATGGTCTGAGAAACTTGTTCACGTTATCCCGTTTTCTAATTCATTCGTATTGGCGGGGTTTAAGGATAGGATAGGCCAAAGGATTTAGGATAAAGGCGAAGATACTAATTTGAGACGGAGAGACTGCCGTCAGACCTCCACAGCTCAGAGGGGAAACCAGATCTTTCTTAGGTTAGGTGGCGAGGCAGAGACTACCGGAGCAGCCATGGCAGCGTCGGCATGTACCATGTACTAACAGTAGTGGGTGGGTGCCGGCCGGCGCTAGGCCGCATGAACTAATTGGTGGCGGAAGCACACAAAGCAGGTTAGATCAAATTGCATGTAAATAAAGAATTTTTATCTTTTTAATCTTTAGCAACTAACTTTATCTCGGGGTGCGGAATCGCTTTTAACATAGCATTATTTAGGGGCATTACCATATCTCTAATACAGCTGAGACCAGCTGAGAGTTCTTCATCAGATGCTTCAGACCTTCGATTTTTGACATCAAATGAAGCGGCCCACCAAGTTGAATATTTTTTGTAAGGGCGGTATGTCGATCTCTAATAGTTTGGTTGGGCTCTTGTGTTTTCTAATCAGGGTCACCAGGTACTCCAGATCTTCGATTATCCTAGTTTTTATAGTTTTCCCTTTATGTGGCCATTAAACCCTAACTCTGTACCAAATTTCAGCTCTCGGAGTTTATGGGAAGTACTAGTTCTATTTTGATGATCATGAGTGAGTGAGTGAGTGTCATAAATGCGAAACTTTGCTTTCGCTTAACTTCGGAACTAAATGACCTGCAGACTTGAAATTTTGGATTTTAAGTACGTGATTATAGCTTACTAGATGACGAAAATTTCTGCGTTCTGGTCTTATCCAGAGGTTCTCAAATAGGGGCCTGAAAATGCGGCGAAATGGTTCCAGTAAAGGATGGTACGGCAGTGTTTGCTTCGCGCTCGACTTGGCGGGGGCACTGCCGTGCCCCCCGATATTCATCGATTCTATAATAACCCTTCTTACATAGAGTATTTTTGATGTGTCTTTAGAACATATTGTCAGGCAAGGACAGAACTGTTTCAGGTAATTTATTATTATAGAATCGAATACAATTTACCACAAAAGATCTATTAGTCTTAGCAAGCCGATGTACTGGCATACGCAATCTATTCCTGCTTCCAAGATTTTCAGTACATTTTGAAAATGAATTTATATTTTTACGAGCATACATTATGTTCTCATATATATATTGAGAGGTAACCGTGAGGATATTTATTTCTTTAAATAGTTCTCTAAGTGATTCCCTGGAGCCCATGTTATAAATAGAGCGGATGGCTCTCTTTTGTAATATGAAAATAGTTTCAATATCAGCCGCACTTCCCCACAACAGTATACCATATGACATAATGTTGTGAAAGTAGCTGAAATAGAGCGAGCGGTAGCCACATCCGTCAATTGTCTAATTCTCCTAACGGCATATGCGGCAGAGCTGAGCTTACTGACCAGTTTATTTATGTGGAGGCCCCACTGCAATTTTGAGTCTATCGTAATTCCAAGAAAGTACTTGTGTATTGGAAGACGCTACATTTGGAAGACTAAATTTTATACATTTGGTTTTAGTTGAATTTAATAAAAGATTATTGCATGTCAACCAATTTAGAATAGCAGATAGAACACTGTTTACCTTGTCAATATTTTCGCATGTTGAATGTGTTCATTGTCCACTGGGCACAACTCAGACTGTTACAATGGGTTGAGCACTATGAATAAATACTTATTTTATTATTTTTTTATTCGTAGGTTGAGCATCTATGATCGCACATATAATTAATACTTAGATATATCACAGACAAAAGTTGAAAATATTAAAAAGTATAGTATCATCCTCCTCTTTTATCATTGGAAAGACGAGCTCGGTGGCGCAGTGGTGAAACGCGTTGTTACGCTACTTTGACACCAACGCTCGGGGGTTCGATTCCCACACAGTACAAATATTTGTGTGCATAAACATGTCTGTTTGTCTTGGTCTGGGTATTTTCTATGTATAATAAGTATGTATTTACAAAAAAAAAATGTATTTACGTATGTTTATCAGTTGTCTAGTACCCATAACACAAGCTTCGCTTACTTTGGGACTAGATGGCGCTGTGTAATATGTCCGACAATATTTATTTATTATTATTATTGGAAAATTTTTCTCCTTCATCTGAAAATAAAATATACATTCTTAATAGAAAATTATTATAAAAATGATTTGCGTTACAAAATAGGACTCGCTGTTTCTACACGAGCGAATGCACAGAACCATTTGCAAACGACACACGCCATCACTGTGTTTGGTGAGCGGAAGATGCGTTATCTATCATTAATAAACCACCGCCCGATAATACTCTTCCTATTAAAAACTTAATATATATATATTTTAGAAAACATGAGCGCCTATTACTTCAGCCCGAAGCAAAACAAACAAACATATATGGATAAGTTATTTAATCAAATTACAATATAGGATTAAGTCCGCCTTTGTATATTTATTAATGTGTTGCATTTGAATGTTTTTCATTGTTATTTTATGTACAATAAAGATGTAACAAACTAACAATAATTAACATCCGCCAAGTGATCATTCGCTATAACGTATTTGGTATCACATATAAGAAGCATATTTACCTGGTTATGAATGTTAATTTTGTATCTTCGATCGATTTTGAAAATTGGTAAATATATAACGAATAAAAAGATATTACACAAGTACAAATATATATATTTTGACTAGCTCGGTGGCACAGTGGTTAGTAACGAACGCTACTTTGAGACCAACGCTCGTGGGTTGGACAAACATTTGTGTGCATTAACATGTCAGTTTGTCTTGGTCTGGATGTTTTAAGAGAGGTAGGGCACTTCAAAGTTCAGGTTTTCCCAAGGAACTACTGCATGGAGTTCTTCAAGAAAGGCGTGAAGAGATTTTTAAAGGGTCGGCAACGCGCGAGTGACGCCTCTGGTGTTATAAGCTATGGTGACTGTGTACCATCAGGCAGGACGTATGCTTGTTTGCCATCTTAGCAGTATAAAAAGCAGCCCGTCTGGGGAAGTACCTCCACCTCACAGAAAACCATAGCCAAATAACAACTCTCTAGAGGGTTGTTGTGTTCCTGCGTGTGAGTGAGGTCACCAGTAAGCTCCTAAGGAGTTTCTGTGTTAACATCGCGCGAGTGATACTGTATTTCAAGCATTCATAGGCTACGGTAACCGCTTTACATTAGGTGGGCCGTGTGCTTTTATGCCTTCCGACGTTGTATAAAAAAAACAATAGTTTCATTACAAGGAGTAATGAATAAAAACCAAGACATTTATTGGGAGCGGTCAAACAATCTAGGCACTCTATTATTTGATAAATGGGACTATAGAAGTAACTCCACCTTGTAGTAAACTCCAGCCGAATAATATCTCTCTGGAGTGCTGTTGTGTTTCTGCGTGTGAGTGAGGTTACCTGTATGCGCTTGGGAACCATTAGTATGGGAGTATAAACGCGCGAGCTATACTCCATTGTTGCAAGTAAACAGGGTACAGTGACTGCTTTGCTTCAGGTGGGCCGTTTGTTAGCTATACCTAGTCCGGCCATAAGTTCTGTTACAAATGAATATGCATTTATTTTTTTACAGTGTTTTTTTTTTATATACGATTTGTATTTGTATTCTGTAACCATTATTATGTAAATAATAAAAAAAAATTATTATTCGAAATGGCCACCTATGGCTTTGATTCAGGCCTTCTTCTATCTGGCCACGAATCTATGGATTTACGCGCTGTTTCCATGGGAAATTTAACCACTGCTTGCTCCAGAGATTTCTTAAGAGACACAATGTCAGTGTGTCGTTTCGAGCAGGACATGTCCGCTAAAACTGACCATAACTTGTATTCTACGGGGTTCAGATCTGGGCTAGACGAGGCCCCGTCTTAAACTCTTATAAAGTTCGAAATGTTGGTTTCGAGCCAGGCTTGGGTAGTTCGTGCCTTATGACCAGGTGCAGAGTCCTGCTGGAAAGTCCATGGTACATCTTCAAAAAGTGTATTGCTGAGAGGTTTCACAACACGATCCAAGACAGTCTCTTGATACACTTTGGCGAAAGTCACTCCTTATTCATAAAAACGTAGCATTGTGACTCCTTGATAAGATGCCCCCCATTTAGCATTATCTCCTCTTCTCAAGTGTCGGATCCTTCGAAGGAGGCATAGTTCTGTTTCTCGATATCATACTTTCACCTACGCCCATATTCTTCTAGGTGTTGTGTATCCTTACCCACTATTAACTATTTCTCCTCTTTCGAAAGTCTTCTTTAAAATTTTGTCCCGTCTTTCAACCACTCAATTATTATGGGCGATACATGCTTACTTAAAAACGTTCGATGGTCGAATTCCCTTTAAGTCCCTTACGTATGCTTGCAACCTATCTATTTTGCCTCTAGATGCTACTAAGTTTTTCCCAGGTTGCATACCTTCTCTTCTCGACCTTATTCTTGTCTCGTCTGCTACTCATGTTGCTAAGCATGGCCAATACTCTGCTGATGCCTTTTACTTCCACGATTTGAAATATCTTTCTTACAAAGTTCGCCCTCCCAAACCTAGGCCCAAAATCCTTCTGCAGCGCAGTTTTGGTAGGATGAATATAGACCGATTACGTGAGGATGCTTTAAACATGTATTGGTCAACAATAGGTTTAGCACCGACTGTAGACAGGCAAGCCTAAGTAATAGGCATACCCGGATAGGTACCGTGATAAGTACGTTCGTGCCCGCAATATCTGCAATAAGATGTGTAGGGAAGCATAACGACGCTATATTCATAAATCCGTAGAAAATAGAGATCCAGCTAAAGTCTGGATTTTTTTAACTCTCTAGGAGTTGGAATAAACTTACCTAAAATCCTGCAAACGTCGACATAGATAGACTCCACGTATTTTTCATCTTCTACCACATTTAATGCCAGTACCAAGTCAAGCACCATTGCAAATCTTTCAACACTTCCAACTCCAGATTATCCACCCTTCTTCTTTAATCAGTTTACCGATTGTGATATTGAGAAGAGTATACGTTCTGTCACTTCGAATGCCGTGGGAGATGACAGTGTTATTCGTTTAATGATTTACCTATCTTGGACATCATCCTTCCAACTGTCTTTCCAACTATCTAGAAAATTGCCCAGGTTGGCCCACTGCCTAAAAAATCCAATCCATCAATTTGGATTCCGACTATCGTCCCATTTCCATTCTTCCATTACTATCCAAAATTTTAGAACGTCTAGTACAACAACAATTACTTGATTTCTTGAAAATAAATCACCTCCCAACCAATCTGGTTTCCGTCCCGGACATATTACAACTATTGCTCTTATTAAAATTACTGATGACATCCGTCGCAATATGGATAAATCTCACCTCACGGTTTTGACGCTTCTGGACTTCAGTAATGCATTTAACACAGTGGATTTTTATGTGCTACTGCAACAGTGGCGTTCTCTTAACATATCTACAAGGGTAATTGATTGGTTTCATTCTTACCCGTATGGACGTCGCCAGCGGGTGCGTATTGAGAATACATTTTCTTCGTATTGCACAATATCTGCTGGCATGCCTCAGGATGGCGTTCTGTCTCATCAATTCAATTACTTCTGAACTTCGCTGCTCCTACCTTTATGAAGATGACCTCTTAAAATTAAAATATTATTATATTAATCTAAAAATTTATGCGCATGCATATAGATGAATTTCCTAATGCTATTTCCACAATAAATGACGATCTTCCGCTTATACCCCGGTGGAGTAAGTCTCACAGCTTTACTGTTAATCCGGCCAAAACACAATGTATTATAGTAGGTAGCCCTCGTTTAATATCTAAAATTAACTGGAGTTGTTTAAAATATGTGGTATTCGATTCGATTGTAATACAATATTTTGAGAATAATTAATAATAGTCTCGGTGTGTACTTGGATCGAACTTTATCTTGGTCTGCCTGTACACATTACCGATATTAGTAGTTATTTGCTGCCAATTGCTCTCTTAAAAGACTGCGCAAATTCCTACCGATGGACACCAAAATTGCGCTTGCACAATCCATTCTCCTTCTTATTCTTGATTATGCCGATTCCTTTCTATTTGACCTCACTGTATACCAATTAAATAAACTTGAGCATCTTCCAAACCTTTGTATTAGATTTATATTTGTACACCGTAAATATTACCATGTCTCCGAATTTCGTACTCAGCTCTAGTGGCTCCTTATCTCACTTCGCCGCAACTTGCATTTGATATCTCTTTTCTATTCTATTTTCTTCAATTCCGCTTCTCCTACCTCAAAGATCAATTTATATTTTATTCAATTTATAGTGACGTACATCGGTCGTGAATTACGTCAAAACCTTCTCCTTCGTCTTAAAACTCTATTTCACTTCTCTCGATCCTATTCCAAATATTTTTTAGTTCAACCAGTACGTCTCTGGAATGCTCTACCACTTAATATCCGTTGTGCTCAAACACTTTCCTCTTTTAAATATCTTGTCAAAGAACACTACCTTTCTTGTAACTCTATTTGATCGTTCTCTTTCTCGATCGTCACTGACATAATTGTAACTACAATAACTTTTGATGCTTTTTTATGTATGTGATAACATTGCTTTAATTCGTATGGTTTGCTCTGCACTACCTACCAGGTTATCTGGAAGAGATTGCTTAGCGATAAGACCGCCTATTGTACTATAGTTTATAAGTATCATTTGTTTATAATTTTAATTTGGTGCAATAAAGAATATTTGTATTGTATATACTCTAAACTAACAGTTAATATACAAGTCAGCGTCTTGACTTCAACAAAAATCTGATTAAAACTTTATAGCAAACGTGCGAGTTGAATGCAGAACTGACATTACAATCGTATCGCCATACTAGACCGAGTGCGATAAAAATGATACACGATGTACAGGAACATAATTACAATGTGATCCATTTCTCCCGCTGTCGCCGCGAAGGAAGTATTTCCATGTTATGTTTCTATCTCCGTCGAGTAGTAAAAAAGTAGTTAATATTACTGATCTGGCTTACTCTCTGTTTACGTGATACTTAATTTCTGTTACACCTTGTGCAGTTTTGTATTTAACATTTTTCTAGGACGATGCCTATTCCCCAAAGTAAGTAGCGTGTGCAGTCGGCTGACAGATGTTGTTAAGGTACAGAGCGATGTAGTTATTGCGACTGACATGAGAAATGCGCAGCTAACGATTGTGTCGTTGAGATTTGCAGGTAAAACACCGCTACCCCACTCAGTTTTGTCACCACTACGAGAAAAAAAATCTATTTTAGTTGTACTAATCAAGTATTTTAATATCTTGTTTTTTTGTGTTAGGTTAGGTTACTTAAAAATATATTAGTACTAGAATGACATGAAGAAATAATCAGTTTTTAAGATATCTGCAGCTATATGTCTTTGATCTTTTTTTTTGCGAGGTAAGGTAAATAATTCTGAACTTCAAACACTACATTGTTACAGTGATGTGATTAGGAGTGATAAGGAGAAAGGCTTTCAACTTCTATTATCCCATCCTCTCCCTTCTGTCATAGAACCACACGTGCAGGCTTGCGATGTCATTGTCGATAACATTTTTTCGCGTCCTAAAAAGTTCGGCAACTCTTGTCTTTGTTTTTGTATCGAAAACAGGTCCATTATAATGTGGAACGCCTTGCCTGCACATGTGTTTCCTCCTTCGTAGAAGCATTTTTCATCAGCATTTTTTTTATACTACGACGGATAGCAAATAAGCATACGGTCCGCCTGATGTAAAGCGGTTTCTTACGGAACAAAAAAAATGTCGCTAGCTCGTTGTCACCGCCCCTGTAAACACAGCAACTCCTCATCTTCTGGTGACCTCACTCACTCGCAGGAACACAACAACCCTCCAGGGAGTTGTTATTTGGCTGCTGTCTTATGTGAGGTGAAGGTACTTCCCCAGTCGGGCTAATGTCATGCCCTACCTCGTCTGTTGATGAGCAGGGTGCATCACGTGCAGGTGAGGTTGGCTTTGGCTCTAAAGTTGGCATTGAGCCACTTACACCGCAAAGCATGGTAGCGTCAACTAACAGGACACTCTAGTCTTTTAGCAGTTGCCGCTGTGATATGAGGTTCTTTTCACTTACCATCAGGCGAAGCGGAGCCACCCTGCTGAGCTGAAATAATAAAAAAAAAATTGGTCAAGTGCGAGTGGGACTCGCGTACGAAGGGTTCCGTACCATTATCTATAAAAAATGCAAAAAAAATCACGTTTGTTGTATGGGAGCCCCCTTAAATATTTATTTTATTATATTTTTTAGTATTTGTTGTTATAGCGGCAATATAAATACATCATCTGTGAAAATTTCAATTGTCTAACTATCACGGTTCATGAGATACATACTGGTGACAGACGGACGGACGGATGGACGGACGGACGGACGGACAGCGGAGGCTCAGTAATAGGGTTCCGTTTTACCCTTTGGGTACGGAACCCTAAAAAACATGGAATGATTAGCTGCCTAACCGTTAGAGAGGTATTTGCTTAAAGACGTTTAAGCAAATATCTCTTTAACGGTTAAACATAGTGTTTTACGTCCATCTTTAAGCAAAATATTTTATGATACTTATTCAGACTGTGAACCATATTTTAGTTTAGAAAACACACAAACAGACAGACGTTACAGAATAATATTAATAACATATATAAAATTGTGTTGTACTTTGTTGTGAGCAGTGATAGCCCATTGGGTAAAGAACCGGCCTAGGGAGCAACAGGTTCCGGGTTCCAATCCCGGCATGTATACCACTACTTTTGTGTTTCCGGATTTATTTATATATTTGTAATTATCACTTGCTCTGCGGTGAAGGAAAGAGTTGTACCGAAAACAGGTAACGAAATCATTAGCGCCGTGTGTGAAACAGTACTGTAGGCCGATTCTACTAAAAAACTGCAACTGCACTGCAGCGCGGCGTGTGTCAAAATGCGTACATTTTGACGTTTGTTAAACGTCGCTGCTGTCAGATCGCTTGACGAAACGTCAAAATGACGCATTTTTGACACACGCCGCGCTGCAGTGCAGTTGCAGTTTTTTAGTAGAATCGCCCTACAGGTCGAGTTTGACAAAAAAGATCGCCTAATGTGATCTGCAAACGCCTTCGAGACAGCATCTTCTGCATCCTGCATTCTGCAAAAGGGAGTTTCTGATCCTCAAGTAAGGTTTTTCTATTATTTTACATTTATAATGGAGGGTTTAATCCACAATAATTACATCCAGCGTCTATTCTGGAGGAGATCAAAAAAATACGCACCATTTTCAAAAAAGATTCAGAGAGTCGGATAAATAGGGAGAACATTCAGCGTAGGCTGGAAGCTTTAGAGTTTTTGGGCGGAATGTACACAGAAAGATTTGACGTTGATGAAAGAAGAGTGACAAGAGCCATCAATATTTTCCAGATCACATATTAGAATTAATTAGACAGTGGTATGAGTGAACTCGCCATGAAATCGCATCATGGGAAGCGAAGCCTGCTACACAGGATTCACCTGTGGGAACACCTTTATCTGCCATCAGGCAGAGTAACAGGACGACAGTCCCATTTGACACCAGGCCGTATGAGGGTGCATGAGCTAATAATAGCTATTACAGTCGCAAACTGCTAATTTTAAAGCATTAAATAGATTAGTTGACAGTATTATATTAGGAGTAGTATGCATTGACGAGGTTAGAGAGAATTGGGAGATACCAGGATAAATTAAAATATTAAGAGACGCGTTGGAATGCAGTTGACAAATTACATTACGAACGATTATTTGAAGATATTAATTAAATGTTTGTTTGTTTGTTTATATAACTTTATTGCATTATTTACAATTATAATTACAAGTGTAAGAATAAATGCTTGCGTACACCAACAACATGTAACGCCAAAATTGGAGATATCATATTTCAATGTTTTTTTTTACCTGGCCTACTTTTCTGGAGTTTCTGGCCTACGTTCCTGAGGCTATACATAAAAATCCTGACTTACATTGACACAAAAAATGCAACATTTAAAGGGTAGACTACGAGAAGAAGCTAAAAAGCTAGTGCAATATCTAGATATGGCTCCAGAGAATTATGAAACATGTTGGGAAATATTGAAACATAGATATTACAATAGGCAACTTATTTACTAAAAACTTTCAAGTATTTATGCGTCAACCCAGTATACAAGAGGCAACGTAGCATGACTTAAAAAGATTATACGATACGCCTAATGAAACTATTCACGCTATTCATAATATTGGCGTCGATGTAACAACTTTTGACCCGATCCTGGTTTATGTTTTGTGCGAAAAATTAGATTCGGATACATACACCGATTACATGCAATCTAATGCTGACCCGCGAGAGTTGCCGTCTTATGATCATTTTATGTGTTTTATTGAGAGTAAGTATAGCGTTTGAGCCTTTACATAGGAAAAGAAATGATACCACGACAATCCCCTCCGTGAAAACATAATTTGAACCCATGCCCTACTCATATGATAAACAAAAGTCAACATACCAACAGCCTTCAAAAAATGAACTGGATGTTTTAAGTGAGGTAGGGCGCATCAAAGCAGCCCGTCTGCGGAAGTACCTCCACCTCACAGAAAACTGCAGCCAAATAACAACTCCCTAGAGGGTTGTTGTGTTCCTGTGTGTGAGTGAGGTCACCAGTAAGCTCCCAAGGAGTTGCTGTGTAAGCAGCAGAGGAGGCATCGCGCGAGTGATACTTAATATATCGCAAGCGTTAATAGGCTACGGTACCCGCAATACATCCGGTGGGCCGTATGCTTGTATGACTCCCGACGTAGTAAAAAAAAGAATAGTGCGGATTTTTATTTAGTAAACTTAAACGTTTAAAGAATAATTGTAATTAGGAAACTATTCATTTATTATAAATAGTTGCATAACAAAATTCTCCAATAAATGCCTTACTTAGCTCCAGTTGAGTTAAGTCGCGTAACTTGAGATCGATTTACTCCACTTCGCAGTTGTAATTAACCTTGTTTCAAGTTGGGGTTTGAATGTTTGCATCGGCTCGTAGAGAGGTAATGAATACGTTTGGTTTCGGATCGTATGATGAATTCATATACACAGTAACGTGTTATTGTTAAATGAAACCAGTAATTTTAACTGGTTTCATTGCGTGTGTTATTAGTTCTCGAATTAAAATGAAATATTACGGAACAATTATAAATCGTTAAAAATAAAAATTCTAATATTTCTCTTCTGAACAAACAGACTGATATAAGCAACTCCCCTCTATTAAATATCTTTTCCTCATCCCTTCCACTCCCTCCTTCTTCTCCCTCCTTCTTCTCTATGTAAAATAATTAATAAATAAATATTGTCGGACAATATACACAGCGCCATCTAGCTCCAAAGTAAGCGAAGCTTGTGTTATGGATACTAGACAACTGATAAACATACGTAAATACATTTTTTTTGTAAATACATATTTATTAGATAGAAAATACCCAGACCAGGACAAACAGACATGTTTATGCACACAAATGTTTGTACTGTGTGGGAATCGAACCC
Organism: Pyralis farinalis; assembly: GCA_947507595.1. NCBI lineage: Eukaryota > Metazoa > Arthropoda > Insecta > Lepidoptera > Pyralidae > Pyralis > Pyralis farinalis. The sequence goes on from OX382270.1 coordinate 23,228,284, forward strand.
ACGAGCGTTGGTGTCAAAGTAGCGTAACAACGTGTTTCACCACTGCGCAACCGAGCTCAACGATGGAGTTGTCATTCGTAGCATGTTATTCAAACGATTAACATTTAACATTAATATTAACAGCGCCTGAGGATGCTTCGTGGAGAGGCGAAACACGTGTCGCAGAAACGACTGGAGCGGTCTGGGCAGTAACAGTGGCGGATGCTTGCGGTTCACATTTCAGATGGTGAACACTCGCAGAGACGGCCGGTGTAGCATGGCAGTGGCGGCATGCATCTACTAACGGCAGTGGGTGGCTGCCGTCCGGCGCTAGGCCGCATGAACTAATTGGTGGCGGAAGCACACAAAGCAGGTTGGATCAAATTGCATCAAATTCTTAGGTTTTGGTAGCGAACACCGCTCATCCTAATGGATTAACCCTTCGAAACCCGGGTGGTCGTATACGACCGCGAAATGTATGGGAAAACGTATATAAAGTGTTATGACTGCTCAAGAAACTGGATAACACGAAGAAGAAGATCATTATTTGGGCAGTAGCCATCCTACGACGTAGTAACAATACAATGGTGTCAAAATGTACTTGAAGTTCGATTTTCTTAATATTTATTAGCAATTTTAGCATTAAAAAATTAAGAGATGGGAGGTTGGTTTTTTAGACATTCCTATTTTACTTTTTTATGCTGAATCCGAATCTGAAGTCAAAATTCGAATATTCTAAAAATAGCGACAGACACACACAGCCAAGCGCACACACAGTCAAACATATAGATTTCATATAGGAACGGTGTTTCTGAAAATAATGTTTATAAAATGCGGTCTTTGTATTGTGGTATATATATATAGCTGTCACGATGATTGCCAATTTAACATTGGAACCCATTCACCGGAGATCCCTCAGAAATTTAATTTCACATTCAAAGTAATTTTCGGTCTGTTGAAATATGACCAAAGGCACTAAAGGCACTTTCGAATTCTTTTGTTTCGCACTTTTGTTTGGCGAAATTGGAAGTGTGTAGATAATATCTACCACAGAATGTTTTAATTAACGCTGCGATATTTCTTTTGGAACAAATTTTAAATGGCCTTTTAATGTATGACGTTTCTATCATAATTATTATTTGCGTTAATTAGGTGTACGTTAAATTTTTAAACATTGCTATCAAAGTAATCGTGGAAAAATGTTTGTAATGACGTCTGTGAAACTAATAATTAATTAATTAAAATGTAAAGAAAGAAAGAAAATTTATTTAATTTTATCCTTTGATAATATATTTATGGTAAATAAAGATCTATATTTATCCAACCTTTATCTATATATATTATCTATCTATCATCACATTATCTATATATCTATCCGTTAGGTTAAGCGTGCATAAGTAAGTAGCAAAAATCCCCAAAGCACATGCTACCTTTTACCTCTTTGACATTTTCTTATATGAGAGAATTGAAATAGTGTATTTTATTTATAAATCGTCAGGAGATATATAAGCATACCCAGCTGATGTAAAACGGTTACCGTAGTCTATGAACGTAATACCACCTCTGCTGTTAGTACATTTACTCCTTAGGAGCTTACTGGTGACCTCACTCACTTGTAGATATAGAACAACCATCCAGGGAGCTGTTTGGCTGCGTATTCTATAAGGTCGAGGTACTTCCCCAGATGGACTACTTTGATTTGCCTCAGCTTTCTTAAAACATACAGACATGTTTATACACACAAATGTTGGTACAGTGTGGGAATCGAACCCACGAATCGTGCCAAAGTTTCATTGACTAGTTAGCGGGATGCTCCACGTATTGGCAGTATTGACCTCATCGTAGGAGAAGTAGAACCTACCTGTAATTAATAGGAAGTCTGCCTGGGGTACCGCCTTCATGATCAAGATATCAACTGCCTAGACGGTTGTGGAGTCTCTGTGATTGACTGACGTTAGTAAGTACGTGAAGAGGTACTGCATAAGCAGCGGATGTTCGTAACACGTGAGCGATAGTCCTTTTATTGCTGGTATTATTGTATCTTCTATGATAGCCACATTACATCAGGCAACCCTTATGTTTGTTTATATCACATCTCAAAAATTAGCAGATTTGTTGTTGTTAGAACGTTATCTCATATCAATTTTATGGAAGTTTTTCTACTTTATGCAGAGAGCATTTTATTATTTCACGGTATTCACTTAAAGCTAGAGCTGTGTCCTTTTCATAATCGTAAGACTATCTTTTTTATGTATAAATAAATAGTTAATAAGTCAAAGTCAAAGTCAAAATCTTTTTATTCCGTAAAAATGGCTACATTTGTTTGGAATCGTCACAATTTTTTTCCCTACCGTGCAGTTCATGACTAGGTGAGCACTGATAAAAATACTGCCAAAAAACTCAGGCATCCCTCTTTTGGTATCCAAACAAATTTACATAATTTATTAATTACATTACAATTGGATCGACTCACTCCCAGGCATTTTTATCATTAATATAGTCAGATACTTTATAATATGCCCTGCTACACAATTTGGCTTTAATAGTAGTTTTAAATTTGTTTATTGACAATTCTCTTATATTGCTGGGAAGTTTGTTATAGAACCGTATACATTGCCCCATAAAAGAATTACTTATTTTGTGGAGACGGCTTGCATGTAACACAAGATTATGCTTATATCTAGTATTTATATTATGAGTATCACTCTTTTTACAAAATGAGTCTATGTTTTTATGGACATACAAAAGATTTTCATAGATATATTGCGATGCGACTGTTAAAATATTTATTTCTTTGAATTTTTCTTTAAGGCTCTCCCGGGGACCAAGTTTGTAGATAGCTCTTATGGCTCTCTTTGGCAATAAAAAGATGGTGTTAATGTCCGCGGAGTTACCCCAAAGAAGAATTCCATATGACATAATACTATGAAAGTAGCTGAAATAAACTATTCTAGCCGTATCAACATCAGTGAGCCGTCTAATAGTTTTCACTGCATAGGCTGCAGAACTTAGTTTTCCTGATAATTTTTCAATTTGTGGGCCCCATTGTAGTTTGGAGTCAATTGTTATACCCAAGAACACAGTTGTCTCCACAGGGGCTAAATTAGTTCCATTAACATTGACATTGGTAGTCACCTGTCTTACATTAGGTGTTGAGAACTTAATTACTTTAGTCTTTTTATCATTTAAAAGCAGATTATTAACATTAAACCAATGCATAACTTTAGAGAGAGCATCGTTAACTTCGTCATAATTATCTAACTGTCTATTAATTTTGAATGTCAAAGAGGTATCATCCGCAAACAATACAATTTCATGTTTATCCTTTACATAATAAGGTAAGTCATTTATATATACTAAAAATAAGAATGGACCTAGAATTGACCCCTGTGGGACTCCCATAACTACAGGGGACCCCGAAGATCTTTTACCATTAACATCGACCTTCTGTATCCTATTGCCCAGATAAGAAGACAGAAGTTCGAGAGCCTTGTTCCTGATACCGTAGTGGTGTAATTTTCTGACAAGAGTGTCATGGTGCACGCAGTCAAACGCTTTAGACAGATCACAGAAAATTCCCAAGGCATCTTGCGAACCTTCCCATGCCGCGAATATACTTTTAAGCAAATGAATCCCTGCGTCTATAGTTGAACAACCTCTCGTAAATCCGAATTGTCTCCTATGAAGCAAATTATGTGTATTGAAATGTCTGAGCAACTGGCTAAGCATTAGTTTTTCAAAAATTTTACTGAGAATGGGCAGTATGGAAACAGGTCGAAAATTCGAAGGGTCCGAACTATCACCAGATTTAAATAATGGAATGATTTTACTATGTTTCATCAAGTCAGGAAATACACCAGATGCCACACAACAGTTGAAAATTGTAGCTAAATGTGGAGCGATTGAAATAATAATAGAAGATATGGTTTTGACAGATAGACCCCACAGATCTTTAGTGTTTTTCATATTTATTGATTTAAATGCGTTCAAAACATCTTTTGGGCTTACAGCTGAAAATTCAAATATTGTGTCGCATTCTACCACGCTCTGTTTGAGAACCAGTTCAGCAGCTATAGAAGAAGACCTAAGATTTCTCGTAGTAATAAGAGGAATGTTAGAAAAATATTTTTCAAACTCAGTCGCAATTTCTACATCATTTTTGATATCTATATCATTTATCGTTAACTGAAAGTCGCGACTACGTACTTTCGCTCTACCCGTCTCATTATTTATCATATTCCAAACAGATTTAATAATATTTGTTGAACCAGTGATTTTATTTCTTAAATATATAGATTTAGCATTGGAACAGGCTCGTTTAAATATTTTAGCATAATTTTTTACAAGTTCTTGAAAAGTCGGATTGTGATTACAGGTCCTTTCTTCATAAAGTTCATACAATTTATTCCGACTTTTATAAATACCAGGAGTTGCCCAATCACTGAATGTCATACGGTCACTTACAGACAGTTGTTTTGGAGTAAAGATTGCATTAAATTCACTAGTGATTAAGCTAAATAATGAACAGTACAAGTGGTCCGGAGTACCGTGATAGGGCAACAATACAATTTTTTCTGCTATATTAGACTTAAATCTTTCTAAGCGGCTTTTACTAAATGGTATATAATTTATTTGCTTTCTTTGTATTTTTGAAGAATTTGGAAATGAAACCAACTGACCTGAATGGTCTGACTGAACTTTATTAATTATAGATTGATACGAAGGTTTTACATTACTAAATATATTATCAATACATGTAGCACTTGTAGCAGTTACTCTTGTTGGCTCTGTAAAAATATGATGCAAATTGTTTGATTTAAATAAATTTAAAAAGTTGTAGGTAACAGTATTTTTCTCCAAGATATTTATATTAAAGTCTCCACAAATTATAACAGTTTTATGGCTATTAGATAATTTATTTAAGGCATCCTCCATGATATTTGAAAATGTTTCAAAGGGCGTGCTAGGAGGTTTATACAGGTTCATAACAATGAATCGTTCCAATTCAATGCATGAAATCTCTACAACTCGCTCAACAGAGAGGCTCACAATGTCACACCTTTCTTTAAATTTAAGCAACTTATTTAATAATATTAAAGAGCCACCATGTATATATTTCTCTCTGATGAATGAGCTTGCAACCTGGTGGTTATTGAAGCTGAAAATGAATTGATGGTGTTTTAGCCAGTGCTCAGTTAGACATAAAATATCAATATTGCTACAATTCATAAACAACTCCAATTCTAACTCCTTTCCTATCATCCCCTGAATGTTTTGGTGCACCAGGTTGATACAATTATTATTATTTCTATATTCTTGACAATTTACAATTGATGGGGATATTGTATTATTATTACTTTTAGTTTCATTTTGAATACTGCTATTATTACTATTTACATTGCCAGAGTAAAACTCCATTGTCTTGTAAGCTAATTTAAAGAATTTGGAATACCTTCCAAGGTACCATTACATAATGTCAAATTATCGAACTGCTCAAAAGAAGCAGGGTTGTTAGCCAAACTTTTGGCTGGTTTCTTAAAACAATATGATAGCGAATCTGCTATTTGTCTTTTATAAAAATTGCTAAGATAAAATTTATCTTCTGTCAAATTATAATGTTTATTATTAAATATATTTATGTCAAGTATATGAAATTTGTCATCATATAATGTCAATGTATGCATTTTATCATTTAATCTATACCTAGATGCATTTTCCGCCTCGGGCAACAAATGACTGTATGGGAAAGTAAATAAAAACACTTTTCCCACATTTAACTGTTGTAACATATTAAAATATTTAATCATTATATATTTGTTTAAATTTCCTCTCCTCCCAATAAAAACAATTAAAGTTGTGTTGGGGTGGTAATCCCTCTTAACTATTTTATCAACTATTTGAGTGAAACTGGCTCCAGGCAAACAATAATTGGTAACCAGTTTTCCTGATTTTTGTAATAATAATTGGCCCATGTTTTTACCTATTTCATCACTATACATTATTATTTTGGAGTTATTATTTTCGCTATTATTATTTAATGATGATGACATCTGTTTAAAAGCACTACTATTAATGGCCTCATTCACATTGTGGCTATGTACTTGAGATAGTTTCGAGGATTGAGTTACCTGTGAACATTTCATCGGAGTTCGGGTTAATTCATTCCGATTGTACAAGTTATAAGAGACAATAATTTTTGTTCATTTTCTCTCAAGTCAGCTACTAATCTATCCATGCCTACACTGTATTCATCAATATCTCTTTGAGCATCCTCATATTTTTTAGTCATTAAATCTAAAGAATTATTAAGTGTTTGGATCTCAGATTGTAGATCTTGAATGATGTTTTTGTATTCCCTATTATTACTATTAAATTTTATTGTACATACACTACATACACTAGCATGTTTATCCTGTGTGTTCGATACTACAGGCTCATCACAGGTTAAGTCAATTGTCAGTGACGGTGGATCATTCATATTTGAGATGGCAGAATCAGTAACTAAGTTTGGAGCGCTATCTAGCAATTCATCGAATAACGACTGGGAATGAACAACTGTTGACTCCTGATGGGAACATTCCAGCTGATCAATTGTGCTTAGTGCCTGTTTTAATTTGGTTTCTAGCTGAATATTGCGTTCTAGAGTGGTCTCAAACTCAACCCTACATTGATCAAAACTACCTACCAAAGACTGCAATGTATTATTTTCTTCCAAAGCATTATCTAACTCTAAATTAATTTTCACTATCCTTTCCTTAAGTATAGTATTACTTTTAATAATTGACAGTGCTTCCAACTCATTGTCATCTCGCTCATTTTGCAATTTTTCTGACAATTCCTTATATTTCTTTAAATCTTTTAAAGTTAACAAAAATTTATTATTTAATTCTTTGTATCGTAGCTCTGAATTTTTAACATCTTTTAATGCATTTAAATACCTGTCATTTAACTCTTCATAGCGTGCCTCAGCCATTGCCTTTCTAGTCAGCATCATTTTCACCTCAAACCGTTAAGTTAAAAAATAAATAAATAAGGTTGGTGTATCTAATTAGAATGATACAGATTAAGTTATTATATACTATATTTTATGGTTAATTCACTAATGGCAACTATATAAACCTATGTACTTTATGCAGTAATGAGTAATTATTTACAACAAGTAACTATTTCTTAACTATTTAATATACTATTTATATTATACCCCGGTAAGAAGTTGCTCAGGAACTAATTCAATTAAACAGTTAAATGTGTAAATTGTTGAGTTTATTGTCTGTGGCCAATGTGTATGCCTGTCATACAATTCCACTTCAACTAATTGTTAAGTGAAAAGAGACAAAAGCAGGGCCTGTGTGTGTATGGACGTCGCTCACAGTGAGCTAATTCAGTGAGCTAGTGTAATGTTGGGCTGTGTAAATATGTTCCCAAAGCTATAGTAACAACCCTCAGGTTTGATGTTGTTTATATTGTTCGTGAGCATTGACCTCTTATCACACCGATCAGCTGTTATTGTATGAAAATTTAAGCTCTAAGTTATAGTGTATGAACTATTCTAAGGTATTTCCTTTATACTAATACTTAACATTAAAACAATAATAATATTCTGTTTTATAGGGTATAACGAGCTATGAACGACTTAAGTACGTAACAGGTTTGTATAATATAAGCAATCGCGGTAGTTTGTTTTGTTGTCTATATGGAAGAAGGAAATAATAGATCAATACAACTTACCAATGCGCACGAATTAACAGTAAAAAAACAATCTTTCACAAGAAAACTAAAATGCTACGAATGAGTCATCCATCGCATTGCCGTCCTTTATATAGAAAAAGTGGAGGGGGTGGAGGGGTTGAGGGGGGTTGAAGGGGTGGAAGGGGTAAGCGAAAAGATATTTAATAGAGGGGAGCTGTTTACGTCAGTCTGTTTGTTCATAAGAGGGATATTAGAATTTTTATGCTTAACTATTTCCAACTGTTCTCTAATATTCAATTTTAGTCGTAGATTCGTAGCATGTTATTCTAACGACTAACATCTACAGCGCCTGAGGATGCCTCGTGGAGAGGCGAAACACGTGTCGCGGAGAAGACCGGAGCAGCCAGGGCAACAACGGTGGCGGGTGCATGCGGTTCACATTTCAGATGGCGAACACTCGCAGAGACGACCGGAGCAGCCATGGCAGCGGCGGCATGCATCTACTAACGGTAGTGGGTGGGTGCCGGCCGGCAGTAGTTCGCATGAACTAATCGGGAGCGGAAGCACACAAAGTAGTTTGGATCGAATTGCCTGTATAAATAAATTGAAAAAGATTGTTGTCTCAACATACCACCACTACAAAGGATTTATTGTGTTACACGGACAACAATTACAGTTTTTAAATAGACTGAAAACTCTTTGGTTGAATTGAAACACCCAGTAAATCCACTAGATAATTTCTCGTAGTGTTACCTTAAGAATGAAGTTTATTACAACAGCTACGATTCCGTGAACCATCACACCGCACCTACAAAAACCACGTTTACACAAATTTAACACTTTAAAATAAAACGCAATATAACAAAATGCTTATATATGACAGTTGATTATTGTGTTCCATAAAATGTCGGATATTTAAATACTTAAATATTTAAAATAATAAAATAAGCTATTTATTTTGATTTTAGACACACAATGTTGTAGTAACATATAGGTATATTCATTATAACACATATTGTATTTTTAAATTGCCAGTGATTGTTTTCCAACTCGACTATCAGTATTTTATGCAATTTGATGTAACCTGATCTGCTTTGTGTGCTTCCGCCATCAATTAGTTGATGCGGCCTAGCGCCGGTCGGCACCCACCCACTACCGTTAGTAGATGCCACATGTCGACGACGCTTCCATGGCTGCTCCGGTAGTCTCTGCCTCGGCTGTAGCGGTCGTCCGCCATCTAGAACAAAAACCGCATGCCTCAACCACCGTCGCTGCCGACGAATGGACAGGTCATTATTTCATCAGTATTTCTGAAAATCTATGAATGCAGTATATCTTTCTATGTATAATCGACATTATCGACTACATGACACTTTAGAATATAATTATCTATGTCTTGTAATTTCACAATTTCCCATATTGACCTTTTCTCAATGTTACAACCTATAATAATATTTTTAGATCGATCGATGACTATTTTTTAGAGACATTAAAGATTAGTAGGTAATAAATGTTTTAAATTGTACTTTGCATGTATTATGACGAAGATAATTTGCTACTGTGAACATTATTTGTCCTCTGCAATAAATACTACATGTAAAATTAAAATAGTTCACCGGAGTTTCTTAAAACTTCACAGGACAGGGAGCCAGAAGGATTGTCTTCTGTAACTGTTGCTTGATTTGCATGGTGGCAAACTTAAGAGCCTTCTTCATGTATTAAGACAGTTCATCTTTCTCAGCCTTTACTAGTTTTAGTGTGTCTTGCTATCCTTAGAATCAAAGCCACCCTTCGTGCACGTGATGTACCCTGCTACAAATGAAGCTCCGGTGAAAGAGAGGTAGTCGCATCAAAGCAGCCCGACGGAGACAGCATTTCCATCTCACAAAAGACCAAAAACAAGCAACACGTCATAGAGACTGATGACGTCAACGAGGATATCATGGCACGTCTTCTGATGCCTCTCGCCTCGTCATTAATATTGTACCGGTTTCATTATTTTATTGTTATTTAGCAAAATTTCTGTAACTACATACATTTTCAACTTAAGGAGTGCTTATATACAAGTCAATAAAAAAAGAGAAGTCACGCACAAAATTTATGATTAAACAGGCAACATTAAAATAAAAAAAAATAAAAAAACACTTCTGATCTGATTGATTCTAATTCAAAACCTGTTTACAAAATCAAAATCAATTCTTAGGGATTCCTTAATTTTATGTAACAAATACTGTGATAATGAAACTGAATAACGTCATTAGTACAATTTGATCTGTATTCCATGATTAAATAATGATGTTCCGTGGAATTATTCGTCTTAAAAACAGCATTTTTTTATACATCTTCGGAAGGCATACAAGCATTCGATCCACCTAGTGTAAAGCGGTTACCGTAGCCTGCGCGTTTTAGCGTTTAGCACGTTTTAGTTTTGTAATATTGGGTTTTATCAAATAAGACAAGTATATATATATATTGAAAAACTTAAAAGCAAAACTTATGTAAATATAAAATTTGATCTATTTCATTAGGACTATTTCTGAGATACGCGATATCTTTGTACATATAAAAGAATTGCTGGTTTAAAGTAATAATAGCTCCCCTCTACTTACAAGAGAAACTGACATCTAAGAAAAAGTTAAATTAAAGACCGTGCTAGGTAATAATAAAACAATGCATCCAACGAGCCACGAGCTCCGTGACGCAGTCGTGAAAGACGCGACTTAGACACCAACACTCGTGGGTTCGATTCCGACACAAGACAAACATTTATATGCATGAACATGTCTATTTTTCAGACCTATCTTACGTAGAAATACAATTCACGCTGCGAGTTGAGGGGTGCAGCAGAACGCACAGCTCTTATTATGAGTATTATTCTGTTTGTCTTGGTCTGAATGTTTTAAGAGAGGTAGGGCGGAATAAAGGAACCCCTCTGGGGAAGTATCTCCACCTCCGTCAAATAATAACTCCGAGGTGAGGTGAGGCGAGGTCACCAGTAAGCTTCTAGTGAGTTGCTGTGTTGGCAGGACAGGTGGCATCGCGCGTGGTACTTAATATATTACAAGTGTTAATAGGTTACAGTAACTGCTTTACATCAGGTGGGCCGGGAATGCCTTCAGACGTTTTAAAAAAAAACTATATATCTAAGTAGGTGTTTATTATGACTAAACCGCTGGACGAATCATAATGAAATTTTATCGGATCTAAGATCTGAAAAACTACAGCACTTAGCGTTACAATGGGATCTCCAGGCCAATTCCCGACCAAAAGCTAGTTAATTATAATAGAACTAACAACTAGTACAAAGCGGTCATAACCAGTTATAGCATAGCAGGTCAGCTAATATTATATTAATTAGTGTTGTGAGCAGGTACCGTGCGTGCGGTGGAGCGACGAAGGCACACGAAAATGAAAATCAACATAGAACAGTGACCCTCCCGCTTTAAAAATATATTGAAGGTCTGCCCGGTCACGCCAACGTGCGCTGGGACATTGTGCTTATGCTTATGTATTTATAATATTGCGGATTTGTTTTTTAGGCAAAGATAACGAGTACATTCCGTCTTTTATTTTTATGGAGCACCTACCGCTAAATGAGAATAAGGACCAACTTAAGTGAATTTGTTATCGTAGCCTATTATTAGTAGCATTTTAAGAGAGGTAGGGCGCATTAAAGCAGCCCGTCTGGGGAAGTACCTCCACCTCACAGAAAACGGCAGCCAAATAACAACTCCCTAGAGAGGTGTTGTGTTCCTGTGTGTGAGTGAGGTCACCAGTAAGCTCCTAAGGAGTTGCTGTGTAAGCAGCAGAGAAGGCATCGCGCGAGTGATACTCAATATATTACACGCGTTAATAGGCTACGGTAACTGCTTTACATCAGGTGGACCGTATGCTTGCATGACTCCCGACGTTGTATAAAAAAAAGAGAGGTAGCATCAAAGCAGCCAGTCTGGGAAGTACTTCCACCCAACAGAAAACCGTAGCCTAATAACAACTCCATGGAGGATTATTGTGTTCCTGCGTGTGAGTGAGGTCACCACCAAGATCCTAAGTAGTTAGTTGCTGTGTGCAGAGGTAGCACCGTGCAAATGATACTTAATGTACTAAAAGCTTTGGCTATACGAACACAATATTTAAAAGAATACAATATTTAAACTCATTCATATATTATTTATCTATCCTTTAAAGTTTATGTGTGTTCTGAGGATTTTTGCCACTCATAGCAAAAATCTTCTGAACACATATAACTTTTTACCTCTTTGATATTCTTATATGGCTTCCGATGTTGTATAAAAAAAAGTCTACAGAGGTTCGCAACACGTATTCTAATCACATTCTCATCCTTAATACAACCACCGCAGCTGATGTATACCCTCCTCAATAGTTCCTGGTAATGTTAATTATTTACAGGGATTCAAAACGCTCTAAGGAATTATTGTCTAGCCGTTGTCTTCTGTAAGGTGGAGGAACTACCCCTATGCCTTATTTATATTAATTTTTCATATGAGACTAATTAACTTCAATGATATAAGACTGAGAAATCATATCGAACCGATTTTATGTTTTTTTTTATTGGGTTTTTTATACGGCATGTGACAGCCAGGACCTACTTGGTGGGCCGCGGGATATTGGTGTCCAGGAATAGAAGCAACGAAACATCATGCACTTCATGTCATCTCGTCGCGTCTACTATGCCGGCCTAAAAGGTGCCTCTTCCCATTCCTCTTGAAGGACCCAATCTCGTACACATGTGAAGCTGGAAACACACCGCCGTGTACTTTATTCCACCGGCCAGCGGATTGGCACAAAAAAGATTGACTGAACCTTTTGTGCTAGATAATGAGATGATATTTTCGACTGTGTGAGAATATACACGCTGAGATGGACGGTAGTTCCGGTACTTGAACGGGGAAGGAGTAATAATCTGTAGAGTTCCTCTGAACATTCACCATGATACAGTAAGTAAAAATGACTCAGCGCAGCGACCTCTCTGCGGAGCTCCAACGGCTCAAGAGATGCTTCCAGCTTAGGGTCGTCAATAATCCGGACCACTCGCCTTTGCAATGAATATATGAGGTTAATCAAACGTGTGGAGATTTACAATGTAAAGATACTTCATATCTCTCCTATGGAAAATTTAGTTTCGCTTGTTGGGGAGGAAAGTGTTTTCATTATTACACTCGATATCAGAACTAAACAAGAATACCAACAGTTTGTGATTACGACTATATAACTATAGAAAAAAGACATATCGTAGGCCTCGCATAAAGAACCTTCCCACAGATAACAAATCAAATGACTTTTACGATGGCGCCATTTTTATTGTGTCATATAAAGCGGCAGAATATGAAACTAATAAATTTATTTCTTGATAGGTAAATAATTTATGTTATTTTTTAACTATACAATTATAACAAAATAAATATAACAAATCTTACAGTAATAGCTCAGTGGTGAAAAGTCAGCCTATTAACCGACAGTTCCAGGTTCGAATCTTGGCATTGGGTATGTATATACCACTAGATTTATACTTTCTGATTTATGCATATATTTGTAATGATACTCAGCGATGAAGGAAATCATCGTGCGAAAAGCACGTTTAAGAAATTATATTTAAAAAAAACCGACCATGTGCGAGTCGGACTCGCGCACGAAGGGTTCCGTACCATTATCTATAAAAACTGCAAAAAAATCACGTTTGTTGTATGGGAGCCCTCAACAACAGAAGTACATCATCTGTGAAAATTTCAACTGTCTAACTATCACGGTTCATGAGATACAGCCTGATGGCAGACGGACGGACGGACGGACAGCGGAGTCTCAGTAATAGGGTCCGTTTTACCCTTTGGGTACGGAACCCTAAAAGTGAGACGCGTGTCCTAAGAAAGTTTTTCCCTCTGGGTTGTGGAGTAAAATAGGATGAACCTAACAGTCTGTCCGTAGTCACTCCATCAAAGTCAAAATCAATATCGTCGCCAAATCTTTAGGCTTAGGTAGCATATAACGTCAATTCTACGTATTAGTAAACGGGATAACGAATTTAATATACAAATATAAATAGTATTTCATGACAGTGACAGTGTACTTACTCTGTGTGTATATAACTACAAATGTGTATATAATATGCATTTATCAGGAACACCGTTCCTATATGAATTCTATATGTTTGTCTGTGCGTTTGTCTGTCGCTTTTTTCGAATATTCGAATTTTGACTTCAGATTTGTATTCAGCATAAAAAAGTAGAATAGACCATTTTGACCTTGGCAATGGCCGACAAATAAAAAAATAAATTGAATTGTTATATAATTGACGAGCCAGGTGTACCTCTGGCAATGCAAGCTTGCGTATACTCAACTAGTTTTTTAATGCAGTTACGTAACCTTAACAAAACTTATATGTATTTATGGAAGTTTCAGTCAAAAAAAATATATGATTCTATTAGAAATGACCACCTTTAGCTTTGATACAGGCCTTTAATCTGTCTAGACACGAATCTATGGATTTACGCACTGTTTCCATGGAAATTTAGCAACTGCTTACTCCAGAGATTTCTTAAGAGACACAAAGTCGGCGTGTCGTTTCGAGCAGGCAATGTCATCTAAAATTGATCATAATTTGTAGTTTAAGAGGTTCAGATTAGGACTAGACGAGGGCCAGTCTTCAGCACTTATAAAGTCCGGAAGGTTAGTTTCGAGCCAGGCTTGGGTTGTTCGTGCCTTGTGACCAGGTGCAGAGTCCTGCTGGAAAGTTCACGGTACATTTTTAAAAAGTGTATTGCTGAGAGGTGTCACAACACGATACAAGACAGTTTCTTGATACACTTTGGCTGAAATCTTCACTCCTTTTTCACAAAAATGAAGCTTTGAGACGCCGTGATAAGACACCCCTCACCAAACCATTACAGACGCAGGATGATGACCATGTTGTACCTTTACGACCACTTGTGCGGCTTCTTTAGAACTGTGTGCGTACACTTTGTGATTTTGCTTGTTGCAGTGCTCTTCAATCTTGCGTGGATCCAGCGCCAGGTGAATACCTGCGTATCCGGACAGAATGCGTTTTGATCAATCCACAGTCTTCAACTACTGGGATTGATATAGGACATGCCCAGTATATCGACGATAAGCGCCGAGCGTCAGGTCTTGTTTTATTATACGCGACAGAGTCCTAACGGGTATTTTCATGTTTCGCGATAAGATTTTTTTCCTAATGGGGTTTCGGCGAATTTTGGCTTTAACACCATTAACAGCCTTTGTAGTTCTAATAGCACGTGGTTGCCCCGGTCTTTTATGGTCTTCAACAGAGAAAGTGTTGGTATATCTGTCGATAGTACGATATACGTATATATGGCTGATACTAAGCATTTGAAGTGTCTTGAATATGACCGACGGCTCCGTACACACTTTGTGCAAGGAACACTGCAATTCAATTTTCTTTAATACCCCATTCCATATTGTCATTTGATAATAAATAAAAAAATAAAACGACGGAAAATCGAAAGCAATTATTAACATAACAAACACGTTCTAACTTTTACATAATTAACGGATTGAAAAAAATAAAAATATGTTTGTAACAGTATTTATGGCCAGACTAGTTATTATAATGGAAATGATCATATTACTACATAATCAGCGGGATATTCAAAACCGCAAAACCCTTTATGAATTAATCAGTATCTACTGGGTTTTGCTTATGCAGATACTTGTTTAAATGTACTGACGAGATTAGTCCCGTATTATTTTTGTTACTATGGCTAAAAATGCACGTGATATTGATACTACATATATTTTGCTATCGGATGTCTATATAATTTGAATTCATGTTTTAATTCTTACCCATCAGTTTGTATGACGCCAACTATTTAAAAACTGATTTTTCAGGTTGAACTTAATATGTTAAGATCACAATGAGGGCAGATGCAGTTCATGATCCTTAAAGGCGCGGTGGTGATTTCGTACTGATAACTGTTTCTGTGATAGACGGCAAACTTCCAATAAAGAAGGCAAGTGATGTGCTAAAGGTTGATGTTAAAATGAATAGCCGTTCCCAACTAATATACAAAAGTGATCCATTATATGCGATTTGATTCTTATTTCACGGCATATTCCACGGCCCGGCATTTAGATAGTTTTACTCTGTTAGTTAACAAACAGCTTTTCTCTTTTAGTTTCTTATTAAAGTATAATATGAAAAGTAGAAAATAAAATAAAAAATATTTGTATTTATATTACCTTTGTCTTTATTACATTTGGTGTACTCAACATAGTGATACAGTACTGCAGTTCGGAGAACAGAGTTATGCTACACGAGTGTCTAGTTAGACCACACACGGAGTATCTACTATAGTCATCTTTAGATATGTGTAAATAAACCGCATGATTTGAATTCTGAGAATTGTGCACAAATCCATGCTTGCATATGGTATTCAGCCTCCAAGTCAAAGGATAGATACGCTTGCAATACAAGAAACATCTCTCGGGCGTTATCTCCCCTGCTGTAAAGACAGTAAATATTCAGAATCTCAGGGGAGCACAACATCCCTTCAGGGAGTTGTTGTTTGGTTGTAGTTTACTTAAGAAGGAAATCCTATCCCAGTTGGGCTGCTTTTACGCACCTTCTCTTTAGCCAGAAATTAGCTTGTTAATTAGCAAGGCGCGCCAACTGCAAGTGGGGTTGCATTTGAGACTAAGTATGATAGTGAACTACTTACGTAAAGATTGTCTCCAATTGTATATTTTATTAATTATCTAAAGGGTTGTTGCTCAGAGTAGTTGAATCTTAGAATGCCCGTTATTTCCTTCTACAATCGCATCGCTCGCCATAAACAAGGAATCGATTCTCATGCATTGGAATTACAATAGTTGCATTCTGAGCTATGTCCGAGGAGGTTTCTCCCTAGAGCCGTCATAGATTGCAGGAATAAATTACCTGCCGAGGTTTTCCTAAGAGATTACTTCATGAGATACATCAAATAATGTGTGAAAATGATTTCATAGGATCACCCACGTATCGGTGTTGCTTATGGTGTTGCAAGCACTCATAAGCGGCGGTAATTGCTGATCATTATATATCTCGCCGTATGCCTGTTTGCCAGCTTAATGTGACATTAATAAAAATATTAGTTTATGTAACTCTATTTTATTATTGAACGGCAGTAAAATTCACACATTCACCTTGATGTATGAGTCTTACAATATTGCAGTATTAATTTACGTGTAATGCCTCAGGAATGCATAACAACAGTGATACTACAAAGGTAAAGAACCGCCCTATTGACCAACTAGTTTCCGGTTCGAATTCTGACATTTACCACTAAATTCGTGTTTTCCGATTTATGTACACATTTCTGATTGTTACTTCCTCGGGGGTGAAGAAAAACACCTTGAGGAAATCTTTCCTAGAAAGGAACTGGTTTCCTTTTTGGGTTGTGGAGGTCTGATGGCAGCCGCTTCATGTAAAAATCAGTATCTTCGTCAAATCCTTAGGCTAAGGTAGCAGACCCCGCCAATCCGAGTGGATTAGGAAACGGGATAACGCTAAGAAATAGCTTAGTAAATGCATGCAGAATTAAGATGCCATAATGGTAAGTGCCGCGTAATAGCCCAGTAGATAGAACGGCATATTAACCGAATGATCCTCGATTCGAATTCTGGTGTATAATATAACATAACATGTATAATATAACACCAAATTCCTGCTTTCGGATTTATATACATATTTGTAGATATCATTTGCTCGGTGGTGAAGGAAATTATCGACAATCTCACCATTTAATGCGGGCCGCATGCTTGTTTGCCAATCTAGTTACGCACATAAAAATAACCATCGGAAGTCCACACGAAGAAGTTATAATTTAAAAGACGTGTGATCGAGCCTATGAATGGTCTAGTTTTCCCTCTTGTTTATGAAGGTCTGACAGCAGTTGCTCCATGTCAAAACCTGTATATTTGCGAAATCCTTAATCTTAATTAGGATGTCCCATCAATCCTAGTCGAATCCTAAGGATGGGTGCTACAGGCAGCCAATTAGAAGTTAAAACTAATTTCCTAAAAGTACATAGAAGTTAAGGGGTCGTTGTTTTACTATAACAATCTAACGCATATCGGTAATTACCCGAGACAATGTATCTACGCTATCGCCTACAAATTCAAACAATTAAGCCGTATACTTGATTTCGCGACATAAAAGTTCTCCCATGTTTATTTGATTTATTTGTAGATAAACTATGTCACCAAATCAGGTTACGCCTGTACTTATACTAACAGTTTTTAATGAGAAGCTTTAAGAACTTGACTACTTGTGTATAGCACTAATTACTGACTAGTGAGGCCTTCATTACGGTGCCGAAAGGAAAAATCTTAAGTGCTCAAAAAGCCTAATAATGCCCGTATAGTTGAAACGAGACTTCAGTTACTCGCGGTCGCTACGAGCGCATGGACGTCTACGCCGTAGACAGCTACGCGGTACGTATCTACGCGATTCGAACTTAGTTCGACTATTAAAAGTTAATTGAATGTATCGAACATTTCGATTGTTAATAGTAAGT
Source organism: Pyralis farinalis (assembly GCA_947507595.1). NCBI lineage: Eukaryota > Metazoa > Arthropoda > Insecta > Lepidoptera > Pyralidae > Pyralis > Pyralis farinalis. Next base: position 23,246,502 of record OX382270.1, read on the forward strand.
TTAATAACGTAATATTTTGAATAACATCAGTGTGAAATTTTAACGAAACAATGTCTAGTGACATTAGGAGGGCAGTGACTGAATAGTGCACACGGTAACCTATTTAAATGCTTCGTTATAAAGCGGAGGTAAGTAATGAGTTTTATGTTTGGTTGTGAAAAATTGTGCCTTGAATTTTATTGCCTCGGCTATTTCTTTATATTGTTTAAACATGACAATAGTTGTATAAAGATTTAAATACTTTTAATAATCAAATGGTTTACGTTTATAACTAATTATATGAGTTATTTTTCCTAGTATTATCTTATTTCCTAACCCATTAGGTTTGGCGAGATTCACTACATAAGCCTAAAGATTAGGTGAATACACTGATTTTCACATGAAGAGACTGCCGTCATACCTTCACAACCCAGAGGGATGACCAGAAGACGTGTGACCTAACCAGATTGGGTTAGGTCACACGTCTTTCGAAATATATTTCTAAAGCGTGCGAGTTTTCTCGTGATGTTTTTTATCTGTCGCCAAGCAAGTGATAAATATGTACATAAATCCAAAATCACGAATTTAGTGGTACATACACTTCCCAAGATTCGAATCGGGGCTAGTTGGTACCATAGGCCGTTTCCTTATCCCCTGGGCTAACACTGTTCCAATTCAATTATGTAAATAATAATTCATGTAACTGGCAATTCTTTTAATTATCATACATAAGTAATTATATCTTTTACAGAAATATATGAAAATAAAATTAAAGGCAAGATATTAAAAGCATTGGAGGTCATGTAGTGAGAACTGAGCATCTCATAACTCTGCCCTGATATATTTTACTCGTTCTTTTAACATCCATTGCTCTTTTCTAGTACGCTAGTCAATTGATGAAACGAGCAGAGTATTGGCCCTTTCTACTTTTACTTTGTGTGTCTGTTCCTATATTCTTTGATACCATATTTTATTTACATATTTGAACAAATAAGAATGCCTCTACTTATTTAACACTCTTCTTCAGGCTAATTATCTTTCAAATATCATCGATGCAAATGCTGCCTGCAAGCGTTACGACATAGATTTTTCTTATTAATTTTTAACACATTTTCTACTTTAATGTTGTCTCTTCTCTTCCATACGTTAGTATTGGAAGCACGCAGTACACAGTGAGCTGTGCTTTCTAGCTTAGCATTCAGCTACCTAATAGTTTTCTTAACCTGTCTCTTGTGAGCAGACATGTGACTCATATCCCTTATATCCCATATACTCGTAGATACTGACTTAAAAAAATAATGCAATAGTTAAGACATATAGTTTCATTCTGTTACTTATTACTAATACATACTTATTACTTCTAGTTCATGTAGTAAAATATGACAAATTAAAAAATATTGCTTTGAGACATTGATTATAAAAATAACTAATAAACCTCAAACATTTGTTTAAAACAAATACTCCTCGTGTAGCAGAGCCTAATCTATTTTCACTTATAAATAAGTATGTGACTATGTTATTTATAATATATTAGGCGATGAAATGTGTGTGGGGATTGGGTTAAGAGAGAGTGATCTAAACACTATATTCATTCTACTTACTATTCGGCTGTGTAACATGTACAGGAGAACATCTGTGCCATGATAATATTCACACAATATTTCAAATCATCAGCATTACTCGTAAGTACCAGTGCTGCTTATGGTGTTGCAAATACTCATAAGTTATGATAACTGCCTCTCATCAGGCATCTCGCCGTATGATTGTTTGGCAGCTGAACATTATATAAATATAAATAATTGTTTATGTAACTTTATGTTAACCGGCACCCACTCACCGCCGTTAGTAGATGCAACATGCCCCCCCCACCCTCTTTAATTTCACTCATTGTTGAAAGTTTAATTACTAACGTTTCTTACGAGGATTGTCTAATAATCCTCAAGTCCTCTTTAGAAAATATATTAATTCATCCTGGCGAGACAGATGACATATTACGACTGACAAGACATTGCATGTATCAAAATTATTTCCAATTTGATAACAAATATTATTTTTATAAAGAAGGGTTTGCAATGGGGTCCCCTCTCTCTCGAACGCAAACACATAATCTATAAACCACACATATTCTATTACTATAAATATGTCGACGATATTCTCATGTGTTGGACAGGTAGTAATCGACAATGGAACCTTTTTGTTTCCAAATAAATAAAATTCACCCTAAAATTAAACCCACTCATACCGATACCATGATTCCCGCGTCATCCAGCCATCCTTGGCAACACAAGCTCGCAGCATATAAAACTAGGATACAGTTTGATGTTTGATGAGCGTTCCATTAAGTAAGGATAATTGCAACAAAGAACTTGATGTGATATATCAGATCGCGAAGCCAAAGGGTTATTCCAAATCTACCATCGATAAATTATTACGTAAAAAGACGAGTAGTGTCGTTAATAGACTACTGTACGTGGTTCCGAATATTTCGACAAATAAATACACTGCGAGTTTGTCATACCCGGGAAAAATCACTGACGAAATACATATTTAGAAAAATAACATACACGTTGCTCTTAAATCCCATAATTCACTGAAATCACTTTGTAACACTGAAGATAAAATCCCGCCTAATACAAAATCCGGCGTCTATAAGGTGCTCTGCCATGAATGTGAACACCTTTATATCGAACAAACTGGTCGTAATTTTCAAAAACGATTTCACGAACACGTATCGGCGTATAAAAACAATCTCCCAGAAAGGTCGCACTTCGCCCAACATCTCATAAAGAAAGGACATCAAATTAGAGAAATTAGAAATGAATAAAGATAAAAATTCTAAAATTACTCTTATGAACAAACATACTGACCTAAGCAACTCGCCTCTATTAAATATCTTTTCACTCACCCCATCCACCCCCACCCTCAATTCAATATAAGGGACGGCACTACGATGGATTTGCCACTTGTAGCATGTTATTCTAACGATTAACGTCTACAGCGCCTGATGATGCCTCGTGGAGAGGCGAAACACGAGTCGCAGCGACGGTGGTGGGGGCATGCGACTTCTGTTCCAGATGGCGAAAGACTGCAGCAGCCGAGGTGGAGACTACCGGAGCAACCATGGCAGCGTCGGTATGTTGCATCTACTAACGGTAGTGGGTGGGTGCCGGCCGGCGCTAGGCTGCATGAACTAAAGAACCGGCCTATAACAATCTGATCCTCGGTTTGTATACTGGTGTGGGTGTGCACCAGTAAATATGTGCTTTCGGATTTACGTACATATTTGATCGACGCGACTCTAACACGTATCGCTGATCAACTGAGACAAAGTATCTACACGATTAAGTACGTACGTGTAACATGTATGGCAAATAAAAACTAGAACTAGTCCATTGCTTAAACTCTTTTAAAAATTCTATTTCAAAAAGTTTAAGCATTTTAAATTAATTAAGCATTTTAATTAGAAAAATAATATGTATTTGATTATTCTTAAACAAATACATATTAAATACAGCCTGCAATTTCTAAAGGATATATTGACGGCATGCCATGCTGTACACTTTGGTCGACACGAAACAGCAATCATTTTGTGCCGGTTGCATTAAAAATATGGCAGCTAATTTTATGACATTTGCAGTCCTCATTGTATAGGCTGCACAGGTATTACTAACTAGTAACTATGTAAGAAAATCAAAACAACCGCATTTCCACCACATCTAGACATTAAATATGACAGGAAATTAAACTTCTGATAGCAATATAATGACTTGGTACCTTCAACCCGACTTGATAATTCAGACCGGAGGTAGCCATTGGAATATCGATTGCACAGTCAATAGTAACTATATATAGTTTTGATATAGTGAGCCGTTTGGCATAACAGTATTTTTAATTTATTCAGGTAAATATATTGTTTTTATTAATTCATATTGCGGCGAACTATACAATAAGTGTCCATAACGATTTAATAGAAATATTTGTCGTAGAATAGTTAACTGCACTACACATTTATACTGAACAATGTCTAAGTTGGCATAGGTAAAGCTAAAGAATCCCAGTAACTTCGACTATAACCACGCCGTTTACAGCGATCAAACAATCTGTTATCCCTTTCACAGGACGCTATAGTATGGATGACTATGTAATACATACTGCATAGTAAATTATATGGTAAACAAATGAATGGGAAAGTCACAGTAACATCTACATATAATGAGAAACCGCCGTGATTTTTATACTATACAGCCATTTACGGGCCAAAAGACGGGGTAGATCCTCTAATTGTAAGAAGACTATGTACAAATAATATTTTTCATCTGTAAGTTCCCTAGAAGTGAGGTGTTCTTGGGATCAAACAGGTGGCGGTGAAACATTTAGTTATCGAAGTTGCTGGCAATGTGCTAGTGATACATCTTGTATTGCAAGCGCCCATACGCTATGGCAACTGCTCTACATCAAACGGGTTTTATGTTTGTTTGTTTGCTACACGGCGTAATATAAATAATAATTCGAGTACCAGGAAAAAGACTTCACTTTTCAGTTACTTTTGAGCGTACTCGAAGGAGTACGCACAAAACTAAGCAGTGGAGCAATGTGAAGACGTTACTCTACTGCAAATTGGCAGAGGCGAGTGTTTTCAGACCACCTGAAATTTACTGTCATCTTATCGACAACAGCCGGCATCGACGGGTTTACTTTACGAACACAGAGTTCGAGGAAAATAAAACACTATAAATAGGCGACGCTTGACGTTGTCTAACTTGCGTGTTCGATTAGGTCGACTCGCGCAACGCCTTATAATAAATACAACAAAAAATAAACGGTGCAGGAAAATTAACACAACTTTCTCTAGTAATACCTGCACATCCCAAATTTTACTACCTACTATAAAATTTTAATGATACATTGTATTAGTTGCTGCTACAGCTACAATAATTAAATAATAGAGGTCTAAACCGCGATGAGATAATCATCTTCTGTAGGTACTGTCCAAAACGTTGCTGTCCAATCACAAAATATGTAAATAGAAGCTAGTACTTTCAGTTTAGCACTAGCTTTTAGTTCAAAATTAGGAAATTGTACATTACCTATTTCATTAGCATTAGAAATTTTAACATTTTGCCCTCACTCGTTTTTGATTTTTCATTACTGTACTTCAAAATTAAGAAAATTAAAATATTACCTACAAGAAAGTTCAAAACTGATGATAGATTTTTGTACGACATGATGTTTCTCTATCTAACCAGTTGTATTCTTCATTTAATGTTATTTATTTACGAAATATTATCCTGTGTTTTGTAGCTTTATTGTCGGTAGAATTATTAGAATGAATCAAATCTCTCTACAGTATGTTACATGTAAAAATTAAGGAACACCTGATAATTAATATTTTACCATTAAAATCAGTATAATATTCATCTAACTCAGTACAAGAGACGGCAGTGCGATGAATTGTCATTAGTAGTAAGTTATTCTAACGACTAACCTCGGAGAGAAGCGAAACAAGTATCGCAGAGACGGTCAAAGCAGTTAAGGTAGCAATCGTTGCTTGTACCTTATGTTTCAGGAGGTGAATATCTGCAGAGGTGAATACAATAGCTATTTGACGAGCTCGGTCGCGCAGTGGATAATAACGCTGCTTCGACACTAGAGCTCGGGCACACAAGACAAATATTTATGTGCATGAATATGTCTGTTTGTCTTTCTCTGGGTGTTTTAAAAGAAAAGCAGACCGACGGGAGAAGCACACTTCACACACAGAAAACCACAGCTAAATAACTACTCTCTGGAGAGTTGTTGTGTTCCTAAGAGCGAGTGAGTAAGCTCCTAAGGAGCGGAGGTGACATCGCGCGAGTGATACTTAATGTATTGCAAGCGGTCATAGCCTACGGTAACCACTTTACATCCGGTGGGCCGTATGGAGCAGCAGCAAAGGCGGACGCCTATTTTCTATTGGAAACTTTGACATCATAAAAGAGAAGACATCATCATATCTTTTATGACGTCAGTTGGTAATAGGATAGGGGCACAGCGATGCTCGATTCTACATTCGTGAAAGGTTCAATTCATATCAATGCGTTTCATTGCTCTACGATTGCGCTGCTGCCGCCTTCGCGTCGCTGCCCGCTGATTTCGTGAATGTAGCACTGATAGCGGGCAATTGCAGAAACAACCGTAGCAGTCTGATTAGACAGAATCTTCACTCATTACGCTTCCTCGTGAACTACAATTGGCTACTCTCTATCTCTAGTTAAATATACTGTTTTTTTTCATTACGATTCTGAAGAAAGTAGCACAATATAAAATTGTCTAGAACAGTAAATATGAACGAGACAGATTTAGAAAGGATAATAGTAACCACCTTTTTCCTCCGTGGTCGCAGGTAAAGGTCGATCTTCACCAATATCATCATACTTAGAAATACGTCCATCTCAAATTCCCCGTACCAACATCACCAACCACATACCAACACGAGACAAATTCTGTTTATGGATATATGTCTTCTTTTTTGGGCTTGTATTCTTTAAGAGGTAGGGTGCATCAAAGTAGCCCATCAGATAGGCCATATGGCTGTATCTCTCTCAATACTATATAAAAAACACGGTATGTCAACTTTCTAAAACTTCAGGAACTCAAGATTTCTTGATATCCGTGGTGGAGTCTGTGACGAAATCGAGTTATTTTACGTATCAATAAAATCTAAATCAAGCGAGATAACAAAAAAATTTGCGTGAAATAAAAAACAGTGAGTATCATTACATGCATCTTTCTGCTAAATACATCTTATTACGAGAATTTATATTATCTAGATCGATGTTATAGTATGATGATCGATAGTATACATGGTACGATAAAACGTTAAAATATAGCAAGTACTCTGTTTTCTTTGACTCAGCATGGCGGTACTACCGCGTTCCTAAATTTACTACTTATTGTTTAAAAATTCACAAAATTCAAATATTTTGCACTGAATTTTCTTTTTGTCATTTATGCTTGCTATTTACTCTTTTCAATTAACCCATACAAACAATACCATATTTGTGTAGATGCCGATAACATTAATTGGCGCATGCTTGCACGCTTTGAAACACCGAAGTAACATTGAAATGGTTAATGTTTGAACAAAGTGTATACTAATGAACAAAGTAACTTGAATTAAGTGAATTCCATAGATATTTTCGCTAAAAACTTGAGCGATCTTTTTATAGAACGAAGGTTCCTTTTTAATTAAAGCTGCTCATTATGTTACATGAAAAATAAAAGTTTATCTAGATTGAATTTCAAATTAAGAAGTTTGGAAATAATTGCCTACTTCATACTGTTGGTGCTTCGTGTTGGTTGTTATGCACAGTTATATTTTTGCTTCTGTTGTGCTGATTTAGTTAAAAATTGCGAAATATACAAAAACATGTAAGTATTTGAGTTATATTCAAATAAACTGTATACTAACCTGCTATTACCAGTATATACTCCATTATACGAGTATACTGATTATACTGAATTGTATTGTCTCCAGCACCTAAATTGTATGCAAAATATAAGCATGTTTAGATTACGGAGTATGGTCAAAAATCGAGGCCCAGGTTTGCCTCGAACAAACGGACATATAAACCGGTAAAAATCTATTTACATGAGGCTAGCTAGTGAAAATAGATTTTTCATGCTCCTAATAGAAGACGGTAAACAAATTATCCTACTAATATTATAAATGCGAAAGTTTGTATGTATGGATGTTTGTTGCTCTTTCACGCTTAAACGGCTGAACGGATTTGAATGAAATTTGGCAGGTAGATGGATTATGATCTGGATTAACACATAGGCTACGATATTTGACTCCACGCGGGCGCAGTCGCGGGCAGCAGCTAGTAATTACTATAAGTCACGATTATGATACTGCAAGTGAGTAAGGCCTCGAGAAATTTCGTGAGGAAATAGGAACGGAGATTAGAGAAATAACAACTAACACTCATTGTCTTGCCGGCTTATGTAAACAGTAAGCTTATTTTTCACCTTTGTGTTTAAAACATTGCATTGTAACTTAGCTGAATCAACGTATCTTAGGTATGTCACAGATTACCATTTGTGTCGTTATGTCAATGCAAATAGCAAGAGCTACGATTATTTCAGATTACTAAAAAACTAGTTTCATTACGCTGAGAACCTTATAAGGTCAGTCTTAGTTATATGAAGACACACTGTGAAAAAATATTCCTTTACTTCAGTGGTTCGGGTGAAAGTAGAGAGCCAAATTTGTTTCATGTATCTATGGTGTCACACACATATCGCTATTCATTTTAAAAGCTTTAAACAACCCAGCTAGTCTTGAAACACACATAAAAAGTTATAAATTTTATATTGTATAATTTTAGCAAATCAGGGGTAAGTACGCGCGCGCAAGGCTTGCCTAAACCTTACTTGTTTCGAAGTAAGTACCCTGTGTACTCGTACTTCGGTACAAGTAGGTATTATGCGGAAACATTTATGCAACACACCGTAGACCATTATATCGCATTAGCAAGGATTATAGCTCATTGCGGTGCGCAACGAGGAAATCCTTTACCATTTCCGTGCTCGCTTATAATCAGAGGATAGTTTGCAGTGTGCTTTTCAGAAATTATTGTTAATAGAATTAGGTGTTATTTCGCAAAAGTCACGTTAGTCTTAGTACTGTCCGTTAATTTAGATCAAATTGTCTTTATGAAATTATGTTTATTAATTAATTGCATATGAATCTTCGGCGGTATTTCGTCAATTAACTTTTTAGAGGATTCGTAGCTACGCATAAGTATTATTCTTGTTGCATGTTTACGTAAATTTCATGATGTAAATATTTTACGTACTTTATTGGTCCAAGACAGTTTTTTTCTTGTCTGCAAGCCTGTATCACACTCGTACGAATTCATCTCTGCTATATCAAATTTCGGTTATAAAATAACTTGATGGCAGAAATTAATTAGTTTTTGGAATATCATAAGCAGAATTACATAGATTCTCTGCATATCTGGATAAGTGAAGCAGTCCTGTCGAAATTATATGACCGAAGTGACCTATATGCCTATGAATACGAAAATCTGATTTTAACTAGCCTTTCGGAACCGGTGTCACTCTTGACGTTTCTACCACACCGGATACTTCGTCTTACGAGATTGTATATATGCAAAAATGATTACGCTAACACCGAGATAATCCTTAATGAAGTAAGAAGGGGCAAAGGAAATAACCTACGAAAAACTGATGGGATCCATATTATGTAACTCAATTCCCGCTTTGGGGGCAAAGTAGAACATGCAGGTCTTATTGGTTAGATCGCGGATCAACATCGCGGCACTAATCAGCTTATTAGTTAAGATCGTACCCATTGGTCATTGGTCAGTAAGCTCTAATCACTAATATATTAAGGCGCTAAAACACAACGTTCTGTGAGCGAGGGGTGCCAGTTAATCCGAATATTGGTTTATGATGGGACCCCATCAAGATCGATCGCTGCTCGACTTTACAGTTTTCTGACCTTACGCCATCGTTGCTATTATGTTGTAGAGTAGATAAGTAGTAATAAGTAGTAAGTAGATCACAGAGGTACCCATTGCGCTTGTTGTCATGTCAGCGTAACGTTGTGATATTGTACAACAGATCTCAAGTAGTCTGCTAAATAGCTGTCCACTGACCGTTGTGCCATAATATAGCACACATTTTCGGCACTACATTAGGCTTCTCTCTAATATAATCCTGAATACATTGTTAGATCTACAGATGTTTCGCTCTGTATTATATTTTAGCGCGTCACCTATAATATATATATATAATAATAAATAATATTAACATAAAATATATTAGATATTTTATGTTAATATTATTTATTTCATGATTAAATATTTTCCATTCGGATTCAAATTGTTGGAATTAAAATATTTATATTCTATGTTTCTAATTATATCAGGAGTGTACCACGACGAGTACGATATGAGTGCCAGTACACCCACTTCGTTTTTTTTATCAGCATATATTTGTCACACATTTACACACACAATTGACAATTTATTGAACAATAAATTATAAAATAGTTACAATTATAGAATAGCATACAGTATCTACGCCTTCACTATTTAACACCCCTTAATTCACATTCGTCATTTCAGCATATAGCACAAAGAAATCAGCGCGACGAAAGTTCCACTTAGACCGAAGTGTTGTGGGGTGCGGGGATTGCAATAGCGTTGATGCTAAACCGTGGCACATTTGCAACATAGTTCCGAGAGCGGGGTGATAACTATCGGGCGCTACCAGCGGTTCTACATCCGCTGATACACTTCTTTTTGTAGATCAATTTCAGTAAGTACTATATCCAAAATGCCGTGGCGATTATTATACACTTTATTGCGCTGCTACAAAAATCGTAGAAAATAGAAAACTGTGACACTGTTACAAAGTCGATACTATAAGTATATTCAAATATTGTAAGTCATTATAACTGGGTGGCAAGTAACCAAGACAACATTGAACGTCTCAAGTACCACATGTCCCGGTGGTAACCAAACAAAGCTAACCGTCAACCCCAAAATACATCAACCAATCAAAAAAACTCGATGAAAAAGACAATGATGTTCGATGGGTATGTTATTAAGTTTTGGTCAACTTAATTTAATAAGAGCTTAGATATTTTGATATGACAGGTAAGTTTTTTGGTCTATTACGCTTCATTAAATTTACTTTGATGTGACCGACGAAAAATTTGCCTCCGTGGTTTAATGTAAATTCCTTCAGATCAATTTTGCGGGTTCATTACTAAATTGATTGAGTTTCAATGGGACCCCAATTTTAAATGATGCGTAGTTATCCTGGGATTTTATCTCTCTTCCACCACACGTACGTCCTTATTGCAAATAGTTAACAGATATTCGCATATTTAGCCGTTGTACCTTTCTTGATGTAATACTCATGAATATATTGCTCTCTCTTTGTCGCTTCCAATCACGTTGAACCTGGTTTTACAGGACCACGTAGTAATAATGTATGGTGGCGCTTATGAACAACTTTTGTCCAAAAACCCTCGCCATTATCACTGTCCTCGTTGTGAACAGAAGAAGAGCTAATTATGAATTGTTGCTTGAGACATTTTCGCCGTTCAAATGATTGCAGTTAGTCGAAGCAGATGAATGCAGTGCCCCGCGCATCTGTTCGTAACGCAGACTAGGCTATCACTCCCCTAAGTAGACTTTTAGTGCCATGCAGATATCGTAGCACTTTATTTTTAGTTTGTTGACTTATCAGGCCTGATATAGGGGTACGTCGATTCATTTCTACTCTGTTCAGGTTTCGAGAAGTGTAATTGCGTCCGTTTATCTTCCTCCAACTTTCTGAGTTTTTCCTTTAAAACAGCGCTTCGGTTCACTACGTCAATGAATTTTATGTTAAATTGTATTTTTCACAAATAAATTATTCTTCTTCTTCTATTTAAGAGAGGTTAGGCACATCAAAGCAAGTCTGGGGAAGTACCTCCACCTCACAGAAAATCGCAGCCAAATAACAACTCCCTAGAGGGTTGTTGTGTTCCTGCGTGTGAGTGAGGTCACCAGTATGCTCCCAAGGAGTTGTTGTGAAAGCAGCAGAGGAGGCATCGCGCGAGTTATACTTAATATATTACGAGCATTAATAGGCTGCGGTAGCCGCTTTACATCAGGTAGGCCGTATGCTTGTATGTCCCCCGACGTAGTATAAAATAAATAAACTTTTTTAAGACTGACTGACTGACATTTAGACTGTAAATGTTGCAACTGTAGTATTTTGTATGTGTGTAAAGATCAGTTAAGTACTGTTGGTACTGATCTTTACACATATTATTCACCTCGTCATATAGTATATTCTATGTAGGTGAATGATATATGTAAAGACCATTTAAGTATTGTTGTTCAAAATACTACAGTACAGTAGTAGTATAAATGAAATTCACCAAAGTAAATACGCCAGGCACCGTTGAAGAAACGTATATGCGTATGCACAGATCTCGTACGCAATGTTTATTAAAATCAAATGTTTTATCATAATAATACGCAAAAATCCAGGAACTTAAGTTGTCGTTGATCATGATTTGTCTCTCCAATAATAGTACCGCGCGTAATATCATATATTTGTTTACTTTGACGAACAATTTTTCAAGTATATCTTTACTATATCTGCATTATATTATGCGATTATAATTATTGCGTAAATAAATTATGCACTTAATAAGCGCACAATTTGTTAGTAACAGACATTAAAAACAGCGTTGCGATCGTTGGTATATGTAGGGTGATAAGAACGCACGTACAATGAAATAGTGCATGCGAACGGGTGAACTGATGCACTCACGTTGATGTTGTCGACCTCCGTAGCAGATATGTTGACCGTACTACTAATTTTATTATCATAAAATAGTCACTCTTGTATTATGTATTTAAACTAGCACTGTCATTTACAACAATCACACACACAATTGGTGACGAGCTCGGTGGCTCAGTCGTTAATGACGCGACTTTGATACCAACGCTCGTGGGTTCGATACCCACATAAGGCAAACATTTGTGTGCATGAACATGTCTGTTTGTCTTGGTCTGGATGTTTTAAGAGAGGTAGTGTGCATCAAAGTAGCCCGTCTGGGGAAGTACCTCCACCTCACAGAAAACCGCAGCCAAGTAATAACTCCCTAGAGGGTTGTTGTGTTCCTGCGTGTGAGTGAGGTCACAGTAAGTTAAGGAGGGAGCTGTGTAAGCAGCAGAGGAGGCATCGCGCGAGTTATACTTAATATATCGCAAGCGTTAATAGGCTACGGTACCCGCTTTACATCAGGTATGCTTGTATGCTTCCTGACGTAGTATAAAAAAAAACAATTTATTTCACGTGACAATTCAAGCAATCAACGTACTTTTAAATTTACAAATTAGGAGGAACATAACAAAACAATGCTGACGTATTAATGGGCGAAAGGCAACTTATGACACATTATGTCGACAATTACGCATTGTAATAACGTTTATTATCGAGATAAGTTCAGTGTATAGAAAAGGTTTCAATTGTAATTTACAATTTACTTATTTAATAAGCGCCATGTGAAAATCACGCCACGGAGCTTGTATGTCCGTCATATAACTTGCGATGCTTATAGATATATTTAGAGAAATCTATATAAAACGAATACTTGAAAGTATAGATTTCACCCACCCACCAAATATAATTTTGATATAATTTTGCCAGAGGCAATGCACGAGTAATAATCCTGGAGTTGTAAGTGGAAAGAAAACATCCACTAGGTGAATGTCAATCATTGAATTAACTATGGTTTTTATCATCATAAAATGTCTTTTGTCATTTTAAAAAAGTAGTATAGTACAGTTGGCTCCTATTTTATCAGATCCGATATAGTACATTCTATTTATTATCTCATGTATACTAGCTACTACTACTAGCAACACAAAAAATCTATACACGAAACGTTACATTTTAACTAAAAAAAATCTAATCCGACTGGTTGTTCCAAAGATTAACGTGTTCAAAGAAACGAACGAATTCTTCCGCTTTATGTATTAGTATAGTTATACTAAGCACAGCACAGGATTGGCAACACAAGAGTGTCACCCCTGGTGTTGCAAATGTACATAGGCTACGGCAACTGCTTACCATCAAGTATACGCTTGTTTGCCCAAGTAGTATATAAAAATAAAGTCATTTGCTAAGATAAAATACACTTCAGGCTGTTTCTAAAATTGATATGCAATGTAAATTTATAATAAATATATTATGATTGATGATATATATATGATGTTTAAATTATAAAAGTACTCATATCGATGTCGGAAATCGTATTATTTAATAACTATATAATAATATCCTTATGACCTTTGCATATTTGGTACTAAATAAATGACTCGACCTTTTTATGAGAGCTATGTTTCAGCCTCAGTTAGAATGTTAGACGAAACTAAGGGACGATAATGCAAGTAACGTATCGCTCTTAAAGCTTTTTTTCACATAGTTGCAACTTTGAAATCGGCAAATAGTTGTATATGGACAATTTATTCGTTTATTATCATTATTTATATTTTTTATTTATATACTTTAGTTACATTTTTAAATGTAAAGATTTTATATAAAAATAAATACATTTAAAAATATAAAAAAGAGGCCATCTAACAGTAGCGAAGCGAAGACCCAAGCTACCGGTGGTCAGGGCTCCAGAGTGAGGAACCTTCTCACAATACGGGCCGTGTCCAGAAGAACCGCCTTCTGAATCTAATTTTTGACCCAACTGCCAAGTAAGAGCCTCTCAAGATATCAGTCGAGGCTCTTCGCTATAAGCCCGTTTTCTTGTAACGACTATTGGAACAATTATCGTTGATTCCACATGCCACATGGCGGTAACCTCGTGAGCCAAGTCCAAGTACTTAGAAAGTCTCTCTTTCTCAGCTTTCACGAGGTTTTCGTTATGAGGAATGGTATATTTTTTATATACCATTCCTCATAACGAAAACTATATATTTATTATTATTATTAGCATGCTCCGGATATTTATTATTATTATTAGCTGGTTCGGACATGTAGAAATAATGCAAGATGAAAGAATGACGAAACAGATATACAATGCGAAAGTGGAAGGATGTAGGAGCCGTGAAAGACCAAGACTAACCTACCATGACCAAATCCGTCGTGTTTTATCCGAAGATGATGTCAGGAGCCTTAGGAACCGGCGAGCGTGCATGAAAAGAGCTATGAATGTGAAAGAAGCGAGTGAAGTGTGTAAGGACCGCGTCTTATGGCGCTCGGTTCTCTCTGCCTACCCCGCAAGGGACCTGGCGTGAAGATATACATACATTATTATTAGTCCCACAGGCAAAGTTGTTCTTAGTTCTCCAAAGTTTGAATATTGACGGAAAAAGATTTCCATATGTTCGAAATGAATTTAGTTAATAGATTCAGGCGTTATTTTGCGAAAGTCAAATTTACATGCAATTTGATTTAACCTGCTTTGTGTGCTTCCGCCACCACGTGTTGGTGGCGGAAGCACACAAAGCAGGTTAAATCAAATTGCATGAAATGAATTTAATATGTAGTTAAATACTTTAATATTAGAAATTTTAATGCGTAAACTGTAAAAGAAATGTACTGTGACATTTCTTTTATGTAATTGCAGAAAATCCATATAGGCAAAAAATACAGTTTTCTATCAAATATAGCCAAGCTCAGCAGTCCATTACGCTTTATATCGACACCACCTACCCGTATCCGTTTATTTATTTAAGAGCCATAAGCGTAATGCGTGAGGGTGCTACAACAACACACTTGAACAGAATGGGAATAGAATACTTTGTGTTGTGTTTGTACATAGTTTCGCAGAGTATTCGGATGAGTAATGTTCGAGGGCATGAAAAAATAATGGGTACGGAGGGCACACTAAAAGTTTTCAGAATTAGCAAGCACGAAAAGTTGGTAATGAAAATTTTATTCAAATTTCAAATAAGGATATTTTGCTAAACTGTAGATGTACATTGCGTTAATATGTCATTTGTTTTTACAAATTAGCGGCAATTTCAATAGTGCCTGTCGTCGGTATTAATGAATTTGACTGAAGAAAGTTTTCGCTTCATGATTTATTATGATTTTCATAGCGGGTTTAATCAATAACAATGTTATGATAGGCATCGATTGGCATTTCATTAGGAAGCTTCAGCCCGTGCCACTGTTTATAACTGTCGGAGAAAGCTCATTGATAATTTACTTGAAGGACGTCCTTCTACGGCGACCATTGAAGATAACGTGGTTGTTGTGCGGCTAATTAGAGAACTTATTATTTTTTTATTTGTACAACGTCGGAAGATATACATGCATATGCCCCACCTGATATTAAGCGGTTACCGTAGCCTAAGTGTCACTCGCACTATGCCACCTCTGCTGTGTTAGCACACAGCAACTCCTTAGGACCCTACTGACTACCTCACTCACACGCACTACCTGAAACTGATAAAAGAGGGACATATCAATAATAAATAGTTTATATATTATTCATATAGTTTTTCCAAAGGGACTACAGCATGAAGTTCTTCAAGAAATGCGTGTAGAGGTTTTAAGAGGGTCGGCAACTCGGCAAAGTGACACCCCTGGTGTTACAAATGTCCATAAGCTACGGTGACCGTTTACCATCAGGCAGGCCGTATGCTTGATTGCCCACTTAGTGGTATATAAAAAAAATATCAATAGATACGCACATGTTTAGGCATTGGTATGAGCTAAGTACAAAAAGTCTAACAACACTCAATAAGAAAGCTTTGTACCAAATGAATATCTCACAATTTGATAGAAAATCAAAAAACGCCGTCGTTTGGATTGGATTCGCGAAATAAGTACTCGAAAGGTCACGTAATCACGGAGCTAGTAGAATGAAGAAATACTCGATTGCTGTATATGAGAGGGTCACAGTTTATTATTTATTGATTGTAGTAATTAATAATTACGAGATATGAAGAGCAAGAATCACAAAACCCATAACTAGCGGCTGCCTTCTAGGTCCATATCCATGATCCATTCCAGGACGGTTCCCCGACCGACGGGTCACCCCCATCATTCTGTGCTGAATAAAGAAGCTGGCCTCCTTTACTCGTCAGCTTGATGAGTAGGGCAAAATCAATTAAAGCTTGCCTACTTATAGGTTACAGAGTGAGAAACAAATCTCAGTGCGTACCGTACCTACTCGGAGGCTTCGTTTGTTTCAGGTGCTTCAGCCAACTGTCACTTATTGCGTCTGTATGTTGTGAATTAAACGGGTTTATAAAAAAGAGCTTCCACCACTATCTTAAGAGGATTCAGAGGACAAATCTTCTGGATGCGATCTGCACTGTGAGTTCCTGACTCTGGAATCCTTACTAGGCTTTGAACATAGGCCTCCATTTAGACTTCATTCTAGGTGACGTCCTCCGGCTGAAATGATAGAGATAATAATAAACTATATCATGCATGCATCATCCACTGTTATCTGTGAAGAGATTGTACTTTCGATATTTTTGGCGTGTACACGTCAGGTATACGGGTGTTTCTACTGAGATGTTAATGAGCTTTGCATCGGTGTATTGGCTATGTTTACTAAAAGAAGTAATTAAATGAATTAAAGAAGTAATCTCAAAATAGCTTCTCATCGTATACGATTAAAATTTTTTTTAAATTTTTAAAATAAAAATTTTAAAAACGTTTGTTATAACAAACGTTTTTAAGGCTAAAAAAGTTGTGTACAACACGCCGTTCTTGTATTTTTCTCTTGAACAATGTTACGTATTTTTTAAGTATTAAGTATTTACTACAATATTATTAAATAATATTAAATAGCTATCTTTATAGTTTTTATTACGGTAATATAATAAAAACTATATAGCATGTTATATTCCATAAAAAGATAGCTATTATGCTTTTATTTGAATCTTATCATATTGAATTTGTATTATCAGAAAAATTGTTTGCCTTTCTGTCAGTTATGCATGCATAACTGTAGCGGTGAATAACATAGTTTACGCGAGTTACGTTTCGCCATTCCTCAGAAACGGCGAGCAACGAAAGAACGCCTTCGTTCGTCGAATCAATCGAACGTCAGTAGAATAGAAAGTTAAATATGTAGACTGATATTCGCTTGATTGTTGGACATTTTTTTAGCGTAAATCGATCCTAATTATTTAACATTTCATCCATTGGGAACTGAAAGCCACTTGGCTGTCTGTCTGTAACATTTTGACTTTACAGTTATCTGTATAACATACAACAAGAGACATTCGCTAGTCAAAAACATTACAATGTGTCTCAGTGATAAGGCACTTTAGTGCTTAAATTGCCTAATCTATGCGACAGTGCCCGCAACAGTTGTTATTTGTGGGTTATCGCGTATATTCAGTAACACAGTGTCGGTAGTTGAAAATAGTCTTTGTATTCTGGGACTTTCAGTTAATGTTTAACGGTAAATATTTATATAAGCTTACTTCGTCCACATTTACCGTAACTTATAGAGTATTTTTAACTTTATTATAAATACTCTATTTATTTGTGGCATAACGCTTGCTGACCGCGTTCGAAATGATGACGTACGAAAGAGAGTTGGACTGAAAGAGAGTGTCGGTGTTAAGATAAGAAAGGGCATGCTCCGTTGGTTCCGACATGTAGAAAGAATGCAAGATGAAAGAATGACGAAACAGATATACGATGCGAAAGTGGAAGGATGTAGGAGCCTTAGGAATCGGCGAGCGTGCATGAAAAGAGCTATGAATGTGAAAGAAGCGAGTGAAGTGTGTAAGGACCGCGTCTTATAGCGCTCGGTTCTCTCTGCCTACCCCGCAAGGGACCTGGCATGAAGATATACATACATACTCCATTTATTTATGGTATCATCACATTTTCCGAACAATATCAATGTGAAATTCTTAGATTTCACAGTTTCTACTTTTCTTTTACTAATATATATATATATATCCTTTTCTTAGTCCTAAACTAGCATTGAAGTTACATAACCTTATATTATAAATATAACCAAAATTCCTATAGACTATCCAACAGCATGTTTGACATAAAATTATTCTTAGACTTGAAAAAATGCCTATCATGAAGATAACGAGAGCCATGTTATAGATTTCTGAAATAATATGTTTATATTCAGACGAGCTTGGTGGCGCAGTGGAGGAACACGCTGTTACGCTACTTTGACACCAACGCTCGATTCGATTCGATTCCCACACAGTACAAACATTTGTGTACATGTCTGTTTGTTTTGGTCTGCGTATTTTATGTATAATATGTATTTACAAAAAAAAAATGTATTTACGTATGTTTATTAGTTGTCTAGTACCCACAACACAAGCTTCGCTTACTTTGGGGTTAGATGGCGCTGTGTAATTTGTCCGACAATATAAAAAAAAATATTCTATCGCATGATATTAATAGAAATAGAAATAATCTTATTTCAAAAGAATAAAATCAGTTCTGCTTTCGTTATTATTACCCACCCCCATATTATAGGTGATTGAGTGGGAGTGGAGGAAATTCGAGTAATGAAAACTAATTCGAAATAGCTTATTATATGTAGTTCCTGTACTGTATTATTTCCTTTATTTATTTCCTTGCAAATGCGATGAGAAACACTGGGTTTCTCATCACATTTGCGAGGACACAAATAAAAAAATACAATATGCATAAATCTCTCTCTCTCTCTATATATATGAAGAAAATTTAAGTAATAAGGTTGAATAAAAGTACCTGTCTTTAGACTTCCCTTATCATAGGATCATTTTTACACTTTTTCATAGTAGTAGTAAATAAATCCACCAAAACTATACTAAAACTTAAACTAAAGTCAGCAAAAATATAAATCCTGCGAGAAAAACGCAGAGATTTTAAAACTAACAATGTATTTTTGGTCTTTTCTTGCCAATGGTATCAATAATAGCCTAGATAGAGATATAATTATTTATCTAAAACGAAATAAATTATTCGGTTATCTTTGATTTAAAACTCGTTGGCTGGAATTTGACGAATAGGTAGTACATGATGTAATAGAAATAAAAGAAAAATACTTTTCTGATCGGCAGTATTAACACCATATCCTCTTTGCCTGCATGTTACAAAACTCGTTACAAACAAACGTGCAAAAATCTATTGTGTTTAAATACACAATATATGTAATTAAATTTCCTTCATAAGTGTTCGCGGTATTCGAGCATCCCTACTCTATCCAGCATAGCTATTTACACTGTCACAAAAGACATCGACATCGATAGACTTACTCGCTTGTAGTGAACACACGTATATAAAGACCATATTGTTGGAAAAGTCTAGTCGGAGCATGTCGACATCGAGTTGTGCTAGTAATGGCAGATATGCATTAATAGTGCTGGTAACTATCTACATTTTATTTTGTAGGACATCGATGTCGACGCATTTCAGTTTAAATACGCAATGCATTGATTAGCTGTTTTAGAACAGACATAGCGCCATTACACTTGAATGATCATACAAGTGTAGTTGCAATAGCCACTGTTTAGTTTTGGGTTGGCTCCAGTCTATGATTCTTTTAATACTAAAAAGAACGGAATATGGATTTTTGAGTATTCGATTAATTAAAAGAAATTTACATGAACCAAACGAATCAATCAATTATTGGTTGATTCGTAGTTTAATTCTAAGCTTCCGATAAATTTGGCAAAATTCTTTCGGAACGTTAGTTGTAACATTTACACTAGGTATGTGAATTCATTTGAGAAATAGAATTGTATATGTTTTCTGTAGCGTATTACATACAATTTTATTTTTGTAATCATTTTTCATACATCTTACGTACGTGAATAATTTTGCTATTTAGAGGAATTTGGGTTTCTGTGTGTGTTCGTATTTTCCGAACTGCTCAATGACGTGTCTGACTTTTTTTATAGGGAGTGCATCTTGACTTAACCTTAATTTGATTTTGAGCTATTAATTACAAATATGTATGATATTTTTTCACACCAAAATGGAAAGTCATACAGGTCACCTCGTCTAGTATTTAATATTTATTGTACTTATAGGAGAAATCACCATAGGATGCGATTATTGCGTTTTGCATTGTAGTATCTGACATTATTTTTGTATCCCTTTCATTTGGACTTCTAATGTTGCTTTATTGCGATGTTAAAGTACATCGATATCGATAGGCTTTTACTTGAAAATTACTGCTTATCTGGTCAGTAATAACAGCCACATATTAGTAGCATAATAATATTTAAATAATAAAGTGAAACCGACTCCATTGAAGACGAATGCTGTGTTATGAAACAATGATTTGAATTAGCCGGAATTAAAAAATCCGGCGTCTATAAGCTGTTCTGCGATGAATGTTTATATCGGTCAAACTGGTCGTAATTTTCGCAAACTGGTCGTAATAAAAACAATCGCCCAGAAAGGTCGCACTTCACCGAGCATCTCATAGACAAAGGACATAATTTATCCTCCACTAATACATATCAAATTTTACACACCATAGACAAAGGTTTAAAACTAAACATTAGGGAACAATTAGAAATTATTAAACATAAAAATTCTAAAATTACTCTTATGAACAAACAGACTGATGTAAATAATTCCCCACTATTATATATCTTTTCGCTCACACCATCCACCCCCGTCCTCAATTCATTATAAGAGACGGCACTGCGATGGATTTGTCACTTGTAGCATGTTATTCTTACGATTAACGTCTACGACGCCTGATGATGCCTCGTGGAGAGGCGAAACACGTGTCGCAGCGACGACCAGGCCAGTCGTGGCAGCGACGGTGGTGGGGGCATGCGGTTCCAAATGGCGGACGATCGCAGCAGCCAATACAGAGACTACCGGAGCAGCCATGGCAGCGTCGGCATGTTGCATCTACTAACAGTAGTGGATGGGAGCCGGCCGGCGCTAGACCGCATGAACTAATTAGTAGCGGAAGCACACAAAGCAGGTTAGATCAAATTGCATGTAAACTTGACTTTCGCAAAATAACGCCTGAATCTATTAACTATTCAATGTTATAAAGTTCAGATATTTCTTTTTAAAAATCTTCGCAGCGAAATCGCGGGAAAGCGCTAACACCCAACTTCCATAGCTTTGTATGAATTCCATTTTCTCCGGCTTAAGAGGCCATTCCATGCGTGTTGTGCCAAATTTCGACAGCATTTGGCATCAATAACGTAGATGAATCGAATCGGGCATGTATTGAGCACTAATTGGTGGCGGAAGCACACAAAGCAGGTTAGATCAAATTGCATGTAAATTTGACTTTCGCAAAATAACGCCTGAATCTATTAACAATTTTTATATCTTTATATTTATAGAGTTGAAGCAGATACAATCGAACTTCACATACTTAGCTTGACCTTGACCTTTATACACCTCACTCGTTTTTTAAGATTTTAAGTGTATAATATTAAAACTTTTTATACTCTTGTACCTAGCTATGTTTTATTTTATTGTTAAAATCAATTGTCACAAACATTTCTGATATTCAATATTTCTAGTAATTAAGCCATTTAGGCCTTCAAGGTGACATACGGTGTGTATCTCCGCTCAGCCATGCAATTCTGTAAGAGCAAACGTCCTTACATCCTCGGAAACATCGGCTGTTACAGCCCTGAACACAAAATTGTAATTCTTTGGTGTCCCTTTTTATGGTTGTGCGACACTAGCGCCGCAAGGCTGCGTTTGGAATTGGAATTCTACAAGGCAAACAGCCTCGCGTACGCTTACAGCCTTATAGAATACGTGATCGCAGTAGACAATGTCAAAGCTGTGACATCTGTGATCATAGCGACGCACACAGCCATTACGAGTCGCTTAGAGAATTGCATGGCTGTTCTTCTGTGTGCGGTGTGCTCACTTATGTTGGGCCGTACATTGTAGGATTTATTTAAATTTATGTCAATTTTATTTGGAAAACTCTTTTTTATTTTGTAATCTTACAAATTTCATGCTTTTTAGGGTTCCGTACCTCAAAAGGAAAAACGGAACTCTTATCGGCACACTTTGTTGTCCATCTGTCTGTCAAGAAAATTAATACCAAATACTCGGGTCTGTAATGCCTTCGAGCAGTGCAAAAATCAAACTTCTAGGTCACCGCAATCAAAAGTTACGGCTGTTTAAGCCTCGTTCATGCGCATATTTTGATACTCGCAAGGGAATCAAAACCTATAGGGTACTTCCTGTTGAACTAGAAACATGAAATTTGGTAAGAAGCAATGTCGTATATAGTACAAGTAAAGGAAAAAATCCAAAAACCGTAAATTTGTAGTTCTATCACAAAAAAACCTTTTATTGCGACTATAATTTGCGAAAATATTTTTTAATTTATGTCAATTTTATTTGGAAAACTCTTTTTTATTTTGTAATCTTACAAATTTCATGCTTTTTAGGGTTCCGTACCTCAAAAGGAAAAACGGAACTCTTATCGGATCACTTTGTTGTCCATCTGTCTGTCAAGAAAATTAATACCAAATACTCGGGTCTGTAATGCCTTCGAGCAGTGCAAAAATCAAACTTCTAGGTCAGCGCAATCAAAAGATACGGCTGTTTAAGCCTCGTTCATGCGCATATTTTGATACTCGCAAGGGAATCAAAACCTATAGGGTACTTCCTGTTGACCTAGAAACATGAAATTTGGTAAGAAGCAATATTATATAGTACAAGTAAAGGAATAAATCCAAAAACCGTAAATTTGTAAGTTCTATCACAAAAAAACCTTTTTTTGCGACTATAATTTGCGAAAATATTTTTTTACGGCACCCTCAGAGCGCGAGTCGGACTCGCACTTAACGGCTCTTTAAAAGTACGTTTGCTGCTTTATTATTGCATAATTATCCTTACCTTATCATTGCTTGTCATTAATTCTTCATGAAATTTTTATCAAAATTACACGGAACCATTACAGGCGTACATTTATTATGGGAGAGTATTCAAAGTTGGATCATAAAAAATATCTTAAACATTGTATGTTGGTAAAAATGTATACACTTTATATGAGCTTGATTATCGTACTATCTAACTTCACTTTATCTAGTGCGACTATTTGCGTTGTGACACATTATGACATTACATCGATATTATGTATCGTTTGCGGTGGAATGCACTAGTTTTGAAATGCTTACCGCAAACTATTCATGTACAAATATTTTGACGTTATCAAACCTAGATAATGCATTTGGACTTTTAATATGATTTAAAATATATTTATTTCTTGATTCACCATGCATGACAAAGTTAAGTATTGTATATTTTTTTATCTGTAAATATGCCATTCATGGCTGGAATACGTAAACCACAACACTTCTGTTTCATGCCACATGCAACAATAGGTGTGTTGTCAATGTATTTACTGGTCATTCAAGATATTTCTAGATTTAGGTCACGGTGACAGGTTTGCCGACACGAAGGAGCAAAGGTTTTTTAACCGACTATGACTAAGCAAAGGGTAATGAAATTAGAAGCATATGTAGATATGTAAGTATATAAGTACGTTTGGATATATGTGGGATACCTATGCATATACATGGCTTAGTATGGAAATTCGATCATAACTAAACCGCTTTTCTGACATAACATACAGGTTGTATCGTCTTTTTGAGCAGTATGGTGTCCGTTAACAAAACGAACGAAGAACAATTGTTGCGGTCCTATAGAGTTGGGTATCATTTTGACGAGCTCGGTGGCGCAGTGGTGAAACGCGCTGTTACGCTATTTTGACACCAACGCTCGTGGGTTCGATTCCCAAACAGTACAAACATTTGTGTGCATGAACATGTCTGTTTGTCTTGGTCTGGGTATTTTCTATGTATATTAAGTATGTATTTACAAATAAAAAAATGTATTTACGTATGTTTATCAGTTGTCTAGTACCCATAACACAAGCTAAGCTTACTTTGCGGCTAGATGGCGCTGTGTAATTTGTCCGACAATATTTAAATTAGCTTTCGAAATAGATACAGGGTTTCTTCGAAAAAATTTAAAATATGTGTGTGTAAGATTACAGTCGATGATGTTGAGGTTTAAAACAAGTGGACGTAATTGTATATCTTAGGTGCGCTTTCAGCAGATATAGAAAACACTCCGCTGATGTGAAAAGGCGGATAAGTGCTGGGAATAGTGTGAATGGAGCGTTGGGAATTTTTATGGGTAGCCAGAGCTTGAAGCAGCAGGCACAGCTCCCTACATCGCAGTGCTGATCACGTTAACTTATGGAAGCGAGAGCGCGAGAGCGAGATATGGGTATGGCAGAAATTGCATAAACGTAGAATAAACGCGGTCATAAATTCTATCTTCGTAATCTTTCTACCATATCCTATGTATTGCGCAAAAGGTTGTAGACCACATTTGTAGTGATGTTTTAAGAAATACTATTGGTATGATGGGGAGTATCAGTGCGTATGCTGAAAGAAAGAATGTCGAAACACGAAAAATGATGGAATACGAAGGTCACTCATCTACCACGGCCAAATTGGTCGTATTTGTCAGAAATAGAGAGGTAGGGCGCATCAAAACAGCCCGTCTGGGGAAGTACCTACACCTCACAGACAACCGCGGCCAAATAACAACTCTCTGGAGAATTGTTGTGTTCCTGCGTGTGAGTGAGGTCACCAGTAGGCTCCTAAGGATTTGCTGCATTAGCAGCAAAGAAGGCGTCGCGCGAGTGATATTTAATTTATTATAAGCGTTCATAGGCTACGGTAACAGCTTTATATCAGGTGGACCGTATGCTTGTATGACTTCCGACGTTGAATAAAAAAAGAAACTAATGCCAGGATCCCTAAGAACATTATGAAAGAATGGCGAGTATAAATGAATAAAGCTATGAATATTAAACAAGCGAGGAGGTACGTAAGAGTGGAGTTATGTGACGCTCGGTTCTCTGTGCATGCCTCGCAATGGACATGTCCCAATATTGATAGATAAATTTGATGCATGTTATTAATTCTTATGTCATTAATTTATCATAGTTTTCGTGAATTTTCGTAATTTGCTAGCATTTTGAAAATGACCTTTGGCAAAGAAGAAATGTTGAAAGTGTACATATGTCCTTTTCAATTGATAGCGCAATACATTTATGTCAGCTCCAGACATCTTTGACAGTCAGATATTCATCAATTCTTTATAAGGCATTTTACAAAGAGTATTATCGAGGTGTCTTTTTAGTGCATTATATACGATAGAACTGTTTCAGGCAATTTGTTATAGACTCGAATACAATTTACAACAAAATATCTACCAATCTTAGCAAACATTATAACAACCTACTATTATGTTTTCATAAATATACTGAGACGTACGGGGAGGATGTTTATTTCTTTGAACAGTTCCCCAAGTGATTCTCTAGAACCCATGTCATAAATAAAGCGGATGGCACTTTTATGTATTCATTCCAACACCCAAACACTGAATACTGAAGAAGAAAAAGCCAGTAATTAAGTGAAATACATTGACGTTATATTGTTATTTTAATTATGATATTAATTAAACACCAAGATGGCGTTGTCTCCGTATTTATTCATGCTGCGGTTGCATTAATATACGTCACTTAGACTACTAAATTTACCAGCAGTAAGATTATAAACAGAAGATCTCGGTGGCACACTCGTGAGTGACGCGACTTTGACACCAACGCTCGTGAGTTCGATTTACCATACAGGACAAACATTTGAGTGCATGAACGTCTCTGTCTATCTAGATCTGGATATTTTTAAGAAAGGTAGGTCGCATCAAAACATCGCGCCTGGGGTAGTACCTCCACCTCACAGAAGACTGCAGCCAAATAACAACTCCCGGGAGGGTAGTTGTGTTCCTGCGTGTGAGTGATGTCATCAGTAAGGTCCTAAGGAGTTACTGTGTTAGCAGCATAGGAGGCATCGCGCTAGTGATACTTAATTAATTTATTACAAGCGTTCATAGGCTACGATAGCCGATTTACATCAGGTAGGCAGTATGTTAGTACGCCTGCCGACGTTGTAGAAAAAAATAAAAAATATCGTCTCACATCTCTTGGGACGATCACTTTCGATGAAGTCTTCGAAGGCTACTCAACTAAAGGTATCCCCAAGTGATATTTTCTATTGACATAACTTGTAAACGTCGAGCTTGGAGTAAGGTATGCATGAGCGTTTTCAAACTCCCTCCCCTTCGAAAGATGCCCTTTGGTTTATGTTGGGCGGTAAAAAAAACTCTAATTTATTACGCTTATGGCAGCTTAATGTCGTTGTATTGCCCATTAATAATGCTTATATTGTACTAATGCAAAACATTTCTAATTTAGAATTAGGTGGTAGATGACCGTATAACATATTTGCGGCAGGCGAGATTTATGTCGCACTGCGCAGAGTCAACTGGATGATTTTTCAGTGGTCTGAGTCAGTGTGGAAAAATGTTACGTAGTTTTTACTTTCATAATTCATCAATAAAGAGACAAGTATTTATTATATAAGATATAAGACATTGCAAAATTTATGCTCCGTAACATGAAAATAAGAGTTAAAAGAGAGAAATTAGGAAAAAGTAAGATAAGTATTATTTATTATTATCAAGTATCACTCATGCGAAGCTACCTTTGCTGCTAACATAGCTACTCTTTCGGAACTAACTACTAACCACTGCGCCACCTAGCATGTCAAAATAGTAAAGTAAGATAGAAGCTAGTGGTTCGTTTAGAAGTTCCTGTTACTGAATTATAATACCATTTTGGTTCAGTTACATCAAAATATTCATAAGTATAGAACATTATTTAATAATTGATACCCCTAAAAGAAAAGGGTTCCGTATCACCGAGCAAAGTATATTTGGAAGCCTCTGTATACTTTAACTTTAATTTATTTTTATTGCAAGTGTTCATAGGCTACAGTAATCACTATACATCAGGTGTTGTTACAGTTACATACTTGTTTCTCTCCCGAATTTGTATAAAAAAGGTTCGACGCGTACTTGACCAACTTTTTTGATGTGTTTAACTTCATAATACGTTTTTTCTACGCCGATGATGGTAAGCACTTACTATAACTTGCTTTTATATATATGGATATATCACGGACATTAATTCGATATAGCCACATAACTATATAAAGAGCTATACTTGGAGTGTATGGCTGATGTATTTTGTATGAATGGATACAGAAAAATGATACCCACTTTGGCGTTTTAAGTGGTCCCATTGATGTCGTCAAATTCTCCGGTTTCAAAACATTAATTCCTATCTAAATTAATGTTAAGAGATGGATTTAAATAGAGGTAGGGCAGATTAAAGCCGGCCTACTGGGAAAGTACGTCCACTTCATTGAAAACCGCAGTCAAATAAGAACTCCCTGTAGGAATGTTGTGTTCCTGTGTGTGAATAGGACTACTTTGATGCACTCTACTTCTTTAAGCACCAAGATCAAGACAAACAGACATGTTAATGCACACAAATACCTATTTGTCTTGTATAGGAATCGAACACACGAGGGTTGGTGTCAAAGTCGCGTTATTAACCGCTGCGCCCCCGAGCTCATCAATATACCTAGTCCGGCTATAAGTTCTGTTACAAATTAATGTACATTTGTTTTTTTATGAAGTAACGTAATCTTAATAAAACTTCTATGTACATATTTATGGAAGTCTCTGCTAAAAAAAAAAAATGATTCTATTCGAAATGGCCACCTTTGGCTTTGATACAAGACTTTAATCTGTCTGACGACGAATCTTTGATTTACGCATTGTTTCCAGGGGAAATTTAGCCACTGCTTGCTCCATAGATTTCTTAAGAGACACAATGTCCGCGTGTCGTTTCGAGTAGGCTATATCCTCTGAAACTGACCATAATTCGTATTCTAAGGGGTTCAGCTCTAGGCTAGATGAGGGTTAGTCATTAGTTCTTATAAAGTCCGGAACGTTGGTTTCGAACCTTGGGGTAGTTCGTGCCTTGTGACCAAGTGCAGAGTCCTGCTGGAAAGTCCACGGTACATTTTTTAAAAGTGTATTGCTGAGAGGTTTTACAACACGATCCAAGACCGTCTCTTGAAACACTTTGGCTGAAGTCTTCTCTCCTCACTCACTAATTGGGTTTCGGCGAATTCTGGCTTTAAAAGCATTAACAGCCTTTGGAGTTCTAACAGAACGCGGTCGCCGTGATTTATGGTCCTTAACAGTGGAAGTGTTGGTATATCTGTCGATATATGATATATACGGCTGATACCAAGCTTGTGCAATCTTGTCCATACCCACCTCGTGCAATCTTGTCCATACCCACCTTGTGCAATCACTTCAACCCTATTTACTTAACACCCTATTCCATATTGTAATTTGATAATAAACACGAAAAAAGAGTATAATCGCGGGAAAGAAGTTCTTAATATAATAAACGCGTTCCAAATCTGTAGAGATAAATAAAATTGGAGAGTCTGTTTGTAATATTAAAATAACCGCTTTTTATTAAATGCATATGGATGTATACACGGTACATATACCAAAATGAATATTTTTACAAATTTTGTCTGTCTGTCTGTTTGTTCCGGCTAATCTTTGAAACGGCTGGACCGATTTTGACGGGTCTTTCACTGGCAGATAGCTGATGTAATAATGAGTAACTTAAGCCTAAGCTACTTTTATTTTAGATATTTCATTTATTTTTATTAATATAAACAAATAATAAAAAAATAACTATTCCACGCCAACGAAGTACATAATACATATCTATTTTTATTTTGCTGTTCGCTATTTTACTCTGCTTATTTAGGTACTCATCAAATCAAATAAACAAAATTATAACTGAAAAATAACTTTTTTGATAAATTCCGCGCGGACGAAGCCGCGGGCACAGCTAGTTCAAAATAATTAAAAAGTTAAAAAAAAGAAATGTTTCTATGTAACATTTCTTTTCACATTTATGGACAGACTAGTTATATTCTTAATAAGATCCTTTGTTATAGGCTAGATTAGATCCAAGACTTGCTTATTTCCTTAATTCAATTGCTTCG
Source organism: Pyralis farinalis (assembly GCA_947507595.1). Classification (NCBI taxonomy): domain Eukaryota; kingdom Metazoa; phylum Arthropoda; class Insecta; order Lepidoptera; family Pyralidae; genus Pyralis; species Pyralis farinalis. Next base: position 23,275,973 of record OX382270.1, read on the forward strand.
TATCGTATATGCGTGTCACGATAACACCAACCCGTAAACGAGTAGGTTAATATGATCTTCAAAGGAAAAACGAAGTTTTCTCGCCTGGATTACATATACAGTACTAACTACATTCGTATAAATGTTCCTGTTATTCTGCTATTTTTATCGTAGTATTTTCTCTGCAAAGGAATTCAGTTAACAGATCGAGCGCCGGCTGTAAATCGACCCCCGTCATCCCTCAGACGTGTGTACATGTCGTAGCGTGCTATTAAATGTGACAATTTGAACCGTTCAATTATAATCCCCCGGGGTGTTACTTCGTTCCTAATTTTGTCCGTTCTCGTAACTCCTTCGATTCAGTGTGGCATTAAAACCCGGACAACGGTGCTAGTACGCGTGCTTGCTTATGGGCTTGGCTTTTTATTTTGATAAGGATTCTGACGTCACACAGTCCATCGGATATTGGTCTCTGTTTAAAACAGACAATTTAAATCATTTATTGCGTAACATCACATATGGAGCAAGTTACAAAGTAAATAGTGTATAACAGTGAACTTATCTCTTTCAGTGATTCCGTCCGGTTAATTCTAATGTGCGTGCAGTAATTTTAATTTGGCTGGGAGTTAATAGTTATTTAAAATTAAGTATATCATAATTATAGATACTATACACTAAACTATATGCGAAAATACATTCTATGATACATATTATAGTTAATCTATATTAATAAATACATATTTATATACATATGTTTATTGTATTTATACACGGGTTGTTGTACATTGGTCACAAAGTAAATTCGTTAAAACGGCAAAAAGAGTCTGTAAATTTGACACTGTTCTATTTTTATGAAGTAAATTCGTCACGTATTAATTTGGATTATTGTAAATTCGTCACAATGTTTTTACTTCGAACAGATATTGCTACCGGTACTTTATGCAAAAATGATGTAAAATGAACACTTGTGACGAATTTACAATAATTCTTACCTACGTGTGACGAATTTACGTATATTTTTTAATGTGATAATGGCTAATTTACTTTCAATGTATGGAGTGTACAAAAATGTGACGAATTTACTTTGTGACGAATGTACAACAACACATAATAGTATCTACTTATTGTAAGACAGTGCTCACTTAATTTTCTCTTGAAAGTAGCAATAGTGCAATTGTTAGTATGTGTTGGAAATCTTACCTCCCTGCAGGCCAGTGGTACATGCAGTCTAGTTCATGGATCACTGATTGGCTTATTCGTAAAAATATACTCTCATTGATCAGAACACTCGAGTCACTGAGGCTTTAGCGCTAAAACACTACGTTTTTTACTAAGGAGTGCCTTTATGCACCGTTAAGTGGTTTATTGGTTTGTGAGTGCAAATAATTTACAAAACCCTCGGTAGTGGAGTTCAACATGCACTTAATTCGCCTTGTTTTATTCTAGTACTGTAAATCTGTTTCAGAAATAACGACTAACTGACTTATTTTTAAGGTATGGGCGGTTAATATTCATATTTTAGGATTAATACCAGATTTTAAGATGTTTATGATAAAATAGGTACCTCGATAGTTTTTCTATTAGTGACAATACACTATACAAAATGAGGAAGTTCTGTATTCGTTGCGTATGTTTCTTTTTTTTTAAGTATGTTCACCGATTTCTCGGGAATGGATCAGCGGATTTGGATATTTTTGTTTTCATCAACGCGGATCAGGATTTAATCCTATTTAAATTTGGCGCAGATTTACTGATTAATTAAAGAATTATTTCTAAAAGCTTTCAGAAACTGACTTTTTAATGTTTATGTTTTTTTTTGTGGTCTATTTTTATTTCCACATCCAAAGTGCAATATGGCAGTGGAATAAAAATTTTTACATTAAAGATTTTACCGATTTCATTTCAGTAAATATAAAACAACTATGTGAATACATATTGTCTTCAATGAAGTAGATTTCGCATTATTTTTTAAACTTTTCTGGTTAAAGTATTTAAGTTCCAGATTCTTCACACGTCTCGTACTCATTCATCTACCACAGTTTTAATTCAAACTTTGTAATGCGTGCTATTTCAGTGGTTATAGTACTTTGGTAATACTTCACAATATTTCATCCAGACCAAATTCCTTATCATTATTTTTTTAACAATATATCAGAGAGAGCATGAACGTAGAATAAATGGTCGAGATGCGAGCGTTGCGTAAAATATCTCGATCGCAATGCCAATGTAAGAAAAAGATCTCGATCGCAATGCCAATGTAAGAAACTGAGAAGATCTGAATGAGAGTGTCCGTGTTAAAATAAGAAAATGCTGGAAGAAGATAATAAAAAGGATGGAAGAATGACGAAGCAGATATACAATGCGAATGTAGAAAGATGTATGAGCCGACGAAGACCAGGATTTATCTACCATGACCAAATTGGTCGTGTTTTATGAGCAGGTGATGTCCGGTACCCTAAGAAACGGCGATCATGCATGAAAAGAGTTATGAATGTCAAAAGTGTGAAAGGTTTTATGGCGTTCGGTTGTCGCTACCTACCTTGCAAGGAATCTGGCGTGAACATGTACATACTTCTTCTACATAGCGTTATCCCGTTTTCTTTGCCGTTAGGATTGGCGGGCTCCACTACCCAATCCAAAGGATTTGAAGATACTGATTTTCACATAAAGCGACTGCTGTCAGACCTCCACAACCCAGAGGTAGAACCAGACCTTTTCTAAGGTAAGATCACACGTCTTTCGGAATATAATTTCTGGAATGTACGTGTTTTCTCATGATATTTTCCTTCACTATATTTCTGAATATTTATCATACAAATATTTCAGAAATATATACAAACATATATTTTTAATAATGTCGTCTCACTTCTTCGGTTATAATTTCTCTGATAGATACCACTGCAGGTAATGGAGAAACTCTTCAATTATGCTAGTAGCTTATACTTAGCACCGTTTATTTGCTTCATATATTAAGAATTTACCTGATGCAGCTATTCTATATTGCAAGTTCTGCGACGTGTTTGTGTTCTATGTATTCATCTCTCAAGATCCTTTTAACGATGAAAGTACCTAATCAATCTAATCATATTCAGTAGGGGTATTCAAATTACCACGGAAAGTCATATTCTAATCGGAATTGAAAAGTTATCTGTTAAAATGTATGGAATCCAAATGATAACTTTTCGAACATGACTTTTCGATGCAATGTGGTTAAAAACCGGTTATTTTTAGGTTTTTTTATACTACGTCAGGAGGAATACAAGCATACGGCCCACCTGATGTAAAGCGGGTACCGTAGCCTATTAACCCTTGCGATATATTAAGTATCACTCGCATCATGCCACCTCTGCTGCTTACACAGCAACTTCTTGGGAGCTACTGGTGACCTCACTCACACGCAGGAACACAATAACCCTCTAGAGAGTACTTATTTGGCTGCGGTTTTCTGTTAGGTGGAGGTACTTTCCCAGAAGGGCTGCGTTGATGCGCCCTACCTCTCTTAAAACATACAGACCAAGAGAAACAGCCATGTTCATGCACACAAATGTTTGCCTTGTGTGGGATTCCAACCCACGAGCGTTGGTGTCAAAGTCGCGTCATTCACGACTGAGCCAACGAGCTCGTCGAAATATTTTAATATAGTGTTTTGGATATAAGTCTTACCAAGTGCCCTTTGTAGAGCAGGAAAATACAATTTCGACGGAACACTTCGCATACACACTTGTCATTTTTAACACAATTGCTAGGTTTCCGAGATCGATCTCGACACGCCGTGGTCGCGTGACGTGGAATTATTAATGGATACTAAATTGCCTTTAAAGCATACTTCCTCCTGCGCCGAACGTGTCAATGTTACTTTCGCAAATTGATATTGAAAATTTGCATTACCCCCGTTATTTATAGCGGGAACGTGAAGGGAGGTGTCATCGACTTTTTATAATTTTATTGGAATATATTGCTTATTAAAAGCTGATTATATCCACGAAAAATATTATAGACGGACGGAGTTCAGAATAGCGTGCATAATTTCTATTAGAGCTTTCAGTTTGCTTAAAATAATTTCCCCTAGAATTATACTTATACTATCATTTCTATCTAACTACTTTACTATAACTTTACGTCAGGTCCCTCCATGAGTACCACGTAACTCGGTCCTTACACTCATGCGCTTCTTAAACATTCTTAAGCTTAAGCTCTTCTCATGCACGTTCGCTGGTTTCTGGGGCTCTTGATAAAGATATGACAGTCATCAATTTAGTAATCAACAATTCCCTTTCCTCGGCTTCTACGAGTACATACTTCTACTTTTACTTTGTATATCTGTTTCTTGATTTTTCTCCTGCATTCTATTTTTGCCACTAAGGTGGGTAAACAAGAATACGGCCTTCCTGATGGTAAACAGTCACCGTAGCCTACGGATATTTGCAACACCAGGTGTGTCACTCATGCGTTGCCGACCCTCTAAAAATCTCTTCACGCCTTTCTTGAAGAATCCCATGCTGTAGTCCCTTGGGAAAACCTCGGCTGGTAGTTCATTCCACAGCTTGAGAGTTCTCGGAATAAAACTTCTCTGGAACTGCACAGTACGTGACCATTGTGGTTCCAGCGTGTGAGGGTCAACTCTCCGCCGTCGGCGAGCGGTGCGGTTATGAAAAAATGCTCCTGGTATCATATCGAACAATTCTTCATAATACAACCCGTTGTACAATCATCGATAGAACACACAAAGGGCTGCAAAATCTCTCCTTAACTTAAGGGTTCAATACCGTGTGTAAGCTAATTTGCCTACGATTCATCGACAATTCTCAGAGCTCATCTCTGAACCGAATCACACGGTGACCAAGCTAGTATCCAGGTGCTCCCGCCCAAAGGTGACTGCAGTACTCCAAGTGCGGTCTGACTTGAGACTTATATAACATGTCTTTGCCCCGCGCTGAAGTACTGCTTTGCTCTGTTGAGCGCACCAAGTTTTTTTGGACGCCAGCTTGACCTTTTCCTCCAAGTGACTTCGACATTGAAGGTCAATGGACATCTCGACACCAAACATCCTAATGCTGTTGGTGATGGTAAGAGGTGTGTTTTGGAATTCAGGAACCACAGCAAATGGGGTTTTCTAAGCGGTGAACGCACAAAAATTCAGATACTTTAGCTAAAGTATGTACCCTCCATTTCAGACACAAGCTTATCGCGGCTTTACTCCACAAGGGAACGAGGGACGTTAGCACGGCCTGTATAATAATAATGAATGCCATCAATTGACAAGATATCATTGATATGCAGCAAAAACAGCATCGGGGACAGTACAGAGCCTTGTGGGACGCCATCATTGATATCCATGCAATCGGAGCAACTGCCGTCTACCACGGCTACTATGCATCTGCTGGATGAGAAGCTGGCAACCCATTTGCACAAAGCCTTGGGTAGCCCGTATGATGGTAATTTCGATAGAAGACCCCGATGCCAGACTCGATCCAACGCCTTTCCTATATCTAAACTGAATGCTAATGCCTCACCTTGACTCTCAATCAACGAAGCCCAGCATGGTATCAGATACATTAGAAGATGACCAGTCAACTGTGACGGAAGCTGTATTAATGGTCGCTGATCAAATCGTGATCATCTAGGTATGCCAGGAATCGTGTGTTTATCACACGCACCATCATCCTGGAGAGAAGGGAGGTTATGGCAAAAGGCTTGTAATTCGATGGATCTGATCCATCACCCTTTTTGGACTCTGGATGCACATTGGCGGTCTTCCATGAAGACGGGACATGCCCAGTGAAGTACGAAAGCACAAAAAGACGTGTTACATGTCCGAAGCAACGCAGCATGCTTTTTCTTATTTTAATACCGACTCTCTTTTTTAGGCTAACTCTGTTTCTACATCGTTATTGCGAACGCGGTCTTAGTTATTAAAATAAGTAGTTTTTCCAAAATACTTGATCTGTATTTACTTTGTTTTGTACATATATCAGTCGTTGTAATTATATATACATTACATAAGTACTATTAACTGGATTATTAAGTTATTCACTTTCGTCGTTCCCTGCGAGCCCAGCCTAATGTGTACACTGATTCGTTACCTTAACATTTTATTGAAAAGATTTCTTTTGCGAAACGGCCGCCTCGTTACATTACGTTTGTAAAGAATCTTTTAAATTATGTTCCCTACATTTTGCATTGTACAAATAAAGCATACAAAATATATCTTAAAATCAAAAATACTTTTATATTCACTATTCTACTTTTCGTTTAGTAAAATGTCTGTAGTGACTGATCTTAAAATCTCTCAATCTCTCAATGACTTAACGTCTCTAATATTTATCTACCTATCTATAACTTCACGCCAAATTTCTTGCGGAGTAGGCAGATATAGCCAAGCGCCACATGACTCGGTCCTTACACACTCACTCGCTTCTTTAACATTCATAGCTCTTATCATGCACGGTGGCCCTTTTCTAAGTCTCCTGATATGGCCTTCTGATAAAACACTGATCATGGTAGGTTAATCTTGGTCTTCCTCGTCTTCTCTATCCTTCCACTTTCGCTTTGTATACCTATCTGTTTCATCATTCTTTCATTCTGTATTCTAAAAAGTGGTATAGTACCCTATCTTATACATCATCTATCATATCTGTATATAAAATGGCAAATCTTGTCCGTCCTCGGCTCCTACATCCTTTTACTTTGGCATTGAATATAATACGTCTCTAATATAATTCCTAATTTATTTAAAGTACCGAAATTTTATGTCATAATAATTTTGCTGGAAACTAACAGTAAACGCGTGTATAATTAAAACCGCACGCGCTCTGCTTAGGTTTCAAAAGTCCATATGCAAAGTCCCCAAAGTTCCGAATAAGCTATTAAAATCCAAAGTACCGTGGTATGATTTGATTGAATAAATTCACAAATCAATTTTCAGTTTCGTAAACAAAAGACTCGCTTACCGAACTTTGTCGAGTTGTGATTATAATGTACAAATTGGTTTATGTAAATTTGTAGCTTCCTAAACTATGCTAACAAGCAGATATTTAGGTGTTTAATTATTCCGCCGACGCTGTATTAATAGGCGTTTAGTTGTGTGACTAATTACAATAAAGGAGTTGCAAATCTTCATTTGTGCGCACATTTTAAAATTAAATAAATATTTTCGGACAAATTGCATAGCGCCATCTAGCTCCAAAGTAAGCAAAGCTTGTGTTATGGGTACTAGACAACTGATAAACATATGTAAATACATATTTTTGTATAAAATGAATTGTAAAAATATAAACATTATGACTGCTGTGAAATTGTGAAGAAGCGAGTCTATCTGATACAAGCATACATTATGCTTAAAAGATAGAGCCGCCACTATACTCAAATGAAAAAACTGTTAGATAATGAAATAAAGTATATAAAAAAAATACTTCCCTAGACCGGATGCTTTAATGCGTCCCACCTTACTTAAAACTACTCAGACAAACACAAACCAACATGTTCATTTCCACAAATGTTTTTCCTGTGTGGGAATTGAGCCCTCACGCGTTAGTGCCAAAGTAGTGTTATTAACTACTGCGTCACTAAACTCATTAAAAATACAACGGATGCAATGAAAATTACAATAATTTGAAGAAACACACTTTTAGACTTACTTACCTTGCTGCAAGATGTTACTTGCTGCGATCTTCTGTGAGGTGGAGTTATTTCCTCAGTCGGGTTACTTATTGAACTTTGCCGTGCTCAATCTCTCTTTTGATCTGCTTTTTGTTTGGTAGTTGACTGATAATGGTATACCATTTTCATACCATATTAAATATAACAGATACACTTAAACAATTTTTTTTAATAACTAATTTATATTATGGTAACCTTATCTAGTGTATTGTTCTTTAAATAAACTTAATATATGATTTTTAATACATACTCTATGCTCTGATATGATTTTATATTCAATGACTGCATCACTTTTACGGCGGCAAGGGTCTTAATGATGCCGTCAATTGTTTCCAATACTCCAAATGAATGCTGTAACGTTGGGATAGAAACGAACGAAGCTCACGTACTCTTTGTTTTCATTATTATGCAAATTACTTTTATTCATTCAATGAACATACCTTTCAAACCCTCATTTGCTTAGTAAGTCCCATTAATCAAAGAAATTCAGGGATTCCGTTTATTTAGAATGCTTATTCTCAATTTTCTTCCGATTCTGTTCAACTGCGTAATTACTACGTTGAAGGAAAAAATACGTTTTCAATGTAGGCGCTTATGTATACCAGATCTTTATGTGGTACAAAGGTGGGTAGGTCGGTAGCGAAGGAAAATTTTGTCAAATGATTTCTTTTTTCTCTTTATCCACATTTTGTCTTTATCTCTAATTTGCTGAATGAAGTGTTTTGATCTGGGTGATTTGCTGACGGTATTAAATCTCATTTAGTAAGTTATCGCTTCAACTGTATTTTTCTAAAATATTCGTTCGAAGTTTTTGGAAGTATTTAATAGGATCCGCTGGCCTTTGCTTTATATATTTCTTGAGTGATAGTGTGCAAGGGTACATCTGATAGTAGGCGTAAACTGTAATTTATTAACATATTCGAGATTATAGTCAAATGTACGTAATGCCCAATCAACAGCTCAGACTTACTCCTTATTAATTTGAACGCGACAAGTATTATTTAACTGTTATATTGAGTCAAAAGGAAATAATTCTTGAGTCTATGTATTAGATTTGATAAACATGCAATTATTAGTACTGGCATAAAGTATACTTTTTTTTTTATACCACTAAGGTGGCAAACAAGCGTACGGCCTGCCTGATGGTAAGCAATTACCGTAGCCTATGGGCATTTGCAACACCAGGGGTGTCACTCTTGCGTTGCCGACCCTGTAAGAACCTCTTCACGCCTTTCTTGAAGAACCCCATACTGTAGTCCCTTGGGAAAATCTCGGCAGGGAGCTCTTTCCACAACATAATAGTTCTCGGTAGAAAACTTCTCGTGAAGCGCACAGTGCGCGACCATTGCGGTTCCAGTGTGTGCGGATGAACTCCCAGCCGCCGGCGAGCTGTGCGATTGTAAAACGAGGCTGTTGGTATAATGTCGAACAACTCTTCAGAACACAACCCATTATACAGCCGGTAGAACACGCAAAGGGAAGCAAAATCTCTTCTCAAACTCAAGGGCTCAATGCCGTGTGTGAGTCCAGGATCATCGATAATCCTCACAGCTCGTCTCTGTATCGAGTCACAAGGTCCTAGCTGGTATCCAGGTGCTCCCGCCCAAAGGTGGCTACAGTACTCCATATGCGGTCTGACTTGGGACTTATATAACATAAGCCTTTGCCCCGCGCTGAAGTACTGTTTAGCTCTGTTGAGCATACCGAGTTTCTTGGACGCCAGCTTAACCTTCTCCTCCAGGTGACCTCGATACTGAACATCGCTGGAGATCTCGATACCGAGAATCCTAATGCTCTTAGAAATTGTGAGCGGCGTGTTCTGGAATTGGGGAACCACTGCAAATGGGGTTTTCTTAGCGGTGAACGCGCAAACTTGTCTTGGTAGGGTTGAATTGGACTAGGTTCAATCGCCCCCAGTCAGATACTTTAGACAATGTACCCTCCATTTCAGACACAAGTTTGTCGCGGCTTTCCTCTACAAGGGAACGAGGGATGTTAGCACGGCCTGTATAATAAGTGTCCCCGGTGCTGTCGTCCGCATAACAATGAATGCTGTCGATTGACAACATGCCATTAATGTGCAGCAGAAACAGCGTCGGGGACAATACAGAGCCCTGTGGGACGCCAGCATTAATATCCATGCTATCGGAGCAACTACCGTCTATCACGGCTTTTATACGTCTGCTGGATAAGAAGCTGGCAATCCATTTGCACAAACCCTCGGGCAGCCCGTACGATGGTAACTTCGATAGAAGACTCCGATGCCAGACCCGATCGCCTTTGCCATATCTAGGCTAACAGCCAATGCTTCACCTTGACTCTCAATCGCCGAAGCCCAGCGGTGTGTAAGATACACTAGAAGATCACCAGTCGAACGACCGTGGCGAAAGCCGTATTGACGGTCGCTGATTAGGTCGTGATCTTCTAGGTATGCTAGGAGTCGTGTGTTTATCACACGCTCCATCACCTTGGAGAGAAGGGAGGTTATGGTAATAGGCCTGTAATTCGACGGATCTGATCTATCGCCCTTTTTGGGCACCGGGTGCACATTGGCGGTCTTCCGCGAAGACGGGACTTGCCGAGTAGAGTAGGAAAGCACGAAAAGGCGCGTTAGCACAGAACACAACTCAGGAGCACACTGCTTTAGCACCACTGCTGGTATGCCATCTGGCCCACTCGACTTTTCATAAGTCGAGTCGAGGGTCGAGGGAGAGCAACGCCCGCCGGACATCTCGCTGGGTAATTGAGATTTCCGGCATTGAGCTACTGCACCTCGAGATGGTAGGTGGCACAGCTCCCCCGTCATTCAAAGTCGAGTTAGAGGCAAAGAGATTACCCAGTAAGTCGGCTTTCTCTTTAGCACTGTAGGCCAGACTGCCATCCGGTTTTTGCAGTGGTGGCATAGACGCTTGACAAAAGTTTCCCTCGGCAGCTTTAGCCAGCGACCAGAAAGCACGGCTGCCAGACGGAAGGCTTGCAAGCCGCTCGCTAACTCTACCGACGAAATCAAACTTTGCTCTGGCGATTACCCTCTTACTGGACCTCGAGGCAGCGTTGAGTTTACGTTTCAAAACAGATACATCAGGATTTCTATTAGCATGCGCCGTGGTCCAAGCCTCGAAAGCAGCCTGTTTGAGAAGTCTGGCTTCTCTACAAGGCCGATTAAACCACGGTCGCTTTTTAGCTCCCGCAGCAGCCACTAAGCGACTGGGAATGTAGCATGCCATCCAATATCGACGTAGCTACCGCAGTCGCGCAGGATTCGATATCGTCTGTTTTGAAACAAAGCTGCCTCCACGGGTACGACGCGTAGAACTCACGCAGTCCGTCCCAGTCTGCCGACTTATAGTGCCAAACGCGCCGCCATCCGGTAGGCCGAGGCGGGTCACGCCTGGCACAAGGCGCTTGGGTTCCACTGAATTATGATAAAAAAAACCACCAACAAAATTTTAGTACATCTTTATATTGTTCGCGGTATGTGCATAACGAAGTTATATAAATATGTATTATAAAGAAATAATTTCGGATTTCTTTATCTCGTTTTTCTACAGAACGCTAGATTATTTTGCTACAACATCGGGAGGCATACAAGCATACGACCCACCTGATGTGAAGTGGTTACCGTAGCCAATTAACGCTTGAAATGTATAAAGTCTCACTCGCGCGATGCCTCCTCTGCTGGTTACACAGCAACTCTTTAGGAGTTTACTGGTGACCTCTTTCACACGCAGGAACCCAGCAACCCTATAGCTAGCGCGGTTTTCTGTGAGATGGAGGAACTTCCCCAAACGGGCTGCTTTGTTGCGCCCTACCTCTCACATCTCTTATTACGGATTAGATTTGATTAAAGGGCAATAACATATATACATGTACAGAAAAAGATGTAGTTTGACAAATTAAGTATAAAAAAGCTGTCAAGTGCGAGTCCGACTCGCGCTCCCGTAAAAAATATTTTCGCAAATTATTGTCGCAAAGAAAGTTTTTTTTGTGATGGAACTATAAATATACGCTTTTCTGATTTTTTCCTTTACTTGCGCTACATTACCTTGGCTCTTACCGAATTTCATGAATCTAGATCAACGGGAAGTACCTAATAGGGTTTGAGTCCCTTGCGAGTGTCAAAATATGCGCATAAACGAGGTATAAATAGCCGTATCTTTTGATTGCGTTGACTTAGAAGTTTGAATTTTTTCACTGCTCGAAGGGATGACAGACCTGATTATTTGATATTTATTTCAGCTTGATAGCTCTACCCGTTCCTGAGGAAAAGGGCATTGACAAACAGACAGACAACGAAGTGATCCCATAAAGGTTCATTTTTTGATGTTAAGGTACAGAACCCTGAAAATGTTCCAACTCAAAGTTATAAAAAGTTCAGAGCATATAGATTAATATAGAATTTAAATAAGTAGTAGATTAATTAATAATTGTTCTACAATAGAAACAATTATTATTTTTATAAAAGCATTTTCTTGAGTTGCTATTATTGGATCAGCGGTGAATGTCGTTGCAATGATAAATAGGTGTTCCAATTAAAATGCCCGCAGTTCATTTAAAGTAACAAAACTCATTTCTGAAAATCATTATATTTCCAATATGTTCATTATTTCATAATACAAATTTTGAGGATATTGAAAGACGGAACCAAGATATCCTACATTCACTCTAGGGTTTCGCAGTCCTCAAGTATACCCTTAATTATTAAACTTCATACTGTAAATGATATTACACAGCCGGAGGCCTAATCTTAAGTTTGACGGACTAAATTAATGCTTCCGAATGCATGAATTCGTTTACAGTACGAAGTTTGATTAATAAGATTAGGTGCTTGCGGGCTGTGGGATCTGAGAGTCTATGTAGGACTTCCTGTTTGCGTCTTCAGGTTCGCTTTTTACAGAGTCGATCATTGAGTTTTTTTTTATTTGTACATTTTGGAATCGTAGCTTCATCATCATCATCATATCGGCCGAAAGACGTCCACTGCTGAACATAGGCCTCTCCCTTAGATTTACACAGCAATCGGTCTTGTGCTGCTTGGATCCAATGGTTCCCAGCGATGTTACTCGTAGCTTGGTGGAGATTAATAAGTAACGTTATGTGATCTAAGTTACTGATCTGTCTATCTAAAGACTTTACCGGTCTATATACCCATATAGGCTTGACCTTGGCCGACGGCGGGGAGTTCACCCTCACACGCTTGAACCACAACGGTCGCGTCCGGTGCGGTTCATGGAGTTCTTCCATGAAAAAAAATACAATTGCAAGCACTTTAAAATTAACACTTTTGGTTATAGGCCATAGACTCAATTAGTATTTAAAAACGAAAAATAGTTTGAGACTCCTAATTTTTAAAGTCCTATCGAATAATCCTACTTGTTACAGTTTATCGACTTTAATTTTCTTTTTTATCATATTATATAGTCTGGTGAGTACCATATTAAATTTTTATTGCTGTCATATTTTTAGTGGTATTCACAAAATAAAGGTAATTTGATTATCGTAACGGCGTCAACATTAGCTGATCTATCGAGCGATATAAAGGTGCAATCGCAAATGTAGACTGATAAACAAAGTACTCTCCGTAGTTAAATAAGAATTATGCACATTTATTTCAACAATACTAATTTGATGAGTTTAAAAAGTGGTCCAATACTGGCAACCTTACCGTAGATCTTGACTTTATAAATCGACTGTGTTTTCAATGGGTATATGTACTTCCCTAATCAGGTTGCTGCAATCAAGTATGCTGCTCTATTTATCAGTAAGAATGGCTTTAGTTATAAATATGGTGGTGAACTACCGTGGCGTAACCACTATTTTATTAATGTACGCTTCCTTTTAAAATATCCCATTTTATCAATAATATTTTTACGGCAAAATCGAAAATCTTTCACACACGTGGTGTTAGCCCACGATAGTGGTCACAAACCACTTACGTGTGACATGTAGCGATTGCACCATTCAATCTCGCCCGCCTTTATCGGATTATATAGTTCACTACACGCCGCGCCATTTTTCGCGTTCCATTTGCGGCTGGCCTATTTATACGTTAGCTAGTGTATTTGCGTAATTTGTTAAAGTGGTTTTCTTACATTTTAAGGCCATTGTCTGTAACGACTTGAGTAAGTATAGGGTGAATTTCACTTTCGTCTTCCCATCTTAGAAGAAGTTGCCGCAAAAGTAGAAATTGGAATTTTAATAATATTTCTAGGTTTCAAGGTCCCCTTAGTTATTGCTATGTATGGCTTATCATTCATACTGTATCTATCAAAGTAATTTAATTGAGATTTGACAGTATACCTTGATATAAGTTTAGCCTAATTAAATTTTCAGCTTGATCCTGGCGGGAACAAATGCACAGTGACCCCTGAATATTTTTTTCGTTTTATGAAACTTATACAGCGAAATAAATAAATACTTCGCAGTTTGACTCAAGTGTATAGTGATTAGAATTCGTTATCAGCATCATATTTCGTAAGCATCGTCATTTTCATGTAGCCTCCAAAATGCGTTGGTTTCGAAAAAAGTTCAACAGTGTTCTTTCGTTTATGTACTCAAATACACATGAAAAATATTTACTTGATAATTACGAAAATGCCGCCAATAAACCATACTAAGAAGAAGAAGAAAAAATTAACATATTATAATATGAACAGTAATATTTTGCAGATGGTTAAAACCATGAAAACTATTGATAGACTCGGTTTGATAATATACGTTTACGAATACTATTATAGAATAAAAATTCATTCCTCAACTCTATACACTTTATTTGTTACTGTAGATTCAATTTATCAATGCACGTACTTGAAATGCACTATTCTGCCGCGCATCAAAGAAAAATTTCTTTTGCATTTGGCAGCTGTTCTGTCTCTTTATGATTATTGCCAGAGTACTTTTATACAATTCTGCTATTGTGATAGTGCCAAAGATAGTATCGCTTGCAATATTTCATTTTAATTATATCACATTATTTTATACATGCTACACATTTTATATCACACACATGCCCCACTCGAGTAGCCATCATCCGTAAATGGTATAGAATGAATGAATGTTAAAGAAGAGAGCGAGGTGTGTATGGATCGAGTCACGTGGCGCTCGGTTCTCTCATTTAAGTTATAAATAGTTAGATAGGTGTTGTTTTATTTATACATATACTGCTTAGCGATCGCAATATTTCTGTAAACTGAAAATGGTGATTTCTATATCAAACATAGGCAAATAAGTTGCGTTGGATGGAAAACGGGTGTATCAGATATCTGACGAGAAAATAACCTATGCCAGTTAAAGTTTGTCGACGATCCCGGTGGTCAAGTGGCTACTTTAACATCAAGTGTCTCTGGTGTACTACTGCGCAAAACAAACATGTTTGTTGTTCTTGAGTGTGTTGTGTACAAATATTACACATTTTTATTTGACAATACCATGAGACGTTTAATATCATGTCAACTAGCATTCTATTTGTTATATGATCATCATTTCATACACGCTAGAATGCGGATTTTGCCCAGTATCCATAGTACAAACATCTTTACTTAGTTTGGGGATGGGTAGTGTTATGTCGCGTTTAGGAGAAGATATTCATTTATTTATTGTTATTTATTTGGCATAAGATCACACTACGAACAGATACATGATAACAGATACTAGATACATGCACCATTTGAGTAGCCATCATATGTAAATGGTATAGAATGACAAAAGTACCATTTAATGCCAATCACAATAACTTTCCCCTATAAGAATTTAGTCTAACTAACTGTAAGAACTAGTCTACTAAAATACTTTCACCTTATGATAGAGTTACATTAACAAAGATTATCATACATACGAATTATTTTATTTGTATTAGACTGTGCCTTACATATTAAACAAATCGCCGAAATATTATACAGAACACGTTTAAAAAAATAATACAAAAGTAAAAACATCAATCAGTCGTTTTCAAACTTCAGTAAAAATCTTAAACGAGGAATAAATAAAATTGTGTACGCCAGTAGGTCGGCTTGCTAAGACTGATAGGTCTTTGTTGTAAATTGTATTTGGTTCTATAATAAATGGCTTGAAACGGTTCGCAAAAAGGCACATACAGTTTGTAAAAAGGCTTAATATAGAATTATATAATATCTGATTGACAAGGATATCTGTAAATGATTTAGCACGTCCTTTAATATTTTTTTCCACTTAACATCTCGATGTTAATTGGAAATTTTCCACTTAACATCTCGATGTTAATTGGAAAAAAATATTCTAATATATAAAATAAATTTATCATAGTAGTAATTGATTTAAATCATCAATTACTACAACGATAAATTCATTTAATAAAAATATTTAATAAAACGATCCAATTTTGCAAGTAGATATGTAGAAAACGTGATCATTTTCGAAGTGCTGGTAAATTGAGAAAATAAAAACGAAGGGTATAAGAAGCGAATAAGCCACGAAAAGATTTTATTAAAAAAAATGCCTTTAATATATGTTTTACCTACCTTAAGCGGGTGCGAAGGCTCAAAGGCAAAAGAAAACTCATACCTTCTTCTCATTTAAATAATACTTAATTTACATCAATCCTATTCTAGTGCTGCTTAAGTGCTGTTCAAATTGTTCGACTTATATCGGCGGGAAATTCCCTTAGCAATTCTTATGTAATATCGCTGTGAGAGAGTCACAACAGGATTAGAGACGGTACGTGCCTCCGGCGTGCACAAATCTAATTGAGAGTTGCCGCCCGTCCGGCGTCGATCGACAATGAGTTCACAGGAATAACACCCTTACACTTAGTATTTTGTTACTTAATATGGCATACAATGGAATATGAACGATAAGATATTCAGGAGTGTACTTTTTTGACGAGTCTTCGGTGGCTTAGCCGACGCGACTTTGACACAATCGCTCGTGGTTTCGATTCCCACACAAGACAAACATTTGTGTGCATGAACATGTCTGTTTGTCTTAGTCTGGAGGTTTTAAGAGAGGTAGGGCGCGTCTGGGGAAGTACATCCACCTAACAGAAAACTGCAGCCAAATAACAACTCACTAGAGGGTTGTGTTCCTGCGTGTGAGTGAGATCACCAGTGAGCTTCTAAGGAGTTGCTATATAAGCAGCAGAGGAGGCATCGCGCAAGTGATACTTAATATGTTACAAGTATTAATAGGCTACGGTAGTCGCTTTACACCAGATAGGCCGTACGCTTGTATGCTTTCAGAAGTTGTATAAAAAAAGTTGGTCGAAAAATAGTACAACACTAAAATGGCATACGGCTAATGTGCGATGCCCGTCTAATTTCAAAACTTCCCACTCCTATATATTTTTTTATTAGATTCGTTGTGAAATATGAGTAGAATCATCGTGAGATATGACTAGACTTGGTTGAATCATTATTTACTGATAAATATCATTTTGGTGGTTGGGACATCAAGGAGACACAGTGTACATGTTTTGGTAATCTTTGAGAGATGGGGCTATCAGTAAACGCACGAGGGATACCTACTGGTATTCCAAGCATTCATAGATTAGTAACTGCAAAAATAACTGAGTAAATTATAAAATACTTTCTTCAACAGTGAAGTGTTCTGAAGATGTTTTTGAACAATTCCTATTTAAATTCTTTTTTGTTTTTGCTCTGGACTTTTCAGGATAAGTAGTACTAGACTAGACTAGTGACGATATATATTACGAGTATAAGCGGTCGAAATACATAAAAGCATCACTATTCTAATTTTAACTAGTAATTACCAAAGAGATAAAGTATACCTTAGTTGCGAAAGACGCTTCTCATTCTTTGCCAAATCAGTGTCCAATTAACACTGGAATCCACGATTGGAACATATAAATTTTATTTTCTATTTATATTCTATTTATATACATACATGTTATCACGCCTGTCTCCCATTGGGGTAGGCTGACACTATGGAACGCCAGGTGCACCGATCCAAACATACCCCTCTCGCTTCTAACTCATCAACTTCTTCATGCATGCTCTTCGGTTTTAGGTGCTTATGATTTGGCCCTTTTTCAACACATCATCAATTTAATGTACATGTATGCGACTAGGGCGGCCCCTACCGATATCTTTACTTACTCTTTGCTGATACATTTCTTTCGTAACTCTTTTATTATTATTTTTTTCTAAATGACCAAAGCATCTCAGCATACACTTTTAAATTTTTGTCACTAAATCATCTTTTATTACACAAAGTTCTTGTATCGTGCTATTTTTTACTCTATCAATCATTCTCAGGAGTGAGATGGAGATACATACTCCTCAGCGCTTTCATTTCTACTGCGTTTACCCTACTTTCATGCTTCTTCTGCCATACCCCATATTTCACTGCCGTACGTCAATGTTGGCGTTAATACACCCTAAATGATAGCAATGCGAGCTTTGATCTAGATGTTCTCACTTGTTACCTTGGAGGAAAACGCACCATTGATACGGATATTGATGGGATATCGGTTGGTTTCAATATTGTCGTCATATTTTCCATCTCTCGTAAACATAGAACCTAGATAAACAAAGGCATTCACTTGTTCCACTTTTTCATTTACAATCATTATCTGGCAATCTGCAACAGTTTCTTTATTTTCAAACGCCATCGCTTTCGTCTTCATTACATTTATTTTCATATCTTTCCTTTTAAAGGTCTAATTCATTAGAGTATCTATTTAATATAGTTCTTCCGCCGAAGATTCAAAGAGAATCTGATCATCGGTGTACAACAGGATTTTTCCACAGTCATACTCTTTCAAGTCTGTCAAACAACTGTCCATGAATAAGTTGAACAGCCACGATGCTATACAGGCCCCGCCTAACTCAAGCACTCGAAACTATTTAGACTTGTATATATATAAGTTAGCAGCCATTGCCTTAAATGAAGAATCGATTAGCATTTGAGATAAGGGTAGGAGTATTCCTTATTAGATGATGTTTAGAATCAAAGTTTAACTATATACACATCAGAAGCATGGTGTAGTAATTGCAACAAATAGCTTCTGACTTCTACATTTATTATTTATAAAAATATGAACATAGATACTGACACGCCTGAAAAACATAAGTCTATCTAGAAAGTAGCAAAGAAGGGCACGGCATGTTTTTTTATACAACGTCGGGTGGCATACAAGCATACAGCCTACCTAATATAAAACGGTTATCCTAACGTATAAACGCTTGCAACATATAGAGCAGTCAGAACCCGTTATATACGTTTTCCCATACATTTCGCGGTCGTATACGACCACCCGGGTTTCGAAGGGTTAATTGTCACTGGCGCGATGCCTCCTCTGCTGATGACACCGCAACTACTTATGATCTTACTGGTGACCTCACTCACACGCAGGAATACAACAACTCCATTGAGTGTTGTTATTTGGTGGCGGTTTTCTGTGTAGATACTTCTGCCCATCTGGGGATGGGCTGCCTTAATGCACCCTAAATGTTTGTTCTGTTTGGGAATCAAACCCACAAACTTTGGTATCAAAGTAGCGATACTAACCACTGCGCCACTGGCGAGCTAGTCAACATTAGGGCCAGCACTCGTGCCTTGCCGACTCTGTAAAAATCTCTTCACGCACTTGATGAAGACCTCATACTGAAGTCGCTTAGGAAAACCTCGACAGTGAGCTCATTCCGCATCAAATCGGAAAACCCTTTAGAACCGCACAGTACGCGATCACTATGGTTCCAGTGGAAGAATCTTTTGGCAATTGAAAATGATAACCAAACCAAACAATGACATTTTCATTCTGGTAGGCCCTTTTCAATATGGCAACACAAACTCCTAAGGATAGATTAATTCATAATGTACCCGACATTTCTCCCATACGGAGAGCATAAGATGGAAATTCTCTCACAGTATTAAACCATTAATTACAATTTGAAAGTTACCCGAAAACTTTTGGACGACAAGCCAGAGTGGTATAAATCCTTATTGGTCTTAGGGTAAGAAACGTAAACATTAGTTTGAGACGTGATTTAGTGTACAGTAGGTAATTGAATTGGTATTTTGGTATATAACAGTTTTCGGCCCAATAGTCGAAATTCTGTGAACATAACTGAAAATTTTAGGAAAACATGTACAACATCAACTTTTTTCTGCTACTGTGATATTTGAATACATATCAATTCCACTAACACATAATTATTTCTATACTTACATACTTTATCCCACTTTTAGGCTAAGTTGCAAGATTTTAATAAAATGAACCATATCTATGTTCTTTTGACTTGTACTCAACACACAATCGGCTTTTAGAGATTAAATTCCTCAAAATTCAAGTCAGTGTTGAATTTATTATAGTATGCGACGGAATATTTATTGTAGGTATATTCTTGAAAATAAAGAACACATAAGTGGGAAACGTCCGTGGTCGCAGGAAAGACTAAGGTGGTATTTGTCTTACATTAGTTATTCAATTATTACATCTACCGACATGGATGGATTACTTAGTCTTTCCTGCGACCACGGACGCTGCAAAGCGTTCGAAACGTCAGGTTTCAACAAAATAAATAAAACACGCGATACTTCCGTTAAAAATAGTTTAATTTCAATGTGTAACAATCGCGAAAACCTAAGACAATACCAGTTAAAAAATTTCAAACATGTACGAGTACAATAGCCTCCAGTGGAACCGTTATGACTGATATCCACATCAGGCAGCGTGATGTGCGTTTTGAACTACACTCACTCAACGTTCGAAAATCCAGTGGTGCTGATGGTATCCCAGCGGTTGTTTGAAAAAATGTGCAGCAAAATTGTCTCCGGTGTTAACGCGCCTCTTTTGTCTCTCATACCCGACCGGTTGTGTTCCGGAGGCTTGGAGAGCGGCCAATGTGCAGCCAGTCCCCAAAAAGGGAGATCGTTCATACCTATCAAATTTCCGCCCACTGCCGTAACTTCAATGTTGTGCAAAGTCATGGAACGGATCCCAATAATTCCACTACCTAGAAGATTATAGTAATGATCGTCGGTATGATTTCAGACCGAAACAATCAAGAGGGAAACTTCCAGCTTATGTGACGTACCTCTGGAGGGAGCCCATAAATATAGCGAATCCATGGCAGTCTCGTATTATTCGATAATTGTACATACATACATACATATCATCACCTCTGTCTCCCTGCACTGCACCCTAATGTTTCATAGTCTCTACCTACCTCAATGGTAGGTAGAGATTATGAAACATTAGGGTGCACTGATTCAAACATACCTCTTTCGCTTCTTCCACATTCATCAACCTTTTCATGCACGTTCTTCGGTTTTGGGTGCTTTTGATTTGGCCCTTTGTCAGCGCATCGGCAATTTGATCTACTCGTATATATGTGCATTTAGGGCGGCTCCTGTCGATATCTCCACTCACTTCTCTTTCTTCCGAGAAATCTCAAGTTATGGAATGAACTCCCAATCGAGATTTTCCCAACGCGCTATCGTATCACATTCTGCAAGAAAGGCGTGAAGAGATTTTTAGAGGATCTGCAGTGCCAATCTTGCATCTTGATCTGCACACCTGGTGTTGCAAAATTCTATAGGCTAAGCTTGGCTAAGCTTATGCTTACCATCAGACAGGCCGTACGTGTACAAGTCATCATCATCATTTCAGCCCGTATTCGTCCACTGCTGAACATAGGTCTCCCCTCTAGAGTGCCATTCGTCTCGATCCTGTGCCACCTGCATCCATCGACTCCCTATAAACCTCTTGAGGTCGTCGCTTCATATAGTGGGGGGTCGTCCCACACTGCGTGCACCAGTATGAGGACGCCATTCGAGAACCTTTCTTCCCCAGCGGTTGCCGGTTCTACGAACTACGTGGCCGGCCCACTGCTGCCACTTCGGCTTACTTATCCTTTGAGCTATGTTGGTTTAGTTCTACTCTAGTAGTTCTCTAGAGAGGAGGCCTATGTTCAGCAGTAGACGAATATAGCCTGAGATGATGATGATGATGAAACCTGTCTATAGACAGACTGCGGTGAACGTTGTTTGACTTGTGTGTGCGATTAGACTGACGCGTGCATCGATGCCATTGAGCTCTTCAAATCGAATTGTAGAGTTAATTAATATTAAATTAAGTTTATTTTCAATGAAACACAGTATTAATATATGAAATATTTTTTCCATACAAATTGTGGGCTCAAATTTGATCCGCTTTGCAGGATGAATTTCAAGGGAATTCATCCTACAATGCGGGTCAAATTTCTGTTCTTGCAAGCTAGACATAAAAAAACCAATCGCCGGGTGACTCGGTACTAACGCACCTTACTATTTTTATTTCGAATCTTAAAATTTCATGAGTCTTTTCATGCATGCTCCTGGCATCATGTTATGAAACATGATCAATATTGCCGTTATTGGGGAGTTTTGGCATTCTTCGGCTTATTTACTGTTCCAAATCTGATTTATCATTCTTTCATCCCGCATTGTTTCTACGTGTCCGTAACCTGTTCTTATCTTAATACCGCTCTTTCGTTTCAGGCGCGTTTCGAATACGTATTATACCTTCAAGCTTTTTCTGATATATCTAGTTCTTATTTCCATACGTAAGGATACTGCGTTGTATTTATTAAGTTGTACTTTTGGCTAAAGTTTTTCTACCTAGAGATTTTTTACCGCTCGATCATACTATTTCCTGCACTCATTTGTCCCCCGATATCAGTATCCATCACATCCAAAATATACAATCTCACTCATTTGTTACAGCGCTACATAATCAACCGTGATCCTTGTGGTCCAATTGATTCCAATATTTCAAAGACAATGGGCATATTAAAATTACTTAATTTTCTTCGCTAACTGTAAGCTTTTCTCCGTGTAATCATTTTTATCGCTGTGACAAGTGTTTGCAGCCGAGATGGTATTTCTGTTAACAATATATTATCGTCAGCATAGAGTTATTACAATTATGTCACACATTCGTAATTTTTTATTGGTAGATCTCTTTTTTCTCAGTAAATAGTTGTCCAAATATAGAAACAACAGGGGGAGAACAGTTCGGTTTTTTTTTAAATTCATATCTGTAGCTACAAAATTATTACTATTACCAATATGAAAAATCTGCCATCAGAGTCAACCTGCCTGCGACTATAGTAGACATAAGCTATTCTGTTCACAAGCTGTCATAATACTTTTCATAAAAAGACGTTGTTACGGCGTTGAATCAATTTTCTCATACGTTGTTACGGAGTTGAATTAAATTGTTCGAATTTTGAATGTTATGAAAAATGCCAACCGAATGCTATGGTCTGATCTTTTTTATTCACTTTATATCATTTTCAAACATAGAGAAAACAAACTTTTAGATACGTTATATTGTACTTAGAACGTTTGAGCAGGTGCTACTTAAAATATCAAGATTTTAATATAAATTAACCATTTGCCCCCTTGTCTGCTTATGTGGGGTTGCGTTGTTTTAGTTGGACAATCTTACCTATGACTAAGGAATGTCGGCTTTGTTGACCGAAACAAGATACAAACTACAATCCTAAACAAACATACGTGCCGTAGAGTTGGTAATCTCGCTTACCTACAGCAACAAACAGCAAAATTCGACTTAGCCCACCAGAATAGAATTGGGTAAGGTATAATGATACTCACCTTGATGTAATGCTGCATTTATAATAATATTTTATTACAATATTTTTATTGGTTACAGTAGTTCAGTAACTAACAAATAAAAAAGTTTTGCTGTAATGTATTTAACATAGCGAAACTTTAATGCCTTGAAATGGTCGATTTTATAATAATCTACATGATAATGATATGTTCTCTTTTTTCTTCCTAGCGGTATCCCGCTTCCTAATCCTTTTGGACGGGGCCCGCTACCTAAGCCTAAGATTTGTCAAAGATACTGATTTTTACAAAGAGCGACTGCCGTCAGACCTCCACAACGAGGGAATATCAGATCATCATCATCATCAAGTTAGGTCACGTCTTCTGAAATATAATTTCTTAGACATGTGAGATTCCATACGATTTCTTTCACCGCCTAGCAAGTGATAATTACAAATATGTACATAAATTCGAAAACTCGAATTTAGTGGTACATGCCCACATCGGGATTCGAACCACGGACCCTCGGATATAAGGTCGGTTCTTTATTCACTGAGCTATCACTGCTCCTTACTACATATATTTCTAGTTACAGTTTATATGTTGAAACTCGATAAATTTAGGAATGACATAACATGTCATTCACTAATGTCATTAGGAATGACATAATGTAGACCTTTCTTGGATTTTGTTTTAATACAGCTTCGGAAGGCAAATGAGCATACGGCCCATTTGTCACAAAGGTGTTTCTAGCCTATGATTTTTTTTATTGCAAAGAGCATCGCTGAGTATCTCCACTGCGACCACCAGCAACTCAGCGTAACGTTGCTCACTCACAGAAACATAAGGATCGGTCTGAGGTTGCAATTTGACTGCAGTCTTTTATAATGGTGACCGAACTTCCTCAATAGGTCTGCTTTGGCGTACCCTACCTCTCTTACGTCAGAATCTTATTTGTTAATTAACGCTAAACGCGACAGTGAGTCACTTACAGTCCAAAATAAATTTCTCTTAGAAAATTGTGAAAGTTTAAAACATCAATTCTTATACCTATTCGCCCGTAGTGCACAGAGGTCATTATTGCGTTTGAATATTATTATTTCAGTGGCATCTATCTCTAAAATTGTACGTAATTCAATAGACAAGAGACGTAGAGAAAGGAAGGAAGCCTCATTGAATTATGGAATTTTTATGGTTTCCGATCGGTCGCCCACGTGTCCTAGTTTCCTACAACGATAATCGTATAAGTGTACGTGATATACGAAATTATTAGTGAACACTTTGTGAAATATGACTCTGGAACTTCAAAACTTGACTGGAATATTATAAATATTTTTGTTAGTTACACGTTTATCGATGCTATAAGCTTTTCTGGCATTATAATTTTTAATGTGGTTATTGAATCTCTTCAGGGAAATCGGAGGATGTTTAGACATCATTTTTATATATCATTTTTATATATAGATAAAATATTATTTAGAATAAAAAAAATGATTTTTAAAATACTATCTACCATATCACTCTGACTATTAGACACGGATTTAATAGACTCGATGGTTAGCTGTGGTTTGGGCAATTATGGAAGAAAGTAGGATACGTATATTTTTTTTATACAACGTCGGGAGCCATATAAGCACCTGATGTAAAGCAGTTACCGTAGCCTTTTAAGGCTTGTAATATATTAAGTATCACTCGCGCGATGCCTCCTCTACTGCTTACACAGCAACTCCTTAGGAGCTTACTGGTGACCTCTCTCACACGCAGGAATACATCAACCTTCTAGGGAGTTGTTATTTGGCTGCGGTTTTCTGTGAGGTGGAGGTACTTCTCCAGACGGGCTACTTTGATGCGCCCTACCTCTCTTAAAACATCCAGACCAAGACAAACAGACATGTTCATGCACACAAATGTTTGTCTTGTGTGGGAATCGAACCCACGAGCGTTGGTGTCAAAGTCGCGTCTTTCACGTCTGAGCCACCGAGCTCGTCAAACTCCTCCTCCTCATATATACTCATACATAGAAGAAACAAATAATTAAAAGAAATTTTAAAACACTACAGAGTATCTATTGTTTAAATAATACAATCAATCGGAATATATTGTCTCATCATACATGTCTACCATTAAAACTGGTTCACATGCACTAATCTTTTGTTAAATTTAAGCAAAGACAAAGGCAGTCGATTTCTGCCAATACAGAGATTCAGGCTGGGAATAATAAATTGAAATTGGTTATGTATTTATTGGAATTACAGTAGACGCCAAAATGTAGTGGAGCCCATGCATAAATATGTAATAATAAACTTACCAGTAAGCTCAGCTCGCCATAAGCATTTAGGAGTATAGGATAGTTTACAAACGTTCTCCTGAACGCCTAGTCTATTTTAGCATTATAAGGCGGCTGACAATGAAATATTTTTTATTTATTCTAAGTAAGCCATCCGCTCTATTTATAACATAGACTCAAATAGGGAAAATATGTAAGAAATAAATATCCACACTCATCTTTCAGTAAATCTCAAACATAGTTGAAGACTTTTGGCCATGACGCTAGTTGCGAAGAGGTTGCTTTAAGAAATCTCTCCGCCTATTGTCACCGCAGTTAGGGACATGAGGGTTGGGTCTCATTTGTTGCTGAAAGGATTAGCCGTCATACTGTACGGGCAAAAGCTCTTAGTCTTAGTATTTGTTGAGTAGTTATTATTCTCTATAAAAAAACAGCCATGCAATTCTGTAAGAGCAAACATGCTTACATCCTCGGAAACATCGGCTGTTACAGCCTTGAACACAAAATTGCAATCCTTTGGTGTCGCTTTGCATGGTTGTGCGACACTAGCGCCGCAAGGCTGCGTTTGGAATTGGAATTCTACAAGGCAAACAGCCTCGCGTACGCTTACAGCCTTGTAGAATACCAAATAATTTAGCCGTGATCGCAGTAGACGATGTCAAAGCTGTGACATCTGTGATCACAGCGACGCACACAGCCATTACGAGTCGCTTAGAGAATTGCATGGCAGGTCAATAACAGTCATTTGGTAGGCTTGCACTGGAAAGTGGATTCAACTATTATTATTATTTTTACCTTACTCTTATCTTATCAGAGAAGTTTTCTTCCGAGAACTCTCATGGTGTCGAATGAGGTCCCAGCCGAGGTTTTTCCAAGGGATGCAAGGGACGGCATGGAGTCCTTCAAGAAATGCGTGGGGAGGTTTTTAGAGGGTCGGCAACGCATGAGTGACACCCCTGGTGTTGCAGATGTCTATAGGCTACGGTGACTGTTTACTATCAGGCAGGTCGTATGCTTGGTTGCCACCTTAGTGGTATAAAAAATATCTGTAGTACGGAGAGCCAATGGACAAAGAACCTCCTTATCACCCGACTGATCCCCCGTTTCGAATCCTGGTGTGGAAATGCATCAAAATTACCTAAATTCGTATTTTTGGGTTTATGTACATATTTGTATCACATGCAGTACCCAGAAATTATATTTTGAAATACATGTGATCTAATCTAGGGAAAATCTGGTTATAGAGTTCTGAGGGCGCGGCGGCTGTAACTCTACGTAAAAATCATTGTCTTCGCCAAATCCTTAGGCTTTGATTGCCAGGTAAACATACTCGTAATAGATTAGGAAACGAGATAACGCTAGAAGAGACAGTTATTAATATTATCCCTTATCTCAATTTAATATATTACATATTTTATTATAAATAAATTACTATTTCCGATAAACAATTACACATAGATATATATACCACATATAAAAGGTATTCACTGTCCTATCATTGCCATGTACTGAGCATAATTACAATATCTGGCAATAATTGTTTGTACTTATCGGAGTCGTTTAAAATTACCTACGTATTGAAAGATCTTTACGTAGGTAATTTGAAACGGCTAATTTGAAAGTATGCTTACTTTTGATACTAAATTCAATACTTATCCAGTTTCAATGTCGAAATGTTGGGCATACTTCCCGTACTCCCTATATCATATTGCTTACATCAAGACATGTGACCGACTCTTATTAATGGTGTTTAGTTCACCGATAGGCCAGAGCAGTGATAGCCCAGTGGATAAATAACCGACCTATTGAGCAAATGGTCCCCGGTTCGAATCCAGTCGGGGGTTGTACTACTAAATTCATGTTTTCGGTTTTATATACATATTTATCACTTGCTCGGCGGTGAAGGAAAACATCGTGAGGAAGCCCACACATCCAATAAAATATATTTCGAAACACGTGTGACCTAATATAAGAAAGATTTGGTTTTGCCTCGAGGTTGTGGAGGTCTGACGGCAGTCGGTCCATGTAAAAATCAGGGTAGCTGACCCTGGGATAACGCAACGAAGAAAAAGAGTTCACCAATAGGCCACTAATAGCCTTCGAGCTAGTGTCGTGGTTTAAGACCTGAATTCTGAAAAATCGGTATTGTAATCGAGAATAGCGTACTGAAATAGAGCCTCATGAGATATGATGTTAATAGAACTGCAAGTAAGTGAAATATTCTGCCAATAATCGATATTTCTCTGAACCGAACTGAAGTCGTGAATAATTAAATTTCAATTCAGCAATTGTCGCGCCATTATCCTCTGTGGTTATAGGTGCATAATAAACCGCGGGGTGGCAGCGGTCGGAGCGCTTGCCGAGTATTTATCTAGCAATAAGTGTCACAGTCGGAAGTGATAGTGGCCGTTAGCACAATAGTTAATCTCCTTAATTAATTTTCATAGGTAGCTCATATATAATTTTAGATGAGTTATTGTTACTTAAAAAACAAGATAAGATATATATTCTTAATTCTTTTTTTATAACACTAAGGTGACAAACAAGCATACGGTCTAATTGATGGTAAACAGTCACCGTAGTCTACGGACATTTGCAACACCAGGGGTACCACTGATGCCTTTATAGGGTCGGCCTCCATAACAACCAATTCACGCCTTTCTTGAAGAACCCAATGCTGTAGTCCCTTGGCAAAACTTCGGCTGAGAGTTCAATCCACACAATTTTTTGATAATGTGATAAGTGTCCAAATATGTAAATAGGCAAGAAATTTGAATCAATATATGAAAGAATATAGTTTGGACTTATTCTACACGATACCAGACATTCCAAGAACAGCATATTATGTTTTCATAGTATTGTTAACGTATTATTGATCAAGTTGTATTTTAAAACTTTAAGGTTCATTTTAATTTGCACATTTTAGAAGTATAAAGTCGGTTATAGCTTGGGATACCAATATGACGATTATAATTTCATTATTAGCATATTATGCATAACCTTAACTAATTTCAGGGATTACAAGACTCAACTCTGTTTAAGTTAAACTTTAGTTAAAATTACTTGAATACGACTTAATGTCATAACTGGTTAAACTTTCTTGGTTGATTATTAAAATAATTTCTTTACTGTTTTGTTACATACTAGCTGTTGTCAGCGACTCCGCCTATGTGAAATTCACACTATCAAGTAGTGCATAAGAATTCTAAATAAAACAAGCCTATCAGTCGGTTATTATCAATACTCGTTAAAAACTGTCTTTTTTATACAATCTGGGGTGGGGGCTTTATACACCTTTTAATGTGTGTGGAGCGGCAGAGCAGAGGGCATAGAAGACTCTAGACAAGGTGATTAGTGGCTAGGCTGTGTGCAAGGCGTAGGTTCGAGTAGTTTTGCAGGCCAAAAACCAAGAAAGTCAATAATTTGTCTACTTCAAAGAGAATAGATAAAAGAAAGAAAGGAGCGCAGCAACGGATTTATCCAAAGCCTATAAGGAAGGTTTGGTTTGGTTCAGCAGCACTTAAGTTGTTTGACAAATACAAGATTCTCAATCCTTCCAATCAGGTTTCCGTCCGTGTCATGGCACGACTATCGCTCTCCTAAAAACTATCGAGAATATCCGTTCTAATATGGATAGTTAAGTAAATTAAGTTATGGTTTTGACATTGCTCGACTTCAGTAACGCACTTAATATCATGGATTATGACATACACTTGATGCGTTTACGTTCTATCAATATATCTTCCTCGGCACTTGAGTGGCTTCATTCTTACCTATATAGTCGTCTGCAGCGAGTGCGTATTGAGGATACGTACTCTTCTTAGTACGCAACTACTGCTGGCGTGCCTAAGGGTAGCGTCTTGTCTCCTCTTTTATTTGCATTATTTATCAATTAATATATATATAATAATTATATATCAGAACTTCGCTCCTCCTGCCATCTCTATACAGATGATTTGCAAATTTACACACAGGCACCCTTGCTTGATGCTATTTCCGCTATTAAGTAAGTAAGTTTCACGGCCTCTTTGTCAACCCATTAAAATCGCAAGCTACGAGTATTATTGTAGTTAGTTGTCGTCGCATATCGAAAATTGACTGGGATAACATCCCTTGTGTTATATTTGACGATATGCCAATGTCAGCAAAGAGAAAGTGAAAAATCTGGGAATATTTTTTGATAATTCTTTATCTTAGTCAGCACAGATTGCGGAAGTAAGTAAGAAACAATTTCTTTTTTGGCTACGTCTGGGTTGCCTAGAAGGTTGCAAATTTTTCCGCCAGTAGACACTAAAATTACGCTAGCATAATCCTTGCTCCTTCCTGTCCTCGACTACGCTGATTCCTGCTATCTAGATATCACCGAAGAACAATTACGAGTACATACATGAGCGCTTTCAAAGCTTTTGCATACAATTTACAAATATGATCAAGTTTCTGAGTTTCATTTTCAGCTCAAGTGGCTCCCTATAAGCTTCGTTGTAACTGGCACAGCCTTTCCCTTTTTTACCCTATCCTCTTTGACCTTGCTACCCCAACCTATTTAAAGAAACATTCTGTCTTCCATAGCGATCCACAGGGTCGTACCTTACGTAGAACACTTTTACTCCGTCTTAAATACCATACCACTCCACTGATTTCTATACTAACACATTCTCGGTCGAGTCAGTGCACCTATGGAATGCCATTTGATATAAGGAATGCTTAATCACGTTGTTCCTTTGAACATTTTCTAAAACTTCACTATCTTTCGCTTAATATTACGAATTGGTTGGCCATCCTCTCGGTCTCTTTAGTTCCAATCCAATTTTATGATCTTTATTTTGTTGGATGTGTCTCCGCCTCGAATAACTAATACCGCGAATAATTAATACATGAAAAAATTATGGGAGATAAATATGAAAGAAAATTCATTTTCTTATACATTTTATACAAAACGCTTTTTTATAATAACTCAAGTTCGTCGTGGTGAGTGCTGAAACACTTTCAGGGACCATTGTTCGATTTGCCAAGGCAATTCATTTGAACGAACGTTGCATCTGATATGACACGTACTATACATGGCACGCTCATCCCAGACATTTCAAGGGCGGGAGCAAGGCAATATGGTTCCTGATCATCCGGATGTGCGTTCTGCTGGCGCCTTTGATCGTATTTACACAGTTTATTTAAAGAGTGACGAATGCTTCTACGTGCGGTTGTTGCTGGTGAATGTTCGTCGGCCGACACCATTTGAATCACTTCGAACTGTCAGTGGTGAAGTATGCCGAATATTTCATGGTTCATGTCAATATCTCAATTTGTTAGAAAACGATACTCATTGGAACATGATAATCGCTGAAGCAGTTGCTATATTTCCAACTGTTTCCCACGGAAACCACACGAATTGTGGAACAAAAACGTAGATGTATGTCAAAATACATTTTACATCGAATTTAAGTCAGTTCAGGGAATCTCGATTTCGAGCTGAATGAAGAGATACATAACCAGGCTTTGCTTTTAATCGAAAACATGTGGTACATCATGTGCGGTAGTTTGTTAGTGAAGTTTAGAATACTACTGCCAAATCGTGGAATGAACGACACTTTTAGTCATGTAATGGAATGTGAATGTGAATATGTTCGAAATACATTGAACCAATCAGTTGCAGTGAACGTAACACTGATGAACCCCCAACAGAAGGAAGTATGCGATACGTTAATGAAGACAATTGATGATGGAAATGACTTATTTTCATCGATGCACTCGGTGGAACTAGGCAGTGATTCATCATATCATGGAATTTGCCCACTTTATGCAAGATATCCTAAATTCTTCTGGGATAGCGGTCATGTTACTAAAAGGACGCAGAAATACTCATAGAATGTTGAAATTATTGTTAATCCTTCAAACGACTGAAAACCGACATACAACATTGCAAAATACTCAGCAAGGACCAAAGTTTTGGTAACAAGTAAAATCATCATTAGCACAATGACGCATAAACGCGTATTGAAAGCGTATTTAATGATCTGGCCAATGACTCGTGATATTTTGGAGGCGCAATGATTCTACTGCCTATTATCGATTCTGTGGCGTTATGAGATGAAACCTCAGCTGACGGCAAACATGCGAGTTGCATTGCTAAACGATCCTATACTGCCGCGCGTTTTTTTCAAGTAATTACATTCCGGTCGACGAATCTAACGGATTGATTTCGTATCCACCGAATTTTACAACTTCTTCTTAATCAAGGACGAGCTCATCAACAAAGTGTTTCCGAGCATCTTTGATGACCACGAAAATCACAATTGATTGAGTGAACGAAACACAAGAACAAAAATGTACTTTTTGTTTGTCTACTGCATTCCTTCAAATCTACCGACTATGTAATAAACCAAAACGAAGCAACCACCTTTATCAACATTATGTTGTATACTGAATGTTTAAACTCATTAAATCAGCCTGACTTGCCCCTGCACAATTTATAACTGAAGGTTAGCTCGGCAGTCAATTCAACGAAGGGAATCGACTTGAATGCAACCCATCCAGCAAATAGCTTAATATAAATTACATTGTTTAGTTTGAATATAATTAAAATACTTCTCATTCACATTTTTGAACATTTATTGTACTTAATTAATTTTGACTACTCATTTTGTTTTAATAAAAAACGGAATTTATTTCGCCTAATAAGTTTCTATACTATAACTTGACGCAAAACCCATTGAACTTCCTCCTCTATAACCCAGAAGGAAAACCAGAACTTTCTTAGTTCACATGTCTTTCGAAATATATTTTTTGGGATTGCGAGTTGCCACACGACGTTTAACTTCACCGCCGAGCAACTGATCATTACATATATGTATATAATCCGAAAACATGAATTTACTGGTATCTGCCTGGACTCGAATAGGGAACCAATTGCTCTATAGGCCCGTTAAGAAGTCACGGGGCTTTCACTGCTCCATTCAGGGTATCTGGGTAACAATTGAAAAACTATTCCAGGCAGACGGAGACACGGGAACAGGTAGTCAATAATAAAATAAATCTGTTAGATTATATGTTATACAATAATAAAAGAATTTAGATTAGAGAATATCCTTGATCCGAAAGAGATCGTAAACTGGCATCTTTTATATTACCCGAAACGGTTTATTCGGAGTATTTCTGGGGCCACGCAAAATTCCCGCTCGCTCGGTTTGTTGATATTTACAGATTCGGTTACAAGTTGACATTTTGTCGGGTAAATATGTATGTACTGTTTTGTACTCGTCGTATATTTTGAAGCGCATTAAATGTGCATTAAATTTCAATGTACTGTATTAACCTTTTCTTATTATTCTGTATGTACTTAGTGAGTAGTGCGGTGGTAGAGTGGTATGCATTTAGCATAATTTAACAGTTTTAAGAGAGGCAGGGCGCATCAAAACAGCTCGTCTGGGGAAGTACCTCCAACTCACAGAAAACCGCTGCCAAATAACAACTACCTAGAGGGTTGTTGTGTTCCTGCGTGTGAGCGAGGTCACCAGTAAGCTCCTGAGGAGTTGCTGTGTAAGCAGCAGAGGCGGCATCGCGGAAGTGATACTTAATATAATTACAAGCGTTAATAGGCTACGGTACCTGCTTTACATCACGTAGACCGTATGCTTGTCTGCCTCCCGACGTTGTATAAAAAAAAAAAATAACACAAATGGTTGTCGTATTTCGCACTAGACTTGTTCTGGGTATTATATATATTTACATATATTTTACATATTTTATGTGTTATAAAACTAAAAGGTTTAATTATTTATGAGTAGTACCAAAACTTTGTTTAATTTGATACTATTTGCGTAATTTGTACGAAAATATTTATCTTTTACTCGTACATGATTAAGTATGCAATGTTATGTGAATATTTATACAAATTAAATATCAGGATGCTGGTAAGTCAGACATCATATGTACGTAATTCACGTTGCCATGCATACGAGGCCCTGATGAAAGAGGTAAGACACACGACGACGACGTGCGACTAGTACAGAGTGGAGACAAATCAACATACTGAAGACCTCTACAAATAAAAAAATAAATAAATAAGAAAATGTAGGAAGTTTGCCAAGGACTAGTTGCATTAGCATTGGGGATAACAAGCGTGAGCGATTCTCCGAATGTTGGATGCATCGATACTTATCACTTCGTTTCAATTGGGCTGTAGGATTGACAATTTACGTGGATTAAATGTGGATGAAAAATGTATGTCAATGTCTGGATTGGCTAATACGTTTTAAGCAAGTTGTATGCGTAGTTTGAAAATTAAAACTATATTATATAACTATAATAGCATGGTTAATTAAAAATAATGTACATTTTCATAGATTTAAAAAGCAACTACATACAAGCACGTGACTCGCATGTGTCTATAGACGCCGGATATAGAAGAAGGGTCACTCAGCTATTTCCACCGCTTCCTAACGTAGCAACTACTCAGGAGCTTAGTGCTAATTTGCTCATTCGTAGAAATACAGTAATCCATCAGGGATTTGATATTCGACTGCGGTTTTCTGGAGGTACTGCCCAGTTGGGCTACTAATGAAATTGTATAATATCCACCACTCGAGAAGCCACATCGCGAAGATTCGTCCTCAAACATTGGTTCAATGGCTATGTATGGGCTGTCGTAAACGGCTTTTTTCTCCAAACCCTAATGTTGTGGAACGAACTACCGTCCGAGATTTTCTCAGGAAACATAGGTTCTTCGAAAATTACATCTGATTTTTACATTGGTAATGCGCAAGTGAACACAGTAGCACAACAAGCCGGTCGTGAGCTTGTTTACCACATTGATATTATAAAAAAAGCTTATAAATAAGATTTTATGTAATAGATTTTTAGATTAATGTACACAGAGTAAGATCTCGTCTCAAATACAGACAGGAAATTCTCGGTGCAAATTAGAGTCAACACGATTTGACGGTCGATACGATTTGAAGTGTATCCATTTGCACATCGAAATTAAATTGTTAACACTTACCTATTTGTATTCAATAAATACTGTATGTATTCTGTATAATTAAAAAAATAGGGTGTCCCTTTATAGTTTCTAATTACTTATCATACAAACAGTGAGCTATTCATAAATTCCAGCTACTTACGAGTACTTATGTATTATACGGCAGCTTTTCATGACAGTTATTCTGCATCGCGATGTTAGAATTATATTCTGCCGCCCTTAACAAATAAACAAATTTTATTTACTTTCAAGTTGAATCTGAAAACCATTTACAACTTTTACAAAAAAAAAGTAAAATTTTGCAATTTAGGGGCTGATATTGGATTATTTTCTTTCAAAAAATGACGAAAAACAATATAT
Organism: Pyralis farinalis; assembly: GCA_947507595.1. Taxonomy (NCBI): domain Eukaryota; kingdom Metazoa; phylum Arthropoda; class Insecta; order Lepidoptera; family Pyralidae; genus Pyralis; species Pyralis farinalis. The sequence continues at coordinate 23,310,781 of OX382270.1, forward strand.
TACTTACACATATTGTGGAAACTAATGCCTAAACAAAAGGTAACCTATATTTTTCTCGTGGCAATATATTTAATTATTCCCTTACTGTGATTCTGCACCTTGAACGGTCACCAGGAAGCTGATGAAAAGTAGCTTCATCACTGAACGTTCATACGAGCGGGGTGGCAACATGCGACCAAACACTCCATGTGTTACTAGCATCTAATAGGCAATAGTAATCATTCCACATGGATCAGTCAACATGCTCATTTGTCACTAGATGAGATACTATAAAATAGTATATACACTTTAGTTCAAAATTGTTTAAGTGACCACAATCGGTATACCTAGTATTGCCATAAATACTGAAACAAAGAAAAAAAATTCTATTGCAAATAATATTTATTACTTTTACAGTGTGTTAGTTTAATACATAAATAAAAACAATTTAAAATATAAAAAGCTTATTCAATGTGGTTTTCATTGGCTGCCATACAGTCCTTTAAACGTTGAAGCCAGTTATCAATAGAAGCACGCACTCTTTCCATGGGAAAATTCTTCACTGCCAATCGTACGGATTGTTTTAGGGACTCCAAATTATCATGGCGTTTAGAGCAAGCCGTACTCTCTAAAACTGACCATAAATCATAATCCAGCGGATTAAGATCGGGACTAGACGACGGCCAGTCTTCACCTCTGATGAAATCCGAAACGTTCGTTTCCAACCAAGATTGCGTAGACCGAGCTTTATGACCCGGCGTCGAGTCTTGCTAGAAGGACCATTCTTGGTTATTGAACATGGTGTTGTTAAGGCGCTTTACTACCTTCTCAAAAATGGTATCTTGATACACTTGTGCCGATGTTTTGATACCTTTTTCACAAAAGTATGGCTCAGTCACTCCTTCATAGCTAATACCAACCAAACCATCACTGAAGTCGGATAGTGCCTACGTTGCACTCTGTCGACTAATTGGGAAGCTTCCTTAGAGCTTTGAGCATAATTATGGTCATTTTGTTTGTTAAAATGTTGCTCAATTGTAAAAAAATTCTCATCCGTAAACAAAATTTTTCTGTGACCTCCTTTTGTGTACCGCTTCAGTAGTTGTTTCGATTTTACCACCCTATTATCAGTTAAGAAATGATCAGTACATCCCTTATAGGCTGCAAGTCCTAAGTCATCTTTTAAAATACGCGCCATGGTTCTAGGTGCTATCTTCATCACCCGAGATAAAATCTTTTGCTTTCGGATAGGATTTCTTAGAATTCTTTCTCATACTGCTTTGACCACCTTTTTCGTACGAACACTACGTGGACGGCCTGATCTTTTTCTGTCACAAACAGAGGAGGTCTCATTGTACCTATTAATAGCCCGGTACACAAACATTTTACTAATACCAAGCGTATGGAGAGTTTTAAAAATTGCATTTGGCTCCATACCTACTTTGTGTAACGTAATCACAGCGATTCGGTTCTTTTTATCACCTCACTCCATTTTAATATCGCAAAATATTGTACAATGTATTGGTGCCAAAATGAGAAAACTCAATGAACTATTATACAAAAATGACAGATTCCAAATTCAAATGTAATATTTTGTTTATTTTTAATTGCAACAGTATTTATGGCCAGACTAAGTAGTATTGTACTCGTATGTATGTATTTAGCGCCTTAAAATGCTGCTGTATCAAGAACAATGGGGTAAGGAATACTCTTGTAATTAAAACTATTTAAATACTTGAATATGCATTTATTTTTTCTGTTTCTTCGGCTGCTTTTTCATATAGAGCTTCTTTCTCAATTAGCTCGTCTAGCCCTTTGTTTTAACGTTCGTATTTTCTATTTTCATTCACCTCTCTCTCTGCCAAATGGTTTGTAATTTTATATTTTTTCTTCAAGTTGTTGGTGTTTATATCTAGGCTTAATTTCTAGTGTTTTCGTTAGCATTTTTGTTTGTTTTCTTTATACAATGTCGGGGGGTATACAAGCATATGGCTCACCTGATGCAAAGCGGTAACCGTAGCCTACGAACGCTTGTAAAAAAATGAGTATCACTCACGCAATGCCACCACTGCTGCTAACACGGCAACTCCTTAGGAGCTTACTGATGACCTCACTCACATGCAGGAATACAACAACCCTCTAGAGATTTGTTATTTGGCTGGCGGTTTTTTGTGAGGTAGAGGTTGGGCTCCTTTGATGGGCTGATATGATGCACCTCTCAAATGTTTTCAGAGAGGTAGGGCGCGTTAAAGCAGCCGTCTGGAGAAGTACCTCCATCTCACAGAAAACCGCAACCAAAATACAACCTCCTAGAGGGTTGTTGTGTTCCTGCGTATGAGTGCGGCCAATAAGGTCCTAAGGAGTTGCTGTGTAAGCAGCAGAGGAGGCATCGCGCGAGTGATACTTAATATATTACAAAGTGTATTAGGCTACGGTAACTGCTTTACATCAGGTGGGCTGTATGCTTGTGTGTTTCCCGACGTTGTATAAAAAAGAAAATGAAATCATTTTTTAGGGTTCCGTATCCAAAGGGTAAAACGGACCCTATTACTGAGACACCGCTGTCCGTCCGTCCGTCCGTCTGTCACCAGGCTGTATCTCATGAACCGTGACAGTTGACATTTTCACAGATGATGTAGTTCTGTTCCCGCTATAACAACAAATATTAAAAAAAAATTATTTAAGTGGGACTCCCATACAACAAGATTTTTTTGCCGTTTTTATAGATAATTGTACGGAAACTTCCGTGCGCGTGTCCGACTCGCACTTGGGCGGTTTTTTATTATTTGCTGAGACGTTCATAAATATGTACATATAAGTTTTATTAGTAATCCACACCTCGCCGTTCCTTTGCTGTACTCTAGTGGACTCCCTTGAATACCCGAATTGATATTCTTCTTAGCCTTATCACGTTTCCTAATCCATAAAAGAGCGGAATCCGCTACCTAAGCCGATTTGCCGAAACCAAACTTTTCTTAAGTTAGTTCACACGTCTTTCGAAATATAATTGACGAGCTCGTTGGCTCAGTTGTGAATGACGCGACTTTGACACCAACGCTCGTGGGTTCGATTCCCACACAAGGCAAACATTTGTGTGCATGAACATGTCTGTTTGTCTTCGTCTGGGTATTTTCTATGTATAATAAGTATGTATTTACGAAAAGAAAATGTATTTACGTATGTTTATCAGTTGTCTAGTACCCATAACACAAGCTTCGCTTACTTTGGGCTAGATGGTGCTGTGTAATTTGTCCGACAATATTTATTTATTTATTTATATTTAATTTCTTGGGAGTGCGGGTTTCCTTACGATGTTTTCCTTCACCGCCGGGCATATGATAATTGCATTCTTTTTTGATCTCTCTATTTGCAATTAAGAACAGAACATTTGCAATTTTAGTAGTAATATCTTATTATATAAATTGGTTTTATTTTGATAAAACGATGATGTCAGGAGCCCCAAGAACCGGCGAGTATTCATGAAAAGAGCTATGAATGTTGAAGATGTGAGTTGTGTGTGATGTTGAAGTGTGTGTGTGTGTAAGTACCGCGTGTTATAGCGCTTATCTTGTGACCTGGCGTGAAGATATATTTTACATATACATAATTATGTCAGATTTGATTTAATATTTGGGGATTGGGGATTAAGATTCTTATTTTAGATGATATGTTAAGTCGTCTCATATAATTTTCTCGATGTTATAGTGTCTAGTGATAAGCTAATATGAGATATTCGGGTAGTTTCTTTTGGTAGATCAAGAACATATATAATATAAATGATATAGTTTATCCAATTACTAATCTTAAAATTTAATAAAATATAAATTATTATATAATAGTTAAATTTGATACTTTTATTGCTATAGTAGAAAAAAACATGACTGATAAATATAGAAAATTTTTATATGAAGACACGGAGGTCGTACCTATAGTACCGTATACCGTACCGTACCTATACTGTAGTTTATTCCAGTAATGATCTAAGTTTTAATCTGTTTCCAAACTATCGTGATATTTGTATAGAGACGTTCATGACTAAGAACAGTCAATTTACACATATGAAAGAGGGCTTTACAATGTAAATTATAGTAGAAAGTTTTTCTTTCTAAACATAAACATTGTTAGTAAAACATTCGGTGTCAAAAATACATACGATCCGCTTGATGTATAGCGGTTACCTTAGCCTAACTGTCGTCATATAAGGTTATTTGTTGTTTCTCCACTACGAACGTTGTAATTTATGAGAAACTAAACAATCCTCGAAATTTTCTTACAAGGTGAACGCTCTTACCCAGTCAAGCTGCTTATACCCTACTTCTCCCAAAATTTTAATTATCTGCAGTTAACAATGACATTTAAAGAACAGTAATTATTATTGAAGGAACATTACATTAACCAGCATTCTATTGTAAAAAATTGTATCGGGCTTGATTTTGTAAAAGTAATTATACATTTTAAATATTCGTGTATCTGGACTCTATCATAGATACAGAAGTAAAAGTGAGATACCAAATACCGTTGTCTAAGCATGCTTGCAATACCACCAGGGTCTTCCACCACCAGGATCTTGTAAAACTGTCTGTCCACTGTGCATGCTGAACCAATTAATATATAAACGGATTGAAGTTATATCCCGGGTGAACATTTAGACTAATTTGTTTTAGATTTTTGGGAAACAAACCTTAAAAATTAAACTACAAGCGGGCGAAGCCACGGGCAGAAGAGAGTTATAAATATTTATATTATGTTAAAAAGTATTCAGCAAAACTGTGTTTCACAAAACTACATTTGTGTAATCAGCAAATGTGGAGAGCTCTACGCGTGCTTAATATGCACATGGCTTGAAATAATCTCACTTTAATTACATTTATATATACTTACAGTTGCAGTACAGTCATGTCATTAAATAATATACACAAGAGTTGAGACCGGAAAATATGCAATTGCTGGTCCAGTAGTATTTGAGGTCTGAGCCACATGCGAGGATTATCTATGCTTCAAAATGGCCGATTTTGGTTTTGATTATAAACTTGTTTTTTCATTAAATTTTGTTAAAATTATTAACAAATTTTCAAGAGAATAAAACCTGTCTCACTTTAACGTGATATATTAAGCCTAAAGACAAATATTACAGTTTTCCTCGCAAATACGATTAACAACACGGACGGAACATAAATTACAAACTCGAGTGATTAAGGCTTCGTTCTTATACTCTTCTAAATCTTCTTCTCTTCGTTCTTATTTTTTATTTGAAAGCAATGTACAATGTAGTATTTAATATTTTATCTTCTTCCATAAACATACACTATTTGCTAATTTGGATTGGCTGATAACACAAAAATAAAAGATAATTTTTAACTTTTAATCCTTAAAAAATTGTTTCAAACGTGTAATAAACAAAGAAAATAAGTATTTCTAGAGTTGATTAGTCCTAGTCATACTAGTCAAACCAAGCTTTAGAGTATAAGACCAACAGAACTGAAAAGGAATGAACAGCGAAAATGAGACAACATTGACATATCAAGTGTATAATCTTTCACACACAATTCAATCATTCATTTAAATCATTTGTAAACAATAGAGTATACAAATAATTTTGATGAATGTATGAGAGAAGTGACAGTCGACTGTATAAAAAAAACCAGTTTATTAACTGACTCGTCCCTGGTTTGAATCGAGGGGCATGTATCAATGAGTCCCTGTTGTCGAATACACATTTGTAAATATCACTTGCTCTGCGGTAAAGTAAAACCTAACCTAAAAATTGTCTAGTTTTCCCCCTGGATTGTAAAGGTCAGATGGCTGTCGCTCCATGTCAAAATCAATGTCTTCGTAAAATCCTAATGCTTAGGTAGCGGACCTCCCGGCAGCATCAAGTAAAAACAATTTGTTTTGTTGTATCTGAATATAAGAACACGCCCTCCCACTCAATATGATATATAAAAAATTACAACAGGGGGGATACTACTTTGGATGTAACATACTTCATATTGATATCGTTTATATAAAATGTAGCGATATTCTTGGATTATATGGATGGATTATACAGATGGATTGACTCGTCTAATAATAATTGGCTCACTTTAGATGCTATGTTGGAATATCCGTAAATATGAACATACATACATAACTTTCCTTTTGGCCTTATAAAAAAACTTATACATATATGTAGGGTAGTGTATCAGTTTTATTTTACTATACAAGTCGATATGAACAAAGTTAACATTTCTCCACTGTTAGGCGTACTGTACTACAAGAAAAGTAAATCAATTTATTGCTACTATTATTAGACACAGTAGTTTTGACGTGAGTTGCATAATTCAGCGATGTGGCATTTCAGACTGACACAGTTTTCAGCATGAATTGACATTCTGACGTTTGTTGTTGCTAGAGAACATATTGAACTTTTCTTCTCATAAATTTTGATCTGCTTGGTTTGTGCTTAAATAATAGATGAATAATATGGCCGTGGTTATTGTATTGATAGGGTAGTATTTCTTGGCATTATTTCAAAGGGAACAAAGAAATCTAAGAGTAAAGAGAAAATGCATCGTAATTGAAAAATAATTATTAATGAAAAATTGCAACGCTGCACAAGTATACAATGTGTAAAGCTAGGGTTACATTTTATGTTGTCGAGTGAATAAAATAGGAAGATTTGTGAGGTGATAGTGATTTCTTCTGTTTTATAGATTTTACTTTAACTTTAACTAGAGTTACCGACGTGGCTCTAAGGATCAGCAAGCTGAAGTGGCAGTAGGCAGGCCACATAGCTCGGAGAACCGATGGCCGTTGGGGCAGAAAAGTTCTCGAATGGCGACCATGAACCGGAAAACGCAACGTAGGGTGGCCCCCCACACGATGGACCGATGATCTTGTGAAGATCGCAGGGAGCCGACGGATGCAAGCGGCACAGGAACGATCGCTGTGAAAGTCAAAGGGGGAGGCCTATGTTCAGCAGTGGACGTCCATCGGCTGATATATGATACTATGATGACAGATTTTAATGGAAATTTGTGTTGATCAGATTGATGGTTCAGGTTCGGCACAAATTTTTAAATCGAGAATGATTTTTCGGAAATTTTCTTTAACTCACTCACATAAATAACATATTAAGTAGCTTTTATGTAAGAAAAATGAGGACCTTTTAGTCATTCTTAAATCAATATGTTAATACGTGAAGCAAAAACTTTGTACCCCTTTTTACGAAAATTACGCGGACGGAGGAGTATGAAAGCTGGCACTGTTAAAGTTTATATGGGAAGAAGTGCAGAAAGTTATTTTTTTTACAATAATGTTAAGAAAATACATTAAATTAATAAAAAAAAACAATACACACAATACCTGCGTTTGAATCACAAACAAATTATGTATCCAAATATACCTATACCTACCCTTTTATTTATGGTTTAAGTCTGTGGTCAAACAGAAAAGCAATTGAAATGATTTAATACCAGAGTTCCTTAATTTGTAGACACATTCATATAGTAGATACATGGTTTAGTTTATATTATCACTGTAAAATACAGAGTTCTTTATTCATGTTACTATATGGCTTTGTATCTTTGCAAATAAACTAATTGCATTAGTATTTACAAAGTAAATTATCAATAATTTATTATATCTTTAATTGTAGATATCACATTGCACACAAAAAGTTATTCGATAATTTTGGAGGATTTAATTCGCCTTACAAAATACAACTAAATTCGAAATTGATATTTGATCACAGAACCACGACTGTTTTTTTTGTTCTTCATTTTTTTTCTTTTTGATATGCTAAATGGATCATGTTAAAAGGAGACTATAACAATAGTCTTCTTCTTCTTAACCCGTTTCCTAATTCATTAGGATTGGCGGGATCCGCTACCTAAGCTTAAGGATTTGGCGAGGATATTGATTGTTACACGAAGCGACTGTCGTCAGACCTCCACAGCGCAAATGCAAAGCCAGATCATTCCTAGGCAAGATCTCAAATCTTTCGAAATATAATTTCTTGAACGTACGGGTTTCCTCACGATGTTTCCCTTCACCGCCAAGCAAGTGAGAATTACAAATGTGTACACAAATCCTAAAACAGGAATTTAGTAGTACATGCTAGGATTCGAACCGGGGACCTGTTGGTCACTATGCCGGTTCTTTATCCACTTTATCTTTATCCACAAATTTCTTCTTTTTGATATATTAAAAATGTCATGTTGAAAGGAGACAATAATATACATATTGCAGATAAACACGCAGACTTAAGACTGAAAATAACGTAACGGGTTATATCAAAATCACATACATACGAACAAAGCCGCAGGCAGTAAATATAGTCGCTATTACTCAAATTAGGTTTACATTCTATCAGGTGAGCTAAGTAAAGTTTACTAACTAAGGGATTAATATTAATAGTTTCTTGTCTAAATTTACAAGTAGAGCCTCATAAGTAAATAAGATGCGTTGTAAACTGGTAACCTCTTAAGGCGACACCTCGATCGTGAAGCTTTAAAATGGCTCCGCCCAATCACCCCGCGCCCCTCAATTGACACTCGACGCTCGATTTGTAAAATTTGAAATTAGCGCCTAATAGGTAACCTGGGGTCAACGTATAGTCAATGCAAACGAACAGAAAAGCTACAGAGTCGCGTCACACTTAAATAAAATTTATAATATCAATATTTAATAAAAATTATTGATTTAATTATTATTTAGCTTTATACATACTAAACCAAACATATTTATTTAAGCTAGACGGAAAACAATAGTAATAATAGTAATAAAAAACTACAGAAACGTATTCACTTTTAAAAGTTTATTGAAAGAGAAATCAATGACATCGTTTTATGTTTATATCTCTATAAGTTAACATGTCTTGGTATCTATGTTGTTCTTACTTAGGTCTCGTCCAGTGGCGCCCTCATTGAATAAAAAAACATATTATAGCATAGAAGATAAACATTATGAAATCTTATGTTGCATTTATTACGAAGATAGTAAAGTATTTTTACGTCATTAAACCAACACTCAAAATATTCCACTATCGTTGTTATAAGCAAAAGTGCTAAAAGAGGCCGTTTTTTGGCAATTATGCCTATAACAACGAAAGCAAAACATTTCAATTGTTGGTTTAATGACGTAAAAGTACGTTATTGTATTTGTAACACACGCAACACATGACTTTATAATGTTTATCTTCCACGCTAAGATACGATATTTTATTCCTTGAGGCGCCACTGGACGGCATGTATCCCCCTTAAGAAGAATGAAACACCAGCTACATAATACAACATTGTTTATCGAGAGGCTAAAGCGGGCCATTTGTTGATTCGGACACATATGTTTAGTTAGCAGATACACCATCTAAACTGCAAACACTGGTCACAGCGATGAAAGACGACTGTATGGAGAGAGGCTTACTACTGAATGCGAAGAAAACAAAGATAATGGTATTTGAAAGAGAAGAATCCAGAACTAATGTAAGGATTACGATTGATGATGAAGTGTTGGAACAAGTGGATGAGTTTGTATATCTTGGATGCGCTTTCAGCAGGGATGGAAGGTACACCGCAGATGTGGAAAGACGAGTGAGTGCTGGGAATAGTGTGAATGGAGCGTTGGGAAAACTTCTTGGCAGTAAAATCCTGAGCCAGAAGGCACAACTCGCTATACACAATGCAGTGTTGGTCCCAACGCTAACTTATGGAAGCGAGAGTTGGGTATGGCAGAAAGAGCATGAAAGTAGAATAAACGCGGTTGAAATGCGAGCGCTGCGCAAAATTTGTGGCGTAAGGCTTGTAGACCGTATTCGTAATGATGATGTTAGAAATAGAGTTGGTCTTAAAGAGAGCGTCGGTGTTAAAATAAGAAGAGGCATGCTCCGATGGTTCGGGCATGTAGAAAGAATGCAAGATGAAAGAATGACGAAGCAGATATACAATGCAAAAGTGGAAGGATGTAGGAGCCGGGGAAGGCCAAGACTTACCTACCATGACCAAATTGGTCATGTTCTATCAGAAGGTGATGTCAGGAGCCCTAGAAACCGGCGTGCGTGCATGAGAAGAGCAATGAATGTTAAAGAAGCGAGTGAGATATGTAAGGATCGAGTCACGTGGCGCTCGGCTCTCTCTGCCTACCCCGCAAGGGATTTGGCTTGAAGTTATAGATGTTCGAGTGTCATAATGGCTGATAGCGCCGAGTAAACACAGGATTTTTTTATTTCGAATAAATAAGAGAAATAAAATTATCAGATTGAATTAGATTGAAATTGAAATAGAAAATTGGAATTTTTTTGCAACTCCCTCCTGGTGAAGATTCACAAGTTATTTTACACAGTTAGGTATAGCTCTGGTAGGGATCCTAGCTTTTCCCTTAATATAATACACTCTCGAATGACTAGGTATGCGCTTTCACTAACAGTCAATTTAACTTCGCGAATTTTATAAAAAAGTACAGGAAGAACTTGACGGTTAGACGGTAATTTTGCGCCTATTATTTGATAATTTACGTCTCCAACTAAGAAAATACTTGATTTATTGCTTCTCAATTCCACTGCCATCTTATAAAAGTTAAAACATTACGTATTAATCACGAGAATAACTGACATTCAAAATTAATAGACGGTTAGGTAATTATGACGAAGTTAACGATGCTCTCTCTAAAGTTATTCATTGGTTTAGTGTTAATAATCTGCTTTTAAATGATAAAAAGACTAAAGTAATTAAGTTCTCAACACCTAATGTAAGGCAGGTGGCTACCAATGTACATGTTAATGGAACTAATTTAGCCTCTGTGGAGACAACTGTGTTCTTGGGTATAACAATTGACTCCAGACTACAAAGGGGCCCACAGATTGAAAAATTATCAGGAAAACTAAGTTCTGCAGCTTATGCAGTGAAAACTATTAGACGGCTCACTGATATTGATACGGCTAGAATAGTTTATTTCAGCTACTTTCATAGTATTATGTCATATGGAATTCTTCTTTGGGGTAACTCCGCGGATATTAACACCATCTTTTTATTGCAAAAGAGAGCCATAAGAACTATCTACAAACTTGGTCCCCGTGAGAGCCTTAGAGAAAAATTCAAAGAAATAAATATTTTAACAGTCGCATCGCAATATATCTATGAAAATCTTTTGTATGTCCATAAAAACATAGACTCATTTTGTAAAAAGAGTGATATTCATAGCATAAATACTAGATATAAGCATAATCTTGTGTTATATGCAAGCCGTCTCCACAAAACAAGTAATTATTTTATGGGGCAATGTATACGGTTCTATAACAAACTTCCCAGCAATATAAGAGATTTGTCAATAAACAAATTTAAAACTACTATTAAAGCCAAATTGTGTAGCAGGGCATATTATAAAGTATCTGACTATATTAATGATAAAAATGCCTGGGAGTGAGTCGATCCAATTATAATGTAATTAACAAAATATGTAAATTTGTTTGGATACCAAAAGAGGGATGCCTGAGTTTTTTGGCAGTATTTTTATCAGTGCTCACCTAGTCATAAACTGCACGGTAGGGGAAAAAATGTGACGATTCCAAACAAATGTAGCCATTTTTACGGAATAAAAAGATTTTGACTTTGAATTTGAACAAATGAATACCGCGAGTACGTGCGGCACTGCCGCGCAACTTGTATGAACATGTTTCGATGTAATTCGGCACGGATTATCGTAATCCAAATAAGTTAAAAATTAATTTCCGAGTGTTTTAAAAGCAAATGAACAAAACTAAGACATATGCGTTAGAAAATAAAAACTTTGAAAAATAAGGGACACCCTAATATACATATATACAAATAGATTTTATAATCTATTCATATTTAAAAAAAACATGTGACAAATGATTTTCTTGCTGTTTCATAACTTTAACTTCATTATAATGACATTTATTGTATTTTACTTATGTATACTCTGTGTTTTGTATTGTTGTACGTTTCCTTGTTATTTATTAAACTCTCAAGAAGAAAGAACCAGGACCATCTCTGATGTTGCAAAATAAATCTAATCCGTACAATAGTTCAATACTAACCACAATGTATAAAATAGATGATTTTTTTGTGTTTTCAGTGTTGGTTCATAGTAAATATTATTTGTTTTCACGAGTACCATGGGTATAAGTATACTATCTATCTATATCTTCACGCTAAATCCCTCGTGAGCGCCACATGACTCGGTACTTACACACCTCGCTCGCTTCTTTAACATGAAACATACCGAGTTTTTTTAAAAACTATCAAAATATACTATTTTACCAGTAATTATTTTAATACAAAAAAAAAAAAAACCTCCACTGGTTTTCTATCTTCTGATTGGATAAATTTCCAACGTAAACTAACCTTCACCTACGTACAATGTCTAAGTCGGAGTTCGGTGAGCTTATAATGGTTACTATGAGTTTGTCGTCCCGTATGACACTTACGTTAAAGTAGCATATAAATCGAGTAGTGATTCTTCTAGTGGAATATGTTTATTTAGTAAGTTTCTCCTAAAAAACAAAACAGCAAAAATATTCTATTTTATAAGTTTTTATTTTAATACAAAGAAATAAAGAGTCTCCACTGGTTGCTATGTGCTGAGAACGCGAACCTTATTGGTATAAATTTCCAACGTAACCTGACCTCCACCGACGTACAACTTCTAAGTCGGAGTTCGGTCAGATTATAATGGACAAAATAGGAGTTTGACGTCCTATATAGGTACGCGGTCAGCCTGTGGATAATGTATACCAATTATCAAATGTTACTGTTTATTCCTGCAAAAAATAACTCTTATTTAATTAATGCAGTTTTATATAGAGTTATTAAGTAATCAAAATTAAAAAAAAGTTTGAAGAGGAATTAAATAGCTTGGGCCAACCATACCTAGGAACTGTTCTAAAAACTAGAAATATGTCTACACAATGTTATTATAATATGTTTAATGAATATAATAATTAAAAAAAATAAATACCTTGTCTTGTTCGCCTCCCCCATTCTACGAACATTTTCTTTGTATTTTTATTCTATATATTTTCTTTTTAGTGTTCCCCATTATTACAACAGTATAATAAATATATATAAACCTATAATATTATTTACTACTTATATCTAATAATAATACACTTACGCTAAATACTATAATATTGAATATTTACAACTATTAATTATAAAAACTTCGGTGTCGCGATGTAAATGGAGCGAGCTCGAGCAGACAGTCGACATAGGTCCTACCTCGAAGCGGGCTGCAGCCGGACTGGCTGGATGTAGTTAGTCAACGCGTTTATAATCCTCATTACCGCACAATAAGGTCGAAAACACGTAGCACCCAAGACGAATGTGATCGCTTAGAAATTGTCAGAAACTTAAAATATTTTTAAAAAATTTCATGTTTCACTTATCAAAATATGCAGCAAGCATATTATAAACATAGATATTACTAATAGATTTAAGTAATTTTGAAGCGTATAAACAGAACAACTTCGTTGTAATTTCAAAAATAATGAATTTCAGGAGGTGTTTTCGAAAGTAATTATTATCGAATCAATTTTACACAATCGCGTATTTGAGCAAGCAAATTCAAGATAAAGAAATGAAGTTATTTATATTAAAATCTTAGATCCGTCAGTTTAGTCATTAGCCTATACTATTCGATGAAAGTTGGTCTAATTTTTCGATGTGTCGCCTTAATGCATTCTAATTATTCCAACCCAGTCCGAAGCGGAGTCCTATAATCCGCCTGTGGGTGCTTGCCGCTCCTGCGATCTCCGTTAATCGGCTTTATTAAGCCGTACATTATTTATTAGTTTCTATTTACCGACTTTGTATTAGCTTTGGTTCGTTTATTATTTCGTTATTATTTGCGTTTTTTTTTATACAACGTCGGGAGACATACAAGCATACGGCGCAACTGATGTAAAGCGGTTACAGTAGCCTATAAAAGCTATACATTAAGTATTACTCGCGCGATGCCACCTCTACTGCTAACAACTCCATACGAGCTTACTGGTGATCTCACTCACACACAACAACCCTCTAAGGAGTTGTTATTCGGCTGCGGTTTTCTGTGAGGTGGGAGTTAGAAGTACTTTTCCAGAAGGGCTGCGCTGATACGCCGTCCGTCTCTCAAAAATACCCAGGTGAAGACAAACAGATATGTTCATGTACACAAATGTTTGTCCTGTATGGGAATCGAATCCACGAGCGTTGGTGTCTTAGTAACGTAACAGCGCGTTTTACCACTGCGCTATCTTGCTCGTGGTTTTTCTCCAAGGGCCTTTGAAGTGACCTTCGGGTAATAAATATGACAGTAATGTTGTTTTCAATGTGTATATTTTAAGTTAACATCAATTGAACTCATTCCATTACGTCCGTTATCTTGTTTCCTAATCCATTAGAATCGGCGGGGTCCGCTACCTAAGCCTAATGATTAAGCGAAGATACTGATTTTTACATAGAGCGACTGCGGTCAAACCACCACAACCCAGAGGTTAAAAAAGACCTTTCTTAGGTTAGGTCAAACGTTTTACAAAATACAATTTCTTAAATGTGTGTGTGTCCTCACGATGTTTTTTCTCCGCTGCCGAGTAAGTGATAATTACAAATTGCAAATATGTATTAAATCCGAAAACAGAATTTAGTGGTACCAGGATTCGAACTGGGGACCAGTTGGTCACTAGGCCGTTTCTTTATCCACTAGGCTATCACTGCTCATGATTCCGGTGCATGAGGATGAATTCCCAGCAGTCAGCGAGCGGTCTAATAGATTTTGAGAAATAGGGAGGTAGAAAGTAGAAAAGGGCCACATACCGGCCAGTGTGTATTACATGATGGTTCATGTTATACACACTGGCGGGTGTGTGACCCTTTTCTTTACCGAACTTAGTTAACACGCTGCCGTGTGTCTGGTGTCATCATTATATGTATGTCGTATTCGTATGATTTTTCGGTCTATCCGATATTATGCGGGTGTATGGTGGGTAGTTGTACCCACCATACGCCCGCATAATATCGGATCGGCCTAATAGATTTTGAGTAATGGGTAGGTAGAAAGTAGAAAAGGGTCACACAGGGTGTGTATTACATGATGGTTCATCATGTTTGGTTCATTAGTTAACACGCTGCCATGTGTCCAGTGTCATCATTATATGTATGTCTGTAACGGACCACAATGAAATAACATTGTTGCCGTCACAAATAAAAATAACCTTGCAATCATATGGATATATGTAGCCGAATTATGTATAAAATAACGCCTAGGAATGTAGGTACATCGTTCGCTACTTTATTTAATAGGTCATTGTCGTTCATACTTGGTTTGAAAGACGCTTCACATAGTGCTCGATTCTCGCTGCCTGCCTCGCGGGCGAGCGGGCGTGATAATATGTTATTGAAGGTATCACGGCTGTATGCTTAGGAAAAATGTTAACTTGTAAGAGGGTAGACGTATACCAGACGAAGTGGCGTGATATTCTTGAACTACCAATCAGCGCGCGGTTACGAGGCTGAGATAAAAGGTGTGTGGTGATTCATAACCAGTATAAACTACTTAAATGGAACAAAATAGATTCGAATATTGAATGACGAGTTGCTATAGAACATTCTAGAATATTTTGGAAAGAGAGACAGAGATACGCAGAGAGGGGTGAAGAGGCTTGATGGTAGGTGGATGATATAAAAACGGGTGGTGCGTTAGTTCATGGCTTTTTTAGTGTGAAATTTTAAGGTAATAAGACGTATCGATAATTGTTCGTGAAGGGCCTTTTTGTCGGTGTGAATCTCTGGGGTGATAGGCGTATCACTGATAAATCGCGGAACGGTTCTTTTTATCATTAATTTTAATTTCTTGGTGTTAATATTGTGTTGAGAACGGCATTGATTCTGTGCCTTTGAGCTGCGTAGCGAGATATGGGACAATTAAGTTGTCAAATTGATCGTAACGTTAGGCTTGGGCATGGAATCAATGTAATTGTAGTTAACTTAATATTGGATAACCCGGTGTTTAATATTTCGCTAAAATTCAGGTTGATTGTTCAAATTGTGTGCAGCGTGGCCGAACCTACGGTGCTCAGGCGCCGATGGAGGTAGCGTGGCGCATGTTGAGCAATCAAAATGGCGCGGTTTTGTGATATGCAAATTCTGGGAATTGAAACGTAGCATTATTCGTCCGCGAAGGGGGTTTCTTTTATGGAATTTAACTTCTCGTGTTAATTTTGTTTAAGTATAGCGTTGATTCTTTATCTTGAGCATTGTGCATGGAATTGGCGGTATATCTGCCGATCTTTGTGACGCTGCGCTGGGATGTTGATTCAATGTGATCGCGTTTAAGTAATTAGGTCATAAATCGGGTTCTAATATTTCTTCGGATTTAGTGTTGGTTATTTAACTGTGTTGTACGATGTGGCCAGAATTCCAAGGGTCACAGACCTTTGAGTATGGCGGCGGTACCTAGTTAACTAACCAACATTGTCAGGCGAGTTCTAACATCGACAAATTGGTTAAATAGGGTTTGTGGTTATTTCACACTGAAGAATTGTTAGCTAATTAGGGCCTAGCTTCGTTTAAATATGAGTTTGATACCTCACGGAGACTACGAAGACTCATATAGCTTAGGCGTAGGGAGCTGGTTATGCCTTGAGACGGGCCAGCGACTGATTTTGCCCGTAAGGGATCAGTTACGTCTCCCAGGTGCTTGGGTTCGCGAGCTTTCAAAGTGGTAGGAGCTCGTCGAAGTGAATTCCGTCCAGCGTATGCGGGCCATGGAGATTGATCGCAACCCAACCATACTGGTCTCATTTATTTATATATGTATATATACACACACATTTATTTCCTCTGTTAGGGGTCATGGTTCGTGTCCCAATTAGGTTAGGACCATGACGTACACACAGTTATAGGCAATAGACAAAGTCGAGGCTAACTACCTTGCATACCCTAGTTTCAATTAGCAAATCAACATTGCACATCGTTGATTTGGGCTTAGCCACCTTACACATCACACGTTTAACGTAATACAAACTCAAGAAGTCATTTTACACGAGTATCTTAGATTAGATATTGTAGGTACACATTTTATTAAGATCTAGTTAGGAGATAGGTAGGTAGTCGCGATGAATATACGCGTTAGTTAACATACAGCGTGGTAGGCGTGTCAGACGACATTTATAGGGACAGTAGGTACAATTACTGATTAGTTCTTAAGCTAATCGCGACGTGCGTGATAAGTAGCAAGCGGTTACGCTAAGCGGTCGAATCAAGGGTTTCGTTCAGTAAAACGTCCGGGTGATCATATTATCCTACGGCGTGATGTTAGTACCTTTGCGGTGGGAATAAAGGAGTACGAGGGTAGGCGCGTCGCGAGAATAGGCTAACATTTTAGTGGTTGTAGAGTCACGGTGGTGGGCAATAAATAATGGGCTGCAGGTGTCTAGATAAAGCGTAGTCTTGGGGCCTGCAACTTAATTATAACATAGATATGCAGGTAGCCTGATTCTATGCTCATTGCATACTTAAAATTATTAAATTACCTTTTGACTGTGGTTACGAGTCGAAAAACATTTGGCGTAGAGATAAATAGTTGAATCTTTTGGGGGTTACATGTTCAGAGCTCGAGGGGTGCTTTATTCTGGTCAGCCGATAATTTATACGCGACTGCTAAATTAAAGTAGTACATTCGCCAGAATCTAACTCCCCCGAGTCTCCAGGATTAGTAAACTCTTCCAGGGGTTTTCATTAACGCTTCTCTAGTGAATCTATGTAGTTCCTTGAGAATTTGCATCCCCGCGCCCGAAAGGGGGTCTCTGTCTTCGGACGAGCGCCGATTGAAACAGGTAATGCTGTCTTTCGGATTCCCGCGGTACGGCAAGGGATTTTCACATCTTAGAAGCCTTATAAGCCTCGTAGGGATAGCCTCGCAGTCGTTTAAGACAACCAAATGTTGGACGGTTCGGGCACGGTCAGAGTATTTAATTGTTAATATACAAAATCAGCTAAATGCTTACCATTCAATAATAAAGTAGTGCAAACATTTAAGTGAATTCAATAATTCAACCAAGCCTACCTAATCGAACACAATGTAGATATGTAACTATTAACTTGCTTCTTGGCAGCTCATGCGAACTGAAGGACGTTTGGCGTAAAGAAAATAGTCGAATAGTTTTGTGCGTTACATGTTCAGAGCTCAAAGGGTGCTTTATTCTGGTCAGCCGACGAGTTTTATTCGCGTTTGTTAATCTGAAGTAATTTATTCGCCAGAATTTAACACTCTCACCCATGCGTCGTTGTCGAGCGGCGATGGGTTAACACAACCCGAGTCTCCAGGACTGGTAACCACCCAGCGGCTTCTATTAACGGTTTTGTGTAGTGTTATGTAGTTCCTCTGGAATTTGCAATAACTGCGCGGATAAGAAGGGTTTCTAGGCGTTTCTAAAGAGCGCTGAATGTAACAGGAATGGGCTGACATTCTAGAACCTTGACATGCGATCCAAGTTGCTACATCAGAAACGTTATAAGCCTCGTAGGGACCACTTTGAAGTCCATTAAGACAACCAAAGGTCAGACAGAACAATTGAGCTGTTTCAAGACTTAACCTTAATACTCATAATAGATTACACTAGTCTGGCGGTTTTGCGTTCGGTCGAATTTAGCCTAAATGTTTAGGGCGATATCCCGAAGTAGTACACTGCAAATACCGTTACCAAACTTAACGTCTCTCAAGTGAGGAGACTTTTCTACTGCCGGTTGAGCAGAAAACTTTACTTGATTAATTGTTGCCTATATTGTTTGGAAGTCTGGACAATAGACCCCGTGTGACAGTAGTGAATGAGAAAAGCGCCCTAGCTGTTACATTACAAGACTGACAAATGTATAGATGACGCTCAGAGCACATTTTATTATAAACAAATACGTTATCTGCGGGCGCAACTGAGGGATTTGCCTTATTTATAATAATTGATAGCGGTGGCATAGTGGCGATTTGACCGATTGCAATTCAGTTAGATTGTGCTCAAATAACCTTATACAATCGTTGGGTTCGGTTATCGGGCGAGAATTATGGGATTTGTGCTCTTATAACTGATACTTACCTTGAAATTGAGAATTCAAATTAGAAATAGGCGAAATGCCAAAATTTGACTTAGTGATTATTGTCTAAAGTAAATGGTAACTTTGCCAACATAAGAGTCGATTACTTGATAGTAAACCTAAATTGGGAGCTTCCTTCAAAGCTCCGTTAATGCTAGTGATGAATTGTGAAATACTTGTAAATTGTAATCAAACGTAAATTTAAAATTTCATACTATGAGGTTTATAACTTGCAACATATGAATAAAGTATAGTAAACTTATTGAAATATGTAAAGCGTGTGTAGGCATTCAAAAGAGCCGTTATCACGCCAGTCATTAATATATTGTAAACTTAAACGAGGGTGGCTAATCTTCAATTGGCCATTCAGCCTCGCAAGGAGACGTCTTTGGCTTGGTAGCTTGTCTCGCGAGGAGGAAGCGATGTAAAGTGGATGATCGCTACTGCTCTCGCGTTTGGATGGGGCGTATGCCACTGCCCCGCGAGGCTAGCGCGAGCCAGAGCGTTCTCTATCTTATATTTGAGCTCTAAATTGAATATAGGTTGCTTACTAACCTTCCTCTTTCATATCATTTAATATAGAATATATGCCACTGCCCGAGGGGCTAGCGCAAGCAAGAGTGTTCTCTGTCTTATAATTGATTTCTAAATAGAATCCTGGTGGTGGGAACTAACATTATCTCACTACCGAAAATAACTATAGCTTGCCTTGTCATCGCCTTACGGAACCGTTAACTTGAACTGAACATCGAAATAGTAACAACATTCATTCACACTACAAAGTGACTCCATAGGTTATTTCGCCACGGCATTGTGAGTCCGATAGGAGCTGTGGTGGAAACAATCTAATCTTATACTTAATTCTGATTCGAATGTTGATGAGGAGTATAAATGCCTACTACATCGGTAGCTAAACTATAGCTAAATCTAGGAGACTTACGTTCTAATTCTGAGGGTTCTCTTAAGATTCTAAAGTCCCTGCCTAGTAATAGGATATCATTAAATCAATTACAGTGTTATATGAATATGCATAGACATTAGTTATAATCCAATCAACGTCTAACTACGAGGGTCATCTGATTCTTCAGAATCTCCTTTGGTACGCGCGTCCATCTGTCAGAATGCTGGTCCTAAGCAATAAAGAACCAATCAAAATCCGATAGGGTACGGTACAATTCTAACAGTCCGATTGAGACAGAGGGGTAAAGAAAAGCACACATTAAATCTTTGATATTTTATAATTTCCCCAAGCTAAGTAACCTAAACGTGGAGCGGACGATTGGATCTTCACATATATATAAACATATTGAGTAGAGACAGGAAGATAACCTTAGGGAATAGTTACTCTTTAAAGTACTGCGGTGCTACGTTATTTAGGAAGCTTAACTGGTAGGGTTCTCGAATTGCTTAGCCATCTCAGCCACGAAAAGGACTCTGGGTTGCTGCTCACAATGTAGTTGCCACTAAAACGATCACTGCCAATAATTTAACTTGAGGGTCGGCGTGACACATCCGAGACACCTAATTAATAAGTTTAGTTAAGTAGATTGATTTTAGGTCAAGAAGTAGTGACAATTAAAATCAGGAATTCTAGTATATATATCGTCAATACACTAGTGGTAGTTCAGGTACAGATTAGATACAGGAGTAGTTATGTGCGGGGTAAGGAGGTAGATAAACAAATAACTATGTTCAATACAGGAAAAGTTCTTAGTAGACTTATTTCTATAAGAGTGGGGTTCACATAAGTAGTACCATTATATATATCTAAGTTAATAAACCAATAAAACAGGAGGGAGAGACATATAAAGGTAGAGTATAATATTATATAGAGTAGCTCTGTACATAACATAAGTAGAGACATAAAGTAGGTGGGGTGGTAACGAGGAAATGAGTTAAGTAGATGAAATCAGAAGGCGGGGTTTAGTTGTACACAGGTACCTAGTCAGTTATATATTCAAGCTATTCATATATATATGTAGTAATTAGAGTCTCCCCTCTGTAGCGCATACATAAATAAATAACTAAAAAAATACATAAATAAAACAAAAATAATATAATAAATAGAAAAAAGAAAGAAAGGGGGGGGGGGGGGAAGTTACAATTTGGTGCCGTGACCAGGATATTCAAAATTACATTTTAACTTAGAATGAGAATAAATGAAAATTAGGTAAACTAGGTTATTAGAGTTGGTAGTTTAAATCGGTATTTATTCATCTAAATTAGGCTGTCTCGGGGGGTCATGTCGGCCACAATTTGTTGCCGCGAAAATGGATAGTGTCTTGAGTGACTAAGCATATGAGAAGTATTGATCTATAGAAAATTAGTGCGTGAGGTGTCTTGAGTAAGTGCTGTTAGGTTGCCGCGTAGTCTGTTGAATGATCAGCATCTTCCGTTGTCTCGTGTCTGCACGTGGATTATCTGCAAAAAGTTGAATTCATTGTATCAGGTTATGAAGGAAACATAGTGTAAAGAAATGATACAGGGAAATTGTGAAAACGTAGATAGTATTAAATCAAGTTATCCAAATAGAATCAAGTTAGTGGTAAAATCTCCGGATAACCATCAGGTGCATTTAGTATTACATTCAAAATATAATTGTTAAATAGTAACAAGAAATAAACATCAGGCTTGTGAAAAAAAAATGATTGAGACGAGGAAATTGAAATTTTGAATTAATTTAATACATAATAAGGCATACATAATAATTGATTAAAGAGGTTGTATTGTAATAGGCAGTTGAGCATACTTATTAACTTCCACATAACAGTTAGGTTAGGAGACATAAATTAGATAGCAAACAATAACAAGGAGAAAATTGTAATATTAGTAGCATATTGGTACAGTCTCAAATAGGTGTATTAAAGTAAATACATAGTTAAGGCTATCTATATAATAGTTATATCATCAGAGTATTAAATTAAAATTGCATACTTACTTCAGTAAAATGATGTTGATTGATGAGTTGCGTAGACTCCAGTAGGCATATGGTGATAGGCAGATAGAATATCAAGTGATCAGGTAGATTTCCAATATGGGAGTGAATTAGCGCTTGAATGGTCGATTAAATCTGAAAGAGTTAGTATTGCTGAGTGAGAGGTTTATATGAATCTAAGGTAACATGCGTCTCAGGGCCAAGGTTATGGGGTCGTAGAGCTAACGGTTAAATAGTTGGTCGGTTGTTACATCCTTAGGTACATAAAACAACAATAATGTAATTTAAAATGCAACACATTAATAAGTGTACAAAGGCGGACTTATTCCTATAAGGAAGCTGTTCCAGTCAACTGTTGAGTGTCTAATTGGAACTTAGTAGCGAGTAGTGCGGTTGTATAACATAAACAAACTAGATCAGTATAATAATAAACAAAGTAGTGAGGTTTCCATAAGGACATGTAAATGAATTGGGTAAATAGGTTAGAAGGTTAGGTCCAACCGTTGTTGTATAGATTATTAAACTCAAGAGAATATGGTTAAATGATACGAACTACAAGTCAAAACACATAAGTAGGGGTATAAATAAAACTTACTAATTGTAGTTAGCGCAGGAACCTAGTACGGAACTAAGTTGTAAGGCGATCCTCTGTAAGTTACAAGCACACGGAATGGCGTTTTGTTTCCTCTTAGCACCTCACGTTGTCTCCCTAGGTCGGCGAGGGGTTTGATTGTGCTTGAGAAGATTTGTCAGAAATCTCGGTCCACCACAACATAAATTAGCACAGTTGTTCCGTGGTTAAATAGCCTGAAAATTATAAATATCAACTTTTAACTTTCACAACTTCATTAACATAAATTAAATAGGATTACTATTAACGTGTAATTATTCAAAGTTATTAGTTGGGCTAGTCTGCTTTGCAACTATCGGTGGGCTACGGTGACTGCTTACTGTCGAGCAGGCCGTATGTTGATTTCCATCATAATGGTATAGTGGTAGGTAAATGTGATTAGATTCCTTAGGTCTTATTAGCAAAGAACACTAGATGCGTATAAGGTTAGATAGTGTATGGGTATTAGAGTAATTGATTGAAACTTGATTCGACAATGTTAATTCCAAGGGGTTTCGCTTTCATTGGATTCTTAGAGATTTTGTCGTATTCACTAGTGGGTGACTAGATTAATAGTTGCATTAGATAAGTTAAAGAGTAGGTACTATTGAGTTCTCCACATACAAAATATCCGTAAGTTAATTTAAATACTACAGAAGTGAAATAATGTATAGTACATAGAGATAACATGTTAACTGGTAGGAGTTGTTGTTAGAATCGGGTTTCGAGGTAGCGTCATTCTGGCAGGGTCGCTTGCTTACACTACTAGTGTAAGTAAGTGATTTTGTTGGAGTGGCGCTACCAAAAGAACATTGTTTATAAACTAAGGTTATAATGTACGAATTTTGAGTTTTATAGATATACTATGTTAAATGGGTATACTTGAACGATATTATGCTAATATGATGTGATATGCACGGGAAAATTTAACCAACTAGTCTGTAATGGTTATATTTAGTTACCTATATGTAATTAGTTCACTTCTAAAGAAAAAAACTAGTTGAGTACGTAAATGGATATTTACCTTTAGCCGCTTTACATAAAACATTATAATAACACGTAACGTGTATAAAACTTTCACTTGTTAGCTTCATGATTCACAAACAAATTATCTACGCGGTTTTAATTAACAAACAGTAATTCCATAGAGTCGTTCTTCTTCTTAGTTGTAGTCGTTGGCTTTCAGTTGAACATTAATTGATAGGGCTGTTTAAGATTTATTCGGAGGATTGGTTTTGCATTAATTATTATTCATAGTACATATATGTACTAAGATAATTAATAAGATATGAAAGGAAGGTGAGATGAACGAATGAAATAATGGGTGAATAAATTTTATATCGATGAACGTTAGGTCAAGAATATTCTAATACTCTAATAGGGTTTCATACTTGGGTTTGGGATTTGAGCAGGCGGAATTGCGTAAAACGCATTAGACGGGGGGGGGGGGGGGGGGTCGGGTTCTCGGTTATGAAATGTTATTGAAATAATTGAATGCGGATTTTGTGATTAGAGCTAGAGATTGTTCGAAGTACTTGAAATGGTTTGAAATAAAATGAGTTAGATGTGGGGTCGGGTTCTCGAGTAGGAATTGTATAATGAAATGACTGAATGCGGATTTAGTGTTGAAATTAAATTTAGAAACTGCTCAAGGAACTTGAAATATTTCGGAATAAAATGTGCAAGATGGGGGGGTCGAGTCCTCGTGGTTTATTTAGGATAATCTGTTGTAGAAACAAACGTTCCAAACCTTACGTGTTGGAGACCCATGTTAACTAGAAATCAATAATTAGTGTCTAGCCAGGTTATAACACGGAATTAGCTCGGTTGATTTACTTCGGTTCACGGAATTCCTTAAGTATTTAAGTCGCTCGTTGTAGAAGTATGATCGAATTAGGATATTGTGTTGAGATATACAGAACCTCACTACCTTCGTGTCGTCAAGTAAAATAGTGAAGGTAGAGTGATTCTGTTTAAGGTAGAGAGTGAAACAGTGACGTGAGGACGACATTGAAAATTTGAATATTAGAAGTTTTGTTGGAACAAGTGCGAATATACGATGGAGAGACCAAGTCGTAAGAGAAGAGCGCCGGTTAGATATAGTGGTGTAAATAGTAGTGAAGAACATTTTATAGATAATAGTGGGAATACCAATTCATCAACGGTATCGGAATTGGGAGAGATGCCTTTGCAGAATAATATTCAAGAGAATACACTAGAAACGCACGCCGTGCGAACGAAACGACGTAAAGTAATACAAAGAGAAATCGGTAGAACTAAGGAGGGATCTAGGGTGTTGTTAAATAAATTAAGTAAAACCCTAGGAGCTTTGGCTAGGAAGGTAAATTTATTAAGCGAAGATGTAAGGAAAGTTCGCAAGGGTAATGAGGAGATTAACACAAATCATGTAACTACTTTGGATAAGGCGTCGGAAATGCCGCATACGACTAGAGAGGGAGAAGGGAGCAACGGTCGGGATAATGGATTGATTAATAATGAAATGCTAGAAGTGTTGCCAACACAGAGTAAAGCTATAAATTATAATATCAGGAATATTAGTTTCGAAAAACCAAAATTTGAAGGTAAGAATGACACGCATCCAGTTACCTTCCTGGAAGATCTAGATACGTATTTAGGAAAAGTTGGACATGAAGGCAAGGAATTGGAATTAATATTGGAATGTTTGCACGGAGGAGTGAGAGACTGGGCTAGGATCTACAAGGGTCGTTGGAAGGCTTTGCAGGACTTCAAGTTGGACTTTTTGGCCACTTATTGGGGAGAAAAGGAACAAAATGAGTTGAGGCGCGAAATAGTACAGGGAACTTGGAATCGTGGAGAGTCTCCCACCATGTTAGGGCATTTTTTGAGACTGACGGGACAAGCTCAAATGTTAAGCTTTAAGATTCCGGAAAAGCAATTAATAGCGGACATAATTAGGCAATTTCCTAAATACATCCAACAAGGGTGGTATACTTCAAACCCGGGTAATTTAATTGAGACAGCGGAATTTTTGAGAAAAATGGATGACATAGGGCGTCAGGAGAATTCGACAACGCTTGGCCTAGGCAGAACTAAGGAATTAGAAAAAAGGAAAGGGGAATATAAGCGCGGTTATCGGAATTGGGTGAAACCTATTGGGAATCAGAAGACCGTGGAACAATCACGATCTGGGACACGGAACGCCGAGGTGATTGTAGAAGAACCAGTAGCTTTAGATTAAAAGAAGTTGAATGTAGGGTCCCGGTTCAGCTTCGATTACAGAGAACGGTGTATCAAGTATAGGGGAAAGGTCGAGGATAAGTTAAGAGAAATGGAAGAACAAGGGATTATCAGTAGGTCATCCACACCGTATTGTAGTCCGTTAACCTTCACCTTCAAGCGGGATGGATCTGTAAGGGTATTGTTAGATGCTAGAGAAATTAATAAGTACATGATTGCTGAGACAGAGAAACCGCCATTGCAAATAGACGTTATGAACTCGTTTCACGGAGCTAATTACATTAGTACTTTAGATTTAAATAATGCTTACTTTCAAATACCACTTACGCAAAATAGCAAGAGATATACGGGGTTCACATTCAATGGAAAATCTTATGTCTATAATGTGTTACCGCAGGGGTTGAAAACATCTGTGGGGAGTTTTAGCAGAGCTATGGATTTAATATTGGGACATGAAGTGAGAGACTTTTGTGTGAACTATCTGGACGATTTAGCTATTATTACGACAGGGACCTTCGAACGTCATTTAGAACACCTAGATATAGTCATGGGGAAGCTGTTAGCAGCGGGGTTAACGTGTAATCTTGAGAAATGCATTTTTTTCTGTGAGGAGGTGAAAATGTTGGGATATATCATTTCTATTCGGGGACTGAAAGCGGACCCAAGCAAGGTTACCGCTATTCAAGAGTTCCCCGTACCTAAAAAGGTAAAACAAGTACGGGCTTTTCTAGGGTTGTGTAATTTTTATCGGAGGTTTATACCGGATTATAATAATCAAACAAAGCCATTAAATGATTTATTAAGGAAACACATTCCTTGGACGTGGGGGAAAGTAGAACAGCAAGCCTTTGAAAAAATAAAATCTTTGTTCATAAACACTATATTATTACATCATCCCGATTTTAGTAAATCATATTATTTGCAAACGGACAGTTCGGGAGTAGGATTGGCAGGGGTATTGTATCAATTAGGATGTAATGACGGCATGAAGATTATAGGGTTTCATAGTAAAGCATTGAGGGGCGCGCAGTTAAATTGGACGGTAACAGAGCAGGAATTCTACTCTGTTATATGTTGCCTAGAAAATTTGAAACTTATTTACGGGGGTCTAAGGTTATAATTAGGACGGACCATAAAGCTTTAACGTTCGTGAAAACTTGGAAGTTGTATAACGCAAGGGTAACTAGATGGATCAGTTATTTAGAGAATTTTAATTACGAAATAGAACATATTAAGGGGAGGGATAATGTAGTCCCGGATATACTGTCTAGATACCCACCAAAAGGTGATCTTTTACAGGACGAAAAGGTTAGGCTGCCCGAAATTCTATATATGGAGTCACGTGTAAATAGGGGTTTGATAGGAAAATTAAAGAATCTATCAAAATTGCAGGGGGAGGATGCAGAGATTAAAACAATCTTAGAACAAGTTAAAGGGAAAGGTGAGTCTGGCGAGGTAACAGGAAGTACGTTGAAGAGATACAAATTAATAGACGGAACCCTATATATTGTTACTGGGACTGATTCCAATAACGTTGCTTGCCTACCGGAAGTATTAAGGGAGGAGGTCATTAAGCAAGTACATTCCGAAATGGGTCACCAGGGGGCGTACAAGGTGATTAAATATATCAAGGATAGATTTTATTGGAAGGGATTGACTCGTAGTGTGAGACGGGTAGTAAGGGAATGTCATGACTGCCAATTAACCAAGCATTCCAATTTAAATTATGTTGGTCAATGTTGTTCAATAGTGGCAAATGATATAGGGGACATAGTGATGGTAGATATCTACGGGCCGTTACCCACGGGGGGAACTAGGAATGAAATACATTCTAGTGTTACAAGATGCGTTTAGTAAATTTGTTAAATTTTATAATCTCAGAGGAGCTACGGCAAAGTCTGTATTTAATAGGGCGAAGGAATACTTTGAGATTATCAAACCAACGGTTATTTTATCGGATAATGGGACTCAATTCACCAGTAAATTATGGAAAGAGGGTATGCAGGCATTGGGAGTGAAAGTAGTTCACACGACGGTAAGAAACCCTAGACCCAATACTGTAGAGCGAGTAAATAGAGAGCTAGGACGTATGTTTAGGACATATAATAGGAAAAATCATAAGGGGTGGGTTAGAACACTGCCTAAAATAGAAGAACTATATAATAATACATACCACGATAGTATGAAATTTACCCCATGCAAAGTTCTATACGGTGAATCTACACAGCTATCTATAGACGGGATTTTGTGTAGTAGAAATAGCAAATTAGATGTATTAAAAATTAGGGAGACTGTGCGACGAAATTTACAGGAAGCGGCGAAAAATCGCCAAGCTAAATTTAATGGAAAATATCGATTAATACAATTTCAAATAGGAGAATTAGTTAAAATTAGAAAGTTAAATAAGTCAAACGCGAGCCAGAAAACAATTAAGAAGTTCGAGGCGTTATATGAAGGACCATACCTGGTGGCGGGGATTCCTTATCGAAATGTCTATCTTTTGGTAGATCCGGAGACAAGAAAAATGCGAGGTAAATTCAATACAATACATTTGTCTAAATATTACCGTTAGATTGAAGCTGAATCGGGAACTAAAAAGGCTTAGTATAATTAAGAACCGTAGTTAAAAAGGTTATTCGAAGGTAAAAATTAAAATTGTTAGAGTATAGATTAAATGATTAATTGTATAGTAGATAATTAATTGTATATTAGATACAATGTAAGTAAACTGTAGGTTAGATTTGATTGATAAAAATGTTGAGTAAATTGTGAATTAGAATTGATTGGTAAAATTATAACGGTTATCTTGTGTATAGATAAAGGTTGATTGTATAGCTAGTAGTAAGTAATTGTAGTCTTTAACATTAAAGTAATGTGGAAGAGAAAACAGGGAAATTAGGCGGTTCTGGGGAGAGGCCCATGTGATGGTTCCGAAATTGTCTCGGATAAATATAAAATTACAAAACCAAATCTAAGACGGAGAAACCGTCAAATAAATTGTACGAAAGTTTCTCGTATATTTCACACTCGTAAAATCAACGAGATGAATTGGGAATTGTCAGATGGAGGGGAGTGTCGGCGGTCTCTCTCTTCCCTTTTTTCTCTTTTTTTTTTAATATATAGTCCTAAAATGTAACCAATTGTCGTGGTGACGATGGTGAGTGGTTGCGTAAACGTTAGATTGAGAAACTAAAACGTTAAAATAAGCTATATCTATTCTATTCTATATCGTGCAGAGACGAGAGAATGGTGCTTGACTGATTACGCGGATAATTAGACTAGATCATAGAGGGTTTAGGAGAATTTTAAAATAATGATGGACATTAAGCGGTAGGTGATTCTCTAAACTAAAGATCAAGCTCGGATACTTAGAAAGTTGGTAGTCAAAGTCGAAGGGTAGTGTTCCGTGAAGAGGGATAAAGACAGGTTAAACTATCGAGGTTGAGAGTTAAGTGGAATGAGGTGGAGTTATTTTTATTGGTACTGAAATTGAATTGAAGGGAAAACTTTGCTCCGGGTTAGGTTCACACACCTGTACAAAGTTTTGGGGTCGATTGTAACGGACCACAATGAAATAACATTGTTGCCGTCACAAATAAAAATAACCTTGCAATCATATGGATATATGTAGCCGAATTATGTATAAAATAACGCCTAGGAATGTAGGTACATCGTTCGCTACTTTATTTAATAGGTCATTGTCGTTCATACTTGGTTTGAAAGACGCTTCACATAGTGCTCGATTCTCGCTGCCTGCCTCGCGGGCGAGCGGGCGTGATAATATGTTATTGAAGGTATCACGGCTGTATGCTTAGGAAAAATGTTAACTTGTAAGAGGGTAGACGTATACCAGACGAAGTGGCGTGATATTCTTGAACTACCAATCAGCGCGCGGTTACGAGGCTGAGATAAAAGGTGTGTGGTGATTCATAACCAGTATAAACTACTTAAATGGAACGAAATAGATTCGAATATTGAATGACGAGTTGCTATAGAACATTCTAGAATATTTTGGAAAGAGAGACAGAGATACGCAGAGAGGGGTGAAGAGGCTTGATGGTAGGTGGATGATATAAAAACGGGTGGTGCGTTAGTTCATGGCTTTTTTAGTGTGAAATTTTAAGGTAATAAGACGTATCGATAATTGTTCGTGAAGGGCCTTTTTGTCGGTGTGAATCTCTGGGGTGATAGGCGTATCACTGATAAATCGCGGAACGGTTCTTTTTATCATTAATTTTAATTTCTTGGTGTTAATATTGTGTTGAGAACGGCATTGATTCTGTGCCTTTGAGCTGCGTAGCGAGATATGGGACAATTAAGTTGTCAAATTGATCGTAACGTTAGGCTTGGGCATGGAATCAATGTAATTGTAGTTAACTTAATATTGGATAACCCGGTGTTTAATATTTCGCTAAAATTCAGGTTGATTGTTCAAATTGTGTGCAGCGTGGCCGAACCTACGGTGCTCAGGCGCCGATGGAGGTAGCGTGGCGCATGTTGAGCAATCAAAATGGCGCGGTTTTGTGATATGCAAATTCTGGGAATTGAAACGTAGCATTATTCGTCCGCGAAGGGGGTTTCTTTTATGGAATTTAACTTCTCGTGTTAATTTTGTTTAAGTATAGCGTTGATTCTTTATCTTGAGCATTGTGCATGGAATTGGCGGTATATCTGCCGATCTTTGTGACGCTGCGCTGGGATGTTGATTCAATGTGATCGCGTTTAAGTAATTAGGTCATAAATCGGGTTCTAATATTTCTTCGGATTTAGTGTTGGTTATTTAACTGTGTTGTACGATGTGGCCAGAATTCCAAGGGTCACAGACCTTTGAGTATGGCGGCGGTACCTAGTTAACTAACCAACATTGTCAGGCGAGTTCTAACATCGACAAATTGGTTAAATAGGGTTTGTGGTTATTTCACACTGAAGAATTGTTAGCTAATTAGGGCCTAGCTTCGTTTAAATATGAGTTTGATACCTCACGGAGACTACGAAGACTCATATAGCTTAGGCGTAGGGAGCTGGTTATGCCTTGAGACGGGCCAGCGACTGATTTTGCCCGTAAGGGATCAGTTACGTCTCCCAGGTGCTTGGGTTCGCGAGCTTTCAAAGTGGTAGGAGCTCGTCGAAGTGAATTCCGTCCAGCGTATGCGGGCCATGGAGATTGATCGCAACCCAACCATACTGGTCTCATTTATTTATATATGTATATATACACACACATTTATTTCCTCTGTTAGGAGTCATGGTTCGTGTCCCAATTAGGTTAGGACCATGACGTACACACAGTTATAGGCAATAGACAAAGTCGAGGCTAACTACCTTGCATACCCTAGTTTCAATTAGCAAATCAACATTGCACATCGTTGATTTGGGCTTAGCCACCTTACACATCACACGTTTAACGTAATACAAACTCAAGAAGTCATTTTACACGAGTATCTTAGATTAGATATTGTAGGTACACATTTTATTAAGATCTAGTTAGGAGATAGGTAGGTAGTCGCGATGAATATACGCGTTAGTTAACATACAGCGTGGTAGGCGTGTCAGACGACATTTATAGGGACAGTAGGTACAATTACTGATTAGTTCTTAAGCTAATCGCGACGTGCGTGATAAGTAGCAAGCGGTTACGCTAAGCGGTCGAATCAAGGGTTTCGTTCAGTAAAACGTCCGGGTGATCATATTATCCTACGGCGTGATGTTAGTACCTTTGCGGTGGGAATAAAGGAGTACGAGGGTAGGCGCGTCGCGAGAATAGGCTAACATTTTAGTGGTTGTAGAGTCACGGTGGTGGGCAATAAATAATGGGCTGCAGGTGTCTAGATAAAGCGTAGTCTTGGGGCCTGCAACTTAATTATAACATAGATATGCAGGTAGCCTGATTCTATGCTCATTGCATACTTAAAATTATTAAATTACCTTTTGACTGTGGTTACGAGTCGAAAAACATTTGGCGTAGAGATAAATAGTTAAATCTTTTGGGGGTTACATGTTCAGAGCTCGAGGGGTGCTTTATTCTGGTCAGCCGATAATTTATACGCGACTGCTAAATTAAAGTAGTACATTCGCCAGAATCTAACTCCCCCGAGTCTCCAGGATTAGTAAACTCTTCCAGGGGTTTTCATTAACGCTTCTCTAGTGAATCTATGTAGTTCCTTGAGAATTTGCATCCCCGCGCCCGAAAGGGGGTCTCTGTCTTCGGACGAGCGCCGATTGAAACAGGTAATGCTGTCTTTCGGATTCCCGCGGTACGGCAAGGGATTTTCACATCTTAGAAGCCTTATAAGCCTCGTAGGGATAGCCTCGCAGTCGTTTAAGACAACCAAATGTTGGACGGTTCGGGCACGGTCAGAGTATTTAATTGTTAATATACAAAATCAGCTAAATGCTTACCATTCAATAATAAAGTAGTGCAAACATTTAAGTGAATTCAATAATTCAACCAAGCCTACCTAATCGAACACAATGTAGATATGTAACTATTAACTTGCTTCTTGGCAGCTCATGCGAACTGAAGGACGTTTGGCGTAAAGAAAATAGTCGAATAGTTTTGTGCGTTACATGTTCAGAGCTCAAAGGGTGCTTTATTCTGGTCAGCCGACGAGTTTTATTCGCGTTTGTTAATCTGAAGTAATTTATTCGCCAGAATTTAACACTCTCACCCATGCGTCGTTGTCGAGCGGCGATGGGTTAACACAACCCGAGTCTCCAGGACTGGTAACCACCCAGCGGCTTCTATTAACGGTTTTGTGTAGTGTTATGTAGTTCCTCTGGAATTTGCAATAACTGCGCGGATAAGAAGGGTTTCTAGGCGTTTCTAAAGAGCGCTGAATGTAACAGGAATGGGCTGACATTCTAGAACCTTGACATGCGATCCAAGTTGCTACATCAGAAACGTTATAAGCCTCGTAGGGACCACTTTGAAGTCCATTAAGACAACCAAAGGTCAGACAGAACAATTGAGCTGTTTCAAGACTTAACCTTAATACTCATAATAGATTACACTAGTCTGGCGGTTTTGCGTTCGGTCGAATTTAGCCTAAATGTTTAGGGCGATATCCCGAAGTAGTACACTGCAAATACCGTTACCAAACTTAACGTCTCTCAAGTGAGGAGACTTTTCTACTGCCGGTTGAGCAGAAAACTTTACTTGATTAATTGTTGCCTATATTGTTTGGAAGTCTGGACAATAGACCCCGTGTGACAGTGGTGACTGAGAAAAGCGCCCTAGCTGTTACATTACAAGACTGACAAATGTATAGATGACGCTCAGAGCACATTTTATTATAAACAAATACGTTATCTGCGGGCGCAACTGAGGGATTTGCCTTATTTATAATAATTGATAGCGGTGGCATAGTGGCGATTTGACCGATTGCAATTCAGTTAGATTGTGCTCAAATAACCTTATACAATCGTTGGGTTCGGTTATCGGGCGAGAATTATGGGATTTGTGCTCTTATAACTGATACTTACCTTGAAATTGAGAATTCAAATTAGAAATAGGCGAAATGCCAAAATTTGACTTAGTGATTATTGTCTAAAGTAAATGGTAACTTTGCCAACATAAGAGTCGATTACTTGATAGTAAACCTAAATTGGGAGCTTCCTTCAAAGCTCCGTTAATGCTAGTGATGAATTGTGAAATACTTGTAAATTGTAATCAAACGTAAATTTAAAATTTCATACTATGAGGTTTATAACTTGCAACATATGAATAAAGTATAGTAAACTTATTGAAATATGTAAAGCGTGTGTAGGCATTCAAAAGAGCCGTTATCACGCCAGACATTAATATATTGTAAACTTAAACGAGTTTAGGAAGATGTTTAGGAAGCTTAACTGGTAGGGTTCTCGAATTGCTTAGCCATCTCAGCCACGAAAAGGACTCTGGGTTGCTGCTCACAATGTAGTTGCCACTAAAACGATCACTGCCAATAATTTAACTTGAGGGTCGGCGTGACACATCCGAGACACCTAATTAATAAGTTTAGTTAAGTAGATTGATTTTAGGTCAAGAAGTAGTGACAATTAAAATCAGCAATTCTAGTATATATATCGTCAATACACTAGTGGTAGTTCAGGTACAGATTAGATACAGGAGTAGTTATGTGCGGGGTAAGGAGGTAGATAAACAAATAACTATGTTCAATACAGGAAAAGTTCTTAGTAGACTTATTTCTATAAGAGTGGGGTTCACATAAGTAGTACCATTATATATATCTAAGTTAATAAACCAATAAAACAGGAGGGGGAGACATATAAAGGTAGAGTATAATATTATATAGAGTAGCTCTGTACATAACATAAGTAGAGACATAAAGTAGGTGGGGTGGTAACGAGGAAATGAGTTAAGTAGATGAAATCAGAAGGCGGGGTTTAGTTGTACACAGGTACCTAGTCAGTTATATATTCAAGCTATTCATATATATATGTAGTAATTAGAGTCTCCCCTCTGTAGCGCATACATAAATAAATAACTAAAAAAATACATAAATAAAACAAAAATAATATAATAAATAGAAAAAAGAAAGAAAGGGGGGGGGGGGGGGGGGGAAGTTACATGTCGTATGATTTTTCGGTCTATCCGATAATATGCGGGCGTATGGTGGGTAGTTGTGCAATGAGAAATCCAATGCAATTCGTAATTTTAAATCATCACTTGTAATTAATGTTCAGGAAAATACGAAACGAGAGGACAGTCCCAAGACGTCGTCACTTGCCGCCGTTTGCACTCACTCTCCTTTTCTACCAGTGTCGACCTCTTGATTCTACCAAAAAGTACCACCGTTCGTATTAAATTCGTTTCGTATTAAACGTCCATACTCATGACCGAATGCTACATATATCGTTATAGTGGTTGTTGAACTATGTAAACTAAAGTAAATATCACTGAGTAGTGGCATTTTTCAACTTGTACAATCAAGTTACAAATACGACTACACGTATTTTTAACTTAATGTAGCAGTTGAAAAATGCAAAAATTTAGGGACATTTCATTCAATTTCGAATTCATTTCATAGAACCTCTTAATAGAAATGTTTTTTTTTCTACTATAAATAATAGTTTCTGTGCCTTAGATTGGAGAAAACAATACGTATCGTTACTTATGTAATTAATTATATCATTAAACATTGAGTTCAACTTAAAGACAAATATTTTTCTGACAAATTACCAAACCACAATAAATAAATAAATAAACTTACGTAACTATAACCACCGGTCTCATCAAAAGTAATAATTACATTATATATACATAATATTATACAACAGACAAGTAAGCCAACAGTAATTATAGCCCATATTAACGGTTCGACTAAGAGAAGCTTAGTGTAAATAGGTGAGTAAAACGTTGCGACGAAAGCTCGCGATTCACATTACCATCCCAGGTTCGTTTCTAGGTCACTGGCATAGTGTGTCAACAATAGATGTCTGGAGATTATGAGCGACTAGGAAAAACGTGACTTTGTGTATAATATGATGTAATATAACTTTTGTTGAAGAATTAAAGCTGAACAGAGGTTGTAATGAGATTTTTTAAATATTTGTAACATATAAGAGTCCTAGCTTAGTCAAATTACTACTTTGAGGAACTTGAAATGTAAATGTTTTACGCCTAAGTGCGAAATTAATTCCTAGAGATTCTTGTGAACCAAAAGAAAGATTACTTACACTGGCTGGTCGCAAAACACATAACAAATCATAACCTAACTGAAAATAACTTTTCTATGAAACAAATGAATATGTAGGTACATCAGAATTTCATGTATTCCAGTGAAAGAAAAGGAGAAACAGAAAGATTGCGGTAAACAGAGAATCGAAAGTAAACTAAAGCTTGAGGAATAAAATTTACAATAGGCGAGGACATGGTGAATTATATAAAGGATTTTTGATCTTTTACGTTAATCCCAACCTTAGTGTTACACATTACGGAATATTATCAATTGAAGAGAGGTACGGAATAACTATATTTGTTAAGTTGTAGCCCGATTGAGCATGTTGCCACAAGTACAACCAAATAAAAATGTATAGATGATTACAAACGTTAAAACGAGTATGAGCAAGTTATGTTCCAGAATCTCAGTTGAGTGGGTTATATGATTTCGTTCCAATATGATGATAGCATAAATATCGTTGCGTACAATATATTTTTGAATGAAACCTTTTTCGCATTAGCATTACTGAACTTCACATATTCGCAGGAACACAAAAACGTTCCATGCAGTTATTATTTTATTACGATCTTTTGTGAAATGGTGATTCTTCCGCATTTGGGCTAATTTGACGTGCACTACCTCTCTTTCCTCAGAGCCTCGTTTGTTAATTAGCAGCGCGCACGGCAAATAGGTATGAGGTTGGCTTTATCTGTAAAGATGATTCAGAGTCTTTTGCACTCAAAAACGATACAAAAAGGATGACCTCTAATAATACAAGAAACTAAGTACCCCGTGTTATTACCGTCACGCCAATATTAAAGCGACAAAGTTTCACAAGCTTAAATTTTACAGGAAAGTATTATACGAATATGGCTGCGGTACTTTTCAGCTAGGCTTCAAACTAAATATCGCCAAGCGCTACTTCTCTATCACCTAGCACAGGGATCGTTCAAATCGATTGGTCTCTGGTTCTAAACGTTGCACCTACAGATCATATTCAATATTATCAAAATATTTCGAGGTTCACGTGCCGATAATATGTTATTGAACATTGTATCTGAAAACTCATCAATCATTATTATTGGGGCTGAAAATTGGCGCTATTTTCAATCAATTTCCGTTTAATAATAGGTTTTTGTGTTACTTTTTTAAAAAATTTATAGCCGTAGGGTAATATGGTACAGTAATAATTATTAATGTAGAAAATTGTGTTATCACGATTACTGTGGTATTATTTCCGTGATTCTTATTGGCTCAGAATGAAATAAAACATAGTATCCATCCATGATCCATAGGATATTTTTAGGGTTTTGTAAAAATATATTTTCTCAAAAAATATTTTATTTTGTGATGTAGCTACAAATTTACGGTTTTCGGATTTTGTCTTTTAACTTATGCTATATGACATTGCTTCTCACAAAAATTCCATGATTCTATGTCAACGGCAAGTACTCTATAGGTTTTGATTTCCATGCGAGCGTCAAAATATGCGCATAAACGAGGCATAACAGCCGTAACTTTCGATTGCGTTGACTTAGAAGTTTGATTTTTTCACTGCTTGAAGGGAGTACAGAAGTATTTATTATTAATTTCAGCTTGATAGCTCTACCAGTCCATGAGAAAAAGGATATTGACAGACGGACAACAAAGTGACCATATAAGTGTTCTATTTTTCCTTTCGAGGAAAACGGGAATCCCGTCATATACGTACTTTGTGACGGACGTCTATAAAATTTCCGGCAGTTGTGGATACATTAGGCAAACCAAAAGTCGGTGATATACCTAAAGGGACAAGGAGCACATAATAGTAGCGAAAATGAGAGGTATTGCGAAGTCTGCCATAGCGGAACACCTTCTGTAAATAGATATCAATCACTAGATTGAGCTGCACCGAATCCGAGTTACTCTCAACTGAACTAATGCTTTATACAGTAGCTAGTCAGGGAAGCGATATTTCGTCTTGTCAAATAAAATTATGATGTTTTTTTATTAAGAAGCATCATAATTGTATTTGACAAGACGGTTTCAGTTATAGAAAACGTGGCATCCGATCGTGGATCGAGTTATGTAAATGTTATGCACGGGCTTCGAATAGCAATCTCCAGCCGGCATTTTGAGCGTGTTCATAGGCGCTTAGTAATAACCGATGCAGAAAGACAGTTTATACGTTTGCCCTTGATTTCTCATGACCACAGTGTCGTCGAAATATCGGGAAAATACAAAAACGAATCGTGATACAAGAAAGAACTATGATATTATTTTTCGTTATACAACGTCGAAAGTAAAGTGGTTACCTTGACTCATGAATGTTTGTATTTCCAAGAGTAGCACTTGCGCGTTATTACTCTGCTATTACAATAACAACTTGTTGCTGGTTGTAACAATATAAAAAATAAAAGTATAGGTTGACATGAAATCAAATTATTACATTTTCAGCATAATGTAAATTTCAGGGAAAGTACCAGATAATTGAGTAAAAAAAAACGAAAAGTAAAAGTTTTCAATAGACTAAGCACACGTGTAACACATACATACACTTTATTTTTATATTATGCCCGATTGAAAGTACCTAATCTAACATCTGCCTGATGTTACGGTATATGAACTCTTTTTTAGGGTTCCGTACCCAAAGGGTAAAACGGAATCCTATTACTGAGGCTCCGCTGTCCGCCCGTCCGTCCCTCCGTCCGTCCGTCTGTCACCAGGCTGTATCTCATGAACCGTGATAGTTAGACTGTTGAAATTTTCACAGATGATGTATTTCTGTTGCCGCTATAACAACCAATACTAAAAAATAGAATAAAGTAATTATTTAAGGGGGCTCCCATACAACAAACGTGATTTTTTTGTTAATTTTTGCTCGATATTGATGACGGCAACAGGTAGACGCTTGAAATATTCACAAAATATTTAGTTATATATTCACTTTAAGAATAAAGAATTAAATTAAAATAAAACAAATATTTAAGGGGGGCTCCCATACAACAAACGTGATTTTTTTACCGTTTTTATAGATAATGGTACGGAACCCTTCGTGCGCGAGTCCGACTCGCACTTGGCCGATTTTTTTTGAAGTTATACTTCTAAAGCAACTTCCAACAAGGTTGCGTTAAACGTATAACGCTATCATGGAGGGGGAATAGAAAGAGACACAGCGAGAGTGAAGCTGCTAAATGTTTCACGGTATTACCGGTAGATGGCGCTATAGTTAAAAATGTATAACAATTGAATTTTACTTTTGGCT
Organism: Pyralis farinalis; assembly: GCA_947507595.1. Classification (NCBI taxonomy): domain Eukaryota; kingdom Metazoa; phylum Arthropoda; class Insecta; order Lepidoptera; family Pyralidae; genus Pyralis; species Pyralis farinalis. Next base: position 23,349,488 of record OX382270.1, read on the forward strand.
TGTATGTAATACATTCCGTAAACATCGGCGCTACTACTTGATAGACGTTTTTTAATGTTACTCCAATAACCCTTCTTATAAATTAAAATATTATTATTTAATAAAATTAATACTAAATATTATTAAGTTATTAATGTTAAATATTTATTTAATGATGCCAGAGAAGTATAACTTCTCACGCGCGTACATACGTACCCATTTTTTTATACTACGTCGGGAGGCACACAAGCATACGGCCCAGCTGATGTGAAGCGGTTACCGTAGCCTATTAACGATTGTAATATATTAAGTATTACTCGCGCGATGCCTCATCTGCTGCTTACACAGCAAGTCCTTGGGAGTATACTCTTCCCTTATTTATTTATTAAGTAACTTTTACGCAAAATATTAATTATTTAAAAAGGTAAAATAATAAAGCGTGTAACATATTAAATTTAATCTCGGTGAACTCAAAAAATATAAGGAATATTGATCCGGCATTGCTTCCACAATTCCATGTTGCATAATTGTGCTGCTATTTGTTAAAAGGCGTGTATTAGGTATATTTTTTATATGTATTCATATTTCGTTTAAATAATTAGGGTTTGAGAAATAAGACTGAACTAGAATTAAAATTTTCACCCAGGGTATAATTAATACTCGCAATTAACTTTTATAAAATTGTTTACGAAAAAGAAAAATAAATCAAGAGCGTTTATGTTGCCGACCGTTAATTATGGTGGGCATGAGTCTATATACGCCTAAATAAAGAAGCATCATTGTATTTTTTTTCAAGGTCTAAAATAATATGTATTTACTAGGATATAGGCTTATTGTGCTCTCCGAAGCACTGAGAAACTTGAGATAATTAACCCCATCCAATGATAGGCTGCAGTTAGTGCTGCTAAACTTGATCTTCAATTAGATAAAAAAATAGAAACGTTATTGTTTCCCTGATTGTTTGAGTAATATTAGGTACTTACTCGTACATACGAAATTGACGTCTTGTCAAACTGGCCACTTTGATCTCAAATATCTGGCGTTTGGTTAGGAATCCTAAATTCAAATTTATTTCGAATTTAAGGTTGTGTATTTGAGTTTCGAATTTAGTGATTCATTTGTTTTTACGCCATTTGATTTTTCTTTGACATCGATCTGTTCACAATATGGAAAATTTAAATTATTGCCTTATTTACGAATACGAGTTCCACCGTGGCGCCAACGCTGCAGAAACAGCTCCAAGGATTAATGATGTATATGGGAGGGCTACTGTAAAAGACAATACGGTACCTTTTTGGTTCCGACATTTTGGTTCTGGAAATTTTGATCTACAGAACAAACCACTTGGACGGCCGGAGACCCTAGTTCCCAATGAAGAATTACAGGTAATCGTGGAAGGAGATCCATCGCCAAGCACATCAGAGTTAGCGGAGACTTCGGTGTGAGTGACAAAACAGTTTTAATTCAATTGAAACAAATTGGAAAAGTGAAAAAGCGTAAGAAATGAGTACCGCATGAAATAAGTGAAGCAAACCAATAAACACGTATTGTCTGCTGCATTACATTACTCATCTGTCACAATAACCAGAGAACTTTGAATAGTATTGTTACTTGTGAGGAAAAATGGATCCTGCACGACAATTGGAAGCGCTCATCACAGTGGTTCAGGAGAACCGGTTAAATCCTGTCCCAAGTGAAAGTTGACTCAGAAAAAAATACTAGTGAGTATTTTGTGGACTAGTGCTGGTGTCATACACAACAGCTTTTTAATCTTCTTCTTCTGGCCAGACGATTATGGCAGATCTGTATTGTCAACAATTGCAAACTATAATGGAAAAGCTCGCCATTCAACAACCGGAATAGGTCAATTGCCCTTGCCCACTGCTGCTTCAGGATAAGGCTAGATCTTACATTTCAAGACATACGGTCGCTAAATGCGAGACGCTACGATTGGAATGTCTGCGACACCCACCATACGCCTCAGACCTTATTCCAACAGATTACCACTTTTTTTCGCAATTTGGACAACTACTTGCAAGGAAAAAAAATCAATTCCGATGTCAATCAAGTCAAAATCGCCATAAAAGATTTTTATTGATTCTCGCTCCCACAAGTTTTTCAGCAATGGAATCAATTAACTACCAGTAAAATGGCGAAACTACATAGATATTAATGGTACATACGCGGACTGATTAAATATATAATTACATATATTTATCGTTTTACTTTTTCCATTTTCCATATTCGACAATTTTATATATAAATATGTAAGGACATAATATTATATATGTTTGCTGAGAGAACCATATTGTAATAGGAAACGATAAACTAAACAAACTTATTCTTACCTACACTTTTTTATATTCAAGGTGATGCACTTATAAAAGTCATTTGAGAAACATTAAACAAATTGATGTAAACGAAACAAATAAAGTGGTTTGCCAACTATAGAAAGCGTTCTATGGGTCGAGCAATAAAATGTAAATAGCTACAGAAGTGTTAAAAGGAGTCGCGGTAAAAGTTTAGCTCACGCGAACTTAGCACTCGATGGCGTCCCTCTGAGTTAGCGCTTGGCGTAAATTGTAAACGACAGCGGTTTGATCCTATGAGAATTAATTTCGTTCACTAGTATATCAATAATATATATGATAGTTCATTTCCATAGGGAGGTACATATCTTTTTAATAAGGCCGTAATTCTTTTTAACTATTGATTCAGAAAGATATAGCGTAGTATATACAAATACAAAAACATACAGTAAATTAATGTACAGTGAAATTGAGGATATTGCAGCAGATATTAAAATATAAATAATTTTAATATCTGCTGTAATATCCTCAATTTCACTGTATATTAATATAATATAAATACAAAATTATTTGGTAAAAGTTAGCTTATAGTTTTTTAAATATTAGGGGTTAAATTATAAAATTGCCGATTTGTATTGAAAAATGAAAACTCGTTTTTTTTTCTAAAATGTATGTTACATCTTAGAAAAAACCGAGTTTTAATTTATTTAATCAAAATATTTAAGTTAATTTATGCCTTTGCGATAGAACACTGGAGATCTAGATTCGACAAACTGTGTTTAAGCATTTTGAACTGCCTCCTAGGAAGAAAATTTTTTACCACGTAGAAAATTGTCCAAATCATGAAAAAAGTGGTAGTCAGTTGGGGCAAGGTCTGGCGAGTACGGAGGATGACGTATGGTTTCTAATTGCAGCTCTTGTAGAGTTCAACGGTTTCTCGTGCAGTGTGAGGTCTTGCGTTATCATGGAGCAATAACGGCGAAGATAGATTCATGAGTCGGGGCTGTTTCACTGCCAGTTTCGCCATCATTGTTCGAAATTCGGCACAGTAATCTTCTGCTGTTATTGCAAGCAATAACAGCAGAAGATTCAAGTCAAGGTCAAGACCAGACCTGAGAAAGCTGTAGTGAGTTTGTCCACATGATATAGCTAGCTGTGTGATTGTAATAGGCATAATGTCGAACAACTCTGCAGAACACAACCCATTACACAATCAGTAGAACAAAGGGGAAGGAAAATCTCTTCTCAAATTAAGGGCTCAATACCGTGTGAGAGTTCAGGATCATCGACGATTCTCACAGCTCGTCTCTGCACCGAGTCACAAGATCCAAGCTGGTATCCAGGTGCTTCCGCCCAAAGATGGCTACAGTACTCCATATGCAGCTTGACTTAGAACTAATAAGCATTTGCCGAAATGAAGTACTATTTGACCCTGTTGAGCACACTAAGTTTCTTTGAGGTCAGGTTGGCTTTCTCTTTTAGGTGACTTCGATAATGAAAATCGCTGGAGATCTAGACACCAAGAATGGCAATCCAGACCACGCTACTAACCTGCAGTAGCGTGTTCTGCAATTGAGGTACCACGGTAAAAGGGATTTTCTTAGCGGTAAACGCGCAGACTAGTGCCTCGGTAGGGTTTGAACCAATTGAACCAAGTTTAATCGCCCCCAGTCAGATACTTTACTCAAAGTACATTATATTTTAGACACAAGTCTAACGCGGCATTCCTTTACAAGGGAACGAGGGACACGGCCCGTATAATAAAAGTCCCCGGTGCTGTCGTCCTCATAACAATGATGCTGTAGATTGACAACATGTCATTAAAGCAGAAACAGCGTCGGAGACAATACAGAGTCCTGTGGGACGCCAGCATTGATATTCATGCTGTTAACAACTGCCGTCTACTACGCCTTGTATGCTCCTGCTGCATAAGCAGCTGGCAACCCATTTGCACAAATTATTGGGCTGCCCGTACGATGGTAACTTCGATAGAAGACTCCGATGCCAGACTCGTTCGAATGCCTTTTCTATATCTAGACTAATAGCCAATGCCTCACCTTGACTCACAATCGTCGAAGCCCAGCGGTGTGTAAGATATGCTAGAAGATCACTAGTCGAACGACCGTGGCGAAAGCCGTATTGACGGTCGCTGATCCAGTTGTGATCTTCTAGGTATACCAGGAGTCGTGTGTTTATCACACGCTCCATCACCTTGGAGAGAAATGTGGTTATAGCAATAGTCCTGTAATTCTATGGATCTGATTTGTCGCCCTTTTTGGGCACTGGGTGCACATTGGCGGTCTTCCGCGGAGACAGGCCTTTCCCAATGGAGTACGAAAGCACGAAAAAGATCGTCGGCATCAAATACAACTACTCAGGATCACACAACTTTAGCATCACTGCCGGTATGCCATCTGGCCTAGTCGACTTATGAATGTCAAACCAGGGAGAGCAATGACCTCGCTAGGTAATTGAGATTTCCGGCATTCAGCTACTACACCTCGGGATGGAAGGTGGCACAGCTCCACCGTCATTCAAAGTCGAGTTAGAGGCAAAGAAATTACCCGGTAAATCAGCTTTCTCTTTAGTACTGCAGACCAGACTGCCATCCAGTTTTTGAAAGTTTCCCTCGCCAGCTTTAGCGAGGGACCAGAAGGCAAGGCTCCGAGACTAAAAGACTTGCAAGCCGTTCGCCAACTCTACCGGTGAAATCAAATTACCCTCTTACTGGACTCTCTTATTCTTACTACCTTTTTTACTGGATCTCGAGGCAGCATTCAGTTTTCGTATTAAAACAGACTATATGCAGCATGCGCTGTGGTTCAAGGCTCGAAAGCAGCCTGTTTTAGAAGTTTGGTTTCTCTACAAAGCGGATTAAACCACGGCCGCTCAGTAACTCCTGCAGCAGCCATTAAGCGATTAGTAATGTAGTATTCCACCTAATATCGCCGCCGCTACCACAGTCGCATAGCATTCGACATCATCTGTTTTGGAACAAAGCTGCCTCCACGGGTACGATGTGCAGAATTCACGCAATCCGTCCCAGTCTGCCGACTTATACTGCAATATGCGACGCCGTCTGGTAGGCTGACGTGGGTTACCTCTGGAACAGGGCGCTTGGGTCCGGATGGGATAGTGGTCCGATGAGCCAAGCGGCGCGTCGACGTTACGTTGTACTCATCCGAACATGTGGTCAGCAGAAGGTCCAGTAAGGAGCTTGTATGGTCTTCTACATCTGATATTCTCATGGGAGAATGTACCAGTTGAGAGAAACCATAGGCCAGAGCAAAGTCATGAGCAGATCTCCCCGCGGAGTCAGTGTACCGAGAGCCAAGATATTCGGTGTGGTGGGCATTAAAATCTCCGAAAATCATTAATCCCGCGGAGGGATACTGCTCGATGACTTTGTCAGTCGCCATTTGCAGGTGTTCAAATAAACTAGCGTGTTTGTACCAACGCTACAGGACCTGTATAGGTACTAAACACATGCACTATCAGAGTGTCACTTTTTAATTTTGCAGCAGTAATAACTCTGTCTTAATAGTTCGGCATGTCTTAATAATTTTCTTGTTCGTGAGTCTATGCATTGGATTCTACTACATTGTTACTTAAAAACAGAGGGATTATTGTAATTCCGTTTTCAGCCAGTGACATGTACCAGAGTGTAAACGATTCCCGCCTTGCTGAGGAAATCCGCCGCAAATGGGTTCAGAGAGAAATAAGTATCGGAGTTATACTGAAGCAAGAATTATGAGCACTGCTCTAATAAAGGTTCATTTCATAATTTAGTCCTTTCGCCGAATAAAGCTTCCTGGCGGGAGCGAGCGACCTTAATCAACATTCGCTCAGGAAATTGGTGAAATGATCACAATGGAGCTGTATTGTGATTATTTCGCCAATTTCCTGAAAATAATAACGATACAGGAATTATGAGCAAAATAGAGGTTTGCCGCCTCTGATTTATACATTCTTAATAATAATTTTGTAAATAGATACGAAATCCTAAAGACATTTAAACGAAATTTCCTTGTTTGAGTGTTTATTTATCTATATATTTACTTCAAGTTACTCGCGGAGTTAGCAGAGCGAACTAAGTGTAGAACTAAACACAAATTCGATCCTTATAGACCTGACAAGCTTCTTTACAATTAATATTTCTTTCAAGCACTGGTTTTTAGTGCTTCTGGTATTTTTTTTAGATAAAATATGACCAATATAGTTATGAAAAATAAGTCTAGGCTTTCCTCGATACTAAATCGTTCCACTTTCATGTTATACTCGTATATTTGTTTCATCATTATTCCCTTGTGTATTATTTCTACATGTCGGAACCGTTTCTTTTTATCATCAGCATTACGAATACGTTTACAAGCGTTACTCCTCTGATTTAGGCAACGCTTTCGTTTCATGTTCTCTATCTGTCATATCCAGCACTCGTTGTGTATGACCAGCTGAACTCTACGGTTCAAGTTTTTGCTACCTGGAAGTTTTCTCAATATTCAACAAATTCACTATATTTCCTGCACTCATTCTTCTCAAAAGTACATCGAAAACCTTATTTACTTGTTATTGCAGTACACAATGAAGGGTTTGTCTGACTGTCTCTCTTGCAAATACATTATTTTGGTTCACTTTGCATTCAACAATAACTCTATGTTTCTACGATCATATTTCACTACTGTGACTCTTGGTCGCAAGTCAGACATTGTTTCTCTTACATGAAGTCTTCTCTGCATGAAGAAGATAATTTACAACTAGGCCACAAATTGTTATCCAATTTTCGAGAATATTTGTTCCCTTTCGACAAATGACCAGATAAATATTGAACAAGCGCGCTAACAATATTGACATGAATCAATAGCGACGCTACGTTTCAACGCTATGTTTTACTAAATCTTGGGTTCTATTCCTGCATCGGTACATTTCGTTATTCCTCTGACTCCTGTAGTATTTAGATACAAATATGCTATATGATAATACTATACGGTAGTCTCTGACATTATTTTGGGCGACCGCAGCTATTTATCATTTTCAAAACCAAATTCAACCTAACTTGAACATGGTGTACTCTTCTAAGCGGTAAATATTACTTCACGAAATATTTTCCAGGCAGGCAAGTAACAACTTCCGGAATGGTTGTTGTATTACATGTGATACTTAAGCATGTAAATATTCCAGCCAGCGGCAAATATTTTACAACAGGTGGGCCGTATGTTTCAATGTCTGTAATCGCCATTTATAGAAGAAACTCATATAATTTCGGTAACGCTAGTTCTAGAAGAAAACCTTTAATTATACCTTTATTATAAATAAATGTTATAAAAATTTATACGATTACTCTATTAAATATTTTCAAATCACTTCTTATATTTTTTTTTTACCCAGTTTCCTCAATTTAATCTACTAAAACCCGCTTATTTTCTGAGCCTCTTAAAGCAAATTACTCGAAATGGTTGTCGGATCGAGGACAACTTTAAAAAATAAAATAATGAAACATATTTTATTCATTTAATCAGGATTAGCATGGTCTTTCATAGTATGTATTAAAACAGAGTCAATTATTCTTATTTTCTTAAATGTGGTAGGTACACCATACATTAGGAAAATAAAAATACTTGGATGTTAAATTACTTATATAAAATGTTCAAATTGTAGTGTTCCAAGATAACGACATATATTATATCTATTGATTCTATTATCCATACATTAGTGAATTTGAATAGGTTCAGGCGTTATTTTGCGAAAGTCAAATTAACATGCAATTTGATGTAACCTGCTTTGTGTGCTTCCGCCATCAATTAGTTCATGCGGCCTAGGGCCGGCCGGCACCCACCCACTGCTGTTAGTTGATGCAACATGCCTATGCTGCCATGGCTGCTCCGGTAGTCTCTGCCTCGGCTGCTGCGGTCGTCCGCCATATGGAATAGAAACCGCATACCCTCACCACCGTCGCTGCCACGACTGGTCTGGTCGTCACTGCGACACGTGTTTCGCCTCTCCACGAGGCATCATCAGGCGTTGTAGACTTTAATCGTAAGAATAACATGCTACAAGTGACAAACCCATCGCAGTGAATTGAGAGTGGGAGTGGATGGTGTGAGCGAAAAGATATTTAATAGTGGGGAATTATTTACGTCAGTCTGTTTGTTCATAAGAGTAATTTTATGTTTATTAATTTCTAAATTGTTCTCTTATATTTAGTATTAAACATTTGTCTATGGTGTGTAAAATTTGATATGTATTAGTGGGATATGCAAAGTCTTGTCAGTCGTAATATGTCATCTGTCTCGCAATTATGAATGAATTTATTTTCTAAAGAGGACTTGAGGATTTTTAGACAATCCTCGCAAGGCACGTTAGTAAATAAACTTTCAACGTCGAGAGAAATCAACATACATGTTGTTCTCAAATCCCGTAATTCTCTCAAATCACTATGTAACACTAAAGATAAAATTCCGCCCAATAAAAAATCCGGCGTCTATAAGCTCTTCTGCGATGAATGTGAACACCTTTATATCGGTCAAACTGGTCGTAACTTTCAAACACGATTTCACGAACACGTATCGGCGTATAAAAACAATTGCCCAGAAAGGTCACACTTCGCCGAGCATCTCATAGACAAAGGACATAATTTATCCCTCACTAATACATATCAAATTTTACATACCATATACAAAGGTTTAAAACTAAATATTAGGGAACAATTAGAAATTAATAAACATAAAAATTTTAAAAATACAATGCCTCGTGGAGAGTCGAAACACGTGTCGCAGCGACGACCAGGCCAGTCGTGGCAGCGGCGGTGGTAGGGCATGCGGTTTCTGTTCATGCCATGGCAGCAGCCATGGCAGCGTCGGTATGTTGCATCAACTAACAGTAGTGGGTGGGTGCCGGCTGGCACTAGGCCGCATGAACTAATTGGTGGCAGAAGCACACAAAGCAGGTTAGATCAAATTGGATTAGTGAATATAGCATCATTCTTCAAATTATAGTTGTTTGGTTTGGCTTGGTCTCTGCCATTACGCACAGTCGGCAGGCTTGCAGTTATTTGCGTGTGAGGTGGCGGCATGAAATATGGCTAGCTTGTATGGCTAAGCCTATTTCAATGGGACGAAGAACTGCAGCACAGTTGAAATTAGTTTGATGTTTTGGTAACAAGTCTGATAGTCCAATTCAATGCACTAATTTACTATAAAATTAATATTTTTTATGGTAGATAGAGCATTAATGTAAAATAAACACGGTCAAAATGAGATGCTTTGCAGCCTCTGGTATAACGCTACAAGCATCTGCATTTATCCACGTGTAGTATTGTTATTATGTAATTTAAACTTATGAATTCACTTTGACCAGTTCGGCGGTGCTGTGGTCAGTAACGCTGCTTTGACACCAACACTCGTGGATTCGATTCTCAACAGAATGCAGCCTGTTTGGAAAAGTACCTCAACCTCACAGAAAGCCGCAGCCAAATAACAACGCCCTGGAGGGTTATACTCGCAGTGTTCCTGCGAGTGAGTGAGATTACGGGTGAGCTCCTAAGGAGTTGCTTTGCTAGCAGTAGAGGTGGCATCGCGCGAGCGATACTTAGTGTATTGCAAGCGTTCCTAGGCTATGGTAACCACGTTAAATGACCCGACTTCGAACTTCGAAAAAAAAACTTCACAAATATTCATTTTAATTTTACAAACATTTGATATGTTTCGTCTCCTAATCTTCTTTACCTAATGGCGTATTAAGAATTAAAACACGATTAAAAAGTAATGTAAAATGAGAAAATGTGCAACAAAATAAATAATCACCCCACATATAAAGGATATATGTAGTTATAGTACATAATAAATAATGTTGAGAGAGCTACGAGTATATGTCATGTTATGCTGTTATTTCTACTTTAAATTAGGACAGCCCTCAACAGCATAAATAAATTTGTCTGAGTTATTTAAAATCCATTAAACTGAAGTAATTAAGTAAAAATCTTAAAAGAATTTTCATTTACTTCAAAACTGAATACATAATAGAAACTTAAGTTTATTTATGTAGCAGCGACGGCAAGTATCAACTACTAGCTGAGTCTTCTACTCAGCTCAAACTCTGAACATACGGGTGGCGAAGGTAGTAAGAAATAAGTTACAATTTAAAATGGCGTCCAATTTATTATCAGTGGCTTTCTATATGATCATGATCAGTAAGGATGAAGGCAGTCGTTGCTCGATCAAAATCTGTCCTTTGGGCTGCACACACTTCCCATACTTCTGCACTATTCCCGCTCTTCGATTTAATTTTCCACGTTGACATATTTACTTATTTGCTCAGCGCTGTACTTCTTTGATCTATTGACTTGTTTATTAAAGAATAAATTCCAACTAATACACACTTTTAATTGTGTAAAGATCTCGGGGGCATAATATCTGGATACAGGATTGATACTGTCCTGCGCCTTGCTATGTCTACTTCTAAGGAATGTCCAGCAGGCGTACGATCACATCTTGTCGCGCCGGTTTGTGATCATTATTACTGTTATACAGGATGGCGATCCATCACCCATGCCGTTCATTCTTTATCTGGATCTCTGTCCAGACAAGCAGATAACTTGCAATGTTGCAAGAAAAACAGAGTATCGATATTAAGATACGAAGAGGCAAGATCTATTGGCTCCATGTAGAAAAAGAGTGCGTGATAAAAAATAATTAAATGTTAAAGTAATAAAGAAGCAATATACTATTTATTTGTTAAATCAAAAACATCCCGCTTGGGTACAAATTACTAACGTGTGTCTGTTTGTCCACGATCAAGTTGAATTCCTTGTTTAAATTTAAATTTCCCGATTTGTTCCATGAAACCTATACAAAACTACTATTAATTGCTTAACGTATATGTAATTTGCTACAAAGTTGTCTATTTTTGGCATTATTTCTATTAATAAATAATTTAAAATAAAAATACTATATAGTACATGCCGATCAATGCGCCATGGTGCACGCCACATATTTGCAATATTTTACACCAAATGCGGAGTAAAAGCGTGTTTTTTTTATGATAACGTATTTTAAATTTTAATCCACAAAACCATGTTTTTTGGTAACACACGTAAAATACTTTGCACAACCAACAATCTCCATTAACAACGAACAGCGTTTTTATAGACACGATGGGCCGAATACGAAAAGGATTGTGAACATCGACTCATAACAACGATTTAATATTTGACGACACTGATGCAAATCGAATCTTCAACCGTAAATAATTCAAAATTTTGAACCGTGTCGCGGACGCTGAACTGCATGTGGTTGAAAATAATAATAGCAAAGTTTTTTTCATATCACCAGGTACATACGATATAATAACATAAGCCAGTTTAATATCTTTATTTAAAAGTACATAAATAATTGTTTCGTGAACTGAAGTTAATATATTTGCTTTGATAATTACTGAAGTTAGAGGAAACGGTTACATTTCTATTTATTTGTAAAAGTTTTTCAATCATAATTTTCAGTTCAAATCTTCATCACTCCTTTATCAAAATATTTATCAAAGTAACATAGAATCCAGTATCGACTAATACAAACCTTTAATTAAAATAAATTTAACTATTCTGGCTATAAAAAGTGTTACATAGAAACTTTTCTTTTTTTCAACATTTTAATCATTTTGAATTTGGAACGCATTTAAGTTAAAAACATTGTTCGATTTCCCGCTGTTTTACATATTTTTTTCATGTTTATAATCAAATTTCAATATGGAATGAGGTGTTAAAGAAAATAGGTTTGCAGTGATTGCCTTGCACAAAGTGGGTATGGAGCCGTCGGTCATATTCAAGACACTCCAAAAGCTTGGTATCAGCCGTATGTTCCTATATCGTACTATCAACAAATATACCAACACTTGCTCTGTTAAAGACCATAAAAAATCAGGGCAACCGCGTGCTATTAGAACTACAAAGGCCGTTAATGCTGTTAAAGCCAGAATTCGCCGAAACCCCTTCAGGAAATAAAAAATCTTATAGTTAATAGATTCAGGCGTTATTTTGCGAAAGTCAAATTTACATGCAATTTGATCTAACCTGCTTTGTGTGCTTCCGCCACCAATTAGTTCATGCGGCTTAGCGCCGGCCGGCATCCACCCACTACTGTTAGTTGATGCAACATGCCGACGCTGCCATGGCTGCTCCGGTAGTCTCTGTATCGGCTGCTGCGATCGGCCGCCATCTGGAACAGAAACCGCATGCCCACCACCGTCGCTGCCACTACTGCCGGAATTAAAAAATCCGACGTCTATAAGCTGTTCTGCGATGAATGTGAAAACGTTTATATCGGTCAAACTGGTCGTAATTTTCAAACATGATTTCACGAACACGTATCGGCGTATAAAAACAATCGCCCAGAAAGGTCGTACTTCGCCGAGCATCTCATAGAAAAAGCACACAAAGCAGGTTAGATCAAATTGCATGTAAAAAACCTTATCGTGAGAAATGATGATTCCCGCTAGGACTCTGTCGCGTATAATAAAACATAACCTGAAGCTCGTCGCTTATCGTCGATATACAGGACAAGTTCCAAATAATCAATCCTTACAGTCGATTGAAAAGTGTGGATCGATAAATACGCCTTCTGTTCCGATACGCAAGCGAAAGGCACAGAAATACACTCTTTACTGATTAAAAAAAAGAGAAGAGCACTACGACAAGCAAAATGACAAAGTGTACGCACACAGTTCATCCTGCGTTTGTAATGGTTTAGTGGGGGTGTCTTATAAAGGAGTCACAAAGCTTTATTTTTGTGAAAAAGGAGTGAAGACTTCAGCCAACGTGTATCAAGAGACTATCTTAGATCGTGTTGTGAAACCTGAAGCAATACACTTTTAAAAATGTACCATGGACTTTCCAGCAGGTCTCTGTAACTGGTCATAAGGCACGAACTATCCAAGCCTAGCTCGAAACCAACGTTCCGGACTTTTTAAGAGCTGAAGACTGAACCTTGTCTAGCCCAGATCTATACGGCACGCCGACATTGTGTCTCTTAAGAAATCTCTCGAATAAGCAGTGGCTAAATTTCCCATGGAAATAGCGTAAATCCATAGATACGTAGCCAGACCAATTAAAAGTCTGTATCAAAGCCAAAGTTGGTAATTTCGAATAGAATTATTTTTAAATATGTATATTACTTCGTAATTAAGATAAAATACTTCATAAAAAATATAATCCAATTAATATGGAACTCTATTTAGATATATATATGTCAATCGAATATATTATAAACTGTCCAAATTTAATCAATCCACATCTCGATTTACATACACAATGAAAACTTACGTGATATGACGAATATAGAAACTCTTCCATTTTTCTAGTGGGTTAAAAACAACGCCATCGCGTTACAATGAAAAAGGTGCGCGATTTATTATCTTGTAGTAAGAATGTAGAAGTCTCTTTCTTCTTAGTCATAATCAGAAGTCGATAAGACTGTCACTGACTACCATATACTTGTGAGCCACAATCATTTCGGCATTCCTTCGTTTCATTTTCTAAGTTAACATGTATCTTAAATTCGCTTGCTCGCCTGCATGCTTTAGTTTATTGATTTCCGTTTTCTATCATTCCATTGCGACCTATATTTACCTACAGTATGAGATAATACATATTCTGTTCCGATATTAGCAATATGAGGCAATAAAATACATATTTCTGAAATATTGTATATTTTTTTGTCGTTGAAATCTAACTGTATTTCATATAAGAAAGTTCTATAGTTCTAGACACCTTTAATAAAAAGGTTTTTACATCATAGTAAGAATCCGCAGTGAGTTGGAGACCGCGCCTGTATACAATGTATTTTGATACATTACAGATACAAAACAATGTACTTTGATCTGTTTCGTCTTGCAAAGACTTCATTAACTCATTTTGTTTTTTATGCGGCTCTCCTATCGTTGTTAAAAAATAATAAAATGTCAAAGTAGTTAACGAGGCACTACTATACTTACTCATATTTATATACCTTTCTCGTATGTGGAACGTTGAGCATCCTAAGTGAAAAAGACACAATCTTAAGTTATATTTCGCGTCGAGGGGAGGTTAGGGGTTAAAAGGAACATAAAGTTTGATAAGATTGTTACAGTCTCCCTGTTTCTTTCATAAGATTCATGAGATATACATCACATACCCATAGTTATACGTGAACAGTACTACGGTTTGAATGAAAATTGTTTTCGCAAATACTGAAACGTGAAGATTCACAATAAGTACGTATTGTGTACGTACAGAACGAACGATGGCGCAACTGTTGCGAGTGTCAGTAGACTACAGTAACATCTTACCATGTGTTTCATCAACTATATGTTTGTAAGGCACTTTTGTATATTTTAGTCAGAACGTTAGTTCAGTGCCATAAAAAAAAATTTTGCTCTGGCAATTGCCCTCTTACTGGATCTCGAAGCAGCATTCAGTTTCCGTTTCAAAACAGAGATATCCGGATTCCGGATTTCCTGTTTGAGAAGTTTGGTTTCTGTGTGTATAAAAAGTGACTGTGGTTTTACTGACCCTTGATTAAATCACGGTCGGTTTTAGCTCCCATAGCAGCCACTAACCGATTGAGAATGTAGCATTCCATGCCATCCGATATCGCCGCAGCTACCGCAGTCGCAAAGGTTTCGGTATCATCTGTTTTGAAACAAAGCTGCCACCACGGGTACGATGTGTAGAATTCACGCAATTCGGCCCAGTCTGCCGACCTTCATTTACGATGCCATCCGGTAGGCTGAAGTGGGTCATGTTTGGTGTAGCGCACTTGGGTCTGGATGAGACAGTGGTCCAATGAGCCAAGCGGCGCATCCACTGAGACGTTATTCTCACCCGGACGTGTGGTCAGCAGAAGTTCCAATAAGAAGCTTGCATGGTTCTCTATATATGGTATTCTCATGGGAGAATGTACCAGTTGAGAGAAACCATAGGCCAGAGCTAAGTCATGATCACATCTTCCCGCGGAATCAGGGTACCGAGAGGCAAGCCATTCGGTGTGATGGGCATTAAAGTCTCCCAAAATCACTAATTCCGCGGAGGGACAAACCCTTTCGTTACTCCAGACGAAAGGCCAACCATCGGCCAGCTTTCTCGCGCATCAAGTCAGCATACTATTGTTCCAGGTCGGGATGCAGATTTTTATTGCTCGCATCTTTAGCCATGCTCACCCAGAGCACGCTAGCACCTATCTACCTTGACACAGCGGTCGGACGAGACGAGGCCCTGTTGGAGGCACTAGATTTTACCTTTCATTCTTGATTTGGCTTTTGACTATGGCTTTTAAGGGCACGACTGCCGTTCGACTACCAAACCCCGAAGGAAAAGCCTGCGGTAGAGCCTCAACAGACGAACGATAGATGCATCGAATGCAGATGACGCTGGCTTCGGCCCGGCAGATGTTAGTAGTACCACATACACTCTAATTATATATTGGATTGACAAACTGCTATTATTGTTGCACCCCAAATGTGCGAGCTTAAATTGCACACGACCTATTTTGTGTACATAAACAAGCAAATAAAGTTATTTTATTATGGATAAATAGATTCCGCTGGTAATTTTAATATACACGTCAAAGTTTAAACTGGAAGTGATACAATAGCGGATAATGAAAATGCAAACTGAGTGATGTCACACCCGTGACATATTGACATTCAGTCCGCGCCATCAGCTATTTCATTTTAACGTAGCGTTCAAAATTGGTTTCTGTTCTTTTTTTTCTATATTTTTTTATCGTATTTTTACACGTGATTTACTTGTTGGATATAGGAGTGTGCACAGCCAGTGCTTCAGCCAAGGTAAGCAATGGTTATAAAAACTTGCCGAGTTCGGCAATTCAGCATTTTTTTATACTACGTCGGGAGGCATACAAGTATACGGCCCGCCTGATGTAAAGCGGGTACCGTAGCCTATTAAAGCTTGCGATATATTAAGTATCACTCGCGCGTTTCTTCACCGTCAAGCAAGTGATCATTACAAATATGGACATAAATCCGAAAATACGAATTTAACGAAACAGGGATTGTCGCATAATATATCGGTTCTCTATTCACTGGGGTAACTACTCTAGATAAAATGATAGAACAATTCTCGAAAATGAAAGATAACTAGAGCCGTCTATAAACGCTTCTACTCGTAGATAAGTTTTCAAAGTGTCGCCGTCTTTGAGCCCTGCCTACTAATGCCTGCTTACTGCTGCTTACGTGCATATGACGATCCTTCACACGGGCGCAACATAGAATGTCAAGGAACGCAAAGTGCAATATTTGCGACACTTGCATCCTACGTTTAAAAAACTAGCTGTTGCCCTCATATTTGTCCACATGAACGGAGAATTCATAACTGGATGAACTAAGGGAATAATCAGTTGTTATTTTATGAACATCATTCTAAAATATACTTGACGTTAACAAAATAATATTCGAATGTTATCTTTAGCCAATCGCAGCTTAGAGATCAAAAAACAAAATGTCTCTTTAGTTTGCGGTACTGTCATCCATCACTGCACTATAGTAAAGCCTAAGTCAGATATTCGGTTGATAACTATCATGGTTGGAAGGATCAACTTACATTTTTTTAATAATTTTTTTTAATATTGTCGGACAAATTACACAGCGCTACCTAGCCCCAAGTAAGCGAAGCTTGTGTTGTGGGTACTAGACAACTGATAAACATACGTAAATACATTTTTTTTTGTAAATACATACTTATTATACATAGAAAAATACCCAGACCAATACAAAGACCAATACAAACAGACATGTTCATGCACACAAATGTTTGTACTGTGTGGGAATCGAACCCACGAGCGTTGGTGTCAAAGTAGCGTAACAACGCGTTTCACCACTGCGCCACCGAGCTAGTCAACTTACATTGATTCTATTCTGGGTTATGAAGGTATTTTACAGAATGATGTTGGTAAAATTTGACTTACCAATTTATTTTCATTGTGTAGAATATATATATAGTATAAATTGTTGTTAAAAAATCAGTTATTCAGAATCTCGAGCATATAAGTGGCTCACCGTTATCGTTGAAGTTAAACTATTATACCTACATTAGGTGCACCCTACCCAAAATCAACTTATAGCGTTCTTAAGGGTAGGTATATAAATCTAATTGGCGCCCTGGTTTTGTTTTTATTAACATTACTCTGAATTTAAGACCAATTCAAAAAAATAAACGCTTAATACTAGCGCTGTAGAACCATATATATGTTTGACATATTCTGTATTTATTATTTATCTGTAATTAGTCATAATTTTGATTATTACTTTAAGTGGCCACAATAAGCAATAATTAAAATTTTTACTTATTGTACACAGATAATACAAACAAGATATGTTTTCAAAAAACATGAATATGGTTCTACATTGCTAGTATTAAGCGTTTTTTTTAAATGGCCTTAAATTCAGCTCGTCAATGTAAACAAAATGAGGGCGCCGCTTAGCTTTATTCGCCCTCTTAAGGGTCTAGTGATATAAGCCATTTATTTTTACAGTGATCTATCCATATATTGACTCTTGCTTTATTAGTTAATGTGGTAGATACATTGTGGAATTTGAACTTGTTATGAATGCCCATTTTACCTCTGCACTCTGAACCTGTGCCGCAGCAGCTGTCTCCGTGTCGGTGGATCTCCCGTGGCCAGACAAAGGAGAGTGCGGTAGTTCTTAACAATAGTGTAAGGAGTCGATCACTAAATTAAAACGAACCCGCGACCTGACTAATTTACTTCGCATAGCTATATATTGTAATAAACATTTTAGTTTGCTGTTCACATTTGGTTAATTTACCCCCTATGCTAGGGCACCTTGTAGCAACGTGACACAGCTTGCCAGCTTTGTCTACAGATAGCCAATCTGTTCCTGACTATATTGTTAATACAGTGTCTCATTGATATAGATCTCAAAAGTGTTGCAATAGAATAGGCCGAGTTAACAGAATAACCAATAATTCCCTGTTATTTACTTTGTAGAAATTGTTTTTACTGGTTAATGGCCAACAAGTAGGTACCATTAAATTAGATAGAACGATGCTAAACAAGAGATCAATATCACCTCAACTGATTTTGACAAATTTAGTTTTTAGTTCTATACTCCAGTGATCGCTTTAAGTCACTAAGCGAAAAGTGTGAATGAAAACCATAAATTTAAATGAAACTATAGTTGGCATTTATTTATTATTATTTATGATGGAGCGAAAGGCTGGCTATAAAGATATCGCAGAGTTGCAGGGTTTGCGCTCAAATAATCAGCACAATCCGATTATTTGTTTTGTATTCGTATAATTGCCCAGTTAGCTATGAAAGGGAATGGACCGCAAAACCCTTTACATTTCTCTGGTGATTTTGTTTGTTCGAAGCGATTTATATAATGTAAAAGAGTGTGATAAAAAATACAATTTAACCCTTTAATTTTTGATGTGACAGCATCTTATATTGAGAAAATTTGTGTCACCAATATAATGAATATCAATTGAAACTATGTATCATGAAAAAAGGCGATGGAACTAAGAATGTGATGATGGCAAAAATTTTTTTTCGATATCTCAATATTTGCAGTTCATTATTTTGAATAGTTTACTGAAAATAATCGCAAGCTGATTTGTGGCGCTAACTGTACCCACCGACTAGTTTCTGGTTTGAGTTCTGGTGTGGGTAATGTGGGCATGTACCATAAATTACATGTTATCAAATTTTTCTATATATTTGTAATGTACATATTGTTTTGTACTTGCTTGGCGGTAAACGAAAACATTATGCGGAATCCCATACGTACAAGAAATCATATTTCGAAAGTTGTGGGGCCTAACCTAAGGAAGGTCTAGTTTTCCCTCTGGATTGTGTAGGTCTGAAAGTAGTAGTGCCATGTCAATATCAGTGTCTTCGCCAAAACTTTAGGATCAGGTAGTGCAATTTGATCTAACCTGCTTTGTGTGCTTCCGCCACCAATTAGTTCATGCGGCCTAGCGCCGACCGGCACCCACCCACTACTGTTAGTTGATGCAACATGCCGACATGCTACAAGTGACAAATCCATCGCAGTGCCGTCCCTTATATTGAACTGAGGGTGGGGGTGGATGGTGTGAATGAAAAGATATTTAATAGAGGGGAATTGTTTACGTCAGTCTGTTTATTCATGAGTGTAATTTTAGAATTTTTATGTTTAATAATTTCTAATTGTTTCCTAATATTTAGTTTTAAACCTTTGTCTATGGTGTGTCAAATTTGATATGTGTTAGTGGGGGATAAAGTATGTCCTTTGTCTGTCATAGACAAAGGACATTCCCCTCTATTAAATATCTTTTCACTCACATTTCAGTTCAATATAAGGGACGGCACTCTGATGGATTTGTCACTTGTAGCATGTTGTTCTTACGATTAACATCTACAGAGCCAGATGATGCCTCGTGGAGAGGCGAAACACGTGTCGCAGCGACGACCAGGCCAGTCGTGGCAGCGACGGTGGTGGTGGGGGCTTGCGGATTCTGTTCCAGATGGCGGACGACCGCAGCAGCCGAGGCAGAGACTACCGGAGCAGCCATGGCAGCGTCGGCATGTTGCATCAACTAACAGTAGTGGGTGGGTGCCGGCCGGCGCTAGGCCGCATGAACTAATTGGTGGCGGAAGCACACA
The DNA here is from genome assembly GCA_947507595.1 of Pyralis farinalis. NCBI lineage: Eukaryota > Metazoa > Arthropoda > Insecta > Lepidoptera > Pyralidae > Pyralis > Pyralis farinalis. The sequence goes on from OX382270.1 coordinate 23,369,427, forward strand.
AAGCAGTTTAGATCAAATTGCATGTAAATTTGACTTTCGCAAAATAACGCCTGAATCTATTAACTGATTAGGTAGTGGACTTAGGTAGTGGCTCCGACGCCAAAGCTTATGATGCGACCGGGATTAACATTGATTAAGGTCAACGGCTGATTAGTAAATGCTTGATGTATCATATGGCTGCAGGTTTGAGGGTTCCAGGTGTCGTTGTAGGTAGGTCAGATATGGAATAGTTATAGTGCGATTGGTTTTAGATTTAACCAGTACGGTTAAAAAAAGTTAATTTGGCAACATTCTTTATTTATTGTTGTAATTTAAAATGGTAAATGGTAAGCCTCTTCTTATGAGTATTGAATTCTTGCCCATGTATTCGAAAATGTCGTGTTCACCTTTAATTGGGTTTCATGCTAGAATAAGTACCTTAACGAATGTTATTGAGAATGTAAACATGTATCCTGTTCGTGTAGCTGTAAATAAATATATATAGAAAAAATTAAAATAATCTACTTCCAAAGCATACAATGAAATGAATAGGAATTATTCATTTTATTGTTAGTAATGACTCCTTCTATCTGTATATTTCCTGTACAAATTCTGGTAGCGGAACGTTTCTTTTTTACACTACGTCGGGAGGCAAACTATCATACGGTCCACCTGACGAAAATCGTGTAGCCTACGAACGCGTGTATAAGACACAAATAACGTGTAATACATTATCACTCGCGCGATGCCACTCCATGCTAACACAGCAACTTCTTAGGAGCTTACTGGTGACCTCATTCACACGCAAGAACACGACAACCCTCCAGAGAGCTGTTATTGGGCTGCGGGTATCTGTGTTCTTCCCCAGACGCGCTGCTTTGGTGCGCACTACTTCTTTTAAAAACACCCAGAAAAAAGACAATAGACTGTGTGGGAATGACCAAATTGATCGTGTTTTAGCAAAAGGTGATGTTAGGAGCCCTAGAAACAGACGAGCGTGTATAAGAAGATAATTGAATTTTAGAGAAGCGAGAGGTTTGTAAGGATCGAGTCGATCGAGTTGGCGCTCGGTCCTCTCTACCTACCCCGCAAGGGATTTGGTGTGAAGTTACAGATAAATAGACAGGCAAATGAATAAACCCAAATATAAATTATAAAAGGATTATGAATGTAACTTCCTTATTTAACTCCAAAATCAATACGCCATATTTTTAAAGTAATTTAAATTTTTCACCAATATTTTTAAAGGCACTTTTAAGGTATGATATTTATCTAAACTTTGGTACATTTGATAATGATATATTTTATTTGATTTATTTTATTTATTGATAACCCAATATAATGTCGTGGATTAATAGACATCTGTTTCCTCTTCTTCTTCTCAAGATGTTGATACAGCCGTGGTGCTTCTCGCCTTTCCTCTCCGCCCGGTTACGCAAACGACTTACAGAACTTAGGTTCGGTTAGGTTAGGTTTATTTATTTTTGACTATGATATTAGTATCATAGTCAAAAATAAATAAAAGTTGCCCTCAGTCCAATACCGATTGCAATAACGATTCTTTAATCCAGATGGTGTAGTGGAACGAGATTTGAAAAAAAAGCCCGCGGACGTGAGTAGCATTAATCTCCGAAGAGTAATTTGAATCCGCAGAGTGCGATCTATTCATCAGCTTATACCAAACTTTCGCTTACTTTTATTTATTATGTTTATATTTTAGGAAATAATTAAGGCTATTATCTTTTTTGGCTTATGTTTACGGCGAGTGTTATTATATTATAGAAATTTAATCTCATGCAGATTTCACAGCTTTTGGGATATAAGGGACTCACTGTTGTCTTTAGATTAAAAACCAACTGCATCTGTTCACGGTTCACTCTTCTAATTTATAAATGAGGTTAGAAAAGAGAGATAAGACGCATCAAAGCTGCCCGGAAGTACTTCACCTTACAAAGTATCGCAATAATTACCTCCTAGAGGTGTGTTGTCTTCCTGAAAGTGAGTGAGGTTACCAGAAGAAGAGGTACACGAGAAGTTATTGCGTTAGCATGAGCGATTGATATTGAAATCAATCATAAACATCGACAACTAATATGATATAACTTGATTACCGTATTCTAAGAATACTTATATTACTCTTGGCTTTGTATTTATTTCATACTATGGTATTATTATTCTAAAAAAGTTTCATCATTAAGTGAATATTCAGAAAAAATGTTACTCAATGTTTTTTTCGTTTTTCAAAAGGTAAAGAACGACACGATCTGAAACCATATCAATATATTTATTTACACCTATTTACTCATCATACTTACGTACACAAAGCAGGTAAATATAATTATTATTTGCATATACGTGTAATGCCCTAGAGTTTAATGTTATTTCATGAATAAATATTGAAATTACATTTGCAACGAATCATTGATCACTAGTGGGAAATACATGTCAATCAAAGTCAATGAAAGGGGTTGAAAATTCATGGCCGTCAATTGTTACGAACAAAAAAGATATAAGAAATTCTAGCAAGCGATGCAGATCCGGGCTTGCCTATGATGGGTTCCGATCCACTATGCTAGAAAAACGAGAAGAATCTTACATGGAACAATTTTAATTTATTTGTTTTTATAATTTATTGTTATAGCGGCCATGGTAATACACAACCTATTACAATTCAAACGATACTGCCCTATGATGATAAACGGACAGACACACAAATGGATAGACAGATGGATAGAGAGTTCGGCCTTGGTAATAAGGTTTGGTTAGTACCTTTCTGTTATGAAACCCTAAAAAGGCTTGATCAATATCTTCTTACTCAAGAACATAATCACAGATTCAAGATTCAAATATCCTCAGACATCTTAAATGTGTAGCTGGATAACCGAACGCGGCATATTGTAACTACAATAATCTAAATACGATAAATTTGTGGAACCAAGGTATGACAAACATTAAATTTGTAACTTGATTTCCAAATATTCGATAAAGATTTTAAATTACCCAGTTTTCGCCTAGACGGTCGATATTCAGGAATAATAGTCATTAATGATATTTCGAAGAAATCATATACGAATTTGCATGTTCATTTCCAATTTTTTTAATTAATAACACAAATCTCGTCAATAGTTATTGAACTAAAACCAAATGAAAAGAAAATCAGTTGGCAAACAGAGGAGGAGACTGTACGAAACTCTTTTGCCTATGGCTATTTGTACCTACATAGATTATTGAACTTCAACGTTGAAAAAATTGATACACAATTTAGCCAGCTTGGTTTTCTGCATACTATTTTGCTATGATAATTTGATAGTTCGCTGTCAAGTAAATCGCAGAAATTTTCATAGTAGTAATATTCATATTCATTTATTCACTATAATTTAGTGCCTACACAATAGTGGGTTCAGAATAACAATAAAATGCCTTTGACAAAGTAAAATAAGTATGACGTATTAAAATGTAAATAATTCAATTCCCATTAAACTAATGACAATATAATATCCAAAATTAATCTGCAAGTCAATCAACAGATCATCAATAATACTTTATTACAACAATGAAATAAGCTATTTCATAATTTTTCTTCAAAATATTCTTGCATGTTATAATAAGCTTTATTAACATAATACCTACATAGTTTAATGATTAGTCTATGCTGTATCGCGTAGACTAATCATTAATCTAAAGTTGTATTATAATATATATGCAGATATCAGAATGTATCGACTTCTAAATATGTTGAATTTACATAAACTGACGTAGAAATCATTCATCAAACATTTAAGTAACTGAATCTATATATATATATATATAAATGAATGTTTGTCTGTATGTTCTCCATGGACTCAAAAACGGCAGGGCAGATTTTGATGAAATTTTCAGGGAATCTTCGGATTAATCCAGCGGGTGATCCTGTGAAGTTTGGTAGCGATCAGATCACCCGTGCGAAGCCAGGGTGGGTAGCTAGTATTATATAAAAATACGTTTATTTGTCATGTTCATTTAATTGAATGAAAACAATATTTACTAATATTTGAATATAACTTATATTTCAAGAAGTTTTGGCAAGTGTCTATAAAAATCTATAAAATTTCAACGGATTAAAATTTATAAAAATTGAGACAATATTTTATACAAATATGTTACGAGTATAATAAAACTTAGCAAGCTTCATTTTGTTCAGTCATTCAAATGAGATGCCCCTACGAGTGTTTAAGGAGTAAAAATAATTGAATTTTCGAAATATCTTTTTTGTAAGTATGCATTTAAGTTTTTATTGAACACTATACACTAAGTAATGAGTTAATAAAATTATTATGATTCCTTTGTGTACTTTGACGAGTTTTCTGATTTCCTTACGATATTTTCTTTATCGAGCCAGTGACAATTGCAAAGTAGATAAATCCAAAAACACGACTTCTTTACTAACTTCGGCAACCTTGATCATTAAAACTCGCAGGATTATGGCATAAGCTATTATAGCCGCGCCGGTTCACCGGTTGGTTCACTTCATAGAGCGAGATATATCAATATAGCTCATAATATCAGCATGAACAAGGTGCAGCATGATGCATAAGCAATTTTTTCTCAAAAATATGTATCTACTACACCTATAGAAGAAACATTTATCCTGAAATAACCGAACTGTCCATTTCTGCGGTTCTGTTGTTCTGTTACGGTGGAATGGCGGCGACCGCAATCGGAAGGACGCAATTATATTCACTCGTTGACTAACACTTTCAATCGTTACTATTGTTTTTCTCGAAAATGTTTAATAAAATAGCGAATTATGTTCAAGCATTGATTTTTTAAAATGTTATATTTCGGTTCGATTTTAATTAAATTAGGTACTAAAATTCATGTAATGTCATGTAATTTAAGAATAATAGCATCAGAAAGAAGCGAGTTTAGGACTTCTTCGACTTAGATTTGAGAAAAATATCAGTTTCTTTAGTACTCCAAATAAGTAGCATGTTTCGCTACAAATTCGAAAAAGTAGCGCGTAGTAGGGGCTGTGTTACGGCCGAATGGACTTTAGCACCCTCGATATAGTCCGGCTGTATAAGCTAAATGATGTGAAGAAATATTTTATCATATCTATTTTCTTCGTTATTCTCTAGGAGACAAATGTAAATGTAGCGTTTTTAAATTTATTTTCAGTAGCACAGTGTTGAATTCTGCATCTTATTCTTAATGTAAATATGCATCAACAATGGCGTTTTTAGTTTCAAGGGAGAGAAATAAAATAGGAACATTGTCTAGTCGGACTGGTTCCAATTAAATAAAGCTTTGCCTTCTCTATTTTTTGCCCGAACCTTTACTAATCGAAAAAGTGTACAACTTTGGTTGAGTTTCGTTTTGGTTCATGAGATGATGTTGAGCTACGTACGTGTAACAAAACTCGGGCAAGTCAGCACAGCTTACTTATGTTACGATACATACCACGTATATATAATCAGGTATAGTATAGAATTCCTAAAATGTTTAGATAAATGTAGGTAATAACTACCACTTATTACATACTTTGCCTAGCATGGTATATGTCGTCGGGACATTAATGGCTTTCTAATAAAAACAAAATAGCCAGTATTTTTAGAATTAAAAGATTAACTATTGCATTCCCATTTATATGAGATTGTGTTAACTATAGATTCCTTAAATGGTGACGTTATGATCAGATGAATTTATCTGCTCTTGCTAAAAACTAAAAACTGCAAACAATAGTTACAACAATGAAAAATAATTGTATGAAGAAAGGCTTATAATTGAATGCCAATACAAGAAAACCAATGTAATAGTATTTGAAAGAGAGGCAACCAGGACGAACACTAGGTTGATGATGTAGTGTTAGAGCAAGTGTATGAGATTGTATATCTTGGAAGCATTTTTAGTAGCAATAGAAGATACGCCGCTGATGTGGAGAGACGAATGAGAGCAGGGAATAGAGTAAATGGGGCTTTGGGTAAACTTCTAGGCAGCCGAAATCTATGCCAGAAGGTACAGCTCGCTGTATACAACGTGGTGCTAATCCTAACGCTAACTTATGGAAGTGAGAATTGGGTATAGCAGAGAGGGCATGAAAGTAGAATAAATGTGGTCGAGATGAGAGCATTGCGCAAAATTTGTGGCTTAACTCTTGCTGACCGCGTTCGTAATGGCGACTTAAGAGAGAGAGAGAAAGTGGTTGGAAAACTCAATGAACAATCATATAAAAATGACAGATTCCAAATTCAAATGTAATATTTTGTTTATTTTTAATTGTAACAGTATTTATGGCCAGACTAAGTATATATGTATATTGTATTGTATATATATATATATATGTATATATATATATATATATATATATACTTAGTCTGGCCATAAATACTGTATATATATATATTTATTTAAATGCACTTTCGCATTGATGTATGTATGTTAATGCATATGGGTTTCAGAGAAATTGCTTGGTTCAGATCCTACCCACCACAACCCAGCGAAAAATGTTAGTTGGTAATAAGCTAAAAAATGGTTAGATAAGTATTGCTTGACTGTATGTACTCTGTGATTTACTATTACTGCTACTTATTGGATTTGTTTGCCACCCAAAATATAAAAAGAATTTATTTATAAGAACAAACAGCCACGCCAACAAAATATCTTGATGTGTATCTATTATTTCTTGTATGTTTCTAAGAAATAATATATGTACGTGAATAATTATTGGGGTTTGCCTTATTTCTCTTCTTGTCTTCGTCGTTTCCTTAAACCTAGGGCCATCTGGGCCATCACAATTGGTTTGCTAAACCAAGTTCCTTCGGGCTTCATGTCATTCCTGTTTTATGGCAATTGCAATGGGTCATTAGTTTTTTCATCTGTCTGTCTAGTTTTATATGTGGAAGTGATATGAAAGAACTGACAAGTAAATGGAATATTGTTCTTTCGTCAAAGGTTTTCAATTTCGTTGGTTTATCTCCTGTATCGGTATTGTAAATTGCAATTATGTTGGCATTTTCTTGATAGCCTCTCACGGCAAGCCCTCAAGCGTTTATTATCATCTGATCAAACAGTTTTAAGACGTCAATCACCAGCTAACATTTGTAACTGACAAAGTACCTAATCTTGAAATTAATTTTCAATTAATTTATCTTACTTATTCGATTATTATGGTACTAAGTAAAAAGAAATGGCTAGTCCGTGAATCATTTAGATAACTTTGATCGATGTTGGTTCTACTTGGTTTATTTAGAAAAAAAAGTATAGCACTTACTATCCCTCGCTGCGTGACTGTTGTCGAGTGCGATGATCAGGGTCAACAAAATATAAAAAATAGAGAGAATGCTCCATTAAAAGCAGTTTTCATTTCCAAGCAAGTCTATTACACAATAGGTATGCTGAAATAATTTTCTGAAATACTGATCTTCGAGTTTTTAGTTCTATTAATGCACTTTTGACGAAACCAGGCTTGGAATCACGAGATTGTCGTCGACATCCCGTTTGTCTTGTAAAATTTATGTCTCGCTCTACAAATCGAAGAGTACCGTTGAGACCAAGTTCCATCAAGGATTTTGTAATTATCACTGTATGCCATCAAGACATCACGGTTACGAATTACTTTTAGAAGATATTAAGTAGCCCTTCGGAGATAAGTCAAAAGTTGTGAACAACTGAAGTTGTTGTTCAACTTTATAAGCTATCAAAAGTTGCAAGTCATGAGATAGTCTCAATTAAGTCTTAAAATCAAAAATGCTCAACAACATAGAGTTTTAAATTTATTTCGTCTACCGTCCGGATAGAGATATAAATATTATTATGCGCTTTCTAAAAAATATTTTTCCTCTTTTTTAAATCGCAATAAAAATTATTGCTATTAACTACGGACCTGACGTGAAGATATAAATTCTATTAAATATGAATTAATTATATTCTTCCTTATATATATTATAAAGCTATAATCCGTTTCCTAATCCGTTAGGATTGGTAGCGTCCGCTACCTAAGCTAATACGAAGCTATTGATTTTAACATAAAGCGACTGCACTACGATGGTTTTGTCGTTAGTAACGTGTTATTCTAACGACTAACATCAATGGTGTCTGAGGATGCTTCGTGGAAAGGCGAAAAGAGTAGAAGATGTTTTAAGAGGGTTCCCAACGCATGAGTAGCACCCCTCGGGCAGGCCGTACACTTATTACCTTAGAGGTATAAAAAAACGCGGAACACGTTTCGTAAAGACGGCCGAAGTAACCCGGGAAGCAACAGTGGCGGGTGCATGCGTTTCATGTTTCAAAAGGCGGACAATCGCAGAGACGACTGCAGCAGTCGAAGCAGCCTTGTCAGCGACGACATGCATCAATATGGCACATCGAATTGTTCACTACAGTTGAATTGGCTTGGACTGCCAGTCCTGAGTACAGACAGTTGTTATTGCAGCATTATACAGAAATATCAGTACCTCGCTATACAGTGATGTCAAGAAGACATAGCTATTAGGTTTCCAGACCATGCCAACTTTCGATGGTGTCGAGCAATGAGAAAGGAGTACTTTATTGAGTTTCTCTTTTTACCTCTAATTCGGAGCTGAATGAGAAACAATTTACATTTTCTGCCGATGTCAATGTTACTATGTAGCTGTAAATTGATATTTAGTATTTACTCACACAATGGCGGCCATTAAACACTGAATAGTAGTAAAATATTTACAAGCGTCCTTTCTTCGAACCTGTAACGATTCTTCGTTAACAACCACCATACTCCTTAAGACGAACTGCTATAAATTATAAGAGTAGCTTCGCGCTTTATATGCTAATTGAAATCAGTTTAAGGCCTTCCTCGGGACTATAAAATCAGCTGTGACGGCGGTTAAGAATTCCATTAAGAGATTTAAGTTTCCAATGGATGTGATTTTTAATGCCCATTAAAAGCGATGATGAGAGGTTTAAAGAGAGTGTTAGATGGTTTAAAGAGAGTGTTAGATTTGGAAATAATTGATCTTTGGTTCATAAACACTTTTTCAATGTGAATAAATGGCTGAATTGGAAACTTTGAACGTTTTTGAAGATAATTAAAAAGGTAACTGAGAAAGAAGATTAATACTTTGCACATTAAGCGTTATAATATAATACATGATCATTTTATTCTACTATTTTGGGACGCTAAATGTATTACTTAATTTTCGTACTAAACATTATTACAAATTCTGCAGATCCAAAGCGTCATCATTTTGTGTTTATAATATTTCTCTGCATGTAATTGGGGAGGTAAAATACGAGTTATGCCTCTGGTGGATTTACGGCAGTAAAGGGCTCGAGGAAACTTGTACCTTGTTACCTCACGACTTACCTCATCCAGTAAATTGCAGTAAATCTAGGATTATGACGATATCTTTTAGCATATTGAGGCTCTCTAGACATTTTTGTCAAGATTATTTAACTTTTAAAGAGATAGTGTGATTCAAAGCAACCCGTCTGGGAAAGTACCGAGTGGTAAGCAATGACTACTTAACACCAAGGCCTGTGGGTTCGATTTTAATACTAGACAAACATTTGCGTGCATGAACATGCTTATTTGCTTGTTCGGAGTATTTTTAGGAGAGGTATGGTGCATAAAATTAGACTTGGGCAGTACCACCACGGTGAATGATATACTTTGTTTTGCAATCTTTCATAGGTTACGGCAAATACTTTACATCAGGTGGATGGCTTAATTGCTGATTTAAGTTAGATTCGTGATCTTCAAAAGCAAAGTCAGCATGAATATCAACTCATTTATTTAATCATTTCGATTTAGACTAATGAATTTAGTTGAATAATTAGAAATAATGCCTTAAAATACCTAATGAAAGTGTATTTACAAAGTATTCAAATTCAATTGAAATTAATATTACGCTTCTATGCGCTTATGTGTACAATGAATATTACATTAATTTAATATTGCCTGCAATAGCTTCTAGAATTGTACTTGAATTGTATTGGGATTTATTTATTAAATAATTTCCAACCCGTTAAATTTATCATAATATTTCTTTTTTAAAGGATGATGATATTAAGAAAAGAAACGTTATAATGTATATAACGTATATGTTACACGATGTCAACATTAGGCATTTAGGTGTAATGTGAATGTTTGTTATAGTAATAAATGTTTTATTTAGTGATCTTTATATGCAAACATTTTATGCTACAAAAATTTCAGCGAAATGGTCATTACGATAATGGCATCACATATCTTCACGCCAGGTCTACAGCCGGGTAGGCAGACAATGCCATTAATTGGGAAAAAGTATCTACCTATAACTTAACGCCATATCTCGGTGTAGACAGAGAGGCCCGAGCGCTGATTACTCGGTCATTACACAATTCACTGACTTCTTTAACATTCATAGCTCTTCTCATATACGCTTGCCGGTTTCTAGGGCTCGTTACATCGATTCTACTACATCACCTTCTGATTAACCCTTCGAAACCCGTGTGGTCATATATGACCGCGAAATGTATGGGAAAAGGTATATAACGGGTTCTGAAGGCTAACACGATCAATGTTGTCATCACAGATAAGTATTGATCTTCCTCGGCTCCTATATAATTATGCCCGAAAATGTTGTCTTAAATTAGACTCTATATGTTATGCGACCCGCTAATAAAATGTTTTATAGTTTGGCAAATATGATAATAGGATAATTTGTACTTATGTAGTTTATGTGAAGTAAAAATGTGCGACCAAAACGTAAAAACCCAATTAAATGTAATAAATGCTTTATATCTAATGGAGCATATGTTAACTTACCAGTTGACGTGATAAATGAATCCGCTTGGGTGTGCCGTGTTAGCATTTAGCCACAATCGCAAATACACAGTACGTACAGTGTATGATTATTCTAGTTACCGACCCCATACTAGGTACATGGAGACAACTCGGCTCTTTGAGTACATGAGGCGGGCGGTAGATGAAGCGCAGGAACGGTACCCTACTGTAGAGATGGTGTTTATGGGAGACTTTAACTCTCACCACGAGTACTGGTTGTGATCCTCCACAAATAAGCATGCAGGAAGGACCGCCTACGCGTTAGCTCTTTCGCACAGCCTGACGTAATTGGTAGACCAATCTACCACCTTCCTAGAATACCAGATATCGCTGGTCAGGAGCCGTCTCTACTAGACCTACTGCTGACCACCTACCCTGCTAGCTACTGGGTTCAGGTCAGGGCGCCCCTGGGCATATCTGACTACTAGCTAGTATCCAGCACAGTGTCAAGTACTTCCACCACAACCCACGGAGGTTAAGCTTCGTGTCTGGCATTACTCGTCAGCAGATTGGGACGGCATGCGCGACTACTTTGCTTCTGTCCCATAGGGCAGCGCTATTTCAGTGAGAAGAATCACACGGCGAGTGCTGCGGCCATTGTTGATGAAAGATGTCGTTATCAAAAGCCGGAGACGTCCTTGGTTTAATCTCGAGTGCGCTGAAGCTATTAGTAACACACAGGCATCGTATCAAGCTTGGACCAGGGGTCGCGCCATCGAAGAACCGAATATTAACTCGCTGAAATCGACATACAATACTGCCACCAAGGTCGCCGCAATCTTAACCAACGAAACTACATCGAGAGCCTCATATCAACTTTCAAAAACTCTGAGCCTTAACAGGGTGCGCCGGTTCTTCACGCCGGACCAGCTTTGTTTACTTTGTAAGACTCAAGTTCGGGCCTGCGTGGAGTATTGCTCGCATCTCTGGGACGGCTCCACACAATATCCTCTATAGGCTCTCGACAAGTTGCAGCGAGGGGCTATCCGCATAATCGACGACAAAGACGTCACCAAAAACCTAGAACCTCTTCAACTCCGTAGGGACATTGGCTCGCTAAGCATATTTTACCGCCTTTACCATGATGAGTGCTCTGAAGAATTGTTTTCCCTTATCCCACCCTCTCCCTTCCGTCATAAAACCACACATGCAGGCTTGCGACGTCATTGTTCCATTGCTAGAACATTACTTCGTGTACCAAAAATTCCAACAACTCCTATCTCTGCCGTACCATTAAAATGTGGAACGCCTTACGGGCACATGTGTTTCCTCCTTCCTAAAATATGGGATCCTTCAAACGAAGCGTGAAAAAGCATCTTGTGGGCAGCGTCAACTGATGAGACACTCTGTAGTCTTTTATCAGTTGCCGTTGCGATTTGGGCTCCTCTTTCGCTTACCATCAGGGAAGCGAAGCCGTTATATATTATGCTTATATAAAAGCTTCAAGATATTAATTTTGGTTAGAGTTACTGTCACTCTCTAACTATAACTAAACTAACAATTCACTTTAAAATTGGTTGTGGTGCCACCGCGGCGCTATATTCTCACAATAAACATATACATACAGTGGAATATATTCAAAGAATATCTGAAATTGTTGCACGCATATTGAAACGTGCAGTTCTATTATACTAAGGAAAGTTCTCATCAAATCAGTTACGCCTTTCGATACGACCAGTCATGTCTGCGTCCGAACCGGTTCCTGTTCGCGATTTTGAAAGTGGCAACTTTATCTACTTTACAGTACTATCGCGACCTTTGATAATTATGCTAAAAGGTCTAAATACGCCTAGAAAACTCTCTACTGCGATATTGCTTAAATCTCTATACGATCAGTTTCACATAACGGGTTGTGTATGTAGCACGCAATAGTCACCGCAGCACAAAGACCGCCACACTCAAACTGCGTGCTTATTACATGACACACGAAACAGGCGTGGTAAATCCACTGACTTTCATATACGACAGTATAATGAAATCAAACACGCGATTACAAATACCCTACTCATTCAATTCGATGGGGGTGAGACTGTTATGTGTAGAAAAATCATTACGAAAGCAAATAAGATTAATTACAATTTAATAGTATGTAGACACGCTAGCTCCGTTGCTTCTCCAAGGAACGCCATCAAGGCCGGCGCGGCAGCGGAAGCGGCTGAGAATAGAAAAATTTTAAAGTACCGTGATCTCTGCTCCGTTCTTTTTGTTCCCTTTGGAGTCGAGACCTTGGGTCCGTGGAGTCCATGTGCACTCTCATTCACGCAAGAAACTAGTGGAGACCGAAGATCTGGCGGCTTTCTTGCACAACGCATCAGTGTTGCTATACAGTGAGGTAATGCCGCCAGTATCTCCGGCACAACGCCACGGGGGCCCATCTTAGATTTTTTAAATTCATTTGTATTTCAATTATAGTTTTTTAAGATATATATTAAGTTGTCTTACTAATATACATAATATAAAAAAATACCAGATTAGGCATCACAATTGATTTGTAATTATTATTAAATAGTGAGATATATTCATCTATGACTATTATTCTACTGATGCTATTCTGCTGTTAAGGACAGAGCAGATTCTATGAGCGCATCGGTAGTGTTCCAGCCAAGATGAGCTAATTACCTTTTCTCCAAGAGTTTCGTCATATATTAGATTACCTTCATAGCTTCAGTGTCAATAACACGCAAGAATCTAAGTTATTAGGATAATGTAGTTACCAGACTAATAAAATAATCCAACTTTAATTTATCTACTTTCGATTACCTAGATTTCACTCAGATATATTCAGAATTACTAGGAAACTCCAATTTGGTATCGAAAAAAATAAGAAATCTACGACTTCCACTCTTGAATCCCACGAAAAGTGACGTACAGTTGAGGATACTTACTGAGGTCCTAGAAATGTAAAATTTGGTGGCATAATTTGCACACAAATAATAAAAAGTTAAGAAAATTGTAATATTCACATTTTAGTATAGTTGCTTGTGTATAGTAACTATTATAGATCAGAAACCTGTATTTGAATTTAGTAGGAATTAAGTTCGGAAAACGAACTTAATATATTTTGTTTTAGGTAATTCCGTGAAAGTAAGTACCTATAGATCTATAAGAGTTACTAAATTTTTCCAATTGGCCTCACAATTCTGTGACCCACCATATTATACATTTAGAGTACAGCTCACCAATCATTTTAATAACCAAAGCTAAGCTCTTTTCCCTTAGCTTAGCTTTACGACCGTTTCCGATGTGAAGCGGTGTTACGCATATATTTCAGGAAACACCTATATAGATAAACTTAAAAAGCAAAACCTAAATAAAAAAAATAATATAATAATGAACTCAAACTTTTATCTAAATAATATATACACACACACACATATATATATATATATTATATATATATATATATATATATATATATATATATATATATTATATATATATATATATATATATATATATTTCGTTACGCGTATCATTCTAACTGAACACGCAGGTTAAGCAACGTCGCACGCAGACTGTCCATGGTGCAGTTTATATATCTCGAGCTTCTCCATTCTTCTTAAGCCTATAAGCATTCTACGTTAAGCCATCGGCGTCTATATAGTCGACCATAGCCTGTCTATGAATGGGTTTACCTATCTCGAGTTTCTCCGAGCTTCGGAGGGCACGTTAAGCCGTCGGTGCCGGCTGTTGTCGATAGATGACAATCGTTAAGCTAAGTCAGTGGCCGTCGGGCGGCTTGAAAACATCGGTTTCCGCCAATCCGCACTTGAGCAACGTGATGGAGTATGCTCTAAACCTATTCGGTTGAAGGGCGATCCCTGCAGAGGGATGTGTTAGATTGTGTGTGTGTGATGTGAATATACAAGAATTGCTTGTATAAAAAATAAAAAAAATATATAAATTTCGGGATATCCTTTAAGCATAGCAGAACTAAATATAAACCATGGACATCAAGGTGCCTTAATCAAAAGGTCATGAGAAATATACCGTTCTGAAGTAAAAGCAAATTATACTAGCACACTAATTGGGTGCTAAAGTAAATATTTTAAAGCCAGCGGAAAACGTGAGGTTTTTACTTTTCAATTACGTCAATTAAGAGTGTCGGGTACAGCTGCGAACAGAATTATTAGATTTTTTATTTCTGCGTTTTGGAGTCACAAATTTACATCTCCGTGTTTGTCATGGGTAAATTCGGACGTTTATTTATATGCGGGGGCGGTTTGTGAATTTTATTTAGATTTATTGGCTTTGGTATTTATATTATAAGGGACTAGGTATGATTAAATGAAACTATATGTCTGATAGAGAAATGAATAAATTGTAATTTGTTTCTCTTAATAAGGAGGATAAGGGACCCTTGTTTTTTGATAAATGAACCCGTGTTAGCCGATCTGTCACAATGACATAATTCGCATTCAAGCGACTATTGTACCTCTTAATTTAAAATTTGGAATAGTAAAACTATTCCAAATTTTATATTGCTTATCCTACCATGTTGCATATAGAAATGCTTCTTTGCAAATTACTAATTTCACTTAGTAATATAATAATTAATTAATTTTGTCTTATTTTTAAATAATTGATAACTAATAAATTTTTAATTTAATTTTGTTTAACCGCAACAGATAACTGTAGCACATGCTATAGTTAAGTAACTGTTTATATGCCCAAGAATTCAGAAAATACAAATTCAAGGAATTTTGTGTAACAATTTTAAGTATTAGTAAAATAATTAACCTAATTAACTTACAGTAAATAAATTAGATCCACATTCCAGTGACTTCTTAAACAATGGCGCCAATTTAATAGCATTCGATTTATCTGCAGATAAAGTTTCCTGACGAGAAACTGCAACTTTGTTTATTTCTGTAATAATAACTAGTCTGGCCATAAATACTGTTACATAGAAACTTTTCTTCTTTTCAACTCTTTAATTATTTTGAATTTGGAATATGTTTATTATACTAACAACTTCTTTCGTGTTCCCGCCGTATTACATGTTTTTTTCGAGTTTATTATCAAATTACTATATGGAATGGGGTGTTCAAGAAAATAGGATTGCAGCGATTGCCTTACACAAAGTGGGTATGGAGTCGTCGGTCATACGCAAGACACTTAAAACGCTTAGTATCAGCTGTCGGTTGGTGTGACGTACTATCGACAGATTCTCGACCGACACTTCCTCTATTGAAGACCATAAAAGGTCGGGGCGACCGCGTGCTGTTAGAACTACAAAGGCTGTTAATGCTGAGAAAGCCAGAATTCGCCGAAACCCCATTAGGAAACAAAAAATCTTATTGCGAGAAATGCAGATTCCCGCTAGGACTCCGTCGCGTTTAATAAAACAAGACCTGAAGCTAGGCGCTTATCGTCCATATACAGATCATGCTCTAAATCAATCCCTACAGTTGAAGAGAGTAGATCGATCAAAACGCCTTCTGTACCGATACGCAGATGAACAGCACAGAAATATCCTCTTTACGGATGAAAACATTGACTCACGATTGACTGACGATTGAAGAGCACTATAACAAGCAAAATCACGAAGTGTACGCACACGAATGTGTATGAGATCTATTTCTATTCTATTCTAACCAAACACGCAGGTTAAGCAACGTTGATCGCAGCCTGTCTATGGATGGATTTATCTATCTCGAGTTTCTCCGTGCTTTGGAGGGCACGTTAAGCCATCGGTTCCGGTTGTTGTCAATAGATGATAGTCGTTAAGCTAAGTCGGTGGCCCTCGGACGGCTTGAAAACACTGGCCTCCGCCAATCCGCATTTGAGTGATGTGTTGAAAAAGGGCCAAATCAAAAGTACCCAAAACCGAAGAGCATGCACGAAGAGGTTGATGAGTGTGAAAGAAGCGAGAGGGGTATGTTTGGATCGGTGCACTTGGCGTTCCATAGTCTCTGCCTACCCCAATGGGAGACAGGCGTGATAATATGTATGTAAGTATATATGTACCCTTTTTAAAAATGTACCATGGACTTTCCAGCAGGACTCTGCACCTGGTCACAAGGCACGAACTAGCTAAGCCTGGCTCGAAACCCGGACTTTATAAGAGCTGAAGACTAGCCCTCGTCTAGCTTAGATCTGAACCCCTTAGACTACATGCTCGAAACGACACGCCGACATTGTCTCTCTTAAGAAATCTCAAGAGCAAGCAGTGGCTTCAATTTCCCATAGAAACAGTGCGTAAATCCATAGATTCGTGGCCAGACAGTTTAAAGCCAAAGGTGGCCATTTCGAATAGAATATTATTTTATATTTTTGTTGAGACTCCCTTAAATATGTTTTATTAAGATTACATTATTTTATAAGAAAATAAATGCATGTTCTTTTTTTTATACTACGTCGGCAGGCATACAAGCATACGGCCCACCTGATGTAAAGAGGCTACCGTAGCCTATTAACGCTTGTAATATATTAAGTATTACTCGCACGGTGCCTCCTCTGCTGCTTACATAGCAACTCCTTGGGAGCATACTGGTGACCTCACTCACACGATGCGTTCCTGACGCAACAACCCTCTAGGGATCAATGAAATAAGTCGCAAAACTTTCGCCTCGCTTCATTCTTTAAGGAGTCTTCAAAACTTCCTCCCTGTGGAGACCAAAGCGATGCTGGCTCGTTCCCTTCTTCTACCCCTTCTTGACTATGCTGACGTAGCTTTTCTGGATCGTTCAGAAGAATTACTCGACAAGCTAGACAGGCTGCAAAATAAAGCAATCCGATACGTTTTTTGGTCTTCGAAAGTATGACTATGTCTCTTAGTTTCGTCAGCAGCTTAACTGGATACCTATAAGGCAGCGTCGCATAATTCACATTCTCACCTCTCTATACAATGTCCTTTTCAACCCTTCTTATCCAAACTACCTCCAGGAGAGGTTTTACTTTCGGAAAGTGGACGAACGTCTACGACGTAGCGGAAATCCTATTCTGAAGGTCACAAGCTCTCTTACAAATACTTTCTGGAATTCATTCACCGTACGAGCTGCATGCATGCATGCAATGCGCTTCCTATGGAAATTAGGGTTTCTCAGACTATAGGTTCCTTTAAAAAGCGACTATACGGTTTCTATGGTACTCCCGCGTTGAGTTGAGTTTATATGTATGTACTAGTATTTATATAATGTGTGTATTTATTAGCGATTTCGTTATTAATCACATAAGTAGTCATGATTTTTCTCTTTCTACTTTATCTTCTATCTCTTCGATTCTTTTTTTTATTATTTTCCCCACCGCCATTCATTGCTCCATTCAAGTACTCAAAAGCAATAATGGTCGGCTGGAAGAGATTCCTTGAAGGAATAAGTCCGCCTTTGTAAATTATATAAGTTGTATACTTTGTAATTATGGATAATGCAATAAAGTTATACAAACAAATAAACCCTCTAGGGAGTTGTTATTTGGCTGCGGTTTTCTGTGAGGTTCCCCAGAGGGGCAGCTCTGATGCGCCCTACCTCTCTTAAAACATCCAGACCAAGACAAACGGACATGTACATGCACACAAATGTTTGCCTAGTGTCGGAATCGAACCCACGAGCGTTGGTGTCAAAGTCGCGTCATTCACGACTGAGCCATTGAGCTCGACAAACTCATTTGTAACAGAACTTATGGCCGGACTAGGTATATTTCTGATAATAATCTGTATATCTAAGTTGTTTCAATGCCCAATGTAACAATTTAAAAATGTTACTTTATTTACTATGGAGGGAAAATGACTTTCTACCCGCTACATAGATAAACGCTTACTTTCCAAACAGGAGAGCTTAGCTTATTTTACAGCAAAAATTACAGGCAATTTGATCTAACGGTAGGTGAAGGTGAGGAAAAGTAGTTTAGAATAAAATGTCTGAAACACGTATTACACATTGACAGGAAGTATTTTTGCTACCAGAAATGATAATTGTTCAACATCAATCAAAAATTGCAATGGTGCAAGGAATTTGCTTTGAATTGTAGATACATAGAATATTAACGTAATAAATGTAAACTTAATAAAATATCAACAAAACATTTCGATGTTATTTTAGCCTGTTCCTAGTAGATACTAGACGACGCGACGGCGGCGCGGCGGTATAAACGCAGAAGCCACATTTTGTTTTATATCAAATTATATCCTGAAAGTCAGCGCTTCGAGAATCTTTATAGGCATCTTTGGTAAATAAATAGAAAATATCGTTTCTAATATATATTTGCTCTTAGGTACAACAACATTATTAGATTATTGATGACAACCAATTAAATATAAACATGGTGGAAATGTTTTATATAATTATATAATTGATAACATTTTGATAATACTTTCCATATGATGATAATATTACTTACCTTGAGCCGGTGAGCGTGCATGAAAAAACCAATTAATGTTACAAAAACCGAGCGATGTGCGTAAGGACAGCACTCGATTCTCTTTGCTTACTCCGCAAATGACCTATCGCGAAAACATAGATAGATTGATAATACTTCATTGTACTGTCGTTAGGTACAATCATGCAAACTAGCTCCGGAACCCATCCACTACCTTAACATGCAAGCAGTCGCTGCCATGGCTGCTCCGGTAATCTCTGTGACATATATTTCGCCTCTCCACGTGGCCTTCTCAGGCACTATAGATGTTAGTCATTACATTACTATACTACAAATACTAAAGGTACAAAAATACTATCGAGCTCGTCTGATGATAAACGTCGGAAGTAGTCATAGAGACTCCTCAGTAAGAGTGTAAGTGTAAGTGCCTAGTTGACTTCGGCTGACTTAACGAGCATTTTTATAATATAGCGAGGTATTGTTTTGCAATAGCTACTAATTAGTCCTATGCTGCAATAACTATGAGTCGTTTACTGTCACGTGAATGTTATAGAAGGAAACGGATTTAGATGTATTACTTTACGATGTATCAAGAAATTGACTAATATTTGGCTCGAACGATTAAGCTGCGCATTCGAAGAAGTATTTCCACCTCGCAGTATTACTACAGAATAACTTTATTAATTAGTAACAACTTTTTGTAGGGCTGTACATTGACTACAAAAGAAGTACCTATTACTCGTTGTGTTATCCGTATTCATAGGCTATTATAGTGTTCAACGGATTCAGGTAGGTCGTATGTTTGTTTGCACCAACCAACAAGATAGCATGAAACATTTTTTTATGAGAAAAACGTGTATCTTGTGCAGGTATCTGGAATTATTGGTGTTAAATTAGCTATTACATATACATTGAGTTCATGAGGAGAAATCTATCATAATTTGAACTTACCGTTCAAATTCAATAAATTCTTTCTATAAATTTCTCATTCTATAAATAAATTATATACTTTAAATATAAATCTCGGTACATAAGTTAAACAAACGTATCCCAGTTCTCGATCAGCATTAATGACATAAAACTCTTGTTCCCTTTGTGTTATCACGAGGCGAATTGATTTCCATTTACATATAAAACGTTTTACCGCGACTACTAAGGCTCAACATTTTATTACTTCTCCAATGAGCCGTGAAAAGATCGCTTCGCAAATTATTTACAGTTTCATTTTATTAAAGGCAAATAAACTTTTGTTTATATTCAAAGCTGTTATGTTCAAAGCGTCTTCTATATAGAAAAATTCATTTGACCTACCAGGAGTTTGTTTTGCCCGAGCAGATTGATACGGCATAGGTTTGCAAATCCACGTCGCTATTCTGAAAATCGCATCTAATTATTGAAGTATCGTAATTAATAAAAAAAAATAAACAGAATTACTAGCATGAGTGGTCTTCTTCATACGAGGGTATACAGAAAGTATTTGGAAATAGCCACTGGTATAAAGGAAATAACAAAATCAATTACGAAATTTAGAACCAGAAACTCTCTGGGATCTTGTTATTATTTAACTTGCGAGATTGTCATTTGTTTTTCATTGTGGTGTTATTTTGAAAATTGTGGCATTACATCAGGAAAATCTTCACTCTATATTGTAGTGCATTCGTACTTCAATTTGCTTCCATAGTAGGAGGCAATTCAGAAAGCTTATTATAACAAAATTGGGGGATACAGTTTGGTATTGTAGCTACATGTCCATCGTTTACATCCAAAATTTAATTACACCACTTGATAGCTAAAGAATAAAAAAAATCGTTATGTTGAGTGAGCACTATGACTCATCGTGCAGGGGGTGGGGTGGAGATTGAGCGATGATTTAACCTGAGGCTTAATGCAATTAGAGAGTTGCCAAGGATTTCAATTGGCATTATTGTGATGAAATCCCATCTCGTTCTGTGTATGAGCGGTTCAGTAAGTTTGGACGTGAATGTAATTATCTTTAAGATGATGCACGTGAAGATCGACAAGGAACTGAGGTTATCAAGTCTAATATTGTACTATTGATAATTGAGACTGATAAAAAAAAACTTGTCAGCAAATTACTATATTAGATATTTCTATTTTAGACTTCTATTTTTGTCAAATTCAAAAGATTTCACATGTGCATCAGAAGGCACGAAAGCCTTGCACTCGATACACATTATATCGCATGAATATGCAGAAAGCCAGAAGTGACCGTGTTTAGAGTGTTGCTGTAAAATTATAATATAGGATGACTGTAATATTGTGACAGGTAATGAAAGTTGGGTGTACTGCTTTGAATCGGAAAGAAAATTTCAATCGGTAGAATGGGTCTTTCCATCTGAAGATTTAAAGTTAAAAAAGTTTAACGAGCGCGGTGATGCAGTGGTGAAACGCGCTCTTACGTTACTTTGACACTAACGCTCGTGGGTTCGATTCCCACATAGTACAAACATTTGTGTGCTTGAACATGACTATTTGTATTGGTCTGTGTGTATTTAAGAGAGATTAGGCTTTCGTCTGGGGAAGTGCCGACACCGCTCAGTAAACCGCAGTCAAATAACAAACTCCCTAGAGGGTTGATATGTTTCTGCGCGTGAGCGAGGTCGCCTGTAAGGTCGCCTGTCGCCTAAGGATTTGCTGTGTTTGCAGCAGAGGTGCGTGAGTAATACTTAATGTATTATCAGCGTATATATGTCACGGTAACCAATTTACATTAAGTAGAAGGTATGCTTGTATGCCTCCCAGCGTTGTCGAAAATCGAAAAAGTCGGAGCAATACCAAGAAAATAATTGCTTCTTTTTACGGTAAATCAGGATATCACACGACAGTGTCACTTCAAAATCAAAATACTCGTAGTGACTGCATATTGATACATGAACATGTTCAGCCCTGATTCTCAGAAAAAGTTCGCGAAACGAGTTATCGTTAAGATACCATTAACTTGCACTTTTGCTAGGTTAATGTAATAGTATTTGAAAGTTTCCAAGGTTTCCTAAAGTTAAAGGTAAACCTAAACCCACACATTTACTACCTTTGAATCGGTGGTGAATGAGTTGCATGAAGCCTTTGAAAATGTCCATTAAGAAGACTGGTTTAACTGTACTTTTAAATGTTGCCAGTGAACTCTAACTTGTATGTATCATAAATCTGATAACTGGACTTATTTACCAGAATCCAGATTTTTTACTATGATCTAAATACAAACCAACCATAAACCATCACTGATTGCAACCAACGTCTCCTATATCAAGGTTACGAAGAAATAATTTAACAATAAGGCCGTCTGTTGTACTTTGTTTCATTCTGCAACATTTACCACTTTTGAATCTCGTGGAACGTTGAGCAAGTAGACGCTATCAACTCGACTCAAAGTTTCTCTGCGTATGTCCCCACATAGGTAGCACCACAAGCCAATAAACCACCTAACTGCGCATAAAGGTACACCGCACTCACAAAAACTTTATATTTTAGCGCCTAAATATCTCAGCGATTCGAGCCTACTGACTATTGTTGGAAGAATATTTTAACCAATAATATATACTCGTAATTCTTAGGTTATTTCCTTAATGGAAAGCAACGATGGGTGACTATGAAATTTTGATCATAGTGGCTTTGGTAGATAACAGGTAGCAAATATGTCTAAAATTACTACTTAGTTAATTTTAGAAATCACATCATCCATTACTAGACACTTTGCATCGTGGCAACCCTTGGCCGGATATCTTTAAACTTTAATAAATAGTAATTTTATTTTCGATATAGTATAAAAGCTGAATTTCATATGTTTCCTTAGTAGCCGAAAAATCTACTATCACAGTCCTACTATCTTCGTTGCTACATATAGGGAAGGTCTGGTGATCACAGAGCTCTTGCTCTATTTTGAACTGTAGTAAACTGTACTTAGTAAGGTAACCCAACTATTTGTTTACTGAAACACAAGTTACCCTTTTATTAAATATCATTTACTCCGTAATATATAAAAAAAATTCGGAGAGAATATCACTTTCCATTGAGCTAACACAAATTGCTTGTTTCCAAACCAATGAAGCCACTTCAATAAAGAGTTATTTGCATGTTCGCGAGCGTATATTCGTACAATGAGTAGGTTACCAAACACCTTATAAATGTGATATAATCAGTTATTAATCCTGTGTGTCTTTAGGGTCTTGTCGTATCGCACGATTCTCACGTTGAGGAAGAGCGTCTGGCTCGCCAACAGTCGGTGAATCAATGAAATCGCCTGTAGTATTTATTACATTATTTATCGTATTCTCATAAAAGATTTTGCATCTATCGGTCTTGCTGTATTTATTCTAATTAAAATATTAAAAATAATACGAGATTCCGACTGGGGATAAAGTGAGAGTCGAGGGAGCTTTCCACGCGTTTTTGGACCGCATTATATATATCCTACATGCATCATATGTATCAAACGTAATTATTTCAGATTAAACCAGTTGAGAATGCGCAAGCTTGCATTGCCAGAGGAACACCTGGCTCGTCAAATATATAACAATTCTATTTTTTTTTTAATTTGTCGGCCATTTTGACCATGTTCCTTAAGAGATAGGAACAGTGTTCCTGAACATTCCTATTCTACTTTTTTTATGCTGAATCCGAATCTGAAGTCAAAATTCGAATATTCGGAAAAAAGTGACAGACACCCGCACACACAGACACACACACAGTAAACATATAGATTTCATATAGGAACGGTGTTCCTGGACAGTGTTTGATTGAGTCGTGATTCCTTATTAAACTTTTTGAAATGGAACCCTAACAAATGATCTACCACAGATCATAATGCCATCACTTTACTGGGAAGAACATCGGTGTCGGTCCCCCTCCGCTTAGCCTCTATCACACACATGAAGAAAGTAACCAATGGAAAACTAATTAAACGATTTTACTTTGTAACAGCCTTACAGCCATCTGTCTGACACATAACCCAGTGACGTAGTAGTAACCAGTTACATTAGCCTAAATACTAGCAACACTACGGGCGTCGCCACCTTTAGTAGTAAATTGACTACGGCGGTTTCTGAGCAGCTTCTCTCGGCGTGAAAACAGCTCACGTAACCTGAACCTTAGGCTCGTCGCCGCCTCAAGGTCGCATCGATCTACACCGCGTGCGGTTCGCCGTCGACATGTCACTATCACTCGCGTATGTAATTTGTCAGATTCCGCCCTCGCGCGAACAAAGCGAATAAAATTTATCTTATACCGCCTGAAACGCGAGTTTGACGTAAGTTTCTAGGTGGCGGGTAATGTAAAATGTATGTTTTGTATATGCCGCTCCCGATTCTCTGAATGGATTTGGAAGATTGATGTAACATTATTATACTTTAATAGGTTATATATTGTACTAAGCGGTGAATACTATGTAATCTTCTAATATTTATTTTAGAAATGTAGAGCACATAATAGCAGCTTGACTGGGGTAGCAGTAGAGTGTTGTTGTGTTCCTGCAAGTGAGTGAGGTTAACATTAATTCATTGAGGACCATTATATACTTGTTGCCGTAACGCGCATGGCTGAATTCAACCGTCTGGGCCTCAACGGGTTAAGGTCCTAAGGGGTTGCTGGGGTGGCAACGCTCAAATGATAGTTTTTGCATTGCGAGCGTCTATAATCTGCGGTAACCACATTACACTAGGAGGGCCGTATGCTTGCATGCGTCCCGACGTTGATTAATATATATATATATATACATACATATTTTGCTTATATGAAGAAATATTATGCCAATAGGGAAAAAGAAATGAATGTCAAATAGTAGTTAACTGGATGGTTGTTCTGTTCTTGCGAGTGAGAGGATGCTGGAAAGCCTTTGAGTTGATGCTGTACTGATAGAAGGGATGGCTAGGCGCAATGGCGCAAGTGATACTCCGTGCGTCTATATCTACAGCAACTACTGCACATTAGGTAGGGTTTCTTTTTTACCCCGGAAAGATGGTACAGATGTAGATATAGCAGTGATAGTCCAGTGGATAAACAAGCAGCCTAATCTAAGGTCCATGGTTCAAATAATGGCGTGTACCACTAAAATTTGTATTTTCCGATTTATGTACATATTTATAATTATCACTTGCTCGACGGTGAAGGAAAATCGCACGTCGAAGAACTCATATTTCAAAAGACGTGTGACCTAACAAAGGTCTGATTTAAGATCTGGGTTGTAGAGGTCTGATGCGATCGATAACGCTAAGAAGAAGAAGATTTAAAGAATGTCACATGGTAATGGAAGGAAGGTTGATCAACGAGCTTAATGGCTCGTGAATAACGCGACTTTGACACCAGCGCTCGTGAGTTCGATCCCCACACAAGGCAAACATTTGTGTTTGTCTTGGTCTTGATTTAAGAGAGGTAGGGCGCACCAATGCAGCCCGCCTGGGGAATTATCTCAACCACACAGAAAACCGCAGTCAAATAACAACTCCCCAGAGGGTTGTTGTGTTCCTGCGTGTGAGTGAGGTCGCCAGTAAGCTCCCAAGGAGTTGCTGCGTAAGCAGCAGAGGAGGCATCGCGCGAGTGATAATTAATATATCGCAAGCGTTAATAGGCCACGGTACCCGCTTTATATCAGGTGGGCCGTATGCTTGTATGCCTCCCGACGTAGTATAAAAAAAAATAGTCCCACTGGGGCTGTAGAAAGCCATAACCATAGTATAAACTTATTTCTAAATTACATACTAAGATATATATATAAATATTGTCGGACAAATTACACAGCGCCATCTAGCCCAAAGTAAGCGAAGCTTGTGTTATGGGTACTAGACAACTGATAAACATACGTAAATACATTTTTTTTTGTAAATACATACTTATTATACATAGAAAATACCCAGACCAAGACAAACAGTCATGTTCATGCACACAAATGTTTGCCTTGTGTGGGAATCGAACCCACGAGCATTGGTGTCAAAGTAGCGTCATTCACGACTGAGCCACCGAGCTCGTCACTGAGCCACCGAGCTCGTCGATGACAAATAAGCATACAATCTGCTTGGTGGTCGGAAGTTACAGGGGGTGACATTTGCAACACCACGCTACACTTGTGCGTTTCTGACACTGTAATATTTTTTACTGATGCTTTATTTACAACCTCGGCATGAAGATTAAAAACCGATTATTCTCGTAACAAAAACACATCTAGACTGATGCAATAAGCAGTCATTGTGCTTCCAGTTTGTAAGGATGAAATCGCTGTTGATGACGAGTGGAGCGGTTATAGAATACAATGAAGATGTGTGCATAATATCGACCAAATTCTCGGAACACAGCCCTCTGAATATTCCATGTAATATACGTCGATCGTAGACAATCTAACTTATATTTTATGAACTAAATCACAAAGTCTATGAACACTAGCCTATAAGTGCCCTTTATTGTTTATATAAATTATTAATATTTTTATGTTGCAGCTGCTGGTTTGTAGGTTGATGCAAGTGAGTAAGTTTACAATAAGATTCAAAGAAGTTGTATTACCAGCGGAAGTGGCTATCCTCGAACGATACTCCTCGTATTTCAAGCATCCATAGATTACGTTTATTTCAAGAAGCGAGTCGTATGCTTGTTTGCGAACTCAAGTAGTATAAACCGTATCGTAGCCTATTAATGCTTGTACTGTATTAAGTATCACTCGCACAATGCCTCCTCTGCTACTTACACAGCAACTCCTTAGGAGCTTACTGGTGACCTCACTCACACACAGGAACACAACAACCATCTAAGGAGTTATTATATGGCTGCGGTTTCTGTGAGGTGGAGGCACTTCCCCAGGTGGTTTGCTTTGATGCACCCTACCTCACTTAAAACATCCAAATCAATACAAATAGACATGTTCATGCATACAAATGTTAGTCTTGTATGGGAATCGAACCCACGAGCGTTGGTGTCAATGTCGCGTCATTCATGACTGACCCACCAAGCTCGTCATAAGACGAATACAATGCCTTTTATTGTATAAACCACCCCGAAAGTAGATAACCTCAATAAACGTTTGAAAAATAGTCAATGACTGATAGCATCTACTATCATCACTCAACATCAACGAAGGCGATTCTACAATAGTTGAAGAAAGTGCTGAATAACAGAATCAGTTCACGACTGATTTACAACAATACTGTACAAAATTGTTCAATCTGAATGAAGAAATGTACGGATAATTCGTACGATTTTCAACTTTAACATGTGCTCCATAGGGGAAAACGTCGTGAATAGCACGTGAATAACATTTTGTATATAATGAAATACTTTAGTTAATTTCCCCAATCATTAGGGAGGCTCGTTCATGCCGTTTGTAATTTGTGAATTGTCGGTCGTGACACGCGATGACTCTGTATTTTATTATATTTTAAATGTGCCAATAACAGGGATATGCTTCATTTCATTAGTTCCTTTATAAAACGCTTCCATTTGGTCAATGTGGTACTGTCCAATAGAATTGTGGAACCGAATTTCGACTTGTTTTTTGACAAGACCGGCACGGCGGCCGAATGGATAGTAACGTGGTTTCGATTCCCACACAGGACAAACGTTTGCATGAACATGTCTGTTTAGTTTGGGCTGAGTGTTTGAGATAGTGGTAGGGTAGAGATAGAGTTTTACTCGTGCATTACGGCCTTTTAAAAACTCACCTAAATGGGCGAAAAGGGCGATTACAGTTGCCTCCCGTGAACTGCTCTAAAATAATCACGTTGCTTTGATTTTATATGCAAGACATATATAGAATATAATAAGGACTATTTATGCTAGCAGGTATACTACTTTAGTAAATAAATTTAAAAACATGGACCCTAACTTACCGTAATCCGCTTTCGTGTTATAATATTCAGATTATTTAATGCTATTTTGGAGGTACTTGATCAACGATTTTTCTTATTAGCGGGATATATTTATTTAGCGAACGTTTTTTTTAAAACAATTAAAATATGACCGGGATGGATGACATCCAAATTCGTAGAACCTAGCGCCTGAAGTAGGCTTTGAAGTCTGTAGTTCCGGTATATACAATAAATGAGTATTTATTTTTTCAACATTTGCTAAATATATCATATAAATAGAAATAAAAATTTCTTCTACACACTTTTTAACTGGACAGTTTTAGATTATATTTATGCCAACTCTGTTGTGGGAGCGACGAACTATTTGATGAATAATGTATTTGAACAAACAAATCACGCCCTTTGGGAGCGCAGTCTATGATATCGGAAGCGGTATGAACTGTTAAATTCCTTACATGTAACATCCAGCGCCGCACATGCATTCAAATCTGGTCATGATAGTGGGTATTACGACGCCGCACCGCACACGTACTTTATGTTATTACTAGTCATTTAGACATCTGCAATCTGTATTATTAGAATAAAAGGTTTATGTGTAACTCACATGCCTGGTTTTTAATATTAACAGTAAAAATCTTGGCTATGTCTTTAGTTAGGGTAATATTATTTTCGTTTCACTCTTAATTATTACTAACTAACATTGTTAAGAAGGGAAATTTTAAATACATTTTAAGTTCACAATATATTTTTTTGGTAATATACAATGTTTTTTTTTACTTAAGTACCAACATTATTAAATTACTGCTCTATTAAAACTTTCATTTAAAAATAAAGTTACTACTACTACTATAATTTCACGCCAAATCCCTTACGGGGTAAGCAGGGGGAAACGAGCGCCACGCGACTCGATCCTTACATACCTCACTCGCTTCTTTAACATTCATTGCTCTTTTCATGCACGCTCGCCGGTTTCTAGGGCTCCTGACATCACCTTCTGATAGAACACGACCAATTTGATCATGATAGGTAAGTCTTGGCCTTCCTCGGCTCCTACATCCTTCCACTTTTGCATTGTATATCTGCTTCGTCATTCTTTCATCCTGCATTATTTCTACATGTCCGAGCCAAATAAAGTTACATACCTATTTATAAATAATATTACAGTAAATGCCTCGTTAGTCCAGTGCACTACTTCACACATAATTAAATTCACTCGCACTTCACATTTGGCTTACAAATAAACATGATGGATCGTCAAGTACACCAACAGAAGAGTATGGCTGAAATGACAGAATTATTCACCTCCAAGATGTTTTTTGAGGACTCTCTTAGCAGCAATCATTCAGAGGATACCAATTCCTTGGCCAGTGATTTCCAGACATTAAGCTTTTATCTGGAGGCCCGTATCGGCAACAAATGGATGGTCCTTGAGACATTCGATGAGATGAGATCCCGGGCCAATACATGGTGTATCGGAGAATAAAAATCCTAGATTGTAGCACTTGGTTTTGAATCTGTGCAAGGATACATAACTCCGATACATGAATCCAAATATTCACGCCATCGCGTTCTCTTCTTAGTATATAGTAAATGTACTTCTCCTACTGTGAGCCTAAGATTGTGATTGTATGAATTGTGTGTATGAAATAAAGTTATTATTATTATTATAACTCCTTAGAAGTTTTCTGATAAACTCACTCACTTGTAGGAACCCAACAACCCTTCAGGGAGTTTTTCCTGTGATGGGGAGGTACTGGGTCAGGTGGGCTACTTTGATGCGCCCTACCTCCCTTAAAAATACCCAGATCAAGATACACATGACAAAGACACAGACATGTTCATGCACACAAATATTTGTCTTGTGTGGGAATCGAACCCACGAGTTCTGGTGTCAAAGCAGCATTATTAACCACTGCGACACCCTGCTCGTCCGGAGTCCGTCTTGGAGTAAACAAGAACAAAGTTGACAACAAATATGATGATATTCCTCCGGCTCTCCTTCATCCTGCTCGAGCTCATTACGCTAGTTTCCCTCCACCACTAATCCTCACCACAACAAGGGAAACTGGCTCGATCAATCACGTTACTTTTCGTAGGTTGGCAGTAACTGATCAAATTAGACAATACACCAACAAATAGTTATTTTTCATACAACTAGATTGGAAACAAGCATGTGGCCCGCATTAGATGGTTAGCGGCCACCACATCCTATTGACGCTCGCAACACCACGGGGATGTTAGTCGCGCGCTGCCAATCTTATGACCTAAGGTTGTTTCATCATAGTACCAGTAATTTATCTGCCATATCTCACCCTTCAAACTGGAACACATCTATATAAATATAGCAGTAGAAACAGGCGAGACAGAGGTACCCACACAGATGACTTTTGTACAAAGTCTCCCTCTGATAAAAGTTTGTATATTACGATAAATGATAAAATCATACGGACGATTTGTAAGAATTATGACACAATAATAGACACTAGTGATATAATTAATGCGAAAATAACACTGTCTGTTTGTTACTTTCTTAACTACGCCCCTGAATTTATAGTAATGAGATTTGGTAATGAGAAAACTTCGAATGTAGGCTAGGAACTACTTGTTATCATGATAATAGAATTACGCGGATAAAGCTAGGAATGGAATCTAGTTTGTCATAACGTTACTTCACTCAGGAGATAATTTCGCTAATGTTCCACATATGTTTATATGCACAATTTCGTAGGCTGGACAACATAGATAGATTTTCGATTATGAAAGAAATATAAAATCAGAAAACACAAACGTTGTAATTTCCTTTATTTACTGAATGAAACTTAACCACCAACCAACATGTTACCAACATGTTATGTAACGCTGTTTAATTTGTCTAACTTTAAAACAACTTATCCTATATACATAGTGCCTACAATCGTACACCAAATTAGGCTAATATAGACCCGACTGACTAGGTAAAACTATTTCAGTTGAATTTGCTACTGAACGGAATTCAATTTGCAACAAAAGAATCCCGATCCTAGATTGTTGCATCGGCATACGCAACTTGTACCTGTTTCTTTTAAAAGTTTTCCAGTGATCAAAAAACGACTTTATACTTTTACGAGGCTACATTTTTTTTTCATAGATGTACTGGTAGTATTAATCAGAATATTTCTTGCATAAAAAAACCCCTCGATGGTTTTATTTTTATACGATGTCGGGAGATATACAAGTATACGGCCTACCTGATGTAAAGGAGTTACCGTAGCCTACGTTCGCTTGTATTAAGTATCACCCGTGCGGTGCCACCTCTGCTGTTCCTCATACGCTCATACTGTGCGATTCCAGCGAAGTTTTCTTAGGAGAACTCTCAAGTTGTGGAATTAACTCCTAGCTGAGGTTTTCCCGAGGGACTGCAGCATGGGGTTCTTCAAGAAAGGCGTAAAGAGGTTTTTATAGGGTCGGCAATGCATGAGTGACACTCCTAGTGTTGCAAATGTTCGTAGGCTACGGTGACTGTTTTTCATCAAGCAGGCCGAATGCTTATTTGCCACCTTAGTGGTATAAAAAAACACAGCAACTACTTAGGAGCTCACAGGTAACCTCCCTCACACACAGGAACAGGAACCTCCCAGGTGCTGCAGGTTTCTATACGGTGGAGGGGAGGTACTTCCTCAGACGGGCTGCTTGAATGCGCCCTACCTCTCTAAAAAGTGATTCCTTAAAGAGCATCTTTTGAATGAATTCAAAGACAATTGCCTCCCCCCTAAACAACACGTACACCATGCGGAAAAATGCTATAAATTTAGCTGTGACAGATTAGGTGTGCAATAGCTACGTCCGGTATCTTATTCTATATATATAATACGCTTAGCGAGCCAATGCCCCTGCGAAGTTCAAGTGGTTCTAGGTTTTTGGCGACCTCTTCGTCGTTAATTATACGGATAGCCCGTCGCTGCAAACTACCGAGAGCCTCGAGAATATATTGTGCGTAGCCGTCCCTGAGATTCAAGCAATACTCCACGCAGGCCCGAACTTGAGTTTTATAAAGAGACAAAACTGGTCCGGCGTGAAGAACCCGCGCACATCTATTTCCACGTTTTCTTGAAACCGTTGAAATGAGGCTCTCGATGTAGTTACGTTGGTTAAGGTCGTCGAATATTCATGCCTAGCATATTTAGGCCATCTCGAATACTGAGAAAAGCGCCCTGAAGACTGGGATGGAATGGGGAAATTTTTATTGTAAACGCGCACACCTGGAGTTTTCTTGGCATTTAACTCAACCATTTATTGGAACCCTATTTATTATTTCATTGACAAGACTCTCACGCTTCTCATCGATTTCTGTCCGACGAGTACCAGGCCGATCGAAATATCGTCCATGAACTGTACTGTCATCTGCATAGCAATGAATATTACCAATTGGCAGCATGTCATTGATAGGAAGAAGAAAGAGGGTGGGCGATAGAACGGAGCCCTGTAGGACACCGGCGTTCCCTAACATGAAGCGTGAAGCACATCCATCTGCAAGAACGCGGATTCTACGTTCATGCAGAAAGCCTGCAATCTAATTACAAAGCTGGATGGGCAGGCCGTATGCCGGAAGTTTGGAGAGAAGTGATTTATGCTAAACGCGATCAAATGCCTTGGCCCTATCTAGGCTGATGGCCATAGATTCGCCATGTGTATCGATTGCTATCCCCCAGAGGTGCGTCACATACGCTAGAAGATTACCCATTGATCATTTTGGTCTAAAAACATACTAACGACCATTAATTAGGGAGATCTTCTAGGCAGCGGATCAATTGATTATTAAGGATCCGTTCCATGACTTTGCACAACACTTTTGAAATCACATTGAAATTATGGCAATGGAGCGGTAATTTAGGCGGAGAAGCTCAAATTTTGGGCCTATTGTAATTATAAGAAATAGAGTCATTGGCGAATCCTAGTATTATCACTGAATATTTGCAAAATTAGACACATGTGCTTTTGCTAAATAAAAAAACAGGTATCAATCAATTTAGCAGATTTTTTATGTTTAGTTATTAGTGATGCATTTAATCCTGAGTACACCTAACCTAAACTACCATCAGAGACTCTTTGCGCACCTGAATATTCAACTGAAAGGTGTTCCTGAGTTTAGATACATATCCTAACTAAGCAAAGCGACTGGGTATATAATGTAAATACAGTATGAGTTACTTTACTTTAAAAAAAAAGTGTAGGCATGTGCTCGTTACGGTTTGTATTCATTAATAAATATTGTTACCCTACCTTGTAATCTTTTTTGTTTTCGAGATTTCATTGCAAGCGATAATATTTTAAAGTAAATGTTGGGTGAATCTAGAGAAAACGCCGATAATACCTTTACAAAATGAAATGAAATAAAATGTATGATTTTATTAGTGGCAACAAATAACTTTTGTATTTACTGAACATATTTTTCTTTCATTCCAGATGCTCCAAAATAATTAAGGCGATGCCGTTTCGCCATGGGCCAACGTGGTAGTGCAATGGAGGTATGTAATATTAATATAATTTATGATATCCAATGTAATTCTGTCTACATATGGAATGTTTTCGACCACAATCGAAACTGAGTTTCAAAACTAGTTTCGAGAATTGTGCGATAATTGTAATTGTTCCGAATTTTCTACGTTCGAACATCTGCATTTAATAAGTTTGCAATATCTGCAGACTTCACATAAATCATAATTATGATTATTTATTGATAGAAATTAGCATAGATTGGTAAAAAGATTTTGCTTTCTGTTACATAGTAAACAATTCTTTATTGTTATAGTTTTAGAGTTACCCATACTGACCATTCTCAATGGTACACTCTGTATATTATCCATTGCAAATACTTTTTCACAGAACTGTAACTGAAACTTTGAGTGGTATTCATTGTAAAATGTACAAACCACTTTATAGTTTGCCGCAAGTAGTAAGCGAAAATATAAATATACCCGTATTGGTTTTTAATAAGAAGAACTTGCGATATTTATAGCGACATCTACATGATAAAATGCCTGTAGATTTGACTATTGGCCCTTGATTATTATGATATTGGATATGAAAATAACATGTGAAAATAGATTTCCGCGCCTATTTCAAGACATTTTCACATTTACAGTGACGTATTTTATGATAAATAATATTACAAGTGAAACATTTCATATTTTTAGGATTCCGTACCTCAAAAGAAAAAACAGAACCCTTATTGGAGCACTTTGTTGTCAGTCTGTCTGTCTGTCCGTCTGTCAAGAGCCTTTTTCTCAGGCACGGGTGGAGTTATCAAGTTGAAATACTCAGGTCTACAATACCTTCGAGCAGTGAAAACATCATACTTCAAAGTCAACGCAATAAAAATATATGGCCACTCATGTCTTGTTTATGCGCACATTTTGACACTCGCACGGTAATCTAAACCTATATGGTACTTCCTGTTAGCCTAGAATAATGAAATTTGATAAGAAGCAATGCCATATAACACAAGAAAAGGAAAAAATCTGTAAACTGTAAATTTGTAGTTACAACACCAAAAAAAAATATTCTTTGCGAAATTAATTTGCGTAAATATTTTTTCACGGAGCCCTCGGTGCGTGAATAGGACTCGCACTTGACGGTTTTTTTATACGGCACAACTGATTACCATAGCCTATGAACTATAACCATGTTACCACCAAATGCTGTTAACGCAGCAAACCTTCAAAAGCTTGCTGCTTGCTCATTTATACACAGCAACAAAATAACATAGGGAGTTGTTATTTAACTATCTTGCTATCTTTTGCGAGCTGAAGTCATTTCCCCAGTCAGGCTGTTGAGAATGTGAAGATGTGCCATACATTTCTTATATTCAGTTACTGTAAAATATCATTTCTTATATAAACTTAGCACTTGGAAGTGTTTGGAAGTTGGAAGCTCTATAGCATAGTTGCGCAGACATTATATCCAAACACGCAGATAAAGCAACGTCGAGTGCAGCCTGTCTGTGGATGATTTTATCTATCTCAAACTACGAGGACAAATTAAGCCGTCGGTCCCGGCTGTGATCGATAGATGATAGTTGTTAAACTAAGTAAGTGACCTTCGGGCGGCTTGACAAAACTGGCCTGCACCAATCCGATGTCCGTATGCTCTAAACCCCTTCGGTTAAAGCGAGACCCGTATCCCTGCAGTGGGATGAGTTTGACTTTCAATAGAAAAGGCCTGAAGCTTTACTATTTAACACGAAGGTTTATAGCATACGGACAGCTTCATGTCATCTATCGAAAACAGGCACTGACGGCATAATGTAGGTATCCTCCGAAGCTCGAGATAGATAGAACCATGCATATACAGGCTGCGGATGACGTTGCTTAAGCTGCGTGTTCGGATATAATAATACGCGCAACTACGTTATCCAGCTCTCAAGATTACTTGTCACATCCATGTAATAAATGTATATAAGAATTTTTTCTATAGTAACATAACATAAGAAAGGTAAATCACATCTCAACAGCCCGACCGGGAAAATGACTTATACTCCCAGAAGATAGCAAGACATTTAAATAACAACTCTTATGTTATTTTGTTCCTGCTTATCGAAATGTAGCGTTAAGAACTAACTTAGAAGAACTAAGAGAGAGAATGTTGAATGATTTTACGATATTTTAATGTGTAACCGCTTGCCGCTTGTGCCTCAAATACCATTCAAAACGCAGCATCTGTGTTCTTTGTCTCAGTGCAGTTTTATAACTAGGGCCCGAGGATATTGTGCTGACAAGCGCTCTCCACTGTTATTATCTCGTTTTTTATAAACTTTCGAATACCAAAGTGCACTTATTATGTTTGTCATTTCGTTATTTTTTGGGAGTTTTAAGTGCCTTTTCAGAGTGGCTAGTGTTGCCAGTATTGCATTTGGCTCGCCGCTTCGTATGTAATGGTCTTCAACTGAGATTGCACTATTAACTTTTACACGAATTCATTTTCATGTCGCTTTTACACGTTGAAATATTTTGTTTGTGATTAAACCTTGGTTTACTAAATGTCCTTGGTATGAAATATTAAAATTTTGTAGAAGTCTGTGTGTTGTTTGTACATGTTTAGTACTGATTTTGAAATTAAACGATGTTGTATTAACTGACTTCTTTCAGAAATCGCATATTTTACCTAAAGGTCACAGGTACGTAGGTTTTTAATTTACTCTACTTCTTTCGTGTATTGTCATATTTCTTGCGTAATAAAAAATTGTACATAGTTCCAAGAAAGGAAGGAAGCAAAAGGGAAGGGTCTTTTTCCGACATAAAGCGTGAATTTCTAAAAATTCGTCCTTAAATGACGACTTTTACGTACTTAGTCT
This sequence comes from Pyralis farinalis, assembly GCA_947507595.1. NCBI lineage: Eukaryota > Metazoa > Arthropoda > Insecta > Lepidoptera > Pyralidae > Pyralis > Pyralis farinalis. Next base: position 23,405,638 of record OX382270.1, read on the forward strand.
AAATAAAATAAAAGCTTTAGCCTATAGATAAAACTATATCACATCTGAAAAAAGTGCGTTAATTTCATCAAACAAAAGTTCAGTTCTAGTAATTCACACTAATAATTATTTTTATACACTCTCGCGATTCGTGCTGAAGTTGTTAAAAACAAAAAAATCCTATAATAAGATTTCAGCGCCACCAACCGGCTCCAATTGTGATTCTAAACCATCCAGGCACCTATATATGTAAATATATAATGTATTAGCGCACTTCTTTCTATATTTTGTAAAAGGATACAAAATACTCATTACCATTTTCGTCACTTACATGACAATTATTATCTATGTATGTATATCTTTATGCCAGGTCCTTTGCGAGATACGCAGAGGGCACAGAGCGCCACGATATGCGGTCTTTACACACCTCCCTCGCTTCTTTAACATTCATAGCTATTTTCATGCATGCTCCTGGGGCTCCTGACATCACCTTCTGATAAATGACATTGTCTCTGCGAGTGTTCGCCATCTGAAATGTGAATCGCATGCACTCGCCACCGTTGCTGCCCTGGCTGCTCCGGTCGTCTCAGCAACACGTATTTCACTTCTTCACGAGGCATCCTCAGGTGTTGTAGAATCAGATGTTAGTCGTTAGAATAACATGCTACGAATGACAAATCCACCGTAGTGCCGTCCTTTAGATAGGATAGGAGGAGATGGTGGAAGGGGTAAGCAAAAAGATATTCGATTTTTTATGTTTAACGATTTCTAATTATTCCCTAACATTCAATTTTAGTCCTTTATCTATTGAGTGTAGGATATGTGTTTTTTTTTTAAATAAAATCTGTCGCACAAGTTACACAGCGCCACCTAGCCCCAAAGTACTAGACTAAGGTACTAGACAACTGATAAACATACGTAAATACATTTTTTTTTTGTAAATATATTTATTATATATAGAAAACACCCAGACCAATACAAACAGACATGTTCGTGCACACAAATGTTTGTACTGTGTGGGAATCGAACCCACGAGCGTTGGTGTCAAAGTAGCGTAACAGTGCGTTTCACCACTGCGCCACCGAGCTCGTCGTGTGTTAGTAGGGGATAAATGATGATAAGATGTTCTGCGAAGTGTGACCTTTCTGAGCGTTTGTTTTTATATGCCGATATGTGTTCCTGAAACCGTTTTAGAAAATTACGACCAGTTTGACCGATGTAAACATCATCATATTAATTGCAAAACAACTTGTAGATGCCGGATTTTTTATTCGGCGGATTTTTTCGTTACTAAACAAAGCGATTTGAGAGAGTAATGTGTTTTGAGTGGAACGTGTATGTTATTTTTTCTAAATATGCTACTACTACTATTTTGTCACTAATTTTTCCTAGGTATTTTTTTTTATACTACAACGGGAGGCATACAAGCATAGGGCCCACCTGATGTAAAGCGGGTACCGTAGCCTATTAACGCTTGCGATAAATTAATTATCATTCGCGTTATGCCTGCTTACACAGCAGCTCCTTGGGAGCTTACTGGTGACCTCACTCATACGCAGGAACACAACAACCCTCTAGGGAGTTGTTATTTGGCTGCGGTTTTCTGTGAGGTGGAGGTACTTCCCCAGATGGGCTGCTTTGATGCGCCCTACCTCTCTTAACCTGTGAGACCTCGTTATATACGTTTTCCCATACATTTCTTGGCGGAAAAGCGGCCCGCGGGTAATGAGAGATTAAAAAAGAGTTAGGTTTGACAAACTCGCAGTGTATTTTATTGTCACCTGAAAATGTTATTTTGTTGTCATGTTGACATCTGAAACTGCGTATAGTATTTTATTAACGATATTATTCGTCTTTTTACGCAACAGTTGGTCGATGGTGGATTAGGTGTAACAGTTTGATTTCGCGATTCGGTATATTATATTACGTTCCTTGATGCAATTAACCTTACTTAATGTAACGCTCATCAAACGGTGTACCATAAATTTATACGCTGCGAGTTTGTGTTGCCAAGGATAGCTTTATGACGCAGGGATCGTGGTGTCGGTCTGAGTGGGTTTGCGATATATAGAAAATTTATGGATGGATTGATTTCTAGATATAGTTAAATCCAAAAAGTTAAGTGAATTATTTTATTCATTTCTATATTCATTTAATTTTGGGGTAGACTTTATTTAATTTTGAAACAAGGAGCTCCAATTGACGTTTGGTACCTGTCCAACATATAAGAATGTCGTCGACATATCTATAGTAGTAGAATATATGTATATATATGTTTACTGATTGTATTTATTTATTTTTTTATTTATTATTTATTTATGTCAGTCGTAATATGTCATCTGTCTCGCCAGGATGGATGGATTTACTTTCTGGGGAGGATTTTTAGACAATCCTCATAAGGGACGTTAGTGAATACACTTTCAACATTAAGATAAATTAATTTGGAATAAGGAGGTAGTTTTAAAAATTCACTAACGTACAGCACAGAGCAGGTCACTGTTAATCCCATGTCCAGGTAAAATATTTCCGAGATCCTTTCAGGATCCTATAAAATGCTTTCTGAAGATTCATAAAATCGCAGAATACCTTCTGGCCCATAGCCAGATGCTTCTCCATGATCTTGCGTGAAAAAACTTGATCTGTACATCCTTTGCGGTTTCGAAATCCACCCTGTGCTTCAAAGCTTCAAGTATTCCAGCGGAATTATCCTCATTCTCCTTCCAATACTTTTTTCGTACAATTTAACTGATAAGCTGATGAAACTGATGGGCCTATAGTTGACACAATCCGTGTGTAATGTCTTGCGTATATACAAGGACACGTTGACCGCGCGTCTCCAATCAGTCGGGACCCTTTCGGCTTTCCAGCAGGAATTGCTTAAACACTGGCACGCGTTCGTATCGTAGGTGCTACCTAGCTTGATCATCTCAGCAGTAACCATAGTGATGAGTGATAGTGATGTTTCATTTTTCAAATTTCGTACCGACTATTCACTCTCTTCCATGGAAATGTCTTTATGGTAAGCTGTAACTGCCAAGTTAGTCACGAACTCATTCACAGTATCAGCATTCTGTACATAATCATATGACAATATTACTATTAAATTTATTGTCATTTATATTTTAGATCTCTTTTTAAACTAAGCAAGCGTATTTTAAATTATAACTTTAATACTCTTAGAAGAGATTACCATAATTCCATTTAAAGAGTCACTGAAATAACAAACACACAAAAAGATGTTTAGACTATCTGGTACCCTTTGTGCATTAGTGTTCAGCCATCTGAGCTAACATGTCATCCTCGGATTAGTGTTATGCACTTTACAGCGCAGCGCTATAATACGGTTGTTGTTTCAGGCAGTATTATACAGTTGTTTTTGCTTTATTCCTATCTTTGTTAAATATTTGATAAATTTGCGTCCACTAAAGACTCGGTTAGATGAACATTTATTGTAAAATTCATATTTATGAGTTGAAAACACGATTACACTCTTCTTATAAATTTTCTAACAATCACGATGTGATCGAGACCTTACTTTCTTGCTAATCAAGGTGTCTCATAATGGAATTACGTAACAATCACGCAATGCGGACGTTAGGAAACAATTAATGATCCATTCAATCAACTACAAAAAGCTCCACCTACTAAATTATTATGTGTTAGCACTTCAGGAGCGCTTTCAACGTGGATATTAAACAGTATCCTGCATAAATGTAAAATGTAAATATTATAGTTTTAATAACATTTTTTTTTAATGCGTCGGGAGACAAGCATACGGCCCACCTGATGTAAAGCGGTTACCGTAGCCTATTAACGCTTGTAATATACTTTAGTATCACTCGCGTGATGCCTCCCCTGCTGCTTACACAGCAACTCCTAAGAACTGGTGACCCCACTCACTTGCAGGAGTACAACAACACTCCCTAGAGTTATTATTTTGCTGCGGTTTTCGGAATGGGCTGCTTTGATGCGCCCAATCTCTCTTAAACCATCCAGACCAAGACTAACAGACATGTTGATTAACGCAAATGTTTTGCTAACATGTGCAAATTTACCAATAAGGTTATAGCTCTCTTATTTCATTAATATCCCAGTCTATATTTATAATCAAGATATGAATTATGCCTCTCTACATAAATTACAAAACTCTCTAAATAAATTAAATATGTTAAGTCACTAGACGACAGTTGCTAAGCTATCACATGACATGTGAACACACATTTACACTTACTGAGATCTATCAATCAAACAGAGGGCAGTAGACTAAGGATTCAGAATGAGGAATATAGCTAATTACAGTCAGAATGGCAATATATTAGACAATAATATACTATATCTCGTGAAACACATTTTGCCTTATTCGTTCGTTCACTATTAATGCAGCACGACTATGGAACAAATTAGCGCTGAAAATATGAAATAACTGCACTTTCACTATGTTCACGAGTGAGCACTATCTTATAATATTGTGAGTGAGTAAGATAGTATTCATTCGTGAATATTACGTGATATTATATATATTCATGCGTATTACATATACACATGCACAAACTACATACGAACGCCTTGGAAAATCACTTTATTGGCCAAAGACACATTGCACGGAGAAATTGTTTTCAAAACCGTTTGCTGCAGCATATTTATGCTGAAGATTTCAACATTAATAACATCTTCATGTGTATTGTACTATTACAGTTTCCGAATAATGGTAACAAATTTTAGCGTTCCGTTCATATTGTAAACGCATGCTAATTGGTCATAATTAATGTATTGCAGCATTCTAATAGTTCCAATATCTCATTATCTGAAATCTACTCGGATCAGAATGTTTAATTTTCATGAGCTACTGTTAAATAGTAACCAGTATGTGTTACATGTATAATCTTACCAATAGTTATGGTGTTGAAAGTACACATACTGGATACCTCGACTGTATTTATTCTACTTTCATGCTCTCTCTGCCATGCATCTCTGCTCTTTCACGAGTTCTGTCATTAATGCGGAAATATTATTTTTGTATTTCACGATTCTGGAAATCCTTAAACAAATAATCTAATAGAATTCTACAAATATTGTAATTAAAATTTGTCTTCATGGCTTCAATAAACCAATGTACAAAGAAAGCTAGGCCATAGATTAATTATGTTGGAATGGAAATGTTGCCGCTTGAAATAATTAACGGAAATTTTGTATTTATTAGACGTAAGCTTGGAATTTAATGAATACAGTTTAATTGAGGAGAGCGACGTTAAAAATACTTTCTGAAATGACTCGCACAACGGAAGAGCGGCGCAAGTCACCAATACACAAAAGTAGCATAAAACACCTTAATGTTATGTACTATAAGTACTTAGGTATTGTTGTCGCTTGAGACATTCTTTCACTGTAGACTTCAAATTAGATACCTACTGAAACATAACACCGTTGTATGCTCGCAACGTAAGCCTCGCAGCTGTCAAGTCGTAACAGAGTTTGCAATGTAACTGTTACAATTGCTGTGCAGTCGACTGCACGTATCTTTATCAAATAATGGTAAAAGTTTTTTTATGAAATGTTAGAGGCGTACGAGCATGCGGTTCATCTGATGTGAAGTGGTTACCGTAGCCCGTGTACTCTTGTAATAAGGGAAGTATCGTCAGCACGTTGCCACCCTCGTTGCTAGTACAGCAACTCTTCAGAAGTTTACTAGTAAGCTCACTTACTCGCAGGAACACAACAGAGGAGTTATTATTTAGTTGTTTTTTTGAGATGGAGGTACTTACCTAGTAGTAGTTTTGATACACCCTGCCTCTCTTCTGAGCTTCGTAGGGTACACCATGTGAGATGGGGTTGGCTTTGGTCTTCTAAATTAGACTTATACCCTAAATGTATTATAAATAAATGAATAAATATTGTCGGAAGAATTACACAGCGCCATGCCGCTCCAAAGTAAGGCAAGCTTGTGTCATGGATACTAGACAACTGATCATACCTATCCTACCTAATGATAAACATAACTACATACATAATACATAACTAAATACATTCTTATGATACATAGAATATACCCAAACCAAGACAAACAGACATGTTCATGTACACAAATGTTTGTCCTGTGTGGGAATCGAAACCACGAGCGTTTGGTATTTTAAAGATAAAGATAAAAAGATAAAAGTTCTTTATTTGCCATTGGGCCCTCGCGGGCACTTAGACACGTCTTACAGTTTTTGAAATATAATCTAATTTAATTCTCTTTTTACTTTTTTCATTTTTTTTATCTACTAGCATTTCGGAAACGACCATTGGCTAAGAAGAAATGCCGAAAGAAACTTGCCAATATAGGTCTCTTTTAAAATTGTCAATTAGATATTACAAAAACAAAAAATACATAAGCATATTGGTACAATAACGATATCAAATGGTAAAATTAAAGATTATTAAGAACAGGTAGTCTGTACTGAATTATTTCCAGACATCCTTGTCAGTTATATATTCATCAATTCTATAATAAGCCCTTCTACAGAGAGTGTTTTATTAAAGTAGCGTTACTAACCGCTGCGCCACTAAGCTCGTCTAACCGTTCATTTAAGGTTAATCAAGTTAATCTGTACATTTAAGGTGTTCATAATAAAGCCCTCGAGTGTTGTTGAGTTATTGTGAGTCAGCGAGAGCACCAGTAAGCTCCTGTTAACAGCGGGCAATACGTGAGCGATATGTATGTATATCTTCACGCCAGGTCTCCCTTGTGGGGTAGGCAAAGAGAACCGAGCGCCATAAGACGCGGTCCTTACACACTTCACTCGCTTCTATAATATTCATAGCTCTTTTCATGAATGCTCGCCGGTACCTAGCGCTCTTGACATCACCTTCTGATAAAACGCGACTAATTTGGTCGTGATTTGTCTTGGTCTTCTTCGACTCCTACATCCTTCCACTTTCAGATTGTACATCTGTTTCGTCAATCTTTCTATATGTCCGAACCTACGGAGTATGTCTTTTCTTATTTTAACACACATATATACATATAAATATTTATACGCATATCCATATATTTCGGAGAGTGATAGCCTAGTAATTTATTAGCCAAAGAGCCAAATATGAACATTACAACAATTAAAAAAAAAATTTGGATCCAAATCTGGTTGTTTACTAATCTTTAATACACTAAATAAGTAGTACACTAAATAAAACTAAATTTCATACTAAATAAATCGTATATATTAATACGAACAATGTGCATCTCCTTGGAAAGTTTGAGTAAATCAGGTTTGTATATTGTTATATTATATTATGTTTTTAATTTTTTAAATTTTAATTACCTATTTTTTAACTTAAACAAAAAAATATACATAGTCTCGAGTTATAGAAGAATTTCAATTTATCAAAATAAGATGTATTTTTTTTACCAAGTTTAGTGCTTTAAATGAAAATATTATTGCGCCTTCCGTGGATATTTGTGCCAGAGCCACACTTAAGGAGCCAAAGAGCCACATGCGGGTCTGGAGCCGCACTTTGCCGACCACTGGCCTAGTAGATAAGGAAACCTATTGACAAACAGGTTCTAGGTTCGAATCGAGGCGGGGGCATGTACTACTAAATTCGTGTTTTCGGATTTATGTACACATTTATCACTAGCTCGGCGGTGAAGGAAAACATCGTGAGGAAACCCACACATCCAAGAAATTATATTTAGAAATACGAGTGATCTAATCTACGAAAGATTGGTTTTCCCTCTGGGTTGTGGAGATATTACGGCAATCGCTCTTTATAAAAATCAGTGTCTTCGCCAAATCCTCAGGCTTAGGTAGTGGAACCTGCCAATCTTAATGGATAAGGAAACGGGATAACGCTACGAAGTAGGAGATAAGTACACATATTGTTTCTTAACATGTCTCTCAAACACACACACACCTCTTCGTATGCGAAGAGCTATGAATGTTAAAGAAACGACTGAGATGTGTAATGACCGAGTAATGTTACGCTCGGTTCAGTAGGCCAATTCTACTAAAAACCTGCAACTGCACGTTTACGTTTGTCATTGGAGTCATGCAGGAATAGTGCAGTGCCAATAAATGTATTCTATTAAAATGTCCTGCACTGCAACGGTACTGCAACTACGCTGCATCTGTGCGTATCCTGCAAATGAACTACTTAACACCTATCGTGCTACCGTATTTCAATCTAAGAAATTGGATTTTACTTAATATTGACCCCTATAGTCTCAAGCCCCATTGCCCTTGGTTGCCGGCGTGGTGGATGTATTTCTAACTAAAAAGAAGTTTTACTTAATCATATATTCCCACAAAACTTCTGTCACCGCTATACAAATGCCAAAACGATTTATATGATGACGAATACGATTATATTGCAGGAAACGTGCAGGTGCAGTGTAGGTTTTTTACCAGAATAGCGAGTCATTTACTACAGAGTTGCTGCAACGTCGCTGCTGTCAGGTCGTTTTACAGAATAACAAAACGTCAAAATGTACATATTTTGACATACGCCGCGCAGCAGTGCAGTTTTTTAATTCTACTGTCTATAGATAGACATAACTACCTACCCCGCAAGGGATGTGTGAAGTTCTAGATAGCTAGATATGCCTGTTTACCTTCCGATGATTCATTTGCAATTTATAGCATGTATTTTTCTTTGTGATAAAATACTAAAATTGTGTGAAGCGTATTGTGCCTAACACTAACTTTACCAGAATGATCTTTATGGCGCCAAGTTCCTGGCATATTGCCTACTGCGTTAGGCTTACTAGAAGTTGTAAGCCTTTGTTAGCGTGATGGCTTTTAGGTACATGCCTAAACTAGTTAAATTCACATGTCTTTCTCGGGCATACTCCATATATATACAATATCGAGAAAGGTGAAATTGGAAATATGCATTACTTTTATTTATACAACGTCGGGAGGCATACAAACATACGACTCACCTGATGTAAATTGCGATTACCGTAGCCTATGAACGCTTGCAATACGTTAAGCATAAATCGCGTAATGCCATCTCTGCTGCTAAATCAGCAACTCCACTGATCTCACTCACTCGTAGAATCACAACAACCCTCCCAAGGAGTTGTTATTTGTCTGCGAAATTTTGTGACGTGGATGTACTTTTTTTTATACATCTCGATTGGCAAACAAGCATGTGGCCCGCATTAGCTGGTAAGCGGTCACCGCAGCCTATTGACGCTCGCAACACCACGGGAATGTTATTCGCGCGCTGCCAATCTTGTGACCTAAGGCTGTTTCGTCACAGTACCCAGTAATTTCTCTGTCATATCTCACCCTTCAAACTGGAACACAGCTATATTATGCTGCTTGGCGGTAGAAATAGGCGAGACAGAGGTACCCACGCAGACGACTTTTGTGCAGTCTCCCTCTAGTACTTCCCCAGACGGGCTGTTTTGATACCACTACCACTCTTATTATTTACATAAAATACATATTTAAACTCTAGAAGAGGCACTAAGAAAAGGCATGCTCCGTTCGTTCGGACATGTAGAAGGAATGTAGGATGAAAGTGCAGCCGTACGAAGCCGGGCCTGGTCGATAGTAGATAATAAATCTTTGGTTGGCAATTGAAATACAAAATCAGATTCGGCAGACTCTAAGCCTCGCGAGTAACGTAAGCGTCAAGTCAATATGAAGATCGAAGGTTGAAATTATCATAATATTGTATTATTATGGGAATATATACACATACAAAGTATCATCGGAATTGGTTAAGCAAAAGTTATCGAAATAGCGTTACAGATTCGAAATAGAGTTACGAAGTTAAGCAAAAGTTATTAAAAATTAAAAAAAAACCAGTTGCTTGAAATATTTTAATAAATCTATATAGTGGCTTACAATTGATTTTATAAAATTCCGCATTTCATTGATATTGAGATATCGGTGTTGACTTGTACAAAAAAAATATTTTGGAGATGAGCAATTTTATATAAACTAATTGTGTGGAAGCACAGTTACTGATGATTAACTATAATGCGAATTAGCGACAGCCGGCATCCACTCGCTACCGTTAGAAGATGCGTGCTGTCGTGGCTATGGATGCTCCGGTCGACTTTGACTCGACTGCTGCAGTTGTCTCAGCGAACGCCCATCTTCTGATGCATGATTCGCATGTATCCGCCACCTTTGCTGGCCTGGCTGCTCAGGTCAACTTTGCGACACATGTTTCACCTCTTTCGCCATGGCAGCGGCGGCATGCATCTACTAACGGTAGAAGGCGCGTGCCGGTAGTCGATAGTTCGATAGTAGCGGAAGCACATAAAGTAGTTTAGATTGCTTGTAGCACATAAAGTAGGTTAGAGTGCTTGTATATTTGAGTTTCACAAAATAATGCTTCAATCTATTAACTATTTAATTTTGGAAATAGATACCCTCACCTATGTCATTATATCTCAAAACCATTATATAGCTCAAAAGCTTCTTTGTGAATGTCTGTTTTATAGAACATGGAAGTCAAGCATTGTTGGACGCAGTCTATGTTTGACTATATTTAATTATCTGTGTCTCGCTCGTTAGGTGACAGTCATTAAGCGCAGTTAGAAGCCTTCTACCAGCTTGATTGATATGCAGATGAGTTGCTCCGCTGAGTGTACTCTAGGACTAGTAGAGATCGATATAAATAATAATTACTTCATTATGATTAAAAAAACCTATATGAAAAGAATTTTAAATTTTACATTGTTTCTAATATCAATTTCAATTCAACACATGGACAATTTCTAATACACGTCACATAACATTCTCTACGCCAGTACCGAAAAATTTCAACTATTCAAACTGTTCATAAAATACTATGTTCATTAAAATAGAGTTTGCAACTTTTATATTGATAAAATATCACCAAAACACAGTGTACAATATTTCATATTGTTCTAAAGTCCATCTATTCTGTATTCAAAATATGCTCCCGCTGTAAAAATGCTATTTTGTTCTTTTGAAACAGAATACAGTGCTTTGTACTGAAATTATTGCTAATCTAGCAATAGCAAAATAATGCACGGTGAAGATGAATTCTGGAATACTCAGGAATATTCTGGAAAAAAATTCTAATCTCATTCTTTTTCTTTATCCATTTCTCGCATTTCACATTTTTATACTCCAACAGTTCATTTAATAGTATTATATGTTGTTAATTTAAAACTTGCAGTCTTCCATTTGGTGGAAGTGCTTACCTGTTTAGGCTGCTTGTAATTTAATATTATCTTACGCTTTTCAGCTTCTAAATGTTTTTTACCGTTGTACACATGGCGATACCTAAAGTTAAACTGTTTGACCTTTGTACCGTTCTTATGGCGCACGCTATAAGAGTAAAAATGAGGCTGAAAGTATCTAACATGACTTGGCGCTTTGTATACATACTGTAATTAGACTTAGAATACGGAATTGCGAATTAAGTAACCTATAGGTGATTTTAAGACAACCCTACTGTGTTGTTATTTGGCTGCAGTTTTTCGTGAAGTGGATTTATTTGCCTACCTTTCTTAAAAATATCTAGGCGAAAGCAAACAGACATGTTAATGCACACAAATGTTTGTATTGTGTGAGAATCGAATCAATGAAATGTTGCCAAAGTAGCACTGCGCCACCGAGCTTGTCAATGCTAATTAATACTGATACTGATAGATTATAGTTGTAAATTCAAGTCAGTAACCTATAGGTGATTTGAAGACATTGACTTCTGACAGTCTGTACTGAAGTAGCATGGCGAAGCATAGCAAGCATATTCATTCGGTTAAATCGAGAGACCAGAACCCCAGCATTGTTAAGGGTTAAATGGCAGGTTAAATACCTAAATTGCATATATCTCCTTTAGTTAAATGGAGAGACAAGATCCTAGCATTGTTACGGGTTAAATGACAGGCTAAATACCTAAATTTCATAATAACTCCTACATAACTCCTTCGGTTAAATCGAGAGACCAGAATCCCAGCATTGTTAAGGGTTAAATGGCAGGGTAAATACCTAAATTGCATATAACTCCTTCAGTTAAATAGAGAGACAAGATCCTAGCATTGTTATGGGTTAAATGACAGGCTAAATACCTAAATTTCATAATAACTCCTACATAACTCCTTCAGTTAAATCGAGAGACCTGAATCCCAGAAATGTTATGGGTTTAATGACAGGCTAAATACCCAAATTGCATATAACAGGTTGCGTATCATTAAACGCCGAGAGGTGCCGTTGCGTCATGCCACAATTTTCGTTCTAACGTTTTCAAGGTGATAATGCAAACAACTTTTCCGTGTTCCTAAAAATGATATCAATTATAAGTCAATGATTTTCATTTGTTTCAACCAGTATAATGAACAACTACAACAACCTTAACTCATCCGACTGTATTTAGCCTTTAGCCTGTCATTTAACAGGTTAAATACCTAAATTGCATAATAATATCTCCTACATAACTCCTTCAGTTAAATCGAGAGACCAGAATCCCAGCAATATTATTGTTTAAATGACAGGTTAAATACATAAATTGCATATAATTTCCACATACCTCCTTCAGTTACGTCGAGAGACCAGAATCTTAGGAATGTTATGGATTTAATGTCAGGCTAAATACCTAAATTGCATATAACGGGTTGCGTATCATTAAATGCCGAGAGGTGATGTTGCGTCACGTCCCAATTTTCGTTCTAACGTTTTCAAGGTCATAACGCAAACAGCTTTTCCGTGTTCCTAGAAATAAGATTAATTATAAGTCAATGATTTTCATATTATTTGTTATGCCATAAGCACAAGTATGATCAACAACTACAACAACCTGAACTCATCCCACTGCAGGGATACGGGGCTCCCTTCAATCGAAGGGGTTCAGAGCATTCTCCACCATGCTTTAAAGCCACTCGAAGGCCACTGACTTAGTTTAACTACTGTCATCTATCGATAACAGCTGGGATCGCGGGCAAACGTGCCCTCCGGGAACGGAAAAGCTCGAGTTAGATAAACCCATCTATAGACAAGCTGCGAGCGACGTTGCTTAACCCGCGTGCTAGTAGAATGCTACGCGCAATGACGCCATAGAGCTATCGCATGTGTATGAACAACACCAAATGTAAATAACGTCTTCGATCAGTACTAAAATGTGCTTCTATCAAGACATAACAGTCCTTTTGGGTATGAGGTTGTCTGTGGAGACGTTTGGTGACGGAGTCTATGTTAAATTATATCTGATTTGATATTTGTGAACTATAATTAGTTAAAATTATTCGACTAAAAACAATTAAAACTACCACTTGGTGTAAAGCGGTTACTGTTGCCTATGAACGCTTGTAAAACATTTAGTATCAGTCGCGCGATGCCACCTCTGCTGCTAACACAGCAACTCCTCAGGAGCTTACTGGTGATCTCACTCACGTGCAGGAACACAACAACCCTCCAGAGAGTTGTTATTTGGCTGCGAGCTGGAGGTACTTCTCAATACCGGCTGCTTTGATGTGTGAACTTGATAGGTTTGTGCGAAAGGAACTGTGGGGCACTGAGATATTGTTGAGACATGGGATTAACAGATCACTGCTCCGTGCTATGCAGTCCACCTACAAGGATTGATCAGCATGTGTGCGAATAGATGGTAATATGCCACCCTAATTTAATGTCAAATTTGGTGTCAAACCGGGGTGCATGCTGTCTGCTAGGCTGTTATTCTGTATCTCGATAGTTGTCTACAGTGAAAAAGTTTGACTTATGTAGGATTACGCATAGTTATGAACTGTCTGCTGTATGCATTCTATTAGCACAAAGACCATCTGAACTGCAAATACTAGGCACAATGATGAAAGATAAATGTATGGAGAAAGTCTTACTATTGAATGCGAAGAAAGCAAAGATAGTGCTATTTGATAGAGAAGAAACCAGAACAATTGTAAGAATTGCGGTAGATAATAAAGTGTTGGAACAAGTAGTTGAGATTGTATACCTTGGATGCGCTTTCAGCAGGGATGGAAGTTACACCGCCGATGTGAAAAGACGAGTGAGTGCTGGGAACAGTGTGAATGGAGCGTTAGGTAAACTCCTTGGCAGTAAAAACTTGAGCCAGAAAGCACAGCTATGGAAGCGAGAGCTGGGTATGGCAGAAGAGCATGAAAGTAGGATAAATACGGTCGAAATGCGAGCGTACTACGTACAGTTATTTATTATGGCACTTTTCTCTAACAAAGAGACAAATGACAGGTATGCCCATACCTGTTGTTAGAAATATATTAAGACATACTCATATATGCTTTGTAGCGTAGTACGTATAGCCGCGACGCGAGAGCGTGGCCAACTGAATGCGAGTTGGGCAATTACCTTACTTTCGTATTGCCATTCTAGAGCGTGTACGACGTTCAATAACTAAAAAAGTATCTTAGTATGTAAGTGTTTATGGCCTGACTAGTTAATTTGATCAGTTAGCATCAATCTATGAAAACGAACGTAATTGGTCTAGCTAGTTTCCCTCGTAGTGGTTACATATTATGTAAATGAGGTTTCGTTACATATCTCTTAAAATATTTCATATTAGAAGTAAACACAGCATAGCATGCATTGTTCATTAGTGAATGTATTTCGTTTCAAGATGAAATCGTATTATGCATCTAATGCTGAGGATTTCGAACAACTTTCGCGGCAATTTCAATTCCGTACAAATCTGTTTGCGGATGCTATTGCAAATAGCAATTCGGTGTTTCTCAAAACTGGCTCCCGCAACTGGGTAATACTATTTCGCTGGTTTATTTGGAGTATTATATAAACATGAAATAGTTCATTAATTTACATATTAAATTATAATACAAATAAAATATATAAAAAAGAGCAGAATAGATTATCTCCTCCCTGAAGTACCGTTAAGTACATGAGACTATAGGTCTCTGCCTAGTAGACCGTACCATGCCATGACCGAAACCGTACCGGCACATCCTATATATTGGATCCTAAATTTTAGGACACCCCTCTTACCGTCACCAAAAGTATTAGGATGCTTGGCATCGAGATCTCCAGTGATGTGCAATATCGAAATCACCGAGAGGAGAAGGTCAAGCTGACGTCCAAAAAACTTGGTATGCTCAACAGAGCAAAGCAGTACTTCATTGCGGGGCAAAGACTTATGTTATATAAGTCTCAAGTCAGATCGCACTTGGAGTACTGCAGCCACCTTTGGCGGGGGCACCTGGATACCAGCTTGGACCGTGTAGTTTGATTCAGAGACGAGCTGTGAGAATTGTCGACAATCCTAAGCTTACACACAGTTTTGAACACTTAAGTTTAAGGAGAGATTCTGCCTTCCTTTGTGTGTTCTACCGATTGTACAACGGGTTGTGTTCTGAAGAATTGTTCGAAACGATGCCGACAGCTACTTTTTATAAATGCACCACTCGCCGACGGCGGGGAGTTTACCCTCACACGCTGAAACCGCAATGGTCGCGTACTGTGCGGTTCCAGAGAAGCTTTCTTTCGAGAACTCTCAAGCTGTGGAATGAGGTCCCAGCCGAGGTTTTTACTACAGCATAGAATTCTTTAAGAAATGCGTGAAGAGGTGTTTAGAGGGTCGGCAACGCATGAGTGACACCCCTGGTGTCTATAGGCTACGGTGACTGTTTGCCATCAGGCAGGCCATATGCATGATTGCCACCTTACTGGTATAAACATATATATATATGAATATATATATATTTAGTCTGGCCATAAATACTGTTACAATTAAAAATAAACAAAATATTACATTTAAATTTGGAATCTGTCATTTTTATATGATTGTTCATTGAGTTTTCTCATTTTGGCACCAATACATTATACAATATTTGGCGATATTAAAATGGAGTGGGATGATAAAGAGAACCGAATCGCTGTGGTTGCATTACACAAAGTAGGTATGGAGCCAAATGCAATTTTTAAAACTCTCCATACGCTTGGTATTTGTAAAATGTTTGTGTACCGGGTGTATTAATGGGTACAATGAGACCTCCTCTGTTTGTGACAGAAATAGATCTGGCCGTCCACGTAGTGTTCGTACGAAAAAGGTGGTCAAAGTAGTAAGGGAAAGAATTCTAAGAAATCCTGTCCGAAAGCAAAAGATTTTATCTCGGGAGATGAAGATAGCACCAAGAACCATGTCGCGTATTTTAAAAGATGACTTCGGACTTGCAGCCTATTAGAGACGTACTTGTCATTTCTTAACTGATAATTTAAAAAAGAATAGGGTGGTAAAATCGAAACAACTACTGAAGCGGTACGCAAAGGGAGGTCACAGAAAAATTTTGTTTACGGATGAGAAAATTTTTACAATTGAGCAACATTAACAAACAAAATGACCGTATTTATGCTCAAAGCTCTAAGGAAGCGTCCCAATTAGTCGACAGAGTGCAACGTGGGCACTATCCGACTTCAGTGATGGTTTTGGTGGGGTATTAGCTATGAAGGAGTGAGTGAGCCATACTTTTGTGAAAAAGGTATCAAAACATCGGCATAAGTGTATCAAGATACCATTCTTGAGAAGATAGTGAAGCCCCTTAACAATACCATGTTCAATAACCAAGAATGGTCCTTCCAGCAAGACTCGGCGCCGGGTCCTAAAGCTCGGTCTACGCAGTCTTGGTTGGAAACGAACGTTTCGGACTTCATCTGAAGGCTGGCCGTCGTCTAGTCCTGATCTTAATCCGCTGGATTATGATTTATGGTCAGTTTTAGAGAGTACGGCTTGCTCTAAACGCCATGATAATTTGGAGTCCCTAAAACAATCCGTACGAATGGCAGTGAAGAATTTTTCCATAGAAAGAGTGCGTGCTTCTATTGATAAACTGTCCTCAACGTTTAAAGGACTGTATGGCAGCCAATGGAGACCGCTTCGAATAAGCTTTTTATATTTTAAATTGTTATATATTTATGTATTAAACTATCACACTCTAAGAGTAATAAATGTTATTTGCAATAAAAAAATTTTTTTTTCTTTGTTTCAGTATTTATGGCAAAACTAGGTATATATATGAATTCAATACATATGATGTGAAGTATGGAAATTCAAGCTCAGCGGCGCAGTGATTAGTAACGCTACATTGATAACACTCATGCGTGGGTGCGTTACCCACACAGGACATTTATGTTCATGAACATGTCTATTTTCCAGACCTATCTTACGTTGTAATACAATTCACCGCTGCGGGCCGAGGGATGAAATAGAACGTATAGCATTTATTATGGCTAGTTCTGGACTAACATTGCTTCAGTTATCGGCTTATAGGTTAAAATATTCCCCCGTCGGTCAGTAGGCTCTAATCGCTGAAGTATTTAGGCAAACACAACTTTCTGTGAGCGCGGGGAGCCTTCATTTATTTTATATACAACATCGGGAGGCATAGAAGCAAACGGACCACCTGTTAGGTGTTAAGCGGTTACCGTAGCTTGTAAAATGCTGCTGCGTCTGCTGCTAATATAGCAACTTCTTAGAAGCTTACAGGTTATGTCACTCATACGCAGAAATACAACAACCCTCTAGGGAGTTGTTATTTGCCTGAGGTTTTCTGTGAGGTGGAGGTACTTTCCCAGACGGGCTGCTTCTAAGCATCCTACCACACTTAAAGGAATAATTTAACACGGTCTGCCACGTGCAGGACAGGTTGGCTTTGACTCTGATGATGATAATTAAAAATATTTACATCCAGAAATAGAGTCTTCTTCTTAGCGTTATTCCATTTTCCCAATCCAATCAATTAATATTGGCAGGGTTCGCTACCTGAGCCTAAAGATTTGGTGAAGATACAGATTTTTACATGGAGCGACTGTCGTCTGACCTCCGTAATCTAGAGGGAAGCCATAAGAGCCAGCCAATAGAGTACATACGTTTTCATAGATCCGGAACGGTCCTTAGTGATCAAAATTAAAAAAGGTAGGGAGCATTAAAGCAGCCTATCTGGGTAAGTATTACCGATCCACTTCACAGAACACCGCAGCCAAATAACTACCTCTCTTAAAATGTGTATCTACTTTATGTGCAGTCAAGTGGTTCATTGGTTTATGATTCTTACTCACGAAGACCACAATGTCGGGTACTGATCGGTTCTAAAAAAGTATGTATGTATACAATACAATACAATACTCTTTATTGCACCAAAAGAAAAATACATACTAAAGAACAATAACAAAGTATCAGTACAACGGCGGTCTTATCGCGATGCAATCTCTTCCAGACAACCTTAGGGTAGAGGAGAAGTAAAGAAACAAAGTAGGGTGGCGCAGAGCATAACTTAAAGGAAATAAAGTAATTATATAAATAAATACACAAACGTACATAACTACATATGTTATATATAACAAGTACACATGTACACACAATTTATCAAATTGATAAATTGTGTGTACATGTGTAATACTTTGAATAAAAAATATACTTGTACACACACTAAATGAGACTGAGGTGAAATACAAGAAAATAATGCTAATTACGTAATGTTAAGGGAAAGATAATGAAGTTTGACAAGATGTTTGAAGGATTGAAGTGAATGAGCATTCCGGATATCGAAAGGCAGAGCATTCCACACGCGCACTGCTTCAACCCAGAAACATGTCTGTTTGTTTTCAGACCAAGAGGTCTGGGTATTTTTAAGAGAGGTAGGGTGCGTCAAAAAGGTCTGGGGAACTACTTTCACTGCTCAGAAGACTGCAGCCAAATGAGGTAAAAATACGTAATAGACATCTAATCGGTTAGCTTCGCGTCGTTTTTAGTTTTAAAGTATTACGAACATACATAAAGAGAAGTAAAGCCCAGAGATATATACTTTGTCGAACGTGAATACAGCACCGTCTTAGGGAACTTGTATGTTTGTTTGTATATCTTCACGCCTGGTAGGTAAGCAGAGTGAAGAAGTGGTCTTTATACACCTCTCTTGCTTCTTAAACATTCATAGCTCTTTTCATGCACGCCCGTCGGTTCCTAGGGCCCCTGATAGCACCTTCTGATAACCAATTTGGTCATAGTAGGTGGTTATAATCCTGGTCTTCCTCGCCCCCTACGTCCTTCCACTTTCGCATTATGTATCTGTTTCGTCGTGCTTTCATCCTGCATTCTTTTTACATGTTCAAACCAACGGAGCATGCCTTTTCTTATCTTAACACCGACACTCACTTTCAGACTAACTCTCTTCCTACATCATTATTCCGAACGCGGTCAGCAAACGTTATGCCAAATCTTGCGTAATGCTCGCATCTCGAACGCATTAATTCTACTTTCATGCTCTCTCTGTCACTGATGTAGAGTTCATTAAGAAAAATATTTTTAAATATAGTCTATTTTTTATGCAATTTGAGCTTATCTGCTTTGAGTGCTTCCGCCATCAATTAGTTGATGCGGACTAGCGCCGGCCGGCACCCACCAACTACCGTTAGTAGATGTAACATACCGACGCTGCCATGGCTGCTCTGGTAGTCATTGCCTCGGCTGCTGCGGTCGTTCGCCATCTGGAACAGAAGCCACATGCCACCACCTTCGCTGTCACGACTGGCCTGGTCGTCGCTGCCACACGTGTTTCGCCTATCCACGAGGCATCCTCAGGCACTGTAGAATTAATCGTTAATCGTTACAATAACATACTACAAGTGACAAATCCATCGTAGTGCCGTGCCTTATATTGAATTGAGGGTGCAGGTGGATGGTGTGAGTGAAAAGATATTTAATCGAGGGAGTTGCTTGGGTCAGTCTGTTTGTTCATAAGAGTAATTTTAGAATTTGTATGTTTAATAATTTCTAATTGTTCCCTAATATTTAGTTTTAAACCTTTATCTATGGTGCGTAAAATTTGATATATATTAGTGGGTGATAATTGGTTGTGGAGTCACACAAAGCAAATTGGTCAAATTGCATGTAAATTTGACTTTCGCAAAATAACGCCTGAATCTATTAATTATTTTTTTTGTAACATCGGAAGGCGTACAAGCATACCGCTTACCTGATGTAAAGCGGTTACTGTAGGCTATGAACGTTTGTAATACATTAAATATTACTAGCGTGATGTCGTTTCCGCTACTAATACAGCAACTCCTTAGAAGCTTACTGTTGACCTCACTCACACCCAAAACAAAACAACCCTCTAGGGAGTTGTTATTTAGCTGCGGGTTTTCTGTGAGGTGGAAGTACTTCTAAGGCTGGCTTCTCTGTTAAAATATCCAGACCAAAACAAACAGACATGTCCATACACACAAATGTTTGTCCAGCGTGGAATCGAACCCACGACCGTTGGTGTCAAACTCTCGTCATTCACGACTGCGCCACTGAGCTCGTCAAAATCAATTATATCTTTATATTCACGTCAGATCCCATGCAGAGTAGGCAGAGAGAACCGAGCGCCATAACACGCGGTCCTTGCGCACCTGTGCTAACATTCATTTATAACATGCATTATATACCCTGACATTTTCTTTTAAGGTAAATGCTTACGCATAAATCTGCTTTATTCCACAACTATATTTCGCGGCGTTGTATTTTCAAAACATGAGATATGAAACCGAGAGACAAGAAGACACCGTGAAATATGGAATTTAGCAGTACAATAACCGACGGAATGCTTTCATATAATGGTTCTATATGTACGATGTAACAGGGTGGAGGGATAAAACTTTGCTCCAAAACATGTGTATTATTCCCGTGTTCTATGTCACTTGGATTTATTATATTTATATCACTTGGATGACAAATTAGGATATAATTTTGACGAGGACGATGGTACAGTGGTTAGTAGCTCTGTTTTAATACCAGAGCTCGTGCGTTTGATTCCCACGCAAGAAAAAAATTTGCAGGTGTTAACATGTCTCTTTATATTACTCATAGTGTTTTTAAGGGAGATAGGGTGGTCCATCAAAGTAGCCTGTCTGGGGAAGTATCTCCACCTCACAGAAAACCGCTACCAAATTATATCTACCTGGAGGGTCGTTGAGTGAGTAAGCTGCTAAGGAGGTGTTTTGCTAGCAGCAGAGGTAGCGTCGAGCGAACAACACTTGATATATTGCATGCGATCATAGATTACGATAAATGCTTTACATCAGGTGGGCTGTATGCTTATATTTATGCTTATAGACGAGCTCGGTGGCGCAGTTGTGAAACGCGCTGTTACGCTACTTTGACACCAACGCTCGTGGGTTCGATTCCCACACAGTACAAACATTTGTGTGCATGAACATGTCTGTTTGTATTGGTCTGGTTATTTTCTATATATAATAAGTATGTATTTACAAAAGAAAATGTATTTACGTATGTTTATCAGTTGTCTAGTACCCATAACACAACCTTCGCTTACTTTGGGGCTAGGTGGCGCTGTGTAATTTGTCCGACAATATTTATTATTTATTATTATTATTCCTTCCGACGATGTTTAAAAAAAAATGCAATCTGATGTAAAACAATCACTGTAAGCTATAGCCACTTTCTACAGAAGGAGTCGTCTATCTGGTAAAATATCAAAAGCTTAGCGATCCATAATATATATAGGTGCGGTATTAAGGCTTTAAGTTTAAAAGAAACTTATTAAATGAACAATATCTGAGATTTCTGGTAGCAACAATAATTCAATTCCTTAGTTAGGCATCCGCGAAGCTACAAGCGGGCAATACATAAAGGAAGGCACCACTATTTGTGGAGCGTCACATCATATGTATTTATTTTGCTTAATTTCTTCTGTATGAGTGTACAAAAAAAATGTATGCTATAGCATATCTATCTAGGTATTCACGGGCTCGTGTGATATATTAAAACCGTTGATTATAACGACCTCTTTTATGTGGCATTATCACAATGACTGTTATGAGAGGTTTTAGTTAACTATATTACATAACATACATACATTAAATAAAGTACATTACTGACCTTTCGTAACCTTAGGAAAGCAATGGAAACATTGGAATGCATATAATGTTTTACGTATACGTGGTTGAAAGAATGTGTTTAGACTATTATTTCAGTAATTTACTTGCTATTGCAAGATTTTTAAACTGATGTACTATCATCGCTTACTCTGTGAAGTTACGTAAAACTAGATTTACGTAACTTTATAGAGTAAGCTCTAACGATACTATATCTGTAACGCCAGAGTAACGTAACGCAAGAGAGTTGGTCTGAAAGAGAGTGTCGATGTTAAGATAAGAAAAGGCATACTTCGTTGGTTCAGACCTGTAGAAATAATGCAGGATGAAAGAATGACAAAACAGATATATAATGCGAATGGGGAAGGACGAAAGAGCCAAGGAAGACTCAGACTCACCTACCATGGCCGTGTTTTCTCAGAATATGATGTCAGGAGACTTAGAAATCGGCGAGCGGGCATGAGAAGAGCTATGAATGTTAAAAGTCAAAGGAGTATGTGAGGTGTGCAAGGCCCTTTCTGCCTACCCTCCGAGGGACCTGGCATGAGGATATACATACATGCTTATAGCACGAGTAGACAGATATTAAGTATTGATACACAGCAAATATTAAGTATTGATACTTATAACAATGACACGAATACAACTCAAAGAAAATTTGACATGGAAAATTGTTTATGTAGAGGTGCTTCGATTAGTGGACGAACTTTTAATGCAGCTGAAATTCATATAAATAATAATAAATTCCATCTATATTCATGAATATATAACATTACTTAATAAGATGTTTTTTATGTAATCTCAACATAAAGTATAATAATGTGCAGTATAATTTTCAACATTCGTACCTACCTATATACCTATCCATGTATTCTGTGATCAAATAAATACCGTTTTAATTTGTGAATTGCCTGAACTATCCGTAAATAAAACTCTGCCGGCAAACGGTCGAAAATCCGATGTCGAGGCGCACTTATCTCGAGGAGACGGGCAAAGTTAAATGAGGAAGAAAATCTATGGGTTGTTTAGTTGATTCCGCTAGCTAATTCAGGAACTGCTTAATCTCGGCCAACAAGTTTAAGCGGAACCAGATTATCCATCGAATCGCTCGGCCCATGAATAAACCAATTAATTTACGGTAAACGCTGTCAGTAGCACAAAATACCAGTTAACTTTCATCCTCTGTTGGAACTAGTTTCTTATTAGCTATATCTACATTTCTGTTTATAAATTAATTCTCGATTATGCTGAATAAATTTAAAGTTTATTAAAACTTTTCAGTAATTTTGACTGTCGCTGTTATTAATTGTGATTAAACAGAAATTGCTTTAAGAACTGTTTGGACTTTTGTTTTGAATAAATTTTGACTTAGATAAAATTTTGGTCTCTAGTCTAGATAAACTTTATCTTGGGTCTTCTGCAGTTTCGAATTTTCTCATTTTATTTTTCCTATTGTAAGGTTGTATAAAGCAGATATCAAAGAGAAAATGCCGCTCTTGGGTCCATTTATAGATCAGTAATAATTTAGTTCCATATAGAATTTACACTAATGTATAAAGCGGAAGAGTTTATTTGTTTGAACGCGCTAATCTCAGCTACTACCGGTCGGATTTGAAAAAATATTTTTGCATTTAATAGCCCCGTTCTTGAAGAAGGTTATAAGGCTATTGAACATCACGATATAACCCTTAGAAGCCGTAGAAAAAAACAAAAAGGAGAAAACTGGATACCAAGATACGGATGAATTAGCGGCGTACAGTCAGTATTTCATAGTTTAGAAAATGACTAAGATTGCAAATAAGAGGACGGTTTATATCAGTACAAGTAAACAGCCAGTGAATAGGGAGGGCAAAACCGCGCGAGCAATACTCCTTCTAATAGTTGCGAAGCGTCCATAAGCGAAGTAGGTGCTTCACATTAGTCGGTCGGCATGCTCCTTTTCGATCTTTTTATAATTTTAAAATAAGTAATCATCTTAGATTCTGGTGATTGGTAATAAAACCGGCTAACAGCAATTTTTTTTTACTTGTTGTGTATTACATTTGTTGGTGTGTGTTAGTCAACAATCGAATAAACGTTTTATCCTCGTATCTATCTATTCGGACTCGAACAAGCCTTTCACTATCTATCTATCCAAACCTCTTACGGGACAGATTGAGAGAATCGAGCGCCACATAAGTGTATTACAACAGAACAATGATGATAGAGGCAGTCAAATAGAAACTTGCATGCTTCGAAAATTCTCATACATTCTACACACTCGTACTATATATAGTCCATGTTAAAGATTCATGTTAAAGATCTTGGTCTTCACATCGACTTGACGCTTAAGTGGATAATGCAAATCACAGAGGTAAGTCGTGCGGTTATTTCTTCCTTTCGATTTCTCAATCGGTTTCTCTCAAATCAATTTTCTCCCATTCAATATTAAGGTCATTCTGGTAACGTCACTCATATTTCCCATCATTGATTATGCTGATGTCTGCTATACTGATCTAAACGAAGATTTTCTCAATAAGCTAGACCGGATTATCAATAACGCCATCCGTTTTATCTTTTGTCTTCGCAAATTCGATCATGTCTCTTCCTATCGGTCTCAGCTCAAATGGCTTCCTATTCGTCAGCGCAGGCAAAAGCGGCTGCTTTGTTCACTTCACTCTATTCTTTCTAATCCTCTCTCTCCTGAATACTTGAAGTGCAAATTTCAATATCTCTGCAACTCTCATGATCGACAACTTCGATCTGAGAGTTCTCTAACGCACACTACGCCTCTTTATCGTTCTGGCCTTATGTCGAACTCCTTTACGTTACAAGCTACACGTCTCTGAAATGCGCTGCCTGATTCTCTCAGAGGTATCTCCAATAAATTCGGTTTTAAGAAGAAAATCCATGCCTACTTATTGGACAATTCGCCAAAATCATGACCTATTAATCATCGTCAGATTGACATTATGTTTATGTATGTGTAAGTATGTCTATGTATACTACCGTATGTATTATACAGTTATTATGTATGTAATGTTTATGTATGTATATTTACTGTGTAATTTTAATTAAGAATATCTAAATTTGATTTCTTACTTTGTGTACCGTTTTCCTTTATATGTTCTCTTCTATAAGGTTGTCTGGTAGAGAATGCTATTCGCATTAAGTCCGCCTTTATACCCTATATATGTGGTAAATAAAGTTTAATAAATAAAAAATAGTCATAAAAACATCGACGTGCATTACGGAATATCTTTATAAAGATTCCATACCCGCGTTTCTCAATTCCAGCAAGTGTGATATTTGATATACGTAGTAAGTATATTCGTTAATTAGTATATTTGTAATCACACAATCTTCATATATCTGTGGTTGCTAAATTAATGTTGTTTTCCACAAAATAATGACCCGTAACTAATGTTATTCCACTTTACGTAGGAAGGAACTCTCATGGGGCATTTCACTGTCATTAGGATGCTGTTGCGATCTTGTTTATCACAAAACATCTCGAGATTATGAAGATGTTTTAAGAGATACCATTTTTACTCTATATCAAAAATGTTGAGAGATTAATCTAAAACCAACATCAAAAAGGAGAGGTTACTATGTTGCATGAGTATGTATAAAAATTTTGTTAAAACATTTTTATAAAATTTTGGGAGGTGAAGTGGTACCGTAGCCCATAAACGCTTGCAATATAGAAATACTGCTAACACAGCAACTCCTTACGAGCTTCCTGATAACCTCCTTGCAGAAACACAATACCTTTACAAGGAGGTGTTATTTTACTGCAATTTTCCAAGAAGCGAAATTTGTCTAAAATCCATGAAATTAATGAATTCATGCATCGAACACTTTCACATTAATTACTTGCTTTCCTTTTATTCTCTTGCATAAAATTATTACGGCAATGGTAACCTCAGGGACGCCTGATAAAGTTTTAGTTAATTCTGTGGAAAAGAAATAATGTGACCTTTTTCGTCCAGCTAGACTGGCATTGGCGGCCACAGTGGGGCTGCGGAACAATATCTCCGAGTGATTTTAAAACATAAACTGAATAACTTTCCAATTTTTTTGACTCGTGTCTATGATTGATTGCCGTCACTGACTATTGTATAGGATCCGATTGTGATTCTTTTGCGAGTATATTCTTACTACGTCGTAAAATAGAAGGATAGTCATTTGATAATCTCAATTAAAATTTATAGTCTACATCGTTAGTAGAAATAACATATTAAAGGTATACAGCAGCCAACATCGCCGCCAAGTCGTTAACTTTCCTAATACCCTCTTAGAAAGAAACCTTTTTGGTTTTATGGCTAGGTAGGAGCCTCTTATGAGGTACATATGTGACCTCATAACGTTTATAATTTCATGTGTCATAATATCCTGGAAATAAGACCAAAGTTGTTAAGGTATCTAATGGCATTTTACCGTAAAACGTGAGTTTATTCGCCCGGGCCATACATAAATGAATCAAGCGTTGACAACTTTCGACGGGAGGTGCTCGGCAGCGTTCAATGGCCTTTGTCTTTTTTTATAGAAAGTCGGAAGGCATACAAAAATATAATTCACCTGATGTAAAGTCAATCAATAAATATCAATAATTGAATTACAAAAAATCGGCCAAGTGCGAGTCGGACTCGCGCACGAAGGGTTCCGTACCATTATCTATAAAAAAGGCAAAAAAATCACGTTTGTTGTATGGGAGCCCCCTTAAATATTAATTTTATTCTATTTTTTAGTATTTGTTGTTATAGCGGCAACAGAAATACATCATCTGTGAAAATTTCAACTGTCTAACTATCACGGTTCATGAGATACAGCCTGGTGACAGACTGACGGACGGACAGCGGAGCCTCAGTAATAGGGTTCCATTTTACCCTTTGGGTACGGAACCCTAATAAAAATGCCCCCACGTAACTTCTTAGGAACTATCTATTTACCTTAGTCACTCAAAAAATTCTCCAGGAAGTTGTTATTTGGCTACAGTTTTCGATGAGGTGAATATATTTCCGCATCATACATATCTTAAGAAACACACATGTCATGCACACAAATGTTTGTCCTGTGTGGTACTCGGAGCCACGAGCCTTGAGGTTAAAGCAGCCGTGACTAACCACTAGACCACGGCTCATCAAAAAGTGTGAACACTTAGGTTAAGTAGACCGTATCTTGTCTCTCAGGGTGATGATTCATGTTATATAGCTATGCATAAAGTGAGATCCGTATAACTCGGAAATAAATATAAAAAATTCGTACGCAAACACATTAAAATAAAAATCAAGATACACATCGGTAGCGGAGCTGAGATGGAAATTGCTAGTGCTGATGGTTTTGTTTTAAGTTAGCGTCAGAAAAATTAATTCAGCCATCATTGGGACGTTCGTATTTACGCGTCTTTACCCGCTACTGATTTTTTATCAACCGGAATGGCGGGGTCCACCACCTAAGCCTGAGGATTTGGTGAAGATAATTACTAACTTTTACATGGAGCGACTGTCGTTAGATCACCACAACCCAGAGGGAAAACCAAACTTTTCATACGGTAGGTCATCATCATGATGTGTTTCTTCACCGCAGAGCAAGTGATAATTACAAATATGTACATAGATCCGAAAAGACAAATTTAGTGGTACATGTCAGGTTCGAACCCGAGACCAGTTAATCAATAGGTCGATTCTTCATCCACTGCACTGTCATTGCTCATTTTCACAAATCATTATCTGAACTATATCCCGTTACAATACTCAGCATCTAAAAAATCAATATATATACTGTAATGTTCATATACGAATGTTTTAAAAAATATAAAAATATTTTTTTTAAAACTTTCTGATTGGCTTATATCGAACTCAGTTCAAAATGCGATTCTTTGTGTTATGTTTGGTAGTAATTTACTAAATTATGTTTATGGATCCAAAAATTTATTATTCATGACTTTTTCTCTAACTTGACTACTAAAGAAACTCGTACAATCAAACATTGCCAGAAATTCTTCGAGTTGCACCCGGTGCATGAGTTAGAGACTTGTATGAGTTATTTGATAGTATCCATTATTGTTAACCTTAGATAGCACTAAACTAATCAGGGTTTATGGTTTCGGCTTGACATAAAGTAATAAAATTTTTATTTCACTTCTTCAAGCCTATTATTACGTATCTTCTGTACTATAAAAATAAATTACTATCCTAACTCACAAACATGCGTGAGTTATATTTTCATATAAAAACTTTTTATTTATTTTGAAAACACGTCTTTGGCAAGCATTCATTGCTCCGTTTAAGTACTCGTAGGCAATGGTCGACTGGAAGAGATTCCTTGAAGGAATAAGTCCGCCTTTGCAAATCATGTAAGTTTTGTACTTTGTAATTATGGATAATGCAATAAAGTTATACAAACAAACATTATAGTATTAACCAATGAGAGTTCATTTATTATGATTAATATTTAATTACAATTGAAAAAAAAATAGAATAAAATTATATAATAATCTTAATAATAAAAACAATTAAATTAAAAGTGAGTGCCGGGAATAGGGAGCGTTGGGTAAACTTCTAGGCAGCCGAAATCTAAGCCAGAAGGCACAGCTCGCTGTACACAACGCGGTGCTAATTCCAACGCTAACTTATGGAAGTGAGAGCTGGGTATGGCAGAGAGAGCATGAAAGTAGAATAAATGCGGTCGAGATGCGAGCATTGCGCAAAATTTGTGGCATAACGCTTGCTGACCGCGTTCGTAATGAAGACGTGAGAGAAAGAGTTGATCTAAAAGAGAGTGTCGGTGTTAAGATAAGAAAGGGCATGCTCCGTTGGTTCGGACATGTAGAAAGAATGCGGAACGAAAGAATGACGAAACAGATATACAATGCAAAAGTGGAAGGATGTAGGAGCCGAGGAAGGCCGAGACTAACCTACCATGACCAAATTGGTCGTGTTTTATCAGAAGGTGATGTCAGAAGCCCCAGGAACCGGCGAGCGTGCATGAAAAGAGCTATGAATGTCACAGAAGCGAGTGAAGTATGCAAGGACCGCGTCTTATGGCGCTCGGTTCTCTCTGCCTACCCCGCAAGGGACTTGGCGTGAAGATATACATATACAATTAAATTAAAATTCCACACTTTCTATTTTTTCGTTGCCACATTATCTAGTGTTTCATACTGCAAGGTTTAATTCGTTTCTATGTGTGTACACAGAAACACATATAAAACACCAAGACAAATAGGCATAATTATGTTCACAATCTTGAAATTGCACTCACAAGACAATCTATATCTCCGTTATATCTATAGACATCATATAGCGTACACGTCGATAATTTGTCAAAAGTGGAATGTTGAAATTAGGCTCAAGGAATTCCCCTGCCGTCAGTTATAAAGTTTAAAGCCGACGTCACAGACATTAGGTGCGGAAGACATTATCGCGTTGTTAACCGGAGATTTAACGATGCTCTCGCAGGTGAAGCTCTGTTTTAAAGTCATATAGTGGTTTGAAATTCAGAGCGTGTTTATTTTTTACGTTTAAAACGATATTATCATGTACAATCTTTTTTTTTTTTGATCGCGTTTTATTATAAGGTGGATGTCAGGAGCCTTAAAAATTGGCGATCGTGCATGAGCAATGAATGTTAAAGAAGCAGGTGTGTAAATAGAGTCATGTGGCGCTCGATTGTCTCTGCCTATCCGGCAAGGGATCTGGCACAAAGTTATAGATAGGTAGATTGTTCTTTTATTATATTATGTCGAGAGGCAGAAAAACATAACCGCATAAGCATGACGGGCTTAAGTAAAGTGGCTATCGTTGCCTATTCCACCTTTATTGCTCACTCATATATAGCAATGGAACAACCCTCCAGGGCATTGTCATTTGGCTGTGGTTTCTTAAAAAAAAATATTGGATCTCTGGTCATAGATTTTATCAAAAAACTTACTTTTAATTTCAATTTTTTATACTACGACGGATAGAAAACAAGCATACGGTCCGCCTGATGTAATGCGATTACCGTAGCCTATATATATAGTATGAACTCGCGCGTTGCCACCCCCGCTGTCAACACAGCAATTCCTCATATTCTGCTGACCTCAATCACTCGCAGGAATACAACAACACTCCAGGGAGTTGTTATTTAGCTGCCGTCTTCTGTGAGGTGGATGTACTTCCCCAGACGGGCTGCTGTGATGCGCCCTACCTCTCTTAAGTGAGGTAATTAATTTTGTGAGGCTTAGAAAATGCCGGGGTGAATCAAGATCATGCAAAGATGAATTCTATCTTATTAGAATTACTTCAATCACGTGCAGTCATTTGTGGGGTAGGCAAAGAGAACTGAGCGCCACATGTCCCGGTCCTTATGCACCTTGCTCGCTTCTTTAACATATATAGCTTTTTAACTGCATGCTCGCAATCTCTTGTGCCTTCTGACCCCACGTTCTACCAAAACAGGACCAATCTTAGCGCCATTACGCAATTTATAACTTTCATTTGCATTTCCTACGTTATTACTAAATCAACGCTAACTTATGGAAGCGAGAGCTGGGTATGGTAGAAAGAGCATGAAAGTAGAATAAACGCGGTCGAAATGCGAGCGCTGCGCAAAATTTGTGGCGTAAGGCTTGTAGACCGTATTCGCAATGATGATGTTAGAAAAAGAATTGGTCTGAAAGAGAGCGTCGGTGTTAAAATAAGAAGAGGCATGCTCCGTTGGTTCGGACATGTAGAAAGAAAGCAAGATGAAAGAATGACGAAGCAGATATACAATGCAAAAGTGGAAGGAAGTAGGAGCCGGGGAAGGCCAAGGCTTACCGACTATGACCAAATTGATCGTGTTCTATTAGAAGGTGATGTCAGGAGCCCTAGAAACTGACGAGCGTGCATGAGAAGAGCAATGAATGTTAAAGAAGCGAGTGAGATATGTACGGATCGAGTCACGTGGTTCTCGGTTCTCTCTGCCTACCCCGCAAGGGATTTGGCGTGAAGTTATAGATGGATAGGTGGATTACTAAATCACTCTGTGACTCCCTTCCGTACATAGGTTTATTTTGATTAATTTTCATTAATTAGGAGTGAATTGATCATCATCTGTTTTTTACTCTGGGCCCATTTCTAAAATGATGAAAAAGAAATGCTTTTGTGTATGCATGCAGGTAGGGCATATCAAAGCAACTCGTCTAGGGAAGTATCTCCACCTCACAGAAAACCGGTACAAAATAACAACTCCCTAGAGGTCACCAGAAAGCTCCGTAAGGAGTTGCTGTATTAGCAGCAGAGATGATAGATAAGCCCTCTAAGATAGATAAGCCCATCCATAGACAGGCTGCGGTCGACGTTGCTTAACCTGCGTGTTTGGTGAGAATGACACGCGCAACGACGCCATCGAGCTCTCTTAATGAGTGAGATTGTATAATTAGCAGCTATCTACCAGAATCATAAATAACACATAGCCTGTAGCACTCCGACGTAATGTAGGTTCCTGTTTCTGAAAATATTGAAGGTATGATATATGGAAAAGTATCAGTAGTTCCAGAAATATCTTTCACATCCATACAATTAAATCTTACATTTTTAAAATGCAAGTTTCATATAGATCTATAAATGAGTTTAGTAACGTTAATATTGTCACCTTGGGTCACAGCTCAGAAGTGGATAGTAAAATAATTTCAAGCATATACTTCAAAAATACTATTTTAAAAGATATAAATAGAGAAAACGAGCTGTCAGAATCACTCTTCAGTTTGACGTGACATGATATTGAACTGCAGATAAGAATTCCATCTACATTTTCTATTAGTGATTTTCTGCTAAACGAATTTTTCGTTATTTGGTTGTTGGTTAATCTTAATATTGTAATAGAATGTTTGTATAACATATACATTTTTTTTTACAACGTCAGTAGGCATAAAAACATACGGCCCACCTGATGTAAGGTATGGACGAAGGTATGGATGGAGGATGCCTATGGATGCTTGTAATACATTGAGTATCACTCGCGCGATGCCAACTCAGAAACACAACAACGCCCTAGAGTTGTCTAGAGAGTTGTTATTTGGCAGCGGTTCTCTATTTGGGGGTTACTTCTTCATGCGACTTCTGCTTTGATATGCCGTACCTCTGTTAAAGAATTAATACACATAAATAATTGTATTTTGCTGAACATCTTTATTTATTACATTTAATATATACAGAGAAATTGAAGCACTTAAACATGTAACTAGCATTATTAAAAACCACGGAGGTTTGCTTTAAATGCTAAACAATCCATGTCTACTTAATATATATATATTTATGTATATATATACATAATCTTCACGCCAGGTCCTTGCGGGGTAGGCAGAGAGAACCGAGCGCCACGAGACGCAGTCAGTCAGCTCAACTACAAAACTCTCACGCTTCTCATCGATTTCTGCCTGACCAGCACGAGGCCGAGCAAAATATCACCTCTGATCCGTGCTGTCATCTGCATAGCAATGAATATTGCCAAGTGACAGCATGTCATTGATATGAAGAAGAAAGAGGGTGGGCGACAGAACGGAGCCCTGTGGGACAACAGCATTTACTAACATGAACCGCAAAGTGCATATATCTGCAAGGACGTGAATTCTACGTTCATGCAGGAAGCCAGCAATCCAATTACAAAGCTGAAGGGGCAAACCGTATGCCGGAAGTTTGGAGATGGAGGAAATGCCATGGCGATATCTAGGCTGACTGCCATGGATTCGCCATTTATTGACTCTCTCCAGAGGTACGTCACATAAGCTGGAAGTTTCCCTCTTGATCGTTTCGGTCTAAAATCATACTGATGATCATTAATTACTATAATCTTCTGGGTAGTGGATTAATTGGGATCCGTTCCATGACTTTGCACAACATTAAAGTTACGGCTGAGGGCGGAAAATTGATGGGTATGAACGATCTCCCTTTTTTGGGACTGGCTGCACATTGGCCTCTCTCCAAGCCTCCGGAACACAACCGGTCGGGTATGAGAGACAAAAGAGGCGCGTTAACACCCGAGACAACTTTGCTGCACATTTTTTCAAACAACCGCTGGGATACCATCAGTACCACTGGATTTTCGAACGTTGTGTGCAAAACGCACATCACGCTGTCTGATGTGGATATCAGTCATAACAGTTCCACTGGAGGCTATTGTAGGTGGTTGCGTGCTACTGTCATCGATCCGGGAGTTAGCCGCAAAGAGGATGCGTCAGTGAGCCATCGGGATATCTCAGCGGAGGCAGGGCTGGCAGAAGTTGGCCTGCACCACTTTTGCTAGTCGCCAGTAGTTACGCGACCCAGGACGGTGTGCCACAAGTTCCGTACTGACTCGTGTAATGCACTGGGCGTGCGCTAGTATGTATGCCCTCTTACAGACCTTGGTGGCAGTATTGTAGGCTGATTTCAGTGAGTTAATATTCGGATCTTTGAGCGCGCGACCCCTGGCCCAAGCGACGCCGCTTGTTTGTTACTAACAGATTCAGCGCACTCGCGACTAAAACAATGGTGTCTCCGGCTTTGGATGACAACATCGAAGTGAGGAATGTAGTAGTCCATGCCAACGCCGATCTTGTCAACAATGGCCGCAGCACTCGCCGTGAGATCCTTCTCACTGAAAGAGTACTGCCACCATGGGAATGAAGCAAAGTAGTCGCGCATGCCGTCCCAATCTGCTGACGAGTAGTGCCAGTTACGTTGACTTTACCTTCGTGGGTTGTGGTGGAACCGGCACTGTAGGTCTAGTAGAGAGGATGTCTACGTAACAAAATTTTCCAAAGAACATACTATCAATTAAGTTATCAGGTTCTTAAATGGATGAAAATTTAATATATAATATGTCACTTAATATTGGAGGAGTAAAAGAAGGTACACTGTTTGTGTTACAATCTGCATAAGATTCGCTTGCACGAACATTAAAGCGTTTGTCGTGTACGTGTATTAATATAATAGAATTAGAATAGCAACGAAAAAGTAGTTGCAATATTGGTTTTTATACAAACTATAGATTACTAGTAAGGTACTAGCACAAAGTAAAATAATTTGAATACCTAATGTTTCTTTACACACTACTACGAACAATGTGATCAATTAATAAAAGTTTATTATATTTTTAAAAAAATAGCTAACCTTTCGAGGTAGATTGATTTTTACACCATTTTGATTGTTTACCAGCAATAAGCATAAATAGCAAGCTCATTTGGGTATTTAAAAAAATTAAGGCATGTGGTTGAAAATAAAATGATAAAACAAATATATGCATCACTGGCTCAATCTCTTTTATCTTATTGTATACCAGTGTGGGGCGGGGCTTCAAAGATGAAATTTTTGGAAATAGAAAGGGGGCAGCGGTCACTATTAAAAGTTATTTATTTTAAACCATTCAGGTTTTCCACGAAAGATTTATACTCCTTGGCTGATACATTAACAGTTCGTCAATTATATATTTTAAGCACTGTACTGAGGCTGCATAAAACTTTTCCGTACGATAACTGCAAAGCAAATAACCGACGACGACATGTAGTAGTCGCTCCAGTTGCTTCTGTTAAAACCACGTATGCGAAAAGACAATTTTATTATCAATCGAGTCGTCTGTATAACTCGTTAAACAAAATACTAAATATACATCCGATGACACATCGTTCTTGTAAGAAATCACTATCACAATTTTTAAAGTCCAGAAACTATGATGAAACTGAATCCTTGCTATCTGTATAATTAAAAAATAATAATAAAAAAAAAAAATAATAAAGTAAAATTTATTTCTAAAGTACTACGAGTATAAGTATAATCATTACCTTTATAAAATTTTATATTTTTGTTTATTGCTTCAAAATTCATAAATACATATACATACACACACACACATACACACACACACACACATACACACACACACATGCACACACAAACGCCCATGCATGCATGCTCAAATTCCAAAATGATTATAAAACTCATAGATAATGTACATATATACCTTAGCATGTAATTTAGTTGTAAAAGAGCAGGGTATTCCAAACACAGGTTATTTGTTACCTAAATGGAAACCCTGACCACTACTCTATGTAATTACAATATTATTTAATAAAGGAATTTGTTGTTGTTTGTTGTTGTTGTTACCGATCTTTTGAACGGCAGGAGGAGCCTTCTTTTAAGAATGAATAGAATTCAATCAAGCGGATTGGTTCAATCATTTAAAAGCTTTTCGTGGCAAAATACAATGCGTCGAGTGTATAAATAGTAACCATTTTAATACTGGCTTCAGCATGTCAAATAAATAATAAACGGATCAAAATAGTTATTTCGCAGACCGAAACTTTTTTGAGTTTTTGGTATTCGGCAATGATAAAAATTATTAGTTTTAGCAATATAAATATAAAAAACCCTATATCTCTCTATAGAACAACAAAAATTGACAACTCTCTGAATGAATTTTAACAGCTACCTATACCTAACAGCAGACAGAGAGAACCAAGCGCCACCGGACTAGATCCTTCCTAACCTCACACGCTTCTCTAACATTCATTGCTTTTTTTATGCACGGTCGCCGGTTTCTAAGCCTCCTCATACCACCATACCATCATGGTAGCGGTAACTGACAGGACACTGTAGTCCTCTGTCAATTGCCACTGCAATTTGGGCTCCTCTTTTCGCTTACCAACAGGCGAAGCGGAGCCACAATGCTGAGCCAATATAAAAAAAACATTAAACCCTAAAGTAGTATTACTTGTTACACAACAATATCTCAGCGACATTAATGAAAAAAAAAACTTTTAAAATTGTGGAAGAACAAAAATCGATAAATCCTTAAATAATTTCCAATTAGAACCTACTTGTGTTAATTAATTTAACAGTCTTGTAAGTGTCATAATTTCGACATATTCTTTAATCAGGCTTATGTCACCGAATAACAATATAATAACATTAAGTGAGGTATTAAATGGCTTATTCTTAAACGTAGTAGTTTTTATACAACCTAGTAGTCCGAACCAGTAACAATAAAGCTTAGATTCATATAAAATCAACATTTTTATAATTTATTATTCTAGGACAAATTTTCATATAGTCACAATATATTCTATTTTTATTTATATTCATTGACTGAATCGTAATTTTGGCAAATGTATGAAATAGTCGTGTCTCTGATACATATGGACTGGCTTGCACAAGATGCATTCCACCAGTCAGCTCCAAATGTCCCTTCATTGTATGACACCCATTTCTTTGCCTTTTCCAATCATAATGTTCTCTTTAATTTTCATTTTTAGGGTTCCGTACCCAAAGGGTAAAACGGAACCCTATTACTGAGACTTCGCTGTCCGTCCGTCCGTCCGTCCGTCCGTCCGTCCGTCCGTCCGTCCGTCTGTCACCAGGCTGTATCTCACGAACCGTGATAGGTAGACAGTTGAAATTTTCACAGATGATGTATTTCTGTTGCCGCTATAACAACAAATACAAAAAAATAGAATAACATAAATATTTAAGGGGGCTCCCATACAACAAACGTGATTTTATTGCTCGTTTTTGCTCGATATTGATAACGGCAACAGGTAGACGCATGAAATATTCACAGAATATTTAGTTATATATTCACTTTAAGAATAAATAATTAAATTAAAATAAAACAAATATTTAAGGGGGGCTCCCGTACAACAAACGTGATTTTTTTGCCGTTTTTATAGATAGTGGTACGGAACCCTTCGTGCGCGAGTCCGACTCGCACTTGGCCGATTTTTTAGTTATTTTTCCTTTACCCTTTCCTTTGCCTTTTTCTTTACCAGATTGTTCTTCATTTTCGTCTTTATTGTGCGATTTAATTTCTTTTTAAATTTCTGTTGATTTCTTCCTCTACTAGTTCTCGTTTTTGGGGTGTAGTTTTTCGCTTGAACTCCTCATATTTTTTTGATTATTGGATGGTGCATGTACAAAAACATAGAATCCATAGTTATATACAATTATTACTCGTATTAACCCCACATGTGGGGTAATAATTAACATATAAATAATATATAATAATTAACAACGCCCCGTATAATTTGTTAATTTTAACCCCATTTTGTTAATGATAAGGTAGCCTTATCAAGAATAAATATATATATTTACGAAATAGTTTACAAAAGCGTAAAGTTATGAAGCATTATTGAAAATATTTTATAGTAAAATTAAATATTTAACACGCAAATCAAAAAATTTAATAAGTGAAAAAAGCTCTTTACTTGGTCAAAATAGACGCGCACACTGACTGGATTTGACGAGACTTATGCTTAAATCTGACGAGTCTATACTTACCTCTGTTAATTGAAGCCCCGGTCTCCTTGGACTATATGTTATGTATCTTCTCTACCTTTATGTACCTGTAATACTAAGTTCTTAATAATCATTAAAATACTCATATGTAAATTATTGAACAAAAGAAGAAAACAAAAAGAAATATGCATGTTCCGTTGGTTCGGATAAATATAAATAATGGAGGAGAAAATAATTAGGAAATATATAGACGACATGATATTGGAAGGACGTAGGAGCCAAGGAAGGCCAATACTCATCTAATATGATCAATTCGGTCGTATTTTATCAGAAGATGATGTCGGAATCCTTAGAAACCGGCGAGCGTGTTGGAGAACAGCTTTAAATATAATGTTTAAGAATCGAGTAAGCTACACAGCTTAAATCAGAGACAAACTAGCGCCATGATGGTGGTCCTTACACAAGGACCGCATCATGGCGCTCGTTTGTCTCTGCCTACCCTACAAGGAACTAGGCATAAATATAAATGGATATTTATTCTTTATTCGTCAGTCATTACTGCTATGTCTTTTCCATTTCCTTACCATGTAACACATCCTTTCCATTCCACGGCTTCTACATCCTTCAATGTTCACGTTATGTATATGTTTCGTCATTCTTTCATTTCGAGTTATTCTTACAGCATGCCCTTTCTTACCTCAACAGCGAGACTATCTTTTAAACCAACTCTCTTAGGAAATCGTTACGTCACAGATTTCGCAATGCTTGTTTCGCAACGGATCATTCTGTGGTAGTTCATAAAACACCTAAAATGATTATTTCAAGTGAAAAATCAGAAACCTTCAGAATTTCATTTCAATACCAAGCGCCCAGTATTTCGAACCTCTAAATCTCGCATTATGATATCCACGCTTTGGGAAGTCGCTGAACTCGCAACCTAATGAAAACAAATTACTTCCTCCGGTCTTCCTAAGGTCAGATGAATATAAAAATAGGTGGAAGTTTTTTTTAACATTAGGGTTATAATCAAGATTACTTTTAATAAGCTATATTGAAAATAAAATATAGAAAAAATATTTTTTTTACAGTTTTAATAACAATACTTATCTATATCTTCACGCCAAGTTCTTTGCGGGTAGGCAGAGAGTATCGAGCGCCACATAACTCAGTCCTTACACACCTCACTCGCTTCTTTAATAGTGCACAGTAAAACATGCACGCTCGCCGGTTTCTAGAGTTCATTCTTCTTGGCCTTCCTCGGCTCCTATATTCTACTACTTTCACGTTGTATACATGTCCGAATATAATATAATAAAAAAAGTGTAAATCTCACAGGGCAGCTTGTGGTGAAATGTTAGTAAAACGCCACTGTTGGCCCAGAGAGTCGGTCAGGGCCTTGTCTTCGTCAGTCGGAGTAGAAACTCAAGAAAAACTCTCAGCACTGGCTTGTAGCAACTTCGGAGAAAGCGCAGAATACCTCTCGACACCACTGAGTCACTCACGCCGGTTTTGCCTCCTGGCAGACTTTCTCTGGCTTTACGGGGGTCCATCCAGCGACAAGCCACCATCTGCCGGGAGGAACGATCAGATAAGAAAGTTATAGGAGATGTTCGTCTCGATTCTGTAATATCCCAGTAACAGTAATCCCTCCAGATCTCGTTATACGAGGGGCACACTAAAAGTTTTGCAGTTCTAGCTAATCGGAACTATTTGAATTTCGAATGATATATTTTTTGAAACGTTGCAACCTACTTAGTAATAAAAAAAAACAATTGGCGGGAAATCATTTGTCAATTGTTTTTTATCACACATCAAAGTTCTACGTACGCAACGAAAATGGAATTGAGTCGAAAAGATTTTAGAGCGATGATTTTTTATGATTTTAAAAGTTCTCTCTCTCCGCAAGACTGTGCTGCTCGTCTTCAAAATGCTTTTGGGAGAGAAGCACCTTCTTTGAGCACCGTGAGGCGATGGTTTCCTGAATTTGAGAGAGGTCGAGTTTCTTTACATGACGAATTTCGTGAAGGGCGGCCTTCAACTGCCGTCAACGTAAATAATGTGGCTACTGTTAAGCGGCTAATTGAAGAAAACCCGCGGATTACCTATGAGACAATTCGAGAACTATTGGGGATTGGTATGAGACAAATTCAGAAAATTTTACACGAAGAATTGAATGTTCGGAAACTTTGTTGTCGTTGGATCCCTCATGAACTGACAGCGGAGCAGAAGCGGGCTCGCGTGGAATGGTGCTCACAGATGCTACTGAAGTACGACCACGGACATTCTAATGCTGTTTATGACATTGTCACAGGAGACGAAACGTGGATTTATTGTTTTGAACCCGAAAAAAAACAGCAATCTTGTGAATGGGTGTTTGAAAATGAGAACAGGCCAACAAAAGTGAGGCAGGCGGGAAACGTTGGTAAAAAAATGATCGCGTTTTTTTTCTCAGCTACGGGTCCCATCTGCACAATTCCACTTGAAGATCAAAAGAGTGTTAATGCCGAGTGGTATTCTACCATTTGTTTACCCAGGGTGTTAGAAAAAGTTCGCGAAAGACGACCAAAAAGCCGCGTTCTCCTACATCATGACAACGCTTCTTCACACACGGCCAACAATACAAAGTCATTTTTAACTTCCGAAAAAGTACAACTCGTTACCCATCCTGCGCATAGCCCCGACATAGCACCCTGTGATTTCTGTATTTTCCCCAAAATCAAAGATTTGATGAGAGGTTTCACTTTTACCAACTCCGAAGAGGTAGTGATAGCGTTCAATCAGCATGTAGAAAACGATGCCTTCAGATCTGTGGTCAAGAATGAAAAGAGAGAAGTGGAAGAAATGTTTAAAATGTAAAGGAAAGTATTTTGAAAAGCAATAAACATAATATTTTGGTTATAACATGTTGTTTTTTTAAGTTACGCAAAACTTATAGTGTGACCTACGTATTACCCCAATAATTTCCGACATACCCATAGTCATTCCAATTTCTGCAGGGACATGCTCATTAGTGTATAGTTGCCTTAATATCCCACGAAGCAGGTCACGGCAGGTGTACAACGAAATCAATCTGTTCAAAGAGATTAATCATTATCCTCAAATGTGTTGAATCCATATTGGTCAAAGGACCGGGATTAATACCTGTGATTCTAGAAAAACAGATATAATAATAATATGGCCATTAGTAATAAATCTATATGTAAATAATGTAATAGAATATAGTGGAAGCATATCATATGAAATTATCTCTTATTTACTGCATAAAGTGTAACGCAAATGAATCATTTTCGAATT
This sequence comes from Pyralis farinalis, assembly GCA_947507595.1. Lineage (NCBI taxonomy): Eukaryota > Metazoa > Arthropoda > Insecta > Lepidoptera > Pyralidae > Pyralis > Pyralis farinalis. The sequence continues at coordinate 23,445,944 of OX382270.1, forward strand.
TAATTCCATATAATGATATTGCGTTTTATATACCTGCTTTATTTTGTTAAAGCAATTTATTGAAAATTATAGGCAAGTGATTTTGAATGTATTCGTAATGAAGTGTATATTGGGAAATATACCCTCATTTAATTTTGATGATATAATTTCTACTCAACATTATAGAGTTGGAATAATTTATGGTTTTAAAGCACAGTTTGGCGCAAGTGCAATATATGGTTTAATGTCAACGTATGTAGACATATTTCTGCACCATTTAGTTCCATGATGTATGAATATAAAGTATCCTTATATATAATCATTATATATAACTAGTTTCAGTTGTTAGGTACTTTATGGTTAGAACTATTGCTTAAAAACTTGTAAGCAGTTTTAGATAATTCGATAATCTGGGTGGTGATATGTTTTGCAATGCTATTTTAACACCAAAATGTGGGTTCGATTGTCATATATCGCGCCAACATTGAAAGTGTTGATTATATAATAGATATGTATGACAAATATAACTAGATAAGCTTTGTTTTTAAATATAAGAACTTAACACAGGTAAGGCTCGTTTATTGTAAAAAAATACTGGTATATACATATTGGATAATTAATATTAAAATTTAAAATTTCATTGAATAAATATACTCATTCGAAATCCCTTGTTAAAGATGACTTATTAATTATGTCACTTGCCAAACAGAAGTTTGATTTTTAAATTTTACTATACGTCCAATTAGATGCAACATCACACAAGATAAACATTTGTATGTATGAAGAACAAGTCTATTTATCTTGGTCTGGGTGTTTCAAAGAGGTAGAGTGCATGAAAGCAGCCGGTGGAAGTACCTTCACCACATAGAAAACCGCGACCAAATAATAACTACTTGTAGGGTTGTTGTGTTCCTGCGAGTGAGCGGGGTTACCAGTAAGCTCCTAAGCAGTTGCAGTGTTAGCAGTAAGTGTGGCAACACGCAAGTGATAATTTCTGTATTTCAAGTATTCATGCGCTGTGGTAATTACTATACATCAGGTGGGCTGTATGTTTATGTATATTCCGACGTCGCATAAAAATATATGCATACATATGTTTAGGTATACTGTCCTACTTGTATTAGATTTGTCTCATAATAATATCACAAAGATCATTAAAAAGTGATTAAGATTGCCGATAAGTAATAAAGAGACACATTATATCATTACATGTCAGATCGTATCGAATCGCATCGCATCGGGTTTAATACATTAATTAAAAGCTAAAACCTACAGCGGCGGAAAGAGCGGGAAAGCTGCAGCAATCCGGCGTGGCGTGGTGCGATAGTTTTTTGTGTGCCACGTTGCAACAAACACGAGTATTACAAAAAAAAAACTTTCTGCTACTTTCCCGTTCTTCCTGCTCCTTTGGGGTTCGGCTTTTAATGTGTCTCTAACTATACTAAATATAAGTCACTTTCGTATGATACGGCACAATCGTAGGTGCATCTCTGTCTTAGTTTACAAGACATGACCAAATAATATTGTCTACAAAAGCATTCGTTCATTTCATGCGAGATGTGTACCAATTCGGATGCATGAGTTATAATAATATATTTTGGACAAGTGCCAATTTAAGGAAATACGTTGAACAAGAAATGTTTTGGGAGCGTTCAATTTGGTGCCTTAATGATTATCATTTTAAACTTATAGGCTCTCAAACATTGTTGTGTTGTTTATAACGGAAAAGCTACTTATTTCATTAAAAATAATATAATTATTTGTAAAAGGAGTGTTTCTTTTGAATGATGCCAACAGGCGTAATATTACACCACCATCCCGACCTATACTCCTCCCACTGTAGGATTTAGGTGGCGCAAACACCACCACGCTGCTGACATTAACAAAGAATTTGAAAAAGTGACGAAAATAATAAGAATACCCACGTCAAGATTTCGATCACGAGTTAAAAAATGGCGGATGGAATCAGGATAAATACGAAAGTTTTTAATTCTACGTTAATTATATTTATTAATCATTTCATCTTCATTTGCATGCATATTAAAGCGTTGAAATTTTGAGATTCACGATATTTTGAGTTACTAACCGATTGGTTTCGTAGATATTTAATAATGTGACGGCTTCACTAAAATTAGTTTTTATTTTCACGGGTTATGCACAGTTTCTAAACCTTTAGTTACATATACATTGTAGTGCATTATCACTCCAGCTTTTATTGCCCTACGTCGTTAGAAGATTTCTGGTGATTTACAACCACCCTACAGAGAGATTGCTGCATGTGGTATTCTATAAGGTATATACCCTATCGATTTACTACCTCAAAAATGAAGTTGTATCCTTTATATCAGTGCCTGTTTTCAGATTAGCTTCTCTTTGACTCTCGAAAAGATCTCTCTTTCTCACCCCATGTACATTCCCACAGTGACACAGGTAGGGCGAATCAAAGCAGCCCGTCTGGGGAAGTACCTCCACCTCAAAGAAAACCGCAGCCGAATAACAACTCCATTGAGGGTTGTTGTGTTCCTGCGAGCGAGTGGGGTCAACAGTAAAATTCCAAGGAGTTGCTGTGTAAGCAGCAGAGGAGGCATCGCGCGAGTGATACTTAATATCTCGCAAGCGTTAAAAGGCTACGGTACCCGGTTTACATCAGGTGGGTCGTATGCTTGTAATACTACCGACATAGTATAAAAAAAAATACATTTTTATTATTATTATTTTATACTACGTTGGTAGGCTTACAATCATACGTTATATAAAGATATAAAGCGCCTGATATAATATATAGCACCTGATATAAAGCGATAACCGTACCTCTTAAAAACAGCCAGTACAAGACAAACAGACATGTTCATGCATACAAATATTTCATTTGTCCTGTGTGGAAATCGATTCCATGAGCGTTGGTGTCAAAGTAGCGTTACTAACCACTGCGCCACCGAGCTCGTTTGTTGATATTAAAAATATCAGAACGTAAGCACGTAGAAGTTTCATCTAGGACTTCATATATTTTATCGAGCAGCCCCTGTTCATAACCCACGGGAGATCTCAGTGTCCGTTTATTTTTGTGCGCGGGCAGGTGCAATAGCTTGCAGGTGTTGGCTTTGATTACTCCCCTAAGTGCATCGCTGTTGCATTTGTTCCATACAGCATGCATTTTAGAATTGCTTCCTTTATGTTCCCTTTTTGCTGATAGATATCTATTTAAGTATAAGTATAAATAAGTATAAGTTTAAGTATAATAAGCACTCTGCATTTCCGTGCGGACTATAATAGGGTTGTGATGTTCGCTAATGAATTTTATATCATAATACGTCGGGTTACTAATGATATAAAAATATTTGCGTTGAGTTAACTGACCTGTTGCCCAATGGATCCCCGGTTTAAATCCTGGCATGTACCACTAAATTCGTGTTTTCGGAATTATGTACTATTTGTAATCACTTGCTCGGCGGTGAAGGAAAACATCCCGAGGAAACCCATAAGGTCAAGAAATTGTGTTTCAAAAGACGTGTTACCTAACCTAAGAAAGGTCTGGTTCTGACAGCTCCATTTAAAATCGGTATCTTAGCCAAATATTTAGGCTAAGGTAGCAGACTTCGACAATGTTAATGGATTAAGCAACGGGATAAAGCTATAAAGATGTCGGGTGACAAATACGCATATAGCTCATCTAACATAAAGTGATCATCATAGTTTCTAAACAATTTTGTGTAGTAACAGTAGTGTAAATGACTGATTTCTGACTGATCTTTTTTTTATGAAAGTAGATTGGTAAACAAGCATGCGGGCCGCATTAGATGGTAAGCTGTCACCTCAGCCTATTGTCGTTCGCAACGACACGGGGATATTACTCGCGCGCTGCCAATCTTCTGACCGGATGTTTCGTCATAATACCCAGTAATTTCTCTGCCATATCTCACCCTTCAAACTGGAACACAGCTATATAAATATAGCTGCTTGGCCGTAGAAATATTTTTTGTGAAGCGAAAAGCCAAATCTCATAAGGCATCCTCCTAGTTAACAAACGAGACTATCGAAAAAGTTGTGTTCGTGGTAGGGTACTACTGCGCGACCCACCCACGGAACCGCAGCTGACACAGGCTTCACAAGGCTTCATGATACAACTCTGTGAAATATTTTATGAGTTTTCGGCCGAGAAGAAATGATTGACGAAATTCGTCCCTGGCTCGCGGACTATAACATGTAGATGGTTGCAAACCTAGCACGGTTCGTTAAGATTAAGAGTTCTAATGCTAGGAATCATACGCAAAGGTTCAACATATACTAAACTATTTGCACACTGTGATATCGATTTAGTATCTCTATTAGAGATACCGTCGATAGACATCTAGACATCAGCGTTGCCAGACGTACCGATTTTGGCGGGACGTCCCGATTTTTAAATCAAAACTAAATGTTCCGCGTGGGACAGGCTCAGTCCCGCTTTTCTGGGATAACTCGACCGTGTGTGCAGCGTGCTGAGAAAACGCGGCCGTGTGACAAATACAAGTGAGGACTGGCCGCCAGCACGTGTTTTTTTCTTAAATTACTAGAGTTTACTTATTAGAATCATTTAAATTTGAATGAAGCCTCAATGATGAGATGAATGAATGAAAAAAAATGATGACTCAAATAAAAAGATATATATTTAAAAACTTCTGATTATATAAGTATACGGTTTTTTACTAAGTCCCCCTTTCGTAGAAAGAATCCCGCTTTTTTCATTCAAAATGTTTCAAAATCCCGACTTGTCAAAAAGAAAATCTTGCAACGCTGATAGAGATTATCAAGTTTTTAAAATAGTAAGTGATTTGATATTTTGAGTGAATGAATTGAACAAGAATGAATTTGCCTTGCCTTTTTCTTAGTTATATGCGTACAGTACAGCAACAATTGGCCAAGTTTGACTTTTAGAATAGGCCTCTTGCACATAAGCGGAACTGCACCGACGGCAACGGTCTACGATATTTCTATATATCGTTATGTATTCCTTTTAGGATTCCGTGGTATACATAGAACCCTTATAGTTCCGTCAAGTCTATCTTAAATTCTTGTGTGTTTACGCCGCCGTGTCAATTTAGTATAAACAAACTGGCGGTGAGAGACCAGTACGGTAGCGGTATGTCGCGTATAATAAAAGCCATATTAAACATTCTGTAGGTACATCCACGTTAAAAATATAAAACTTGCAGTGACTACATTAGTGCAATTTTGTTAGGTACGCAATGTCAGACCTGTTCCGCTAGAGCGTCAGTTCAGTGCACAAAGCTGTAAACTCGATATACATGTGTATGATAATGTTTAACCGACCTAATGATATGAGCTTATTGTCAAGAACCCTGCAGTTGATTCAGCGTATACAGAACGCCAGTTGTCGTTTCTGTTTTGATATTCCCCCGCGTGCTCATATATCTCCTTTTATAAATGTGTTCCAATGCTTAATATGGAGTGACGCAGAAAAATGCATATGGCAACCCTTGTCTATGACCTTGTGAAATTCGAAAATCCACCATATCTCCATGCTAAACTAAACCTCTCAAAATTTCACAAGCTGTATGGATTAGGTGTACCCAGAGCCGTGTGGGCACCTTTAGCGGCATACAAGCTTAAACCTGTTGCTTTCGGGGGCAGTTTCCGCTACCAGGCGGTCAAATGCTGGAACAATATACCTCCACCAATAAGAAATGTATCTTCAAGATATGTTTTCAAAAACAGAGTTAAAACAGTGCTATTGGAGGCACAAAGGCTGGGCTAGATATAGCTTTTCGTCGTATACAATCACCACCAGAGCGACCAGATCGCTCTGGTGGTGATTATTCTTTGGGTTGCTTGACTGGGTTTTGAATTTTTGAATGGGTATGGGTGGCTTTGTGATACCGTAACCTCGCTATATTTCACTGCTGGTTTTAATTATATTAATCCATTTTCACACTCATATATACTGTTCATAAACTCATATCTGCTTGCATGTATTTACCTACAGTTACAATGCATACGTATTGTTTGTATATATACATATACATGTATAACATAACATAACATCCGTGGCGTTATTGCTGCGTACGTCTCCTTAATTTTCAGGCAGCTGCTGAAAATCAGTGGTTTGCTCTTTGAGCAAATAATGCACTGAGCTACTGCCTTTTTGTACCACTGCGACACGTAATTTATTGTACAATTAATATTGTATTTAGTGTTTACTCATTGTTAACCTGCTAATATTTACTGTTGTGTGTCATGGAGATACAAATAAATGGCTTATCTATCTATCTATGAGATGCTTATTGGTAATCTAATTTTATTTACACTATTTTACAAGCAGGTTTCTTACGTGGCAAAAAGATGGGGCCTTAGACGGCAATTAAAATGTCACGAAGCCAGACTTTCGCATTTTAAACTGAGCAGTTTACAGACAAGACGCAAGGTCATTGACTTGATAGTGTTGTATGGGATTATCAACAGCAAATTAGATTGTGGTATGTTAGAATATGTAAAAATAAAGGCCGGTGGGCGTTCTGTCCGTATACAAATCTCTTCTGTATTCCGTTAGCCCGAAATAATGTGTAAATCAGAATTTGTAAATTATACAACGAGATCTGTAACTCAGATAAAGTTGGGTTCGTATAGAGATGCACTTTATAATGCACTGTGAAGTGCTGTGTACTGTGACGTTTGTATAAATTTTAATCATTGCGTTAAGATGTGTACAGCTGTAATTGGATTATAGACTAGCCGTGCCCATGTGGTGTGTGGTATATAATTGTATAAATGTTTAAGTTTGTATTCGGTTGTTGTGCTAAATAAATAAATAAATTTCGGCGTAGTATACGCCGGACCTTGGATTCCTGAGGATAGATTTTTAGTACTTATATAATTCTTATCTGGCTCATTTGATAGGCGCGTGGAGGTATACGAATTCAACACGTAAAGGCCTCTTCGAGAAGATTGATGTAATGTGAGTACCCTTGATTCAGGTGATATCGTTGGAGCAATATACCCATAAGAAAGTTTCAATAGGTGTTAAGTCTCATTCGAAGATGTCGTAAATTATAAATAAATAAATATAAATGTTGTTATATATATATTACACAGCGCCACCTAGCCAAAAAGTAAGCGAAGCTTGTATTATGGGTACTAGACAACTGATAAACATACGTAAATACATTTTTTTTTGTAAATACATACTTATTATACGTAGAAAATACCCAGTCCAAGACAAACAGACATGTTCATGCACACAAATGTTTGTACTGTGTGGGAATCGGACCCACGAGCGTTGGTGTCAAAGTAGCGTAACAACACGTTTTACCACTGCGCCACCGAGCTCATCAATTATTGGGCTATTGATATGAGATCTGGACGGTTTATTGGTATTGAGTTATTACAGAAGAAGGACGGACGCCTGCCATAACTATCATATCTGATCACTATTTCCGGCAGGTGATGTCTAAATATTGAGACGATGAAAATTATGAAAGTTCAGTGATGCAATCACCCATTCAGTGGTGTTAGTACAAAATACAAAAAAAAAATATTTCCTCTTCATAGTAACTTAGTCGCTGGAATCTCCCATTAAGCATTTGATTATGCTTGTGTTAGGGGACTCCGCTCTTTCATTCATATACATAAATGTTGTAGTGAATTATAATTCCTTAAATATATTTAAAATTTAAATTTGAACTATGAACATGTGTGTATGTGAGTGTGTGTGTAGTGTTATGTGAATATATATGTGACTGTTAATGTTATTGCAAAGAGTCTATTTGTTCGTAACTTATTTTTTTTATCCACTCATTTAGCAAAGTTTTGCACTCATGATAACTTTTCCCGAGTATTTTTACTTTTTTATTTATTTTATTGTATAGGTACGCTGAACGTTTATCATTTTGTATACTCGCAAATACTGTCTTAGTCAAAGGAATACTTCCGACGTTATATTTACTTCTCCTTTTTTCTATACCCGGGTCATATTTTAAAGTTTTATATTTTTTTAATATTGTATTTACTATATATAATTTCCTTACTGATAATAAATCACTGATTTCGTACAAGTTGCTTGTAGAAAATCGCCGTTTTTTTAAATACATTACCTTAATCAATGATCTTTGAGCCCTTTTAATTTCTAAAAATCTTGTTTTAAAGGCTCCACCCCATATGGGTATACAGTACGATAATACGCATTGGACCAAGGCAATATAAATTCTGTTAAGAAGATTATTTGGACTGTTTTGAGTGTATGAAGCATTTCGAGGTATTATGTGTCTTTATGTTTTAAACGTCCAGATAAACTTTCTAGTTCTGGCGGCAATATGTTCTATCTGGGGATACCATGTCAACTTCTGGTCAATAAACACGCCCAGATACTTTGTCTGACTCACTTTATTTATACTAGGACAGTTACATTTCTAATTATATATATCCTCACATTCACTACAGATACAGCTTCCAGGATTTTTTTGTGGTTCGGTACTACAGGTATATAGTGCATTTGTTTATGTGTCATGAAAAGTTTTCGGAGCGTACGTCAAAAAGTGACTTTTGCGGGTAAATTATTGATATCTTGGGTTACATTATTACAAATTTATGTAGGGATCTCAATTTTTTGAAAACTGATGGCTTTCAGTATCAGTATTCACCTTTCTATAGATCAAAGAATTTAAAAAATCGGTTAAGTATTTTTTGACTTTATCAATTATAAACAAACATATAAAAAAATAAATCTTTTGTTGTCTTTATAATATTAGTATAGATTAAGCGAATCAAATAAAGAGTAAATATTTATGGTTTACTTTGAGTAAATCCTTTTTAAAATGTGATATGGTAGCCGGCTAGGAACCCCGTCAGTGCAATTTCGTTACGGTACGTTTGACTTATTCTGTGGGAGCTGAGTTCAGTGTACAATGAAGTACACTCAGTTAGAAAAAGTGAGACGTGATATTATTTTAAATTACTTTCTGAAATGAGATAATTCTCATCGTCTGTACTATTACATGGACAATAACCGTAAATAGAGTGGTATTGGCCATGACGGTCTAACAATGATTAAATCGAAGTGAAGGACTTAAAAACTTGTATGTATATTACATTCAAGTTTTTAAGTCCTTTTTGAGGTGCAGTAATGATATATTTTTTAATTTCATTCGTAAAGAAATTTGACAGAATGGACATATAATGTGACTTGAACAAATAACCTAAGAAGTAAATAGATAAGCGCCTTTATTAGGAATTATAATATGTTCGACCTCAAAGAAGATGAAATTTAAAATCATGTAAACTACCTTGTGTACTTCCGCTACTGATTAGTTTATAAGAGTAGTCATAAATATTTAAATTAAAAAGCAGTAAGGAGGAGTACGTATAGTAAAGAATTGAGAATTAATAGGAATCCCAGCATTGATTCAGGCTAGAGATAATAAAATACATGTTGGGTGAGGTCCGATCATAAGTATACGTAAAAAGAAAGCAGTTAAGATAAGAGTGTAAGAATTAAAAAACAAAGCGTGCATTGTAGTACAGAGAAAGTACGACATTATAGAAAGGAACGATGAAGTAAATGAGAACCTCGAGAATAGAATAGAATCCCAAATTTATATATTATGGTATTAGCGTAGAACATAAAGGGCGAGAGAATATTTTTGAAATATTTCAAAAGTTTTCACACAGATTGCATACAATTTGACGAAATACAGGTTGTATACCATATTAGTGCTTTGTATATAGATACATATCAGGAGTGTTATAAATTTTATATATTACGGGGAATAGGATTTAAAATCAGTTTTCTAGGTTTTAAGATATACAGTTCGTGACTGCGCATAGTCTACTTCATGGTGTCACGAGCAGATCTCAGGTAGAGCAAGTTTAAAAGTATCTAAAGGGGCAGATTCTGCTCAACATTAATTTATCTCTTCCACAGAGAAAAAGTGTAGTAGCTAGAACAGGTATGTACATATATATGTGTTAGCGTTTTATTTGTACAACGTGTGTAGAGATACAAGCATACGGTTCACCTAATATAAAGTAGTTAGCGTGGCCTATGAAAGCTTGCAATGTAACTGCTGCTAAGTAAGTACTTAGGAATTTACTGATAACTTAACTCTCTCCAACAGGAACATAATAACCCACTAGGGAGTAGTTATTTGACTACGGTTTTTTATCAGGTGGAGTTAATTTCCCTGTTGACACCTTTGATGCGCCCTACCCTCTTTTAATTTTTTTTTTATTATAACTTCACGCCAAATCCCTTGCGGGGTAGGCAGAGAGAACCGAGCGCCACGTGACTCGATCCTTACATATCTCACTCGCTTCTTTAACATTCATTGCTCTTCTCATGCACGCTTGCCGGTTTCTAGTGCTCCTGACATCACCTTCTGATAGAACACGACCAATTTGGTCATGGTAGGTAAGTCTTGGCCTTCCCCAACTCCGACTTTTGCATTGCATATCTGCTTCGTCATTCTTTCATCTTTGCTTTCTTTCTACATGTCCGAACCATCGGAGCATGCTTCTTCTTATTTTAACACCGACGCTCTCTTTCAGACCAACTCTGTTTCTAATATCATCATTGCGAATACGGTCTACAAGCCTTATTCTACTTTCATGCTCTTTCCGCCATACCCAGCTCTCGCTTCCATAAGTTAGCGTTGGGACCAACACTGCATTGTGTATAGCGAGTTGTGCCTTCTGGCTCAGGATTTTACTGCCAAGAAGTTTTCTCAACGCTCCATTCACATTATTCCCAGCACTCACTCTTTCCACATCTGCGGTGTACCTTCCATCCCTGCTGAAAGCGCATCCAAGATATACAAACTCATCCACTTGTTCCAACACTTCATCATCAATCGTAATCCTTACATTAGTTCTGGATTCTTCGCTTTCAAATACCATTATCTTTGTTTTCTTCGCATTCAGTAGTAAGCCTTTCTCCATACATTCGTCTTTCATCGTTGTGACCAGTGTTTGCAGTTTAGATGGTGTATCTGCTAATAGCACGGCATCGTCTATATACAGCAGACAGTTCACCACTAGGCCACCCATGCGCAATCCCACATTCGTTGACCTTATTCTCTGTAGACAAAATTAAAAATACCCAGGTGTGGTTCACGCACACAAATGTTTGTCCTCTGTGGGAATCGAACACACGAGACTTGGTGTTAAACTAGCCATTATTAACCACTTCGCCACCGGTTTCGTCAAAGCATTATCTTGTTTATCGTATCCTTATGGCATCAACATAGTATTCAAAGTCAAAGTCTTTTTATTCCGTAAAAATGGCTACATTTGTTTGGAATCGTCACAATTATTAGGTGTCATTGGATGTTGTAACAATTTTATATGAAATTTACATGCTAATGTAAATTTTTACCTGACTGTACATAAACAACGATTTTGTTTTGTTCCCATTTCCTGGCGTCTCGTGATTTGTATACAAATCGCGATTTTATACTCCTTCGTGTAGTGAATGGCTGTAAAATTATTTTCAGTGTGAAAAACTTCGGTGTTAAAACCTTTTATGAACGGGTTGGTCTAGTTTCAATATATGAAAGTTAATTTTATTAACTTTAATTACATATTATGTTGTCTTTATTCTTACACTAGCTGCAGCCCGCGGCTCCGCCCGCGTGGAGTCAAATAACGTAGCCTATGTGTTAATCCAGATCATAATCTATCTACGTGCCAAATTTTATTCAAATCCGTTCAGCCGTTTAAGCGTGAAATAGAAACAAACATCCATACATACATACAAACTTTCGCATTTATAATATTAGTAGGATTATCTATCGTATTTTTTAATGAGGTAGGGCGCATCAATGCATCCCATCTGGGGAAGTACCTGTGAGGGGGATTTTCTGTGAGGGGGACTCACAGAAAATCGCAGCCAAATAACAACTCCCTTGAGGGTTATTGTGTTCCTGTGTGTGAGTGAGGTGGCGCAAGTTATACTTAATGTATTACAAGCGTTCATAGGTATTGGTAATCAGGTGGGCTGTATGCTTTCATGCTTCGACGTTGTACATATAAAAAATATTAACAAGTCCCTTAGAGTCTAATAAGAATATCTGTATAAAAAATCCCTTAGAGTCCTATTAGAATCTAAGGGATTTTTTTATACAACGTCGGGACCAAAAAAGCATACGGCCCACCTGATGTAAATTGATTGCCGTAGCCTATGAACGCTTGCAATACATGAAATATCACTTGCGCTTTGACGTCCCTGCTTTCAACACAGCATTACCTTAACTACTGGTAACCTCACTCACTCGCACTAACACAACAACCCTGTAGGGAGTAGTTAGTTGACTGCAGTTTTCTGTGAGGTAGAATTACTTTCCCAGTCAGCCAGCTGATCTGATTTGATGCGCCCTGCTTCTCTTAAAAACACCCAGACTAAGACAAACAGACATGTCCATGAACACAAATTATTGTAGTGCGTGGAAATCGATCCCACGACTCTTGGTGTTAAAATGGCCATCACTAACCACTTCGCCGCCGGTTTCGTCAAAGCGTTAAGTTGTTTAGCCTTCTCGCATCAATGTAATGTAACGTAAAATTTACACGCTAATGTTAAATTTTCCCGACTGTACATAAACAACTTTTTTGTTTTGTTCCCATTTCCTGGCGTCTCGTGATTTGTATACAAATCGTGATTTTATACTCCTTCGTGTAGTGAATGGCTGTAAAATTATTTCCAGTGTGAAAACTTCGGTGTTAAAACCTTTTATGAACTAGTTGGTCTAGTTTCAATATACGAAAGTTTATTTTATTAACTTTCATTGTGGTTATGGTCATCATACTTACAATCTCTGTTGTGGTCTTGACTACTAACTTGTAAATATTTATTTGTTATATCATTGTGGTTATAGTCATTATACTTACAATCTCTGTTGTGGTCTTGACTACTAACTTGTAAATACTTATTTCAAAACATGGTAGTGATCGTTCTACATAGTTGATTACGTTTCATTGCATCGGCACAGGAGATTTACAACGTCGATTGACAAAAAGCTTCCGGTCTGTTCAAGGTTCAATGGATAGCTATCGTACCCTATCTCTATATCTTCCTAGCGTTATCTCGTTTCCTAATCTATTAGGAGTAGTGAAGTCTGCTACCTATGCCTAAGGGTTTGGCGAAGATGCTGATTTCTACATTTTTTTTTACTACGTCGGGAGTAGGGTTCATGATTTCTCGAGCTTTTCAATTTCTCGGGTCTAGAGAATTCTCGAGGCTAATTTCTCGAGGCTTCTCGGGTTGTCGAGAAATTTACATTTACGTACGTTTTCTCATTGTATTTTATTTATTTATTTTTATTTTTCATATTATTTGGTTCCAATAACGACAACAAATTCAATGGTTTTCCTCTCAAATAAAAGTATCAAATTAATTATAAAACTTTTATTGATTATATTCAAAAACATTAATCTTATGAATTAGCTAATTAACTTTAAAAAAAAAATACAGAAATAATATTATTCAAACTCATAATTATAATGACAGCACCATTTTTGGCTGGTTATTTAGAACTTATAAATAAAAGTAGCTTCTATTAAACTAAACAAATAATCAACATGAAAGAAAACGTTAATATTTAACTTATAATTAAATTACAATCACAGCATCATTTTTGGTTATTTAGGTTGTTATTTAAGTGGTTATTTAATCTGTGAAACACTCACTACTAGTCACTACGTAAACTATAGTTGGCTAGAGTCGAAACACGAATGAACGTGTAAAAACGACGCTGCAGAGCGCTTGCAGCGAGATCAAAGTATGCCGTTGCGCTTTGGCCCGCGCCGCCACGCAACACTACAAACGATGATTTAATTTCTGTATAGGTACATGATTTCTCGAGTTCTCGACTTTTCTCGTGCTGGATTTCCCGGGAACAAAGCCCAACGATTTCCCGGGAATTCTCGGCTCGGGAAAATCGTTGGGCTTTGTGATTTTTTTTTGGGAATGAACCCTAGTCGGGAGGCATACAAGCATACGGCCCACCTGATGTAAAGCGGGTACAGTAGACTATTAACGCTCGCGATATATTAAGTATCACTCGCGCGATATCTCCTCTGCTGCTTACACCGCAACTCTTTGGGAGCTTACTGGTGACCTCACTCACACGCAGGAACACAACAACCCTCTAGGGAGTTGTTATTTGGCTGCGGTTTCCTGTGAAGTGGAGGTACTTCCCCAGACGGGCTGCTTTGATGCCGCCCTACCGCTCTTAAAAACATGGAGCGACGCAGTCAGACCTCCACAATCCAGAGGGAAAACCAGACATTTCTTACGTTAGGCACGCGACTTTTAGAATATAATGTTTTGGACGTGGGAATTTCCTCACGATGGTTTCCTTCACCACCGAGCAAGTGATTACAAATATGTACATAAATTCGAAAACACGAATTTAGTCGTACATGCCCGCGCCAGTTTCGAATCGGTTACCAGCTGGTTAATAGACTGGATCTTTACCCACTGAGCTATCACTGCTCGGTTGCCGTAGTTCATGAATGCCTGCAACACCTTTACTGCTGCACGCAAATGCAAGGCAGTTTCTTCTTAAGAGATTCCTAGTGACTGCGCTGACTCGTGGGAACCCACTAATCAGTCAAAAAAGTAACCTTTGTTCAGGAAAGTCGAGCTACTCTATAAACCAATAACACTTGACAGCGCATAAAACACCATTCACCAAAAACTTAGTATTTTAAATAAATAAGCGCCTAAATATCTCGCCGATTTGACCTACCGGTCCAATGCAAGGTTATTTTAACCAATAAACTGATAAGTGACACGATGTAGATATCTGAAATAGCCAATAAGAGCTGCGGGTTCTAATTCACTTCCTAATCAGCACCTGTTAGTTGAGTAATTTCCTTCATGGATTCCTCTTACTAAATATATCAGTAGCTTATCCCGCGTTGAGTATCCTTGCGGGGGATTAGATTATTCTTTCATTAAAATTATTTCATATTGTTCCTTCTACATTGTAAAGTAATACCAATGAGTATATTCTCGGCATAAAATGCAACACCCCATTTTATCGGTTAATTCAACTTCCAACGATTTTTATTAGTGTTGTAAACATTCAACAATGGAGCAAACTGTACTCTGGAGCATCTTTATTTACTTTGTTCGGCAACAATGGTAACATAAAAGCTTTACTATTCGTAATGCTATCGTCTGCATTAAACAAAGGACAACTTGGTTGCTATTTAGTCGTTGTCGATTCTCTTTACTTATTGGTGTTAGGCATAAATGTTGCCACATTAAAATAATTACCACCTCCTCGGGAAGTTCATTCTTAGTTCAATAAAACAGCATTGTAAGCAGATGTGCGTCATTATTGTCATACAATTATGCGAGCGCAAATTTGTGTGAAAACTCTAACATTTGAGAGGAGATAAAGTTAATTTGAAATCGACGACTAATACTTTTTTTAATACGACATTAGAAAAAATGGCAACATTTGCGTGTAACTTTTATAAGGAGACTTACTAGTTATTATGAAATAGTATAATAATGAAAGTCTTATATATATATAATTATATAATGTATGGCTAACCATACATATAGCTAACTATACAGATATAATCATGTAAGATTTTAATAATTATATTTTCAATGTGAGGTTGATAAAGTATCTCGTGTTTTGTAATATTTCATTGTATCTCGCATTATCCCCGCGCCTCGTATTTTATATCTCATCTTATCCCGTCTCTGCTGTCTCTTACTTTCCTCGTT
This sequence comes from Pyralis farinalis, assembly GCA_947507595.1. Taxonomy (NCBI): domain Eukaryota; kingdom Metazoa; phylum Arthropoda; class Insecta; order Lepidoptera; family Pyralidae; genus Pyralis; species Pyralis farinalis. The sequence goes on from OX382270.1 coordinate 23,461,653, forward strand.
GTGCATATTAAGTACTATTAGCAGTCAGACCCCTACAATTCAAAGAGAAACTCAGACCATTCATACATAAATCCGAAAATATGAATTTAGTGGTATATGCCAGGATTGGAACCGGGATAATGAAAATACTAAATTTCGTAGTGTTAGAAGTTTAAAAATTCTAACGCTTCTAAAATTATTTCAATATTTTAATTTCATATTTTTATAGTTGTATATAACTAGTCTGGTCATAAAAACTGTTACATAGAATTTTTTCTTTTTTTCAACTCTAATGATTTTGAATTTGAACGCGTTTTTTATGTTAAAGATTTTAAACGATTTCCTGCCGTTTTACATAGTTTTTTCGTGTTTATTATCAAATTACCATATGGAATGGGGTGTTAAAGAAAACAGAATTACAATGATTGCCTTGCACAAAGTGGGTATGGAGCCGTCGGTCATATACAAGACACTACAAATCTGTTAATGCTGTTAACGCTAGAATTCACCGAAACACCATTAGAAAACAAAAAATCCCCGCTCCCCGGCGCAGAAATATTCTCTTTATTGATGAAAAAATTTTCACGATTGAAGAGCACTACAACAAGCAAATTTACAAAGTGTACGCAGATACTTCTAAAGAAGCCACCCAAGTGGTCGGAAAGGTACAACGTGGTCTTCATTCTGCGTCTGTAATGGTTAGGTGGGAGTTATCTTATCAATTTAGTCACAAAGCTTCATTTTTTGAGAAAAAGGAGTGAAGACTTCACCCAAAGTGTATCAAGAGACTATCATGGAACGTGTTGTGTAACCTTTCAGCAATACACTTTTTAAAAATGTACACTGGACTTTCCAGCAGGACTCTGCACCTAGTCACGAGGCTCGAATGACCCAAGCCTTGCTTGAAACCAACATTCCGGACTGTATAAGAGCTAAAGACTGGCCCACGTCTAGCCCAGATCTGAACCGCGTCAGACTACAAGTTATGGTCAGTTTTAGAGGACATGGGCTATTCGAAACGACACGCCGACATTATTCCTCTTAACAAATCTCTGGAACTAGCAGTGGCTAAATTTACCATGGAAACAGTGCGTAAATCCATAGATTCGTGGCCAAACAGATTAAAGGCTGTATCAAAGCCAAAGGTGACCATTTCTAATAATAAATACATTACATCATAAAAAAATAAATACATATTAATTTGTAACAGAACTTATGGCCGGACGGACGGTATATGTACGAGTAGGTTACTTAAGATAAGAACCCTATTTCGTCCAATTATCGATTTTTTATATCCACTTATTTTAATATTACATTCCTGTTTACGTCATTTAACGTTTGCACCGTTTTCGCTTGTATTTTTTCTATCCCATATCAATATTAACAGTTGTTAGGATTTAAAAGTAGTAAAATTTGATCAAGGCGAATCAGGTTATACAATTAGGTTTCGTTAGTGCAGTGATCTTAAAAGGTTTCTGGTTTATTTTTTCATTTTACGGTCTAAAACTCTTAAAATAAACTCGCTAATAAATTCAGTAGGGAACATTACATTTTCTACTTTTATTACGTAAAATTGTAATGTTTAAATCTTATAATTAAAACTGACTTTTGACTCGATCGAGGCAAGTATCGAAGTGCGATGGCGGGCTCGCGGCAGGCGTCCGGTCGGCGGGCGGCGTGCGGTGCACGCGCAGTGGTCACGTTGTGCAGCGTCGGCATTTACGCCGATAGCAACAGTTTGAAATGCGGCATAGGCCTAGTCAAGGTTCCGTTGTATCAGCGTTCTCCATACTGGGGTTCTATGTAATTAGTATCTACACGCCCTGTTTATAAAAATATTTTGAAACTTTACATTTACATTACAATCCTATCTAATTTGATACACATAATTTTATTGCAATGGATATTGGAATATTATATAACATGATTACTAGTAATGTCAAGTGTATATGTCAAGCACTTACTAAGATATGCACCTGTGACAGACAAATACATGAGTAATTTTTATCGGTTCCGTTTTTTCTTTTGTCGCAAGAAACTCAAAAATATTCCTGTTCTTATTTTTTCTCGATGGGAAAATGCTCATCATCATCAGCCAGGAGATGGTGACGTGGTTATGTCGGACTCCTGCTACAGTCAGAAGAAGTTTTCTACTGTATCTCTAGACAAACCTACCGACTAAAAACCCACCGGTGCTCCTTCTCGGCGCCAGTTGGTGGAGTTTCGGGTACGATTTTGGTATCACCACAGAAACTCCGCCGGCATTTCCCTAATATACACTACAAATAATATTCTTTGCAATTTGATCTAACCTGCTTTATGTGCTTCCGCGACCAATGGTGGTGCACAAAGCAGGTTAGATCAAATTGCATGTAAATTTGACTTTCGCAAAATAACGCCTGAATCTACGAGTATTAACTAAATAATATACTTTCCTCTTGTAACAAGTTTAATAATTTTAACGAACATATAATAAAAAATTACATTTCTCCGTTCAGTCTGTGGAGAAATTTACGCTTCATCGTTAATGGATTCAGCGAATATGATATTAAGTAGAGTGCTTGCAACAGTACGTGACGTTATAGAAATAGACTCCTGCCTTATACAGTTAAAAGCACATCAAACTTAGCTTTCCAGTTCGAATTTATTTTCTATTATGTGCGACATAATAACGGAACAAACGTTTAATTAATTATGAAACTTGGTCTATATTTGTTAATATACCTACTATTGCTTAATAATTTAACCGGACAAGATCCGACTGGCATAATTATACCACTCGCTTACGACATATATACTGAATAACGGTAACTGCGGGATCTGACGGCTACGAGTAATTCTTGTATGTACCTATATATAAATATTTTTCGTGTATGTAGGAAACGGCTCTAACGATATGAATCAAATTTTGCATTCTAATAAAGCTTTGCTTTCTTGATAAAACGAGATTTTACGTAAAAAATATATAAAAAATATGGCTCTAGTCAAACACTAATAATATATAATACAAGCTATTCGACAATATGATTATTACGTATTATTATTTACCAGAGGGAGATGTACAAAAGTCGTCTGTGTGGGTACCTCTGCCTCACCTTTTTTTTACAGCCAAATAGCTATATTTATATAGCCGTGTTCCGGTTTGAAGGGTGAGATATGACAGAGAAATTACTGGGTACTGTGACGAAACATCCTTAGGTAGCAAGATTGGCAGCGCGCGAGTAACATGCCCGTGTTGTCAATAGGCTGCGGTGACCGCTTACCATCTAATGCCGGCCGCATGCTTATTTACCAATCTAGTTACATAAAAAAACGTAGTAGCTACCCGCCCAGCTACGCACGGGTGATCGAATTGCTTGATCGCCGTCCTTATCAAACCTGGCTTTTTTTCTATCTATCTATCTATAACTTCACGCCATCCCGTACGGGGTAGGCAGAGAGAACCGAGCGCCACGTGACTCGATCCTTACATACTTCACTCGCTTCTTTAACATTTATTGCTCTTTTCATGCACGCTCGCCGGTTTCTAGGGCTCCCGATATCACCTTCTGATAGTACACGACCAATTTGATCATGGTAGGTAAGTCTTGGCCTTCCCCGGCTCCTACATCCTTCCACTTTTGCACTTTCCTGGGTTTTTTTGCTTTTTTTTTCTTGTTTTCTATGTCCATGCAGGCATGCATCACTTGCACATTGCAATATTATGTAACATCTACTATACTTGTGACCTACAATAAAGCTTGAATTATGAATATTTGTGTCAAGACTCGACATACTGATTTTGACATCAAATCTAATCAAATACTTTATCTTTGTCCATTAATCTCATACATGCATACCAGATACAACAGTAGGTACAATAGGTGTGTAACTGTTTTGAGATTGTGAGAGACTGGTGTCTGAACTGAGCAAAGCTTGTATCTCAGTACACAAGCCTCTTCCCACCAGGTGTTAATAGCATAACAGTAAGTAGGAGACATTATTACAATATGAGTCTATCTTACCTACAAGAATGAAAGAAGTATTTTCGCTCGCGTATGATTGAGGGAGTAGATGAGCGTGGGATTCCAATTCAAGAGCTATTTTCAATAAATACAAGTATATAAGGCAAATTTATTTTAAAAAGCAATTGGCTCTATAAAGTTTTCAGTATCAATGTAGTTGAGATTTAGGAGTCTAGGAGGAAGTTCGTAACCTTCTTCTTGCAGTTAAGTTTTGTAGGTGAAGGTGAATGTTTACTTTGCGATTTATTTTATTGTAAAGATACGGACCAAGAAATCAGTAAAATGCAGCAGGAGAAAAAATGAGAGTAGTGCGGCGGGCAGAATGAGAAGAGATAGGAACAGGTTTGGTACATGGAACTACTGTTGTCAAAACTCCTTAACGCAGAGGGAAAACCAGAACTTTTTAGTTTAGATCACGTTTTAGCAACCTTGAATATTTTTGAAATAAAAATAAAACCTTACCTCAGAATGGTCTGGTTTTCCCTATGGGTTGTGGAGGTCCAATGACAGTCGTTCCATGTAAAAAACAGTATCGTTGCCAAAGACGTAGGCTTAGATAGTGGACCCCGTGAATCGTAATAGAAAAGGAAACGAGATAATAGCAAGAAGGAAAAGCCACGTAAAACTATATAACGATGGGATGTTCTAAACCCTCGAGGGTTTTGTGCCAAGCGGTCTTGCAGAGCGAGGACAGCGTCTTGTTCAGGGCTATGCAGTTATCAAATACCCTCCCTCCTATGAGGGCGCCACAGGCTTTGATATATATATATATATATATATATATATATATATATATATATATATCAGCTGAAATATATATATATATATATATATATATATATAGCCTGAAAAAGGAAAAAAAAGAATATAAAAGCACAAACAAAGAGTTGAAGGAAAATGCTATATTAATATTAAATTATGAGTTGCGATTTGGGCTCCTCTTTCGCTTACATCAGGCAAAACGGAGCATAGTGGCTCCGCTAAACTTATATAAAAAAATTATAATATATCCCCAAACCTTAATATAGCTTTGGATTATATTCTTTCGAGGAATGTATACCTATATTATTGTTCGGTCAATTTAACATAGTGTTAAATTAAAAAAATCGGCCAAGTGCGAGTCGGACTCGCACACGAAGGGTTCCGTACCATTATCTATAAAAACGGCAAAAAATCACGTTTGTTGTATGGGAGCCCCCCTTAAATATTTGTTTTATTTTAATTTAATTATTTATTCTTAAAGTGAATATATAAACATTCTGTGAATATTTCAAACGTCTACCTGTTGCCGTTATCAATATCGAGCAAAAACGAGCAAAAGAATTACGATTGTTGTATGGGAGCCCCCTTAAATATTTATGTTATTATATTTTTTAGTATTTGTTGCTATAGCGGCAACAGAAATACATCATCTGTGAAAATTTCAACTGTCTAACTATCACGGTTCGTGAGATATAGCCTGGTGACAGACGGACAGACGGACGGACGGACGGACGGACGGACGGACGGACAGCGAAGTCTCAGTAATAGGGTTCCGTTTTACCCTTTGAGTACGGAATCCTAAAAAGTAACGAAAATATATCACGGATATTTCTTTCACACGACATACTGATGAGAGTATGCGCTTTTAGTTTTACAATGTTCTTTATTATTTTCTTTTTTGAGCTCATCTCATACAGGAGAGGTAAACTATTATCTGTACGTAGGTGCAATAATTATTTTTACAAAAAAAAAAACGAATTAAAAAAACACAAAAGTAACATAACATAAGATAACTAAAAATATAAAATGTTCTATTAATCAATTTAATTTATCCCGTGTGCTATATTTTATAATGGTATAACAATTATTATATTATTCTTCAGAGTGTAATTATTATATGCCGTATCTCCATATGATTTTGATTAAATAAATATTTCGTCTACACTAACATAAAGTTGTTTCTGATTATTTTGGTTTCTTGCTTTACAGTGTATAAATTAGTTTTGTTTTTTTTCCGTACCGCAGTCAGGTGTATTTTTTAATTACTTTTTTACTACAAAATATAAAAGATATAAAGTTGATTAGGTAATTAGTAGACATCGGATTATATGCACAATAATTCGATGTCGCTTTAGTGATATAATAAAAATACTAATTACTAATTAGTATTTTTTATTATGTCACTAAAGCGGCTAAGATGCATATAGAATATATACGACCTCCTCTTCTTTCAAATCACATTCTACAGTAACACGAATTATTATAGAATACTATCTTATTTCGTTTTATTTTAATACTATTAGTTATAGATACTAAGTGAAATTGAATACTATGTCTAAAATAAATAGGTTAAAAATTTATTCTGCTACATTAAATGTAACCGTGATGTCAATTTGAAAGTCTAATGCTGTGCAGAAGCGAACCCTCTTCAAGATATATATTAGAAAGAACCGTCTCGCTCCAGAAACTGTGATTGACTGATTTGATTTGCGTGAATTATTAGATTGAACAGAGTACAACGTGGCGCAAAAAGTACTGGAAATCAATATGATTAAAATGTATATATTGGTATCTAGTAAAGCTTAGAGGTATGTTTTATTTGAGATGAAATGACCGTCAGGAAGTTACTCTCAATGAAAAAAGTATAAGAAAATATCACAATACGAGGACGGTGGCTCAATGGTTAGTAACGCTACTTTGATACTAACGCTCGTTTCCCGCACTGGATAAATATTTGTGTGCATGAACATGTCTGTTTGTCTCCGGCTGGGTTTATGAGATGTAGGGCGTAGGACTGGGAAAGTACGAAAAGCGCAGCCAAATAACAACTCAATGAAGGGTTGTCGTGTTCCTACACGTAGTGAGCGTTCATAGGCTACGGTAACCGCTTTACATTAGGTGGGCTGTATGTTTGTGCGTATTCTCCATGACACATTCAAATATAATTCAAGAGTAAATAAATTTCCTTTCATATGAACAACATATATTAATATTATATTCATCTAGTTTAGGTTATCATGCTTTAAGCTAGATTACACATTCTCTTAAATTTAACTACTCCATTAGATCTATGCATAGAGTCGCATACTCTATAAGACAGATGTACATTTGTACAGATGTAATTATTTTTTGAGTGCATTATAGAGTCAAAATATTTATCTTTTAGAAATGTTAATACTTATAAAAAGATTTATAGAAAATTCCGAAACATTAGAACGATCACTTATTATTATGACAAGAAAAACCAGCGTCGCATTTCTCATGTATATATATATATATGTATATATATGCAGGCGGCCAGAACCTTCGTACTACAGGATTCGGTCCGTGAACATATTGCAGCCCGTGAGTCAGCACGCGGTTGTTAACCTCGAATCACGACGGTGAATTAGGACCGGAACTCAGTCTGCAATGAGCAAAGGTAACCAACCATTAGGTCCCTGGTATCAATCTACCGGGAATAAAAACATTGTCTGCCTTACAATTACAAACTATTCAGATCTACTTACTCGGAATTGAAAGTTAGGTGACGCGATGACGCCATATTTCCCAGTTGAACTCGACTTCCTATGTCCAATCTTAAGGGTTAACTTATTAGTTTAAAAGCCATATTGCACAGCCAGGTCCGCTACGACTCGAAGAGATTAATTTTACATGTTTCACGAATCGAAAAAGGGCTGATAAAGCGCGTGGCCTCCCGCCAAGTCGGAATTTATCTGTCAAAACCAAATCTATTAGGTGTCGGCTACGCATTGCCACTATGATTAGTTAATCTTCTTCTTAACAGATGTCGCGGGTAGTACTGACTTTCTCAAATAACATGGAAGTGTAGTTTTACACCGAATAAAGGTAAAATGGTTTATGTGTAAGAATAATAAATAGCTTATGACTTATGTGACAATATTCTTGAATAACATATGGCCAATAATAGCTCAAACAACCAAAGTGCCATAAATTAGTAAAACGCTAATTGCTTTAAGTTCTTTGGTAAAAATAAAACGGATCGGACCAATATAACTGAACCAACGCATTTTACATATTTTTGTGGAAGGCTGATTAATTCAAGCGACATGCGTATGATATGTATGTGGGAGGCTAATTACTTTAAACGACAAGCTTTATATAATTATGATACGGACTATTTGCTTCAAGCGACATTGGTTTTATATTTCGGCGCAAACTATGTGATCCAACCGACAACTTGCTGTATTCTTAGAAAACGGAAAAAGGATTTAAAAACTACTTGAATTAAAATTTGAGAAAGGCAAACTAGTTCAAGTAACGAACAATAACATTTTGATGTAGCTTAAGTGCAACGTACCAAGCACACATTAAATTTTTGTGTTTGTTGGGACAATGGCGGTATGGTAAACAGGGTGCATGACATGAAATCTAGCCCAAATGACGCAGAAAAATTAGCTGAATCTGAATATATACGTCTATATATGTATATATATATATAACTCAATATGACCAATGGTGTCGCTAGAAGCCATTAGCCTTTCCACCCTCGATATCTTTTTTACGGACCATCTTAACACTTCACGAGTTACGGTTGGGAACTCTCCGTCGTCCAACTTATTCACGAGACCATTTTTTTCGGAGTTCGTATAACTTTTTCCAGCGGAAAAAAATCAAATCCGATGAGGCGGCGTAAAACGCTTTGCAAAGTTCATCGAATGCCGCCTCAGGATTTTTAGAGCAGAGACATCAATTAACTTTTATTAAAATAGCAACAGAGCTTTGGAAAAATCACAAATACTTCGGTTAAATAAATCAAAGTTATGAAAAAAAACATCATTTTCCAATTTAAAAGGGCACTTTCTTAGGAATTTTCATAGGTTTTATCTGTTTGAAACCTTTTTTATATCATTAATACGGCAAATATATATACATGTATTATATAATACGATATATGTTATAACTCGTCACTATACGTTGTCACTCACAAGTTTGCGAAGCTAGTAAAAACGTCCTCGCGCATCGTGCCTATATTAAAGAACCTCATTAGTCCCTTTGAAAACTTAATAGTTTCAGTGTATGAGGAGAGGATGTTGGCATCATATTGAATAACTTCTCGGAACAAGCTATTTGTATAATCGGTAGAACATATAAAAGACGCAAAAAATCTCCTTTAATTTAAGGGCTCGATACCGTATGAAACCTAAGATCATTCACAATTCTCACAGCAAGTCTCTGAACAGAATCACAAGGTCCTAGTTGGTATCGAGGTGCTCCAGTCCAAAGGTACAGTACTTACTCCATTTGCGGTCTGACTGGGGAATCGCATAATTTACAAATTGCTCCTGGCCTGCTGCACCTTTACGTCCAGGTGACTTCGGAAAAGCACTTCACTGGAAATCCCGACACCAAGAATTTCTATGCTCTTGGCTATAGAATGGAATAGAAGGCAATTCAATATACGATAGCTAGAGAGTATGATCAATTTTTTGTATAGGTTATATACGTTGTTCATAACTTCACACCAGTATTCTTGCATGAAAAGGGAGAACTTCATTCGTAAGTCTTACTAAAACTTATTGCTTTATCTATAATACTAAACATATTTAACAAGTACTAAACGTTTCTTGAAAATAAAATGGTATCTCGAATGTACGAGTACAAATACAATTCAAGAGGCACGTGTATGAAGTCTATCATTCTTTTATTTATTTCCTCGCTGAAAATTCCGCAGGGGTTGTCAAGAAGCTTCACGTAAGAAGGCAGGGCATGTAGGATTTAATACGAGTATAACCTTTTGAAATCTCATATACTTATTTTTATGCTTCAAACCTGATATCTAATGTAATGCATGAAAATCGTTATAAAACATATAATTGAATATAGTGCAAATAATTGTTGTCTATTTTGCTCAACAACAAAAATGTTGTTGAGCACAACAAACAAATTGCAAAATAGACAACAATTACTTTGTTGTCGTTGTTGCTGTTGTTGTTGTTGTGTAGCGTTACATCAAGTGGACCGTATGAATGCCTCCTGACGTTGTATAAAAATAAAAATAAAAAAATTATTGTATCTGTTATAAAACAGATGTTTTCAGAAGTTTGCTGTTACCGTAGTCTATAAACGCTTGCAAAACAATGTATCACTCGATGCGATCTCTGACGCTAACACAGCAACGCCTTAGGAGCATACTGGCGACCTCACACAAAGGTATGAACACAGTAATCCTCCAGGTAAACCCTGAGGAGGTGCTACTTCCCCAGACATGCGTTGATGCCCCTCTTAAAAACACCCAGACCAAGATAAACAGACATGTTCATGCACATAAATATTTGCGCTGTGTGGGACTCGACCATGAGCATTAGTGTCAAAGTAGCGTTATTAACCACTGTGTCACCGTGTTTGTCAAGGTATGCAAGTACCAAATACTTACCAAGAAGCCTATTTTGCAGCAAGAGTTAGTCCTTTTAGTGAATTTAATTGCGTCGCCAGAAACTTAGATGAACTTAATGACAGAAGTGCTGGCTAAGCAAACAAGTCTAAAGTACTTGACCAACTAGTAATCATATCTTTTTAACCCCCGACGCAAAAGAGGGGTGTTATAAGTTTGACGTGTGTATCTGTGTTTCTGTGTATCTGTCTGTGGCATGGATGAACCGATTTTGATTTTGTTCTTTTTGTTTAAAAGGGGACTTAATCGAGAGTGTTTTTGTGTATATAGGTTATTTTTGCGTCGGGGCTTTCTTAATTAAATTTTTTATTTAATTTTGCTTGTAGTAAAAACGGAACAAGTAGAATTTCTTTCTAATTAGTACATGCTGTTTACGTAGAAAAGGTGCTTATTGATTTTCGATCGATTAATATAAACTAGATTTATTGATTTTACTTGATGAAATACACGTTAGTGAAATACACGTGCCGTGAATAGCCTTCGCTATTTCCCGAAGGCTATCGTGGGTTATTTAATTAACCTGTTTTCTCGCTGCCCACCACGTGTATTTCACTACGGCGCCACCGAGTTCATCAATTCTATGTGTACATTGCCGCCCTAGAAAAGGAAGACAGGATGAACAGAGACCCTGTGGAAAGAGAATTAAATAACTTGAAGAATGTCAAGAGTTGCCCACCGCACGATAGGAGCCGACTAGCAGCTCATATGACCGAGCGGTCGGTAGATTCATGGGAAGGCGGTAGGACAATCCTACAGGTTAAATTTAGCACTATCAAATCTCCCTTAATAACGTTACAGCAGATTGTACTAAAAAAACAAATAATTATTGAGTTGCAATCTCCTGCAACGTAAAGCTGTAGCTTTATGTTACAAGAAGCATCGTTAGTATATTTAATGAGCAACCCTGCCTTTCTTTTGCCAGAACTCTGACCACTTTTTTTATACAACGTCGGGAGGCATACATGTATACTAAGCTGAGCGGTTACCGTAGCCTATGAACGCTTACAATACATTACGCGATCCTACCTCTGCTGCTCAACGCAGCAACTCCTCAGGAGCTTACTGGTGATATCACTCACACGCTCTACACGACCACCCTCTAGGGAGTTATTTTTTTGGCTGTGGTTTTCTGTGAGGTGACAGTACTTCCCCAGACGGGCTGCTATGATGCATCCTACCTCTCTTAAAAACACCCAAATTAAAACAAAAAGACATGTTCGTGCACACAAAACGTTTGCCCTGCGTGGAAATCGAACCGACGAGTGTTAGTGTCAAAGTAACAAAACAACGCGTTACTACAGCGCCACCGAGATCGTCAAACTTCTCAACAGACAAGACATTTCAATACAAATCAACTTGCTTGGATTTGCTTAGCGTGACTTAGGGTTTAATATGATAACTACTTACACATCTAGATTACATTGCAAGTAATATTACAAAGCATATTTCATTAGGGCGTCCATAATACCTGTCATATAATTGCTTACCGTCTAATAATTGCTTAAGGAACTTTGTCGTTTTATAGCGACAAAAAATTCACAAACGACGCCTGTCATTTCCGAGCTCTTAGGTACATCGACCGCATTAAGAAGCATTAGTTTGGTAACAAAAGGTTGTATGACAAAGTGCCTTCCCTCCTCGGTGGGGTTGCCGACAATAGAAGTGTCGCTGGTTGTAGTGCACGCGACCGGGGGCAAGCGCGAGCTTTCCGCCAGTTAACGACTTAATGCATCGTCTCGTTACTTCTCGAAAGGATGGAATTTGTTTCTGACTTTTGCACCTACAATTTTGCAGTAAAGCGCGTCTTTTGAAGATAGGTTTTCCCTATCTGTATTTTCTTTATACGTATATATTGTACTGGACCGCAGGGCGACCCACCCTACCTACCTACTGCTTTTGCCTCGGGATGTAAATGGAATGAGACCTATGTGGATGTAGTGGGCATGCATGCAGCACGCCTAACCCTACCTATGTGGATGTAATGGGCATGCATGCAGCACGCCTAAGCCTACTTACCGATATGCCTATTGGATCCTACCAAACTTAATGGACTGGAGCGTGTCCAGCCTATCTGCCTACTATTATTTCCTCTACCTACTATTTAACTACACCTACTGCTACTGATGAACCCTACCTAAATCTATTGCTATTTGCTATTATTATCTTACCTAACGAACTAAACGATTCTGCCTTGCTAAGCTCTACAAATCTTCCCTACCTAATGTCCTAACTTCCCTACTTATGTGCCTAACCTATACTTCTTTAATGTACCTGTTCTAAGATCTACATATGTGTTTAATATTACGTCCTACCTAGATAACATACCTATTTGTCTTATGCCCTACGTGTGTCTAGTATAAGACCTACCTAGATAACCTAATCTCAGTTTTAAGCTCTACCTATGTGTTTCGTGATCAAACCCTACCTATGTTACCTAGTATCGTCTTATGTATTCTGTATTTAACTAAAGCCCTATCTTCCCCAGCCTATGTACAGTTGAATTAACAGTTCTACTTCGATTTGTTGATATATATATATATATTGATGTAAGATATTTCGATGTCTTAGTGCCTAGTGTCGTATATACGAGTTAATAATGGAAATCCGCCCATAAGCTCGAGATTTGTCGAACTGTATTTGCATGTGTGTGGTGCATATTATAATATTTATGTCGTGGCTTAATTACCCTGGCCGGGATTTCCAACACACAGCTAAGGTCTTTGGAGCTGGTTTCTTCGCAAAGAAACAATGTATTTATATAAACATGTATTTGTGTGCGTACGACTTTTATTTAATATTTGTTGTTGCAACTAATAGCCACTGCCCCAAGCCTTAAATATTCCAAGTCCATTGGTATAATTTATATATTATAAGTTATATGTGCGCATTATTGATTGTGTAAGAGCTCTTAAACCCTGATCGGGTTTTACCAATTAATGGGACTGGATGGGAGTGAATTGAATACACTCGGCGGATTGCCTTAACATTTTAAAGACATGTTAATTACCTTCTCGTTATACGAACGAATTACAAGCTTATCGGAAATCAAAGTTTATTGACGCTTATAGCGTTCTTTTGCTTATTCACGCGGGACGTTATCGCGCAAGCTATGCGCTCGTGTTTATGGCATTCCAACATTACTGTACCTTAAAGAAACTTCATCATTTATTGTAAAGTGTACGGTACCCTTACCATGTCAGTCAAGTGAATAACCGTCTGATATGCGTGCTTTCAGGCGGATACAGGCCTGACTAGACCCACCACAAAGCGCCCGACCAAAATTAATCGATGTTCAAACCACGGGGCTAACACTGATTAATCTCTACCGTACACTATGATGTTACATTTACTGATATAAATATATCCTCTTTTTTTTTCAAATAAAATAAAATGAGAGCGTTATATAGTCAAAATCGCGAGATCCTTACACTACCAACCACCTTATTCAATAAACATTCAAACTCATGCGAACAAGCACTTATTTATAACTTAGTCGACAATGGATTCTATACGGAACCTTACAACTTAAATTCTCTAATCCTAAACCTATTATCTAACAGAAACTATCGCGGATTCAAAGAAACAAGACCCGGGATGTGACCTAACGCCCTAACGCGAGTGTGTCTAAGGACGTTGTGTATAGATAGTTGTGTTATAAAATATATATATGTGCATATAACTTTGTGTAGACAACTGGCAGACGTGTGAGTCGATGAAAGCCTAGCCCTACGGTCTACCAATTACGGAAAATGCAATTATCACAGACTCATGACAATTCAACCTAGTCTAACTATGAGTTAGACCAGTCTGCGGGATTGTAGTCGCCCCGACATTCCGTGATGTATGTACACACCTCACGAACGCTTTATTTCGCGTTAGAGAGGTGGGGCCCTAGTGTAATGTGGGAAGATCTAGACACGGCTTACCTGTCCGTACTAAATCGTGTATTTGATTCTATACACTTCAAACTCCGCTCAGTTGTCACAGTCAGTTTACCACGGTGCTTGAAATGTGTCAATACTGCTTAATAACAAGCCACTTTAAAACAAACTATCGCGAATTTAAAGAAAACTATAAGAATTGGTTAACAAATCTTATAGCCTAATAGCCCAACGAATACTGATTGCTTAAGTTACAAAAGTACCAAGTTTTAAGAATTCCCGAAATACGTTTCGCCTCACCGTCAGTATTAGCTATTCTCTCGTCTCAACGCTTCACATTCCTATATAGTCCACGACAAACCCCGCGCACTTCACCCCCGTAAAACCGCCACGCCGATCTGTGTTTAAACGCAAGGTTCCGTACACATTCTCCACTCCAGACTAGGCCTTACAACTAACTTAATTTACCGGATAATGCATAATTTACACATGCTAATTAACTGTGATTAGTACCAAATTTTAGATCTTATTCTAAATACCCGAATAAACTCCAGACTGAGTCTGTCTGTCACACCCAAGGACTGTTCCTTGGGGCAGAGATTGCGTCGAACCACTTGTAATCCAATTATTCTCAAACATCTATTACTCGTTATAATTATTTCCAACAGATCGTTTAGATCTTGTATTCATTGTCAATTTTCGAATTTCACCAAAACATCAACATATCTTACGTGGGTTTGTTCTATAGTCTTGGGTAACCCTAATTTGATTGCATAGCTCGACGGGCTCGATGCCGGCTAACAAAAAAATAATGGTTTGCACATGTGCGCACAGCCACGTTGCTTTCGACCATACAACAATCTTAAGGAATTTTAAACCATTCCAATTTTGAATAATATTACGCAATCTTATTATCGATAAGATGTGCTGGTACCATTACAATCTCCCCCTTGAGATGTTGAATAACGTGTAAATGTTAGACTGCATCCTCACAAGATACAACCTTCTCCATCAGTAAGGAGCAAAAGAATTAACCCATAACTCCCGTCTTGATAAATTCTACATAGCTTTAATGGTTTCCCGTCTCTAACTTGAATACCTCCTAAACTCCAATGACACTAAACCTTAACCACAGTAATCCTTTCTTTCCTGCCACCATAGTACCGCGCTATATTAATCGTATTATAATTACCTTTAATTTCTCGCGTATTTGGATTTATCAATGTGTAACAGTTGGCATATGGTATCGCTCCAATCTCGTACGGCCCACTATATAGTAATGCGAACTTTTTAGTCAATTTGTGCGCCTTATCAGACTTAGGTACTGTCCGCAACTTAACTAAATCACCGACTTGGTAAGTTACCAACCTATTTACTTTATCAAAACGTTTGGCTCGCTGTCCTGCCATCTTACGTGCATATTCGCTTACCTGTGCGCGGATTGACTCTACATTGACTGTATTCGTTTCTATATTCAAATACCTATCAGTACTTAACTCTGCCCTTTCTCCATATACTACCTCATTCGGTGAGTTACCTAAACTGCTATGACATACATCGTTATAACACCGTTCGATCTCAGGGATTAAATCAACCCAGCTACGATGTGACTGGTTACAATACGTTCTCGCTAATCTACCTATCTCTTTATTAACCCGTTCTGTGCAATTCGATATCGGACAGTAGATCGAAGTATGTTTAACGTTTTAGTTAAAATAGCCAAATCATCTAAGAAGTTCAAACAATAACTCCTAACTTCGCTTCCTAGTATAATATCCATCGCGCGTGAAAAGGATCCAACAGATGTCTTCAATCCTTGTGGTAAACGGTTGTACACATAACTTTTCCCTGACACTACAAACCCTGTGTACTGTTTAGATTCCTCGGTCAAAGGTACACTAAAATATGCATCCTTTATATCTAATACTGCTAAATAATCTATTTTGTAACCTGACTGTAAAATTTCACTAGCCAAAGGAGCACACTCTGTTTCTCCCACCATTCGAGAGTTCAATTCCCGGGCATCAAGCAAAACTCTAACGGAACCGTCCTTCTTAATTGTGTACGTCAATGGGCTACTGTAAGCCGTTTGCGCTCTACTAATGACGCCTAACGCTTCCAATTCCGAAATCTTATTCTGTACTTCCTGGCGGTACGCATGTGGAATTGGATAGGATCGTTTTATGAATGGTGTTTCGTCTTTCATTTTAATTTCATGAACGTATTTATGAATTACCCCTGGCCTATCGGAAAACACCTCCTTATTCTTAACCAAAACTTCTTGCAATTTATTCCTATGCTCCACCGGTAGTTCCAACTTAGATACATACTCTCTTATTTGCTCTATGGTATAACCATTCTTACTTGTGGTAAGTACAAAGTTACATCGTTCATTCATACCCTCGTTATCAATCATATGTACCTCACTAGTACGCTCTCCATACGTCACTGATAATGTTCCTGAACTGCTACAAGAGATACACGCCTTTACTGTCGTCAACCAGTCATAGCCTAAAATCATTTCTTTCGGCAACTTATTTAAACTAACATAGGAGTATCTACAACACGCTCATTGATTTCTAATGGTAAAATTATTAACCTGTTGACCTTTTCTTTACTAACACCAAAAGCTCCAACAACGTTAACCGCCGGTATGGGGATGTCTGGCCACTGCCTACCCCCTGCCGAAATCTGCTCGAATATATCACCTCTTATACACGTCACCTCACTTCCCGTATCAATTAAAGCAGTCACTTCTAAACCTTGTATTGTCACTTTTATCTCAGGCAAAGAAACCTGTTATCTTTAAATAACGGTTGAGATTCTTAGAAAACCCATCGGATTGCCCGCGTCTCGACCATTAAATTTAGGTAGTGTCTGTGTAGATTTATAGACACACACTGGTCTTGTCTCAACTGAACTACTTCCAAAATCACGCCTACTAGTTCCCGGAAGGGAAATAGTCTCCCCCTGGTCTGATAAAGAGTTCAAATTATTAGACTCCAGCCCACTATCTGGCGTTGTGGTATTAACTGAGGTCTGCCTTTCTTCTAATGCTATCACTCTCTGTAGTATACTTTGTAATAGATCATTGCTCAACTCGTTTTGGACCCCCAATCTAGTCTTGCGAGGTCATCGCCTAGCCATAATAACTAACGTACGCAACCGTCTAACCTAACCGTAATAAACTAACTTCCAATCTACCACACTCTTATGCAAACG
Source organism: Pyralis farinalis (assembly GCA_947507595.1). Taxonomy (NCBI): domain Eukaryota; kingdom Metazoa; phylum Arthropoda; class Insecta; order Lepidoptera; family Pyralidae; genus Pyralis; species Pyralis farinalis. The sequence continues at coordinate 23,479,136 of OX382270.1, forward strand.
TTCACATAATAGTTGTTTCAACAATCCAGAATCCCTTTCTTTTGTAATACGAGTATAACAAAATACCAACCCTAACTCACTTGAAACCGAAACAAGTGGTAACTATAAAATTGACACTTAAACCAAACCCAATACTCTTGTTTCCACAAAAAAAATTCTGACCTGTTCACAAAACATGTTGCTTATGATAGTCTCAAAAATGTTTTATTACTATCATATGTCGGTTTCACGGAAACCGAGAGAGACCTTTTGCTCACACTTGATTACAAAAAAAATTCTGACCTGCTATCTTAACTAATTATTTGTATGCTTGTTTCAAAGATATCTCTATCTAACTTATGCTAAGCAGTTAACGCAAACTTCGCTAACTTTAACTAATTTTTGTATGCTTGTTTCAAAGATATCTCTATCTAACTTATGCTAAGCAGTTAACGCAAACTTCGCTAACTTTAACTAATTATTTGTATGCTTGTTTCAAAGATATCTCTATCTAACTTATGCTAAGCAGTTAACGCAAACTTCGCTAACTTTAACTAATTTTTGTATGCTTGTTTCAAAGATAAATCTATCTAACTTATGTTAAGCGGCAACCAATTTAATGTTTGCTACATTAATTTACAGAACCGATAACCAACAAACAATTTGTAAATTCGATTGCTAACTTTTATTTTCCTCTTGCCTGATGGCAAATGCACACCGCTGTCTATGAATATATCAGTTACTATTCTAAAAAGCAACCACTTATTGAAACCTAGGTATATAGCTTGAATGCTAGTCTTCTTTTTACTCTTATGTTGTGTCTATGCTTAAGCTTGCCTGATGTTAAGCAGTTACCGCAAACTTATCTACATAGCCAATATGCTTGTCATATGAAACCAACCTCGCCTGATGTAACACAGTTACCGCAAACTATCTACATAGCCAATATGCTTGTCATATGAAACCAAACCTCGCCTGATGTAACACAGTTACCGCAAACTATCTACATAGCCAATATGCTTGTCATATGAAACCAACCTCGCCTGATGTAACACAGTTACCGCAAACTATCTAAATAGCCGATATGCTTGTCATATGAAACCAAACCTCGCCTGATGTAACACAGTTACCGCAAACTATCTAAATAGCCGATATGCTTGTCATATGAAACCAAACCTCGCCTGATGTAACACAGTTACCGCAAACTATCTAAATAGCCGATATGCTTGTCATATGAAACCAAACCTCGCCTGATGTAACACAGTTACCGCAAACTATCTAAATAGCCGATATGCTTGTCATATGAAACCAAACCTCGCCTGATGTAACACAGTTACCGCAAACTATCTAAATAGCCGATATGCTTGTCATATGAAACCAAACCTCGCCTGATGTAACACAGTTACCGCAAACTATCTAAATAACCGATATGCTTGATATTATTATATAAATTACGTTGTGTTTAGCCGTAGTAACTACTTGTCTTCGATCCTTGCTCACGAGCACCAGATGTACTGGACCGCAGGGCGACCCACCCTACCTACCTACTGCTTTTGCCTCGGGATGTAAATGGAATGAGACCTATGTGGATGTAGTGGGCATGCATGCAGCACGCCTAACCCTACCTATGTGGATGTAATGGGCATGCATGCAGCACGCCTAAGCCTACTTACCGATATGCCTATTGGATCCTACCAAACTTAATGGACTGGAGCGTGTCCAGCCTATCTGCCTACTATTATTTCCTCTACCTACTATTTAACTACACCTACTGCTACTGATGAACCCTACCTAAATCTATTGCTATTTGCTATTATTATCTTACCTAACGAACTAAACGATTCTGCCTTGCTAAGCTCTACAAATCTTCCCTACCTAATGTCCTAACTTCCCTACTTATGTGCCTAACCTATACTTCTTTAATGTACCTGTTCTAAGATCTACATATGTGTTTAATATTACGTCCTACCTAGATAACATACCTATTTGTCTTATGCCCTACGTGTGTCTAGTATAAGACCTACCTAGATAACCTAATCTCAGTTTTAAGCTCTACCTATGTGTTTCGTGATCAAACCCTACCTATGTTACCTAGTATCGTCTTATGTATTCTGTATTTAACTAAAGCCCTATCTTCCCCAGCCTATGTACAGTTGAATTAACAGTTCTACTTCGATTTGTTGATATATATATATATATTGATGTAAGATATTTCGATGTCTTAGTGCCTAGTGTCGTATATACGAGTTAATAATGGAAATCCGCCCATAAGCTCGAGATTTGTCGAACTGTATTTGCATGTGTGTGGTGCATATTATAATATTTATGTCGTGGCTTAATTACCCTGGCCGGGATTTCCAACACACAGCTAAGGTCTTTGGAGCTGGTTTCTTCGCAAAGAAACAATGTATTTATATAAACATGTATTTGTGTGCGTACGACTTTTATTTAATATTTGTTGTTGCAACTAATAGCCACTGCCCCAAGCCTTAAATATTCCAAGTCCATTGGTATAATTTATATATTATAAGTTATATGTGCGCATTATTGATTGTGTAAGAGCTCTTAAACCCTGATCGGGTTTTACCAATTAATGGGACTGGATGGGAGTGAATTGAATACACTCGGCGGATTGCCTTAACATTTTAAAGACATGTTAATTACCTTCTCGTTATACGAACGAATTACAAGCTTATCGGAAATCAAAGTTTATTGACGCTTATAGCGTTCTTTTGCTTATTCACGCGGGACGTTATCGCGCAAGCTATGCGCTCGTGTTTATGGCATTCCAACATTACTGTACCTTAAAGAAACTTCATCATTTATTGTAAAGTGTACGGTACCCTTACCATGTCAGTCAAGTGAATAACCGTCTGATATGCGTGCTTTCAGGCGGATACAGGCCTGACTAGACCCACCACAAAGCGCCCGACCAAAATTAATCGATGTTCAAACCACGGGGCTAACACTGATTAATCTCTACCGTACACTATGATGTTACATTTACTGATATAAATATATCCTCTTTTTTTTTCAAATAAAATAAAATGAGAGCGTTATATAGTCAAAATCGCGAGATCCTTACACTACCAACCACCTTATTCAATAAACATTCAAACTCATGCGAACAAGCACTTATTTATAACTTAGTCGACAATGGATTCTATACGGAACCTTACAACTTAAATTCTCTAATCCTAAACCTATTATCTAACAGAAACTATCGCGGATTCAAAGAAACAAGACCCGGGATGTGACCTAACGCCCTAACGCGAGTGTGTCTAAGGACGTTGTGTATAGATAGTTGTGTTATAAAATATATATATGTGCATATAACTTTGTGTAGACAACTGGCAGACGTGTGAGTCGATGAAAGCCTAGCCCTACGGTCTACCAATTACGGAAAATGCAATTATCACAGACTCATGACAATTCAACCTAGTCTAACTATGAGTTAGACCAGTCTGCGGGATTGTAGTCGCCCCGACATTCCGTGATGTATGTACACACCTCACGAACGCTTTATTTCGCGTTAGAGAGGTGGGGCCCTAGTGTAATGTGGGAAGATCTAGACACGGCTTACCTGTCCGTACTAAATCGTGTATTTGATTCTATACACTTCAAACTCCGCTCAGTTGTCACAGTCAGTTTACCACGGTGCTTGAAATGTGTCAATACTGCTTAATAACAAGCCACTTTAAAACAAACTATCGCGAATTTAAAGAAAACTATAAGAATTGGTTAACAAATCTTATAGCCTAATAGCCCAACGAATACTGATTGCTTAAGTTACAAAAGTACCAAGTTTTAAGAATTCCCGAAATACGTTTCGCCTCACCGTCAGTATTGGCTATTCTCTCGTCTCAACGCTTCACATTCCTATATAGTCCACGACAAACCCCGCGCACTTCACCCCCGTAAAACCGCCACGCCGATCTGTGTTTAAACGCAAGGTTCCGTACACATTCTCCACTCCAGACTAGGCCTTACAACTAACTTAATTTACCGGATAATGCATAATTTACACATGCTAATTAACTGTGATTAGTACCAAATTTTAGATCTTATTCTAAATACCCGAATAAACTCCAGACTGAGTCTGTCTGTCACACCCAAGGACTGTTCCTTGGGGCAGAGATTGCGTCGAACCACTTGTAATCCAATTATTCTCAAACATCTATTACTCGTTATAATTATTTCCAACAGATCGTTTAGATCTTGTATTCATTGTCAATTTTCGAATTTCACCAAAACATCAACATATCTTACGTGGGTTTGTTCTATAGTCTTGGGTAACCCTAATTTGATTGCATAGCTCGACGGGCTCGATGCCGGCTAACAAAAAAATAATGGTTTGCACATGTGCGCACAGCCACGTTGCTTTCGACCATACAACAATCTTAAGGAATTTTAAACCATTCCAATTTTGAATAATATTACGCAATCTTATTATCGATAAGATGTGCTGGTACCATTACAATATTTTTGAAAGAATGCAGGATGAAAGAATATCGAAGCATAGAAGCATATATAAGCATATACAATGCGAAAGTGGAAGGATGTAGAAGCCGTGGAAGACCAAGACTAACCTACGATGACCAAATTGGTCGTGTGTTATCAGAAGGTTATATCAGGATCCTCAGGAACCGGCGAGCGTGCGTGAAAAGTAAGGACCGCTGTTTATGGCGCTCGGTTGTCTTTGCCTATTCCGTAAGGGACCTGGCGTGAAGATATAGATACGTACATATATATTATTAAATATTTTTAGATTTGTATAGTATTATTTTAGATACGATAAGTAAAAATTATATTTTCAGACAAATTACTCTGCCCATCTAGCTCCAAATAATCCAAATAAATTTGCATTATGTGTACTAAACCAGTGCAAAAGCATAAGTAAATACATTCTTGCAAATACATATAAACGAACAATTCTTGTAAAATAAATAATATAAAGACATTTCGTGGATCCCGGCGTTTTCACTAATCATTATTATTTTTTATTTTTTTTACATTGGCTCAGCATAGTGGCTCCTCTTCGCCTGTTGGTAAGCGAAAAGGGGAGCCCAAATTGCAGCGGCAACTGACAAAGGACTACGGTGTCCTGTCAGTTGACGCTACCATGCTGGCCCGCAAGGTGCTTATTCACGGTTCGTTTGAAGGATCCCATGTTGTAGGAAGGAGGAAACACATGTGCAGGCAAGGCGTTCCACTTTTTAATAGTTCGACAGAGATAGGAGTTGCCGAACTTTTTAGTACGAGAACAAATGTCCTCAACAGTGGAATGATGACATCGCAAGCCTGCACGTGTGGTTCTATGACGGAAGTGAGAGGGTGGGATAAGGGAAAATAGTTTTTCAGAGCACTCACCATGGTACAGGCGGTAAAATGTACTTAGGGAGCCTATGTCCCTACGAAGTTGCAGAGGTTCTAGGTATTTTGTGACCTCTTCGTCGTCGATTATGCGGATAGCCCGTCGCTGTAACCTATCGAGAGCCTCGAGAAGATACTGTGCGGAGCCGTCCCAGAGATGCGAGCAATACTCCACGCAGGCCCGAACTTGAGTCTTATAAAGAAGACAAAGTTGGTCCGGCGTGAAGAACCGGCGCGCCCTGTTCAGGACTCCGAGTTTCTTCGTAGGTGTAAAAATGAGGCTCTCGATGTAATTTCGTTGGTTTAGATCGCAACGAATATCCATGCCTAGCATATTCAGGCTATCGCGCATATTGAGGGTAGCGGCCTGAAGACTGGGAGTGGGGTGAAATGGGGACATTTTTGTTGTGAACGCGCACACCTGAGTTTTCTTGGCATTGAACTCAACCAGGTTATTGGAACCCCATTTACTAACGAGGTCCAAAACCCGATTAAGTTCAACGATAAGACTCTCACGCCTCTCACCGATTTCTGCCCGACTAGCACTAGGTCGCCCGAAATATGGCCCATGGACCGTACTGTCATCTGCATAGCAATGAATATTACCAAGTGGCAGCATGTCATTGATATGCAGAAGAAAGAGGGTGGGCGACAGGACGGAACCCATTGGGACACCGGCATTCACTGACATGAACCACGAAGCGCGTCTATCTGCAAGGACGCGGATTCTACGCTCATGCAGGAAGCCAGCAATCCACTTACAAAGCTGGAGGGGCAGACCGTATGCCGGAAGTTTGGAGAGAAGTGCTTTATGCCAAACACGATCAAATGCCTTGGCGATATCTAGGCTGACTGCCATAGATTCACCATGTTTATCAATTGCCTCCCCCCAGAGGTGCGTCACATACGCTAGAAGATCACCCGTCGATCATATCGGTCTAAAGCCATATTGACGATCGTTAATTAAGAAGTAATCTTCTAGGTAACGGATCAACTGATTGTTAAGGATCCGTTCCATGACTTTGCACAACACTGAAGTTACGGCAATGGGGCGGTGATTTAATGGGTCCGAACGGTCTCCCTTTTTGGGTACCGGCTGCACATTAGCCTCTCTCCAAGCCTCCGGAACACAACCGGTCGAGTACGAGAGACGAAAGAGGCGCGTCAACACCGGGGACAACTCCGCTGCACATTTTTTCAGAACAATCGCTGGGATACCATTAGGGCCACTGGCTTTACGGACATCGAGTGACTGTAACTCAAAATGGACATCACGCTGTCTGATGTGAATTTCTGGCATAAAGGAACCACAGGAGGGTATCGATGGTGGTTGCGTGCTACAGTCATCGATCCGGGAGTTAGCCGCAAAGAGACTGGCCATAAGATCGGCTTTCTCCTGCGGCTGATGTGCCAGTGAGCCATCAGGGCATCTCAGCGGGGACAGCGAGGATTAGCAGAAGTTGGCCTGCACGGCTTTAGCTAGTCGCCAGTAATTACGCGATCCAGTAGGGTGCGTCACTAGTTCCGTGCCGACTTGTGTAACGCGCTGGGCGTCCGCTCTTATGTATGCCCTCTTACAGACCTTGGTGGCAGTATTATAGGCTGATTTCAGCAAGTTAATATTCGGATCTTTGAGGGCGCGACCCGGTCGACGACCTGGACCAAGCGCGATACGCTGCCTGTTTGTTACTAACAGCTTCAGCGCACTCGCGATTAAACCAAGGGCGCCTCCGGCTTTTGATGACGACATCGGAGTGAGGAATGTAGTATTCTATTCCAACTTCGATCTCGTCAACAATAAATATTGTCGGACAAATTAGACAGCGCCATCTAGCCCCAAAGTAAGCGGAAGCTTGTGTTATGGGTACTAGACAACTGATAAACATACGTAAATACATTTTTTTTTTGTAAATACTTACTTATTATACATAGAAAATACCCAGACCAAGACAAACAGACATGTTCATGCACACAAATGTTTGTACTGTGTGGGAATCGAACCCACGAGCGTTGGTGTCAAAGTAGCGTAACAGCGTGTTCCACCACTGCGCCACCGAGCTCGTCGTATAGCCGCAGCACTTGACGTAAGATCTTTCTCACTGAAACAGCGCTGCCCTCATGGGACGGAAGCAAAGTAGTCGCGCATGCCGTCCCAATCTGCTGACGAGTAGTGCCAGACACGACGCTTAACCGCAGTGGGTTGTGGTGGCGCCGTGCTTGGCACTGTGCTGGATACTAGGCAGTGGTCAGTTGTGCCCAAGGGCGCCCTAACCATAACCCGGTAGCCAGCAGGGTGGGAGGTCAGCAGTAGGTCTAGTAGAGAGGGCTCCTGGCCTGCGATATCTGGTATTCTGGTAGGTTGGTCTACCAGTTGCGTCAGGCTGTGGGAAAGAGCGAACGCGTGGGCGGTCCTTCCTGCATGGTTGGTTATGGAGGATCCCAACCAGGAGTCGTGGTGAGAAATTATGATCGAATTTCGTCCATTTAAGCAAAATCTTGTCCATAGAAAACCCTATACCAAGTCAAACAAACGTGTTCATACACATAGATAGCTGTTTACTATCAGGCAGGTCATCGCTTACTTGTTAATTGTTAGAGCTCCAATATTAGAGACATTGTCAGTCATTGACTGTCTAGATGAAGATGATGATACCACTAACGTTAAGCGAAATTTTAATTTCCATACCAAAAACAAAATTTCTTAACGAATCTCTACGCGAACGGAAACTTTTTTTTCTTATCAACGTCGGGAGGCATTCAAGCATACGGCCCACCTAATGTAAAGCAGTCACCGTAGCCTATTAACACTTGTAATATATTAAGTATCACTCGCGCGATGCCTCCTCTGCTGCTGACACAAATGTTTGTCTTGTGTGGGAATCGAACCCACGAGCGTTGGTGTCATAGTCGCGTCATTCACGACTGAGTTGCCGAGCTCGTCAAAATACGTCGTAGAGATAATTGGTATAATATTATATTAACTTGTAGCGTACATACGTCACCCGACAGCTTTACCTGATGCATTCTTTATGTTCACATTGTTCTACTATAAACATCCCGCTCACAAGCTGTTCACGTATGGACGGCGAGTGAATTACTCGGGGACCACCCAGTGATCACAGGCTTGTTTCTTATGGATTATAATACCAGATATAAGACAAAACTAGCGACGATGACTTATCTATTCTATATGACTATAGTAGTGCTCATCTGGATTGCTCTGATGGTATTGACGTATTCGATCACAGGTTCACGCTGTTCTTTATCAAAATATATATTACTTATGTCAGCATAAATTATTTATAATTAATTAACGATAATAATAGCGATGGAATAATTTTATCGTTTTATTTAGTAGTTATGATATAATGTATTTGGTATTGATTTCATTGCAATCATCAATATTATCAATAGTTATTAAGAACTGGCCACCTTAATAGATAATTCCCAGCTGCTCAGTTATTATCATTTATCCCGGTTACATTGAGGAATATATTAAACGTATGTGTTGAACTGGAAAATGGCTACCTTGAAATTAATATAACCATGTGACACGGTGCGACACCTTCTATGTAATAATGTCAGAGCATCGGGCAGTTAGACAACTGTCTGATTTATAATTACACTTAATTCTGAGAGATGACAAAAATTTGCTTAAACATACTATAATTCTAAAATTCTAGTTAGACAATTGGTTTTGCGTCAACATTTAACAAGGAATATCTAAATTACATACACGTATCTCAATCAGAATGGCAGTAAACGTATGTATGTATATATCTTCACGTCAGGTCCCTTGAGGCAGATAGAACAGAGCGCCATAAGATCCTCACACACCGCACTCGCTTCTTTAACATTCATAGCTCTTTCCATGGACGCTCGCCGATTCCTAGGGCTCCTGACATCACCTTTTGCTAAACACGACAAATTTGGTCATTGTAGACGAGTCATGGTTTCCTCGGCTACATTCTTCCACTTTCGCGTTGCATATCTATTTAGTCATGTAGGTAGTAAACGTGTTTGCCATTTTAGTTTCAAGAAAATGTTACTTTTGTTGTGGATTGTAGCTATTCTATGTAGATCTAATTTTCGGAGCGCGCTCGGAAATACGACACGATGTGACCGGTAATACGGCTTCCATACGTACCTATACATCTCTTTACCCATTCTGTATATGCCTATCGACAAAACATTATAATATTTTTTTTATGAATCCAGTGCCAAACTCGTATATTCAGGAATGGATTATACTATACTTTAGTACTGGTTATAATTTTACACCTTTGGCCACTTCGCTTTTGGTTTACTTTTCATCAAAAGGATCTTTTCTCATCTTTTATTAACGACATATTTATTTTAATGTTAAGTAAAAAGATCTCCTTTTATCTTCTTTATTGAAGTGACAGAAATTATTCTGTGCAATTTGATCCTTGAAATTGAAATTATTAATTATTATTAATTATTTAAAAATTATTAATTATTTAAAAATTGAAATTATTCTCTTTTGAAATTTTTGTTTTGTTTTAGGTTTTAGGATACAGTCAAAATAATGTTTTCAGGTATTGACGAAGTAGCATTTTTTACTCTTTTATATTATAGTCCTGTCCATTTTATTATTTATACTTATCATAGCTCATGCTACAGACCTTCTATATTTAAATAATTTCATTGAGTTAATATTTAAGTATTTATTTTAGTTTTTATCACAAGTTACCAGAATTTCCTAATAAATAAATTAAAATATTTTTTTGGAAAGTAAGATTGATCTCCTATGCATTTTTATTTGCCGCAATGAATATTATTTATTTTTTTACTAATTAATGCAACTGTACTATAGTAAAAAAGGTGTATTAAAATATTATATATAAATAAATATAAATATTATATATATCTATATATACATATATATATATATATATATATATATATATATATATATATATATATATATATACTATGTCGGGAGGCATACAAGCATACGGCCCACCTGATGTAAAGAGGGTACCGTAGTACCCTCTATTAATGCTTGCGACATATTCAGTATCGCTCGCGCGATGCCTCATCCAGCGGCTTACACAGCAACTCCTTGGGAGCTTACTGGTGACCTCGCTCACACGTAGGAACACACCAACCCCCTAGGGAGTTGTTATTTGGCTGCGGTTTTCTGTGAGGTGGAGGTACTTCCCCAGACGGGCTGCTTTGATGTGCCCTACCTCTCTTAAAACATCCAGACCAAGACAAACAGACATGTTTATGCACACAAATGTTTGCCCTGTGTGGGAATCGAACCCAGGAGCGTTGGTGTCAAAGTGGCGACATTCACGACTAAGCCACCGAGCTCGTCAATTTGTATAACGACGGTATAAATTATATGCGCTCATTGTAACTATTTTTGTAACCGCATGCACCCGCCAACAGTAGGCTAATCCGCTTGAACTAATTGGTGAAGGAAACACACAAAGCAGGTTAGATCAAATTGCATGTAAATTTGACTTCCGAAAAATAACGCCTGAATCTATTAAGGATTTTTTTCATAGATATTTATTTTGACTATTTCATTTTTTTATATATATTTCCTATTCAATAGTTAATATGAAATAAATTTAACTGTTGTACCAGTCAAATACATGCTAAGAACTTTCTGCAAATTTAATATGGACAACTATTAAGCGTTTAATTAAATTGCTACCAAAACAGAGGTACTAAAGATTGGGACGGCATGGGCGATTACTTTGCTTCCGCCCCATGGGGGCACCACTGTTTCAGTGAGAAGGATCTCAGGGCGAGCGCTGCGGCCATTGTTGATGAGATCGTCGTTGGCATGTGAAATACTACATTCCTCACTCCATTCCACATCGTACGATTAGTTTAATCACTTATAAGGATTTTTTTCAAACATAATTATTTTGCCTATTTCATTTTTTTTATATATTTTTCCTTATTTGACTAGTTTATATGAAACAAATTTAAACTGTTGTACCACTCAAGCACATGCTCAGAAATTTCTGCAAATTTAGTATGAAAAACTATTTAGGGTTTGATTAAATTGCTACGAAAACTTTCAAATGGAGCGCAGTTATTCCGAGACAGGCTACTAAGAAACTAACTTAGTACAGTTAAAAACCTGCTAATAAAAAGCAGTTGAGAGTAGCTATGGTAACCGATAAGGAGTTATTAGGAGAAGTTTCTGAGCGATAGTGGGTTGGAAGACGTACGAGACGCTTACTGGAATTTCAGGCAAAATTTTATGGTCTGGGTATCACATAGCAAACCAAGAACTGTTTGTGTATGTGATAATATCAACCCTGAAGTATATTTAAACGAAAACTAAGGTTCGCTTAGGTAGGTACGCTTAGGTGGAAGAACATTCGTATTGGCAATCGTGTAGTGACACGGTTGATGAGAATATTTCTGAAGAAAGAAGTATATGTCGTTAGTTTAGTAATCATTAAATGGTCTTCGTCTTCTTCTTAACGCTATCTCGTTTCCTAATCCATTAGGATTGGCGAGGTCCGCTACCTAAGCATAAATATAAGGCTAAGATACTGATTTTTACATGGAGCAACTGCCGTCAAATCTTCACAAATTAGAGGGAACATCAGACCTTTCTTAAATAAGGTCACATGTGATCTGAAATATAATTTCTTGGACGTGCGAGGTTCCTCATGATGTTTTCCTTCATCGGCAAGCAAGTGATAATTACAAATACGTACATAAAGCTGAAAACGAATTTAGTGTAGATGCCAGGATTCGAACCGGAAGCAGTTGGTCACTTGGCCAGTTCTTTATCCATTTGGCTATTACTGCAATCATCAAATAGTAAATTATCACATTTATATTAGATACTAGCTAAAGCCCGCGGCTTCGCACGCGTGAGATTTGGGCTTTTAGTAGCCTTTGTTACTCTCCAGCCTTTAAATTCTTTCTGTTAAAAATAAGTCAAAGTTCAGGGCCTTTCTTTTTAGGTAATGGTAAGAAACCCTAGACTTCACGCGTGGCATACATATTAATAAACATATATAAAATATTTCGCGATTCAATTTTGATACAGTGCCATCTATTGACCTTTACGGGAGGCAACGTATATTTAAGTAAGAAAATAGAATTAATGCGGTCGAGATGCGAGCACTGCGAAAAATTTGTGGTATAACGATTGCTGACCGCGTTCGAAATGATGACGTACGAAAGAGAGTTGGGCTGAAGAGATTGTCGGTGTTAAGATAAGAAAGGGCATGCTCCGTTGGTTCGGACATATAGAAAGAATGCAAAACGAAAGAATGACGAAACAGATATACTATGCGAAAGTGGAAGGTGTAGCAGCCGAGGAAGACCAAGACTAACCTACTATGACCAAATTGGTCGTGTTTTATCAGAAGGTGATGTCAGGAGCCTTAGGAACCGGCGAGCGTGCATGAAAAGAGCTATGAATGTGAAAGAAGCGAGTGAAGTGTGAAAGGACCGCGTTTTATGGTCGGTTACGCTCGGTTCTCTCTGCCTACCCCGCAAGGGAACTGGCGTGAAGATATACATACATACATACATACATACAACGTATATTTATTTTATTTTTATTATATAAAAATAGTAGTTGTGTTATGTCACAAAAAATACCTATTCTGTGAAAATAACAATAAAGCAAAGTTACCGATATTTCCCCCTAATTTTAACAGTTTTTCATTTTTTACGCAGGAAGCCTAATCATTTACGGGATAAAAAGTAGCATATATTCTGCTCTGAAAAGTCCTTTACCTACCAGTGATAGTTCCGTCAAAATCGGTTCAGCTATTTCGAAGATGAGCCCAGACATACAAACAGACAGGCAGACAAAAAAGTTAAAAATGCATGTTTAGGCATTGGTAACGTGAAAATAACAATATGAGCTTAAGATAAAGGCTTTATTTTGAAATCACACACAGACACTTCAATTTTATTTATATGTATGTTATATACTTTAGTTAGATATGAATTAAATATAGTTTGAACTTTCCATCGATTAAGTCATTTTAACACACGGATATAAAAAAAGCTTTACGCCGAACGTGAAACTCGGCCATTTATAAAATCTGTCAAAGCAGTAAGTCACAAAGCTTCTAATTAGATAAGCACTTTAGCAATAAACTGAGTCGTTTATGTGATAAAAAAAAAACAGATAGGCAGACAAAAAAGTTAAAAATGCATGTTTAGGCATTGGGAACGTGAAAATAACAATATGAGCTTAAGATAAAGGCTTTATTTTGAAATCACACACAGACACTTCAATTTTATTTATATGTATGTTATATACTTTGGTTAGATATGAATTAAATATAGTTTGAACTTTCCATCGATTAAGTCATTTTAACACACGGATATAAAAAAAGCTTTACGCCGAACGTGAAACTCGGCCATTTATAAAATCTGTCAAAGCAGTAAGTCACAAAGCTTCTAATTAGATAAGCACTTTAGCAATAAACTGAGTCGTTTATGTGATAAAAATTATACCAACGTTGAAAAATTACCGCCATCAGCACGAGACGACGCAGCGTTACACAGATTCAGCACTTATTTTCTTGTAACTTATTACAAAAGTTATGCCACTCACGCCTCCCTCTGACACCTTGGTTATGAATCACCCGCGGAACATGAAATAAAATTGTTTTGTATTGTATTAAATTTGTACAAGCTTATTTATGTATTTACTCCGTGGTTTAGGAAGTAAATTCCTTTTTATAACACATTTGGCGACAAATGAACAATTCGATATATGGTTCCCTTTTAGTCGCTTGCAACACAAGATGACATGAATCTCTCGCGCTTTGCTGACGCTGCATTTCACTCACTCGCATGATCATAACAGGTTTCTGGAAATTGTTGTGATTCAATTTATTTATATTTAATGAAACCGTTTTTCGAGCGGCACTTTATGGTTCAATTTTGTATTAAAAGAGTGATACTCATAGCATAAATACTAGATATAAGCATAATCTTGTGTTACATGCAAGCCGTCTCCACAAAATAAGTAATTCTTTTATGGGGCAATGTATACGGTTCTATAACAAACTTCCCTGCTATATAAGAGAATTGTCAATAAACAAATTTAAAACTACTATTAAAGCCAAATTGTGTAGCAGATACTTTATAATATGCCCATATTATAAAGTATCTGACTATATTAACGATAAAAATGCCTGGGAGTGAGTCGATCCAATTATAATGTAATTAATAAAATATGTAAATTTGTTTGGATACCAAAAGAGGGATGCCTGAGTTTTTTGGCAGTTATTTTATCAGTGCTCACCTAGTCATAAACTGCACGGTAGGGAAAAAAATTGTGACGATTCCAAACAAATGTAGCCATTTTTACGGAATTAATGATTTTGACTTTGACTTTGACTATTAATGTGCTCTTCAATTAGTTGTAAATAGATTCAAGTGTTGTTACAGAACAAAATTCTATAGGCAGATTGATATATAATACTTTTCGTGCCTTCGTCACCAGTTAGATGATCTTGCGTGGCGGAACATAATATATAGATAATCGAATGTAGTCTCGTCTACGTACTATTTGGTCAACTCGATTCCAGTGCACTTCAATAACATTGCGGTATATTCACTGACGTTAGCCTGAATATATATTTTTACAATCATGAAGCATGTCTGATGTGAAATGGTTACCGTAGCCTTTGGACGCTGTATTACAAGATTCTACACTCACGCAGTATTATTTTTAAACGATAGTAATTCTCAATAGCCTTCCTTTGTTCAAATTGGTACTTTTTTTTAACGGGACAGTGGTGGGCCCACTCATACCCACCACTGTGTCTCATGTGTAGCCAGAATTAACAGCGGCGACCACCAAAAAGGCAATGAACAGTGAAGTTCATTGCTGTCCCGGGGGTTAAACTACAGCTGCCTTGGAACTCACAACTAATTTAATCAGAAGAAGTTTGTAGGAGTGGGAAGTTTTTAAATTTGTACTATGATATAATTGTTATATCGTATGTAGTAGACTATAAAAATGTGAGAAAGTTGTGTAGATTATTCTATACCAATCATTTAATTTCCCCTTTGTATACATCGCATTCGAGAATATTTACTCAACCTACTTTGTTGTCTGGTAGAGAATGCAACTCGCCTTAAGCCCGTAAAATAACGAGCAGCATTAATCCTTTGGTATTAGTCCTATGGGTAGGAGATACTATGTTGCTAATAAGTTAGCCTCAATAAATAGTTATTCAAGACTACTGCTTTAAGTTTAAGTTAAAGCTAGCGTGGGTCAAATTATTCAGAAAGTTGGCTCGTTAAGGCTTTTGAGACACGTATAAGTTTCAGAAGTGAAACAACGAACCGTCGACGCCTACCGTAAAATATATTGTTTGAGACAACTAGTAATTACATTTTACTCAAGGCCAGGTATACTCAAGGCCATACTGCATTGGCGAGGTACACTACCTAAGGTCTAAGGATTTACCTAAGATAATATTTTGACTTTGACCTTTCTTAGGTCTCACTTCTTTCGATATATAATATTTGGAACTTCCGTTGTTTTCCTTCACCGCAAAGCAATCTGAAAACTCAAATTTAATGGTACATGCTCACAATAGGATTCCGACCAAGCCCACGTTAATCGGATGATTCATTATCCACTAGGATATTCCTGCTCTGTACTGCACTTCTACTCAAGCCATACTGCGATGGATATTAAAAGCGATAGTAAAATGTGGAACACCTTGGCCTTGAAAATGTAATTTAATTGTCAATAGATTCAAACATTCTTTTGAAAAAGTCAAATTTACGGGCAAATTGATCCAAACTACTTCGTATATTTTCGCTACAGATTAATTCATGAGAAAAAGAGTCGGCCGGCACCCATTCACGACCATTAGTAGATATATGCTGTCGCTGCCACGACTACTCATCTCTACGAATGTCCGCCATCTGGAACATGAACCCGCCACCAGTGCTACTCCAGACCGTCGTCATTACGCCGTGTATGTCGCCTCTCCGTGGGGCATCCTCAGACGTTGTAGTCGTTAGAATATTACGCTAATAATAACAAATCCATCGCTTCTATCTATGCGATCGCATTCTAACTTTTTGAAATTTGAGATTTTACTCGTACATTTTTATTTAATTTCAAATCTTCAAAGTAACCTCCCCTTAAACGGTCTTTGTTCCTCCTGGAAAAGGTACTTACTGCACAAGAAAAGGAAGACAGTTTTTAAAAAATCACTAATCGTGTTGTTAATTATTACTACATAATTTTATTCAATTTTTAACCGTAGTATATCAGCACTACAAAAGCATTATGACTGTCTCTCCAATTCTGCTAAATAACTGCAACTGCACGTTTACGCCTGTCACTTGAGTCGTGCAGGAATAGTGCAGCGCCGATAGGTGTATTCTACTAAAATTTCCTGCACTGCAACTGCGCGTATGCTGCACTGCAACGACACTGCAACTACGCTGCAACTGTGCGTATCCTGCAAGTAAACTACTTAAAACCTGAAATGTTGCCATATTTCAATCTATTAAAACTGAATTTTTATTTAATGTTGACTTCTATAGTTTCACTATTGACCTTGGTTGCCAGAGTGGAGGTATTTCTAACCGAAAAGAAGCTTTACTTAATTATATTTATTCACAAACATCTCCCAAAACAAAGCAAATATAATTCACCGCTTCAGGATAATAATTTCACTTCGCAAAAGTTACTCAAGAGTAACGTTAACAAAACTGCAAGTAAACTCCTTCAAAACATCTGTCACCGGTATACAAATGTCAAAACAATTTAACAGAATACGATTATATTGCAGGAAACGTGCAGTTGCAGTGCAGGTTTTTTAACAGAATACCGATTCATTTACTGCAACATTCCTGCAACGTCGCTGCTGTCAGATCGTTTAACAGAATACCGAAACGTCAAAATGTACGCATTTTGACACACGCCGCTGCAGTGCAGTTGCAGTTTTTAGTAGAATCGGCCTAGCTTCTTTCGTGTGCTCATACGGAATGTTGTTCACTGATCACTGTTAAATACAAATATGTATAGTGGAACCAGTTTATTTTATTCTCAAATTTCTGACTGTAACTAGACACGAATTTTCTATATCGCTGTATTAGTGAAGGGCGACAGGTTAGGACTAGGGATTACACATTGTGAACAATTCGTGCTAGTGGTCTGAAGTATTGAATAAACAGGACCAGTGAACACAAGACATTCAAGGGACATCTAATGCGCCTCACATTATTTGTGATCAATTAAAAGTCAAAGTTATCATAATTAGGTACTTAGTATTCAAAGGCAAGAAAAGACATTGTATTTAAATGAGAAAAGGCATTCTCCATTGGTTTGGGCACGTATAAAGAATGACTAAGCAGCAGATGCGAAAGTATATGGTACATAGAAGGGTGTATTAGTCAAGAAAGGCCAAAATTCAAATATCACTGACAATATCTTAGCAAAAAGTGATGTAAGGAATCCAAGAAACCGGCGAGCGGGCATGAAAAGAGCTATAAATGTTAAATGAGCGAGCGAGATTCGTAAGGACTGCATCTTGAGACAATCGGTTTTCTTCTTCCTACCTTCCCCGCGAGGAACCTGACGTGAAGATATAGATAGGTTTCGAAAATAGTTTAAATCTGTCCTTGTTTTTTTTTTGACGAGCTCGGTGGCTCAGTCGTGAATGACGCGACTTTGACACCAACATTCGTGGGTTTGATTCCCACACAAGGCAAACATTTGTGTGCATGAACATGTCCGCTTGTCTTGGTCTGGATGTTTTAAGAGAGGTAGGGCACATCAAAAGCAGCCCATCTGGGGAAGTAGCTCCACCTCACAGAAAACCGCAGCCAAATAACAGCTCCCTAGAGGGTTGTTGTGTTCCTGCTTGTAAGTGAGGTCACCAGTAAGCTCCCAAGGAGTTGCTGCGTAAGCAGCAGAGGAGGCATCGCGCGAGTGATACTTAATATATCGCAAGCGTTAATAGGCTACGGTACCCGCTTTACATCAGGTGGGCCGTATGCTTGTATACCTTCCGACGTGGTATAAAAAACAATTGTACCTATTTGCCTTTTCTCCTACGTTTCAGATTTCTGTCTTGAGCGACACCTTGCCTTGTATACAAAGAAAAATAATAAACTCTAATATTGTGGATACATAATTCTTTTATCCCATAACAAAAACGAGCTAGATGACATTTTTATTAAATTGGTTTTGAGGTGAGTCTGAAACCAAGTTTTGAATAAAACTTTTGTCCTTGATGTGATCATTGCTTTGGTCGATACTACCTGCTGACTGCGATTTCGCCCACTTTCAGTTCGGTTTTCCAAGTTTTATGTAGCAACTCTAAACGTTTTGTGTTGTAATACATACGAGTGCCTAAATTTATACTCGATATATGAGTTATCTCTATGTGAAGTGTTATCACTATTCATTGACTACTTTTTTCATAATATATTTGCAACGGATTCGCTTATGTTCAGGAACACCGTTGCTATATGAAATCTATATGTGTAAATCTGTGTGTGCGTTTTTTTTTCAAGTATTCGAATTTTGACTTCAGATTCGGATTCAGCATAAAAAAGTAGAATAGGATTGTTCAGGAACACCGTTTCTATCTCTTAAGGAAATGGCCGACAAACTGAAAAAAAAAAATGAATTGTTATATAATTGACGAGTCAAGTGTTCCTCTGGCAATGCAAGCTTGCGCATTCTCAACTGGTTTTAAATAAAATGCAATTTCGCGTAATTTATCGACAATATATAGATATAATATTGTTATAAACTAAGTGCACGTCACGGTTTACACTATGACATTCGAATCGTTATTAACCGCAGTCAAATAACAACTCCCTAGAGGAATGTTGTGTTCCTGCCTGTGAGCGATAAGCTTCAAGGAGTTGCTGTGTTAGCAACAGAGGACGCTACGATAACAGCTTTACATCACATGGACCGTATGCTTGTATGCCTCCCGACATTGTATATAAAAAAATATATTATGTCGTATGCAATAAGAGTTACAATCGCGCTTCGAATGTTAATCGTGATCTACTCTTAGCTGTCTAGCGAAAAAGCGTAGGATACAGCTAGCGTGGCAAATCGCGTTAGATTTTGCCACGCTAGCTAACTGTATCCTACGCTTTTTCGCTAGACGCTTGTGTACTAATTGTCAGGTTACACCATGGGCAGTTAAAGTCGGCACTGACTCTAAAATGATAGTAAGCATCACTTCCTCGTACTTTAATGTAAATTCCATCATTCAAAGCGTTGGTCAACAGCCAGAATAGCATATTTTTAATCCGTTACGGTTTTTCGAATAATAACATTCAAAAACTTCATTCTTTGGTAAAAGGCTTTTCATAAAGAGTGTAAGTAATGTAAAACGCTCCTAAGCGCAGCGGCCTGTAATGAAATACAGCGATTAATCTAGCCAAAGTTGGCGACAGAATAACACAGTTATTATCTTTTGTTAGGTCAGTTGAAAAATTCCGGCAATTTGTTTCTGTTACGAGAAAGTAATGTCGAAATTTATGCTGCTAATGGAAATAACACCAATTAATTCCAATAGTCTATAAAGAGGATTTCGATTTAGGTGTATCTAATTGCTGTATCAGTTATTTAGATGAAGTACGTATTATTTTATCAAGGTTTTTATGATAATAATGATTATTTTAAACACAAGAGCAATAAGAAGTGATTAACTGATTTTTTTCATGGAATAATCATTATTCGAAATCTATCTTGCGGGGAAGACAGAGACAGCCGAGCGCCACATGACTCGGTCACATGAATCATAAGCTCTTCTCATGTTCGGTCGCTTTTCAGTTTCTAGGGACAGGAGCCCTCAGAAAGAGGAGAAAATCTGCTTAGTTGAAATCATTAAACTCCTTTTAAATTTCCTACGAAGAAAAAGTGAGACAAATTTCTATCTCTTTAAAGTACTCAAAACCTTACGTTCAATTAGGCTGAAAATTTAATTAATGCTAAAGTAAAACAAGATAGGAACTGAGCGCAAACACGCACGAACCACACACTCAAGCACACAACATGGGAATGGCTGTGGTGGGGGCTGATGCGATGCATTGTATGTACCCACACATACACCTTATTTATTAGAACAATTAAAACAGATTTCCCTGTAATGGAAAGGTAATAAAAATGAGCTAATACTTATTGTCTATGAAGTAACTATCGCAACGGGCATGTGATACTCCTTACACTTGCGGCCAAGACAGAAATAAATCAAGTACAGATTTTTTGAACTGACCTTCGTCATTCCTTCTCAGGGTTCTCAGTCTTCTTCAGGGTTCCGTACCGCAAAAGGAAAAACGGAACCCTTATAGGATCATTTTGTTGTCCGTCTGTCTGTCTGTCAATACCTTTTTCTCAGGGACGGGTTGAGCTATCAAGCTAAAATTAATGTCAAATACTCAAGTTTAGAATGCATTTGAGCAGTGAAAAAATGAAACTTCTAAGTCAACGTAATCAAAAACTACGGCTGTTTGTACCTCGTTTAAGCGCATATTTTGACACTCGCAAGGGAATCAAAACCTATAGGTACTTCCCGTTGACCTAGAATAATGAAATTTGGTAAGAAACAGTCCCATATAGCACTAATAGAGTAAAAAATCCGAAGACTGTAAATTTGTAGTCAAATCACAAAAAAAAATCGGCCAAGTGCGAGTCGGACTCGCACACGAAGGGTTCCGTACCATTATCTATAAAAACGGAAAAAAATCAGGTTTGTTGTATGGGAGCCCCCTTAAATATTAATTTTATTCTATTTTTTAGTATTTGTTGTTATAGCGGCAACAGAAATACATCATCTGTGAAAATTTCAACTGTCTAACTATCACGGTTCATGAGATACAGCCTGGTGACAGACGGACGGACGGACGGACGGACGGACGGACAGCGGAGCCTCAGTAATAGGGTTCCGTTTTACCCTTTGTGTACGGAACCCTAAAAAATGCAAATATAATTTGCGAAACAATTTTTTACGGAACCCTCAGCACGTGAGTCGGACTCGCACTTGACGACTTTGTTTCTCTCTTTTAGTCCAAACTACATTGGCTAATGAGCCGGGTGCAGCACGTGCATAAGAGGATGGCTCTAAAAACGACCGAAGACCAGTTACATCGAAGTTTACAGTAATGCCTTAGTGAGTTACAGAACCTGTTTATTAACTATTATACATGCACTTTGAAAATTATCCGAACTCTGGAATAACTTCGCAAGTTTGTAATTACATCGCGCTGTATTTTGCACCTGTGCCTAATGTTCAACATTAGTTTACAAGAGAAATCTAAAGCGTTATTTACTACAGTAACATATTACTTAAGGTAAGCAGTGACGTTCCTAATATTCTCATATAAATCAATTAGTTGCCTAGGTAGAGGTGTCTGATTGGATGAATGGATGGAATGAAGGAGCCAATTATCAATTAATTGAATATTCATTGTGGATTATTAAACAAAATTAGCTCTTTAGATTGCTAAAAATCTATCTATTTATCTATATTTTTCATCACACTTATTCGTAAACATCCTCATCATAATATGCACGCCAAGCAGCCTTTATGTGACAAAGTAAGATATGTGAAAAAGAAACGATGGCCTTCATAAAGTCCACGGCCGCAATAACTTATTAATAAACTCAATAACGTACGTGATGTTTAAAGATCTAATTTCAGAATTGAAACAAAGAATATAAAATGTTGGACTTCTTCCCGCGCTTTTGACGAGTGACATTGTTGTTTTACTTGAAATTTTTACAATTCAGTATAAAATTAGTTTTGTGTGACAATTTTGATAGTATTTTGTAACATACGTGCTAGTGAAATTATACAGTAATGAATAAACTCAAATATAACACGTTTATGCACTTTTTAGAAGACGTGAATAAGTTCATCAAGAAAACCTTGTAAAAATCACTATCGTTTTACGGGTGCTATTTAAACTGGGTTGATACGAGTCGAGTTTCCCTAACTTTGACACTGGCATAAAGTAGCAACACTATTACCATATATACCTATATATATATATATATATATATATATATATATATATATATATAGGTATATAAATATATATATAATGTATTTATTTCAAACTTTGCTACTTGAGAGCTTGAATGCATGTTCTAAAATTTACAAAATTTTGTAAAATTAACAGATTCAGTTAAAGTTTATATATATATATATATAAATCACGTGGGCCGTATGCCTACCAGATGTATAGTAGGCAACGGAGCCTATGAACAATATCATTCAACAGAATCGCTTTTGCATTTCGCTTGTGCATTGCACCCCCGCTGATAATATATCAACTCCTTTATTTATATAACATCCGAAGACATACACGGTCCATGTAATGAAAAGTGAATACTTATTTTTTATATTAGCTAAGCATAGTGGCTCCGCTTCGCCTTTTGGTAAGCGAAAAGACGAGCCCAAATTGCAGCGACAACTCACAAAGAACTACAGTGTCCTGTCAGTTGACGCTACCATGCTGGCCCGCAATGTGCTTCTTCACGCTTCGTTTGAAGGATCCCATGTTGTAGGAAGGAGGAAACACACGTGCAGGGAAGGCGTTCCACTTTTTAATAGTTCGATAGAGATAGGAGTTGCCGAACTTTTTAGTACGAGAAAAATGTCCTCAATAGTGGAATGATGACATCGCAAGTCTGCACGTGTGGTTCTATGACGGAAGGGAGAGGGTGGGATAAGGGAAAATAGTTCTTCAGTCTAATAATGCAATATCTGAAGTAAAGGGGAAATAGAGTATATATATCATGTATCTATGTATAACAGACGGACGGACAAATGAATGGAGAAAGCATACCTATATAAATAAATAAAATAAATAAATATTGTCGGACAAATTACACAGCGCTTTCTAGCCCCAAAGTAAGCGAAGCTTGTGTTATGGGTACTAGACAACTGATAAACATACGTAAATACATTTTTTTTTTGTAAATACATACTTATCATACATAGAAAATACCCAAACCAAGACAAACAGATATGTTCATGTACACAAATGTTTGTACTGTGTGTGAATCGAACCCACGAGCGTTGGTGTCAAAGTAGCGTAACAACGCGTTTCACCACTGCGCTACCGAGCTCGTCATCGTCGTGTATATGGTCAAAGAAAAGATCAGTTTACGATATATCGTTTTCCCACATACATACATATATACGGCGACATGTCGCAGTCCACGCCATATGTCGTCCCTCATGGCGGCCTCAGTTAACGAAGATTTAGTGAGCTGACAATACCCGCGCGTGTGTACTGACCGTTATCTGAAGCTTATAAACTATAGAACCAGATTTTAATTTGAAACTTCGTTGATACTATACTAACATAAAGCGGGAGTTTGCTTGTTTATTTGAACGCGTTATTCTCTGGAACTACTAGTTGGATTTGTAAAACTATTTTAGCATTTGATAGTCCAGTTCTTGAGGAAGATTGTGGGCACAAACCATTAAACTGACTGCGCATGAAGATATCTTGCTCTCACAAAAATATTGTATTATAGCGCTTAAATATCACAGCCATTCGAGCGTACTGATCAATGGGAGGATAGTTTAACCAATAAGCCGATAAGTGCCACGATGTTAATCCGCGAACTAACCAATAAGAGTACTGGGGTCTACTATACCCCCTGACCCGTAGAATTGAGTTACTAAGCAATATCGGTCTTATCGGTTCTCCATGGGTTATTAGCTTCATGGTTATTGGCCATTCACCATCACGATACGACCCTTAAAAGCGGAAAACAGAGAGAAAGTAAAACAAACGGTTCCCACGGTATACCGAAATACGCGTGAACGAAGTCGCGGGGTGCAGTTAGTAAATTCATCACATCATCACATTACTTACTCATCCCACTGCAGGGATAAGGGTCTCCCTTTAACCGAAAGGGTTTAGAGTATATGCACCACGCTGCTCAAACGCGGATTGGCGGAGGCTAGTGTTTTCAAGCCACTGACTTAGCTTAACGACTGTCATATATCGAAACCAGCCGGGACCGACGGCTTAACGTGCCCTCCGAGAAACTCGAGATAGATAAACCCATCCATAGACGACGACATAGGTCGACGTTGCTTAACCTGCGTGTTCGGTTAGAATGACACGCGCAGCGTCGCCATCGAGCTCTTAGTAAGAGTTAGTAAATTATTTAGATAATATTATTAACTTAGTAAAAAAGAAAGTATATTTACTTATATTTATTGTGTTGAAACAATAAATTTAGAACGGTTCTTACTCTTTAGAAATTCATATACCTAAAAACACCGATTTAAAAAAAATGAAGTCGAAGGATTCTCCTCCCAATTGACCTGTTTTTTCTATCATCGGACAGTTTGATCTAAACTACTTTGTGTGCAACCGCTACCGCTATAGTTTATGCGCTCTAGCGCCGGCCTGCACCTACCCACTATTGTTAGTAGATGCATGCCGTCGCTGCCATGGCTGCCTCGGTCATCTCTGCGACACGTGTTTCATCTCTTCATGAGGCATCTTCAGGCGCGGTATGAAACAAATATAGCAGAGACGACCGGAGCAGGCATGGCAGCGACGATAGTGGTTGGGTGCCGGCCGGTGCTAATTCGCATGAACTAAACAGTAGCGGGAGCACACAAAGTAGTTTAGATCAAATTGTCTGTAAATTTGACTTTCGCAAAATAACACTTGAATCTATTAGGCTAAGAAGTTGATGGTTATCAAACTGACCATTTTAATATGAAATGTCTATGGTTAGGTTGGGAATTCTAAATTCAAATTTATTTCAAACTAGCTACTCGATCCAGCTTCGCACGGGTGATCCAATCGTTACCAAACTTCACAGGATCACCTGCTGGGCTAACCTGAAGATTCACTGAAAATTTCATGAAAATCTGACCAGCCGTTTTTGATTCCATAGAAGACATACAGACAAACATTCATTTTTATATATATAGATGTAGGTTTGTGTATTTATGTTTCGAATTTAGTGATTTATTTGTTTTTACATTATATTACATATACTTAGCAATGAAATTAATGGAACTACCAATATGGCGAAAGTGCATAGATAATAATGGTACATTCTACGATTGATTAAATATATAATTTCATATATTTTTTTCGTTTTACATTTTATATATAAACGCCAATTTATACGTAAGGACTTGGTACTATCGGTTCATATTTTATATAACCGTAGCTATATTTTAGTGGCCAATGAAGTGATATTTCAATAAATGGAGTTATTGAAAGTGAAGTAAAAGGAAAACTCTTAAAATTAGCATTTTCCGTAATAGATTCTTCAGGATATTCTGATCTGAGCGAACGTCCCAAATTTTACTTATGTAAGCTTGTCACGTTTTTATTAACACAATTTTATTAGGTCGATGTTAAGTAACTAGGTAATGGAATGTAATGGACGTAATTTCAATCGTTTTTAATTGTTATTTCAATATGAATTTCGGCAAATGAGTGTAATTCTAACAATCCTATTACTTTAAATGAGCAATTCTTGTATATATTATAATAATAATAATAAATAATAAATATTGTCGGACAAATTACACAGCGCCACCTAGCCCCAAAGTAAGCGAAGCTTGTGTTATGGGTACTAGACAACTGATAAACATACGTAAATACATTTTTTTTTTGTAAATACATACTTATTATACAATACATAGAAATACCCAGACCAATACAAACAGACATGTTCATGCACACAAATGTTTGTACTATGTGGGAATCGAACCCACGAGCGTTGGTGTCTAAGTAGCGTAACAGCGCGTTTCACCACTGCGCCACCGAGCTCGTCTAAATTGTATTCGATTCTATAATAAATTACCTGAAACTGTCCTGTCCTTGCCTGACAACATATTCAAAAGCACATCAAAAATACTCTATGATATAAAAAATACTCATGTATTAAAATCGGGAATGCGCGTTTCCAGACCCAGAAATCAGACTTGAAAGCTTATTTGTGTTAATGCAAAGTTTCTATTTGACTGATGGATGATTTTGAATGGTAATAAGATCATTCTGGTTCTATTTATAAACAAAAAGTACTCCCAGCGTCTCAAGTAGCGCCATTTACTTTAAACAGATAAGTCCCAAATTTTTCCTCATGTTCCGAGAAAGGTCGACTATAATTAATTTGCATTTTTTGAGGTTATTGTTTATTTCTGGAATTATCGTATTCAAAATAATCGTTATTTATCGTACTTTAAGGATGTACATAAATATTATACTTTGGAAAATCATTTTTTTATTTTTCGTTAAGTAAGGGGGGGGGGGGGGAATTCCGAATCGGAATTTTCGAATTTGACATTTTTTTCTTGATTGGCTAAAATTGACCATAATTTGTATTAGGGTTCAGATCTGGGCTAGACTAGAGTTTCGAGCCAGGCTTGAAGTAGTTCGTGCTTTGTGATCAGGTGCAGAGTCCTGCTGGATAGTCCATGGTACATTTTTAAAAAGTGTATTGCTGAGAGGTTTCACAACACGATCCAAGACTGTTTCTTGATACTTTTGGCTGAAGTTTTCACTCCTTTCCACAAAAATGAAGCTTTGTGACTCCTTGATAAGACACCCCACGAAAGCATTACAGACGCAAGATCACGCACGTTATACCATCCGAGCTTTATGATCCGCTTCAGTAGTTGTTTCGATTTTACCACCCTATTCTTTTTTAAATTATCAGTTAAGAAATGACCAGTATGTCTCTTATAGGCTGCAAATCCTAAGTCATCTTTTAAAATACGTGACATGGTTCTAGGTGCTATCTTCATCTCCCGAGATTTTAATCTTTCGGACAGGATTTCTTCGATTCCCTTACTACTTTGACCACCCTTTTCGTGCGAACACTACGTGGACGGCCAGATCTTTTTCTGTTACAAACAGAGGAGGTCTCATTGCACCTATTAATAGCCCGGTACAAAAACATTTTACTAATACCAAGCGTATGGAGGGTTTTAAAAATTTCATTTGGCAACATACCTACTTTGTGTAATGCAATCACAGCGATTCAGTTCTCTTTATCACCCCACTCCATTTTAATATCGCAAAATATTGTACAATGTATTGGCGCCAAAATGAGAAAACTCAATGAACAATCATATAAAAATGACAGATTCCAAATTCAAATGTAATATTTTGTTTATTTTTAATTGTAACAGTATTTATAGCCCGACTAAGTATAAGTTCCAAGTCAGACTGCATATGGAGTACTGTAGCCACCTTTGGGCGGGAGCACCTGGATACCAGCTAGGACCTTGTGACTCGGTACAGAGACGAGCTGTGAGGATTATCGTTGATCCTGAACTCGCACACGGCATTGAGCCCTTGAGTTTGAGAAGAGATTTTGCCTCCCTTTGCGTGTTCTACCGGTTATATAATGGGTTGCGTTCTGAGGAGTTGTTTGACATTATGCCAACAGCCTCGTTTTACAAGCTCACAGCTCGCCGATGGCTGGGAGTTCATCCGCACACACAGGAACCGCAATGGTCGCGTACTGTACGGTTCACAAGAAGTTTTCTACCAAGAACTATTAAGTTGTGGAATGAGCTCCCTGCCGAGGTATTCCCAAGGGACTACAGTATGGGGTTCTTCAAGAAAGGCGTGAAGAGGTTCTTACAGGGTCGGCAACGCAAGAGTGACACCCCTGGTGTTGCAAATGCTCATACGCTACGGTAACTGCTTACCATCAGGCAGGCCGTACGCTTGTTTTCCACCTTAGTGGTATAAAAAAATGCCCACTTAGTTGCAGGGCAATCACCGCAATCCTATTTTCTTCAACACCCCATTCCATATTACAATTTGGTAATAAACGCGAAAAAAATATGTAATGCTACGGGAAACCGAAAGAAGTTTTTAACATAATAAAAGCGTTCCAAATTCAAAATGATTAAGAATATTTATGGCCAGACTAGTTATATGTGTACACGGATGATACTTCCCTTACGTAACACTGAGCCCAAGCCCCATTATTTAAAAATCTACACTCAATACACAATGTGAAGCGAGTGCCTACTCGTAACTTTCCCGTATTCCCGCCTCTTGTTTATAAATTTCAATCAGTAAGATATCTTCTTAATCACAGAGTTAGGAATTCTAGATGTGCCAAGAAAATGTTTACCACAAATATTATATTGGATACATTTCATTAAGTAATGTTTTTTTTTGAAAAGCTAACATGAATTTCATTTCATGTTATTTGAGGTGAACTAATGAAATTGATACATACCCTAGTTATTGATTTACTACTTGAATTCAACTGTTTTTTTTTGTAAATAATGAAACCTCAAACATTAGGTATGTTACAGTTCCCAGCAAACTTCTTGCAATAGGAACACCAATATAAATTACAGGATGATAATTATAATAATTTAATGTTGAGGTAAAAAAGATATGCCTTCCATTAGGTCAGAACTGGGGCCAGGTCTTGGTTCTGGTGAAGCGGAGATGGTGCTAGTCATTACTTCTTCATTACCATAATTTTGACCGTCATCATCATAACTGTCTTCAACATCCGCTAGTCGCTATCATCATCAGTAAAAATGATAAATTGGTAAGTGACTAAATCTACCACATGATCACATTCTATATACTCGTATATTCCGCTTCAATCTCTTTGACCTTTTGGCATAATATTTGCCATTCGCTAGCGCCCATTAACGCAGCCTTCTCCTTCACAAGCTCTGTTACTTTGCCAGTATTCCAGCTGACATTTTTGCTACCCACATACCCTTTAATGGCTGCTCAAGCAATCTCAATAGGGTTGAGATGGGGATGGTGAGGATGCTAGCGAAGCACTTTGTGGTCGGGTAAAATTTTATCAATGCTGTATTTTTGTGCTGTTCCTTATGTGCTTTTATCAATTTAAACAGCTGGGGTTTCAACATTATTTCATTGTATATTAACAAAATATTATATTAACCATTTCTGCATATCTGCTTTTTTGAAATTTGTAGTTGGGGTAGGGTCAGACTATTTGTTGTGATTTGACGCGTTATCAACGAGTTCGGTGAATTTGGTAGCAATTGACAACGCAACCATTTTAGTACAAGTAATAGATTATCGTGGTAATCACCAAATATTTCGTACCAGATTTAAATGAGGGATATTGGAAACAAATTCAGCTTCGGAGCCAGCGTGAACAATTACTACACGCTGCCCTTTTGAAAATGGTTTCTCTAAATCCCAAGTTGATTCACCTGTCCACGAGCTGCCACTTGCATGTGATGAGTAGACATAGGACTCATCGGTGTATATTATCGGTCTTCCTTCTTGCCTGTCTTTGGTTATTTTTTGAAGGTATTCGATACTTAGTAATCGAATGTTGGTTTTTCAATTAACAACTTTCGATTATTTTCTGGTTTTTTTTTTCATCGAAAGCGGAAATTCGTCGAAAACTGCATTCCGAACCATTAAAATTTATATCTTCATTCAAATTTTTTATGGAGCCTTTCCAAAATAGGGAGTTTATTATTTGTTGTGTGGTTTTTTCTTCCCAGATCTCTTCTTACCCGGAGTTCGCAACACAGTGACCAAGTCGGGCCCCTTGGCTTGTGAACAATGTGTCTAACAGCACTAACAGATGTGTTTGTTGCCTCCGAAGTCTGTTTCAATGTCACTCTTTCCTTCTTTCGTCATGAAGCAATATACGAGTACATAGAATTCCATTTTTCAGGCTTGCATTTTTTAAATTACGTTAGTTTGTAGTGGCATAGTGTATTTTTTACAAACAATCAACAAACACTAATTACAAATAAAGAATGAACGAAAAAACAAATAATAACAACAACTCAACACAAAATTATAACAAAAAGCCGTAAGTGTATTCGAAACTCAGCGGGACGTCGACGCAGTGCGTGAGGCAAGGGTCAACTGATTTATCAATCATGCGTTCGATACGATACTCCCCAGCCGTCGTGCCCTGCACTCACTTCCACGGAGATCCAATATTCGCTACTGCACAGTCAAGGTCATTTGCTCAAGAAGTTTGCCGGGAACTGTACCTGCCTTTACTAGGACTATTGATGAATCGTTGTCACTATCAGTTTCCTTTACATTTAAGTAAAACCAATAGATCTGATTGAGAACAACAAATCAAACATTGTTAATAATAATGTATGTCTCAGTAATACAGTAGATTCCAAATAATAGTGTTGTCCATAAATAAATAAATTTGCTGAGCTCAACTCCGCAACATCTGTAGTCAGGAAAAATAGACAATCGACGAATGTGACTAATGTGCGCCTAGTCTGTTTCAATTACTTTAAAAACATTTTGTCGTATGGTATACTGTAGCGGGGAAAACATCTGCCATTGAAACAATTTAAGTTAAAGAAAATAGAGCCGTCACTCCATTTACAACATGAGCTCCAGGGAATCACTCAGGGAGCTGTTCAAAGAAATAAATGTCCTCACTATGTCACTTCTCAGTACATATATGAAAACGTAATATATGCTCGTAAAAATATAAAGTCGTTTTCAGTGAAAATGTCAAAAGCAGGAATAAGTTGCGTTTGCTGGTACATCGGCTTGCCAAGACTATTGTAAAATGTATTTAATTCTAATATAAATTGCCAATTTCTAACAATGTTTTCTTCAAAAATTGTTTTTGTTAAAACGCTTATTATTGAGAATATGTAACTAAAAAGATGTCTAGAAATGATTAAACATAGGTAACCATGTACCAGGTATCTTTATTTTTATTACTTGACATTATTATTATGTATTGATTTGCTGGCATAAATCTATTGTAATAACTAATTGAAGATTAAAAGAGACCTATATTGGCAAGTTTCTTCCGACTTTTGATGAAATGATGGTAGAATAAAAATAAAAAAGTGTATGTGTACTTATGTATGTACGTAATAAGCATTGAATTATTATGTGTACTAGAAGAAATTAGGGTACTAGAACCGACACCGCGAACCAAATGTTTGCGCTATGCTTTATTGCCGATCGGCATCAACTCCTTGCTGCACAACGTTGAACGAAATGCGTAAGCGCCATAAAAACCACGGCGCTTTTGACCTTTTGATCGCGAGAAAAGTGTGCCTTAGAAGCGATTTTCTTTGAATCTTTGGGATAGACATCTAAATTATTTCAGCGCCGCAGCGGACATTAGTTTTAATTATTACCAAAATGGAGCAAGACTTTTACTTAGGATAGCTCCTCCAGTAAATATTAACTCAATGGTAATAAGTTATACTTCTTTCCCGTTACAAAAAAAAAAAAACTCCAAAAATTACATGGCGCGTGCTAATACTCCACGTTTGTAAAACAAAACAAAAATATTATAAACATCGTTCACCAGCGTATATAATTTAAAGATGCACATATAAAAGTATAATTTATCTTTGACGAGCTCGGTGGCGCAGTGGTGAAACGCGTTGTTACGCTACTTTGACACCAACGCTCGTGGGTTCGATTCCCACACAGTACAAACATTTGTGTGCATGAACATGTCTGTTTGTCTTGGTCTGGGTATTTTCTATGTATAATAAGTATGTATTTACAAAAAAAAAATGTATTTACGTATGTTTATCAGTTGTCTAGTACCCATAACACAAGCTTCGCTTACTTTGAGGCTAGATGGCGCTGTGTAATTTGTCCGTCAATATTTATTTATTATTATTTATTATTATTGAGTATAGTCCCGAACAAAACTTGAAAGACAACAACCAACTTCATGGTGTCGATTATCGATGTCGGCGTCGAAAAATCACTCTCACAATTTTTAGCTAATAGAATCAAAACTTCAAAACGAAAACAGTAATTTCACATATACAATAAAGTTTCATTAAAAAAAAAAGTATGTCAGTAAAAAATAAAGAATCTTTATCTTTTTTTTATCCGTAAAAACATTACTGTACGTTCTAGATATTTTAAACCAATGGATGTCGCAAACAGTGTTTGTGGATCTTGAGGATGATGGAAATAATATGAATTGTGTTTATGTTTTCAAAGTTTCAAAGAAATATGGTAATATAACTTTACACCAGGAAGAGGGGAGCTTGGGATGAAAATGAGATTATAATGAAGCCGATGCTGATGACGTTGATAATATTTTCATGAGTTTATCGCGAATTTAAAAGGGACTGAAGTAACACAGATGCTTATGTTTAGCCAAGAGCATCGGAATAAATTTGAATATCTTGCGGAAGTCAATGAGATGGAGTTTCATTGTTGTTTATCGAGAAATATGAATTAATTAGTAATTTTGATTATCTATCCATAACTTAACGCGGCATGGGTTCACTCTGCCTATCCCGCAAGACAAATCCCTTGCGGTATAGGTATAGGCAGAGTGAACCCATGCCGCGTGACTTGATCCTTACAAACCTCACTCGCTTCTTTAACATTCATTGGTCTTCTCATGCACGCTCGCCGGATTTTAAGGCTCCTGATATCACCTTCTGATGTAACACGATCAATTTGCGGTGGTTAGGTGGAGCTGTGAAGCTCACTGTTGCCCGTGTCTGGACTGACATAGTATAGGGAGGGAAAATTGGAAATAGTCATAAACGTTTTACCGGCGTTCTAAAATGGGCCAAATCAAAAAAAATCTTGAAAACAGAACTGAAAGATGATGAATGAAAGAGGAATTGTGGTATGAAAGAGAATGTGATGGATGAACGTGTATATTGTATTGTGTAATTTGATTAATAATAATAAATTTTGTATGATAAGTACTTAGCCATAAAAAGAGCCTTGCCCATGGCAGGGATGCAAGAATTAAAAAAAAAAACACGATCAATTTAGTCATGGTTTTTCGACTCCTATATTCTTCTACTTTTGCGTTGTATATCTGTTTCGTAATTCTTTCTTCCTGCATTCTTTCTACATGTTCAAAACAACGGAGCGTGCCATTAAATATCTATTATTAATATTTCTTGTAAATAAAACGCATGCACATAATGTAATTTGCTTAAATTATTTGAATAGCTAGCAACGCTGCTTTAACACCAACGCTCGTAGATTCAGTACGTTCGTATGTACGTGGATTCAGTGTTCGTACAGCACAAACCTTTGTGTGTACGAACAGAACATGTCTATTTTACTTGGTTTGGGTGTTTTTAAGAGAAGTAGGGCACATCAAATCAGATCAACTGGGGAAGAAGTATCGCCACCTCACAGAAAACAGCTGCAAAATAACAATTTCCTAGAAGGCAGTTGTATTTCTGCGAGTGAATGAGGTTCCCATTAAGCTCCCAAGGAGTTACTGTGTTATCAGCGTGCGTTCATAGTTTACAGTCACTTTACATAAATGCAGCCGTAAAATTGACGCATTAAATTCGCTGCAAAACATTACCTAAAATCTTAGAACATCTGAGCTTAAGCTTATACTTATCTCGAGTAATCGTATAGTACGAAATATAGTCTACTATGCCAAAATGTAGTACACTTAGTTATTCTTTGATGATTATGACCGGCTATACAATGAGTTTTGTCGTAAAAACCCGAGTGGATAATAACAGAACTTTAGCTGTTAGAAACTGCTAGCAAAGTGCAAACTATGTACAAAAGCCATTAAAAGGTCAGTAATCTTACGCTTTACATAAAATCCTTGAGAAAAAAAATACAAACAAACGATTGTCACCAAGAAGAAGAAAAGAGCAACGTTCCTGATTGTTATTCATACGGAATTTTTATTGTTATTCATTCGCGCGCGCCACTTGTACGTGTACGTGTAACTAACTTACCTAGCTACGCAGTAACTACTATCACTGTGAAAAATGTCGACTAAATGTAACTTTTGCAAAAAAACTGTTACCAAAAAAACTCCCGGGTTGAAATGTGGAAAATGTGACAGAATAGTTCATACTAACCTGGAATGCTCTGGACTCACACACAAGCAACTTGCAGCATGTAAGTCTGCTGAAAATCTCGATTGGACTTGCAAGGACTGTCAGTCATCTCCGACCCGCAGCTCCTTTATACAACCAAATGACTCCGAAGAAGATGATGAGGAAGAAGGAGAATTGCAGATTAGTGGAATGCAGGTAGACAAAAATAAATTAATAAGGGAAATCGCCAAAGAAGTTGAAAAAGCTACAGAGAAGGCAGTAAATAAACAATTAAATAGTATTTCCACATCTATGGATTTCTTTAATGAAAAAATGGACGAATTCATGGTTTGCATGGAAGCATTTAAACAGAAAATAAAGGACTTGGAGAATAAAAACACCTACCTTACCAACAATAATAAACATTATGAAGTAAAGCTTCATGCCCTGGAACAGCGGGTTCAAGAGTTAGAACAAACGCAATTGTCCAATCACATAGAAATTGCGGGTCTGCCCTACGTAGAGAACGAGGAGCCTATACAGTTAGCGAAAGCGGTAGCAAGAAAGATAGAAGTGAGTGAGAATTCTGTGAAAAAAGTACGACGCTTGACAGGGCGAGCGGAGCAAAGTGGTTCATTATTAGTGGAACTTCAGGAAGAAAAACGACAAATCTGGCTCCAAAATGCAAGAAATAAGCCAATTAACGTAAGTGACATTATTCCTGGGAACCCTAAAAATAACGCACAGTCAAGAGTCTTCATACGAGAGGCACTTACACCATCTAAAAAGGCATTGTTGTGGAAGGCTAAGCAAGACCTAAAGGAATCGTTTAAATATATATGGTGTAGAAATGGCAAGATTCTAGTGCGTAAAGACGATTTGATCAAGCAAGTATTTACTATTCGACATGAAATTGATATTAAAAAATTATTAGAATAAAATTTACATTAACAAGTCATAGTAGGTACCAGCTTTAAAAACCCTCCAAAATGTTGTGCGACTTAAATGTAGATAGTGTCAAAGAATTTATAGACTGCATTGATATACAAACATATTTCGGAAATATTCCGGATAGATCAACGTTTTCTTGTATTCATATAAATATTCGTTCGCTTATTAAAAACTTCTCTAAATTACTGCAATGTATAGAAAACTATAAATCAAGGATCGATGTTTTGGTTGTCACTGAAGCAAACATACCAAGTATCCTGAGTTCTATGTATAACATTGATGGGTATACAATGCACACAAAATTAAGAGAAAATCGAAAAGGTGGAGGTATAATTGTTTACATTCAGAATAAACACACATTTAAACAGACTTCATGTTGTACTGTTAACTTTGAAAACTTGACAGGCAAAATCACCACTTCGAACAACAATAGCTACATCTTGTGTGCATTATATCGACCACCAAGTAACAACAAGAACCGTTTTGTTATCGAGCTAAAACATTTCATACAAAGTTATCCGTCTTCGGATAACTGCATAATTATAGGAGATGTAAACATAAATTTAAAATTTCTAAATCCAACGGAACAGAAATATTTAAATATGTTGAGCAGCGAGGGTTTTGCTTGCGGGATAACAGACTATACGCGTATCGAACTTAGAAAGAATTTAGTTACAAAAACATGTATTGATCACATTTTTGTGCGATCCCGCGAGCACGACCTTTTCGCTGCGGCACTCGGTACGACACTGGCGGATCATAGAATGATTGTACTAACCTGCGTCCAATCGTATTGTGCCTCTATACAGGCTGCTTATAAATATGTAACAAAATTTAATCATGACAAATTAATAAGTGCCTTGAAAAAGATCGAGTGGAAAGAAACAAAACATTTATCTGACCCAAATCAAATTTATAAATTTATTAAAGACAGTATAAATAAATCATATCAGGAAGCAAAATACACTGAAAAAATTAATATAAATAGTAAACGTAATAAAGAAAAATGGATTAATCATAAAATCAACAACCTGTGTAAGAAACGAGACACATTATTTATAGCTTGGAAAAAAGATCCAACAGATAAAATATTAAGATTAGAATATAATAAAATAAGAAATAAAACAAACAAAATGATAGAAAAAAGTAGAGATAATTATTATAGAAACGAAATAAATAAACATAAGTACAACCCACAACAACTGTGGTCGCTTTTAAATAAAATTTCAGGCAAAATTACGAAAACGGTTGACGAAGTTATTATTAGAGCATTTTCATCTTCTTCAGTAGAAACAATATCCCAGACATTTGCCAATAAATTTAAAGATAATGTAAGAAAAATTATACCCAAATGTAACAAAAAAATATTAGACCCGAATATATATACAAAACAATCAGATATGTCAATTTATTTTAAAAACGCAACTGTTGAAGATGTACATAAGATTATAAAAAACCTAAAAATACATAAAGGGCCGGGTTATGACGGTATTAAGAGTATTGATATTAAAACTATTTCTGATGAAATATCAGAAACTATAAAAACTTTTTTAAATACTTCAGTTAAAACCTGTTGCTACCCGGTAGGCCTAAAAACTGGCATAGTGCGGCCCATACATAAACAGGGATCGCAAAATGATTATGACAATTACAGACCTATATGTATTTTGCCAATAGTTGATAAAATAACAGAAAAGTACATTCATAATCAAATGCAAGAATTCTACAATAATAGTCAATTTATATCACAAAACCAATACGGGTTTCAACCAAAGAAAAGTACAACTATGTTACTATCAAATTTCACAAATGAAATAAACACATTTCTTAATGATACCAAACATGTGTTAATAATATTCATTGACTATAGCAAAGCATTCGACACTCTGAGACATGATACATTACTAGAGAAATTAGAGAACTCTGGTATAAGAGGACCACTGTTAAAATGGAATGTAGAGTATCTAAAGGATCGAAAAAACACGGTTAAAGTGGGTGATTCATATAGTGACAAAATAAATGTAACTGAAGGAACCGCACAGGGATCTGTCATGGGCCCCTTGCATTATTTAACATATGTCAATGATTTAAATAATCTAATAACATTGTGCCAAATATATCAGTATGCAGATGACACATGTTTAGTAGCAGCTGATCAGGACATATTAGTAGCAAAAAATATGTTACAGCATGATTTAGATTTACTTAATAAATGGTCCCATGATATGGGTTTAGTACTAAACATAAATAAAACAAAACTATTGCATATAAATTCTAGTCACAATATTACTACACAATCAATCTCAGTGGTTGTTCATAATCATAAATGTCTGCATAATATGAACAAAGCTACATGTCATTGTGAACCCCTTGAGGAAGTGAATGCACACAAATATTTAGGGCTAATAATTGACAATAGGTTTAATTGGGTACCTCACATAGATGCATTATGTAATAAGCTAAGAGCTCTACTAGCAAAGTTTAAGCAGATAAGGAACAAAGTGCCTCCTTCGATTCTCGTTGCTATGTATAATGCACTGGTAGATCCTTTGATCACATATGGCATAACAAGCTATGGCAATACACATAAAACACATACAGATAAGGTATATAATCTACAACTTAGAATACTAAAAACAACAATTAATAAAAGAATGAAAAAAAACTTTAGGGATAATTATGTAAAACTATTTAAACACTACAAAATACTGCCCATCCAGGAAAAAGTCAAATACAATTATATGATAGAACATTATTTTCAAAGAGTCCAAAACCTAGCCAAAGTAACTAATATAAAAAGCAAAAGACCTCGCAAACGAAACATATATTCTACAATTAAATTTAAAAACTTCTATGGGCAAAGAAAAATAAACAATTTTATAATAGACATAATAAATAATATTCCCAGTGAAATAGTAAATAAATTGACAGAAAAAAATATAAAAATAATATTAAAAGAACATTTTGTAAATACTCTATAAATAACATAAATATAAAACAAAAGTGACGTATGCAACTATTATATATAGTCGGAATTGGGGTTTGATTATATAAGTATATATATATATATATATATATATATGTGTGAACGGGTGTGTGTGTGTGTGTGTGTATGTATATATATATATATATATATATATGTACCTGTGTATATGTGAATATTCAAAATTAACAATAAATTATCTTAAGAAGCAAAATAAGCAGCCTGTATAGATGGCTAGTTATAACCGGTGCGTAACAACTCTGAGCCCGACACAGCGCGGAGCGAACATGTGAGTGTGACCGACGTGAGCGGGTAGCACGGGCTGACGCGCTCAGGAGGTGGTTGCAACAATCGTTTACTGATGTACCTACATTTTCGTATCAATTTGTTAAAATGTGACAATTAGAAATTAAAAATGTGTAGATACATTGAATTGTTGCATATGCACAGTTGTACTTCCATTTATTAGAAATAGGTATGATGCTGAGTAGTTGGGTAATTAGGTAATAAGTGTAATCTAAATTTTAAAGAAATAATAATATGTACCTCAGGCGAATGGTCAGTGTCAATTCAAACCTGAAAAGGTTTTCTGGCACGATGACGCGATAATTGTAAATTATAGTGATATAGATTGAAATAAATAAAAAAAAAAAAAAAAAAAAAATTTCCAGAAATAATTTACTCCGACTTTGAGAGATGTTTTTTCTTGTGAGAAACAGAACGCAAAAGTTTGAAATAAGACGCGAAACTGGGATTTCAAATCAAGCAAACGAAACTGTAACTTCGACACTTGATGACACCATTTGTGCAGCGGCTGCAGCTGCGACACAAGGGATCGGTAAACAGTTTGATTTCACTTTGTACAGTGGTACAAACAGGACTTTCAGGGTTAAGTTTACGTAAAATTATACTAAGTAATCAGTCTCGCATTCTTTTACACAGAGACACATTGGATTTGAGAATTACTGATGAATACTAATAGTTACCACGGATCCGCTCACGTGAGGTGGTTTTATGAGATTCACCGGTAACCACTAAATAATTCGGGAAACGCATACAAAATATTTTTTTACAGCATCTGAAGGTATACGACACAACTAATAAAAGTGGTTACTATAACCTACGGACGCGTGCAATATAAGAAGTATGATAACTCAGATCTTCCCCGGAGCTTCCTGTTAACATCGCTCTTTCGTAGGAACACAATAGCCCTTTGCGGAGCTGCGTTTTTGCCGCGGTATTATTGAAGATGAAGGTACTTATCCAGTCTATCGCCTTACCTCTTTTCAGAATCAATACAATTAAAAATAATAATAAAACTTCTTTATTGTCTTCTCACACAGTTTGACCCAAAAGATAAGAAATATAGGTATATGTACCCATCTATAAAAGATAAAGGTGAATAATGTAAACTATGCGACCTTACAATTGTGTAAAACATTTTAGTGTGAGAAGCTGGTGCCTGAAGTAGGCTTTGATAAGCCTGTACTACAGGACGCCAGGTTTTCACCTCTCAATTTGGGTAAATATTGTCTTTTTTACCGATTTGTTGTACTATTTTATCTAATCAAAATTGGAGTATTTATAGAGTATTATGGGCACAAAGTCATATGAAAAATCTACAAACCTCTAGTGTGTTGTTTTATCTGTTAAGTTGTGGAATGAGCTGCCTGCCGAGGTTTTCCCAAGGGACTACAGTATTGACGAGCTCGGTGGCTCAGTCGTGAAGGACGCGTCTTTGACACCAACGCCACGAGCGTTGGTTGTGTATAGGTTCGATTCCTATACACAAGACAAATATTTGTGTGCATGAACATGTCTGTTTGTCTTGGTCTGGATGTTTTAAGAGAGGTAGGGTGCATCAAAGCAGCCCGTCTGGGAAAGTACCTCTACCTCTACCTCACAGAAAACCGCAGCCAAATAACAACTCCCTATAGGGTTGTTGTTGTTAGTGTGTATGAGTGAGGTCACCAGTAAATTCGTAAGGAGTTACTGTGTAAGCAGCAGAGGAGGCATCATGCGAGTGATACTTAATATATTACAAGCATAATAGGCTACGGTAACTGCTTTACATCAGGTAGGTCGTATGCTTGTATGCCTCCCGACGTTGTATAAAAAAAAAAGTATGGGATTCTTCAAGAAAGGCGTGAAGAGGCTCTTACAAGGTCGGCAACGCAAGAATGACACCCCTGGTGTTGCAAATGACCATAGGCTACGATAACTGCTTGCCATCAGCCTGGCCATACGCTAGTTTGCTAGCTCAGTAGTATAAAATACATTTGTCAGCGTTAAGTCTCCTGATGCCCTAATTTTGGTGAAAGGAGAATGACCAAACTTGTATGGGAGTTCGGCCCACTTGCGTCAGTCATGCGTCTTGACCAAACCATCGGCAAAACAAAGGAAATATATTGTAGATGACTCATAAGAAATATTATTTCAATACGAACAGGGGTTATCGAGTATTTTTAAATCAAATTAGGCATTTTGAGGTTATGTTTTGCGAGTGTAAAACTACATAGGTCAACTACAAGGTACCTATACAGAGGGCATGTTATATTTTATGGCTAGTTTTTTTTTTTAATATCTAGCCTTTTTAACCAGACTTACAACAAATGAAGGAATAACCAGACATTAGATCTGAAAGATAGTACCATACAGCGACGTATCAAAGATAGACACGTTATACACCAACATTATTGTATTTTAAAATGGCGCAAGTACAACTATATCTACGTACAGTTATTTATTATCACACTTTGCTCTAAAAAGAGACAAATGATAGGGAATACCAATCGTTAGAAAGAGACGAATATACATCTTTAGTTACGTATCGATTGCTGCTGAGCGCTCATTGGCGCGAGCACTGATTTACCGACACGGAGGAAACTGGGGAAAAAGCTCTGGATTTAATTAGTGTTTAAAATAATAAAACCAATTATGTACAAAACATCTATTTTCGTAATATGAATTGTGAACAATGAAATTATAAAATAATATCGAGTCAGTTTGTGAGTGAATAAAAAAATACGTATTTGATAAAATATTATTCCCTAAAATATACTTAACTTATTCCTCTTTTGTCTTTTTTAATCAGTTTTCTAATCTAGACAGATATTATAATGCGCGAAATATATTTTAACTTCACTATAATAGCGCGTATTAGGTGAAGCCTGTAATTATAAGTCGGATATTGCTCTAGGAAATGACAATTTAAAAAGGAAAATACATCATAGCGATATAGGAAACACTTTAAATGACGACTCGAAATTTGACGAGCTCGATGGCTCAGTCGTGAATGACGCGACTTTGATACCAACGCTCGTGGGTTCGATTCCCACACAAGGCAAACATTTGTGTGCATGAACATGTCAGTTTGTCTTGGTCTGGATGTTTTAAGAAAGGTAGGGCACATCAAAGCAGCCCATCTGGGGAAGTACCTCCACCTCACAGAAAACCGCAGCCAAATAACAACTCCCTAGAGGGTTGTTGTGTTCCTACGTGTGAGTTTGGTCACCAGTAAGCTCCCAAGGAGTTGCTGTGTAAGCAGCAGAGGAGGCATCGCGCGAGTGATAATTAATATATCGCAAGCGTTAATAGGCTACGGTACCCGCTTTACATCAGGTAGGCCGATGCTTGTATGCCTCCCGACGTAGTATAAAAAAAAATTAACCATTTTTTTTTCATCAAACAATCTAGGTAATCTAAAATGGAAAGAAATAAATAATAAGTAATATTCTATTTGCTTCATTCTTTTCTAGAACATGTAGTTACTAGTATCTAATAATTGAAAATAAGGTAGGTAGGCGTATTACT
This sequence comes from Pyralis farinalis, assembly GCA_947507595.1. Taxonomy (NCBI): domain Eukaryota; kingdom Metazoa; phylum Arthropoda; class Insecta; order Lepidoptera; family Pyralidae; genus Pyralis; species Pyralis farinalis. The sequence goes on from OX382270.1 coordinate 23,521,016, forward strand.
TAATATAAAACAAAGTTCGGAATAAATTTAATTCACAATTCTGTGTTCATAACGTGATAGTCAAATTTTCCTCAACTTCCCCTAGCAACGGCTGCCACTAGACCCGCTCTAATATTGCTAAAAACTAAATACATTTACTATGTTTTTAATAAAGAAAACTGTACTTTCAAATGAAATGACACGTTTTCCTTGTCTTTAACATTTGCCGCGTAATTTGTGGACCATCTAAAAACACAGGAAGGCATTTTTGCCAGAAATAACTTATTTACGCTTTGTGGCGAAGTACGTATAGACGTGACGCGAGAGCGTGCCCAACTGAATGCGAGGTGGGCAATTACCTTACTTTCGTATTGCCATTCTAGAGCGTGTACAACGTATCTATGACTATAAAAACATCTTAGGTACCATAGAATAGTATCTACTAGCAAGTACTAGCGCACCCAAAAGCTTGATATTAGTAAGAATTATATGGATTTGTAAATACGATGCTATGTGCATAGATCAAGCGTACTATACACCTACGTTAAATGCATCTTCAAATAATTAAATCACAGATAAGTAGTAGATATTTATTTTCAACTTTTTATGTTCATATATGTATTATACATTTCATTTGGGGCGAAGTAGCTCAACATCACCTTTAACATCACTTTTGACTGAAACAAACCTTACCTGGACGTTGTGCACCCCACGATACTGATGGAACAATAGTCGACTGGGGAAGAATGCAGCAAAAGATTATTTGGAGAATTGATGTTCCCTCAGGTGAGTGTGGTAACCATATAGCACCTACATTGGCAGTCAAGGTGGCAATGTGAGACTTACATTACTTGGTTGTAAGCATTGGCAGGCTATGGTAACTATTTAACGTCAGGCGGATTGTATGCTTATTACTTACTTACATTGTTTTTAATGACAGAATATTCATTGGAGATAAATAAGAACAACACCTAGTATATTGACACTTTTATTTATATTTATTAGGTTCTTATATATAAAAAAAATATTTCTTTAAATTGTTTATTACAATTTTTATCGTCAATAAATACATTAAATAAAAATAGAGTAGGCGCCTGTACATCGTTAAATCTACCCTAACTTAAATACCAAATTACCAACATTATGTGCGCACTGTATTGTTCATTTTCCTACAAAGCAATTGCAGCAGTAGCCGACCAATACCTCTCTAAGACATTTAAACAAATGTGTTGTTGAACTGATGTGCCTCCACTTTATATGTGCTCTGATAATTATTTTTCCTAATATGCGGGGAGCATTTTCTACTTTTTAATTAATCTCCACAGCATACAGTTCATTAGGAATATGTTCTCCAAAGTAAAACTGCTATCCGAAGCGCACATAATACATATGTTTAATGTAAATTCATGCTAATTTCCATTGCATAACTGATGACAGCATATTCTAGCACAGCTAGGTACATTATAATATGTTGTACATTAATAATATATCTCTAATGATTTTTGGGACCATTAAACCATTCAGTTTCTCGTCACTCAAAAACATGTGCATCATGTTGATACATGTATTTAAGATCCATGCAGTTATAGATCTTGTGGGTTGACAAAAAAATGATGAAGGCACTGGAACTTTAGGTGCAGCCTCGATGAATTTCCGGTTAATTTCCTCTTGCAGTGATCAATTATTATCATGGTACTGTTGTCTTTGTATTACTCAGCTGCTCGTCAACAGACCTTACAAACTCTTTCCAGTCTTGATACCTAGAATTATGCAATAGAATATATGTTAAGTGGAGAAAATTAAATATGTGTATACCGTAGGAGTATCAAAATGATTAAAATGATTTGAATGGAAGTATAAAGATCCTAGCTAAATAAAGATAAAGTAACTATGTACAAATTATAAAAAAATATATAATTATAATTATAGGACAACATCACAAAAAATATGTTTAAGTAATTAAGTACCATATGAACTGGAATCTATCTAACTATAACATTCCATTTCTGATATTCTGGTGATAACTCTGTATAATTGTGATCTTATTATCAATATGTCAACATCCCACATTCAAGGCATACTTGTTGATGTCCAAATTCATTTGAAGGTTTGACTTCAAATATTACTTAAGCTCATATTAATGTGTATATAATTCCCGGCATAAGATGCTACCGTCTTGTGATCTGTAACAATTAAAAATTGTTGTTTAATTGATAAACACAACAATCTAAAAACATAAGTCATTTATTTAGTCTTACTATACCAGATAATAATACCGCTGTATTTTATAAACAATCAATGGTGCAGCTTCTAACATGGGCGAATGTAGATATATGTTCCCAATTCCTATCTAGGCGCGGTCTATACTTTTATTAATACTTAATAAAAGGTTACTAATATATATGTGAACTTAATAATAACGTAACACTTACCCGACTGAGCACCACTCAAGGAATGTACTAGTTGTTGGTATGATCAATGGATGGATACTTATAATATTTACACACTTTGATTTCATAAGTACAGAAATTAAACAAATTAATATTTATTACGAAAAATGAAATAGAATAGATTAAAGATTTGACTCTGGTCTATGGACACGTCGCTGTATAGGGATGCGATTGGAGATCGATTTCAATGGGTTAAGAAAATCGATTCAATCGGCATTGAAATATACTATTATTTGTACGCATCAAAAAACAATACTAGTATGTACAGTTTTTCATTATATCTGGCATTGATCTCAATACCTACTGTGTTATTGTTTCTGTACAGTGCTACCACGAAATAAAATGGAATGTACCGTTATCCCTTTACCTTTTACTTCTGATCTCACGTAAATACAATAATGTTGCAAGTTATTTGTTTGTGATGACAAGACATAATGTACCTTTTGAGAACTACGTAATACTTACGTCTTATTAATAAATTGAAAGTAAAAAAACGATCGATTAAATAATTACGAATAATCAAACACTTTGACATAGTATGAACGGGGCTTAAACATAGGCCTGTATCTTACTACTAATGGGACTAACAGGACTCCTCTGCCTATCTATAACTTCACACCAAATCCTTTGCGGGGTAGACAGAGAGAACTAAGCGCCATATGACTCGATCCTTACAGTCCTCCTCCTGACACACCTCACTCGCATTCATGCATCATGATAGTTTATAAACATTTTTATATGAAGGCGAACTATTAAAATGAATAGAAGCTTTTCATATTCACTTTATTTAAGCAATGAATTATTAAGGTTCTTAATTACAAACGATTATTTAGTATATTTTATAATCGATGATCGATTACATAATCATCGCAACCCTAAACTCATTCATGATTTACCTGTCATTCTCCATTTGTAGTCATAAGCGGAAATGTAAATAACTTTTAATACTCAACTTTTAAACCCCTGTTCCAATAGGACTGAAAAAAATATGTGAACATTTTCAATTTGGAAAAGGTTTTTTAGAGTATAAATGGTTAAGACGCAAGGTGGGCCCACATTTGGTCATTCTCCATGTAGATGTAAAGTTAATTACAAATTGTCATACGAAACCCTACAGGAGCTATTCCGTCTCGCGCTTTACCACTTTTTGTTGTATTACATACTTTATATGGCATACGCTGTTACCGTAGCTTCCAAATGTTTATAACTCGAAGAGTTTCACTTGCTTAATGCCTATTCTACTGCTAACACAGTAACTCTTCAGCAACGTAATGGTTGATCACTGGCTGGAACGCCAACAGCTAATCGTTTAATTGTGCCGTGTGTTGATGAAGTTGACTTTGACTCCAAACATCGTGAGCCACATACACTCCAAAAAGATTAATTGAGGAAATCTATTAACATAATGACAGCAATTTCCTCTCAGTTGCCACATGTAGGACGCGACGGGGACGTAACCGTAAACTTGAGTTAACTGGGATTTATGGATGCTGACCGCCTGCAATTAACGGCATCAACGTACTTATTATATATGTGCTATACTTTAACATTAAAATAAATGTTCACTTTAGATATTTACATGCTTTACATAAATAGTGTAGTGATGTGAACTGATACCAGGTTTAAATACTGGTGAGGGCATATACATATGTTTGTAATTTCGTTTCACTAAGTATAAGTTACATACGTACTAGCTGCAGCCCGTGTCTTCGTTGGCACTGTGATGAAACCTTAGCCTGATTTATAATTAGGACCCATAGGCTTCGGCGTCTCACAATACGAACTCTATGGTTCGTCCAATCTAATCTTAGCCGTGTACTTGATATTGTTTAGGACTTACAAGTAGCATTTTGAATTATCGTCTAGTTTTTTTTTAATTTAATAATATAATAAAAATAATAATAATCGCGTGCGTGATAGCGGAGGGTCGGCTCTACGCCTATACGATTTCGCAACTTTGATCCAAGATTCACTTACAGAATATAATAGTTATTAACACTAAGTTTTATTTTAAAAAATACTCTAAATATCAATTCTAATATCCCGCAAGCTCGGTCGGCTTGTGCGGGTCGCGTCAGCAAAGCTTCCCTTTTTTCTTACTTTCTTTCTTTTCTTTGGCTCCTAAGGGTGGTATATTAAAGTTATATAGCATACAATCTTCCTCATGAATAAGGCTATCAAATGAAATTAGAATTTTTTAAATTCGTCTGCTGCCTTCTGAGCAACGGTGAGGTTGTGCGGCACCCAGCGTGAAACTATCCTCCTCACGCGAAGATGCATGTATAGAATCTCGTAAAGACTTCGCGATCCAATCCAATGCAGTGTATGCTGAATCTCCTGATATGTAACTAGCCTATTGTCTTGGATTAAATTTTTCACTGTTAGCACGTTTTCTTCCGTAACAGCCGTCAAAGGGCGACCACTTCTTTCTTCATCCCCCAAAGTTAGTCGACCGTCGAAAGTTAGGCGACCGTGGTGAATTCGTTATACCATCATGCCTTCATCCAGGAATGCCATTTGAAGTCTATCGTAGGATTCGTCCGGTTTCAGGCGACACTTGAAATCGTAAAAAAACATGGCGCGAAAATGTTCCCGGCGCAGATCCATTTTTTAATGAGACACGATAATTTCAATTAGCTCGCAAAAATTGTGGAGAGAAATTTTGAAATCGGAACGTACCTATTTTTATTTATAAATATCATATTTTCAAAATAGATTACAACTGGCCAGTCTCTCATACATAAAACAATTTTTCGCAATATTTTCTGAGTGGCCTGGTATAATATATCTCTTGTTAGGTGAAGGAAAACATCATGAAGAAACCTCACATCGAAAAGAAACGTCTAAATCTAAAACGTATGAGCTAACTTAATAAAAGGTTTGGTTTTTGTGGGTTACAGAGGTCTAACGGCAGTCGCTCCATGTGTCACCAAAATCAATATCTTCGTCGAAGAGTTTTTTTTTTGCCTTTTTTATGCCAGTTACTTATGTACTAATTAAAAATTCACGTACACATTCATACATAATATTCCCTTTCATTTCGTGATTCCTTCATTCATTCATCGTCTTTCATTTTGCCCATTTTTGAAATTATGAAATTACTACAATTCTTTCCAAACTTCCGTCCCCATACTGCGTCAGTCCATCCACGGACGACAGCGAGCTTCACAGCTCCACCTAGCCACGGCGATCCGCGAGGTATACAGCATTAGTTCTAGGTGGAGTTGCTCTGCTTATTGCGATTTATGACAGCCACGGCTAGACTAACGCAGTATTTTAAAAATTTTGATCTGTTTTTTCCCACCAATTTATCGAAGACTATTTTTTCGGTGACCCGCATTCCCAACTCCTGCTCCAAGTCAAACCTCTGTTTGGAGAATGCGGGATACCGAAACAATATGTGCTGCACTGTCTGGTCCACGCCGGGCTCGCAGAAGCACGATGGGTCATCCGCGCACTTGAATCTGTGCAAGTACGCGGAGAACCCACCGTGTCCCGAGAGGACCTGCGTACTGATGCTCGACGGCACCATTTAGCCCACGATGCCGTACGCCGCCGCCGCACATGAATATCTTCGTTGTCGAAGCTGTTGTTCCCGATTTGTATCTCCGGTCCCATTCGTCAATGGTCCCCTTGCGAATGAGACAGGGCAGCGGTCGTAATCTGGCCAAATTGACTCGTGCTATTAAAAGTTACCTACTTATATTATCACATGATATTAATTACTTTAAACGGGCAATTCTTGTGTTATATTTTGTGAATCTCGTAAACAGCCGTAACGATTTCAATAAATTTTTGTATTTAGATAAGGATTTGCCGTTTAAGTTTATATATATGGGGGTTTTGTCCGAAAAAAAGTCATGTTACGAGTACATAAATAAAAACGCCGAGCGAAGCCGCGGTGCAATTTTAATAGTTGATCATTAGAAATTCCTAATTGGAAAAGAAATACTTGAACCTAATTTATTGACAATTAAAACTTGTAAAAGAATTGGATATAAAAGAAAAAAATCAAATTGTAGAGATAAGAGAGTAATCGCAGAGATTTGTAAGAGAAGGATTGGTATCTAAACGTGTTTAGTTAGGAGGGCTGTTGATTTCATCAATGATATTTGTGTTCTGTGAAATACAGTCTTCGCATAGTTATAGAATACGATGTTCATATAGGTTAGAAAGGTGCACTAGACCGATTACAAGGCACTAGAACCGTATTACAAGGCAATCACAAATTGTCACTTCACTGTGAATTACAATAGCTAAGCGATATATTATTTAATAAATATTTTTATCCAACCATTACTATGCCACTGAACTAGACTGTTCATATATTATCATCGTACATCCATTTTCCCCGAACACCATATTGCGCCCCTTTTATTGCCCAAGTTAGCTCCATCGCAGTTGAGATGATTTGTGTGACTTTGCTATACATGCTATACAATTTGTTTATAGCTTGTGTTTAGCTACAGCATATTCGGTAAGTTATCGTGTGTTTTTATGAGACCTATAAATGATAGTTCCTTTGTAAATATCAGTGACGATGATAGTGGTATCGTAAATTATTTTATTGCGTAAGTTTTTTGCCTTTGTTTGTGTATTTTTGTGATTATGGTTGTTTTTATAAGTTTGCAATTTAGAGCAATATAAGCAGTGTCTATTTGGATAAGCCCTGTATACATTCCCACCGCTATATCTCCTCTGTATATAGGGTTGACAGTGTATAGAAAATTATTTAAAGGAACAGAAATGCGTTTTGTTTTGTTATGTTCATCTTTACAATTTTATTTTATTAAGGTTGTTTTTAGTGCAATGAGGCAATACTTTTATTTTAGTTGAGAAACTGTTATAGCTTTCATTATTTGTATTTCTTAAATTCTTTCTCATATTCATATGCTACTGACAAAAAGAAGTCTAGAATATGTTAAAATTTCTTAATCACTACTAAAATAATCGCTCTGCTGTAGAATATTGATTGACATAACACACATAAAATCGTTATTCACACGCGATGAAGAAAAGGGGAGTTTTCCATGGTCTATATCAATTAATATTATATTAGTTCAGGTTAGTTGTACCCAGATAACAGTTCTAATAAATATTAGTCATGTATAGGTTTGTTGGTTTACCTTACGAGCTATTTTAATTCACAAATCCTGTACATTTCTACAAAATCTAGTTGTTGGTTACAATACTATCTTGGTACCTAAACAGAACGTTTCACGGTATCGTTACAAATAAAAAAATATAATGTCAATCAGTTAATATGCAAATTGTTTTAAACAATTCCCATTTGAATTAGGTTACCGTCAATTATTATTTAAATTGAATAACAAGTCAATTTGAGTTTATTGTTAATTTTGTTTAAAAGTTTGTCTATTTAAGATACGCTTCTAGAGAATAGGCGCTATTAATAAAATTGTACTTCACTTTAAAACTTTCAATGATCCTTGCTTTCTTCTTCTTCCCTTTTGCGCGCCTTTTCGATCCAAAAGTTTAACCGGTAGCTTTGTAGTTAAGATAGCCAACAGTGTGGATTTAGGAGGGCTGTTGATCTTATGACTGGCATTATGTTCTGTGAAATATAATCTTCGCATAAATACGGAAAACGATGTTGATATAGGTTATCAAGCTGCAATAGAGGGAATTGTATTACGAGGCACTGCTTAATAATCTATCTCACATCAACATTTTATTTCCTTGTTTTTATTTCATACAACGTGGGGAGGCAACTCGTTGCTCTGTTAAACTTTTATTTTTGTGCCATTTTCATTCACTCCATTGAGTTTATTTGATATTATTTACAACATTAAGAACAATGTACACATAGCGACAAGTCATCTCAGACACTTACAGCAACATGTTTGCTCTTATTGCGTGCGCCATATGAACAACAAAGGTCCAAAGGTCAAACAGTTTGGCTTGAGGTGTCGCTCTGTATACGAAGACGATGACTTAATAATGTTCTACAATTTAAAATTTCTAGATCTTTAAGACAGGTATTAGTCTTCATTGACAATTTTATTAATTAAATGTAATGTACACACAGCGACAAGTCATGTGTGATCGGATAATCGGGCGCTAATATACCTAAACTTCATTTTTATTCCCACAAAAGAATAATACGGACATGCCTTTCAGAACCCCGGATCCCGGAGTCGTTTGAAATTCCTGAGATTGCTAAAAATGTTACCTGCATACAAAATATAGTTAGAACTTGTTGTTAAAATGATATATTTACATTGAATAATGCTTACATACCCTCTCATACTTTCAAGACGGCTGTTCCTTGTTAAACTCTTATTGTATTTTTTTTTCATATTTAAAAAGCCGATTCTAATGAAACTTTTAATTTACAATAAAAGTTTTTATGAAAACTGGTTTCGTAACAGGCCAGCAACCTAAACTACTTATGGAATTGAAATAATTGTAATTTTATGTGTAGCACCATTTATTTTCGTACAAAAAGCAAATTATAATTATAAAATCTTTCACAAAAAATATGATTACTTATTAATCCTGGATTACTTATTAATTCAGGAAGGAATATCCATATTATTCTTTGAAGGAAAGAAGTTTAGGTATATAAGCGCCCGATTATCCGATCACTGGATGTCAGACACTTGCAGCACCATTTTTACTCTTATCGCGTGGGTTTTAGCAGTGCAAATCTAAGTCAAGCTTGAGGTGTCATAAAATTGTATACATAAAATTTATTTGCCTTACATTTTGTTTACTTTCTCGCAAATGTAAACACTTTTGTAATAATAATAATAAAACCTTTTATTTCTTGCAAAACAAAATAATACTTAAAAAATACTAATCTTAATCCTATTTTATCACGCAAAGTAAATTATAAAAAGAAATGATAAATAGTACAATATTTAAATTCTTAGATTGCAAGAACCCCTCCACAGGTGAAGGCCTCCTCCAAGGAACCCCAGCTTTCTCTTTCCTGGGTTATCTGAATCCAGTTAGGACCAGCCGTTTTTATAATGTCGTCCGCCCATCTTGTTAGCGGTCTACCTTTATGTCTTTTACCACTTGGGCCTCTCCACCTTGTCACCCTTTTTGTAATAAATAAATAATAAATAAAAAGCATTTACTTTAGTAATAGTCCATAATTATGTTAACGTGCGATTTAGATTTACAACTCTGGCCTTGTCCTATATTAGTTTAGTGTTACTAAATTACAGATTATTTATAATTTGTTTACTATTACTACTACTATACTATTTTATTTGACCAGTAACAATTTTAATGCAGTGGTTCTGGACTGTACAGTCAAATCGTGCAACGATGGACTTCAGAATGCTGTTACTGTTATTGTGTAATCGCTGCATTATTGACGCGACTTTTTTACGCGAAATACGGCCGGTACAGAAACTACAAATTTGATTCATGAAAGACAGCCTTCATTCTCAGACTTCCAATTAACATCTTATTTGGGATTTACACCCTATCGTTCAAAACAGATAATGTACTCATATAATAATATTTCTGTAAGCAACAGAAATATGCATTCTATAATACAATGCAGCGCTGAACTTTTCACCAAAGGAATCAGCATCAACATAATGTTGGACGCTCACTGACCTGATTCAGACCGATTGCCACTTTCCATTTTGAAGTAGACCGGCGTACTCAGACCTCAGTTTTAGTTAAGATAGCGGACGGGCAGTCTCTTGCTCTGTTGAATTTAACAAATCGCCGCTATCTTTCTACTACGCCACCGATTCAGAGATAGTGCCTGCCTTCTTCAGTTGTTTATATAAACAACGGGCCCTTTGCTGATGTTGGCTCATTTTGAGGGATCTCGTTACTACAAACTTCTGATTTACTCGAGATTGTTCTCTTTACGATATCATTGTGTTGTCATAAACTAACTACGTTCTGTAGACGGTTTTCGCTTTTTTGTCTGGTGACTTCTGGCACTCACAGGAACAAGACATTAGGATATTGTATGTATCTACGTAACATCTCTATTATACATAATAATAAGAGCTCATACAAAGAAAATAATTAATAAAGGCGTGTAAAGAATGGGTTTTAAAGAAAGGGTGGACTGTATTTAATAAATAGGTAAAAACCAGATATCAGAGTATTTTCTATTTATTTAGGATATAGTAGTTACAATAAAATAATGCTTACCAAAGACGCACGATGAAATAATAAATATCACTACAGAAAACAAAAGAAAGAATAATACCAGAGTGTAAAAACATAGAGTTTACTAAAGTATAAAAAGGTTATATTAAAGCTATCCTCAACAAGGCGGATATCTCTCTCACGGATCTCTTTTCAATTTTCATTGTTTCAGAGGATTGTGAATACATGTGTGTATAATATAACAATTACAGTTAAAAATCAATTTTTTATTTAAGAAATTACGAAATTTTATCAATACTTTTTCCTCGCCGATTTGAAGGATATCACGGAGATAGATATTCTTACTTCCAACGGTAAGTAACTCCACCGTTCACCACCAAGAATTATTGAATACAATTTTAACACAAGCAATAGTTATTCAATACTCCTAAGAGCTTTAGGGCATCTCAGGTAATATCGGAAGCTCTAAATTACTCCCGATATTGAGTCCTAACTAAGGCTGTAACATTTTTCCGCAAAACAAAGCATTAATTTTGGTTAATTAAGGTTGCCTGGAAGAAATTGCATTAGCGATAAGGCCGCCTATTGTACTTTCCTATATAGACTATGTATATTTGTATATTTTATTGGTGCAATAAAGAGTTTTGTATTGTATTGTAATTTTGCAAAGGGTTTATTGTCAAAACAATCCCGAATATTCTTACAACTTGTTATTAACTATCAACTTTTTTTTTATACAACGTCAGGTAGACCGTATGCTTGTATGGCTATACAAGCATACGGTCCACCTGATGTAAAGCAGTTACCGTAGCCTATTAACGCTTGTAACATATATCATTTGCGCGATGCTTCATCTTTTGCTTACACAGCAACTCCTTAGGAGCTTACTGGTGACATTACTCACACGCAGGAACACATCAACCCTCTAGGGAGTTGTTATTTGGCTGCGGTTTTCTGTGAGCTAGAGGTACTTCCCCAGATTGGCTGCTCTGATGCGCTCTACCTCCCTTGAAACATCCAGACCAAGACAAACAGACAGGTTCATGCACACAAATGTTTTAAAAACTAAAAATTCTCTCGTACAGGGTTAGAAGCAGAACTAAATACACCTTCGTAAGAACTTGTAATGGACAAGAGTGTCATTATTTTTCAAAGTTTCACAATTTCCTCTAAAGTATCTTCTGTCACCTAATGCTTGAACAACTTTTTAACAACTCGAAGTGTTCCTCGCTAAGGCAATTTCATTCTTTCGTATGAAAATATTTTCAGGCAAATCGTGTTAAAACTTTCGCAGAGTTGTTGCGTTCAGACTGGCTTGATATAAACCTTTGATGCAATTTTAACACTTGGACTTACCTTAGAAATTATGTGCTCACGTAACCCAGTTTGTACTTTGTGCCATACTGGAAATGTTTTTCAATGCTTCTTGAGTTCATCAGATATAAGAATGAACGTATTCGTAATTGTGCACGAAATCTTTTATATTATGTATAATGACGTTCCTGTATAACTATTCTCGGAGTCTGGAGTCTAAGATTTTTCATCGGTACGTTTAAAATTTACATAAATTTGTATACAGGAAGAATTTACTGGAGTTGGTTTATCCTCAACAGCCAGCAATGCATACAATGTTTCTTGTCACACATAAAATTGTTTATTTTGCATATATACCTACGTATATCAAACTATGTAACGCTAACTTATGGAAGTGAAAGCTGGCACGGCATGGCAGAGACAGCATGAAAGTAGAATAAATGCGGTGGAGATGCGAGATGCGCAAAGTTTGTGGCATAGACCGCGTTCGTAATGATGATGTAAGAAAGAGAGTCGGTCTGAAAGAGAGTGTCGGTGTTAAGATAAGAAAAGGCAAGCTTCATTGGTTCGGACATAATGCAGAATGAAAGAATGACGGAACAGATATACAATGCGAAAGTAAAAGGATGTAGGTGCCAAGGAAGACCAAGCCTAACCTACCATGATCAAATTGGTTGTGATTTATTAGAAAGTGATGTCAGAAGCCCTAGGAATCGGTGAGCGTGCATGAAAAGAGCTATGAATGTTAAAAAAGCAAGTGAGGTGTGAAAGGATAGCGCTTTGTGGTGCTCAGTTCTCTCTGCCGCAAGGGACCTGATATGAATACATATGTCCTACATCTTCTTTGTTGTCTATCTAATGCACGTAGTCTATTTATTCCATTTTGTCTATGATTTTTGTCTATCTATATATATAACTTCACGCCAAATCCCTTGCGGGGTAGGCAGAGAGAACCGAGCACCACGTGACCCGATCCTTACATATCTCACTCGCTTCTTTAACATTCATTGCTCTTCTCATGCACGCTTGCCGGTTTCTAGGGCTCCTGATATCACCTTCTGATAGAACATGATCAATTTGGTCATGGTATGTTTTTATCATGTTCTTATTTATTATTTATTTAAAACTATCCTTGTAGGAACTTGATCTTATCTATAGATGGGATAGTAGAGAAAAAGCGGCTACATTCGCAGGATGTAATTCTTTTATGAATTGTTATGAAGGGCATGTTGTACGTTTTGACTACATGTTATGACTCAGTACATGAGCAAGGGTAATGAAAATAATCCTTAAAGTTAGATATTGAAAGTAAATAACAAAATATTTTCTATAATTAAAAAGCATTTGAACATGATTTTAGATTTTTATATTATATGATATATGATTACGCATTGATCGCTTAAAGTACCTACTCTCTATGGATACAGAATATGTAACAGGTTGTAATAATTAGGTATATATGATCAGATCACGCTTTACATAACAAAATTTATAAAACAGTCATTTCTCACCGTTATTACATAGTTACACAATATAAGTGTAGATAGTAATTCGTAAATGTCCATACAATTTAAAAATAAATTATAAATTTTATTTCTCTTACCCACAAAGGAAAGCTTTTTATATTACATTCATTACTGTCATAATCCATCCATCCGGTGTGATCCATCAATCTGAGACAAAGCTGCGAAACAATTTATAGTTTCAGTAATGATAGTTAAGCTTGAAAATCATATGATACAAAGGCCATAGATCACCTAGATATAATAGATCCTCTAAACTATGTCAAACTGATGTTCCAGGCTAACCCAAGAATTGTCGTATAGCAGGCCGTGATAATGTATCGATTTCGCCAAAGTGACATTATAATGCCTTCCCAAGAGAGAGGAGAGAATCCATAAGAAGATATCTATTAGATGACGAACAATAGTTGCGGATATCCGAAGGGAATACGCGTCAATATATGAACTAATTAAGACGAAGTGTGGGAGGACTTTCGATACTAATATATGGATTGACTGATGAGTTTCCGATGTACACGTAATATAACTTTGGATAGGCTTTCAGTTAATTAATGTAATTAGCCTTAAAATATGATACTCAGGCACCGTATCAATTAACATGAGTTATAATCGTATAATTTGCTTTTCAAATAGGCTTATATGAGGTTACGTAAGCTCTGTATTTTGTGAAAATAGTATCTACGTATCGATTATGACCAGTGACAGCCCAGTGGATAAAGAACCGGCTTACTGAGCACCAGGTCTTCGGTTCGAATCCTGGCATGTACCACAGAATTCATGTTTTCGAATTTATGTACATATTTGTCATTATCACTTGCTCGGCGGTGAAGGAAAACATCGTGAGGAAACCCACACATCCAAGAAGCAGTCAGTGTCAGTCGCTCCATGTGAAAAGTCTCTACGCCAAATCCTTAGGCTTAGGTAGTGGACCCCGCCAATCCTAATGGATTAGGAAACGGGTTAACGCTTAGAAGAAGAAGTTTCTGGGTGGGCGAGCTACGCTTGAAATATTACTTTGTTCTTTTTGAGTATAGTTGCATTTTTCAAGAAAGACACCTACACAATGATAACTTTATTTTAATACCAAATTTGATCACCAAATCGTTAGACTCGTTTTGGCGATGCATGATATATATTTATATACAAAAGTTGATCAATTAAAGTAATAGTATATATATAGTTTAATAGATATATTCTAGATGAATCTGAAAAGGGACAGTTACTTTGTTGTGTTACTTAACGAGTGACCGGAGGGAAGTATTGTAAGAACTCTAACATTGTCTAAAGCTACAAAATGACTTAAAAGTCACCTACAGAGCCCGAAAGACATCTGCGAAGTCGATCTAGAAACTTTAATAAACCTCTCGTACGTATTTAAATCCCCCATTTAACTTCGTCCGGGCATAAGTCCAAGGATTAATGGCAAGACACTGGCGGTGATCGCGATACCCTCGCCATTTAGACAGGATTACTTGTACTTTAATTAAAAATATTTTATTCCATTTAAACGACTGTGAAGTGTGATTATGACCTTTTTAGAATTCCGTGCAAAAGTTGGCAAAAAAGAGCACTTATATTCTGACATCGGTATCTGGCGACACGTTTGTCACAAAGGTCCGTAATAAACCGTGTCGCATGGTCATCGCGTTTTACTTGACTAGACATATTTTATGTTGTTTCTCCCATTGGAAACGAAGCAGGTCAAACTTGAAACTATGCATACTGTACTACAGTAGACTTAAACTGTTCATTGTGTACAGTTATGTACTCATAATGTAGATCACAATATAAATCATCACAATATAAATCATCACAAAACGCGACTGCCATGCAACAGGGTTTATTTATATCTTAGACCTTTTGACAAACGAATCGACGAACACCGATATCAGAATTTAAGTGTTCCTCTTTGGCAGTTTTCGCGCTGAATTCTGAAAGGGTCATAATAACACTTCACAGTGGTTTAATCAGATTAAAATAATTTTAATTAAATTACAAGTAATCCTGTTCAAAAGGCGATGGTGTCGCCATAACTGCCAGTGTATATAAACAGGGCTTCGTAAGACCGACAGCCTCTTTCAGACCAACACTTTTTCTTACCACACCGATGCAAGAGGTAGGGCGCATCAAAGCAGCCCATCTGGCGAAGTACCCCCACCTCACAGAAAACCGCAGCCAAATAACAACTCCCTAGAGGGTTGTTGTATTCCTACGTGTGAGTGAGGTCACCAGTAAGCTCCCAAGGAGATAAGTATCACTCGCGCGATGCCTCCTCTGCTGAGTAAGCAGCAGAGGAGGCATCGAGCGAGTGATACTTATCTCAAGTGTTAATAGGCTACGATACCCGCTTTACATCAGGTGGGCCGTATGCTTGTATGCCTCCCGACGTAGTATAAATAAAATGCAAACATGATCGGCAAGCTTTACAATACAGATTTGCACAATACTCACTTCTCCACCACGTTTATTCTATTTACATAGGGAACATATTTGGTATGCCTTACACATTCTCTGCCACACTTAAAGCGAGCTTCTATAAGTTAGCGCTGAGGATCACGTTGTGTATAGCTGTGACTAAGGTTTGGGTTGCTTGAAGTTTTTCCAATACCCCATACACACTGTTTCCAAGACTAAATCGTCTTTTAATTGCGACTTTCTGGGATACAAAAGGTGTATCGCTGATATATAATCTCATTCACTTGCGACATCGCGGATTGAGAAAACATGATCCTTGCATCCATTTCGATTTTATAATCCTTCATATGCTTTTCCATCATTCCAGTACATTTCATTCTCTCAACTATTTTTCCATACTATTGCCACTTTTACAGCTAAAGTGATAAAACTGATGGCCTAATAGTACGTAACAGATGTATGGGACGTAACCCTTACCCTCATAAGAACGCAAGTGATCGTAAAAACGAAAAGCCATAATCGATATAAAAATGGGGCCAGCGGCGCAGTGGTTAGTAACGTTAGTTTGACACCAACCCCTCGTGGGTTCACACACACACAGGACAAACATTTGTATTCATGAACTGTTGGTGTCACAGTAACGTAACAGCGCGTTTCACCACTGTGCCACAGAGCTCGTCAAAAAGGGTTTAGTACGGAATTCATTAGCATATGCACCCGACGTATTATGAACTTTATGATTTGGAATAAATTAACGAATAATTTGATCTGCAGCTTCATAAAAGGTCAATTAAGTGATAATTGATCTCAAATGGGACAAGTTCAAACTTTTCACACATCTGGTTGTCGTAGGCTTATGAGTGTAACTATAATGAGTGCAAATGAGTAGAAATACTAACAGGTACTATGTTAAAAAAAGCCATCAAGTGCGAGTCCGACTCGCGCACCGAGAGTTCCGTATAAAATATTTTCGCAAGTTATTAACTTTTATTTTTTTGTGTAACTACAAATTTACGGTTTCGGATTTATTATTTTACTTGTGCAACGTGAGATTGCTCTCTAGCAAATTTCACGATTCTAGGTCAACGGGTTTAATCCCCTGCGAGTGTCAAAATATGCGTATAAATAGCCGTATCTTTTGATTGCGTTAACTTAGTAGTTTGTGTTTTTCATTGCTTTAAGGGATTGCAGATCGGAACAACTGATATTAATTTCAGCTTGATAGCTCCATCTGTCCCTTAGAAAATGATTGACAGACGGCAGACACACAGAGAGACGAACGGACAACATAGTGATCTAATAAGGGTTCCTTTTTCATTTCTAAGAACGAAACCCTAAAAATTACTCACTGTTATGTATTTATACGTATATCTAAACACAGAATAATAAAAATTCTTGGAAGTTTCTCGGTAACCTGGATCACCCGCAAGTGCACAACATTCATACCACTTCAGTACATGGTTTTCTGTTGCTCTCTTTTATACAGAGTAGGTATGTGGAGAATCGTGCAACGCCTAGCTGAATCTAAATATGTACTTTCGCTAGAATTTTCGTTGTTAATCGACGGTGTAGACCATGTGCATGTTTGGTAGGCTAGCGCTCTAAAATTTATGTTAAGTCACTTAAATCTAACATGTTTACTCCAATTAGAAATTATTGCTTGAAATAACCCTTATCACACTCAAGTCTTGCTTGCGTGTTTAATAAGGGTAAATAGCAGACTATTTTGCATAAATGCGGTCATGTAATTACTGATCTGACTTTTATTATATTTTTATAGTCTATTAACGCTGAGAAATAAGAAAATGTTATTATTATACACATTTTGAGCAGTCAGAACCCGTTATATACGTTTTCGCATACATTTCGCGGTCGTATACGACCAACCGGGTTTCGAATTTCGGTTAATAAGAAGTGCTTCTAGAGGGGAGCATGTGAGTCACCAGATGGTAAGTGTACATCGCCGTTCAGCATCACCGACATCAAAGCGTCACCGATCCTTTGCCATGCTTTTAAGAGAAACGTGTAATCTTTTCTTGAAAGTTCACGTTTCGTATTTTATTAAGAGAACTGATGAAAGAAATTGATTTTACAATTTCATTGTACGTGCGAGAAAATATCTTATGTTCATTGTTCAACATATACGAATTCTTTATCCGGTTAATGGTCTGATAAGCTCACCAGCGTTAAACATTTCAAAAACGAAGAACTTAACTCGACACTAACATTATGGCGCATGTGCCAATCATCAAACGACACGTCGAGATTGTTATAGACAATATGTTAGGGTTGTCTCTGAGCGTATTCTGCAGAGTTTCAGGTTAGGTACTATTACAATGTACACGACAGCAAAATGATAATCTTTCTTTAACTGAAGACGGAGAGTACAAACAATACAAAAAAGTTGCGTCTTTGGTTTTGCTCCGCGAGTATCAAGTTATACAGACGCTGTGAATAAAATAATTGTATCGTAATAATTATGGTTCTAAAAACAAAATATGCTTGAAGAGGCATGCTCCGTTGATTCGGACACGTAGAAATAATGCAGGATGAAAGAATGACGAAGCGGATATACAATGCAAAAGTAGAAGGATGTAGAAGCCGAGGAAGGCTAAGACTTACCTACCATGATCAAATTAGTTGTGTTCTATCAGAAGGTGATGTCAGGAGCCCTAGAAACCGGCGAATGTGCATGAAAAGAGCAATGAATGTTAAAGAAGCGAGTGAGGTATGTAAGGATCGAGTCACGTAGCTCGGTTCTCTCTGCCTACCCCTTAAGATATTAGGCGTGAAGTTACAACCCAAACAAAATGGAGTGGAGAGAGTTTGGACAAGTCCAAACAAGATGGAGTTACGACTTATCATCGTACTAGTTTCATATTGGCATTATTATTGGCATAGGTATTTTAACTAGAATTATGGTTAGTTACAAAGTTCTATGATGACACAAAAATTACATATGAAGAATTGAAATTAGGACGTCTATATTCTATTAAATAAATACAACTTTCAATGTCCATCATGCCAATCTGATAATATCTTAAGATAACCTGTAAGTACCCATTGTAAGGATGATCTTAATTGTGCAACGGTTCTTCTGATTTGTTCACAATCTATTTACGTCAAAGTATGTTTGAAGTCCATAAAATGAAATCACAAATGCATATTTATCTAGGTAGAATGTTAATATCAAACTACAGTTTATAATACTGCGTACTAGCATACTACGCTAGTACGCTAATATTCATGTTTATAAATCAACTAAATAACCCTAAAAACCACATACATCGTATCGTATCTAACTTTCCGCCTTCTACAACTTTGAACGAGACCGCTGTGTTACAAATCGTAAATCAAGCTGTCATTGTTTGACATACATACATTGCGAGAGCATCCAATGTTCCAGATGGCCCTGACACTATATACCACCAATATGTGGCCAGTGTAACCTGACCTCCTAAATCACTTTCCCAAACCTGTTTGTTTGATAACTCGAGATAATTACTTAGAGCAGAGAGGTCCTCTATAATCAAACTGTTTGCTTGTCCGCATACATTTGGAACAAAGTCGAGGTTATTGATAATGCGACGAAATGATATTTGGAAAATTTTACTTTTGCCATGAAGCCTCTAATTATATTTACATAGCTTTATTAGTACTCTCGTGAATATACTTTGAACAATTTTACGAAATGAAAGAATCGTAAAGATGCTTCTATTTGATTTGAATTTTTTGTAACGAAAAAAGGAATACTGGCATTTTATTTTATTACAGTATCTTAATTTAAGAAGATCGTTCAAGGCACACACATATGGACGATAAGTGCCACTATATGTCAACTTAGTAACACAGTGTATAATAAATAGTACTAGTAGTAGTACCCTTTTTGATTTAGTTCACCCATAGTTTAGCAGATATGTTATAATCATGGGGTGATCACGCACACACTTATCCCAAAGTACTGCCCCAAGATGATTACGTTCCCACCACAGCGGCGTACTGCATCGTAGTTCGTCAATGAACATATCGCTGCAGTACGAAATACTTTACTATTATTACTGGAATGCAAATACTGCTCTATAAAATATTGTAACTAACGTATAGTGGTAATATTTTACAAACATTAAATAACGGCTATCACATCTTGGCACGTACAGCACAGGAATTACGGTTGATTGTTTTGTGTTACAATATTGAAACGCTATCATAATAGATGTAAAAATAATTGAAGATCACATGTGACGCGTGTACTTAAATATGCAATCAGGTTAATGTCGATTCGATTCTTGTACAGTTTTCAAACATTTTATAAATATAGATTTTCTCTGTGCTTCCGAATACTAAATCTGTATTGCCTCTTGCGACTGCCATTAGACCCCACAAACCATAGTCACACGTCTTGCAAAACATAATTTTTTCGAATAATAACAAGTGATAATTACATAAATTTTGTTTGTTTTTTGTTACAATTTCTATATTTCTTGCACGTTTGAAATATATAAGACATAAATTAAAATATTAGGGGTGAAAGTGAATTGCCGATTTGTACTGAAAAGTTAAAACTGGTTTTTTTCTAAGATGTAACATATTTATTGAATCAAAATATTTACCCTCGTTATCTATACATTGCTGCCATCTAATCGGAAGTTTATTTATGCCTTTGCGATATAATTCTGGGAATCTAGATTCGACGAACTGTGTGAAACCGTTTTTACTGCCTCCTGGGAAGAAAATTTTTTACCACGTAAAAATTGTCCAAATCACGAAAAAAATGGTAGTCAGTTGGAGCAACGTCTAGTAAGAATGCGGCGGAGGATGACGTATGGTTTCTAACTTCAGCTCCTGTAGAGTTACAACGGTTTCTCATGCAGTGTGAGGTCTTGCGTTATCATGGAGCATAAATTGTGAAGATCGATTCACAAGTCAGGGCTATTTCACTGCCAGTTTCGCCATCATTGTTCGAAGTTCGGCATAGTAAACATCTGCTGTTATTGCTTGATCAGACCGGAGAAAGCTACAGTGAATACCGCCATGAAGAGACCACCAAACAGTTGCCATTACCTTTTTTTATAGGAAGTTACCTTTGCGGCGTTTGACCTGGGGTTAGTCATTGCATTTTTCGCTTACGGTTATCGTAAAGAATCCACTTTTCGTCACATGTTACAATTCGATCTCGAATATTCTTTCATTTCTATACCGATTCAACAAGGCAACGCAAGTTTCAACATGTTTTTCTTTCTGGAGATTCGTAAAATCATGAGGCACCATCATTTTCAAATTTTTTTTATCTTATTAATTTGATGCCAATGAGTCTGATATTGTATGATAATGATATTGTAAGTAAGGTAACGTTAAATCATGCCGATAATTCCTGGGTAGTTTGATTCGGATCCGCTTCCACCATCTCCTTCAATTCAGTGTTATTCACCTGCGTGGGCGGTCTTCTACGTGGTTCGTTCTTCAAGTCGAAGTTTCCATTACGAAAACGTTCAAAAATTACTCGGATTTCCGAAGTATCCATCTTTCCCGTCTAAGCTCAATAAAAAAAAATATATTCGATAATCAAATGATGCATATTTTTTAAGAGAACCTCATAGGTATCATGTAAAAAAAGTTTTACTCGAAAATTTCACACCGTGAAGGTTTAATTTCAATTAAAAGTATCTATAAAACGGCAATTTCATACTTTAACCCCAATTATAATTCTTAAAGAAATTGTACTCTATAAATAAGTAATGTCAGATAAATATATTCACATTTATTTTAACCTGATTTCAAACTTGAAGAACACGCTTACATTTAATACTCAGTCGTTAGGCTGACTTTGCAAAGTTCACAATTTAAAATGAAATCTATTTACGTCACCTAACACAAAATATGAGACAGGTTAGGAGTATCTACCGGCAAAAAGCACGATAAAACACGCTTAGGTCTTTCTGTACCATCTAGTAAGATTTAGGCAGTCTTCATGAACTGTTCTTTTATAAGTACCTATTATACTTATTAATAACAGTAAACAGATAAAAATTTAAACAATAACACACCTTCACTCCCGGGTCAATGTTTTATGGAGTTATTTGATGTCGAAGTGCTCAAAAAAGGTATGCTCCAAAAATTGCGCGTACATAAAATGTAATAAAGTATGAATTTGCTGGTCAAAACATCCCAAAACCACATCGCCGGAAAAGCTCAAGCGGTACTCATCAAATAATAATTTCACGAGTTTGTTTAGTTCCGTTATCAGTCAAATGAGTTTAAAATACATTAGCCTCGCCGCGTTTGGTTTAAAATAAAACTAAAATTTCGTCCGCAGCTGGTTGGAGCTGGAATTTAAAGTGTACTTCTGGTGCGCACACCAGAAGTTTGTTTAGAACTAACTCGTCCAGTAAAAACAGCCAAGATAAAATATTTCCGGCTTCAGATAGTTTATGTGCGCTCTGGAACGTGTTTATCCCCAGCGAAATCCCTGAATTTTGTTCAAAACTTTTCTCACATATTTGTTGATTTTTGAGAAATATTCTTTGATTATATTATATATTAACGAAATAAATCGTTTATCTAGTGATAATTAGCATGATACCTAAATATTATAAAATGGATATCTATCAATGAAAAAAATTACGAATATACAGAATTAAAACTTATATATTCAGTTACGGTTTCTAATTATATTTCAGTGTATAGTTTTGACTTCAAGCGATCGAAGATTGCAGATGAAATTTTTGCGAACTTTTTGTACTCAACTTCGAAATTTTGATGGAAATATATTCAAAAACAGTACTCGTAAGAGGTGAAAACCTCGATTAAAAATGTCTATTTATCTGTCTGTGCGATTTAAAGAATGTACGAGTATATCTGTTCATTGTTTTGAATTACTGAAGTATATATTTTTTTTTTTTGACCTGTCTATAGAGCGTCGTGAAAAATACACGCATGCGGCAATCAGGTCATTTATGAACAGATGTTAGGTGGCTTCTGTATATTTTACATTACACAGTAATAATTCGCCTTTGTGTGCGTGAATTCTTTTGTTAAGATATATATGGCAAGAGACGCAGGCCGTGGTACGGACGTATTAAAATAAGAAGAAACATGCTCCGTTGGTTCGGACATTTAGAGAGAAATAATTACAAAACAGATATACAACGCGAAAGTAGAAAGATGTTGGTACCGAGGAAAGCCAAGACTCAGCTACCATGGCCAAATTGATCGCGTTTTATCAGAAGGTGCCTAGAAGGTGCCGTCAGGAGCCCTAGAAACCTCTAGAAATATGGTAGTGTTCGTTTTCCTCGGCTCCTACTTCCTTCCACTTTCGTTTGTATATTTGTATATTTTATATATTATTGTATATTTGTTTCGCCATTCTTTCTACATGTTTTTTTATAACACTAAGGTGGCAAACAAGCATACATGCCTTTTTTTATTTTTTTTATTTATTTAATCAAGTTATAATTTACAGGACAGTTTTCTTAACTAATTACGCCAAACTGTAAAACAGTTAATTGGCGAAAAACAAATGCACTCTTTTTTAACCTACTAATTCTTAATAATATTCTTATTATGAATCGTAACATTATTACGCACTAGAATTTAATGGTACTTATTGTAATGTAATGTACTCGTAACTTACGGATTTACGGATAGTTTAAACAACGGGACTTGCGAATGCTGATGCCTGATGGTACGCAGTTACCATCCTATGGACATTTGCAATACCTGCGGTATCACACTTGCGTTGCCGACCCTAAAATGTCCGAACCGATGGAGCATGCCTTTTCTTATCTTAACCCTGAGGATTTGGCGACGATACTGATTTTTACATGGAGCGATTGCCGTCAATACCTACCTCAATAACCCAGTGGGGAAAACTAGATTTTTCTTAGGTTAGGTCACACGTCTTTCGAAATATATTTTCCTGGACGTATGGGTTTGGACGATGTTTTTCTTCACTGCCTATGATAAATATGTAAGTAAGTACATAAATCCGAATATACGAATTTAGTAGTACATGCCCACGTCAGTTTTCGAACCGGGGACCAGTTGGTCAATAGACCGGTTCCTTACCCACTGAGCTCACTACTCATTTAAACACAATAATAATGTAAGTACAGCAAAGAGAACGAATTTTTTACAATATTTAAATAAGTCAATTTCTTAAAGCATTTTTCACTCAATTCGTATAAAAAGTGTTAAGAATCACGTCAGGCTGGCACGTCATCAGTAACGTTAGCACCTGACCCAGAATTATTGAGAAAAAGATAAATGTCCACTTTGGGCTCCAATCACGGACGGAATTCAAATTCCTCTTTGAGAAGTTACATCAATATTGAAAGCGTCCTGTACGCAAATAAGATTATTTATTTATTTAAACTTATGCACAGACATGTAAAGGCTATTTAATACTACAGCGCTTGGGCCATAGGCGTATTTTATGTTATTTTGTTTAAATTCGTGTTTAATTAGGAACGACGCTTATGTAGATATTCAAAAGCAAACCCTTATCGATATAAAAAAATCGGCCAAGTGCGAGTCGGACTCGCGCACGAAGGGTTCCGTACCACTATGTATAAAAACAAAAAAATCACGTTTGTTGTATGGGAGCCCCCTTAAATATTTACTTTATTCTATTTTTTAGTATTTGTTGTTATACAAATACGGCAACAGAAATACATCATCTGTGAAAATTTCAACTGTCTAACTATCACGGTTCATGAGATACAGCCTGGTGACAGACGGACGGGTCTCAGTAATAGGGTTCCGTTTTACCCTTTGGGTACGGAACCCTAAAAATTGATCCAAATCGTTAGGATGCACGAAATATATTTATATCATCAACATCATTTCAGCCCGTATTTGTCCACTGCTGAACATATGCCTCCCCTTTTGAATCATTTTTTTATACTACATTGGGATAAGAATAAGAGCCACCTGATGAATGCCTGCTATATATTAAATATCTCCCGCGCAATGCCACCTCTGCAACTCCTTACGAGCTAACTGGTGACCTCACTCACACAGGAATACGGAAACCTTCCAGGGTGTTGTTTGTATCTGCGATTGTCTGTGAGGTGGAGGTACCTACCTCGTCAGACGGGCTGCTTTGATGCGCTCTACCTCTCTTAAAAACACGCAGATCAATACAAACAGACATGTTCAAGCACAAAAATGTTTGTCCTGTATAGCGTTATTAACTACTGCGCCGCCGAGATCGTCGTAACTACGAGTATATAAAATCTTCATATAAATAACACAGTTCTATCTAGTCTTAATTTAAAAAATGAAAATAAACAACAAAAAAAAAATGAAAATATATTTATTTCCTACAAACACATATTATTATAATTTAAAAGTACAGTAATAAAGTGGATGTAGACTTAAATTGAATAAACAAGATTTCCATTGGTTGCTCCACTAGGCAAGCCTGAATCGGAGCATCCTTTATACCAGTTTACGCTTTTATAAATATAAACATTCGCCTCAGCACTTACAGAAATTTATGCATAAAATAATATACTAAAATTAACAATGAAATAAATAAAAAAACGGCCAAGTGCGAGTCGGACTCGCGCACGAAGGGTTCCGTACCATTATCTAAAAAAACGGCAAAAAAATCACGTTTGTTGTATGGGACCCCCCTTAAATATTTGTTTTATTTTATTTTAATTATTTATTCTTAAAGTGAGTATATAACTAAATATTCTGTGAATATTTCAAGCGTCTACCTGTTGCCGTTATCAATATCGAGCAAAAAAATCACGTTTGTTGTATGGGAGCCCCCTTAAATATTTATTTTATTCCATTTTTTAGTATTTGTTGTTATAGCGGCAACAGAAATACATCATCTGTGAAAATTTCAACTGTCTAACTATCACGGTTCATGAGATACAGCCTGGTGACAGACGGACGGACAGACGGACGGACGGACAGCGGAGTCTCAGTAATAGGGTTCCGTTTTACCCTTTGGGTACGGAACCCTAAAAATTAGGAAATATTTTCAGCATATCCTCTGTGCTCACGTATGATAGTGACTTTAACCATGTGCGTATGATATATTTTGCTTCATTAATATTTTTATTTTTAAAGTTACATGCCTTTATAACTACACCATTAAACCTTTGATATAACAAAATCTCCAAAACGTTGATCAAAACTGGTTTTGGTGACAGGTTTAGGTATTTTATATACTCGGCGATTAGCGATCAATTCATAGTTAGGAGAAGATAACAATGATCTATGTGCCTTCAACGATGTCTGAAGAATAAAAAGTTGCCTTACATTAGGTACATCAGCCTCTTCATACACGCTTTCGGTTGGATATAAAAAGGGTCTTCGAAACATTACCTTCAAAACAGATCTTTGCGCTATTTTCGAATCATGTGAGATTTAGCTGCACTCCCCCAACATGTTATGCAATATATTATCAAAGATTGGCATAGTGCACAGTATACTTGTTTTAAGGTATCCCTGCATGCGGCATTGCGTAAATTTCTCATGATATTGACGACTTTCCTTATTCGTGCCGATAGATTGACAATGTGTATTCTAAACTTCAAATGTTCATCAATATATACACCTAGGTATTTTAAAACTGAAGTGCGACTCAACGATTCACATGAACATGGCAGGGCTACATTGCACGTATGTAATTTAATGCTTGTAGGGAGTTTAGGGGCTGACGCAACAGTCTTGTGAAAACATATATACATAGTTTTATTAGTATTTAACGTGAGGAGGTTTTGCTGTAGCCAATTGGAGATTAATGTCATACCCCGTTCTGCAGAAGAACATACTTTAGGCCATGTTGATTCCCGAAAAACAATCGCGGTGTCATCTGCATAAGATAAAATTTCAGCATTTTCAATTGGGATTTCGTGAACATCATTAATATACAGGAGAAACAATGTGGGCCCAAGGATGCTGCCCTGCGGTACACAAAAATAAATAGTCTGGAAACTGCTAAACTGCTAAACAAATATTGGTTAGTTTATGTTTGTAGCAATAATTAGCATTTGTTCAAGTGTTCACTAGTACAAAACATGAGCTGAGATAACAGCCATTTTGTATAACTGGTGTATTCGTATAGTTTATAATTATAAGCATAGTTGCTATACCAACAAATTAATATGTATACGTTGTATATAGAAATAAAGAATTCTCCTCAACAATTGAAATATAATATGTAATGTACGTGCGCTTTTAAGATAATGTGGAATTATCTATCAATTACTTTAAGGTTGGTTGGTAGAAATCACTTTGTGGGATAAGTCAGCCTATATACCATTGTCTCATTTAGTACCTCAATTCAAAACAAAGAATCAATATGTCTTATCTATAAAAATATGCAAATACATTGGGATTACATACGATACATAGAAAACAGACAGACCAATGCAAAGTTACATAAATGTTGTTCTTCCCAGCGGTATCACCTAATATATTGGTATCGGCGGGGTCCACTATCTAACCCTAGGAATTTAGCGAAGATACTGATACCTATCTACAGAGATAATCAGACCTTTCCTACGTTAGGTCACACGTTTTGAAATATAATCTCTTTGATTTGCGGGTTTGTCTGTGATGTTTTTTTTTCACGCCTGAGCTAGTGATATTTACAAATATAGTACATAATTACAGATTTATTATAGACGAATTTAGTGCTATATGCACTCACCAGGATTCAAACTCTTCTGTGAGGTGCAGGTACTGACTTCCAGACGGGCTTTGATGCGTTCTACCTCTCATAAAAATACCGAGACCACAAATAACATACAATGCACACAAATGTTTGTCCTGTGTGAGAATCGAATCCACGAGCGTTAGTGTCAAAATGGCGTTACTACCTAGCCCGTCAAATTCTTATTGACATAATCTTTGACATGACTTATTGTTAAAGTAGCTGTTGTTCACCACTCGACCACAGGTCTCGTCACGTTCCACGAGAATTAGCCTCGGGTTAGAAAGGGTTCAGTTGGGTTAGTTGTTAGCAAACTAGGCTGACAATTAACCCCACTGAACATTTTCTGATAACCTACATCATAAAAGTTAATGTAGGTACTAAGTGTCAAAGGAATTTTGAATTTTCTTATTTACTTATTCTTTGTTACTATATTATTTCGTGACCTATTTACCTATGAAATCGGTATTTAATTTAAAATAGAAAAAAAGAGGTATAAGTAAAGAATCGCATGCGCTTATGCTCATTTTGATATAATAACACCGGTTTTAATCCACGTTACATGTCTATGTAGATAGTGAATAGTAGATCAGTGATAGCCTAAGATTTACCCCTGCGTATTAACAGATAGGTTCCTGGTTCGAATCCTGTTGTGGACATGTATGCACCATTAAATGTTTTCGTATTTATGTGCGTATTTGTAATTATCACATGCACGGTGGTGAAGGAAAACATCACGAGGAAATCCACACGTCCAAGAAATTATTATTCTAACATAACCTATGAAAGCTCTGGTTAAAATATGTATTAAATACACATATTTTTATACAACTTTTTAGGGTTCCGTACCCAAAGGATAAAACGGAACCCTATTACTGAGGCTCCGCTGTCCGTCCGTCCGTCCGTCCGTCCGTCTGTCACCAGGCTGTATCTCATGAACCGTGATAGTTAGATTGTTGAAATTTTCACAGATAATGTATTTCTGTTGCCGCTATAACAACAAATACTAAAAAGTAGAATATAATAAATATTTAAGGGGGCTCCCATACAACAAACGTGATTTTTTTGCTCATTTTTAGGGTTCCGTACCCAAAGGGTAAAACGGAACCCTATTACGGAGGCTCCGCTGTCCGTCCGTCCGTCCGTCCGTCCGTCCGTCCGTCCGTCTGTCACCAGGCTGTATCTCATGAACCGTGATAGTTAGAGAGTTGAAATTTTCACAGATGATGTATTTCTTTTGCCGCTATAACAACAAATACTAAAAAATAGAATAAAATAAATATTTAAGGGGGCTCCCATACAACAAACGTGATTTTTTTTGCCGTTTTTGTAGATAATGGTACGGAACCCTTCGTGCGCGAGTCCGACTCGCACTTGGCCGATTTTTGCTCGATATTGATAACAGCAACAGGTAGACGCTTAAAGTATTCACAGAATATTTAGTCATATATTCACTTTAAGAATAAATAATTAAATTACAATAAAACAAATATTTAAGGGGGGCTCCCATACAACAAACGTGTTGTTTTTTTTGCCGCTTTTATAGATAATGGTACGGAACCCTTCGTGCGCGAGTCCGACTCGCACTTGGTCGATTTTTTTAAGTGTAAATGGCTCAATTTTATCTTTAGGGTCAAAATCAACCTCACTAGCAATGGGTGCACCTTGATAATTAACAAACAAGACTCTGGCGAAAGAGAGGTCAGCGCACCAGAGCAGTTTCACTGGGGAAATATATCGACCTCACGTAAAAGCGCCACCAAATACCAAACTCCGTGGAGGGTCGTTGTGTTCCTGCGGGTGAGGAAGGTTGTCAGTAGTCTTCTGAAAAGTTGTTATGCAGTGCGCGAGCGATATTTATAGGTTATGGTAACTCTGGTGGTTCTAAAGTTTGCATGATTTGTAAAAAATACGAACTGTTCGCAACAGGCTGTAAGCAAACAAGTGGTGTACAGCCTACCTGATAGCAAGCAGTTAATTTATAGCTTATAGATAGACAATCGCAACACTGATACTTCACTGATACGTTGCCTACCCTGTAAAAATTTCTTCTCAACCTTTTTGAAGAACCACATGCTATATATTCTTGAGAAAACCTGACAGTAAGTTCATCCACAGCCTAAAGGTTCTCAAAAAACCTCCCTCTGGAACCGACAATAACTCGACCAGTCTAGTTCCAAAGTATGAAAATTAATGCCCGGCCAAAAGTGAATTTTCTGACTGTAGAAGAAAGGAGTAGACATCATATCGAACAACTTTTAAGAGGGGTAGGATGCAAGCAGCTGGTCTGGGGAAGTACCTCCACCTTACAGTAAACCGCAGCCAAATAACTCCTTGGTGGGTAGCAGTTTCCCTGCGGTTAGGGAAGTTGCTAGTAAGTCCTAAGAAGTTGCTGTATTAGCAGCAGAGGTGGCATCACGCGAGTGATACTTCACTATCACAAGCGTTCATAGGTAATGGTAACCACTTTACATCAGGTGGACTGTATGTTTCCCGATGTTGTAGAAAAACAGACTTCTCGAAATGCATCCCATTGTGCAATCGGTACTACACACAAACAGAGATACAGCCTTTTCTTAAGGGCTCGATACCGTATGTAAGCTTGGAATCGTCGATAATGTTAAGAATGCTTCACGCACAACCGATAGTACCCTTACGTGCCTGTTCTTAATTATTCATACGCGCATTTTTTCTTGTTACTTGTACTAAAAATACCTATACAATATTTATGACATTGATATAGTACTTGGCATTATAAATCGTTTGTTTATTATTATAGATTTTCTCTTCTATAATAATACATGACTCACAAACAAGCTTTTTGACGAGTCCGGTAGTAGAGTGGCGATGCAGTGCTAATTTAAATGCAAGGCTCGCAGTCAGTTACCTAAGTAAGTAAGTCAATGCGAAAAACTAGAAAATCCAAACGTTACTGGGGCAGAGCCGCGGAAAATAGCTAGTGTTTTAATAAAGTGGCAAAGTACAACTCATGAAAACGACGATTGCGACTCGAACAGTTTTCTGGGTTTTATGTGAGGAAAGTTTATTTTAAGGAAGAAAATAAGAAGAATAAGACGTGTGTATACAAAGTATATTCTTTGTATACTTCTAGCTAACAATTCAAATAAAGCCCGATAAAAGCTATTCTTTTGTCTTTGAAATAAGTTGAAGGAACCGTGTAACTGATCTATCAAAGTTTATATCACTTGAAAAGTGAGGTACTGGCAATACGAAACAAGGAATGGACCGAGTGAAGAAGTACCTCCACCTTTCTTAGGATGTTTTCCTCCGAGTGCTTACGATAGCCAAGAAGCTTCGGTATCAGTTTCTTGTCTATATAAAGTCGGGAGACATGCAAGCTTATGGCTCACTTGATGTAAAGCGGAGCCTATGAACGCTTGTAATCCATGAAGTAACCTCATTCACTCGCAGGAACACAACAACGGTTACAGTTTTCCGTAAGGTGGAGCTAGTTCCTCAGTCCTGCTGTTTCGATGAGCTCTTGAAAATATTCAGGCCAAGATATACAGACATGTTCATGCACACAAATGTATGTCCTGTGTGGGAATTGAATCCACGAGCATTAGTATTTAAGTAGCGTTGCTAACCACTCCACCTCCGAGGTCGTCAATAGTTATGTACAAAATAGTTACTGCGTTCTGTGGGGATGGCGGTATAGTGGCTGCAGTAGAAGCCCTACTAAGCTATGAGTTACGGAATGTTTTTAATATACTTGTATCTACTACTACTATACAGTTGTAAAAGGCGTTGCAAGATGAACTATAATGAATGCCAAGGTAGTATTTGGTTCAAACTTAAGCACTCACACTATTGTAATTTGAGATAGGTATCTAGTGTTGCAGTTACTGAACTTAAACCTGTTTCTCAATATCTTTCCCACATTTGCAACCATTTATAGACTACAGTAACCAATTTTCATCAGGTGGATCGTATACTTCTTTCCCTTTTGGCGTTGTATAAATATGATTTTTCAACGGCGGAAGTCATACAAACTTACAGCCAGTTGTATGTACCGTCGTATGTAAAATATCTTCTCTGCGCCATTTGTAATTAGGTTAACTGAAAACTTACTAACGAGTAGGTATTAGTACTTAACATTAATTGTACCGACCATTCCTAAAGATTACCATCGAATTAGTCTAGTTTTTGCGGATGTAGGTCGAAGTTATAAATTTAAAAAACTACACTGATTTATTCAAAGAAAAACAGCGCGCAGGTCGTGGTTTTTGCGAAAATTTAATTTTTCATTGTGCTTCAGTGCTGCACAAAAAGGAATTTTAATGCAATTTAGTGGATGCACCCACCTAAGAGCACGCTGTGGCGTTTTGCTCTACGTGCTTTAAAACTAAAGGTGACGCCGAGATATATTGAGTTAAAAGCTAATGGCTGCAGACTTACTTTAAACGTTTTATATCATATATATAAAAGGTACGCATTTTTGTTAGTACGCTGTAAGAAGGTCATATGCAATTATGTAATATCCCTTCGAAACCCGTGTGGTCATATATGACCGCGAAATGTATGGGAAAAGGTATATAACGGGTTCTGAAGGCATATTCAGTATAAAAAAAAACCTATTTGTAATTATCACTAGTGTTCGTTTCACACGTGTTCGCCTAAATAATTTCCTAATCTTATGTAAGAAAAGTCTAATTTTTACTCTGGGTCGTGGAGATCTGACGGCAGTCGATCCGATTACAAATCAGTATTGCTACATCCTTAGCCTTAGGTAGAGGACCCCGCCTGTCCTAATGGATTAGGAAACGGTATAACGTTAAGAAGCTGTATAAAAAAAAACACTGTCAAATATCAAAATATTTCTTTGTTACAGTTGTCAGCCACGTTTCTCGTGTTCCTTCATCTATCGATGAACGTCGTTGACGAAGGGCACGCTGTCAATCCAAGTAAGTAAAACGCCACTTTTCATATATAAAGATAATAAAAGACACAAAGGTAAACGTTATAATACAATATGGACAAGATTGATTGAGGACATATTTATAAGGAGGGTTCGGATAAAATTCATATTAGATTTTTGTCGCGACTCCGTTAGTGTGATTTCAGCAAGTCGAAGAAGAAAGCCTACATACCCTGGTTTCTTATCTCTAATCTATTTGTTTATCTATGTATTTACGCCAGATCCCTTATAGGGTAGGCAAAGACAGCTTATTGCGATTATTTTCCCAGGATCTATTGCATTAGCCAATTTATATTTAATACTTAGTCATTGTTAATATTTATTTTAATAATTACTAAGTATTAATGACCGTGTATTAATCACTTTAGTTATAAATTTTATTCCATCGTATACTCTGACTCTAATCTCTAACTCTGAAAATTATGATGCTGTTTATGCAGTATATGCAAAATAAAACTATGAAGTTGTCACAATTTATATGCATATAATTGGTTGTTAGAACCTTCACAATAAAAAAAATATTTTTGGAAATCAACTCCCGATCGGCGCATATTTCGGGCAATATACCTATGTAAGATAACCTAGTCGAAACAAGATCCTGATCTGACCTTTTGAAGTTGCTTAAAATAGCTTACGCTCCTACAATAAAGTCGTAAACTCATTTTTAATTTTACGCAGAAAGTTATTTAATTATAAGAAAAATCCACTAAATGCTCAACAATTTGAGAAATATACTAAATATTTTGTAAGACAACACTCAATACTTTTAAAACCCTTTTCTGTGATATCTCATCGAAGGGGTGCTAAAAAAAAATTACACCCACTGTAGAGGTAGTGAAGGTACGCTTGTTCGTATATTTTTGACCACGTGCAATAATGATACAAGAAAGAGAGTTGATCTGAATGAGAGTGTCAGTATTAAGATAAGAAAAGACATGCTCCGTTTGTTCAGACATGTAAAGAATGCAGGATGAAAGAATGACGAAACAGATATACAATGTGAAAGTAGTAGGATGTAGGAGCCGAAGAAGACCAAGACTACCTACCATGACCAAATTGGTCATGTAATCGGCGAGCGTGCATGATAAGAGCTATGAATGTTAAAGAAGCAAGTGAAGTGCGTAAGGGCCGCGTCTTATGGCGCTCGGTTCTCTGTGCCTACCCTATAAGGGATCTGGCGTGAATAAGTATATACAATATATACATTATATATTTTTTTATTGTACAAGTTTAGCTAAATATAACACGCGTCTTGTTATCGGCAATAATCGTAGTACCTATACACTTTTGAACTACTTCTACAACCCGACAAACAAGAATTTTGTAACACTTTCAAAGTACACCAGCAATGTTTCAACTGCTTAATCTTGTTATAAATTTCACTCACGCTCACTATTCCAAATTTTTGTAGAATACGCCTTTCAGTCCTATAATTGCCTGGTACCACCAAAATGCCTTTATTCCACCGATGATTCCGTGAGATTACACGGTGATTATTAATACGCAAGTGGTTCTTCGAATAAGTGCCTTTTTGTGTTCACTTTGCGACCCATGAATAATATTATTGGAATACCCTGCTTTTATTGTTCGAGAATTATTGGAAGCATACTCTTGGCACAGTTGATGGTGCTATAAGGAATCAAGTTATTAGCTAAAATTC
The DNA here is from genome assembly GCA_947507595.1 of Pyralis farinalis. Classification (NCBI taxonomy): domain Eukaryota; kingdom Metazoa; phylum Arthropoda; class Insecta; order Lepidoptera; family Pyralidae; genus Pyralis; species Pyralis farinalis. Next base: position 23,555,076 of record OX382270.1, read on the forward strand.
TTGCTTTTCTAAGAAGATCCTATAATTAACGTGTTATGATTATAGGTTGTTAGGTAATATATTTAGTTCAGTAATTTCATATATTACTTGATACACAAGTCTTTTTTATGAGAGCTTTTTGTAATAGGGTGATTATTGATCAATATAGGTAGGTAATAGATTAAGGCGTTATTTTGTCAAAGTTAAATTTATTGAAACTTTAAACTAATTTGTATACTTCAGTAGCGGAAGCACACAGTCAAGTAGTTTACGTCAAATTGCATGATGTATGATCACCTAAGTAAATGTTTATACATCACTCAAATGGAGTAATTAGGTATAATCTTTCCTTCCTAAGTAGTTTATACTCGCATTTGCTCATATTTCTCATTGTGTTACACCTGTACCTATATTTGAAATCCAACATTTTTATATCGCTTAGACATTATGTACCTACTATTATAGACTGTTTGATCTTGGTCTTCATTATAGTGACAATGGCAGTCTTATATGCAGGGGTATTTAGTATACCCCTAACGTGGTGTAATGATACAACGTAGATTATATTTTGATGAGTTATATTGTGGAATTGATAGCGAACTTAGCTTTGTATACATGTATTTCGAGGAGTTGTATATCCCCCCTTCGACAGCGGGGGGGGGGGGGGGGGGGGTTGGACATTTCATACGTGTAATTTTCGGGCATTTATAACCGCATGTCGTATGAATATCATAAAAATGCTATGCATGGTGGCAGGAATTTGTAAATTGCATGGTGAGCATTGAAAATAAAACAATTAGTTAGGCCGTCCGGATGTCATAAAATTGGAAAGCGGTCGTCTACAAATTAAGCACAAAAGAAATTTTAAAAGCTATCGATAACAAAAGACAGGCGAAGACAAAGGAAGGCGGCCTATCTATTGTATCGTATTGAAACATGAACGGGGCTCTAAAAGGTTTGCACGTGCATGAAAGAACGGCGACAATGAGTCGCCGGCTCGGGCGTGGGAAGCCGCCGCTGTTACCGGGCGATAATTAAGTTGACGAATCAGAGTGCGCGTCACCTCAGCGCGGGAGACGGGGGCGCGGTGGAGCGCGGTGTGCGGGCGCACGGCTGGACGGGCATTCGGTTTCGGGGAGTACTGGCGGTCGGACGTTGGACATCGTGGCGCGTAGCATAATAATTATTGTTCATTCGATTCCGGAGTTCTCGCGGTGCAGTCGTGCGACGTCGCGGCTTTTATCATAATAATTAATTCGGTTTAGAGATACTTCTTGTCGAAAATAATACGCGTACAAAGGGTCGAGTACTCGAACTCCCCACGACATGCGAAGGCGCCGAGATCGGTTTAGAGATACTTCTTGTCGAGAATAATACGCGTACAAAGGGTCGAGTACTCGAACTCCCCACGACACGCGAAGGCGCCGAGATCGGTTTAGAGATACTTCTTGTCGAAAATAATACGCGTACAAAGGGTCGAGTACTCGAACTCCCCACGACACGCGAAGGCGCCGAGATCAGCGTAGCAACACCGCCGAGGACAGCCCACGGTCGCCGACTCCACGCTGCACAGTACGAGACCACGAGTTCTTCGCGGGACCGCAGCTTAGCCCAATTAAGTTAACCTGCTGAAAGCTAAGTTTAGCCTTAAGATATACTGAAATCCTGCATTATTGTATACCAGTTTATGTGTAGTGTTTTTTCCTCAGGACCCGCGTGCGCGAATAACGTAAAATACATACGCCTATGCCTAAATCTGTGGCATAGTGGCTAAGTTAAATTTTGTCTTGAAAGGTACCTCTGTGTAGGTGAGACTGGATGACGCATTCATACAATCTCGCTGAGGCAAAGGGCTTTTTTATTTGTTGGCGTATATGATTGGCGCACTTGTGTTAGCCAGGGACACCATTTATATTCGCTTTTTTAATTTTAGTGGCGGCAGAGTACCTTTAGCTTATAGTATTATTCTAGCATAGCTCGCGGGTTTGATAAGTGCATGCTATTATTTCATCTGGAGACCGCTCTCCAGGTGAGCCGATTCGCGGCAAAAATTACACACAGCCCGATTTCTGTAGACTCAACTGGATTCGCTAGCGGCTCTGAATTGTTTACTCAGACCATTTAAACTCACATGTGAAATTGCCCAGCCTATAAAATATGCCACAATAATCCTGTAAGGATAATTAATGATAGTGTACACTATACTCAAAATAAGTATAATTATTTGCGCAGCGATCAAAAAATATGCAAAATTCTACGAGATTGGTATAATGACAGAAGTCACTATATTAATCGCGTAAGCTGATTATAGCAAAAGTCAGAGGAAATTTTCCTGACCTCCAATTAAAAGACTGCGCAGACGCTGAGGCTAGCTAAAGGTTTAAGACCTAAGCATTATCCTGGTCAGTAAAGGGTTCAGGCGCTCCTGTTAAGTATTCCACAAAGAACCGTTATACACGCCATAATAGCGTGCCTACAACCGACTAACTATCAATTCCCTGAACCGCTCTTAATGTTTATAGATTCACGCTAATAATTAAAATTCTAAACAAAATGAAACAAACTAGACGATCATTTTAGGTCACTACAGGCTGCATTCCAGCAGTATCAAGGCCACGTCATTTTGGGTTGCTTACAGCTGGTGCCGTTGACCACAGGATATTTGATTCGGACTAAAATAATATAATCAGTTCGACAAATATTCTTTAAGAATCAAATTGCTATAAATTACATACACAACGTAGAAACATTTCAAGGACATAAAAGCTATTAAGGTAGAGTAGGTAGGTATATTATAACGATAGGAATAGTTAGGTGTTTATGTAGTGAATGCGTTTTACTGTTAGACATAAAAGCTATTAAGGTAGAGTAGGTAGGTACATTAGAACGATAGGAATAGTAGGTGTTTATGTAGTGAATGCGTTTTACTGTGTTAGACATAAAAGCCATTAAGGTAGATTAGTTTAGGTATATTATAAAGGTTTTAAATATCGGTTGCTGACTGTTGAACAACTAGGAGAGTAATAATTTAATTACATTGTCCGATTGAGAAAATTGGGTATAGTTAATTACACTGTTTAATTAATTACGTCAGGAGGAATTGACCATTAAGTTACAAGTGCGAATTTAGTAGATAGGCAAAGTAAGATAATAAAGTTATTTGAATAGATAGCGTACTTTGAATAGGCGTCGTCTGCAAGCGATAAGCAGGCACCTGCGTGTAGGATATATAAGTTAATAATCGAACTACCGATTAGTAAAATGGGCCGAGGCAGGAAGCCACGTGTGACCAGCAAACAGTCGAAAGGTACTGAGGACAGTAATGCTTCAACAAATTCAAACCCGGAGACGAGTCAGATGACTCTATTACTGTCGCAAATTTTACAACGTTTGGAGAATTTAGAGCAGGCTAGGGCGAGTAACTCCGTTACGTCCGGTTCGGAAGCGAGCGTGCCGTCTACCACTAACCGCGAAAACTTTGTGCTGAATGAGTCAGAGCATAAACAGGTGTGCCTAATTAAGATGTCACAAAAACTACCACAGTTTGACGGGCAAAACTCAAATAACCCAATGCTGTTTCTAAGGGATTTGAGGAATTACATAGAGATGTCTGGGAACAGTTTTAGTTCAGGTAAAGCTTTGGCGTTTGCTATAGAGAGTTTGATAGGGAGCGCAAAGACGAGGTTGAATATATATAGGGATTCTTGGGCTAGCTTTAGCGACTTCGAAAGGGATTACAAGCAAGTATTTTGGAGTAACTGTGAACAGGAGTTGATCAGACAACGGTTCATGACCGCGAAATACGACGATAGAGTAGGTACAATGGAAGAGTATTTTGCAGATCAGTTAAATAAAATATACGGGTTATCTTTACCTTTTACCGAGACGAAAAAGGTAAATACCATATTCAGGCAATTGCCTCAGCATGTGCAGGTAGCATTTTTCGCGAGGAATGAGAGTATGTCAGTTAAAAATGCAGTGGAGTTTCTGCGTCATTTGGAACGGAACGTACGCAAAGAGGCGAGCGTAGTGACGTCAGCCGGTACATCTGAAGGCCGCGCGACGTTCAGACCAAGTCGTGGGACTACGAGATATGGGTCAGTGCGGGTGAATACGATTCGCTATAATCATCTGACGAATCGACAAAGACGATACCCATATGCTAACCGCGGACAGAATATGCGAGGTCGGGGTTTGTATAACAATAGTACTAGGCAAAATAGGACGCAGTTGAGGCCGATAGAATTCACACCAGCTTTGGATGCGCCGCGAGCTAGTGAGACGAATAAGAGCCTAGCAACAGCGGAAAAACCTGATGCGGTATCAAAAAACTAATTTCGGGGGAAGGGGGGGGATTCGCTTTACGTTATTTAATGCGGTTAGGCTGGGCGCCGAACAACGAAAGCGCTAAGCATAAGCTATATGAAATATGTGACATGGGAACGAATATGGGTTTAGAAGAGTTGACACAGTTGTTAACACATAGGGCGGAGGAGTTTCGAGTCTGTTTGGCAGATACTTCAGAGGTGGAAAGCATGAATAGGCATAATAAGTCCTTATGTACAGTGTTTAGAGATATAGATGTCTTAGACGCGGATCAGGAGCAAGGTAGGAGGCTAACGTTGCCGGAAGTGAGTGTTGAAATAGGTGAGATTCAATTAAAGGGTTTGATTGATTCTGGGAGTGAGGTGACGTGCCTGAGACAAGATTGTTTTGAAAGGGTAAAGGGACGTTTGAGCCAGTTAGCTGAGATACCTATACCGGCTGTTCGAATCGCCGGGGCGTTTGGTATTAGTAAAGAAAAGTTAGGAAGCTTGGTCATAGTCCCTATCAAGATAGGTGAGTGTACCATCGATACACCCACGTTGATTCTAAGGAAGCTACCTAAGGAATTAATATTAGGATTTGATTTCATACAGTTAGCGCGAGGAGGTTTGGTATGTACGGACGGAACGAAGTTCGTTATTAATGATGGTAATGTGATTTGTGAGATAGATCTGGAAGAGCGAGAACGCGGTCAAATCCAATGTTGTACGTTAGGAAAACATTCGGAGAAATCGGTGGTGGGTAAGATAGTTGAGTACGTACAAGGGACATCGTTGTCAGCCGAGCATAAATCTAAGCTGTCGGCTGTGTTAACGAAACATGTCACGCTATTCTCCGATAAGATTGGTCGCACGACCAAGTATATACACGAGATTAAAATGAAGGACGATAAACCTTTTGTTAAGCGGTCGTACCCCATACCGCATGTTTATCGCGAAAGAGTTAAGGCAAGGTTAGACGAAATGGAACGGGGAGGTGTAATTAGCAGACAGGCGACGGACTACAGTAGCCCATTAACGTGTACGTTGAAAAAGAATGGAGAGATTCGGATATTATTGGACGCGCGCGAGCTAAACAGATTAATGGCCGGGGAAACGGAGAGCGCACCGCTCATGAGTGATATATTACAATCAGGTTCCAGAATAAACTATATTGCTGTAATCGATATAAAGGACGCGTATTTTACGATTCCATTGGCTCACGAGTCTAGGAAATATACCGGTTTCGTGTTCCAAGGGAAGAGTTATGTGTATAATGTGCTACCACAGGGGCTCAAAACAAGCGTGGGCTCATTCTCAAGGGCGATGGATTTGATACTGGGGCCGGAAGTGCGAACGTACTGTTGGAATTTTCTTGACGACTTAGCTATTTTCACGGATGGGGGCCTAGACGAACACATACGTCAGATCGATACGGTATTGACCAAGTTACGTGAAGCCGGATTTACTTGTTCATTAGAGAAATGTAATTTTGCCGCTAGGGAGGTGAAGCTTTTAGGGCACATTTTAAGCACTGAAGGAGTTAGTTTAGACCCAGCGAAGGTAGAGGCTGTTTCAGATTATCCTGCACCGAGGACAGTGAAACAATTACGTTCATTTTTGGGGTTTGTAAACTATTTCCGTAGGTTCATACGGGAATTTGCGTTATTAACAGAACCATTGTATAGATTGTTACAGGCGAGAGTAAGATTTACGTGCGGTACAGAGGAACAGGACGCGTTTGATAGGTTAAAGGTAGCGTTTACACAGAGCGTCATGCTGTCACAGTCAGAGTTCGGTAGTGTATATTATGTGCAGACGGATTCCAGTTCGATAGGTCTGGGTGGGTATGTTTACCAATTAGATAAGAACGGGTTCGAGAAAATAATAGGATTTTGTTCGTACGCATACAAGGGGCCGCAAACACGGTGGTCCGTCAGCGAACAGGAGTTCTATGCTGTGATTTATACATTGAGGAAATTTGAAACGTATTTGAGAGGAGCCAAAATCGTGATAAAGACAGATCATAAAAGTCTGACGTTTATAAAGTCTTGGAAATTGCTCGGGGCGCGAATTACCAGATGGATAATGTACTTTGAACGGTTTGATTACGAAGTACAGTATATTCAGGGACGTGATAACATTATACCTGACATTCTGAGCAGGCACATACGAGATGCAGGGTCGGAAAAAGTGGGTAACACAGCACAGCCGCACATATACTGGTTTAAAACGGCTAGCCGTGGCACGGTATTACAAAAATTAAAACAGATTGCCGAGTTGCAAACCGATGACCCGAAGTTAAAACATATCAAAGATTGTTTAGGTCAGGGGAAGGCCAGCCTAGAGGTCAAGGGCTTTAAGTATTACAAATTAGTCGGGAATACATTGTACTTTAGCATACCTACGCAGGGAAAACCCCTATTAGTCATACCAAAGTCACTACAGGAGGAATTAATAATTCATATACATGAGGAAATAGGTCATTTTGGGCAGTATAAAATAATGCCTATTCTGAGAACGCGTTATTATTTTCCTAACATGAGCAAGATAGTTCGTGACGTAATCCGCACATGCGATATATGTCAAAAGGCAAAACCCAGCGTTAGTAACACAATAGGACCATGTCAGCCAGTTTCAGCTAAAGCTTTAGGAGAAAAGGTCTTCGGGGATTTGTATGGGCCGTTACCTGCGGGTAAGTTTGGTTACAAGTACATATACGTTATGCAGGACGTGTACAGTAAGGTCGTAAGGTTGTATCCATTAAGGGTCGCGAGTGGGCGTAGCGTACTTGCGTGCGCAAAACGATTTCATAAGGAGATACCTATCAGGACGATAATCACCGACCGAGGACCACAGTTCATTTCGAAGACGTGGATTGAAAGTTTACGTGATTTAGATATAAAGGTGACGCACACTTCAGTGTATTGCCCAAATTCGAATAGCGTAGAGAGGGTCAATCGCGAGTTAGGAAGAATGATCAGGACATATTGCTTCGGGTCCAACAGAAGTTGGGTGAATATGTTGACCGATGTAGAAAGGTGTTATAACAACGTTACACATAGTTCTACAGGGTTTGCACCCGACAGACGAAAAAGCATTGAAAACCGCGGAGAAGACAAGCATGTACAGAAAGCGTCAATTTGACAACAGGCATAGGTTAGTCGTTTACCGAATAGGTGATTATGTGAAGGTGAAGACCTTTGTACGATCGGACAAAGAACATAAGATAACGCGGAAATTTTCCTTATTATATAAGGGGCCATTTGTTATAGTGGACGTACCATATCAAAACTGTTATAGTCTGATGGAACCAGAATCTAATAAGATTGTTGGAAATTATAATGCGGTGAATTTAGCCAGATATTTTATACGAAAGAAGGAAGTGACGATTCTAAGTAAGGAGGTAAATAAATGAGCAGGACGATAGGTGGGAAGTAAAAGCATAAGGGCGATGGTTAGTAGTTTAGAACAAAGGGCAACGAAGATATAGACGAATAGGGCTATCGAACGATTGCGGTCAGGGTGTGGCACTAAGAGCTGGTTCAAAGAGAATTGGAGAGAAAATTTTAAGATAGGGTACATATGAGATTAAGATTTTGACGAGTGAGTATCGGGGACACCAACTCACAAAATCTGGGGAAGGTTCTGTAATGATACAACGTAGATTATATTTTGATGAGTTATATTGTGGAATTGATAGCGAACTTAGCTTTGTATACATGTATTTCGAGGGGTTGTATGTCCCCCCTTCGACAGCGGGGGGGGGGGGGGGGTTGGACATTTCATACGTGTAATTTTCGGGCATTTATAACCGCATGTCGTATGAATATCATAAAAATGCTATGCATGGTGGCAGGAATTTGTAAATTGCATGGTGAGCATTGAAAATAAAACAATTAGTTAGGCCGTCCGGATGTCATAAAATTGGAAAGCGGTCGTCTACAAATTAAGCACAAAAGAAATTTTAAAAGCTATCGATAACAAAAGACAGGCGAAGACAAAGGAAGGCGGCCTATCTATTGTATCGTATTGAAACATGAACGGGGCTCTAAAAGGTTTGCACGTGCATTTTCATGCACGTGCAAACCTTTTAGAGCCCCGTGCCCGAACGGCGACAATGAGTCGCCGGCTCGGGCGTGGGAAGCCGCCGCTGTTACCGGGCGATAATTAAGTTGACGAATCAGAGTGCGCGTCACCTCAGCGCGGGAGACGGGGGCGCGGTGGAGCGCGGTGTGCGGGCGCACGGCTGGACGGGCATTCGGTTTCGGGGAGTACTGGCGGTCGGACGTTGGACATCGTGGCGCGTAGCATAATAATTATTGTTCATTCGATTCCGGAGTTCTCGCGGTGCAGTCGTGCGACGTCGCGGCTTTTATCATAATAATTAATTCGGTTTAGAGATACTTCTTGTCGAAAATAATACGCGTACAAAGGGTCGAGTACTCGAACTCCCCACGACATGCGAAGGCGCCGAGATCGGTTTAGAGATACTTCTTGTCGAGAATAATACGCGTACAAAGGGTCGAGTACTCGAACTCCCCACGACACGCGAAGGCGCCGAGATCGGTTTAGAGATACTTCTTGTCGAAAATAATACGCGTACAAAGGGTCGAGTACTCGAACTCCCCACGACACGCGAAGGCGCCGAGATCAGCGTAGCAACACCGCCGAGGACAGCCCACGGTCGCCGACTCCACGCTGCACAGTACGAGACCACGAGTTCTTCGCGGGACCGCAGCTTAGCCCAATTAAGTTAACCTGCTGAAAGCTAAGTTTAGCCTTAAGATATACTGAAATCCTGCATTATTGTATACCAGTTTATGTGTAGTGTTTTTTCCTCAGGACCCGCGTGCGCGAATAACGTAAAATACATACGCCTATGCCTAAATCTGTGGCATAGTGGCTAAGTTAAATTTTGTCTTGAAAGGTACCTCTGTGTAGGTGAGACTGGATGACGCATTCATACAATCTCGCTGAGGCGAAGGGCTTTTTTATTTGTTGGCGTATATGATTGGCGCACTTGTGTTAGCCAGGGACACCATTTATATTCGCTTTTTTAATTTTAGTGGCGGCAGAGTACCTTTAGCTTATAGTATTATTCTAGCATAGCTCGCGGGTTTGATAAGTGCATGCTATTATTTCATCTGGAGACCGCTCTCCAGGTGAGCCGATTCGCGGCAAAAATTACACACAGCCCGATTTCTGTAGACTCAACTGGATTCGCTAGCGGCTCTGAATTGTTTACTCAGACCATTTAAACTCACATGTGAAATTGCCCAGCCTATAAAATATGCCACAATAATCCTGTAAGGATAATTAATGATAGTGTACACTATACTCAAAATAAGTATAATTATTTGCGCAGCGATCAAAAAATATGCAAAATTCTACGAGATTGGTATAATGACAGAAGTCACTATATTAATCGCGTAAGCTGATTATAGCAAAAGTCAGAGGAAATTTTCCTGACCTCCAATTAAAAGACTGCGCAGACGCTGAGGCTAGCTAAAGGTTTAAGACCTAAGCATTATCCTGGTCAGTAAAGGGTTCAGGCGCTCCTGTTAAGTATTCCACAAAGAACCGTTATACACGCCATAATAGCGTGCCTACAACCGACTAACTATCAATTCCCTGAACCGCTCTTAATGTTTATAGATTCACGCTAATAATTAAAATTCTAAACAAAATGAAACAAACTAGACGATCATTTTAGGTCACTACAGGCTGCATTCCAGCAGTATCAAGGCCACGTCATTTTGGGTTGCTTACAGTGGATTTAGCGCTAGAAAAATAGATAGCGTATTATTTGGAACGGGCATGGATATTATTTGGAAGTACTCAGCCAAATAATCGGTGTTATGTTGCATTATTGTGAGAAAATAAGTAATTTGGAAGTTCATTACTTCTTTATGAAGTAGAAAGTTTTCCATTTTGACCAAAAAGTTTAAAAACAAACTTGCTGTTGATACTCTGGCATTTATGGCAAGGCGTTAAGCTCCTCTCAACACCTTGTTGTAAGCAGCATTTGAAAAACCTACTATCGTAATATATAAGAGTTTATTACCAAGTAAGTGGACATTATAAAGAAATAATACAATAATTACAAGTAACCCTGGTAAAGATTTAAAGGTTTGATAAATAATGAATGTAGAGGCTATTAGGACAAAATAATCTCCCGCCCTTCACGGTTAAGTTCTCCGGTTGAGAGTCACGCAGTAAGCTACGAAGAAAGCTATTCTCGGGAATCCTCTTAAAGATAAAAGTAAAAAAGAAAACAATTGACATAGAACTTTAATTCTGGACTCCAAAGACAAATACTTCAAAGTCTGTGACAGATGGGGATGTACCTAGAGTGGGGACTTATGGGTAGACCAAGTGTTGAGCTGGATGTAGCCGGAAGTAGCGAGATGCGGAAAGTGAAGGATCGCATATGGTAGAGAACAACATTCAAGGAAAACGTAGATACATGCTGATGGTTATTATTGTTTTTGTGCAACAAATATATACTTATTATTAGCTTGTATCTTCTAATACTTCTCAACTACTGACTTCTAATATCCTGGGGTGTCAACTAGGTTTACTCGATCTCGATCAATGTCGGTTGTGTGTCAAACCGTTTCCATTTCCACATCACTTTAACGTACGAATTAAATGGTTTTGGTACACACAAAAATATATGAATATAATAACAATTAAAACATACTTTTACATTATTAAAAATTACTAAAACTCAAATCTAAATAAACAAATATTTTCTTTTTTTGAACAATAAGGAATAAACTATTTACTATTATATATTAAGCTTTGACCGACATTAAAGTTCATTATCTTTTGTCAAACTGATTTATTACAATGACAAAAACGTGTTACATTTGACAATAGGAGAGAAAAGAGTGAGCGTAACTCGATTTTATTCATCAGTCATGATAAAACACACTAGCCCACACCTCACTGTCCTACTATTTGTCATCAAGGAGTTCCAGATGCTACATCATAACTTCATTGTCAAAACAGTTTTATGACATCAAAAAATTGCAATGTCACAGGGCATACTTAAGTTGTGACAAATTTCAGCTCTTTCGAATACCAGTGAATGATTGGAAAATGCCAAATTACTTACATGTATATAAACATTGTTAATTTTTTTTATACAACTAGTTTGCCAAACAAGCATGCGGCCCGCATTAGATGATAAGCGGTCACCGCAACCTATTGACGTTCCCAACACTACCGATGCTCGCGCGCTGCCAATCTTGTGACCTAAGGATCTTTCGTCACAGTACCCAGTAATTTATCGGCAATATCTCACCTTTAAACCGGAATACAGCTATATAAATATAGCTGCTTGGCGGTAGAAATAGGTGAGACAGAGGTACCCACGCATACGACTTTTGTACAAAGTCTCCCTCTGGTATCTGGTATATAATTAAATAAAAGTTTGTAAGAAGATGAAGACACATTTTTAATCAGTGTATCAAAATAAAAAAAAACGCGTGGGTTATAATAACATATACTTCAACTCTACTTTCATTCATCCATTAAAGGGCTTATGTTATAAGGTCTTTAATGGACAGAGTATCTAAAGCCGTATTAGTACCTTTACTAACTTTACCTTGCTAAATTTGCTTGGGCAAGGAAGGGAGTAGATTAACACTTACCTTTGCGGCAACTATTGATGTAAATAATTGAGGGGCCCCTTAAACCTACATACAGATTATAAGTCCCACTGTTATTCCTTTCCCTGTAACACGATTGTCCAGAGAACCACATGGTGTAGGTTATTACTGAGAATATTTCAACATGTTTATCGATTTTTATTTCGTGAAAGTGTGATTCAGGCGTTATTTTGTGAAAGTCAAATTTACATGCAATCTGCTTTGTGTGCTTCCGCCAACAATTTGTTCATGCGGCCTAGCGCCGGTCGGCATCCACCCACTACCGTTAGTAGATGCAACATGCCGACGCTGCCATGGCTGCTCCAGTAATCTCTGTCTCGGCTAATGCAGTCGTCTGCTATCTGGAACAGAAACCGCATGCCCCCACCACCGTCGCTGCCACGATTGGCCTGGTCGTCACTGCGACACGTATTTCACCTCTCCACGAGGCATCCTCAGGCGCTGTAGACGTTAATCGATACAATAACATGCTACAAGTAACAAATCCATTGTAGTACCTAATAATAAGGGGTTGAATGGGGTCTATTTAGTGTAGGTTATAATGTTTCTATTTAATTAAATGTAATTTTTGAGTCTTCTACCTCCTCAACTTATGTTTATTTTGCACTTCAAAATCTTGCTTTTAATATTATCGAAACAAGTACACATTATATCGGACTATTTGAATTTTCTGGGAGATCGAGTTGGGATTGAATATACAAATATACAAATGCTTTATTGTTAACAAAAACTTCTTTTATATTTACTGGAATGGAGGTCTATTTAGTACAACTTGCTATCTGACACATATACTATACTGAAACATATAGGAACATATGAACTAGTAGATTTTGAAACATGTCGCTATATAAAAAGGAAATCCCAAGTCCTAATTTATAATATAAATGCGAATCTGGGTTTGATTGATGCTTCTTTGTTTGTTTTCACTTTGTCGGCGAACAAATACTGATGTTACGTAAAGACTTCTTCTCTTGCTACTTGGTATGAAGGGTAACATATATAAGTGATGTTGGTATTGTCTCTAAAGACTGATAGTATACGCCACGTGATACAGCCCTTGAAAGGGGACATGAATGCATAGCTTAACTTTAGTAATTAGGTTCAATTAGCGGCATTGTGATACGGAACCCTACATAAAAAGACTCTTGTCAATACATTTCATACAAAAAGTAGCTTAAACCAAATAATTTTAACATTTCCTAATGTGAAATCTTGTACAGTCTGCTGATGATCATACAACTTTGTGTGAAAATTGTGCATTTTATCTTTCCTGTCTGTCATAGCTATAACTTCTCAAGGATAAGAACAATAGAAAAAAAATACATAAACCTATTATCAGAACGAATAGTCAATTCGCTGTCATTGAGTTATTATGTAACGTAGTAGCTCAATGTGTACACAATATTTGTGTCCTGAAGATCTTACTCTTATCTTACTCGTACGATACGCACGAATGCTTTACAGTACACAATCATCGAACATAACGCCGAACAAACGCAACGTTGCAGTCTCACTGGACTATCCTACCAATAGAAAATATACTGAAAATATATGAGCACAGAGTCTATTTTCATGTAACAACGAGTACTAATAACACGGCTCAGGATGCCCTCGGTTTTACTTATGTTTACGCGCCAAACACTGCCATCGAGAAAGCAAACACGGTGTCGCAATAGGAAGGTTTATCGAATTTATCGATTAGTTTATTTGTTTTGTCGTTGAAGTGCAAATTGCTGGCAAACATATGAACAGTCTGAGATTAATTTGTATGTAAATTAGTTAGAAGATTGTGGTCTTATGAGATTTAATATGTATGATGATAAACAGTGATATATTCATTGAATTCTGTTAAATATATATGTGTAAGTTAGTATTCTGTAGGCAATATACTATCTTGCTGTAGCTAGAATTCCCGATGCAAAAATTCTATTCCAAGATTAAGAACGTTGGAGTGAAAATAACAAAAGGAAACAACTAGGTACTATTCGAAAAAAATTAAGTATGTGATAGTTATCACATAATTATTTGTCTTTTATTTAAAATAGTAGTCTTTTTTTAACCTTACACGGCTTTTAGCTACAAATGAATTTTAACTTTAATGATGACACATAAAGGTACATATTTTCACGATCTTTATTGTAGTAGCAAATATACCATTTTGCCGAGACTATAATTCCCGGCGTTCGAAATCTATTCCAAGATTGAAAGCGATGATGACTAAGATGTTTTTATAGTTATACTTAGCTGGGTGATGAAATTTAAATTGTTACCCTTTGGATACGCGTTGACCTAAACTATGCTTTAAATGTACAAAAGAGTGATAAGAAATATATGCTCTCGCTAGTAAATAATTACAATGGCGACATTATCCTTCTTTGTATGACATTCTTGCATGCCAAAATGTATCGGTTCAATTTTGCGCAAAGATTTTTTTTTATACAATGGCATTTAGTGAATATGTATTCTATCCGCCTAATATAAAGGGTTAATTGAGGTCTATGGGGTCTTGCTTAAGTATAAGGTGCATCGCCAAGAAGTTGAAGTTGTTACCAACGGGAAAAAGCCTATTTCTGTGTAGTCTACTGCACCATGGCGGTGAATTAATTATGAAAAAAATTACTAGGTATTTTGAAAATACTTGTAAGGCTTCTAAATTACTTGTTTGTATGAAACCGTCACCGGCTTTGTTACAGGTATATCGAACCCATAAGTAAAGCAGTGATAACTCAGTGGATAAAGAATGGGCCTATTCATCGAATGCGTGACAGATGAATAACTGTAGTTACCTATGGACGAAACCACCTGGATACCAGGAGCTGACAGAATTGCTGACATCACGAGTGATACTCCTGGTTTTGCAACTGTCCATAGACTACGGTAAATTGTTACCAACAAGCATGTCGTACCCTTGTGTAGTACTATCGCTCTGCTGTTACGTACTTAAAAATTGAATATATAATTTAGAATGTTGACCAAAAATCAAATATTTACTGAAAATATCAATTATTTATTTTTTACAGTAGGTTCAGTATAAAAAAATGGAGTCATTTTTTTTTTATTCACACTGGCCCTGAGCCATTGTTTGTCATTGTTCAGAGCGTGTAGGGTACAAATACATTTTTTATTCTTTTTGTCTTCGTAAATAATAAAATAGAGGGCCGCCAAATTTGTTACTTTTAGACCTTTTTGTGCGGCGTATATTTGAGAAATTAAACTAGTTAGGAATTTGCAACTTATGTATATCACGCATCACATGTCAAAAACAATTTTCCCGGAATTTCGACAACGAATTTTACCAGCTTACATTATATTTTCATAAATGTAACTGAGTGAGTGAGTATATTTCTTTGAACAGTTCCCTGAACGATTCCCTAATGACTATGTATGTACAATGACATTTTATTTAAAATAATAGCGATTTTTACATGACACAGACATATAGACAGATATATAGATGATAGAAAATATGTCTACAATTGATTCCGCGCAGGCGCTTACGTTTTTTTATTTTTATCACTAACGTTATTGTACCAATGTGATGATGTAATTTGTACCTAACTACTAATACCTAACTGACCATTTGAATAACGATTTTATTGGTAGGTTTAATTATATATTTCTTGCTCGCCTATAGTATTACCGAAACGAATCTTCTTAAATTAAAAAAGAGTAGAATTAAAATTAGTGGAAAATTAATGACATTTTATTTATAAAACACAATACGCACCCTAGTGCTCGCTAGAGCACACACCAAATCCCTTGCAGGGTAAGCAGAGATTACCGAGCGCTCGGTCCTTAAAAACCCCAATTGCTTCTTTAATATTCATGGGTCTTTCTAAGTTTCTAAGGCTACTGACATCTCTTACCGATAAAACACGATCAATTTGGTCATAGTATGTAAATCTTGGCCTTTCTCGGTTCCTGCATTTGGTTCCTTTACCTTCGCGTTGTATATCTGTTTCGTAATTCTTCCTTCAATGTCCGAACCAGCGGAGCATGCCTCTTCTTATTTACAAGTAAATAATAACTGAAATAGACCTTAACATATTAAGTCATATACAAAGAACAATTCACATACTTAGTTTCCATGACATGCAGTAGCCAGTTTAAAGGCTGAAATGCCTTAAACACTACAATAACTGGAAACAAAAAAATTTGCTTTTTCACCTTAAATGTGCCGTTTTTATTTATGTACTATTCAAGCAGTGTTTCAACACTAGACACAGCTAGTTCTACTTAGAAATGAATGAATAAAATATTACGCCTGGCGGACATAGAACACTGTCTAGTCTATACATAAATAAAATTGTAGGAAACCAATAATTACTGACTAATAAATTAAACAAATAAAGTAATACCGTAACGAGGTCTAGAGTTTGTATATAGATAGATATTATTTTATTTATTAGTCGGTAATTATTGGTTTCCTTTTTTACACCGGTGTTGTTTATTTGTTTGTTAAAACTAAATAAAGTATTGATTGGCATATAACTGAACAAAATTATTTGAATTTTATTTAAAATAATAGCGATTTTAGCCAATTAATTTACACCAACGTCTTTTAGCTTCAAATACATTTCAAAGTTTTATTTTAACTTTAATGACGATGTACACATAATGCTATTGATTTTTAATAACATTGGTGATTGTGTTGTTATTTACCTTCGAATTTCTGTAAGGAGGTGCTTCCCCAGCCTTATGTTTTTATGTAAATTATATAAAAAATATGTTTTATCCGATAAAAAAAAGTTTTTCCAAGACAAATTAAAGTAAAGAAGTGAAAATATTATATGGTCTCTAAAGTACGACAAATGATTACAAAGCTTCAGAAGAAATAGTTGTGCCGTTGGAAATATTTTTGAAAAAATATTTATTCCTTCCGCATATTTGTTGCATGTTGCTGTTCTCATAGTACCTAAGCCTAAGATGTTGAGAGAGAAATAAAAATATTTGATTAGATTTGATATTCACATAACCGTGTGTATGTATTTTTTTACGATCAGAAGCGATCTCTTAACGGGGCGATCTGGGAATGGGACCCAGCGGGAAAAGGATAGTCTGGAAATGGGACTATATGAGAACGGGACCAACTAGGAACGGGATGACCTGGGAATGGGGAACATTAGAGTCTACATGACGAGTTTGGTAATGCGACCATCTGCTACCAAACCGTTCACGACATGTTGAGAGTTTGGGGAAAATAATAAATACAAATATTTTAAATACTAACACTAGTAATATAATGAGGATGGGGTCGAGAGATGAGCGAGTCATGCTCACAAGAGTATACATACGGGCGGCGAATCCTATCTACATAATATAAAAATAGAACTATGCTGGTTCTAAAGTTTTAAGACGAAGCACGAAGTGGATAAATAAAACGTAGAACTAACTTTATTAAGAATTATAAATATAACAAAAGGTATGGGCGAGCAAAGCCTATATGGTAAGTTAAATAATAAAAAATAAAAAAAAATTAATTCATTTACAGAATTTACTTATTGAGTTGCTTTAAAAAAAAATCTACAGGATCAATAAAAATATTATAACGTGATCTATAGAGCTAGTGCAGGTCTATTAAATAAACAAACTATAAAAAATAATATGGAAGAAAATAATACTCCTTTAGCGACATATATATGGAATAACGGTAAACCCGGGTCTTGATATGTTACAATAAATATTAGGGTATTTAACTCGAAGAAAATTGATCAATTGCACGCACATAGGTCAATGTACCAAATGTATACTCACTTTTTTCCTTGGTGAACAATGTATTTTACAATTATGTGTATGTCTGAAACAACATCACATTTTTTTATTAAAATAAAAAACACATTTTATTTTATTTCTTGCGAACTATTTAAACCGTGTCTCTCTATGATTAGTCTTAATTTTATTCTCGTTATAGGGTTCCGGGCGTGTTAAAAATCAGGAACTCTTATTGATTATTCAAATACGGCTGTGATACCAATGCAGCAAGCCAGGTTGTGAAGCAAATGCTACGATGAAAAGTACGATTGAGAAGTGATAGTCAAAGCTATAATTAACGTGAACAACTTTTTTTTACTTTTGGGCCAACTTCGAATTAGAAAATATTTTCCACGTCTTTACCTCAAATTTTAACTTTAAGTAGAAACTTTCCTTCCTTTGAATGTTCTACCGATTGCATAATGGTTATAACAACTCCTCAAAACACAACCCATTTTACAATCGGTGGTATAATTAGTTATCTTCTGAGGAGCTGTTGAATATATTGCCCTTAGCTTCCTTCTACAACTGCTCCGCTTGTCATCGATAGAGTATTCATCCTCGTACACTAGATGCACAATGGTCGTCAACTGTGTGGCTTTGAGTTGCTAATGAACATTCTGCCGAGATTTTAAGAAACGTGCGATTTTCTTAAAAGTGTAGCCATGAGTGATGGCAAAAATTCACAAATTTCAATAGTCTGATCACTCACCCTGATTTCGTCATAACTTCTAGGCTGCCTGTGTAGATTCTACTTTAAACATAATGATATCCTTCACGCCTTTCTTTATACAACGTCGGGAGGCATACAAGCATACGGCCCACCTGATGTAAAGTGGCGACCGTAGCCTATGAACGCTGGTAATACATTAAATATCAGTCGCGTGATGCTAACTCTGCTGCTTATACAGAAACTCCTTACTGTCGACCTCACTCACACACAGCAACACAACCACTGTCCACGTCGGACTAATTTTAAATAGGTAATCCTTACCTCTCTAAAGTAGATCACTATAGATCAGATTAAATAAATAAAATAAATAAATATTGTCGGACAAATTACACAGCGCCATCTAGCCCCAAAGTAAGCGAAGCTTGTGTTATGGGTACTAGACAACTGATAAACATACGTAAATACATTCCTTTTTGTAAACACATACTTATTATACATAGAAAATACCCAGCCCAAGACAAACAGACATGTTCATGCACACAAATGTTTGCCTTGTGTGGGAATCGAACCCACGAGCGCCGGTGTCAAAGTCGCGTCATTCACGACTGAGCCACCGAGCTCGTCAAGTCGTCAAGATTGACTCGTAATTAATGATAATGGTACTTTACACGGGGTAACGTACTCCACAGCTAGAATATTATTAAAAAATACAAGTTACTAGCTAAACCCCTCACTTTGACCGTATGTATCCCGTAATGGTCGCTTTTTCTACTTTTTTCCCCCGGCTTCTAAGGGTCATATCGTGACATTGAATAGCCCATAATCGTTCTCAAGAAATGTTAAAGGAGTTTTTTAATCCGACACGTTCAAACAAACTATTCCGCTACTATATATTAATATAGATTCGTTCTATATTCGAAATTAGACGCACATAAACGTCGCCATTCATGATGGACGCAACTCTTTCAGGGTGTACTTGTTTGTTCGGGTGTGCAAAGGCAGGTAGTATAATGAAATAATTCCGACGAAATGTGTGTAGTTAAATATTTTTATTATAACTTTTACTGCTCTGTCGAAAAATAGCCAGTCTGTTTATAGCCGGTAATATCGTTACTTTTACGGTTAAATACCAGGTTAATACGAGTATTCGCTAGTGGCAAATGGGTATTCTGAAATACGAAATCGATCACAGCATACGTCACGCCGCTGCAGTGTCCAGAAAAATAATTATTAAAAAGCATTTTTAAACACAAGCTATAATTTAAGCGCTCCTTATTACATCAGGATCTGCCAGTGAAAGTCCCGTCAAAATCGGTCCAGCCGTCTCGGAGATTAGCCGGAACAAACAGATAGACAAACAGACAAAAATTTAAAAAATATTTTTTTTTGGTATATGTACCATGTCTACGTCCATATGCATTTAGTAAAAAGCGGTTATTTTAATATTACAAACAGACACTCCGATTTTATTTATCTGTATGTAGTATGTATGCATGTATATATATACAGACTGACGTAAGCAATTCGCCTCTATTAAAAATATTTTCACTCACACCATCCATCCCCACCCTCAATTCAATATAAGGGACGACACTGCGATGGATTTGTCTCTTGTAGCATGTTATTGTTACGATTAACGTCTACAGCGCCTGAGGATGCCTCGTGGAGAGACGTAACACGTGTCGCAGTGACGACCTGGCCGGACGTGGCAGCGACGGTGGTGGGGGCATGCGATTTCTGTTCCATATGGCGAACGACCATGCAGCCGAGGCAGAGACTACCGGAGCAGCCATAGCAGCATAAATTCACATAGCCAGTGAAAAGTGACGAGCTCGGTGGCGCAGTGGTGAAACGCGTTGTTACACTACTTTGACATCAAGGCTCGTGGGTTCGATTCCCACACAGTACAAACATTTGTGTGCATGAACAATATGAACATGTCTGTTTGTCTTGGTCTGGGTATTTTCTATGTATGATAAGTATGTATTTACAAAAAAAAATGTATTTACGTATGTTTATCAGTTGTCTAGTACCCATAACACAAGCTTCGCTTACTTTGGGGCTAGATGGCGCTGTGTAATTTGTCCGACAATATTTATTATTATTATTAAATTTGACTTTCGAAAAATAACGTCTGAACCTATTATCAATTTATTGCATTTACATTTTAAAGTATATAAAAGCTTGTCGCGACATTTACCATTGCGCGCGCGAACTATTCCGGTATGTTATAGCGTTAACAACGCTGCCAGCCCCATGATCAGAAGAAAATGAACGAATGGCTTCTAATGCCCACAACGATTGCCACAAAGTTGACTAGAGGCAAGTTATATTTCTGTGGTACCCTCAGTCATTATGTCATATCTCGGAACGCAGTGATTATAAAAGCAAATATAAAAAATTCACTACCTATTTCATAGGTATTATATATGTACATATTTGTACCAGAAAAAAGTGTGTATGTACCTACTTATTAATGCAGGTAAGAAATTATATTATTTCGCGTAACAAAACAAAAAATTCTCCAGAAATTTCATCCTGTGTGCCAGAACTATACGTTTATAAAACAAAACGATAATATAATAAATTATTAATAAATTTCATTCACCACCGTCTATAATTTGAAGACACACACATTATACTTTTATATTATAGTCATGACCAAAGTTTGAGAGAGATAACATTTACCAACCAACGGCGTGGTGTCGGTTTTAGATCTCACTCTCATCATCATCATCTCTAACGCGCCAAAAGGAATATCACTTTATCCCTTGCGAGTGAAAAGTGATTTTAAACTTGTTATCTAAATAATATAATGGTTTCTTTCGAACAAACTTTCTTCAATTGCCTTCATCATGTAACTTTTCTATTCTAAATAATTATTACTCGGATTTGTTCTTTAGTTTTTCTTGGTGACATTGATTTATTTATTTCTGTTTTTGCAATGTTTCTTAATGGCAGAGCTTGTTATGACGATGCTGCTCTTACCAATTTACTAAGGTAAATATTGCTCGAGAGAATCCCACCATTTTTACAATTCAATGTTCACTATAAGTATTCCAGAAAAGTCACCTTTCCTGTTATTTTTATACATAGCTAGTAATCTATTTTACGGCAAGTTATTTTAATTCCTTCAATATCGACGATTCTGTTATTCTAAAATGAAATTCTGTTGTTATGTTTACGTTCTAAGGCGTGCGTGCGTACATACGTGCGTGCATTCATGTATGCGTGACTGCGTGCGTGTGTATTACTAATAATATTAGAACCTTTGTAGTGTCTGTATTTCTTTCTTATTTTTAAATAATCGCTGTTGACAGTACAGTAATATAAGAAAATATCCAATTCTATTCTATAATTCAACAAAAGAAAATGGGAAGTCTAAGCAGATTCTTTTAAAGCAACAATAATTTTATCCAAAATTCGGCCAATATTTTGTTTTGTTAGAGCGTTTTCTGATTAATTGCGTGCTCAGATTTAGCCAAAGAAAATCTTTGCGTGAACAATAGGTACCCCTTCAAAATACTTCTATAAATATAGGTATGGCATGTAAATCACATAATGGCGAGATTCAATATTGCAAAAATATGTTTTAAATGTTGGGTTATATGATAAATTCATGCCATTATCTCATACAAAGTAGTGAACATGATCTATGTCTATCGATATCGATATCTATAAGGTACCTTTTATATTACTTACTTATTAAGTGCGTTACTACGTTTTTAAAGCCAAGAATGTCATCTGCACTTATTTAGGTGATTCATTAAAGTGACTACGGCAAATGCGCTTAGGCTTAGGACCGCTAATCTTAATGAATTAGGAAATGGGATATAATAAGAAAGAAGAAGAAGATAATGGCATTTATTTATGAAACAGAAATGTTTTCTAACAGGAAAACAAGATTATTAAAAGCTGGCGTGCAATAACAAGCAAACCGACTGGACAACACCTGCATAGAATGTAGCAGCCAAATAACAAATCATTCAAAGGCTGTTATGCCCTTGCGAGTGAGTAATATTTATCGCTAAGGATTTAGAGGAATAGCGGTATTAGCAGCGGATTAGCAAAGTACCTATGTGATTATCCTTGTGGTCCAAGTATTTCAGTCGGATCGCACGGTGTTTTGCCGGACGTCGTGATCTAAGACAATCTAAGCCAGCGAAGGTCAATGTTTAAAAGACCATGACAGTAAACAGGTTTTTGAAGTGGTCGTAATTACGGTATCTTGGTGAAAAGATTAACATGCTCGTACATTCATTATGAGGTTCGTTGAATTTCCTCGCCCATTATGGTTGAGGCCAAACCTATTGGTTAGACAAATAGCTCCTTGGAGAAGAGATATAGGCACTTGTTAAGGTGATTTACGGTCTTGGTCAGTGGAACTACACATATAAATATGTACAAAATACTAAATACCTATATTGCTTAATCGTTGAATATATAGAGAGCCTATATAGTGGAGAGGTAGACATCAGGATAGAAGCTATTTCCAAAGGTCCCTTTGACATTATTTACTAAGGTATATTTATGTTTACATCTATGATGATACAACAATTATATTGTGTTGTAGTTATTATTAGATTTTTTCATTGTTGATATTTTTTGTACATTTGGTAAAGTTTTGAAGAAGATACGAGTATAATGAAAAATTGACGATACTACAAAGTGTTGAAATATTATTTACATTTATCTATTACTAGCGAGCGACCGGCGCCGGCTTCGCACGGGTGATCCGATCGCTATCAAACTGCACAGAAACCCCCGCTAAGCTAATATAAAGATTCCCTGAAAATTTCATCAAAATCGGTCCAGCCATTTTCGAGTCCATAGAGGACATACAGACAAACATTAATTTTTATTTATATAAGATTTACGTACGAACGATTACGTTAATTTTTATATATATAAGATTACGTACGAAGACTTACGTACGTAGCACTGTTAGCATTAAATACATAGTCATACCGTGATTATCGAGCAAGTAAAATTTAAGCTAATAAATAATCCTGTAACAGTATTTTAGGCATAGATAATATTGTATTCGTTCAATATTTTCTGATAAATGTACTTCCTTTTAATAATTAACCTTAATCTCCGAAGAGATAAATAATATCGTATACCTAGTTTCTTGTTTATCGGCCACAAAACCGCGTCGAGAATATTTCGGAGCTCATGCATTATTTATCAGGGGTTGGCCATCATACGCCTATATCGTCGTTGAGTGCGTCTACTCGCGATATATTGCTTTATTTTTATCTGTAACTATTATGTAATGAGTTTCACCGAAATTTTGCATTTGCTTACTCGAGGCTATAAATATAAAGTATATCGCGTTAATGTTAATACTTTCACTTGTACAGATTCTACTTCACACATAGCACACAATATTTTCATGGCATGCTGGCACTGCTGAGTCCCTCACTGACTCATTTACTGTCGTACTGTCGTACTGGGCGTAACCATAAATTTCTCCTATATTTACTCCACCGTTCTAACACTCGAGTGTTAGTAAGAATGTCTTCAGGCTTTATCTTGTTGCTCTAAAAGTTTGGTATACACTTCAAAGTTCTTCGACAGCCTATCTACCTCATCATTACCTCACACATTACTCCAATTCAAATATGATACATAATCCAGCCTTGTTTTCCTGCTTCTTGCCACGAAGCTTTCAATCTCCACATCCCACTAAGCATCACCTCTCAGTAATTTATGTTACCTTGCTATTTGTTAAAATTAGATAATCAAAACAAGAAAATAGTAATTATAAATAAAAACAATTAACAAAAATTTAATTCAATGGAAGTTCAGTATACTATATCATATTTCATATAAAATTATTTATAAAAAGTTAGGATATACTTAGTCTCGAAACCTTATCGTATCGTACTTGGAATGTTGTTTTGTTGTGAAAACAAGTCATGTATATACGAGTAGATTGAGATCGTAATATTGTGATTAATGGGTTTCTAAATAATGACTCTACGTTCACTCGCACTTAATGGTTTACCAATGTCACTATGTTATTTAATTTCACAACATATATAGCGAAGCCGATAAGCTGACATTCTGGAACCAATTCGGTACAGTGCTGCGTGGTATTCTATTGGCTCAGGGGATCATGTGGTGCGTAGGCACTTATCAGATGAGTCACAGTTCACTGTAACAGTCATAAGCCGATTACTGAAGCACTTCACTTTAAAGACGTCATCCTGAAACTCCTTGAAAAGCACTATAGCCACCCTATTCTCCCCACCAGGAGCACCCGTGTAGATCAGTTTGTAGCCATTTTCAATAAACCGGGATATGCGGGAGTCTCCTACAAGAAGACCACGGCCACCCTACAACACCGAACACCAAGTCAGCTAACTTCCCAGTATGTGCGGTGCTCCATATCACGAAACCAATTTTCATAGTGACTCGCACCTTCAACCGTGCACGCCCACTTCACGGTAGCCCTGTCACAGGGGTTAGGCGACACTTTGCGGCGGTGCAAACGTTACTCGTGGAACTTATTCTTTTCTTTCTTCCCATATTTGACTTGACTTTGTTTGCTTTTACGGGAGCAACTGTCGTTCGACCTCCCATCCCCGAAGGGAATGCCTGCGCCAGAGTCTTATCTGTTAATTAGCAGGTGCACCGACTTACAGGTGAAGTTAGCTAGGGTTCCGAAGATATTGGTTGGGTTGGTATGGTTGGTAGGTGTACACCCCCTGTCTTGGAAAATGTCAAATAACACGTTATTGCCTTTTTAGTAGGCCGGTAAATTTTTCCTATCTTGGATGTGTTTTCGGCAGGGATGGAAGGTAGGCATAGGCGTCCATGAGAAGGGCCATGAATGTTATAGAAGCGAGTGAGGTTTGTAAGGATCGAGTCATGTGGAGCTCGAATCTCTCGAAATCGACTACCCCGCAAGGAATTTGGCATGCAGTAGTACAACATTTCCTATGACGAATTTGTAAAATAATTAAAAATATATATGCAAAATTGTAGAGGTATATACTTACTCTATGACAAAAGAACAATCGCATCAATTAAATATTTGTTTTACATAGCAATGACAAAATTGATCGTTGTGATTGGCTATAGATTTTACACAGGTTTGCGTGATTGGTGACTTTGAATATCCAGTGCTGCTAGTAGTGCTGACATTGCCGCCATTTTTTTTTATGTTGCATTATATGCCCAGTTTAATGCACCTTGCGTTACCTTATTATCCATAAATTATTTATTACGCTAAGCAATCGCCTTCCAATAATAAAATAGACTTTATTTATACCCTTATTCATTGTCTTTCATAGCAATTTTCTCGATACACGACAGGTCTAAGAAAGATTGTAAAAAGTTTGGATCGTTCTGAAGGCAATGAACCCAATTAGGTGCTAAGGGGTCGCTCACATTTCAATGTTAGCTTGATGAAGCGTGAGACGTAACTTTGAACATTTGTAATGAAATGTCAATACGTATCTCCTACGAGTGCCTACTTATTGGCCTAATATACTCGACATTTTGCATTTTGCGTTAAGAGAGTGCACAAAGCTAAGTGGCGCCCACATTTTGTTTTTATTAATAACGCTGTATTTAAGACCAATTCTAAAAAAACGCTCTATAGTGCACTGAAGAACCATATTTACGTTTTTTTGAAACATATCTTGTATTTATTATCTATGACAAGTAACCAAGATTGTAATTATTGCTTATTGTGGCCACTTATAGCAATAATCAAAAGTATGACTAATTCTACATAAATAATAAAAACAGAATATGTCTCAAAAAACATAAATATGGTTCTTCAGTGCCCTATAGAGCGATTTTTTTGGAATTGGTCTTAAATACAGCGGTATTAATAAAAACAAAATGAGGGCGCCACTTAGATTTGTGCACCCTCTTAAGTGAAAAAAATATTCTTCGCACAACTAGTTACCAAACAGCGAAAGAAAAATCTTCTCGTTTATCTGGTTACGTAAGTTTAGTTACCAAAGTGGTCTAAGAGTTTTTTATTTTAAAAATAATCCATACGATAAGGAATCTGTCCATTTATATATTCATGACGTTTTAGAAACGAGATATCGACATTGTAGAATCATTAACATTTTTGGGTTAAATACAATAATTTTAAATTTATTATTAAGACATTTTGAAGATTGAGCACAACAGCTAAAAATAACTACATATTACGTTTACTTATCCGTTTCAAATCATGGATATTCATTCTGGTCATTTGATGGAAATCATTTGTATCTAACGCGTGGAGCACTTTTAGAGAAAATATATGTATATCAATGGAACAATTTACTTATCAGCAGGTCTCGGCTGGTATGGGACACATATAACTTTCGGTATCAGCTACTTTAGACAAAGAACCGAGAAAGCGCACGAGAAATTGTGCCGAACTAAAAATGCTAGTTGCGTTACCTCTCTGTATCAACTAGATGCCGCCAACCCTTTGACCGCTATCTCTACTAGGCATTTAGAAATTTCAGGAATAAGCCTATATAATTATTAGGTATATTTATATATACAATGTCGAGAGGCAGACAAGCATCTGGGTCACCTGATATAAAGCAGTTACCGTCGCCTATGAACATCATACACGCGACGCCACCTATGCTTCTAATACAGCAACTTCTTAGAAGCTTACTGGCACCCTTACTCACACTTAGGAACACAACAATCCTCTAGGGTGTTGTTATTTAGCTGGGGTTTTCTGTGAGGCCGAGACTCTTTCCCATAAGGACTGGTTTGATGCGTCCTACCTTTTAATAATACCCAGTGCAATACAAAATAACATGTTCATGCAAATGTTGCCCTGTGTGGGAATCCATCCCAGGAGTATTAATGTAGCGTTACTAACCACTGCGCCTTAGGATGTCATAAACCCAGAATCTCAACTACAAGAGAAATAGAAAATTTATTCCGGACCGAGATCTCGATATTAGGTATTTTTTAGGGTTCAGTACCATAAAAGGAAAACCGGAACCCTTATAGGATCACTTTGTTGTCCGTCTATCTGGCTGTCTCTCTATCTGTCTGTCAAGACATTTTCTCAGAAACAGGTGGAGCAATCAAGCTGAAATTAAAATCAAATACTCAGTCCCTTCTCCCAGGAAAAATCAAACTCCTAAGTTGACGCAATCAAAAGATACGTCTGTTTATGCCTCGTTTATGCGCATATTTTGACACTCGCAAGGGAATCAAAACCTATAGGGTACTTCTCGTTGACCTAGACTCATGAAATTTGGTATGAAGCAATGTTATTTAGCACAAGCAAAGGAAAAAATCCGAAAGCCGTAAAATAATACATGTTTGCGACAATAATTTGCGAAAATATCTTTTTAAGGAACTCCCAGGTCGCGAGTCGGACTCGCACTTGACGGTTTTTTTTCTAATATCTGCCACTTCCGTCGCCTCTCTCTAGACTTGCCGTTACGTTTGAGTAATGCCAGAGCGTTAAATATCAATATATTTCAATAATAATGATCAAAGATATAGAATATGTAAAAAGTTTCATTTCTTTATACATTTTTTGAACCAATAATGTAACAACGAAGTACACAGCTAACCCAATGAACAAACATTTTTAAAATACCAAGTATATAACTCATCAGGAAGCTAGTTTAAAATCACCGTAATAGTAAAAAAGGAAGCACGATGTCCATCTGTCCGTCACAAATAACACACATAATACACACCTCCTCTCCCACTTTATCTCCGAAGATTACTAAGCGAAAATCTGAAGTTTATGTGGTGAAAAATCTGATATAAATTTGTGTTGATATAGGTTTATGTACGAGTACATTTAAACCCAAAGCGTCATTACTAACCTTTTAAATTTTCATAACTAGTCTGGCCATAAATACTGTTAAATAGAATCTGTTTTTTTTTCAACACTTTAATTATTTTGAAATTGGAACGGTTTATTATGTTAAATACTTCTTACGATTTCCCCCCGTTTTACATTTTTTTTTCTTGTTTATTACCAAATTACAGTATGGAATGGGGTGTTAAAGAAAATAGGATTGCCTTGCACAAAGTGGGTATGCAGCCGTCGGTTATATGCAAGACACTTCAAAAGTTTGGTATCAGCCGTATATACGTATATCGTACTATCGACAGATATACGAACACTATCTCTATTGGAGACTATAAAAGATCGGGGCGGCCACGTGCTGTTAGAACTACGAAGGCTATTAATGCTGTTAAAGCCAGAATTCGCCGAAACTCTATTAGGAAGCAAAAATCTTATCGCGAGAAAAGAAGATTCCCGCTAGGACTAGGACTCTGTCGCGTATAATAAAACAAGATCTGAAACTCGTATTGAAATAGTGCGTAAATCTATAGATTCGTGGCCAGACAGAAAAGGCCTGTATCATAGTCAAAGGTGGCCATTTCGAATGGAATATTTTTTTATTTTACTAAGACTTCCATAAATATGTACATGTAGGTTTTATTAAGATTACATTAATTCATGAAAAAATAAATGCATATTTATTTATAACAGAACTTATTTGCCAGAATACAACAGCAGATCGTAAATAATAAACAGTACCTGTACCCAATCTACGGGCTTAATTTAAAATTATATAGTTGTTATATAACAAGAATATCATCTACTCGTATATACTTAACTACTCATATTTCATTGTTGACTTTATTATTTTTAGGGTTCCGTACCCAATGGGTAAAACGGAACCCTATTACTGAGGCTCCGCTGTCCGTCTGTCCGTCCGTCCGTCTGTCACCAGGCTGTATATCATGAACGGTGATAGTTGGACAGCTGAAATTTTCACAGATGATGCATTTCTGTTGCCGCTATAACAATAAATACTAAAAAATAGAATAAAATAAATATTTAAGTGGGCTCCCATACAACAAACGTGATTTATTTTGCCGTTTTTATAGATAATGGTACGGAACCCTTCGTGCGCGAGTCCGACTCGCACTTGGCCGATTTTTTATAGATAATGGTACGGAACCCTTCGTGCGCGAGTCCGACTCGCACTTTTGTTGAAATTTTCACAGATGATGTATTTCTGTTGCCGCTATAACAACAAACACTAAAAAATAGAATAAAATAAATATTTAAGGGGGCTCCCATACAACAAACGTGATTTTTTTGCCGTTTTTAGGGTTCCGTACCCAAAGGGT
Organism: Pyralis farinalis; assembly: GCA_947507595.1. Classification (NCBI taxonomy): domain Eukaryota; kingdom Metazoa; phylum Arthropoda; class Insecta; order Lepidoptera; family Pyralidae; genus Pyralis; species Pyralis farinalis. Next base: position 23,584,610 of record OX382270.1, read on the forward strand.
AAAACGGAACCCTATTACTGAGGCTCCGCTGTCCGTCCGTCCGTCCGCCCGTCCGTCCGTCTGTCACCAGGCTGTATCTCATGAACCGTGATAGTTGGACAGCTGAAATTTTCACAGATGATGCATTTCTGTTGCCGCTATAACAACAAATACTAAAAAATAGAATAAAATAAATATTTATGTGGGCTCCCATACAACAAACGTGATTTTTTTTGCCGTTTTTATAGATAATGGTACGGAACCCTTCGTGCGCGAGTCCGACTCGCACTTGGCCGATTTTTTATAGATAATGGTACGGAACCCTTCGTGCGCGAGTCCGACTCGCACTTGGCCGATTTTTTTTATATATACAAGTCGGGAGACGTAAGCCATAGCCTGCACAGTCCCTACTTCGTACCCTGGCGTGTGTATGTACCACTTAATTTGTGTTTTCGGATTTATGTACACATTTGTAATTATCATTCGCTGAGCGGTGAAGGAAAACATCGTGAGGAAACCCATCTCATCCCATTATATTTCTAAACCGTGTAACCTAAGTTAAGATAGGTCTGATTTTCCTTCTGTGTTGTGAGGGTCTGACAGCTGTCGCTCCATGTCAAAATCAGTCTTCTTCTTAGCGTCATCCCGTTCCCTAATCCATTAGGATATTGGCGGGGTCCGCTGCCTAAATCTAAGGGATTTGGCAAAGATATTAATTTTTACATATAGCGACTGCCTTCAGACATTCGAAGTAAATTTTCTTGGATGTGAGAGTTTTAAGAAAATCCTCATTTGGTTTTTTTTATACTACGTCGAGAGTCATACAAGCTTACGGCCCACCTGATGTAAAGCGGGTACCGTAGTCTATTAACGCTTGCGTAGACTACGGTACCCGCTTGCTTTAAATATATTAATTATCACCGGCGCGATGCCTCCTCTGCTGCTAACACAGCAACACCTTGGGAGCTTACTGGTGACTTCACTCACACGCAGGCACACAACAACCCTCTTGTTAAACAACAACAAGAGTTGTTATTTGGCTGCAATTTTCTGTGAGGTAGAGGTACTTGCCCAGACCGGCTGCTTTGATGCTACCTACCTCTACTTAAAATTTGTCGCAGAGGTAGCAACACCATATTGAGAAGCCCGGAAGAAATCAATCCCCGTGATGCTAGTTTTAATAATAACGGTACAAAATGTCAAGTCGGCGCTTGGGTGGAATCGACATCGTTGAATTGGCAACACCGGTTGTGTTTGTTATGGTTTGCTCGAAATGTCGGTTGTGGTCAGTTGTCAAAAACGTCAAGATGAGATACCGTCATTGGAAGCGGCATTACAAATCGAGCAATGGAGCCAACCGCACGTGTCGCGTCCACCGCATTTTGAAGCCGTTGTAATCTGTGATCTGAGTATAACTTTTGTTACGATTATTTTTGTAATTGGCTGATTAAATATTGAGAAGATTAACTACGCTGGTATTTCGCTTTATTCGCCATGAACAACGAGCCACCTGACGACAATTATATCCACGTTCCGTCATATATATAGCTTGATCTGTCATTGTCTGTACATACAGTTCCAACCGACTCACAATTTCAGTTACGATTTACCGATCCTCTGTGATAAACTGGGTGGACAGGGGTACAATGATAAATGAGACAGGCGCTCAAAACATGTGACAACAAAAATACCGGTACCGGTGTTTTGATATTTATTTGACAAGTTTATTTATTTGGGATTTAAAGAGCTTACCATCATGTTTAGAGCTTAGTTCCACCGTGAGTTCACGTGGTTCATCCTGCCGATTACTAAACAAGGCTCTGATAAAAGAAAGGTAGTTAGTAAGGCTTGAAGAGATTTTTACGGGATCCGTAAAGCAAGAATGACATCACTGGTGATGCAAGTGTCCGTAGGCTAAGGTAATTGCTTACCATTAAAGATAAAACGATAAAAAATATTTATTTGCCATTAAGCCCTCGCGGTCTCTTAGACAGTTCTTACATTTTTCAAAATACGATCTTATTGTATCTTATTCAATTCTCTTATCACTATTTTCCTTCTTTAATTTGCTAGCAATTAGGCAGGCTTGTAAGTAGTCATAGTCATAGTCATAAAATTTATTGTTTCATGTGGATACATAGTTCTTAATATTAAAATTTGTCGGCAACACATGAGCCCCGTTGGGGCACTACAATATTGCACTGCTTTCGCATGTCTTTACAATTTTTTTTATTAATTTATATTATTAAGTCTAATCAATCAATTGTTATTATATCGTCAAATTTTTAATCACAATATTTCTATAATAAAATTACTGGGATAATCAAGATTATTAATAATTATAATTAATTCAATAAATTGTATTATTAGCATTAAGAATATTAATTTTTTTGTCATATTATTGCATTTTCAGTTTAGAATAACCCCTGAAGACTATAAGTACATTTCGAAATTAAAAATGATTTCAGTTGTGATAGAAATGTAGCATCTTTTTCTATATCTTTATTTATATCTTTTTCTATTTCAGTATGTTCAGTATTTGTAGTATACTTTTAATTTATTATTTATTTTGACGTACTGTCCGAATTTTCATTTACGCAATATTTGTACGCTGAAACACAGCCGAATACGACTGGCTTTTGTATTTGTTTAAATAACTATCTGTATAGTTAATAGATTCAGGCGTTATTTTGCGAATGTCAAATTTACAAGCAATTTGATCTAACCTGCTTTGTGTGCTTCCGCCACCAATTAGTTCTTACAAACATTTGTATTAATGTACATATATGTATATCTTTGTCTGGGTATTTTGAGAGAGGTCACTTTAAATAGTACTGGAGAAATACCACCACGCCACCTCACAGAAAATCGCAGCCAAATAACTCCCTTGTGCCCCTGCGAGTGCGAAGGTTTACCAGTAAGTTTCTAAGGATTTGCTGTATTAACAGCAAGGGTAGCAACGCTCAAGTGATACTTCCTATATTGTAATTGTTTATACGATACGGGCCCTATGCTTGTGCCTCCCGGCGTCGTAAAAAAATAAAAACAAGAATGTTATCAGACCGGGCAATTATCTGCTTCTTCTTTAAAAAAGGACGTAAGCAAATAACAACTCCGTGAAGTATTGCTGTTCATGCGAGCGAGAGACGTTACCAGTAATTAGTAGCTATATAGAAGTAGGTTAGTAGCTATATTAGTATAGCCATTTTGACCCTGAACAAAAGAATAAGTACTACTACTTAACCCAACGAACGGTAGCATTTTGCAAATTGGCACAAACCTTTGTGATCAAAGCCTTCACATTTTGAGTGGAGTAAAAATTCGTATTCTGTCTCAAATATACGTAAATACTTAGACCAACGAGCTTCTTTTGGTGATTTTACTTTTTTAATGGAAGATAAACTTAAAATAAGTAAAACTTTATTTAAATACGAAATTTGATCCAAATCGGTAGAGTCGTTCCGAGATACATGAAATACATTCAAGTATTTATATATATTATATATACACATAAATGATGAAATTTATGATTTCAATTTCTCTTAAAATGGCCGGTTATATTTTATAATGTTTTTGAGCGCTTTCATCACAAAGAGAATCTCTCGTGCGTTACCAATCCCTTTGTGTAGACCATATTCTTCAGGAGCTTCCCTCCAGGGATTTGTTATTTAGGTGCAGTTTTCTGTGAGAAAAAGTTCACCAGTCGGGCATTGTTTCTTGTTGAATTACCTCTGTTTACTGATATCTCTGAGACGGGTTTATAGGTTTAGATACTTTAAGCTATATTCTATCTTGATCCCATATTATAATCCTGATATTAATCCAGTACCAATCATTTCTTTTTGGTTTAGTTTAGGTGTTAAAAATCGTAAATAAATCAAACAGTTTCTATAACAAAAAAACTTCATAATTTGAATCATTGTCATATTTTGAACTATTATGACAGCATCAAATAGAATGCTTGAATTACGGGAATATAGCTAAGATTTAGATGAAATCCATAAATTTCTTCATGGTTTGTGACGTCATCTACCACGGCCTCTTAGTATGTTTTAAAGTCACGTAATGAAATGCCACTTTCAAACAGCAGTATCTCGTAAACTAATTATCGTAGAAAATTTTAACCGATGTAACCGATTTTAAGTCAATACCTTTAACGACATTCAAGGTTGCGAACTGGCATTCCTCAGCCCGCGGTTTACCTTTGCTAGACGGGAAGACAAGACGTGACGTGTGGCAAAACGCGTCGCAGTCGGGAGTTTTGTTAGCAGCAGAGGTGGCATCGCGCGAGTGTTATTTAATGTATTACAAACCCTTATAGGCTACGGCTTTACATCAGGTGGGCCGTATGCTAGCATGCGTCCCGACGTTGTACGATGTGTAGTATATTGAAACCTATTAACACTCAGACAGACTAAACAGACTATCGAACAGTCTGGACGTTCTGGAGTGCAGTCATATACCTTCGCTCGCCTTCCCTCATTTATCATTAACCCGGGGTCCATTCGCATTATCTCGGTAAATCGAACAATAAAACTGGGCAATTATCGCAGCTGAAATCTCTAACTGTGTCAGTGTTTTGACAATAACTAATTTTGCTGACACATAAAAGCTTTTCGTCTTTCTTTCAAGGTACATTATTTAGCGGAGAATATATTCAGTTACATTTTTGTGAACAGTTTTGTTACTCTGATATTATATTCCTACTTATTAAAATGTATAATTTTTGTTACTTTTATATGCTGTAATATTTGTATTTCATGTAAAGCAGCCAAGGCTATATGTTTCCACATGTGATACTTAACAACGAATTTAATCGAGATAGTTCATATTTCGATGAATATCGATTTCAGTATTTCAGTAGATATATTGAACGATTTTAATTTATATCTTTAACACGTATGCTTAAATTCCACAATGAAATCTAAACCAAACCGGCTCGGTGCATGCTAGATTGCACAGTAGTAGTATGAAAGAAGTTATAGACCTTTGATTTTCCAAGTAGGTTAAAACTCCTTGATATGTAGAAGTTAGCCAGAACTCTGACTAATTGCTTAGGCTATAAATATTGTATAGGTTTCACCTTCTTCAAAATTTTTTTTGTAATATTTATTCGATGGCATTTCGTACTGAATTAAAACCACTTTCATACTCAGAGAAACTTAGTTTCTACTTTTCTACAATATATATATTTATTGATTAGAAAAGGAAAGAAGAAGAGACAAAAGGGTTTTAGGAAGGCCTATCCAGTAGAAAAGTTTTTATCTTGGTAGCTTTAAGTTCCCTGAGATCCAGTACCTGCATAAGTATGGCTGTGAGGATCTTTTTTTATATTGCCTTGGAATAAGAGCTCATATGATACAAAATGTTATTTAAATCCGTTTAGTAGTTTTCAAAGGATAGGTGAGCATGAGGATGAATTTTGTTAAGTCCACGGCAATCATCCTTTTTTTTAATAGTTCATGTATGTATTTTATTGCCCTGTACAGGGCACGTAAAATTATAGTAATAAAATGTGAATTAAAATGTTGTTACTGGAGTCATGATCACAAAAATTACATTCGATAGCATATTGGGTTACTAATTGGTATTAATGATGACCGAATAATTGGTTTATTTGAATCACGGCTACTCTACAACATATTCATGAACACTAAAATATGTATTAACGTGAAATGTTTTTCAAACGCTTATTTTTTAATATTTTAATATAGTAAGTAGCAACTATATTAATATTTTTGAACCTATAATTATGTTCACTTCTATCTTTTGATGATCCACTCGATACAATAGTGAGAAAACCGGCCAAGTGCATGTCGGGCCACGCACAGTGTAGGGTTCCGTATTTGCTTCGCTTTACTTGCTTGCGAAAAAAATATAGTTGCCTAAAATAATAAAAAATCGAGCCTGTTGGATTTTTTTAACATTTAACACCCAGGTATTGTCAAATATTGTAAGGGTTATATATATATATATATATATATATATATACATAGTACATACATTCAAAAGTAACTATTAAATGTTAGTATAAACATTTTATTTATACTTTACTACTGCTGCTGACGAAATTTTCTACTAGTAGACACAAAAATTGTGCTAGCACAATCCTTGCTCCTTCCAATCCTAGACTACGCTGATTCCTGCTATCTAGATATCACCGATGAGCAATAAAATAAGCTTGAGCGCCATCAAAACTTTTGCATAGAGAGAGAGATCTGTATGTAAATCGAAATATGATTATGTTTCTGAGTTTCGTTTCCAGCTTAAGTAACTCCCTATAAGACTTCGTCGTAACTGTCACAGCCTTTCCCTTCTTTATTCTATCCACTTTGACCCTGCTAACCCAACCTCGTAGTACACTTTTACTCCGTCTTAAAACACCATACCACTCCACTGATTTCTATACTAACTCATTCTCGGTCGAGGCAGTGCGCCTATGGTAATTATTTTATTCTTGAAAAATTTAGTCACATTAACCATAAAAAAAATGAGGAAACAGATATATAATGCAAAAGTGGAAGGATGTAGAACCCGAGGAAGACCGAGACTAACCTACCATGACCAAATTGGTCATGTTTTATCAGAAGGTGATGTGAACCGGCGAGCGTGCATGAAAAGAGCTATGAAAGTTACAAAAGCGAGTGAAGTATGTAAGGACCGCGTCTTATGGCGCTCGGTTCTCTCTGCCTACCCCGCAAGGGACTTGGCGTACATATATTAACCATAATTACAAATCGTTTGACATCAAATTCAACTAAATCGCATTCGCTTTAGTTAAATAATGTATCAGTTGTGGAACAAATAATAATTAGGGCGCTACGATTAATAAACTACGAAAATTTCATATGTAAATGAAATACATATATATTTCTATAAATATAACTTTATCTTCCGGTTTTGTCTCGAGCTCGGCGGTGCAGCAGTTAACAATTCGACTTTTACACCGACGCTCGTGGATTCGATTCCCGCACAACCATGCAATTCTGTAATAGCAAACATACTTACATCCTCGGAAACATCGGCTGTTACAGCCTTGAACACAAAATTGCAATTCTTTGGTGTCGCTTTTCATGGTTGTGCGACACTAGCGCCGCAAGGCTGCGTTTGGAATTGGAATTCTACAAGGCAAACAGCCTCGCGTACGCTTACATCCTTATAGAATACCAGATAATTTAGTCGTGATCGCAGTAGACGATGTCAAAGCTGTGACATCTGTGATCACAGCGACGCACACAGCCATTACGAGTCGCTTAGAGAATTGCATGGCAGGTCAAACATTTGTGTGCATGTATGCAAACATTTGTGTTCATGCACACAAATGTTTGACCTGTGTGGGAATCGTGTCTGGGTGTTTTTAAGAGATGTAGGGTGCATCAAAACAGCCCGTCTGGGGTACCCCCACCTCACAGAAAACCGCAGCCAAGTAACAACTCAATAGAGGGTTGTTGCGTTTCTCCGAGTGAGTGAGGTCAACAGTAAGCTCCTAAGGAGTTGCTGAGTTAGTAGCAGGTCGGGAGTGATACTTAATATATTGCAAGCGTTCATAAGCTAAAGTAACTGCAATACATCAGGTATACTTGTACGCTTCCCGACTTTGTATATAAAAAAAGTTAATCAGTACATACAGGTGGATAAGTAAGTAGGTATTTACTTAAACTTTACTAATAATAGCTCATTTCGATACGTGAAGAATAGGACAAAAAGAAAGAACATTCTTAAATTCTAGCTCAATCCTTTCTAAGGTATATATTATCAAAGTATTACTCTTGTTGAAAAAAAATTACATAAATTAGGACTCAATTTTGTTCCCCACAATGTCTCAAATTTCAAAGCAATCCTAAAGGGTTCAATTTAATGGCGACATCGCAAAATGTCCTCTAAAGACGAATAACCGGTTTCATTCCACAATCATTGTTCTGTTGGCAATAAAAAATACAATAAAAGTGACATAAATGGTATTAGGTGATACTACAGAGTAGTCATTACAGACAGATGTTCATATTTAATTTGGCTTAAACAGGCACTTTCAATTAGTACTTCCACTAGATTTCTGTATGTATGATGGAGGCTTTAAAAGAGGTAGGGCACATCAAAGCCGCCCGTCTGGGGAAGTACCTCCACCTCACAAAAAAGCGCAGTTGCTTCCTGGAGGGTTGTTGTGTTCCTGCATGTGAGTGAGGTCACCAGTAAGCTCCTAATGAGTTGCTGTATTAGCAACAGAGATGGCAATACGTAAATAATGATAAATTTATGGAAAACGTTCATAGGTTACTCTATCCGCTTTACAACAGGTGGGCCGTATGCTTGTAAGCCTCCCGATGTTGTTTAAAAAAAAAGGTAATCTTGAAAAGGTATTTTAGTACCTATATAAAGTTTCTCATTATCAATTTTAGAGACAAAACCAATGTTACTTGCACGCGGTATATACTGCCGAATAGTAAACGAAGCATAGCTGAAAGGAGAATAGCAAACGAGGCATAGCCAAAAATTAAAATCGTTCCATCCTTATTTGAATTTCATAAGTGGTAGTCAATGTGGAAATAACTTCCATCTTGTTGAATAATAAATCTCTTCAGGGTTGATTTATAAGGGCTAGTGAATGCACCAAAAATTTTAGAGGAATGCTAGATTAGTAGCTACACTCGTATTACAACCGGTATAAAAATAATACTTTAGCGGCTTCACATCAGATGACTAATGAACTAATCTGTCGGGGATTCTTAGCCAGCAGACTTAGATTAAAAAAAAAAATGTATGCGGCTGGGTACCAAGTTAATTTTTTGGGAACAAATACAAAAAAAAAATGAGTAAGGAAATAACACTCTTCTTTTGAAACGTAATTCATTCATTATCAATTGTTTTTTACTGGTTCAACGGAGAATCACGAATTCAAACTAATCTAAAACTTATCAAACCCTAGAAAATTAAAAATAAAACAGATTTTTTATAATTTGATCATACTTCAGTAAAGTCGTTACTTGACCAACATTTACATGGAATCATTCAAATAGTACTAGTAAAAATAAATTCAAAATCAGTTCACAATTGACACAGAGCTCTTGTAAGATACACACAAAAATACTTAGGACAAGTTGACGTCATACTCGCTCATTTTTGAAGTCGGGTAACTAAACATTGGACACAGTTTGTCTCGTGTCGATGTCTCAAATTTCACAGTAATCCTAAAGCGTTCAATTTAATGGCGTCGTCGCAAAATGACAACTAAAGGCGAGAAACCGGTTTCATGTCACAATCATTGTTCTGCCGGCAATAAAAAACCCAATAAAAGCGACGTGAAATGTCGGAATAAACGGGATTAGGTAATACTACAGTGTAGTTATTACAGACAGACGTTCATATTTAATTTCCCTATAGCAGGCACTTTCGCTTATTACTTCCACAGTAGAGAGCTATAAGCAGCAGGATAACTTCAAAGTAAAATTAGAAACGAAATCGACGCAACCGTACAGATTCCAAGCGAATTTCACTTTCAAATCAGTTGTGGGCGGTCTCTTGAAATGACTGATCACAATTAACCTTGTGTAAGTTTACCTCTCACTATTGGCTATCTTGAAAAGTTACCATCCTCTGTTATGCACCTTTGTAACTATGTCAAACAAGTTATTAAGAAATCAAAATACCCTTGCTTTTATTTCTAAAAACACCTAATCTAATAAGTTTACAGGATCGCAGAATAAAATATTAAGTATGAAATTAATTGTTCATATCATTTTTCTTTAAAAAGTACCCTGAAACATATTAGTCGTCTATATTTTTAAAATAAGCTTTCAATGCCCTTCATTTAGCCTCACTCGATAAGTTTGGAAGATTTTTTATTCTTCAGTGTGCACAGTATGGAGTATGATCAGCAACAATGATTTTATTATGACGTCGCATGGCATATGTCGCCGTGGATAACTTGGATACTAACAATACCTTATACATATGAATCGATTAAGGCGTTTGAAGTTACGGCGGAAAATACATGACCCTGACGACATTACACTCTTTTTTTGGTGTCGCCTAAAAGGACCTAACTTCGCTATTTTATCCACCTATTTTAGAAATCTCTCTACTGATTACCTCCGCTAGATTACTCTTTGAAGTAATCTTTCACGTGTGTACATTAATATATATTTTTATACAAGTAATTCATTTGTTTACTTTATATTTATTTATTTATTACTTGAAAAAGCTGAATAACAGTTTTTAGGGTTCCGTACCCATAGGGTAAAACGGAACCCTAATACTGAGGCACCGCTGTCCGTCCGTCCGTCCGCCGTCCGTCTGTCACCAGGCTGTATCTCATTAACCGTGATAGTTACACAGTTGAAATTTTCACAGATGATGTATTTCTGTTGCTGCTATAACAACAAATACTAAAAAAATAGAATAAAGTAAATATTTAGGGGGCTCCCATACATCAAACGAGATTTTTTTGCTCATTTTTGCTCGATATTGATAACGGCAACAGGTAGACGCTTGAAATATTCACAGAATATTTAGTTATATATTCACTTTAAGAGTAAATAATTAAATTAAAATAAAACAAATATTTAAGGGGGGCTCCCATACAACAAACCTGTTTTTTTTACCGTTTTTATAGATAATGGTACGGATCCCTTCGTGCGCGAGTCCGACTCGCACTTGGCCGATTTTTCTGTACGTCGGGAGGCATACAAGCATAGGATCCACGTAGTGTAAAATAGGTACTATAGACTATGAACGCTTGCGATACAGTAAAATAAATATCGCTTCCGCGTCACCACCGCTGCTGCTCTTTAGTGACTGAGTAGTATTCGCACTTACTTGGAGGAATACAACAACCCTGCAGGGAGTTGTTATTTGGCTACGTTTTTCTTTGAGTGGAGGTACATGTTCGACTTCCCCAGTTAGGCTGTTTTGATGCTTTGACCCTACTTATCTTAACAATACCCCGACCGAGATAAACAGATGTGTTCATGCACACAAATATTAGTCCTGTGGAGGTAGCGAACCCACGAGTGCGTGTGTCAAAGATGCATTACTAACCACTGCGCCAGGCAGTTTCAGGGCCAGTGTTCCAAATTATTAATAAAAATACCACTAATAACTTTTTTACTGGATTGTCAACTGGTAAATTAGCGCTTCACTGTCAAATAACTACCTAGTTGTACCCTAGTCCTTGAGATACTGCGAGTGAGTTAGCTTGGACGCGCGTGCGTAATCCTTATATTGATAGCATATATACCTATGCTACCAATATAAGGATTAATTTAAGAATTAGCCTATATACGCTATCACTTCACATCGAGCATGTTATGTGCTTGCATGGCACCCTGCTGGCACAATGTATTCTAAAGCGCTTGAAGCAATCACTGTAAGCAAGAGAGAATGAAAGCAGAATATACGTTTGTACAGAGAATGTATTTATTTATATATTAAACAGTATATATACAAACATAATCCCATAAACCACTTGACTGCGCATGAGGCACATCGCGCTCACTAAAATTTTGGCGTTTTAGCGCCTAATTATTTCAACGATTTAAGCCTACCGACCATTGAGAGAATATTTAAACCGATTAGCTAAAAATGCCGCCATGTTGATCCGTGAACTAGCTACTAATAAGAGCTACTCATTTTACTAGTACGTAAAATCATTCTCATCGGTGCTCCATAGGTCATTTTCTTCATGTGTATTCTTGAAACATTTATACTCAAGTAGAGTATAAATGTTTCAAGAATAATATTTACGAAATGCAGCGTCGCTTTCCTCAAAATTAATTTACGTAGTAATATATCTGCTTATAACATAAACTAGTTCAGAGATGTCTGCAGGCGCTTTTACGAAAATTTACATACTGAAAATAATCGAAGCTTAGGATTATATCTACTACATACTACGTACAGCCGTAGAGTTTATTCATTTGTTTGTTTGAACGTGCAAATCTCTGGAACTACTGGTTCGATTTTGTAAATTCTTTTACATTTGATAGCCCAATTCTTGCGGAAGATTATTGGTCATTCATCATCATGATACAATTCTTAGATGCTAAGAAAAAAGAAAGTAAGAAAAAGAGGTTCCCACAGTAGCGGTATACGCGCGAACCAAATGTCGGGGTGCAGCTAGTTTTCTATACAACATCGGAAAACATTTAAACATAGGGTCCACCTAATTTAAAGTGGTATTGAAGATTATTGGTCATTCAAAATCATGATATGACCCTTAGATGTCAAGAAAAAAGAAAGAAAGTAAGAAAAATAGGTTCCCACAGTAGCGGCATAGTGTGCGAACCAAATGTCGGGGTGCAGGGGTGCAGTCGGGGTGTAATTTCCCTAAAGATTACAATACAAGACTTTCAACGAGCCCAGTAGATGAGTAGTTAGTAATGGCTACTTCAACGAAATGAGTTCGTGAGTTCGATTCCATTCTATACAAGACGAACATTTGTGTGCATGAACATGTCTGTTTGTCTTGGTCTGGATGTTTTAAGAGAGGTAGGGCGCATCAAAGCAGCCCGTTTGGGGAAGTACCTCCACCTCATAGAAAACTGCAGCCAAATCACAACTCCCTAGAGGGTTGGTGTGTGCCTGCCGGTGAGTGAGGTCACCATTGAGCTCCCAAGGAGCTGCTGTGTAGGCAGCAGAGGAGGCATCGCGCGAGTGATATTACATATATTACAAGCGTTAATAGGTTACGGTACCCGCTTTACATCAAGTGGGCCGTATGCTTGTATACCTCCCGACGTAGTATAAAAAAAAAATATTGTGGCAATGGTGACTTCTGTATCTGTAGCAGAGTCCAACTACATGACTATTTCAAAATAGATTTCTACAGCTCAACCTTGTTCAATTTAATTATGTGCTTTAGTTTTAAATGCGTTGAGCAGTGATAGCCCAGTGGATCAAGAAGCGGTCTATTGACCAACTGGTCACCGGTTCGAATCCTGGCATGTACCACAAAATTCGTGTTTTCCGATTTATGTACGTATTTATTTGTAATTATCTCTTGCTCGGCAGTGAAAGAAAACATCGAGGACTAACCTAAGATAGGTCTGGTTTCCCTTTTGGCTTATGGAGGTTTGATAGCAGTCGCTCCATGTAAAATATGTTTGTTCCCCAAATCCTTAGTCTTAGGTAGCGTGGCCCGCCAATTCTAGATAACGCTAGGAAGAAGAGATTGTTTTAAATGCATATATTTCAAAGTGCAATTTAAAAATGCACTAGATCGTATTTCATTCACAATCAATTGACATATCAGAAATATTTACCCACTCAGTAAATAACTCCGAACTCTGCCCAATTGAACGTTAAATTAGCTGCGCATACAAAATCAGGCGAGGTGTATGTAAAGACAGACACTCGACAATTTAACACTGACACCGTACTTTGGCAAATGAATGCAAAATTTCGTTACCCTCTCGCAAACAAATAAATAATGCAAACCGTGTACATACATACTTTGTCTTTGAGACACTGTTTCGTGGATATATAATCTAACAGAATTGAAATAAATCCAAGGTTTTTCCCAAGGGAATATCACGGAGTTCTCCAAGAAAGGCGTGAAGAGGTTCTTATCTTATTGGCAACGCACGAATGACACCTTGTTTTGCAAATGCTCATAGCCTACGGTAACTGCTTATCATCGGACAAGCCGTACACTTGTACCTTATCTTAAAGGTACAAAAAAATCCTTGCTGTCTTTTAGTGTGTTGGTGAAATTACCAGGAAGCTAGTGATGAGTTTGTTACGTTACGTAATGACAACGTACTTGTTGTATTGCATGCGTGCATACGGTGACACTTTTTCATGATTGAATTGAAATGTATGTATGTATGTATATCTTCACGCCAAGTCCCTTGTGGGGTAGGCAGAGAGAACCGAGCGCCATAAGACGCGGTCCTTGCATACTTCACTCGCTTCTGTGACATTCATAGCTCTTTTCATGCACGCTCGCCGGTTCCTGGGGCTTCTGACATCATCTTCTGATAAAACACGACCAATTTGGTTATGGTAGGTTAGTCTCGGCCTTCCTCGGCTCCTACATCCTTCCACTTTTGCATTGTATATCTGTTTCGTCATTCTTTCGTCCCGCATTCTTTCTACATGTCCGAACCAACGGAGCATGCCCTTTCTTATCTTAACACCGACACTCTCTTTTAGACCAACTCTTTCTCTCACGTCTTCATTACAAACGCGGTCAGCAAGCGTTATACCAATTGAAATGAAGTCTGTAATATATAAATTAGGTAATATTTATCAATTAGTGTGACTATTATGGTAACTGCAGTCCTCACTGTCATCAATTGATGACAGTTGCTTGGTTTACAGGCATGAAATCCATTTCATACATTCTCTATTGGTAAATATTTTACAGATTGACCCCTGTTATAATTGTATCATGTAAAGCTTTAGTAATTACCCAAATTAGTTTCCCAATGTACGTACGTAATGCACTTATTAAAAGAAACTGAAAATACTATAGTACATTTTATAAAGTTCCTAGTTTTCATACTTTTGCGATAACATGTACAGGCAACTATAGTGTGGGTGGGGTGTGGATCAACACACCCCTCCCGGATTTAAACTTAATAGCTACAGGCTGGTGTAAAAACACAAAGGGACAGCTGGCTATACTCAACGCAGTACTGGTCCCAACGATGACTCATGGAAGTGAGAGCTGGTTATGGCAGAAATAGCATGAAAGTTGCACAAAATTTGTACCGTAACGGTTGTAAATGGATGTAGTTAAAATAAGTAGATGCATGCTCCGTTGGTTCGGATATCTAGAAAGAATGCAGGAAGATAGAATTACGACACAGATATACAACGTGCAAGTAAGCCTACTCCTTCCTGCCTACCCCGATGATTTGGTGTGAAGTCTACTTTATAGATAGATAGATAGACAGTGGTGTAAAAAACAAATCGTATCTAGAAGCAAAGTGCGATACATCTTCGTCAAGTGTACTGATGAATGGCCAAATGGTCCCTAATTGAATATTAAATGCGGCTGTCCGCGGATAGCCAGACGGCATGACAGGGGTTGAGGTGCCTTAAAGTGCTCGTGAAAATGGCGAAATGGCCCAGGGTTGGTTGTGGAATGAGAATTGCAAATATATTAGTGTAGTATCTAAATTTAAATAAATCACAAGTCGACGCCGTTGGTGTTTTATTTTTTTATACAACGTCGGGAGGCATGCATGCATATTTAAAGTTACCATAGCCTATAAACGCTTGCAATATATTAAGTATCAATCGGGCGATGGCATCTCTGCTGCTAACACAGCAATTCCTTAGGAGCTTACTGGTGACTTCACTCACAACCGGAACACATGAACCCGAAAGATAAATAGCTAATAGATTCGTAGCATGTTATTCTAACGACTAACATCTACAGCGCCTGAGGATACCTCGTGGAGAGGCGAAACACGTGTCGCGGAGACGACCGGAGCAGCCAGGGCAGCAACGGTGGCGGGTGCATACGGTTCACATTTCAGATAACGAATACTCGCAGAGACGACCGAAGCAGCCATGGCAGCGGCGGCATGCATCTACTAACGGTAGTGGGTGGGTGCCGGCCGGCAGTAGTTCGCACGAACTAATCGGGAGCGGAAGCATGCAAAGTAGTTTAGATCAAATTGTCTATTAACCCGAAAGTTGTTATTGATCTGCGGTTTTCTGTGAGGTGGAGGTACTTCCCCAAACGGGCTGCTTTGATGCACTCTATTTCTCTTAAAAATACACAGATCAAGACAAACAGACATGTTCATGCACACAATTCTCATTAAAAGCAAGCAAGCTCATGTTGCAAGCGTTTATATCAAGGCCCAAGGTCACAGGTCAAAAGTTTTTTATCATTCCGTGGGTATTTGTTCATATAAAATGTTACATTTGGGTTGGCAGTAAAGTAATTGCTGTAAATAATGAACTTTTTTATAATGTAATTATTGAAGTCACACATCTTTCGAAATATAATTTATTAGACATGCGGGTTTCCTCACGATGTTTTCCTTCACCGTCGAGCAAATGATTATTCATATATGTACATAAATCCGAAAACACGAATTGAGTGGTACATACAAACACTGGGCTTCGAACAAAGGATCGTCGAATATTAGGTCGGTCCTTTATCCACTGTACTATCACTGGTCTCTTAGTTTCCACCTGAAGTGCAATAAACTACTATTACTATAACTTCACGTCAAATCCCTTACGGGGTAGGGAGAGAGAACCGAGCGCCACGCGTTTTCATTGCTCTTTTCATGCACGCTCGCCGGTTTCTAGGGCTCCTGACATCACCTTCTGATAGAGCACGACCAATTTGATCATGGTAGGTAAGTCTTGGCCTTCCTCGGCTCCTACATCCTTCCACTTTTGCATTGTCTATCTGCTTCGTCATTCTTTCATCCTGCATTCTTTCTACATGTTCGAACCAACGGAGCATGCCTCTTCTTATTTTAATAATAAACTATTTAGCATTAACTCACGATATAACTAAATGACAATATTTTAATTCAAATTGTTTATTTATTCCTCACCTCACAAGTACCTAACAACAATACTATGGAACATACTAGGAAATAGCTATTACTATATAATTATTTACTAAATGACGTGAAAATGCTTTACTGACTTCCCGGGGCTTTTAAGTTCATATATATTTCGCAGAATTTTGTTTTTTAATATCATTTGAGCTGGAACTATTTAGGATGCTATATATCGGATGGTTCTATTTAAGTTACTATGGACTTTCAACGATTATTGTGACAAGTGTGTGAGAGTTGAGACAATAATTATGGTCGGATTAAATAAAAGGTCTAACCAAATGCGAATCGAATCGTACGAAATTCAGTAGCCCTAAATGAAATATCAAAGTTTTGAAATTTTTGACTTAAAGTACGAAGTTAGTTAGTTTTATGTAAAATGTTCACAGTCATCGGTTTGCATGACATTGAGATACTGTTTCACTATTGATACTTAGATGTACATCTGTGCTTACGCGTGTTCATGAAAACACAAGTTTAAAGCTGTGACTCAAGTTGCTTTGAAGCACAGTAAGTAATAAGTATACGTAGATCAAATTGTTTGTGAGTTTGACTACGTAAGTGAATTAATTAACTAGAAGCCGAAGTCACATACTCGTACATAGACACAAAGCAAGTAACTACTTTATAATTGCGTTTCCAATCATATATCTACTTATCTTCTTATCAAGTTCCTATCGCCGTAGGCAGGGAGGCCCGAATACCATAAAACCTTGCTTATACACTCCTCACTAGCTTCTTTATTACACATAGTAATTTTCACCCGCCTGTATCTGGGCCTCCTAACAATAGTCTGATGAATCACTATCAATTTTGTCGTCATAGGCTCCTATATCCTTCCACTTTCGCATTGTACATCTATTTTTACATTTTCTCTTTCAACTTTCTTTCTAAATGTCCGAACTAATGCCTGTTCTTATCTTAACACTGATACTCGTATTAACTTTGATCCTTACATCATCATGGCAAACGCCATCTACAAGACTACAAATTTTGCGTCATCTATTCCACTTTCATACTCTCTCTGTCATAGCCAGCCCTCGCTTCTATAAGATCACGTTGGTAGCAGCTACGCGTTGCATATAGCGAGCTGTGTCTTTTGGCTTAGGCTTTTACTGCGTTGAAGTTTTCTCAATTCACATTATTCCCAGCACTCACTTGTTTTTCCACATCAGCGATGTACCTTCTATCTCTGCTGAAATTATTCGAAATGATAATTTTTGATCAACTGAAATTTGCGCATTAAGCGCTAAGAAAACCCCATTTGCTGTGTATCTCCTTATTTTCCAAACACTCCACTTATCATTGCCAAGAGCTTTGGAATTCTTGCTTCGAGATCTGAAGTGATATTCATTACCGTATTCACCTGGAAGAGAAGGTCAAGTTGGCGTCCAAGAAACTTGGTGTGCTCAACAGAGCCAAACAGTACTTCAGCTCAGAGCAAATACTCATATTATATAAATCACAAGTCAGACCGCATATGGAATACCTATGGGTGGGGCCACCAGGTTACCAGCTAGGATCTTGTGACTCGGTGCAGAAACAACAAACAGAGCCGTGAGGATGATAGATGATTCTAAACTCACGCGCGGCATTGAGCCCTTGAGTTTAAGGGGAGATTTTGCCTCCCTTTGCGTGTTCTACCTATTGTACAATGGGCTGTGTTCCGAGGAGTTGATCGATATGATGCCAACAGCCTCATTTTACAATCGAACCTCTCGCCGGTTGAGAGTTCATCCCCATACACTCGAGTCGCAATGGTAACTTACTGTGCGGTTCCAGAGATGTTTTCTACCGAGAACTCTGAAATTGTGAAATGAAACTCTAAAGTTGTGGAATGGTCATTCTGCCGAGGACTTTCCTAGAGAGTACAGCATGGGGTTCTCTAAGGAAGGGTGGGGAGTTTTCTTGCAGCGTCGGCAACGCAAGAGTGACACCCCTGGTGTTGCAAATGCCCATAGGCAACGGTGACTGCTTACCATCAGGCAGACCGTACGCTTGTTTGCCACCTTGGTTGTATATAAAAAAAGGTAGATCCACTACAGAGATAATCTAACTTTTAGATATTTAGATTGATAGATCAACTACAACAAATATAGAGGTGTCTTTGGTCAAGCTGTTCTTAATACTTGGAAGAGGCTGCAAGATGCTATTGGGATATTCTGTGATCTCTTGAACGCTTTTAATTGTATCGACCATCGGAAATTATGTCTCAAGCTGTGATAGTACGGAGTTAGAGATAAAACTCAAAATTTCATTTCATATTATTTAAATAACAGTATGCAGACTGTTGACATATGGTATGGGATTAATTCAGTCAGTCAGTAATATTAATATTGGGGTAACTCAGCGTTCTATTTTGGGTCCATTTTAATTTTTACTGTATGTGAACGATCTACACCTACAATGTTGCACGCCGGTGTGAAAATATTAACAATAAAAATAGTGTTTAGTATCTCTGATTCTAAACTGATTCACATGCAATAATCTTTTATTAAACTCAATCAAAACCTAACGTATTAAATTTAGTTTACCAAATGTGACTTCTGCCAATACAGAAGTTCGTCATAAGAATTATTTAATGATACAGTATTTCTTGAAATTACAGTTGACTCTAAATTGCAGTAGGCTACCCACATAGATAAATTTGCTAATAAGCTCAGTTCCGCTACTTATGCATTTAGTAGAATTACACAATTGACAGACATTATGTCATATGGTATACTGCTGAGGGGAAAAGTGATTAATATTGAAACAATTTCTGTCTTACAAAAGAGAGCCTTAGACTTAGGGAATTATTCAAAGAAATAAATATCCTCGTGTAACCTCTCAGTATATTTATAAAGACATAATATATGTTAGAAAAAAATTAAAAATTGTTTTCAAAATTAAGAATAATCTTAAAAAAACATATGTCAATACATTGGATTGGTAAGACTGATAAATCTTTTGTTGTACATTGTATTAGATTCTATAATAAATTGCCTGAAACAGTTCTGTCCTATCCTGACAATGTCTTCAAAAGGCACATCAAAAATACTCATTGTAAAAGGGCTCATTATAGAATTGATGAAAATGTAACTGACAACGATGGCTGGAAATGATTAAGCACAAACACATATCTTAATTATTTATTGACATCATTATTATTCTATTGTTAGCTGATATAGATTTGTTGTAATATCAAATGAAAAAAGGCTTACGTAGGCAAGTTACTTTCGTCATTTTTTCATCACCGAAGGTCATTTTCGAAACGCAGGCAATTAAAAAAAGAAAATGGAAAATATGAGAAATTCATGAAATACGATAAGATATGATTATTTTAAACATGAAAGACGTGTCTAAGTCGCGGGCGTTCAATATTTTCTATATTATCGGGGAATCGAACCCACGAGACTTGGTGTTAACGTAGTATTACTACTACATACATACATAATCACTCGGCCATCGAGCTCGTCATAATAACCCTCAAAAGAATTATTATCTGGTTGTGATACCCATCGAGGTGGGGATATTTACCCAGTCCGACTTCTTTCCAGCCACACAGCCTCATATGGTAATTAGTGTGGTGTACAAAAGGTACAGGTGAAGTTGCGTTACTACAATTAATATTGAATTAGGACAAATTCACTACACCCACGGATTCAAGGACCTTTTGATTTGAACTTAATCGCGTGAGATAACACGCCACATTGCTGTATAGTGACTATTAGGTTAGTCACAATAAATTCCTTTGAATTGGGTACCTAATAAAACATATGTTTGCATCAATTTATAACAAACACGTCGTGAACGAAGCAGAGGCGTGGCGTAAACTGTGAATAAAAAGCATGTATTTCGAATTACCTCGTTTCGTTCTGGCTAAACTAACGCAAACACTTGACAAAGTAATAACATTAACATAGTACCCTTGCCGGCTTAATCAGCATCGTAAATCAGGGCAGATTAGTAAAATTACGTTGTACGTGCAAACTGTTTCGTCGCTGCGAAAATTCGCCCAATAAGAATTTGCTAAACTGTGGCAGTTACTCCCGCATAGTATAATGATCACGCAGTAGCTTCATGAGTACGTAGCATAGATCGAGTGCTTAGTTAGCGTACCTATGCGCTGTTTTAACTATACTACATTATAAATACATTTCTACTCAACAGTAGACCAAAGACGGAATGAAAATTTCAAGTAGCAGTAATTGCTTAAGTGCCAGTGAGAAATACTGGTTGCACTTCTCATTTCTTGTTTGTTCGTTTTTATGTTATTATTGTACATAAATAACATTAATACGTTACATACTAAATAAAAAAAGAAAGAAAATATGCGTTATTTTTAAACTTATTGTTGTTTACTGTTGAATTTCCCAAACGCATTGTCTCCATTTAGGAAATTGTTAAGTTTATCTTATGAAACGTACTCCGTGGTGGAATTTTACACATTTTTGTGTTACATGTCATTTTAAAGTTATGAGAAACCGTACTTTAAAGTATTGTAGTTTGGTAACTTGATTAAAGGGACTTTTAGCGGTCGCATAATTTTCTTAACGTTTCGGCATGATTGTACAAGTCATGCTTGGGGATGAACTGAATTTCATCTTCGAAACTCTCACTTACCAAGTACGTATTTTTTTATTAGTGCCAACATAATAACAATATCTCCAGACCGATTTGGAGATTCTTTCACTTGAAAGTCAGAAAAAAAACAAGAAAAATCGATAAAATCTCTATACTTTATAGCGAATGATTCCCTATATCTAAGGTAGACATGTCTTATGACATAACATAATAATGCGTCTTTTCGTGTACTACATCTACATTTCTTTACTGTTCCGTATCTTTACATCATGTCTTCAATGTCGACCACGGAGGCCGTTTACGAGAAAACTTTTACTATTTGCGAAACGGAGACAATGCGTCAGTTAGGCAAATTTAACAATAACAGGGCCCTAGGTGATATTAAAACAATATAGGTTTCGCTTCCTTAAGTATTTGCGAGATAAGAATTATAACAAAGGTAAAACGTTTAGACGGTTAGGATAGTCATTAAAATAACCCCATATTAATTTAGTCGTCAGAGAGCACATACTTCAAATGAACTGCAATTAAATATTTTTAAATAAAAGCCCAATACTTGACAACTTAATAAACTAGGGGAGCTGGGCCTGCGGCGCATTGGCAGAGCTGCTTTTGCACAATAAGTAAATAACAGCAAGCTGCGTAAGCAGAGCTGCTAACCCTAACCCTTTTTTTTTGTGACGCGGGGAAAAATGCGTTACGCACACCACCGGTGCCTGGGTGGCCTCCGGTGGTAGTGTGGGACTCCCCGTCGGCTGTCCGACGGTATACCCACTAAACAACTCCGCGAAATGCCATCAGCCGCGTTGGTGTGGTGCCCCGGATCTGTCAGCAACAGGGCACCACTGCGACTGGCCAGCCCCTCAGAAGGGGCCGGACTTCTTCTCTCTAGGGGCCATCCCGGCAAATTGGGACAGCCCCTCCGGCGGCGGGACCGTTATGGGGCCAGGTTCCCATCCTGACCCCTAGTCCCACAGGTTAGGGAGGCGGCAAGAGGTGCGCGTAGCGCTTCCGCCGCACTCCCGTCCGCTGTCTCCGGAGCGGGACAGCCAAGGGATCATCCTCCCTGTCCCCCTCCGAGGCCTCCTTCTGGCCAGGCCATCTCCTGCCAGGCACTGTCGCTCCCCAGCATGTAGCGGACCACGCTCGGGAGCGAGAGGTCTTTCCTTCAAGTTCTACCTTACCTGGTCTTCCAGGTACTCACCGAAGCACCCATGTCCAGTGAGCACCTGCACCATGCGGAAGGTGAGGGGTTTGCGCCGGCGGCGCATCCACGCCTCCAGGACCGGGCGCAGCGCATCCGCAACGCGGACTCCATAGCGCGGCTGCGCCAGGTCCTCCCCCCACCTCCGCATCATCTCCACTTGCCCTCGCTGGCGATACCGCCCCACCCCCACCGACGTGGGGCGCTCGCCGAGACTCCTCCTTTCAGCAACGAAGCCGTATACCTAGGCGAGCACCTCCGCCACCAACTCCCAGGGCGGGTCGCCAGCGAGGGCGGTCGCGGCCGTCCAAGCTACCATCCGGTACCCCCTTATCGCCCTCTGCGCTATAACCCGCTGCGCTCTGCGCAGCTGGGCCTTGTTGCGGCTGCTGAGGGCGTCCGCCCATATGGGGGCACCGTACGTGGCCATACTCCGGCAGATGCCGGAATACAGCCACCTGCACGCGGCGCTGGGCCCGCCCACATTGGGCAGGAGGCGACCCAGCACCGCCGCAGCTCTGATGACCTTCGGCCCCAACCGCTCGAAGTGGGGGCCGAGGTCCATCTTCCGTCAAGGGTGAGGCCCAGGTAGCTCATCTGGGCACTCACCCTTATCCTCAGTCCTCCTAGTTGGAGGTGCGCTCCCGAGGGGAGGGGGCCCGCCTGCCGGTCCCGCGGAAGAGGAGGGCCTCGGTTTTATCCGGTCTTACCCCGGGATGTGACCAGGGTGTCATCTGCTATGCAGATGACACACTCATCCCGGGGAGGAGACGACCCCGCAGGACCCAGTCGTATGCGAGGTCCCAGAGGATGGGGCCCAGAACGGACCCCTGTGGGACACCGCACACGACACGCCTTCAACAGTCTCCCCAAGTACGGAGGCACCCCAAAGTACTTGAGGGCCTCCAGTATGGTACTGTGGGGGAGGCTGTTGAAGGCGTTGGCGATGTCTAAAGACACCGCCACCACCACATCTCCCTCGCGCTCCGCATCCTCCGTCACCGACCTTAGGCGCCTAATGGCGTCGACGGTCGATCGTCTGGCCCGGAACCCGTACTGGGCATACAGGGCGCGGATTTTGTTCCGCGCTCCCCTGTACGGTCGGCGCAACGGGTCCCTGTCTAGGCCCTCCAGCAGCTCCTGCCACGCTCCCTCCTTGGCCTTACTTATGGCCATCTGCTCTCTTCTTCTCCACGTAGATGCCGTGCAGATGGCCATCTCTTCCTTCGTCCCGAGGGCGGCGACGCCTGCTCCGAGTGTACGCCCTACGCGCCCCGTTGCAGGCGTCCCGTTTATATCGGTCAAACGGGACGTAACTTTATAACACGATTTCACGAACACGTGTCGGCGTATAAAAACAATCGCCCAGAAAGGTCACACTTCGCTGAGCATCTCATAGACAAAGGACATAACTTATCCCCCACTAATACATATCAAATTTTACACACCATAGACAAAGGTTTAAAACTAAATATTAGGGAACAATTAGAAATTAATAAACATAAAAATTCTAAAATTACTCTCATGAACAAACAGACTGACGTAAACCATTCCCCACTATTAAATATCTTTTCGCTCACACCATCCACCCCCACCCTCAATTCAATATAAGGGACGGCACTGCGATGGATTTGTCACTTGTAGCATGTTATTCTTACGATTAACGTCTACAACGCCTGATGATGCCTCGTGGAGAGGCGAAACACGTGTCGCAGCGACGACCAGGCAAGTCGTGGCAGCGACGGTGGTGGAGGGGGCATGCGGATTCTGTTCCAGATGGCGGACGACCGCAGCAGCCGAGGCAGAGACTACCGGAGCAGCCATGGCAGCGTCGGCATGATGCACGCACTAACAGTAGTGGGTGGGTGCCGGCCGGCGCTAGGCCGCATGAACTAATTGGTGGCGGAAGCACACAAAGCAGGTTGGATCAAATTGCATGTAAGTTTGACTTTCGCAAAGTAACGCCTGAATCTATTAACTTAAGATACATTCACGTCGAACAATCAGCTCTCTAGCTTCAAAACTGAAGAAGTACTACCTGTAGCAGTCGAAAACCGCAAAACTGCAAAAAAGACAATTATATAGCTTCGCTGGCTAACGCAGCTCTACAAATATTGAACATTTGGTAATGGTATTTTTATTTCTATATAAGACTAGTATTTGATGTCTTACATTCGCAATGATATCTAAGGGTAAATATACAAAAAAATATAATTATTACGACTTCATGAAACTACCAGCAACATTTTCAAATGTTAAAGTACGTTTTTTGTTTATCTTTTTCCCCATAAGAACAAAACAACAGATACTCGTAGATATGATTTCTTGGACACGGATATTTAGTTGAGAGGCGAAATAATAACGTAATTAGTTCCTATTGGCCAGGGAAAAAGAACTGATGGCCGCCTTTGAGATCTGGTGCTGGAGGAAGATGCTCAGAATCCATGGACAGCTAGGTACACCAGTCACTCTATACTATTAGAACTGAAAACACGACCCGGCTAGCCACGCTGAGTGAACAGCGTATACTCCGGTCCTTTCGTCACATCATGATGAACTAGGATGACAGTTTTGGATTTTGTTGTTGGTAACACTGATAAGAGAACGCGTGGCCGATCACCAGCATGTAGACAGACCAAATCAAGGAATCCTCCTCTAAATTTTACGAGATGTTGAGGAGTGCTTCCAATCGACACAAATGGCGGGAAAGAGTTTATTCCCTGATGACAACCGAAAACCATGATCATAAGTCATGATGGATACGACTAGTAAGTAACTAACAAAATAATATTTTGATGATCTATACATAACTACAGTAATAGCTAATAACTAGAGTTCGGTGGCGCAGCTGTTAATAACGCGATTTTGACACCGACGCTCGTGGGTTCGATTCCCGCACAGGACAAATGTTTGTGTGCACGAACATATATCTTTGTTTTGATCTGGGTGTTTTTAAGAGAGCTAGGGTGCATCAAAGCAGCCCGTCGGAGGAAATACTTTTACGTTATTGTCTCCCTGTGTGTGAATGAGGTCACCAGTAATCTCTCAAGGAGTTGCTGTGTTAGCAGCGGAGGTGGCATCGCGTGAATGATGCTTAATTTTTATACTACGTCGGGAGGCATACAAGCATACGACCCACATGATGTAAAGCAGTTACCGTAGCCTATTGACGCTTGTAATATATTAAGTTTCACTCACACGATGCCTCCTCTGCTGCTTACACAACAACTCCTTAGGAGGTTACTGGTGACCTCACTCACACGCAGGAACACAACAACCCTCTAGAGAGTTATTTGGCTGTGGTTTTCTGTGAGCTGGAGATACTTCCCCAGACGGGCTCCTTTGATGCGCCCTATCTCTCTTAATTGCTTAATGTATTACAAGCGTTCAGAGGCTACGGTAACCGCTAGTGGATTCACTAGTAATATGATAAGAGATGGAAGCAAAGTTTTATGAATTACAAATTGATTTGCCTATGAAATAACAGACCCGACGAAAAGTTATGATATGTTTTATGAAGTTCACGTAGGCGAAACCGTAGGAAACATCTAAATTGAAGAATGTTATTATTATGCCTACTCGGCAGCATCTACCATAAAAATAAAACATTCTTAGCGTAAAGTTTGGATGTTTTAAATATTCTTAAATATTGGACGGAAGGTAGCGTGTATATTGATCCCAAATATTACATTTATTGCCTAAATTCCATGTAAATTCGTTTAGCAGTCTGTTGAATCATAGACATCGGCACAAATTTTAACATTCATAATTACAAAAAAAAAAATACATGTAAGACATATTTCACGCTGGACATGCGTTTATTACCTATTATTTTATTTGTGACATTAACGCACGTCAAAACTCCAAATGACAAATGACCTTTTGATTTGTTTATTCACCAACACAAGTGATTAATGAAGAGAATGTGTGCGAGGGACGATTAATAATAAACCAGTGAAACTTTGAGAGCTGAATTTGTGTTCCCAAACTAACTAAAACGTTCAGATTTAGCCTACCATAATCCCGTCCTTAGAACGGGTGAGGACCAAGATTAGCGATATAACTTAGTTTTAAGCATCATGTGTTGTGAACGGAAGTGCTCAATTAAATCCAATAAAGTTACATGCGAACCCTCTCAATAGTATTTGGGCTTTCAGCGATGTGGTAATTAATGCTAATTAGAGTATAGGTTATACGTATCCGGCACGTAAGGGTAGTGTGGTCTATAGCGATACACAGGAATTAATGTGTTTTAAGGAGAATAGTAATGCATAAACAGTACCTAATGACGGTAATTAATCTAACACTATTAGCATTTTCCGTCAGTTTTATAACCTTAACGTCATTTTGTATATTATACTATTCATAACATTTAAAAATAATATAGATACCTCAGTGACAAATATTTTTTATCTATCCCTAAAAAACTCTTAATATTTCTGAACTTTCCTTTTTAAGTCATAAATAGAAACTTTCGCTAATCTGTGCTAGTTTTGAATCAGTTGTAAAAAATAACCGACTTGGCGCGACCATCAATTTTTGCCAAAGTATTTTTTTGTAATTTTTTATGTTTTATCTGGTAATTATACAATTCCTAACTTATAAACGTGTATGTAAAACGTTTATTCTAACAAATTTGTATACACATATTGTGATTGATCTAGTAATTTATACATATTTGCCGTGTTTTCTAACAGTGTATACCATACTATATAGCAGTGGCGTGCACAGAGATTTTTGACAGGGTAGGCAGAATTTTTTATTGAACTATTAACTTACCAAAAAATGTTGATTTTGGTTACCCAGTCTTGTGGAAATAATGATGTATGTGATCACTTGTTTTTATTCACCGAACACTACACACACCACATGAACAACTTTCGCAGTGAATATCATCCATATTTATCAACTTTAAAATCTTATTTCGTCTGCTACCAGTCAATCGATTCAAAACAAAAACAATGGCGGCCGTTTTAAAATCAAAATAAAATTTAACATCAACTTTATACGAAAAAAAGAAATGGCAATATATTTCACTATAATTATATGCAGCAAACTACTTTTTAAAATAGTTACGTAACAATGCTCGCGACACTTCGGTAATTTACATTATAGTTCAGCTGAAAAGACATTGTCTATACTATGCATTTGTGTGCGTTATTTGTGTTATTGTGGGCAATGTAATTACAGGAATGCCCACTACAGTATTTGTATTAACAACACAGCACACATACGTAAATTTAGACAGAAATAGTTAGTGACTCTGCCGCTAAAAGCTGCCAATGCGGCGCTAGTGTAGGGTAGCGCCTAGCTGCGATTTGAATATGACTAGCGATGATTTTAATAACTTCCCGATACCGATAGATGGAGCTGTTTTTAATTTTTTTGTTTTTGATACGATATATTAGTTAAAAACTATGTTTAAGAATGAAACATCGGATGGTATTTATCAAATTGATAGGGTAGGCAATGTCTTTTTGCCTATATGGAGTGCACGCCACTGCTATATAGTACTACAGTTTCTATTATTTAAATTCATTTGTTTTGTATAGAATACTACACACTACTACTGATGTGGGGATTTATTTATTGAAGATTATATTTGCATTACATAAAGAATATGTTATGTTTTTACTAAGATGCATTGCAAAGTGGTTTAGCTGTGGTTGCGTTTTGTCTGCATGTTTCTTCTGCTTTATTTTAGACTGCTGTAAGCGAAAAAACCAGGCGTATTAATCAACCCTACACGAAATGCTGGGTCCGATGCCATGATGGGGGGTGACGGCTCAAGTAGTAATGACAAAGCTATTACAGCTGGTAGTTCTAGTAAATTCTCACCCAGCACCCTCAATAAATTCTTTCTTTGTGAAGTTGAACATTCTTGATATCCCTGTTCCAAGCAACCCTTCAGATAATGAGGTGGACACATATACCTGAAACCAAGACCTTTTCCAAGCTCCTCTTACACCAGTCTTTGATGAAGTTTTTGCCAGCCCCAAACAATGTAACTATGACGTTTTACCTTCAATTTCTTCCTTGCGCTCTTTACCTTCTGTTCAACCATCTAAATCTACGACTGTTATTTCGTCGTTGGTGATACGTGCACAAACCTCTATCTCGTTAGAGGGCCGCTCCTTCTGTTCTCACTCAAAAAGCAAAAAGACACCGTAAGAAAATTATACTATCTCTTCGTTGGAAGAATGAAACATTCGAATATAAAGCTCAAATAGAAAATTACCAGTTCTTTGAAGATATTCCAAATGATTTGGCACAATTACGAGTACGTTGTTTTTGTAAATTTTTTTATAAAGGATTTAGCTAATACAAATCACGAATAATCCTAATTTATATAGCATGCAAGAAACAGGAAAGTCAATCAATGTGTATAATGAAAATATGTTAGATTTTATCGATATTAATGTGCTCATGAGTATTGTGGTTCGACCATTATATAAAGATTATTGGAAGACAATTTAACGATATGCTAAAGTAGCTGATATCATGTCTTTGAAAATACTCAAGCTGATATGTCGATTATAATAGATTCTATAAACTTCGCCTGAAAAGGAGAACGATTTCAGAATCGATGAGATGGTTATACTTTATAAAAGCAAGAAGGCAGGTAGTCGTCGCCAATATATTCAAAATAGGCTTCAAGAATCTTGTCAGTGCAGGCATATCCGGTATCAAATAGGACTTTATATTATATGCTGGGGATGATACTTTTAGAGGCATTCAGTTTACGGAAGAGGAAGAAGCATTGGGCGCTAGAGGAAAAATTGTTGTAGCGTTATGTAAGATTGAACGAAATTGAGTTAGCGTTGTATTTTTCGATAACTACTTCACCTCGCTAGAGCTAGTTTATGTGCATCAGGAAAATAATAGGCTGTTTAGTTTGGGGACTATTATACAAAATAGGTTAAAAGGTACTGCCAGCAAATTGCTTTTATGCGAAGATTCTAAAGAAAACAGCAGGGAAACATTTAGTCAAGTTGTATGCAATGGCAACAAACTAAGTATCATCAAGTGGTTCGACAGCAAACAGGTCATATTGGTCAGTTCATACGTTGATGCCTACCCTCTCGAAAAAATAAAAGTTCAGCAAGGAATCCAAATGTCGTATTGATGTAATGCGTTCAGAAATTATGATTTCCATATGGTATAGACTCTCCATATCGTATAGGTATAGGCTCAGGACATATGCTCATTGCATTATATTGAACCGAAATTAGATCACACAGGTGGTACACGAATATTTTTTCACAGCTCTTAGATATTTGCATCAACAACGCCTGGCTTCTCCATCGTAGACATAACAATCAGCGCAACACAAAAAGAAAACAGGATCACTTGAAAGATTTCTAATATGAAATTTATGCAGGATTATGAAAACGATCGAAGGATCGAGCCACATCTGTACCAGGCCTCGCTTCAGTACCTGATAAGAAAAAATATAAGGAACTTGTGTCCGAGAGACCATGTGACGACGTGTGATTCGACAAACTTGATCACTGGCCTCAGTTGACTGTATACCAAAAATGCAAATATTGCAAAGGTGGTCAGACAAGCACGATATGCACTAAATGCAATGTGCACATAAGCTATGTTAAATATAGGAGCTGTTTTTTAGCTTATCACACTCAGCAGTAAATTAGCGCGATGTATGATATATTAAACATTGCTTACAGTGGAATGTTTGAAGCATGTGGCAATGTATATTCTACTATACATATTGTATTTCCAAAAAAATCGCTTTTAATTTTCTGGTCTTTTATAATATAAATAAACAATAAAAAGTAAATTTGTTATTATTTTTTGCAAAATAAATTACTTGCGACTTTAAGGGTTAAAGAAACAATCACTTCTCCTCGTATCAATTTACAAAGTAGAACAAAAAGTAGCAGACAGGTAGTTGTTTACATACATGTATATTTCTTACGTTTACAATTAGTATGGCTTCACACAATCATTGTTAAACCAAGTTTCGATATCTTCAAACGTATAATTTTCAGGTACAACGGCTACATCTTTAAACGGATCATCTGTTGCTACTGTTTCTCCTCCAGATAGTCCATTTGACGATGGATATAAAGAAGTCAACGTTGGCTGTTTATAATCCCGGTCATACTTTACGTCACCAGCTGAATTCCAAGTAAATCTTTGAACTTTTCCTCGATACTTTACGACTACTGAAGGATATGGGTCCCCGCCTTGCAAAGTCCTAAATGTACACGCTAAATGTAACGACGTTTCATGTTTGGATATCGATTGCTCCACTTCTAAATCTGTTTCAGCCGACGACACTCTGCATTCGCACTTCGAAATGAATAACACACAAAAAATCACTAAGAATTTCATCCTGTTGCCTTCAACTATCACAATGAAATGTTAAGTTCGAGGTTACAGATTGCGTGTTTTTAAACAGTTTAGATAAAGAGGTCTACTGACTATTGAACATTAAGTCTTATCAGTCATTGATAATTATAATGATGTTTTGAAGTTTTGTACAAACACGGTAGGTCATTAAGTATAAGTTATTTACAGTTGATAACTTGTCGCCTATAATCCAAGTTTTATTTTAATATGAGCCTTTTGTTTATGAATCTTAGCCGATTTAATAGCTTTAGATAAGGTAAGATTTTGAAAAACTGTTCAAAAGGACTCAAAAAACCTAACCAATATTTAAAAAAAAAAATTAAATGTGTTTGTTGTTTGAACACAAGCCATAGTAACTGCTTACCACCAAGCAGGCAGTACACTTGTTTGCCTCTAATATAACAATAAAAGATAGGATACGCATTATTATGAACTTGTAAAAACTAAACTAGATAGATATGGATCTAGTTTAGTTTTTAGTAAAATTTAGCTATAAAATTGTGAATTTCATCTACCGCTTATGTTTGTGAGAAACACCTCCGAAGTCAATGCCATTGCAGAGCAATTACTCTTGAAAAGTTTAATCCCACCTGAGCAGAGCTGTGCTGTGTGATGCCACATCGTCCGAGCCGTGAGTTCCAAACGTTGAAATTCCGTAGTGGACAAAGCCATTCACTAAGAAAGGGTATGAAAAAACTGTTCTCCTAAGCAGGAATCTGGTGAAATATGGGAAGAATTGCATGGAGGTCTTATATTTTTTTAAAATGGTGGCATTAAATATTGATTTAGGAATAGTATATTAGAAATAACGTTTAACAGTAACTCTATCAGTGTTTTTAAATAAAAAAACCAATACTAAAATGCTTACTTTTGGAACAGATTCTTCGACTATACATACAGGATATATTCTTCGTATATGATAATTATAAAGAGGCTGATATATGTAGAAGAAGTAAAAGAGGTATATTTAAATCTATGCACCTGGTGTTCCATAGAATTCTCCTTTTTAATCAATCCGTTAACGGATATTTAAAATTCTTTAAAAGTGTTATCATTTTTTATATATATATTATACCTCTACACCCCTCACATCTATGTGCCTATACGGCACTAACTCCTCGACTCACTAGGTTGGGCATTACGTGGAAGCATTACGCCGCTGTAGTCTATGTTTAAGAATATATTGATTCTAAATAGATTTTAGATAATATATTAATTTATTTTTCCAAATCTTTACTTCAGAACTTAAAATACAGATTAACCCATAGATAAAATATTCCATAATATGCATGAATTTAGTACAACAGATAACATAAAATAGCTGGAACGCAAAACGCATGCACTCATTATTCCCACAACAGTATACATAAACCCAAAAAATACACACCTTATTTCCCATTCTGCTCATTTTCACAACTCGCGCTCAACTGTTTTAATACATAGTAACTCAACAACAAAAATATTTTCGCAAAGCTTGATCGTTCATAAAATGAAATAATCATAACTTTATACAGTCAATACATTAAATTTAAATATAGGCCGTATTCGTATGATTTTTGTCTATTCGATATTATACGGGCGTATGGTGAGTAGTTGTGCAATGAGAAATTGAATGTAATTCGTATCACACTATAATTTTAAATCAACACTTGTACCTAATCAATGTTCACGAAAATACGAAATGAGAGGACAGTCCCCAGACGCCGTCCCTTGCCACCGTTTGCACCAACTCTCTCCATTTCTCCCAGTGTCGATCTCTTGATTCTGCCAAAGCGCGCCACCGTTCGCGTGCTTTTGTTTCGTTTTAAACATCCATATTCATGACCGGATGCGACATATTATATAAATTTAAATAAACCATCATCACATCCGATTCTGTTCTGATTCTGTTCCGAGCTCGTTCTCTTATCTTCATTTTATTATCTCCATATATTTATGTAACACATCGTACACAAAAAGAAACATGTTATACTCGTATATTTATCTATAACTTCACTCCAAATTTCTTGATAAAACACGACCAATTTGGCCATGGTAGATAACTAGGTAACCTAGGATAATAGGTCTTGGCTTTAGCTTTTTGGTATATATATATATATATATATCAAACTATTAAGAAAAAAGTATGTACATAAATAAAAATAAGCATGTGGTTCATAGTTTCCGTTGTCGCACTCACTAACTCATTATGGATAGGTTCACATCGTGGCTGTTGAAGCAGAATGGAAGATACTTTGAACTACTTTCAGCTTACTTATCGCCGTTATATTTCACTTGAGTTCAGCTTGTGTTTGAAGTAATTTTAGCATTTAATTATAATGACAGAACTCGCAGATGCGATGGTATGAGTATTATAGATATTGATATTGTAATGTGTCAAGTTTTGAGTTTTTTTCTTAATAAGTAGTGATTCGCCAAGGAAAACATAGTAAGAAAAAGTTACTCATGTGTCTCTTTGCAATGTCCTATACATATGTACACCTCAATTTACATTTACATTTTTTTTATACAACGTCAGGAAGAATTGATACACGGCGGCGGCTCCCTGCGATCTTTAGAGTTTGTCGGTTAGTCGTGTTATGTTATACGTTTTTTGAAATATGATTTGTTAGACTTGCATGAAGTAACCCTCACAATGTTTTCTTTCACTGTTGATAATATGTAATTATTTCGAACGCCCGAATTTAGTAGTACAGGCTCACACCAAGATTTGAACTAGGAACTGGTCGGTCAATAGGCTGATTCTTTATCCACTTCTGTCCTTCATAATGAGAAATTCGATACATTTCGAAGTTTTATTATAAAAATGGGAAAAATGCGACTCAAGTTGTGAAAAAATCTGTGTCATTTATAGACTTAACACAGTGTCAGTAACAGTAGCAACAAATTGAACCAATTTTGTCACTTCTAGCAGGACTGGACACGGGATTTTAGATTTCAAAAATGAAGCTCGCTCTGTAGGCCGATTCTACAAAAAACTGCAACTGCTCTGCAGCGCGGCGTTTTTAGTAGTATCGGCCTACTGGTTACGGATAAAGTCCATGCTATTTTTAAAAAAGTTGCCTTTTCTATGGGCATTCCTGAAAGAATTGCTGAAAAAGCGAAGAATTGTTAAAATTACACTAAGAACACCTATGTAGAATAGATGTCCTGAGTGTAATGTTAACAATTCTTCGCTAGTACTTTGAACTTCGCACAAACCGAGGATATCCCAATTGATCTTTCCGAGTTCAGTTTCAAGCTGAAGTATTCTGTGTTCAGA
The DNA here is from genome assembly GCA_947507595.1 of Pyralis farinalis. Lineage (NCBI taxonomy): Eukaryota > Metazoa > Arthropoda > Insecta > Lepidoptera > Pyralidae > Pyralis > Pyralis farinalis. The sequence continues at coordinate 23,618,526 of OX382270.1, forward strand.
CGACAACGAATGGACGTTACAAGTCATTATCTTCAATTTCTTACAGCATTTAGGCAACTCCCAGGGATTAATTTTCGCATCCCTGCCACGTGTCACCTGGCCAGTGCTCGAACCAGGGATTCATGTTGCGCTGGGAACTCGGGGTCGATTTTGTGTTTGTTCAGTCTTGGTTTCGGGAAGAGTTTTAGCTATAATCACCACGTCAGCTACAACGGGTTGGTGATCGCAGTGTTGCAACCGGTTGCGATGGATCTCACCTTCGCCTACAGGTTCAATTCCGAATGAAAATTCTTCTCCACGTGAGATCCACCCACTCAGATACTGGCATGCTATCAATCAAATGTAAATAAACTATGACAAAAAAATATCTTGAATTTCTCTCTATCTATAACTTCACGCCAAATCCATTGCGAGGTAGGCCGAGAGAGCCGAGCGCGTCATGACTTGGTTCTTACACACCTCACTCGCTTCTTGAACATTCATAGCTCTTCTAATGCATGCTGACTGATTTCTGGGGATCTTGACATCACCTTGATAAAACACGTTCAATTTGGTCATAGCAGGTAAGTATAGGCCTTCGTCGACTCCTACATGCTTCTACTTCCACGTTGTATATCTTCAGTTTGCATATAATATAAGAAAAAAAAACCCTACCTAATACATTCTTGTACAAAAATGGTAGGGGATATTGGAAACAACGGTATAAATGGCTCATCATAATCTAAATCTTTAAGTCAAATCTAACCCCATCTGCACGGGGAACACTAAAATATAGCGTATTATAAAAGAGATAGGTTCACTGGGGAAAGACCTACCCTTTACAGAAAACCGCAGCCGCAGATTACTAGCAAGCTTCAATCAATCAATCAATCAATCAATATCTTTATTGCGTATAGCTTCTGTGACGTCTTACTGTAAGCGAACACTACTACGGTAGCATCACACATACTTATATGTTTCGCTCTCTAACTGTATGTAAAAAAAAAGTTCATTGTGTTAGCTGTTTTTGCCTAGAACGAATCGAATTCTGTAGGGAGTGATTCAATTAAACTTTCAATTGCTCCTTCTTATGGGTCTGTAAAGACTCGCATCTGAGTCTGAATGCACAAAGTCGGAGTTCAAAAGGAAGACTGCAAACGTTTGAGAAATAGTTTCAATTAAAAGGAGGTGTGGATCGTACCTATTGAGTACTGAATTGCATGTTTTAATAGCTAGGGTGTCTGAACGTTAAGCCCTATTGCATTGAAGGTTATATAATCTAGTGGAAATTTTCACTATGATGCTACTCTTCAATGTAATGTAAAGTTATAACGAGCTCGGAGGTGTAGTGGTTAGTAAAGCTACTTTGACACAAACGCTCGTGGGTTTGATTCCCGCACGGGGCAAACATTTGTGTACAAGAACATGTTTGTTTGTGGGTTTTTTAAGAGAGGGATAAGCATCATGTCTGAGGAAGTAGTTCTACCTCACTGAAAACCGCAGTCAAATAACAACTCCCTGGATGTTTGTTGTGTTTCTGAAGAGACTGAGAACAACAGTAAGCTCTTAAGGAGTTGCTGTGTAAGCAGCAGCGAGCGTTTATGGGCTAACTGTAACCGCTTTACATCAGGTGGGCTGAATGCTTGCTTGCCTTCAGATGACCTAATAAATGTATATGTATAAAACTGAAATATATTAAACAAAAAATTAAAAAGTAAAACCAAATTTAAAATCTTTATTTTTGAGACTAGGTTTTGCAGTCCGTTTCGAAAATGATAAACAATGAGTGAAAATAACCATGGTTTCTGAAAGAATATCTGATTCAAAGCATTTTTGTAACATAACATAAAAATACAATCGAACCAGACATTCTGTCTGCCGAAATAAGGGTCGTAAGGTTATTATTAAATCCCAAACCGGCGGTTTTTGTAGGTTTATACCTCAAAAAGTAAAACAAATTTTTTGCTGACTGTCTGTATATCAAAAAACCATTCCTGAAAACTATAGACTTCTTTCAGTCGACCTAGGATCATGAACTTGAAAATAAAGCTAAATCTCTTAGCAGTCCAGAAATAAATTGAAAATGTGCCGTTTTGTAGCTATGTCTGTATGCGTGAATGTACTTATCAATTGATAACTCTAAAAATGTTAGAGTATTTTTTATATATTATATACAACGTCGGAAGGCATACAAGTATACGGCCCACCTGATGTAAAGCGTTTACCGTAGCCTATGAACGCTTGTAATACATTAAGTACTACTCGCGTAATACCTCCTCTGTTGCTAACACAGCAACTCCTTAGGAGCTTATTGGCGACCTCACTAACAGGAACACAATAACCCTCTAGTGAGTTGTTATTTGGCTACGGTTTTCTGTGAGGTGGAGGTACTTCCCTAGATGGGCTGCTTCGATCCGCCATACCTCTCTTAAAACATCCAGACCAAGACAAACAGACATGTTCATGTTTGAGTGGGTACTTGATGCCATTGCAATCGCATCTCGGATCGCGTTTTCATCAAAATCGGTTCAGCCTTTTAGGATGTGTTCAGGCATAAAACGTACAAATAAAGATATTTTATAATACATAAACTAGTATATTAATAATTAATTTTCTTATAATATAATACACAATAAAACTAAAACTAAATTACATCTAAAATTTAATAAATCTAAAATAATAATAATAACCTAAAATAAATCTAAAAATCGGCCAAGTGCGAGTCGGACTCGCGCACGAAGGGTTCCGTACAATTATCTATAAAAACGAGCAAAAAAATCATGTTTGTTGTATGGGAGCCCCCTTAAATATTTACTTTATTCTATTTTTTAGTATTTGTTGTTATAGCGGCAACAGAAATACATCATCTGTGAAAATTTCAACTGTCTAACTATCATGGTTCATGAGATACAGCCTGGTGACAGACGGACGGACGGACGGACGGACGGACAGCGGAGTCTCAGTAATTGGGTTCCGTTTTACCCTTTGGGTACGGAACCCTAAAAAGTGTGGCCCCCGCGGCATTGTACCAACGATGCTGGCAGCATTCCCGCGCTGAATCGCAATACTAATGCGCTGAGCGAGAAAACTACCAGCTCTTTGATCGCCAGTGACGTCGATCAGACGTCTCGCTAGTTCTTGAAAAAGCGACTGCGCGTTTGGACCCCACGGACCAAACGTCTCTACTCCGAAAGGAACAAAGTTGTACTCGGAGCCAAGACCCCTGTATTTATTAATTTTTAAATGTTCCGCAGCCTCAGCCGCCCCGCCTGCCTTGATGGTAGTGCGATGAAGATGAGAAGAGGCCAGTGTGTCAACGCAAGTTGCGTCCCACACTAAAACTCTCCCCATCTTCCATGGAATCAACGACATCCCGTCGGGTCGCTTACCATCGTCCCTGGCTAGTCCAGTGGGTTCCAGAACAGCTGGAACGTTGACAGAGGCGAGGGCCCGACGTATAATGTCGTTGAGTGCGGCATGACGGGAGAAATACAATAAACTATGTGTAATAAATAAATAAATTCATTATTTATATACATTATTAGTCCCGTTTGCTTATTTGAAATTTAAAGGGGCAAGGTCATAGCGTGGGAACCAGGCGACCTGTAATTCTGGCTTTTCTTACCTAAACCTAAATCTCACACGAAATATGTACTTATAACATAATTACATACTACAACTAGTTACTAATATTACATTATGTGAAATACTTTGTATGAAAAGATAAATAAACTTATTATTTGTGACCGAATTTGTAGTCTCTCTCCAACAGATGTGACATTTCCCATACAGTTAATCTGACAGGTCTTGAGTGTTGCGATAATGACATTTTAATGTTGAGCTGTATTGTGAGTGTGACATGTGAAAATCTCAAGATTATGATATTGCATATATTATTTTTTACACAACGTCGAGGGATATACAAGCATATGGCGCAGTTACCTACATACAAGCATTTACCGTAGCCTATGAACGCTTGTAATACATAGAGGATCACTCGCGAGATGCAGTCTCTGCTGGTGACCTCACTCACACGCAGGAACACAACAACCCTCCAGTTGTTATTTAGCTGCGGTTTTCTGTGGCGTGGAAGTACTTCTTCAGACAGGCTACTTTGATGCACCCTACCTCTTTTAAAAACACTCAAACCAAGACAAAGAGACATGTTCGTACACACAAATGGTTGTCATGTGTGGGAGTCGAACCACGAACGTTGGTGTCAAAGTCGCGTTGTTAACCGTTGCGCCACCAAGCTCGTCAAAATGTATACCCTATTAATAAATGTTCACCTTTTATATTTGATTGATGGAGGAATGATCTTCTGTTTGGACGTGAGTCGCGTGTGTTTTTCGGCACGCTACTTTATTACGGTTTAGCTTCTCTAGTACAGACTATTGTTGGGAAGCGACTACTACGGTCAATAGCTGCTTGCACAAGGATTCTTGATTACTGCCGGCCGGCGCCCACTAACGTTAGTAGATGCATGCCGCCGCTGCCATGGCTGCTCGTCTCTGTCTCTCCGGTCGTCCTCGACTGCTGCGGTCGTCTCTGCGAGTGTTTGCCATCTGAAATGTGTACCGCATGCACCCGCCATCGTTGCTGCCTTGGCTGCTCCGGTCGCTCCGGTGCTGCGACACGTGTTTCGCCTCTCCACGGGGTATCCTCAGGCGCTTTAGATGTTAGTTGTTAGAATAACACGTTAACGGTCTATAATGTTATTCTAACGACTAACATCTACAGCGCCTGAGGATGCCTCATGGAAAGGCGAAACACGTGTCGCAGAGTCACTTGCTTGCGCGTTACAATTCTCACTGCACAGGGAAATTCTCAACAACTGAAGAACACATCGGCTATCTTCTGAAAAGAGATACTCTTTCAATCAAGAGGTGCTTACTTAGTTTCTTAATTAGAAGGACTAAATATAGCAAAGTGCACCATAAAAAGGTTGGTTTTAGCTCTAAATTACTGAAGATATATTTAGGTACGTTAGGGAAAAACGATGAGTGAATTTTTACGACCCCGACATCTAAAATCAACACCACGAAGTTGGTTTCTCAAGTTTAGTTCGTGACTGGCAGTTATTCCAATACTTATTTACTTTTATTTTTTTACTTATTTAAATTTATTTACCACATATCAAGGGTATAAAGGCGGACTTAATGCTGATGTATTCCAATTGTGTATTTTCTTTCTACTCATTATTTCATAAACAGAAATCTCTCTGAATATGTTTGCTGTGGTGGTTTTATTTTATTTGCTGTTAATGCTATCTTTTGAGCTGAAATGTGAATGAATAAAGGATGCTATTGTTGTTGAGATTGGCTCATTATTTAGAGTACTCACAAAAAAAATGGCATATAAACATAGAATTTTGTACCAAAATGGTAGAAATGTATAGTACCACGCTGATTCTGTCACTAATACTAAGACTAAATCAAGATTTAGTTATTCTTTTTTTACGCATAAATGGTTACAATCTCTTAAAGATACCAGATAGGAATCTCTTTATCTGCCATAATGCCCTCGCAGGTACTTAAACACGTTACTTCCTTATTTGTTAATGAAATCTTTATATATTTTATTAATTTCTCATAGCTTTCGTTTTTCTGTTTTAATTTACCAGCTTTCAAAAATGAACATGGCTAATAAGAAATGGCTAAAGAAACTTATCTATAAAAGTCTTGTCCATCCACATCAGCGGTGTATTTTCATCCATGCTGTAAGTCCTTCCAAGATATATAATGTCATTGACTTGTTCCAACTCTAAATCATCATATACAAATTATTTTAGTTAAGTATATAAAGCTTATTAGTTTAATAAATTTTCGACACTTTAATTAAATATAATTGGTATGCCCACCATACCAATTATATTTAATTAAAGTTTCGATCCGGTGAGCTTTCCAATATTAAAATAAATTTATGTGGTATAATAGTAAAACAAATATATATTAATGCACGTGCTAATTTTTAGACATGTATGGCTATCAGATATTCATCGGTTGTATAATAAGTTGAACAATATTTTTGATATGCCTTTGCCTAAAGACATTGTCAGTATAGGACAGAAATATTTCCGGCAATTTATTATAGAATCAAATATAATTTACAACAAAAGATCTACTAGTTTTAGGAATCTCATGTGCCGGCATGGGCAATTTATTTCTGCTTCTTTGATTTTCTTTATTTTATTATGAATGTATTTCCCATTTACTTTACTGAAAAAATTCCTATTCCAGTTGAAAAAAAAATACAATGTAAATGATGACTACATTTTATGTATAGAAGATATTCCTTGGGTTGTAATAGTCCTGTTGGATACGGTAGTCAACTAACATCAGTTTATGTTTGATGCCATTACGCCATCGATTTGTGCATTTATTTCTTACATATTTATCCCTAAAATACCATATAAAAATCATAATTACCATTAATGAATTGTATTTCTTACGAAATTTCCAGTTGAGTAACCGATAGGTACATTCCCTGTGCACATAACTCGTTAACAATCGCAGGTAGGTAACTAAACCAACTGGGCCTCGTTCGACTTGGCCGGGCAGCCAACCGGAGCAGATGTTAACTTGGCCGGCCAAAGTTACACGCCGTTCTTTGTGTTGAAACGGAGTATGTAGCTCGTTGAATAGTAGGATTTGAATCTCATAGTGGCGAATATTACAATAGCTTTTCAGTGAAATATCGGCTAAATTAATTGATGGATTAAGCAAAAACTTCTTGTCGTGTCTAATGCAGTTATATTATTTAGCAGACATAAACGGTCGAAATGCGAGCGTTGCGCAATATTTGTGGCGTAACGCTTGTAGACCGTATTCGCAATGATGATGTTAGAAACAGAGTTGATCTGAAAGAGAGTGTCGGTGTTAAAATAAGAAAAGACATGCTCCGTTGGTTCGGACATGTAGGAAGAATACAGGAAGAAAGAATGACGAAACAGATGTACAGCGCGAAAATAAATGGATGTAGGCGCCGAGGAACCCCTCACTACCATGACCAATATGTAAAAAATATCTTAAGATCTTATGAACTTTTTTGTATATTTGATTTCAGCGTACAGAATAATAATTATATGATTTTTCGTGCTCTGACGTTCATATTTAGTTATATGCATACTAAGCTAGAAATGTGTACGTTACCTAAGAGTTTGTTAATCTTTACACTTTACATGGTGATATACATGTATTTGTACACAGCTATATCCAGTAGTACGAATCTTTGCTTCCCAAAAACTTATTATTCGTAGATACAACTTCGCTCTGATTCAAATAACTCAATATGACTAAAATAATGAGCATTATACAACATCAAGGAAACACAAATAAACAAATACACTATCTCGTTTATAATTTAAACATTTACCCTTTTCTAATCCATTAGGATTGCTGGGGTCCGCTACCTAAGCCTAAAGATATGATAAAGATACCTACTGATTTTCACATAGAGTGACTGCCGTCAGACCTACAAGTTCCACTGGGAAAATCAGACCTTTCTTAGCTCTAGTCACGGGTCAGAAATATAATTTCTGAAATGTGCGAGTTTCCTCATGATGTATTCCGTCACCATCGAGCAAGATAGGTAGGTACATTTGTAATTATTATTATTAGGAAGTAAGAGTCCGTCTCTCTTCTGTAATAGCCCTGTACTAATAATCCCTCCAGATCTCATCCATAGCTCAATTATTTCCGACACATTTGCAATAGTCCCAATACCTGCCGTGACCTGTTCGTGGGTATATCCTCCCATTGATATCCTTTAGAGCAGGTCACAGCTGGTATAATACAATACATCATTCTTTTCTAAGGGGCCTCTACGCGTTGGATTCATATCCCCGCGCACGCCTATCAAATGACCGGGATTAAAACCCGTGAAATAAGAGAAACTTAATAAGTACTAATGTATCTAAATCCTAAAACAAGAATTTTGTCTTTATGCACCCACTAGGATTCGAACCGGGTACCAGTCGATTAACGGGCCGGTTCATTATCCACTCAACTATCACTTGTACGAACTCCTTGTCTTAATAAAAAACCATAGTTAGGTATTATTAGGCTAGTTGTTTTTGCCTTAATTTTATATCAAGGACAATTTTTTTTAGTCGGTTCTAATATTAATGCCACAAAGCATCTGCTTATACTTCCCCAAATGAAAATGAAATAAAATTAAAGTACCGCGTTTCTGTTTCAGAGACAGTGGGGTGGTGCGTCTTTATCGAGTCTGTTGAATAAAGTAATGGTGCTAATTATAATGAAGCCAGACAAAATGTATGCACTTATATCAACGCCGTTGTGTATTAAAACTTTTCGCATGATTTTATCCTCACCTTAGATTTTTTTACCCGACCATAGGAAGAGTTTTTAGAGAGGTAGGGCGTATCAAAGCAGTGTGAGTAGCCAAATAATAATACCCAGGATGGTTGTTATGTTCCTGTGGGTGAGTGAGGATATCATAAAACTTCTAGCTTGCTGTGTTAACAGCAGGAGTGACATCGCGCGAGCGGTACTTTCTGTATCATCAGGTGAGCCGTATGCCGCTTGTATGTCTACCAATACCAATGTTGTCTAAAGAAGGATTTTTTTTTCGCAGATAATTATTTTATAATACCTCGTTGTATTTAAACGGGTTGATGGAATTTAATAATTAAGGTACTTACTATTAGATTCGTCTTAGTAACCCAAGTGTCCTATGTGATATAAAAAAGAAATCCAAATGGCGTATTTCTGGCGCAATCTACGAGCAATTAAAAAAAATACAGACGTATCGAGTTTGGCGTCAAAATGAAGAACTTATTTAAAGCAACCGCAAAATATTATATACTGTGTAAAAAATTTTGTGAAATTTATAAATGTGAAAAATAATTTGGAATAACAAATTAGTAATCAATACATTCCATTTGAACACGGCCTTTTATGAGATAGAGGCGAAGTATTAAAAAAATATTTCAGAATTATTTTCAATCAAGACAATTTCGTCTCGATATCAGTAGGTATTTGATGTTTTTGGCAATATTAATATTGCCAAAATGAAAATAAATTGTAATACTACTTCTTTTATAGAATAGTAGCACTAAGCTTTGTTTGTAACTCTTACTTCAATGACTAAATTTGTGAGATATAAGGTTACAATGATAGATAAAAAGAACAAGCTTTATTTATATAATAATGATTACAGAAAATTTTGTAGAAAAATCATTTATTAAGCAACAAGGCGGCCTTATTGCTAAAAGCATGATTATTGATGAACACGGACTTTTTCAAAACTTATACACATTATTTCCGTCTAACTTTAAATTATACGGAGCGTTCACCACGGCTACTTTTACCAATTTCATTCAAAAATATCATGACACCAGTATTTTCACTCTTTTCCTCTGGATTTTCGCCATATCCTTAGTTCGGGGATCGCGACCCCGCTAATCCTATATATCGGTAAGGGAATGACTAGGGAGAAGAGTGATAATGATTGTGATAGTAGGTATAATAAACACATTTGTAAACATCGAGATACTACTATGTACTAGAGGATACACCATTCACCCCTACTGTGTTCCATTCAATAGCGACGATCGACCCGCATTTCATTTAGTCGTTCGCTAGCTAGGTCAGTCTTGCGATTGCTTTAAATCGAAAAAATGTCAAAACTCATTAATTATGCCGTGGTACGTATTGAGATACTGCACTAATAACACTCAAGATACACTGAAATCCAAAGGAATAACTTTTCGTCGGTACATAACTAGACATAGTAATTTTAAAATTGAATACGAAACAAGTATTTCCGATCCGACGCCATATTCATACAAAATAAATCTTTTAAGCAATCTAGCGTTGCATACAAGAATCGTTAGTCTGCACGTTCGATTATTTTAGCGCTACTGCAGCTAACTTTTGCTTCATTTTACTAACATTTAAACGAGACTTTTGCTCGAGATGGCTTCTCTAGCACGTAGTATCTCGATGTTTGGAGAATATATTTTTATGATGAAAGATATTTGTAGATGTATTTAATTTTTCAAATATGATATCGTTGATATATTGTTGTCTGCCGAGAGAGAGTATAGTCTGCCGAGTAAAAAAATCGAAATTTGCGAATAAACTACGAGCATTACATCATTGTAGTTCTATGGGAACTCCGAACGAACTATTCAGAAATTGTCGACTATAAATAAGTAACCAAAATCAAAATAATCCAGTAAGTACCTTTTTCTTCTCTATTTGTCAACCGATATTCATCTTGCTTTTTGGGTTCAGTTGCTATTTATATTTTACAATAAAAAATGGAAAGAATATAACTACGAGTAGTCTGGCCATAGATACTGTTATATATAAACTATTCGTGTTTATTACCAAATTACAATATGGAATGGGGTGTTAAAGAAAATAGGATTGCAGAGATTGCCTTGTACAAAGTGGTTATGGAGCCGCCTGTCATATTTAAGACACTTCAAAAGCTTGGTATCAGCCGTATGTTCGTATATCGAACTATCGACAAATATACTAACACTTCCTCTGTTGAAAACCATAAATCTAAACTCCTTAGACTACAAATTATGGTCAGTTTTAGAGGACATGGCCTGCTCGAAAAGACACGGTGACATTGTGTCTCTTGAGAAACCTCTGGAGAAAGCAGTGACTAAATTTCCCATGGAAACAGTGCGTAAATCCATAGATTCGTAGCCAGAAATTAAAGGCCCGTATCAAAGCCAAAGGTGGTCATTTCGAATAGAATCATTTTTTTTATTTTTTGCTGATACTACCCATAAATATGTATTAGGTATATGTTTTATTAAGATTACATTACTTCATAAAAAAATAAATACATAGTCATTTGTAACAGAACTTAAGGCCGGACTAGGTAAATAAAAAATAGAAAACATGCAAACATGCTTTCCTCAATTTTCAATTAATATTTATAATGATTATGGAACACTATTCCATAATCATTATAGAGATGGCAGTATTCCATTAAGATAATTTTGTATTGACATGATTATTACAAAGTTTGCTAAGCTTTTACACACCTATTGGTAATCTTCATAACTGTCTTCAGTTCATATAAGTGTGGGAGTGGCATGAGTTTTGTTGTTTGAATGGGCCTCCCTGACACTCATGAATATATTATGTGATACACATAGTATGATTATAAATATACATAAGCAACTGTCAGAGATTAAAGAAATGAACACTCGTGAGATGCTTTTTGGGAACTCACCTTCGCTTTGTCTGGAAATAATCTTCATGGCTTAATATTTCTCATTACACAGAAGTTGTACGCATAGCACTTGGTTTACTTTATTTGCCAATAAAATACCATTTAATTTCATTCGAATGGTAAAATTGCAGCAGCTTACTATGCAATTAATTGGCAGTAGCTAATCTCTGTATTAAGCGTAACTTCCCTCATATACAATTGTACCTACTATATGCTAGTGTTGTGCAAATTGCCACAGAATATGTGTACTGTAACTATAACTGTATCATTGGGATGATCCCCCCTATTGTATTTAGAGACAAAGCCAGCGCCACATGACTCGGTCCTTACACACCTCAACCGATTCTTTAACATTCATAGCTCTTCTCATGCTTCATTTTAAAATTAAAATGATTATCATTTATAACAATAATCATTCATTATCTTCTCACAAAGTTTCCAGTACGAACAATGTATAATAAAACAGAGTAAGTATTTAAATTGCCAAAATAGCGTGAGAAGCTCATCAGGTCAGGAAGTCACCAGAATGATACCGATCGGTCTACTTGTATACTGCACTCACTTATGCATTTGGAAAACAGAATCACAACAAAGTTTTAAATTATCTGATAGTGATTTACACACCATTTGGATCTTTATTCCCCGCTTATCGAAAAGTAGCGTATACAAATGAAACCTACTGAAATTGTTGCATATTATTACATGCTTTATACTATACTATAACTTCACGCCAAATCCCTTACGGGGTAGGCAGAGAGATGCTTTATCACTGTGCAATTTATTTTCTATACCTTATGGGAATGCTGAGAAAATTACATTTTTATTTTCGCTTTTCATTTTACAAAAATATTAATAAGATCATCATAATTACGCCCAAACACTATGATAACATAAAAGGCGTGCCCTAAAAGGTTTTCCATCATACTGGCTCGATAACACTAAAGTAAAACAATGTTATTGTTAAACAAAACAATGTCAACTCATACTCATCATATCTAAATAATGCTTACATTAAACAATAATAATACACAGGTGGACTCATGTCTACATTATATGTATATAATCATAAAGAATGCATTATATGTAAACAAGAGTGTTATTATTATTACGTGTCATGGCACCAGAGGGATCATTCTACAAAAGTCGTCTGCGTGGGTACCTCTGTCTCACCTATTTCTACCGCCAAGCAGCTATATTTGTATAGCTGTGTTCCGGTTTGAAGGGTGAGATATGGCAGAAAAATTACTGGGTACTGTGACGAAACAGCCTTAGGTCACAAGATTGGCAGCGCGCATATCCCCTCGGTGTTGCGAGTGTCAATAGGCTGCGGTGACCGCTAACCATCGAATGCGGGCCGCATCCTTGTTTGCCAATCTAGTTGCATAAAAGAAATGTAGGTAGGTAAGCCAAAACAATATAAAAGTAAAAAATGAACTTCGATATTCCCTTACGCCACAATAACGCCCGTTATGTCAACATAACTAAAGGTCTGAAACTTTAAAATAAAATATTATGTCAGCTTTGTAGGCCGTGGATTTTTTTCCATAGTAAAGGTCACAATGTCATATAGAGTTAGCAAGGCATGAGTGATATTTCTGGCGTTGCAACCGCCTGATTACGGTAACTACTTACTATCAGGTAGGCTGAAAGCTTGTATGCTTTACTAGTATAAAAAATACAAAATGCAAACCATTTGTATTATGCAGATGTTTGAGTATAATTTAGATTATTTTTCTTAGAAAGTTTCCCTTCGATCACATTAGTTGTTAAACGTAAACAGTTTTAGCCATTTATACTATGAGATCCCACATAAACCGTGGATCATTATCGTTCCTGATTTGTTTTTTGGGTTCCGCACCATAAAAGCAAAAACGGAATCCTTATAGGATCACTTTGTTGTCCGTCTGTCTGTCTGTCAATACCCTTTTTCTCAGCGGATGGAGCTATCAAGCTTTAAATTAACATCAAATACTCAAGTCTGTAATCTTCGAGCAGAGAAAAAATTAAACTTCTAAATCAACGCAGTCAAAAGATACAGCTGTTTATGCCTCGTTTATGCACATATGGACACTCGCAAGGGAATCAAAACCTATAGTGTACTTTCGCTGACCTAGAATCATGAAATTTGGTAATAAGCAATATCATGTAGCACAAGAAAAGAAAAATCTGAAAACCGTCCATCGCAAAAAAACGACAATAATTTGGGAAAATATTTTTTTACGGAACCCTCAGAGCGCGACTCGGACTCACATTTGCCAGCTTTTTTTATCTATCAATACATAGTAATGTGCCCCCAAGGTGAAATTGCCGATTAAGCGTTTATCTAGAGTTACATTCACTCATGTCAAAACCCAACCCTAGAGACGAGAGATAGGCGGGTTGCCAGTACACATTTATAAATTTAAGCTTAAAATGTTAGTTCGTGCTACATTTGGCTTTATTCTCGCGCTTTCGTAGTGATTTTTTATTTAAATTTTGTTTCGAAGTTCAATTTCTTATTCTATTTATCATTTGCATTTGCGTGGATAATGTCACAGCTCTGACTTCTAACCATTACAACTATTAATCTCAGTATTTATGAGGTCATATAACTGTGTATATGCTATCTTAATTTTCGAAAGATCCAGTGTTTATTGCTAACACTAAAGCCCAATCAATAGCCAAAACTAAACAAAAAAAAAAGGATTGACAAACATACTCGTAGGTAAAATAAGACCCTGAACTATTTTGTATTTAGCTATTTATATTTAGTTGATTGCAACTTCTAACATACTAAAAACAACGTAAATATAGTAAATCTAATATTAATTTCTAAATTCATAACTCCCGCTATCTCAAGTGTCCGGTCTGTCCGGTCGGCCTGGATGGCGAAGCTGCCAATTTCCGGACAGAGAGCGATGGCGGATCAACCTCAAGCCTTGCAATCGCAGTTCCTAATTATGAAACCGCAGGCGGTTTGCGAATAACGAAGATATTCTCGGAGGAACTATATTGCCTTTAATTTCTACTAACAAAGTGCTAAATAGTTTATTAGGCATGTATGTATAACTAAATTGGTCGTGTTTTATCTGAAAGTGGTGTTAGGAGCCTTAAAAAGGGAGCGAGCGTGCATGAAAACAATTATAATGTTATAGAAGGGAATGAGGTGCGTGTATAAAGACCGCAACTTGTGGCGCTCGCTTCTCTCTGCATGGCCTATGCAAGGGACATTAAATAAAATAGTAGTAGGTACAAGGAATAGTAAAATTATAAATATATAGGTAGGTACGAATTGAATATATATCTATATTATTATATCGTCATATAGATGGTGAGGATAACTATCCACGTTAGTTTTCAGATAATGGTCATTAAAAGTTTACTAATAGTAAAAGTTTTTTATCCAATAACTATTTGCTCCTGGCGTTTTAACTTGCAGTGTGTAGTTTAGTTTTGCAAGTTTTAAGCAGCATCCCTAAATATTTCTTTGATAAAAAGTAAATGCCTAGGGTTGTCCAAGATCACCTACTACACTGAAAAAAAATATCAAAATCCGTTAAGTAGTTTTTATCTGATGCAAGGACAAATTGTCCGACAAACGTACAGATATTTGTGAAATGCCTTATTCTAATATATGTGCCCATAATAAATAATAGCTCTTAGTTATGAAATATTTTGTTATGCCGATGACTGAGCGATTATATTCCATGGAAAATTCGGGCAGGAGGTTAATACCAAAGCTGAGTTGGACCTCTGGGTTATTTATGAATGGTTAAATCTGATTGTTCTGTCGCTTAATACATGTTAAACAAAGAATTTTGTGTTTTCATAAAACGTGCCTATCGGTCTTCCTCCTATAATGTCTACTATAAAAAATTATGAAGCTGTTTGATCTGCTGTGATTTGCGGATTCAATAGTATAACACGGCGACTACTTTGAAATACTTAGGAATAGAGATAGATGAAATATTTAATTTTAAACAACTTGTTTCTGTTACAGCTGTTAAAGCTTCTCGACACTTTAAAGTTATTGATAAGGCTATTAAAATGTCTACTTAGCTTTATGCCAATTAGTCATATGCTATTGTATTCTGATATGGGGCGATATGCAAAGGGCGATGTGTACATTAATTTTGTTCGAAAGAGCACGGCGCGCTGTTTTGAAGCTATGCTTGTCTTCGTAAACTTCGTCGTTTAACACATTTGGCATATATAAAGAGGCACAATTATTAAATGTTCCTATTTGATGCAATACATTCATAAAGGCGTCTTAATAACTTTAGATCCCGGTGCAAAATTGTGTAGGTATCTGTTTTTTTTAATAAAACCTCATTCAGATGAATTTAGGAAAATTATTGGTAATATAATGTATTAACTTCGGGTTGCCTTTAAAAAAATAGCCCCAATGGCTTTTAATTAAATATTTTATAATTAATAGATTGGTTCATACCAATCTATTAATTATAAAATATTTAATTTAACACATAGCTCATAATCATTTTTGAGCTATGTGTTTTTTAAGTGAATTTGCTTCGTGCTGTAAACGATATACAATGTAGGGTAGTCAATTTTTTTTACATTCTTTACATCATTTCCTCACACACATTCTTTACACGTTTCACTCACTTAAGGTTTTTAAGTTTTTTAAAAACATGTTGCTCAAAAAGCTGCTGGTGCACTCCTGTAGTATGGAGCGATTGATGTAGGTGCTTATTATATTATAAACATAATATTATCATAATCTCTTGTCGTTACTCTTCGCCGCTAAACAGTTTGAAATTCTACAATCATTCTATTATATTGACGTCGACGATACAGACCTAGCCTAGTGTCAGAACACAGAACTACAGTGCCCTTTGTGTTTTATTTATGCTAATAAAGAATTCACTTACATTACTCACAATACACTAAAAATATGCTTTAAAATGTCTACATACAGTAGGTCGACTTTAGTTTACATACACTTAGCGCTAGTTAAAACGTACGGCGATAAATGTTAACCTCGCTAAGAAACTTGTTTAAGTCAAAGTGCAAAGTTTACATCCACGTCTAAGCAGAAGGAAATTCGCCATACATTGTTGAGAGCGGAGGCGTATCGCACTTCTGGTGTTGGAACTACTACACGTGTATATGCGCATGCAGAGTTTCATTTGATGTTTAACATTTGTGTTAAGGTTGATGTTTTCCCTATTTTAGATAAACACGCGTTAGAATATGTTTTCATGTTAATTGGAAATGTGTTTATCATATCGGAAAACACTGTAAACTCCTGCTTATTAGTAAAACAGTTGACAAAATATTCGCGTAATCTTAGGGTCTCTAACAACGGCTTGCTTATATCGTCGTAACGCACACGCACTTTTAAGTACTTCACCGACTTAATTACAGATATTTTTTTATACAACGTCGGGAGTACAAGCATACTTATTACCGTAGTCTATGAATGCTTGTAATACATTACGTATCACTCGCGCAATGCCACCTCTGGTACTAACACAGCAACTCCTTAACAGCTTGCTAGTGACCTCACTCACACGCAGGAACACAACAACCCTCCAATTGAAAAATACAAAGGAATATTGAGTTCTCTTAGGGCAATGCGTGACGGTATACCAGCGCGACATGAGTCACACCATATTTTGCTTTCTCATCCACTATATTCTCTGGTAGCCTGGTATCCTACTGTAAGTATGTATTGTTCCTGAATAAATAAAAATGCACATGTGAGAAACTATTTAACTCATTATTGTGATCATGCAAGGAATTAATTCCTATTTTGAAGTGTTGCCAAAATTTCATTATGATGAAGGAATGAAAAAGTCTAAACAACAATGGATTTTTTAGCACTAAGGTGGCAAATAAGCTTACGGCCTGCCTAATGACGGCCTGCCGTAGCCTACGGATATTTTCAACACCAGGGGTGTCACTCAATCGTTACCGACCTTGTAAAATCCACTTCACACATTTCTTGCAAATCACCATGCTGTAGACTCTTGGGAAAACCTGGCATAGGAGTTAATTCCACAACT
This sequence comes from Pyralis farinalis, assembly GCA_947507595.1. Lineage (NCBI taxonomy): Eukaryota > Metazoa > Arthropoda > Insecta > Lepidoptera > Pyralidae > Pyralis > Pyralis farinalis. The sequence goes on from OX382270.1 coordinate 23,635,736, forward strand.
TAAGCGCACAGTACGCAATCATTGCCCGTCCAGTGTGTGAGTGGGATGAATTTCCTGCTGTGTGCGAGAAGTGCAGTTGAAGAAGGAAGATATTGGTATTATTCGAACAACACCCGGTACACAACCCGTCGTACAATCGGTAGAATAAACAAAGGAAGACGAAGTCTCGCATTATACAAAGGTACATTACGTCACACAATACAAACACATCACAATATATGATAATCATGCGATTTTTGATGCCGACGGCTACTTTTTATAACCGCACCGCTCGCCGACGGCGGGGAGTTCACCCTCACACGCTTGAACCGCTATGGTCACGTACGGTGCGGTGCCAGAGAAGTTTTCTTCCTTCCGAGAACACTCAAGCTGAGGAATGAGCTCCGAGCCGAGGTTTTTCCAAGGAACTACAGCATGGAGTTCTTCAAGAAATGCGTGAAGAGGTTTTTAGAGGGTCGGCAACGCATGAGTGACGCCCCTGGTGTTGCAAATGTCCATAGGCTACGGTGACTGTTTAACATCAGGCAGGCCGTATGCTTGATTGCCACCTTAGTGGTATAAAAAAAAAGAAAATCACGTAGTAATTGACCAGAAGGAGACTTTGTACAAAAGTCGTCTGCGTGGGTACCTCAGTCTCACTTTTTCTATCGCCAAGCAGCTATATTTTCTATATAGCTGTATTCTGGTTTGAAGTATGAGATATGACAGATAAATTACTGGGTACTGTGACGAAACAGCTTTAGTATAAAGCTTTAGTAATACTAAGGTATAAAAAACATATTTATATAAATATAGTTTTAGTAATAGATAAGTGCCGTGCTTTTTTTATACAATTTCGGGAGATAAACAAACATACGATTTACTTCATGTAAAGTGGTTACCGTAGCCTATGATTTGCAAATTAATTTATTTAATGGCGCGGGATATACCTATTGATAACGTCATCTGATTACACCTCCCTGCCCATCCTGCATGGCCCACACTGAAAGTTTACACTGGCTGCTCTTAACTGTTTCAATTTTTTTTATTGACGGGAAATCATTTATATGTAGTTTTTAAGGTTCCGCAATAGGACAAACGAAACCCTTATCCGTCCGTCTGTCTGTCTGCCCTTCCGTCAAGACCTTTTTCTCGAGGACGGTTGGAGCTATCAAGTTGAAATTAATATCAAATACTCAGGTCTGCTTTCGCTTCGAGCAGTGAATGAGCATGAGCAGCAAATAAAACTTCTAAGTCAACGCAATCAAAAGATACACTTTATGCGCTTATGCGCGTTTATGCGCATATTTCGACACTCGCAAGGGAATCAAAGGGTACTTCCCGTTGACCTAGAATCATGAAATTTGGTAAGAAGCAACGTCATGTACAAGTAGAGGAAAAAATCCGAAAACTGAAAAAAATTGTTTTGCGAAAATTATTTGCGATAAAATTTTACCCACCGTGCGCGATTTGGAATCGCACTTGACTATTTTTTTTATTATTCATCCATAGCGAAAACAGAATTAACGAGAAAAGATTTCAGGGAAACGATTTATTATGATTTTAAATGTGCTGTTTCTCCGCATGAATTCTTTGTTCATCTTCAAAATGATAGGAAGGGTTATTTCCTATACACAGAGACGTTAGTACGCATAAATTGAATTTCTTTGAATGACAACATTTGATCGGCCTTCAACCTCGACCACAAAGAACAACATGGTTACTTATAAGCATTTACCGCTTACGTTAAGCGTTTACGTCACCTACGAGGTGATATGAGGACATTTGGGCATCGGTATGTTTCCAAGTTCAATAACTAAAAATTTAAATGCAAGAATACTGTGTCGTCATTGGTCGTCATTGGATTTTCTACCACCAATCGTACTTTAAAGATATCTTTGACCACCAATCAACGGACAATCCAATGTTGATTATGACATTGTCACAAGAAACGACACAGATTTAACATGGATCTATTGTTTAGAACCAGAGTTAAACGATAAATGTGGATAAAAATGTTTGCTTTTCTCCCCTCCCAGGTGAGGCCCATTTTCACAATCTCACTTGAAGATCAAGTGTTAATACTTTTGTTTACGTTGCGTGCTTGAAACTATCAAACTATGTAAAATAACTAATAATAAAATAATGTTGAAAGCACTAGTTCAAAGTACTTATTACGTTACCCACTTAGTACTTTTAGAACTCGTTTCTCATTGACTCGCTATATGTCATCAATAAAACAAATAGACTTATTTCAAAGAAGATTTTCTAAATTTTCTTGATAAAATTTCTCCAGTCAGTTTCATTTAACAATGTCGTTTATCAAACAAATTACTGTCTATACGTCGTCTCCAAACTTCAATTTATAATGCTTCGATTGGATTATTTTCATCATGAAGCCCAGTGAATGTGACATTCGTACGTATTTATATAATACATTTATTAATTTTATAATAATAAGGTGCTATTTTTATAATACTTCGAAAGGCATGCTGGCATACGGCCCACCCAATGTAAAGCAGGACCGTAGTCTATGAACGCTTGGAATCTTGGCAGTGTTGTGTGTAAGGTGGAGGTATTTCCTCAGAGGAGCTGCTTTGATGCTTCCTATCTTAAATGTATCCGACCAACAGGAACAGAGGATATCGTGCACACAACTTTTTGTCTTGTGTGAGAATTGAAACCACGAGCGTTGGTGTCAAAGTAGCTTCACTCTACCGTCACCAGATTTGTTCGTGACAAACGACTGCTCATCTACATTATTTGACTTTTGCTTTAGTTTAGTTACCTTAGTTGTAAGTATAGGTGCTATACATCTAACTTACTTAAAAAGAAAATAATGGATATTCGTTATATCTATTTATTTCTAAGGACATATTATCGAGATTTTAGAGACGGCTTCACCAATGTGCATTGTTCAATAATAAAAACATTTGTTATTTCAGGCTTCTTTATGGTCCATCTTGTTAGTAAAGAAACAAAAAAAGACCGTTTAAACCGTGTTACTTTTTGTTAATTTGTACAATATTATGTGGATCATTATATAAGTACAGTTATGAAAGAATTTTGATCGTAAACATCTAATTACAATAGTTTGGTAAATGATTTTTTATAATTTTTAACCGTATAAATATAGTTGATCTGATAAATAATCAAAAATGTAATGACTCTTTGACTACCGAATTATCAATTTTTATTATATTTCTAAGATCAAAAATTTGACATAAAATCTGCGTGTTTATTGATCTGGGCAAATTATCCAACAATCTTTGTTACCCCTACAGAGTGACAACGAAAATATTCGAATGGAAGGTACTATTACTGCCACATATTAACATTGTAAGGTTTTGAGAAAAAACTAAGGCGACGCAAAAAAATAAAATATGTTTATTTTATATCCGCACGCTTTATACAAACACACAAAAATGTGAAATAAAACATTAAGTAGCATTCCAAAATCGTCATCAATCAATCATATTAATTAGGATAACAATTGCTTACTAACAAGCAATACCAATAAAGCTCTATGGCAATGGCGCCGAAAGACGACAAGGGTCTTCTAGTAATAACAACGTATACTTTGAATTAAATAAATAGATTAGGTACCTATGCGATGCCTGAAGGCAAACTACAAGCAGAGCGTCGTCACTCTCCTTCAACTACCGTACAGTACGGTTTACGCAAAGTTTCAAATGCAAACGAAATCAGTCATTTGCCTCTGGACCTTATTGTATATATCTTTAATTTAGATTTTACTGGAGTGTTAAGGGAATGCTGAAAATGGATGACTTAGTAAATTATTCGATTTTGTGTTACTTTACTCGCTATAGAACAGTTATAGGCCAGTGGATGAGGAATCAGCCTATTGAACAACAGGCCCCGGTTCGAATTCTGGCATATACCACTAAATTCGTGTTTTCGAATTTATGTACATATTTGTAATTATCACTTGCTCGAGTCTGTGATGAAACCGGCACGTCCAAAATATTATATTTCGATAGACGTGTGACCCTCTGGGTTGTGGCGGTCTGACGGCAATCGCTCCCTGTCAAAATCAGTATCTTCGCCAGGACTCCGCCATTCCTAATGGATTAGGGAACAGGTTTACGCTTGGAAAAAAAAGAAAGGAGTGTTACTTTACTCGTACTCTTATTATCCATCAGTTATATCCTGATGACCTCAATATTTGTTAGATTATGAACAGTTTATTATCGCGAAGGCAGGAAGGAACAACATCTCTCTTTATCTTAGTCTGCGTCTTTTCAAGAGAGTTGGGGCACACAAAACTGCCCAACTCAACCTCACAGAAAACCGCACCCAAATATCCCTGGAGGGTTGTTGTGGTCCTGCGAGTAAGTAAGGTTACCGGTAAGCTCCTAACGAGTTGCTGTGTCAGCAGCAGAGGTGGAAATATACGAATTTCCTGTATTACAACCATTCATAGGCTACGGTAATCAGTTTACATCAGATAAGCCGTATGCTCATATGCCTGTCGACGCAATGGAGCAAGAAGTTATAGTAATTCGGCTTATAGCAAACACACTGTGCATTATCTCCGTTTTACGATTTTCAGGTATTATTTATCTACGATAGTGATAAATAGCTGTCAAGTATATACTCCCTAACAGTTTCCAAAGCCATTGATAATTTATAGCGATAGATTATTGTTATAATTAATAGGGACCCCGACTTGTTCTAAGGTTTCCCTCAACAGTTCCCATCAATTTAACTTGTATATAATCAAGAAGAAACATTCAAGTTAAATTAGAATAGTTGATCGAAATTGGTGGGATCGTAATTCGAGTATAGCTATTGACCGATTAATGGAATTGAGTTTCTCTTGACTTCTCGTATCATTTTGAAGATCGTTTAACTGAAACTTATGAGTAAACAATCTATTCTGAATAGTAATTTAAAACCCTCTACGTTTATATAAGGCAATGATAAGAAAACGGTCTTGTTAATGGACTAAAACTAATCTAAACTTTAAATTTGAATCCAAAGAAAGAGGGTGAACCTGAACGAATACTAGGATAACAATTGATGTTGTAGTGTTGAATAAAATGGATGAGATTATATATCTTGGAAGCGCCTTTAGCAGGGATCGAAGGTACACCGCTGATGTGGAGAGACGAGTGAGTGCAGGGAACAGTGTGAAAGGAGCGTTGTGTAAACATCTAGGTAACAGACTGAAAAACAGCGGTTTCGCTGAGGCTGTTACCTTTTTATCTGTACAATACCCGTGTGTGAGCGTTAAGGCTACTTTATATTTGTGTACTGTGTAATGTGTTTGTGCACATGAATAAAGTTTCATAGATATCTAAGCCAGAAAGCACAACTCGCTGTAAAAGTAGTAAAAATGCGATCGAGAGGCAAGCATGGCGCAAAATTTATGTAACGCTTGCCATCTGCGTTTATAATGATAATGTAACAAAGAGAGTTTTAAAAGACAGTGTCGGTATTAAGATAAGATAAGACATGCTCTAGAGGGGTGGCCTATGTTCAGCAGTTGGCGAATACGGACTAAGATGTTGATCTAGAATATTTTCTATTCCCCCAGGTTTTTAATCGCATGGACAGGCTAACTCAAAAAAATTGGCCTCTATTTGATCTCATATCTGTAAGTTTAAACACATGATTATCAAATAAAGATATACAATACTGCACACTACTTTAAAAACCACCACTTTAAAAAGTGGAACGCCTTGCCTGCACATGGCTTGCCTGCACATGTTGTTCCCTCCTTCCTACAATATGGGATCCTTCAAACGAAGCGTGAAGAATCATCTTGCGGGTCAGCATGGCAGCGTCAACTGACAGGATACGGTACGTAGTATTTTGTCAGTTGCGGTTGATTTGGGCTCCTCTTTCGCTTACCATCAGGCAAAGAGGAGCCACTATGCTGAACTAACATAAAAAAAAAATATTGCAAAATAATAGAAATGCTATCGCCACGCTGCTTTTCATAAACCATTCAATGCACAAACTCAATACCTGAAATGTCATTATGTGATACAACCTTTGTTATGTTGGCACCTATTTGTTATATAACAATAGATAGTGCTATAATTACAAGTATGTGTGTACACATGTTGACGTGAATACGCCTTTGAATTTGCTTCCATATTAGAAGGCAATTCAGAAAATTGATTCTGTCAACCTCTACGAATACAGTATGGTGATGTGGCTACATATCTATTTACATTCAAAATTTAATTACACCACTTGATAGCTAAAGAATTAAAGAATGCGTTACGTTGAGATAGCATTGTGATGCATCGTGCACGTCAGGAGGGAAAGCGTCGCCATTTTGAGGCAATTTCGCTGTATAGTATAATTTCCTTTTATTGTATATTATATATATATATATATATATACTATATAACTTACTTACGTTTACCAGTTACGAAGATTTATAGTCGTACACAGCACAGCCATATCTCGTTTTGCGATGAAATTGAAATATACCCCCTCTTTATATCGTATTTACTTACGTTAGCCGCTAGGGGTTCAGGATCTATTAAGATTATTGATATATGGCCCTGTATTACTTAGCGTTAATCATGTTAGTAGGCACTTATGCGTTATAGTTATCTGGTGATCCGTCTAGGGAGTAGCCGAGCGACGTGACGAATAATTTACTACGCAGCCTTGTGACTTACCAACCCTATCTACGTGAAACAATTTGTGATTTATGTACAGCCCTTGATCGTTAAGCCAATGCAAGGTCCGAAACTAGAGTAGTAAACTGTTTAATTATTTCAAAGACGATTACTAGACTGTTTTATATCACTGTTGGTCTCGGGCGGTAGGCGCACGAGTGACACCCCTGGTGTTGCAAATGTCCATAGGCTACGGTGACTATTTCATCAAGCAGGCCGTATGCTTGTTTGCCACCTTAGTAAATACGTGTTTTGCTTCACTTGGTGTGACGACTTTTCGATTCGAATGAGAAGATTCCGTGCCAATGTGACAACTGCTGTACTGACAATTCATGCATTTCCAGTTTTTTTATATATTCTACGTCTGGAGGCATACATGCACACATTTTGAGGAGCTTGGTGACTCAGTCGTGAATGACGCGACTTTGACACCAACGCTCGTGGGTTCGATTCTCACACAAGGCAAGACACCTCTGCTGCTTACACAGCAACTCCTTGGAAGCTTTCTGGTGACTTCACTCACACGCAGGTTTTCTGTAAGGTGGAGATGTTTCCCCAGACGGTCCGCTTTGATGCGCCCTACCTCTCTTAACCTGTGAGACCCCGTTATATACGTTTTCCCATACATTTCTTGGCGGAAAAGCGGTCCGCGGGTAATGAGAGATTAATACACCTAGACTAAGACAAAGAGACATATTCATGCACACAGATGTTTGTCCTGCGTGGGAATCGAACCCACGCAGTCAAAGTAGCGTTACTGACCACTGGATCACCGAGCTCATCAAATATGTAATTCTGAACTCTTTTTCATTTTTTCAGGTTGCACGTGCATTCGCTTCACGTCTACCTATGGCAAGGAGCGCGGCACCTTCAACAGTCCGGACTACCCGAGACCTTACCCACCACACGTCGACTGTCTGCTCTACACCTTTATTGCTGCACCGCACCAGATTGTCGAGCTTGTCTTCACAGACTTCGATATATACAAGAATCACCCCGAGTAAGTACATAGTTCACTATATACATATATAATACTCTTTGTCAGCAATTTTGTTTTCGATTCATCTCTACGAAATATTTTTTTATCAATTTAATTTCAAGTACCCGTCTTAGGGTACAGTTAAGAGCAGATTACGCTCAATACTGAAAGTGCGGTTGTAACTCTCATTGCTTACAGAATAAGAACTGTACAATGGGTAAATTGGCTTGACGTGCACTTTACTGCACAAAAAGTCAAATTACAGAGCTTCAAAAATATATTTTTGAACCGCGTGCAATGTAGATAGATTCAGAAATTAGTACATTCGTTGTAGAACTAGAGTTACTGACGTGCCTCTAAGGATCACAAGTGAAGGTGTCAGTGTGCTGGCCACATAGCTACGATGGACCGACGATCTCGTGAAGATCGCTGGGAAGACAGGACGCCTATGTTCAGCAGTGGACGTCTTTGAGCTGAAATGTTGATGATGACGATATTTTTGAAGCAGCAATGGGAACGCGATCGCCGCACTATGCTTGTATCGCAAAGAAGTTGCCGAGTTGCTATGTTTTACTAACATAGTAATCGTAGTGTGATGTAAGCTTACATATGAAATATATACCTGCATCATATCAAGCGAACTGTATGTTTGAATATCGCTTTAAGTTCATTTTGTTTAGTTTCCACAGACTACTGTAACCGTAGCCAGAGTGCATTCTTGGTTATCACTTTAATGGAAGAAATATTTGCTAAATTGCATCAAAGTCAGCTCCGAATTTAGCATCAAGTTGCAATACAAAATAACGCAGCTTCTGCTTAATACCTATGCACAAAACACAACCTATACTTATATACTAATATATAAAGCGGAAAGGTTTGTTTGTTTGAAAGCGCTAATCTCTGGAACAAGTCGGATTTGAAAATATCTTTTTGCATTTGATAGGCCAACTCTTGAAAAAGGCTATATGCTATTCAACATCGCGATACGAGTCTTAGAAGCCGAAGAAAACAAAGGAAAGTAGAATAAGCGATTCCTACGGGATACTGCGTGGACGAAGTCGCGGGGTAAAGTAGTAATGAAATATGAAACGCAATGAAAGTTGTGATACCCCTAGAGTACCTTCTAGGTAAGTGCTTACTTTCAGGCAGGCTTATTTTACCGTTTAGTAGTACATAACAGTTAAACTACCTACTATATAAATATATACATATATTTTACATAGAAGTTCCAGTAACCAATATTTTTCATAATATAAATACCTTATTTTTACCGTGCAGAATCTACAGATCCTTAAATATCTAGCAACTCAAATTTTCGGCAATACGAAATAATGGAATTACGCTTTAATATTTAATCAGAGATTCTGCCTCAGTAAATAATGAAGTTTATAGAGTACATTTTTAAAGTGTTGGAACTGTGAAAGCCGGCCAAGTTGAATTCGCAGCAGTCAGTTATTACTTGTTGAAAGTTCTATTCCTCTGAAGCCCATTTGAAAACGCTTCATTTCCCGGCACCTAAACTTTGCTTTCAGAAATTGTTGGGCCTCGATCCATGTATCCATTTGTTCATTAAAAGAGAGTCTATTTGAAATTATTATAATCATTTTATTGACTGTCGAAAGCAGTTTCATTGAAATTTTCCGTTAATTAGTACTTTGTAAAGGCCTATATTATTAAGCTCGGTATAGTATTCGATATTTATGACAGAAATCGCAGTTATTAGGCCGATGTTCATAACACAAATCGCAGTAATTTGTTTCTAATTACACACATCAAAAGTGTCTAGGGATCAAAAAAAATTTTTGCAATAACTTTTCTCCTGATTGATATTAATTAAAATTTTCTTTAAGGATTCATCAAATAAAGTGTTTTCGTTTGTCTACAGTAACGATAAACCAAGTCACCTTTGCATTAATAAAGAAATTTGCCATTTTCATAATAAAGGGATTTTTGACATTTGAACCACTAACATTAAAGTTCGAAAAAAAGACTGAAATAACAGTTTTCTTTAAAATTTTATTGGGTAACTTAAACAATTAATAATCCGTGTTTCTACCGCGAACACTAACAACACAAGAACATCGGTTTGGCATACTCAAAATGAGTTCATCCAAATCACGCTGTGGAATGGCCGCCCATGTTCGTTGCAACAACAAAAAAAGGTCTTCTTGCGACTGGATACCCTCCATATTCGGCAGAGCTCTTCTCTGTAGCATATCCCATGCATGGACACAGAGACAAGACCGATATATTCAAATCACAACTCGAAGAGCTCCAACAATAACCGCCATGATGTTAGCCGTGACGCTTCATCACTCTTCAGGGAACTTAATTAGCGACCAAACAGTCAGAAACCGCTTGCATGAAGTGAACCTTCATTCCCGGAGACCGCTAAGGGTACCACCTATAGCAATGCACAATCGTAGGATTCGATATCAATGGGCTCTTGAACACAGAAATTGGGCAGAAGAACAATGGCGTTTCGTGTGCTTTTCTGATGAGTCTCGTTTTGGTATGAGACCAGATACAAGACGTATACGACACTGGAGAACCCCTGGACGCCAACAGCGATTAAAATCCTGCCAGGAAGTCCATCCTTATAGTGGTGGAACCATCATGGTATGGGCGGGTATTTGGATCGGCGGAAGAACTGAGTTGATTTGGATCAGAGGCAACCTCAACGCTCAAATTTATGCTGAGACGATTGTATCAGACGTCATCGTTCCTCTACAAGTGCAAATCGGTCCCTTATTTCAGTTAATGCATGATAATGCACGACCGCTCACCGCAAGAGTTGTAAGACAGACTCTCGCCGCAGCTAACATCAATGTCATGCCCTGGCCTGCTCAGTCGCCAGACTTGAACCCGATTGAGCATGCATGGGATATGCTACAGAGAAGAGCTCTGCCGAATATGGAGGGTATCCAGTCGCAAGAAGACCTTTTTTTGTTGTTGCAACGAACATGGGCGGCCATTCCACAGCGTGATTTGGATGAACTCATTTTGAGTATGCCAAACCGATGTTCTTGTGTTGTTAGTGTTCGCGGTAGAAACACGGATTATTAATTGTTTAAGTTACCCAATAAAATTTTAAAGAAAACTGTTATTTCAGTCTTTTTTTCGAACTTTAATGTTAGTGGTTCAAATGTCAAAAATCCCTTTATTATGAAAATGGCAAATTTCTTTATTAATGCAAAGGTGACTTGGTTTATCGTTACTGTAGACAAACGAAAACACTTTATTTGATGAATCCTTAAAGAAAATTTTAATTAATATCAATCAGGAGAAAAGTTATTGCAAAAATATATGTTGATCCCTAGACACTTTTGATGTGTGTAGATACATCGTATATAATTAATTTCATCGTGTGGGTTTACTCATCTGTGTTATTTTTGTTCGGCTTACGGAGGCCACATAGTTGGCTGCAAAAGCGTACATAGTCAATCATGGGAAATCCATTTTTTTTAATAACTGGTGCTTCGTCCAACGCATAATCTGCTTCTTTCTCTGTAAATTTATCACCCCAGGTCATAAGGTCATGTCGGATTCTGAAACAAAAACATAGTATATGATGATACGTACTGAGATATAGTATTTTAATATTATCTTTTATTAAAGTAGCCTCACAAAATGCTCTCATTGCATCTAATGGAAAACACAGTTGAGGACCTACTATGGGAAGTGCACACAACACAGAGCTTAAGGTTTATTATGTATTGTCGCATCCGCTTAAATGACTGGAAACTTAAAATCATTCCGAGTTATTTAAGTCAATCAATCATCTCTATAATTCCACCTTGTTGACATTGCCGGACGATTTGGTAAGACTTGTGTCAATATATGTATATGACAAGATGCCAAATGTTTTATAAACTTTCAGAGGCAAAAGGGGAAATACACATTTTTTACTAGGGTTTGTGATGACTTCTAAATAACTGCGATAATAATAACTAAGATTGAAATATCATTCTATTTTTCTATAATAGCTTTAATATAGCTTCTTGTGTCTAACTCTCATTATCATTATCATTTCAGGCGGCTTTCCTTATCTCCACGGCTGATCCTTAGATCCACGTTTATATCTCGCGTTCTACTACGGATGTGCTTATTTCTGAATTTAACTCACAAAGAAATTTCGAGCATGACTCTATACATAGCACGCTGTGCAACTTTGAGCTTCGCTATAAGCTATAGGCCCACAACAAAATAACGCGTTTCTGTGTCGTAAGTCATCACTGACAACACACTGGTTTAAGACTTTCATTTTGTTGTATCGAGGTATTTTTGACGAGAAAATATTTCACGATTTTGCAAACGCTGCTCATACGAGTTAGAATCGACGAGAAATTACTTTCTCGGGGTTGGACCTACCTAGCTGGACCGTATGTCCTATGTAGACATACATATCAATAATTTCGAAAACCAAGCTCCTGGCAAACTGGAATGGCAGTTTCAGTTGGAAGCTGTACAACATGTACGTTCGTCATAATCTTCATTTTGTTCATATTCATCTTAAATCCATTTGATATCAATTTGCATAAGGAAGATTTTTTGGAAATTTATCATTTAAATATATAGATTTTTTATGGTATGGAAATTGTGTACAAATACTGCGTATTAAAATAATAAAACATATTGTTTTATTCCACTTTTAATGAGGAGAGTGGGGATGAAAATTTTGCATATACATTCTCTTTACAACAAGACAAGGTAAATAAGGTCGGATTATTTAATTTTTTTACAAAGTACTTATGCAATTGCCAAGTATAGTCCATTTTTTTCAAATGAAGACTTGTCATGTAACTGAGATGAAAACATGCGTACCGATATCTGATGGTAAGCAGTTAATAATTTAATGCTTTAACACTAGGTCAATATTTTTTATGTTGCCTATCCTACTAACTATTCACGCGTGTTTTAAACCCCACGTTGTAGTTCATTGAGAAAAACTTGGCACGTTTCATTTCATTCCACAACCTAAAGGTTCGTGGTCGAAAACACCTTTAGAACTGCCATAGTGTGTTAAATGGCGAAAGAGGATATATCGAGCAACTTCTAGTAGAACACGGTTAGTCGTACAATCGGTAGAATACACAAAAGGAGTCGAAGCCTGTTCTAAGACTTAAGGGCTCAATACTGTGTGTAGGTTTGGGCCCGTCCATAGTTCTTCAGTCATTCACAGCTTAGCTACGTCTGAATCAATTCACATTCGTACAAGTTGGTATCCATTGAGCCGATGTTTTTATATTGCGTCTAGATGATGAATCTCGATAGCATTGACTAGATATTCAACTTAACCGGAAAAGTCTAAATGACTTTTCCGGTTAAGCTGAATATCTAGTCAAATATCTAGTCTCGTAAGTAAAAAAAATGTAAAGTAAAAAAATAAAGTAAATAAGAGCAAGATATATATCATACCTATTTGTTTTTTAAGTGAGGTAGAATCAGATAAATAGGTAAAAATTCAGTGCGCGACCACGCTCAGAGTTAAATTTAATTTTTAAAATTAGATTTTTACCCGAGGGAGAATTTGTACAAAAGTCGTCTGCGTACCTTTCTCTCACCTATTTCTACCGCCAAGTAGCTATATGTATATAGCTGTATTCCGGTTTGGAGGGTGTGATATGGCACAGAAATTACTGGGCACTGATTCAAAACATCCTTAGGCCACAAGATTGGCAGAGCGCGAGTAACATTCCCGTGGTGTTTCGAGCGATAGGATGCGGTGACCGCTTACCATCTAATGCGGCCCGCATGCTTGCTTGCCAATCTAGTATCATAAAAAAATAACATAGAGTATACCCTAGTTATAGACACCTTATTAAAATTAATTATAAAAATGGACTACTACGTAAAAAGTTATAAATGTAAATTAAATTTGCGCGTTGACTTGATAATCTCCTATTTTGGCCATTGGTAAAACAGTAAATAAAATACTTTTTACATTTCTCAAAATAATGTAAATGATGCAACGATAAGTTTAATGAAATTTCAACTGAGAGTTCTCTTGCTGTAATAAAATTTAACTTTCTCCATAATGTTGCCAGTAAGTTATGTTTTATAACGAAAATTTTGGTATCCCTTGTAGACCATATTGTAATAATTTATGTGGGACATTATGAAACGTAACGATATACAGTAAATATAGTGACAAAAATATAATGCGAATGAGTTTAGAATATGCTTGCAAAATCCCTTAATAAGATAAAACCGATATGATATTATTTTCAATTGCCAGCCCTAAAATGTTAAATAATTGGTAGAATCGCATGATCTTATCAGTTCCAAAATTATGCATGCATCCAGCATGAGTCGGAAAGAAATAAAAGGTATTATACATAGACTGCGTAAATCGCTACTCTAAGACTAGACTATCCTTTGTTGTAAATTGTGTCTGATTCTATAATAAAATACCTGAAACAGTTCTGTAATTGCCTGATTTTATGTTCAAAAGCCACATCAAAAATACTCTGGTGTTAATATAGAATTGATGAATATCTGATGGACAGAGATGTCTGGAAATTATTCAGCATGTGTATCTTTGATTTAACCACTTGACACGTCTATATAGGTATATATACTGACATAAATATAATGTAATAGTAATTGACGATGACGAAAAAAAAACCTATGTTGGTATGTTTCTTTTGGCATATTTTCGCTGATGGTCTCGAAACGCTGTTTGATTAAAAAGGAGAAATTAAAACTATGAAAATAAATAAAAACTAAATTAAAGAATGTTAGACGTGTCTAAGTGTCCATGAGGGCCTAATGGAAAATGAAAATTTTTAATCTTTCAGCAACATACTGAATCAAGAGCGAGAAAATATTGGATCTACGAATCAGACTGACTGACGAGCTATGTCTTACCCCATCGTCTATAAATAATCATTCTTTGCAAAAGAGAAATCAATTTCCCAAAGTTACAGCAGAAATGTGAAGTGAATTTGGTGTGAAAAACATAATTTACTTTTATACCTAGTGTACGGCGTATAAATGTTTTCTTGTTCGTCTTCAGGCCAAATTTTCTCTGGGAATTATACGAAAGTCTATTTGGGGGCGCCGTAAAACACAGATTGCACTGAGAATTTTAATAAACTTGGCTGAGGCCTCTGTGCTGTACACGTATAAATAATTCTTCACGACTCGTCGTCAAATATTTAAATAAGTACTTTGACAACCTAAATCACCGAGGAGTGGGATTATCAACAGATTCTCAAATAAGTATCTTCATTTCGGTTCGTTGCAGGATTTTTATATTGATTGGTTTATATTTATTGGTATCTTAATAATATAGTTATTAAATTAGTTGGTCTGAAAGAGACTGTCGATGTTAAGATAAGAAAAGGTATACTCCGTTGGTTCGTACACGTACAAAGAATGCAGGATAAAATAATGACGAAACAGATATACAATGCGAAAGTGGAAGGATATAGGAGCCGAGGAAGACCAAGAGTAACCTACCATGACCAAATTGGTCGTATTTTATCAAAAGGTGATATCAGGAGCCTTTGGAACTGGCGAGCGTGCATGAAAAGAGCTACGAATGTTAAAGAAGTGAAGTGCGTAAGGACCGTGACTTATGGCGCTCGGTTCTCTCTGCCTACCCCGCAAGGAACCTGGCGTGAAAATATACATACATACATTAATAATATAGACGTGAATATTGCTACTTGTGTTGCGGCGTGTCTTCGCCAATCCGCATTTGAGCAGCGTGGTGGAGTATGCTCTAAACCCCTTCGGTTGAAAGGAGACCTGTATCCCTGCAGTGGGATGAGTAAGGGTTGATGTAGTGTGGTTGCTGCGTGCTGTTATATGTATGACACTGTATGCCTTCCAGCTGACTCAGCGCAACCTATGTCCAACCATCGCAACTAGACCTTTCATTACCTCTCAATTAGTTAGTCGAGTTCCAACCACTCACCGCGATACATCCTATATCCAAGCCCTAATTAATTATATATTAAAGGGTTAAATTTTAGTTATAAAATAAAGTTCTTTTTTAAAAAGACTCTTGTGATTTCTCTTATAACAATTGGTGGCAGCTCAACGGATTTTTAGAAATCCTGGAACGTCTCTGAAAAACTAAGTAAAAAGTGCTAAGTGAAAGTGTTACACTACTCGCGGTCAAAATTTCCGAAAAAGGAACTCGCTCAACGCTGTTTCCACTGTTTCTCGTGATCGTCACGTCGCTGTTTCCACTGTTTCCTGTTCAACACGTCGCTGTATCCTGCGGAAAATACTACGGTTTTTCCCAAAAACTACGTGTTCGCTGATTCCCGCTGTTTCCGAGATCTACACTGGTGTGTTAAGGCTAAACACACTACACCGATCCTGATAATAATGATGTTCGTACAAGTCGTCGTAGTTCTACTGTGAGTACTTACTATTTCCATATTTGTGATAAAGTGCCGTGCTGTGAAAGTGTGTGAAAAAAATAATAATAACAATAATTTTAATCCATACCAATTAATTACTATTTCGCTAATTTCATATGTCTGTTTCATAACTGCATAACAATAATATCCTGTTACATTCAACCAACTCCATTCTTATCTGTAAAGCGAACTCAACAAATTGTCTGCAAGCGTCCGCCTGTTACACCGTACTGTAATTTACTACCTATATTAATATTATTTTATTGAACATAATGCCTAAGACTCCCGAACCAGAGTTTCCCAGTGGTTCCAAATTAACAGGTGATCTGCCAAAACTAGTTTTATCAGAAATTCCGCTTAATGTTATATTAAAATTTATTAAACCATACGACGGTTCCAGAGAAAAACTAAATGCATTCATCAACAATTGCACAAATGCAATTTCCTTAGCTTCCGCAAGTCAAGAAACCATAGTACTTAAATATATTATTAGTCAATTAGAGGGTAAAGCAGAAATAGCATGTTCCATCAAGGAATTTGAAAAATGGACCACACTTCAAGAATTTTTAAAAGCTCAATTTGGTGAGCGAAAACATCATGCCCACTTATTGACAGACCTACAAGAGTGCAAACAAAGGCCCAATGAATCCGTTAATCAATTTTCGCTTCGAATCGAATCATGTCTCTCCCAATTATTAATAGAAGTTACAATGTCATGTACCAAGAAATTAGAACTCGCAGGCCGACTCGCATCAATGGAAGATCTTGCTTTGAATTCTTTTATAATGGGTATAGACCCAAGGATTTCAACAGTATTACGCTGCAAATCACCCAAAACACTTAACGAGGCTATTAACCTCGCTTTATCGGAAGACAAAATACTGCAATATAGTAATAAAAAATCAATAGAATCTTTTAGGCCAAATACCTTTAGAAAGCCAAATTACAATAAACCACAAAATTATAATGCTTATTCCAAACCCAGTACATCATCTATTAACGATAACTCTAATACACTAAATAAGCCAAGAACCTTCCCAGGTTCTCCCGTAGTATGCCGTTACTGCAAAGCTCCCGGTCACACTCTTGAGCAATGCAGGAAAAGAGAATATAATAACAAGCGCTATAACTTTAATAATAATTCCTCTAACCATCCCATCAATTTCCTAGAGAATGAAGAAGGCACTGATGAAGTAGACTCACAGGCTTTAAACGACCAGTAGGCTCGAATAGGTGTCGCTCGAGTCTTGACGTTGCGCCAGGCACCACGTCCACAAATTCCTTACCATTTCCAGTAGAAAATCGTACTATTTCATCTTCCAGTTGCAAAATCTATGAAGTACTAGTCAAACAAGATAGGTACTTACCGTATATCAACACTCTAACATCAATGAATTCCAAACCCTTAAAGTTACTTATCGATACCGGTGCATCGATAAGTTTAGTAAAAAAGTCATCGATTAATAAAAAATTTGCTCTATCAGAAAGCCAAATTAGTGTAAAAGGAATTGATTCCACTAATGACCCAATCAAAAGCCTTGGGTGCATTAAATCTAAAATTCATCTATCGAATGATCTTACCTTGCCACATGACTTCCATGTCATGGAAAATATAAACCTGCCATATGACGGTATTATAGGCAATGACATGTTTTTCAAATTGCGCTGTAATGTTAACTATGCAACTAACTGTCTAGAAATCAACCGCCATAAAATTAAACTTTCCTTTGAAGAACCGAGTTACAACATCCCTCCTAGGACTGAAACGATAATAGAATGCACTGTTGATAACCCCGAGTTAAGAGAAGGAGTATTATTCGACCAACGTGTTTCCAAGTCACTACTCATAGCTAACTGTATTGTTAAGGTCAAAGAAAATAATCGCGTAAACATCTCAGTCATTAATATGTCAGAAAATAGTGTCACAGTGAATCCTGATTTAAAACTACATCTTGAACCTCTCGATGTAAACGTAGCCTATACCTCGACTGGAAATTCCGCCAGACGCACCGAAGAAGTCCTAAATTCACTCCGTATCTCTCACCTAAACGTAGAAGAAGCAAATGCTCTTACCGAGGTGTGCTCTCAGTATTCGGATATATTTCACCTTTCAAATGACAAATTAACTTCTACTCCCAATATCCAGCATAGTATCCGAACTAACAATAATGTTCCTATATATACTAAATCCTATAGATTCCCTGAAATACACAAAAGGGAAGTAAACAAGCAAATAAATAAGATGTTAGAACAAGACATTATAAAACCTTCTATATCCCCTTGGTCATCCCCCATTTGGGTTGTACCCAAAAAGATCGATGCATCAGGACAACAAAAATGGCGGGTCGTTATCGACTATCGCAAACTCAACGACATAACCATTGGTGAAACCTATCCCATACCTCAAATATCTGATATTTTAGATCAGTTAGGTAATAGTAAATATTTTTCTACCCTCGACTTAGCTTCTGGGTTTCACCAAATAACAATGTCTCCTGAAGACGCCGAGAAAACCAGCTTTTCCGTACCTCAAGGCCAATTCCAGTTCAACAGAATGCCTTTCGGTTTAAAAAATGCCCCATCCACATTCCAAAGACTAATGAACAATTGCCTTTCCGGTCTCCAAGGCGTGCGTTGTTTCGTATACCTTGATGACATAGTCATATATTCTTACGACTTAAAGTCCCATATCGAAAATCTTTCCGCTGTATTCGACAAGTTACGAAACTTCAACCTAAAGTTGCAACCTGACAAGTGCGAATTCCTCAGGAAGGAAGTCGCTTACCTTGGACATATCATCAGCGACAAAGGTGTAAAACCTAATCCTGAAAAAATTTCTGCAGTTAGTCATTTTCCGATACCGAACTCCCCCAAAGACATTAAGTCTTTCCTAGGTCTCGTGTCTTACTATAGACGATTTATACCTGAATTTTCCAAAATCTCCAAACCCTTAACGCTTCTCTTAAAAAGGACATCACTTTTAAATGGGGTCATGAACAACAATTAGCATTCGAAACTCTAAAATCCAAGCTTACAACAGCTCCTATCCTCATTTACCCCGACTTTACAAAGCCCTTTGTACTTACGTGTGACGCTTCTAACTATGCCATTTCCGGTATTCTATCTCAAGGTCAAATCTGCAAAGATCAGCCCATTGCATTTGCGTCTAGAACGCTAAACAAAAATGAATGCAATTATAGTACTACCGAAAAGGAGTTACTAGCTATTGTTTACTTTTGTAAATACTTCAGACCTTACCTTTTCGGCAATAAATTCTACATCCTAACCGATCATCGTCCCCTGAAATGGTTATTTAATCACACCGATCCTAGTAGTAAACTACAAAGATGGCGACTAAAATTAGAAGAATATGATTACGAAATCATTTATCGTAAGGGAAAATTAAATTGCGCAGCAGATGCGTTATCTCGGTATCCAATTCCCGGCAAGACTATCTTACCTGTTAATGTTATTGACACAGGACCGAATGATAATCCTCCTCCTTTACCAGAATCAAACGTCCAAGATAATCCTCAACCAGGGACATCATCCTCACAATCCGAAGCCCTCGATCCGTTTAACTTTGAGTTTGATGACATTCCGTCACTATCACCCGATCCACAATTTTCTCCTATTGAGTTAGATTCCATAATTGACGGTCTTGATGAACAAAATGTACCACCGGTAGAAACATTACCGGCCGAACTAAATCTTAATGAAAATTCACCTGAAACTATACCTCTTGTTACTGATGAATCCTATTCGAATTTCCTGAAAGCTCCTCTAAAGACTAATTACGACACCATTATCATTGAACACAATGATGACCTCTTGAAAAGCCCACATAAAACCATTGTTATTCCTACTTCACTAGATCTAGACGAAAGTGTCCCTTATATACAAGATTTTCTCGACAATTATCCAGATCGAGAACAATTATCACAATCCGAAAAGACTTTACTCTCCCTTCAAAAAGTAAATCATGGAGGAAAATCCTATGTTACGTTGTTTACCAAGGTTCACCATTTCGATAACTGTTCTTATCCTGATATCTTCGAATCCTTGAAAAATCTCCGTAACCATTTAACCCAATTATCCCAGAACAACTCCAATAACGAAAGCCAAGACATCGGCATATCCGATTTTAAAAATCCATTTGACAAACATTCCTTCACTAAAATATATAACATTATAGCATACCTCTTCAATGGAACTGGCATACGTGTACATATTTACCATAATAATATTATATACCCGTCCTTAAGTGAAATTCCAAAAATACTTAAGGAAAACCACGACATACCCATAGCCGGACATTTAGGCACTACTCGAATGTATAGTCGTATCCGCGAGCAATACTTCTGGAAAAATATGCAAACAGACATTGGAAATTATATAAAAACCTGTTCCTCCTGCCAAACTAACAAAGCCCTGAGAAGAATTAACCGTTCTCCTCTAGAAATAACGTCCACTTCGACAGAAGCATTCCAACGTATATCCCTTGATATTGTCGGTCCATTGCCAGAAGCTGGACCTGCTAAAGTTAAATATATACTAACTCTACAAGATGACTTGACGAAATACTCCCTAGCCTATCCCATAAGAAGCACTACCGCTGAAGAAACGAGTGAGTGCTTAATCCATTTTATAAGCTTATTTGGAATACCCAAATTTATTCTGACAGACCAAGGAACTAATTTCACTTCCGACCTGTTCAAACAAGTATGCTCTTTCTTAAAAATAAAACAACTTTGGTCTAGTCCATATCATCCCCAAACACAAGGTGCCCTCGAGCGCAGTCATTCTACCCTAAAAGAGTACTTAAAATCCTATGTGAATGAAGAACAAACTGACTGGCCTCGTTATGTATATACCGCTATCCTAACTTATAATACCACTGTTCATAGCACTACTAACTATAGTCCTTACGAACTAGTTTTTGGACGTAAACCATATCTCCCTAATTCCATCTACGATACGGCACCTGGCGCAACCTATTGCGATTACCTAAAAATGCTTCAACACCGTCTTCAATATTCACATATTAAAGCCCTTGAAAATATTCGTAAGAGTAAAGAAACCTCAAAAACTTACTATGATGCTAATACAAAACCTATAAAGTACTATGTCGGAGATTATGTATACCTAAAAAACCACCTTCGACTACGTAAAGCTCTCTCTCCAGTATGGAAGGGGCCTTACAAGGTCATTAAAATCAATGGCCGAAACACGTTAACATTATTAATAAACCGCAAACACGTGGTCCATCACTTTGACCAAGTGAAATTAGCACATAGAGCTAATCATTAAGTATTATACATTACATTATATTCTTAACATAGTTTTAATATTTCCTATATATACACAAGTTTACACTATTTTTCCTTCTCTACTTTCAGAGCTTCTCTATTAGTGCATGGTAATTACACCGAACCCATACAAAATAGCCCAGGCATTTATTTTGATCCAGTTGGTGAGCTTAAATTAATTAATGGATTCCTAGATATAGTTATACCTATTGATATTTCTTTTATTAAACCACATGTAGATAACTTGAACGGTGTGATAGGCACCTCAAAATTCCTGTGTAGGCAAAGTGAGAGCTTCACAGATATAGAATGCAATAATATATTCCAACCGCTAACCACGAGACTCAATGACATAATTAGAGATTATGAATCAATTTCTCATCTAGTTACAACTAAAAATAAAAGATCTGCGTGGTTTGGTGCCATAGGCACTGCTTTCAAACATCTGTTTGGTACAATGGACCAGGATGATGCTACCATGTACAATAACGCCATTCAAAGTCTTGAAAGCGATCAAAAAGAAATCGCTTCTTTATTAAAAAATTATATTTTAGTAACTTCTTCTATATTAAAGTCTCATAAGGAATTTATAAACAAAATTAGTATTAACGAACAGATCTTGAATGACGCTGTTAACATGCTTACAATTTCGTTAAAAAATTTAACTGTAATTAGTAATAAGTTAAATATAAGATCAAAAACACTCGAATTGATAAGTGTAATTGAAACCAACCTATTGACATTATCATTTAAGTTGGAAGATATTGTCAACTCTATTATGTTTAGTAAATCTAATATATTGTATCCCGCCATAATTACTCCGAACCAATTGTTTTCTGAATTAGTGGATTATTACAGATTCCTACCAAAATTGCAAGAGTTACCTGTGTCACTAAATTTAGATAACATAAATATTTTGGTAAATGTTTCAGAAATGTCCTGTTTTTATATTGATAAGAAAATTTTCTTTGTAATGAAGATACCTCTAGTTCATTCCACTGAATATAATCTGTACCATAATATACCTTTTCCTGTAGCACACAGTAAGGTTACGCCCACTTCCTACGCGATGGTCATACCTTCCGCGAAATACATAGCTATAAGTAAAGATAAATCTCGCTATTGTAAGTTAAACAACTTAGATAACTGTAAGAAATTAGGTAATACATATTATATTTGTAACATAGAACTTACTTATTCCACTTCATTATCACCTATATGTGAAACCGAAATTGCAACGAAATTACTGTCGACTAAACCTAATGATTGTAAAATTAAGTTATTATATGGTAATATGGAAATATGGCTAAAGCTTAATAGTAATAAATGGATTTATATTATTTCCCAAAAGTCTAAATTATCCATAGAATGTCAAAATGATACTAACATACATGAGTTTAATATAATGGGTACTGGTTTACTAACGCTACCCAATAAATGTAAGGCGTACTTCAAGGACTTACAACTGACTGCAAAAAATTACGCCAAGATCGAATTAAAACCTATACAATCTAATTTCAATTTAATTAATGATAAGTGTTGTGATGATACTAAATTCAAGGAACTTCAGCTAAATTCCCCTTCTATTGATCTAAAGAGTCTAAATGTAGAGTCCTTAAAGGATAATGACTATCTACTAAGAAATCATCTAATTGAACGATTAGATAAACTAATTAAAAAACCACATATTGTGATGTATGGTAATTATTACTCTTATGCTATTGTAATTATCATAATTGTATTAATAATGTACCTTGTTTTTAAAGTTTGGAAAACAAACAATTGTAAAGGGCAAATCAATTTCCTCCCTCAGCATATGTCCCCAACCCCTGTGCATACCGATCGTCTTGACATCGAACTAGATGACATTTCAACATCAATTCCTGTTCCTAGACTTAGGTCTACTTAAACTTCATTCTGTAACTTAAACTTCACTCTATAAGAGAGTAAGTTTAGTCTTACCCCCGGGAGATGTTATATGTATGACACTGTATGCCTTCCAGCTGACTCAGCGCAACCTATGTCCAACCATCGCAACTAGACCTTTCATTACCTCTCAATTAGTTAGTCGAGTTCCAACCACTCACCGCGATACATCCTATATCCAAGCCCTAATTAATTATATATTAAAGGGTTAAATTTTAGTTATAAAATAAAGTTCTTTTTTAAAAAGACTCTTGTGATTTCTCTTATAACAGTGCGTTACTAGCGTTCCTAGACTAGGGAAACTATTTCACATAAGGTTGACTCTATGCTTGCTTCTGTCGTGGTATAAAAATATTATGAATAGGCAATTTGAGCAGCAGTCTTTATAAATAAACACCGCCATATAAACTGTTACTCGATCAAGTTACGAGCCCGGTAGTGGAATAGTTAGTAATGCTACTTTAACACCAAGGTTCCTAAGTTTGATTCCCAAACAGGACCAAAAGTGTGCGCTTGAACATGTCTGTTTTTTTTTTATATATATACGAGTATATATATGGCAATAGTGTTGCTACTTTATGCCAGTGTCAAAGTCTTCAGTTTAGAACCTTTGAAAATCTTAATTCTATGCTCCAACTTCATGAACTGTGCTGAAAAAATACTTGGGAAGGGTACCTAGACCCAATCAACCCACTTTAAATACCACCCGTAAAACGATAGTGATTTTTACAAGGTTTTCTTGATGAACTTTTTCACGTTTTTTCATCACTGAATAATTTCACTAGCACTTATGTCACAAAATACTATCGAAATTGTTGCAAAAAACTAATTTTATACTGAATTGTAAAAAATTCAAGTATAACAACAATGTCGCTAGTCAAAAGCGCGGGAAGAAGTCCAAAACATGTCTGTTTGTGTTGGTCTGGGTATTTTTAACAAAAGTAGGGTGCTACATTGTAGCTTGACAGGAGAATTATCTCCATCTCACAGAAAAAGGCAGCCAAATAACAACTCCTTGGAGCGTTATTGTGTGCCTGCGCGTGAGTGGGGTTATCAGTAAGCTCCTAAGGCGTTGCTGAATTGGGATCCGGTGTAGCAACGAGGGGGCAATACTTCCAGTATTGCAAGCGTTCATGGGTTACAGTATCCACTTTTCGTCAGGTGGACCATATGCTTGTATGTCTACAGACGTTGTATTAAAAAAAACCAGTCAGCTCCTAAGGAGTTGCAGTGTTATCAAAATATTTTTAGGATAGAATTTATAGTTGAAAATGTGGCTTCGTAAATTTAAGACATATACCTGCAAAACGGAGTGCCAGTTTTAAGATACAGTGACTGAAAATAAATATATAACCACGTTTGTTAAGATTAACAGGAAACTGCATGATTATAATCGACTATTTGACGAGCTCGGTGGCTCAGTCGTTCGATTCCCACACAAGACAAACATTTGTGTGCATGAACATGTCTGTTTCTCTTGGTCTGGATGTTTTAAGAGAGGTAGGGCGCATCAAAGCAGTCCGTCTGGGTAAGTAATAATAAATAAATATTGTCAGACAAATTACACAGCGCCATCTAGCCCCAATGTAAGCGAAGCTTGTGTTATGGGTACTAGAAAACTGATAAACATACGTAAATACATTTTTTTTTTGTAAATACATACTTATTATGCCCAGACCAAGACAAACAGACATGTTCATGCACACAAATGTTTGTCCTGTGTGGAAATCGAACCCACGAGCGTTGGCGTTAAAGTAGCGTAACAGCGCGTATCACCACTGCGCCACCGAGCTCGTCAAAGTACCTCCACCTCACAGAAAACCGCAGCCAAATAACAACTCCTTTTAGAGAGACATTTCCATACATCACACATACGTCATAAGCTTAGAATATACCCAAAGACCATTCTAAATCATGACACGTCACGAAACTCACAAATACATCGTGTAAATGCCAGAAAACGTAATTTAATCTTGGAGTATCCTGTTTATCGTACTCTGGGGGAATGTGGAAATGTAGTGGATAGATACGACTTGTTTCTAGTTTCATTAAAACGGTATTATATTAGAATGTGTTTGCGTAGTCTAGGAAAGGCCTTTGTTTCAACAATATCAAGTATAATTTGGTCTTATGTGACAACATCAATTCTATCTGCGTAAATTAAAATTAAACTAAATAAAAGCCAGGTTCCTCTTGGGGTAGGCAGTGAGATCCGAGCGCCTTAAGACGCGTTCTTGACACACGTTACTCGCTTCTTTAACATTCATAGCTCTTTTCATGAACGCTCGCCAGTTTCTAGGGCTGCTGACGTCATTTTCTGATAAAACACGACCAATTTGATAACGATAGGTTAGTTTTAAATATTTTTTTTATACAACGTCGGGAGGCATTGTACAAGCATACGGTATGAAGCCACCTGATATAAAGCGGTTATGGTACCCTATAATTGCTTGCAATACATTAAGTATCACTCGCGCGATGTCACCTCTGTTGCTAACGTAGCAACTCCTTAGGAGCTTACTGATGACCTCTCTCGCATGCAGGAACACAACGACCCTCCAGAGAGTTGTTATTTGGCTGAGGTTTTCTATGAGGTAAAGGTACTTCCCTAGACGGACTGTTTTGATGCGCCCTACCACTCTTATAAATAAAACAAGTAAAAAAATTCAAAAATATTTTTTTGCCATTCTTTCTACACGATGGTTTGAAAACTCTCGGGAGCGGGTCCGGCTCACACTTGGCCGGTTTTATTTTTATCTTATCTTTATTGTTATTTCACCAATTTTTTGTTGTTATTACATAGTATATTCGCATCTATTTTTTTGTGGGCAGCAATTGCAATTTCTCGGCAGTTGACATATTTGTTTAGTAAAGTTGGAGAAACTTTTGCGTTGCCGACCCCGTAAAAGCCTCTTCATGCCCTATTTTAACGACATGGAGTCCTGCTGCGGAGCTGCAGTTCTTTGGGAAACCCTTTCAACCAACATGTCACGTGAAAAAAGTCGAACGAACAGAAACAGTTTTTCTTTGCGATGAGTAATTGTAAATACGGATAGAACTGTATGTATCCTTTATAAGAATTATGGTTTCCCAATAACTTTGAAATCAATCTTGAAGAAATTAGACACTAAAATAGACTGCATTGTAGAACAATGGAACCACTGTTTCACGCTCTAGACACAGAAGTTGTCTCTAAGTATAATATTCCATTGAGAATAGATGGATAGCGAACTAGTCCCAGAGTAGACTGGATATCTAGATGGTTGGTGTTCAATAATTTCGCGATAAACTTTCCGGCGAGACACAATACCGTTGAGATTAAACAAGTTGTGTTAGTCTCGTAGTTTAGAGAGTGTTATTAGATCTGGCTGCATAGTAGTGCTAGTACCAAGTTGTGTCAAGCTTAACCATCATGACATCTTTTCCCGATTAACTCGCAATAATTTTAAATGTGTATTCCGAATCTAGAAGTGAAACTTAAAATGTTTGTAATCAATTTGTACAAGTACATATAATATTATATCTATATTATTCTCAATTCTAGGGGTTATAGGTCAAAATTGAGTATTATTGTCACGCCATATACTAAGATGCTCAGCGATTATCAAATATCTATCGCACACCTAATAGGCAGAAGAAGCTAAAAGGCAGTAGGGTAAGGTCTACGTTATAAACGCACGAATGCGCCGTAATCATAATATCATAAGACCTTTAAACAAGTTGCATGTGCAAGTGATTCACTATCATCTTTACAGTAAGAGGCCAGTTCACCAAACGTGGGTGTACCTTATTACTTTACAAACGAGGCTCTGAAAGGGAGGTAAGACACATCAAAATAGAAGACTGCAGCCAAATAACTCCCTAGTGGTTGTTGTGTTTCTGCGTACACGTGTTCTGTTGTACAATCGTTCATAAGTAACGGTATAGACTTTACATTAACAAGGCTGTATGCTTCCTTGCCTTTCGACATTGCAAGGCCGTATGCTTACTTGTCTTAGTTCCTAGTAAAGAAACAATCATTGTAAAAATAAAAGTTAGATCAGCCACTATTGTTTATTCAAATAAATAGTGACAGATTGTAGTTTCCGTAGGAAAGGTTGGCATACAGACCGTGGCTGCTGTAGCCTCTAGACACTTGTGATATATCGGGTGTATAACTAGAGTACTGCCACCCTTGCCGCTAATTGCAATGCCTCATTAATAAATAACAAAAAAGACTCTTGGATTTTTTTTATTATGGTTAGGTTTTTATGGCAAGAAAGGCTCCTGGCGTGACTAGTGTGAGGCTAGGACAATTGCTTCACACCTGGGGTAACTTTATTTATCGTCAAACTACTGTACGCAAATCCATTTAAGTTTCTATTATATATGTAAGCTATTAAGTATCATTAACAAAAAGTCAACTAAATTTTACTAGCGTTCCTAGACTAGGGAAAAAAGAAAGGGAACTAAATTTATCGTGAGACTCTGGCAAAAGTTATTACAAAATTAATGTACGAATATGCCGCCAAGTTGCTATAAATGCGCAATACAATTGTCAGATTTAATATGGTTTAAATCATTCATTCTTATTTGTAATCATGATTTACTCTATGTTAACTCTCCATTTAATAAGTTTCTTGATTGTTGATTAATGATTCTATAACAAAACAAAATTATAATAAGAAACAATATAATCTCAAGTTTCTAGCTGGTATGTAAATGTGGGAGCATCCAAAGGTGATTAGATGACTCAGACCTGATTAAGACTTGTGTTAAATAACTTTTTGCCCCGAGCTAAAGTACTGTTTCGTTCTGTAGAGCGCGCCAAGTTATTTAGATGCCAGTTTAACATTCTCGTCAAGGTTACTTCAGAACTATATTTCACTGGAGATCACGACACAAAGTATCTCAATGTTCTAGGCGACGGGACGAGGCGTATACTGAAACTGAAGAATTACAGCAAACGCAGTATAGCGTTGCAAGCAATACCACGAAAACTGTCATGCAACCAGTAAGAAAGATTATTGGCCATTGTAATAAAAAAATAAATCTTAGACAGATAGAGGCTGACTTTTATCCGAACTATACGAGCAAAGTCGCGGTACAAGTTAGTATTGAAATAATTCTCTATCTATTTATTGTACACCTAGATAAGTTGTATCGTCTTTAATAATTCACGCTTAACTTTCCCGGCGAGCCTCAATACCGCAGAGATTAGATAAGTTGCGATATTCTCGCAGTTTGCGGTGTTGCTGCTTGTACTTGCTGATGGCGTTAATTAATTATTGACTCTCACCAATAAGAAGTCTTTTGGAATATACGTCAGATATGAATATTATGTTCAGAGAAATAAGCGAAATTACTCAGCTTAAGTTGCAATGTAATGAGCGCAAAGTTCTACAATAAAATTCCCGAACAGTTAGAAATCCAACAATAAGACAGTTTTTGAGATACGACTAAAATCAATTCTCATCAACAAATGTTGTTGCTTTAGACAATCTTTTAGTCAATATGACGATTGATCTGCCTACTCTTTAAATTGTAGTTGCCCATCCAAGGTTTAATATTCATCTCATTATACCATTATACTTAAGTCTAAAGATCGTCAACGAATTCATTTCTAGTTACAAGGGTTACTATGTTCTGTATAGAACTAATTAGGTACCTTTCCTCAGATATGAAACCAGAGTTGTCATAATCCCAGCGCGATAATGCTGCGACAAGTGTTTCTTCGGAGTCTAATTCCAGAGTCTTGTAGCCGAGGAGATTAACGAATGCGTCAAAATCAAGAGGGTTTGGTGCCTGTGGACAATAGATATATATTAGAAGATGATAGATATATTAGAATATTATTTTATCTCTATATCTACTAGCTGACCCCGTGATTTTTTTTTAATCTACATATACAGTTTCATTTGTGATCACGAAGACCGCTGATTGAACTCCTTGTCGTGAATTTTATTTGTGCCTGCAGAATATCATGGTATGGTATGTTTAAAATGTAAAGCGGGATTTTAATAGTCTTCATATATTATTTCGTTATCTCAATAATAAACAATACCTAGTACGTGATTTTAAACAGTTTTCATATAATTGTCTTTAAGAAATTGTAGTCACTATGACCACACATTATCTTTTTTTTAGCTACATGAGAATACATTATAATTGTAATTATTTCTCTTATTATTCCTCACAACTTAACACAACAACCTAAATTCGGTTACATCACAACAGTTTTTAGAATACTGAATTTAATCTCATTTATCAATATTTTTAATTCATATCAAGCGGAACTAAAACAAAAATCGAGGAGGTTGCTGACTAAGACATAGATTGGAAACATGTTTGAATTTAATTATAAATCTATTTACTCCCCACGACATTTGCAACCTTAAATGATACCGCAGTATATTTCAGAATTTACTCGAAATAAAATCGCTTTGTAGTGTATAACACTTAGGGATTCATTTAATTTGCATTTCATTTTACATGGAAAAGGTAGGGTGGGGACAAACTAGGATGTGTTTAAACTTATTTGTATTCAGTCACGGATTCTAATAGAGAATTGTTTCAAAATGTTTAATATTATCTGAGTATTACTAAGGCAATTATGTCATCTGTGTTAATAAATTATTAAATTTGGGCTGCATGTTACGCATAAAATTAACTAAGCCATAAATGAATATGGCAATCAATATGGGTCCCAATATTGATCCGTGGGACACTCCTTTCCCACTTCTTTCACAAAAAATTGTTTTACATTAGTATATTCCCAAACATAACTTTAAATATACACTGTCATCAATTAAAATTATCTGTGTTTTTTAAATTTACATTCGAATAAATTTATTTGCTTTTAAAATCCAGAAGACAGGAATGCATGAACTTCTTTCTTTGTCTTATCGAATCTAAAACTTTTTACAAAAAAGTTATACAAATAAAAAAAAAATAGAATTCAGTTGTAAAAAGTCTGGTGTGTATGGATATACGGATAGTTTCAGCCCTAATTCCGATAGTTTTGAAAACATCACAAGTGATCCATTTTTCATTCACAGTTGAATTGCCAGGTGATTTAGATTTTTTTAGTTGGAACAAACTTAACTTAACATGTTACACAGGCGTCGTATATAAGAAATATAACAAGCTTGTTGTTGTTCAGTCGCTAAATATTGTTCTGAATTTCCGGGAATGTCGTAAAAATTGCCGCTAATTTCAACTTGATTGAAGAGGAAGCTGCTTCCACATTGACTTTCAAATGATCGTTATTGACTTTAGTTTCCAGTCAGTCAGTAGTTCGTGCAGTCCTGGAGGTGCGTGCGAACCTCGAGCGATAGCTTATTACTCAGACCGTCTAGAGGAGCGTACTGCTCCCTTGTAATATGTGCCGCGAGAATACAGGCTTGGTAAGGGATGTTAGTCTCACTGACTGTGGATGGTGGCCGCTTATATAGACGGGTGCATGGGATGAATGAATGTGTGTGATAAGACAACGCCGGACAACACGCTGGAAATACATCCTGAACATATACGTTAAATCGACTTTGGGCTATCTACATTCAAACGCATGAATGCAGCCTCCTACAGATGTAACCTTGCAGTCATTGGGGACGTCCATGGCACCGCAGCGCCAAATAAGTACAACCTACGTTTCCTCGTGATGTCCCTGGCTCACTCACAGAGCAGTCGACCTAACAAACTCAATACTTGATTCCAGGGCTCATTATACATATCATAATTACTTAAGCGGAAGCAATCAGATCAAATACACGACGTTAATATTGGGCACCGTCTGTGCCACGATGGAACTCGTTATAGAAAATAACGTGCAATTTCAACATTTTGGTCTGTGTCATCAAAGAAAAGGGATGCCATAGAAAAATCGAACGGCAAGAACAGGTTGTCAAGAGATTTTCAAAAGATTTGGTATACCTGAATCCTAAAATTAATTTTAATCTGGAATTCCAAGTAGTATGAAAACATCCATCTTCAAAATGACCCATATAAAAAATCGGATCTATAAATCATCATTTGTCAAATTAATTTTCATAATAAATGCGGGCTTCTCCAGTTCATTATAAAATAATGACGGGTAATTTCAATCAGTCTGAATAATTACGAAGCTTACACCGTACAAGTAATAAATATTCATTGATTAAATAATATTACTTATTTATTCAATTCAGAAATATAAATAAATACACATTTTGTATAAATACGTTTCAGTGACAAGCTTACAATGCACTTTATGTGAAATATTTAAGTCATTTAAGAGAGGTAGGGCGCATCAAAGCAGCTCGTCTGGGGAAGTACCTCCACCTCACAGAAAACCGTAGCCAAATAACAATTCCCTAGAGGGTTGTTGTGTTCCTGCGTGTGAGGTTACCAGTAAGCTCCTAAGGATTTGCTGTGTTAGCAGCAAAGGAGGCATCGCGCGAGCAAAATTTAATGTATTACAAGCGTTAATAGGCTACGGTAACTGCTTTACATTAGGTGGGCCGTATGCTTGTATGCCTCCCGACGTAGTAAAAAAAAATTGCCATCAAGTGTTACCACCGTAGGCTACTAAGGCAACCTCTTAGGATCTTTCTACTTTTACTACTACCAACACGTCTTTAGACGCTTGTTAGCCTCAGAGATGTCTATGGAGCTACCTAGCGTTTAAGAATGTGACAGTACTATGCACAATTATAGTTGAGATCACTTCCAAGTCCATATCTATGCATACGTTTGGTGCAGTGAAACTTTTATGTAACCTGCTAATATTTTTCTACTGATAACACCGCAACTCCTTAGGAGCTTACTGGTGATCTCACTCACTCGCAGGAACTGAATAACCCTCCAGGGAGTCGTTACTTGACTTGTTTTCTGTTGCACGTCTATTCTCGTTTTACAACAGCCATTCCCAAGTTTTTGTTTTTTTTTTTTTAGTTTAAAACGATAAATTCATGCTTTCTCTCTTGTGACAATGCCGTAAACAGTATTGAATTGTCTGTGATCCTTCCAGGAAGTTATTATTTGGCTGCTGCCTTCCTCTTAAAAACTTTTCATTTTCATTTGACTGGACATTGGTATATTTAATTATTTAATAATGTATAGTCGTATAAAAATCTAAAATAAATATTTGTTTAACAAAAATAGCATTATTTCTGAAACGTACAAATTGTATAACATAAAACAAAATTAAGCCGAGAAAGAAATAATATCCACGGCAGAAAAATAATATTTCTTTTCAAATCACGGGCTTTTTGTCTTGTGATATATTATGTAAATTTTCACTAACTTTGAGGTTTTGGTATTATCAAATAATGTTATTTATATAATATCTTTTCTTCTTTCATTATTTATTCTTAAACAAAGAAAGATAATTCAATACGATGAAACAAATTGTTCGTACACCGTATGACATGCCAGCTATATATTTTTATATAATTTGTAATATGCAATGAAATTGTTTTCAATCATGAATATGTTTTTGTGACTACACAAAGTAATGTTCAAAAATATGCTTATAAATAGTGTGTGTACATATGAGAAAAATATAGAGAAAGAGAAATTTATTACGAATTACTAATACTCGTACCTTGCTATTTCTTACTGGTCGATATATATTCGCAATGAAGTGCAGAATGTGATCATAATGTAAACCAGTTGTGAATGCGCAAGCTTGCATTGCCAGAGGAACACCTGGCTCGTCAATTATATAACATTTTTTTTTTTTATTTGTCGGCCATTTTGATCATGTTCCTTAAGAGATAGGAACGGTGTTCCTGATCGTTTCTATTCTACTTTTTTATGCTGAATCCGAATCTGAAGTCAAAATTCGAATATTCATCTATCATACACAGACAGACATATAGATTTCATATAGGAACGGTGTTCCTGAAAATATGGTCTGATAGCGATTATTGTTGTTAAGATAAGAAGAGGTATGTTCCATTGCTTATATCGTGCACCGTTGTTAAGGCTACTTTTTAATAGGCATCAATCTACGGCATCTAGGTATTTGAATACTTCCTTGACATGTTACAAAGTTTAAACTAAACAACAATGTTACAGTTTTCACAGATATGTCCAAATGTTATATTTAAAAGCTTTAGGCCTTTATTCAGCAGTGGATAATTAAAAATTGATGATGACGAATGTACCTACAAGATTGAAATTGTATTTGTATTA
This sequence comes from Pyralis farinalis, assembly GCA_947507595.1. Classification (NCBI taxonomy): domain Eukaryota; kingdom Metazoa; phylum Arthropoda; class Insecta; order Lepidoptera; family Pyralidae; genus Pyralis; species Pyralis farinalis. The sequence continues at coordinate 23,669,124 of OX382270.1, forward strand.
CTACTATGGTATCATCACTTCGTGAACGGAAGTTGAGAGGGAGATATAAGTTAGTGACTTTTGGCAATCATTATAATAATGTGAATGCGAGAAAAGTGCCTCTAAGCGCTAACGTTCAATAAAGTTTATGAAAAAGAAGAAGACGACAAAGAAGAACCAAGTGAAATTCCCATCAATACTCTCCATGCGTGCGTCGGTCCGTCCGTCGCGAGCGCGAATGATATTAAATTGCCTATTGTCTGTAAGTTTGACTTCAGTCGCATGGTCTAAAGCACACTCGTTTTGTTTATACTATATAGATAGTAAGAATTGTGATATTTATATGTATATGTAATATAAAAGAAATATGCACATAAAATAACCCAACCATATCTGTACGCGAATTAAGTCACGAAGCTTTGACGTAAGACGTCGAAGTCGCATCAAAACAACATGACTCGGTGAGTTCCTCTAGCTCACAGAAGATCACAGCCAAATACAACATTCTGTAGGGTTGTGCTCCTGTGATTAAATGAGAATATCGGCTAGCTCTTGAGCAGTTGCTGTTGCAAGGGTGTTAATACGCAAGCGATACTCCGAAAATAGCTAGCGTTCATGGACTACGGCAACCTTTTACATCTGATAGGCTACATATTGGTTTGCAACAAAGTTGTATAAAAATGTGTTACATGTTGAGAATGCGCAAGCTTGCATTGCCAGAGGAACACCTGGCTCGTCAATTATATAACAATTCAAATTTTTTTTTATGTTTGTCGGCCATTTTGACTATTTTTTAGAGATAGGAACGGTGTTCCTGAACATTCCTATTTCACTTTTTTATGCTGAATCCGAATCTGAAGTCAAAATTCGAATATTCGAAAAAAAGCAACAGACAAACGCACAGATAAACGCACGGACAAACACACAGACAAACGTATAGAATTCATATAGGAACGGTGTTCCTAAAAATATGTTTTTGTTTGTTATGTTGTCTCGTTCATGTATGCAATATTTCCTTCATGAAAATATTTTTGAACTGTAAAAAGTATAACATAACCATTTGTACGTTTGACAGATGTTAGGGATTCCCTCAAATATTTACTTTGGCAGCGGGGCTTATCTGTGATGGCTACTTGAATTGAGAAATTAAAATTATATAAAAAACGATGTTGCATGCAAAAAACAGAATGTTTTTCAGTCCGTTTACAATTAATTTTAAATTAGGAAACTAATTACGGATTCATGGACTACTAAAACAAAAAAGAAATAAATACAAAAAAGATTTGAAAAATTACGTTTATCTTTGATAGCCCAACTCTTGGGGATGGATATAGGCTGTTCAACATCATGATACGACTCTTAGAAGCCAAAGAAAAGAAAGAAAGTATCGGTTTCTTAGAGAAAGCTACCTAACTGCAGCTATGTATTATAATATAAATACATATACTACTCTGTGTAAAAAGTATCGGGAATATGTCAATAAAAAGACCCGCGTAAAAGAGGTCGTTCTAATTTTTTTACTGCATGTTGGTAGCACTGTACTGATTTAGCGCGCAAAATTTGAGCGGGATCTGTCATTTAATTTGTTTTAAACTACACTTTTTGTTGGTCATAGTTTTGAGTCCTCGGCGATTTTTACAATGGAAAATATTGTTGAACAAAGAGTGTGCCTTAAATTTTGTGTTTCAAATGATATTTCATGTGGTGAATCACTAAAAATGTTGCGAAATACCTACGGCGAATCGTGTATATCGAAAACAAGGGCTTATGAATGGTATAAGGCTTTTAAAGAAGGCCGAGAAGTAGTAGTAGACTTGCCTCGTTCTGGTAGACCTTCAACCGCTACGACCAGAGAAAACATCGACAGAATCAAGAAGCTAGTGCTCGAAAATCGACGTATGAGTCTGAGAGAGTTGGCTAGTGAGGTGAACATATCTTTTAAGTCCGTCCACAACATTCTCATTGACATTTTAGGCATGAAACGCGTCGCCGCTCGACTAGTTCCAAAAGAGCTCAATTTTGTTCAAAAAGCGCAGCGAAAGCATGTCGCTGAAGACATGGTTTCCCGAGCTTCTACGGATCCGACCTTTATGAAACGTATAATAACTGGCGACGAGACATGGGTTTATGAGTACGACATGCAAACAAGCCAACAGTCTTCAGAATGGCGTCTCGAAAACGAGCCGAAACCCAAAAAACCGCGGCAAAGTCGCTCCAAAATCAAGGTGATGCTGACAGTTTTTTTTGACTACCGTGGTGTGGTTCACTCCGAATTCCTTCCAGAGGGAGAAACAGTGAATAAAGAATATTATTTAGGCGTCATGAAGCGTTTGCGTGAGAGTATCCGCCGAAAACGTCCAGATTTGTGGCAACACAACTCATGGATGCTGCACCATGATAATGCACCATCACACACAGCCATTATAGTGAAAGAGTTTTTAGCGAAAAATTCAACAAAAGTTCTCGACCAAGCACCGTATTCACCTGATATGGCTCCGTCTGACTTTTTTTTATTTCCCAAGTTAAAATTACCACTTCGAGGAAAACGTTTTGAGTCGATAGAAGCCATAAAAGAAAATTCGCTGAATGAGCTAAAGGCCATACCGCAAATAGCCTATGAAAAATGTATGGAAGACTGGGTGAAGCGGTGGAGATGTTGTATTGCAAGCGATGGGGCCTACTTTGAAGGCGATAAAATAAATTTAGATGAATAATTTGTATTTTTTGTTTTATTGACAAATTCCCGATACTTAGTACACAGAATGTATATATATAAACATGAATATATTAACAATTTGAATCAACTTTTGCATGATAAGGTTTTTTTAATATTATCTATAGGTGTATTTTCTGAAAAAAAAAACGAGATATTAAACAAAAAAATTTAAAAAAACTGTGAATCCACTGTGTTATGCCACTAATACCCGCTATTCGAAAGTATAATTATTGTGTCTATGGTCCCACTGTATGTACGGTCTATATTATACATTGAAATAAGTCCCCGGTTTGACTACCCCTAACAGCACCCTCTTTTTGCACATGTTTGCATATTACTTCAAGCAAGCAACTCTTGTACAAGTAACAAAAGGGTAAACGTACCTTACTAGTAGGTAGGTATATAAATAACTAAATGAAAATCTAAGTTCGTGACATGAACCCTTTGCCGCATTCCCCAAAAAATCACAGCTTGCGTTTATAAAAAGTATAGAAATTTTACAACTCACATATGACGCAAGCGTTCTTCGTAGGCTACTGATAAATGTTTATATTTGATAAGCGGTGCGCTTGCTAAATACTATACAATAATTTTCAGGGGCCACGATAGCCGCCGCCATCGAACTCCTGCGTCCTCTGTTTTATAAAATGTCATCTCTTTAAATGTAATTCATACGAGTAGACGCTGGGGATTAAAGTGAACACAGTTCGTGTAAATATTGCCCTCGGCCATTTCTATTCGTACTTGTTTTTATTCAATAAGAATGTAGTGAACTTCATTTTCGTTGTCGCACGTCGGTGGATTGACAGGGACTTACAGAGTCTTTCGACAGGTCCCTTATAACTTGAGACTTGAATAACAATACTTAAGTGGCATTAAAAGAAAAGCAAAGTTTTGCGTCTGTTGGGACTTGTGACGGCAGTAAATAGGATTGCGTTGTTTTGCTAATATGAATTAATTATTTGGGAAGAAGTTCTGTTTACAGTTTGTAATACTCTTTTCCTTGTTTTGTTGTCCATTTAACATTTTTACCCCCTTACTTCCAAGTACTCCTTTGTTCGGTCTTTAATAATATAATAGCAAATGACTTTGTGTTGAGGATCACTTTGTTGTTTCCGTCTGTGTGTTTGTTGTAGACCATTTTTCTCTAAGACGCTAAAGCTATCAAGCTGAAATTTCTATTAGGTAATAAGATTCAATGGTTTGTATCAAAGTCAAAATTAATTGCTGTTAAATGGGTGCAGCAATTTTGACTTCATACGACTTTCAATTTATGTAACTCATTTATATGTTTGCCGATATCTAGAAAATGGATAGTATAAATATAATGTGGTATCTTTTTTGCGCTTGGTTTTCGTGCCTACCCGGCAAGAAACCTGGCGTGAAGATATTGAATGAAATAAATATATTCTGTTCGATACGTACTTTACGACATGGTGTCCCAAGGCCAAATTTAAATGGAACCCCTATAAATTTGGTCCTGTGATACCATACTAGAAAGTGAAGAAAAATTTGCAACTATGTGAATAGGTGTCTACTGAAAGGGGTGTCTCTCTTTTTATTTTAAAGCTTTTATTATAAAGTATTACGGTTCTTGAAATGAAATACATAGTATACATAACTTGTGTGTAGTGGTCATAACTTTAAGATCTACATTTTTTTCATTTGGTTTAAAGCCAGACCATATCATACAATGACAATTCAAAACAAGAAATGTTTATTGTCATTTAATTTCTTTTTATTAATTAATGGAAATCCCTTAAAGTAAGGCGTAATTTCTATTTGCTGCCGATTTTCATTTATCAGTAGATTTCTGTTCCCGTGGCGTGTTACCATAATCTAAAAGAACAGACTAGTTCGAATATAACTCTCGATTTAATTTAAAACACTTAAAAAAAGGATTTTTAGGTTTCTTATTTTTTCTTATGCTATAATTTACAAACTTTGACTTGAAGATCTTATTACCGTCATATTGCGAGCTAGCTGAATCCAAAACATATATAATATTCATACTTACGTAATTCCCTCATGTCCGCACTTTGTGTATTTAAACTTTAAGTTAAGTTAAAGTTAATTAAGTTTTATTAAAATTTTTCAGATCTGGTACCTATTGAAAAACCCTAACAGAGAGATGGTACATACATGCACGTTATTTATTGTGATCCATGCTCGCACTAAGATTCTTTTGTCAACCCACTTGAACAGGATCCATGGTTCAGTTGATCTAATTTATTTTTAAATTTGCGAACTGGATTATGAAATATATAATTTTTATTTGTTCCAACATTTCTTATGCGCCTGTACATTGATTCAAAATGAAGAGTCCAGTCTGGAGTGGGTAGAGTTGACTAAAGATTCCAATAAGTACAATTTGAATAACAAATTGATAAGAATATTATTATGACAATTACCTCTGCAAGCATACTGCGAACAGCTTGTTCATCGACTTTTTCTCCAAGGCTGACCAATGTACCACGCAGGTCGTTATGGTCAATACATCCATCGCCGTCCAAATCGAACAATAGAAATGCCTAAAAATACACGTAATCTCAGTAAATCAAATGTTATGTGAGCAAATTTTTACGAAATAAAGTATTAATGTAATGTGTAGGTTGACTTTGGCTCAGATGTCAGTGTGAATACACTGACATCTGAGCCAAAGTCAACCTCACTCAAACTGCACTTCAACGGTGAGCGAACACTATTCTGGTTTTGAGGAATGGGCATAGCGCATATTTGACTTCATTGGAACCGAGCAGAGTGGGTGGTATTTATTCCACTGACTAACATAATGAGTTAGCTCCTTGCAGAATCGCCACATACCACCGAAATATCGCTACCTTACAATGACACCCCACCTTTTTTGAATGAACTTATGCTACAAGTTCATTAGAAAAAAACTAGGGTATTGACACATATAATAAAACTTTTTTAAATAGTCTGTAAAGTCCTTTTTAAAATTCTCGTCTCTCTGACTATATACCTGCACTTTGTGCATACATCCTACAAAAGCTCGTTATTGTATTGTATTAAACTGTCGCCCGATGAGAAACTTGAAGCACCAAATTTGTCCGTTGCCAAATGAGGTAGATAGGACACGGCGATATATTACCATGTTAGACAATACTCTGTCTATATTTCGGTGTATTAAGTTCCTGAGAATATGCTGCGTTGACAACAATGATCGCAACGTGGGGTGTCTCACGTATTAACATCCATCTATCTCACGTATTAATACACTACGGCAACCGTGTCACATGAAGTGGTGAAGGGTTAGTCTGCTTATTTGATGTGATATTTGCATGTAATTCAGATATAAAAATACCTCTACATACCCATTTTCACTACCTACGAAATTACTACTACATACGCTGGGCCCAGAAATATTATTTTTTAAACTTAAGCCACTGACTAAATTTAATAAACATTAGCAGTTTTATTTTGCTATCATAAAAGTTAGTTATCTAAAAATATTTGACAGAAAAATAAAAATACCTCTTTTAGTTCAAAAATTTTCTGTTCGTCGAGCTCGGCCAGAACGTTATCGGGAATAAAAAGCGCTTCCCGCGCCTTCGAAGCCGAACGCGATCTGGAGAATTCAGGAACCGCTATCTCTGCGCCGCTTTCTGATAATATAGAATTGCTGCAACGAAAATCACACACTATTTCCAAATACAACACGTTTGAGAAGCTTTATCACGTTTAGTGTATGTTAAACAGAAGATATGAAAATAACCTTTGAAAATATTTACTAAGGTCTGACGATCGCATTTGTTTTATTCACTCATAAGTCTATATCAAACATTTTTTGTTTTTTATATATTAAGATTATAACGCACTGTATAAGTTTTTATAATTATTACGCAGGATTTGACAATAACGGCACGGCTTCTTTCATAAAATGAAAAAGTACAATTTAAATCAAATTGTGCTGCTAAAATTTTCACTGCTACGCATTTTCAATCAGTTTACAATAAAATATTTTACAGCGGAAGAGCATTCTTACTAAGACCCGCTCAGCTTGAACGGAAATTAAAAATTATGAATCAACGGCAGCTATAATTTAAGGTTTATAAAGTCGAAACAGTTATTTGTTGAAAATTGTATTTAATTATTTGATATTTAATTTCTGTGATATATTTGCAAAATACTATTTGAAAAACGTCGCAGACTAGTACTCTAGCCCGGTTTTACACGAGCATATATACATTGGAAATCAATGAACGAAAATTTACACTCTATTTTCTGAGATTAGTTTACACACCTTTATAGAAACGCGGAAGACTTTGGTTCATACATAGTTCTACAAACATTTTTATTATTTCGATTTATTTCAAAACCAGCGATTTCATTCCCATATTGTTCATAGCTCTTTTCATGCACGCTCGCCGGTTCCTAGAGGTCCTGACATTACTTTTTGATAAAAGCCGACCAATTTGTTCATGGTAGGTTAGTCTTGGTGAAGTAAAGTGTGTAAGGACCGCGTCTTATGGCGCTGGGTTACAAAGTGGGGACAAAGAGTTGTCTACCTGTCGTGAAGATATACATACATTGTTCATATAATTAGTTTGCTCTGCCTGATTTATAAGGTCGGTTGATTTAAAAAACCTGTTTTTGGTTTAGTGGTGATCCTATTCCACTGAGTAGGTACAGCTTCAGGATCCTCTGAGGCACAAATGATTTAAGTGCCATGAGTCTGATTTTAGGATGTAAAAAAAATCTGGAAGCTCGAAATTATTTCTATCTCGTACGATTACTTACCTTCAAATAGTTGGGACTAGGGAGATGACCATATACACTTGAGTACACGGTTAAGCTAGTTCAGCGGCATGAAGTTATTGACGCTAATCATTTAGTTAGAGAATAACATTATTTACAAAGATGTTTTATAGATAATATTTCTAAATATTTTTCGTGTTTTCGGATTTACATACATATTTGTAATCCACTTGTTCGGCGGTGAAGAAAATCATTATGTGGCAGTCCGCAAGTTCAAGAAATTATATTTCAAAAGACGTGTAACCTAACTTAAGAAGAGTCTGTTTTTTTTTCTCTGGGTTGTGGCAGTCGCTCCATGTAAAAATCAGGATCTTCGCCAAATCCTTAGGCTTAGGTATTGGGGCTCACTAATCCTAATCGATTAGGAAACGGAATAACGCTAAGCAGCATAATGGGATTTCTAAATATTAGTATAAAACGTTTTTAAATTTCTGCAGCTAAAACTTCCCACATAAAATCAATGTTAATCAACCTGCGGTCGAAACCTGGATACCGGAAGCTCAAAACTTATCTTATATATTTATTATTTATAGAAATAATGTCCGTTCAAATAGATATTCCTACATTTATTTAATTTAGGAAGAACTTTGATTATTAATAAACATCTCTCGTAGGTGAAAGTTGTTTTCTGGGTCCGTCCGTTCGTCCGTGTCTGATTTCAAATTCCGCATTGGCAAAATTAACCCTCCATTAACCAACCCATTATAACTTTAACTTTCAAAGGGCGCGTGGGTTTTTATTTAGATTAATATTATAAGCTTCTATTTAGGAAACATCATAAATAACACAATCTGTACTGAAATAACAATATCAAAATGTTTAACTACATTAAAAGCTAGTTGAGTGGTAATTAACGTCAAAAATATAATTTGTGGTTTATTTGATTTGCCACAATCGCCGAACTTCAATAATAATCGTTATTATAAATTGGAGGAAAATAATAAATATAATATAATGTCGGACAATATTACACAGCGCCACCTAGCCCCAAAGTAAACGAAGGTTGTGTTATGGGTACTAGACAACTGATAAATATACGTAAATACATTTTTTTTTTTTTGTAAATACATACTTATTATACATAGAAAATACCCAGACCAATACAAACAGACATGTTCATGCACACGAATGTTTGTACTGTGTGGGAATCGAACCCACGAGCGTTGATGTCAAAGTAGCGCAACAGCGCCTTTCGCCACTGCGCCACCGAGGTCGTCAAATATTTTCTGAATTTGTATGTTCCATCGTTTTTAGGGTTCCGTACCCAAAGGGTGAAACGGAACCCTATTACTGAGACTTCGCTGTCCGTCCGTCCGTCCGTCCGTCTGTCACCAGGCTGTATCTCACGAACCGTGATAGTTAGACAGTTGAAATTTTCACAGATAATGTATTTCTGTTGCCGCTATAACAACAAATACTAAAAAATAGAATAAAATAAATATTTAAGGGGGCTCCCATACAACAAACGTGATTTTTTGCCGTTTTTATAGATAATGGTACGGAACCCTTCGTGCGCGAGTCCGACTCGCACTTGGCCGATTTTTACTTCATTAAGTTTCTACTGCATCCATTTTTATTGATAACACTAAAGCTAAACAATAGCAACTTAACTAATTTGCTTGACAACCAGAGGAGAGAAAAAGACAAAGAACTGTCTTGACTTTGTCTATTATATATATACTACCACAAACTAGAGTACATTTGTGTTGTTATATTTTCTTATTTCGTAATAAAAAAGGATACTTTTTAATTATTAACAACTAGCTGCGGCATTTGGTTTTTCAAATTTTACTGAGGAAACATATGGAAGACCAAAACTCCAACACAAAAAACCAAAACAAAAAGAAGCGATCGAGGTGTGTATAGATAGAAATTTACGGATAGAAGCTGCTAGTACCTTGTAATATTTTATCAAAATGCGTTTAGTATTTTTTTGTATAATGCATGCAACAGACAAATAAACATTTTAAATACAATTGTTTTATGTTTTGACCATGTATATCTGTATTTTAGTCTAGCTTCATCAATATTATAAAAATAAATTCCATGTACAATGTCAACCTTATCATATTTTTTTAGCCGCTGGTTAACATACTCAATAAAATGACCATTAGGTATTTTTGTACGATGCACATATAAAATTTATTTGTTTGGTAAGTGTACCCTGAACATAAAAAGTTTGTGCTACACTGGTTCAAAAGAATACTTCATACATATACATGCTCGGGCTTACTTCGCTTATAGTATATATAAGTTGAGTTAATAGAGATATTGTCGCCCACATTGAAAAGCAGATTGATATCATGAGAAGGAGGTAATAAATAATTTTGATCATGAAAAGGGAAAACCGCGAGATTTATGTCTAGAACGAAATTCCGGGAGACACCCGAATTCCAAAGAAACACCCGAACTTCCGAAAGAGGTGGCGGGCTACTTATTGTAAGGGTTCCCTACAATATGTTCATATATAAGTTAGTGTATGGAATCAATAATTATGCTACAATTAATAGCGTATAACTTTTTAAATCACGACCAAAATAATTTTTCTACATATTCACTAAGGTTAACAAGCAGACATCCCTTTGAGAGATAATCTCACATCTGTAGACTTTTCTTCTGGTCTGTTTGTATGTATATCTTGACGCCAGGTCTAATAATTGACAATTTTAAAAGAGACCTATATTGGCAAGTTTCTTTCGGCGTTTCTTCTTCGCCAATGGTCATTTCCGAAATGCTAGCAGATCAAAAAAGAAAAGTAGTAACGTAATAGAATTGAATAAGAAACATAAGATTATGTTTAAAAAAATGTAAGGTGTCTAAGTGCCCGCGAGACCGCAATGGCAAATAAATTATTTTATTTTTTATGCATTAAGCGATAGTCTGTATGTCTGTTATTCAATTAAGTATTCATATATACCCTTTTAACATCTCTTGTAGTATAGTTGTAGTGATGTAAGTTGATCAGCCACTCTCAATTAGCGATAGTAAATTATTTAGGAAAATTGCTTTGGTCACATTTTTTTTTTTCAGTAAATTAACAAAATCAGCAATCAATTTATATTTCTAAATATCTTTACACGTCAAAATCAGGATATTAACTATTTAATAAAATTGTGTCATTGAAATCGATTCCGCTGTCGTCCAGTCACATAACATTTAAATAGACAACCCAACAGATCGTGTTTTTTTTTAAGTTAGTGTCACAGCTTTTATTCAATGGTAAGTATTAAATGTGCACCCGAAGACAGTCAAGCTATATAAAAGCATACAAATTTCGGTTTTACTGCTACGACATAAGGAGTATAGCCGTTAGCTTGATGTGCTATTGTCTGTACAAACTAGTTAATTCCTTTTGTATTATTTTTTATACCACTATGGTGGCAAACAAGCCTACGACCTGCCTGATTATAAACAGTCACCATAGCCTACGGGCACTTGCACCACCAAGGCAATGAATCACTCATGTATGTATATGTATGTATATCTTCACGCCAGGTCCCTTGCGGGGTAGGCAAAGAGAACCGAGCGCCATAAGACGCGGTCCTTACACACTTTTCTCGCTTCTTTCACATTCATAGCTCTTTTCATGCACGCTCGCCTGTTTATGCATTAAGTAAATCTAAAAACCTCTTCACGCATTTCTTGAGGAACCCTATGCTGACATCCATTAGGAAAACCTCGAAACCGCACAGCACGTGAAGGTGTCACTTTGTATGAGTATTCTACTTTTTCTTAGCGTTATCCTGTTTCCTAATCCATTAGGATTGGCGGGATCCGCTACGTAAGCCTAAGGATTTAGCGAAAGTACTGATTTTCACATAGAGCGGCTGTCGTCAGACCTCTCTCAGTATCTTTCTTAATTTAATTTCTTTTTCGCCAACGATCATTTGCGAAATGCTAGCAGATTAAAACAGAAAAATAGTATCATAAGAGAATTAAAAAAAAAGGTACAATAAGATTATATTTTCAAAAAAATATAAGGCATGTCTAATTGCCCGCGAGAGCCAATGGCAAATAAAGAAGTTTTAATTATTTTTACCTCCGAATCCATAGGGAAAATCAGACTTATCTTAGGAAAGGGTTATATAACGAAGTTTTCCTTTACCGCCGAGCAAGTGATAATTGCAAATATGTACATAAAACTGAAAACACGAATTTGATGGTACATGCTAGGATTCGAACCGAGGACCAGTAGCTCAATATACCGGCTCCTTATCCACTGGGCTAACACTGATTATATTGTATGAACATGTGTAAGTAATATTTCAATATAAGTGACTTCTTAACCCTTCGAAACCCGGGTCGTGGGTGGTCGTATACGACCGCGAAATGTATGGGAAAACGTATATAACGGGTTCTGACTGCTTCAGGAACATCGTTCCTATATGAAATCTTTTTGTCTGTGTGTATCTGTCGCTTTTTTTCGAATATTCGAATTTTGACTTCAGATTCGGATTCAGCATAAAAAAGTAGTATAGGAATGTCTGAAAAACCAACCTCCTATCTCTTAAGGAACATGGTCAAATGGCCGACAAAAAAAAAATGATTTTTTATTTCAGATTTGAAAAGTAAATTAAAAAGTAGAATAAGAATGTCTTAAAAACCAATATCATATTTCTTAAGGAACATGGTCAAAATGGCCGACAAAGTTTTAAAAAAAAATATTAAATTGTTATGTAATTTACGAGCCAGGTGTTCCTCTGGCAATGCAAGCTTGCGCATTCTCAACTGGTTTTTTTTGTATTACAAAAAGCCCGGTTTCAGATCTTGGTGTGGAGTTGAAAGTCCTCTATGCATTCACTTATTTATGCATTTAGTAGACTTCCGAATCGAGATTGCTGTATAAAATTTATTTGTGAATGCAATCACACACGCCTTACTGTCGTATTAGTGTAAATAGGGCGCCCTTTTAATTAAAAAAACGCAAGTCTAATTACTTAGATCTAATGAATAATTTATTAAAATGTAAACTAGAAAGCTACGTACTTTCCTGTAGAGATGGATTGTAGTAAGTTTTCTTTGAATTGTTTTATTTCATCCTGTGCCGGATCAATTTCGGGTCGACTGCGGCGTCTCTCGATTTTCGATTTGTTCTGAAAATGAGAAAATACTGAAAGTAAAATAGATATTTTTATCTTGACCTTTTTTTTATACTACGTCGGGAGGTATACAAGCATACGTCCCACCTGATGTAAAGCGGGTACCGTAGCCTATTAACGCTTGGTATCACTCGCGCGATGCCTCCTCTGCTGCTTACACAGCAACTCCTTGGGAATTTACTGGTGACCTCATTCACAGGCAGGAACACAACAACCCTCTACGGAGTTGTTATTTGACTGCGGTTTTCTGTGAGGTGGTGGTACTTCCCCAGACGGGCTGCTTTGGTGCGCCATACCTCTCTTAAAACATCCAGACCATGACAAACAGACATGTTCATGCACACAAATGTTTGTCTTGTGTGGGAATCGAATCCACGAGCGTTGGTGTCAAAGCCACGACTTCTTTTTTCTTTCTTTCACGGTGTGATTCACGACTGAGCCACCGAGCTTGTCAAATGCATGAATGAAAATGTATAACCAGCTCAATGAAAAGCATCTATAGCTAACTAATATCATCTGCGTATTATACATCAGTTACAACACAGCACCCTAACTATCAGTTTAAACTATCAAAGCAATCAACTCAGTTAAGACACCTAAAATTATATTTTGAAACCACGTGAGCTTTGAATTTGATATCCTAAGAAACCGGCGTATTAAAATATGATTTATATACAATTTGTTACATAAATCAGTTTTAATGTAATGACAAGTTTGAGAGCTCGTTGGCATAGTTGCGCGTATCATTCTGACCGAACATATGGATGGGTTTTTTTTTTATTTTATTTTTTATTTAAAACTTTATTGACCACTTTACATTTTGGTACAATAGGCGGACTTAATGCTAGTTGCATTCTCTACCAGTCGACCTGAGATAGGAACCAGAAAATTTAAAAACGCGATCCGAGATGCGATTGCAATGGCATCAAGTACCCACTCAAACATGAACATGTCTGTTTGTCTTGGTCTGGATCTTTTAAGAGAGGTAGGGCGCATCAAAGCAGCCCGTCTGGGGAAATACCTACACCTCACAGTAAACCGCAGCCAAATAACAACTCCCTAAAGGATTGTTGTGTTCATGCGTGTGAGTGAGGTCACCAGTAAGCTCCCAAGGAGTTACTGTGTAAGCAGCAGAGGAGGCATCGCGCGAGTGATAATGAATATATCGCAAGCGGTAATAGGCTACGGTCCCCGGTAAACAAAAAAAACATTAAGTAAGTTTGGCAATTCCGAACCACAAAGTGATTAGACGTTCAAAAAAATCCAAACGTATACTTTTGTTAAGAATCTAATAATGCTTGAAACAAACTCTATACTGATCTGTATAAACAACTTAATTTCATACTAAAAGTCAATTTGACGGAAAAGGATATTAATGGATACTTTAAGAGTTTCAACAAGTCACAGAAAATTAAAAGTGAAATCACTTTGCTGCTCTTTTTAAGGTTTAATTGCTCAAAGATTTTATAGGCTTACGCTGTTTTAGAACATTAAAACGATGTCATAAAGTGGATTTTGTCGTAGTGGCGTAAAATTTTATGTAGAGGCATAAAATTAATGAATGCGTGTACATAGAAAATTGAAATGTCAGGTGGGGAGCCCGTGCGTCATTTGGGGACATGATGTATATCCCAGTGGGTTTTAGGTTTCATTGAGTTAAATTTGTTCTAATACATTACAGTACATGTAGCCAATGATGACTTTAATTGCAAGCTGAATTTGTATAGTTGAATGAAATACAAAGTTTGCGCAAAAAAAATGCGTAAAACTGTAATAATTAGAGCAGATGAAGATTTACGTAAGTCTTTTTCCTCTTCTTAGCGTTATCCCGTTGCCTAACCCGATTTGCAAGGTCCACTACCTAAGCTTACGGATTTGGCGGTGATACTGATTTTTACTGCCGTCAGACCTTCACAACTCAGAGGGAAATCCAATGGTAAGGTCACACGTTTTCCCAAACATAATTTCTTTTACGTGCGGATCTCCTCACGATGTTTTTCTTCACCGCTGACCTAGTGATAACTACAAATTAGTACAAAAATCCGGAAACAGGAATTTAGTGGTACGTGCCGGCATTCGAACTGGGGACCTGCTGGTCACAAGATCGTTTCTTTATCCACCAAGCTATCACCGCACATATTGAAGATTTACGTAACTATTTTCTGGAAATCAGAACAATATACTCGTATGTAACTAGTGTAGTTTTCATATATTTTTCTTCACTAACACTGCACGCAAGCCTACTGTATGTCTGATGAAAGTCAATGCATGTAACTAATAAATGCTTACAACACTAAGGTATCTACTCTAGCGTTCTCTATATCTTTAAAAACCTAGCCATACCCATTTTGAAGAACTTTATGCTGTAGTCTCCTGGATTTCACATGCTGACCAGATAGTATTATTAAGTTATATGGTAACCTTAGCAACTAGAACAAGAAACATATATATCTAATACCACAATTATATAACTATTCTCTCTGCCTATTCAGCAACAGACTTGACATGATGTGTAATTGAAACATGTATGATACGTAAGTGAAACATGTATGCCGATTACTTCAGCTAATCTGGATATTTCCGAGTATCATGTCATGGAAACATTTCTATAATAATTTTGTTACTAGTGCACACACTCCTAGTTAAAAGGCCTATTATTCATACCAGTATATACTAAACAATGTTCCCAATTTCATTACTGGTAGAAAGATCAGTAGGAAATAATAGGATTTTACTTATCGCAATTTGGTTATTGAAACGTAGTATATTATTAATGTCATTAGAAATTTCTCACATGATATAGCTCTATTATTATCTATTATGTACCCTAACATACTTGTAGTACTTCTAGCCACTCGACATCGAATCATCGATATTTGGATTATAGACTTTATTATTGTTGTACTTGCACGGTAACTTTATTCCAATTTAAGAAAGAATTGCATGGATTAAGGAAAGTCGCCTATAATGTATTTCAAATTACTACTAGGATTGTATATGTGTCAAAGTATTTTAGAAATAATGATCACAAATCAATGATAATGTCATGAAAGTAAGTAGAGTGACATGAAATAACGTTTTTTATCTAAGAAATGAGAAGAGACACTACCATATCTCAAAGAGCGATAACATGAAGAAAAAGTAACATTACATTTATTTATTTATAAGTAGGTATAGAAAAAAACCTGATGCTAGACAAGATAGTATGTCGAATAAATACTTACTTTATTCGTTGCTCCGTTACTTTCCTCTTCCATGTCTACCCAAACTATCACGTTTCTTTTGCGTATCTTCCTTCCAGCGCCACATTCGCATATGCGAAGATTCCCACGACTGAGCAAAGGAATCATAAACTATATTTAAATAAATATAATTAAATTTACATTGCATTCTACGTCGTCCGAGATAATTATTTATTTCGGACGGATGCACGCAGATTTTGAGATTAGCTGAGATGTTTGCGTAAACTAATTAATCTTTAGGACGAAACTGCTACAAGATTTCCAGGTCACCGGATTGTTTTGATTCAGTTTACACGTTTCCACAAGTTTGCAAATGAAAGCAACAATCCGTCTTCTGTATGTTTCGTGAACAGGATTTCGTCTAATATCTATCTGATAAATGTATCAAAACTTTGCTGTTCTAAGTATTTTAATGATGAATGTATTTACTTAGGTTTCAAATAAAAAAAAATCGGCCAAGTGCGAGTCGGACTCGCGCACGAAGGGTTCCGTACCATTATCTATAAAAACGGCAAAAAAATCACGTTTGTTGTATGGGAGCCCCCCTTAAATATTTGTTTTATTTTAATTTAATTATTTATTCTTAAAGTGAATATATAACTAAATATTCTGTAAATATTTCAAGCGTCTACCTGTTGCCGTTATCAATATCGAGCAAAAACTAGCAAAAAAATCACGTTTGTTGTATGGGAGCCCCCTTAAATATTTACTATATTCTATTTTTTAGTATTTGTTGTTATAGCGGCAACAGAAATACATCATCTGTGAAAATTTCGACTATCTAACTATCACGGTTCATGAGATACAGCCTGGTGACAGACGGACGGACGGACGGACAGCGGAGCCTCAGTAATAGGGTTCCGTTTTACCCTTTGGGTACGGAACCCTAAAAATCAAGAAATTCTAAATGAAACTTTAAGTAAATATTTGACAATTGTAAGATATGATTATTTCTAGCAAAATCTTCAATGAAGTCAATATTTATATTGTCATTGGAAATTCTGTCTAATATATTTATTCTCATAAATTATGATATGACTATGAAACTGTAGATCTTTGAAACTGATAGTCATAAAAACAAAGACTACGAGTTTACCAAATCAAAAGATGAAAAACAAGGGAAGTGCAATGTCTTTCCAAATTTAGTTTGACACACTACATGTTAAACTTATAAATAATAACAAATCACTCATAACGAATATCCTATCACAAGGATCTCTTTTTCTGCACGTTAGCATCGATAATTTCAAATTTGTTAGGTTGTTTTCAGGAACACCATTCCTATATGAAATCTATATGTTTGTGTATCGCTTTTTATCGAATATTCGAATTTTGACTTCTGATTCGGATTCAGCATAAAAAAGTAGAATAAGAATGTCTGAAAAACCAACCTTCTATCTCTTAAGGAACATGTTCAAAATGGCCGACAAAGTTTTAAAAAATAATTAAATTGTTATATAATTGTCGAGCCAGGTGTTCCTCTGGCAATGCAAGCTTGCGCATTCTCAACTGGTTTAAATATCCGAATTACACAAGCCATTTCATTTTAACAAAAAAGAAATGCAATTTTTTTGGCCTTACATGACCAAAAGTAACATCAATATTAATAAACATGTAGTTGTAAGTGAACATAAAAGTAATAGTTAATAAGTGAGACGTTTGTCACAAAGACTAAAACATTTCGTTTCTGGTACATTTCGTTTCGCTCGCGCGTACATGTAATCCTCTGAAATACTTCAAAGTTGATTGGTGATCCCCTAGTAGAGGGACAAGTCCGCATTTGTACTATTATTCTTTTTCTTAGTTAGCTTCTGTAATGGTTTTATTCGTATAATTTAAAAGACGAACTGTGAGAATTGTTGAGTCCAATCTTACATAGCACTGAGCTCTTAAGCACAAGAAGGGACTTTGTTCTCCTTGCATTCGCCTACAAACGCACGGCACGTCATTAATAAGGATTTCTTCTCTACAGATAGATAGATAGACGAGCTTGGTGGCTCAGTCGTGAATGACACGACTTTGACACCAACGCTCGTGGGTTCATGCATGAACATGTCTGTTTGTCTTGGTCTGAATGTGAGAGGTAGGGCGCAGCAAAGCAGCCAGTTTGGGGAAGTACCTCCACCTCACAGAAAACTGCAGCCAAATAACAACTACCTAGAGGGTTGTTGTGTTCCTGCGTGTGTGAGTGAGGTCACCAGTAAGCTCCCAAGGAGTTACTGTGTAAGCAGCAGAGGAGGCACCGCGCGAGTGATACATAATAGATCGCAAGCGTTAATAGGCTACGGTACCCGCTTTACATCACGTGGGCCGTATGCTTGTATGCCTCTGATTTCTCAAATTTTCCCAAGAGACTGCAACATGGATTTCTTCAAAAAGGCGTGTTCATCCATATCTCAAATGAATAAAAAATAAATTTCAATAATGAATGTGTATGTAATGTAATGAATGTGTGATGACGTAAATATAGTCTTTTTATATTTCAAAAGAAACCCAAAAAACTACTATAATTTCACACATTTACACAGAATTGCATTGTTATTTTATTATTTTTCTGTCATCGATCTCAATGAGTCGGTTTTGGTTTTATAATATTTTAAACGTACCTTTTCATTCAGCAATGCAAAATTATTTATCGTTGACGTAATTGGCAGAAGCTCCCATTTCTTGTGTAATAATTGAAACACGCACGTACCATTAAGACTATAATTTTGGTTGTCCAATTAGAAGTTTATAAATGTTATGGAAGTTAATATGTTACATGCAAATTAAATGTTAATATTCATTATCAGGAACACCGTTCCTATATGAAATCTGTATGTTTGTCTGTGCGTTTGTCTGTGTGTGCGTTTTTTTCGAATATTCGAATTTTGACTTCAGATTCGGATTCAGCATAAAAAAGTATAATAGGAATGTTCAGGAACACCGTTCCTATCTCTTAAGGAACATGATTAAATGGCCGACAAATTAAAAAAAAAAATTGAATTGTTATATAATTGACGAGCCAGGTGTTCCTCTGGCAATGCAAGCTTGCGCATTCTCAACTGGTTTTTTAAAGTAGATTTACAAACATGGTGATAAAGTTCTAAAAATATCAGGTTCAACAAAATAAATAAAACATAGCGATACTTCCGTTAAAAATTGTTTAATTCAATGTGTAACAATCGCAAAAACCTAAGACAATACTAAATACTAAGTTCGTTTATAAAATTATTTTCTTTTACAAACAAACTTACGTACGAAGTAATGATGACCATAAATTAAGGTTTAAGTTAGATTTTCGGCAGATTTAGGTCTGAGTTTTACAAATACCATTAAAATTAACTAGCCTACTTTTAACACGGTTTTATTAGGTGTAACTACGTAATGTAATCTAAAGAGAATCAACCGAATTTTGATTGTTGTAACACTATGAAACTTGACGGTACTTTTGTTGATAATAAAATAATAAAATCATGAAATTGATTTAATTTTGATTCATTTGACTTGATAAAATGTGTTTTTAGGGTTCCAAAAAAAAATACGTGTCACAAAAAAAAATACGTACTTACCATCAGGTGAGCCACATGCTCGTTTACTCTATAACATATATCTCTAACATAAAAAAAAAATACGAAACCCTAATAAAATCACTTCGTTGTCTAAAAAGAAAAAGTACTTTTATGTTTTTTCAAGACCGCGTGAAAGTATCAAGTTGGAAAATAATAAATTCTCAATCTGCAATCCCTCAGAGCAGTGAAAAAATCAAACTTTTAAGTCACCGCAATCAAAAGCTACGACCCTTTATGCCCCGTTTATGCCGCATATTTTGATACTCGCAAGCGAATCAACCCCTATAGGATACTTCCCGTTGACCTAGAACCATGAAATTTGGCAAGAAGCCATGCTACCTGCACAAGAAAAGCGAAAAATCTGAAAACTGCAAATTTGTAGTTACGTCACAAAATATTCTTTTTGCGGTTGCAAACACGGGTTGCAAACTTATTTGCAGTTGGTGAACTAACAGCAACCTATGTCGATATATGCGGACAACAGTTTTCCAACTGTAAATTATATTTCTTCCTCAATACAGTTTATCTTTCCATTAGAGCATTGTTCGGTACTTCCATAGTTTATGAATTCAGTAATGTTACCTAATATTTTTTATGAATGTAGTAGATGTACATTACTTAACTGCTTACACTGTTAAGTACATAAGTTTGTCCCTAAAGTAGACATATATTATTTTTGTTAATTTGCTGCACTTACCATCCATTAAAATATAATTAGGTAATTAATGCAAGTTGTAGTGCATGCTGTAATAGGTAAATAAATATTTTGTTACGGAATGAGCAATAAAATAACTTTGATTTTCAATCTTCAATTTTATCTATGAAGACTCAAATGTTATAATTAAGTAAATGTTGTGGGGACTGATTATAAGGGGACTTACAACAATGTTTTTTTCATTTATATACCCTTAAATTTGTACGGAATCATCGCTACGCGAATCTGACACGTGCTTATCTATTTTTTAGTATTAAACTGAAATCGAATATATAGAAATGGTATGATTGACGATCGTTTCTGTAATTATTGCATTTTGATTAATTGATACGATGATCGATATGATATGATACGATACGCAAGGAATTTGGCGTTGAGTTATAATATAGAATAATTTAAGTTTAATGTTAAAATCAAAACTCATTATATTCCAAAAAGGTTCACTGAGACAAGTTAAACGTATCCAGATTAGATGAATTAAAATTTTATTATCAGCAAATCTACTATCAATTGCAGAGTTTCGTAGTGTTAGGTACAATAATAAAAATATTCCTTAGAATCCATTACGTAATTACAAACTAAAGCAAGCTCGACCTACAAGAAGCTAAAATAGCCTGGCAGAAAACATTTAATGCGACTTTTATATAGCTACGTATTACGAGTACAATCTAAGGAATTTCAACACTTCTAATTGTGGTACCATAATTAATTCAAGTTTTGTATTGTAATTTGATGACACTATAACCTTATAGTCCTATCGAACTGGTATGATGGCGTTAGAAGTATATACTAGAATTTCAGCTTCTAATTGTTGTACTCAAATACTTCTCCCTAGCGTTATACCTAATCCATTAGGATTTGGATCCGCTAATCAAAAATATACTAGTTACTGATTTTGACATGGAGCGACTGTCATCGATCTTCACATCCCACGGAGAAAACCAGACCTTTCTTATGTTAGGTACATCATTTTTTTTCTAACACAAATTGAACCTGACGTACGACGAATGCTTTGCAGCGACCACGGACGCTGCAAAGCATTCGAATCGTCAGGTTCAACAAAATAAATAAAACACGCGATACTTCCGTTAAAAATTGTTTAATTCAACAAATTTGATGAATTTGGATTGGTTTCCTCGCGATGTTTTCCTTCACCGCCGAGCAAGTGATAATTACAATTATGTACGTAAATCCGAAATCACGAATTTATTGGTAATGTCCACGCCAGGATTCGAACCAGGGATCGTCGTTTTATAGGCTGACTAACTGGACTATTACTGTTAATAACGAGACTCTGACGAAGAAAAGAGAAGGTGCAACGAATCAGACCGACTGGAGAAGTATTACCACATTTAACTGCAGGCAAATAACTTACCTACCATGACCAAATTGGTCGTGTTCTATCAGACGGTGATGTCGGAAGCCCTAGAAACCGGCGAGGCTGCATGAGAAGAGCAATGAATGTTAAAGAAGCGAGTGAGATATGTAAGGATCGAGTCACGTGGCGCTCAGTTCTCTCTGCCTACCCCGTAAGGGATTTGGCGTGAAGTTATAGGATAGGCAAATAACCCCATGGAGTGTTATTGTGTTCGTGCGAGTGAAATAGGTTACCAGAAGCCTCATGAGGAGAAGCTGTGTTAGCAGTGGGTGCGGCAACGTCCCAAAGACTATTGCGTTGCAAGCATTTTACATCAGGGGGATCGCATGGTTGTTTACCTTTCGGTGTCGTATAAATAAAGATATATGGTTATATTAAAAAATCGTGTTTTCTAGCCACTAAGTTTGTGTTTTCGAATTTACGTATATATTTGTATATATTACTTGCTCAGCGATGTGATGATGATTGTGACAATTCCAAACAAATGTGGCCATTTTTACGGAATAAAAAGAATTTGACTTTGACTTTGATGAAGGACAACATCATGAGGAAACTTGCACGGCCAAAAATTATATTTTGAAAGACGTGTGACGTGTCGCTCTATGTCAAAATCAGTATCTTCGCCAAATCTTTAGGCTTAGGCTGCGGACCCCGCCAACCCTGATAAATTATGAAACGGGATCACGCTAGGAAGAAGGTTTCCTCAATGGTCAATGAGTTCCTCAATATAGTATCCTATATTACATGCTTTGATAGGCCACTGTGACCACTAAATATCTGGTGGGGCGTACGCTTATATATTTTTTATACAACGACGGAAGACATACCGTAACTCACAAACGCTTGCATTAAGCATCACTCGCACGATGCCACCTCTACTGCTAACACAACAACTCCTTACAAGCTTACTGGCGACCTCACTCACAAAGCAACCCTCCGTGAATTTGTTATTTAGCTACAGTTTTTTGAGAGGTTAAAGTACTTTCCCAGACGGGTTGCTTTTATGCGCCCTACCTTATATATTTATAGTTATATAAAAAATACGAATTTCGTTAAGTAAAAATACCTTCAATCCATACTAACCAATAGCATTACCCTGGCTTTATGCGTAGTCAAACTGCATTAGATTTTCCAATGATAAATCTGTGCGGGTTCCCAAGAGAATAAACATCTTTCCGAAGCGAGTTATGACTCCGCTTTAGTATGCCACGTATTTAGTAGTCTTGGAATACTGATTCTGGCCACGGTCAAACAAATAGAGTCGAATAAATTACTTTGTACTAAGAATATTTATAACATCAATGCTCTCCAATAAAACAAGAATACCAGTGATGTCAACCATTAACACATTTAGTCTTAACACTTTTCTGAATTAATCGGACTATCTTGACGAGCTCGGTGGCACAGTGGTGAATAAAGCGACTTTGTCATTGATGCTCGTGGATTCCATTCCCACACAAGACAAACATTTTTGTGCATGAACATGTCTGTTTGTTTTGGTCTGGGTGTTTTTAAGAGAGGCAGGGCCCGTCTGAGGAAGTACCCCAACCACACAGAAAACCGCAGCCAAATAACAGCTCCTTAGAGTGTAGTTCCTTTTTTTTTTTTTTTTTGCGTGTCACCAGTAAGCTCCTAAGGAGTTATTGGGTTAGCAGAGGACGCGTCACACGAGTGATACTTAATGTATTACAAGTGTTCATAAGCTACGATAACCGCTTTACATCAGGAGGACCATATGCTTGGATGCCTCCCGACGTTGTAGAAAAAATATATGTCTAAATATTCTTTGTGTCTCGAGACTCTCGAGGGTATATCAAGCCGTCAGTCTTGATGATAGTCGTTAAGCCACATTAGAGACGTTTACTTCAAACACTGGCTGCAGCCAATCCATAGTGAAGCAGCAGGAAAAATCTGAACCCCTTCGAATGAAGCCCTTTATCTCAACTTGCAAATGCTTCTCAGTCTTGTTTTGCGTGAGATAGACGAGATCCGCTACATAAGCCTAATGATTTGGCGAAGATACTGATTTTGACAAGGAGCGACTGCCGTCAGACGTCCAAAAACCAGAGGGAAAAACCAGATCTTACTTAGGTTAGGTCACAGGTCTAAATATATATTTTTGGATGTTTTCCATCATCGCCGAGTAAGTGATAATTAAAAATATGTACATAAATCCAAAAATATGAATTTAGTAGTACCTAGCAGGATTCGAACCGGAGACCTGTTGTTCTATACGCCGGTTCCTTATCCACTGGGCTATCACTGTTCGCGTATGTTAAGCAACATACTGTACTAAAATATCTCGCTCGCTTCTTTAATATTCATGGGTATGAAAAGATCTATGAATTTTCCTCCTAACGTCTAAATCAATAGTATAAAAACGATATATCCAGAGGAACACTTAGACGAAGCTGCTTTAAGTTAGGTTAACTCAGGTTAGTTATGTATGAAAGCAATACTTAACCTAAAACTAATGAATGTTAACTAACTAAATACATGATGAACATTTAGAGTAATCTGGATTCAAATCAATCCAATCTAATTACAATTGACATGACCGCATCAGAGTTAACTCCGATTAAATCATGCGTATCGGAACAAGAGCTCGATTAATGGAAAATCGGAAGAGTACCAAAAACACGTATATTGAAATTGAACAAACATTTATCAAATACGCCAACAAACGCCCCTGGGGTTTCATTTAATCGTTCGGCCGCGACATACCTACCGATGTATCATGCAATTCTTCGCCGTTCCATTTTGCATTTGTTCCGTTCGAAATATCCAATTGCATTACGTTACTCGTGTTTTGTGGTCTGCTTTTATTGTTTTTCTGTGACTTTGATTGCCAATATTTCTTTTCAATTGTACGTTTTCAAGGTTCATATGATCATGATTGGTACAGCCAATTACACAAATGTTTGTCGTGTGTGGGAATCGAGCCCATGGGCGTTGGTGTCACAGTGTAGCATAACAGGGCGTTTCACCGAGCTCGTTAAAAATAAACCCATCTTTAACAAATTACTGTCAGTGTTACCTCACAGAAAACCGCAGCCAAATAACAACTCCCTAGAGAGTTGTTGTGTTCCTGCTTGTGAGTGAGACCACCAGTAAGCTCCTAAGGAGTTGCTGTGTAAGCAGCGCGCGAGTGATACTTAATATATTACAAGCGTTAATAGGCTATGGTACCCGCTTTACATCAGGTGGGTCGTATGCTTGTATACCTCCCGACGTAATATAAAAAAAAGTGTTACATAACTTGAGTGCTCATAAGGTTGTGCATACGACGTCATCGAGCTCTTCCACGTTGACATAAATATCCTAATTAATATAGCATCTAATTATTTTTATAAGACAATAAAAACTTTATCTTCAGGCAGTTTATCGAAGACGAAAGCCCTTACCATGCAGGTGACTGGCCAATTTTACCCAAGTCCACCCTTTATATTGCCTGACCGAAGCTTATTATGAAAGCGTATTGTACGGTCTAACAATGGTGTCGCAAATTAAATGGCAAACTAGCAATTTGCGCGCGTCCTCGGTTATTCTTTTATTTTTTCACAAAAGAAAACTTGTTCCTTCCACATTATTTTGTTTTCTGCTAATGTATTATCAAAAATTAACGTCAATTCGTGATCGCTGGAATAGTTTTAACAAACTGTATTAAGTTTAGTACCATTGTATTTTCCTTATGTATCAATTCGGGATTTACTTAATTAATAATTTTATATTCATTACTTTTATTCGTGCGCATGTTGTGTTCACATCGAGAAGGTCATACACTCGAACATTTATTTTGAGGCTTAATTGTATGTAATGCATTTGTGTAACGTCCAGTTTTGTGAACCTAATAAATAATAAAAATAAATAACACGGTGGAAAGTGGTACGACTTCAGTATTAATCTTCGTCTATCGATCTTTTTATTGATGTTTCTCTAGATAATCCGCGTTGATTGTACCTTGTGCAAAAGTATTATTGAAAATTAGCGTCAATTCGTGATCACTATTAAAAATTGCACGATACGATTGCACTATATGTATCAATTTCTTTGTTGAAGTTACCGGTTAAACGACACTGGTTGTGCCATCTGCAAAATTATTATTAAAAATTAGCGTTAATTTGTGATGACTGTGGAAATAGTGCATGATATGACTGAAACATTATGACCTGTTAGTGTCGATTCTTTCTTGAAGTTACCTTGGTCAAACTACGTTGATTGTCCAGGGTAGATATAGTTATTTAATATATGCTCGACGAACTGACTAGGAATGTATCTTAGTATCTTTATTTGATCATAGAAACAGTTTTAGAGCAATATTATACACATATTGTTGTAAAATGGAATTGAGTGTTACGTTTAATGTTAGGAACTAAACGAAAGCGAACCCGACAGCCGTTGTCCTGCCAGAAAATAGAAAAAAATCTTAAAACCCAATTGCCCATCCACGTACTGCGTCCAATTGTGAATCTGAACTATCCAGGGATCTACTTAAATTTCTTCAAAAATATTCATCAAAATCAGTTCAGGAGGAGTTCAGCGATGTACACACGTATAGAAGAATTACATGTTTAAAGATTATGACTATACAGATCGGACAGAAGGTCAATCTGCGCTTTTTATGACATATGTAACTAGCAGCACAACCGTTAGCAACTTGAAGAGTCAGCTATAAAAACATGGTCAAAGTCTAATATACGAGGCTATGATTCTACTAATTAAAAAAAAAATCGTAGAATCATAAACATATCTTGGGCTTTCTATGTAAGCGCGGTTGTTTCGGACATTTTGAAAGTCATCTTGCTCTAGGTACTTAAATGTCTCCCTACTGTGATATTATGGTAAGGAACTAAATCTTAATACTAAAAAGTAAGTATTTTGAGTTTGGGCTCATTCAAATGCAATCCTAAATGCTCATACTATAAACAATATAATATCTAACTTTTCTTTCATTTTCTTATCTCAATTAGAGTATTCTGAAATGTACCTATACATTGTTATTTCCGATATTTTACATTAGCGCTATGTACTGTTTGTATCATATTGGTATTTAATTTTGTCCATTTGTGGCTTGAGTAAATAATAAAAATACGAATATACGCCCGAGTAAGGAGGTAGCACATATCTAGTATATAGTGATGCCTAGGGGAAATAGTAGTGAAGCGACTAATGTGTATAGCAAAGTGCTGTAAGTTGCAACTAGCAAGTTACACGATTGTTGTTACATGTACAGGCAACGACAGATCATCTTAAACACCCATGTAGCTTCAGATATAGTAGTAAAAGTGAAATTTGCATGGTAATACATCTTGAACACAGCAAAGTTTACCACTTACTAAAGATAGATCCGATTGGGGAAATATATTCAACTTATGCCAACTACATTTTTTTAAACAACGTCGGGTAACATACAAGCTAACGGTCCACCTGATGTACAGCGATTACCGTAGCCTATGAACGCTTGTAATACATTAAGTATCACTCACTCGATGCCACCTCTGCTGCTAATACAGCCACTCCTTAGGAGCATACTGGTGATCTCACTCACATACAGGAATACCACAATCCTGTAGGAAGTAGTTATTTGGTCAGTGAAGGTACTTCCCCAGACGGGCTGCTTTATTGTACCCTACCTCTCTAAAACACACCCAGACCAAGACAAACAGTTATGTTCATGGACACAAATTTTGTGTGTGGGAATCGAACCCACGAGCTTTAATGTCTAAGTAATGTAACAGTGCGTTTTACGAGCGAGCTCGTCAATAACTACAACCTAATTCAAATACCTCGTGTTTAGTGTACTTCTGCGAGTGAATAAAATCATTTATTGAAGCGATACTGTATTACATGGAAATTGAATATTTATTAGGCACTAAATTGCCCAAAAAATATACGTTTAAGCTAAATATCAGCTCATAAAATTTCATTAGAATATTTACGAACACACATACAGTTTGGTTTCTAATAACATCTCACAAGTGGAAAGCGCTGCATAATAAATCCAGAAGGAGGAACTTATTAGACCTTACTGCGGAGGTATTACGCTATTGTATTATTAATGTTGGCACGATTTAAGCCGCCTTATATTACCAGTGCTAAAGATTATGCATGCAACGCTCTGAGCGGCATATTATTCAGATCTACTCGTAGTTGCAACTAGGGTGAATTAACAGATGCTCAGGCGATTCTGGGTTTTGTATTATTGGAATCAAAATGTTTGGTAATTATTCATAGATTTATTTTCCTGATGGAGGTAAAATGAAGAGGTTCTTACAGGTTCGGCAACACAAGAGTGACACCCCTGGCGTTGCAAATGTCCATAGGCTACGGTAATTGCTTACCAACAGGCAGACCGCTCGTTTGCCATCTTAGTGGTATAAAAAAGTGAATCTTAAACTGAAAAGGACAGTAGTCGAGATTCACTTGACTACCCATACTTTAGGCAATCATATTTTTTATGTCATTTTGCTATGTGTCATATTGCCATAGGAGAATTTTCGAACAGACATTCGTTTTTTTTCGGATTGGTGTATATGTTTGTAATTATCACTCACTCGGCGGTGAAGCAAAATTGTGAGGAAACCCACACGCCCAAGAAAGTCTCGAAAGATACGTGACTTAAGCTGAAAACGTCCTTTGGTGTTTGGAGGTCTGACAGCATTTGCTTCATGACGAAATCAGTATCTGCGCCAGATCGTTATGTCTAGTAGCGGACCAAATGGATTAGGAAACAGGACAAAGCTGAGAAGAAGATTTGAAGCTACCTTTTCATGGCATTGGGTCGTCATTTTTTATTTAAATGCTTTAAACTAGTAGGTATCCTGTGTGTTATACGAGTACCAAGGATTGATCCTGCTGATAATCCTGGCAATACACATGACACTACGGTGAGAATGTTTAGTAGACCTGTTCCATAATATTAAAGACAACGGTATTTACGAAACTATTCAATTAGTTTGCTTTTATTTATAGTATTTTTTATACCACTAACAAATAATGTACTACCTGCTTAATGGTAAAAAGATACAGTTGTTAAAAGACGCTTTCATTAAGAGAAGCAACATTCACGTATTGCCTCACCAAGAAAATAGGAGCTGTTAGCATCTCACTCAAACAATATTGGACAATGCTTAACATATAAAAAGAATAATAATTCACAATTACAATGTCAGAACAAAGAGAGGCAAGTCTATTTTAGAAATATTCTTGACATTATAACAATAATTCATGTACAATTGGACTTAAGAAATACAGACACCGAACTGACGTTCTATTTACATCTGTTAACGATTCAGTTTCTCAGAATACACTTTGAGCTTCTTCATGCAGTTTCTTTATGCCACTTTGAACATGCCATGCTAATAATACGAGAATATTGATCTGATCAAATCACTATAAAGGTTTAAGTCTGAATGAGAACATAGTAATTTGCTTCACAAATCTATTCTCACTAAAATACCTTCAACAGCCTTTCAACAGTATCTATGTCGTACCGCAATGCAACCCTCTCAGATATTCTCCACTGAAATATGCATGAATGTAATTCCACTTGCACCGCCTTGGTTGCATTTGATTAATGGTACATCACTGTTTGTGTTAATAGCCCACGTTGGAGGTGCTATAAACGGTAGCATTTGATGTGCTACCGTTTTATTGCATCAATTTATTTACAGCTTAACATTTAAAATTTAATGTTATAAATTAACAGTTAAGTCGTAAATATTAACAAAATAACATTTTTAACTATTAATTTATATTAAAAACATTAAAAGAAACCTGTATTGATTTTAAAAGCCCTTTAAAATGATATATTACTCGATATCATTGCAACAATATTTTTTTACAACGTCAGGAGGCATACAAGCCTACGACCCACCTGATGTAAAGCGGTAACCGAAGCCTAAGAAATGCTTGTCATACATTAAGTACCGGCATTGAAGCCACCTCTGTTGCTAATACAGCAACTCCTTAGGAGCTTACTGGTAACCTTACTCACACGCAGGAACACAACAACCCTCCAATGAGTTGTTATTTTGCTGCGGTTTTCTGTAAGGTAGAGAGATACTTTCTTAGACGGGCTATTTTATTTATAACTTTTTATATATATATATTTTTATTTCGAGATTTTGAGAAAATTATTCAATAATATTTTTATCAAAATCTCGAAATAAACACAACTACGAGTATCAATCATAAAACTTTCACTTAAAAGCAAAAAGGACGTATGAATATGCGGATTCAGTTACTCTTATTTAATTGAAATTACACTACATTCCATTAATTTAATTGAAAATGTATTTAGGCCTTGTCAAAAACTGAATTTTGTAGACGAAGTCACGGGCACAGTAGCACATACTCCTGAGATTTGGAACAAAATTAAAATATTTCTATAAAGCCAATGATACTCGAAACGTAGACAAACGTAAATTGGGTTATTAAATTACAATATTTTGAAAAGGGTCGAGGATTTTACGACAAATAAGTTAAATTAGCAGGCTTAAAATAACCAAGAATACCTTTTTGGTTTGTAATTTACTTTCTCTTGAACCCAGCTAAAATGGCAATCTGTAAAAATAAATTACAATTGAATGGTATATTTATTATTTGAAGCAACAAATATAATTCGTATAGGCGTACACCGTCTTTCTAGAACTGAAAATCCATCGTAGTGCCGTCCCTTATATTGAATTGAGGGTGGGGGTGGATGGGGTGAGTGAAAAGATATTTAATAGAGAGGAGTTGTTTAGGTCAGTCTGTTTGTTCATAAGAGTAACGTTCATAAGCGTCAGCATGTTGCGTCTACTAACGGTAGTGGGTGGGTGCCGGCCGACGCTAGGTCGCATGAACTAATTGGTGGCGGAAGCACACATAGCAGGTTAGATCAAATCGCATATTTTTAAAAAGTCCAGTTTGGATTCTCAAAAGCAATTATATTGGTTAATGATAAAATTAGCCACCAGGAATACAACAACTAGGAGTTGTTATGTACTCGCGGTTTTGTGTATGATGATATCCTCGGATATTGAATCGTATCTCAACAGCGGGACATATATGGGTTCATGATCGTAAATTACTAATT
The DNA here is from genome assembly GCA_947507595.1 of Pyralis farinalis. NCBI lineage: Eukaryota > Metazoa > Arthropoda > Insecta > Lepidoptera > Pyralidae > Pyralis > Pyralis farinalis. The sequence continues at coordinate 23,699,662 of OX382270.1, forward strand.
AATAACTATTCAGCTTACCATCAGCCAGGCGGTATGCTTGTTTGCCACATTAGTGTTATAAAAAATCATGGAAATGATAATGGTGTCAGTTTTCTAAGTAAGTACATGATATTTGAATAAACCTTTTTTTTTATTTTACATAAACCTAAAACCTAGAACCTGTCCAACTCCGTAGGGACATAGGCTTGCTAAGTGTGTTTTACCGCCTTTACCATGGCGAATGCTCTGACGAAGTGTTTTCCCTTATCCCACCCTCTCCCTTCCGTTATTGAACCACACGTACAGGCTTGCGATGTCATTGTTCCACTGTTGAGAACATTTCTTCGCGTACCATAAAATTCGGCAACTCCTATCTTTGTCGTACCATTAAAAAGTGGAACGCCTTGCCTGCACATATGTTCCCTCCTTCCTACAATATGGGGTCCTTCAAACGAAGCGTGAAGAAGCACCTTGCGGGTCAGCATGGCAGCGTCAACTGACAGGACACTGTGTAGTCTTTTGTCAGTTGCAGTTGCGATTTGGGCTCCTCTTTCGCATACCATCAGGCAAAGTGGAGCCACTATGCTGAACTGGTATAAAAAATAAATAAAAAAAAGTATATATTTTCTGTGTGCTGAATATTATTAAAACCTTTAAGCCTTTGACAATTTCCTCAGAAATCCAGTAATAAAATTATTGTAATCCTCTCAATATTAATAACTCTCTAACAATTTTTGTTAAGAGACTTTTATCAGGTCAGCAACACGTACTTGATGCTTCAGGTGTTGCCAGCGTCCACGTACCTGTAAACGCTTAACATCAGGCTGTTCGCTTGTTTGCCACATTTGTATTTTAATACAATTGTGTCTAATCTCTTTACGCTATTTGCGATTCAATTTCAATTCTTTATTTATTTTATTATTAGGCATGTAGTTGATACTAATTGATTATTATATGTTAAATAAGCTGAAATTTTTATACAATACATCTTAATTAAAAATTTAATAACTAGTAGTACTAGTTTGGTATGAAAAAATTAGTTCCTAATCAATAGTCCGTTGATACGATAAATGATTGAGAAATACGACCACCTTTTTTATACCACTAAGGTGGCAATCAAGCATACGGCCTGCCTGATGGTAAACAGTCACCGTAACCTATAGACATTTGCAACACCAGGGGTGTCACTCATGCGTTGCCGACCCTCTAAAAACCTCTTCACACATTTCTTGAAGAATTGCATGCTGTAATCACCTGGAAAAACCTCGGCTGGGAGCTCATTCCACAGCTAAATTTAATCTAAATTTGCCTAAAACAATATATTATTATATCCAACAGACAGCAGTAAGGGACGTTTTTTTCTTGAGGCAAAATTTAGTTCCTAAAATCGGCCAGTCATGTTTCCATGATGCCCGTTTCCTCGGCAAACGCATGATAAGCAAACACATGAGATAATAGAAAATGTTTCTGAAAACCCCAAAACTAATTCGAAAGCTCTTAACTTTAACAGTTCGAAACTTATCCCATAACGTTCAATATCAAAAGAGTCTGAACGGATATTATACGACAGATGTTTAACACCTACATACTTTTATATTAGACGGCAATAAATGTTCGTGAAGCGGGTGTTTTATAGCCAGTTGGCAATATGAAATTTAAGCGAATCTATAAAACCGCTGCAACTCTGAGTACGTAAGCGATTCGACGTAGCTGGACCATTTAGGCCTTGTGTCTAGTATCGACCGATTCGGAGAAAATTTAGCTTGCCGCAGCAAAGTGAATCAATATAGTTAAACATAACGTAGGTGAAGCCATTGTTTGTGACATACACATGGAGAATAAAGAACATTTTATTGATGGGTCTTACTCATTTGCAAGTGTGCCACCTTACCACATCAGCATGCTATCGGGTTCGTGCACGAAGCTGACGATCTGTCTCTTTTCCTTACTTAAGCGCTTTCTTTTTCTTTCAACTTCTTCTACTTCTCTTTCTTTTTCAACGACAAGATGCATATGGCCCACATGATGTAAAGTGGATACCATAGCCTATGAAAGCTATACATCAAACTCGTACGATGACATCCCTGCTGTTAATACAGGAACTCCTTAGAAGCGCTCTAATGATCTCACTCACCCACAGGAACACAACAACCCTCCTGGGAGTTGTTATTTGGCTACGGTTTCCTGTGAGTTACAGATCCTTCGCCAGACCAGCTACTTTTATGCGATCTACAACTCTTAAAAATACCCAGATATACATGTTACATGCACACAAATATGTGTTCTGTGTGGGAATGGAACACACGAACCTTGATGTTAAAATAACTTTGCTGACTCAGCCACAGGAGCTCGTCAAAACGTTCCCTTCTTCTTAGTCTCTCACTCTGTCTAATTAAAATAAAAAAATATGAATGTGTATATAACCAAGGCATAATGTTTTGGGGAACTGAGTATTGAGTTTACATTTATACTTCAAAAGAAGCATTTCAAGGATTATGTACGATATTCATAAACGATATGAAATGTTAAGAACAATATTCAAAGATAAGACATTTCTGACTTTGACGAGTATCTATATGGTAGAAATATATTTACATGTTATGTATATAAAAGTAAACATACTTAAACATACGATCGTTATATAAACGTGACATACATAACAATTAAGTATGCTTAGGTTACATACATCAAAAAAGCAGCTACATATCAGTGATCAAAATATTTAATCATTTGCCATAATATATTTAGCAAAAAAAATGGTGCTCAATTCGAATGAACGCTGCAAGATTTGGATCAAATTTTGTATTTGATAAGGTTTTTTTGTGACTGTTTATTTAACTATAAGAGTATTTCCTGAAAAAGAAATACGATTTTATACCTAATATAAAAAGTTTTATAATTAGCTCGCTGTACACAACGCGGTGCTAATCCCAACCCTAACTTATGGAAGTGAAAGTTGGGTGTGGCAGAGAGAGCATGAAAGTAGAATAAATGCGGTCGAAATGAGAGCATTGCGCAAAATTTGTGGCATAACGCTTGCCGACCGCGTTCGCAATGATGACGTAAGAGAGAGAGTTGGTCTGAAAGAGAGTGTCGGTGTTAAGATAAGAAAAGGCATGCTCCGTTGGCTCAGACATGTAGAAAGAATGCAGGATGAAAGAATGATGAAACAGATATACGATGCGAAATTGGATGAATGTAGGAGCCGAGAAATACCAAGACTAAGCTTCCATGACCAAATTGGTCGTGTTTTATCAAAAGGTGATATCACTAGTCCCAGGAACCGGCGAGCGTGCATAAAAAGAACTATGAATATTAGAGAAGCGAGTGAAGTGTGCAAGAACCGCGTCTTATGGCGCTCGGTTCTCTCTGCCTATCCTGCAAGGGACCTGTCGTGAAGATGTACATACATACAATAATAATGCAATTGTTATTTTTTTATTTACTGATTTTAATTTTCAGGAACACCGTTCCTATATGAAGTCTATATGTTTGTCTGTGCGTTTGTCTGTGTGTGCGTTTTCCGAATTTTGACTTTAGATTCGGATTCAGCATAAAAAAAGTAGAATAGGAATGTTCAGGAATACCGTTCCTATCTCTTGAGCAGTCAGAACCCGTTATATACGTTTTCCCATACATTTCGCGGTGGTATACGACCACCCGGGTTTCGAAGGGTTAAGGAACATGGTCAAAATGGCCAACAAATAAAAAAAAATGGATTGTTATAGAATTGACGAGCCAGGTGTTCCTCTGGCAATGGAAGCTTGCGCATTCTCAACTGGTTTTATTTGTATCGAAACTTTTATATTATACAAACATAAAAAGTTTTGATAATAGAAAAACAAATCGGTATTTCCAGTACTTACAATACTGACATAAACAACCGTGAAAGTTTAAAATCATACCGAGAAAAATATATCTTGTATTTCAGGCTTGTATAAAATAAGGAAACACTAACTGAACACACGACCATTTCAATCATTTAGGACGATGATGAGCGGTACGATTGCGTGGGCATGTACCACTAAGTTCATCTTTTCGTACATATGTACGTGTTTATATTATATTATTATCTCTTGCTTCGGCGGTGAAGGTAAACATCGTGAGTTAACCCGCACGTCTAGGAAATTATATTTCGAAAGACGTGTGAACTAAGAAACCCTTGGTTTTCCCTCTGGGTTGTGGAGGTGTGACAGCGGTCGCTCTAAGTAAAAATCAGTATCTTCGCCGAATCCTTAGACTTAGGTAGCGGACTCTACCAATCCTAATGGATTTGGAAACGGGATAACATTAAGAAGCAGAAGCTTTACGATTGCAAAAGAAAATAACTTTTCTGGATACAACTTATCATAAACTTCACATATACGGTAACGTATTATAAATATCTAACAGATCTATCGCAGCCAAATAACAACTCCCTAGAGGGAATGTATTCCGACGTGTGAGTGAGGGCACCAGTAAACTCCTAAGGAGTTGCTGTGATAGCAGCGTAGGTGACATCGCGCGAATGATACTTAATGTATTGCGAGCGTTCATAGGCTACGGTAACCGGTTTACATCAGGTGGGCCGTATGCTTGTATGCCTTCCGACGTTGTATAAATAAAACCCGATGATACTTTGATCGTAGACTCTTCTAGTCTCTGTTTCCAAGTGAATAAGGCCATCGGTGACGAGTTTGATGTACATATTAGTAGCGGCGTTTGCAAGCACAATCGATACTCTTTGCAAGTATAAATCGGGTATGGTAACACATCAGTTCACATAATGCGGTCTGTATGGTTATTTACTACCTGACGTAATATAAAAACGTAAATGTATCGACAGGCAATAATAACAACACGTTGAAAAACTATTACCTATTCTTGGTAAAATGAGAAAGTCTATCTCACATTCCGTCCTACATATTCAGTATTTCATATTTCTTCATGCGAAATACACACATTGAAATGACTATTGGCTTTTCTAACATGACGAGAATTCAGCCCTAGGCACCTTCAAACCTTTTACCCTTTTGTCGCTAGGATTATAATTAAATTTTTCAGCGACCAGCACAATTCAGAGCCAGAAATTGCGAAAAATTAAGTACGATCAGTGAATTGATGGGCGTTATCTTTTTCTTGTACAGTAATTTACAATTCAAATTTGATAATAATGAATTATGTGTATAAATTATATATATGATCGGTATGGTTTGTATTTAGGATATAGGTTTAAGAGTTATGATTTTAACAGGCTATATTTATTTTTATTTGTCACAGTATACCTCTTTAACTAATCTTAGTATCTTAGTAAATAAAGTATCGTGTAAATAATCATTTTGTTCCGCTTCTCATTATCTATAAGACGTCGTAGAAAATCCAACATAGCGAATTATGTCAGATTTAAAGTACTCGTACTATAAAAATTATAAATAGTAGGTATGTGGTATTTGTCTAATAAAAGATGTAAATATATATTCTGAAAATATGTAAGTTCTGTATATTTTTGCTCACATTTAAATGATAAAATGTAATTTCCTTTACAGTACATATAAATAAAAAAGTCACAATGTATAAAATAATATAAGTCATACGTAATAATGTTGTTAGGCAAACCTAATTGTCTTTAAAAGACAAACACATGTTCTTGTGTATATTTTGCTCATTTTTACATGACAAAATATCTTTTATTGCACATATAAATAAAAACGTCTAAACTGAATAATATAAATTATGCCCAAGTCATACGTAGCAATGCTTTTTGGCAAACCTAATTGTCTTTGACAGATAAGCACATGTTCAAGATGAGCAATAAAATTGTAATAAAATACACAACTTGCTTATATTTAAAATATCTTATTTAAATTCATTCATACTGTTTTTATAAATCTTTATAATGAAATAAGTCATTTGACATTATTTTCTAAACTAACCGGATATAAAGGTTTATCTAAAAATAAAAAAGCATACAAACATACGGTCCACATGATCTAAAGCGGTTACCGCACACATTAACTATCACTCCGCCCACGCAATGTCATCTCTGCTGCTGACACGAGTGCTCCTGGTAACCTCACTTACTCGGAAGAATGCATAACGCCCCAAGGAGGTGTTATTTGGCTGCTGTTTTCTGTGAGGTGGAGGTATTTCCCAATACGTGCTGATTTAATGCGCCCTACTCTTATCCAGACCAAGACACAAATTTTAATGTTCGTCCTGTGTGGGAATGAGCCCACGAACGCTGGTATCAAAGTAGCGTTACTAACTACTGCGCCACCGACCTCGTCAATTATTTATCTCTCTAGTTTGTAATATGGTATCTCATAAGTTTCTATAAAATATTACGATATACATATACTCGAATACAGTAGAGATAAGCAATCGTAAAGTACTCGTATATTGTCAATTTAATGCAATCTCTGCAACGAGTACATTCTCTCACGAGCAAACCATATATATGCTCCCTGTGGACAATCCTTAAGAAACTTGAAAAATATATACAAAAACAACGAATATGTAACCAGCGTAAAAAACCTCTTAAAATTCACGGAGGTATGCATAAGTGAGTTAGCGCTACTCTGATAAAGAGGACCGACGTAAATGCTATGATAAGTGAAAAATGAAAAACGAAAAAGAAAAAAGGATTTTAATAACAAAAATGGTGAACATATTCCGACAAAATTAATCAACCAAATATTATAACTAAAATAAAGATTTTAATAACAGAATGTGTGATCGTGTTCTCTTATTAAAATCAACGCTTCAGTACGACGGGTGAAGTATAACGTAACTTATTGTCTAGATCGCGGATTAAGATAGCGACACTTATCGGCTTATTGGTTAAAATATTCGGGCATTGATCAGTAGGCTTGAATCGCTGAGATACTTAAAAACACAATATTTTTGTGAGCACGGGGTACCTTTACGCAAAGTCAAGTGGGTTGTTGTATTGGGGGTGCCTTCAGGCAAAGTCAAGTCGTGATTTGTGGTCGAAACCGATAATAAATTCTTGTTCGCTGTCGCCTAGTGCGTTTGGACGAGGCCTATGTGAATGTTAAACGAGTAAACAATTCACGTCACATGCGATCCCACATGGCTCATAAATGCCGCTAACAAAAATAAAACCAGCTTTCACTTAATGCTTTTTCATCGTTAGTCCGGCCATGTGATCCATTACTATTGTACGTTTCTCGTACTAACTGTTGCATGAGGATTCGCTTGCTTGAAAATCGAGGATGGATTCACGTCGCTCAGTTTCAATGTTTAAGGAAGGATTAAATGGACCACACTTCGTCATCTTCATAGCAAAGCCAACCAACATGTGACTTCGTCAATTAGCAAATCGAACTCTGACGACAGTGGAGCGTTAGGACATACAGAAGAAGAAGAAGAAAGCATGCAAAAGAGCAAACCATGTGAAGATTGTCTCTGTTTCATAGAAGGCCTCTACCAAATAACAATTCTCTAGAGAGTCGTTGTGTTCCTGAATGAGTAAGATCGTCAACAAATTCGGAGTCAAAAAAGGAGTCGAATGAAAATTATGCTGTCGAAATTATATTAACTGAATTTTTTACATATTATTTTCTGTTTTAAACAAGTATTAAATTCAAATATTTTTAATTACTCATATATGCGTGAAGATTATTTATTTGCGTTTCGACTATCCTTTGTTATTAAATTAGCTTATGACCTACGGTTTTCATGGCTTTTACTCTACTACTAGATGTTACGCATAAGGAATAATGGTTCAGCCTAACAGTATTATAGGTTTCTACAACATTTCTTACCAGTAAACTTTTTTTATATCACTGAAGTACATACAACTATCACATACAAGTATAGCCTCCATTTGATACTCAGCATTTGTCACATATACGCCAAGTATTCCTTGCGAAATTATAGACTTTATTTTAGTATATAAATCGTTAACAGTTTTTCTACGGGATCAGCTCTGAAATAGCCTAAAACATCTAACTTCATTACAAACCAGACCGTTCGTTTTGTTCTTTTTAAACTCATTAAAAATTAGTTCAATCTATAAGTTGTACGACTATCTTACCTACAGATATTCTTAGATATGGACACTAATAGCATGGCCATTAATATCTGGCGATGCTTCGCCTCATCTGGCATCATTAATCAGGGCTAATGACAGAGATAAAAATATTTCCAACATACCACAGTTTCATAAGGATAAAATATTAAGACCATTTACCGATAGTTTTCTCGTAATGTAAGTATTATAAGTTGCATTATCGGTTAGAAACTGTAGCCCATAAATTAGTTTAGAGAAACTAACCCTATTATATACCTTGATAAGCACATAATACTCAAAGCATGTTCACAATGAATATATTAATACAAGTAGGAAGTTTTGTCACTACGCTAACACCTATTCATCCGATTCCAAGGATACGGGTCTCCCTTCAACCGAAGGGGTTCAGAGCATACTCTACTATGCTGCTCAAATGCGGATTTATGGGGGGCAGTGTTGTTATGCCGCCCGAAGGCCACCGACTTAGCTTAACGACTGTCATCTATCGACAACAGCCGGGTCCGATAGCTTAACTTGCCCTCCGAAGCATGGAGAAGCTCGCCAATGAACCCGTCCATGTACAGATTGATTGTTTAACCTCCATGCTATGTTAGATCTATATATCTATATACGCGCTACGAGGCTAACGAGCTCTCGTTTGTAAATAAGTTCAAACTTTTTGTCATTATATTAAATAAAATATTAAAATATACAACAATATTAAAATATTTGTATTCGGATATCCAAAACTACGGATATAGAATTTTAGAATTGAAATATTTTTCCGCATGCAGCTATGTAACGGAACTGCATAAATTCGACTTCTACCCGGCTGCATTTAATATTTTTGTACCGAAGATATCTATTTCAATAAATAAAATTTAAATGTCTGTTTGTAATGTCCAGAGATTAGGAACAAACAAACAAAAGCACAGACAGATAGATTCAATTGCTTTTACTAAATGCACATGAATCTGCCTGTCTGACTCTCTCTCTATGTTCCGGTTAGTATCCGAAAGGACTGGACCGATTTTGACTTGGCTTTTGCTGGCACATAGCTGTTGTTATAAGGAGCAACTTATGCAACTTTTATTTTAGAAAAGAATTAGAGTTCAGGGGTAAAAAATAAAACCCATGCAATTGTGAACAAATTCCAATTCCACAAAGTCACGAAGGGGCTGCTAGTAGGTACAATACTATTTACAATATTAATATCCAACAGCCGACTACGCATTTATTCAAACATTGTCCTCTTATTTTGAAATAGTCGAAGTAACATATTGCAGTGCAGGGATCTTCAATAATTGCTTGTTGCTTTCATCACTCAACTCACTTTCGGCTTCATCAATATATGCCTATAAGATCTTTCTTAAACACTGTCTACCTTATAGAGTAAAAAATCCAGCTCAAATTGATAACATTTGGAGTTGTAATGCCAATTGCATAGTTGATCAGGATAGAATAGAATAGAATACACTTTATTGCACCAAAATTAATACATTTAAGTAACATGTTATTGAAAGAGTAAAATGGGCGATCTTATCGCTAAAGCGATCTCTTCCAGACAACCATATCAAAGGAAGAGAAACAATCATTAAAATACAAGTAGGTGGTGGCGCATTTATGACCTATTTACACACATAGATTCATATACTTAAACTCAACATACTATATAATCGAAAATAATAATAATAATAACATTATTTAAGATGAGTGTAATGAGCAGATAAGTGACAGGACAAAAATGTACGTACATATAGCAATACCAAATACACACATGTAGACATACATATACACCCACATATACATAATATACATATACATACACACATACATATTCTACCATAGTTAGATAGACAGATAGTGAGATTTTACACTGTTTTTGAAGGACATTAAAGATTGTGCACAGCGAATAGAGAGTGGTAAAGCATTCCACAGTTGCACAGCCCGTACCGAGAACGATTTAGAGTAGTATTGCGAAGAGTGAGATGGTGTAATCAGACGAAGGGAAAGAGTACTACGTGTACTGCGATCACAACGATCCCGTACCTCACTGAGATATATGAAACGTTCTTTCAGGTAACTGGGAGAAGTAGGATTGAAAAGGATAGAATACAGAAGAGAGAGTACGTGCAGTTGCGACGTAACCTGATAGGGAGCCACTTGAGCTGTGAGCGAAATTCGGAATCATGATCAGTTTTGCGAAGCCCAAATATGAATCGTATACAAAGATTTTGAAGGCGCTCAAGTTTGTTTGGTCTTCAGTGAGGTTAAGGTAGCAAGAGTCGGCATAGTCAAGAATGGGAAGGAGCAAGGACTGTGCAAGTGAAATTTTGGTGCTAATAGGGAGAAAATTACGCAAACGACGAAGGGAGCCAGTTGCTGCAAACAACTTCCTGCTAACGTTGGCTATCTGCACCGACCAAGAAAAGGTTTTGTCAAAGTAAACGCCAAGGTTCTTCACACTCTCACTGTAATGGACATGAACACTATTAAATATTATTGGAGGTAGAGCCTCCCAATCGATGTTAGAGATAAAGCGCGAGCTGCGTATAACAATGGCTTGTGTTTTTGTAGGATTGACTACAAGGCCGTTTGATCTACTCCATTCAGATATGCGTACGAGGTCTGCATTCACTTTCGCGATCGTATTAGGCAGATTAGTTACTGAGTCTTGTGAATAAATCTGCAAATCGTCAGCATAAAGATGGCAGAAGGAGCGAATATTTGACGTTATGGAATTAATGAAAAGAGAAAATAAAATAGGAGATAATACTCCACCCTGAGGTATACCGGCAGTTGCAGGACACCACGAGGAAAAGGATCGCAGGATCGCAGATTAAAGTTTAAATCTCGATAATATCTCAAAATATTGTTTGCATTACATTTCGAATACATTTTGGACTACACCAAAATAATCAAGGGAAATGAATAATGGAGAAGGCAAAGGAAAGTCAATGATTTCTATCCCATCCCCAATAAGGCTTTTAGTTTCAGCGGAGATGTCAACAGCGATAAATTGTTAGGTAACGTGAGAAGTTCCCCTTTCTGATGAGGTCTTGTTTTATATGACGATGTTTCATTACCGTAGCTACAAGAACTCGTACAGTACTCGACAATGATGATAGCACATCACAAATAAAAAAATACTTTTGTTCAATTTTCCTAAAAAATGGCTCCAAATTTCACTTTATTTACCTCGAATGGCAAACACATGTATGTGCGTAATTGGAAGTGGTAACCGTAACTTTACAGACCTCACTATACTACATACACTAGTATACATAATAATTCAACGACTCTCTAGGGAACTGCTATCGGGCTACGGGTGTTATGTTATGGGCCGCCCCATGGCTGGGAAAGTACCTCCACCTCACAGAAAACTGCAGCCAAATAGCAAGAGAGAGGTGTTCCTGGAGGGTTGTTTTGTTCTTGCGAGGCAGTGAGGTCGCCAGTAAGCTCCTTAGGAGTTGCTATGTTAGCAGCAAAGGTGGCATCGCGTGAGTGATACTTAGTGTTGTTAAATTAACCATTTTACTTCGTATGCCTCCTGATGGAGAAACCTTACAGTAGGCGGCAGTGAAGTAAAAATTTAATGGAGCGTTGCTATGGTTCTGCCAGTAAATGAGGAATTTTTGTATGTAATGTATACAAGAAACCATAAATCGTCAGCTCGTCTACAAGTATATGACTTGTACATAAGAAAATGGTTATTTTAGCCAATGATGACGCAGTATACATAACCATATCTGCTGTTAATGCTTCACGAGTTTACTGGTAACTTTCCTGGCTCGCAAGAATAAAGCAATTCTTCCGCCACTAAAAAGATTTTAAGTAGGTACATGTTGCGTTAACAACAGGGGTGGGAACGCCCTGGCATTACATGTTGTGTTACTGTATTAGACTATATCCACGAGTATGTATAAATAAAACTCAATTGCCGTGCATTAATCTCGCATAAACTTGAAAATGGCTCTACTGATTTCAATAGTTTTTTTTTTGGTATGTTCAGCTCACTACCGGGAACGTTTAGAAAGAAAAAAAAACGCGAATACAGGTATCATATCAGGTATATCAGGTATCGGCGAGTACAAGCTAAAAGCGAAACAATTCTCGGCTGACAGGTCAATTTAAATGCCCGTTACTGTATGGATAAAGATAAGGCTAAAAGGAATATGTAACAAGATTAAGGTCGATTGGGTTTGAAAGAAATTCTAGATTGCTTCCATAAAACCACCTACGGGAGGTATAGTGGAGTAAAAAGATTTGTAACTCACGCAAACACACGCTACGTACAAATATTAAGAGCGCTCGGATTGCCGGATTGAAAACATTCCAACTAAAGCAATTACGTTTTATTTGTTTTGATTTGACTTTCCAATTGGCTTGTTTTTGTTCTACCGATGGTTATTAACATGATCATATGAAATCATCGCATTATTATTCTATTCTTAAGTCAAATAACATTTATTTTTATTGTCTGGTAAGTATTTCGTTATTCGTTTATTTTTCATCTTCATTCGTTCTATGTTTCATTCATTCATGAGAGAAACAGGAATAATTTGTTTTGTTTATTTATAATGGTATGTTTCATCTATACAAATGCCAAATTGGGTGAAGGTTGATGTGTTTCTGCCAATTTGTGATATTATCAGTAAGCGCCTGAGAGAAGTTATGTTAGCAGCGGGGCTGGTAATGCTAAAGCGATGCCCCTTGTAATTACAAGCGTTCATAGCTTTTAAGTGGGTTGTATGTTTGTTTACCTGCCGTGGTTGTATATTGTTTTATCTCGAACGTTGTAAGGCACTTCTTACTTACTTCACTGCTTGCAATACAGGAAGTATCACACGCGCGTTCCCACCCCCGCTGCTAACACAGCAACAACGAAGGCTATTTATCCACTAGACTATCACTGCTCACTGATGAGTATTTTTAACATCGTTTTCATGATACTACAAATAGACGCCATGTTTCTATATTTACATTGTAAACAATACGCTATTTTAAATATACTACTGCTAGTAGGCGCACTAATAAAGCAAATGACAATAATCAAATTACGTAAATCACGATTGATCAAAAACCTCCCTTACCTAGTCAGACGAAAAAACTTTACAAAAAGCTTTTTATTTTATCTAAAATTAATTTCCGAATTGGGACTAAAACATTCTTTATTAACATTTTTTCGTGCTTAATTACGTTTCTGTCATAAATCTCGTGTTTCAGTGTGCAGATTTGAAATAATATTCAAATAATTTGTCATGGAAATATTACTGGATACCTGTCACTTTTTAACGTATGAATAAAATTATTTTTATCGCCATTTATATTACATGAAGTAGAGTAGTACTAGAGAAGTAGTAAAGTGTAAGGACAATGTATGGACACATGGTAAGCGAAATATTTGCGAATGCAAGCCTTTCTTACTCAGATGTGGATGATTGCTGGAAAGTTCTGAAAGAAAGTATGGTGGGCAGAGCAAAAGAAGCATGTGGATGCACAAAGAGGTATAAAAAATTGATAGGAGATGCCTGGTGGGATACGGAGATTGAACCATCCGTAGCAAGAAAGAGGAAAGCGTGATTATGTATCATCTTTACCCTTAAATAAAAATATGAGAGAGAAGAAGAAAGAAATGTACCGTCTACGCAAGAATGAAATCAAGGCTTTAGTGAAAGAGAATCGTTGAAGACAAATTATGAATAAGGAAGAGAGGCTGGCGAAAAACTTCGAGGCAAATACCAGACTCTTTTAGAGAGTGGTAAAGAAATCTCAGGGTGGTTCGTGGGCATCCAGAATGTACAATACAAACTTTATCATTCAATATCATTCTTGCTAACACTCAGGAAGTGTTAGAACAGTGAAGCGAGGAGAAATGCATGAATATGCCTCGGACGCTGGCAATGAGAGCGAGTCTGATGCTTACTCCACGTTGACGGCGTCCGATGAAGGTATAACTATGGATGAGATCGAATGGTCGATACCAAGCTAGAAAAATGAAAAGTCTGCGGAAATTGATATGATCACAGCTGAGATGATCAAACTTGGTAGGTAGGTAGCTAGCACTTACATTCGGGACGCCTTCTGGTACTTAAGCAATCTATGCTGGAGGACTGAAAGGATCCCAGCAGACTGGAGACGCGCAGTCATCGTGCCCTGGTATAAAGGCAAGGGGTCACGCATGGACTGCGCTAGCCATCAGTTTGATCAGCTTAGCAGCAAAAGTATATGGAAAGGTAATTGAAAGGAGGATGAGAGTGAAATCTGATGAAATGCTGTGGAAGGCACAATGAGGATTGCGAAATGGAAGGGGATGTACGGATCAAATTTCCTTGCACCGCAATATCGTGGAGAAGCATCTTGCTGTTTTGTGGATCTTGAGATATACAGATAAATAAAATTGGAGTGTCTGTTTGTAATATTAAAATATCCGCTTTTTACTAAATGCATATGGATGTATACACGGTACATATACTAAAATGAATATTTTTACAATTTTTGTCTGTCTATCTGTCTGTCTGTTTGTTCCGACTAATCTCTGAAACGGCTGGACCTATTTTGACGGGACTTTCACTGGCAGATAGCTGATGTAATAAGGAGTAAATTAGGCTTAAGTAAAAGCGTAATTTTAGAAATTTTAATTAGTTTTATTAATATAAATAAATAACTGTTCCGCGCGGACGAAGTACATAATACATATCTATTATTATTTTGCTGTTCGCTATTTTACTCTGCTTATTTAGGTACTTATCAAATCAAATAAATAAAATTATAACTGAACAATAACTTTGTAGTTAAATTCCGCGTGGACGAAGTCGCGAGCACAGCTAGTATATAATATATTTTCAATACCAATTCCTACTGATAACAATACAATGTAATATGCTATACAAGCATATGCTGACACAAACGAGGCCTTATTGAGACGCGTACCCTTATTTGGTGAATGATAATGGAGCGGTATTGATATGCAATGGGTACCTACCAATTAATTAATATCGAGCATATAAACATCAGCGAGGACGTGAAACAAGTAAACAATAGTCAAGTATTGCTATAATGAAATGTAAATCGAGTACAACCCTTTTGTTAACGATAATGAGCAGGGAAACGGCTTCGTCCCGAAACAGAATGTCTTTCTGCCAATGATGGGAGAACTCCCAAACCCCGATGTCGGTGAAGTATATTAAGTTGCAGCAGAGATATCGGTACCAAATATTGCGGGTCTCGTTTAAGTGGTCAGTTAACAATTGTACTTGCTTTAAACAAAACGAAAGGCCTCCAGGCGATTGTTATTTGTGCGATTATCCGAAGTGACGCGAAGATGTTGTTGTACTAGTTTCTAAAATACGAATACGCTATCCACTAACAATTGTCATTATTAATGGATATATGCGTTGCAATAAGATTATTACGTATATAGCTGAAATGCTTGGATTTTTTATTTGTTTCTCATTGTCTTAACGGAATCGTTATTTTCTTAGTTGGTCCTTATGAAAGTAGTTGTGAAAGAGCTCTGTTTAGTACTAATTAAAATCTTTTTAAGAATATTAATGTACACAAATTATTAGCAATTGAAGTATTGTTCATATAAGAAGCCAATTAAATAGCTTAAATAAGTTTGGATGGAACACTCTTATGCTACCGAGATAAAAAAATACCCTCTTTCTGTGCAATAAACAGAGTGAGGGCTCAAACATACCTACTAGTAGAGTGCTCTACCCTACAGTCAAATAACAGCACTTTGAAGGATTGTTGTATTTATGAATGAGGTTAATAGTAAGCTCTTGTAGAGCCGCTGCGATAGCATCGGGAGTAGCAATTATGCTACTGATGATACTCGTTCCACATCCGGCCGATCGCATGTAAAATAAAACTTTGCCAAGTTTGCGTATAATTAATGGAAAAATTATATATATTATATAATATAAAAATACACTTGAGCCACGAAGCGTAAAACTTACTTAATGCAAAAAGAAAGAAAGAAATACTTATTGTTATCGTCGAAATAAATTATAATAATTCAATATATCTTTCAATATATAAATTATAATAAATCACAATAGTTCACATCGATAGCATGGTTATTCAATAACGAAATTGAAATTTATGTCTATTTGTTATTAAAAAGTGTTATCTTTTTTATTTGTTATTAAAAAGACTGGTCTGGACTGAAAATCAGTGTCGGGACTGCTACACAGGCTTCGATAACATATTGAGTCTAGACCATTTTGTTACATCGTACAACACTGCTTGCTGTGTTTATGCTTAGTTTAGTATATATGTTTTGCTGTGTTAATGTTAGTTTGTCACAAGTATGGTGTTTACTATCCGATTTTATGACGCTAGCTGTGTATATATTGTTGTTCAGTGATGTGTTGTGTACGAATATAGGAACGAGAAAGAAGCGGGTGAGGAGTGGAAGGAACGACTTATATGGCGCTCGGTTCTCTCTGCCTACCCCGCATGGGACTCAGCGTGAAAGTTATAAACACAGAAATCTATGTCAAAGAAAAATTAGGTTTTTATACAACGTCGGGAGGCGTACAAGCACCCACGACCCACCTGATGTAAAGCGGTTACCGTAACCTTGACGTTTGCAATACATTAAGTATTACTCGAGCGATGCCACCTCTGCTGCTAACACAGCAACTACTTAGGAGCTTACTGGAGACCTCACTCACACGTAGGAACACAACGACACTTTAGGGAGTCGTTATTTGGCTGCGGATTTTCTGTGAGGTGGAGGTACTTCTCCAGACAGGCTGCTTAGATGCGCGCTACTTCTTTTAAAAACACCCAGACCAAGACAAACAGACATAAATAATAAATAAATATTGTCGGACAAATTACACAACGCCACCTAGCCCCAAAGTAAGCAAAGCTTGTGTTATGGGTACTAGATAACTGATAAACATACGCAAATACATTTTTTTTGTAAATACATACTTATTATACATAGAAAATACCCAGACCAATACAAACAGACATGTTCATGCACACAAATGTTTGTACTGTGTGGGAATCGAACCCACGAGCGTTGGTGTCAAAGTAGCGTAACAGCGCGTTCCACCACTGAGCCACCGAGCTCGTCAATGTTCAATCAGACATGTTCATGCACACAAATGTTTGTCCTGTGTGGGAATCGAACCCACAAGCTTTGGTGTAAAAGTAGCGTAACGGCACAATTCACACATATTATGACGCGTGAATGAAGCTCGTCATAATTTGTACGTATGACTTACCTACAGATATTTTTGGATTCGGACATGAATACCACGACTATTAATAAGCATCTGCTTCATCTCATCTGACATCATTAATCAGAGCTGATGACAGAGATAAAAATATTTAGAACATATGAATAAATCACTTTCATATGAATAAATTATTAATACCATTTGGCGATAATTTTCTAATGACGTGTTGATTATAGTCACGAAGATGTAGCTGTTATGATTGCCGAGCTACTGATCTTCATGACACTACAGGCAGAAATTAATGTAATAATCTATGATGTCTATTAGTTTCTCTCCAAACTTTCTAATGACAATGGCTAATTTATTTATTTCATTATTTTCTTATTAATCACATATTTAAATATATAATTGTATAAAAAAATACATTTAAAAATATAATGGTCAAGTTCGCAGAGACGGAAACCTCCTCACAATACGTACCGTGCTGAGGAGGACTGCTTTCTGTATTTGGCCCCTAATCCAGCTTTCCAATGCGAGTTTCTTCAGACGTTGGTCGAGGCTCTCGGCTATTAAGCCATTGATCGATACAACAATCGAAACAATGATTGTCGAATCCACATCCCACATGGCGGTAATCTCGTGAGCTAAGTCAAGATATTTTGTTTGTTTATCTTTTTCAGCTTTCACAAGATTAATGTCATGTGGAACAGCGATATCTACAAAGATTGCTTGGTGCGTCGATCGATCTATTAATACAATCAGGCTTATTGGCTACAATTATTATTTCCGTACGTATATATAACATGTCAAAAAACTCACTGTATTGCGAACAAAACCGTCCAGTTTCATAAAATCTGAAAATTTTGAAAGGAAGAATTCGTTTTAACATTTTCAGTATTTATGAATTATTTTTGTATAGAGCTTCAACTTAACTTGAAGAGAGAATACCCTCTAGCAATCGAATATCAAAAGTTACGAATACTAAATGTTTTTGAATAGAAAATTTTTCACCGCAGGCGGCTATTCGAGAGAACTGCATAAATTCGACTACCAAAAGGCTCGACTTCGAACAATTCACTGCCCACCATCTCTATTGATTTTTTTTACTACTGAAGAAATATAATCCATCCGCTATTTTTTTTTTGACGTCGATCAGTCTACCAGATCAGTTAGTATATTTGCACTGCAATCGAATACTGCTTGGACTATACATCAAAATAATTGAAGAAATCGAATAGAATCTTGTAATATAAGTATTCGTCACTCTGAAATTTCCATTTAATTCTCATTTTTTTTTCTAAGGCGGGATCTAGCTTAGCCCTAATTGATTATCTTTAATAATTAAAAACAAAATTGGCCGTCACGGGACCCCCGGCAGATGTTAAACATCGTAGTGAATATGTAAATTTATAATAAGTAAAAATCAAAAATCATTGGATAGATATAGTAAACAGTCATGAAGCAACGAAGTGTCTAGTATACACACCCACACACTCAAGGGAGTCGTGAATGGCGGCGTAGAGGGGACATGAGGGCATGAGAGAGCGTCATGCCATTTGCCGTCACGGCATACGGTTCGATTTTACTGCCAAGGTACGCCAATAGATGTTTCACATCAAAAAGATATTTATAGAAAAAGATCTCTTTCTCCCACAAGGCAATATTAAAAGTTCATTATTAACAAATAGTTTCAATGTGGCTATTACTTCCGGTAAAATTTCAGTCAGACGCATTAAGTGATAGTACACACACCGCGCCACAGGGTACGCAATTTACAGGAAATACTATGATATCCATTCCATACCCAATACCTGTATTGTGTATGGAATGAATTTTGTTCTAGAGACATCTACAAATATTACTTATATAATGTATAAAGTTCTCATTGAGTGATCATTCTCATAGCGCAGTGGATAATGAACAGTCCTATGGGCCAACTGCTCCCCGGTTCGCATCCTGGCATTTTTTTAAGGGACAGGCCCACCACTCGTTCCCACCACTATGTCTCCTGTGTAGCCAGAAGTAACAGCGGCCACCACCAAAAAGGCAATGAACAGTGAAGTTCATTGTAGTCCTGGGGGTTAAATTACAGCTGCCTTGGAACTCACAACGAATTTAATCAGAAGGAATTTGTAGGAGTAGGAAATTTTAGAATTGACTTCCCCTCCTGGCAAAGGAAGAGACAGCAATATGACAAATAAGGCATTAAAAAAACCTTAAAGAGATGGCTAGTCAAGTGAAGCTCAACTGTTTATCTGATATCCAACACTATTGGGACCTAAATTGTGAGTTGTTATGTAAGCATCGATTCCGTAATATAGATTGCAGAACCGTCTAAACTGTAAATAATTTTTAATGTTTTAAAAGTTAAGCGCCACGTCGAGGTGGAAATTCGAGTTAACGCATAAAAGTTCTTTTTGGCTTCAACCTGTGTCATGTGTTCAATGTAATTATAACCTCTGACTACCAGTAATCCCAAGTAACAAACAGAGTTTTTATTTGCAACTGATACTCTATTGAAGTGTAATCGCGGCAGAACCTGCAAATTTCCTTCGAGTAAGAGTTGATAGGTATATTATGTGGGGTGAGAAATTGAGACGGTTACGAAAGCCCCAGTCTGAAATCAGGCTAATGTAAGTAATTGCTAATTTTTCTATACTTGATCTGGAATTACCGTTTATTAATAAGAGGCCGTCATCGGCGTAGCCAATTAACGAGCACCCTTCCGGTAAGAGTAGGCTAAGAAAGTCATCAAAACCGATATTCCAAACATACGTCCCCAACACCGAACCCTGAGGACAGCCCTGCGTAAGCACCTTCGAAGCAGCATAATGGCCAAGTTTTATTAAACCATTGATAAAGTACCATCGAATAAGGGAGTATATGTTGCTATGGCAACCTCTCGCCTTTAGTTTCAGCAACAACATTGGCCACCATGCATTATCGAAGGCACCTGAAATGTCTAAGAGAATATCTACAACGTAGTACTATCCGAGAGTGCCACAATTTTACGCAACTAGCATGTACCACTAAATTTGTATTTTCGGATTATGTACAATATTTGTAATTATCACTAGCTCGGCGATAAAGGAAAACATCGTGAGGAAAGCAGCACGCCCAAAAAAAAAATTCGATAGACGTGTGACCTTACCTAAGAAAGGTCTCGTTTACCCTCTGGGTAGTGGGGATCTGACTGACCTATAAAAATCAGTATCTTCGCCAAATTCTTAGGCTTAGATAGCAGACTTCGTCGATCCTAATGGATTACGAAACGGGATATGGCTAAGAAAAAGAAGAGCGTGAGAAGTTCTACCTGATAAGATCTTATTTTATAACATTTCATTATCATGACTACAAGTATTCGTCATTGAGCACATCACTAACTGCAACTGCACCATGACTACAATATTCGCGGCTTTAGATCAATTCTTTAAGGTAATATCTTTTAGATAATATGTAGCTATTTTATACTGGATTCGAATTTTAGTTGTTAAAATATAGCTGCAATTGTCTTAGGTTTTTGACTTGGCGATTCACAAATCCTCGCCAAGGAGAATCACTACATACATAGTGATTCTACTACATGCCGCGAATGTTACGCGAGGCTATTGAAATAAGAAAACACCCCAATTTCAATAGAGAAGATGGTTGGCAAGTACCACCTGCTTGGGATCCAGTTCTAAAAATAATCAAGTCACAAACCCAGAGATATACTAACAAACGTTCGGACACTGTGAGCGATTTTTGTGTGAATCGGAACATATATAATTAGTCCATTCATGTCGGTAGATGTAATAATTGAATAATTAATGTAAGACAAATACCATCATAGTCTTGCTGCGACCACGGACGCTGCAAAGCGTTCGAAACGTCAGGTTCAACAAAATAAACAAAACACGCGATACTTCCGTTAAAAATTGTTTAATTCAAAATCTAGCTGCAAGTTTCACCGTATTTGTAAGTCAAGTGAAAGACAAGCTTACGTGCAGCCTCCATCGCGCGTTATTTACAGCATATCGCAGGATGGATAATAAACACTCAGCCGTTTCTTTACATCTATGATCTATTGACGGTGGAGAGAAAAATATATTTATGTACAATTATTTTTTGTACAATTAATTTAGGTATATTCTAAAATAATAAATGGATTTTTTTTATTCAACGTCGGGACGCATACAAACATACGGCGCACCTGATGCAAAGCATTTACCGTAGCCTATAAATGCTTGTGATACGTTAAGTATCACTCGCGCGATACCACTGCTGCTAACACAGCAACTCCTTAGGAGCTTACTGGAGACCTCACTCACACTCAGGAACACAACAACCCTCTAGGGAGTTGTTATTATGCTGCGGTTTTCTGTGAGGTGGAGATACTTCCCCAGACTAGCTACTTGATGCGCCCTACCTCACTTAAAACATCGAGACCATGACAAACAGACATGTTCATGCACACAAATGTTTGTCCTGTGTGGGAATTGAACCCTTGAGAAATCGAGCATTGGTGTCAAAGTAATATAACAGCGCGTTTCACCACTGCGCCACCGAGCTAATAAAAAAACGGTAACTACGATTCTATCCGCCTTTTTTTATATCACTAAGGCAAACAAGCATACGGCCTGCCTGATGGCAAAGTGTCACCGTAGCCTATGGACATTTCACATACATCACTATCTATTATGAAGATAAACTGGTTAGGATACCAGACATTCCAACATGTTGTCCCTAGCAATTATAAGAATATTTCAATATTGGATTTGAGAAAAAAAATAGAAATATGCATGGGAATTAATACTTTAATTTCGAAATGGTATTCATGCAAGTACTGGATATTATATTCCTAGTATATTGAAACTAGGTTAAAACTATAAATGAATATAGATGAAAGCATTAGTAAATTTTATTGTCTTGAAACCCGCATCCCCTAAGTACCTCGCTCTACCCAGACGGTATTTAAAAGTGAATGCTTTTAGCGTTATATGCACCACTGTTTTCTTATATGTAAAATGTACAAGTAATTTTAAAATGAGAAAGTTGTTAATTTTATGTAACGTATATCGTAAAAACAAATCCTTTGTTACAAATTGAATCAAAACAAGGCTTAAAGGCATTTGATCTATTGGCAAATTATAAAGGTAAAGTATTCATAATTATAAAAGAATCTATCTATCTATATCTAAGTGTAGTTCAACTTTTGTTTCTGCCGATAACTGAGTTATGCATAAATTAGACAATTCACCAGTAGGTAACTCATGCGCTTTCCTATATTCATAGACACTAAACTCTGCAGAAAATTATCGAGGCATATAATAAATAATAGAGCAGATAGCATGCAACGCTGATGGATACCAATTTTAACGTCAAACTAGGGTAACAAGTTTCGATCTACCCGCACACATGCTGAGCAATTCTTGTTAGTGTGCTGCAGAGTAGGGAACAGGACACTATTAATCCCAAATCTCGACTATATGTCCCAGAGGTTCTTCCGCACAGTTCTGTTCAATGCTTTCTCACAACCCACGAGACCGCATAAAGCCTTCTGGCTAAATGCCAGATATCGTGGAGAAGCATCCGGCTTCTCCACGATATCTGGCCTTACATTACAGAGTGAGAAAACTTGATCGTACATCCCCTTTCATTTAGGAATCCTTCCTGTGCTCTTCCGGTATATAAAATAAAAATCTTATCATTACGTCAAGGTACACTCTTCTAAAAAAATTGACATAATTATTTTATGAGTTTATTTCTCTTACACTGATAAAGTAAGTGAGCTGAGCTTTTAATTGATTACATATTTTTTTACGTAGCTAATACCAGACACATGCGCATACATGGGCTAACAATAATGTTGTTATTTTTTTTTAGATTGCTTTACATGACTTTAAACTGTATAATGACTACGTAAATTTCAATTTTTACTTTTATTAATTAACAAAGCAATGGTAATAACATCTTTAATTTCCCATTCCCAACAGCCGTATAGTAACATAACGTACCTACGTAAGAAGAACGAATTGAAAGTTGAATATATATTAACACGCTTTTTCGTTTAAATAAGAAGTCTTATAGCTTTTCATAAATTAATGATTTCCTATTCTTACAAGCTCGCTAAGTCTTGACTCTCTTATCGGTAAAACTGACTATCCAGAGTTCAGTTCGTCCCTTATTCACATTTATGTTTTAGTGTGAATCGACATATCCTATGACAGTTTGTGTTCTGATAGATAAGTTATTTTCTTTCATCCTATTTACTATCACATAAGTTGTACTTGTACAGCAGCAGAGCAGATTACACTTGTCACTCTAAATTCAATTGTAACTCTCAATACATACAACATAAGAATAGCACAAATATCAAAAAATTAAGCTGACATGCTCTTAGCTGCACGTATGGCTAGAAAAGGATACTTTATCATCACGATAATCGGCTCTACCTCTCCCATCTACCATCTGACTCGACAGAATTGGCTGGACTACTGCCATTTCAGTGTGTCGACTAATTAGGGGGCCATGTCGACAACTTTGGTTGTCCTTTAAAACTTTTCATTTCGGATTTCACACATATATACGAGTATGTATATATAAAGGGAGATACTATACATCGTAATACATCATCATCGGGATACATCGTAAGAGATCCATAAATATACGCCTTTTATAATTTATGATGAAATTGATGAACATTAAAAGGCGCATTTTATGGGGTGTTTACCAGGTCCGCCCTTTTTATATCAGGTAGCAATTTAGAATACGTCCTACCTGACATAAGCAATTAAGGTAGTCTCGGGACGCCAGACATCAATGGTATTGTATACGTACATTTCCTACGTAAGAAAGCGTGAAGAGGCTTTCAAAAAATCTTTACACTCGTTTTACATCATAAATGTTTGCGGTAGAAAATTTATGAGCATGAAAGAAACACGGTCGAAATACGAGCTTTGCGCAAAATTTGTGGCGTAACGCTTGTAGACCGTATCGGCAATGATGATGTTAGAGACAGAGAGTGGATTTTGTTGGGAAGAGAGTGTTACAATAATAAGAGACCTTCAATTCCGCCAACTTAGGCGTATATTGCTTTATTTTCTAGCGGGACCCTTCCTGTGCTAATAAGGTTGCACACCAGTTAGCGGAAGTAAGTTCTTGATTTCTATATAGGGTGGCATTAGACCGCGTCTTGTTATCGTCACTGGTGCATATCTCGTCTGGTCCATATCTTACGCATAATTAATAATAATGCAATGGTTGTAATGCAATGGTATAAAAATAATCAACGACATACACCAGATTTAGTTTCCAAGCTATGTTTTTTTTTTTATATATACAACGTCGACAGGCATACAAGCATACGATCCAGCTGATATCAAGCAGTTACTGTAGCCTATTAATGCTTATAATATAATAATTATCAATCGCGCGATGCTTCCTCTGCTGCTTACACAACTCCTTAGCACCTTACTGGTGACTTCACTCACACGCAGGAACACAACAACCCTCTAGGGAGTTGTTATTTAGCTGCGGTTTGCTGTGAGGTGGAGGTACTTCTCCATACGGTCAGATTTGATGCGCCCTACCTCTCTTAAAAATTGCTTGCTCATGTAGAAGCTAGCATATAATACGCGTATTGTATGCTTGCTCCACATGAGTCCGCCTCACCACTTGAGGATGCCTCGTCAAGCGCCCCCGAGTATATTAATGAAACGGTTAGGGTGATGTGATGAAGGCTATGGCAATTATCACACGACCGCCACAACGTGCGCCTGTATTACAACGTGGATACGCTACCATGTTAACATTCATCAAGCGAATTACATTATAAATGTACGCATATTGCTAAGCATAGTACAAACATTATGATCGATGAAATTAGACCTATTTTCATATCAAACCTTGTTAGCATATGGTATAAAAGTAAGCCAAACTTATAATTTTAGCATTATTTATTGATACTCGTAGTTAATCAATAAAGCTAAGTGGCGTGATAAAATATGAACAGAATATACACTTATACATGTTTACAACAATTGTTATGAGGGTTGTTATGTGCTCCGTAAGTTACAAAGGTTAAAAGACTATGAAACCCACTTAATAAATCAAACATCACCATACTCATTATGACGCCAATCGAACTCTAAAAGGTTTAAAAAAATCGTTTTCCAATTGCAAAGATTTTACAAACTTAAGTTAAAAAATAAGAATTTGAAAATTAGCACACTATTAGAGAAGATAGAAATAATTTAATATACACAAAAAATACAATTCGTCTCCTCAACAACAATCTTCTCATTTCAAAATTGCATAAAAAGGCGTGTCTAATTTTCTCCTCATTACCACACGCCATTAAAAGAACATATAAAATTAAAACTCTGTTTCGCTTCCAAAGAATATATCAAATGAATGACCCTCAGACAGTGGAGTAACGGGTTAAATTTGAGCGCAGGGATCACTAAAGGAAGTAATCGTTGCCTCTACCTCCGGTCAGGAACTCGGGAAAAATTGTCCCCAAGTGGCTGTCGAGCTACATCCGCACATTTAAGCCTTTATTTTCTTCTTTAAACTTTATGAAATTTGATATTTTACTAGAATTTGAATTTGAAATTTTATTAGAATGTCCTGCCGATATTCACGATAATATGGAACGTAAGTAAGTAATAAATAAGTAACTAAAATGGTACAAAATAGGGTGACATTATATCTACTAAAGTCTTCTCCGTAGCATTGGAATATCTCTGTAAGGTCTTGGACTAGATAGGATACGGTATAAACATCAATGCCGACTATAAACCTCACCTTTGATTTGGCGAAGATATAGTTCTCGTGGTGAAATTGTTGAAGGCCTTTTGCTATGCTCAGTGACCTCAATCGTGTTTCCAACTAGGTAGATCTCAATATAAACATGGTTAAGACCAAGAGCATTTCGAATATCTATGTCACACCTATACCGACCACGGTTTGAAACACTAAGCTCGAAGTTGTTGACGAATATGTCTTCCAATATGTGTGTTGACTGATAAGTTAACAGATGAATTTAACTACGCTGGACAGCATGCGGGAAAGGGGAAACGTTTTCTTCATTTTCGATATATCTTCTTTAAAATACCTCATCGCTTGAAGACTAATCTCTAAAATGCCAAGGTCGCTCAGCGTGCTATGGAAAGGGCAATGTTCGGAGTTTTTCTGCATAATAGGATCAGAAATGAGGATATTCGCCGTAGAAGTAAAGTAACTTAGATAGCTCATAGGGTAAGCAGGCTGAAGTGGCAGTGGACCTTTTACATTGCTCGGAGAACCGACAATCGATGGTGAAAATAAGTTCTCGAATGGCGTAGTTTAGGACGACCCCCTCTAGATGGAGCGACGATCTGAGAATACGGGTTGAAATTGTGATTGAATGATGCTAATTCAGTATCGCTTTATTTTCAACGTTCATTCGCAGATATCTGAATCTACCGTAGTTTATTTCTGTATTTTATGAGATATATAGACAATCTAAACGAGACTCATGTCACATGCCCATGCAAAATTTTAAATTCTCATACCCAGTATTACGTTAGAAATGACGTTAAACTGTACGTTGTTCTTATGAAGCTCTACGGTAACAGGGTTTTCCATACAAAATTGTACGACCTTATTCGCAGCGGTTTTGATTATATTGATATAACAATTAATTAGTCAGTTTATCAGTCATCAATATTCAGTATGTACTTCTTTACTTCGTGTGAACATACAACAAAGCATTTTTACGGGAATACCATTGACGAGATACATGCTATAAAGATTCGCAGTGTGTATGATACAGTTGAGATCATTAATCTAGGTAGCGCAGATGGAATCTAGGTTTAATAATTGCAAAGATATTAAAACTGAGCTATTGATAAGTTATTTTGAATACAACCATTCTGGCGATGCTATTTTAGCAGACTCTTATTTCGTCTAAATTCTTTAAACGACTGAATATAGATGGTGGAATCCTTGGCATTGACACTATTCTCCTTTGTAAATCAAAAGGTATATCTCAATATTCTAATGAAGGAAATGAAAAATCAAGTCACATAAATCCCTATTGACAAAAAATAAATTGACCTATCAATCAGCTGGGAAAACTTCGTAAAAAGCGTTTAAATTTATCGAAAATGGATTTTAGGAATAAAACATTTTTATGAACAATTTTTCGTACTTAATCACGTTCCTGTCACAGTCCGCGTATTTCAGTGTGCAGCTTTAAATTAATATTCAACTATTCTGGAAATGTTACTGGAATCCCGTCACTACTATGGCGGATGAATAAAATCGGTTCCGTCCGAAGGCGAAATGGTAAATAGTATTGCCATAAGTGTATTTATATTAAACAACTAGCTGCTGTTTTGTAATGCAACTAATTAGTTATTAATTTTTCGCAGAAACCCTAAATAGTTTCATTTAGATTAAATATAAATTTGGGTAATGTGATAACCTGTGTACAGTAAATAGACAAGAATTTAAAAAAATATTATTTTAGTTTCTGTATCGATGGAGTCCAGCTGCATCGTTCTATGATTTTAATATATGGATGTATATACGAGTATATAGACGTCAGGTAACCAATGAATAATTTTATACAACTAAGGTCGTAAACAAGTGCACGATATGACTGGTAAGGCGTTATCGTAACATATGAGCCTTAAGAACTCCAATAGTGCCACTCGTGCCTATAAAAACTTCCTCACGTTTTATTTGAAGAACCCCATATCCCTTGGGAAAACGTGTAGGTCATCTAGACTTGCAACACAAGCTTACATTACCTCACTTCTTTTTTATTAGCATAAATAAAAACGTATTAATTAGTTAGACAACTGAAGTATTAGTACCATGTTTGACAATCAAAAAATGTAGATTTTTTCTTTCAAGCAGCAAAGCAAAGTTATATAAATAAATAAATATTGTCGGACAAATTACACAGCGCCACCAAGGCCCCAAGTAAGCGAAGCTTGTGTTATGGGTAATAGGCAACTGATAAACATACGTAAATATTTTTTTTTTGTAAATACATACTTAGTATACGTAGAAAATACCCAGACCAAGACAAACAGACATGTTCATACACACAAATTTTTGTCCTGTGTTGTTTGTACTGTGTGGGAATCGAACACCACCACTTTCCACCACAGCGCCACCAAGCTCGTCGCGCTCGTATATGAAATTCAGGAAAGAAGAATCCTTGGAGTTTATATATTTTTTTAGCTTTTTATATTTACAAAAAAGTACAGAGACGGTTTATACGGTATCCTACACATTTCATTGCCTGTCAATGAATAACTACTACCGCTACTACGAGTAGTAAGTACTAGTAGTCCACGGCCTAAACCGCTGGACAATTAAAGATAGGAATTAAAAATAAGTGTAACACTCTCGTGTACTTTAGCAGAGATATTTCAGTTGAGAAAGAACCAGCCTGTTAACCAACGGTCCCTGTTTCGTATTACATGGTATGGGTATGTACAACAAAATTTGTGTTTTCGTTTTTATGTTCATTTTAATTATCACTTGCTCGGCGAAGAAGTAAAAGATCGTGAAAACACATCCATTAAATTATATTTCGAAAGACTTTTGACCAAACCTAAAAAGGGGCTGATTTTCAATACAACTTGTGAAAGTTTGACAACATGTGAGCTGAGCTTTTAATTGATTACATATTTTTTTACGTAGCTAATACCAGACACATGCGCATACATGGGCTAACAATAATGTTGTTATTTTTTTTTAGATTGCTTTACATGACTTTAAACTGTATAATGACTACGTAAATTTCAATTTTTACTTTTATTAATTAACAAAGCAATGGTAATAACATCTTTAATTTCCCATTCCCAACAGCCGTATAGTAACATAACGTACCTACGTAAGAAGAACGAATTGAAAGTTGAATATATATTAACACGCTTTTTCGTTTAAATAAGAAGTCTTATAGCTTTTCATAAATTAATGATTTCCTATTCTTACAAGCTCGCTAAGTCTTGACTCTCTTATCGGTAAAACTGACTATCCAGAGTTCAGTTCGTCCCTTATTCACATTTATGTTTTTGTGTGAATAGACATAATCCTATGCAGCTTGTGTTCTGACAGGTAAGTCATTT
Organism: Pyralis farinalis; assembly: GCA_947507595.1. Taxonomy (NCBI): domain Eukaryota; kingdom Metazoa; phylum Arthropoda; class Insecta; order Lepidoptera; family Pyralidae; genus Pyralis; species Pyralis farinalis. The sequence goes on from OX382270.1 coordinate 23,728,965, forward strand.
TTTTACATCCTATTTACTATCACATAAGTTGTACTTGTACAGCAGCAGAGCAGATTACACTTGTCACTCTAAATTCAATTGTAACTCTTAATACATACAACAAAAAAATAGCACAAATATCAAAAAATTAAGCTGACATGCTCTTAGCTGCACATATGGCTAGAAAAGGATACTTTATCATCACGATAATCGGCTCTACCTCTCCCATCTACCATCTGACTCGACAGAATTGGCTGGACTACTGCCATTTCAGTGTGTGGACTAATTAGGGGGCCATGTCGACAACTTTGGTTGTCCTTTAAAACTTTTCATTTCGGATTTCACACATATATACGAGTATGTATATATAAAGGGAGATACTATACATCGTAATACATCATCATCGGGATACATCGTAAGAGATCCATAAATATACGCCTTTTATAATTTATGATGAAATTGATGAACATTAAAAGGCGCATTTTATGGGGTGTTTACCAGGTCCGCCCTTTTTATATCAGGTAGCAATTTAGAATACGTCCTACCTGACATAAGCAATTAAGGTAGTCTCGGGACGCCAGACATCAATGGTATTGTATACGTACATTTCCTACGTAAGAAAGCGTGAAGAGGCTTTCAAAAAATCTTTACACTCGTTTTACATCATAAATGTTTGCGGTAGAAAATTTATGAGCATGAAAGAAACACGGTCGAAATACGAGCTTTGCGCAAAATTTGTGGCGTAACGCTTGTAGACCGTATCGGCAATGATGATGTTAGAGACAGAGAGTGGATTTTGTTGGGAAGAGAGTGTTACAATAATAAGAGACCTTCAATTCCGCCAACTTAGGCGTATATTGCTTTATTTTCTAGCGGGACCCTTCCTGTGCTAATAAGGTTGCACACCAGTTAGCGGAAGTAAGTTCTTGATTTCTATATAGGGTGGCATTAGACCGCGTCTTGTTATCGTCACTGGTGCATATCTCGTCTGGTCCATATCTTACGCATAATTAATAATAATGCAATGGTTGTAATGCAATGGTATAAAAATAATCAACGACATACACCAGGTTTAGTTTCCAAGCTATGTTTTTTTTTTATATATACAACGTCGACAGGCATACAAGCATACGATCCAGCTGATATCAAGCAGTTACTGTAGCCTATTAATGCTTATAATATAATAATTATCAATCGCGCGATGCTTCCTCTGCTGCTTACACAACTCCTTAGCACCTTACTGGTGACTTCACTCACACGCAGGAACACAACTACCCTCTAGGGAGATGTTATTTAGCTGCGGTTTACTGTGAGGTGGAGGTACTTTTCCATACGGGCAGATTTGATGCGCCCTACCTCTCTTAAAAATTGCTTGCTCATGTAGAAGCAAGCATATAATACGCGCATTGTATGCTTGCTCCACATGAGTCCGCCTCAACACTTGAGGATGCCTCGTCAAGCGCCCCCGAGTATATTAATGAAACGGTTACGGTGATGTGATGAAGGCTAAGGTAATTATCACACGACCGCCACAACGCGCGCCTGTATTACAACGTGGCTTCGCTACCATGTTAACATTCATCAAGCGAATTACATTATAAATGTACGCGTATTGCTAAGCATAGTACAAACATTATGATCGATGAAATTAGACCTATTTTCATATCAAACCTTGTTAGCATACGGTATAAAAGTAAGCCAAACTTATAATTTTAGCATTATTTATTGATAGTTAATCAATAAAGCTAAGTTGCGTGATAAAATATGAACAGAATATACACATATACATGTTTACAACAATTGTCATCAGGGTTGTTATGTGTTCCGTAAGTTACAAAGGTTAAAAGGCTATGAAACCCACTTAATAAATCAGACATCACCATACTCATTATGACGCCAATCGAACTCTAAAAGGTTTAATAAAATCTCTTTCCAATTGCAAAGATTTTACAAACTTAAGTTAACAAATAAGAATTTGAAAATTAGCACACTATTAGAGAAGATAGAAATAATTTAATATACACAAAAAATACAATTCGTGTATAATCTCCTCATTTCAAAATTGCATAAAAAGGCGTGTCTAATTTTCTCCTCATTACCACACGCCATTATAAGAACATATAAAATTAAAACTCTGTTTCGCTTCCAAAGAATATATCAAATGAATGACCCTCAGACAGTGGAGTAACGGGTTAAATTTGAGCGCAGGGATCACTAAAGGAAGTAATCGTTGCCTCTACCTCCGGTCAGGAACTCGGGAAAAATTGTCGCCAAGTGGCTGTCGAGCCACATCCGCACATTTAAGCCTTTATTTTCTTCTTTAAACATTATAAAATTTGATATTTTACTAGAATTTGAATTTGAAATTATATTAGAATGTCCTACCGATATTCACGATAATATATTTCTTGTATGAGCCTATGGAACGTAAGTAAGTAATAAATAAGTAACTTAAATGGTACAAAATAGGGTGACGTTATATCTACTAAAGTCTTCCCCGTAGCATTGGAAGATCTCTGTAAGGTCTTGGACTAAATAGGATACGGTACAAACATCAATGCCGAATACAAACCTCACCTTCGATTTGGCGAAGATATAGTTCTCGTAGTGAAATTGTTGAAGGCCTTTTGCTATGATCAGTGACCTCAATCGTGTTTCCAACCAGGTAGGTCTCAATATAAACATGGTTAAGACCAAGAGCATTTCGAATATCTATGTCACACCTATACCGACCACGGTTGGAAACACTAAGCTCGAAGTTGTTGACGAAAATGTCTTCTAATATGTGTGTTGACCGAGAAGTTAACAGATGAATTTAACTACGCTGGCGTGCGGGAAACGTTTTCTTCATTTTCAATATATCTTATCTTCTTTAAAATACCTCAACGCTTGAAGACTAATCTCAAAAATGTCAAGGTCGCTCAGCGTGCTATGGAAAGGGCAATGCTCGAGGTTTCTCTGCGTAATAGGATCAGATATGAGGATATTCGCCATAGAAGTAGAAAATAACTTAGATAGCTCATAGGGTAAGCAAGCTGAAGTAGCAGTGGACCTTTCACATTGCTCGGAGAACCGACAATCGATGGTGAAAATAAGTTCTCGAGTGGCGTAGTTTAGGACGACCCTTTCTCTAGATGGAGCGACGATCTGGGAATACGGGTTGAAATTGTGATTGAATGATGAAACGTTCGAATATTACCTATCACTTTGTAAAATTTCATCGAAGCTAAGGTATGGCGTTTGCTAATTCAGTATCGCTTTATTTTCAACGTTCATTCGCAGATATCTGAACCTACTGTAGTTTATTTCTGTATTTTATGGGAAATATAGACAATCTATACGAGACTCATGTCACATGCCCATGCAAAATTTTAAATTCTCAGACCCAGTATTACGTTAGAAATGACGTTAAACTGTACGTTGTTCTTATGAAGCTTTACGGTAACAGGGTTTTCCATGCAAAGTTGTACGACCTTATACGCAGCGGTTTTGATTATATTGATATGACAATTAATTAGTCAGTTTGTGTGTACATACAACAAAGTATATACTACAAATACATCAATATTCAGTATGTACTTCTGTACTTCGCGTGAACATACAACAAAGCATTTTTACGGGAATACCATTGACGAGATACATGCTATAAAGATTTGCAGTGTGTATGATATAGTTGAGATCATTAATCTAGGTAGCGCAGATGGAATCTAGGTTTAATAATTGCAAAGAGATTAAAACTGAGCTATTGATAAGTTATTTTGAATACAACCATTCTGGTGATCCTATTTTAGCAGACACCCCTCATAGTTCGTCTAAATTCTTTAAATGACTGAATATAGATGGTGGGTGCCTTAGTATTGACACTATTCTCCTTTGTAAATCAAAAGGTATATCTCAATATTCTAATGAAGGAAATGAAAAATCAAGTCACATAAATCCCTATTGACAAAAAATAAATTGACCTATCAATCAGCTGGGAAAACTTCGTAAAAAGCGTTTAAATTTATCGAAAATGGATTTTAGGAATAAAACATTTTTATGAACAATTTTTCGTACTTAATCACGTTCCTGTCACAGTCCGCGTATTTCAGTGTGCAGCTTTAAATTAATATTCAACTATTCTGGAAATGTTACTGGAATTCCGTCACTATTATTGCAGATGAATAAAATCAGTTCCGTCCGAAGGTGAAATGGTAAATAGTATTGCCATAAGTGTATTTATATTAAATAACTAGCTTCTGTTTAGTAATGCAACTAATTAGTTATTATTTTTTCGCAGAAACCCTAAATAGTTTAATTTAGCTTAAATATAAATTTGGGTAATATGTGATACACATAAAATAGACAAGAATTAAAAAAAAAATATCGATGGAGTCCAGCTGCATCATCTATCGAAAATATATTTTACTTACCAACTACACCGTTGTATGATTTTAGTATATGGATGTGTATATATAGACGTAAGGTAATCAACGAATACATTTATACAACTAAGGTGTTATCGTACCTTATGAGCATTAATAACTCCATTAGCGCCACTCGTGCCTATAAAAACTTCTTCACGTTTTCTTTGAAGAACCCCATGTCCCTTGCGAAAACGTGTAGGGCATCTAGACTTGCAACACAAGCTTACATTACCTCCCTTCTTTTTTATATAGCATAAATAAAAACATATTAATTAGTTAGAGAAATAACCGAAGTATTAGTACCATGTTTGACAATCAAAAAAATGTAGATCCATTCAGTCAGGAAAGACTAATCCTTCCAAGAGTTTACGGAGCTTTTTATATTTACAAAATAGTACGGAGACGGTTTATACGGTATCCTACACATCTCATTGCCTGTCAGTGAGTAGGTATTACTACCGCTACTATACTAGTAGTCCGCCACCTAAACCGCTGGACAATTAAAGATAGGAATTAAAAATAAGTGTAACACTCTCGTGTACTTGAGCCTAAGATATTCCAGTCGAGAAAGAATCAGCCTGTTAACCAACGGTCCCTGTTTCGTATTACATGGTATATAGTATGGGTATGTACAACAAAATTTGTGTTTTCGTTTTTATGTATTTTTTTTAATTAAGGGATAATTAATTAGCTCGGCGAAGAAGGAAAAGATCGTGAAGACACATCCATGAAATTATATTTCGAAAGACATTTGACCAAACCTAAAAAGGGGTTGATTTTCCCTACGGCATATAAAGGTTTAACAGCATGTCAAAATGAATTTTTTCGCCAAATCGTTAGGCATATGTATAAATATGATAAAAGAATCAGGACAACGCTAGGATATTTGGAAATTCACATTCATTTATTCACGTTAAATTACAACATGTAGTTCATTCACTGAAGCAGCAAACATAATGGTGGTATATTAGTTTATATTTTTCCTTTATAAAGCATTAGTGCTATTTATACAAATTTATGTCGAATAATATTAAACATATTTAAATTTTCTAATTCCTTCAAAAATATACATTATATAAAGCAAAAATAAATATCACATCCCACTCCATCCCAGGAATTCTCTAGTGTTTCATATAATAACCTCATAAATTTTTTGCACCGATATAAGTGGTCTTGTGATTTATGACTCGTCAATTGAAACTTTTTCTAAGAAGAAACTTCCATCGACGTAAACACAATCTCTGTATTCGAATCGCAGTTGAGATTATTGGGCTTGCAACACAGAGTTTTCTAAAAATTCAGAGTCACTGCAGAGTCGATAGAGTCAAAGGAAAATACCCTATATTTCACTTCAGAAAAAATAATAACCTCGTCAAATACAGAGTTCTTTATGAAACAATACCGTAAAGTTTGAACCATATCTCGCGCATTGTGTATTCCATATAATATTAATGAATAGTAAAATTGGTTCGCACATGTAGAAAGAATACAAGATGAAAGAATGACGAAACAGATATACAATGCGAAAGTGGAAGGATGTAGGAGCCGAGGAAGACCAAGACTAATCTACCATGACCAAATTGATCGTGTTTTATCAGAAGGTGGTGTCAGGAGCCTTAGGAACCAGCAAGCGTGCATAAAAATAGTTATAAATGTAAAAGTAGCGAGTGAAGTGTGTAAGTACCGCGTTTTATGACGCTCGGTTCTCTCTGTCTACCCCGCATGGGACCTGGCGTGAAGATATACATACAATAGTAAAATTTTTGGATACTTGCAACCTGCGTTGCCGATACTGCAAGAATCTTATAAATTTAGTCAGAGTATATTTTATTTAACTATTTTTCAATATGAGAAAAAATGTTGTTCACGCAAGGTATCCAAGACAATATATTTTAGATTAAATTGATTATTAATTTCTACGTAACTCAAACCATCAAGATGTTTCACATGATTTTACTTTAGTATTCAAATTATAACGTATTTATGTGATTTTAAACTTTCAAAGCTTTCAGTTTATTGCTTTAAGAATTAGATGGATGGCAATATTTTCAGTTATTCTTTATATTAATTTTGTTACAGTTGTTATTACTTTTTCTAAAACTTTGCACATATGTTATATAGTTTTTAAGGTCATCTAATATCTTATACAATAACAACCATTACCCCTTTTTTACCCTTAGGCCACAATCTTGTTGAGGGCATCTATTCGTCGAACCAGTACTAAAAAAATGTAGCTTACGGTGACGACAAATGAATAATAGAATTCCTTATTCATGAGCACGACGCCGCCACATATAAAGTTTATTGATTGAACCCTACATTTCTTCTATCGGTCTTTACATAATTGGGATTAAGTACGTAATCCGTCTCTGTCATATATAAATCTGGAGATATTGCAGCAGCCAATGTAAATCTCCGATTCTCATGATGGCAAGTATTTGTCTTCAATGCCAATCTTTTATGTAACATCGACATCAATCTTATTTAGATCCGTACCCTTATTTGGTGAATAGTGTTGGAATGCTATTTAAACACAATAAATAGATAATAAATTAATGTCGAACACATAAACATCACTAACAAGACGCGAAACAAGCATACAATAGTCGAGTGAATGCTGTAATGAAATGCAAATCGAGTACAACCAGTTTGATAATAATAATAATGAGCAACGAAGCGAGTTTGCCTCGAAATATAATGTCATGCTGCCAATGACTAGAGAACTCTCAAACCCCGTTGGAAAAGTACTTTAGGTTACAGAAGAGATAGCCGCATCGAATATCGTGGATCTTTTATAAGTGGTCAGTTAACCTGCTTTAGGCAAAATGGGAGGCCTCTGGGGGGTTGTTATTTGTACAATTGTGCAAAATGATACAGCAATGATGTTCTACTCGTTTCCAATATGTGAATGTACGACAATTATTGTTGGAAATAATTTCGAATGTGCAGTGCATTGTCTTAAATTTAAATGGAATTGTAGATTGTAACTTAGTTATTATGTAAGTATTCGTAATTCGTAAAGTTTCCGAATCAGGTTGTGGAAGTTTTAACGATTTTGGCTCTATTTATTAGTTATTTTATTTACTCGGTGACATGAATGACTAATAAACAAATAAGTTAGTGATTCAATCAGAGTTTTCACTGTCACTGAATTGATTGCCGCTTGTAATGAATGTTCAGAGTGCAGTTATGAAAAGTATCCTATTTATAATAATTGAATGCAAGGTATATAATTAATATGATTAAGTGATAGAAACCTTAAGGGCATTACTAGCTTGTTTTCAATTTTTCCGTAGTCCAGTTTCAGTTTTGTTTAAAACTTTTATTTTACTCTTTTTATTCATCAATGGTTTCATTCCCATACAATATTTGCAAATTTAGCGGATTGATCCATTCTGATAAAGAATTTAAATCCCAAGTGAATGTTATAACAATTTTCATTTATGTAAATCATTCTGAAAATTCCGTATAGTTTTATTTATACTCCAAGAGTAGTAACTAAACCTGCGAATGTATTTGTCACTTCCTAAAGTCATCGCTGTGCGACTTGTAAATTTCTAATGTAAATATATTTCATTGTCTCAAATGTCTTAGTAAGACGAATTTAAGTAAAGGTCGTATTCAATCAATAGGATTCTATAGCGAATGGTTTGCAAATGTCGGTTTAGTTTATTGTGCTATATTAGTTTTTCCTTGCGACGTCGTCCACGTGTGGGCCCTTTATCGCAATAATAATTAGTTATGTCCTTCTCCAAGCATCAGCCTAGGTCGTACCAATTACGATGAATAAGACTACTAAGGTGGCATATATACGTCCTGCCTGATGGTAAGCAGTTAGCATAGCCTATGGGCATTAGTAACACCATGGGTGTCGCTCTTGCGTTGACGACCCTGTAAAAATCTCCTCACGCCTTTCTTGAATAACCCCATGCCGTAGTCCTTAGGAAAAGCCTCTGCAGGCTCATTCCACAACTTTAGCATTCTCAGTAGAAAACTTCTCTAGAACCGCTCCGTACGTGACCATTGCGACTCCAGTGTATGAGGATCAACTCCTGATTTGCGAGTGGAAAATGAGGCTGTTGGCATCATGTCAAAGGTTCATTGTTGAAAGGATGATCGGCGATCCTCACTCTCAGCTCATCTTTGCACCGAGTCACAAGGTCCTAGCTGGTATTCAGGTGCCCCCGCCCAAAGGTGACTACAGTACTCCATATGCGGTCCATAAGCGTAATAGATGAATTTTAATGAGAGCTCGATGGTGTCGTTGCGTGTGTCATTCTAACCAAACACGCAGGTTAAGCAACGTCGACCGCAGCCTGTCTATGAATGGTTTTATCTATCTCGAGTTTCTCCGTGCTTCAGAGGGCACGTTAAGCCATCGGTTCCGACTGTTATCGATAGATGACAGTCATTACGCTAAGTCAGTGGCCGTCGGGTGGCTTGAAATCACTGGCCTACGCCAATCCGCATTTGAGCAGCGTGGTGGAGTATGCTCTAAACCCCTTCAGTTGAAGGGAGACCTGTATCCCTGCAGTGAGATGAGTAAGGCTTGATGTGGAAACGCGCAAACTTGTGTCTTCATAGGGTTGAATTGTACCTAGTTCAACCGCCACCAGTCGGAAACGTAAAGTAACTTCTATTTCGGTCGGCCGCGCGGTCTCCAGGTGGTGGTGGACCGTATTCATATTGGACTGAAGTCCCCTGATGTTGCAAAACTTCACATTTATCGTGGAAGGGGTGGACGCTGTAATTATAAGTTTTCCTTTTCGCCTAGCCATGTTTGTTGTATTGTGGAGGTGAATGAAAAGAGAAGTCGCTAATCGGACGGAGTAGTAGTCAAAGGCACGGTGTCGTCCACCACTGGACAGTGCAGGTTTTGCGATTTGCTGACACGGCGGGCGGAAGAGCCACCGGTCCCCCTGCTGCAGCAGCTGGGTCCACTTCGGTCTCCTACGGCACGACCACTGCAACAGGGACTTTTCGCGGCGGTTCAGCCTTCCGAGGATTAAGTGATCCCCGGGTTCGGGAACCCTACTGACCTGCAGGTGGTCAGCGGTCAGCCATTTCACCGGGTCCCTGACCGCCGCGTCAGCCTGCTACGCCCACAATGTTCGTAGCGGTTCAACATCCACCGGTCCTCCCGCTGCCCGCACAACGACTTCTCAGATAACTGGCGACCTTACTCACGCACAGGAACACAACAATTTTCCAGAAACCGTTATTTAGCTGCGGTCTTCTACTTACCCAGATGGACAATTAGAGTAAGAGATCTTGTCATACCTCACCACTGCAGAAAGATCTGAGGGAGGGCGGAGCACGGCACGACTCTCGTTAGGTCCTACCTCTCTTACATTACACTACTTTCGCGATTACCGAAAATACTCTGTACTTTAAGTTACAACCCCTAAATCATTTCATAAAATAAAAGAGAAAGGTTTTTGATCATTCAATAAATAAGTAATACAGTAAGTGTCTTAGCATATGTAACAGATGATTCAAATGTTGCCCCAAACAAAGCAAATGAATACCATCTATGGTTGTATGCCAGCGGCATGGTAACACCAACACTACTGCATTAATTTCTGCATTATTAAATCACAAAACAAACAGTTGCTGTCACATTCTATTTCAATTGACCAAGACACATGCTGCAAATTAATATGTAATTGATTTATCATCCAGATTTGCCTTGACTGATTTTGCGACAGCGACAGAAGTTGATTGACGTAGCGCAAAAGGCATTTCTGCAATGTCAGTTAAAAGTGTAGGGTTTTTAAAAAAGTTGGGCCTTTGTGTATTTGAAACCAGATAAAATTCCAAAGGCATTTATTTTAATCAAAGGAAACGCCATACCAAAATGCCATACTAGTAAACAAACAGTATGCACTTCGATTTGATTCGAAAATATTGTTAAAAAAATCTTCCGTATTTTCGGCCTGAAAATATGCTCAATTCATGCCCGGTTCGATTCATCTACGTTATTGATACCAAATGCTGTAGAAATTTGGCACAACATGCATGGAATGGCCTCTTAAGCCGGAGAAAATAGAATTCATACAAAGCTATGGAAGTTGGGCAAAGATTCTTCGTGTATAGCAGTTACGGGCAACCTTTGACATATTGTGGGCATTTAGCATGCAAATACGTTCGCAGGCCGCGTTTAAAAGTAGTGCATATATATAAGTAGATTCCGTGAGTATATATAAGTAGTGTACTTAATTTTATTTTTTAATTGGGTTTTTTCAAAATGTCTCGCTGGCCGGATCAAATCTTACAGCGGGCCGGGTGTTGCCCACCTGTGGTGTATAGTCTTCAAAATACTTAACTTACACTAGGAAACTCGATTCCAATGACAAGTCAGTCAGTCAGTCTATGGAAACAAATAAAAATTCAAGTAGTATAAATTCCGATTGATATTATTAAGAACAAATCGAATTTTCAATCAGCTTCAGTATATCTTCAAAAAAATCTTAAATTAAGCGAATAAGTTTTCGTACATAATTTTTTTTCTATAGGTATTCCGCCTATTTAAGTGTACGGCTTTAAAATAATGTTCAACTATTCTAATATTGCTGATACCGCCCACTATTCTTACTCATGAATAAAATCAATTTGGTACAAAGGAGAAAGAGTAAACATTCTTACTATAGTATAAATCTTGTATTAGTTATTTACTGATGCCCGTGTTGAATTTGGTGTTTCGAGTATTTTGTAGGAACTCTAAATATTTTGATTCGGTATATATATACAATATATTCTTTTATTAAATTCCAGCTCACTGCACAGAAAAAATATTATGCTTACAAACACTTCCACTGAGATATGCAATACAGGAACATAACTTTAGCAATGCGACCATCTGACCGAGCTGACTTCGCATCATTCCATAATCGATAGCGTCAAAGGAAATACGCAACATTTTTCTTCATAAAAGAATATTCACATCAAATACCTGTATAGTGTTCTTCATAAAAATAAAAAATAAATTATATATAATAAATATAATAAATTTGGGGTCGGTACCAGAAGCGTGCACGCCGCGACCCTGCCAGTCCAACACTTGGACTGCAATTCTGGACCCAAACCGCACAGACGCGCGGATTAGGGCGTCCCCCGGAGGCGACGCGCACCGATCCGCCCCCGTCGGTGCGAAATCTAAGGCATGCGGCGGTGGGGGCCGCCACCCACCACGCAACGCCCATCCCGGCGGGTCGAGGAGAGCTGAGTGTCGTATAGGCACATGGAATGTGAGAGGTGGTCTAAAAGATAAGATGAATGAGTTGATAGATATAATGAACGTGAGATGCCTAGATGCTTTGTGTGTGTCAGAGACCAAGCGAAAGGGAAGCGACACCGAAGATCTGCCCGGTGGCATGATGGCCCTGTGGTCCGGGGTGGACCAGGACGTTCATGCCAGCGCTGGCGTAGGTGTCGTGCTTTCATCTCGCTTGGCCGCTGGTGTGAAAGATTACGATTTAGTAGGTCCAAGACTTCTCTGGGTTAAGATAAAACTGGGGATTACGCGAGTGTTTTTAGTTGCAGCATATGCTCCTGTGAGCTCTGCTGATCCCCAGGAGCTCGAGAAGTTTTGGGAGACTGTAAGGGGTATTCTGGATTTGGCCGAAGCGAATGAACGGATAATTATGTGTGGTGATCTGAATGGATGGGTTGGGACCAAGCGAAGCAGTTATGAGGCTGTGCTTGGTCCATACGGAGATAAGAGAGTGAACGATGCTGGTAAGTTACTTTTAGACGTATGTATGGAACGAAACCTCCTTGTGTCGAACACGCTCTTCCATCACAAGGATATTCACACTTACACATGGAGACGGAATGAACAGAAAAGTGTGATTGATTTGATTTTGATAGATGAACGTCTCCGAAAGTCGTTAATGGATACAAGAGCCTTCAGAGGTCCCACTCTTGAAACGGACCACTATCTGGTGGTAAGCCGATTTGTGGGCCTTTTCAAGAAGTGGAGGCACTGGCGAGTGCGTATTCCTTTCGGAGACCATGAAAGAATAAGAAGTGAAAAATTGGAAGATGAAAGTGTGAGGAGTACGTATGTACGTCTAGTCAGTGAAAGACTTGCGAACGCGAGTCTTTCCGACTCAGATGTAGACGAATGTTGGAAAGTTCTGAAAGAAAGTATGGTGGACAGTGCGAAAGAAGCATGTGGATGCGCAAAGAGACGTAGAACACTAAGAGGAGATGCCTGGTGGGATGCGGAGGTTCAATCCTCCGTGGAAAAAAAGAGGAAAGCGTGGCTGGATTACGTATCATCTTTGCACCAGAGTGATGGTATGAAAGAAATGAAGAAAGAAATATACCGTCGATGCAAGAATGACTCCAAAGCTTTAGTGAAAGAGAAGCGTGAAAGACTACATATGATTGAGGAAGAGAAGCTGACGAAGAACTTCGAGGCAAATACCAAACTCTTCTGGAGAGAGGTAAAGAAGTCTCGAAGTGGTTCGTCAGCATCCAGAATGGACAAGATAAGATGTAAAGCTGGTGGCATTCTTGCTAACACTCAGGAAGTGTTAGAACGGTGGAGTGAATATTTTAGAGAAATGTATGATTATGTCCATGACGCTGGCATTGTGAATGAGTCTGTGATTGACTCGGCAGTGCCAGCGTACCATGAAGACATTACTATGGATGAGATTGAATGGTCGATACGAAGTTTGAAAGATGGAAAGTCAGCGGGAATCGATATGGTAACAGCTGAGATGATCAAGCTAGGTGGTACCTGCGTTAGGGACGCCTTCTGGTTTTTGAGCAAATTATGCTGGAGAACCGGAAGGGTTCCGAGCGATTGGAGACGCGCAGTCATCGTGCCCTTGTATAAAGGCAAGGGCTCACGTATGGACTGCGCCAACTATAGGGCCATCAGTTTGATCAGCTTAGCAGCTAAAGTGTATGGAAAAGTCATTGAAAGGAGAATGAGGGTGAAATCCGATGGAATGCTTTGGGAAGCACAGGGTGGATTTCGAAGCGGCAGAGGATGTACGGATCAAGTTTTTTCACTCCGCAACATCGTAGAGAAGCATCTGGCTTTGGACCAGAAGGTTTTCTGCGGTTTTGTGGACTTTGAGAAAGCATTTGATAGAGTCGTGCGAAAGAATCTCTGGAACATTTTGCCCGGATATGGGGTTAACGGTGACCTACTCCGTGCTGTGCAATCCACTTATGAGGATTGTACAGCATGTGTGCGGGTGGACGGCAGCTTGTCGCCCTGGTTTGATGTCAACATTGGTGTCAGACAGGGATGCGTGCTGTCGGCTCGGCTGTTCATCCTGTATCTGGATAGTTGTCTTCAGAGAATAAGAAATATGAATGTGGGAATGCGAATGGGTGACTCAGTGGTCAACTGCCTGCTTTATGCAGACGATGCGGCATTAATAGCAGAATCACCATCCGAACTGCAAACACTAGTTACAGCAATGAAAGATGATTGTATGAAGAAAGGCTTACAATTGAATGCGAAGAAAACCAAGATAATGGTATTTGAAAGAGAGACAACCAGAACGAACACTAGGATTATGGTTGATGATGTAGTGTTGGAGCAAGTGAATGAGATTGTATATCTTGGAAGTGCTTTTAGCAGCAATGGAAGGTACACCGCTGATGTGGAGAGACGAGTGAGTGCCGGGAATAGGGTGAATGGAGCGTTGGGTAAACTTCTAGGCTGCCGAAATCTAAGCCAGAAGGCACAGCTCGCTGTACACAACGCGGTGCTAATACCAACGCTAACTTATGGAAGTGAGAGCTGGGTATGGCAGAGAGAGCATGAAAGTAGAATAAATGCGGTCGAGATGCGAGCATTACGCAAAATTTGTGGCATAACGCTTGCTGACCGCGTTCGTAATGAAGACGTGATAGAAAGAGTTGGTCTAAAAGAGAGTGTCGGTGTTAAGATAAGAAAGGGCATGCTCCGTTGGTTCGGACATGTAGAAAGAATGCGGGACGAAAGAATGACGAAACAGATATACAATGCAAAAGTGGAAGGATGTAGGAGCCGAGGAAGGCCGAGACTAACCTACCATGACCAAATTGGTCGTGTTTTATCAGAAGGTGATGTCAGAAGCCCCAGGAACCGGCGAGCGTGCATGAAAAGAGCTATGAATGTCACAGAAGCGAGTGAAGTATGCAAGGACCGCGTCTTATGGCGCTCGGTTCTCTCTGCCTACCCCGCAAGGGACTTGGCGTGAAGATATACATACATACATACATACATAAAAATAAAACTGTCAACTGCATGTCGCATTTGCCCATTGTGTATCCCGTATAATATTTACGCCTAACAATTTTTTTTATACATTTTGGTATTGCCATCCTACTTGACGTAGTTCTCCAGTGTTTTGCCTGATGGCAGCAGCTTGTTTTGCTTGTTTGATTTTTTAATCATTAACGATATAGTTAATTGTAATTTATAAATCTAGTGAGATTATATTTTATTATTCTGACATATTTATAATGCAGAACAGCGTCCATCGCTTAAATCATCAGCGAGCTTGCTCCGATCCGGTTTGAACTCATTAAACCAGTTATATAAAATAGGCACGAGATGGGGTTTTCGTTATGAAATGCTAATCCAAGTCTATCGTAATATAACATTGTTGTTGAAAAAGATATTGAATGTAAATTGAATTAATATGTCATTTGACATATGATTGAGTACAATTGAATGAATCCATAGCTTTCCAAGGGGGTTTTAATTCAAAATTCAAACTAATTGTTCATGGACAACTTTTCTTACTGGCCATTTTAGAAAACCTTTCAGTGTGACATCTTTGTTAGACTTTGTCTGTATTAAGTGAAGGAAATAGACGCCTCTATTATTCAAAATCATAAACAAGTATTTTTCTCGAATTTTGACTTATTCCCTTTATGTTTGAATTTTTTATTAAGCCTAGTAGTTAACATAAATTAAGTTCGGTAACGGAAGCACAGAAAGTAGTTTAGATCTCTTTGCCTATAAATTTGACTCTCGCAAAATAACGCCTGAATCTATTATTAAGTTAATAACTATATATTAAGTTTGTATATCTTATGCAAACTTAACCGTATTCTATAACAACAACTCCAGTTTTGGTTTATTCATTCAGCCAGTCGTAAGTTTGAGTATATCTCCTCTTCTGAATATCTGTTTGACCGCTTAGCCATCCATTACATATTACCGCGGTCAATGTGTTGCGTCCAATTTATCTAGGATCTCTACTAATACAATATTTGTCAGTGTTCCTTCGGTCAGAAAAACTAATACAGAATTCCGTATTCATGAACATGGCGACGACGCCAGATTTAAAGACTATCGATTGAATCTTGTATCTTCTTATATCGGTCTTTACATAATTAGTATAATCATATTTTTTTTGTCATATGAAAATTTGGCGATATTCCACGAGCCGGATACATCTTCAATAATCTTAAATAACCTTAATCTATTAAATCTTGTTAATTACAATTCCCTAACTCAATATCGAGCATTCGGTGACACAAACTAAATCTTATTAAGATCCGAACCCTTCAGTGAACGGTAACGGAGAACAATTAAAACGCAATTATTACTTGATTAATTAATATCGTGTGCAAGTAAGACGTAAAATAAGCGCACAATAGTTGAGTGAATGCTGCAATGAAATGTAAATCGAGTACAACCCTTTTGCTAACATTAATGAGTAAGAGTTCATCTCGAAATAGGATGTCATGCTGCCGCTGACGGAAGAACTCTCAAACCCGACATTGGAGAAGTATTTTACGTTACAGGAGAGATATTTATATCAAACATCGCGGCTCCTTCATAAGTGGTTAGTTGGCAGTGGTTCATGCATTAAGCAAAACGAGAGGCCTCCAGGGGGTTTGCTATTTGTACAATTATGCGAAATGATATAGCAATGAGGTTCAACTAGTTTCGAATATACGAATATACGACAATTATTGTTGCAAACAGTCATGGAAATCGAGTTATTTGGTTTATTACCGAAATGTACATATTGTAATTATCATTTGGTTAGCTGGAAAGGAAAACATTGTAAGGAAATTCAGAACTTATATTTCAATAGACGTTTGACATCACCTAAAGTCTGGTTTTACGTACAGTTTAACAGCAATCGCTTCATGTCAAAATGAATATCTTCGTCAAATCCTTTGGTAACGGATTCAGCGACCACATAAGTTTTATTGACGTAGCGTGTACAGTTTGTCAGAAACTCTTGAAAACCCAAATTCACCTGTTTGTATTAACCGATTTCTCAACTGGTATCTTCATCAATTGTGAAATCATTTTCATGATTCTTTTTAGTGAAGATTTATTTAAGCTACTACGAAAACGTAATGATTATCTAAAAAAGGTTTAAAACGGAACTTGTTTAATAAAAAAGTTCATTAAAGTTGACGTTTATTTACATAGTCGATATGTATGTAAGGCGTCCTTCAATAAATAAATGTTTTTACCAGACAAATTACACAGCGCCATCTAGCCCCAAAGTAAGCGAAGCTTGTGTTATGGGTACTAGACAACTGATAAACATATTTGTAATTTTTTTTTTGTATATACGTACTATTACTTATTATACATAGAAAATACTCAGTCCAAGACAAGTAGACATGTTCATGCAGACAAATGTTTGTACTGTGTGGGAATCGAACCCACGAACGTCGGTAAGTAGCGTAACAGCGCGTTCCACCACTACGCCACCGAGCTCGTCAATGAAGATAATATAACTATTTTATCCGTAACCGGGTTATACTTTTGTTTTTATTTTACACTCTTTGGTAGCGAATGGTTTTATTTGCATGCCAAATTTGCAAGTTTCGCAATTCATTACATTCTCATAATAGGTTCTTATTTCTAATAGAGTACATTCGTATAAATTATGGATTAGAAGGATAAAAGGAAGTATTAAAAATGTCTACTGTCTCTATTATCTTAGACCGTCGTCGAATCAACACATTCAGTCCATATGAGTCACAGGTAATTTTGATATAAATGCTACCACCACCAATTCGTTTATAACTATAGAACTAGTGCCGGTCGGTATTCGTCCACCACCGTTAGTAGATACATGTCGTCGCTGCCTTGGTAACCAGAGTGAATTTTCTAGATTTTTCTAATATCATTGCAAATGCTTTTTAAAATTTTGTAGAGGTATACAGACATTATACTGCTAAACTTAAAATCCATCCCTTTGCTGTTGCCAGAATCCAGTAACAGGAGTGGAACTCAGCTGAATACTGAACACAACTATACCGGCGATGTAGGCAGGCATCTCTCAAATCTCTATCGGTGTACCTTTAAAATTCAAAATGTACATGGTGCAGAAAATTTTAATTTTAAGATGGAAACATGAGTAAAAACTACACGCCGATGGCTGGGAGTTCATCCTCATACACTGGAGCCGCAATGGTCGCGTACTGTGCGGTTCCTGAGAAGTTTTCTACTGAGAACTATTCAGTTGTGGAATAAGGTTTTCTCAAGGGACTACAGTATGGGCTTCTTCAAGAAAGGCGTGAAGACTTACAGGGTCGGCAACGCAAGAGTGACACCCCTAGTGTTGCAAATGTCCATAGGCAACGGTAACTGCTTACCATCAGGCAGGCCGTATGCTTGTTTGTCACCTTAGTGGTATAAAAAAAATCGAATAGTTTTCATTATTCTTCTTTTGAATCAAAAGGTAACATCGACACAATATTCCAATAAAGAATCAAATGACATAGATTATATTGAATTTTACTTAAATAGAAATTGACGTACCATTCAGTCGTAAAAATAATTGAATTTACCCAAAAAGGTTTTTAGGTATAAAACGTTTCTATGAAGAATTTCTCGTACTATTAATCACATTCCTGTCATAGCCTTCACATGTAGTTTAAAATATTATTCAACTATGTGATATGTTACTGGATACCTGCTACTGTAATCATGCATGAATAAGATCAATTTTGTACAAAGGGGAAATACTAACCTCTTTTATAACTTATTACTTTTGCCCGCTTGAGCAATTGTAGCCGCTAGGATATAAGAAATTTGAAACTACATTAGCTACAATGCCTTATTAATATCGCTTGATAATAAAATATTCCAATGTTTGTGTATTTTGTCCATCTCTCATTAGTATTTCAGCGACAACCTTTAACGGATTACTTTGTTAAAATGGATTATCAGATGGTATAAATAGTATGCCCTAATGCCAATCTTCTAATATGTTGTTATTTAGTAAAGCGTGTCTCAGAATGATTTTCGTTTTTGAATTTCTGACCGATATTGCTATATGATCCGGACTTTTTTGGCTACAGAAATGCAAAACCAGAAGGGCTACAACCATTTGCAAACGGTTGTTTTTCATAAATAAACTTCAAGAATTGCTCTTTAAATTAACATTAAATAAAACGAGATTTAATTGATATTTTGTTTTTTATTTAACATCTAAAAACGAAAATCATTCTGAGACACCCTTTATTAAAGTATTATTTATAATATATTTAGTACTCGTATATTCAGAATTTTTTAGGACTATACTGAGTTCTGTGATAAATTTATTTTACATAATACACTATCATAACATGGAGTATGCTTTAAGAGGACATGTAAGCATTTAGCCCAGTGGATGAACAACTAGAGTTTTTTTTTCTCCATCGTCAGAAGGCATACAAGCATGCTGCCCATCTGATGTTAAACGTTTACCGGAGTCAAGGAACGCTTTTAGTACATTAAGGAACACTCGCGCGATGCCTCACACGCACACAACAACTCTCTAGGGAATTGTTATTTGGCTGCGGTTTTTTGTGGTGGTGAGGCGGAGGCACTTCCCCAGTCGAGCTGCTTTGATGGGCCCAACCTCTCTTAAAAACATCCAGGCCAAAACAAACAGACATGTTCATCCACACAAATGTTTGTCCTGTGTGGTGTAATGGACCTCAGCATTTACTGAAAGTCTCACGACGAAACTACCTAACTACACCTACTGATACTGTAGCACCCTATCTATTATTATTTATATTTTCCTACCTAGTGATCTAAATTTTCCTCAATTAATAAGCCCTACACTGCCATCTTCCTATCTAATAATCTATGACTTACTTAATTAACTTAAGTCCCTCTTACGTACCTGACCTATGACTTACTTACGTATCCAACCTATAATCTACTTATATGTTTGACCTTATGACCTATTTACCTAATATAACCTAGATAACCTAATTATCCCTAATCGCCTTTAATTATCATACTTAGATTTAATGACCTACCTAGATTATTATATATACGAACCATAGGCTACCTCACAACTCTGTATCGAGTTGATTGTGGCAGTTATATATCGACCTATCGATGAATTTATTTATTATTGTAAATGTTACGATGTTTTGATTCGCCTAGTGTCCTACAAAAATAGTTATAATAATTCGCCAATAAAGCTCGAGTTCAACCGAGTCTGAATGCAGGTGAGGGTGAGTATTATAATATTAAATTATGGCTAGACCTTTGGCCAAAGATACCCTCCCACACTGCTTAAGGACTTGAAGCTTGTTTTCCTCGCAAGGAATCAATATATATATTTAATTGCGTAGGTACGCTAATTATTTAATATTTTTTTTTTGTTAAAACAATACAAATAGCCACTTGCTTCAAACCTTTTTGTTCCTAGTCCAATGGTATATATATTATATGTGCACTTGTGTAATTGATTTGTGAATTCAACTCTGCGAATTTTTAACATATAACATGTGAACTGTCTCTTTGTAGGAAGAGTTGCAAGAAAAATGGAATCTCAAAACTCTTGTTGGCACTGAGTGCTTCTTTTAACATTATATAGCACGCGCGCGAATTCGTTACGGAATTATACTCTTGTGTATAAAGTTATAATCTATGTAATTACGAGAATAAACATCTTTATTTTGAAACGGTAACTGGCCCTCCACTAACTTATGGATTAGCTTTCAGTTCTTTATACTTCAGGCCCTGCGAGCTGATCCAAAAGCCCGCCCAATAGCCCAACCAAATTTGGTCACGAAAATCTCGGGAAAATCGCAAGCAAACTTTTGCCAGATACCCAAATTATGTGAAAATTTAAGAATACAATATGTCCCTATTGACGAAAGCAATATACCTTCAAATTGCGAAATCCTTATATTAAACATGCGTCTTATTCTACCAGTCATACCCATGCGAATTCAAACACCTATTTACAGCTTAGTCATCCGCGGAAACGTACGGAACTCCTAACTTTCAGCGCTAATTCCCTAAACTTAACACTGATGACCTAACCGAAGCTTTCCGAGACAGACGCTTACTACGAGTACCTAGCTAATAACCAATGGAACGAAGAAAATCCGGAAATTTACCTAAATCCTAATACGGGTGTAGCCTAATTTTGTGTATTTGTGTATATATAGGTATATATATATATATGTATAAAATTTGTGCAGACAGCTAACGAGCGTGTGTGTATCTGAATTCCTAAAATTTACGGCTCATTAGCTACGGTTACGGGATTTACGCAGACTCACGCAAATCTACATTATAACAATTAAGAAATTGTTACAATATATTTTTATGTTATCCTATTATCTTACTGGATTAGGAAACGGGATAACGCTAAAAAGAAGAAGAAGAGTTTGTTTTTTTCAATGATTACATAGGTGCATTTCTAGCATAACAAGTGGCATATAAACAACTAGCTGCACCTTGCTACTTCGTCCTCGTGGAATTGGAATATAGACAATTTCATGGGTTTGCTTTTTCTGTCGAACCCTAATTCTTTGTCTAAAATAAAAGTAACAACAAAATAAGATGCATTCAATGGATAGGCAAATAAGAATTTAATAAATTATTATTATTGGACTTAAAAAAATAGGATATAAAAATAATAGGATATTTTTTAAGTCCAATAATAATCATTTATTAAATTCTTGTTTGTTTAATGTGATGAATGTAGATGATCAACAAATACAACAAATATAGCTTATAATACAACATACATATACCTTATATGCAAACGGACATCTCATGAGCTTCACTTTTTCATATACATATAAAAGTTTGCTAAATATTGCAAACTTTTCAATATTGAGATGGGTTTATTACATGCATTGGTTTTTTTAGGATATTGAATAACAGCACTATTATATTGCCCTCAGTTTTATTTCTAGTCTATTCTTATTATGACTTTGCACACCAACAAGAAAGGAGTTTGTTTGAGCACAATTCACTGTTAATGTACGTATATCTTCATGTAACAGAAGGAACGCAGCGTCATAACTCATAAGACACACCTCGTTCGCTTCTTTAACCTTCATAGATTTTTTTAAACACGTTTACTAGTTCCTAGGGTTCTTGACATAGGGCTGTTAATATATTTTTGATATAACGATATCATACCCGAATAATATCATTTTTACGCTACTGCATACGTAAGTGGTCTTGTGATTTATGACCCGTGAACTAAAAAACTTCCTAAAGGGAATTTCAATCGACAAAACTCCGTAATTTATTCACCGCAATCTTTGTTTTCGAATGCGTAGTTAATTCCATTGAGGTTAGCAACACAGACCTTTATACGGAATATCTGACTGAGTTGGTATCGCGTGGCTTCTGAATCAATAGCGTCAAAGGAAATACCTAACATTTTTCATCACAAAAAGAATAGTCGTGTCAAATAATAAAGTTCTCTGTGAAATTAAATTGTCAATTGCAAGTCGCATTTGCGGATTGTGTATTCTGTATATCATTTACGTTTGGTAATTGTTTTTATGTACCTTTTTAGTATCTCAATCCAACTTAGCGATGACTCCCAGTATTGCAAACACGACGGAAACCGTTAGTTAGATTAACTCAGTGTATTAGCTTCATATACTTGTTACTTAGATTTTTTATTAATTAACTGTATTATCAATTATTTTAATTAATAATTATTATTAATTAATATATCTAGACTACGTTATACATATCTGACGTCTTTATAATACCAAAGAAAATAACCTTTACTTAAAATTGTCTGTTATTATCCACCGAACTCAAAACTTTACAAGGTTGTAATATTTCATCTCACTTGATTTATTTAAAAAATGAAGATAATGACCATTTTCATCTGAAATTATAAACAACTATTTATCTCAATTATTCATATCTTTTTAAAACTTTGGTGTGCCTTTTTCCAATAGGTACATTTGATATATTAAAATTGCAATAATAGCTTGTTCTAACGACGACTCCTATTTTTATTTTCAAGCAGTCGTAAGTTTAAGTGTTTACTTCAATTTATGTATATATTTTCCGGCCTATATCACATGTTTCCGTGGCTAAAGTGTTTCAACCTTCCAATTCTTCCTCGAATCACGTAAAATTAAGCAGCTGTTCTTTTGGTCAGGAAAAATGAAAATATAAGATTCCGTATTGATTTAAAGTCCATTACATCCTACATTTTTATCTATCGGTTTTATATAATTAGGAGTAAATCTGTAATCCGTCTTTGTCATACATAAATCTGGCGATATTGCCGGAGGCCGTATAAATCTTCGATTCTCATAATGGCGAATATTTGTCTTCAGCGCCAATCCCTAATATAACATCGAACGTATGCTGACACGAACTAAACCTCACTCCCTTATTGAGATCCGAACCCTTATTTGGTGAATGGTAACGGAGCGCTATTGAAATGCAATGAATACTTGATTAATTAATATCGAGTACATAAACATCACGAGTAGGACGTGAAACAAGAGCACAATAGTCAAATGAATGCTATAATGAAATGTAAATCGTGTACGACCCCTTTGTTAATGATAATGAGCAGGGAAAAGGATTCGCCCAGAAACGGAATGTCATGATGCCCGTGACGGGAGAACTCCCAAAATCCGACGT
Organism: Pyralis farinalis; assembly: GCA_947507595.1. Lineage (NCBI taxonomy): Eukaryota > Metazoa > Arthropoda > Insecta > Lepidoptera > Pyralidae > Pyralis > Pyralis farinalis. The sequence goes on from OX382270.1 coordinate 23,752,212, forward strand.
TGGTGAAGTAAAGAGAATATCTGTATCGAATATTGCGGTTCTCTTTGTAGTGGTCAGTTACCAGTAATACTTACTTTGGGTAAAACGAGACGCCTCCATTCAGTTGTTGTTTGTACAATTACGCGAAATTATACAGCAACTATGTTCAACTAGTTTGTACAAATATTGTAACATGACAATTTATTGATGGAAATAGATGCGGAAATAGGGTTAATTCGTTTACTACAAATTGTTTATTACTGCAGACATTGTTTATATTGGATATTTAAATAAGTTATAATAAAAGTAGTTGTAGTTTTGCAAGTTTTTGAACCTGAGATGTTCTTAGGTTAAATGTAACTTTAATTGATTAAATTTGATATATAATAAAAACTTGAAGTATTTATTTAAATGAGATTGGCAGAAGTATGTACGGAACTAGTTCATATAAAAGCCAAATAGAAATTAGCAAAAGTTCAAGTGGGATAAAAGATGTTGATCACAAGTAAAATAAAGTTGATTAATTATTTCCGGACCAATTACACAGAGTCCAAGACCTAAACTTGGCGCAGCTTTTACTGTGGGATCTTCCTTTATTTGACCTAATCTAATGTTTATTCTATTTTATTTTTGTTTTTCAGTGAGATCGCCTTGTAAAAATCTTTATTGGGATTGGTTCAGCTTTAATATAATTTTATCTGCGGGTGAAACTAAACTAAGATGAGAGAAAATTACGCCAGGTCAGATTAATATGAAGCCCGTGGTACTACATTGAGTACGTACTTAAATACTTTTTGCGAATGTATATGATACCTATTAGCGAACCGACTTTGCACTGATAACACTTAGATATTATTTATAGGCGCATGAATACTGATGGGTAGATGAGGCGGGTCTGTGACAGGATCTAAACCAATATCTACCGATACAGTGGACAGCACATCATTCTTATATTATCTCTGCGATGCTGCCCTCGTGTCATCGTGGCTAAGATTTATTATATTGCCGCCTGAATTAATTTAATTCGTAAGAATGTACGTTTTAAAGGTATATTTTGGTCCAAACGCACATATTTGTAAGATAAGGATGAATACTATATTGGTAAACACACTTTCGCAAATACTTAACTTACCTTAAGACATAGGTGTAAACATAATTTGTCCTAATACTGGTTATTATGAGACAAGATATATCCTAACGCTGACTTTTTTTAAACTTTTAAAAAGGTATCCATAGAGGTAGACCATTAGACATTATTTTTGTGCTTTATCTACTCACACAGCGTACAACATGGGATTTTTCACCAGAAGGGATAATAATTTCTAACTTTGTTCGTAAATTTTATCATACAGGTAGCTCATTTTCGCAAAACGTTCATAAATTATAGCTTGTAATCATCCTAGATAATTCCTCTTCCTATTGGTGGAAACCGAACGAAAATCCTTAAATTCTGAAATTAATCCGATGGAACATCGAACATTTTAAATTATAATATTTATTGATGATGACTAATTGATAGGCAATTTGTAAATAGGCAGATATATACAAAGATATTTGGATAAAATATGTACAAATTCTTATATGGTTCAAAAACGATATTTTTGTATTATATAGGCAGATTTTGTATGAGATGTAACATACGAACAGACAAACGAACGGACGGAAAAAGTTGTACGACAAATGTTTCTTTAGTACCCTATTCTTAAGAACTCCTAAAAACTATGTATAAAAACTCATTGTAGAGACCGAACATTACCATGTACTAAATCTCTTCACAAAAACCCATCACTCTCTTAAAAACATCAACCCCATATGACCATTAAAGTAATTCAAATTAAATGAATATCTCTGGAGAGACCTTTAAGCTTCGTTCACGATAATGGAATTGGTTAAACATTTATAATTCTAACGTAGTCTAGATTAGATTGGTTACTAAGTGTACACATGTCTCGTAATTGAATTCAATTATATCAGAGAAGAGGTACCAATATTATGATATTGATAGAACTAAAATATTGTTAGTACACATTATTTACTCTATCCTACACGTATAGCAAAATCGTAGTGGGGTAAAGTTTGTACATGGAATATTCTTTGAGTTAGTGATGCAGTTGGACTCTGTTATTATTAGAGAAGTCAAAAAAGCGTGAATGAACTAACCTATGGAGAAACAATGAGACTGATATTGCGCAGTAACTCAATTCACCACTACGGGAGATAAAGTAGAACGCGTAGCTCTCTCTTCATGCACTCAAGTCTTATACTGGTTTAAGCAAAAAGGAAATCAATAATAAATAAATAACTTACTCTCAGTTATCGAATGACTAATAATTAATAATTCTTCACCTTCTGATAATTGGTGTGTTTTTAGAAGGTGGTATCAGGAGGCCTAGGACTTGTTTGTGTTACTGTAATGCGGAAAGATGACACCGAGGAAGACTAAGCCTCACTATCACTACCAAATTTGTCACGTGTTGTTCTGGCCTAGAAACTGGCGGCGCGTATACGTGAAAAGAGTTATGTATGTTAACGAAACGAGTGATGTGTGTAAAGACCGAGTCATGTGGTATTCGGCTCTCTCTGCCTACCCCGTAAGGGAATTGACATGACGATATGGACAGATAGATATATTTTTTTATTCAAGTAATAAAATCTTTAATTTGAAAATATTGACCAAAACAGTATTTTTTTCTGGCTGAGTGTCGATCTATCCGTCCGTTTTTGCTGCGAAAACTACTGAACAAATTTGGATGTAATTTTACTCGTAATTAATTTTTAATTTTTGATGTTTGTTTGTAAAACTAAAAATATTATAAGATATCCTAGCCACTAAATGTACGGAAAAAAGCCTACCGCAGTGATGGCGAAGTTCACTTTTTTGAATCCTGCAAAGGAACTAATTACATGGTCTAAAGATTTAATTCATAATTTAGATATCCGTTAAAATCCAACCTCACCTGGATACTATGCATCCTATAACCAAACGAGGCTCTCACGAAGGAGATGGAAGAAAACATCTATATCAATATGTACCGCATTTGTAATGACGACGTAAGAAAGAGTTGTTGAAAGTGAATGTGGTCAGCAAACGTTATGCCACAAATTTTGCGCAATGCCCTCATCCTGACCGCATTTATTCTACTTTCATGCTCTCTCTGCCATACCGAGTTTTCACCTCCTTAATTTAGCGTTGAGATTAGCACTGCATTGTAAATAGCGAACTGTGCCTTCTGGCTTAGATTTTGACTACCTAGAAGTTTACCCAACGCTCCATTCACGCTTTTCCCTCCACTCACTCGTCTCTCCACATCAGCGGTGTACCTTTGATCGCTGCTAAAAGCGTTTCCAAGATATACAATCCACTTGCTCCAACAATACACCATCAATCGTAATCCTAGTGTTCATTCTGGTTGTTGTTCTTTCAAATTCAACAATCTCTTTCAAATACAATAATTATCCGGGTTTTCTTCGCATTCAATTGTAAGTTTTTCTTCGTACAATCATCTTTGTTTGTTGTAACTAGTGTTTGCAGTTCGGATGGTGATTCTGCTATTAATACCGCGTGGCACGCATCCCTGTCTGACACCAATGTTGTTATCAAACCAGGGCGATAAGCTGCCATCCACGCACACACCTGCCGTACAATCGTCATAAGTCGATTGCACAGCACGTAGGAGGTCACCGTCAACCCTATATCTGGGCGAAATGTTCTAGAGATTTCGACCCTATCAATTACTTTCTGAAGGTTCACAAACCCCTCGAAAACTTTCTGATCCTTAGCGACATGCTTCTTTATGATGTTGCGAAGTGAAAAATTCCTCAGGTCTAGTGCTGTTTCTTTAGTGAGAAGATCTTGTAATTCGGGGTCTTGAGCCTGCTCGCGTGCAAGATCTTCGTAATCTATTCCGGATGTAACTGCTTCGATGCGAGATAATGCGTCTGCTACTATGTTGTCCTGGCCAGCAATATGTCGTAAATCCGTTGTAAATTGGGATATAAAGTCCAAATATCTGAATTGACGTGGTGTACAGTTATCACGTTTGGTCGTGTACGCATATGTTATTGGTTTGTGATCAGTGAGTACAGTGAAACTTCTAGCTTCTAACATATAGCGAAAATATTTTATACCCTCGTAAATAGCTAAGAGTTCACGATCGTATGAACTGTATTTTTTTTGCGACGGAGAAAGCTTTTTGGAAAAGAAACCCAAGGGACGCCAGCTGTTATTAGATTTCTGCTGGAGCACTGCGCCAATGCCTTCGTTAGATGCGTCCGCATATAGTGCTAGCTCAGCCTGACTCTCTGGATGTGATAACAGAGTTGCCTGTGACAGACTGGTCTTGCATTCTTCGAAGGCTTCTAGATACTCCTTTGTAGTATCGATAGGTGCTGAACCTTTTACATTTCCAATGAGTTTTGAATTGAGAGGAGCCTGTATCTTTGCTGCTTTCGGAATGAAGCGCCTGTAGTAATTGACCATGCCTAGGAACCTCCTTAACTTCTTGGCGGTATCTGGTACGGCGAAGTCTTGGATAGCTCTAACCTTCTCCTGAAGTGGGCTGATCCCATCGGTCGAGACATGGTAGCCTAAGAATGTTATCTCAGCTACGCCCCATACGCACTTTGAAGTATTAATCAAGATGCCATACGTCTTAAATCTCTCGAACAAGGCTTGCAGATGTTGACGATGTTCTTTCTCGGATTTAGAGAAAATGAGTGTGTCATCTAAATAGCCGTAGGCAAAGTCGAGCCCTTGCAGCACTTCATCAATAAAGCGCTGAAAGGTCTGAGCAGCATTTCTTAACCCAAATGTCATATACCGAAATTCGAACAATCCGAAGGGGGTAACAATGGCAGTTTTAGGGATATCATCTTCATTTACTGGAATCTGGTTGTACGCTTTAATTAAGTCAACCTTTGAGAAAATCTTTGACCCTGCGAGCTGATATGCAAAATCTTGCAAGTGTTTGATTGGATACCTGTCCGGAATGGTTCTTGCGTTCAGTGAACGGTAATCTCCACAAGGTCGCCATCCGTCATCTTTTTTAGGCACAAGATGAAGTGGTGACGACCAAGGACTTTCTGAGCGACGAGCGGTACCGTTTAATAGCATTTCCTCAAACTCTTTTTTAGCTATTCGTAGACGATCGGGAGCTAAACGGCGTGGTTTGGCTACTACCGGTTGTCCCGGAGTAGTACGAATATGATGGCGAGTATTATGTTTTGGCTTAGATAGTGCGCCAGCTGGTTTGGTTATTTCTGGATACTTTCGCAATATATCATGGTACGGAGATTCTCCTGTTAATGTTTTAATGGCGAATGCAAAGTCTGATGTATTGCAATGAGCAACGGCAACCGAGAGTGAAGTGACTCCATCGATTAGACGATGATGACGACAATCGACTAATAAGTTGTAATGACTTAAAAAATCATAGCCAATAATAGGTTTCGTAACATCTGCAACGATGAATCTCCAGCGAAAATCGCGTCTTAGACCCAAATCCAGTTGAGCTTGCACAAAACCATATGTTGCTATCAGAGTGTTATTAGCTGCAGTCAGCTCATATTTTGTTTTTGGGTGTGGTCCTCTGGTCGCTGATTTAGGGAATACGCATACATCAGAACCTGTGTCAATTAGGTACTGGAGTTTGGTCTTATTGGCAGTGACAAAGAGGCGGCCATTACAGACAAGGCAGTCCTGAACCGCCACTAATGGCTGCCTGTGAAGTTTTCCGGCTTAAATGAACAAGGCATGGTACATCGTCTTGCTTTCGCTCCAAATCTATTATGATAGTAGCACATACCATTGTCTCTTGACTTGGATCGTGAGCGGTTTCGGGAGTTGCCACGGCCATCAAAATTAGTACGATTTGCCGTGAGTATAGAGACTTGCCTGCTGAGTTCTGCCATTTGTGTCATCATGGCTTCCATGGTAATAGGCTGCGTGGTTTGTTCCACTAAATTTGATGATGTTGGCCGTATTTCTGAGATATTAGATAGACATGGAGAAGCAATGGCCTGGACTTTGTCTGCTAGTTCCGCCAACTTATGTATAGGCATATCTTGGTGCGACGCTATTATGGGCTGGATATTTGGCGGCAGTCTACTAGACCAAACAGTTCGAACAAACTCGTCGGGTATTTTGGGACCAGCAAGATGCTTTAAATGACGCAGAAATTGTGAGGGTTTGCGGCTACCTAACTCTTCATATTCTAGCAACTGTTTGACATTTTGTTCCCGTGTAGCGGATAATCTACGAATTAATTCTGACTTCAAGGTCGCGTACATATTTTCGCGAGGAGGGTTCTCGATAATGTCCTCTACCTCAATTATGTGTTGGTAGTCTAATTGACCACAGACATGATAAAATTTTGTAGAATCACAAGTTATACGTGACAGTAAAAACTGACCTTCTATATGTGCGAACCAAAGTGCTGGACGGTCAGGCCAAAACGGCGTTTGCTTCAAACCAACTCGATACAGCTCCGAATTTTCCGTTGGAATTGGCATCTGGTTTGAGGGCGGCGGTGGTGTAGAAAATACGGGGGGGTTGATCAAAATATTTCCTCCTGTAGGTGTGCTAGGTTGGCTCTGCATCTTGATTTACTTCGCTTTGTTCAAACTCGGGGTCACCAATTTAGTCGTATGTTGGGTTAATGAATTAACACACACTAATTTAAAATATCCGTATATTGTCTATATCTTTTGTACAAGGTTCAGAAGGTATACTAATGAAGAAAACAGACACAGAACACCATAACCGTATATAAACCAGCCTTTCGGGATTTCAAAATATCGTCAGTCTCGACGCACATACTGTAAACACCCGACTGGCTTTTTATTCAATATTCGCACGGTGGGCATGAACTAACGCGGTGCCCTGCGACGCAAACATAAACAAAAACATCCGTGCGCTGCGACGAAATACTTTACCGACTGCGATGCGCAAGGTAGTGTTGTGTTGTTTACGATTATGGCGCAGCCACACGTACATCCTCTGCTGCTTCGAAATCTCCCATGTGCTTCTCAAAGAATTCCATCGGATTTCACCCTCATTCTGCTTTTAATGATGTCTCCATATAGACTTTAGCTGCTAAGCTGATCAAACCGATGGCCCTATAGTTGGCACAATGGATTCGATTCCCACACAGGCTAAACATTTGTGTGAATGAACATGTCTGTTTGTCTTGGTCTGGGTATTTTTAAGAGCGGTAGGGCGCGTCAAAGAAGCCCATCTGGGGAAGTACCTTCACCTCACAGAAAACCTCAGCCAAACAAAAACTCCCTAGAGGATTGTTGTGTTCCTGGGTGTGAGTGAGGTCTCGCGTAATCTCCGGTATTTATCTTAATCCAGAGAAAGAAACTAAATCATAATCTTTCACACCAGCGGCCAAGCTAGGTGAAAGCAGTACACCTACGTTAGCGTTGGCATGATAGTCCTGGTTCACCCCGGAGCACAAGAAAGAAAAATGGAAATTTGCATTCACCTCAAATTTTTTTAAACGATTATTGTCGAATTCGGACCGAGATATCAGAGGCGACCTCTAGCCATAATAGAAAAGGCATTCGAGGTATCTCATTGAACTGATGCGCTGCGACTCAAACTTGCTTTCTTCAACCATCAGTATGTTTCAAAGCGTTCTAGTTTAAATCTAATTATTTATTGCATATTTTTATGAGAAAATAAATATTTTTTATCGTTTCTATTATAATTTTGTCGGCAAACGTACGGCAAAGGTACGTTATTAGTATTATCCATCCAAGGTATACACTGACGATCAAGCCCACCCTTAAACCATATAACTTTGATTTGCGGTCATTCCGTATTAGTATTCTGCAGAGAAATAAGGGTAGATACGTAATTTAAATGTAAACCTTTGTTGACTGGGATACCCTTTTGTTGCCATTTTTTTCCTTCTTACGTGATAGATGATGTGATTATCCCTTCTTTTCTTTAGACTAGTTTTATACTTTACACGAAATAAATTCCAAGGCATTTTAAGCTTCATTGCAACTTTTTTTATACCACGTCTGAATCAAACACGCGTGGCATTGTTTTTCAGTCGTATTCGTCCACTGCTGAACATAGGTCTCCCATCGAGAAGCCATTCGTCTCGATCCTGAACCACCACGCGAGGTATCAAGGCTTGCAATACATAAACTATCACTCGTATTTGCAACCCCTGTTGCCAATACAGCTTACTTACTAGTAACCGTACACACTCCTAGAAACGCAACAGCCATCCGGGGACTAGTTATTGCTGCGGGCTTCTGTAAGGTCTTTTACTTTGTGTTATTTAAAAAGCATTTATATTAATATTTTTTGTTTGTTTAATAGTATAAAGTTGAGTTGAGTGTATGAAATGAATGAACGGTAGACTAGAAGAGTGAATGTATTTTATAATTTTTATTATTAGTTTTGAATGGCTGGATACAAATCTTTCAGCCAAAAGAAAAAAAAATATTTTTTTGATAGATTTATAATTTTGTGCTTGTTTATCCGTCCGTGGTATCACAGAAGGTTCTTATCTGAAAATCAGCGCCGGGTCATAGATTGACACGGCAATATGCTGAGATAAGATCTGTTTGTGACACCACACAGCACTATTATTACATCAGTACCTATTGTATAATGTTTAAAACTCAAACACACACGCACACTCGCGCAAGCGCCCTGCGCCGCTTAAACCAAACAGCGATGTTGATAAAATCAACGTAGCGAAACGCGTAAGCGCCAAGAATTTCATGGCACTTACAACATTTTGGTCGCGAGAAAATAATGCCCTATGAACGATCTAGCGCTTCATGTTTTAATTGTTTAATTAGAGGTAACTAATGTTTTAGCGCTGCAGCGAACTTAAGTTCTAATTCTCACCAAAATCTTACGGTCAGGGTCACGTGTCCTGACGCTAGTTTAACATTTTTTACTCATCCCAATAAGTGCACAACGCTGCTAAAGAAATTTTCACTTCAAAAATACATATATATTCTAGAATACATTTTTTGAAATATGTTACTGCACATATTTTTACCCAAAGTGGAGGTAAAAAGGTGTAATGGCAGAACGGAAGAAATTGTAAAAAACCGGATCGTGAACTATATCTCGAATTTCAATCTATCATTGGCTACGGACCCGAAAAGGGGCCTCAATTTAGTGAACTTTCAATAAAGATCTCCTCATTGATTTCAATAGGCCATAATATCCATCCATAATACCCATGACTTTATCGTGTAAGGCCCTCATATTTCCCTCAATTTATAGGGGTGCCTTTTGCGGTTGGCCGACATTTCTTACGAATACTCGGATTGGATTGAATTTATTTGCCTTTTACTTAACCGCTATCTGTTCTAAATATCTTTGAGCACTGGCTTCCAATAAACGAACCGCTGTTATTGAATCAATGCTGTTTTGGCCATTCAATTGCTTTATCATATTTATTTACACAATGGTGGTGACAAACAAGTATTTAGAGCTCGGTGGCATAGTGCTTATTAACGTTACATTGACACCAACGCTAGTGAGTTCGACTCCCACAGAGGACAAACGTTTGTGTGCATGAGCATGTCCGTTTTTTTCATTTGGGTGTTTTGAAGGGAAGCAGAGCGCACCAAAGCAACTCGTCCAAGGAAGTACCGCCACCTCACAGAAAACTACACACAAAAAACAACTCCTCGGAGAATTACTGTGTTCTTGCGTATGAGTAAGGCCACAAGTAAACTCCTAAGAAGTTGCTATGTTAGCAGTAAAAGTGCCATCACGCGAGTGATGCTTAATATATTGCAAGCGTTCATAAGCTACGTTAACCACTATATATTAGATGAGCATGATAACAGGGAGGCTTGTATAAAGTATACGACCCACACGCTTTTTTGTATCACTAATGTGGTGAATAAGGATACTGCCTACCTAATTGTAAGCAATTCCCATAACCTCTTGATACTTGCAACAGCACCCCGTCTTTCATGCATCCACCATCGATATTAACGCAGCAATTTCTTCTCATCGACCAGAAAGAGTCAACCAAACCAAGCAACGAAAAACACCAAAACAAGAGAGATTGGTTATATTGCTAGAGTTGCTTGAATATCGCTGACGTAAGTCCCCTTTTCGCGAGTCTCGTTTGCTTACCGGCAGTATACGTCACGGGAAAAATATGGATTTGATACTAATACCGCTTTTACCTTACTAGCATTACCTGAGAGATAAATCACCAAACAAAAACCGGCCAAGTGCATGTCGGGTTCCGTATTTGATTCGTTTTGCCTGCTTGCGAAAAAATTAGATAGTGCCTTAAATATAGGAAATCGATTGCATTTTTTTGAACATTCAAAACCAAATATTACTATATACAAAGTGGAATAAAATCACAGTCACTAGAGTCTAACAAAAATTAACACTCTACACAAATATTTCGCAAACGAATCTCTATATCGAAAAGTGATCTTCCCACACCCTACATGTTTAAAAAAGCTATCTAACGACTCCCCACACAATGGTGTATGCACGAATAAAAACATTTATCCCTACTTTACGTGAAGGGGCGGTACCTTACCATCTTAATCATATGTAAAAAAAATACACTAAGTTTTATGGTGATCGGTCAAACAGTAGATTTTATCAGCGTCATATTGTGGAACAAATCGTCTGATGATGTCTATGATCCATATTAAACACAGGATACTTAAAAGGGAAGGTGAACAGGCGTCTACAAAGCCGACATTATAGACATGCCGAGATATCGTGATAATGAGCGTCGCTAATTCCTGGACTCTACTAAACTTTTATTCGTATACCAGCTATCGCGGATACAATTAAGAGAATGAATACGTTTTAGGATTTTTCTCTAATCGACGTTGCGAGACATACGATGACTACATTTGATGAGCTCGGTGGCGCAGTGGTTACGTTGCTCTGACACCAACGCTCGTGGGTTCGATCCCCACACAGGAAACATTTGTGTGCATGAACATGTCTGTTGGTCTTGGTCTGGGTATTTTCTAAGTATCGTAAGTATGTATTTACAAAAAAAATGTATTTACGTATGTTTATCAGTTGTCTAGTACCATTACACAAACTTCGCTTACTTTTGGGCTGGATGGGGCTGTGTAATTTATACGACAATATTTATTTATTTATAGAAACAAAAGGCCCACCCAGACATGACTGTAAAGTGGTAACCTTAGTCTATGAACGCTTGCAGCAACACAATGAGTATCACGAGCCCGATGCTACCTTTGTTGCTAAAACACATATACACTATCCCTTAGGAGCTTGCTGTTTTACAGCATTCAAATAATGTGTATTCAAAAGAAAATCATTACATACATGCACATGCCTACATTGAATTTCAGCTCAATGTGTTCTATCTGAATATCAATGATTATACACAAGCGAATGCGAGATCTCAGCGGAGGAATTCGAGAGTCGCAAGGAATACCGCCCTACATCAATGGGTGCATCGGAATGCTAGTAGCTACTGCGGAATCCTGTTGCAAATATTCAACATTTTTCAATGTTCATTCGTATAAAATATCAATAAAATTCTTAAGCACTGGAAAGTATTCATAGTTTATTCAAGACGCCGCGCCAAGTCCCTTCGAGAGAGGCAGAGAGAACAGAGTGCCACATGACTCGGTCATTCTTATGCACATTCGCTGATTCCGAGGGCTTCTAACTCCATTTTATGACAACACACAACGAATGTGGTCCTACTTTAAAACTTATCTAATTGCTACCAAATATCATAGGATCAGTCTCTGGGTTAATTAACAATTGCTTGGATTTTTTTTCAATTTGAAACATACAGAACATATATACCTACATCTATAACTTCACGCCAAATCCCTTACTGGGTAGGCAGAGAGAACCGAGCGCCACGCGACTCGATCCTTACATACCTCACTCGCTTCTTTCACATTCATTGCTCTTTTCATACACGTTCGCCGGTTTCTAGGGCTCCTGACATCATAATATATACCTACATAAAAGTTTTAATCACTCAACAATCTTTATTTTTAGTAACATGTATGTGCGAAATTAAACCTAACCTAACTCATTGAATCAAATCATTAAATCTGATATTGAAACAAATTAGTAGCTTCTTTTTAGAAATATTTGCATGAATCATAAAAACTTCTATGAATTTTTTTTAATAAAAACTTCGTAGTTGGTTTTTTCTTTTTAATAGACATTATTTTGACAATTGGGAAAGAGAACGCACGAGTTCGGAAAAGGTAAAGAAAAAGCTCGAGTATGTAATAGCCTACATCCCGAACGCTATACGTCCCTGCAATACGCCACTTTTTGAGCAACTGTATTAAAAATTATATTACGATAATCGTGTGGCCTAACCTAAGAGAGGAATGGTTTTCCCTCTGGGTTATGGAGGTCTGATGGCAGTCGCTCCAAATGTTTAGTCTTAGGGAGCGGATCCCGCCAATCCTAATGTATTATGAAACGGGATAACGCTAGGAAGAAGATTGAAAATGGTGTCAATTATGTACGCATAATATCGCTGATCGGTTATTTCCAATATAAGGAAAATAGCAACGTGATGCATATGGATGTAACAGTTAGTCTCACAACAACTCGATAATGGCTCGACAATATTAATATGCTGAAAATGTTTAGAAATAACATAACGCAAAAAAAATTGAAACATCTGTTAGTCCAATATATAAATGAAGTAATAAAGATTTACGCAAGTTTCTGAAATACGTCGCTACATCAGAGTGGTCGTAATTTGATGAATGCATCTTGGAATACGACCAAATGGATAAGACATGACAAATGCTTCGTCTGTCTGATGTGGCTACTAGATTTACAGCCAAAATAGATATAACCGATAAGTAACAGAATGGCGTTTTAGATATGCATGACATTCAGACATAAGTTAGGTGACAGGGATCGTCCACTATATCTATGTAGTTCCAGCGCGTGTAGCGGGAATCGTAATTTTGGACCAACATCGTAAAAAGAGGAAGTTCTATGTTTATCACGCTTTTTATGTAGGTCCACAATTATGTCAATACGGCTTTCGAATTATAAAATATCCTATGCTTACTTCCTAAAAATTTAGCAAATTTTTAACGATTGGCTTAAAAAGTGTATATTATATATTTTTAAATCAATTTAATTCTCCCTGTCTTTCTTTTATGTCGATTTAATTCGGATAATTGTTAGAAGTGAATAATTATATGTGTATACATATGAATGTATATGTATTTATGCGTGTACGTAGGAAAATATAAATATAAGTATCTACCATTACAGTTATACTGAATATTTCTAAGTAATCTTTTCGTCTCTTATACATTGTGTACTTTTATAATAACGCCCCCACCCCGTCAACTTGAACTTGTTATTTTTCTCTACCCTAAGGTTATATAAGTTATCGGTGGGTTTAATTATAAGATAGGGGTCGGTACCAGAAGCATGCACGCCGCGACCCTGCCAGTCCAACACTATGGATTGCAATTCTGGACCTAAACGTAAACCGCACAGACGCACGGATCAGGGCACCCTGCGGAGGCGACGGGCACCGATACGCTCTTGTAACAAGATAAGATGAATGAGTTGATACATATAATGAACGAGTTATGCCTACATGCTTTCTGTGTGTCGGAGACCAAGCGAAAGGGAAGCGACACCGAAGATCTACCCGGTGGCATAAGGGCCTGGGGTTAACCAGGGGATTATACCAGCACTGGCGTAGGTGTCGTGCTTTCATCTCGCTTGGCCGCCGGTGTGAAAGATTACGATTTAGTAGGCCCAATACTTCTCTGGGTTTAAATTAAACTGGGGATTACGATAGTTTTTTGGTTGCGGTATATGTTCCTGTACGCTCTACTAATCTCCAGGAGCTCAAAAAGCTTTAGGAGACCGTAAGGGCTGTTCTGAATTTGGTTGATGCGAATGAACGGATAATTATGTATGGAGATCTGAATGGATAGAGACCAAGCGAAGCAGTTATGCGGCTATGCTTGGTCCATACGGAGATAAGAGAGTGCATGATGCTGGAAAGTTACTCCTAGACGTATGTATGGAACGAAACCTACTTGTGTCGAACATTTCCTTCGTCACATGGATCTTCACACGTATACATGGAAACGGAATGACCAAAAAAGTATTATTTTAATGAATAGACGTAAGTAGTACGTAGTTGGTCTGAAAGAGAGCGTCGGTGTTAAAATAAGAAGAGGCATGCTCCGATGGTTCGGGCATGTAGAAAGAATGCAAGATGAAAGAATGACGAAGCAGATATACAATGCAAAAGTGGAAGGATGTAGGAGCCGGGGAAGGCCAAGACTTACCTACCATGACCAAATTGGTCATGTTCTATCAGAAGGTGATGTCAGGAGCCCTAGAAACCGGCGTGCGTGCATGAGAAGAGCAATGAATGTTAAAGAAGCGAGTGAGATATGTAAGGATCGAGTCACGTGGCGCTCGGTTCTCTCTGCCTACCCCGCAAGGGATTTGGCGTGAAGTTATAGATAGATAGATAGAATAGACGTAATGGGTGGTAAGTCCCATTCTTAAAACGGACGACTATCTGGTGATAGCCAGTTTGTGGGCCTTTTCAAGAAGTGGAGGCACTGGCGTGTGCGTATTCCTTTCGGAGATCATGAATGAATAAGAAATGAAAAATTGGAAGATGAAAGTGTAAAAAGAACGTATGTACGTCTAGTCAGTGAAAGTCTTACGAACTTGCGTGTTTCCGACTCAGATGTAGACGAATGTTGGAAAGTTCTGAATGGAAGTATGGTGGACAGTACGAAAGAAGCATGTGGATGCGCAATGGGACGTAGAACACTGAGAGGAAATGCTTGGTGGTATGCGGAGATTGATTCCTCCGTGGAAAAAAGAGGAAAGTATTACTGGATTACGTATTATCTTTGCACAAGGGTGATGGGATGAAAGAAAAGAAGAAAGAAAGATACCGTCGATGCAAGAATGAAAACAACGCTTTAGTGATAGAGAAGCATGAAAGACTACTTATGAATGAGGAAGAGAAGCTGACGAAGAACTACGAGGCTTTTCTACCAAACTTTTCTAGAGAGAAGAGAGGTAAGAAGTCTCGGGGTAGTTCGTGAGCATCCCGAATGGACAAGATAAAATGTAAAGCTGGTGGCATTCTTGCTAACAATCAGGACGTGTTAGAACGGCGGAGTGAATATTTTAGAGAAATGTATGATGTATATACTCGTACCATGACGCTAGCACTGTGAATGAGTATGTGACTAATTCGGCAGTACCAGCGTACCATGAAGACATTAGCATGAATGAGATTGAATGGTCGATACGAAGTTTGTAAAATGAAAAGCCAGCGGGAATCGATGGTTACAGCTGAGATGATCAAACTAGGTGGCACTTACGTTAGGGATGCCTTCTGGTATTTGAGCAAATTATGATGGAGAACTGGAAGGGCTCCAAGCGATTGGAAACGCGCAGTTATCGTACCCTTGTATAAAGGCAAGGTATCACGTATGGACTGTGCCAACTATAGGGTCATCAGTTTGATCAGCTTAACAGCTAAAGTGTATGGAAAAATCATTGAAAGGAGTATGAGGCTGAAATTCGATGGAATGCAGTGGAATTTCGAAGCGAGGGAGGATGTATTGATCAAGTTTTTTCACTCCGCAATATCGCAGAGAAGCATCTGGCTATGGACTAGAAGGTTTTTTGCGGTTTTGTGGACCTTGAGAAAGCATTTAATAGGGTCGTGCGAAAGAATCTCTGAAACATTTTGCCCAGATATGAGGTTGACGGTGACCTGCTCCATGCTGTAAAATCCACTTATGAGGATTGTACAGCATGTGTGCGAGTGGACGGCAGTTTGTCGCCCTGGTTTGATACCAACCTGTCGGTGCAGCTATTCATCCTGTATCTGGACAGTTGTCTTCAGAGAATTAGAAATATGAATGTGAGAATGCGAATGGATGACCTAGTGATTTACTGCCTGCTTTATGGCGATAACGCGGTATAAACAACAGAATCACCACCTGAATTATAAACGCAAATAGTGTTGTGAAACATAAAATCGACGAAAGATGATTGTATGAAGAAAGCTTACAATTGAATGCAAAGAAACCCAAGACAATGGTATTTGAAAGAGAGACAACCAGAACGAACACTAGGATTACAGTTAATGATGCCGTGTTGGAGCAAGTGGATGAGTTTATATATCTTGAAAGTACTTTTACCAACGACGGATGATACACCACTGATGTAGAGAGACGAGTAAGTGCAGGAAGTAGGGTGAATGGAGCGTTAGGTAAACTACGAGTACTAGGCAGACGAAATCAAAGCCAGAATGAAAGTAGAATAAATGCGATCGAGATGCGAGCACTGCGCAAAATTTGTGGTATAACGCTTCCTGACGACGTTCGTAATGATAACGTAAGAAAGTGAGTTGGTCTGAAAAACTGAGTGTCGGTGTTAAAATGAGGAAAATCATGCTCCGTTGGTTTGGACATGTAGAAATAATGCAGGATGAAAGAATGACGAAACAGATATACAATGCGAAAGTGAAAGGAACTAGGAGCCGAGGAAGACCAAGACTAATCTGCCATGACCAATTTGGTTGTGTTTAATCTGTAGGTGATGTTAGGAGCCCTAAAAACCGGCGAGCGTACATGAAAAGGGCTATGAATGTTAGAGAAACGAGTGAAGTGTGTAAGAACCGCGTCTTATGGCGCTCGATTCTCTCTGCCTACCCCGCAAGGGGCCTGGCGTGAAGATATACATACATACCTAAGTTCATTTCGTGTTATTTTATTGTTTTATGTGGTGCAATAAAGAATATTGTATTGTATTATTTTATTTTTCGTTGTCAAATATTCATCACTATGAGAACTTTAATATTCGTTATAGAGAATATTTGATAATGAAATATAAAATGTACATTTTAGGAAGTTTACAAATGGAAGGGACTATGTTAAAATCAACGCGAGTGATGTATAACCAGCGATATAAATAGGAAACAGCTTTTATGAAATATTTAAATGTACCTACGCAGGAAGTATAAAATGTTTTTTCATTTAATTATCCAAGGAATTTGTAGATGAACTTCCGTTATTTTCTCCAACCCTCCAAATCCTGTACAAAAGAGGATTTATTATTTAGTTCGTAAGTGAAAATTTCGCAGTATGAAACTCAGCCCGAAAATCTTGATCGAAGTAGAAAAAATTGACTAAACTATCTAAATTGTAATTTTGATGCCTTCTTTTGTTCATATTTTTTTTATACAACGTCGGGAGGCATACTAGCATACGGCTTACCTGTTGTAAAGCGGTTAGCGTAGCCTAGGAACGCTTGCAATGCATTAAGTATAACTCGCGCGATGCCACCTCTGCTGCTCCTTAGGAGCTTACTGGTGACCTCACTCACACACAGGTACACAACAGACAGTTATTATTTAGCTGCGGTGACTGATGTATCATTAACCGGTCAATAAAGTATTTAAATGCTATGAAGCAGTATTAGATTACGCACATATATAGATCAAATTGGTGATGTGTTGAAAAAAGACCAAATCAAAAGTACCCAAAACAGAAGAGCATAAAGAGGTTGATGAATGTGGAAGAAGCGAGAGCGGTATGTTTGGATCTGTGCACCTGGCGTTCTATAGTCTCTGTCTACCCCAATGGGAGACAGGCGTGATGATATGTATGTATGTATGCAGTATTAGATTTTCCATCACTTAAATCCTCGACATATATTTGTCTCTCCTCGTTACGTTCGTATTAATTCGTATCTGAGCTCTCTGAGAAATGTATTGTCGCACCGTTGTAATTGCATTGTTGATTGTCTCATTAGTAAAGTCTAACTTGTCTCTGATGTACGCAATGAACGGTTTAATGGTTTCACTGTTTATTAAACAAAATAGAGAGTATTTCGGCCATTTGCTTAATTATTATGATATTATGTATGTACGTAATACATGTATATCTTCACGCTATGTCCCTTGCGGGATAGGCAGAGACCCGAACGCCATAAGACGCGGTCCTTAGACACATCAATCGCTTGTCTAACATTTATAGCTCTTTTCGTGCAGGCTCGCCGGTTCCTAGGTGATATACTACGTCGGGAGGCATACAAAGATACGGCCCACCTGAAGTAAAGTGGGTACCGTAGCCTATTAATGCTTGCGATAGATTAAGTATCACTCGCGCGATGCCTCCTCTGCTGCTTACACAGCAACTCCTTGGGAGCTTACTGGTGACCTCACTCACACGCAGAAACACAACAACACTCTAGGGAGTTGTTATTTGGCTGCGGTTTTCTGTGAGGTGGAGGTACTTCCTCAGACGGGCTGCTTTGATGCGCCCTACCTCTCTTAAAACATCCAGATCAAGACAAACAGATATGCTCACAAGTGTTTGCCTTGTGTGGGAATCGAACCCACGAGCGTTGGTGTCAAAGTCGCATCATTCACGACCGAGCCACCGAGCTCGTCAACACTGGTAATTTGCAATTTGATCTAACCAGCTTTGTGTGCTTCTGCCACCAATTAGTTCATGCGCACTAGCGCCGGCCGGCACCCACCCACTACCTTTAGTAGATGCGACATGCCGACGCTGCCACGGCTGTTCCGGTATTCTCTGCCTCGGCTGCTACGGTTATCCACCATCTGGAATCGCCATATGCACCCACCACCGTGGCTGCCATGGCTGTCCTGGTCGTTGCTGTGACACGTGTTTGCCTCTACACGAGGCATCCTCAGGCGCTGTAGATTTTAGTCGTTAGAATTTTTACTTTGCCGTTACCACGTTTTCTTCAGTGGTCGCAGTTGAAAGTCGCTCATTTAAACAACCGCTTTGGTTTTTCTTCACGTGAAATCCATTTTCACACGAACTAGGAACTTTAATGTATGATAAAAGGAAGTAAAAATTGATTACACGCTATTCCCGCCTATATTGCATTTTCAAGTATTATATTTTCATTACAAAATCGTGTTTGTGTTTTTAAAAAAATGGCGGGTTTTGTAAGGAGCCAAGAGACTTAAATGTGGCCTACGTTTTGTCAGATTGAGGATCCGAAAGCAGACAAACATTGGCAGTTTCCTACGGCATTCCCTGAACCAACCAATGTTCAATTCCCAAGTGTTGATAGATAAATAAAGGCGAAGAATATCTATCTATCTATATCTACATGCCAAGTCCCTTGTGGGACAGGCAGAGAGGACCGAGCGCCACATGATTCGTTCCTTATACAGCTCATTAACTTCTTTAATATTCATGGCTCTTCTCTAGCAGAAAAGCATCAGAATATACGAAGGAGTATGTAGGAGCCAAGGAAGGTCACTGACTTTCCTTGGCTCATCTGACCGAATTGCTCATTTTTAATCAGAAGTAGGTGCACTATAACCCGGCAAAGAACATAAAAATACTAGAAAACTAATAATAATTTAAAATACTTAAGATTTTTTTTTATACTACGTCGGAAGGCATACAAGCATACGGCCCATCTGTTGTAAAGCGTTTATAGGCTACGGTACCCCGTAGCCTATAAACGCTTGCGATATATTAATTAACACTCGCGCGATGACTCCTCTGCTGCTTACATAGCAACTCCTTGGGATCTTACTGGTGACCTCACTCACCCACACAGCAACCTTCTAGGGAGTTGTTATTTGGCTGTCGTTTTTTGTGAGGTGGAGGTACTTCCCCAGACGGGCTGCTTTGATGCGCCCTACCTCTCTTATAACATCCAGACCAAGACAAAAAGACATGTTCATGCACACAAATGTTTGCCTTGTGTGGAAATCGAACCCACGAGCGTTGGTGTCAAAGTCGCGTCATTCACGACTGAGCCACCGATCTCGTCTAAAGATGTGTCTAAATACCCACAGAAGCCCAATCGCAGCATAAGGAATTTCAAAAACATTTATGCAGACTTACCACCCTTCTTCTTCTGAGCGGTATCCCATTTCCCAATCCATTGGGATTGGTGGGGTCCGCTGCATAAACCTAAGGATTTGGCAAAGATAATGATTTTTACATGGAGCGACCGCTATCAGACCTTCACAAGCCATAGGGAAAGCTAGACCTTTGTTATTTAAAGTCACACCACACATTGAACATACAGGTTTCCTCACGATCTTTACCTTCACCGCAGAGCAAGTGATAATTACAAATATGTACATAAATCTGAAAACATGATTTTAGTACTAATTAATTGGTACATGCCAGGATTCAATTCTGGGGATCAGTTTGTCAACAGGCCAGTTATTTATCCACTGGTCTATCAATGATATACGGCCTTGGTACCCTATGCCATATACATATAATTTGTAAACAAAATTTGTACCCAATAATTTACGGATTTGTGAAATTTAAACTTAACGTAGCATATGAACGCTACAAGAAGTAACGTTAGCGCATTGATACGCCTACTACTAAAACACTCTTTTACAGGAATACGAGTACAGCGACCATTCAAGTATTCGTTTTGGGGTTTCAACTGACGAATTACCCACCTTACATAAGACCGCAACCTCTTATGGTATAAAGGTCTTATGTAAGGTGGGTAATTCGTCAGTTGAACTGCTTACTAAATATACTTGAGCTCTACCACCCTTCTACTAGACCAGAGCTTTCCAATCATTTTTGTCCCGTAGACCCCTTGCATATATATTTCCTGCTCTCCGTAGTCCCCCTCCCTAACTACTGTTTGAATCTAGACCCTTTATTTGTTGCAAGCGACCATGTGGGGTCGATATAGTCTTTTTTACGAGACAGACCCACCACTCATACCCACCACTGTGTCTCCTGTGTAGCCAGAATTAACAGCGGCGACCACCAAAAAGGCAATGAACAGTGAAGTTCATTGCTGTCCCGGAGATTAAACTACAGCTGCCTTGGAACTCACAACGAATTTAATCAGAAGAAATTTGTAGGATTAGGAAGTTTTGGAATTGACTTCAAAATATAGTCTATGGAAAGCACGGTTCTAGACTCTTCCCAAATTCTAGACAGTTCACAGATGGCCAAATTTACCTTGATTTAAACCGAACGCATTTCTTGGTCTTCAGGATTTCTTCCTCTATACTATATCATTTCACACCAATTATTTGCTCTCATTATACTATGTCGTTCGTTCTTTCGTCAATCGAATGGATTTAAAACAAGAAGTGGAAGCTTCGGATAACTTGATATAAAATTATATTAGCTTGGAAATTAATCGTTTGCCATATTACGGAGCTGCGGTACTATGTAAGTTGGGACTTCCTTCATTAGAAGTCTTAATTATATCTAACTAACTTCTCCTTTTGTCTTTCCCCGGAGTTTTTTTAATATGCTTCATCGGGTGGTAAACAACCATATGCTCCATCTCATGTGATACGGTTATCGTTACTTATAGACGCTTGTAATACTAGAAATATCACTCAGACATTGCGACCTTTACTGCTGAACTTCTCACCAGCTTCCTGTTGTATTTAGTCACTCGCAGATATTTTATAACCTCCAGGGAATTGTTATTTTGATGCGGTCTTCTGTGAAATTAAGGAACATTCTAAAAATTGCTTCGCCCTAACATCGTCAAATTCGAAAGTAAAGGAGTGATCATTGATAGCAACTACTTCCAAATTTTTTATTATTATGACATCTTGTGTATGATTGTAGAAAATTAGGGAACATATACAGAGTTCACCATATGCCGGTCCGCAACTCTAAAACATAGTGAAAATCTTTTCCCAGTAGTGTTATGTATACCCTATATATCTGATGTTTTATGTCTGCAATCCTCACCACCCATACAATTACGAGCACATCTTGAAAACAAAAACATATTTTCACGCCGTATGTAGTCCTAAATCTCTTCAAAATTTCTCAATAACAACTTGAATTAAATTTATACTATAGAAATTTTACAATCACAAATTATAGCACCTTCAAATCTTTAAATACCACAAAAGAATATAAGTGGGTTAACGGACAAAGAAGATTCTTTAAACGGCTTAACGGAAGATATTAAATCAGATCCGTAGATTGGTAATTTTTGAATTTTTCAATAAGAATTCTTTCAACGGGGAATTAAGTCGTTCACGCTTGGGCTGGTTCTGTTCAAATCTGATTAATATTCGAGAGGACATTTGATTGAAACGGTTTATAGTAATTTTACTATCTATCTATCTATACAAAGTAATATATCTGTAGATTAGTGTATGAAAGTACATTTGATGAAAATGGTTTATAGATAGATTAACCGTTCTATAGATAGATACTACTGAACGTTTCAATCAATTGTCATTTATTTTAATGTCGTCGAATATATCAATTTTAAGGATGCACGAGTTACACCTCTGTTGTTGGAAATGTCCGTAAGCTGCAGTAAGTGCTAACCATCAATAAGGCCATATGCTTGTTTGCCACTTTAGTGGTACAAAAACCAAATATTGTGTTGGGGTGATGTAGCAGATATGTGCTTATTGTGACTCAGCTAATGGACGGATCGCAATTCTGACCTAAAACTACACCGAGACGTGCAGGAAAGGGCGTTTTGTTCAAGTCGCCTGTGGGGACACAGGCGACTTGAACAAAACGCGTGAAACATACTGAATTGGGCTTTCACTCTTCACAAGAGCCAATTCTGGCGGGCCGAGGAGAGCTGACCGACGCAAAGGAAAGTAAAATGTAAGAGGTGGATTGGAATGGTAATTTAAAAGGTTAATTTACTTAATTAGGTAATTTAATTTACTGATCAAATTGTCATAGGAAAACAGCCAATCAACAGTTGCAGTTGGATCATCTAGCGATTTATTGACGTTTCAGACATCATATGTAATGACGATTATGAATTCTTCTTTCCTCAAACTACTATCGAACTAAATGCTACTAATACAATACAAGTAACTCTACTGACAACGTTGTATCTACCAATTTTATTCCATTAGGACACTCAATATTCTCTCCTGATTTTTCAATATTCTTTTGTTTATGAATTTTGTTATCAGTGTTATTGGCACGCACTATAAAGACCAATAAACAAAATTTTACTTTTACACCAACTTAGATATTGAAAAAGAAATATACAAATATGTGTATCATTTCATCTTTGCAGGGATAGGTTATATTTTTTACAATATCGTCTCATAAAAACAGTTATAAGTGTCGATGAGTAGAAATCTATTTTAACCATACCTTCATCGTATATTTAATCTTTTTTTATACTGCGTCGGGAGGCATACGAGTGTACGGCATAGGCTTTGATGCGCCCTACCTCTCTTAAAAAATCAAATCACAAGCGTTGTCAGTAGAGTTAATCATCGAATTTAATATATCATCTAACAGTAATTATGGCCGTGATAACCCAATGAACCGGCCTATTTTCTTCTTTCAGGCCTATTGACCAACTAGTTCCTGGTTTGAATCCTGGCATACATGTTTTTTTTGGATTTTGTACATATTTGTAATTGGCAGTGAAGTAAAACATGATGAGAAACACCGCACGTTCAAGAACTTATATTTCGAAAGATGTGTGACTTTGGATAAGAAGGGTCTGGCTTTCCCTATAGCTAGTGCAGGTCTGACGGTAATCATACCATTTAAAAATCCGTATCTTCGCCAAATCTTTAGGTTTAGGTAGCGGGTCCTGCCAATTCTAGTGGATTAGGAAACGCGATAACGCTAAGAAGAAATAGCACAAACGTAACTTCATCAATTGTGGTGAAGTTGCTTACAGGAACACTACAAATCCTACCTAGATAACAATCATGTATTACATAATTATATACTAGGAGAGGATAGGAGCTGATACTAGGATGTAGGAGCTAAGGCAGATCAACTTACCTACCATGACCAAATTGGTCATGTGTTATCATAAGATAATGTTAGTAGCCCTTCGAAATGCCGTGCGTGCATAAAGAGAACTATTAATGTTAAAAAAGCGAGCAATATGTCTAAGGGCCGAGTCATATGTTGCTCGGTTCCCTCTATCTACCCCGCAAGGGACTTGGCGTGAAGATATAGTTAGATAGATTACAAACTAATTAGTTTTATATTAAACCTCAACCTGTTATACATGTGGTGAAGATTACAAGTTTCCCAAAACAATTTTCTATTATGGGCTGCGATATGCGAGCGGTCTGACGTTCTACCTATAGAGCAAACCTTTGAACATTGATTAATATTAATGATTTCCTTAGGGAACTAATTTGAGTGGATAATGGAGCTTTTGTATTTGATGAAAAAGTAATTTATGTGAACCTTCCCCAACCGACCAATTAGAATGTGAAAAGTGGGTAGAGGGAACATATTTTTCTAATTAATCATCAGATTTCCAAATAAATCCTACTAACTTGCATGAGATATCGCGTTGTTAATCGCTATTTCGTAATTAAGTTCTATAAAAGCCCCTTTGTCTTAATCGAAAATGGTTTCTCAAAATAGCAAAAGAAATAGAAAGTTTTTTAGAGTTCCTTAGTAAACAAGGAACCCTTATAGTTTCGCACTGTCGGTCGGTTTGTCTGACCGTCTGTCCGCGGCCTAACTCAGAGACGCATGATACTAGAAAGCTGTAGTTTAACATGTGTAAACAAATTAACTATATTGACAAAGGGGTAGAATAAAACCGTGAAAAAAAAAAATTTTTGGTGGTACCTTCAAAAATTCCTCCCTTTACGTGTAGTAAAGTGGGGAGAATTTTTTTTATTCGCGTCCACTCCATGGTGTGGGGAGTCGATAGATAGGTTTTTAATAAACAGGTATAAGGTATAAATTTTTGTTATACAAGTTTTACTGCGCGTGTCCACGGACGTCCCTTATGGCCGCATTACGTGTGGTTGTCTGGGAGTACATAAAAAAATGTACGCTCAATTTCTCCTCGATCTACTTACATTATGAGTAGTTTACAAGAATACGAAATGTTTTTTTTTATACTACGTCGGGAGGCATACAAGCATACGGCCCACCTGATGTAAAGTGGGTACCGTAGCGTATTAACGCTTGCGATATATTAATTATCACCCGCGTGATGCCTCCTCTGCTGCTTACACAGCAACTCCTTGGGAGCTTACTGGTGACCTCACTCACACGCAGAAACACAAACAACCCTCTAGGTTGAGTGAGTTGTTATTTGGCTGCGGTTTTCTGTGAGGTGGAGGTATTTCCCCAGACGGGCTGCTTTACCTGACCTCTCATCCAGACCAAGACAAACAGACATGTACACAAATTGCCTTGGCAATCGAACCCACGAACGTTGGTGTCAAAGTCGCGTCATTCACGACTGAGCCACCGAGCTCGTCGAATATTATCGTTTAAAATGGAAACTGTACAAATTGTCATTAATATAAAGCAAAATATATAATAAAAAGATAAAAATCTTTATTTGCCATTGTGCCCTCGCACCAACGTCTTATATGTTTAAAATATTCAAATGTTATTTTGTTTTATTAATTTCTCATGGTTTTTCTTTTTTGAATTACCAGCATTTCGAAAATGTCTATTGGCGAAGAAGAAATACTGTATGAAACTTGGCAATGTAGGTCTTTTTTCAATTGATATTACAATAAATCTATATTAGTATAATAATACAATAATAATGATGAAAAATGAAAGTAATAATATACGTATATATATATATATATACATATACATGTGCAAAATCATTTCAGACGTCTTAGTCAATTTCATTTCTATTCTATAATAATCCCTTTTTTAGAATATTTTTGATGTGCCTTTTGAAGATATTATCAGAATAGAACAGAACTGTTTCAGACGATTTACGAGTATTATGAAGTCGAATATACAACAAGAGATTTCCCAGTTTTAGCAAGACTGTTTGTAAGATTTTTACTGAATTTTGAAAACAACTTTGCATTTGTACGAACATACATACATTACGTTTTCATAAATATACTGAGAGGTAAAATAATAGATAGAATGAGAGGTAAGATAATAAACAATATACATGAAAACCAATGTACCTATATATACTGAAACTTTACTTTGCAGTTAGCCTCTAAGTCAAAAATCTTCGTTCCAAAGTAGAAATCGGACCAAAAATATCAACTTGAATGTAACGAAACTGTGACGGCAGTGAATCAAACTAAATCTTAAAGCCAGTAGAGGATGAAGTCTAAACCTTGCAACGTTTTATCGGACTTAAAGGATTTTATAAGAGTGAACAGACATTTTCCGAACGGCACAACTAAATGCTTTGTTATTTTGAACTAAGAAAAGTGCTTCCACTAAATTGGAACAGGTTCGATTGAATTTTTGCAAAGTTGAAGATCAACTTTAAATCTTTGTTATTTTACAGGTATACTCATTATTAATATCATATATATCCCTCGGAATACAAACCCATGGTAAAATTGGCAGAACGCACAATAGGAAGTGAATCTCTCCTTAAACTCGAGAGCTCAATATTTTATACTTGTGCGAGGTTAAGCTCATCGACAATTCTCACAACATATCTTTGCACTGAATTACGAGGACCTATCAGCCGGTGACTAAAGTACTCCAAGTATGGTCTGACTTGAGGCATATACAACAAAAATCTTTGTCGCGAGCGCACCACACGTTTCTTAGACGGGTTTCGGTAGACATTGATTAGCAATGTTTGAGTATACTCTGATTCGTGTTATAACGTCATCGAACTTCATTATACATTGCCAGTGTATTTTGCCGAGGTCGGTGGTGGTAGCTAGTTTTGACGATTAAGCCATAAAAAGTTGTGAATTCGTTTCACGCAAAATACATATATTTGTGTACATGAACATCATAAGTATTTATTTACAAAATAAAGGATATACTCGTATGTTTATTAGTTACCTAGTACAAGTGACACATGTTTTTCCTATTTTGTAATTTTTAGTGTTGTTTTTGTTATTAGTTCTCAAAAATACATTATAACGCAATTTTATGGTTACAATTTTATATCTGACACATACTGATTTATACAGAGGCAACACGAAATAATACAGATTTAAAAATAAAAACGAAAACAGGCAGATTATAAAACCAATTAACAAAATAAGAACCCTGTTAAGAAATATCTGCGATAAATAACTATCGAAGAGAAACTTTTCGAAGTCAATATCAGCAACTTTGGACTCGGTTTAGTTATGAATCAGGGACTTAACGTTTGTTCTCTGACTCAATTCGATAGAGATTAATAGTTCTATATACACACAAACTAAGTTCTATTGAAATTACTTGAAACTCCACTTGGCTCCGGAAGTTTTTGCAAGCTTTATTATTCTATTTTCATTGAACCACAACTGGAGTATTTCGATTGATCATTCAGTCCTAAGTATCACTTTATAGTAAATTACTCATCAACGTACATTGAACTATTCATTATAAGATGAATTATTATTATTTATATATTATTATTATTATAATTATTATTATTACTATTCACAATTAGCCTCATTTTGATTACACATTCCATCGACTAGTGAGGACCGGATAGCGGTATAGCGAACAAGGAGTATAAGTGTAATTTAAAACTTTCACATTGTTTTTCACATGTACGCGCCTTGCCCCGATTTGTTTTTATATTTTCCCAATGGTGATATTATTTATATCACTATTGGGAAAATACAAAACCAAGTCGCAGTAAGTCCGGTCCTGTATATGACGTACCGCGATTTGTTTTTATATATTGTCAATATTTCGGGATCAGTTCCATTTCCGTATCAGGAAAATATTAAACAAATCGATACAAGTACTTATAGAGAGTGCAATGTTTTTGTGTTTCACCATACCTGCTAAACCTCTAAACTGATTCATGACATTATCGCAGGTAACATAGGCTTTGTGAGGTCATAATAAAAGTAATATAACGATTTATCTTCCATACTTTTCCATACATTTAGGAAAATGAATTTTACAAAGTGATCCCAAAAATGTATATAGCTTTTATATACATATATATAACAAAGTGATTCTTTGATTGTTAAATGATAAGTGACATTTAGTAATTTAAACAAAACCAAAAGGAGGGATTTATTACTCATCGTCGTTAACTATTTATCGTAGATTATAAATGAGTTAACATTGGAAGCGTCTTGCTATTTCACTGGTTATAGGCGTTATCTTATCATAGAACAACGAAAATAGTAGGGTATAGTGACCATAAACAACTAGAATACAAAGGTATAATACAGTACCATGTTTGACGTCTAATGAACGATATTAATAAATACATTGTAATATATATTGCATCTCTTCTTTTCCTAGTTTTATCTCGTTTTCTAATATATATTAGGATTAGCGGGGGGATTTGGCTACTTAAGCCTAAGGTCGTTTGGCTAAGATACTAATTTTGGAACATACAGCGACTGCCATCCAACCTCCAAAACCCAGAGGGAAAACCAGACCTTCCTTAGATTAGGTCACCTGTCTTTCGAAATATAATTTCTGGATGTGCAGGTTTCCTCACGATGTTTTCCTTCACCGCCGAGCCAATGATAATTAAGAATATGTAAATACGAATTTTTTGTGGTACACGCCCATGACAGGTCGAACCGGGGATCAGTTAGGCAATAGGCCAATTCTACCACTGGGCTGCTACTGCTCTTGAAAAATATGTCCAAATCTAATCAAAAACTATAATAGTAATAACACCATAATACGAGATGAAATCAAGTGTAAAGCAGTCTTCGTTATAAAAGTACATTCTCTTGCCTACCCCAAAGTAATTAAAAAATATTAAAGTTAAAAATTGAACCCGACTACGGCTAAGCATAAAATCCAATGAAAAAATCCACAGGACTTCGGTGTAAGTATATCTTTTACTAAATTATATACTGTATTATTTTATTGATAAACCTGCATTGAAGTCTTGTCATTTGATATCGCATGTTATCATGAGATTAATAACTTAGTTAATATTACTAATAGTCTAGAAAGTTTCCTAGACTATTAGTAGTATAGTTAGCATGCAAAAGTTTTCTAGTCTAATTGTATTAAGTTGTAATCTAGATAAAATATCTGATACAGCTGTTTTCACATGACGTCTGCAGAGTTAAATGAATAGGTACCAATCCAATTAAGATAGGAATAACAGTTTCGAAATGCCGACTACTATCAATTATTCTAATTGTTTTAGTAAATACTCTATTTCTTGTCTATAAATAGCTGACCCTTTCTTTCCGCACGGTATCTTTTTTTCCTTTCCAGCGTTATCCCTATGTACGTTCATCTTTTAGGCATACCGTTTAAACTATTCGTCGTAAATTACAAATGATATCAATGGAAGCGACTTGCTGTTCCGCTGGTTATAAGCGTTATAGAATATCGACAATGTTGGGTTATGTTTTTTTCTTTTTTTTATACCACTAAGGTTATAAAGAAGCATACGGCCTGCCTGATGGTAAACAGACACCGTAGTCTATGGACATTTGCAACACCAGGGATGTCGCTCATGCGCTATTGGCCTTCTAAAAACCTCTTCACGCCTTTCTTGAAGAACCCCAAGCTTTAGTTCCTTGGGAAAACCTCGGCTGCTATGGTGCCCATAAATAACTAAATAAGGTGAAGAATCTTGTTGCACGTCTAATGAAAAGTGTTAATGAGTATATTGTGAAGACAAAGGTAACGCGTATACATTTAAAACTTTAATTTCTCTTCTGCATTCTCTTAACTTATCTGTTCTTCCACTTAACCCCACACATTTCCCTCACAATGGTCCTCCATCTCTCCTTGATCTTGTTATCACATCCTACCCTGACCTGGTAGCCACGCATGGCCAACACAATGCGCCATCTTTTTAGCGCATTATGTTACATTTGCTTCTTTTGTTCTGCGCCCGCTTAAGCGTAAACATAATGTTATTTTTAGCGTAATTTTGGTCTGATTGACTGGAGTCAGCATAGGAAGGATGTGTCTGATGTAGATTGGAGTCCCGTTCTATTAGCTGAAAATGTAGATGCTTAAGTTACTCTTTTTAATGAGACTATTTTATCTATATTTGACAAATATGTGCCTGTTAAAGCAGTCCGCGTTAAGCATATCCGGCTCCATGGCTAACTCCAGAATTAAAGGAGATAATGGCCGAGAGAGATAGAGCCAAAATAAAGCTCCGTCACGATCAATCAACTGAGAATCGGGCAAGGTACATTGACTAGCATAATCAATGTAGCCACCATTAAAAACTGCCCTCACTTCGTAGCTTAAGATCTTCGCCTCGCTTCGCTTCGCTCGCAAGAATACAACAACTATCCAGGGTATTGTCATTTGGCTGCAGTTTTCTGTGGGGTGAAGGTACTTCCCCAATCGAACTACTTTGATGCACCCTACCCCTCTCATCAAGACAAACGTAGTGGCGTAGAGGTTAATAACGCTGGGTTCAATTACCACAGAAGAAACATTTGTGTGCATGACCATGTCTGTCTGTATCTGGGTGTTTTTAAGAGAGGTAGAGCCTATCAAAGCAGCCCGTCTGTTGGAGTACCACCACCTCACAGAACATCACTCCCTGGAGAAGTAACAACTCGAAATAACAACTCCCTGGAGAGTTGCTGTGTTAGCAGTAGAGATGGCATCGCGCGAGTGATACTTAACGTATTGCCAGCGTGGGCGGTGTGCTTTTATACCTTCCGACATCGTGTATAAAAAAAATCGGCCAAGTGCGAGTCGGACTCGCGCACGAAGGGTTCCGTACCATTATCTATAAAAGCGGCAAAAAAAACACGTTTGTTGTATGGGAGCCCCCCTTAAATATTTGTTTTATTTTAATTTAATTATTTATTCTTAAAGTGAATATATAACTAAATATTCTGTGAATATTTCAAGCGTCTACCTGTTGCCGTTATCGATATCGAGCCAAAATGGGCAAAAAAATCACGTTTATTGTATGGGAGCCCCCTTAAATATTAATATATTCTATTTTTTTGTATTTGTTGTTATAGCGGCAACAGAAGTACATCATCTGTGAAAATTTCAACTATCTATCTATCACGGTTAATGAGATACAGCCTGGTGACAGACGGACGGACGGACGGACAGCGGAGCCTCAGTAATAGGGTTCCGTTTTACCCTTTGGGTACGGAACCCTAAAAAGGTAAATGCCGCGATAAAAAAGTGAATTTTACGTGTACTATATTCCAAATCTGTATACAATGTAGTGAACCGATAGACGTTGTCCTGCCCCTAAATAAAAAAAAGAAAATAGGCCAAGTGCGAGTGGGACTCGCGCACGAAGGGTTACGTACCATTATCTATAAAAAAGGCAAAAAAATCACGTTTGTTGTATGGGAGCCCCCTTAAATATTTATTTTATTCCATTTTTTAGTATTTGTTGTTATAGCGGCAACAGAAATACATCATCTGTGAAAATATCAACTGTCTAACTATCACGGTTCATGAGATACAGCCTGGTGACAGACGGACGGACGGACGGACGGACGGACAGCGGAGCCTCAGTAATAGGGTTCCGTTTTACCCTTTGGGTACGGAACCCTAAAAACATAAAACCGAATTACAGCGCCACCTGTCTGATCCCATTGAGAATCTAAACCGTTGAGAGAACAAACACACATAAAAAATCATTAAAATCGGTCCAACCGTTTAGTAGAAGTTCAATGATACATACAGTTCAAGAAGAATTATATGTCTATACTAATATATAAAGCGGAAGAGTGTGTTTGTTCGAAGCGCTAATCTATCAATCGGATACAAAAACGGGAACTACCAATCGAAATTGAAAAAATATTTTAATATTTGATAAACCAATTATTAAGCAAGGTTATAGGCTATTCATCATCAGGATACGAGACATACAAGCCGAGAAAAAAGAAATAGGTACAAAAAGCAGTTTCCACAGGATACGGGGATACGCGCGGATGTAGTCGCTAGCTGCAACTTGTATAAAGATAGCAAAATACCGCTCACTAGCTAAATAATATCGAAAGCACTAAAGCTAAGTCATTGAAATTTGTCCCGACGATAATTTCTGTAGGGACCCGCCACGAAAGCATTTTATAAATTCTCATTACGAAACACCTGTGTCACATTTTTGTAGTTTATATACAGATTTGATAGACTACAGCATGGGGTTTATCAAAAAAGGCACACCTTTTGATATTGAATGTTGAGCTAATTCTGAATTAATGTTCTACCCTCAAGGATGTCGTATGCGTATTTACCACTTCCGTAGCTTCAAATGTATGTATATATCTATGTGTATTATGATGCCAAGTCCCTAAAGGGGTAGATTGTAAAAGAGGTAGAGCATATTAAAGCGGCTCGACTGGGAAAGTATCCCCAATTTACAGAAAACCGCAGTCAAATAACTACTCACTGGAGGGTTGTTGTGTTCCTGCGAGTGTGTAAGGTTATCAGGAAGCTTCTAAGTAGTAGTGAACTTAACTTATTGCAAGCGTTCATAGGCTATGGTAACATATTTAAATCAGGTGCGCCATATGCTTGAATGCCTCCCGAAATTGTATACCACATAAATCAGTCAATACTCTCCTCACTAGGTTATTTAAATATTCATGTCTACTTTCAAGGTCCCTAAACCGATGGCTAAGACTCCTGTGTTAAACACTACTAATTTAGTCATGATGGGTGTGTCTTGGCTTTCCTAAATTCTTCCATATTGGATTTTTATGTCTACATCGTCATTTTTTTCCCCTGAATTCATTCTACATGTCTGAACGGAACATACCTCGTATTTCTTATCTTAATACTGAGACTATCATTCAATCTTCTTATATTATCATTGTGTGCACGGTCTGGAAGCGCTATGCTACAGATATTGTGCAACACTCACATCTCGTAGCATATATTACACTTTCATGATCTCTCTGCCATATCCAGCTTTAGCTTACATAAGTAAGCGTCGCAGCACGGAGTATAGTGTGAGTATAATGAGTAGGTATAGTGTAGAGTAGTATACCGAGGAAAATACAATGGGATGAACCTTTTCGCTCTAATTATAACTTTTACCTGCACTCCTCTACTAAGAAAATATATTTGGATCATTCGTAGGTATACAAGTAGTTAGACCTCTCGTTGCCTAAATATTAGGTATAGAGAACCGAGTAGATAGGTAGGTAGGTAACTGCGAGGTAGGCAGAGAGAACCGAGTGCGATAAGACGCGGATACACCCACTTTGTAGCTTTCATTCGTACACGCTCGCCGGTATCCAGTGTTCCTCACATCACCTTCTGATAAAACACGCTCAATGTGTTCGTGGTAGGTAAGCCTTGACCTTCTTTGGTTTCTACGTCATTCCACTTTACCATTGTTCATCCGTTTAGTCTTTCTTTCCTCCGGCATTCTTTCTACATGCCTAAACTAATGAAACATGAGTTTTCTTGTCTTAACACCTATACTCTTTTCCGGATCAAATATCTTACTTAAGCACATGCACTTACTTATATTTGTTTATTTATACACATGTGCAAATCCCTACCATATCTTGAACCTAAGGGTTCAAAAGAAAGCCTCTTTAGCACCACACAGTACGCGACTATTTTGATTTCAACATGTATGTATGAATTTCTCTAACTGATGGCAATCAATGCGATGGTAAAATAATGCTATCACATCTAAAACTCAATTGAACCCAGGCAGTAATTTTACAATCGGTAGAACATATATATAAAGGAAGGTATAATATATATTTAGTTAAACTTAGTGTTCAATACTGTTTAAATTAATTTCAAAATTTCAAATAAACTTGAATGATGAACAATTCTCACAGGCCGCCTGTGCATATTCGTACAAGGTACAAGCTTCAAGGTAGTATTTAATACGAGTATCTTAATTAGAATTTATCCAAAGTAATTCTTAATTTAACATGTACCTAAATCCCTTCTATTATAACAAAAATCTATGAAGGAACTGTCTCTAACAACAAAACTTCAGACGGCTCTGGAGTTTTCTTTTCCGAAGTGATTTAAGTTAGGGCACTCGAGAAAAGCGCCGTCCGCGGCCAAGCATCCCTTAATGAAGGAATTCCGTTTTTATTATACTCGAGTACATTCTGCCACATCCATCTTACTTTTAAATGACCTTCTAGACAAAACGGAGTAACGAAAATACAAATTCGATGTCTCTGAGATAAAGAGAAGCCTGTTAATTATAGGTGAAAGGGTACTCAAATTTATTAAACCAATCTTGGTTTGCTTTCATACACTTATCAGGAACACCGTTCCTATATGAAATCTATATGTTTGTCTGTGTGTGCGTTTGTCTATTTGTGCGTTCTTTTGGAATATACGAATTTTGACTTCAGATTCGGGTTCAGCATAAAAAAGTAGAATAGGAATGTTCAGGAACACTGTTGCTATCTCGGGAACATGGTCAAAATGGCCGACAAATTAAAAAAAAAAATTGAATTGTTATATAATTGATGAGCCAGGTGTTCCTCTGGCAATGCAAGCTTGCGCATTCTTAACTGGTTTATATTTTAAAATACTCGCGGAGTAGGCAGAAAGTACTGAGCGCCACATAACTTGGTCTTTACGTACTTAACTCGTTTCTTTAACATTCATAGCTCTTTTCTCACCCGATTCTGGAACTCCTGCACCACCTTCTGACAAAACACAACTAATCTGGTTGTTATCGGCGAGTCTTGGTCTTCCTTCTACTTTGCCGTTGTATATCTGCTCCGTCATTCATTCCTCTTGCATCCTTTGATGATGCTCGCAATACCACGGGGATATTACTCGCGCATTGGCAATTTTGTGACCTAAGGATGTTTCGTCACAGTACCTAGTAATTTCTCTGACATATCTCAGCCTTCAAACCGGAACACAGCTATATAAATATGACTGCATGGCGGTTGAGGTGAATAGGTGAGACAAAGGTATCCATGCAGACGACTATTGTACAAAGTACCCCTCTGGTAAGGACGAGGTTCAATTCAATGCATCATATTTTCTGTTTCTTTCATTAGTATGGTAATAGTATTGATGATGAGCTAGCCCGATGGATAAAGAACAGATCAATTGACCAACTGGTCCCCCGTTTGAATCATGATATGTACCACTAAATTCGTGTTTTCGCATTTATAACATATTTGTAATTATTACTTCCTCGGCAGTGAAGAAAAATATCGTGAAGAAACTCGCATGTCCAAGAAAATTCTTATCCTTAGGTAGCTCATCCTAATGAATTAGGAAACGGTATAAAGCTAAAAAGAAGAGCACGTACGATTTACTTTTTCACTTTGCTCAATATATACTTGGTCACGATAATTAAATTCTATTCATTATGCGTAGTTCGATTTATTGCATCGATAAATACAACAATGATCTTCCTTATTATACAGCCTAAAGGGTCTTCTTTATATCTCCCTGGGGCGTCTGGTGTAACTGTCGTCATTGTCACACTGTTTTTGCTCAGACTGTGACAGTGACAAGGGGCACCTTGTTAAGATCTCTGGCTGTTAAGATTTATCCCTCTGATATCATTGATTTAAACTATGTATTATATACACAACGGTGTGCTTGTCGTAAAAAAAGGTGTCGCTCGCGCGTTGCCTCTACCACCGCAGCTAACACGGCAACTCCTAAGGAGCTTACTACACTCAATCGGAGAGACACAACAATCCTCCACGGTGCTGTTATTTGGCTGCCATTCGGCTGTTATTCATACTGATACAAACGCAAAATGTAGATATCAGATAGTAATAAATAAATTACACGAAAGAAACTTTATTCATGTGTACAAATACACTGTCCACGACTAGTGGCAGTGCACGAATATAAAGTAGTCTTTACACTCACATACAGGTATTGTACAAATAAAAAGGTCGCCGCCAGAATAGACGCTGTATATACAGGTTCCAATAATAAACACATGTTTGTAAAATTTAAAAAGACGTCACATTATAAAAATCACGATGGCAAATGTATTAATATTTTGTTAATTAGGTTTAAAATCTAGTGGCATAATCGTTGAATTCTGTTTCATTTGCATACTGATGCAAACTCTAATAGAATCAGACGCAACTGAATTTATAACAAAGTTTCGCAACTCCGAAGAAAGACGATGCAAGTGGAAATGTCTCGGCATAATCTACACTTCAGGCTGCGGAACATCTGACACTATCGAAGATTGTTTTAATTTATATCTGAAAGTTTATTTTGTTGGATTATGCCGTTTATTTACAAGCTTTTATGCAACTTCACCTGCTAGTATTTTTGGGATAAATCTTGGAAGTTGAAATTTATTAACTTCAAATGTCATTTCCATTTGAAAGTTAGCATTTGAATGTAATGTCGGTGACAATACAATAATTTTGTAGCATCGAGCTGATCTGATGATGAAACCATGAAGTAGATAGTAGATCATTTCAATTGTTTCTAGTAAACCTCTCGAGTTTGGAGTTGAATGCATTACGCTTGGTGACTATGCCATCACGGTTCTACCTGGATGTGGATAGTGGAACTCTTTAAAGGTCCCTCGAGTTTAGATTGTTCGGTATACTTTAAGGAATCTAAATGCATTGGTGACAACAATCCCATGATCCTTCCTGGAGGGGAATAGGGGAACTCTTTAATTACCAATAGTAACTCCTTGGCCTCGTTAGGTTTATTACAACGAGTCGAATACAATACTTGGTGACGAGGATCGTAAGAAATATATGAAGAGCTATATGCTATCATTAATATGTACTAGCAACGGCAATCATCTATCGAAAGATGCTACATGTCGAGCTTAGAATTGCACAGACGTCACACGTCCTCTTTAATAACAGAATGCACGTTATGCTATCATTCCTTGCTATTTTCGTTAAGTCGAACCTGTGTGTTTGGGTGGCAATTGATACTACCACACCAACCCATCCTCATTCAACTGCAGGGATACGGATCTCCCTTCAACTGAAGAGATTTAGAGCATACTCTATTACGCTGCTCAACTAAGGATTGGCGGAGGCCAGAGTTTTCAAGCCTCCCGAAGGCCACTGACTTAGCTTAACGACTGTCATCTATGGACCACAGTCGGTACCGCCCGCTTAAAGTGTCCCTGACTACGGAGAAGCTCGAGATAGATAAACCCATCCATAGATAGGCTGCGGTCATGTTACTTATCCTGCGTGTTCGTTTAGAATGATATGTCCAACGACGCGTCAATGCCATTAAAAATGTATATCTGTCATACATTTTTAATAGCATTTACTAATAACTATAAATAACTCTTACGCCATTTCTCTTGCATTCATATACTTCCCCTTCGTCTCCGGAAAACTCGTTAGATTTATCCATTGTTTTTTTGACACATTAGTTGTCTTCTTCAGCATGGAAACCCCAGTATTACCTCCAAGACTCGCTTCCTATATTATACTTTTGCCCCTGTTATTTTGTCTTTGTCGTGTCTCTCACCCAGTGGTTGCTGCAGTCGTGTGTCGTTTCGGGAGTATGTTCTAGATTACTCATTATCTCTTACCATATATTCAATTGTGACAATTCGAAACCGATGTCTATATGCCCCTAAATCAGCGCCGGCATTGTACACATGGAATATTTCATGAGTATAATAATATTTAAATCTTAATTCAGAAAAAATATTTAATCAGACGAAGTTAAATTATAACAAAACAGAAACAAATTAAGTCAGATTACATAAAAATTTAGTAGTCTGCTTTTGTTTCGCGAAATGAGCGAAATGACGGGCCATTTTAATTTTTTGCGCATGTCAATTCACGTAGCTTTTGATATTAAACAATTTAACTGCCTGCCATAACAACGAATTCAAAATGGTTAATTTATTATTCATGAATTTGTTCTCCATGGACATTTTATTATGATATTTAATTTGGCTTATAACTTTAGTTAAGTTAATTACAGAAACAGCTGTCCAGCACCAGCTTATTTCATATGTATATATTTATAACATATATGTACATAGTTACGGAAATATGTAGTAGTATAACTAGTCTGGCCATAAATACTGTCACTTAAAAACTTTTCTTTTTCCCAACTCTTAAATTATTTTGAATTTGAAACACGTTTATTATGTTAAAAACTTCTTTCAATTTCCCGCCGTTTTACTTATTTTTTCGTGTTTATTATCAAATTACAGGAATGTGGTGTTAAAGAAAATAGGATTGCAGTGAGTGCCTTGCACAAAGTGGGTATGGAGCCATTGGTCATATTCAAGATACTTCAAAAGCTTAGTACCAGCCGTATGTTTGTATATCGTACGCTCGACAGATATACCAACACTTCCTCTGTTGAAATCCATAAAAGATCGGGGCGACCGCGTGCTGTTAGAACTACAAAGGCTGTTAATGCTGGTAAAACCAGAATTCGCCGAAACTCCATTAGTAAACAAAAAATCTTATCGCGAGAAATTAAGATTTCCGTTAGAATCTGTTGCGTATTATACGCAAAAAACAAGACCCGAAGCTCGGCGTTTATCATCAATATACAAGACATGCCCTAAATCAATCCCTACAATTGAAGAGAGTGGATCGATCAAAACACCAGGCACAGAAATATCCTCTTTACTTTTTAATGAAAAAATTTTTCGCGATTGAAGAGCAATACAACAACCAAAATGTCGAAGTGTACGCACACTGTTCTAAAAAAGCTACCCGTGTCAGTGG
Organism: Pyralis farinalis; assembly: GCA_947507595.1. Lineage (NCBI taxonomy): Eukaryota > Metazoa > Arthropoda > Insecta > Lepidoptera > Pyralidae > Pyralis > Pyralis farinalis. The sequence continues at coordinate 23,790,710 of OX382270.1, forward strand.
TCAGAAGAAGTGGTCAGAAAGGTACAACGCGATCATCATCTTGCGTCCGTAATGGTTTGGTGGGAGGTATCATATTAAGGAGTCACAAAGCTTCATTGTTGTGAAAAAAGAGTGAAGACTTCTGCCAAAGTGTATCAAGAAACTGTCTTGGATCGTGTTGTGAAACTTCTCAGCAATACTCTTTTTAGAAATGTACCCTGGACTTTCCAGCAGGACTCTATACCTGGTCACAAGGCAAAAACTACCCAAGCCTGACTCGAAACCAACGTTGTGGACTTTATAAGAGCTGAAGACTGGCCCTCGTCTAGCCCCGATCTGAACCCCTTAGACTACAAATTATGGTCAGTTTTAGAGGGCATGGCCTACTCGAAACGACACGCCGTGATTGTGTATCTTAAGAAACCTCTGGAGCAAGCAGTGGCTAAATTTCCCATAGAAATAGTGCGTAAATCCATAGATTCGTGGCCAGACCGATAATAGGCCTGTGTCAAAACCAAGGGTGGTCATTTCAAATAGAATTTAGATTTTTTTATTTTTTGCTGAGACTTCCATAAATATAATATGTGCATGTATGTATGTATCCCTTGCGGGGTAGACAGAGAGAACCGAGTACCATAAGACGCGGTCCTTACATACTTCACTCGCTTCTGTAACATTCATAGCTCTTTTCATGCACGCTCGGTTCCTGGAGCTTCTAACATCACCTTCTGATAAAACCCGACCAATTTGGTCATGGTAGGTTAGTCTCAGTCTTATTCGGCTCCACTTTCGCATTGTATATCTGTTTCGTCATTCTTTCGTCCTGCATTTTTTCTATATGTCCTAATCAACGGAGCATGTCTTTTCTTATCTTAACACCAACACTCTCTTTCAGACCACCTCTTTCTCTCACGTCTTCATTACGAATGCGGTCAACAAGCGTTATGCTACAATTTTTCCGCGTTGTGTACAGCGAGCTGTGCCTTCTGGTTTAGATTTCGGCTGCCTAGAAGTTTACATAACGCTCCATTCACTCTATTCCCTGTACTCACTCGTATCTCCACATCAGCGGTGTACCTTCCATTGCAGCTAAAAGCGCTTCCAAGATATACAACTCATTCACTTACTCCAACACTACATCATCAACCGTAATCCTAGTGTTCGTTCTGGTTCTCTCTCTTTGAAATACCATTATCTTGGTTTTCTTCACATTCAATTGTAAGCCTTTCTTCATACAATCATCTTTCATTGTTGTAACTAGTGTTTGTAGTTCGGATGGTGATTCTGCTATTAATAACATGTCGTCTGTATAAAGCAGGCAGTTGACCACTACAGAGCCACCCATTCGCATTCCCACATTCATATTTCTTATTCTCTGAAGACAGCTGTCCAGGTAAAGGTTGAATAGACGAGCCGACAGCACGCATCCCTGTCTGATACCAATGTTGACATCAAACAAGGGCGACAAGCTGCCTTCCGCAATATCCACTGCAAGAAATAAATATTTTTTTATTTAGATTTAAGTTACCCTATGTGGGCAATTGAAATCTAAGTAATCTAAATCCACGAGGTTCCTTGATAATCCCAGAACGATCGAATCACATATACATCAGCCAATTTGATTAATAATGTGAGTAAAAGTGAAAAAAATAATAGCAACGCGCGAGTGGCACGATGACACAATGCCACTTGTGCAAACTATTCCAATTTTTTTATCAGGCGAGACGAGGTGAGGTGTTTTAACACAATGGTGTTATATTGTTAAGATTCTGATTTTCGTTCGCTCTCCCGCTCTCGTGCTCCATTATCTACTTACTGATCTCTCCTCCACTTATTGCTCCTACATTTTGCTCTCTTACCTTAGAGTTATTCACCAGGTGAGTTCACTAATACTGATTAGTGAAATCACCTGGTGAATAACTCTATTAGGTAAGTTTAACTTATATCTATTTAGATTCACTGTAACATTGGTTGGCATAATCAATATCTGTTGACGTGATACCTCCACCATGATTTTTTTTCTTTCTTTATTATCTTCACACGAATTACAAATACAAAATAATTCGAGTGAAGTAAATAAAGAAAGAAAAAAAGCCATGAGGAATCTTCAATAATTTTACTGTATTCTCCATAACGAATCTTTCTCAGCGTTATCCCGTTTTTTAATCCATTAGAATTAGCGAGGCCCGTTACCTTAGTCTAAGGATTTGTCAAAGATTTTGATTTTGGCAGAGGGACCATCACCTGGGTTCGAACTAGGGACCGTTTGTTAATAGACTAGCTCTTTATTCACTAGGCTATCACTGCTCTTTGGTGCCGTTACTATACCTCCAAAAATATCTATAACACATTCCATGCAACAAATAATAGTTATAAATAATATTACGTATTTACAGTTGTAACCAGTATGGGTAAATCTTAACACATTTCTGCGTATTCTCTCATACACAATATTCAAACATTAAACTGAGCCAAACCAGGTCTAAGCTAGGTACTCGATTGGCATTAATATGCGGCGTTCGGTATGCAATGTTGATCTAATACGGTCCAGCTTGATTTAATGTTTACTGTCGCTTTATACACCTATGCAAATTGGAGCACGTAAAATAAACCATGTGTTACTTAGTTACATTTCATTGCTGTATGATAAGTAGGAAATTAAAAATCAATATATTTTGGGACTATGGGAAAAATATTTTGGGTATCTTTGAAAAAAATATGTATTAAGTACTTATACGAAAGTACGTAGGTATACGTATATCCATCTTCACGCCAAGTTCCCTGCGGGGTAAGCAAAAGAACCGAGCGCCACAGGACTTGGTCCTTGCATACTTCACTCGCTTCTTACTTATTTATATTATATATACGCTTATATTCATAGCTCTTTTCCTGCACCGCTCGCCGGTTCCCAGGGCTCGCGACACCACCACCACCTTCCTCGGCTCCTACATCCTTCTCCTTTCGCGCTGTACATCTGATTCATCATTTCTTTCCTCTTCGCCAGTACATTTTAATGTACCTATAATAGTCTCACTTAAAGCCAAAGAAAGTTAGTTAAGAGTTACTTTTCGACAATATCGTAGATATTTATGTATAATGTTTTAGCATATCTATCATTACTTCATCTAGGTATAAGGTTGAGTTTTGGCTGACACAACTCAGCGCGTAGACTAAACTGTCAAAGTTCATTGTAGCATGTAATCGAAATGTGAAAGGATTGTTCGAAACGAAACGAAATTTATTTACCCTACATGGGGTCAAACCCGAATTTGTACCTATAAAAAGCAGATTCTGTGATTAAATTTAATAGAATATTCTATAAAGCAAAATTCAAATTCCGGGAACAGGATTTTCATATTTGATCCCTACGGTGATGAAATGATGATAAAGATTGTAAAATAAACTAAAATCGTTACTGCTATGAGTAAAGCGCTTGATGTAGCAGACAAAAATGTAGGAGCAAAAAGTGGAACGGTGATAAGTAAGTAAATGGCATAGCATAGCACAAGACCGGGAGAGCGAGCGAAAACAGAATCATAACAATATAGCACCATTGTGTTAAAATAGCTCGCCTCGCCCTGCTTCATAAAAAACAAATAGAAAAGTTTGCATCAGAGGCATCGTGTCCTCGTGCCACTCGTGCGTTGCTGAAACTGTAAAAATCTTTACAATTTTTTTAAAGAAACTTTAGGGAAACCTCGGTAAATAGTTCATTCCACAACTTAAAGTTCTCGAAAGAAAACTTAACAAAACGCAAAGTATGCAAGTATTGAGGTTTGAATGCGTGATGATGAATTCCCCGTCGAGCAGCGCGGTTGTAGGAGAAAGCTGGTAGCATTGAACAACTCCTCGGAACACAACCCGTTATTCAATCGATAAAATACATAAAGGGCGGCGGTCTCTTCTTAAATCTATAACCGATTGATAATCAAAACCTTTCGGCGAGTGCATCTGGATAACAACTAGGACTTTGCTTACTTGGTATTCAGGTGCTCCCATCCAAAGGTGACCCGGTAAAGATTCATTCTGTTTAACACACCAAATTACTTGGATGCCAGCTTAGCATTCTCCTTCGAGTGATATCGGAATTGGACTATGCTGGAGATCTAGACATCAAGAATACCAATGTTCTTGGCGATGATAATAAGCGAGTTTTGAAATTACAGAAATACAAAAAAGGAGCTTTTCTTGGGGTTAATGCTCAGAATTGATGGCGTTGAATTGGACCGTCACCAGTCGGATGAAAATACGCCCTATTTTCGGCTCAAATCTACGCGACTATCTTTCACAAGGGAACGAGAGACATTAGCACGATGTGTATAATAAGTAAGTTTTCCCAACACGTACATAATCAGTGTTTGGTCTGGTATTTTGCCCTTAGTTCACTTGTGTTAATTAAAGTTTTCATGATACCTAGCATTTAGTCGGCACGAGTCACGCACGACCTACTCTCATTACGTTGTCTAGACTGATACAAATGATGCCTGAATTAACAATCCGGAGCCGAAAAATAACTACGATCGTGATTAATACGTGTTTTATTTAAAATAATATATTTTGAAGAACCATTTCAATCTCATTTTTAACCGATTTCAAAGAGGGATTTGAGAAACCAACCTTTTTGTGTATATATTACGCAGAATCATCACCAATTTGTGAACTGATTTTGTTATTTTTTTTAAGATGTATATAAATTTTATAAAGTTACAATTTTACTGAATACAGTTGAAATTATTGAGTTGAAACTTGTTTAATAATTATGTATAGTATTTTTGTTAGAAAACTCCTAGCGTTCAATTGTTCTCATGTAAGTTTGGTGACGTTATTTCATAAAAGTTGGTTATCACAATTTTTTCTTATTTATAACTTAGAACTAAATTAGCAAATAAATAAAAAATATGTTAATGAAACAAATTAAAAAACCGGGAGGGATGAGAAGGTTGACTTGAACCGGCTTAACCGATTTAGGTAGTTTAAACTGTATTCAATATATCGAAATTTTTTACTTTAATATGAATAATATTTTTCTTCGGGTGATGAAAAAACGTATGTCAAAACAACTCACCAGTCGATCGAACTTATTGTATGGAACACCTAATTTTGCTTACGATTTCGAAAATAAAGATATTAAGATGTTCACTTTAGTATTAAGCAGTAGTGACATACAAAATGAGAGTTGCGTCGCTTTAATTTCGACCATCAGTACTGAATCATTTACACAACTCATACCAACCCATAGTCGCCAACCTGTCTCACTGCTGTGATACGGATCAGAGTTTAACGGAGTCTTTGAACATGTTTTACCACGCTGCTCAAATGCGGGTTCGAGGGTCCAGTGTTTTTAAGCCGACAAAAGGCCACGGTAACGGCTATCATCTATCGACAACAAACAGAAACGACAGGTCCACTGTGCCTTCCGAGTTGAGAGAAAATCGACGTAAGCCATCCAGAGAAGGGTCCGGCTGTAGTCACCCGGACCAATCGTCACTATATAATTTCTTTAATATTGAACTCTTCTGTCAGGCAGAGAAACTATATTTCTTTATCTATCTATAAACTAAACTAATAGTTACCATTTTTTACTAAATACGAACAATATTTTTTATATCTATCTATCTATCTATAACTTCACGCCAAATTCCATGCGGAGTAGGCAGTAGCAGCGCTTCTTTAACATTTATTGTTGTTCTCACGCACCCTCGCCGATTTCGAAGACTCCTGACATCACCTTCTGATAACACACGATCAATTTGGTCATAGTAAAGTCTTAGCCTGCCTTCTTGGCTACTACTTTCGCGTTGTATGTTTCGTAATTCTTTCTTCCTGCATTCTTTCAACACGTCCGAACCAACGGAGCATGTTTCTTCTTATTTTAACACCGATTTTATTTTATTTTCTATTTTTAGGGTTCCGTGTCGCAAAAGGAAAAATAGAACCCTATAAGGGTCACTTTGCTGTCCTTCTATCTGTCTGTCCGTCTGTCAAGCCCCTTTTTATCATGGACGGGAGGAGCTTGCGGACACTGAAGGTCGCAGATTTTTTGAAGGACTGTCATTGACGTGAGCGAGTCTGCTATAGAACTCTTAAAGACACACTGTGCCCGCACAAGAGAAGACAACGCGGTAGTAAAAAACCATAAAGGACTCTGAAAGATGCAGAATTTTTGAAGACCTGTTGTGTTTCTGGGTGTGAACGAGTTTGCTATAAAGCTCTTAACAATACGCTGTGACAACACCAGAGATGACAACACGATAGCAATGCGGGAATAGTATGACATTTTGGCACCTGATGATGTATAAAAAACAGCTATGGTCATTACAGTCAGTTAGCATAGCCTACTACATTACTATTCACCAATCCGGAACCGCATGAATGCAGAATGAACGGAACTCGGTTTTGATTTACTGTTCGCTATTACCGGTAATCGTAAATCTATTTGGGTGTCGTATGCATTGGTACGGTGGTCCATGGAGGCTAGGGGAGGTAAGTTATGTTCCTGAATATTAGGAGAATATGAACATTTAATCAGCGGTGATGGGATTTACACATATTGAAGATATTAATATAATACCACGCGTCTACCACATCTTTTCATTTAATTTAGTGATAATAAAGTAGAATTTATTGAAAATACGGAGAACCTGGTGGTGGACTTTAACCCTTCATTTGATTCTTCTTCTTCTTAGCATTAATCCATTTCCCAATTTATTAGGATTGGCGGGGTCCGCTACCTGTGCTTAAAAATTTGGCGAAGATACTAATTTTTATTTGGAGCGACTGCCATCAGCCATTCACAACTCAGAGAGAAAACCAGATCTTTCTTAGACCCTTCTACTTTAACTGCAGCGCTCGTGGGTTCAATCCCCACCTAACATTTGTATGCATGAATATGCGCATCAAAGCAGCCCACCCGGGGAGTATCTTCACCTCACAGATAATCACAGCAAATAATAACTCCATGGAGGATTATTGTGTTCCTGCGAGTAGGTGAGCTTACCAGTAAGCTCCTAAGGAGTTGCTGTATTAGCAGCAGAGGCATCGCGCGAGTGATACTTAATGCATTACAAGCGTTCACAGGCTACGGTAACCGCTTTACCGGTGGGCCGTATGCTTGTATGACTCCCGACGTTGTATAAAAAATGTATATTAATTGTATCTATCTATCTACCCACGTGAAGCCGGGGCAGATCGCGTATAAGTGCATAAATCCGATAATACGAATTCAGTCTTACATACTCACAGGATTTGAACCCGGAACTGTCGGTTAATATTACTAATAGGTTAATAAGTGTAGTAATTGATATCAAAATATTAGTCAAAAAGCGTAGCCCACTGACTAGTGGGCGCGGCTAATGGATTTTTGTTTAACAGCAGATTGAACGTCAAAACAACATCAGAATGCGGTAAAGCTCTCTGGTGTATTCTGTTAATGTACTATGTAAGTATGTAGTATTGACTTTACAAGGCTACCAACTATGAAGTTAAAGGCTCCCGTCTCTCTATAAAATGTATGAAACATACGCTACGTTCCAAAGCAAACTACTATAGTTATAGCAGTCTTGAATGGTGCCACTGTGTGAGTTAGCTCATAAAGAAAATAAAGTATTTTAGTATTATTGTATGAACTATCGAAGCAAGAATATGTTTCTTAGTTCTGTATACATTTATTGAGTTCCAAAGATATTTGTATAATCCAGTTGAGAATGCGCAAGCTTGCATTGCCAGAGGAACACCTGGCTCGCCAATTATATAACAATTCAACATTTTTTTTTAAATTTGTCGGTCATTTTAACCATGTTCCTTAAGAGATAGGAACGGTGTTCCTAAACATTCCTATTCTACTTTTTATTTTATTCCTAAGGAGGACATGTATAGTGTGATTTGTATTGTATTACGTTGTATATAAACTCGAGATTCAAATAATATCCTGTTCCAAAAAATATAAATAATTTTATATATGAAAGAAACATTTTGTTTTATAAATAATTACTGGGGTTATTAGTATGCATCACATCTCTTCGTATTATGATGGACATAATACAAAATATGCAGGTAATTGTATTTATTTGAAATTTTTCTTAATAGCCATCACCCATAGCTTCTTCAACTTGGCTTATGCCCTACATCCTCATAAACACACTTAAATATAAAAATTTATCGAATTACCGTTTTAGAGAAGAATAATCTATATTAAGGGAGACTTTTATACAAGCAACAATTTTTCATTTTTACTTGCATGAAACCTACCTTAATATATAAGTTCGAGAAAAAATAACAATATCTGTATATACAGTGTTTATTGGATATCTAGTACTCATAGTCATTTTCAGTTATTGGCAAGCAATGTTCACTCAAAGATTGTCGAGTACATTTAAGAATTTTATCGAAGAAATTGCATTTTAAAGACTTGAACAGGTCACATAACAAGATTCAGTCTCTGTACACTTCAAACGATATTTGCTTCATAAAACCGTACAATACCATGCAAAACACACCGCGTAATATCAAAATGCCGCTATGAAGCTACTTAAACCCTTCACTATTCACACCAAAATTTCATCTTTGTGATCATTGAATATTTCGCGGACTATTCTACTTGACTATAATGCAGTTCTTTGTATCATTAACGGCCAAATACCAAATCCAATATCGCGATAACACAAATCCGAGAACAACCCTCATTTTCTTTCCACATATGTTGTAAAAAGCCTACTGTCAGCCGAAGACTTCCAATAGACGGACGTATTGATTGATGACCACGCGAGGACAGATCCCATTGCAGATCAATCACGATTCTTATTTCAAATGTGAAATCTTGACCGAGTCTGTTATTGATCGGGTTAATGCCCTAAAGGGATGTATCTCTAAATGTCAAAACCTGTTGCCGTTTCTATATAAAATCAATATACTGAGCAGTAATGAAACTTTAAATGAAAACACCTACTCACACGTATAATGTCAGACAGTACACGTTAGTGATGTAGTATTTGCTAAATAAAAATCAAAAGTACATACTTAAACTTACTTGTACAGGCATGAATTCTTCTCTCTTTTTTTATTAATACCGCTATTTACACGCAAAATGTGAAAGAGGATAAACCTATTTCGAATGTACTTTTCTTACTTACTTTTCGGTAAATGTACTCGAATAATTTCAAGGCTCAATACTGTGATATATATGTGTATAGGATATCACAGTACTGATCAAGTATCATGATATGTCTTCGTATGTAATCAATAATGTGAACGTGATTGGTACTCGACTTGATAACGTACAGGGGAAAGGACAGCGAGTTGGTCACTATTCACAATAGTCAGGTGACATACATGCGGAAATAAATAGGCATGTTTAGGTTTACTGAATACTAGTAAACTCAAGTAGGAAGAGGTAAAGAGAAGTAGAATATTCTAATTGTTAAATTTATCTTAAGGCTGACTTATATCAAATTTAATTGTAGTTCGTCTAAGTGCAGGTACGATGTTTTATAGCATTAAAGAAATAATGGAAATTACAGTAACCACTGGACCACATTGATTAGACCACGGATCACTGGGCCAGAAATAAGAATCGATTGCGTTCGTAAGAACCAGTTACAAATTTATAAACACCAATCAATGTAATAAAAAAATATTCAGGTGTAAAAGAAATAACAGATGAGTATATTTATTTAATTTTATTTAATTACTATAATCAAATGAATGCCATTTTATAACCGGTCTTTTACAACATAATCAATTTTTGTTTACGGTCGTACAGTTCTCGGTCCAGTTAATATGGTCCTTTCAGTCTGAAGACCCTGCTAAGCGATCTGTTTTACAGTACCTACTGTTTCATGAACTAGAAATTCGTTTAAATGCTCAAGAATTACTATTTGCCGATTAGATATCTGTTATTTGCGAAAGTTAAAGGATGTAGAATCCGGGAAGCTAAGAGTACCACGACCAAATTGAATGTATTTTATCAGAAGATGATGTCAGAAGAAAGGAGCTATGAATTTTAAGTAGCGAGCGAAGTCTGTAAAAACAGTGTCTTATCCAACTCGGTTCTCTCTGCCTGCCTCGCAATGGACATTGCGTAACGATATACACACATACACATTTGTTAGTCGGACTATCAAAGCGGTTTATTTGTTATTAAATATATAATCAACCACGTAAAATGTGAGGAACAGTAAATGTACAACTTATAACGTAAAGCCTCGGAAAAATCTCTCCAGAATGTTTTCTGTCTTAAAAACGCTGGCGAACGGTACGTTATTAAGATCTCCGTCATTATCATTCTTTGCTTTCATTCCAATTATTTGGGTCGGCTTTATAGGAGTTATTATGACGGAACGACTAAGGTTGAGGCATTAGGTTATCACGGCCTGAGGTCGGCTTTGCTAGTGGGTACTTAAGCCAAATGAGCTTTTGTTGCTTACTAATTTGTTACGTGGAATTTGATTACCTATTGCTTGTAATAGTACCGTAATAGGATCCTGGTATAGTTCCTGAAGCAGCCCTCTTTTAACTTTTTATTTATTAATGAGATCTCACATTTCTTATCCGATTGAGCGGAGGGGAATATTTTTCGAGCTTATGTCACTTTCGTCGTGTTCTTCTGTCAACTTGTATTATTATAATTATTGACGAGCTCGGTGGCGCAGTGGTGAAACGCGTTGTTACACTACTTTGACACCAACGCTCGTGGGTTCGATTCCCACACAGTACAAACATTTGTGTGCATGAACATGTCTGTTTGTCTTGGTCTGGGTATTTTCTATGTATGATATGTATGTATTTACAAAAAAAAAAAAATGTATTTACGTATGTTTATCAGTTGTCTAGTACCCATAACACAAGCTTCGCTTACTTTGGGGCTAGGTGGCGCTGTGTAATTTGTCCAACAATATTTATTTATTTATTTATAAAGTTTAAAGTATCGGTAAATTAATCCATGTCACCTAGTGCCATGGATGCGAAGTCCATTTAAGATTAATATAGCGGTCGTAAATTCTATTATTACAAACCTTAAAATATACTTTAATGAAGTCAAAACGTCACCAGACTCATATGGGGCCAATCGTAAGGAAAGATCCGAATTAATTTAAAAAATCGATTCATAATAAGCTGTGATACATACAAAAATCATACAATTAAATAAAATCGAGTTTCTTTAAATAAAGTCAACCTTAAAAACTTAAGTAAAAACTTTGCAGTCGTGTTTTTTTGACTTGTTGCCTTTACTGAAACTGTAGAATGTGACGAAGCGACACTATTCAGGTTTGTTGCCGCACTGATAGCTGCTATGTATTCAAATTGGCCATTGATTTTTAAATCGCTCGTAGCAAACACGGAGCTTTTAAATATAAAGCGGCAGCCGTTGACCAACCGTCACGCATGCAATACGTGAAGCGACATTCGCACTTTACCAACCCACTGTTAACTCCAAATTCTATATTAAAATATGATTCATTCATTAGATAGATAGTTTCATATGCTAATATATTTCACTTTTTTTGTATACAACGTCGGGAGTTATACAAGCATAAGGCTTACCTAATGCAGAGCGATTACCGTAGCCTATGAATGCTTGCGTTAAGTATTACTTGTGCGATGCCACCTCTGCTGCTAACACAACAGCTCCTTAGCTTAGTGGTGACCTCACTCACTAGCAAGAACACAACAACTGTCTAGGGGGTTTTTCTTTTCCTGCGGTTTTCTGCCCCAGACGATTGGCTATGATGCCTACCTACGCTACCTCTCTTAAAAAAGTAATTTAAAAAATTGCTCTTTTTATGCATGCTCGCAGGTTTTTAGGGCTACTGACAACAAATTTGATCGTGATACGTTCCTGGTATTTATTAGCTTACACATTTTTTCACCTTCGCGTTGTAAATTTCTTTTACAAATCTTTCCTTCTCCATTCTTTCTACATGTTTGAATCAGATTTTTTTAACACCCACTATTTTTCAAGTCTTTTGCTTACATTTTTGGGATTGGGGATTAATTGGGGATGTAACTCATTATAATCTTTAGAGTCAAAGACAACCAATCCTGCATGTTGAATGCCCTATTAATTAACAAATAATGAGCTGGCGTCACATGAGGCGCATCAAAAAAAAATCTCAGTGAAGACCATAGCGAAATAACAACGCCTCAGTACGTTGAGATTACCAGTAGCCTGGAGAGGTGCTGTATTAGCAACGGGGGTGAGACGCAAGCAATTCTTCTTGTATCGCAACTTTTCATTGACACTTCACATAAGGTAGGCTAAGGCTTACCTCATGTAAAGTGCTTTATCATCATCATCTCAGCCTGCATTCATCCACTGCTGAACATTGGCCTTCTGTGCCCTCTAGAGTATTATTCGTCTCGATTTGAGTACGACAAACGAGAGTGTCGTAAAAGGCGACTAAGGGAATGATTGAAGAGATGGGCACCACCGTTCTCTTATTTTAATTTGATATAATAATTTATTGTCGTTGCCAACCCGCCCGCCAAGGGTGCAACTATGGCAAAAACTTCCTCAGAAGCATAAGTAAAGTGTTTACCTTAACCTAATATTTGTTTTCCTCTCTACGTTGTACAAAAAAATCATAGGTATCTCTCGCATCCGAAATATTGACCAATTTTACTTGTTAAACGTAGAATACTTAAGAATTTAAATTTCAGCCATTCGTAGACTAATGACAATAATACACAGACAAATATACAGACTGACAAAAGCTTCAATTAATAATGAATCCCTACTTTGTGTCGGAATTTCAAAAATGAACGTTTTTAACCGCATCTCCCCGTATGACTATAAATCTCGTTGCCCTTTTACGAATAAATCTTTCGTGTGCGTGGTAACTAAACTACCATTTGCTTTCTACTTGCAACCAAATAGATTTCCCAGTTGCCCCGTTTGCCCGCAGTTCAAGTCGAAAACCCGTATCTTTATGTTTGAACTTTGAGATTTGAAACTGTTTTGTCCAGTTCACTATCTTGCAAACATTTGATTTATGAGAGCTAAGCGATGGTTACCATACCACCCGGCTGGAGAAGTACATCTAACTTTCTCCGCCAACCCTTACTCATCCCACATGGATACGGGTCTTCCTTCAACCGAAGGGGGTTTAGAGCATACTCCATCACGCTGCTCAACTGCGGATTAGCGGAGGCCAGTGTTTTCAAGCCGCCCGAAGGCCACTGACTTATCTTAACGAATGTCATCTATCGACAACAGCCAGGATCGACTTCGTAACATGCCCTCCGAAGCACGGGGAAGCTAGTGGTGGATAAACTCATCCGTAGACGGGCTGGCGTCGACGTTGCTTAACCTGCGTGTTCGATTAGAGTGACACGCACAACGACGCCATCGAACTCTCTACATTTGAGAAGACTAGTTCCTAGCGTTGTCCCGTTCCCTAATCCATTAGGAGTGGCGGGGGCCGCTACTTAAGCATAAGTATTAGGCGAAGATACATTATTTCTTCATTACAATGAAATCTTAATATCTATGAACAAACAAATCATGCATGTAAAAAATCTGTCACCTTCTTCCTTCAGAACAAAAACTTTGATGATATAGAATTATTATGCGCGTAATATAATACTTACAACTACATTATACTTCACATCACCTAATCCTATTTATACATGAGCCTGCTACCTGTTTTTTTTTTTTCAATTACATAAAATATTTTCGATACTATGTATTCTAGTAGTTTAAACCAATCTTAAATGTTTATATTTATATATTTAACATAATAAACATAGCGGTATGTAAAGTATGTATGTATCTTTGTGTTTTTTTTTTCTTGAATTGCCAAAATGTAAACAATTATTTAATTTTAATTGTAAGTACTAGTAAGCTATTTTGGAAGAGCGGGCTCTCCAAACACAAGTATTTATATACTTAAATGGAGTCCCCAATCACAATGAGATATTGTAAAAGTGACAAATAAATACTTAATAAAAATAAAAAAAAAAACAAAAAAATAACAATGTTTTGTCGCCGAACAAGAGATAATAACACATATGTAGATAAGTCGGAAAACATGAATTAGTCGTACATGCCCACATCAGCATTCAAACTAGGAATCACTCGGTTTACACCTTTTTGTCTCTTTGGCCTGTTGATGTGTACTGTCGAGTACTCCTGAGGAGTTGCTGTATTAGCAGCGGGTTCGTATTTTACGCAACGGTTAAACAGCGGGATCCTACATATATGTGATTATAGACGGTGATTCTTCCTAGCATTATCCCGTTTTCTAAACCATTGCGATAGCCGGGACCCGCCACCGAACCATAATAATTTGGCGAAGATACCTATTTTTACATGGAGCTACTGCCTCAATCAAAATTAAGAGAATAAAAATAATAATAGTGTTGTCTTAGGTTTTCGCGATTGTTATACATTTAATTAAACAATTTTTAACGGAAGTACCCATGAAGAATAGGCGTGATAAATACTCTGCAGAATGTGAACGTACACTGCAGCAGCCAAACCATTATATACGGTTCGATAAACCACAATTCCTTACCAAGGAGAATCGCTACATGCCTAGAATGTACGGGCCACCTGATGTAAAGCGGTTACCGTAGCTTGCAATACATTAGGCATCAACGCCAAGCCAAGTCGGCTGCTCACATAGCAACACAAGAAAGGCGCACGAAAGGAGGTCTATACAGGGTCGGCAACGTAAGAGTGACACGCACGGTGTTACAAATATCCATCTACGGTAACTGCTTACTATTAGGCAGGCGGCTTAAAAGCGTGGCAGTGTATGCTCTAAATTTCTTCGGTTGAAGGGAGACCCGTATCCCTGCAGTCTGATGGATAAGGGTTGATTTGGAGGGCTCCTGATCTCGCCTTCCGATAAAACATGACCAGTTTGCTCATGGTAGATTAGATTTGATCTTCCACGGCTCTTAGATCCTTCCACTTCCGCATTGTATATCTGTTTCGTCATTCTTTCTACATGTCCGAACTAATGGAGCATTCCTTTTCTTATCTTAACACCGACACTCTCCTTCTTACATCATCATTACAAACGTGGTCAGCAAGCATTATGCCGCGTTAGATAAATATATCCTAAAAAATTAAAATAGCTTTCTAAACATTTTAAAATTTAAAAGTTCACCACCCCTGGTTTATTCGATATTTGGATACAGTTTTCTGTGCGGTGGAGCTTCTTCCCCAGACTGCTTTGAGGTGCCTTATCTCTCTTAAATACTATACTGTCTCTGTTGCTAGGTATTGCATGAAGTAAATGAGGGTTTGATTTTTAGTTTGCCTACGGTACCCTAAACACAAAATTGATGGGCCAATCCTTTATCGGCAGGAGGTAGAACGTTTGCTTTTCACGATCACATCTCCCAATTGCATCGTTTGTCCTCAGTTAACTAGACATATAAAACGGTTTAACTTTATATCTCAAATACTGGTACTGCGTTAGGTTCAATTCTGTGAAGATTATTTTGAACTGTTGGTTTAAGTCCATCACAGAGGGAGCTATAAAGGGAGTATATATATATATACAAATATAGAAATATATATATTTATATAATGTATATACATACGTCTCCGTCGTCTGTGATGGAATACAAGCATGTGGCCCACTTGCTGTAAAGCGGTTACCATAGCTATGAACGCTTGTAATACATTAAGTATCACTCTCCTGCTTACAAAGCAACTCCTTGGGAGCTTACTGGTGACCTCACTCACACGCAGGAATACAACAACCCTCTAGGGAGTTGTTATTTGGCTGCGGTTTTCTGTGAGGTGGAGGTACTTCCTCAGACTGCTTTGATGCGCCCTGCTTCTCTTAGATTAGAGAGTCTGAGTAGATTTTACAGAGCTCTGCAGCGGATTAACTTCAATATTGCAAACATCTATAGACTCAATTTTCTATCAACCGATATGCTTTTCTTGTATAAAGTAGGTAGGTATTTATCAATGGTAACTTTACTGAACATTGTAATTTTCAATTTCTCATTTATCTCTTTAATTTAGGTATCATATAAATATCTCATAGAGATCAAAGATCTAGATCAGAGAAGTGGGTTATGGCTCACTTTGAGTAAAGTTTAACTAGATCTTTTGGTACTTGGTACTTGTTCTACTCATAGCTCCTATTATATATGCTCGCTGGTTTTTAAGGCAATATGATTTACTAATACACACATCAAAAGTGTCTAGGGATCAACATATATTACTGCAATAACTTTTCTCCTGATTGATATTAATTAAAATTTTCTTTAAGGATTCATCAAATAAAGTGTTTTCGTTTGTCTACAGTAACGATAAACCAAGTCACCTTTGCATTAATAAAGAAATTTGCCATTTTCATAATAAAGGGATTTTTGACATTTGAACCACTAACATTAAAGTCCGAAAAAAAGACTGAAATAACAGTTTTCTTTAAAATTTTATTGGGTAACTTAAACAATTAATAATCCGTGTTTCTACCGCGAACACTAACAACACAAGAACATCGGTTTGGCATACTCAAAATGAGTTCATCCAAATCACGCTGTGGAATGGCCGCCCATGTTCGTTGCAACAACAAAAAAAGGTCTTCTTGCGACTGGATACCCTCCATATTCGGCAGAGCTCTTCTCTGTAGCATATCCCATGCATGCTCAATCGGGTTCAAGTCTGGCGACTGAGCAGGCCAGGGCATGACATTGATGTTAGCTGCGGCGAGAGTCTGTCTTACAACTCTTGCGGTGTGCGGTTGTGCATTATCATGCATTAACTGAAATAAGGGACCGATTTGCACTTGTAGAGGAACGATGACGTCTGATACAATCGTCTCAGCATAAATTTGAGCGTTGAGGTTGCCTCTGATCCAAATCAACTCAGTTCTTCCGCCGATCCAAATACCCGCCCATACCATGATGGTTCCACCACTATAAGGATGGACTTCCTGGCAGGATTTTAATCGCTGTTGGCGTCCAGGGGTTCTCCAGTGTCGTATACGTCTTGTATCCGGTCTCATACCAAAACGAGACTCATCAGAAAAGCACACGAAACGCCATTGTTCTTCTGCCCAATTTCTGTGTTCAAGAGCCCATTGATATCGAATCCTACGATTGTGCATTGCTATAGGTGGTACCCTTAGCGGTCTTCGGGAATGAAGGTTCACTTCATGCAAGCGGTTTCTGACTGTTTGGTCGCTAATTAAGTTCCCTGAAGAGTGATGAAGCGTCACGGCTAACATCATGGCGGTTATTGTTGGAGCTCTTCGAGTTGTGATTTGAATGTATCGGTCTTGTCTCCGTGTGGTGCAGCGATACCGTCCTCCATGGCGCTCAGCCACGGTACCAGTGCTTCGGTAACGTGTCCAAAGACCTTTTTTTGTTGTTGCAACGAACATGGGCGGCCATTCCACAGCGTGATTTGGATGAACTCATTTTGAGTATGCCAAACCGATGTTCTTGTGTTGTTAGTGTTCGCGGTAGAAACACGGATTATTAATTGTTTAAGTTACCCAATAAAATTTTAAAGAAAACTGTTATTTCAGTCTTTTTTTCGAACTTTAATGTTAGTGGTTCAAATGTCAAAAATCCCTTTATTATGAAAATGGCAAATTTCTTTATTAATGCAAAGGTGACTTGGTTTATCGTTACTGTAGACAAACGAAAACACTTTATATGATGAATCCTTAAAGAAAATTTTAATTAATATCAATCAGGAGAAAAGTTATTGCAAAAATATATGTTGATCCCTAGACACTTTTGATGTGTGTATTTAAATTCTAACTTGTTGTGTATGAGAAACGACAATCTAGATCTATTTTTATTACTTGTCCAATTTGTATACGTCTTGACGAATACATAATTTCGCCTTTCTTACCATAAACCGGAATACAGCAATGACCGCTGCTTGACAGCAGACTTAGACTTCCTGTGTATTATTAATGGAAGTCGAATCTTCGCACGGACTATTGTAAGCAATAGCACAATATTCGTGTGGCCGACACAATGCAAACTGGTACATTAATATGCATCAAGTGGAAACTATTGGTATCGAATGCCGTACACTCCTCGGCACACGGGAGCGCCGTGTCAATACTTTGACGACTTTAACTGGTCAAAGTAAGTTAGGTTACATCGCACAGTCTGTACCAACTTTCAGTGTAAACTGTAAATTGATTGACCCTAAAAGTATTACGATATAGTTAATAAATTCATACATTTTGCGAAAGTTTACATACAATTTGATCTAACATGTTTTATGTATATGTGTTTGGTGACGAAAGCAGCAGCAGGTTAAATTAAATTGTATGTACACTATGATACAAAATGTTGGGCACCCTGCGTTTTAGAATATATTACTATACAAATTATTTTACCCTTTATTCTTATTTAAGCCGTCACTTTGTGCTCTATTGTTTAAGTGCGAATGCACTATAAACGGCCTGCGCCGTTCGTAGTACATTCATATTTAAATAATAGATTTTAAAAGGACGCACTTTTAAAATGAAGCCGAGTGCATAATGTCATACAACTCCTCTAAACACAACCCATACTACAATCGGTACAACACGCAAACGGAGATATCGACTTCATCATCGTTGCAGCCGAAGGAAGCCCACTGTTGCACATAGGCCTTCCCCTTAGACTTCCACAGAGATGCTTTGACGCTTGCATCCATCGGCTCCCTGCGATCTTCATAAGATCGTCGGTCTATCATGTGAGAGGCCGTTCTACGCTTCGTTTTCCGGTTCGTAGTCGGAAATTGGAGAACCTTTCTGCCCCAACGGCCAACGGCCATCTCCGAGCTATGTGGCCTGCCCACTGCCGCTTCAGGTTGCTTATTCTTAGAGCCACGTAGAGATGTGTTGATGTCTGAATTTATTTCGCATAGAAATGACGAAACGAGCATGGCTCTCGCCTTCTCACGCTGTGCAACCTTGAGCTCATGAGGTCCATAGTAAGGGCTCACATTTCTTTGCCGTAAGCCATCATTGGCATTACGCACTGGTCGAAAACGTTCGTCTTGAGACATTGAGATATTGATTGATTGAGAGATTAGAAAATCTTTCGCAATTTCTCAAACGTGGCCAATACGAGTTGGATTCGACGAGAAACCTCTTTCTCATAGTTGGACGTTTATAGCTGGACTATTTGCCCTAGATAGACATACTCGTTAATAATTTCGAAAACTCCTCTGACCTAATGGTTCAATACAAGTAACTCTTCTGACTTAATGGTTCAATACCATAAAGTCACAGGACGTATTTGAATTTCAAATGGTGCCCCGTTATTCCCGTCAAATGGTGATTACACTATACAAAGAGAGGTAGATTCGTATTTGCACTGTGGTTTTATAATTCCTCAAGTCGTTGCTTCATTCTGAAATCTTACTTATCCTTATTCAGCACATAAAGATTCTTTACACCTGCTTGGTTTTCTCATCGAAGAATCTGCGGAAAAGAACGTCGCATGAAATATCGAAATCAAGGATTTGTTGGTATTTTAATAAGCTTTGTTAGGTTAGGACCAGCTGACGTACTAGATATGTTTTGAAAAAAGTTGTGTTGTGTGAATACTTGTTTTTAATTTATCTTAAAAAAAGTTGAATAAACATCTTTCTTTACACTATTAGAATTAAAGCGTGAGCTCAAGGTTTCCGACTGATCTCTTTTAAAATTTAGTTTATAAATCATCATTTTTAGCCTTTTTACATAATAGGCACAAACTGGAATTACAGATCAGCAGGGGAGCCTTTTTACCTATCATATTTCAAATAAATAATATGGAAACCCCCCTGTATTTACAAAAAAACGTGAATGAGAACAACCCATATTCTTATGTAGGTACAGTCTTTACACCAGATCTAGATCCAGCTGGGCGGAGTAGCTTCCATACAATATGAAACGTACCTGGTTACAAATCAAAGAGTAAAACATTGATAGTCACAGTTTCAGATACTTTTCTCGCATATGCCAGATTTAGGAGGTTTAATAGATTAATTACATCATGGATTCTAGATAATAATATGATATGCTTCTTGAGTTACATAATAGTTGCAAGTATTTACGCGAACAACAACTAGTCGAAATAAGAAAGTAAATCGTGCAATTTATAAATAGTCAAGTTCTTGAAGTTGTTTACGTAAATTAGAAAAGCTAAGAAATAACAACAGAAGTACAAGTTCTGTTATAACTTTGTCGACAAAGCTCACCTATTAACGGCTATTTTGAGACATATACACAATTCTGTACGTAATTATATAATGATACTTAATGGATATATTTCTTTGAATAACGAAATTCGTGTAGATTGCCTTCAACTGCAATCACTTATAAAAATGTGGTGTTGTTAAAATTGAAGAAAACTAACGCGTCGCCTACAATGTGATTCAAAACTTTTGGACTAGTGGTTATGAAAAAAATTACACGAACATTTATAAGTTAGGAAATTCTGATGTCATTGGATTCCTTGTGAACTAACACTAGAGCAAAAATGGAATAATGCTGACTGGTGCACAAAAATGTTGTTTCTAATATATGAACACGACCATTATATACAATGCTATGAAAATATTATTATAAAAAGCGATACGGAACTTATTATTGTTTTGAAACAGAGAAAAGTTTTGTGAATGGGTACTGGAAAAGGACATTATAGTTTTTAGGTAAAATTATAGTTTTTTTCTTCCTGATACATTCTATTTGCACAATCCCACTTGAAAATCAAAGAAGTGTTAATACTGAACGGTACACCATCATTTTCCGTTAACCCATTAAAAAAAGTGCAAGAAGGACGACCGAGAAGCTGCATGCTGTTGTGCCATGAAAATGCTTTTTCGCACACAGCGAGCAAAATAAATTTTTATCATTCGAAAAATTCATTTTCGTGATCTATCCTGCACATAGATATAGAATCCTTTTTCGATTTTTATGAACCCAGAAGAGGCCGTGAGAGCTTGCAATCAACACGTGGAACACATGTCATCCGATCAGTGGTCCTCGTATTCTAAAAATATAAAGAAGAGTATTTTGATAAACTATAAATACATTATGCAAAACTTTCAGCGGGACCTATGTATATTGGACGTATAACATTGTCATAAATATAAACTGGTGCATGACTTTGCGATGCCGGATGTATCCGTATCCTTAAAAATCTTGCTTCCCTAGACAATGAAATGTTGTGTGAAATCAGTTTCCGAATAAGAGATATAAATATAAATTCATGTTGAATAGATTGTAGTAATAGTATACAGCTCCTAAATATTTTACGCTTAAATATTCATAAAATTTTTAGCCTCTAAAATTTGTCGCAAAGGTTTCCTATTTTAAAACGTATAAAATGTTATCTATTTTAAACTTTCTAAAAACCAGGAGTCCGATTAAGTTATAAGCCTAACATGAGCTAAGTTAAATCAAACACGTATACATCCACTATACAAATACTACGTCTTTACGACAAATCTCTTGTGGGGTCAGATATATATTATACATCCGCTAAGAAAAAACAAAAAAACATCTTGAGTACTACGTAAGAAAATTTGAGCAGTTGTACCCACAGATATATATTTACACGCACACATACACCCACGCACACACATCATCAGCTATCCTCCTAAAAGTAGTCTAGACAAATTACGTTTATGTGAAATGTGAATATATAGAAAAAAAACCATTTCAACTATCGGTGCAAATATATCTATTTTATTACTTACACAAATTTCTACACTTTGTGGGTAATAACAATATATAGATTAATATCCATACAATGTCAATAATAAACTTTAAAATGCAATATAGGTTTGCCAACCAAATAAGAATAATACGCGACTGCTCGTATCAAGGTATGGTAAAGGCCATGATATTGCAATTTGCAACTGATATTATCAGAAATTTCTGTGCGAATTTCAATATTATTGGCTAGAATTTAAGCTCCTTATGAGCTTTGGTAATAGTTTTATTGATACCAACGTCACGGTGCCTATTTTTATTTTCTAATAGAGGAAATAGTAAACAAATACATAGCGTAGAAAGACTATTAAACTAAGTAAAGAAGTTATTTAAAAATTTGTTGATTAGACAAATGTTATTCTAAGATGAAAAAAGCGACGACAATAACAAAGAACATGCGTTTTGATCTAACCTGCTTTGTACGCTTTCGCCACCAAATGGTAAAGGTAAAAAAGGCAAAATAACGCCTGAATCTATTAAATAACAAAGAAGTTTGTCTTAGGTTTTCGCGATTGTTATACTCGTACATTGAATTAAACTATTTTTAACGGAAATATCGTCAAAGACAAAGTAGTTTTTGTCGAATTTTCCAGATTTAACTGTTACAAATATTTGCAGTAGGTATCTATTTCAATTATTGTTTGTAATTTCTTTAACACGGGAAGTATTGCTGGAGTGGCTTCACCCCTCTAATGCAATATCTCATCACAAAATCACTTCATCAGAAGAGTAAACTAAGCCCACAGGAAATCGCAATTTAGCTGTGATCGTCTGTAAATTAAACCTATTTCTCTAGACCACTAGCTCCTGATTAAGTGGCCCTACGTCCCATACAACAGAGCTCCTATACTAATCAACTACATGTATGACTACAGATAATTTTGACGAGCTAGGAACGCTCGTGGGTTCGATTCCCACACAGGACAAACATTTGTGTGCATGAAGATGTATCTTTGTCTTGGTCTGGGTGTTTTTGAGAGAAGTAGGGCGTATCAAAGCAACCCGTCTGGAGAAGTACCTCCACCTCACAGAAAACCGCAGCCAAATAACAAACTCCCTCTGCCTCCCGACGCTGTATAAAAAAAAAGATAATTTTGGTATAGCTTTTCTAAAGACTATATGCAGTTCATACATTCACTTTAACCACACAGTTACAAGATAAACTCGTTGTTTATTGACTGAAATTGAAAACACTGTCGTTTGTTCTAGACTAGTCCGTCTCTTCAATGACTACGTTTGCGACCACGTTTTAAGGGGGAGGTATATTACTGATGGTTAAAGTTGAATTAATTTGGTTATTATCTTAAGTCAATTCTTAGTGAACTTATACCACATCTGTAGCTTCGTGATGTATATGAAATTTTACAAGATACCGCAACAGGGTACACGCTGGTGAATCTCTGATGGTCTCTTATCTTAATCTGATACATGTTATATCCAACCACATCAACCCTTACTCATCCCACTGCAGGGATACGGGTCTCCCTTCAACCGAAGGGGTTTAGAGCATACTCCACCGCGCTGCTCAAATGCGGATTGACGGAGGCCAGTGTTCTCAAGCCGCCCGAGGGCACTGACTTAGCTTAACGACTGTCATCTATCGACAACAGCCGGGATCGTTGGCTTGACGTGCCCTCGGAAACACGGAGAAACTCGAGATAGATAAACCCATCCATGGACAGGCTGGGATCAACGTTGCTTAACCTGCGTGTTCGATTATAATGACACGCGCAACGACGCTATCGAGCTTTCGCATGTTATATACATATAATTTATAACATACATAACTACGATATTAAACACTTAGACGATAAATTGCAACACAGATACGTTTCAACTTCACATTATTGTCTTAAATTTTCAAAAGTGAAGAAATTAACTAGTAGGTCAACTAACAAACTTAAGCCTTTAACCACTTAATTTAACCAATGTTTGAGTTAAACCACTGGGGTTTGAGTTAAACCTCTTCAATATCACGAACAGTTAGCAATATCAGTAAAACGTGATCAGTCAATTCAAATAACTTGGCTTGAATCAGTTATCGTCGCGCTTTTGTGACAGTACGAAAATTGTTGTGAGTTTATTTGAAGTTACTCTACTGCTTATATCTCTACTGTGCGTCTACTGAACTCATCGACACGTATATCGTCACAAATCGTCACAGCACACGTCCTGCATTCGATTACGGTAGACAACACAGACTATTTGCTGGCGCACGAAGCCGCACGACGCACAGCGAATTGCAAATCGACACTGTGCAGTTGTGGACAGATCCGGCTATTGGCTTGCGGATGAGGTCGGACGTTTCATTAGAAACAAAGTGTAAACTGAATCCACAGTATCCGCCTGACAGTTTGGGATATTGAGATCTGAAGTTTGTTGCAGGAACGTCAGATGCAGTGTGTTAAGCACTACCTATTGTCCGCTTTCTAAACTCGTTATTAGGAAACATTTTTAATCATAATATGTTGACTTAAATTAATATCGTCTATATTTTAGATGTAAGTGACTGTAAAGCCTCAACTGCTCGTGGTTAGTACCCAGTTATTAAAACACTACCTAAGTTAAAGCTTCTTTTCCATCAATATATAATTGAAGCAATCGTAAAGAGATTCGTTGAACCGGTAGATTCTTTTTAGTTAACCAGTTTTATAGTACACATAGTTAGCAAAGATATATTTAATCAGAAATGGTCCTTCTAGGAAAGTATAATAGGGAGTACTATAAATAACAAAAGAGTTAACAACGAAATATCAATCACTATTTTATTATTTATTACATTACATACAAGATTACAATTGACGGTTAACGGTTTACATTAATCTATTTATATATTAACTCTTCTATATAAGGTAACAAGCTACCTTAACTCAATAGATAATAGATCAACTTGAATCACCCTAAAGCTCAATAACCATGCAAGCGGAGTATGTCGGGCCTATGTGTCATCGTGTTAGCTGATCATATAACTTTTTGGCGCCAACACGAATATCTTCTTACAGTTTTTTTATACAACTAGGTTGCAAACCAGCATGCGGCCCGCATTAAATGGTAAGCGGTCACCGCAGCATATTGCCACTCGCAACACCACGAGAATGTTACTCGCGCGCTGCCAATCTTGTGGCCTAAGGCCTGTTTCGTCACAGTACCTAGTAATTTCTCTGCCATATCTCACCCTTCAAACCGGAACACAGCTATATAAATATAGCTGCTTGGCGGTAGAAATAGGTGAGACAGAGGTACCCACGTATACGACTTTTGTACAAAGTCTCCCTCTGGTAAAACAGAGGCAAAAATAAAATGTCCCAGGAACGAGTACGATCTGCGGAAAACTAGTTGGTGGTGGTGGCGATAACAACGCGTGATCGATACTCCTTGTAAGCGCTTAACGTCATCTTTTTCATACAACGTCGGGAGCCATAAAAGCATACGGCCCACCTGATGTAAAGTGGTTTTCGTAGCATATGAGCACTTGCGATACATTAAGTATCACTTGCACGATGCCAACTCTGCAGCAAATCCTTAGGCACTTGTAGGTGACCTCACTTACACGCAAGAACATAACAACCCTCTAGGAAATTGTTATTTGGCTACGGTTTCCTGTGTGGTGGAGATTCAGGCGTTATTTAAGAAATTTAATCTACATCCAATTTGATCTATGCTTTGTGTGTTTCCGCCACTAATTAATAGGACTAGCGCTGGCCGGCAACCACCCGCTACCGTTAGTAGATGCAACATGCTATCGCTGCCATGGTTGCTCCGGTAGTCTCTGCCTTTTCTGCTGCGATCGTCCTCGCGATTGCCCGCCGTCTGGAACATAAACCGCATGCACTGCCACTGTTGCAGCCATAACTGCCTTGATCGTCGCTGCGACATGTGTTTCGCCTCTCCACAAGGCAGACGTTAACGACTAATATCTACAGTGCCTGAGGATATTTGGTTTTGAACGAGATCCCCGTTGATTGCAGTACTATAATGAATGCAATTTGTTCTAACCCGCTTTGTCTGCTTCCGCCACCAATTCTTTCATGCGGACTATCGCCGGCCGGCACCCACCCATTACACCACGAGGCATCCACAGGCGCTGTAGATGAGCGCATGAGTACAGCTAAATAGGATAATTATTATTAAGTACTGAAATCAACATGTTTTTGGTTTTTAATGGGATCTCGTAATTAATAATAAACGTACACGGGGTACTTTTAATTTAGGTAAATTTAAAAACACGGCGGTTCTGTTTCATAGAACATTATATGCTATACCTCCATTATTATTATCTCCATTTTATCCCCGCTATCAATCTTCACGCATGCAAGATGGGTGCGGGTGGTTTTTACGAAGACACTGCGACTAATGGACGCGATAATGTCTATCGTTCAAATATCGGGGGCACGCTACCGAATATAAATTTTTCTTATTATCGTAATGTTATTTACTTTTAGATACCATCTGCTACGTTTATTACACGGTATCTGTTTTTTTTTTAATTTTGTATAAGGTTGGGAATCATACTCATTAAGTTTTTTTTTTACGACGTCGGGAAGCATTCGGCCCATCTGATGTAAAGCAGGTACCGTAGCCTATTAACGCTTGCGATATATTAAGTATCACTTGCGCGATGCCTCCTCTGCTGCTTACACAGCAACTCCTTGGGAGCTTACTGGTGACCTCACTCACACGCAGGAACACGACAACGCTTCAGGGAGTTGTTATTTAGTTGTGGTTTTCTGCGAGGTAGAGGTACTTCCCCAGATGGGCTGCTTTGATGCACCCTAACTCTCTTAAATCCTTATCCTGAAGATCTACCTTTTAGGTCAATGAAGAAAAGTGCTTACTACTGAATAAACTAGTTATATATAATACTACGAGGTATAAACTTATAAATAAATAACGTTGTACAAATTGTAAAGCGACATCTAGCCCCAAAGTAAGCGAAGCTTGTGTTATGGGTACTAAAGGACTGATAAACATACCGTAAATACATTTTTTTTATAAATACATACTACCCAGACCAACACAAACAAACATGTTCATGCAAACATGCATGTGAAGTTCCGATTTCACTAAATTAGTTATATAAGTGTTTGTTTCTGTGAAAATGTGAAAATTCTTACACGACTGCCCCAAAAAATATATAATTCAGCTCCATGTAATAATATATACGTATGCCTGATCCAATTCACATATATAAAATATCGTTAGAATCCTTCCTTTATTCTATTCTAACATAAGCTACATGACGTCGTTACGAAAACAATATGGCGGATTATGTACTCAATAAAGTATACAAACTGAAGGAAAAAGACTTCAAAACCTATCGAGTAGGACACGTTATACTACGCTAGTATTAATCAATTAATTTCATATATATGTTTTCTAATAATCAAAATTTATTATTTTTAGAAATATTAGCAAGCGTGTTTTTAACATTTTTAATAAATTGACTAGTTTATTGTTATGCTGCTCCTGGCATTATGTTAGTACTATATAAGTTAGTAAAGTTGTAATTTTGAAAAATAAACCATTAATTGACATATCAGTCAATTGTCATAATTTGGAATCTTTGTAAGCAGGCACTCTAATCCAGTCCAATTATTGGCACTTTAAGACGCAATCTTGAAATAAAATAATATTTTTTAAATGTTAAATGGAATCTAATACGATTAAAGTTACTACTTAGCAGAAATACTAAATAACGAATGTCGATAAGTTACATATTAAGTACATTATTTGCGGTCTTAATACTTAGATAATATAAAATAAAGATTTAAGGTATCCACGTGCTAAAAGGCAATTATTGGCAAATTCTATCCACAGTATTAGAATGTTATTATATATCTATAAATGTAGAGATGCCAATAATAGGTTGGGTGCCGACGTATGGATGGATTACGGTATTACTTTGCATATTATGTTCACTTGATGAAGAGAAGTGATTCGGTGTTTTAGAACTTACTTATTGTAATCTTCATACATGACGGTAGGTGGCTACTGTTGGCCATGGGTATCGACAAACCATCAAACACCACTTCTTTTTTAAAGCCGCTCTATGTTGTTAACTTATTTATCTATTTCATGACGAGTCTCCGTTTTCGTGACTGAATTCACCAACAAGCAAATTTTATAATCAAAGTCAACCTTAAAGCAAAGGTGCAGTCACTAACTAAACGAGACTCTGGTGTAAGAGACAAAGCTGCGATGACAGAAAAATTTGAAAAAAAAAGGACCAAAGTAGTATCTCTACCTACAGAAGTCTGCAACCAAATTAAGGTTCCTTTTTTAGGTTGTGTGTTCCAGCGTGTACTTGGGATTACCTGTGAACTCTTTAAGATTGCTGCGACAACCTAAGGATAGCAACGCACGAAAGATACTCCTTGTATTTCAAATGTTCGTAGGATATGGTGACCGCTTTAAACTTCGTAGAGTATATTGTGCTTAGCCTCCCAGTGACGTGAAAAACCAAAATGGAGGCGTCCATTACCTGCACCCTTACGACAGATCGTGTTATAAAGTAGATCTTTTTCATAAAATTGAGATATTGGGTGCACTCAGGGTGCCGATTTTCAATAAAGCATTTTACAGCGACACTAATGGTTGTTCGTCTTGAAATATTACACACACAGTGCACTCTAAGCGAAGATATTTCCTGTAGGTGACGCTTAGGCTAAGAGATCCTTAACTCCATGAAATAACCGATATCGAAGAGTATAAATGTGATGTAAATACGTGTACGTTTTCTAAACTAATATTATAAAGAGGAAAGATTTGTTTTTTGTTGTTTATTTGTGTGGAATAAACTCAAAAAATATTTAACCGATTTCATAAATTCTTTCACATTATAAAAAGCTACATTATCATTCAAAAAATTAGAGATGCCTACGAAAATTTGTATAATGTAACCCAAGGTATCAAATATTTGCCTACAAAAGTTAATATTTGGCGAAAATATTGATGATACGTAAAATAATGTGCCACATGTTTATGGTACTCATCATTGCCCACAAAAAAAAATCCGGGGGGGGGGGGGGTGTTGATATAAATGTCTAACTATTATTGTTAATTAGTTATCAAAGCACGGGTAGTATCAAAAGATATTCATATAATGATATTAATCCATAACTAACTAAATAGTTTCATAAGTTATTGTTGTTACGTTCTCTTGGAGTTTTGTGGCGCCAAGTACAGTTACTTCAGTATATGTGCACACTATTATACACTACACTGTACATCACATATAAGTGATAATACATATATTTATATATGAATAGATGAAGACAAAACAATTCAGGATATTTTTCTCCTCTGTTTGTTAACTGATTTTCTTGTTTTCTTTTTCTGGCTATTTTAAGTATTATCAAGATAAAAATTTGGCAACAGCAGAAAAAAAAAATGGATAAAGCAGTACTAGAAGATCCTATTTTTTATGATTAATCAATGGTACAACTTTGTATCCTTAGTACCTACACATAATAAATAATAATTAATTAAATAAGAATAGCTGTATTAGCAGCAGATATGGCTGTAAGCTATACTTCATGTACTGCAAGCGTTCTTAGGCTATGTTAACCACTTCACATCAGGTGGGTCGCATCCTTGTATAATGAAATGAACAACATTTTGAAGTATAAGTGGTTCACCGTAATTTTAAGAATCAAAGCCAGACCCACCTGTAAGTGATGCACCCAGTTCATTAGCTCAGGTAAAAAAGGTAGACTTTAACAATATGTAACTATTAAAATCATCTGAAGAAGTACTTACCACCACCACCTTACAATTTTTAAGAGAAGTGGGGGGCATCTGGTGAAGTACCTCACCTCACTTTCACCTTGTAGAAAGCCGCAATCAATAACTCCCACGAGTGTTGTTCTGTTCCTTCGGGTGATTGAGGTCACCAACAAGTTCCTAAGAAGTAGCTGTGTTGTCGGCAGAGGTAGCATCGCGCTAGTGATACTTAATGCATTGCAAGCGTCTATAGACTGCAAGCCGCTTTACGTCAGGTGGGATACCGGGTGCTTGTATGCCTCCCGACTTATCAAAAAACATGCCAAATAGAAATTACCTTATCTTGAGAACACTGGAAACCTCGTGAAGAGTTCCTGCGTTTGCAGAGGAATTGTCAGCAATAAAACAAAGAACATGTAATTGATAAATTATGGTAAATGTATGCATGGTAAAATACACTCAGAGCAAGAGAAAAAAATATTTGTAGCTTCAGGTTTGTTTCATGTATCGTGTTAATTTCTTCTTTTTGTTTTATTGCAGTTGTATCCGTGGTGACTACTTGAAGGTGTACTGGGAAGTGCAAGGACCCGGTCCTCCTGGAGCTATCAGCGAGCGCTCTGCCTGGGCCAGAGAGCTATGCGGTAGCAGAACTGATGCACCGCCAGCTCTTTACTCGCCGGGGCAGGCGTTAGTGCTCGAATTTCATACCGGCCCCAAGCAAAATAACGCGACAGGGTTCGTCGGGACCTACAGCTTTATTGACAGACGTAAGTACCTTTACTTTTTAGATTAAATTAGGGATAACTTATAGGCAGCACTAACTTGGGGAAACTAGAGATAGGTATGAATGTTCGAATGATTATGAACAGAGTTAGTCTGAAAGAGAGTGTCGGTATTATAATAAGAAGAGGCATGCTCCGTTGGTTCGGACATATAGAAAGAATGCAAAAAAAATTGTACCGAAACAGATATACGACGCGAAAGTAGAATGATGTAGGAGCCGAGACTTACCAATCGTGACCAAATTGATGGTGTTTTATCTGGTGATGTCAGGAACCCTAGAAACCGGCGAGTGTGTATGAGAAGATCTACGAAGCGAGTGAGATATATAAGGACCGAGTCATGTGGCGCTCGGTTCTCTACAAACCCCGTAAGCGTAACGTAATTATATATGTATAACGTTAAGTTATACATATATAAATCTGGGATAGCAACAGTCACTTTCATAAAATTCTGAGTTAGTAAGTTTGTTTAATTTAATGTATAGGGGTATTTTTTATATAACATCGGGAATCAAACAAGCATGCGGTCCACCTGACGTAAATTAGTTATCGTAACCTTATGGATGCAAGACGACAGAAATTATCGCTTTTGCACTGTCCACGTTACACAGCAGCACTTATTGGCTACCGCGTTCACTCGTAGAAACACAACGACCCTCCAGGGAGCTGTTATTTATCTGGGGTTTTCTGTGAAATGGAGGTACTTCCCATTCAGGCTTCTTCTTCTTAGCGTTATCCCGTTTTCCTAATCCATTAGGATTGGCGGGATCCGCTATCTAAATGGCGAAGATACTGATTTTCATATGGAGCGACGGCCATCATACCTCCACAACCCAGAGGGAAAACCAGACCTTCTTTTAGGTTAGGTCACACGTCTTTCGAAATATAATTTCTTGGATGTGCGGGTTTCCTCACGATGATTTCCTTCACCGCCGAGCTAGTGATAATTACAAATCCTACTAATATTATAAATGCGAAAGTTTGTATGTATGGATGTTTGTTGCTCTTTCACGCTTAAACGGCTGAACGGATTTGAATGAAAGTTAGCACGTAGATAGATTATGATCTGGATTAACACACAGGCTACATTATTTGACTCCACGCGGGCGGAGCCGCGGGCAGCAGCTAGTATGTTCATAAATCCGAAAACACATATTTAGTGGTACATGCCAGTATTCGAACCGGGGACCTGTTGCTCAGTAGACCGGTTCCTTATCCACTGAGCTATCACTGTTCCTTAGTTCCCATTCGGCCTGTTATTGCTTCATTCTTATGCTATCCTTATGCACTTAACAAAAATCTTACCAAAATTTTTTTACTAATAAGAATCATGACATGGTCAGGAACTCAACTCATAATCATGTACCATCAGGTACGCCTGTACGCCTTTGACCTGCTAAAAAAAAACATTAGTAACAAAGTATATTTCTACAAATTCAATACGTGAAAAATTTTCAACCTATTAGTGATCTTGCATTTGTGTATTAATTTCTGATAAATATAGAATTATTTTATGACGCACATTGAAATGGCAAATCTTCCATTTTAAGTTTTTCTTATTATGTTCATTTTACTTTTACTTAATCTTACCTCCTTTTAGCACAGATATCAAAGATATAAAATTATACACATTGTTATATCTTGCCCTTTTCCTCTAATGTTGGCATCACTACAGTGTAGTGTATACACGAAGTTATACCAACGTTACAAAGCAAATTAACACGTCAGTTAACTATAGTGAGCAGGTGAATTTCTCCAGAAGTGAATGTCTGTTTCTTGTTGATGTTGCTTGGCTCTGAGTGTTAATTCCACCTTCTAATTCTCTTATTTTATGTTCAAGAAAATAGGTATAAATAGATAACGATACTGGTATATTCGTCAATTTCACATCGATCATTTTGGTGCAATGACTGATTGTATATGGTTTGTGTTCTCTGTGGAGATGCTCGATATTATTCTAACAGCTTCCTACTACAGCCGCATCGCTCCCTGTAGGCGGGAAATTTATTTCACACACTGATCTTGCAATGGTCACGAAGTTACTTTTCAATTTAAGAGCCTTTCTTTCAAAACCTTAGTTGTGAAATGAACTCCTTCTGAGGTTTTCTGATGGACTCCGCAGCTCTTTCAAAAACTTAAATTGTCATGAAATTCGTAAAAAGGTAGTAAAAAGATTCTTAGAGGATCATTGTCTATGAATAGCGTCTCTAGTGTCGCAAAACGTAGTAATGAATCCATAGGTTACGGTAATTACTTACTCAGGTGAACCGGCACCAAACAATGACTTGTTTCCCACCTTTATGGGAAAGAAAAATCAAATAAACTTTCTACTCGTCCTATCTACTTATCTTAATCTTACTTTTAGTTACTATTAGCTTCTTTAACTTGCCTCCCAAACATAGAAAATGAAGAATTTTCATCATTTAAAATTATATAAACCATGTGATAATAGTATTTTATTCCTAAAAGATGAAAAGATGAGATTTACGTATAAATTATAATATTAGAATCTCGTGCGCTCAAATTTCCCTCATAATTCTGTATCCATAAGTTTTGTTGGTGCTCACAAATATTCCAATTTATGCGAGTTTGTAAAATTTCCATAAAATTGCAAGTAAGCACCTAAGTTCACAATATATGGTTTCGACATTGCTTATTATGAACACGATTTCACGTTTGGTGCTGAAATTTGCAACGTTGCATGCAATGTTCAAACAAAGTCATGCATTGTGCAGGCCAGTTTAACAGAGTCGAATAGTCGGCGGTAGTTTTCGCTTTTCGAGACTAAAATGCTTTTAGGCAATGCTGTGGCCCGAAACGGCAAACTTATTACCTTAATATCAATGGAGATGGGCGTATTTATGCTAAAAAATGAGTGTGTATTCGTGTAAAGCCCTCTGTGAAAAACGTGAGGGGTTTTTTAAGCGGAGTGAAGATTAAACAGACGTGGACGATTAGCGTTGAATCTGTAGTGAGTGTACGGCCGAAAAGCCGGGCGATCGATGGGGCTTTTAACTAAACAAAGTAAGGGATGTGTAAAATATCCAACATCCACGAGACCGTATGATTGGGTATTTTTATGTAGGTGGCACATGAATAACATACTTTTAAATATAGACCGAAATGTTTTATTTAATATTCATAGTCATATATCGACAACAACTGATCGACGGGTTAAGAATGCTAACGTTTGGAAATGCACACAGAAACACATTGCTCTCAAAGATTGTGGTTTCTTTTTTATTACATCTAGTTAACTTTTTAGAAAAATGATAATATTTCCATGTAATTTTTCCAAATATTTAATTGGAAAAATCACCTCTCCATTTAGGTGCGTCTTAAACTGACGACTTCTCGATTAACGGTCGAGTGCTCTTCCGAGATTCGGAGATTTCTTCTTTCGCCCAAAATGTTTATTCAATCAGTATAAGAATGGTCTTTTTTTAGTATTAATTTAAATGTATTTGATTTTTTTTTTCAAAAGAATAAAGCAATATCAGCGCAGTTTCGTACGAAAAGTCCTCCGTAGCATGATTTCCTTTTGTTACTTTATGAATATAGTAATAAAAATAACTTTAATCCCAAAAAAAATTACTTTATTGTTTCATATTAGAAATAAGCGATTAACAATCAAGCAACAAGATTACAGCTACAGAAATAGAGCAGAAACATATATTATAAAAAAAACCCACAACATCGAAACTTTGAGAGTACGATGTTCTTCACCCAAAATCATTGTCATAGAAATGTTTAATTTTAAAACAGTACTATAAGGAAGGCTCAGTTAAGTGTAGAGTTAAATCAGAATCATAAGAAACCTATCTCAAGAGATATATGTGCACCAGGTCTGTGTCTGTGGAATTTCTGTAGTCCAGTACTGTTAACACGAATAAATTAAATGTCACCTTCTGGCGATATTTTAACTGCTAAATTCTGTAGTTGTCTTGGTCGGCACGTATTATGCAATCTCGTCGGTCTTTGACGACTATTGCAATCTTAAACATGCAACTACGTTAAAGATGTTTCTACACGTAGTGGGTGGATGCGGTATCGAAGATGTAGCAGCTTCTTTTTTAGGGTTCCGTACCCAAAGGGTAAAACGGAACCCTATTACTGAGACTTCGCTGTCCGTCCGTCCGTCCGTCCGTCCGTCCGTCTGTCACCAGTCTGTATCTCACGAACCGTGATAGTTAGACAGTTGAAATTTTCACAGATGATGTATTTCTATTGCCGCTATAACAACAAATACTAAAATATAGAATAGCATAAATATTTAAGGGGGCTCCCATACAACAAACGTGATTTTTTTGCCGTTTTTATAGATAGTGGTACGGAACCCTTCGTGCGCGAGTCCGACTCGCACTTGACCGATTTTTTCTCTTCGCCGCGCCTGTGTGTGATCATGTAGTTCTTTTATAATTCATGGGCATATTGAAACAACTATTATTCAAATGGAAAAATACCGTTGTTTACATTTTCGTTTTAATATTATCGTCTTTTATCATACCACTGCGTACATAGATACTCCAGGCTTCACTCGTGCATTGCCTAACTTTAAAGTCCTCTACACGCCCTTTCGTCGAGCCTAAAGTACTTAAAGCTTTAAGACCTTTGCAATGAGTTAATGCCACAATCAAACGATTTTGTGAAGAAACCTTCTATTTAATAGCAATAATAACTTAAATAGCATAAGTTAATTATTTTAGATCAATTAGGTTTTTATAAATAACATTTTATTATTTGAGTAGCGTTGAATCCCTTAATTGAATATTTTGTAAAAGTAAAATAACAATAATAACCTTGTTTTTTTTAGCTACTGGTCACTCGTAGAATTCAACTTTACAAGTTTTACAAAAGAACCCTAAATAAAAACTAACCAATTGCGCTTCGGAACAGTGTAACTCCTATAGGTAAAAAATAATTCGAATCGAATCAGTGTTTCTAGAGATTACTCCCTACATTCATATAAACAAACTTTGCTTTTATAATATAAACTTTACTTTTCTTTATAATGCAATCTAAATCGAAATTAGGCAAGTTATCCGTATTAAAAATGCTACCAGAAACATCCTTTTTCATATTAATTCTTGCTCTGAATAGTTTTTCACGTCCTATGTGGATCGGTTTAATGCGGTGTAATCCGATATAATCCGGTTCAAAGTCACTTCGTCAGTTATCGGTACCATTTACATCAGATATTCTATGATCAGTACATTTGGCTGTTGACTGTTGGACATGGATACGAGGTCTTTTGTCGCTTGTGACATAAGCGGATAAAACTAGGATTAGTTCTGAGTTTAGTCCGTTTTTTTAATCATGGAACTATAAATTTACGGTTTTCGGATTTATTCCTTTACTGGTGCTACATAACATTGCTTCTTACCAAATTTCATGATTTTACCAACAGTCAGCAGGAAGTACCCTATAGGTTTTGATTCCCTTGCGAGTGTCAAAATGCGCATAAAATGTTTATGCCTAGTTTATGCGCATTTTGACACTATCCGTATCTTTTGATTGCGGTGACTTATAAGTTTGATTTTTTTACTGCTCGAAGAGATTACAGACCTGAGTATTTAATATTAATTTCAGCTTGATAGCTCCACCCGTTCCCGAGAAAAAGGGTCTTGACAGACAGACAGACGGGCAATAATGTGATCCTATAAGGGTTCAGTTTTTCCTTTTAAATTACGAAACCCTAAAAAACAACTAATTCGTTTTAAAAATCAAATGTTATCTTTTCACATGAACTTCTAAATTTTACATATTTCAGCAGTCAGATGAGAATGATTGAAATGGAATATAAATTATGTAGCTTACGCACAATACAGTCGGTTACATCTTCTTTTTAACGTTGGTTATAATATAGTTAAACTTACCGATTTGGATAGCATCGCATCACAATATAGTCCGGCCATAAGTTCTGTTACAAATGCATTTATTCAAACAAACATGCATTTATTTTTGTATGATGTAATCTTTATAAAACTAATAGACTTAAAAAATATATTCTATTCGAAATGGCCACCTTTGGCTTTGATATAGGCCTTTAATCTGTCTGGCCATGAATCTCTGGATTTACGCACTGTTTCTGTGGGAAATTTAGCCACTGCTTGCTACAGAGATTTCTTAAGAGACAACGTCGGCGTGTCGTTTCGAGCAGGCCATGTCCTTTAAATCTGACCATAGTTTGTAGTCTAAGGGGTTCAGATCTGGGCTAGACGAGGTCCAGTCTTCAGCTCTTACAAAGTCCGGAACGTTGGTTTTGAGCCAGGCTTGGGTGGTTCATGCCTTGTGACCAGGTACAGAGTCCTGCTGGAAAGTCCACTGTACATTTTTTTAAATTGTATTACTGAGAGGTTTCACAGCAACATCCAAGACAGTCTCTTGATACACTTTCGCTGAAGCCTTCACTCCTTTTTCACAAAATTGAAGCTTCGTGACTCTTTAATAAGACACCCCCCGCCATTCCAGACGCAAGATGATGACCACGTTGTACCTTTCCGACCACTTGGGCGACTTCTTTCTTTCTTCTTCCTTGTTGTAGTGCTCTTCAATCGTGAATTTTTTTTCATTAGTAAAGAGAATATTTCCGTGCCTTTCACCGCGTATCAGGTAGGAAAGCGTTTTGATCGATCCACTCTCTTCTAATGTAGAGATTAATTTAGGTCCTGTGTATCGACGATAAGAGCCGAGCTTTAGGTCTTGTTTTATTATACGCGACAGAGTCCTAGCGGAAATCTTCATTTCTCGCGATAAGATTTTTGTTTCCTAATGGGGTTTCGGCGAATTCTGGCTTTAACAGCCTTTGCAGTTCTAACAGCATGTGGTTGCCCCGATATTTTATGGTCTTCAACAGAGAAAAAATCGGTGTATCTGTCGATAGTACGATATATGAACATATGGCTGATACCAAGCGTTTGAAGTATCTTAAATATGACGGACAACTTTAGATAAATAAGTACAGATGAAATGAAGTTATAAAAAGAAGAATAACTTAAACGAAATAGTTAAATCAGTCACTAAATCAGTCACGGCATGACCCTCACTGTTTGTGACTCTCAAGAGTGGCCACCTTAAACCATTAAGTAGGTAGTATCTATCTCAGTGCACTAACACGACAGTGCTGATAATCTTGTTATATTTGCTAATTATTATTATTAGTTATACTTATTTATTACATTAAATACCTTATACTAAAGATTTTAACACACTTCTTTTCGGGCATGGGTTTAAAAATACACTTCCAAAATGCCTGCATTGGATATTCCCGACAAAACAAGTTGTAATCTTTGAGCAAGTTTACGTCATTTAGATAAAGTTCATCGATGACGAGGGTTCTATCTTCGGGCCGTGTTCAAATCCCACGACGAGCCCTAACATTTGTCAAGCAAATGTTTGTTCTGAGTTGTCATTTTCGTGCTGTTGTTTTGGTTGAAACAAATCTAACTTCTGTATAATAGGCACCCATTATTATAATATCTTTAGGCAGACCGCAGAAAATGTTTGTACTCACATTTTTAATATTTTTATTAATTCGAATTTTTAAGAGTAAATGCATCAATTTATAAAGTGTCTCTGCAAGTGTCTTGTTAGTAGTAAGTTATGCACAATTAAGATTAACATTAACAATCCGATCTTTATTTTTCACTACGTCTCCCAAAAAATTAAGACATAATTTCTCCGGAGAATAAATTACGTTATAATAATTAAGTTACTTCTATCTTTAATACTTCTAGAAATTAAAATGATTGTTAGTAAAACATCTGACGACGGTCAACGAGAAATAAATATTCATTCATTCATTCTGTCTAAGTAAAATTACATGTTTTGATAATCGGACAACGGTTAAATTAAGTTTCTAGATACACAAAATATGTAAAAGAAACTACCTGGCATTTAAAACTTCGTCATACCGTTTACTAACAATTGAATTTCGAACAGAAAAGTTTTGTGAGTACGATAGGTTACCCTTCTTATACGTCGAGTTGCGCTTCTCGAAATATAACGATAAGATCAAGTAATAATATGCCTATATATATGATAGGGCTGAATTATGACAATCATTGTTGAAGATTCGAAAAAAATCATGCTGACTGCGAGCTACGTATATAATTTTGCTACCCGCTCGAAGCCGAAGAAAAATGATTGACCTACTTACTTATATCTCGAATACATTATATCTGGTACTAGTAGATACCTATAATACAACCGAAACATGTAGGTGATATTACCGGTGAAAAATAACCTAAAACGAAGATCTTCATTAGCGTTTTTCTTGTAAATCTGGAACTATTAATAAACAATGTTAATTTTTATTGGATACATAATTAACGGTCTTCAGATCACAGTCGGTTTCATTTTAACAAAAACAGTATTGAAACCAAACTCCATTCAACAATAAGCATTCTTCTTTGTTTAATAGTCAAAAGTAAACATTTTGATACTCTAGATCCTTGTTAGTACTGTAGGCGAATAAGTAGGAAGGAAAGTTTGCATGAAAATACTGATATTGCAATATACATTTGATATTGTAAAAATTGTACATAGACTTATTTGCATATAGGTTCATTTCTTAAAATTAACGTAAACAATATTTTAATATGTATATCTTTTGTTTTTAAAACGTGTCTCTTGCGAAAGTACAATGGAGGACGAAAATTTGTGTTCAAATACGTAATTTTTCATATTAGAACTGCGAAAATTAATAATATAGTCGTAATAATAAAGAAGTTGAGTAAACGTGGTGTACGCTTTTACAACAGTCTCTTTTATGTAACAGTATATACTATATATATAAACTAACGATATATACATTTTTTTTGACGAGCTCGGTGGTTAGTAACGCTACTTTTACACCAACGCTCGTAGGTTCGATTCCCACGTAGGACAAACATTTATGTTCATGGACATGTTTTTTTGTCTTGGTCTGGTTGTTTTCTGTGTATCTTAAGTATATATTTACAAAAAAAAATGTATTTTTACCAGTTGTGTAGTAACCATAAGGCAAGCATCGCTTCTTTGGTGCTACATGCCCTGTGTAATTTATCCGACTAGTATGATATTTTTTTATATTACTACATTTCATTAATCTACTGAACTACAACATCGTGCATGCCTATCAAATGACCGGGATAACACCCGTAAGTATCGAAAGCAGTGCATAGTAATGATAATCCATTAGGATTGGCGGGTCTGCTACCTAAGCCTAAGGATTTGGCGAAGACACAGATTTTTACATAGAACGACTGCCGTCAGACCTTCATAACCAGGTCTTTCTTAGGTTAGGTCACACGTTATTCGAAATAAAATTTCTTAAACGAGTGTGTTTCTTCTCGATATTTTCCTTCACGGCCGAGCAAGTGACAAATATGTACATAAATCCGAGAACACGAATTCAGCGGTACATGCTCCCACCAGGATTCGAACCCGGGACCGGGTGGTCCATAGGCCGGTTCCTCATCCACAGGGATATTACTGCTCTAAGAAGTGCACAATAATGTATATAACTAATTATTATAATACTTGCGTGACATATTAAAAAACAAGGCTAGCCTTCGTTTTTAAAAGTACATTCGTGATTATAACAGAATCACAAACTATTACTACCATTTGCTTCAAATGCACCCTACATGCCATGAAAAGATATTTTTTTTAATATTCAATTATACTTTATGAAACAAGTAATATTAATAAAGATTTTGGCATAACTCGCGGACGGACGGACATGGCAACAGTGATAAAGATAAAAAAATCTTCATTTGCCATTGGGCCGTGGGCACTTAGATACATCTTACAAATATTATCTTGTTGTAACTTATTTAATTCTCTTGATTTTTCTACTACTTATACTATTATATACTAGCATTTGGGAAATGACTACAGGCAAAGAAGAAATGCCAATAAACGCCTCTTTTTAAATCATATATTTAATACCTACTTCAATAAAATATTACAATAAATTTATACATTCATATATCATATTAACATCGTATTAGTACAATGATAATGATGATTAAGTGATAATATTTAAGTGGTAGAATTAAAGATATATGGTTGTCTATGCTATATCTTTTTCAGTTGCATATTCATCAATTCTACAAGTAGGCGTTGGACATTAATAACACTATTTTCTTGCTTTTACCGCAAGGAATCCTAGAAATACTCTAGTATTTATATTTTTCCCCCGCCCCAGTCGTCGTAACCTCGAATAATGATAAATGCGCCTCCATAAAAAAGGACAGGACAACAAAAAAAGAAATGTCTCGCATTACTCACAAGTCGCGGCCCTCCACTCAAAACACGTCTGGTCAAATGTATGACACCTTCGATCATTGTCAGGTGTATACCAGTTACCAAGAACTTGAGACAGTGACGTATTGCCGAGACTCAGCTGCAAAGGTTCTTGAGCAAATGTCTGAGTTTACTCTACGTAGGAGTGGTTTGAAAGCAGACGTTTTGAAGTGCAATCCTTTGAATTCTCTATTTTACCATTTTATGTATGCACTGATTGTCATTAATTGTAGTTACTATTGAATTTGAAGTTTTAGTGATAAAAAGAAAATGATGAATTTTGGCGAAACTGATGGCGAAGTGGTTAGCAATATTATTATTAATACCAAAGCTTCTGAGTTTAAATCGCACACAGGACTAAGATTTGTGTGCATAAATATGTCGATTTGACTGGATGTTTCTAAGGGAAGTAGGTCGCATTAAAATAACCCGATTGGAGAAGTATCTCCACCTCGCAGAAAACCGCAACAAATAATAACTCCCTGGAGAGTTGTTGTGTTCCTGCAAGTGAGTAAAATCACCAGTAAGGTCCTAAGACTAGTAAAGTCTTAGGACCTTACTGGTGACTTATTAGCAGCAGGGATGGTAACGTGCGAACAATTCTTCTCGTATAGCATGCATTCGTATGCTACAGTAACCATTTTACATGAGACTTTAATTGAGATCTTAGTAGGTATATCTAGGTAAAAAACAATATTTAGGATATTATGAAATGTGAAATAAATACAAATATTTTATGAAATGGGAAAGAACCACCCAGCCTAGGTAGGTGAAATTCTCCATTTTAAAGATATTTAGAAATTGTGTCAAGCAGTATGGAGTTAAACATATTACTTTATCATTTGCGAAAACCTAATAATCGTACGAAAAGCACCACAAAAAAAATCGCAAGAATATTAGCTATGAACATGTTCTCTCTCTTTGCTAGCTCTATGCAGAAATATCACTGTGATTCCCCCTCCATTTACTTCACCGTACATTATACTAAATTCTTTCATTTATTCCAATACAAAATGCACTTGTAGCCCGTGAAGGAATCTGGGTTACCTACGTTTTCTATCATTCAAATGCATTGTTCTCTGAAATTTTCATACAAATAGTATGCAGCGATTGTTTGCCATACCATTACCATATAGATAGTTTGTGAGTACGTCTTCAAAACTTTATGTCGGAAAGATAGTTGCGTTGGTGATTAGTCACTGAGTATTCATAGAGAAGTATGGCAAAGTACTTAACTGATTTGATGACTCTATTTATATATATATACATATATACCTACAACTCCTAACACAACAACTCCTTAGGAACTTGATAGTGTACTCACTTACTAGCAGGAACACAACAGCCTTCCAGGAAGTGGTTATTTAGCTGTGGTTTTCTGTCAGGCTTTGATAAGCCTTACCTCTCT
This sequence comes from Pyralis farinalis, assembly GCA_947507595.1. Classification (NCBI taxonomy): domain Eukaryota; kingdom Metazoa; phylum Arthropoda; class Insecta; order Lepidoptera; family Pyralidae; genus Pyralis; species Pyralis farinalis. Next base: position 23,832,571 of record OX382270.1, read on the forward strand.
TAAAAATACCCAGACCAAGACAAACAGACATGTTCATGCACACGAATGTTTGTCCTGTGTGGGAATCGAACCCACGAGCGTTGATACGCAGCACAGCAGCAGCGCAACCATAGAGAACATAATTTTCTTTTCAGCATTAATATTTATAAGTTGTTAACATTTTATTTCATGTCAAAATTGGCTAAAGAACAAACAGTCGGCAGAACTAGGTAAAAGTCAAAATGCACGGGCTAAGGAGAGTTTCTGGGACGAACTTTTAATAACTATCTATCTATCTATCTATAACTCCACGCCAAATACCTCGCAGAGAAGACAGAGTGATCTGAGCGCTTCCTTACATACCTCACTCTCTCTTTAACATTCATAGCTCTTCTCATCACCCGTAATAAATTTAATAACTGTTATGTTATATTATGCATTCATCAAAGTAAATTTGAACATTTAAATTTGAAACCTATAAATAAAACTGTGAAGTCAACTTTACCGAAATCCTTTCACATAATTCCTCTTAATCTTTACTGGCGTCAATTTCAATAAAATCGGTATCATCTTGTTCATTTAAAAATTATTACTACGTAACTATTATTTAATTTTCCTTCTTTTACATGGGATCAAGAAAGGAATTCGTTCGTGTAAGAAAAAATAATCTTAAGAAAATAAAGACGTAAAAAGTCTGTTATAAAAGTTTCTTCATTAACTAATCTTTGCCAATATTTTATGAGATTAAATTTGGATCTACCTAGCTAATAAAAAAATTACAGGAGAGGGAGTCAATTGGGTAGCAATGGTTACGTTAACACCAAGGGTCGATTCCCGTACAAGCCAAATGTTTGTATATATAACTAACCCTAACCCAACCACATTAGTTTACATTACATAGTTTGCTACTAGACGGTGCTGTGTAATTAGTCCAAAAATACTGACTTTCAATACACATCTACTTTATTTTTATACCAATAAGGTACAAACAAGCGTACGGTCTGCCTGATGGTAAGCAGTCACCGTAGTCTATGAACATGTACAACACCAAAGGTGTCACTCATGGGTTTACCGACTCAATAGAAATCTCTTATAATTTACATGTAAATAAATATTTCTGTTTAAATTACTCAGCGTCGTCTTAGCAAACTAAGCTAAGCTTATAAGGTGCTTGCTAAATAACTCATATGTTTACACACCACACTGACCCTTACTCATCCCACCGTAGGGATACGAGTGTCCTTTCAAACGAAGGTCAGAGTTCGAGGATATGGTTCCGCATATCAATCTAATAAAACTCAGGTTATTATAGAGCTTCTCCTATTCTTCAGTGAGTAGGTACGTTAAACTATAAGTCGCACCTCATCGATCAATCAATTCGAATACTATAAAATCTTGTTAACACCATAACAAATAACAATTTGAAGATATTCTGCATTTGACGTAATCTACCTTTCTGCTACAGTTGTAAGAATTCCAGATCCTGTTTCATAAATGCCCGCAGCGTGATATACCCGGCGCCATTGCTAAACATTTATGAAGTTATGTTATTATATGTTGTTTTTTTCACAACTTGAATATGGACATCGCACATTTTTGAATGTAAAGAAAGAAAAATTACATATACGTACTATTTAGTCTCAGGCGTTTTCGTTAGTTATTTAAAAGCAATGATAATGTTCATAAAACTATGATCTTCTTCTTATGAACTACAGGATAAACTACAACCAGAACCAAACTCAATTGCATTTCATTTTCCAATTATCAAACAAGTTTCTGGCACAAGACGGGTAAGACAAAGCGAATTACCTCACGTAATTTGGAGCAGTCCGTATGGGGGCATACTTCAACTTTAGAGAATACTGCTCACCAATATCATTATCCTAGTAGTTATTGTGTTCATGAAAGATACACTATATGTTTAAGAGATATTCCTGTATTGGTCATAAGCTATAACCACTATAGATCAGGTGGATTGCATGCTTGTATATCTCCCCACATTGTATAAGAAAATATAAGGTCGCCAGAGCTTTTTAAGAATGTAAGTACTGAATTGGTGAAGAAGGTGGCATCTTTTTGTGCAGCTAGTACTGTCACCTCCCTCGAGCAATGTGCTATGGTTACCATTTACCGTAGCCGTATTATTATTGTGTTTCCCTGTCACTTCTACCTGGATATTATTTATTCTAATGCGTCGTCTTTCGAATATTGGACGATAACCAAAATGAGCACTGAGAACTGAGATTTAATCACAAGTATAAGGTTACAGTATGAATATAATGTTTAGTCCTTATTTATGAAATATAACTATGATAGTTCTTTTATGAGACAGTTATTCGATTTCCCTGATCAAAAAAGTACTGATCTGTTATGTCTATACATATTTATATATAAATATGACTCAATTATATTACTACAATGAAATTTTAATAACACAAAATGGTTTGTTGACCACATAGTATGACATCACGAGTATGACATACGTTTGAAAGCGATTTGGATAATGAAATTATGTCTGAAACTCAACGGACGGATAATACAGACGGACGTTTCACAAACATAAATTTGTGTTTGTAGAAGACAATTAGAACGTAAATGAATGGGATCAACAATAGCAAGCAGAACTTATACGTTGAACAGGCAATTGACTTTATTTAGGCAGATGAATTCGAGGATTAATCTTGTCTGAATGTAGTCCTGTCAAATATATCCTTCCGGTGATGGCTGTAGTATCTCTTCTTCTTTTTGGTGTTATCGCGCTTCCTGATTCATTGGCATTGACGGAGTCTACTACCTAAGCCTAGGAATATGACGAAGGTACAGTTTCTTTTAATGGCTGTAGTACCGTGGCTTCAAATACTTATAGAACTCATCATTATGCAAAATCTCCCGCGTTTCTGCTCTAAAGACCGTAAGATCGGTTGAGCAATGGGCAGTAGTGGGTTTTCGATAGATCAATCATTTCGTGATATGACTGTACGCATTTGTGACAAAATACTAACTAGCTACCTGCTAAGATCTTGCCATCTTTGAGTCATCTTTAAATGCGACCGAGAACCTAATCACATTCTCCACTAAATTCTGTCGAGCTTCTCGGTTGTAACCGGGTAGAACTGCACGATTTTAATTGGCGATCCTATAAGTCAGCTGAGAATGACAGTTTGATATCGTAGATGCAAGGATTCGTAAAGATATGCTTATGGATACAATTGTAAGTAAGGTTAATGTACTCCAGATTCTTGGTGTCAAAGTGGCAATAATCACTCGACCAACGAAGTTTGTAAACTTAAATCTACTGGAATCAATCATTATGTAAAGTACTAAATAATAAAATAACGACTATAATGGTGTCACTGCCCATTTTAGTTATTAGCCTGGATTGGGTTCGGTTAGAACGCCAATATATACCTATACATATAAAAACAAGTTATATAAATGTCTAAGTTTTCGAGCTATGTAGACTATGGGACATGTAAAGGTACGCGTAGAAGCGGATGTGGCCGGCATGATACACGCATACCCATAATACTGACAGGCTCCTGTCTCCTAGGTTGCGAAGACGGCGGTAAAAGATATCCTCCGGAACGAACATAATATCTCAGTACGACGGGATAAATAAGCGAGTTTGTACCCGGGGTATTGTAGGTAAAATATGTCGGCCGGTGCGGATATTTGTGTATTAATAAATAAATAATGTTTTAATGAAAAGAATGGTCGACCAAATAGTCTCTATGTGTTGATACAGAGTAACCGCTGTACTTCTTAGCTTTGTTTAGCGATATCTGATAAAGCTCCTTAGTCTTATTACTTAATTGGTAATCTTACTAGAATGACTGTAAGACTAAATTAAAGGTAAAGCAAAGTTTACGATTTTATATTTTGCATCTAAAAACTTTGCTTTACATTTCATTTAGTCTTACAGTGATTCTAGTACGAGCGGATGAACAAGCGAAGCCGAATACATTCTTGAAAGAATAAACCATTGATTATTTTCTCTGTGTCAGTAGTTCGATCTATCGATCACGTATCAAGTCGAGTTGAATGAGACTTCATTCTTTCGACTTTGACAGCTGAGTCCCACCGCAAGTGCGCACTGGTCAGCACTAATAATTAATTCCAACGAGCAGCCGGAAGTGGCTATCGGAAAGCGGAGGATGTTTGAGGATTGCTTGGAGAGCTTAAGAAAGAAATTTACCCAGCGGAGGATGTTAAATAATTTCAACTATCTTAGTTCAGCATAATTAGACGATGTGCAAGTACGCCTATAGTACCTACTGTTGTACCCGTAAAGATTCGTACTCCAAATATATATCTATCTATAACTTCACGCCAAATCCCTTGCGGTGTAGGCAGAGAAGACCAACCACATGACTCAATCCATACAAACCTCACTCGTTTCTTTAACATTCGTTGCTCTTCTTTCGCGAGAGTTTCTAAGATTACTGACATCATCATCTGATAAAATACTATCCTACTTTGGTCATTAAAAGTACACTTATTAAAAAAAAAGGATTTTAGAAACTATAACAAAAATTAACACAACAGTTACCACTTAAATAACTTTCAGATAATAAATTGAGACATCATAAACCCCAGCAGCATTATTATTACCTAGTTGGAAATTAAAGGAAATAATATATATATATATATATATATATAATATTCCTGTTATTATTACATCGAAGTACGAAACAACCCTTCGATCATAATTTATCATGGCAAACGATTTGACTCCTAACATTACGTCAAATGATTACTGCTTTGGCAACAGTTTTCGGGCAAAACGTACGTGATAGATGGACACATCACCGAATATATTCTGTTTTACATCTATGTTGATTCCAACGTCCTATTTCTTAAACTAAAAACAGCCAGACAAACTCTACGGAAAGATGTCTCTGTGTGCAAAAAACTCAAGTAGGATAAGACTTTGCCGGACAGGCTTATCGTGGATCACATGAATATTGAATAATGTAACTTGTGGCTTTTGGTGGCATCAAAAAAGAAGGTGCATGTCGCAGGAGATAGATTTATATTGTAGCCAACTGGTTGATATTTAAATAAAACGGCATAGAGCTTTTAACAGAGACGCGATACGCCAGCGCTTTCTTTGGTTTGGTGTGTTCATGGGTGACCGTAACTGCTTACCATCAGGCAGCCCATACGCTTCTATGCTATTTAATGGTAAGAAGGAACGTAATACGTTGAGCAATATTTATTTACACCTGGTAGCATGCAAGCATGCAACTTACGTACTACAAACTTACCTGCTTGTAGAATCACAAGAATTCTCCTGAAGTGGAAGTACTTTCCCATCGGGCTGCATCTTTATAAGTATATTTGTGGCATTGTTTACCATATCCTCGTTTGTTGAACCTTGTCTTACCTTTATAATGACCATGTAGTCATTTTAGCGTTTAGTTTAGAAGTAAACCTAATTCTAAGCGGCACGTTTTTTTGTCAAATTAATCCATATATTACGTATCAAACTATAGTCCATGCAATCCGAGCAGCTATGCTCTGCTAGATAAGGAGCTAGCGAGCCATGTGCTCAAACCTTCGGGCAGTTCGTAACATGGTAACTTCGGTAGAAGTCTCAGATACTTCTGGATATTGATGCAACGCGTAGAGGCCCCTTTGAGAATATTGATGTTATGATGGATACCCATCGACACCCGCTTCTAAGAATATCGACGAAACAATATACCCATGAGCAGGTCACGGCGGGTATTGGGACTATTGCGAATGTGTGGGAAATTATTGTTATTCTCTTGTATTATCATTCTCTCTCTAAAGTCACGGGCGTTTACCCTGGTCATTTGATAGGCGTGCTCGGAGCTATGAATCCAACGCGTAAAGGTAGAAATGTAAAGTGTTATACCCGCTGTGACCTGATCCAGGGAATATCAATAGGATCAATACACCCATGAACAGGTCACGGCAGGTATAAAGACTATTGGAAATACACACATCAAAAGTGTCTAGGGATCAACATATATTTTTGCAATAACTTTTCTCCTGATTGATATTAATTAGAATTTTCTTTAAGGATTCATCAAATAAAGTGTTTTCGTTTGTCTACAGTAACGATAAACCAAGTCACCTTTGCATTAATAAAGAAATTTGCCATTTTCATAATAAAGGGATTTTTGACATTTGAACCACTAACATTAAAGTTCGAAAAAAAGACTGAAATAACAGTTTTCTTTAAAATTTTATTGGGTAACTTAAACAATTAATAATCCGTGTTTCTACCGCGAACACTAACAACACAAGAACATCGGTTTGGCATACTCAAAATGAGTTCATCCAAATCACGCTGTGGAATGGCCGCCCATGTTCGTTGCAACAACAAAAAAAGGTCTTCTTGCGACTGGATACCCTCCATATTCGGCAGAGCTCTTCTCTGTAGCATATCCCATGCATGCTCAATCGGGTTCAAGTCTGGCGACTGAGCAGGCCAGGGCATGACATTGATGTTAGCTGCGGCGAGAGTCTGTCTTACAACTCTTGCGGTGTGCGGTCGTGCATTATCATGCATTAACTGAAATAAGGGGCCGATTTGCACTTGTAGAGGAACGATGACGTCTGATACAATCGTCTCAGCATAAATTTGAGCGTTGAGGTTGCCTCTGATCCAAATCAACTCAGTTCTTCCGCCGATCCAAATACCCGCCCATACCATGATGGTTCCACCACTATAAGGATGGACTTCCTGGCAGGATTTTAATCGCTGTTAGCGTCCAGGGGTTCTCCAGTGTCGTATAAGTCTTGTATCCGGTCTCATACCAAAACGAGACTCATCAGAAAAGCACACGAAACGCCATTGTTCTTCTGCCCAATTTCTGTGTTCAAGAGCTCATTGATATCGAATCCTACGATTGTGCATTGCTATAGGTGGTACCCTTAGCGGTCTTCGGGAATGAAGGTTCACTTCATGCAAGCGGTTTCTGACTGTTTGGTCGCTAATTAAGTTCCCTGAAGAGTGATGAAGCGTCACGGCTAACATCATGGCGGTTATTGTTGGAGCTCTTCGAGTTGTGATTTGAATGTATCGGTCTTGTCTCCGTGTGGTGCAGCGATACCGTCCTCCATGGCGCTCAGCCACGATACCAGTGCTTCGATAACGTGTCCAAAGTCCTTTTTTTGTTGTTGCAACGAACATGGGCGGCCATTCTACAGCGTGATTTGGATGAACTCATTTTGAGTATGCCAAACCGATGTTCTTGTGTTGTTAGTGTTCGCGGTAGAAACACGGATTATTAATTGTTTAAGTTACCCAATAAAATTTTAAAGAAAACTGTTATTTCAGTCTTTTTTTCGAACTTTAATGTTAGTGGTTCAAATGTCAAAAATCCCTTTATTATGAAAATGGCAAATTTCTTTATTAATGCAAAGGTGACTTGGTTTATCGTTACTGTAGACAAACGAAAACACTTTATTTGATGAATCCTTAAAGAAAATTTTAATTAATATCAATCAGGAGAAAAGTTATTGCAAAAATATATGTTGATCCCTAGACACTTTTGATGTGTGTATGTCGGAAAAAATAGACTACTGAAATGAGATCTGAAGGTATTATTAGAACTGGGCTATTACAGAAGGGGGACGGACGCCAGCCATACCTATCATAATCTGAAGTTACTTTCGACAGGCAGTGGCTCATCATTATTATTATATTAATTAATTTATCTTTTTTGCTTATCTTTACATTCATTATACTCGTATATACAAAAATGCTAAATTTTAGATATAAATACATATAAAAAGAATAATCGCCGGCGTCAGAAAGGAGTATCTAAAACATCGGGAAACATACAAGCATGTGGTCCACCTGATGTAAAGCTGTTACCATAGCCTAAGACTGCTTGCAAGACATTAAGTATCACTCGCCACCTCTGCTGTTAAAACCGCTGCTCTTTACTCGTAAGAGGTGACTCACTCAAGAGTTATTGTGTAACCCAAAACAAAACAAACAAATATGCTCAATCACACATCGAGCTTGATTTGAAGAGCTCAGTGGCTCAGTCGTGAATGACGCGACTTTGTCACCAACGCTCGTGGGTTCGATTCCCACACAAGGCAAACCCTTGTGTGCATGAACATGTCTTTTTGTCTTAGTCGGATGTTTTAAGAGAGGGAGGGCGTATCAAAGCAAAACCCAGCTTTTGCTTTCATGCGCCGTACCTCTCTTACCTCCACCTTACAGAAAACTGCAGCCAAATAACAACACCCTAGAGGGAGTTGTTGTGTAAGCAGCAGAGGAGGCATCGTACGAGTGATACGTTATATATCGCAAGCGTGAATAGGCTACGGTACCCGCTATACATCAGGTGCGCCATATGTTTGTATACCTCCCGGCGTAGTATAAAAAAACACAAATGTTTTTGCTGTATGGGAATCGAACAAGCGTTGGTTATGACACCAAAGCTCGTATCGTTATTAACCACCATGACACCGAGCTTGTCAAAATTCAATCGTTGTATTTGTTTGAGAAGGTAAATAATCGGACAAATATCCACACAAACAACTAACCTAATTGTTCATTTTGGCCAATTTTGGCACAGAACTAAAAAAAAATGGAAAGTTTCCAAAACAAAAAGCCCAATTCGCAACTCGGCTAGGCTCACGAGGCTTTTCTGCGACTGTTCGTGCATTTTTTTCGTACCTAATAGAATATTCCCTCTAGCGGCAACTTGCGGGAGTGCTGGCTTTAATATGCATAGAAGCAGGTGCCCGATAAGCCCCGTACAAAGCCTGACCTGATCCTATTTGAGCGTCTCCGACTCGGTCCGTCTGAGCTGTGGATTTTCCCAGATTTACACCATCCTTTGTTAATGTTTCATGAAATCGGGCTACGCTTGTCACATACAAGGTCCTTTTGAAATAAGCAACTTTACCTATGGGACCTTTTAATAAAACACAGAAAAGAACTGTTATATCATGCAATAAAACAGCAATATGAACTTGTTCATAATGGAAAAGCTGGTATTATTTCGCGATTTCGATTTGACCACATTGGAAAGTTTAAGTAAATAGTTTGTGCTTTATATACATAATACGGAATTACAGACAATAAAACATTAACAAACATTAATAAACGTTAACATGCATATTACAATACGCGAAACGCAATCTTTTCAACGCAACTTTAAGGTAACGAAATAGTAGTTATTTAAGTAATGCAAAACGAATCATTATTTCCCAAGCACAACTTCTATAACATTACACAGAAGTCTTTATATATACATACCTTTGCAGTATTTCTGATACCCCAGAACCTAAGTTATTTGAGAATTGTCGTATAAGCATACGTACAAATAAAATTTGTAATTAATCGAAACTAATATCAGCTCCACAATTTTTTTTATACAAGGTCGGGAGGTATATAAGCATACGGCCCACCTGATAAAAAGTGGTTACCGTAACCTGTAAATGAATACATTCAGTATTACCCGCGCGATGCCACCTCTGCTGTTAGCACAGCAACTCCTTACAAGCTTACTTGTGACCTCACTCACACGCAGGAACATAGGTAGAGACACTTATCTAGTCGGTGCTTTTGATGCGCCCTACCTCTCTTAAAACACCCAGACCAAGACAAACAGACATGTTCATGCACGCTTGTTTGTCCTATGTGGGAATCGAACCCGCAGGCCTTAGTGTTAAAGTAACATTGTTAATCATTCCGCCACCGTGCTCCTCTCCGTAGTCTTTATCGGGATAGCATAGTGTTTAGCTTCATACAACCGTCTTACTAGTAATCAGCTAGGTGATAAGCTCATTGTAATTATCGAAATCTGATTCAACAGTCTTATATTTGAAACCCAGTCAACATTAATCAAAGTCAAGGTAATCGTAACATTGAACAAAATGATCACACTCATTACATGACTGTTTACAACTCGCCCTTATCACAAAGACACTGCTAGCAATATCATTGGTATCTTCAATAAATTTGAACTATTTGCCCTTTCTGGTAATACCTACTTCCTACCTACTTTTCGGAAGACATACAAGCATAAGCCCCATGATTTAATACGGTTACCGTAGCCTATGAACGCTTGTAATATATTTAGTATCATTCGCGCGATGTCAGTTCTGCTGCTAACACAGTTACTCCTTAGGAGCTTACTGGTGACCTCGCTTAAACGCAGGAATACAACAACCCTTCCGAGAGTTGTTATTTGAGTGCGGTCGCTGCGACACGTGTTTCGCCTCTCCACGAGGCCTCCTCAGGCGCTGTAGACGTTAATCATTACAATAACATGTTACAAGTCATGTGGACTTTGCGTCTTAAACTTAGCTGCACAATACCGTGTGTAAGCTTAGGTTCATGATGTAACTTTTTATTTAAAAATTTTAAGCACTACGCTGTAATAGATAATGGGAACAGATATTTCCTGTTTATATAATAAATGCCTGTTCATTTAATGTTAAATGTGTAATAGTCTCCGTTGAATAAATCTAGAATTTCTGTTAACATTTTTTTATACAACATACAAGATGCGACCCACCTGATGTAAAGCGGTTACCGTAGCCTATAAACGCTTGGAACACATTAAGTGTCTTTGCTGCTAATACAGCAACTCCTCAGTAGCTTACTGGTGACCTCACTCACACACAGGAACACAACAACCCTCCAAGGAGTTGTTATTTAGCTGCGGTTTTCTGTGAAGTAGAGGTACTTCCCCCGACGGGCTGCTTTAATGCGCCCTACCTCAAAACACCACCCAGACCAAGACAGACAGAGATGTTCATGCACACAAATGTTTATCTTGTGTAGGAAAAAAAACCCACGAGCTTTGGTGTCAAAGTAGCGTCATTGACGCCATAGTGCCACCGATCCACTGAAAGTCATAGGTGAGAGTCATAGGGGGCCCTATTATTATTAAGCATCCGTTGCCTTCATCCACATTAGAGGCCGCCTTCATACCACCATATCACCACACCAACTCTTACTCATCCCACTGCAGGGATACAGGCCTGCCTTCAACCGAAGGGGTTTAGAGCATACTCCACGTTAGCAGCGTTTTCAAGCCGAGGGCCACTGAAAGTAGAAAACAAAGACTTAGCTTAATGACTGTCATCTATCGACAACAGCCGGGGCCGACGACTTAACGTGCCCTCCGAACACGGAGAAACTCGAGATAGTTTAACCCATCCATAGACAGGCTGCGGTTGATATTGCTTAACCTGTTTGGTTAAAATATAGCGTGTTTGTTCAGAATAACATGCGCAATGACGCCATCGAGCTCTCATACCGTGGCACTAAATTTATGTGCTGCTGTGGTATATCCTGTACTGACATACCTTTTTGCTCTTGTACTCTCTTATACATATTTCATCTTCATAAAAAGCTGTTAATGTACACATAGTGCTCGAAAAAGGTGATAACATCATCATTCTCAATTTTGGTTTAAGACGTGCACCACCACGTGCAACACCGGTTGGAAACGTGGTGATCTGTGATACAGGTTCCTCGGATACCTAGAAAAGCTATTAGGCAATGGAATAATTTACCAGTAGCTATCAGAACAGCGAATTCTATTGGTATTTTCAAAAAACTTGCAAAAAATCACCTTCTTTGTCTCTGACTTCAACTAGTTAAAACTGACATTTGAAACATAAATATGTTTGTGTATTTTATGTACAGTGTATGTATATTGTGTATGTAATGATATGTATATGCGTATATATGTAATAGATATATATATATATATAACTATATTTGTCTGTATGTGTGTAATTATGTTTGTATTTGTATACCTGTAACTGTAATATCAATAAGTTTAAATTAGTATCAGTTATATTTAATTCTTCATTTCCTTCCGGACTAGTCCTACCTTTTTTCTGTAATCTGTTTCGTTACCTTAAGGTTGCCTTGAAAAGATTGCTTTTAGCAATAAGGCCGCCTTGTTGCATAGTTCATTTCTAAAATTGTAAAAATCCTTTTGAATGTATTTCCAAATATCTGTATTATGCAAATAAAGCGTATTCTATCTATCTATCTAGTTCGGGCACCAGTTCTCCGCAACATGGCTGTTAATTTTAATGTGTTGATACTTGTATATGGTTACATCACCATGCTATATTTGTTTGTGTATTTAAGTATAACATTGTAAATTGTCGTTATAGTTGTGGAGAAATTAAATAAATAAGTAAATTCATTCATCCACTGATGGACATAAGCCTCCTTTCCAGAACACCACTCGCCGCGAGCCTGAGCCAACTGCATCCATCTACTCCCTACAAATATTTTAAGAAAATTGCTCCATCTAGAGGTGGTCGTCTCAAACTGCTTCTACCAGTACGGAAACTCCATTCAAGAACCTTTCTTCTTCGAGAATGACAGTTGGGACAAATTAAATTACAGACCATCCTGTCACTTTTACTTACCATCCTCCTAAAGGGAGCTGATCTTCACACACATTTTAGGACTCTTGACCAGCGACTGTCAATACGGCTTTCGATCGATCGCTGTATCGACTGTAAGTGACTGAATTAAATCAATCAATTGAATCATGTTTTACTTTTTATTTCAAAGAGTCACTGTCATCTTCACTTTATTTATTTATTCATTTGTTATATAAACAATTACAGTCATTAAAACCAAAACGTGTATAGGTCAATAGGAGTAATATTAGTCATAAGTACTCATACATATATACAATGAAGTTATTAATATAACCAATGTAAATATACTAATTAATTATTAATCATTACATCTTAACATTATTCACGAAATATTTTACGTATTTAAATAATTCAGCTTCCATAGTATGGAATAGGTCAATATTTTGATTATAAGTAACAATGGCATTGAGCAGTGCCAGGGCACGAGCGGTGGGTGCCTGTTCAGCGGCGACAGTACGGGTGGCAGGCACGGCAAACAGTGGCCGCGTTCGCCGCATGCTTTAGCGATCAGAAGCAATAACTGCGAGAGCGCATCGAGCCAGACAGATTGGATTATCTAGTTTATTGCTGTTCAGTAGCCGATAGTAATGCAAGAGCAATACTTAATTTCTCCTCAGCTGTAAAGAGTCAAGGCCAACCATACCCAAGACAAATGCTGATGGGAATAGTAGCCATAGACTGTTTTGTATATGAACCGGGCAAACTTTCGTTGTATACTTTCAATGGTGAGTATATAGAGATTTTCGTGCGGATCCCAAACAATAGCATTGAACTCCAATGAACTTCTTACAAAAGCGTTATATAATGTGGTCGCTGCGTGAATATCAGAAAATTTACTCGCTTGCCTCATTACAAAACTTAGGATCTTATTTGCCTTTTTACTTATTTCAACGATATGCGGATTGAACGATAGTTTATTATCAAACTTAAGGCCGAGATCACGAATTTCTGTGACCCTATTTCATCACACGGTAGGGTGATGCAATAGAAATGAAAATGATAGTGACTATTACTTGGTTTTTTGGAAACATTTTAATGGCAACGTTTTGTCAAGACAGCAGTGTAATTCGTAGTTAAGTAACGATAATTAACATAAATAACATGCATTCTTTTAGGGTTCCATAGCTCAATGAATACCCAAAGATTTATTCTGGTGTCCTTTTGGTGTCAATATGCACACCAGGAAATTATAAATCAGAATCTATAGGAGCACTTCCAAAGTACCTAGGATCATTAAATTTAGCAAGAAGCAAAATCTCATATCTCGCAAATATGGAAAACTCTACAATTTCACATTTGAATTATTTCAATAGTGTTATGATTGCTGAAAATCACAATCCTGTATTAATTGAATAGTGATTGGATTTCGAAAGGCAAGAAAAATTTGGAAAGGTGCCAGGAGTAATACCATAAGTAGTTCAACCGTTTATCTGTATGAGTATCAAGAAATTGAAACCTAATTTTACGGGTGGCATGTAAGTAAGTGATGTAAGAAACATACATTTTTAATATACATATATGTATATATATCAACATCAAATACTAAATAATGGAAAATTATTATTTTAAATATTTAATTTAGATATCTATTACATTCTAGGTATAGAAACTTTTGCAAATGATTCAAAAGAATCATAATTTATGTTATGTCTCTATCGTGTCTCTACTTTTCTATTGTACTGATGCTATTCTCATCAATCAGGCAGCACCGCTAGTGGCCTTGTCGGTAGTCTTGAACTGAAAAGGAATGATTATTTTTATTAATAAACAGTAATATTTGATAGATAAAACTGCTGAAATTGATTAATACCAAACAGATTACAAAGAATTATTAATACGGGGGTCACACTGAAAGTTTTAGAATTGGCCAGTAACAAAACTAGTCGTACAAAAATGTATTTAAATTTCGAATAAAGAACTCTTTGGGATACCGTAGATGTACCTTGAATGTGCCTGTCGTTACTCAAAATGACTAGAAATTTTCGCTCCATGACTTATTACGACTTTCGTTACGGTCTTAATCAACAACAATATTATGATAGACTTCTATTTCGTGACAAAGCCCCATCCCGTGCCACTGTTTATAACTAGTTTAATGAGTTCAAATGTGGTCAAAGAACGCTCATTGATGACTTGAGCGAAGGACGTTCTCCTGCGGCGACAACTGAATTTAAAGTCAGTCTGTGTTTATACTCGATCGGTGCCGCATTATTTGATGGAAAAAGTCAAGTTTCGCAATAATTGTGCCAAAATATGAAATGACTATTATTTGATATTGATATTTTAGTCATTGTATACAAGTCGTCTTGGCAAATGCTCGACAACACCGCGTGAGACTTCTATCACGACAACGCTCCAACTCACTCCTCCAGACGGACAATCGAATGTTTGTTCATCAAAGATGTGAAATCAGTGAGTCCTTCTAGCAGTCCCGACATGACATCTTTCGTCTTTCATTTATTTCCCAAAATAAAAAATAAACTCAAAGGAATTCGCTTCATGAGTGCTGAAGATGTCGTGTGGTGCTAAAGAAAAGGGGGCTCATTGATTCCCTCAATTATTTCATTGCGTTCGACTGTACTTAGAGAGGAGCGAGGACTACTTCGAAAATTAATAAAAATGTTATCAGATTCCTAAATAATTCTGTTTTTGATTTTCTTGAAACTTACAGTGTTACCCACCACACGGTCTGCTAGTGAACTGCCGCTGTTTAGACCAGTACAATATATACTCATTTCCTCTATTCATCTATCTATCTATAACTTCACGCCAAATCCCTTACGGGGTAGGCAGAGAGAACCGAGCGCCACGCGACTCGATCCTTACATACCTCACTCGCTTCTTCACATTCATTGCTCTTTTCATGCACGCTCGCCGGTTTCTAGGGCTCCTGACATCACCTTCTGATAGAACACGACCAATCTGATCATGATAGGTAAGTCTTGGCCTTCCTCGGCTCCTACATCCTTCCACTTTTGCATTGTATATCTGCTTCGTCATTCTTTCATCCTGCGTTCTTTCTACATGTCCGAACCAACGGAACATGCCTCTTCTTATTTTAACACCGACGCTCTCTTTCAGACCAACTCTGCTTTTAACCTCATCATTGCGGATACGGTCTGCAAGCGTTACACCACAGATTTTGCGCAACGCTAGCATTTCAACCGCGTTTATCCTACTTTCATGCCCTCTCTGCCATACCCAGCTCTCGCTTCCATAAGTAAGCGTTGGGACCAGCACTGTATTGTGTATAGCCAGCTGCGCCTTCTGGCTCAGGTTTTTACTGCCAAGAAGTTTTCCCAACGCTCCATTCACACTATTCCCAGCACTCACTCGCCTTTCCACATCTGCGGTGTACCTTCCATCCCTGCTGAAAGCGCATCCAAGATATACAAACTCATCCACTTGTTCCAACACTTCATCATCTACCGTAATTCTTCCTCTATTCATATTATGGATTATCCGCATGCGGCCGCCCTACTACTACATTCCTATCATTCCATCATCCAATCTATACTTACCGAATCCATTGTTTTTTTGAGACCGCCTGAAATCTCGTCCACTACTTTCTCCAACTTCTTAGGATCAAAAGATTTCTGGAGTTCATTGGTAAACTCTTTAAACTTATCAGATAAATCTTTTTGGAACTTTTCGAGTGTATTTTCTCCATCAGCCGCTGGTGCATCTCGTTTTACAAACGCGTGTACCTGTCCATTTGAAAAATATTAAAATATATGAATATAATGTCATAATAAAATATAATATTGAGAGAGATCGAGTGCATGTAGCAACTGGATGGGTCAGTAGCTTCAGCACGCCAGTAAGGTCCTGAAGAGTTGCTGCGATAGCAGTGGGAATGGCAACATGCGAATGGCATCCGTTCTGTTGGAAACGTTTATAGGCTTCGATAACCACATTACATCAGGTGGGCCAAATGCTTGTATGTCTCCCGACGTCGTACAAAATATTTCTTCTCGTTTCCCATTACTTCATCCCAAGGACAGCCGAGCAAATTTTCATATATAACTGAATACAATCTTTATTTACTCCTTTTTATTAAAATAAAATCGTTTTAAAATGGATAGAACAAGTAGAGCACCCCAAGGCGAAATGAATCTCATTTCATATATAAATGCACCGAAATAACAACTCCCTGGATAGTTGTTGTGTACCTGCAAGTCTAATTTATTTTTCCATCTGCCTTTAGTAACTCGATAGATGTCGCCATACATTAACGGTATTCAGCTTCCTTACTTTCACAGCTAAATCTACTTTAGTTAGCTGTCGAATTTCCCTGTTTCAGACTCAATACTCGAGTATAGATTTCTCCTGCGCTTGCATTTATTGAATTTGCATATTGCAAGATTATTGAACTTTGAACCGTCCTAGGTTTCGCCCCTTGGCCGAAAGAACGCACGGGTTCAAGATATTGGTCTTGTATTTACATTTGTGTCATGAGGATGTCCAACCTAGTCGGCACTATCAGTCTCTACGTTGAAGTTACCCCGCTCAATCTGCAAGTTCAGACCTGTCAGAAACAGACGTTGTTTTAAGCCAAGGTTGACGCTGCATTCTCGACGAGTACAGGGTTAAAGATAACAAAATCAATGTACTTTTTGTATACTAAGTAGAAAAAGGAGAAAACAGCAACTTGATCTGAAACTGCTGGCGTGAGCAACGCAAGGGTTATCGCGTGTTGCTAGCTCTGTAGCTCACCGCTAACCGGCGATCTTATTCGATCAAAGGAACGCAACAGCCCTACAGAAATTAATAATTTGGCTGGTATATTTTCAAATTGGAGGTGTTTTTATTCTATAAAATATTTCATAATATATTATTAAAACTTTTGTCTTACGAAATAGATTTAGAAAGTATATAACTACGTGTTCAGTAAGTAGATCCTATGCCGTGACTGTTCACTCAGTCACTGTTTTATAATTCGAAAAATAACAAAATATCTCAACGTTTTAACTTTTATTAGAAGAATAAGATCAAATATGTTCATTGAAAATCATTGCCAACGATTCTCAATGAACTGTATGATATTCTGACAAAAATTACATGGATATAATAAATCGTATTATATCTAAATGTACCATCACACATCTACAAACTGAGTTTTGAATGTTAAAATTGACTAATAAGGTTTAATTCGCTATTTTGACTCTTTATCACCTATCTTAGAATACTTACGCTGACGAGGCACACAGCCAACAGGACAATGAGAAACTTGTTCATCTTGAAATTCCCAGACGACTTCCCAGGTTGACAGAGAACGCCACACTACAGTCTGTCAGAAACTCTCTTCACCTTAGTACTTAAGATCGGTACAAATACCACGTTATCAACTGGTAAATCGTTACTCAAGGGTCAAACAGTAATTGATATGAGTTTGCAATGAGCACTAACTGTGCGGAAATGGGCTATTATCAAGTTCTACGGGATATTCATAATGTTAGGAAACAGTTGTTAAACTTCATACAAACCCAGCACGCTTAAACTGCGAACATTGTGCGTTCGTGCATTTTTTATTGTTAGACCTGACTAACGCTTCTTGGACGTTGTGGTTTGTATGTCATTGATGGTTATTTTTTATTTTAGTATACTATGATGGTTCCGTAGTATAAATAACAGTACTTCCAGTAACTATTGCACGAACGACTAAAGCTTGATAACTACTAACGTGTGTGTATGCCGCACATTAAATAAGAAAAACGATTTTTCGATGTGTGGCGATTGTCTTATTGGTAAAGGATAATTCTTCAAACACAATTCATGGTAATCTATTCAGTTGACAGTACAACTTGCCAATTTACTTATTGGGCAAAAAGCTCCCTGGTGGTGTCTAACTGATCATAGAGAGATGGAGCTGAATTTATGCAGTGCGTCTGTATACTTAAATGAGACAATAAACATTTCACTTATTAGGATCATATTTCAAGATTTGACAAGACAAGATTAAGGAGCTATAGTCCAGTGGATAATGAACCAGTATATTGATCATCTCGTCCCCGTTCGAATCGTGGCGGGAGCATGTACCACTGAACTCGTATTTTCGGATTTATGTACACTGATGATATATTTATCACTTGTTCGGTGGTGAAGGAAAACATCATGAGGAAACCCTAACCTAACCTAAGAATGATTTGATTTTTCCTGTGGGTTATCGAGGTCTAACGGCATATGCTCCATGTAAAAATGAAGAAGATGCTCATCTTCGCCAAATCCTATTAGGCTTGGGTAGCAGATCCAGCCAAACCTAATGGATTAGGAAAACGGAATAATGCTAAAAATGGAAAAGGATAATATTTCAAGAGTCGGTACTTTTGATATGCGTCAGATCAATGGTAACTGAAAGTCCAAGCCAAAGTACTTAATCGAATTTTGAGGTAAGCTGTACTACTAGGTTGTTAACAATAAGAATGTAGAGAAAATCAACGGCATTATTTACTTATGTTACACCATCTTCTATATATTATTATAGATACAAATAATCAATATACGTGCGTTAATCTCGCAAAAGTTTGAAATTCGCTGGACCTATTTTTATTTTTGGTATGATCGACACATTACCGACACATTGAGGTTCAAAAAGAAAAACGCAGACGTCGCAGATATCAGCTAGTTTGTAATAGAAAGGCATGTAAAAGTGAAGTCAAGAAAATTTAATCCATATAATTTTATTCACATTCCTTTAATGATAACAATTGACTTATCAAACAAAATAACAACAGTAGTGATAATAATGTCTCTATGTTTGGATTTATGAGATACGGACTATGTTCTGGGCTGTGTAGTAAAATTTGATTGTTACGCATTTAAACGCTTACGCTCACGCGGTCCCTAGTCATCACTGTTAAATCAGTCTATTACTTCACTGCAAACTGTCAGTAATTACGATGCACCAGCAGTGTCCTTGTTGGCAGGGTTAAACTGAAAAGAAAAATCTTTTGTCATTAGATAATCTACAAACAGACAGATCGAGGATGCCTGTGCTCCATCGGAGCCAGTATCTAAAAAAGCTAAAAGGGAGGAACAGCTACTCTACTGATACTGAAATGGACAGATAGTTATAAGTAAACTGAAAATTATATATTTTTTTTTAATATTGTCGGACAAATTACACAGCGCCATCTAGCCCCAAAGTAAGCGAAGCTTGTGTTATGGGTACTAGACAACTGATAAACGTACGTAAATATATATTTTTTTTGTATATACATACTTATTATAAATAGAAAATACCCAGACCAAGACAAACAGATATGTTCATGCACACAAATGTTTGTACTGTGTGGGAATCGAACCCACGAGCGTTGGTGTCAAAGTAGCGTAACAACACGTTTCACCACTGCGCCACCGAGCTCGTCATATCGTGTAATATGCTTCTGGATCAGAAAAAGTGGTGTGGTGTGGAGTTCTCATTCGGCAGATCTTTTTCATGCATCCCATTTTGTTCAACAGCGTTATTTTGCAGCTAATCCGTCTACTTCTTGTCGATATGCATCATCGTCATTACGAAAAGCAGTTTTTACAACACAACGTCAGAAGGCATATAAGCATACCGCTGCCCACTTGATGTAAAGTGGTTACTTCTGAAGTGCAGTGGCCTATGATTGTTTACAATACGGTAAGAATCGTCCGCGCGTTGCCGCTGCTGCTAACACAGCAACTCCTTGGAAGCTTACTGCCAACCTCACTCACTGCCAAGAACACAGCAACCCTTCAGCGGGTTGTTATTTGGCTGTGGTATTCTGTGATGTGAACATACTTCGCCTTCGGGCAGTCCCTGTTCCTTTTATAAACACCCAAACAAGACCATCACGCTATATCCATTGACCTTTCGCGAAATGTTTATAGTAACAAAACCAAATTTGCCAGTTTTTCATAAAGGGTACAATATCCCCGCAAAGTTTTGTAAGATGCCTTAAAAGAGTCATTAAAACGATTACGTCTTTGCTTGGGCATAACTCATTTGACAATTTGGTCATTTTTAGGGTTCCGTACCCAAAGGGTAAAATGGAACCCTATTACTGAGGCTCCGCTGTCCGTCTGTCCGTCTGTCACCAGGCCGTCCGTCTGTCTCATGAACCGTGATAGTTAGATAGTTAAAATTTTCACAGATGATGTATTTCTGTTGCCGCTATAACAACAAATACTAAAAAATAGAATCAAATAAATATTTAAGGGGGCTCCCATACAACAAACGTGATTATTTTGCTCATTTTTGCTCGATATTGATAACGGCAACAGGTAGACGCTTGAAATATTCACAGAACATTTAGTTATATATTCACTTTAAGAAAGAAAATTAAAATAAAACAAATATTTAAGGGGGGCTCCCATACAACAAACGTGATTTTTTTGCCGTTTTTATAGATAATGGTACGGAACCCTTCGTGTGCGAGTCCGACTCGCACTTGGCCGATTTTTTACTGTCATGATTGTACTTACAGGTGATCTGTTCGGGTTGATTACAGAAAAAAAGGATCAATAATTAATATAATCCATAATAGAATTCAAAATTGATACATATTGACATCGTTGTTAAGACTGTATCGACCTCAAAGTCAACAAAATTGGTTACACATTTTTGGTTTTCCGGTGGTCAAGTAGTTAGCTAGCTACTTAACTACAAGACTCATGTGTTCGATTCCCACACAGGACAAATATTTGTGTGCGAACAACACCTCTGTTTGTCTTGGTCTGGATGTTAGCAACCAACCCAAATAGCAACTTTCTGGAGGGTTTCTACGAGTGAGTAAGGTTACTAGTAAGCTCCTAAGGAGTTGTTATGTTAAAGGCATGAGAGACAACATGCGAGCCATGTTTTCTTTACGGAAAGCGTTCATCAATCACTTTAGTATAGTGACGAGCTCGATGGCGCAGTGGCGAAAAGCGCTGTTACAATACTTTGACACCAACGCTCATGGGTTCGATTCCCACACAGCACAAACATTTGTGTGCCTGAACTTGTCTGTTTGTCTTTGTCTGAATATTTTTAAGAGAGGTAGAGCACATAAAAGCAGCCCGTCTAGGTAAGTACCTCCACTTCACGGAAAACCACACCAAATAACAACTCCCTAGAGGATTGTTGTGCTCCTGCATGTGAGTGAGGTCACCAGTAAGGTCCTATGGAGTTACAGCTAAGGTGGCATCGCGCGAGTGATACTCACTGTATAGCAAGCGTTTATG
The DNA here is from genome assembly GCA_947507595.1 of Pyralis farinalis. NCBI lineage: Eukaryota > Metazoa > Arthropoda > Insecta > Lepidoptera > Pyralidae > Pyralis > Pyralis farinalis. The sequence goes on from OX382270.1 coordinate 23,854,159, forward strand.
GGTTACGGTAAACGCTTTACATCAAATGAGCCGTATGCCTCCCGACGTTGTATATAAAAAAAAACTTTACATCATATGGGCTGTATGTTTGTAAGCCTCCGATGTTGTATAAAATAATTTTAAAAAAAGAAATTTGTTATCTGTAGAAAATATACATTACAGAAAGGTAAAGCAACATCTGAATAGTGAAATGTTATGTTGGTGAAAATGAGAATTAATAAGATAAAGCAAAACAAATCTCGATAATTACCGCTTTATTCAACTCGTTCACCATGTCATTTAGTCGTGCCTTCATCACCTCTGGATCAAAAGCTTCCTTAGTTTTTTTTGATAGCTCTTCGAACTGCGTTTGGAATGCTTTTTGTAAATCGTCAAAGCTTAACGGTTCTTCTGTTTTCGGTGCATCACGTTTAACAAACGCGTGGACCTGTGAACATAACAATATTTACAAAATATATAGAAGGCTATCGATATAATCATTCTTAATTGCTTTAGAAAATAAGTACGTATCATATTATTTAAAATTTTTAAATCTTTATGTGGTAAATTCTGAAGATTTATTTGTATGTATGTATATCTTCACGCCAAGTCCCTTGCGGGGTAGGCAGAGAGAACCGAGCGCCATAAGACGCAGTCCTTGCATACTTCACTCGCTTCTGTGACATTCATAGCTCTTTTCATACAAGCTCGCCGGTTCCTGGGGCTGACATCACCTTCTGATGAAACACGACCAATTTGGTCATGGTAGGTTAGTCTCGGCTTTCCTCGGCTCCTACATCCTTCCACTTTTGCATTGTATATCTGTTTTTGTTTTTTTTTAAGATTTATTTTATGGTTCTTAACCTTTTCTCCGTCAATGACGGACTAATCCGTAATTGAAAACAAGTCAGTAAAAGCTAAATTTCAGTACGATGTAATATATAACAATTTCCTTCTGCATAAAATGTTACAGTAACTGTGTAACCCGTTCATATGCATTATCACTATTCTTTGAAAAACCTAACACCAATGGGGTGCCTGATTCTGACCTTCATTCAATCAATTAATAAAGAATCATATTAATTGTTAATAGATTGAATGAATGAAACATTATTCGTCATTGAAGATAAGTCGGTAAAAGCTAAATTTCAGTATGATGCAGTAAATAAATATACCATTTTCCTTAGGCATAAAATGTTACAGTAAATGTGTAACAGTATGTTCATATGCATATCACTATTCTTTGATAACCAAAACCCAATGGGTTGTCCAGCTCTAACCTTCATATGTTTCATTAATTCAATGATCAAGATAGAGTATATTGATTCTTAATCAATTGAATTTTTTAAATTGACATTATCATCACCTTCATACGCCATTTGTAACTAGTTGCTAACCCCGACTTTGCCCTTTTGTTTAATTTTAAATTTTATACAAGTTGAAAAATGATTGATTATAACGACTACTATTCTTATGTACCCGATACTTGCATAAAACCAAACAAAATAAATAAATGGAGAACTTTCAAGAATGTTGAACATATAATGCGTGCCGATTATACTACACTTTACCATAACAAAATAAAAAACCCGGATGAGTATCTTCAGCTAGTTAGTTTCTAGTAACTAGGGTTCACACACTAATTCCTTTGCAGGATAGGAACGAAGCGCCACGTGACTCGATCTTAACAACTCACTCGCTTCTTCAATATTCGTGCATGCACGAATCCTAGAGTTCCTGAGACCACCTTCTAATAAAATACGGCCAATTTAGTTCTGGTAAGTGAGTCTGGGTCATCTTCGGCTCCTACATTCATTCAAAAACGGAAAGATTGGACAACAATTTCTGCAGAGGTGCACAGTGAATAATTCCAAGTAATAATAGACAAGCACGCTGTCATATCCGCGACCTGATAATTGATGCTTCTCTTTTTTTATGACAACGCTCGTTAACACACCACCACCACGGGTAGTTTCAAATTTACAAAAGTTGCAACTGAAAACTTTCCGTCGCCATACGCTTTCTTTTTCTATTGTCATGACATTAATAGTGACATAATAATAGAAAATGAACGCTAACTTGTGCACTGTGGTAAATTTATTTTATAGTGTATTAATATATCTTGAATTCATTTTCTACTACATGCAAAGTCAAGCGTGATGTGCTCTTAATTTTATTTCAAATATATTCGTTAATACCCATGGGCAAACTCTACTGCTAGTCTAGTCAGGACTAGTCAGGAAGAAATCTCTTTTTGCAATATAATGGAAAGGTCCAATACAAAAAAGGAGAGTATAAATACTTACACTGACAAGGCACACCGCCAAGAAGAGAATCAGAAGTTTATTCATTTTGAATTTCTCACACGACTTCACAGTTCAAGAGAAGATGGCACACTAATGATTGCGAATTTTTTCTGTATTTTGGAACACATCATCACGTTATTATCAAGGTTCCGGGTCATACAGGGTTAAAGTATAATAAAACTATATATGAAAAATAAAACACACCGGAATATGTATGTAGCCAAGCTTCTTTTTGTTTCAATAAATTAATTTCTGGTATATCCATCCCATTCTTAGACTTCCATACTAATAAGGCACGGAAGTCTAAGAAATGGGTATTTACGACCTGAGCGGTAAGGTTACTTATCCTTACATTTGCAAAATTTTCCAAATGTACAACTCATTCTGCCTGACCTCCATATCAACGGTACCCTGGCCAAGCTCTATTGCTTGTCCGAGGTATACATATAGACATAGTCACTTCAATTATTGCATTTTTAATTATGGCCTGGCAAGGGATGTCGAATTAATTGTACATCTTTTGTATTGTAAAAAGTAAAATAATAAGAAATAATTTAATTTACAGGTTTTATATCAAAACATATTTTTAATTATATGAGCTTTAATAAATTATTGGAAAATATACGATGTTGTTATTGTTTCTCTTCTGGAGCTCGAGCGGCCACACTGTTTTTAATTTTGTCGACCTGAAATAAAGTTTTTTAAATAAAGTTTCTTGTAATGAACGTTTAAAAAAATTGTAACAACTACTGTCGAAATCAATGTATACATTTATTCTTTATGTAAGGTACGAGCCTTCAAATATAATACCTACGTATCTATATAGTTGACAAATATTTTTTTCTAACAAAGGTATCAGCCAATATACTCCTCTATAACTTCACGCTAAATCCCTTGCGGGGTAGGCAGTGAAAACCGAGCGCCACATGTCTAGATCCTTACATACCTCACTCGCTTCTTTAACATTCATTGCTCTTCTGGTGCACGCTCGCCAGTTTTTAGGGCTCCTGATATCACCTTCTGATAGAACTCGACCAATTTGGTCATGGCAGGTAAGTCTTGGCCTTCCTTGGCTCCTACATCCTTCCACTTTTGCATTGTATATCTGCTTCGTCATTCTTTCATCCTGCATTTGTTCTACATGTCCCAACCAACGGAGCATGCCACTTCTTATTTCAACAATATACTCCAATAAAATCAATAACCAACAATAAATATATTTTAGCTTCGTAGAGTTTCTTCTTTCTCATCTCGTTCTCGAGTCTTAAAGAGCATTTATTCTACACATTCTTCGATCGTTATAAAATATAATAAACCTTTTTTGAAAACTGCCATAATCACGCCAAACATAAAATTTCAACACATTACTTAGTAAGTAGTTCTAAGATCGAACATAATGCTTAGAATTTAAGAGAGGTAGGGCCCATCAAAGCATCCCATCTGGGGAAGTACCTCCACCTTACAGAAAACCGCAGCCAAATAACAACTACCTAGAGGGTTGTTGTGTTCCTATGTGTGAGTAAGATCACCAGTAAGGTCCTGAGGAGTTGCTGTGTAAGCAGCAGGGGAGGCATCGCACATGTGATACTTAATATAAGCGTTAATAGGCTACGGTAACTCATTTACATCTGGTGCAAGCATACATCCATCCCAACGTTGTATAAAAAAAGAAGAACTTTACAAAGACGTTAATACTTCGTTTGTGTAAACGTTAATATGCATTTGAGACATTATCTCTAGCGAAAGACTTCATAACCTCAAATTTGTTGATATTATTGCGGACGCAGTAGTAACATAGGAGTTCTAAAACTATCTAGTTTGTTTTATTTTATTTATTTATTTATTGCACATGCCAGTTTACAGTAGGTAGCAATTATAATAATACGAAAGATAAAAAAACAGCAAAGACAGCAGTCAATAAGCACATATATATTTACCGTTTTAGATAATTCATCGATTATGTTGTTTAATCCTGCCTTCAACAACTCAGGATCAAAGGCATTAGCAGCTTTTTTACCGAGCCCTTCAATTTCCTTTTGGATAGATTCCAGGCTGATTTGTTTTTCCGTCGTCGGTTCATCGCGCTTTACAAAGGCATGGACCTGTATAAATAGACAAATCATTAATGTATATTCTTTACAAATGACCAGACAAGCGGAAGAAATAAAATGGAAGATATAAAATTGGCAATAGGTAAACCGATAAAAAATAAGAAATATATATACGAGTATAAATGAAAATAAGACAGTTCAACCAATCAATATAAACTGTTCTGCTTATATGGAACTTATTAAATTATTGTACTTCCCTCTGTGCTCTGCTAGATACTGGGTTTAAATAATGAATCTTACTGACCTCCGCGCAAGATATATACAAGAAGTTACGGCAGGCAAGCATTTCATGACCATTACAGAGTAATAAGTACAAGCTGAGAACAAAGACGTTTTGATTGTAAGTATAGAATTTGATTGTAAAAAAATATATTCATCATTTAGACTTATCTATTGAATAATAAATATTGCCCATGTATAATTATTAATATAAAAATGACAATATGACATACATATCAACATGTCTGTATCCCATTGGGGTAGGCAGAGACTATGGAACTCTAGAAACACCGATCCAAACATACCTCTCCGACTTCCACTCTCATCAACCTTTTCAGACATGCTCTTCGGTTTTGGGATTTTCAGTTATGGAATCATTAATTAACTCAATTAATAATAATAAATAGATTTATTAATGTTTTTATGAAACGTCAACCGTAACGATTATTGATATTCAATTGAGTAGAAAACAAACATACGTTGTGATGTGAAACAGTTACGGTAGCCTATGAACTTAAGCTATACAAAACGATATATATATATATATATAGCTATACAAAACAAAACTCGCATGTTGCCGCTCCTATTTTAACACAGCAACTTCTCATTGACAGGAGCTTAATCACTCGCACGAATAAGAACCCTGCAGTCATTAGATTGAGATGAGATCATGTAAAATGGAGTTCCCCAGATGTACTTTACTTCATTTTTCTCAGAGTGTAATTTACCATTTAACAGTGAGCATCACGTGGCCGCGTCAATGGACTTAACTCAATACTCTAAATGTTATTAACCTTTATTTGAAAGTCTGATTTTAAGTAGGCTTGATCTTACTTTAATCAAAAAATACACTCAAACAAACACTATCTGTATAATATTATAGAGACATAAAATATTTTGTGTAGAAAGCAAATTTCAAACAGTAAGAACATTTAAACAATAAATTCCCTGACTAACCACTATGACACTTAATTCATTAACGAATACTAGAACTGCCATAAAAGAGAAAGTTAAATAACATAATTATTAAAGGCAACGTAGATAATATGGCATGAAGTGATTATTTAAAGCAAAACAAAAGACGAATTTAAGGTTTTCAGCACCAGATTACTGAAAAGCGTAAAATCGTGATGGAAATTCACGCAAATGATTTTATTTAATACAAGAACCAGATATGAGAAGGGCGATGTGAGCGAAATTCCTATAGACATAATAATTTAACTTACTTAACTTAACAACAATCGTAAATAATAAAATATTAGTACTTACTGTAATGAGGCACATGGCCATCACGGCAACGAAGAACTTATTCATTTTGGAGATGTCTTGCACTACTTCACAACTCAATAACAGATGTAAGACTAGAACACCAGAGAAACTCTTTTTATTATCCAGTATGTAGAGCCAATTAGGCCATGTTTGAACATATTATTGACTTCCCGGATCCTTAGTGGGCAAAGATAATTAACAAATACTCTTGTTATTCATTGTTGTGTATTGTTCCGGTTATGTATTCTCCAAAATAGGGTTTATATTTTATGATATCAAACAGTACACCAACTACATACAAGGAACCGATTTCTTACAAAGTGTTACTTGGTAGTTAACAGTGGTTTATTTTTCTAACCTATAATATGAACTACACTATATCAACGAACGTGTCTGATACGTTTTTTTGTCTATTTTCGTGTGTCTAAACTACATCGCAGTGCAGTTCATGTACTATTATCAGATAATGACCCTACCTTGTATTTCAGTAAAATAAGTAAAGTGTTGGTAGGTAATTGAAGCAGAGCATGTATTTTCATGGAAAGATAAAATCTAGGTCGATAATTGTTCTGTAAATCTATTATCTACAATGATCAATTTCCCCCGTAAGGCTATTCTTGGTTTCTAGAATTTCATCGTGAAATATATGTACTGGCGAAAGTTTGATCATCATCATCATTTCAGCAGAAAGACGCTAAAAGACATAGGCCTCCCCATTAGATTTCCACAGCGATAGCTTCTGAACTGTTTGCATCCATTGGCTCTAATGTTTATATATTAGACATGGGGCATGAGCAATTAGCTCCATCAAGGCGGAGTTCTAAATCTTCTCGAATATAGCATATGTGTTGATTGTTCTGAAACATAATCTACATTTGTACCACTCATAGACTGAATTCATTTCTTTATATACGGAAAAGAGATCATATTTCCTTACAACCAGATTTACATACTTGGCTAATGCATAATGGATTTTAAGTATTATAAAATTGGAATACTTCATATCTAATATACATTAGCTGGCAAACAAATAGATCGTCTAAGATTGTCATAACCGGATTTGGGGGACTACAGTCTCTTCCTACTAAGCAGCGTACTGAATATACAGAAAATGGCTTCGGTCGGGTATAGGAGAGTAATTATAGCATAAGGTAACTGCAGTATCAGACCCGACCGTAATTTAACTCTAAGTATACAGTGGCATTAGGAAATAGTTATGAAAATTCCAGGGATAATCCAAATCTTGAGAATGTCAATGTCCATCAACAAGTATAAGTATGTACTCAATAGTAAGTCAGCGGGCACCATTAGGAATCTTATGAGCACTTCATAAATAAACATAAGGTATTATTAAATTGGTATTGTTTGGTCTACTGGGTAGCAGTGATTGCCCAGTAGATAAGGAAGTGCTAGAGCCAAGCTATTGTCAATTAGCAACTACTGCATGGCTGCGAGTAGGTCGTGGCCTTTGAATGACAATAGCCAGCGCACTGTACTGCGCGCACCAGTACGGGGATCGGTTCTATGAACTATATGCCCGGTCCACTGCCCACTTCAGCTTACTTATCCTTTGGGCTATGTCGTTTACTTCAGTTCTACTGAGGATATCCTCATTTCTGATTCTATCACGCAGAGAAAGAGCGACCTTGATCCATACGGCCCGCATATATTAGATTTATTCGTTATCTATTAAACGGAGTCATATTTTTGTATTAAACTTCACAAATAATTTGAATATTTACCTATACAACGTCGGGAGAGAATCAAGTATAGTCAATCGGGGCCCATCTGATCTGAAATGATTTCCATAGCATATGTAAGTTCGTAATATAGGATCCGATATGAAGAACCGACAAGCTTTGAAAATTTACAAAAAGAATTCCAAAGGCAGCTCGAAGAGCTATCTAAAAAAATTTAGGAAGCTTTTGATCCAGAGGTGGTGAAGGCACGCCTAAATGACATGGTGAACTAGTTAACTAAAATGGTAATTATCAAGATTAGTTTTACTTTTTTTATTAACTATCATTTCCATCCAGATATTATATCAGTATTCAGATGTTGTTGTACCTTTCTGTTAATCAGTTTCTGTTAAAGCGGTTACCGTTGCCTATGAACGCTGATAATACATTAAGTATCACTCGTGCGATGCCTCCTCTGCTGCTAACACAACAACTCCTTAGGATCTTAATGATGACCTCACTCATACGCAGGAACACAACAACCCTCTAGGGAGTTGTTATTTGACTGCGGCTTTCTGACGACACCGGCTGCTTTGATGCGCCATACCTCTTTTAAAGCATCCAGACCAAGACAAACAGACATGTTCATGCACAGAAATATTTATCTTGTGTGGGAATCGAACCTACGAGCATTGGTGTCAAAGTCGCGTCATTCACGACTGCGCCACCGAGCTCGTCCAAATATGATCTACACGTAAAAACTTGAAAGTTATTTTATACAACGTCGGTAGACATTTGAACATACAGCCTATTTGATATAAAGTGGAAACCCAATGAACACGTTCAATACAGGAAGTATCGCACGCGCGTTGCCTTCCTCGCTGCTATCAAACCTTTTTTTTTATTTAATATTCAAATGAAATAAAAATAACATATTCCGCTATTGTGGAAATACGAGTGAGTGCTGGAAACATTGTGAATTAGTTTGAGAAAGTGTGTAGTAAAAGAATGGGCAGTAAAAGCCCGAGCTAGAAGACACAACTATATATACATGACATTAAGCTGCCAATTATATTTTATGGTAGCGAGAACAAGGTACAGAGCAATTACGATACGAGAAGAAAAGAAAATGGAAAACGTGCAATAAATGTGACCAATATTAAAAAAATCGGCCAAGTGCGAGTCGGACTCGCGCAAGAAGGGTTCCGTACCACTATCTATAAAAACGGCAAAAAAATCACGTTTGTTGTATGGGAGCCCCCTTAAATATTTATTTTATTCTATATTTTAGTATTTGTTGTTATAGCGGCAACAGAAATACATCATCTGTGAAAATTTCAACTGTCTAACTATCACGGTTCATGAGATACAGCCTGGTGACAGACGGACGGACGGACGGACGGACGGACGGACAGCGGAGCCTCAGTAATAGGGTTCCGTTTTACCCTTTGGGTACGGAACCCTAAAAATATGGCGAAAAGCATGTATACGTTTGCAATGATGACGTAGGGTACAGAGTTGGTCTGAAAGAGAGTGTCGGTGTTAAGGTAAGAAGAAGCATGCTCCGTTAGTTTGGATATAGAAAGAATTCGAAGGAAAATAAAGATGAAACAGATAGCATTCTACGCGAAAGTAGAAGACACCTTCCTACTTTTGCGTTGTATATCTGTTTCGTCATTATTTCCCCTCGCATTCTTCGGAGTCGAGAAAAGTCAAGGCTCACATACCACGTCCAAATTGATCAAGTGTTATCAAAAGATGGGGAATGATAAGATGTCCCAGAAATGGCCTCTTGCTTCCGTTTTTATGAATCTAAAACTGGCTCAAGCATACAATCATCACCCTTAAAATAACAATAAAACACAAACCCGAACCTTTCTGAGTTATCTTAAAGAAGCAAGAATGAAATATGCTGAGCTATCCTCTTTATAGAGCCGTTGCTACCCCATTATTTACTTAGGACAAAACATCTATTACATAAATAGGGATTGGCAGACGAAATTGTTCTCGCGAGAGGGCCAATTTTAAGTGTTTACCCAACCCTAGCGGATGTTTGTGAAAAACTTCAAGTACGCCAATGTTTCGGCCGGCATAATATTTCTTTTTCTTTTGCTACATTTAGGAAAGTACAGATGTAACATGCATGAGAAGCTCGATGGCGACGAGGTAATCGAACAGGCAAGTTAAGCAGCTTCTGCCACAGTCTATCCTCCGAACTTCGGAGGGCGTGTTAAACTATTTTTGTAACAGTCATTAAGCTAACATAAAAGGTTGGCTGTATCGAAACTGCCCGACTGGGGAAGTATGTACCTCACAGAAAACTGTAACTAAATAACAACTTCCTGGAATGTTATTGTGTTCCTGCAAGTGAGCAATTTTACCGGAAAGCTCCTAAAGATTTTCTATCTTAGCAATAAAAGTGGCTGGCACCTTGCGTGATGCTGCTTATATTGATAGGCTAGGGGAACCATTTCTCATCTCATCAGGAAGCCGTATTTTTTATACAACTTTGAGAGACATTCAAACGCAATTCAAAAATGTAATGATATGATGTAATCTTAAATTTAAATACATAACACCTGAGCAGGTATTGAGTTGACTATGTGGTGGCAAGACGCTATACTACTCTTTGATTTGTAAGTATATGATATATACTATGAAAACCGAGGCATTCGGCCCGATCTCCATTTCAAATTGGATATGGTTGAAATGTTCTAAATTCCAACTACTGCTATACTATGTTTACGGAAATTACATTATTATTATTTACTATATTTATAAAAATGAATATTTGTCTGTATGTCCTCTATGGACTCAAAAACGGCTGGGCAGATTTTGATGAAATTTTCAGTGAATCTTCAGGTCAATCTGCTGGGCTACAGGTGATCCTGTGAAGTTTGGTAGCGATCATATCACCCGTGCGAAGCCGGGGCGGATAGCTAGTTTATTATAAAAGATGGAGAAATAAACATTTTTTAGTAAAACTTAGTTTCAGACGGTTCGTTATTTCCTGGAGGATTTAATAAACTCTAGCTACGTAGAGTTCGTTGAATCCTCTAGGAAACGTAGAATAATTAAAAATACAATTTTGTTTTTTCTTTTTCAGCTATGTAGAGTTTGTTGAATCCTCTAGGAAATGTAGAAGAATTAAAAAAACATTTTTCTTTTCTTCTTTAATTAAAATTCGAAATCGAATAATAAATAATATGAACTAGTATTCTAGTTGAAATCCAATGTCTTCTTTGGCGGTGCTGTTAAATCTTCGAACTGAAACAAAAACATTTTTATATTGATACTCATTTATCGATGATACAGTATATATAAATCAAGATATAGGATGCCGAACGTTGTTATTACATTGTTGTTTATACAACGTCAGAAGGCAAGCGAGCATACGGCTCACCAGATTGACGTATGTTTGAAGTGTCTGCCGTAGCTCATGAACACTTTTACAGGAAATATCGCTCTTGCGTTGTCAACCTGCTGCTAATACAGTAACTCTTTAGGAGTTTATTGTATACATATTCACTCGCAAGAACACAACAACCCTCCAGTGAGTTGTTATTTCGGTGAGATGGAAGTATTTCCCCAGTCGGGCTTTTTGATGCGCACTTAAAACACCCAAACCAGAATAAATAGACATGTTCATACACACAAATGTGTGTCCTGTGGTAACCACGAGCCTTAATAAAGTAGCAACGCTAACAAACTACTTGTCGCTGGCACGAGTAAAGTCGTGTATCCACTAGGCAACATTGGACGCGTAACACGTGATGCTCTACATGTTCGGCAACGTTGCATTGACGCGCGGCTTGTTGTTTGTTTCGGTGCAACATGCAGTTGCGCATCACATAAATATTTACATATAATACGAAAATCATCTTCAATCAATTTGTTGCGCATCAAATGGTGACAAGTGGAGACGTACGCGCAGCAATGTCGACAGTGTGATCCAACGAACGTTTTATTATACTTATTGAACTGTATCAAAACTGTGAGTGTTTGTTGGATACTGCTCACAAAGAATATAAAAATAAATTGATAAATTGAAACCTAGCCGCTGAAATCAAAACTAACTCTGGCGACATGATGTTGATGACTGATTATGTGGACAGACAACGTTGCTAAACAAAAGCACCGCGTCGACGCTCAACATGATGAGCAGCATGCTGTGCAACATGATGCACGTCAAATGTTGCCTAGTGGATACACGGCTTAAACATACAATGTTACATAAGGAAGATATACACAAAACTGATAACTCTTTCTCAGACACGTAAACTGTGTATATGTTCTTGACAATACACATAAGTTGCACCAATTGGCTGCCCGGTCGGGTGATCATACCATGTGACATGCCGACGCGTCATAAGATCAAACACACTGATCTCTGCTGAATGGTAGGCCATTAAAGATTCAAAGAGTATATAGAATCGGAACCACGGAGCACATAAATTACTATTTATGTATTCTATGCTCCTGATTTTTTTCTAACTACTGTTAAAAATTCGTACAAAACTTTGCCTTAATACAAAATTAAGAATCGGGGTCTAGGAACACGTAAGTAATTATTTATATGTTCGTCATTCTGATTCTTTTCGTTTCTAATTACTGTTAGAAATTTTAATGATATTCGACCATTGTGCAAAATTCGTACGAAAACCAACCAGCAGTATTATTACGCGCATATTGTGCATACAAAACGCGAATGTTATCCGTTATATGATTAATTAACACATACATGCATATAAAATACATGTATATAAAAGTTTTATTTAGAGAAAATTGACGCATCCGATTAATCTGCACTTTCTAATAGTCCGGAAGATCATTATCATCACGGGGCGTACAGCTTTAGACTGTGAATATAAGCCTCTAAATACGAGTAAGATTTTCAAGTAAGACTCCAGGTATATTAGTATATTTATTTACGCGATGTGAATTTCAAAATTCCATAGATTTATTATTTACGATGGATGTTAACACACAAATAAGTTTTTGTGAAGCGTTCTAACAATTATTCACAGCACAATAAATTTGTTCAACTCTTTCAATACCTAATTATATAATTATACCTATTAAAATTTTAGGTATTGAAAGAGTCGAGCTAGTATATTGTGCTGTGAATATTTGTTAGAACGCTTTGCAAAATCCTATTTGTTTGTACAAAAAATAGCTTTGTATAACACGAAAGTACAATTTTATAGAAAGATAGATTAAAGGGAGACACGTACATTTTTCGTACATGGGATCACTATACAGAACTGGCCTCCTTAATCTTACGTAGGCACACCATCCGTATACTTCCTCTCGCGAAATCCAAGTTCTATATTTATATCGCAAGAATGGACTGCAAGAGAAAAGTATAATAGGCAGAGGTTGCGCGTCCTCTGTGCATCTAAATGTTTTTAGACGATGTTATGTAAAAAAATGGAATTTACCCAAGGAATTTACCATCACTATTTTTTTACCCTACTTACAAGTCTAAATAAAAATAACATTGATAACTTTCAAATTTTTTTTGTGAACGTACGCGTTAATCGCATGACCACATACGAGTAGCATCGCATCAACGCGTGACTTATGACCAATTAGGATGAGTTTAGAACGTAGATACATAATTGTTGTTAGTACAAGCATTATATGTCTTATCTTACGTCAGTGTAAGTAATATTTATTTTACCTAATGTATCACTCTTATCTAAGGTTACAGTTGAAAACCTTTGACTCCTATTTACATTAAATTAATAATGTCATATGTACACACTGAGTACAAAATAATAAGCTTAATGGATTGCATTGCAATAATAACGATCAAATACTCAGAATGTAGTTCCTCGACGATGTTTACAAACAAATAATACTTTAACGAGTCTGTTAGCGGAGTCGTTGGTAACGCTACTTTAAACAAAGCCTCGTGGATTCGATTCCCCCACAGTATAAACTTTTGTGGCATGAACATTTCTTTTCGTCTTGGTCTAAGTTTTAAGAGAGGGAAGACGCATCAAAGCATCTCGATTGGGGAAGTCCACCTTACACAAAATTGCAGGCAAATAAAAACTCCTTGGATTTAAGTGTTTACCTGTGAGCTGTTAAGTGGCAAATATAGCGTATAACCGCTTGCAATATAGATAGTACACCCCTGCTGCTAACACAACAACTCCTTAAGCGGTTACTGGTAAACCCACTTACTGGCAGAAACACAACAAACGTCCAGGGAGTAGTTATTTAATTGCCGATTTCTGTAAAGTGGAGTCTTGATGTTAAAGTAGAATCTGTCTGCTCTGTCTACTCCGGTAGTCTCTGCCTCGGCTGCTGCGGTTGTCCGCCATCTGGAACAGAAACCGCATGCCCCCACCACCGTCGCCGCCACGACTGGCCTGGTCGTCGCTGCGACAAATGTTTCGCCTCTCCACGAGGCATCCCCAGGCGCTGTAGACAGATTCTATTCTAATGTCGATTCTAACGAATTATCAGATAGCTGTACAAGAGGGCACTTTGTAGCTTACAGCTTTAGAAACTCTGTTGACTTGATCACCAATGACGGTAAACAGTGGCTGCAGCTGTTTCGTGTTGACTTCCTCCACCGACTGACCCAACGCTTGGTCTATACACTTTTTGAATGCCTCCATGTTTCTCTGAATTGATTCCAGAATATTGTTTTGTGGTGGAGTTACTTCTCTTCTAACGAGTGCTTCCGTCTGTAATACATGAATATTTACGTTATACATGTTTAATTTCAATATTAGTGTTATTGATAATTTTTAATACGTCGTCGGGAGGCATACAAGCATACGGCCCACCTGATGTTTGATGATGTGTGATGAAACGGTTACCGTAGCCTATAAACTCTTTCATTACATTAAGTATCACTCGCGCGATGCCCCATCTGCAATGCAATGTAAAAGAAGGCGCGATCCGGCGCGGTGCGATCGCTTTTTGGATAATAATTTGCAAACAAAGACGAATATTACAAAAAGTCACCCCCGTAGGTTTAGCTTTTAATATATTTTTTTTGTAATCAACGGCAGGAAGCATACGGTCCACCTGATGTAAAGCGGTTATTGTAGCCAATGAACACTTGCAATACATTAAGTATTACTCGCGCGATGCCACATCTGCTAACACAGCAACTCCTTAGGATCTCACTAGTGACCTCACTCACACGCAGGAACACAACAACCCTCTAGGGAGTTGTTATTTGGCTGCGGTTTTCTGTGAGGTGGAGGTATTTCCCCATAAGGGCTACGTTGATGCGTTCTACCTCTCTTAAAATTATTAGTAAAACTTGATAACATAATAAGCATATTTTTTTCATTGTTTACTTGACTTTGACCTTTACATGACATTGTTAGTTTGATTTGTTTTAGATTTTATATCTGTTTCTTTGCTTGGTACTTCTAAATGACCAGATAATCTTGAAACTAGCTTGTTGTAAACCCCATAGTGAGGAACTATTAAGCTATTATCTCAGATTTACTGCACTTATCGCAAACGAACTTTGTTATGTGACTAAGACAAGCTTTTGTTAGCTGTGTAAAAAGTTCTACACGAATCAGCTCAACAGTTTTCCCTTGATATACGTTGAAACTCACACAGGTGGAAGAGACAAACAGAAATATTTTTTTAAACGTTGTTTCGACATACTCGTATATATTCCTTTTCATTAAATCTTCTACAAACTCATGTTGTCATGAGTGTCATGAGTTCCTGCATGTGAGTGAGGTCACCAGTAAGCTCCCAAGGAGTTGCTGTGTGAGGAGGCATCGCGCGAGTGATGATTAATATATCGCAAGCGTTAGTAGGCCCGGTACCCGCTTTACATCAGGTGGGCCATATGCCTCCCGACGTAGTATAAAAAAAATATGTACACTTTCCTATGTTGAATCCTTTTTAGATATATTATCAGTTAGATATTCTTCAAATTTATATTCGTTCTAGCGTTATCCCGTTTACTAAACCCTAAGGATTTAGCGAGTATACTGGTTTCTAGATGATCGACTGTCAGAATGTCAGACTCTACAACTCAGAGGCAAAGCCAGACCTTTCTTAGGTTAGGTCACACATCTTTTGAAATATAATTTCTTGGACTTGGATGGATTATGATTTTTCACTACCAAGCAAATATAAATTACACATATGTGTAAAAATCCTAAAACTCGAAATTAGTGATACACACCAGGATTTGAACCGCTGACCGGCGTCGAGACTAGATCAATATAGGCTGGTTCTTTATCCACTAGTCTATGTCACAATATTGCTTTTTGCATCATATTTTTATAGATTTTAGAATGGAATGGAAATGACAGAACTGTTTCCTTCAATTTAATATATAATAAGACACAATTTACAACAAAAGTATCCCGGTGTACGCAGCAGATAGCTCATAGATAAAGAGCTGGCCTGTTCAACGATTGGTAAATTCGTGTTTTTTGATGTATGTACATATTTGTAATTATCACTCGATCGACAGTGAAAGAAAAGATCGTGAGGAAACCTGCACGTCCCGGAATTTGTGTTTCGAAAGGCCTAGACCAGACCTAACCCAAGAAAGGTGCGGTTTTATCTCTGGGTTGTGTAAGGCTGACAGCAGTCGCTCTATGTAAAAATCAATATCTGTGCCAAATCCTTGGGTTCAGATAGCGGGTAGCTAAGAAGCTAAGAAGAAGAAGACTTTCGGTATTCACAAGCCGATATATAACTTTTTCCTGATTATGCACTTTTTTGTAACAATAAAAATATTTTATACAAATCTATCCACATACTTACATTTACAACCACCAAAACCAAACAACAAGTAGCAATTTTAACAATCATTATTGCACATAGGATCTTACACAACAACTCAAAGAAGTACGCTCAGTGTCTGGGTAAATATTCGCTACTCTTTATGTATCTGCAGCTACCTGTTAAACCGTATATATCACAGATCAGGCAATGATTACGTAACAGATAGTACACACTAAATTTGGTCACAGATATTCAAAAAACCCTTCATTAAATTAGAAAGAGAGGTGTAATTCATTTCAGACAGACGTAGCCACTTCCCATCGAAGTTCGTAGATAAAGTAACAATTTGGAAAGAATCGAAACTACGAGTACTTTCTCTCTGTCTGTAGGATTTCTATCGTACACTCACATTACTTCGTACCTCACTGAGAAGGAATTTCTTTCAGTGAAGTACAGATAATATGACCATGCAGTAAGTTCTTCTTAATCACGTAGGCAAGCACTTCTTGATCTGATTTAATTACTATGGCTTTTTACAGTTTAGATATGAAAAACAAACAAACACAAAGGCTACCTACTTTCCTAGCTGTACGTTTTTTGAAAAATCATTAAGCAAAACAGACAGAGTATTAAGGTTGCCCTAGAATCATTAAATTTAGAAGGTAATTGTCATGGAACAAGTAAAGGAAAATATTTGAAAATAGATATTTAGCCGTTATATATGCCAGTTTGACAGTTTTTCCAGAAATTATAAATAATAAATAAATATAAATAAATATTGTCGGACAAATTACACAGCACCATCTAGCCCCAAAGTAAGCGAAGCTTGTGTCATGGGTACTAGACAACTGATAAACATACGAAAATACATTTTTTTTTGTAAATACACACTTATTATACATAGAAAATACCCGGACCAAGACAAAGAATACATGTATAAATCAAAACATGTAGAGAACTTATGGTTGACCTGAGCTCATGTCAGAAGCAGTCAGGGAACAAGTAATTATACCAAATAAATAGTACATTGTTCACCGAGGGGAGAAAGTGACTGATTACCAACGAGGTTTTGGGAATCGCACTTTCTCGCCGAGTGATACATAGTGCTTTATACTACACCTGCGAGTAAATTATAAAACAAAATCTCTATTAATGTCAAAATTAAAAAAAAAACAACAGGTTAACAATGAATTTTCATATACTTTTTCTTCCCGCTTAGCACGTTAACAATGGATTTTCATACAGTTTTGCCGCCCGCAAATTTGTAGGGTTACAAAGACGAACTTTCTGACCCATTCTTACGCAAGTAACAATCTACTTTCCGACCAGGTGTAGTATAAAATATATTATATATACAAACAGTGTTGCAAAAAACCGGCAGAGAAATTAATGTGTTCAATTTAACTTCTTAAATAACTCTACTAATTCATATAATCGATTGATGTTATTGCATTTTACTTGACTTCGTCACATTTTCAAATTGTTGAATCAGTCGTATGTTCGTACATGATTGCACACCATAGTTTTATACAAACATATAGTGTTTAAGACCGTTAAATTCTAGAATGTTACATTAAATTAGGAAACATTGTATAACATAGATCTAATCTGTTATCATTTGAACCTTGTCTGTTAATAAATGTTTAATACGGTAACTAACGTTTCAAAACATGTTATTTTTTACACCCACACTGAATGTTGCTAAATATTTTTAACGGTTTTATAACACTAACGTTTAACAGAGCACCTTTATTGCTACGGAAAGTAGAAAATGGTTTTAAATTATCAGACCTGAATTCTACACGTTAGATGTAGGTATTATCTGATACAGCAGTAGTATCATCAATTGTTAGTATCTTCTAGTGTTGAGATCATCATTGTCCTTGCGTTTTATCGGATATTGACGATCAAAGTTCGTTTACTAGCACTTGTCATAGTTTACTAAATGGGTTTCTTCTTCGCATACTAGTGTTGTTGGTTTTTACGTAAATAGCACTTTAAAGCGCTAATATTGTCACTTGAGGCTAATAAATAATGTGCATCATGAATACGCTTTACGTAAATTACTATGCTGTTTTATATCGATGACCTTGTTGCAAGTGTTATCTTAATCATTCAAGTATAACGCTGATCGCAGTAGGGATAAGGGTGACCTTTTGTAATACACCGGTTTAATTCTTTGTGTTTATTTTGCACAGAACAGTTATATAATATCGGTTGAACCGTATATATATTTTCTTAATCACAAAGTGACTTAGCATATTTTAGTTCTAGTGTCAGACTGATTCCACATTAATTTAGTGAAGTTAGTAAACATAAGAATAAGATTAGACCTCCATAAGATTCTCCACCGGACCCTCGTGGGCACTTAGATATGTCTTACATTGTTTTGTAATAAAATTGTTACTGTGTATCACTAATTTCTCATAGTTTTCTTTTTTCGAAGAACAAATGTTGAAAGATTTTTACAACATCGGGAGACATGGAAGCATACGGCCCTCTTGATTTATTTCTCTCTTGATTTCGGCTGTTTTCTATAGATGACAGTCTCTAAGCAAAGAGAGATAGGGCACAGTGCGACTGGGGGAGTACCTTCACCTCACGGAAAATAAAACAAACAAACATATCTCCAAAGGGTTGTCGTTATTCCTGCAAGTGAGTGATTTACCAGTAACAGTAGCTGTCTTGGCAGCAGAGAAGATAATCAATCAACCTTATTTCATACGAGTAGTTAATAGATTCAGGCGTTATTTTTCGTAAGTGAAATTTACATGCAATTTGATCTAACCAGCTTTGTGTGCTTCCGCCACCAATTAGTTCATGAGGACTAGCGCCGGCCGGCACCCTGCCCTGCCTAGATAGTGCCTAGTGTTCCTGCGACTGAGCGTGGTTACCAGTATGCTCCTAAGGAGTTGCTGTATTTGCATACCTCCCGACGTAGTATTGAAAAAGCTTGGCCGTATGCTTGTTTTTATACCACTAAGGTAACAAATATGCATACGGCCTGCCTGATGGTAAACAGTCATCTTAGTCTACGGACATCGACACAAGGGGTGTCACTCATGCGTTGTCGACCCTCTAAGAACCTTGAAGATCCCCATGCTCTATTCTCTTGGGAAACCCTCGGCTGAGGATACATTCCACATCTTGAGAGTTCTCGGAAGAAAACTTCTCTGGAACCGTACAGTTCCAGCGTAAAAGGATGAACATTCCTGTTACAGCGTATGAGGGTGAACATTCCCGCCATCGGAGTAAGCCTGTAAGCCTTCTGATGTTGTATAAAAAACATGGTTGAAGCCTTGAAATCTTAGTGTCATTATATCTTTATTTTAACCTATTACAAGAGAACCAGACAGCCTTATCGTAAAGCTCGTGTAAATGTATCATTAATAAAGAAATCTTCCTCATAATTCATATTAAAAAACCCATAGCAAACAGCACAATTCCTTTTAGATATTAGACATTTTAGTATATATAAATATAGGATAGGTTGGCAAGCTCGGTGGCTTAGTCGTGAATGACGTGACTTTGACACCAACACTCGTGCATTCGATTCCCACACAAGGCAAACATTTTGTGTGCATGAATATGCCTGTTTGTCTTGGTCTGGATGTTTTAAGAGAGGTAGGGCGCATCAAAGCAGCCCGTCTGGAGAAGAACCTCTACCTCACAGAAAACTGCAGCCAAATAATAACTCCCTAGAGGGTTGTTGTGTTCCTGCGTGTCAGTGAGGTCACCAGTAAGCTCCCAGGGAGTTGCTGTGTAAGCAGCAGAAGAGGCATCGCGCGAGTGATACTTAATATATCGCAAGCGTTAATAGGCTACGGTACCCGCTTTACATCAGGTGGGCCGTATACTTGTATGCTTCCCGACGTAGTATAAAAATATATATATACTAGCGGCCTGCCCTGCCTTCGCACGGGTGGACATTTATTTTTTAAACATTTTGGGATAAACGAAGAGTAAATGTATCTTTAGAGAGTTTTTTAAATAGTTTTTCTTAAGTAGCTTTTTTTTCAGACAAATTACTTTAAGTGGTACGTACTTAGTGGTATTTAATTTTTTATTAGTTTTTATCCATAACCCTAATTACAATCGGAAAGTTTATTTTTTATTTATTTATATTGTTTTTAGTTTTATTTTTACATTTCTTTTTTACATTTATTTTAATATATATAACATATATTTCGAGACTTTATATTAATTTAATTTAATAGGTTTTACTTTTTTAGTTTCCAATATGTCTACCTTAAGGCTGTATACTATATTGGCTGTGGTATTCGTAGATGGCAACAAAATATATTGATTTTTAGGAATCCTACTCGAGAAAGTGCAACATATAATTGGCTATGAGAAAAGCATTCTTCTCTTACGTCGATGCCAAAGATCGAGAAAGTTTGTCCCTGGGATTTATTTATTAAAGGGCAAACGATACCTTTACAGAAAACTGTAACCTTTAAAAAGATATGGGCAAATCTGTTGGTATCATCGGTATCCGCGGAATGTGAGCTAGCTGTCCGGCCGTGGGACCGGTGATGATTGTTGCTATAATCAGATTGTCTCGTAATTCCTTTATCAAAGGCCTTGTGCCATTACACAAATTGGGAG
Organism: Pyralis farinalis; assembly: GCA_947507595.1. Lineage (NCBI taxonomy): Eukaryota > Metazoa > Arthropoda > Insecta > Lepidoptera > Pyralidae > Pyralis > Pyralis farinalis. The sequence continues at coordinate 23,875,060 of OX382270.1, forward strand.
GGCTTAAATTTCTCAACAGCATAATGGGAGTACCTACTTTTAATTTCAGTTCGTGTGGTGGCAAGCCGGCGGGATAGAGAGAATTTAAAAATTCTTGTAGATAGTGCACTGTAACTTCGATGTTGCACACGTTATCAATAGATTTGTAACATTTAAAATCACCTGGTACTTTTTCAACGATCATTTTGTTTATCTCATTTACTGAGCAGTTTTTCGGTGAGACGATCGCCCTCGAATAGAGCCAATCGAAATTTCTTTCTGTAAGATGTTCGATGTCGGGATAGATTGTCTCTATAAGGATTTCTAGACTGTGAACAGTTTGAGCCAATTCATTATCCAATAATACTCGTACTTGGAGGCTATGTGCAATTGGAGATGGTAATTTTCCGCTTCCAAGTTTAAGTAATTTTTGTGAGAAATTGTCGTTGCCGTCATTACTTGACGTGCTCTCATATTCGTGCGCAAATTAAGAGTTTCAATTGATTGCCACAAAGGTGATGATTTGAGGCACGCTTTTCCGAAAAGAACTTTTTAACTGGTACAGAAAAAATGTGGTATGAAAAAGTCAAAACATTCAATGTCGGTAGCGCGCGAATGAGCCGCCGGGTACCTATCTCATAGATGTGCGCCGCGCCGCCCGCTGCCACGCGCCGTGGCCGCCGGTGTCGCAAGCAAGGGATTGAAACACAGAACAAAATCCGTAATATCTTTGGAATGGAATGTCCGATTTCGTTAATTCAAAGAGTAACCTACAGGCATTGAAACAGTCTTGAATACGAAATGATTTATTTGGATAAGGATTAATACCAAGGTACGAATAATGTGGAATAGTTTGTACCGGCGTTACTATAGCATATTTTAACATGAAAAAGTAGTTATTGTAACGTAACTGTAATAGTTAGACATATGGTATTCCAGACTTTTTTGTAGATATTGATGTCCTCTACAAAACTGTAGTACATTACTTTGCTCTATTGTCAATAGTTTCAGCAGCGTACGCGGTATAAGGATTTTTTGGTATATCTTTTTCACACATTATCGAAGTTTTCATACGGATCCCTAACTATTTTCACAATATTTTATAGCCTATGTTAATCATTTAGATTGTAGCATTCTATAGGTGAAAGAATTTTTGAAATCGGCCCAGTAGTTTTTGAGTTTATTCATAACATACAACTCTTTCCTCTTTATAATAATAGTATAGATAGTATAGAAGTATAGATTATACGAGAGCTTAGATTTACAAAATCAAAATGTTTATTTTCCATCTATATAAATATAAAGCTGACTATTGAAGTCTCCTTTTTGACAATCAAATATTTGCATTAGAACGAGAGCAATTACAAAACTTTACGTTTAAAAATGCGATATACTTGCGTGCTTGTGACTTTATATATTAAGCTGTCCTGTACATTGAGACCGCTCTATCCAGTGTGACATGCACCAGTATAGAGACGCTACTCGAAAACGTTTTTTCCCAACGCTTGACGGTTCTACGAGCAATGAGGCCGGCCCACTGTCACTTCAGCTTGCATCTCCTTTGGGCTACATCGGTCTATTTAGTTCTAATGCGGAAGTCCTTATTTCTGATTCTATCACGCAGAAAAACCCCGAGCATAGCTCTTTCCGCAGCACGCTGAACAACCTTGGGTTTCTCAATACGGTCCGCAGTGAAAGTCCCTATCAGTTATTATGTAGTAGAATAAATATAGTACAATTGGCAACCCTAACTGAAATTGAGTTTAACAGTAAATTGGCTAATACTGACCGGCTAGTGCTCATTTCCACTATAGATAGACTCATACACGCCTTTTACAGGCTCCCTCGTTAATATCTTGAAGTACGGTCACCTACATTTATAGCTCCAGTTGGTACAAGGCATTGTTATCTTTAGTGCTAACATTTTACAGACGACTTTCGCTTACATTGTTTTATTTTGTAAAGATAGGACACAACTATAGTGTAGACAGCAAATGACTGTTGTGATTTGTAGGCATGACGTGGTTATGAACTACTCCCTACATGTCAATGATATGTAGATAACAATAAGAAAAAGATATATAAAGGTATATTTCGCTGTACCAGTAACCGCCTAATGGACAAAAACCTGCCTATTAAGGACTGGTCCTTGGTTCAAATAATACGTGTTTTGGGATTTATATGCATATTTGTAATTATCACTTACTCGGCGGTGAAGAAAAAACGTCATGAACCCGCACGTCCAAGAAATTATATTTCGAAATACTTATGACCTAAAAAGCCCTGGCTTTCCATTTGGATTGTGGTAGACAGCAATCATTCCATGTAAAAAATTTCATTGCCAAATCTTTAGGCTTAGTTAGTGGACTTCGCCAGCCTTAATGGATTAGGAAGCGGGATAACGCTAGGAAGAAGATAAAGGTTCACTTCCATGTGGTGTGGTTCCACAAAATTCTCCAATGGAAAGAATATATAAACTTCTAAAATAAATATCATTGTATGAGCTTGAGCGATAGGTGAGACTTGTAAGTCCAATTGGCTTAAGCCTTTGGTGAACATCGTGTTTTGCATATAAATGTAATGTATATATTTTATTTAGTTAGTAATAGCACGTAATTCTAAAACATATACTTTAAAATAAAAATTAAAGTACATAATCCTTAGCTAATTCAAAGAATCATATTAATTAAAATATGCATAAGCTGTAATTAGTTTAGAGTAGATGACTCGATAAGAAACCAGAACTAATGGTTTCTGATTGTAAAGATTCTGGTTGGTGATGAAGATACGCTTTCAACAGAGATGAAAGTGGAAAAACGAGAGAATGTAGGGAATAGTGTAAATGGAGCGTTGGGAAAATTTCTTAATAGACATACAATGCGAAAGTAGAAGGATGTAGGAGCCGAGGCAGGCCAAGACTTACCTACCATGACCAAATTGGTCGAGTTTTATCGGAAGGTGATGTCAGGACCCCTAGAAACCGGAGAACGTGCATTGGAGCTATGAATGAAGAAGAAGCGAGTTAGATGTGTAAGGAGCGAGTCATGTGGTGCTCAGTACTCGTTGCCTACCACACAAGGGATTTGTCGTGGAGTAGTTACCGTAATTTAAATTTTATAGACTTAAAATTTCCATGTGCTTATTTTTTCGAGATTTGTCTTGATACTCAGTTACCTACATCTAATATATATATATATAAGAATAATATTGTGGATATATGTGTATATGTCGTAACATTATATAACGTTACATGTTGAACCAAATGATAGTTTTATCACAATACCTACGTTAACGGCAGATAAGCGTCAATGTTTTCGCCCAATTCTGGTTAAGGGTCAAGTAGAGTGCTCCATACCTCAATAGTTAGGAAAATCAAGTCAATTTCTCGACAAGAAAGATAAAGAAATAAACTCATATTTAATGTTCAAGATCAATATTTGTTCTATTGAGAACCATGAATTAAAATTGAATGTTATATGTGAATTTTAAAATAACAGTGAAATGATATAAGAATAATTAATCATTGATCAACAATACGCTTTATGGTACAATATGATGTTAATTTATTCAATTATAATAGGAATAACAGTTTAACAATATGATCACAAATAATCATAAGTCAACAATAAACTACTGCGAAATTATATTTCAAGTTTCAATTATAATGCAAATGTCACAAAAGTAGCTTAAAACATGAAAATAATCACGGAACAATTAGCTGTATTGTAAACATCGTTGATATAATCTTCATTTATAATGCACATTTAACAATAAGTTTAACAATATGTAAACATTTATATTGATATTAGTTATTTCTATTTAATAAACGATTATCATATACAATTAAGGCTCTGCTATCGTGCTCATAAATATATCAATAAATAACGAGGATACTTCTAATAATACAATTGTCATCTTGTTGACATATTAATGGTCGAAGATAAAGGTCATTAAGTAAGATATATTAGACTCGATAGCTACTCGTAGTAATAAAGAATGTAACAGAATGCCTACTCAGAGGAAACAATTAAACTGTATGTGAAAACATACATACGTTGATTACGTTATAAGAAATTAATATGTTACAGATTAAGCATGATTAAATATGTATCTGTGATCATGCAAATCAGCTGTATAAATTGAAAAACAATATTGTTTTGCTAAAGGCAGCTTAACGGCCGGTATGGACTGTATAAGCACGGTAAACCGGTACGACTTCGTAACATGTTTAAGTAACAGGTAAGGAAAAATTTTGCAAGCAAGCTTAAAATTACGTAATTATGTATACTTTTGTTACTTAGTTTTCACATTTGTAGTGGAAGAACTGCCGTGTCAACTGGATCGTGAGATTTTTTACCATTATTCTCATGTTTACTATTGTATGTGTCCTCTCCAGTCTCTAATTGTTTGGGGTTGTCGAACTGTAAGGAGAAAAAATGCTCAGTTTCATTTGATTAATAACAGATATATTTATATCTAGGTAGCCAGCAATGTTATAATCTTATATGTGATGAACTATACCATAATTTTATTTAGCGATAAAGTAATAGGCAATTTGATCTAAACTACTTCGTGTGCTTCCACTCCCGATTTGTTCATGCTAAATGCTGCCAGCCGGCACCCACCCACTACCGTTAGCAGATGCATGTCGCCGCTGCCATGACTGCTCCGGTCGTCTCTGCGACACGTTTATCGCCTAGCCTCAGGTACTATAGATGTTAGTCGTTAGAATAACATACTACGAATGACAAATCCATCGTAGTGCCGTCCTTTATATAAAGAAAGAGAAGGGTGTGGAAGTGGTAAGCGAAAATATATTTAACAGAGGGGAGTTGCTTATATCAGTCTGTTTGTTCAAAGAGATATATTAGAATTTTTCTGTTTAACGATTTCTAATTGTTCCCTAATATTCAAGTTTAGTCCTTTATCTATTGTGTATAAGATTTTATATGTGATAGTAGGGGATAAATGATGTCCTTTCTCTATAAGATGTTCGTCGAGCTGTAACCTTTCCGGGCGTTTGTTTTTATATGTCGATATGTGTCCCTGAATTCGTTTTTGAAAATTACGACCAGTTTGATCGATGTAAACATGATCACATTCATTGCAAAATAACTTTTAGACGCCAAATTTTCTATTCGGCAAATTTTTCGTCTTTACTGTGTTACTAAGCGATTTGAGAGAGTTATGTGTTTTGAGTGCAACGTGTATGTTATTTTTTCTAAATATGTTAACTATTTTGTCAGTCATTTTTCCTAGGTATGACAAACTCGCAGTGTATTTTGTTGTTTAAACATTTGAAACTGCGTATAGTAGTTTATTAACGATATTATTCGTCTTATTTTCGCAACAGTTTGTCGGTGGTGGATTAGGCGTAACAGTTTGATTTCACAATCTGGTATATTAAATCAAGTTCCTTGATGTAATTATCCTTATTTAATGGGACGCTCATCAAACGGTGTACCATAGGTACGCTGCGAGTTTGTGTTTCATCAAAGATGGCTTGATGATGTAGGGATCGTCGTATCAGATCGGGATAGAAAATTGATGGATTGATTGATTTCTAGATTTAGTAGAATCCAAAAAGTTAAGTGAATCATTTTGTTCTATTTCTATAGTAAATTGAGTTTTTGGGTGGATTTTATTTAATTTTGAAAAAAAAAGAGCTACAATTGACGCTTAGTACCTGTACCTGTCCAATTTTTAAGAATGTCATCGATATATCTATAGTATTAGAATATGTATGGTTTGCCGATAATATTTTCGCGTTTGTAAATGTCCACAAATAAGTCAGTCATCAATGGACTAAGAGGGGATCCCATAGCTAACCCTTCTTTTTGAATGTAATATTTATTATCAAACTAGCTGAAATCCGCACGCATGAGATTTGGGCTGTTAGTAGCCGTTATTCTCTATCTAGACCTCAAATTCTTTATGTTTAAAAAAAACAAAGGTTACGGTCGTAGATGCAACAATACAGCGATTAAATTTTCATACAACGCCATCTATTGACCTTTACGGGAGGTAACGTATATTTATTTTATTTTTATTACATAAATAATGCGTAGTTATTTTGTCACAAAAAATACGTATTCTGTGAAAATAATAAAAATAAAATTGCAAAGTCCCCCGAAGGGGAAGATACTTCCCCCTAATTATAACAGTTTTTCATTTTTTACGCAGGAACCCTAATAAATATTTACGGGATAAAAATACTCTATATTCTGCTCGCTGAACAGTACTCCAGTTAATTCATTCGAATGAGTTATATAACATATTACATTTTTATATATCATAATTATATATATATATATATATATATATATATATATAGATGTATATATAGATATGTGTGTGTATTTTTTTTATACAACGTCGAGAGGCATACAAGCATACGGTCCACATGATGTAAAGCAGTTACCGTGGCCTATTAACGCTTGTAACATATATTACTCGCGCGATGCCTCCTCTGCTGCTTACACAGCAACTCCTTAGGAGCTTACTGTTGACCTCACTCACACGCAGGAACACAACAACCCTCTAGGGATTTGTCATTTGGCTGCGGTTTTCTGTGAGGTGGAGGTACTTTCCCAGACAAGCTGCTTTGATGCGCCCTACCTCTCTTAAAAAATCCAGACCAAGACTTATTCATGCATATGTAAATGTTTGTCTTGTGTGGGAATCGAACCCACAAGCGTTGGTGTCAAAGTCGCGTCTTTCACAACTGAGCCACCGAGCTCGTAAAGTACTCTAGCAATTTTAATGCGTGCATGTGTGTGCGTGCGTGCCTGTGTCTTTCCCTCACATCTCAACGAGCGACGAGTTTTTTTTCCAATTTTATGAAAAAATAATATACCAGTATATTTCACCACAGGGTTCGGCAAAATACTTAAGTTCTTAAGTGGCACATATTGTACTTACGTTCACGTTATTTATAAATTCATCAACTTCTCTTCTAAACTCATCCTGTGAAATATCTAGATCAGTGAACTGGTCATCAGACTCATGTTCTGTTTCATACCCGAATAGCCACCACAACCAATCGCCTATAGTTTTCTTAATAGAGCTTCTTTGGTCTTCATAATCTGGTTCCGTGTTCTTTTGGGCTTCTGTCTGTAACAGAAAAATTAAACCTGAACGAACGTCATGCAGCCTACGAACAAACGAACAAGGTTCTGGCAAAACAGAGCTACGGTGACATTTAATACGAAGAATAATATAACTGTGTGAATTCTGTAATAATTAATAACTAAGTGAATAGTGTGAAGAAAGCCAAGAAGTTTTCCCAACGCTCCATGTTGGGAAAACTTCTTGGCGGTAAAATCTTGAGCCAGAACGCACAGCTTCCTATATAGGTACATGATACAGTGCCGGTCCTCGCTTACGCTTATTTGTAGAAGCGAGAACTGGGTATGGCAGAGAGAGCGTGAAAGTAGGATAAACGCTGTTGAAATGCAAGCTTGCACAAAATTTGTAGCGTAACGCTTGTAGACTTGTATTCACAATGATGATGTTAGAAACAGAGTTGGTCTGAAAATGAGTGTCGGTGTTAAAATAAGAAGAGGCATGCTCCGTTGGTTCGGCTATGTAGAAAGAATGCAGGTAGAAATAATTACGAAACAGATATACAATGCGAAAGTAGAAGGATGTTTAAGCTGAGGAAGGCCAAGAATTACCCACCATGACCAAATTGATCACGTTCTATCAGAAGGTGATATCAAGAGCCTTAGAAGCCATGTCATGGAATGACAGAGACGGTGAATGGATAGACGGTTCATCAAAGACAGACATATATGTCTATTCTTAACAGATATGTCTGCCCTTGACGAAGACTTTCACTAAGTTCCGAACTTATAATAGATGATACAGTAATGAGACCCTTTGTACTTTATAAGCGTTCAAAAGCTAGACAATACGACACATAAAAAAACAGTAACAAAATTGTAGTATGTACAAAGGCGGATTTATCTCTGTGAGAGATCTCTTCCAGCAAACCTTTATGGACTTGGTAGGAATATGTAATACATACATGGGCAACTATCTATCCATTATTTAACTAAATTATAAAGAAACTATCTGTACATTATTTAACTAAATTATTATAAACTAAACAATTATTATAAACTAATAAATGTACCATGAGTCATTGCAATAGTGAAAGTACTCGTAGATACATAATTATAATATACTGTACAAGCACATCACTAACACAAAGAAAATAAAAGTAAAATAGATAAAAAAAAAACATCATTTATCTAAGCGAAAACTCATTCAAACTAGGGGAGAGCTGAGAGCATTGTTCAAGATCAACATTATTCTTTAGCTTCCGTGTCTATACTGAAGAACCCAAAGCAACGAATTGACAATTTGTACAACTCAAAAGAGAGTGCCAATCTTATTCAACGGGCGTGAATTCCACAAGTTTGCCGATTCGACAGTAAAGGAGTTAGTATAGATCATCGAAATACAAGCCTATATGTTTATGATTGAATTCTGCCCGAACGTAGACGGTCCTCACCGAATCGAAATTGCATTCGTTTGCAAAGGTATTTTGGAGTATACCTATACATATAAAACAAAGTCGGGTTAGTTACACTATTTATAACCCGAGAACGGCTGAACCGATTTTTATGATCTTTGTTTTGTTCGATTTGTCTCCGCCCCGAATAGCAGAATATCTATTAAAACATGGAAAAAATTGACGCGAAAAGAAATATGAAGAAAATGTATTTTATATGAAACGCCTTTTTTATGACATCTAAAGAACGAATAGATTACAATTTATAATATTTTTTTGTTTGTCTAGGCGAGTGCTGAAATACCTCTTCAACCACCTCCAGCGATAACATTTTTTTAAATAAAGAAATAAAGAAGTAGTTTATTGCTACTGCAACATAAAACATTAAATAGTGTTGCATGGACGACAAAAAACTAGACATAAGTTGCTTTTTTCTAAATTCCACAAAAGAGTGTCATGGCAGCAGAAAATCGTCCCCGACTCAGCATAATGCCGTAACTTAGTTGAGCCACGACGCTGTTTTTCAGACGGTGGCGATCGTAGTATTTACGCGTATAATGAAAAATACGATACAAGTAACATAAATAGGTACTTTCCATAAATTTGGCAGTGTTACCAAATTTATAATAATTAACTGAAATATAAACATTTAAAAGAGGCAAACATAAAAAATATAATATATAATATAATAAATAAATATAATATAATATACAAACATATGCGAATAATATTAATAATAGTATTTTAGAATATAAGTATGTATTTGATATAGCATTTATGTTTGCAGTTTTTGATAATGTAGATGATACAATACAATACAATATTCTTTATTGCACCACACGAAACAGTAAAATACATGAAATTAACTTATAATTAATGTACAAAAGGCGGTCTTATCGCATAGCAATCTCTTCCAGACAACCTTAGGGTAGAGGAAAACAAAAGAAAAATAGTAATAATAAACAGATAGTTGCTTAGTTTGCTTTAAAAAAAACATTTAGTGGCAAAATACCCGGAACTACCTTAGAAAGCAGTAGTTTTGTGGCAATGTAAGGAAAGCTTCCAAAGTGCGCCCCTCGTACATCGATTTTGAGCTCATGTTAGTTTGTCATAGAGATATTTTGGTAATTTAGTGTTTAGTCCATCGAAAAGTAAGTTTGCAAAGTACAGATCGCACCTAGATATCATATTAAGCATATTAGCAGCGTTTAAATATGGAGTAACATGTTTTCTTGGTGGTACTCCAAAACAGAAACTAACAAAAGCATTTTGAATGCGTAAGAGAACCCGTTTGGACCTTGCTAGGAGACAGAAACCAAAGGAGGAAGAAAACCAAACCTTCACCAGTTTCTTTTCAATTTGCCAAGGGGATTAATTTAAACGAACGGTGTTTCTAATATACCACGTTATTCCACTTGGAACGTTCATCCCAGATACTGCAACGTCGGGAGCAAGGCAATATGGTTCCTAATCAGACGGATGTACGTTCTGCTAATGTTTTTGATCGTATTTACACAGTTTATTCAAAAAGTAACGAATGCGTCTACTTGCGGTTGTTGCTGGTGAATGTTTCGGCCGATATCATTTGAATCACTTCAAACTGTCAATGGTATAGTGTGCCTAATATGTGATTGTTCATATCAACAGCTCAATTTGCTTGAAAACGATACTCATTGGGACATGACAATTGTCTGAATTAAAGCAGTTGTTATATTTCAAATTTCCAAGTCAAAAGACATTTTACATCGAATTCGTGTCAGTTCAGGAAATCACCTTCTCGCGATGAATGAAGAGATACATAACCAGGCTTTGCTTTTAATCGAAAACATGTGGTACATCATGTGCAGTAGTTTTTAGTGAAGTTAAGAATACTACTGCCAAATAGTGGATTGAACGACGCTTTGTGTTCTGAACGAGAATTGGAATGTGAACGTGAATATGTTTGAAATGCATTGAACTAATTGGTAGTTGGAGCGAATGTACCACTGTTGAACCCCCAATAGAAGGGAGTGACTCGAGATGTTTTGGAGGCGCAATGATTCTACTGCCTGGCGATTTCCGCCAAATACTACCAGACATTTCAAAATCGATCGCTGCTGATGAAATAAATGCTTTCTTCAAATCATCGACTCTGTGGCGCTATGAGACGAAACTTCAGCTGACGGCAAACATGCGAGTTGCATTGCTAACCGATCCGTCTGCCGCAAGTTTCTCCAAGTAATTACCGACTATGCTATTAATGGTCGTATTCCTGTCGAGAAATCTGACGGATGGGACCTGGTGTAAAGATGTACATACGTAACAATTTTAAATAAAAAATACTTACTATATGCAAAATTCCGTACGTCCATGTTAAATATATTAACCACCGTAATGACATCTTGCAATATGTGGCACAAAGCAATGAAGTCGACTAGTCTTATCCTTCTCGTTTTTAAATACTGGTATTTTATTTTATGAACAGGCAATGTCACGTTCTAGTAATATTTAGACAATCTCAGAAAATTGTAACAACATAGCAGATCACTCACGTACAATAATACCAAATTACTTTGTGTTGATTAGCTACTTACCTCTTATTCGTGACATATTACACAGATGTGATGCCTTACATTATTTTTTATGATAAACTTAACATTAGCCGTGTAAACTTAAGATTAATTGCCACCTATTAAACCAAAGGTAATATAATGTTAGGAATCTACGAGTATTATGTAACCTGGATTATTTCATAGCAATTTTTTTTTTTGTAACAATTTTTTTTTCTTAGTTCTATCCCGTTTCATAATTTATTAGAATCGATGGGAGAATACATATGTCTAACGATTTAGTGAAGATAGTGATAATGATATGGAGCAACTGCTGTCAGACCTTCACAATCCAGAGGGAAAACCAGACCTTGGGTGGGTTAGGTTACACGTCTTTCGAAATATATTTTCTTGGACGTACAACCTGCACGTTCAAGAAAATATATTCCAAAAGATTATATTTTCTAATGATTTTGACGAGCACGGTGGCTCAGTCGTGAATGACGCGACTTTGACACCAACGGTCGTGGGTTCGATTCCCATCCCACACAAGGCAAACATTTGTGTACATGAACATGTCTGTTTGTCTTGGTCTGGATGTTTTAAGAGAGGTAGGGCGCATCAAAGCAGCCCGGCTGGGGAAGTACCTCCACCTCACAGAAAATCGCAGCCAAATAACAACTCACTAGAGGGTTGTTGTGTTCCTGTGCGTTAGTGAGGTCACCAGTAAGCTCCCAAGGAGTTGCTGTGTAAGCAGCAGAGGAGGCATCGCGCGAGTGATGCTTAATATATCTCAAGCGTTAATAGGCTACGGTAACTGCTTTACATCAGGTGGTCTGTATGGTTGTATGCCTCCCGACGTAGTATAAAAAAAAACATGTTTTTCTTCGCCGCCGAGCAAGTGGTGATTATAAATACGTACACAAATCCGGAAATACGAATTTAGCAAGCCCACACCAAGATTCGACGAGACCGCTTGGTTGGTGGTCCTTTTGACCACTAGTCTATCACATCATTTCACAGCAAAGTCAGTCGTACATATTCTAATGGTATTTCTGGCTGATTTAAAAAAAAACTAACCTCGCTCGCTAAGCACAGATAAATTTTTAGATGTTTTGTTAAGGTTAATGCTAAATTTAGCTGAGTTATCCTAACTTGATTCTGAACACTTACGTAAACTTATAACACTTACGTAAAAATATTTGATTTATTTCGCTAAAGCGAAAATATAATGTACGGTCTGCCTAATAGCAGCAGGCAGACAGTTTTTAAGAGAGGTAGGGCGCATCAAAGCAGCCCGTCTGGGGAAGTACGAATTTATTAATCGTTTAACAGGCCAGCTCTTTATCCATGAGCTATCTGCTGCATACGCTTTAAGAGAGATAGGGCGCATCAGAGCAGCCCGTCTGGGGAAGTACCTCCACCTCACAGAAAACCGCAGCCAAATAACAACTCCCTAGAGGGTTGTTGTGTTCCCGCGTATGAGTGAGGTCACCAGTAAGTCCCAAGGAGTTGCTGTGTAAGCAGCAGAGGAGGCATCGCGCGAGTGATACTTAACATATCGCAAGTGTTAATAGACTACGGTACCAGCTTTACATCAGGCGGGCCATATACTTGTATGCCTCCCAACGTAGTATAAAAAAAGGAGCATCTGTAGCCTATGGACATTTGACAATAATTTAATATCCAGTCACCGTAACCTAGGAGTTTACAAGCATCGCACTTTATCACCTACTATACCGTTAACAACAATACCGGTATTGTTTCGATTATAGTTTCTATAACAAAACACCTTTACAATTACGTAAGCTACGTCCATATAAGCGTATATTAGACAGACGTGAGGTCCGCGTGATGCTTATAATTAACTTGTTGCGACCAACACGTAGCAGAGATAAGCTATCCCTGTGCAACGGCGACTTACATGATTACATTATCTGCATGTACATATTCATACTATGTGTCCGTAATAAACTAGTTACGAATGAGACACGCTCATGTGGTGATTAGCACGAAGGCGTCGGGAGTGTCAGCATGGTCTATCACGCAAGTTAAGCTAGTTGAATATATTCCTCATTCATGGGGCACAATAGGCTATCGATTTTGGCTGTTCTCGATAGATTCGATTATCCTTCGATCGCAGCTACTTTAAAATTCTAACTCTAAACCCTTGAAGAGTAACCCAGAATTCAACAGTGAGAAATGGATGGGTTTTGTGGATCTGGTAAATATAAATAACTAGAATCTGCCGCGGCTTTAGTCGGGATTAGAAGTACATTGCTGTACCTTTCACATTGTGACTAGTGTTTTGGTGTTTGGAGTTCAGATGGTGTTTCTGCAAAAACCATGGCTTCGCCTGCATATAGCAGGCAATTTACGAATAGGGCATTCATACGCAATGTTACATTCGTATTCATATCTCATGCTCTGTCGATAATTATGAAGATACATAATGAACAACAGAGCCAACAGCACGCAACACTTCCGTGTACAAATTTTGACGTCATACTTGGGCGTCCAAACGCCGACTTTCCGGAAACATGCTGTACAATCCTCATACGTGGACTGCAATGTCGGAGCACGGCATGTGCACTGTCAATTCCGTATCCCAAAAGTTATTTCGCACAAGACTGTCAAATTCTTCCACATGCTCTTCAAAACCTCCTGCTCTAGAGCCAAAAACAGGGGTTAAAGTATGAAATTGCAGTTTTATAGTAATAGATATTTTGGTATTGTGAATTTTTTTTTTTTTGCTTTTGCTTTGAATTACATGACATTAAACTTTCATGGTATGAGATTTTCGAGTGAAACTTTTTTCACGTGATACCTATGAGGTTTTCCTTTTAAAAAATGTGCTACATTTGATTTTCGAATTTCAATTGTTTTTTTTATTCACCTTAGACGGGAAAGACGGATATTTCGAAAATCCGAGTAAATTTTTGAATAGGAGTTTCGACGCGGAGCTAACGTGGCAGAAACGGCTCGCGATATCAATGCTGCGTTTGGAGAGGAGACTGTTAATGAACGCACTATGCGTTTTTGGTTTAAACGCTTTCGTAATGGAAACTTCAACTTGAAGAACGAACTACGTGGCAGACCGTGATCTTGTACTTTTGATTTTGTTTTATTTGTAATATATATATAATAAAATCGTCGATTGGCACAGATTGGAACAGAAGTGATGTGATCAACATTTCCGGGAAACTGCATTAGAAATTATTTTCTAAATAAATTACTTTTGTCGTTAATATTTGAGGATCCCACATTAATAGAGTAGATACCTGCGACACGGGTTGTTTCAAAGAATATAGACCACACATATCTTAAGTAACAAAAATATAGCGTCTAAAACGCGATAGCACACGATCTATGTGTTAAATTGGACCCTTTTAATATTTCAGTAAAGTTACGGTTATTTATTTAGGATGGGAAAATGCTGTTAAGCTGATATCTTGTACTTTTCATACCCTCTCGTCCCCTGATGGGTAAGCAAGTACGTATTTTATTAGTAACGTTGCGTATTTTATTGGCAAGAGACGAAGAATAAACAGTAGAACATGGTGTTAAATATTAATTTTAGTAGTATTCTGAGATATTTTACGGACTATTTGCACGTTTGGTCTACAGGCATATTAGGCAAACTGAGAATGGTAAGCTTTGACACAAACCTTTTATAATGTTTGGGTATTCGTTTTTAACATAAAAAAACAAAATCAATCCAAATAATAAAACAAACAAAATGATAGTAGGTACGTAAATACAGAAACTATTGTTATTTTATTTTAAAGAAACTAAATAGTATGTATATCTTCACGCTACATCGCTTGCGGGGTAGGCAGACAGAACCGAGCGCCATAAGACGCGGTATTTACACACTTCACTCTAAAAGTAAACAGAAGTACTAGAAATTGCAAATTATAGTCATAGTTATTTAATTAAAAAACAATACAATGTCATGTAGGAATACATTGCAAAATGTGATTAATAAACCAATTTAGAACCATATTAACAAGGTAATGTCAACGGAATCAATAATCAAGAACAAATCAATCATCTTTAGATATCGCAACCGCTGCTGGTCATGTCCTATTTAGAAAGTACTTATTATATACAATTAATTCATCATAAAGAAAAAACGCTTAAATTATTATACACACAAAAAGTGTTGTCAGTATTTCAATATAGAAGTTATAATACTAAAAAAGGTCTTCCTATACCTAGCGTTATCCCGTTTCCTATTCGCTTTAGATTAGCGAGGCCTACTACCTAATCCTAAAGATTTGGCGCAGATACTGATTTTAACATGGAGCCACTGCTAGGAAATCAGATTTTTTTTAAGTTAGGCCCTGCGTATTTCTAAATATAATTTCTTGGACGTGTGGGTTTTTGATCGATCGATTAAGTAATAATTATAAATATATAATAAGTAATAATTATAAATATATAATATAATAATTATAAATATATATAAAAACTGCCTAAACCCGAAAACGAATTTAGTTGTACATGCCCCGCCAAGATTAACTAACCTAACCTAACCACAGACCGTCGGTTAATAGCCTGGTTCTTTATCCTCAGTACGATGTTACTGACCTTAGTGTTATAATACTAAGAAAATAAAGTCTTCCATCCATATTAAAATAGAATATTATAATCTATGTGAACAAAAATTATGCCCCAAGGCGGCCGCCTTGATGCTAAAGGTAATATTTAGCATCAAGGCAACATTAAGATATCAAATAGGTACTCGTATATTGAGATTATAGGTTTAGCATGAAGGAAAAAGTGAAATAAATGAAGTAGTAGTTAATTAAGACTTATTAATATAATTAGGTATATAAACACATAACGAACTAAATAGATATTATAAAAGGAGAATGTAAATTATACAACCTTGTGTTAAGTTTGTATATTTTACATGTAAGGTAAGAAGAAGCACTTGAAGTAAAAAGCATGACATAGCAAAAGGCAAGATTAATATTCGTTAAATTACAACATAGATGATTATTAAAATTGAGAAGGGAGGATGTTACTAGGAATTCAGACATTCTGTTTGATAGTGATGATGATGATAACTTCATGGTTGCAAGAGCTAATAAATTGCCGGTTCTTTTTTAGGCCTGCGTAAACATTTATAAATATGTCTAAAGTTCTTGAGCACTTAAAATTTAATTTAATAAAATTTTCTTGTCTCTGTAAAAAGCTGTGATACGATTACAGACTTGATACTTTCATATGAAAAGGGTATTTTTAATTTGTAGTCTGAAATATAAACAAAAAATATATATATACTAGAGAACCAAAATTAAGTACTTTGTTACTTTAATAGCTGTAATATATTTATTGTAAACCAAAACATAAATCAATTACAATTACATTACTCTGTTATTCTCTTTCGAAAATAACAAAACATGAACCGAAACAGAGGCTATTTGCATTATTTCTCTCTTAAAAACATTTCCTTAAAAAATAAAGCCATATATTCACTATCGGAAACAGAATATTGTCAACAAGTCGAGACAAATATTTACAATCGAAAGAAACGTACCGCGCGCCGCATTACCGTACCGTGCCTATTTTCACGCTCATTGCATTACGTGTCTACCATTTTCGCATAAACATAGGGACTGGCTGTTTGAGATATAGGATAGAAACTTCAAAATAATTAATTATATATGAAATAGGAGGAGATTCATTGTGCTCCTTACCATTCATACTGATGCAACAACTTGTTAAGAGTTCATTGGCTACCTCTTTCACTTGATGAGACATCACATCAATCCAGTAAATAATTATTCAGTTACGGTCCCTGTAATATACTTTCCCAATCAGCCTATTGTCTTTCCGAAAACATCCTTCTCTCTAAAAGCTTTATGCTCTAAGTGATTATTGTGTTGCCGGGAAATTCAAAATTTTACCTATAATAATTACACAAGTGCATCCTAATTTTATATGTCAGTTTTAAAGACATTCACAAAGCGACTAATTACAGCTTTTCCAATGGCATTACCCACACCTAATTAACCCTTTATACGATTAACGTTTGTGTACGTATTCAGTAAACACATGTTTTGCTGTTTTATTCTTATTTGGATTCTTTCCCGAGGGAAAAAAATATTTTGACAGCGGATACCAATTACATATTTTATCTACATACTTAAGAAATTCGAAATATAATAAATATAGACAGTAGTAGTTTGGGATGAATAAAAGAAAAGGTAGATTTTTTATTTGATAAATTTCTGTACATACTATTTCCTTGCCCGTTCTACTACCGTTTTATATCTCATTGTCACATCCACTGCTGAACTACCACTTGTCTCGATCCTATGCCACCTGCATCCTTTCCCCAGCGGTTGTCCATTCTACGAACTGGCCGGCCTACTGCTACTTCAGCTTGCTTAATCTGTGGACTATGTCGGTTACCATAGTTCTACTGCCGATATCCTCATTACTGATTCTATCACGCAGAGAAACCCCGAGACTCTTTTCATAGCACGCTGAGCGACCTTGAGCTTCCCCATACGGTCCGCAGTGAAGGGCCACGTCTCAGTTCCGTATGTTATCACTGGCAACACGAAGACCTTGCTCTTCAAGCGTTGAGGTATTTTGGACGAGCAGATGTGTCGAAGTTTCCCCAATACTGCCCAACCGAGTTCTATCCATCAGTTTACCTCTCGGTCGAAGTTGGACTTACCTAACTGAATAACCTGCCCTAGGTAAACATATTCGTTAACAACTTCAAGCTTAGTGCTTCCAACCATGATCGGCATAGGTGTAACAAGATAGTAGACATGATCTTAGCCGTATCCATATTCATGTTGAGTCCTACCTGATTGGATACACCATTGAAATCATTGAGCATAACGCTAAGTTCCTACAGCGATTTCGCCATGAGAACTATATCGTCGGCAAATCGAAGGTGAATGATGTATTCCCCATTGATGTTTATACCATATCTTTTTCAGTCCAAGAGCTTGAAGACAGCTTCCAATGTTGCGGTGAAGAGTTTCGCCAATATAACATTGCCAAGTCATTCTCCTTTTTACACTTGGTTAGTTTTTGTACTCTGGTCCTGTACTCGGATACACATCGTAGCCTTACTGTATAAGCTCTTCAACGTTTCGATGTACCGATAGTCAATTCGGCATCGCTGGAGAGACTCTAGCATCGCCCATGTCGCAACGGAATCTATGGCCTTTTCGTAGTCCACATACGTTAAACATAAGGGCAGGTTATACTCCTCAGTCTTCTGTATAATCTGGCGGAGAGAATGTATGTGATTCACGGTGCCTAAAGCCTTTACGAAATCCAGCTTGTTCGTGAGGCTGAAATTCATCAAATCTGCGTGCGAAACGGCTTGTGATGACTCTCGAAAACAGTACATAAACGGGGCTCTGAAGCATTATCGGCCTATAGTTCTACAAAAGGGTTTTATCACCTATTTTGAAAAAAACATGAACAGGCCTCCGGTGTTTCACCCGAGTGAATGTCGGAATTGAATAGCCTCTGAAGGACTACAAGTGTCGGCTTTCCACCCGCAGAAGCTCCACCCTAATTCTATCCTCAGCCGGTGCTTTCCCATTTTTAAGCTGTTTGGATGATGTCCGGGATATCTTCGGTATAGTGTCGGGTCAGTTTAGCTCTTCGGTCGTTACTAGTACTGTTACCCAGTTGTAACGACGATGTGTACAGCTGTCCATAGTCCAACTTCTCTATCTCACTTCAGTGTTGGACAGCTTCAGTGACGAGCTCAGTTGTGAATGACGCGACTTTGACACCAACACTCGTGGGTTCAATTCCCACACAAGGCAAACATTTGTGTACATGAACATAGTTGTTTGTCTTGGTCTGGATGTTTCAAGAGAGGTAGGGCGCATCAAAGCTAAATGCCCGCCTGGGAAAGTACCTCCACCACACAGAAAACCGCAACCGAATAACGACTCCCTAGATGGTCGTTGTATTCCTGCGTGCGAGTGAAGTCACCAGTAAGTTCCCAAGGAGTTGCTGTGTAAGCAGCAGAGATGGCATCGCGCGAGTGTTAATTAATATATCGCAAGCCCTTAGACATAGCCATAATAATATTAAATATTTATTTTCTTCACATGCACAATTTTCTACGTATGTAAAACATTAACATACGTAGAAGATTATGAGAATCCGATGACCGAACTAGGCAGGGACCTGTGAAAAGCACCAGTACTCTGCCCATCGGATATACGTGGATATAACAATGCTTAAAGTTTACTTACTGAATATAGTGAAATGTGTGTTAGAATGTGTTAATTAAGATAGTGTGGGTAAAAGGATGCCACACAGCGTGTGACCGATAGACGCATTTGACTAGATTGGGTTGTCATTTGGTGAACTTTGGAACATACTTACAGTTGAAGTACCTTCATTTTTACCTTAAACATGTTCTATCATTAGCTAGTCACACGAGCGATGAATAGAGCTAAACTTAGAGTTTCTAAAAGGCATTGAATCTGAAATCATCATAGCTCTAAAAGTAAACAAGCCGAGGTTTGTCAGGCCGATTATGTTTATCGAGTCAGCGATACAGGTCAGCAATATCCTAGACCTAGAGTGGAAACCGATTATAGGACTCCCATAGACCGATCGATGATCTCAAACGCTTGGCGCGCAGTAGCTGGATGTGAAAAGATTTAAAGATATACGTAAGTATATAAACACCATAATAGGTAAGAATATTCTAAAATAGTTGTTGTTCTGAAATCCTAGAGTCGATTATAACTCAGACATATAGGAAATTGTCAAGTTTCATAATAACATGATAAGCATAAGATGTCGAAATTTGATTCCTTGCGTTAATCGTGGCCATAAATAGGTCATTCGAATAATATCTATAGATATATATAGGTAGTAGATAGTATATATAGATAGAGAGAACCGAGTGTCACATAACTCGGTTATTAGACACCTCCCTTGCTTTTTTAACATTTATGACTCCTCACATGGACCGCCGCTGGTTTCTAGGTCTCTAATAAAATACGACCAATTTGGTCATGGTATATCTGTCTTGGTCTTCCTAGGCTGCTTCATCCTTTCACTTTCGCGTTGTATAAAAGATGTGTGTTGGCCTAGGTTAACCTAGACTAAGAAAAGTTTGGTTTTCCCTCACGGTTATAGGTCTGACGGCAATCGCCGCACGTAAAATTCAGTATCTTCGCTCAATCCTTATGCTTAAGTAGCGGACCCCTATCTTTCAAATTAACTCTAATTCTGCATCATTATTGCGAGCATTATACACGTATAAGTTGTATATACAATATTTTTTCTAACGTTTGAAACTTACCTATGTACAAAAAACTATGTCAATGAACTATTGTATTTAACATAAAAGAAAATACATAGTAAAGATGATAAAATCATATTGACTAACAAATATGAGCCGTAACAAAGGAGCTTAAACAAATTCAGTTAACTGAAACCACGACGGTGTGAGACGTATACCAAGTTTCTTTTAAGCAAATTGAATATTCATGTCGGCGATAGAGCCAGTCTATCGCTCACACAAAGTCACGTTCAAAATCTTACACAGAAATAGCGAATCGAGTATATACAACAAAGTTTGTTATGCTCCAAAAAATAACCGTTGCATTCTATTAGTTTTTCTTGGAATAGACTTCAAACGAAATGTACAGAATGAGTACTGCTTCCAAGTACGAATATATCTTTACAACATATTTCTTTTTGGGGTAGGCAGCAAGAATATGAAGGCATAATACCGATTGTGCAACGGATTATGTTCTGAAGAATTTGTGATTCACACCGCTCGCCAACAGTGGGGAGTTCACCCTCATATGCTGGAAGCGCAATCGTTGCGTGCTGTGCGGTTGCAGAGAAGCTTTCTTCCGACTTCTTAAGTTGTAGAATGAATTCCGAGTCGAGGTTTATCCAAGTATTCGTTGACTGCTGACCATACGGCAGACAGAACGCTTGTTTTCCACCTTAGTGGTTTAAGAAAATTTAAATAGATGTCTATATAAAAGTTTACGAGCCCGAGATACGAGATTGGTTAATAATGCCACTTTAATACTAAGCCCCGTAAGTTTGATTCTCAACCATGACAAACATTTATGTATATGCACATATTTGTTTGTTTTGGACTAGGGCAGTACCTTCATCTCCTAGAAATTTGCAGCTAAACAACAACTTCCTTGAGGGTCGTTGTGTTCGTATGAGCGAGGTTACTAGCGAGGTCCTAAGGAGTCGTTGTGTTGGCAACACGTGAGTAATTTTCCTGTAATGCAGTCACCGCTTTACAAGAGAGCCGTATGTTTGTATACTTGCCGACGTTGTATAAAAAAACATGGATAACTAAAGTGTGATATAAGTTCAATATAATAAAGTCATTCCGGACCAATTAGGATTATAATATAACAGAACCCATATTTCTACCATCACACATAAAGTTAACCACGCAATGAGACTATTCACTCAGAGCCAATTTGAAGTTACTCTCAAAGTCTTACACACTCCAGAGTTGGTCGAACATACTCAATTTGAAGTTGGGACTTAATACAATTTATGTAAGGGCTTTGTCTTGTACCCTACGCACGCTTGTGTAAACGAAATCTGTGTAAGTAACATAACTTTAGGGTACACATGGTACGAAGACTTGAATATTTGGGAAATAGATCACGGTAAAAACACCCCGGAAGACATTCTCGGAGGGAAAAGAAAAGCAATTTCGAGGCGGGTTGCGCAATAAAAAGTTCCATAATCGTGCGGGTAATACCTAGGTGGCATAATTAAATAGTTGAAAATATCGCATGTTTAAGTAGTTAGAAAGTAATAGACCTGGTTTGATGAATGAGAAGTTTACATTATCCGAATATGTTGAGGCGATGATAAATAAGTCTTACAAAAATTTAGGGTTCTGTACGTATCTTGCTTTACAATTTCTATGTTAGAAGTATCCTAAAATACTGTAATACCATTTGGAATTCACACTGTGTAACATTATGTCAGTAGATTGGAATCCATCCAGAGAAAGTTTGTGAAGTATCTTAAGTACAAAGTCATAGATTTTCTCAGAATTACTTAGACTCATGTCAATTCAACCAATGTAAAGTCAAGCCTTGAAGACCGACGTATATACTTAGAAATGAAATCATCGAAAATGAAATCCCTGTTTACGATCTATGTAACGGACATACAGGTTCCTCTGAACTAGCAAGCAAAGTCTTACGTTTTTGTGCTCCAAAAAACTCATTTGCAAACTATGTTACTAGTAAATTGGTTTCATAGAAAATATAATCAAAAAAATGTTTTTAATTGACATTTACCATGCGAGTAAGAGTACTTTTAAAGGAGTTGTTATGAAAATAATGCAGGGACACAAATAAATTCAACTGACGTATTGAAGTTTATTAAAACAAAGAGTACCTACAGCTCAAGGGTAGTGAGTAAGGACGTCGTAACAGCTCCAGTTGTCTGTAAGGCGCTTAGTTTTTCCCCGAAGTTGCAGCAGGCATGCCGTAGGTGAAGGTAGGCGTAGAGCAGTGGATGCTAGGCACGATGGTGCAGCGTGGCGGAGTAGGTAGCTCCGGCGCGTCAGTCGTGCGTAGGCTGGCAGCACTGGCAGGCGTAGTCAACTCGTACGGGGGAACCCTGAAACGCACACGTCTTATTAGCACTGTGTTATTAGCACGTACCGACTTGACTCCCGGTTGCCATCAGGTCTCTTATGCTAGCCGCAGGGGTCAAAGCCCAGTGTTAGACCAGCTAGCGTTTGAAACGGACCGGAATAAGGTCCAAGAAAATAAGGGATTGATCATCGGAATAGAAAACAAGTTAAATTACTCGCTTGAAAAGCTTAACTGCATGTTGAATTATTTAAAAGCATTAAACAAACACAGAACTTCCTTGGTGAAGCCAAGTCCGTTAGCTTACAAAATTGCCTACTAGATTTGGTTTGAAGAACCGTTGTTAAATTACAAAATTTATATAGGTAGGTACTCGGTATATACCTACTAATAGGTACAGTTGGTATAGTAAAATCTATATGAGTATCTACCGTAAGCGGTAATAAGGTAATTAACATCGATTTCAGAGGTGAAGCTGTAAGAAATTAGAATTAGTTTTTTGCCGGTAAACATGGAGGAGGTATGCATTTATACTCAATTTGTAGAAATGGGGTTAGAATACGAACACGAGCACTATTTGTTAGCACTAGTGATAACTGTTACGGCTACGAGGCGTAGCCTATACTTAGAATATTATTTATTTATTAGAACCTACACTAATCTAGTCCGGCGTTGGCTATATCCATACAAGAAATGGACGATATATGACCGGTTTGAACGTACGGTCCGAGTGAACTAGTGACCGATGAGTGGAACCATAGATCATTCGAGAACAAGTTTCAAGAAAAAGTCGCTAACCGTAATTCCAGAATGTTCGAAGATGTAATATCTATTTAAAGAATTATTTTAAAATTGAATGTTAGAATTGTATTTTTTTTAGGATATTTGATAAATTTAGATTTGCAAAATTAACAAGTTACACTCGTGGCACCTAGCGGTAGGTAGTGGTATCTACTACCATGCGATACTGCCATACCTACGAGGTTTGTTTTACAACCGCTAGATTGCACCAGTTGTAACATTTCGAGACGAGTTATAATACAGTTATGTTTACATTGCCAATGTTTTGAAAATTAGGTGGTAACTGGTAAACCGTTACATACATACAAACTAACATACATACACTCATGCAAAACTATACAATACACGCACTTCCATATGGAACCCATCATTATATTACATATATAATCATACTTTGAATGTTTCATGTTTTGAGAATTTAATATTTATCTTTAGATACAGTCAACATATATTTACTATTAGCTGTATATTAAAATGTATGTACTAAGTTTAATGTAAATCCATCATTGGCTGTATGTCATAATTACATAATTATGTAAAATCATATATTTTAAAGGCTTTGGATTTTTTTAAATAAAAATAAATAAAGTCAAAATTCTTCTGCAGTTTCAATTGCATCCAATTTTTATAAGTTATTAATAGATGAAGTCCTGAAGTCATAACTTCACCATAATTATCCAGAACTAATCGGACACTAGGAACTTAAAAATGAAAACAGAATTTAAATGACTGCAACGATCTAAAAATCATTAGAACTGACTTCAGTGAAATCGTGACAGTCGCCAAATCTATATGAAACTAATGCAAAGACGTTCACTAAAAAAATAATTTTCAACGTCGTTACAGAGATCGTGTAACATCTACGCAAAAATACACACGGAATTCAAAATCTCGTGTCTTATAAGTACGAGTAGATTAAAAACTATATATAATACTAAATGCGATAATTTCAAATTTCAATTAATTTTATTCCATAAGTATGATATTTGTTTAAAAAAAATCAGTTGATCGTGTTTCCGTGTCTGTGGAAAACTCTAATTTGTTCGTTATTTCCGAATGCGCACCAACGCAGCTTAAGCGACATTCAATATCAACTCAATATGATGTGTTTTTAGTTTAATAGCTTCTATTCTGGAAATTTTGATAACATGATAAGCTTACTTACTTATGAGCTACAGTAATAAAAGTACAGTCACTGAACAAAATCGGCCAAACGTTTTCCTGCACTAATTGGACACAGAAGCAGCCTAACTATGTATTTAAGGCTAAGTGTGTCAAAGGAAACTGCTTATGAGTGTACAGTGGAACTGTGTCTGTATTGTTTACTGGAGTTTCTTGAGACCAATTCAACTATTACTAAAGAAGTGAACTGTAAAGAATTCAAATACAAGCTCGTTATCAAACAACCGACAATAAGATCAAACTGCTCTAGGACACGCTTCTACATTTAATACAAAAACAAAATGCAAATCCAGTCACTTCCGCAGGTTTTCTAAAGCAGAGGAACTGCCATTAAAATGGCAAAAGTGTATCGATAATAAAAGCTAATACTTCTTAGCATTTTTTATACAACGTCAGGAAGCATACATGCATACGGATCACCTGTTGCAATGCGATTACCGTAGGTTAGTAACGCTGCTTTGACAGCTCGTGGGTTCGATTTCCCCATAAACATTTATGGGCCTAACATGTCAGTTTGTCTAGGTCTGGATGTTTTTAAGAGAGGTAGGGCGCATCAAATCAACCCGTCTACCATATAACATTTCCCTGAAGGGTTGTTGTATTCCCGCGAGGGAGTGGTTACCAGTAAACTAACCTAATGATTAGCCAGTGTTAATAGCAGATGTGGCATCGCGCGAGTGATATTTAATTTATGACAAGCGTTCATAAGCTACGGTAACCACTTTACATCAGGCGAGGCTATGCCTGCAGAAGTCACATAAAAAATAGATTAAAAAACATACGAGTCAATATGTATATAGACAAACATTAAAAAACTGTAAGGGTTTTTAGTTCGTTTACTGCAGAAGCTAAAAAAGGGATTGAAGGTGTTAGAAACAAACAAGTGAAAGAAGTACTATCAATTACAAGATACTATGGCGCATATCATATAAATCAAATGAATAAATCAGTTATTACCATGTTAACAAAAGAAGGAAAAACAAAACAGTATTCGCTTTTTATTAAATTGATTCCAATTAGATCACACGACTTGTTCAATAAGTGTAAACAATCAAATGAGAACGTTTAAACCAATTAAAGAGAATCAAAATGAGAAAACACACAATTAATTAAAGAATCACATTGTAAAAAAACACACGAACGATTCTTGAACAAATATCGATACGATTTCCAATTAACTCACAGTCACATACAGGTGTTCCGAAATACTTAGCCGATATCATCATTTTTCTCATTCCTTTTTCTTTGATACGATTCGTTACCTATTTGGTATTTCTTGATACGTAACTATTGAAGATTATATTTAATTGACTGTAACAATAAATAAATATTGTCGGATAAATTACATGACACAATTACACATTTGACGAGCTCTTTCGAGATCGATACTTTGACACCAACGCTGGTGGGTTCGATTTCCACATTTTACAGACAGGAGAAACATTTGTGTGCATGAACATGCCGATTTATCTTGATCTGAGTATTTTTAAGAGAGGTAATGTGCAACAAAGCAGCCCTCACAGTAAACCGTAACAGTAAACCGCAGCCAAATAACAACTCCTTGGAGGGTTGTTGTATTCCTGTGAGTGAGTGAGGTCACCAATCTCGTAAGGAGTTGCTGCAGTAACAACAAAAGTGCCATCCCGCGAGTGATACTTAATGTATTACAAGCGTTCACATACTACGTTAACCGCTTTACATCAGGTGGGCCGTATGTTTGAAAGACTTCTTATCTGTAGTACCATCAATGATGAGTTTGAGATTGATTTATTCTTTATTTTCATGCCATAAATATCATAGGAACGTAAATATCGAACAGTTTTGCATAAGTGCAGACAAGCAAAGCATTATTATAAAGAAGTTGTGTCGGCGGTAAAAAAATTTAAACGACAATTTCATTTAATAGACGTAGAGAGCATCAAAGCTGCCCGACTGTGTAGGTATTTTCATCTCAAAGAAAACCTTTGGTTGCAAGGTTTCATACTACCATCACTACTTTATGCCCGTCGTTGTGTAAAAAAATATTAAAACCAATGTCGAAAGAAATTTATACTACCAATATTAAATAAAGCGAAATTGAATTTGGAGAATCTGCAATTGGCTCACTTGTATGAATACAATGTTCGTTATTTATTTTATACTTTTCATAGATCAATGTGTATTTGTAAGTTACTAGTATTTATCATTAGTTTTTATGCTAATAAATAACGGTGAATAATACCAAATCATAATTAAAGTTGAGTATATAGCTAACAGATAAAGCCACTATTGTAATAAATGCTTAATCAATATTATTAATATTTGTAAAACCTGTTATATGCCATACGTTCTTGGTAAAAGTCCGAAAAATCCGTTCCTTCTATATAATATAAATTCATGTCGGTAAATGTGGAATTTAATAAGGACATCTAGCCTTATCCGGTATACAGCTCTTTACTGCAACAACAACCTAAAAGAAACAGTAAATATCTTAAATAGTATGTTACAATAATAGAAATAATGTGCAAAATCTTTGTCCTTTTATCTCTTATTTTTATCTTACAGATATCAGTTTCATGTTGGTATATCAGCTCGTATAAACAAAATAAAGCACGTGAACTAAGCCGCACGCATACGATATTTAATAAGAAGATTTGAAAATTCAATCACAGGTAGTAATTTTTTTCGATCGACATTTCGTGGTCTCTATTCTAAAATATTTCCGTCGAAATATCGAACACGAAACAAAAAACGATCGTAATAGCTTCTAATTTTACTATTCCCAAAACTGAACGACAACTAAGACAAATATTACACACACATTTAGTCTATCACCATTTATCACACTAGAATAGTTTCACAATATTATAGCCGGCGTTCCAGTAAACATCGGAGTGCATAGCAAACAGTTTCCTTGAACCCAGGTGTTGTTTGTTACACTAACCGCCACGCTCCAACAACCATGTTGATCCTTCTCGTTAACCTGTATTGGAATGCTGGCTTAAGACATTTTATTGAAAGATTTTCTAGGGTTATGGGGAAATAGCGTTTAAAATTGCTCTTCAGTGGAGCACAAACATGATGTTCTTGTAATCCCAGATGTGTTTACGTTTCATTTTACCGTTATGCTTTGGAAACCCGCTTTAAATTTTACTTAATTAACTCCTTATGTCAGTGTGGTGTTGGTCTACTACCCTCATAAATAATTGTTAATGTATGATTGTCGAGATTTAATAAATCAGTCTGCATCCAACGCTTGTTTAATTGACTTGATTGCCACTTAATAAATAGGGCGCAGCTGGTGAATTTAAATTAAAAACCGATTTTGGAATAATAGAAACTTTATAATTTTAAAGTACATAGTTTAAAAGTAAGAAATAAAATGGAAACAATATTGTCACCTCCGCGGCCATTCAATTTTGATGAAAATTTGGTTAGAATGACACGCACAACGACGCCATCGACCTCTCAAGCTTATCGCTCATGGGTTCGATTCCCACAAACATTGCGGATGTGAGGGTACTTCCGCAGCCGGGCGACTTTGATGCACCCTTCCACTCTTAAAAACTGTAAATGTATTGCTAGCGTCTATAGGCTTTGGTAACCACTTTACATCAAGTAAACTGTATGCTTGTATGCTACTCAACGTTGTATAAAAGATAAAAATAGCTATAATAAGCCCCGCAGGGCAGCTTGTGGCGAGCTGTTGGTGCATAACGACACCACGGGAACCCGAGTCCTCCAGAGAGTCGATCAGGGCCTTCGTCTCCGGCGTGTCTTCATCGGTCGGAGTGAAAAGTCAAGAAGGCCCGCAGGACCCTCAGCTCTGGCTTGCCTACGTTGGCCGTCCAGAGAGGAGTCGATAGAGTATATTGCTCTAGCAGGTGATATGCTCCAGGGGTGGAAGTGTTACATAACTAACTTCGTAGAAAGCGCAGCACACCTCTCGACACCCCTGAGTCACTCACATCGGTGTTGCCCCCGGCCGGCTTTCTCTGGCATTTCGGAGGTCCATTTAGTGAGTGGCCGAAGTAACATTAGATATGATAGTTATGGCAGGTGTCCGTCTCTCTTCTGTAATAGTCCAGTACTAATAATCCCTTCAGATTTCATTTCAATAGCTCAATTATTTCCGACACATTTGCAATAGTACCAATACCTGCCGTGACCTGTTCGTGGGTATATCCTCCCATTGATATCCCTTAGAGCAGGTCACAGCGGGTATAATACATTACATCATTCTTTTCGAATGGGCCTCTATGCGTTGGATTCATATCCCCGCGCTCGCCTATCAAATGACCGCGATTAAAACCCGTGAAATAAGAGAAACTATAATAATAATAGTGCAGATTATTCAGATATTGTAATGACTAATACACTAAATTTATGTGTTAATATTTGTAGTTCCAAAACTACTTCGCAACTTTAAATGCTCCCGACCCAAACACACTAAGCACATAAAATATTTCATGGGAGTCGATAAACACGAAAGTTCCGTTTGAATCAAAAGTTAATTTAGGAAGTCTATTAGAAAAGTTTGCTTCTATACAGAACCTCTGAATCAACACAAAAATAAACAAGCAGCAATTTAATTAAGTAGGTACTTAATTTATCAGGAGCATCCAAGTTATCTCAAGGACTTCCGAATAATGAGAACGAGATATTTGTTTACCGCTTTACTATTGAAGAGTTGTTGTTGGTATGCTTTAGGGCACCAGCAAGATGGTATACTCGTAGCCGTTTTGTTAGTAATGATAGACCAGTGAATAAAGAACCGGCCTATTGACCAACTGATCACCAGTTCGAACCCTGGCATGTATCAATA
This sequence comes from Pyralis farinalis, assembly GCA_947507595.1. Taxonomy (NCBI): domain Eukaryota; kingdom Metazoa; phylum Arthropoda; class Insecta; order Lepidoptera; family Pyralidae; genus Pyralis; species Pyralis farinalis. Next base: position 23,904,484 of record OX382270.1, read on the forward strand.
AGTTCGTGTTTTTCATTTACATATTTGTGATTATCACTTGCTCTGTGGTAGGAAATTATGTGAGGAAACTCGCAATTCCAAGAAAATATATTTCGATAGACGTGTGACCTAAACTAAGTCTTGTTTCCTTCAGGGTTGTGAAAGTCCGACAGCAGTCGCTACGTTTAATAAAAATCGGTCAAGTGCGAGTCGGACTCGCGCACGAAGGGTTCCGTACCATTATCTATAAAAACGGCAAAAAAATCACGTTTGTTGTATGAGCCCCCCTTAAATATTTGTTTTATTTCGATTTAATTATTTATTCTTAAAGTGAATATATAACTAAATATTCTGTGAATATTTCAAGCGTCTACCTGTTGCCGTTATCAATATCGAGCAAAAACGAGCAAAAGAAATCACGTTTGTTGTATGGGAGCCCCCTTAAATATTTATTTTATTCTATTTTTTAGTATTTGTTGTTATAGCGGCAACAGAAATACATCATCTGTGAAAATTTCAACTGTCTCACTGTCTCGGTTCGTGAGATACAGCCCGGTGACAGACGGACGGACGGACGGCGGACGGACGGACGGACGGACGGACGGACGGACGGACGGACGGACGGACGGACGGACGGACAGCGAAGTCTCAGTAATAGGGTTCCGTTTTACCCTTTAGGTACGGAACCCTAAAAATCGATACCTTCTCGAAATCCTTCGGCTTAGGTAGCAGACCCCGGTAATACTAATAGATAAACAGTTAGGAAACGGGTTAACGCTAAGAAGAAGAAGAGTTACAAGAAAGTAGCTGAGGAAGTTACAATAACTTGAACTCGAGTTTGAGTGATACCGTTTGACCTATCTGATATAAAAAAATCTTCATTTCGTCCAAAACGCTTACTTCATTTCTCTTGAAATTCGTTACGGCGTTTATGACGACAGCACCATGCTAAATCGTCTGTACGTGAGTAAGGTTAATAATAAGCTTCTAAAGAGGTGCTGTTAACAGCGGGGCTGCCAACGCGCACAGAAAATTATAGCACAATAGCAACTTTCTGGAGGGTTGTTTTTATTCCTGCGTATGAGTGATGTCACCATTAAGCTTCTAAGGTGTTGCTGTCTTAGCAGCAATGCTTCTAAAGAGTTGCTGTTAGCAGCGCGGCTGCCAACGCATACAGAAAACCGCAGCCATATAACAACTCCTTGGAAGGTTCTTGTGTTCCTACAAGGGAGTGAGGTTAAGTACCTATAAATTCCTAAGTAGTTGCCGTTTTAGCAGTAGTATCACGCGATTAATATTCAATGTATTAGAAGTCTTCAAAGACTACGATAATCATTACACATTAGGTGGGCCGTATGCTGGTATGCCTCCCGACGTTGTATAAAAGAAAATCTAAGGCTTGGATGTTGGTATCTGAATTTGGTCTTTCCGTTCGTTTTCTATGAGGGTGAGGTGATCACAGAAACCGAATGATTTTGAGTAGAGCATGATCACTAGTTGTCTGGTGTTAGTACTTATATATATTGCTTATGCAAATAATAAAATATCCATAGAATTTTTCCTTGACTAGTGGTGTAAGATCCAATTTCATACTTAATTCCAAGGTTTTAGGACTATAGAAAGTATTGTTATAGCTTTTGATTACGCATTTTTACTTCCAAACGTTCGACCCCATATATTTTTTCGTCTTATATTTTATGATTTTATGTTTATTATGTTTAGAGAAACCAGAAAATGTATACGGCTGCCTGATGTACAACGGTTAACGCATCCTGTAAATATATTTTTTGTATATTTTGGAGCCTTTGATGTTGTTTCGCTTGTTATTTATAGGAATTCGATCAAGGACGAAATAACATTTGTTGAAAATGTATAAGCCTACACATTCTTTTGTAATGTTGTAGTACCCACCTGGGCGATTGAGTGAAGCTCGACGTTTTTGTGTCAAATTGCGGTTTTTTAAAGACATCAATCAAATACAAATTTCGATATATCGTTTGAGTCGTTTCCGAGATAAATGAAATATTTATACATGTATAACTATGTACTATCTATCTTACAACCTAACTTACAACCTTCCACTTCTGAGCTGTATGTCTCTTTTGTCATTCTTTCATCATGCTTTCTTTCTACAATGAAAGAAGGAAGCCCAAATCAAGAAAACATGTCTTGTCCTATTTTGACGCCGACACTTTCAGATCAACTCTTGCGAACGCGATGAGCAGGCGTTAGGCCACAGATTTCGCAGTATGCTCGCATCTCAACCGCGTTAATTCTACTTTTATGTTTAATTTTAGCGTGGGGGAATAGCTCCACATAGTGTACAGGGAGCTGTGCCTTCTGTCTTAGGTTTTGGTTATATAAAAGTTTTTTCAAGGCTGTTTCACACGCTTAACAAATATGCCCATAAATATTAACTGTATGAATACATATATATATATATATATATTCATATACACATATGAAAATGCTTCTACTCAGCTACATGTATTTTCTAATGAACAAAACGCTAATTATTCTGCTACATTCATAGACTAGCCGCGAAACTAGGAGATAGATAAAAACAATGGAATGAGTTCAACCGAGCAGGTTTGCAAGTTTCTCGCGAATTTAATATTATTTTTATTTATTCATAAAATAAGATATTTCTATCTATCTATCTATCTATAACTTCACGCCAAATCCCTTACGGGGTAGGCAGAGAGAACCGAGCGCCACGCGACTCGATCCTTACATACCTCACTCGCTTCTTTCACATTCATTGCTCTTTTCATGCACGATAAATAAATAAAAAAATAATAAAGATATTTCTAGTATATTAAAAGATGATTTCTTAATAATCCGAACGTATGATTACTTTTATCGTAGAAATCTCAATTTAGCGTATAAATTGCTAATAGACTTCACACCGTCAACTCGAAGAATATAACAAAACGAACACATTATTACAATCTATCGACAACTTCAGTAACATATATTTCACTCTCAGAACGTTGCATTGTTCGATGTAATTATGATAACTAAATTTAAAAATACCAAAATAAAACTCCAAGCAGAGACCCAACGGCCGTCAACGGATGCCATATTGAAAAAGTAATGAAAAACTCCTGCCAGCGCGCTCAAAACTCCGCTTTATTGAAAAACTATTTCATTTCAAGCGAGATAAATTCTGGAACTCAGTGTCTTTTGAGAACACAACTGCTTATTTATTTATTGATGTTCATACTATGATTTTGTACAGAGATAACAAAAAATCTTGGGTCCTTAACTTAAGAGAAGATCATATTTTTCTTAACTAATCATAGTTTCAATCTATATTTGAAAGATAAGTGATTTTTATATACCATGGAGGGGGCACGTGATGTAAAACAGCTACTGGAACCTATGATGATGCCACCTCTTCAGCTAACACAGTAACTTTTTAGGAGCTTACTAGTGACCTCACTCATACGCAGGATCACAACAACCCTCCAGGGAGATGTTATTTGGCTGTGGTTTTCTGTAAGGTGAAGGTACTTTCCCAAACGGGCTGCTTTCTTGCGCCCTACCCCTCTAAAAAACACCCAGACAACACACTCGAATCGAACCCACGAACGTTGGTATCAAAGTAGCCTTACTAAGCACCGACACACATCACCATATCGAAATTGAAATTTCTTCATTTGTGGCAAACACGGTAAAAACATCGACATCCTATAAAATACAATTGTACAGGCGTGTTGCGCCAACAATCGGCATGCAAATTATTACGATTACTGTATATTATAAAATCTACTTTATAAAAAGTTAATTTTTTATAAAATTTATAATATCAAGTACTATAAAAATAGAACAATAAATGATATGTCAAGAATGTTAATAGTAGAAGATAAATCTAATTACAGTAACAAATAAATAACGATATAACTCACAACAATAGATACACAATCAAAATTAATTTAATTTACTTTGATCTCAAATTTTAATTTCAAAATTCGTCTAATGTATAAAAACAGTACATTACCAGCAATACATGTAATTATTTCTTAAACCTTGAAAACGGTAATATTTTTAAATGTTCTGATAGACAGTTATAAAGCTTTGTGAGCATATTATATACAGCTATTTTTTTTAAACTATGTCGTAGTGTGTGGATGAGTAGCCAGACGATTTGGGCATCTCGATTCTGATGGAAGCTGCAGTGTTTTAAATACCTCTCTACATCAGGGTTTCTCAAACTATGGGTCGCGACCCAGTGGTGGGTCGCGAGCGAACATTGAGTGTGCCCTGCCTGCAGAACGGCACACCACCCTACCGATCCAACCGCTAGGCAGCGGGCTACTGTCAGCCGCCCGGACAGATTATAAACGCGGACGGCGCTTAAAAAAAACTTAAACTTTGTTTGTTATTTGAAAAGTCCTTTATTTAGGTATATTGGTAACGGTTAAATTTCCTATAAGTGGGTCCCGAGTTTGGGAACTTGTATTAGATGAGTCGTAGCTCGTAGCGCAGGCAACTTTGAGAACCACTGCTCTACATGTTTCTTTAGAAATAACACATTTCAAGAATATACGGAGAAGCTAGGGTCAATATTTATAATTTTTTTAATAACTATTTAAGGGACCAGCGCCACACAAAGCTCTCACGCATTTTTTCTGCATGAGAAAGACTTGTTCAATATCAGCAGAGTTACACCAAGCGACAATTCCGTACCATAGAGCTGAATACGCATGTACTTCTTAGACGATACAAGGCATACGTATATGTACCGGTTTATTTTGTGGCAGACTACTCGTATTTTTATGTGCTCCTTTCATGACAGATACGTGTAGATCATTATTGGCTATTATTATACTTTATCGACAGATCTAGAGGTCTACCATTTCTATTGTCGATCATTATTCCAAGGAACCTTGTCGAAGTGGACTCTCGGATTTGGCTATTATTGTACTTTATCGACAGATCTAGAGGTCTACCATTTCTATTAATGTATTGTAGATATGTCGTTTTAGATAAGTTAACACGGAGATTATTACATTCTAGCCCTATTCTACTAATGGTGTTATTGATTTCTTGTTCATAGTCACAATTTAGTTGTTTAATTTATAACTTATCTGTTTTTTTATCTATAAAAATGATATATCTATATATCATCACCAAATAGTGTACAAAGGCGTGATTGTGGACAATTCATATATATCGTATATAAAATAAATAGAAGAGGTCCGAGCACAGTGGCTTGAGGCACTCCTACTCTATTGTTCGTTCTTGTGTTGCAACCTTTTTCTCCAATTCTAATTTCTCTAGTATAGTATTTTTTCTATTTCATTTTCCGATGATTGAAGTGCTGTTATTAACTCATTTATTTCTTGTTTGATTTATTCATGCCTTTTCTTATCTTAACACCGATACTCTTTCAGACCAACTATCTTTCTTACGTATTATATATTTATAACTGTAAATTCATGATAATGTTACTTTTTTTTATTGTAACAATTTATTGGTATATATAATTATTTACGTGATTGTAAAAACGCTGATAGGTCAGACTGTAGTAATTTTATTTATTATAGACCACTTTACCATTAGGTTAGCATATGGGTATGCATAACGTGCATAACGTGCTGTAGCGGTACAGTAGTCAAATAGGCAAAGCAATCTAATGCTAGCATTGCCACCACCGCTGTTAACTTCAACAGTCATATTATATACAAACAAATGGCAGAAAACAAACTTATAACATCCACTACGTATGTTTCTTTTTAATCGCAGTTGGAAACATACTAACCTTGATTCCATCCCCTGACCTATATTTGTTTATAGGCATAGTCAATAAACATACTTGAGTTCATGTAATCATTATATATTCATTGCACATAAAGGGTGTCTCAGAATGATTTTCGTTTTTGAATTTCTGACCGATATTGCCATATGATCCGGACTTTTATGGCTACAGAAATGCAAAACCAGAAGGGCTGCAACCGCAACACCTTTTTCCAGCAAGATTGAGCCACTTCTCATGTTACAAATGACTCATTAGCTGGTCTTCATGATTTATTGCCTGGAAGAGTGATAAGTCGCCGAGGAGACATCAATTGGCTACCGAGGAGCCCTGATTTAACGCCTGCTGATTTCTTCCTATAGGGCTACCTAAACAGCAAAGTTTACAATCCATTGCCACTCAACCTGAATGTTTGGACCAACCAAATCAAAGAATCACTGAAGAAATCAACTCTATTCCAAGAGCGATGCTCCAGCGAGTTATTGAAAATTTTAGCTCCAGGATAAATGAGTGTGAACAAATGAATGGTGCGCATTTGCAAACGGTTGTTTTACATAAACTTCAAGAATTGCTCTTTAAATTAACATTAAATAAAACGAGATTTAATTGATATTTTGTTTTTTATTTAACATCTAAAAACGAAAATGAGACACCCTTTATAAGTCACTAACACATATATGATACACCAGAATGATTAGCACCTGTATTTACAAACAAATATCAGATTATAACCTTATACCAACCCCTACCTACAATTGTTTGTAAACACAGTTGGTACACATATTTGAGTATATTATATGTTCATGTGGCAAACATGTTCAGTTACACACATCAGATAGCAATCATATAACACTCTCTACCTATATCTGTTTGTAGGTACAGTTGATAAATATACTTGAATATCACATGACATGACATGTATTTGCAGGCACAGGAACATTATATCAGATATCAATCTTCAAACACACAATTCAACACTACCTCTTCCGTTTTGATCCTAGATTATAACTTACTACTAACTAAAACCACTTGGAAAGACAGTGGATGACTATCACCATTGAATCCAGAAACAGTTCGACTTTTATCTTCTGTTTTCTGGAAAACCGCAGCCAAGTAGCCGTTTCCTTGATTGTTGTTGAATGCTTGGCAGAGAGTGAAGTCATCAGAAAACTATTATATAGCAATGTGCCTAAAACAAATATTGGTAGGGGGCATTATTGAATTATGTTTGTAGGCGGAGATGCTAAACATACTTAAGTATCATATATACGAGTATATACTAGCTGACCCGGCAAACGTTGTTTTCCCGTATAAATTATTTCTAGGGAATTTCTAGTGTAGAAAAAAAATAACTAACTTATTGTAAGTGTATACGGATGTGGTATATGAGTGAAAGAGGCATGGAGCGCTGTAAACGATGAGGGAATATAAAAATACTCGTAACAAAACTTTAAAAAAATAATGTTTGGTACATTAACTTTTTTTAATTTATTATAATTTATTCCTTAAAATTATATATATCATTAAATTAATTACGACAGTATCACTAACAAACAATATTAATCTCATAATGCTTGGTTTTAATTAGCTCTTTCTCTTCCAAAGTAGCTAATGTTTTCATAAGTTTCCTTTATTTCACTTTTTTTGACATCCGAATTATCTGCAAATAAACCATTCAAACATTGCTGTTTTTTTGTGTAAGAGATCTTGCTGCTCCTTTCGTTTTTCTTCAAACTTACTCATCACAGTGTATAGTAATTTCCGCACATGACTTTTCATAGTTTTATTCATTTTAAATGACAAACTCCGTTATAAGCGTATACGAATTGTTTACAATTTGTTATGACGGGTGACAAAATGACATTGTTAGAATGTTACCATGTAAAAAGTTTCAATTAAATGTTAGGCTCAACTGGCGGGGATAACTTACCAAGTGATAATTGATCAGTTATAGAGTGAGATGAAAAATGATTAAATTACTAAAATGACTATTAAAAAATATGGGTTGGTGATAGAAGGGTGAAAATTTAGGGTTGTATGTATTTTTTAATGCCACATTATAAAAAAATAAAAATTTGTCCAAAAAATAAAAATTAAATGTTAGGGGTGGACAACCCTTATCACTTATATTGGATATTGATCGTGTGTCATTGCTTTAATGTAGATGGAAAACCTTGTCTATGCACGATATGTGAGTCTATGATTAAGTATATCCGATCGACTCTCTCTTGTGTGCTGTCTTGTAAGAGAAACAGCTATGTAGGCTTAGGCAAACTATTAATGTAAAACTAATGCTAGTAAATAAACGTCTAATCTGCTTTACTTGGGCTATTTTCATTTATCTTTCCATTAGGTTATGGGCCCAGAGCTCATAGTAAGTCAGATTGACACAGTATAGCTTAGGAGTGCTAAAAAACGGCAACCATTGAAAAAGGTCACGCCGATGTCACTTGGGGTAGGTTTCTATTTTCAGCTTGATAGACAATAAAAACAAAATGGAAATAAACACATTAGCACCAAATATATATAAAATTCCGTCATTGGAAAAAGGTAACTTTGGAAACTGGCTGTTTAGACTTGAGATGAACCTGGATGAAAAAGGCTGTAAAGGGGTTATAAAAGAAAGACCACCGGCCGTAATGAGCGCTGAAATCAAAGCACAAGATGCAAAAGCAAGAAACTTAATCGTACAGGCGCTGACAGATAATCACCTGGAATATGTGAAAAGTGCCAAAAATGCCTACGAAATGGTCGAGAAACTTAGAACTGTATTTGAGAGAAAAAGCACTATGACAAATTTGTATCTAAAAAGACAGCTAATGAGTCTTAAATGTAGTAAACGTGAAAACATAGAGGAACATTTTATGCGATTTGACAAAATAATTCAAGAAATTGAAGCAAATGGAGCCAAAATGGAAGAGAAAGACAAGGTATGTCAACTCTTATTAAGCGTAGAAGATGCTTATCAGCGTGTGGTAACTGCACTTGAGACGGCAAACATAGAATTGACCATAGATTTTGTGAAAAGTAAGCTGTTGGATGCAGAACTTAAAGAAAAGAGTAACAACTATCCGAGTACTTCAAATAGCGAGTATGTATTCCAAAGCAGCACTTTAAAATGTTTTGCATGTGGCAAACCAAACCATTTTGCCAGAAACTGTCCTAATCGTTCATCAAATCAGCGTCATAGAGGAAATCAACGTGGAAAAGGTAATCAAAAAAATTTTAGAGGTGTGCAAAATAATCGAAGGCACAATGCGAATATTAGTGAAGACAAAGAACAAGTAAACTTTGTAGCGGCACAGGCATATACATCAATAAGCCACGAGAACGAAATAGAATTTGTTATCGACTCGGGAGCATCATACCATATGATAAATAAAAAATATGAAAAGTATATGACCGATGTCGAAGAAATTCAAGAGATCAAAATTCAAGTAGCGAACAAGAATATGATATCAAGTAATAAGAAAGGAAAGTTAGTAGCATTTTGGAAAAATAAGCAAATAACTATAGAAGACTGTCTTATTATGGATAAATTGTCACACAATCTTATTTCAGTTATGAAATTAAATGAAAAAGGTCTGACAGTAACATTTGGTAGAAATTTGGTTATTATCAGTAACAAGAAAACAAATGTAACAGGGCAAAGTAATGGTAAACTGTACATAACAAAAATGAGTATTGTAGAAAAAGCTTTAGCCACTGAAAATAAGGATACAACCTTATGGCATAGAAGGATGGGTCATTTGAACTATGGTGGAATGAAAATACTAGGTCTACCACTATCTAACGAACGGTGTACAATTTGCATGGAAGCAAAAGGAACGCGTTGTCCATTCAAACAAATTCTAACACCTAGGACAAAACATATTGGTGAATTAATATACTGCGACATTGGAGGACCTGTATCACCTACATCAAGAAATGGAGAAAAATATTATTTAACAATAATAGACGATTACTCACATTTTACTGAAGTTTATTTATTGCAATCAAAAAATGAAGCAAAAGAATATATCATGAAATATATAAAGAGAATGCAAAATAATGGAACAAATGTAAAGAGAATTAGAACTGATAGAGGAACAGAATTTCTAAATCAAACACTTAAGAAATTTTATGATGAAAATGGTATCAGACAAGAAACAACATGTAGCTATACTCCACAACAAAATTCTATTTGTGAAAGAATGAATCGTACACTGATTGACAAAGTAAGAGCATTATTATTAGAGACAAACTTACCTAAATACTTATGGGGAGAAGCAATCAGATGTGCAGCATATACAATAAATAGGTCGCCCACAAAAGCATTAAAAGGTGAAACGCCATCAATGATATGGTATGGTAAGAATGAGTTGGACAAACTGCGAGTCTTTGGATCAAAAACATGGTGTGTCATATTACCCAAAAAAAGTAAACTGGATGCTAGAGCAAAACCTTTAATTATGATTGGATATTGTGGATCAGGATACAGATTATGGGATCCAAAAACGAATGAAATTATAGAATCAAGAGATGTTCGATTTGATGAGACCAAATACAAATATCAAGATGACAAAGAATGTAATAATTATTACATATCCTATGAACAAGAATATAAACCAAGCATACAACACGAAGATAGAGCAAAGATAGAAAGTCAAGTAAGAAATGAAAAATCGAAAGAAAACCAAGACATAGAGGCCCCGCTAAACAATGATGGAATAGCGGAATATGAAACTTATATGACAGGCGATGAAGAAGTGTCAGAAGAAGAAACATGTCAAAAGAAAACTAAAAGGTCACGAAATCCCCCGAAAAGATTTCAAGAGTTTGATATGTCACATATAGCTTATGCTTTGATGTCAGAAGATCCGACTTGCTATACAGAAGCAATTGAACAAGGGGAATGGTTAGAGGCCATAGAAAGCGAATTAGAAGCGCATAGAAAACTTAAAACATGGGAAGAATGCGAGTTACCAAAAGGACACAAAGTTATTGATACTAAATGGGTATTTCGAACAAAACCAGATAATACAAAAAAGGCCAGGCTAGTTGCTAAAGGATTTCAAGAAGAAACCACCACGAATGTATATGCACCCGTTGCTAGAATGTCAACAGTGAGAATATTCCTGAATAAAGCACTTCAAGAAGATTTAGCTATAAAACAATTGGACATTCCTACTGCTTTTTTAAATGGTGAACTAAAAACGGATATCTTTATAAAATATCCTGAAGGATTAAAAAGAAAAGAAGGAAAAGTGCTTAAATTGCGAAAAGCTTTGTATGGACTAAAGGAAGCACCACGCTGTTGGAATGAAACATTAAATCACTTTTTAGTAAACCATGGATTTAAACAATCACAGAGCGATTTCTGTTTATACACAGGGAAAGATGTATATATCCTAATATTTGTTGATGATATTTTAGTAATAGGCAGAGGACAGTCGATCATAGAGAAGCTAAAAGCAGAATTTCAGGCAAAAGATTTGGGAAATATAAGTAAATTTCTTGGTATGGAAATAACTTGTTCTAAAAGGACGCTGGAAATAAAACAAACACAGATAATTGAAAAGATTTTATTAAAATTTAATATGCAAGATTGCAAGGACATAAATACACCAATGGAAGTTGGATTAAACATAGATGAAAATGAAGACATTTTGACAAACGTCCCATACAGAGAACTCGTTGGTTCACTAATGTACTTGGCGACAGTTAGCAGACCAGACATTGCATATGCTACTGGTTTCCTTAGCAGATATATGCATCGTCCAACATCCACTCTTTGGAAGGCAGGGAAAAGAATCCTCAGATACCTGAAACATACAAAAGAAAATGGATTAGTATACAAGAAAGAAGATAATAATAATTTATTAGCTTTTTCAGATTCCGACTTTGGTTCAGAGAAAATAGACCGGAAAAGTGTGAGCGGAGTCGCTATTTTTTATCAAGGCAACTTGATAAGTTGGAGTTCGAAGAAGCAGTCTACAGTGGCACTCTCAACAGCAGAAGCTGAGTATGTTGCTGCAGCCTTAACTGTAAGTGAAACAGTGTTCATCATTGGAGTTTTAAAAGACTTACAGTGTAGTAATAACTTAAAATGTTTTTTGTTAATTGATAATCAGAGTACATTAAAAATGATAGAAAGTTATGAAAATAGTAAAAGAACGAAACACATAGATATTAAAGTACATTTTATTAAAGATAGTATAAATAAAGGATTGTTAACATTACAATATGTACAAAGTTCAGAAAATAGAGCAGACATACTTACCAAATCATTGTCGAAAGTGAGGCACAATTATTTGTGCAATTTAATTGGATTAGTAAGTAACTAAGTTATTACAGTAATTTCATGTTTCCTGTATGTAATTGTTATCAATGTAAACTCGTTGTTTCATAACCGTACTATAGACACAGAATATATAAATGTCACTTGTGTTTTGAGTAATAAATAAGTACTTTATTTTGTAAATTGTATGTTTCCTTGGTTAGCAAAAATAATTATGTTAAATGTTTGGAGGTTATGTTTATAAATTTATATGTCATCGACAGTGTTGCCAGGAAATTAATAATAGTACCATTTTGTAGATTTATGTTGCAAGTTCAAGTTTATTTTGATTTGTATAATTTTAAAATGGAACTTGATCTTGAGCCGGGGTATTGGATATTGATCGTGTGTCATTGCTTTAATGTAGATGGAAAACCTTGTCTATGCACGATATGTGAGTCTATGATTAAGTATATCCGATCGACTCTCTCTTGTGTGCTGTCTTGTAAGAGAAACAGCTATGTAGGCTTAGGCAAACTATTAATGTAAAACTAATGCTAGTAAATAAACGTCTAATCTGCTTTACTTGGGCTATTTTCATTTATCTTTCCATTAACTTAGGGGTATGAAAAATAGATAGTAGCCGATTCTCAGACCTACTGAACATGCATATGAAATTTCATAAAAATCGGTCAAGCCGTTTCGAAGGAGTGTGGTAACTAACATTGTGACACGAGAATTTTATATATAAGAAGAAGATTACTAAATATGTAATGATCATATGAAACTCAAGTATGTTTTCCAACGGGATGATGATAATGCAATTGTAGATAAGGATTGTTATAATCTGATATACTTCACTGAATATGTAGTAATAACATATGATCCTCAATTGCGATTACTAAATGTGAATATAAACAAATATAGTCTTCATTTCCGTTCCTACACGGGTTTCTTAATTGCAAATCCGTGTTCATTTTGTTCACTAAAATATGAATAGTTTGTGAAGAGTGCGCTAAAATATTTATAAGGTCTAGACGCTTTTTCGTATAAAGCCACCGAAAAATCCTCTTTCAGTATTTCAAAATCTCATGCAAAGGAAGCTACGTCCATAAAGCTAGGTTTCAAGTCATCTCTTTTTACTTATTTTCTTATCCCCCGGCGAGATTGCCAAGGCTGTCTCCAGAGTAGTTTTGGCTTAAAATCAACATATGTTAGGTACCTACATATCTTTATAGGTTTTTCAATGAAGAAGTTACAATGTAGTATGTTCATTTTTTATCTCTAGTAGGCAGTAAGAGCTTCAACAGCAAATATTTCCAGATGTTTCCATATCAGAATAAATATTATAATTAACGTAAGCTTTGAATCGAAAAGTTGATTTTGCACCCGTCTGTGGCTCGCCTCACGTATTTCCCTCGGGAATTTTAGAAAGAGCTTTGATACCAAATATCTACAGTCCGTGCAAAAAATTCAAGTTCCTGTTTCAGTTCAGATGTCAGTCAGTTAATTTCTATAACGTTAATCAAAGTTATACATTGGTTTAATGTTAATAATCTGCTTGTGACCTGTCAGAACCCGTTATATACGTTTTCCCATACATTTCGCGGTCGTATTCGACCACCCGGGTTTCGAAGGGATATAGATATGATAAAAAGACTAAAGTAATTAAGTTCTCAACACCTAATGTAAGACAGGTGACTACCAATGTACATGTTAATGGAACTAATTTAGCCCCTGTGGAGACAACTGTGTTCTTGGGTATAACAATTGACTCCAGACTACAATGGGGCCTACAAATTGAAAAATTATCAGGAAAATTAAGTTCTGCAGCCTATGCAGTGAAAACTATTAGACGGCTCACTGATGTTGATACGGCTAGAATAGTTTATTTCAGCTACTTTCATAATATTATGTCATACGGAATTCTTCTTTGGGGTAACTCCGCGGACATTAACACCATCTTTTTATTACAAAAGAGACCCATAAGAGCTATCTACAAACTTGGTCCCCGGGAGAGCCTTAGAGAAAAATTCAAAGAAATAAATATTCTAACAGTCGCATCTCAATATATCTATGAAAATCTTTTGTATGTCCATAAAAACATAGACTCATTTTGTAAAAAGAGTGATACTCATAACATAAATACTAGATATAAGCATAATCTTGTGTTACATCCAAGCCGTCTCCACAAAATAAGTAATTCTTTTATGGGGCAATGTATACGGTTCTATATCATACTTCCCAGCAATATAAGAGAATTGTCAATAAACGAATTTAAAACTACTATTAAAGCCAAATTGTGTAGCAGGGCATATTATAAAGTATCTGACTATATTAATGATAAAAATGCCTGGGATTGAGTCGATCCAATTATAATGTAATTAATAAATTATGTAAATTTGTTTGGATACCAAAAGAGGGATGCCTGAGTTTTTTGGCAGTATTTTTATCAGTGCTCACCTAGTCATGAACTGCACGGTAGGGAAAAAAATTGTGACGATTCCAAACAAATGTAGCTATTTTTACGGAATAAAAAGATTTTGACTTTGACTTTGACTATATATACAGAAATTCCTTGCGGAGAAGACACAGACGGCTGAGTGCCAATTGACTCAGTACTCACAAACTACACTTATTTCCTTGACAAGACCGAATGGTAGCAAAGGCTACTTTCACTCCAAGGTTCGTGGGTTCGGTTGCGGAACAAGACAAATATTTGTGTACAAGAACATGACAGTTAATTTTGATCTGGATATTTTCTATTCATAAGTATACATTTACAAAAAATATATATTTACGTATATTTATCAGTTGTTTAGTAAATATTCATAGTACACGTAAGTAATTTGTACTAGATGGCCTTTTTCGTAGCTCATTTGACGATCGTTTCAGTCAATTTGTTATCTTACATGCATAGATTAATTATCGAATATCTTTTTAATATAATATAATAATATTTATTTGTCAGAATACGGGTAAGATACAGATAGTTGTTTAACAAATACAGAAGCCAGTCGTATTCGGCTGTATTTCAGCGTACAAATATTGCGTAAATGAAAATTCGGACAGTGCGTCAAAATAAATAATAAATAAAAAGTGCACTACAAATACTGAACATACTTACAAGAATGCCCAATTACACTGTAACTTCAATAGAACTTTTACATTACACACAAAAAACTATATGTTCAATGTTCACGTCACTGACAATAATCATATATCTTAACTTTACAATTTGGTTAATTGTTTTATTCGTTTAAATATCCATGTACGGAATAATAACACTTTTCTAAAAGCCACGTATTGATCTGCTTTTTAAATTGTTTTGCATTTAAATCCTTAAAGTGATTCGGAAGTTTGTTATAAATCTTGATAGCCATGCAATGCACATTATTTGTGTATAGGGTGAGTCTTTGCTTTGGTATTACAAGCCTATGTTTATTTATTTCTCGTTTACTTAATGTGTTGCTTTTTTTGAATAAGTTTATGTGAGTATGGACGAAGATACATATTTCATAAATGTATAGCCCGGGAAGTGAAAGTAATTTCAATGCTTTAAATAAATTTCTACAACTGTCTAATGGATCTGCACTGCAAATAGCTCGAATACATTTCTTTTGAGCTTTAAAAGCAGTCCCTATATTTACAGAATTGCCCCAAATAATGAGGCCATATCGTAAAGTTGATTCTACATATCCGTGATAAGTTAGTATAGCTGCTTAATGTGAGTTATCAGTTACATCCCTACTGATACCGACGGAGATGATAAAAACAATATTTATTTCGTTGCACTAAGTCGTGCTAGACGAAACATTTACTGTTTTTGCAACCTACAACTGGTAAATTTGGCACGAATTATTCAGCGCATTTTGTAAACTACATTTGACTTAAAAATATAATTGAACACCGTCAAATCAATTAGTAAGTTAATTGTACGTATCTATCTTTTTTTAGACAACGTCGGGAGGTATATAAGCATACGGCCCACCTGATGTAAAGCGGTTACCGATATATATAAAAAAATAAGTATTTACGTATGTTTATCAGTTGTCTAGTACCCATAACACAAGCTTCGCTTACTTTGAGGCTAGATGGCGCTGTGTAATTTGTCCGACAATATTTATTTATTTATTTATATAAATGCGGCCTATAAATGCTTGCAATACATTAATTATTACTCGCACGATGTCACTCTGCTGTTAACACAACAGCCCTCTACGGAGTTGTTATTTGGCTGTGGATTTTCTATGAGGTGGAGGTACTTCTTCAGACGGGCTGCTTTATGCGCCCTACCTTTAATATATATATACATATCTGTCTATAACTTCACGCCAAATCCCTTGCGGGGTAGACAGAGACCAGAGCGCCACATGACTCGATCCTTACACATCTCACTCGCTTCTTTAACATTCAAAACTCCTCTCATGCACATAATCAGTAGCGCACTAGTTAATAATGCTATGCTCGTGGGTTCTATTCCCACTCAGTACAAACATTTCTGTGCATGAACATGTCTGTTTGTCTTGTTCTTAGTGTCTTTAAAAGCGGCAGGGTGCATCAAAGCTGCCCGTCCAAGGTCGCCAGTAACCTCGTAGTAGCTGAGTTAGCAGTAGAGTAGAGACGGTAACGCGCAAGTGATACCTAATGTGTTCCAAGTGTTCATAGGCTACGATAACCGGTTTACATCAAGTGGGCTGTATGCATGTATGCCTCCCAACGTTATATGTAAAAAAAGATACGTCTATGTAGTAAATATGTGTAATTATATAAAAACAACATTACCAACTGTAATACAAATAAAATTACTATGAATCTTAATTAGCATATTGACAACAATTTGATATATGAGACTTTGGGATACAACTCAGTAGTAGTTGTATGCCAAAGAATACTCGAGAAATTTAAAATACATAAATATTTCTCACGGAGAAAATTGCGAGCAGCTGCTAGTCTTAAACGAAACTAAAACCACAGCCGCTTCAATCGTTTGCAAAGAGATTTTCATTTGTTCCTGATATAAAATCACACAAAGCCCCGTGAGTACTCTCACAATAGAGAGCGCTCCAACTCTCTCGATTCTACTTACACGATGTCAAATGCCACGGCTTGCGTCGGCAGCGGCGCCGCGCGGCACCGCAATTTGCAAGTATCGAGACAAAACTATTCTAACTACAGTCAAAGAACAACACAAGTGCGCCCTTGAATGCTATTTTTATGATTTAACGAACGAGGATGTATACTTTTTCTGTTCTTTTATGGTTTGACTTGTTGTTTTATAATATCTGTCATCACAGTCATCCACTCCTACCGCCTCTAGGATTAGGAATGGAAAATGAAGGACTTTAGAGCATGTTCGGCCACGCTGTGGCATTACTGGCTTGACAGTGAACAGTGTCGTCAAGCTACCAAAAGACCACCGACTTGTAATAGGTAATTGTTAAATCAACAATTTCAGGCAGAGACCACTTCTTTCCACTTGCTACGATCCTTACATACTTGTTTCGCTTCGTCCACTCTCATTATTATTCCTTTCATACATGCTCTTCGGTTTAGGGTACTCTTGACCTGGCCTTTTTTCAAGAAGTCCCTGATTTGGTCTCGAAACGTCCGCCTAGGTCTACGCCTTCCAACACTTTCATTCACACTCGCCTTATACACTTTTTTCGTCAATCATTTTTCATTCATTATCTCGACATGGCCAAACCATCTAGCATACCTTTCTCAATTTTTGTCACTACATTTTCTTTCAGACCACAAAGTTTCCTTATCTCACTATTTCTTATCACTCAGTTTAACTCCTGTCATACTTCTTAACGCTCTCATCTCAACTGCATTTATTCTGCTTTCATGTTTATTCTGCTATACCCAACTTTCACTTCCGTACATGAGTGTCGGAACCAACACCCCCTCATGCACAGCGAAACGAGCCTTGTTGGACACCTTCCGACTGCTCATAAAGGAGTGCAACGCTCCATTCACCATGTTTCCTGCATTCACTCTTCTTTCAATATCACTCTCATACTTTCCATCTCTTGTAAACTTTGTTCATCTCCAATAACGATATTGCAGTCTGTCACTGCCTCATCTCTTTCAAACACCATCACTTTCGTCTTCTTTACATTCATCTTCATTCCCTTTCTAACAAAAGCTCCACTCATAGCAGTTACCATCTCCTGCAACTCCTCGGCCGAAGCCATACTTGGTCATCATCATAGAGCAAAACATTTGACAAGTAACTCATTCATTCTCAACCCACTTTCATTCTCTTTTAAATCTGTCAAGCAGGTGACGCTACACATCCCTGTCTAACACCTTTTTCGATATTAAACCATTCAGTGCATGCCCCGTTTATCCTTACACAAGCACTAGAATCCCTATAAAGAGATTGCGGTGCTCATATGAGGACACTACTCACACCGTTCACGGATAGTGCTGACCACAATTCATTCCTCACCACTCTATCATAGGCCTTTTCTAGATCCACGAACGCGCAATAGACCTTCTTGTTTTTAGCCAAACACTTTTCGGCTATGCACCAACATATGTGTAAACATGTACCACTAAATTCGTGTTTTCGGATATATGTACATATTAACGTTAAGCCGACGGTTTGCCGATAGTTGACTGTAGTCATTAAGCTAAGCCAGTACCCTTCGAGCAACTTATAAACTCTAGCCTACGCCAATTCGCAATTAAGCAGATTCAGATGCTCTAAATCCCTTTGTTTAGAGGGACGTCTGTATGCCTGGAATGAGTATGGTTTGATACAGTATGGAGGTGATAGATGTAAAAAACTAAGAGATACCTAACAAAGGTAGGACGCATCAAAGCTGCCTGACTGGGATAGTTGTTGTGTGAGTGAGTCAGGTTACCAGTAAGCTCCTGAGAAGTGGCTGTGTTAGCAGCTTACTGCTGACCCTTGGGTAATAATGAGCTAGCAAGAGGTATTGCAAACGTTCATTCATTAAGATTTAGGGCCTATGCTTGCATGCCTCCCCTTCTCAAGTGGTGATCGCTCATACACCGAGAGGGGAGACGAGTGAGTGCAGGGAATATAGCGAGAATGGAGCGTTGAGTAAACTTCTAGGCTGCAGAAATCTAAGCTAGAAGGCACAGCTCGTTGTACACAACGCAGTGCTAATGCCAAGCACCGCTAACCTATGAAAGTGAAAGCTACTCGTAGGTATGGCAGAGAGAGCATAAAAGTAGAATAAATTCGGTCGAGATGAGAGTATTGCGCAAAATTTGTGGCATAACGCATGCTGACCGCATTCGTAATGATGACGTAAGAAAGAGAGTTGGTCTGAAAGAGAGTGTCGGTGTTAAGATAAGAAAAGACGTGCTCCGTTGGTTCGGACAGAACGACGAAACAGATATACAATGCGGAAATGGAAGGATGTAGGAGGCGAGGAAGACCAAGACTAACCTACTATGAGCAAATTGCTCGTGTTTAATCAGAAGGAAGGAGCCTTAGGAACCAGCGAGCGTGTATGATAATGCTATGAATGTTAAAGAAGCGAGTGAAGTGTGTAAGGACCGTGTCTTATGATGCTCAGTTCTCTCTGCCTACCCCGCAAGGGACCTGGCGTGAAGATATACATACATACATATTAGTTTTATAGTCATTTATCATCTTACTCCAATAAGGTCTCTGTGAGGATACATACGTAATAACCACATGAACGAAAATTACTGTTTTATAAATACTCCAAAAGCTATTCCAGGAGCTTCGTCAGTCAAGATGGACAGGTCTGAACGAGTCACTAATTGAATTCCGTTAACATCGGGGGGCGAATGACAGTTCATACTCAATTATTCAGTTCAAAGCAGTGTCAGCATATAACAGCTAAAATAGATATAGGTATAGAAGATCTATACAGTGTCTTCGGGTCACATCAGGTGGGCCTTGTACTTACCGTAACCGTGCCGTATTTGTATAAAATAATATACGTCAATTGAGTAACCTTTTTTTTATACCACTAAGATGGCAAACAAGCGTACGGCCTAATAGTAAGATTTTTTTGCTCATTTTTGCTCGATATTGATAACGGCAACAGGTAGTATCAATATCGAGCAAAAATGAGCACAAAAATCACGTTTGTTGTATGGGAGCCCCCTTAAATATTTATTTTATTCTATTTTTTAGTATTTTTTGTTATAGCGGCAACAGAAATACATCATCTGTGAAAATTTCAACTGTCTAACTATCACGGTTCATAAGATACAGCCTGGTGACAGACGGACGCTTGAAATATTCACAGAATATTTAGTTATATATTCACTTTAAGAATAAATAATTAAATTAAAGTAAAACAATTATTTAAGGGCTCCCATACAACAAACGTGATTTTTTTGCCGTTTTTATAGATAATGGTACGGAACCCTTCGTGTGCGAGTCCGACTCGCACTTGGCCGATTTTTACTAAATGCTTATGGATGTATACACGGTTCATATATCAAAATGAATATTTTTACAATTTTTGTCTATCTATCTGTCTGTCTGTTTGTTCCAGCTAATCTCTGAAACGGCTGCACCGATTTTGACGGGACTTTCACCGGCAGATAGTTAATGTAATAAGGATTAACTTAGGCTACTTTTATTTTAGATATTTTATTTATTTTTAATAATATAAATAAATAATAAAAAAAACACTATTCCGCGCGGACGAAGTACATAATACATATCTATTATTATTTTACTCTGCTTATTTAGGTACTTATAATCAAATCAAATAAAAAAATATATAATTGAACAATAACTATTTTGTTAAATTCGGCGTGGACGAAGGCACAGCTAGTTTTCTATAAATTTCAATAACCCGAGCTTTTTGGAGACGAACTCGGTGGCGCAGTGGTTAAACGCGCTGTTACGCTACTTTGACACCAACGCTCGTGGGTTCGATTCCCACACAGTACAAACATTTGTGTGCATGAACATGTCTGTTTGTCTTGGTCTCGGTATTTTCTATTTATAATAAGTATGTATTTACAAAAAAAAAATATTTACGTATGTTTATCAGTTGTCTCGTACCCATAACATAAGCTTCGCTTACTTTGGGGCTAGGTGGCATTGTGTAATTTGTCCGACAATATTTATTATTATTTATTATTTACTTTAAGATTGTTTATAATTTTTTATCATGTTACAATATATATTTTTTATACATTATATTTTGTCATTCTTTGATATCCAAAAAGCTTGGAATCTCCAAGGGAATGAAGGAACTCGTGAAGTTACTCGGCGAAGTGTATCGCATAAAGGTCACACTTCGCCGAGCATCTTATAGATAAAGGACAATTTATTCCCCTGTAGTTCGTGCAAAATCTTACACTCAAAGTATACAAGGTCAAATATTAGGCAATAATTAGAAATGAAAAAAATTAAAGAAACATCTTAAGGATAAACAGACAAACCTAAATAACTCCCTCTAATAAATATATTTTCATTCCTCTTCCAATTTAAGACGACTTTTCGACGGGGTATACTACATAACTCGTATATTTAATATCTCTTCAAAACCATTTTTTCTGACTGTAATATAGTACATGGATCGCCGCTAACTCTATAACATCAGCATCGAGCAGACTAATGACTTATGTAAGCTAGGCCTACATAACTGTTTGGGTGAGAAGACAATTTTGTTATGGACCGATGAACGACGAACCCGATCGCAGCGTCACCTACCGGGTCGTGAATCTAAACTATTGTCGACAAGCTCGGTGGCGCAATGGTGAAACGCGCTGTTACGCTACTTTGACACCAAAGCTCGTGCGTTCGATTCCCATACAGTACAAACATTTGTGTGCATGAACATGTCTGTTTGTGTTGGTCTGGGTATTTTCTATGTATAATAAGTATGTATTTACAAAAAAAAAATGTATTTACGTATGTTTATCAGTAGGTACCCATAACACAAGCTTCGCATACTTTGGGGTTAGGTGTAATTTGTCTAACAATATTTATTTATCCACTTAAATACACACAAATATTTCTTCAAAATTCGTCCAATCGTTTAATAGAAGATCAGTGACAGAAGAATTATGTATATAAAAAAGTTCAGTTAGAAGTTTTACAACACCTTTTTGAAAATTATCAAATGTTTCATTGAAAAGTTAAAGTGTGTTTTTGCAAATGCAAATATTTCAATTCAGGCCAATGTTATAAATGCGAATATATTTATTGTTGCTTATTATTGCTGTAACCGGATTATCAGAAGTACGAAGCAGTGGACTAAAAAGTTATTAATAAAATCCACAAAAGAAATCAACTTCATTAAAATCGACGGCTCTTTATAATTTGTATTGATCTATACTTTATGATACCATCGATCTGACCTGATAACGGAGGTTAGAAGGGTCCATAGGGGCTTCTAGATTATATGTTTGGACACGCTTGTATTAAAGTAAAATATTAAAAATAATCACATCATTCCATCTGGAGAGGATTTGCAGTGCTGAATTTATTTCCCCTTAAACTTCCATAACAATCAGTCCAGTATCGCTTGCATCCATCGACTCCGCCATTCCAGAACATTTCAGCCCCTCCGACATCGGTTCTTCGAGCTATGTGGCTTGCCCCCAGCCACTTGCTTGCTGATCCGTAGAGACCCGCTACGGATATGCTCATTTCTGAGTCTATCACGCAGAGAAACTCCTAGCAACCAGGGAATTTCGCGTGGAGCCGATAGTTAGAGCCCACGTCTTTGTGACTTAAGTCATCTCTCGAAACACACACAGGTCAAAGACAAAGAAAAATCTTATTCCATCCATTACATTGAGGTATTTTGAACGAGATTTTCCTATACAGAACTGTTTGTTTTTATGTAGAGGGACTGCCGTCAGACCTCCACAAGCCATAGGGAAAACCAGACCTTTCTTAAGTCGTTAGGTCATAGGTCTTTCGAAATATAATTTCTTGGACATGCGGGTTTCCTAACAATGTTTTTCTTCACCGATGAGCAAGTGACAATTTCAAATATGTATGTAAATCCGAAAACATGAATGTGAAAAGTGAAAAGTGGTACTTTTAAGAAACCTTTTTTATATATACGAGTATAATAAAATGTGTAACTGTGAATAATAGCCTTAATAAGTTTGTAACTCTTTTTAGAACTCCCTTTTCTTTTCAACTAGTAATACTATAGTTTGGTACCTAACAGACGTGACCTCGACCCTGACATTTTCTCTAAATTCTAAAATTCACTTCTTCAAGTGTTCCATTACCCGTTTCTCTCTTTCGGTTTCTTTTCGGCTTCATCTTTATTAATCTTTTCTTTTACAGTGTAGGTACTCAAACAGTAGTTAGTTACACACAAACATACCTACATACAACTACTCAAACCAGTCAAAGCATCCAACCAGTATAAGTCTTTGACTGGGCATTCTGGGATGTTGCTGTAGAATATACAGTGCTCCTCTTCGAAAATTCTTCCGGAATTCGAACCACGGACCGTCGGATATCCCATGGTATAATAAATCTCGTCTCGCAAATCATTTCGCTGTCGATCATACTTTTAAAACGTGAAGAAAGCCAAATAAATCCGAAGGATCGACAAAACCCTCGTTCACGCATCCCGATTCAATATTCTCATGGGCGTGGCACTCGTTGAATGCCCTACAAGTCTAATCTTCTCGCAAAATTGCAATATTTCCTTACGGTTAGGTGAGTGTGAAAGCTTTTATACAGGAAAAAGGGTTATAAAGATCGGATATATAGCAATCAGTGAGTTTCTGTTGACGTGATGGAAGTGTAACAATGACATAACAATAATTTAGGGCGTCCCCCAGAGGCGACGCACGTCGATCCCAGGAATAACTCCAGTGTTCATAGGCTACGGTAACTACTTTAAATCAGAAGGACCATTTGCTTGTATGCCTCCTGACGTCATATATAAAAAAATTAAATACACGAGTCGTACAAATTCATATATATTTTCCTTAAATTTTCAATAATAGCGATGTGAAAATCGCACTCGTTCTAAAGCAACATAATAAAAACACATATCACAATAACGCATGTAATAATATCAACTGATGAGCAGTTATGTAGTAGAGCCTTTAATTTATTGTCTATTTTTCGGACATCAAACAGATAGTGGTAACTTGCTTAATTAAAAAATGCGGTGTCCTATATACTACCTTCATACTTAATTTAGAAAGTACTCACTTAAATGTGCCCTTGACTCAACAATTTTTCACCCTTACAAGCCAACCTCGTTACTTTAAGCATTTCGACCAATTAACTCACAACAACTGGATGCCATAACTTATTATTACTAAGCAACGTTTATTAGTCCGAGGGCCCAAAACATCGCAATGAAATGAACATAGAGTCGAAGGAATTTAAATTTCGGTACTGAGATAACACTGTTTTGTAACTAGTTAAGGGAATGTAAAATTATATAATTTCTGAATTTTAAGACGTTGTTACGACTTTGTTTAGCTTTTGCGTTATTATTTATCTTTCGTCTGCTGTTGAGTGATGTCTACAGTTTGCTAACAATACTTTAGTTTATATAGACACAGAAAAGTTAAATAAAAGGAACAAGATAATTAGAACATTAGGAGTATATCCTAACTAGGAGACTAGGACTGCGTCATCGCCGAATGTACGATATACGGTGTATTATGATGCAGATACTAACCAAAAGATACCATGATTATATTCTTTTGAAATACTTTTCAGTATGATCCCCGCATTCTATTTAAATCGAATTAACCTGTTAAGATTAGGTACCGAAGGAAATATAAAAAAATATATGTAAATTATATTTAATAAGTTATTTTATATTATATGTGTGGTGATAAACAGATCTGAAGAATCATTGAATAATCATACTTTGGTTTTAATTAGTTGTATCTATTTCAATCTCAGCCAATAGAGCTCCAAGATCTCTACCGACCGAGCTGAAGAGGATTACAACTGACTAAACCAAAGTCCCAAAAGAGACCCCGCACTGAGATTAGAATAGTTATTATTTATTATATTATAATGTGAGATTTTGCTACAAATTTGGAAAGAATACATTTTTTACTTGTTCCAACTGTATTAACCCGAACCAGAGTGCACATGACGGGAAGTAAGATTCCCGTCATGTTCAGGTACTCTGGTAGTCTAATGATAATGATTGTGAACCACCACACCACAAGTGCAAAAATTATCTGAAATTTGTGCCACATCAACCCTTACTCATCCCACTGCAGGGATACGGGTCACCCTTCAACCGAAGGAGTTTAGAGCATGCTCCACCACGCTGCTCAAATGCGGATTGGAGGAGGCCAGTGTTTTCAAGCCGCCCGAGGGCCACTGACTTAGCTTAACGATTGTCTTCTAACGACAACAGCCGAGACCGACGGTTTAACGTGCCCTCCGAAGCACGGAGAAACTCGAGATAGACAAACTCATTCATACACAGACTGCGGTCGACGTTGGTTAACCTGCGTGTTTGGTTAGAATGACACACGCAACGACGCCATTGAACGAAATTAGTGCACAATGAATTAATTACTTAAAAATGTGAATTATCAACATTTTTGAATTTAACAAGCCCAGTCGTCCCAGTCGTCGAGTGTGAGAGTGTGTGAGAAAGAGAAAGTGGTTAGCATTTGGCAGTTTAAGCAAGGGTTGTGTCGATTCCCACACAAAAAAATATTTGTGTGCATGACCTTGAGTGTTTATCTTGGTCCGGGTGATTTCTATATATTATAAGTATGTATTTACAAAAATAATATTTTCATTTGTCATACTACAATCTTTACTGAGTTTGGATTCATTCAATTAATTCATTTGAGAATGAATTATTTTCGTCATCACCATCATTTCAGCCGAAGGACCTCCACTGCTGAACATAGGCCTCCCCCTTATACTTCCACAGCGATCGGTCCTGTGCCGCTTGCATCATTTGTCTTATATATTTCGAATTCTATTCGACATAGACAGAATGGCAGCATTACATGATTTTGCGATACTTGTTTGCAGGTCTGTTCGAGACAGACGGTGTTCGAGTGCCGGGTACGGAATGCGACTATCAATTCAGCCGGTCCGGCAACCGGCCGACTCACGGTCGCCTGTATAGCCCTCGCTACCCGTCCATCTACCCCAACAATGTGCGATGTTCCTATCATTTTCACGCGAGGTAAGTTCGTTCTTCGTACGTACTATTGATATTCAGTTAAGTTTAAGTTAAGGATTCTAAATGAGGTAGAGCGCATCAAAGCTTCCCGATTGCGAAAGTATCTCTACCTTATAGGAAACGGCAGTCAAATAACAACCCCCTGGAGCGTTTATTTGCTTCTGCGAGTGAGTGAGATTACCAGTAAGTTCCAAAGGAGTTGTTGGTAGCAGGACGAAACAACAAGTGAGCGTTCATAAGCTATGGTAACCAGTTTACAGCAGGTGGACCGTATGCTTGAATACCTACCTACGTTTTATAAAATTAAGACTGTGCTCTAAAAGGCTTCATTGTACGAAGTTCCACACTGTCTAGACCACCGTATCTCAGTGAGAATATAGTGAGGTTCTTTAGTCAGAATGGATAATATCGAATGGACCGTGGACCGTAAAGACAAATCGACTATGGTGTATGGTATTTATTTGATTGTAGTAGTTGTTAATGTTTTTAAAAAAGATAGATAAATGTCAGAGAATAGTATCACTTTCCATTATTACTCTTAATCCTATATTTTTATTACATTGAATGGTTTTTTAAAAGTACGCCAATACGTTCAATATAGTCCTCTCAAATCCAATGAGGGGTAATGGTAACCAAAGTGGTACATTTGAAGGCGATTTTGATCAATGATGACTTTTTGCACTGACTTGCTTTGACTATAAAAAATAATGATAATATACCCCGAAGTCGAAGATTAACGGAACAGGATACGCCATTTGGTTCACCGAGACACCTTATGATAAATTCCACCACTAATTTAATAAATTTGGTAATCAGTGAAACTTTTTAAAGGTCAGTTAGATTAAGTCAAGTTTATGTCAAGACTTTAGGAATAGTAGTAGCAGTTAGTACGTAGAAATTGTTTTCCATTTCTATATGTAGCAGTAATGTTACTTCCAATAATCCATTATACTGTACGTTTAGAAGTAGTAACGAAGATAAGTGAGGATATCTCAAATCCAATTTCAAAACACATTTAAAAATAATATTATGTCATTGAAATCGTAATAACTGAACCGTAATATATTATATTTCAATTATTCTAAATCAAACTCAAATTATTCATGTAAATATAATGTGAACGCTGAGCAGAGCAGTTATAGGAATACAAATTTAATTTAATTTTAGGTGTAAATGTAAGCTGTGTATCTGTTTAATGTCTGTTTTGTTATTGTGCCTTAACTGAATTAATAATAGGTGTGTATGTATGCATATTTTCACGGCAGGTCCCTTGCAGGGTAGGCAGAGAGAACCGAGCACCATAAGACGCGGTCCTTACACATTTCACTCGCTTCTTTCTTAGTAGCACATCATTTTATCAGAATGAGGCAGTGCCGTATATATGTAAAATATCAGCAAACACTTGTTGTCTGTCAACTACTACAGATACTATAATATACTAGTTTTATTCAACTTTGCCGTATATATGTAAAATATCAGCAAACACTTGTTGTCTGTCAACTACTACAGATACTATAATATACTAGTTTTATTCAACTTTGCCGTATATATGTAAAATATCAGCAAACACTTGTTGTCTGTCAACTACTACAGATACTATAATATACTAGTTTTATTCAACTTTGCCGTATATATGTAAAATATCAGCAAACACTTGTTGTCTGTCAACTACTACAGATACTATAATATACTAGTTTTATTCAACTTTGCCGTATATATGTAAAATATCAGCAAACACTTGTTGTCTGTCAACTACTACAGATACTATAATATACTAGTTTTATTCCACTGAACCCATACCAAAGGTCAAATCGACGTAGCAAAGTAACGTAATTCGACTACTATTATTTCTACAGCACGGTAGAATTGCTTCTAGATAATATATTGCAGCGCCAAGCTGAGCGTCTCTATACAGCTGCTACTAGTGCATCAGACCTAGAGACATGAACGCAAACTGAATGCTGTTTCGAGATCCAGTAAAAGGGTGATTGCTAGAGTAAAACTCAATTTCATCGCAAGACTTAGCGAGCGGCTTGCGACAATCCCCTCTGGGAGCTGTGCTCTGATCCCTCGCTAATACTGCCGGGGGAAACTTCTATCAACCGTCCATGCCACCACTGCGAAAACCGGATGGCAGTTGCCCTATAGCGCTAAAGAGAAAGGCGATTTAATCGATAGTCTTTTAGCCTCTAGATAGAGGCTGAGACCATTTTCCATCCATTTCCATTTATCATTGAGTTTCCATCTGGAATTTGAATGACGGGGGAGCTGTGCCACCTACAATCTCGTAGTGCGGTAGCTCAATGCCGGAAATCACAATTACCCAGCGAGATGTCCGGCGGACATTACGTTAAAAACAAAGAAACCAGGCAAATTTCCTGGTGATGACAGTCTCACCATCGAACATTTGCAGCATGCGGGATTCCATCTATCAACGGTATTGGCTATGCTCTTATCATTATGTACATGTGACTCTTACCTACCTAATGACGATTTGTCGAATAGATGAGCACTGTGGTGTCAAAAAATTATTATTATTTTCAAGTACTTCTTCGAACAATAAATATACCATGCATTTACCTTCATTACATTCGTCATCTTACGAAAACGAAAACTTATAACTTCTTCGTCTTATAACTGTTCTATTTAGGCTATGGCAATAAAAGGCAACATGTAAACGATATCGTCCACACAAAATATCTCGCTTTACCTTCAACAATGTTGCCAAAGTAACCTTTAAGGCTGATGGTAAGCAGTTACCGTAGCCTATGGGCATTTGCAACACCAGGGGTGTCACTCTTGCGTTGCCGACCTTTTTTTTTTTTTTTTTGTGACGCGGGGAAAAATGCGTTACGCACACCACCGGTGCCTGGGTGGCCTCCGGTGGTAGTGTGGGACTCCCCGTCGGCTGTCCGACGGTATACCCACTAAACAACCCCGCGAAATGCCATCGGCCGCGTTGGTGTGGTGCCCCGGATCTGTCAGCAACAGGGCACCACTGCGACTGGCCAGCCCCTCAAAAGGGGCCGGACTTCTTCTCTCTAGGGGCCATCCCGGCAAATTGGGACAGCCCCTCCGGCGGCGGGACCATTATGGGGCCAGGTTCCCATCCTGACCCCTAGTCCCACAGGTTAGGGAGGCGGCAATAGGTGCGCGTAGCGCCTACGCCGCACTCCCGTCCGCCGTCTCCGGAGCGGGACAGCCAAGGGATCATCCTCCCTGTCCCGCTCCGCGGCCTCCTTCTGGGACATGACCGTCTCACAGAAGGAGGCCATCGCCTGCCAGGCACTGTCACTCCCGAGCATGGAGCGGACCACGCTCGGGAGCGAGAGGTCCGCGCTTCCTAGCGCGGACACCAGATCGTGGCGCTGCCGAGACCACCTGGGACACTGCTCCAGAGTGTGCTGAGCAGTGTCCTCGGCCGCGACACAATCGTGGCAGCCTGGCTGTTCCTCCCGCCTCGCGACCCGGTGCAAGTACTCACCGAAGCACCCATGCCCGGTGAGCACCTGCACCATGCGGAAGGTGAGGGGTTTGCGCCTTCGGCGCATCCACGCCTCCAGGACCGGGCGCAGCGCATCCGCAACGCGGACTCCATACCGCGGCTGCGCCAGGTCCTCCCCCCACCTCCTCATCATCTCCACATGCCCTCGCTGGCGATACTGCCCCACCTCCACCAACGTGGGGCGCTCGCCGAGACTCCTCCTTTCAGCAACGAAGCTGTACACCTCGGCGAGCACCTCCGCCTCCAACTCCCAGGGCGGGTCGCCAGCATGCGTTGCCGACCCTGTAAGAACCTCTTCACGCCTTTCTTGAAGAACCCCATACTGTAGTCCCTTGGGAATACCTCGGCAGGGAGCTCATTTCACAACTTAATAGTTCTTTGGTATTAGAAAGAGGGTACGGAACATTATTACTATGTATATATATATATATATGAGCTATACCATTAAGCGAATGACATTAAATCTTAACCCAACTACTAACTATCTGTTGACAATAATTAAACATTTTTAGCTTCATCGTATATCATGCTAAACAAACAATGACAAGCAATGATACTCGTATATCAATATTTTATTCTTCTTTGACTCCAAGGCAAATACATATTTTCGTATTCGATATTATTCATGTGATCTATCATGCCTACAAAAATCTAGACAGAGAATCCGTATAGACATCCATGTTTAGAGTTCCGTGCCAAACGTGGCAAAAAAGAACGCTTTTTATGTCACTTCAGTATTCATTCATCCGTATATCAATTTGTCACGTGCTCTCGAAATCTAACAGTAGAATATCTAGATTTAAAACCCCATGTATTTTCTTTTTGGCAAAAATGTTTATCTTTTTATTTAATTAGACTAACATTTTTTTATGCCACTAATGTGTCAAACAAGCATACGGCCTGCCTGATAATAAGCAGTTTCCAATACTAGAGGTGTCACTCTAGTCACTCAATATACAATTACTTGGACATAATACTATAGGGCATTTTAGAATGAATAGGTCAGCTAAAAATATAGGGGCTTAAAATGTATTTCAAAATATATATTTTATTGTTGTTATCAATATAATTATTGTGATAGTATCAGGAACCTTAGTTACCCGCGAGCGTGTAAAAAGAGCCATGAATGTCTAAAAAGTAAGTGAGGTGTGTACATACTATGCCATGTGGCGATTAGTTTTCTCTACCTACCCCGCAAGTGACTCAGCACGAAGATGTGTGTGTCTCATCCCACTGCAGGGATACGGATCTCCATTCAAATGGAGATTAGAGCATACTCTACCACGCAACTGCGGATTGGCGAAGGCCAGTGTTTACAAGACGCCCGGAGGCCACTAGCCGGGTCCGACGGCTTAACGTGCCCTCCGAACCTCGGTGAAGCTCGGGGTAGCTTAACCTGCGTATTCGATTGCGAATAACATGCTCAACTGCGCTATCGAACTCACAGCCGTGTGTGTATATGTGTTGTTAATAAACGGGGTGTCAAATAAGTTACGAATACAAAGTGTATTTTTAAATATAATATTGATTATGCCCATTTTTTCGTATTCAAATTTAAATTCATTATACTCAACTACATAAACGAAAAATATACGGAACTGAAACATGAACTTGTTTAATTGATTGAAAAATAGATTGCCTAAATAATCCTTCCTAATATATAAATGAAAAATTCTTCCAAAAATATATATGTAAATATATATATACGTATATTTTAATACAACGTCGAAAGGCATACAAACATACGGCCCACCTGATGTAAAGCGGTTATCGCAGTCTATGAACTCTTGTGATACATTAAGTATCACTTGCGCGTAAGTGTAAGTACATAAGTATCCCCTGTTGCTAACACAGCAACTCCTGAGAAGATTGGTTACCTTACTCACACGCATGAACCTATCTTAAAAACATCCAGTCCAAACAAACGGACATGTTCATGTCATGCACACAAAACGTTTGTCCTATGTGGGAATCAAACCCACGAGCGTTGGTGTCAAAGACAAAATATTTGATTCACGCATGCATTGTTCAAATAAATAGGAAATAATATGAAGGGTATAATTGCAAAAAAAAATGATGATCTTTGAACTTGAATTGAAAGTGTTCAATGTTTATCTAATTTCAATTGAACAAATTCACTTTTTGTGACTATATCGTACCTTACCGAACTCTCAATGTGCGAGGCCCAACTCATACTTGATCGCTTTCTTTCAGAAAGCTGGGTTTTGTTCAATATGTATTGTTTCAATAGTGAGTTATTGGATCCATCCGTCATATCATATTTCCTTTTACAAGGATCCTTGATCTTGTCATGCCTAAGCAAAAAGTATTCTTTAGACATAACTTGAAAGTGAGTCGTGCAGGTTATGCGCACTGAAAATTCGCTTTATATTTGGTTTGGTGGTCAATGGGTTTAGATAGATAGATAAAACGTTTATTCGATTGCTGGCTGACACCCACGAACAAATCTAATACACAACAAGTCTAAAAACAATAATAAAATGTAGAAAGAATGCAACATGAAAGAATGACGAAACAGATATACAATGCGAAAGTGGAAAGATGTAGGAGCCGAGGAAGACCAAGACTACCGTGACCAAATTGGTCGTGTTTTATCAGAAGGTGATGTCAGGAGCCTTAGGAACCGGCGAGCGTGTATGAAAAGAGCTATGAATGTGAAAGAAGCGAGTGAAGTGTGTAAGGACCGCGTCTTATGGCGCTCGGTTCTCTCTGCCTACCTCGCAAGGGACCTGTCGTGAAGATATACATACATAATAATTATGATGCAGAAAAGTATGCGTGTGGGAATGGGCCACAGCTCAGTGGTGAGATTACTCAAGAGCAAAACACTGATTTTCAGCTGCAACCCGTAGTGTTTTACATTACTATGTAACATTAGATTTTGTATAGGTTTCAGTAATATAATCCCTGTCAACACTTATCATGAGTAATAGATTCTGGTGTTATTTTGTGGAATTCAAATTACACGTAATTTGATTTAAACTCCCTATATGCTTTTGCCACTATTAAGTTCATAATAACTAGCGACAGCTAGCACCCACCCACTACCATCATCAGTTGCCGTTGTCATCCCTGCTTTGGCTGCTGCGATCAATACAATACAATACAAAAATTCTTTATTTGTTCTCTCACATAGGTTACACACAATTTTAGATAAATCTAAGATGTACATTACATGAAATTCAATCTATGTGAGAGACTGGTTTCTGTACTAGGAGGACCTGTATGACAGATACCAGTCTCTCCAACACTGGACCGAGTATATATAATCATCTCTGCAATGTTCATCATATGGAACAGGAACCGTATGCAGGCGCTGCAATATTATTCGGTAGAATAACATGCTGCGTATGATAAATTCACCGCACTACAGTCCCTTATATGAAGTTGAAGGAGGCGGTGAAAGTGGTGACGGAACAAAATTTTAATGTAGAGGAGTTGCATAGTTTTTTCTTTGTTCATAAGAGAAATTTTAGATTAAATTATGTTTTATTTCATAAACAAATTATTGCTCGAAGAATGTGGTCTGGAATTGTGTCTTGTTTCCTTGTCAAGACGCAAGCCTGAATTTTAATTAATTTGAATATAGTAACAGAATACTATTAGTCAGGTCTAGACATCCATTAGTAATCACATATCAAGTAAGGATCAGAGTACCATCAATTTAACATAAGTCATGCTTTACGGGATCGGGAAAAAATGATAACACGGCTTGTATTAAGTCTCCTCGTTCCTCTCAGTGCTCTGCAGTGCATAACATTGAATGCCACCAATTGACAACGTATCATTGATATGCAACAGAAAAAGCTTTGGAGACAGCAGCATGAGTGAGCATTGTGGGATACCAGCATTGATGTTAATTTTATCGGAGAGACACTTAATACCATTATTTTCAAGATAAAGTGAACAGATTATTTTACCTTTAGACTTTGTACAAAAGCCGTCTGCATGGGTACCTTTGTCTCACCTATTTCTACCGCCAAGCAGCTATATTTATATAGCTGTGTTCCGGTTTGAAGGGTGAGATATGGCAGAGAAATTACTGGGTGACGAAATATCCTTAGGTCACAAGATTGGCAGCGCGCGAGTAACATTCCCGTGGTGTTGCGAACCGCTTACCATCTGATGCGGGCCGCATGCTTGTTTGCCAATCTATTTGTATAAAAAAAAACTCTCGTTAAATAAGGAGCTGGCATTTATTAAAATATATTTTAAGAGAATTAATTAATATATTATTTCTTCTATAATACACAAATCCTACAGAATAATTCTTCTGTTCCCGAGAAATATGACAGAATGATGAATGAATGAATAGTAGAGGGTCACGATAACAGCTCTCTTACCCCAATCGCATATACTATCTCCGTGACCGCGGCGGGTAAAAATGGCCTCTGATTGGGAGTGCTCTGCTCTTAATCTGTCATAGTCTAAATCCATGAAAATTAATAATAAATGTCTTGATATATAATAACAAATATGGCATTAGATACGCAATCTGCAGTTAAAGCGTCACATGTTATTACAATTTTACAAGAATTAAATAATAAAATTATCTTAATTACTAACATATTTATACGTATTATAGATACTTATAAATACATATATTGACTTAGATTAGTAAGAGATTGCCTGTGACTACTCTCCAATTAGCTATTAGCGAGACTTTAATGGAAGCGGTCGGAGTGATTACACTTTCAATATATAAATTTGGCCAAACTGGTGGTGGTAGGTTATTCCAGATTATTGCAGCCGCGTTTTCAAAAGAGCAGCTGGTACTGGCGAGTTCAATTATAGCCATAATTAATATCCTCTGCCCCAATTGAAAAGTTGATCTGCCTCGAATAAAACTTATTATTCGACGTTGTCTGCAGAGTATTTTTTTTAATTAATGAATTACCAACATATTCTTTTCAAAAAGATCGTGTGCTAAATAAATAAAATGCACAGATCCTTTCATATGTATATATTCATACCACTAAGGTGCCAAACAAGCGTACGATGCGCAAGATGGTAAGCATTTCCCCTAGACTGAACACTTGCAACACCATGGTGATGCCCTTTGGTGATGACAAATGTGATGCCGACTCTGATAAAACCTTTGCATAGCTTTTCTGATGCTGTAGTGTCTGCGAAAATTTTTGTTTCTTAAACAACGTCGGAAGGCATAACAGCATATGGCCCACCTGATGTAAAGCGGTTACAGTAGCCTATTAACGCTTGTAATATATTAAGTATCACTCGCGCGATGCCTCCTCTGCTGCTTACACAGCAACTCCTTAGGAGCTTACTGGTGACCTCAGTCACACGCAGAAACACAACAACCCTCCAGGGAGGTGTTATTTGGCTGCGGTTTTCTGTGACGTGAAGGTACTTTCCCAGACGGATAACTTTGATGCGCCCTACCTCTCTTAAAACATCCAGACCAATACAAACAGACATGTTCATGCACACAAATCTTGTGTGGGACTCGAACCCGCGAGCGTTAGTGTCAAAGTCGCGTCATTCACGACTGAGCCACCAAGCTCGTCATAAAGCTGTGGCGACTTCAGACCATTTTATTTACCATATCTTTGTTTCTATAAGTAGTATTATTTTAGTAAATATTAATCGTAAATTTACATAATATTTAAGGGCGATATTAAAAGGGCATATCGTAAATGACCATTAGCGAAGAAGAAGTGCCGAAACAAACTTGCACTTTTCAGATCTCTTTTAAAATTGTCAATTAGATATTACAATTGTAATTCACATCAGCATATTGGTGCAAGAATGATATCAAAATGGTAGAATTAAAGATTATTAAGGAAAAGTCGTCTGTGCTGAATTATTTCCAGACATCTTTGTCAGTTACATATTCATCAATTCTGTAATAAACCCTTTTACAGAGTCCATTTTTAATGTGCCTATTGAATACATTGTCAGGAAAGGACAGAACTGTTTCAGACAACAGGCAAAAAGGTACTACCAGTTCTAGCAAGTCGATGTACATACACAATTTATTTCTACTTCTAAGTTTTTCACTGAAGTTTGAAAACGACTTTAAATTTTTACGGACATACATTATGTTTTCATAAATATATTGAGAAATGACAGTGAGGATATTTATTTCTTTGAACAGTTCCCTGAGTGATTCTCTGGAGCCCATATATCTGGAATCAGAATAGAACGAATGGCTCTGTTTTATAAGATAAAAATTGTCCCAATGTCAGCCGCCGTTCCCCAATGAATGAGATATGACAGAAGAAGCATGAAAATAGAGTGACGCCTTTACGACGTATTTACGAAAGAAGTCATGCCCGAAAGGCAAGCCGGGCCGTCCTAAACGCACACAATGTGGACTAAATTGGTGATGTATTGAAAAAGGACCGAATCAAAAGCACCCAAAACGGAAAAGCACGCATGAAGAGGTTAATGAGTGTGGAAGAAGCGAGAGAGGTATATTTGGAAAAACCCATAGCACGCTGAGCGAGCTTGAGCTTCCGCATACGACCCGTAACTTCTTTATATGTTTATAGTCCAATATTTTGTAAACCGCAACAAGCATGTCTGATTTTCCCCGAGATTCATTTTCATTTACAGTTATTTGGTGACCAATAATGTTTAAATAAATAAATTTCATAAAATGAAATAACAAAAGCGAATAGTATCGCAACAAGCAATCGCAATCGCGGAACCCTTAGCTATGCTTACAGACAATAATCATTACCAATATGGAAATGATTATGCTCCCCTCCTCGCCTATTTAAAATGTTATTTTAATAAAATTCTCTTTTTTCAGGCCAAAGGAACGAGTGAAAGTGGTTTTTGAAGAAGTTTCTCTTCAAAAAGGGGACATAAGGTACGTGCTTTTTAAAACTACGAAATTTATCAGAATATGAACATAAAAGTCATTGATTCTTCTTTCTAGTTCCTTAATATTGAATACAAGTATTCAAAGAACTAGAATATAATAGTAAAGAGTTTCATGGCGCTCCGTTCTCAATGTCTACCCCGCCGCTATATACATTCTGTGTACTAAGTATCGGGAATTTGTCAATAAAACAAAAAATACAAATTATTCATCTAAATTTATTTTATCGCCTTCAAAGTAGGCCCCATCGCTTGCAATACAACATCTCCACCGCTTCACCCAGTCTTCCATACATTTTTCATAGGCTATTTGCGGTATGGCCTTTAGCTCATTCAGCGAATTTTCTTTTATGGCTTCTATCGACTCAAAACGTTTTCCTCGAAGTGGTAATTTTAACTTGGGAAATAAAAAAAAGTCAGACGGAGCCATATCAGGTGAATACGGTGCTTGGTCGAGAACTTTTGTTGAATTTTTCGCTAAAAACTCTTTCACTATAATGGCTGTGTGTGATGGTGCATTATCATGGTGCAGCATCCATGAGTTGTGTTGCCACAAATCTGGACGTTTTCGGCGGATACTCTCACGCAAACGCTTCATGACGCCTAAATAATATTCTTTATTCACTGTTTCTCCCTCTGGAAGGAATTCGGAGTGAACCACACCACGGTAGTCAAAAAAAACTGTCAGCATCACCTTGATTTTGGAGCGACTTTGCCGCGGTTTTTTGGGTTTCGGCTCGTTTTCGAGACGCCATTCTGAAGACTGTTGGCTTGTTTGCATGTCGTACTCATAAACCCATGTCTCGTCGCCAGTTATTATACGTTTCATAAAGGTCGGATCCGTAGAAGCTCGGGAAACCATGTCTTCAGCGACATGCTTTCGCTGCGCTTTTTGAACAAAATTGAGCTCTTTTGGAACTAGTCGAGCGGCGACGCGTTTCATGCCTAAAATGTCAATGAGAATGTTGTGGACGGACTTAAAAGATATGTTCACCTCACTAGCCAACTCTCTCAGACTCATACGTCGATTTTCGAGCACTAGCTTCTTGATTCTGTCGATGTTTTCTCTGGTCGTAGCGGTTGAAGGTCTACCAGAACGAGGCAAGTCTACTACTACTTCTCGGCCTTCTTTAAAAGCCTTATACCATTCATAAGCCCTTGTTTTCGATATACACGATTCGCCGTAGGTATTTCGCAACATTTTTAGTGATTCACCACGTGAAATATCATTTGAAACACAAAATTTAAGGCACACTCTTTGTTCAACAATATTTTCCATTGTAAAAATCGCCGAGGACTCAAAACTATGACCGACAAAAAGTGTAGTTTAAAACAAATTAAATGACAGATCCCGCTCAAATTTTGCGCGCTAAATCAGTACAGTGCTACCAACATGCAGTAAAAAAATTAGAACGACCTCTTTTACGCGGGTCTTTTTATTGACATATTCCCGATACTTTTTACACAGAGTAGTATATGTAATTATTCATTGCAGTACATGTAGACATTGTGACATTGTAACTATACAATACGCAGCATTATATATTCACGCGAAGACCCTTACTTACTGAAGAAATAGATTAATTCTATTACAACTATATTATACTTCGCAGTCAGTAAGTATGTTGAATGAATTTGTCGAATGCATATTGGGTCAGTTGAATAGGTAAGTGATAACTTTCGCATCAAGAAATTTTAATTTCATAGGCATAGTATTATAGCAGAAAGTAATTAAAAATGTTAAATAAATCATCAACTCATTGTCACAAATCAAAAAGTTTATGCAGCATTTTAGTGATCCACATCCAAATATTCGGAAGTTCGTGTTTCCTTAGTGCATCAGGTGTGGTAATGTACGTAGACCTAGCTGCTATTACGTACGTGTTATAAAATGAGCCCGTGAATGAGGTAATAAAATGCCTCAGTTTATAAAAGAATGATAGTGTAAAATATTGAATATTACACGATGGTGCATCGGGCTTCAAGAACACGGCTCGTAAATATGAGATACCAGCTAGTACGATGTAGAATTATTTTCTTATACAATGTGAAAAATATACAGGCGCTATGTGTAATCACAAGCGTTAAGTAACAAAGATTTTGAGATCTGAAAAGATTTCTTGTAATATCATTATTTTGAAAGGGTAAGTCAGATTTCGTAAGCGCCTTTTCAGTTACATATTTTTACTAATGAGAATTAATGTAACCATAACTTGTCGTTATGTTCTTTGTGTATTACTTAAAAGCAAGGGAACCATTATAGTCATAATTTCATTGGTGGACTCGGTTGACAGAGGCGAAGGAATAAATACTTTTTGCTGACATTGTTAGCAAATTTTCGTGTACTTTATAATTACAACTGGATTTATGGGGAGTATTGTTAGGAAAAAATATAAATATTTCCGGAATTAGTGTTTATGGTGTTTTAAATCAACCTAACGAGCCATTAACACCTCGGACTATGAATAATAAATTCGTAACCGCGATACACACGAAAATATGAAACAAAAGGATTAGCTATCGACTACGGAATAAAGCTGGAATTATATAATAAATAACTATCGACCAAATGTGTCCGTTAATGTGCCGCGCTATAAACTATATCTGTCGGTTAATTAACAAGGTAATGCATGGCCCGCTTTAGGGGCGAATTTACATAGCATATTAAGTGATAAAATGAAAATTAAATTCACCAAACGATACTCGAAAATAGACATTTATCTGCTCAGCTAGCTCAAATAATTTATATCCCATATTAGTTTAGTTAATGCTATAGCGTGAATATTATACACAATAATTATGCAAATATAAATAGGTATATTATCGATAGATAATACAGCTTTAAAATGTCTAATTTTACATTAATTACTTATAAAATTACACAACAACTCCATCAGAACAAACTGGTGACATAATAATATCTCAATTTCAAACATGTGGTTATTTATTGTTAGTCAATCCATGTATGGGTTTTTCTATGTATAATACGTATATTTTAAGAGAGGTAAGGCGCATCAAGCAGACTGGAGAAGTACTTCCACCTCACAGAAAACCGCAGCCAAATAACAACTCCCTGGACGGTTGTTGTGTTCCTGCGTGTGAGTGAGGTCACCTCCCATGCAGCTCCCATGTAGTTGCTGTGTTAGCAGTAGTAGTGGCATCACGCGAGTGATACTTAATGTATTACCAGCGTTCACATGCTACGATAACCACTTTACATCAGGTGGATCGTATGCTTGTATGCCTCCCGACGTTGTATAAAAAAAAAGTACTTATGTGTGTTTATCAGTTGTCTAGTACTCAAAACACAAGCTTCGCTGACTGTGGGGCTAGATGGCGCTGTGTAATTTGTCGTACAATATTTATTACTAACTGTCAAATAACGTAGCTTATGTGTTAATCCAGATCATAATCTATCTACGTGCCAAATTTCATTCAAATCCGTTCAGCCGTTTAAGCGTGAAAGAGCAACAAACATCCATACATACAAACTTTCGCATTTATAATACTAGCTGCTACCCGCGGCTCCGCCCGCGTGGAGTCAAATAACGTAGCCTATGTGTTAATCCAGATCCTAATCTATCTATGTGCCAAATTTCATTCAAATCCATTCAGCCGTTTAAGCGTGAAAGAGCAACAAACATCCATACATACAAACTTTCGCATTTATAATATTATAGTAGGATTAGTAGGATAGGATTTAATTATTCTTTCATTTCAATATTTAAAATAACTTGAACGATAATTAATAATGGTAAATAAAGTAATCATTTAATTAACAAGCTTACACGCCATTACACGCAAATAAGTAGCGCTATAAAGTACGTAATAGTCTACTCCCTCATTAACCGAGTTTGCATCAATTGAATAGAATTTACATACTAGCCAGAGGAATTCACGCTTATGGTCTGTGTAGCTAGTTAATTGGCAAATTAAGTGAACTCCTACTTAATTTTAGTGATAATATATAGTTAAATGGCAAAGTCCTCTTCAATTAATTTCTAGTATTATTTAGAAACAAAATAAAACGTAAAATAGACTTATCTGGAAACATTTTTCGACTGAAGAACCTTGAAAAACTGGTTCAAAACAACTCTTAACACAATATACGAGTAGATAATGTCTACATTTGTTTAGTTACTAATTATAATAACTAATAGTTAATAATTAACATCAACTCATCTATTTACTTATGACGAACTCAGTGGCGGTGTAGTTAACAACCCTAATTAAGCACCACAGATTGTGGGTTCGATTCTCATACAGGGCAGACATTTGTGTGTTTGAACATATCGGATTGTCACTAGTCTGAATGTTTTCGAAGAGAGCTAAATCGCATCAAAGTGGCCCAACTAACAACTCCTTGTAGGGTTTTTGTAATCCTGCGAGTGAATAAGGTAGCCACTAAGCTCCTAAAGACTGCTGTATTATCAGCAGAGGTAGCAACGCGCAGTGATACATCATATATTGCAAGCGTGGGCCGCATACGTGCAGGTCCCCCGACATTGTAATAAACTTTTCACTATCAAAATTGCTTCGTAGATCATCACTAGATAAAATATTTTTGAAAAGGTACGCAGTATAATCCGTTTACGTACGTGGAGAACGATAACTAAGTCGCCGTATATTCGTTCGTTAATACTATTAAAACCCGGTGTTACAGCAGGCTTTCAGACTCGGTTACCAAACCAGGATTTTCCTGTAAAGGAATGTCGAGGAGTCCGGTGCAGCTCTAACAAAATTAACGTAACGAAACTGTCCGGTAGTCCGTATAATATTATTGTTACAGCCGAATTTAATTAAGATATATAGGTAGATTTGTTAGCTTTGCGCAGCCATTGTCGAATAATATGTCGTTTGCATACTGTAGTACAGATTAGAAGCGCTGGGTAATTATTGTTCGTGTAGCAAACCTAGGTATACTTACATTATGTGTAGGCGAAATGTCTTAATGACGTTTCAGTAATGCGAGACGAAATGAAATGTAGTTCTGTTTATTAATGTATGTATGTATATCTTCACGCCAGGTCACTTGCAGAGTAGACAGAGAGAAATAAGCGCTCTAAGACGCGGTACTTACACACCTCACTCGCTTCTTTAACATTCATATTTCATGCACTCCTGACCTTCTGATAAAACACGATTTGTCTATGAAACACGACCAATTTGTCTATGTACTTACTTTTTTTTTTTTATACTACGTCGGGAGGCATACAAGCATACTGCCCACCTGATGTAAAGCGGGTACCGTAGCCTATTAACGCATGCGATATGTTCATTATCACTCGCGCGATGCCTCCTCTGCTGCTTACACAGCAACTCCTTGGGAGCTTACTGGTGACCTCACTCACACGCAGGAACACAACAACCCTCCTCTAGGGAGTTGTTATTTGGCTGCTGTTTTCTGTGAGGTGGAGGTACTTCCCCAGACGGGCTGCTTTGATGCGCCCTACCTCTCTTAAAACATCCAGACCAAGACAAACAGACATGTTCACGCACACAAATGTTTTGTTGTTTGTGGTGGAATCGAACCATGTGTGGGAATCGAACCCACGAGCGTTGGTGTCAAAGTCGCGTCATTCACGACTGAGCCACCGAGCTCGTCAAGAGTCAATTTATAGTGAATATTGCCTGTATATCTTAGATGTTAAGTTAAAGATGTTTATTAGAGGTAGGGAGCATTAAAGCAGCCCGTCTAGGGAAGTACATACATCTCATATAAGCACATCATATAAGCATAATCTTGTGTTACATGCAAGCCGTCTCCACAAAATAAGTAATTCTTTTATGGGGCAATGTATACGGTTCTATAACAAACTTCCCAGCAATATAAGAGAATTGTCAATAAACAAATTTAAA
This sequence comes from Pyralis farinalis, assembly GCA_947507595.1. Taxonomy (NCBI): domain Eukaryota; kingdom Metazoa; phylum Arthropoda; class Insecta; order Lepidoptera; family Pyralidae; genus Pyralis; species Pyralis farinalis. The sequence continues at coordinate 23,946,852 of OX382270.1, forward strand.
ACTACTGTTAAAGCCAAATTGTGTAGCAGGGCATATTATAAAGTATCTGACTATATTAATGATAAAAATGCCTGGGAGTGAGTCGATCCAATTATAATGTAATTAATAAAATATGTAAATTTGTTTGGATACCAAAAGAGGGATGTCTGAGTTTTTTGGCAGTATTTTTATCAGTGCTCACCTAGTCATGAACTGCACGGTAGGGAAAAAAATTGTGACGATTCCAAACAAATGTAGCCATTTTTACGGAATAAAAAGATTTTGACTTTGACTCATAGGAATCCGCAGTGAAATAACAACACCCGAAAGGATGTTGTGTTCCTGTGTGTGAGGTCACCACTACGCTCCTAAGGTGGTAGCATCTTATCTTGCAAACTTAGGGTCTGTAGGTTAAAGTAACCGCTTTACATCTATGGGACTGTATGCTTGTATTCCTCCCGATTTTGTATAAAATATAAATGTTTAATACGTTTTCATTAGATTACATGTATCTATGTATGTAAGTCGAATTTAACTTATAACGAGGATTATAATTAAGTACCAGTAGTCGAATGGTTAACATGGCTCCTTTAACATCAAGGCTTGTGAGCGAGATGTTTATCTGGTTTCTTTTCGCAATTCGAATGCATTGTTACACTTGGTGACGAGGTTCTCATGTGTCCTAGAATTGAAAGCTATTTAATGGTGATAAGTAAATCTCTTTTGGCTTTGGATTCATTTGGTTTGTTATAACGCTTGATATGTATGGGGATGAATTTATTTATTTGCGCCCACCCTTGGATGTGGGGAGTCGTTAGATAGGGTATTTAAAAACATTGAGGGTGTGGGAAGATCATTTTTCGATATAGTGATCCGTTTGCGAAATAAACTCAAGTGTGTCCTCCCCCCCCCCCCCCATGTCAGCGGAATTGTTGCATATGGTGAATTTAAAAGGAAAACTATCATGGCCTCCTTGGCCGTAATAGTTGACAAACTTTTAAAATATATTTTCTTTTATGTAAACGTACAAGTGTCATAGTATTGCACTTATCTGCACTAAACGTTTTGCTTCCTAGTTTCTAATTCGAAGGGCGTTCATATTTTATACTAGACGGCGCTGTTCAGAAATTTAATCACACTGGTTTCGTTTTCATCAATCTTATAGAAGTCTACCGTTTGTGGCCTTCATATTTTACGTCGTCCCGTTTTCTGTGGCGATCGCATCAGGTGAAGGCTTAAAAGCCTTTCGGCTAAAGGCAGTCCCAGGTGGTGTTTTAGTGAGTAGGAGTTTGACTGACACAAACCGTTCGGCCGTCCAAAAGGGAACCCTATGCAGAATTTCACCACCTCCCTCCCATATGTCCAGAGGGTGCTCCCTCCGAGGAATAACAAACGCACACCGGGGGGGGGTTAATCCTTCTTTTGTGGGTCTACATTTTCATGGGTAAATAATATTCATGTGCATTTACGGCGTTCTGGATCTAGATAATCGTAAGCAAATACGGAGCCCTTCACAGTGCGTGGCCCGACATGCACTTGGCCGGTTTTTTTAAACAACGTCGGAAGGCATGCAAGCGTATGGCTCACCCGATGTAAAGTGGTTATAGTAGCCTATGAAAGCTTGCTTGCTTACGATGCCACCTCCGCTGCTAACAGAGCAACTTCTAGGAGCTTACTGGTAACCTCGCTCACACGCAGGGACTCAACAACCCTCAAAGGAGTTGTTGTTTGGCTGCGGTTTTCTCTGAGGTGGAGGCACTTCCCCAGACGGGCTGCTTTGATGCGCACCAACTCTCTTAAAAACACCAAGACAAACCGACATTATCATGCACACAAATATTTATCCTGTGTGGGAATCGAACCCATGAACGTTGGTATCAAAGTAGTGCACTGATCGTTACGAAGCACTGGTCCACCGAGCTCATCGAATCTTAATTATTCAGAGAATTACACCACAATTGTGAGTACCGTCAATCGATTTCGAAACGTTTTTACGTCATCAATAAGTATTCGTGCTGTACAATTAATTCTATTACTAGATTCAAATAAATTTACGTAGATTATAAAAAGATACTTAAATATTATCCTAAAGTGACCTATTCATGCATGAGCTAGTTAATTATCGTGCAGATAGGTATAGCTCATAGCACGGCTCATTGCCGGGCACCCTGGTGGACTGCTATATCTATAATTTAATTATGTCCCATTACTGATGCTCCATTTTCAGTTCAAAATTTTATCAGCAGAGTTCTTGTGTTGGAAAGTTCAATGAACGTACTCGATGTTGACTGCAATGAACTTACTATTAATTGCTTTTAGGGACATTTGCCGTTAATCTTTGTTAGATACTGCAGCGGTGGGAATTAAATTTGCGCTCCTTGTTATATACTTGTATTTAAAGGAAGCAGATAAATTCTATTCCTAAATTGTATTTTCAAAATAGAATGTAATAGAAGGGCGTCATGGAGAGAACAACTTAAAAACAATTATTTATTATCAAAATAATTACGCACACAGGAAGTAATTTGCAGTTGCAGAATGCGGCTATATATCTATCATTGTACATTTCTCCAAATTCTTCAAATACTTAATGACTATTTTAAGAATGCTCTGCACTAGGTCATGTTTTAGTTCGATTCCCGCACTAGACAAACATTTTTGTGCATGAACACGTCTATTTATCTCGGTCTGGATGTTTAAAGAGAGGTAGGGCGTATCAAAGCAGCCCGTCTGGGGAAGTACCTCGCCCTCACAGATAACCGCAGCCAAATAACAACTGTTGTGTTCCTGTGTGTGAGTGAGGTCACCAGTAAGCTCCTAAGGAATTGCTGTGTAAACAGCAGAGGAGACATCGCGCGAGTGATACTTAATATATTACAAGTGTTAATAGCCTACGGTAACTGCTTTACATCAGGTGGGCTGTATGCTTGAATACCTCCCGTCCTTGTATAAAAAAAAGGTTTTGTTGTTATTATTTCTTTTCTCTTTTTCTTTCTCTCGTTCTCTCTCTCTATCTCTATGTCACTCTCCCACTTGCAAATACAAAGGTTGATTGACGAGATATTTTATAAAGTTGGCCTTTGTACTACTTATGTTCGTAGACATTTTAAAGAAAGGCTGTCATATTATGTATAATAAATATATTACAAACAAATAATAAAACAGTGAATACCAAATTTCAGATAAATTTGCTATTCACTGTTTCATTTCATTCATTGTTTTGTTTTTATCTACCTATTACCTGTTATCCGATATCAAGATGTTCATAAGTTTTCGACACAAGAACTATATTCTTTAAATATTTAACAAAATATAGTCTATTAGCAATAGTGAAAACAGACCGCACTTAATTAAATAATGAATGAATTGATCCGATCTTTGGATCCAATGGAGTTTCGTTGATTTTATTCTTACACAGGAACGACATTTGTGTACATAAACATGTCTGTTTGTCTTATACTGGGTGTTTTAAGAGAGATAGAACGCATCAAATTAACCCGACTGGGAAAGTTCCTCCGTCTCACAGAAAACAACTCCCTGCAGTGCTGTTGTGTTCGTTTGTGTAGAGATTACCAGTAAACTCCTAAGGAGTTGCCGTGGTAAGCTTATACCTATGTTTTCCGATGTGATATAATAAAATACCTTTTTTAAATAGTTATTATTGAATTACAGCTGTCTACGTCGCGCAGACATCATCAAAGTGTTCGACGGTAAAGACGTGAATTCGCCTGCCATAGCGATGTTGTGCAATGAACTAACAGGTATGTATTGTTTCAGTATTATCGATTTTAAATTGAGGATTAAGCTTCTCGTATCTTCTTCTTCCTAGTGTTATATCGTTTCCTAATCTTTTAAGATTACTGGGGTCCGCTATCTAAGCCTAAGGATTCAACGCAGGTACTGATTTTAACATGGAGCGACTACCGTCAGATTTCCACGACCTAGTAAGTAAGCGTCTAAGGAGTTCTTCTTCTTAGCATTATCCCGTCTCCTAATCCATTAGGATTTACGGGGTCCACTACCTAAGCCTAAGAATTTGGCGAAGATACTGATTTTTACCTCAAGCGACTACCGCCAGACCTCCACATACGAGAGGGAAAACAGACCTTTCTTCAATTAGGTCACATGTCTTTCGAAATATAATGTCTTGGGAGGGTTTCCTCACGATGTTTACTTTGAGCGCCGAGCAAGTGATAATTACAAATATGTACATGCCTGGATTCGAACCGGGAACGAGTTGGTCAATTGGCCGGTCCTTTATCCAAGAGACTATCACCATTCAGGAGACGTAGCTATATATCATAAGATAACTTACTACATCACTCTCTATGTATGGAACACGCTGTAACAGGAGAAATACAGATACAAGAGAGGTAGGGCGCATCAAAGCAGCCTGTCTGGGGATGTAGCTCCACCTCCCAGAAAACTGCAACCAAATAACAACTCTGCGGTTGCTGTGTTCATGCGTTTGAGTGAGGTCATCAGTAAGCTCCTAAGGAGTTGCAGTGTTAGCAGCAGATTATTATGATTCATTTTACATAATATTTTTTCCCTAGAGTTGAAGAGAGTGGATCCATCAAAACGCCTTCTGTCCCGACACGCAGGTACAAGGCACTGAAATATCCTCTTTACTGATGAAAAAAATTTCCTATTAAATTATAAAAAAAAATACACGGAAGAGCACTACAACAAAATGACAAAGTGTACGCACACAGTTCTAAAGAAGTCGCCCTAGTGGTCGGAAAGGTACAACGTAGTCATCATCCTGCGTCTGTAATGGTTTGGTGGGGGGTGTCTTATGAAGGTGTCACAAAGCTTCATTTTTGTGAACAAGGAGTGAAAGCTTCAGCTAAAGTGTATCAAGAGACTGTCTTGGATAGTATTGTGAAACCTTTTAGCAATACACTTTTTGAAAATGTACCGTGGACTTTCCAGTAGGACTCTACATCTGGCACAAACTACCCAAGCCTGGCTCGAAACCAACGTTCCGGACTTTATAAGACTGGTTCTCGCGTAGTTCAGATCTGAACTCCTTAGACTACACATTATGGTCAGTTTTAGAGGGCATGGCCTGCTCGAAACGGTACGCCGACATTGTGTCTCTTAAGAAATCTCTGGAGCAAGCAGTGGCTAAATTTCCCATGGAAACAGTGCGTAAAACCATAGATTCGTGGCCAGATTAAAAGCCTGTATCATAGTCAAAGGTGGCCATTTCTAATAGAATCTTTCTCATTTTTTGCTGAGACTTCCATAAATATGTACATATAAGTTTACTTCATAAAAAAATACATGCATATTCATTTGTAACAGGACTTATGGCCGGACTAGGTATATCTTCTAACATGGCCGCTAAAATGTAAACCTAATTTCCACAATTTCCTCGTCAAAGATTCAAGATTCATTGAGATCCACGTTTACAACGCCGTAAAAGCTAACGTTTTATACTTGGAACGTTATGAAATTTGTTCCTACTCGTACATGTTTCACGGCAAGGATAGAAGAGGGTGATGTATGTTCATACATAAAGTCGACGCCAATTTTAAAGAAATCGTTTTCACTTTTTGTGTTCATAAATTTTTGTAATTCCAATCTTAAAATAAACAAGTATTTCTTGTATATATAATAAATTATCTAGTGTAGATATATAGCATACTAGCTATCCGCCCGGCTTCGCACGGGTGATATGATCGTTACCAAACTTCCCAGGATCACCTGCTGGGCTAACCTGAAGATTCACTGAAAATTTCATCAAAATCTGCCCCGCCATTTTCGAGTCCATAGAGGACATACAGACAACCATTCATTATTATATATAACGGGTGATTATTTAAGCGTAGTTTTTTTTTTAAATCGAATAAAACACTCAAATTTGCATCAATATTCAAATTTTTTATTGGAATAGATAATTTGGCCTTTGCCATTTACTTTTTAAAGATGTTTTTAAAGACTTCATGTAAATGTTGTCCGCGGCTCCGTTTCAAATGGTCCATTCGGAAAGTCTAATTTTGCATCACATTTTCGAGCATTTCGGCCTGTGTGCCACGAATAACGCGTATTATGTTATCCTGTAAGGCTTCAATCGTGTTCGGCTTGTCTACATAGACTAACGACTTCACATGACCCCACAAGAAATAATCAAGAGGCGCTATTACGCATGATCTTGGCGGCGAACTCACAGGACCATTTCGAGAGATAAGCTGCTCACCAAATTCATCCTTCAACATGTCCATTGTCCACACGAGCTGTGTGGCATGTGGCATCGTCTTGATGAAACCACATGTCAACCAAGTTCAACTCAGCCAATTGGGGCAAAAAAGTCGTAAAATTATGCATGTGGTTGAGTAACACATGCCCAATTTTTGTAAGTCTTTCCATGATGAAATGGGAGAGTCTATTGAACACTTTTCACTTTGACAGATGACGTTTGGCGCCATTACCAACCAGTGCTGCCAACCTGAAAAACTTAACTCATAAAAAATCACCCGTTATATAGATACTTAAGTTTTTGCTTTTATCTTTATTGGAACCTTTTACAAACACGATTTTAACAATGTCGAATCACTCATTATTCAATACCTAAAAGGCTTTTCTTATACAACGTCGGGTGGCATACGCATCCGGCCCACCTGATGTTTAGTGATTACCGTAGCCTATGAACGTTTGCTATACAGGAACTGTCACACGCGCGACGCGATGCCGCCACTGCTGTTAACACAGTATCTTCTTAAGAGCTTACTGGAAGCTTCACTCACACTCGCAGGAATACAACAACCGTCCAGGGAGTTGTTATTTATACGCCCTCTTAAGGTAACCACTTTACATCAGGCTGTACGTCTGTTTTTCTCCGGACTTTGTACAACAAAAAACCACATTAAAAATTTATTGTTAAGAACTTTCCTACTAATAACTACATTTGTAATTAAATCGTAGGTAAGTAGTTGTTGTCTTCGGAATGTAGGTTAGTGAACAAGTGATAAAAGTGGGGAATGCTATAAAAATGTAGAAATTTATTTTGGCCAATTAGTCATATTGCTTTTTCTATAACAGCTGTCCGATTACAGTTGGATGTTTCGTCCTCTGAGTTCTTGACGAGTATGTTCACCTCGGACAAAAATCCAGATAAGACGATCCAACTTCGAGAAAGGGATCTCTTATGAAATCGAACTCGGGTGGGCAGCGGTAGGGAAATTGCAAAAATGTTCTCGTTCAAAATACCCCAAGAGCGCAAGGCTTTTTTTTATACCACTAAGGTGGCAAACAAGCGTACGGCCTGCCTGATGGTAAGCATTTACTGCAGCCTATGGGCATTTGCAACACCAGGGGTGTCACTCTTGCGTTGCCGACCCTGTAAGAACCACATCACGCCTTTCTTGAAGAACCCCATACTGTAGTCCCTTGGGAAAACCTCCGCAGGGAGCTCATTCCACAACTTAATAGTTCTTGGTAGAAAACTTCTTGTGAACCGCACAGTGCGCGACCATTGCGGTTCCAGTGTTGTAAAACGAGGCTGTTGGCATGATGTTGAACAACTCCTCAGAACACAACCCATTATACAACCGGTAAAGGTTGCACAGCATGCGATGGTGGGAGCCATACTCGGAGTCCCTCTACAAGTGTTAGATTCAGGAATGAGTATATCCGTAGAGAACTAGTGTTACGGATGTAGCTACAAGAATTAGCAAGCTGATGTGCCAGAGGACAGCTCAAATAGCCAGAAAAACCGATGCCCGCTGGGTTCTCGATTGGCGACCAAAAACCGGAAATGCAAAGTAGGACGGGTTCCCACACAATGGACCGACGAAATCTGGTAAAGATTGTAGGGAGCCCATGGTGCAAGTAACACAAGACCGATCGTGGAAGCCTGAAGAGAGGTCTATATCTCAGAATTGGACATCCTTCGGCTGAAATGATGATAACAGCTTCCCTATTTGAAATATAAAACATTTTTTATGCAACATGGGATGCATACAAACATACAACCCACTTGATGTAAAGCAGTCACCGTAGCTTATAAACGCTTGCAATAAGTTAAGTATTACCCGCGCGATGCCACATCTACTGCCAGCCAAGGTTTTCACAAGGGACTACATACAGCATGGGGCTCTTCAAGAAAGGCGCGAAGAGGTTTTTAGAGGGTCGGCAACGCATGAGTGAGAGCCCTGGTGTTGCAAATGTCCATAGGCTACGGCGACTGTTTACCATCAGGCAGGCCGTATACTTGTTTGCAACCTTAGCGGTTATTTGGCTGCGGTTTTCTGTGAGGTGGAGGTACTTCCCCAGACGGGCTGATTTGATGCGCTCTACCTCTCCTAAAATAAATTAAAACATAAATTAGCAATTAATGTACTTTACGAAATATACACGAACAATCAGGTAGGCAAAATTAAAATCGCAGAGCAAGGGTCTCTCAGAATAGGTATGTATTCACGTTTTCAGTTCGTATCGACCGAAGTATCGACATCGTCACCTACCGCCTCGCCGACCAACCTTCCCCAGTGAGTGAATAATTCCACGTCCAAGTAGCACTGATTTTTCAATTAGGGTTGTCTCTCATGATCAAAATGTATTTTTTTAAACCCTGGCATTATTGTGGCTTCAAATTACGTACTATTTCTATCATGCGACTCAAACAATGTTTTTCTGTTGTTGTTATGTATGAATATAGGATAAAAGGTTAAAAAAACGTATACTTAGGTCTACTACTAACCAAAGGAGTATAATAATCTATATATATAAAACAAAGTCGGGTTAGTAACACTGTTTATTTTTAAGATCTTTGTTTTGTTGGATTTGTCTCCGCCCCGAATAGCAGAATAACTATTAAAACATGGAAAAATTAACGAAACTAAATTAGAAAGAAAATTCATTTTCTCATCCATTTTATATGAAACGCCTTATTTATGATATCTCAAGAACGAATTGACAAACAATTAATATTTTTTTGTTCGTCTTGGCGAGTGCTGAAAATACCTCCAGCGACAAAATTTACCAGTTTGTTTTCGATTTGCCAAGGCTATTCGTTTAACCGAACGTTGCCTCTGAATGCCACGTTATTCCACTTGGAACGCTCTTCCCAGATACTTCAACGTCGGGAGCAAGGCGATATGATTCCTGATCATCCGGATGCGCGTTCTGCTGATGCTTTTGATCGTATTAACACAGTTTATTCAAAGAGTGACGAATGCTTCTACTTGCGGTTATTGCCAGTGAATGTTCGTAGGCCGACATCATTTGAATCACAATCAATTCGAATCAATTTGAAATGACAATGGTGTAACGTGCTCAATATTTCATGATTCATGACAGCAGCTCAATTTGCTTGAAAACGATATTCATTGGGGCATGACAATAGCTGAAACACGTGGATATATAGCAACTACTTCAACAAATCAACTGACTATATAACAAACCAAGACGAAGCAACCACCTATACAACTGATGTTTAAACTCATTGGATTGCCCCCGCACAATTTACAACTGTAGGTTATCTTGGCAGTTAATTCAACGAAGGGAATCGACTCGAATGCAACCCATCCAGCAAATAGCTTAATATAAAGTAGTACAACACTGGTAAGCAAATTATTTCGTTTGCTTCTATAAAGCAAATGCTTTGCTGCCATGTGAATAATTTAATTTTAATATAAGTATTTAAAATACTTCTCATTTATATTTTTGAACACTTGTTATACTTAATTCATTTTGACTATTCATTTTGTCTTAATAAAAACCTGAATTTACTTCAGCTAATAAGTTAACGGAACAACAGTTTTCTTGATTCTGAGGCGGTACCAAGTTCGCCGGGTTAGCTAGTATTTAATAAAAAACTTCTGTCATAACACGCTATCGAAATTCCATTTAAATTCTTACTTTTCTTATACGCTTCGGGTGGCATGTTAATAAGTAACTATAGAGCTTTCCTGATAATAAGCAGTTTTATCACTTATACTATTTATTATAATCAAACTAAAACTATATTTTTCACGTTACAAATGTAACGTGAAAAATATAGTTTTAGTTTGATTCACACGATAAAACAGAAGGTTAATGATGGAAATATTAGTCGTAGTTTTGTTGATGAAGATGATTCTGGATGAGGCTGCTTCAAGCGAGATATCATTCTTAACGAGCTCGGTGGCAAGGTAGTTAACAATGTTACTTTAAGGCCAACGCTCTAGGGTTCGATTCGCACTCATGATAAAAACATTTGTATGAACAGGTTAGTTTCTCTTTGTCTGAATATTTTCAAGAGAGGTAGACCGCATCGAAGCGGCTCGCCCGGGGAAGTACCTACACCTCACTGAAAACCGCAGCATAACAATTCACCAAAGGGTTGTTGTGTTCCAGTGATCATTTTCTTCAGGTGGGACGTATTATTGTTGTATAGAAAAAAAATAAACCCCTCCTCCTGCTTAACTTACCACCGCCCATATCTTGTGCCGGTTTAGTTTGTGAAAACCCTGCAAACAAACGTCGCTCCAGTTACTACAGTGCTGTGATTGCTAGCCTCGGCTTCAATACCTAATTTCCAGGTTCTCCTTATTCGGGTCATGGTGCATTGTTTTGTGATTTGCCATTTAAAGATGTGGAAATAAGAACTAGTTTTATTTGATTTACATCAGCCATCTTGTAATTACGTAAAATTTTAAGATGGCTAACGAATAAAAATATTAATCACTCGTAGTACATTAATTATTCCGACAAAGAAGTAGAAATAGTAAATTGCAATTAATTAATATTAATAAAACGAAAGTAATGCGATTTCAGTCATATAACTCAAAACTAGGACTAATACATATTTTTTATCACAATGAACATATAGAAGTGGTAGATGATGTACAGTTTTTAGGATTAAATATAGACATTTAAATTGAAAAAATCACGTGCTACAATCTTGTAAAATACTGAATCACTTTTATATTGCTTTGCGAAGAATCATATAAATCATATCTCTCGAAGCCGCCTTATTGTGGGGTAACTCGGTAGACATAGAAAGAGCTTTCAAATTACAAAAAATGTATCCATGACAAGGCATGGTTTCTTGACAACTGTAAACCATTATTTAAAAAAATATAAGGTGCTACCTCTGCCTTGCATGCATTAAGATCGTCTGTTCATTTGTGAATTCACACCCAAACTATTTTGAGAAACGTAACGAAAGAACTTTTAATAAACAATATGGTATCCTTCAAACGAAGTGTGAAGAAGCATCTTGCGGGTCAGCATTACAGCGTCAACTGACAGGACACACAATGTAGTCTTTTATCAGTTGCAGTTGCGATTTTGGGCTCCTCTTTCACTTACCATCAGGCAAAGCGGAACTTATTGTATTGGCCTCTCTGTCCTACTGATATCGGTTGCAGAAATAGTTTTAACATGTCTATCAAAATTTACAATGAATTTCTCGGTGATATAAAAAACACGAAATGGGAACATATTTAAATCAAAGTTGAATTCATGGCTATTGAACAATATATTTTATAGTGCAAAAGATTATTTGAGCCATATGAAGAAAAAAATAAAAAATTTTCGTAATTTAATATACTTCACTGTAACAGATTTGGTAATTGAAAGTATTCTTTGTGAAATTCTTTGTGACTAATGATGTATACTTATATAGATATTTGCATATCTGCATGCAGATTTAATACTGTGATTTACTAATTAACTACTCAACATCATGTATATCTAGTAAATAAATATCTTTGTCCTTGTCAATTCTATAATAAATAGTCTGAATTATATATGTATATAATTATATATACATATAATAATGTCCTTGTCAGAAAATACTATCAAGAGGTGCATTAAAAATTTGCTATGCAATAGGATTTTTATATTGAGATAATAAATATTTTACCGACAATGTCTGTAAATGATTAAGCGCAGATTTATTTATCTTTATTCATTACATCATTATTTAATATATATAATGGTATATTAACGATTTCAAACCAGTGATAGCCCAAGGATCGCCCTATTGACCAATTAGTTCCTGGTTCGAATCATGGCATGTAGCACTCAATTCATGTTTTCCGATTTACATACATATTTTTAATTATCACTAGCTCGGCGGTGAAGGAAAACATCGTGAGGAATTTCACATGGAGAAGAAATGAATCCAAGCAACTATATTTTGGAAAGATATGTGACCTTATCTAAGAAATATCTGCTTTTCTCTCTGGGTTATGGCGGTCTGACGGTGGTCGCTACGTGTAAAAATCAGTACCTTCCCCAAATCCTTCGGCTAAGGTAGCGGACCCTTCTAATGGATTAGGAAAATGGGATAACGCTAAGAAGTAGAAGAAGGTACAAATTAACGATTTCAAATAATAGACTATATATCGGTATTTCGTGTTCACCAATGCTTTTTTAGGGTTCCATACCCAAAGGCTAAAACGGACCTTATTACTGAGACTCCGCTGTCCGTCCGTCCATATGTCCGTCTGTCACTAGGCTGTATCTCATGAACCGTGATAGTTAGACAGTTGAAATTTTCACAGATGATGTATTTCTGTTGCCGCTATAACAACAAATACTAAAAAAGAAAATAAATAAATATTTAAAGGGGGGCAACAAACGTGATTTTTTTGCCGTTTTTATAGATTATGGTACGGAACCCTTCGTGCGCGAGTCCGATTCGCACTTGGCCGGTTTTTTCTAAAATGATGACGACTAAAAAGAATAAATGTTTGAAAAATGATGATGTTCCCGCGCTTTTGACGAGTGACATTGTTGGCTTACTTGATTTTTTTACAATTCAGTATAAAATTAGTTTTATGTGACAATTTTGATAGTATTTTGTAACATAAGTGCTAGTGAAATTATACAGTAATGAAAAAACTCAAATATAACACGTTTATGCACTTTTTGGAAGACGTGAATAAGTTCATCAAGAACACCTTGTAAAAGTCACTATCGTTTTACGGGTGGTATTTAAACTGGGTTGATTGGGTCTAGGTACCCTTCCCAAGTATTTTTTCAGCACAGTTCCTGAAGCTGGAACATAGAATTAAGATTTTCAAATGGTTCTAAATTGAATACTTTGACACTGGCATAAAGTAGCAACACTATTGCCATATATTATAAAAAAAAAATGATGATGCATTTAAGTGCCCGTGGACACATAGAATTTCTGTCTTAGTCATCCCATCTTTTTGTCGTACTATAGTGTTCCTACGAATAATTGAGATCACCAAAAACCTCCTGAAGAATGTCACGTTAGCAGATGTAAGACCAACGCGCGAGCAATGCCTATGTTACAAGCATCTAACTAAAGCAACGATATCTTCTTGATCTCTAGGTACCTCAGGCGGGCTTACTTGTTTACCCAATAATTTATAAAACAAACATGTATTAGCTATTTATTATATCTAACAGTATAAATCCAATGTTCTATTCCAGATTCTAGAACCCGACATTAACTGTTTATCTTTTTTTTTTCATAGGCTACGAGGTGCTCTCGACGGGGCCAGCGTTGCTGTTACAGTTCACAGCGAACTCTGCCACGCCGGGGCAAGGGTTTGCTGCCACCTTCCACTTTCAACCTCCGCCTGACTCCACCGCCGCTGGTTAGTTTTATTAATAGCTTTCCGAAAGGTCTTCTGTTCTTCAATTAGACGAGATCCATGGCGCCATCGTTATGCACATGTGTACAAATGTCAAATTTGGAACATCGACCGTAGCCTATATGTAGATAGGTTTATTAATCATAAGCTATTTTTTAACATGCACATTGGCCACACTGTTGCCACCACAGCCACATTGTTGATAGATTACAATCGTAAATAATAATATACAATAAAATAATAATAAAATATATTTTTAATGAGAGTAAGAAAGAGAGTTGGTCAGAAAGACATCATCGGTGTCAAGAAAAGAAGATGCTCCGTTAATTCGGACATGTAGAAAGAATGCAAGAGGAAATGACGAAAAAGATATACAATTCAAAAATAGAAATACTTAAGTACCATGATCATGTAAGTAAGTAAGTCAATGTGTAGTAATCATTCGTATACTTAAATTTTTTTATATCCACATGAGATAATTGTTGACCGATCTGAGGATAACCACCTTGCGTAATGGATTACCACAGACTAAGGTCGCCATTATTCTACTGCTTACTGAAGCAATGTTAAGAGAAAGAAATCTTTAATTGAAGCTGAAGTAGTTGGCCTTCAGGCGGTTAGAAAATCGTGACAATATACAACAGCAGTGGAGCCGCGTAGGTTAAGTACATTAACTTTGACTTTAGTGAGTACTTTGATGGGAGATTTGTGTCCTGACATTGGAATACGTTTGAGATGTTGATAATGATAGGGTGTAAGCGGGGCACACTATTTTTTTTTAATAGACAGTATAGCATACATAGAATAGCGATACGGGGTATTCATAAAGGGTTACTCTAACTTTACATTGGAGAAGATCACAGTTGAATTTAATAAGAATTTCAAATATTTATGTGTTATAAATGCATAGTTGGTGAATACGTGGCTAGAGTCCATCGATCAAGAAAAATATTACTGTTCCGAATCATACAGATGAGAAAGAATAATCTTCTTCTTAGATATAAAATTATATGTGTGTAAATATGTGTTCTCTATGGACACCAAAACAGCTGGAACGATCTCAATGAAAATTCCAGGGCACATTCAGATTAGCCCAGCGGGTAATATTGTGAAGTTAGCTGTGGCGATTGTGGTACTCGTAGCTATTTGTTTACCCGTGCGAAGTTATGTAAATTAAAAACGCGTATGTCTTGTTTAAATAGAAACTGTCGAGTAAATTACTGTTGATTTTTTTACAGAACTTTCATACACCTTAACAATTATTACGAATTACAGCTTCTCCCTTAAGCACCTAAACCACTCCTCTCAAAAATTATTAAATTAATTACCTATTAAGAGAAATGGTTTAATTACCGAAGAGTTAAATCCATCCTTTAATTTCTTTAAAATAAAAAGAAATAATCGATTCCCATTTTTTTGTAAAGATTATTATTAATATTTTTTATACACAACGTCGGTAGGCACCCAGCATATGGCCCACCTGATGTAGAGTGGTTACCGTAGCCTACAAATGCTTGCAATACAGAAAATGAAGTGGCGCGTTGACCCTGCATGCGACACGGCAACTCCGTAGGAGCTTACTGGTCCCCATTCGCTCGCAGGAGCACGACAACCTCCTGCAAGCGAATGGGCGACAAACGGAGTAGTTATTTGGCTACGGTTTTCTGTGAGGTGAAGGTACTTCACAAAACGGGCTGCTTTAATGCACCCTGCCCATCTTAAAAACACTCAGACCAAGACAAACAGACATGTTCAAGCACACAAATGTTTGTCCTATGTGGGAATCAAACCCACGAGCGCTAATGTCGTCGTAATCGTTGTGAACGTTCGCAACCATTGTGCCTTTTTTTTTATATACATTATCGGGAGGCATAAAAGCATATGACCCACCTGAAGTAAAGCGGTTACTGTAGCATATGAACGCTGCCAATACATTAAGTAACACTCGCGCAATGCCGATGCGCTAAAACAAGCTCCTAAGGAGCTTACTGGTGACCCCCGTCACACGCAGGAACACAACAACTCTCCAGAGACTTGGCATTTGGGTGCGGTTTTCTGTAAGATGTACTAGGTACTTCCCATACAGGCTGATTGTCACTGATTGTCGCAGACTCCTTTGTCGCTTACTGGTTAACTCACTCAGTCGCAGAAACCCAATAATCCTAACAAAATATAAATTAACAAACAAGGAATTATTTGGCTCGGGTTTCTATTTTTCTATTAGGTGGTCGTACTTCCCCTGCTTTGATGCGTCCTACCTCTCTTAAAATACCAGAAATGTACACAGCAATCGAGGCCGCGTGTGCTTGACTGGTATTTACGAGCATATGCGTGTAAGTACTTACTAAAGGTGCTCCCACAACGAAGTTTATAACTGTTCCAAACAGTTTTGTTATGTTTTGTGGAATAATGTTACATAATGTTTTGTTGATAACAGTTAACAAATGTTTTGTAACAGTTTGTGACTATGTACCTTGGATGTTAATGAATGTTAGCTAGTGTTTTAAAACATTTTATTTTCTCCTCCCATACCAAATGTTACTATATGTAAAATAACGTTTTACAACACCGGTGTGGGAGCACCTTTACTCGCCCTAGGAACCGGTGAACGTGCATGAAAAGAGCTATGAATATTAACCGCGTCTTATGGTGCTCAGTCCTCTCTGCCTATCCCGCCGGGGACCTGGTGTAAAGATATACATATATACTTCCATAAAATATTTTCACTTAAGAAAACTTTTGAATAATTCAAGAACATTTGAGCTAAGAAAATATTGTTCCTCAGTAATTGTACTCTAGCTCTTCTGGGAGGGATGGCTACAATAAATGCTCCTGGATCCAGTTAAATTTGCGGATGCAGCCAACATGGTATGAATAGAAATGTTGGCTTGTGTCCAGGCAGCTCCCGGTCTACTTCCGTTATTAGGTAAACCGTAAAAATTGCTGCACTTTCTTACTATTTTTATTACAACATATACAAACAAATATATAAATACAGAGGTTTACTGCCATGAAATTCTCTAAGCGACTCGTAATGGCTGTGTGCGTCGCTGTGATCACAGATGTCACAGCTTTGACATTGTCTACTGCGATCACGGCTAAATTATTTGATATTCTATAAGGCTGTAAGCGTACGCGAGGCTGTTTACCTTGTAGAATTCCAATTCCAAACGCAGCCTTGCGGCGCTAGTGTCGCACAACCATGAAAAGCGACACCAAATAATTGCAATTTTGTGTTCAAGGCTGTAACAGCCGATGTTTCCGAGGATGTAAGGACGTTTGCTCTTACAGAATTGCATGGCTGTACAATACCAATACCTTGGCGTATTTCCATTCCATGTTATAGTACTCTAATTAGTTACCTTTTCGACGTTCCATATCAAAAAGATATGAATAAAACCCATGTGCCTAATTTTCATCTGTCCGTCTGTCTATCACAGACACACTGTTCTCATCTCCGAATTTTTTCATTAGCAAGTACTCTGCAATAATAACCAATCAGCGATAGTGGATAAATAACCGACACTATATCTGGCGTTGGCATGTACTTACCTCTAAATTTGTATTTTCGGATGTATGTACATATATGTAATTATCACTTGCTTGTCAAGACATCGTGAGGAAACCCGCATGAAATTCTATTTCGAACAATGTGCGACCTAAACTAACAAATTGGTTTTCGCCCTGGGTCAAGGTCTTGCGGCAATCGCTTTGTATAAAAAGCAGTATCTTCGCCAAATCCTTAAGGTATAGATATCGGACCCCAATCCAAAAGGATTAGGAAACGTGATAACGCTCGGTAGAAGAATAACCGTTGACGAAAATTAATGAATAACAAAAGGACGAAACGATTTCTATAATTGGTGAATGTTTTTGAAATCTTCAAAAATCCTAAACAGTAAGAAAGTACGGCGCCAGCGGTAAGCGAGTCTGACTTGCACTTCGTCGATTTTATTTATATAGTATAGACTATACAGCCGTTTTAAATGAAAAATGTACTGGAACGTGACAAATGACGTCACTGTATTGGCCTATTCAAATTAACCCCTCGCTCGACAAGGGTTCTTTTTTAATTCAGCGCAAAAAATGAGGTAGAGTTTAGTATTTTTGTGTTTCATTGGTTGAAAATTGTCAAAGTAAGCGAGTTAGATTTTCGTACGGCTTTCGGTTTTTGTTTTTGAGGACGTATAATATGTCGTATAGCCTCTAGATGTTTACCTACCTAGTAATCTATTGAATAACATATTAAATAAACCAACCAAAATACGTAATACAATTGATAGGACAAAAATTTAATTAACTGATACCTATGTAAAAGTTAAATAATAATACATAAAGAACTGACCACTTGGTAAATAATGAAATGGTATACCATACGTATTCTCTATATCTAGGCTGAGAGTCACTGTCTCAACCAGGATCTCAACTTCCAAAGTCCAACGATGTGTAATATACATAAGATAATCACCAGTGAGCAACCTATGTGAAAGCCATATTGCCGGTCGTCGATGAAATCGTGATTCAGGTATTCCAGGAGCCGCATTTTGTCACACGATCCCATAACCTTAGACGCAAAAGTGCCGATAGCCATAAGCTTAAAATGCGATACGGCCAATCTATAACTCTTCTTAATATGTGCACTATTCTTTACATACATTAACAGTAACGTAACCTGCCCCGAAAACGTCGTAAGGAGTATGAAAAAAAAATATTTATTTTTCACCCTCAAATGAGGTAAAGTACCTATATTTAATAGTGACATATAAAGCACATATAATAAAAGTAGAATATAATGTAGAAGCAACTTATTCAATTCAATCTGGAATTTTATTACCTACCATTAAATGAGATTGTATGTCATACGTATCATATGAAAAAGATTTTACTGACCAATAAGTTCAAGTATTTTTTTCTGCCACTGCAATAAAACTTTAATTTCCAACGCCATCTATAGGATTTAGTTATAACAATTTGCTTCCTCTGCTCCTAGCTTAAAAAAAAGCGCCATCTACATTTTACCCGCTTTAGTGAAACTTGTTTCTCTTTGTATGGTACTAGGTGGCCAAGAGATGGCGCTGTTCGTAATAACCTGCCACAAAATTTTCATAGCTGTTTAGTAATAGGCGACGGGGCTCTACGGTGGTCTAGGAAAGTCCATTCGCCGTGTTTGTACATAGCAAAGTGCAACAGTACTCATAACAGAGGGCACGACAGCAGCTCGCAACATAAGTATACATTTACTTAAAGCAATTCAGGGGATTTATTAGCACTTAGAACTTATGTGATGACTGGAGAACTTGATTTTTTTTATACTACGTCGGGAGACATACAAGCATACGGCCCACCTGAAGTAAAGCGAGTACCGTAGCCTATTAACGCTTGCGATATATTAAGTATCACTCGCGCGATGGCTCCTCTGCTGCTTACACTGCAACTCCTTGGGAGCTTACTGGTGACCTCTCTCACACGCAGGAACACAACAACCCTCTAGAGAGTTGTTATTTGGCTGCGGTTTTCTGTGAGGTGGAGGTACTTCCCTAGATGGGCTGTGACACAACGTTTATGACATATGCTCTGATTACATTTTTTTTATAGAAAGTCGGCAACCATACAAGCATACTACCCACCTGATGCTGAAGTGATTGCTGTAGTCTACTAACGCTTGCAGCACAGATATTAGGAGCGTACTGGTAAACCCACCCAAAGGAGCACAATAACCCTCCAAGAACTTATTATTTGGCTGCAGTTTTCAGTAAGATAGATGTAAGGCAGTCTGCTTTGATTCACCCTACATCTCGTAAACTATACATATATCTCTTAAATTATTACATGATAATTTGCACTGCATAGATCATAAATATGGTATGTTTGTTGCAGATTCCGATCGCTTATTGAAATTAAGTTTCGGAAAAGCCTTTGAGTCCCTGGGCCCCGAAGTGAGCGCTACAAGTAAGTACTCTATACTTTAATATTCAAGTTTAATTTATTAAGATTTTCTACATTTTCGTGATGGTATAGCATGGAACAACGACGTAACCGTAGTCCACATAGACGTGGTTGAGTAAGCCCTATTGAAAATAAAAATGTAACCCACCAGGGGCAATTTAAGAAAGTGGTCATCATTTAAAATGGATTTATTTAGAACTTATGCGAACAGTATTTATTACTAATTAACATCGCTAATATGTACTGTCGCTTATATATCCTGGAAACTTAACAGACTTGGACAGATTGAACTGTGATCACTATGTATGAGATAATTAAGAAACCCTGATAAAGGTATATTAAAAGATATTTAAAAAAATATCTTTACCAGTGTTTCTTGATATTTTTGTTTTGTTTATGATCGGATGTGAATTATTCCTTCATGAGTGTACTCCTTTGATGTACGAGTATATTTAATGTAATCATGGTAACGGGAGCATGACGATGATAAATTAAAAAATACGGATGCAATTTTTAAAATTAAAAAGTAAAACCAGTTTTTTTTTAAATCGAATCGAATAGATAATGAATATCTATTTAACATAACTACCTACGCCCACGTTAAAGCGCTAAAGTCGTCGCATATCAGTCTTATACTATATATACTCCCTCGCTTTCAAGATGCAGATTGTGTCGTCATAAAGTTGGGTAAACAGACTGCGGTAATAGCTATATATCGATCACCTTCATGTACCAATATTGATAATTTTCTCGGATCTTTGGACAGACTTGCTACCCAATTAAAGTCATTTGAAAATATAATTATTATAGGAGACATTAATATAAATATAGTCAGCGATACCGAAGATGAACGTAGTAGTGAATATTTAGAGTTGCTGGCATTTCACGGTATTCTCCCGGCACATACCTTACCCACCCGTGGTGGAGCATGTTTAGATCACGTAAACTTAAAAACTAAAGCGCCAGCTGTTACTCTTGTTATGGACTGTCCTTTAACTGATCATCATCCTGTCCTACTGTCACTATCTGCAAAAAAGGTAGTTAATCGTAGAATTGCGACGAGAAAGGTCATTGATCACTCAGCACTAGCTGAAGCTATGGAAAAGATAGATTTTTCTCCTATACTTCAATCACGTGATACTGAATTTGTAGCCACCTATTTTGTCGACTCGCTCAAAAGTTGTATCGCGTCAAGCACGAAAGCAGTAAATTTACCCCGACGTAAGAATATTATCCAGCCTTGGATAACAACAGGACTCTTGCGCTGTATGCGTCACCGTGATAACCTACACAGAAAGGTTAAAGCCAACCCGCTAGACGAAGCACTTCTTGTCACTTATAAGCGATACCGTAACTTCTTAACGAAACTCCTAAAAAAACTAAAGAGACAGCATGATCGACGCGAATTAATTAATGCTGGCTCAAACTCCAAACAGATCTGGAAGTCTATACGCAATATCACCAACACGGAAAAACATCACACAGATCTTGATGAATTGTTGAGCATTAAAACCACGTCTATTGAGTCTGTGAATTATGTTAACGACTACTTCTCTTGTGTGGGAGAATCGCTTGCCAGCAAGATCCCTACTGACACAACTGGCCCAAGAAATATTCCCGCTTCAGTAAGAGCTGGCTCATTTGTGATGGATGACGTGGATGAGGATGAGATAACAAGCCTTATTGACTCCCTAAAAAGTGACGCGGCTTCGGGTTGGGATGATATTTCACCTCTCTTTCTCAAATACTACAAAAAAATTATAGTTCCACCATTAGTTCATATTTGCAACCTGTGCTTTCAAAACGGTATATTTCCGAGGGTGTTCAAGATAGCTGAGATTCGACCCGTATACAAGGCTGGAAGTAGAGATCATGTAGAAAATTATCGACCAATCTCCATCTTAACTTCCCTCTCTAAAATCTTGGAGCGCGCCATAAATAGAAGACTGATTAACTATCTCGAAAATAATAAATTGCTATCATCAGCTCAATTTGGTTTCCGAGGAGGCAAATCAACGGCACAAGCTGTTGAACATCTAACTAGCAATGTAGTGAAGGCTCTTGACTCTAACCTAAAATGTCTAGTTGTCTTCCTTGATTTAATGAAAGCCTTCGACATGGTCTCTATACCTAAACTACTACTGAAACTCGAGGCTCTTGGTGTGAGAGGCACGCAACTAGACCTGTTTCGTGATTATCTCTCTAATAGAATTCAGCGTGTCAAAATCGGTCGCCATATAAGTACGGATCGAACATTAAAGTTTGGTGTCCCGCAAGGTAGTATCTTGGGCCCGAGTCTGTTCCTTACTTACATAAATGATCTCTGTAATCAAACACTTATAAACGGAAAAATTATATCCTTTGCCGATGATACCGCCCTAATATTCACAGGAACGAACTGGACCGCAGCTTTTGAATCCGCACAAAGAGGATTAAATCAAGTAGGAATATGGTTACAGGATAATATGCTTACTTTAAACACCACCAAAACGAACTACATGACTTTTGCAATAAGAAACTTAACGCTTCCGGATCCGAAGCTCCATCACTTGATTGCTCACTCTCAATCGTCTGTTATGTGTGACATAGGTACGTGTGATTGCCCTAAGCTGAACGCAACTAGTCATACCAAGTATTTGGGAATTACAATTGATAATCAATTGAACTTTAGACAACACATTGCCCTTCTGGCTGCACGCGTTAGAAAGCTTTTATATGTCTTCAAACAGCTACGCCATGTCGCCGATTCTAAAGTGCTTAGGGTAGCATATAGTTCTTTATGCCAATCGCTAATCCTCTACTGCATTACTTCATGGGGAGGTGCGGCTAAGTCGCATCTCATTATCCTAGAAAGGGCACAAAGAGTGATACTAAAAGTGTGCAATTTCAAGCCATTTAGATTCCCTACTGCCGAATTATATAGACTGTACAACGTGCTTACGGTGCGTCAACTTTTTATACTTTATACAGTACTTAATCAACACTCGCGTATGAGTTACAACCCGACAACTGACAGACGAAATGACAGACTTCAACTACAGATTCCCATTCGTAATACGGTATTTGCCCAAAGATTCTCAAGCTTCCTCGGACCTTTTCTTTACAAAAAAATTAACCCTAAATTGAAAATCTATGCCTTAAATAAATACAAATGTAAGAAAGAATTAACTACGTGGCTAAAATCCTTAACTTACCTTGAAATAGAAAACCTACTGAAACCTATTTCCTAAACCAATATCTTGTCCTATCTTATTCTGCTCTCATAATGATGTATACAAGTATGCCACTTATGAGTATGCCACTTTTCTACAGAGACACAAATTGTATCATACTCTGAGAGGAGGCCTGGTGACCTGTGATACAGGTTCTTCGGATGCCTAGTTCAGGCGCCAGGTCTCTACAACTTGACACAAATTGTCTATTAAGTATGTGATCCATGTACTCGTAATATAAGTACACCGTTGTAATGTACAAAGTGTTCAAGACTGTGGAGACAAATAAATTAAATTTTTATTTTATTTATTTATTTATACTGTTGATTGTTGGCGCTTGGTGGAATTCTGAAGACATCTTGTTAATGTTGACACTTTCACTATTACAGATTCAACTTCACAATTTTAATTTTTAACTATTTCTAGCGACCGATTTTATTAACTATTTTTTACGTGCACGGTACCGCCAGATGTTATGATTGTAAAAATACCTTGATAATGACGTAAAGGCGAAACCGATCGGCAAAAATAATTAATAAATAAAATTGGTAAGTGGAATCTGTACAATGGTACGAGTAAATGTTAACATTAACAAGAAGCATTTCAATACGTGGTCAACGAGCAGCCTGCTATAAAGGCTTGAATCATTTTGTAAGACCAGCCGCGAACTGTGCAATTCGCTTATCAGAAAGGTGTCATGGGGGCTAAAATACGATTGTGGTTGTCTCGATCCTGCAAAGAAACCAAGTTTCTTCAACAAACAGCCCACTAGTCTTGGTACGGCTCTAAATACTCGAAAGCATCATCATTGAAGCCTCAAAATCTCCACTGTTGAACGATGTCCCAATTCTTAGATTTCCATGACGTTCGCTTTAGTGCTACTTACATGCATTTTCACCAGATCGTCGATTCGGCTTGTGGGGGGCCGATTCGACAACCTTTCAGCCCCAGCAATGCAATGATATGTACTCGTAATAGTTACTATTAAATCTCTGATTTGTGCCGCCATTTTAATACTGTTTCGAAGGTTTAACAGATTGACTGAGATCAATTAGATTTCGTCAGTTAAGTTGGTTAAGTACGGCCATCAGAGCCGATGTGTGTGTCCAATCCCTTGATAGGCGTATTTTCTGTTCCATTGATGAAGCCACCGTGAAAAAATCTTGGCGACTCTGGCCCCAAGAAGCATCGGATAGTCTTTTCACTTTATCGAAAAATATAATTGGTATTTAGTTTTCCTACATTTTACAGGAATACTATAGCGATTGAAAGCATTTGAATGGTTCTGGACAAAAATTGACAAACCCCTAGTAGCTTTTTCTATACCACTAATGTGGCAAACAAGCATGCCTGATGGTAAGCCGTTACCGTAGCCTATGGACATTTGCAACACCAGGGGTGTCATTCTTGGGTTGCCGATCCTGTGAACGGTTTAGCTGTCATCGGTCCGGAGTTGCGATCACTTACACCGCCTAATTAAACCTCCCGGTTTGTTATCAGAAAAATCTTTCTTTTATTATGTTTATGTTACATAAAGATACTTGATTATGACATTATGTTCATGGGTGATTATCTCAAGATGTGACCTTATTTGTAAAGACAAAATATTTAATAATAATATAATAATTTATTTCATAGATAACAACACATTATAACTATATAAATTATTCACATACAGTACTATAATAGTAATAATGCTGCATAGCTAAGTGCACGTCAAGCATAACACTTTGACCCTTATGCTGTTCTTATGCAGCATGCAATAAGAGTTCCAAACACACCTCGAGTATAAAGCATGACCTGCTCCCAGCCGTACTACAAGATGTAGTTATAGTTGTTTAATTCGGTGTGTCCCATCTGAACTAGTGTTATGAAAATACTGTATCTCAAATGGCACAATCCTTCCCAAATTTGGCATCTTTGTATAAGAGGCATGGCGTGGAAAAAATAACGAAACAGATATACAATGCGAAAGTAGAAAGATATAGGACGGCTCCTAGGGTACAAGACTCACCTAACAAGACCCAATTGGTCGTGTGTTATCGGAACGTCCGGTCAGGAGCCCTAGGAACCGGTGAGAGTGCATGAAAAAAGTTAGACTGTTAAGCGATTAAGGTATGTAAATAAGTCATGTGCCGCTCAGTGCTTTCTGCCTACCCTGCAAGGGACTTACCGTGAAGATATAGAGAGATTTTCATGTTAGCCTAAACATACTTTTTCAGGGAGGTAGGGTGCACCAAAGCAACCCTTTTGGGGAAGTACCTAGCAGAAAACCGCAGCCAAATAATGGAGGATCGTTGTGTTCCTACGTGTGAGTGATCTCACCAGTGAGCTCCTAAGGTGTTGCCGTGTTAGCAGCAGAGGTGGCATCGCGCAAATGATACTTAATGTATTATCAGCATTAATAGACTATGAGAACCGCCTTACCGGTGGGCCTTATGTTTGTACAAAACAAAATGAGCGTTTTTGCTAGAACTAGAACTTAATCGTTGTTAGCAAATGATTATCAGAAATTTTCCACGACTCCCCGCCGTCCAGCCTCACTCGTGGCAATTATTCACTGTGAATAATTTAGTTTAACGTTAAAATTTGCTTAGTATTAATTATGCACTTTATTGGCTAAACTATCAGTGAAAATAGATGACCATTTGTATCAGGAATTGATGAATCGACATTCGAGCAATTGCACAACATTGCATGTGATCTGTCTATAATTTCACGCCAAATCCCTCGCGGGTTAGGCATAGTTAGCCGAGCGCCACACGACTCGATCCCTACAAACCTCACTCGCTTCTTTAACATTCATAAATAAGAAGAGGCGTGCTCCGTTGGTACGAACACGTAGAAAGTATGCAGGAATTAATCAGGATTAATACTTGTATCTTAATTGTAGCTTATAATTAAAAGCTATTCACTCAAGCTGATGAAGTCTTCTGCATAAATGACTTCATTTATTTTATATTCAACGTCGGAAGGCAGAGAAAGCGGTTACCGTAACCTATGAACGCTAGCAATATAGGAAGTATTGCTCGCACGTTGCCACCCCTGCTGCTAATACAGCGATTCCTTAAGAGCTTACTTGTAACCCCAGGGAGTTGTTATTTGGCTGCGGTTTTCTGTGAGGTGCACTTCCCCAGTCGGACTGCTTTGATGCGCCCTACCTCGTACAATGCAATTTGACGTAAGCTGATTTGTGTAATTCTACAATCAATTAGTTCATGCGAAATAGCGCCGGTACCCACCCACTACCGTTAGGTGATGCATGCAGATGTTGGGCAATCGCAGAGATAACCAGAGCAGCGATAGTAACATAGTGGGTAAATGCCGGCCAGCGTTAGTTCGCATGAACTAATTGGTTGTAGAATCAAAAAAGCTGGTTACATCAAATTGCATACAAGTATATGTATTTAGGGTCGGCAATGCATGAGTGGCACCTCTGTGGTGTTGCCAATATCTATAGGGTATCAGGCAGGCCGTATAAATTTTTTATGGGTTGTTTCCCACCTTAGCGGTGTATAAAAAAATGTCTATCAACAAGGCTTACACCGTACAGTATAAAATACTTATCGTGACCGCACTCTGCAAAACTGTTGCATTGCGGATTAGCTGAAGCTGAAATTCTCAAGTCGCCTTAAGCTTATTGATTTTACCAACAGCCGCGATGGGCCGTAGTACATGCCCTAAGGTGCCCAGAGCTCGATGTATTAAACGCCTAACGTAAGTCGTCGGCGATACCTAGCGATTTTTTTTTGTTTAATGCCATTTGCCAGTTCCCACGGGATACCAAAGTAGGATTAGGTAAAAGGCTGGTAATATGTCATACAAACTACATAATCGATTTTATCAACTTTGCACACAGAATATAAGAATAGCAAGCATTAGTGACCTAGTCCTTTCTCCAGCTCCAGGTTATCTTACCAAATTTCATAGCAATCCATTCAGTAGACGAATTCAAAATCGAAACACAATATTCGAACAGGAGTTGAAAAATTATCGCTCAAACTCTATGGAATCTACGTGAAAACTTTTCGGATACGTTTCGGATATGACGAATTTAAGAGAGGTATGGCACATCAAAGCAACCCGTCTGGGGAGAATTACACAAATCAGCTTACGTCAAATTGCATTGTACGAGGTAGGGCGCATCAAAGCAGTCCGACTGGGGAAGTGCACCTCACAGAAAACCGCAGCCAAATAACAACTCCCTGGGGTTACAAGTAAGCTCTTAAGGAATCGCTGTATTAGCAGCAGGGGTGGCAACGTGCGAGCAATACTTCCTATATTGCTAGCGTTCATAGGTTACGGTAACCGCTTTCTCTGCCTTCCGACGTTGAATATAAAATAAATGAAGTCATTTATGCAGAAGACTTCATCAGCTTGAGTGAATAGCTTTTAATTATAAGCTACAATTAAGATACAAGTATTAATCCTGGGGAAGTACCTCCACCTAACAGAAAACCGCAGCCAAATAGCAACTCCCTAGAGGGCTGTTGTGTTGCTGTGTCAGTAGCAGAGGAGGCATCGCACGAGTGATACTTAATATATCGCAAGCGTTAATAGGCTACGGTACCCGCTTTACAACAGGTGGGCCGTATGCTTGTATGCCTCTCGACGTAGTATAAAAAAAAATGAGTTTCCTAAGCAATATGAATACCCTTACACGTGTTTAGACAGACTAAAAGTTGCTTACTTATGCACACATAGTAGCGCAGTAGGTTGACGGCTGCCACGACTTTATATTGATATATATAAATGGTAAAATTTGCCAATATTACTAACATCTCTGTTATCTAGTTTCCTAAGCACTCGATCGGTAATCTAACGATCTGTCTGAAGTACTTTTCTATTTTAAAATATTGACATGTATTATTAACGTGGATCTTTAAAAGATTTACTTACATTTATCATTTAATAAGAGTTTACCAACCCACATGTATGAATTAAGTCTGCAACAAAAGCAACATTATACCTTACAACGATATAAATTTTAAGCTAAACTAAACAAGCTGTAGTACAAAGTGCTCCAACGTCCATTTACTCGTAAGGCTAAAAAAGTATGTAACGTCAAAGAAAATGATAAAGTGGCACAATGTTGTTAGTTTTAAAATTGACAAAATGAATAATAAATGACCTTTGCTAATGTCGCATCAACGCTACTATGGAACAATTTAAGAGGATGTTTTCTCTTTTAATTGGGATTTTCAGCATTAGAATTCCAATTAGTAGATCTCCGAGCTCTTTTGTTGGACGTCAACATTCACGTACAATATATGCAACAGTCTGTCATAATTGCAATTAGTACCTTTGTTGAATGTATACCTTTACGTTATTATTTGTCCTTACTTACGTAAGTATATATACATAATTTTTAATTCCTATGTCATAATAACTTAATCGAGAGCTCGACGGCTTCGTTGTGCGTGTCATTCTAATCGAACACGCAGGTTAAGTAACGTCGACCGCAGCCTGTCTATAGATGGGTTTCTCTATCTCTAGTTTCTCCGTGCTTCGAAGGGCACGTTAAGCCGCCGGTGCTGGGGGTTATCGATAGATGACAGTCGTTAAGCTAAGTCAGTGGCCCTCGGGCAGTTTGAAAACACTGGTCTCCGCCAATCCGCATTTGAGCAGCGTTGTGGAGTATGCTCTAAACCCCTTCGGTTGAAGGGAGACTCGTATCCCTGCAGAGGGATGAGGAAGGGTTGATGTGGATGTGGAATAACTTAATACATACTCTTACATATGTTGTTAAACAATTGAGACAGAACTTCAGTTTTTCTAGTAAGCATCAGACAAATGCTCCGATAGATGAAATATCCAGGATTCAAGATGCCTACTGATGTGCGGACAGCTAGCGTCAGCCGTTTCACCGAGTCTCCCTGAATCTGCCGTACTACACCGCTAGTTCATCATACGCCGGCCCTTCTACTGCCTGAACTATTATTCAATAAGCGACCTTACTTCCGAAGTTGGTGCTGCGGTTTTCTGTGAAATAGAGGTATTTTCCACACGAAGGTGCTTAGAGCACGAGGTCCTACTATGGTAGGGTACCACTGCGAGAAAATCTGAATAATTTATTTGCCAATGTTGTATTCCAAACTAACATTAAACATATAAATTGTACATATTATTTTTTGTCGGATTAAAAAGTAACTTTTTTTACTGCACAAAGCCATCTCTTTGAGGTTTTTTTTAATGCCTTATTTTTTATATTGCTGTCTCTCACTTTGCCAAGAGGGAAAGTCAATTCGAAAACTTCCTACTCTTACAAATTTCTTCTGATTAAATTCGTTGTGAGTTCCAAGGTAGCTGTAGTTTAACCCCCGGGACAGCAATGGACTTCACAGTTCATTGGCTTTTTGTTGGTCGCCGCTGTCTGGCTACACAGGAGACACAGTGGTGGGAATGAGTGGTGGGCCTGCACAAAGTGGCGCCCAAAACCCGCTATTTTGATATTTTTAGGATTAGATCCGGGGGAATCGTTAAATATGTCTTGGCTATCCAAGCGTATGACAAATCTAACAATACCATAATGATCAAAACTAATCTAGTAATCTAGATAATATTAGGTTGATCCTTACTCTCCCTCACTAAAGATATTTATATCTATCATTATATAGAATTGACGACATAAGACAGTTTTAAGTAATACCTAATTATAATTGTAAATAATGCAATAAAGTTATATAAACAAAACAAACAAACCTCTTAAGTTAGACTATACTTTTTTTGATTCCTAGATCTAGAGATACATCATAGCATTATCTAGGTATTGTCTTGCCATTTTTTATAATCTCCATTGCAGCTTATTCTAGGCAGACAAAGTCGTAAACAATTGACAAAGTCATCGTGTTTCAACTCAACTCACAAAATACGTCACACTCTCTCGGTCAATAATAAATAACATACACCCCGGAAAGGAGGTCCTATCAATCGTTCCCTTTCTTCTCACCTCATCCTATGTAAGACATTACGGTGTCATTTCTACAGACATTGATTGACAGTAAAAAAGTTACGTTAAAAGACACTTCCACAAACGAAATGGAGTTTTCATCTGTAAGGAAGTGATAAGTAGGTCTGTCTGTCTGTCGTGTCTTATCGGTTACAGTTCCGTAGAAGTGGAATTTAGATTTCATATCTCGTGGGAATGAATAGAAAACAACTTTCTTTTTACACAACGTCCACATAACGTGATTTTTTACCTCAGTCTATGAACGCTTGCAATACATGAAGTACCTTCGGCCGTTCCTACCCCCGCTGCGAACACAGCCATTCTCTGGAGTTTACTGGTAACGTCACCCATTCTAAGAAATGTAACAACTCTTCATTTTCATAGGATATCTAAATGGAGGTACTTAACGTGTCTCCGAAGCGTGAATTTTTAGTTTAAAATGGTGATTGAAATGATTGAGTGATTAAACTTCAAAACTAACAATAGTTCTATGTTTATGTTATGTATTTATTTAAACTTTATGCACAAGTCTTATATTATTAAGCTTATATTATTTTTCATAATAGTATAACCGAAAATAAGTACACAAGGTTAATATAACATAAAATATAAACGAGTGTATTTTACATAAACATATTGCACGAAAATAAATCACGTTAAAAGCTATTTACTAAACTAGTATAAACTAAATTATATTATGTATACATGACAGATACATTTTGTATACGTATATTCTACAATATATATATATATAAACAGCCTGCAATTGTTTATAGGCAGGTGTTAAATCAGTATCAGATAAAAATATGCGCTAACTTTTGTACAGGTTACTACGGGTATACACATACAAACGTATCAACAAAAATAGAATTTCGTCTATTAGCGCGAATGCAATGACTTCTTGTAAAATGGCAAAAAATATAACGATAAAAGAAAGATGAACATTCTACCAATTTCACACTGCAATTTTGTACATCAAAATTTTATAAACATAACGTGGAGTTAGAATTAGATTAGATGCAGTCTGAGGCAATTATGTCTAAAACTGACAATAACATAATAACATTTCTGTGTTATTCTCTGGTTAATGTTCAATTTCAGTGTACGTAATGGCGGATGGTATTTCAAGTGGGGGCTTTGGTCAATAGGTTTATTAGTCATTGTTTGACTGAACTTGTTAACTGTTTTCGATTTAAAACTTACAGACTTTCTATGGATTAGCTGTAATCGAACACTGAAAGAAAAGATTAGTTGAATTTACCAAAAAAGCAAAGGTAGGCTATTTTACTAGTAAACTTTATTAATTAATGCAAAAATTTGTAGTTAAAATTACAAATATATTACGGTTGGTCTTCATACAAAAGTATTTTGTAGCTATCACTATTTTAAATGTATAATTTACCGCTAATAAATGGATTGTACATATAATATGGTACAGTTTATCATACTAAATAATAAATTTTATTATTTTTACTGGTACTTCATTAATCTTTTTTGATTGGTAAAATCAACTTAAATCAAAGGTAGGACCCAGTTCAACCGTCGACTTTGGTGAATTCTATTAGGAATCTGGGAAATCCAACTAAACATTTTTTTCAGTGAATAGAGGAGAAGTTGCCCGAAGAAACGCCAATAACCTACGCGAGCACTTGTAAAATAATATAAAGCTTAAAAATAAACATATATTTATTATTACTCCATCTGGTTTTTGTTTCATATACACAATGTCGGGAGGCATGCAAGGTTTCAGTTGAAAACTGTTTACTGTAGCCTAATGAACGCTATGATTACATTACGGATCGCTCAGGTGATTCCATCTCTGCTGCTAACATAGCAACTCCTCTGAAACTTACTGGTGACCTTCGTAACGCATCGCATGATCACAACAACCAGGGAGTGGTCATTTGGTTGCAGTTTTCTATGAGGTGGGGGTATTACCCCAGGCGGGCTTCTTTGATGCGCCCTACCTCTCTTAGAACCTGGTGCCAAATAAGCATACGACATGCGTGATATGATACAGGTATTGAAGACTGTAGATGCCTGTAATACAAGGAGTCTCAACTGCGCGTTGTTACCTTCACATATCTTTCGTAGTAATACATCAACCGTTAGACATTTGTTATTTTGCGGGGATTTTCTATATGATGGAGGTACGTTCTTGGCACGTCCAGATTCAATATCTACCTCTCTTTAATTACAGTACCCGGGCGATGGAGCAATTTTTATATTTTTTGCAATGTGCTGGTAAATACAAAATTTGATACAAATCGTTAAATTCGTGCAGTTTCGAAGCTGCACGAAATTTATATATATGCAAAAATTACTCGATTGTAATTATATGGTTATATCAAATCTATGACCGTTAAATTGATTCAAAATATTCAAGCCAATTTACAGGGTGTAAATTGGCTTGATACTGTTGATTGTAGGCGCTTGGTGGAATTTTGAAGGCATCTCGTTAATGTTAATACTTGCACTTGTACAGATTCCATCTCATAATTTTATTTATTAATTATTTTTGCCGACCCGGTTTCGGCTTTACGGCTTTCGGCTTTAGAATTTGCCCAAAGCAAAGAATTCTATGTATACATAGAAGTCTTTGGCCCAAACCTATAATTTATAAAGCGTTTTGCCTTTACGGCATTATCAAGGTATTATATATGTATGTATGTATATATATATATATATATATATATATCGGCAAAAATTATTAATAAATAAAATTATGAAGTAGAATCAGTATACAAGTACAAGAATTAACATTCACAGGGTGTAAATTGGCATGCGTTACATAGCTTCATATTAAATTTTAGCTTTTGGTTTCGAATAAAGTCGTATTATGTGTTGATTTCTTCTGAGGGTCAATAGGGGCGGCGCGTGATAGATAGCTAATTAACAGCCCACTGGATATGTTCGAACCCAAACTGTAACTTAGTTTGATCTGTGTTTTCTTTGCCCCGAGGAATAGGTAAAGGCTTAGGTCGAGCGAATATAATGGTTTGTTAACATTAGGTACGTGGGTTTATATGTAATATTTAACTTCACGCCAGGTCCTTTGTGAGGTAGGCAAAGGGAACCGAGCGCCATTATATGCAATCATAAGAGTAAAACTAGACTAGCTATGGACATTCATTATGTTTTACTTGTTTGTCAATCAAATTGATCATGTGTTAATAGAAGGCGATGTCAGGAGCCCTAGGAACCAACAAATGAGCATGAAAAGTGAGTTTTTTTTTAAACAACGTCGGGACAAGCATGCGTCCCACCTGATGTAAAGCAGTTACCGTAGCCTATTAACGCTTGTAATACATTAAGTTTTACTTGCGCGATGCCTCCTCTGCTGCTAATACAGCAACTCCTTAGGAGCTTACTGGTAACCTCACTTACACGCAGGAACACAACAATCCTCTAGAGAGTTGTTATTTGGCTGCGGTTTTCTGTGAGGTGGAGGTACTTCCCCAGACGGGTTGCATTAATGCGCCCTACCTCTCTTAAAACATCCAGACCAAGACAAACAAATATGTTCATGCACACAAAATCTTTGTCTTGTGTGGGAATCAAACCCACGAGCGTTGATGTCAAAGTCGCGTCATTTACGACTGAGCCACCGAACTCGTCATAAAGGGGAGCAGCGAACGCGTCAAAGAGGGTGTAAGGACAGAGTCATGTGGCGGTCGGTCGTCTCTGCCTACCCCGCAAGAGACTTAGCGTCAAGTTGTAGTAGTATGTTTACCTAGCTTTTAATTTTAACATAGTCCCCTATAATCTGATTAGATACATTTAACTTATTCAGGTTACAGTGTCCGAAATTATGCCATTACCTCGAAACACCCCCACTAACTTGCATTGTTTACAATAGATTTAATATACCTACCGTCAAACGCTTCTCATACACATTTTGGTGTTACTGTATTTCATACTTATTTCTATTTAAGACCTACGGTTTGATATGAACCCACTAATGTTTGGTTACCGTAAATACTTACAACGCAAGAAAATTCGTATCCGCTTTGCAATCTACGCCGTTGATACTCGAACTCCCTTTGCTGACCTTACTCGCTGATATACAACTGCCCAGGGATGACTATAGCCGCGGTCTCCTATATAGTGGGGATATAACCCTAGCCGAGCTGCTTCTCATTAAATATGCCTTGCCTCTCTTTTGCTAGATCTTCGTATCTTTAGAACTAAATCATGAGCTTTGTGGTGCACAAACATTTGTGTGCATGAACATGTCTGTTTCTCTTTTTCTGAGTATTTATAAAAGGTGTAGGGCACATCAAACTAGCCAGTCTAGGGCAGTACCTCCACCTAACAGACAACCGCAGTCATATAACAAATGCCTGGAAGTTTGTTATATTATTGCATGTGAGTGAGGTCAACAGCAATCTACTAAGAAGTTGCCGTGTTAGCAGCAGAAGCGGCGTTCATAGGCAACAGTAACCACTTTACATCGGGCCATATGTTTGTATGCCTCCAGACGTCGTAAAAAAAAAAAAATTAATGATCATTACATAATGAACCATTATTCATAAACGTAAAAGTCTATTTATTTGTCCATCGAATGGGCGGTACCTACCAATGCGTATTTAAATGTAACACCTCAGATTAAACATAGGTACATTATTGAAAAATGATTCGAGTGGCTTCAGCTAACCTCATCACTAGGGTAGCTGGTGGTAGGAATTTTTGTTCAATTACTTCTTAACCTGTAGTATTTTATTATCACGAAAAATACTACACAGTTTGCGCACATTTCAATGTATTGTTGGTTTCTGAAACGCAGACGCTGGTTTGGTAAATTGAGCATAATAAATAAAACGCAGCAACGGAAGCTCATAAAACTGCAGTTTGGAAGTTATAACGCCATTTGGTTGCTGTTTGCAGCTTTTTCAACTGTTAAATGCATTCGGAGGCAAGTAACGATCTAACGACGAAGGAACATGTCGACAAATAAAGGCAAACGTTCCATTTTTCCGTTCTGTTGAAGAATGAAGATAATGTCATTTTTTTATGTAGTAGTTGTGATGTAGCACTACAACTATCCGGTAGTCATTTGTTTGATTGCGAAGCTTGACTTGACATTGACGAGCTCGGTGCCGCAGTGATTAGTAATTCTACTTTGATAGCAACGCTGGTGAGTTCGATTCCCACGCAGGACAAACATTTGTGGGTATGACTGTTTGTCTTGGTCCGGGTGTTATTAAGAGAGGTAGGCAGCATCAAAGCAGTCTGGAAAAACCTCTACCCCACGGAAAACTGCAACCAAATAACAACTCTCTGATTCTTTTCCTGCGTGTAAGTGAGGTGACCAGTAAGCTCCTAAGTAAGCAGTAGAGGTGGCACCTCGCGAGCGATACTTAATTGTATTCCAAGCATTAATAGACTACGGTGGCCGCTTTATACAGGTGGGATATTAGCTTGCATGCCTGCCGACGTTGTATATAAAAAGTTAAAATTTTATATACACCTTGAGCAGGTAAAGTTAGCTATAGTTTTAAAGTTGTTGGTGATCAATTTATGTTCGCCTTCCATCAAATACAAGATAAGAGTAACAAATCTATGGGCATGTACCACCAAATTTTTGTTTTCGGATTTATCTACAGCGGGCCACAAAGTATACCACTTCGATGTTAGCACGAGGGCAATGTCATCGTGTATTATCGGGTGTCGTCGGGTCTAATCGGTACAATTATAACGTGCAATCAACGTCTTTGTATTTGTAAAAGCAATGGTGCAAGGCTAAGCGAGTTGATATTAGATATAAGTAGTGGGATCAAATCTCTCTCGAGTCATTTAAATTTTTTGTTAGTTTAATGACTACTCGTTTTTTCTTTATTTTATGCGAGTTAGATGTTATTGTTAATATTTATTAGAATTGATAAATAAAAATTTCAAATATCTAAGTGAGTAAGGAAATGGAACAGAAATGTCACAAATAATAGTTATTTATTATATAAAAACATGACAAATAAATATTATACTGCAAAAGTAGAAGTTTACATTAGAATGTCATATCAGAATGCATTTCATTTATACAATAATTTATGGATACTGTAAAGTATTATCTATGTTAGTCTAGTTTGTTTAAGTCAGAGAAGGAGGTCAAGTTGATCATGTGATTAATGAATAAACATTAGTTAGGAAACCTAAACCTAACCTTTTATAGCAATAACATTACTCTCACTTTATTAAAAATTATGTAACTTTTAAATAGGGACTCTCCCAACTTAATAATAAAGGTATATTTTTCAGCATTTTGTTACATTTTTTAATACATGTGTTTAATAAAAAAATATATTTAAAAGAAAATAAAAGGTATAAAAGTAATAATATTTAAAACATATATATCTATAGGTATTAACAAATAACGTAGTGCCTTGCTTACGTTATCGATAACTTCTTGTGACCAATTATGCATTCCAGCTATCATATCACAGTCAGTGCTCTGCAATGTCGTTCATGTTGTATTCACCAATTGACAAAGGTTTTCTTTGGTTTTGACCGTCGAGGAATCCCAGCTGAGCACCATTTGACCCCACACATTTTCAATAGGATTTAAATCCGGACTTTTAGAAGGCATTCCTTTAACACTGCACGTCACCTGTGTCTTTTATATATAGTCGAACAGTCCATTTCTACTAAATAATAATTTAAAATCAATTTCAACTTTTCGCTGCATAAGGTAATTCAACAAAAAAAAAGGGTAAAGATAATTCCTACGGTTATATGCATCGAGGAACATTTTCGCCGATACCCATGTTTGGTTCAAACAGAACAAATATTTGTGCCTTAAATATTGCTAAGCGAGCCACAATTCAACAAAAAGTTGTAATCAATGGAAATATAACACAAAGTTACACAGCCGATATGCGTATTGTGGACAAGGAAACACTTGAGGGTGGACTGTTAATTCATATTCAAATAACCGTGGACTTCTTCGTGCGCTTTTGACGAGTGACATTCGTGTTTTACTTGAAATTTTTACAATTCAGTATAATATTAGTTTTCTGTGACAATTTCGATAGTATTTTGTAACATAAGCGCTAGTGAAATTATACAGTAATGAAAAAACTCAAATATAAGACGTTTATGCACTTTGTGAAAGACGTGAATAAGTTCATCAAGAAAACCTTGTAAAAATCACTATCGTTTTACGGGTGGTATTTAAATTGGGTTGATTGGGTCTAGGTACCCTTGCCAAGTATTTTTTCAGCACAGTTCCTGAAGCTGGAACATAGAATTAAGATTTACAAATGGTTCTAAACTGAAGACTTGGCTGTATGGGCTAGATCCCTTTGCCTTTCCCCTTGGGGATAAAATGAACCAAAAAAAAAAACAAATAACCGTGTAAATTCCTGCTCAATTCTTCGAAATATCCTCTTTTAATGATTTAACACAATACAAGATATGCACACGGTTCGGCAAGGAATTATAATTATTATTCGGGGTGGTTGCATAGATCGTTGTCGCAAAGGTTGTAATTTGCAAATAGTTTATAGAAATGAGAAAAGTGGAAAAAAATGCAATGTCTTGGGATTGAACGTCGTCGTCTGACGGGTAGCCGTGTTCCCTTCAAAATGGTTGAATATGGCGATGGCTGCCTCACGCGTCAATTCGTGAACGGGTGCTGCTCTGGAGGACTGGTCTGCGCGCTACGTCTGAATCCTATCTTCGTAATATATCTATCTATAACTTCACGCCAAATCCCTTACGGGGTAGGCAGAGAGAACCGAGCGCCACGCGATTCGATCCTTACATACCTCACTCGCTTCTTTCACATTCATTGCTCTTTTCATGCACGCTCGCCGGTTTCTAGGGCTCCTGACATCACCTTCTGATAGAACACGACCAATCTGATCATGATAGGTAAGTCTTGGCCTTCCTCGGCTCCTACATCCTTCCACTTTTGCATTGTATATCTGCTTCGTCATTCTTTCATCCTGCATTCTTTCTACATGTCCGAACCAACGGAGCATGCCTCTTCTTATTTTAACACCGACGCTCTCTTTCAGACCAACTCTGCTTCTAACCTCATCATTGCGGATACGGTTTGCAAGCGTTACACCACAGATTTTGCGCAACGCTCGCATTTCAACCGCGTTTATCCTACTTTCATGCTCTCTCTGCCATACCCAGCTCTCGCTTCCATAAGTAAGCGTTGGGACCAGCACTGCATTGTGTATAGCCAGCTGCGCCTTCTGGCTCAGGTTTTTACTGCCAAGAAGTTTTCCCAACGCTCCATTCACACTATTCCCAGCACTCACTCGCCTTTCCACATCTGCGGTGTACCTTCCATCCCTGCTGAAAGCGCATCCAAGATATACAAACTCATTCACTTGTTCCAACACTTCATCATCTACCGTAATTCTTACATTGGTTCTGGTTTCTTCTCTTACAAATACCATAATCTTTGTTTTCTTCGCATTCAATAGTAAGCCTTCCTTCATACATTCGTCTTTCATCATTGTGACTAGTGTTTGCAGCTCAGATGGTGTTTCTGCTAACAGGACAGCATCATCTGCATACAGCAGACAGTTCACCACTAGGTCACCCATGCGTAATCCTACATTCGTCGATCTTATTCTCTGTAGACAACTATCGAGATACAGAATAAACAGCCTAGCAGACAACATGCAACCCTGTTTGACACCAATTTTGACATCAAACCAGGGTGACATGTTGCCATCTATTCGCACACATGCTGAGCAATCCTTGTAGGTGGACTGCACAGCACGCAGCAGTGAGCCGTCAATCCCATATCTCGGCAATATGCACCACAGTTCCTTTCGCACAACCCTATCAAATGCCTTCTCAAGATCCACAAAACCGCAGAAAACCTTCTGGTCTGTGGCCAGATGCTTCTTTACGATATTGCGGAGCGAGAAAACTTGATCCGTACATCCCCTTCCATTTCGGAATCCTCCTTGTGCCTCCCACAGCATTTCGTCAGATTTCACCCTCATTCTCCTTTCAATTATCTTTCCATATACTTTTGCTGCTAAGCTGATCAAACTGATGGCCCTATAGTTGGCGCAGTCCATGCGTGATCCCTTGCCTTTATACAAGGGTACGATGACCGCGCGTCCCCAGTCCATTGGGACCCTTCCAGTTCTCCAGCAAAGGTTGCATAAGTACCAGAAGGCGTCCCGGACGTAAGTGCCACCTAGTTTGATCATCTCAGCTGTAATCATATCAATTCCCGCAGACTTTCCATTTTTCAAACTTCGTATCGACCATTCTATCTCATCCATAGTTATACCTTCATCGGACGCCGTCAACGCGGAGTGAGCATCAGACTCACTCTCATTGTCAGCGTCCGAGGCATATTCGTACATTTCTTCAAAATATTCACTCCACCGTTCTAACACTTCCTGAGTGTTTGCAAGAATGATACCAGCTTTAGACTTAATCTTGTTCATACTGGATGCCGACGAACCACCCCGAGACTTCTTTACCTCTCTCCAAAAGAGTTTGGTATTTGCCTCGAAGTTTCTCGTCAGCCTCTCTTCCTCATTCATAATTTGTCTTTCACGCTTCTCTTTCACTAAAGCCTTGGTTTCATTCTTGCATTGACGGTACATTTCTTTCTTCTTCTCTCTCATACTTTCATTTAAGGGCAAAGATGATACATAATCCAGCCACGCTTTCCTCTTTCTTGCTACGGAGGATTCAACCTCCGCATCCCACCAGGCATCCCCTTTCAATGTTTTATGCCTCTTTGCGCATCCACATGCTTCTTTTGCACTATCCACCATACTTTCTTTCAGAACTTTCCAGCAATCATCCACATCTGTGCCGGAAAGACTTGCATTTGCAAGTCTTTCGCTTACCAGATGTACATACATTCTCCTTACACTTTCATCTTGCAATTTTTCACTCCTTATCCTTTCATGATCTCCGAAAGGGATACGCACTCGCCAATGCCTCCACTTCTTGAAAAGTCCCACAAACCGGCTTACCACCAGGTAGTGGTCCGTTTCAAGAGTGGGACCTCTAAAGGCTCTTGTATCCATTATAGTATTTCGGAGACGTCTATCTTCGTAATATAATAAAATAAATATGCTGTTTCTATAATTTTAAGACGAAGCACTTGTGTGGATCAACAAAACGAAAAATTAACATTATTAAGAATTATAAACATAACAAAAGGTATGAGCGAGCAAAGCTTCTTCTTCTTCGCGTTATCCCGTTTCCTAATCCATAAGGATTGATTGGGTCCGCTACCTAAGCCTAAGGATTTGGCGAAGACACTGATTTTTTACATGGAGCGACTGCCGTCAGTAGTCCACAACCTAGAGGGAAAACCAGATCTTTGTTAGATTAGATCACACGTCTTTCGAAATATATTTTCTTGGAGGTGTGGGTGGTTTCCTCACGATGTGTTCCTTCACCGTTGAGCAGGTGATACATATAAATCCGAAAACACAAATTTAGTGGTAGGTACATGACCCCGCCTGGATTCGAACTTTTGCCAACCATGAACCATTTGCTCTATAGGCCGGTTCCATCCACTGGGCTATTACTGCTCTCGAGCAAAGCCTATATAGTTAAATTATTAACAGTACTTACCTACCGTCACTAAATTGGTCGTGTTCTATCAGAAGGTGATGTCAGGAGCCCTAAAAGCCGGCGAGCATGCATGAGAAGAGCAATGTTGAAGCGAGTGAGGTGTTTAAGAATCGAGTCACGTTGCGCTCGGTTCTCTCTGCCTAACCCGCAAGGGATTTGGCGTAAAGTTATAGATAGATAGATAGATTAACATTAAAAAAAGAATAGTGACAACGCTAAGAATGTAATGCCAATATCGAAATATTTATAAGGTTGTGTAAACATAATAAAACAAGAAAGAAACTCTTTTGATGTGTCTCAAGATTTTACTATTGAAAGTTTAAACAGCCTCATATAAAACGAATTTACAAGTTCATAAATAAAGCCATTTTGCCAGGTGGGCGCCACTGTGTCAGTGTTAAATGCATTCACAGCAAAGCGGGCGTATAAAATATCCAGCGCAAATAAAAGAAGCACCGACATGCACTCGATGCATTAAATATACGAGCCAAGGATTTGTGGACCTAGGCTTACTAACAAAACAACGACGTGCTTGCTTTATGCCGATTTCGTGTGTACTCTACTAAATCGGTAATGTACAGCATTTTTTTGAACAGCGTTTTGCTTGAATTTGATACAACTGCAACAGAGACACCATAGCTTCGTTGCGGATAGCAATCTGATTGAACACGGAAGTTATGTAACGGAGATTCGTAGTTTATCTATAGACAGAATGGTTTATTTATCTTGAATTCCTCTGTAGTCAAAGAACGAATAAAATGTATCAATCCCAGCTAATGTGGACCGATGACAGCCATCCATAGTCATCGTCGATATAATCATCGTCGTGATAATTCCAGACCTCAGCGTGGCTTGAAATGGCCAACACCATTTTGCGCTAGCGCAGCGTGGTGACATGTGGTCTAAAGCTACTTTGCTTCGGTTCAAGTAAGATCCGTAACCCAGCCATGCTTTGAGCATAGATTGATGGTAGTTATGGAATTATGCTACTTTCATCGAATCATTGCTGTAAGTCTTTATACTACGTATATTGATTTAATAATCATAGTAAATTGATTTAATAATCTCGTGACCTACATTCATAACAATCAAGTTAAGAAGTATAAGAAACACATTTCGAATGCGCAATATCTACTTGACATGGCATGTCAAGTAGATATTGCGTCTTTTTAGGGTTCCGTACCCAAAGGGTAAAACGGAACCCTATTACTGAGACGCCGCTGTCCGTCCGTCCGTCCGTCTGTCACCAGGCTGTATCTCATGAACCGTGATAGTTACACAGTTAAAATTTTCACAGATGATGTATTTCTGTTGCCGCTATAACAACAAATTCTAAAAAATAGAATAAAATTAATATTTAAGGGGGCTCCCATACAACAAACGTGATTTTTAGGGTTCCGTACCCAAGGGGTAAAACGGAACCCTATTACTGAGGCTCCGCTGTCCGTCCGTCTGTCACCAGGCTGTATCTCATGAACCGTGATAGTTAGACAGTTGAAATTTTCACAGATGATGTATTTCTATTGCCGCTATAACAACAAATACTAAAAAA
This sequence comes from Pyralis farinalis, assembly GCA_947507595.1. Taxonomy (NCBI): domain Eukaryota; kingdom Metazoa; phylum Arthropoda; class Insecta; order Lepidoptera; family Pyralidae; genus Pyralis; species Pyralis farinalis. The sequence continues at coordinate 23,988,627 of OX382270.1, forward strand.
TAAAATAAAATAAATATTTAAGGGGGCTCCCATACAATAAACGTGATTTTTTTACCGTTTTTATAGATAATGGTACGGAACCCTTCGTGCGCGAGTCCGACTCGCACTTGGCCGATTTTTTTTACTCGTTTTTGCTCGATATTGATAACGGCAACAGGTAGACGCTTGAAATATTGACAGAATATTTAATTATTTATTTTCAAAGTGAATATATTACTAAATATTCTGTCCCATACAACAAACGTGATTTTTTTGCCGTTTTTATAGATAATGGTACGGAACTCTTCGTGCGCGAGTCCGACTCGCACTTGGCCGGTTTTTTATATACAACGTCGGGGGAAGCATTCATACGGCCCACCAGATGTAAAGCGGTTACCGTAGCCTATAAACGCTTGCAATACATTAAGCATAACTCACGCGATGCCACCTTTGCTGCTAACACAGCAACTCCATAGGAACTTACTGGTGAGCTCACTCACACGCAGGAAGACAACAACCCTCTAGGGAGTTGTTATTTGGCTGCAGTTTTCTGTGAGGTGGAGGTACTTCCCCAGACGGCCTGCTTCGATGCCCTACCTCTCTTAAAAATTACCTAGACAAAGATAAACAGACATGTTCATCCACACTAATGTTTGTCCTGTGTGGGAATCAAACTCACAAACATTGGTGTCAAAGTAACGCAACGGCGCGTTTCGCCACTGCACCACCGAGCTCGCTCTTTCTTTGTCATTTTATATATTTATCTATCTTAAAGGCTAAATGAGTAGTTTGTCAAATTCTACCAATTAAACTTATTCTTAGTGAAATAGAAGTTAAAATTTACCTCTAGAAACAAAACTATTTCTGCTACAAAATAAATATGTAGCTTTAATATTTCAGCCTTTCACGACCCACATTCTACCATAAAGGGTGGCCCGCAGGATCTTTGAGTATGCATGCGTTCACATTTCCTGACATCGCAGCTTATCAGAATCGTGCAGATGTCATACAAGAACGTACGTCTCCAAATATCCATTTTATTACAGTCTCTTTGGCGACACTTTATCGCTATTTCGATTCGGATCAATATGTTGCAAAAAAAAAAACAGAATGGATAATCAGACTAAAGGATATAACAACACTTACACACAGCAACGAGTCATGTTAGATACTTGTAGCAGATTTTCAGTCCTGTTAGTGCGCCATAAGACTGGTACAAAGGTCAAACAGTCTAGGTTGATGTGTCGCTATGTGTACGTTTACAAGCAGAAAGCCATTTTATTTTTAACGGACAAATTTAGGTCATATTAAATATTTGACGACGAATCAAGCTCGGAAAGGCGAGCACGATGGCGTAGTAGTTGTAGTAATAATGCTTCTTTGACACCAAGGTTTGCTTCCCACACAGGATAACCGTTTGTGTGTATGAACATGTATTTTTGTCTTAGTCTGGCTGTTTTTAAGCGAAATAGGGCGCATGAAAGCAGCCTGTCTGGGGATGTAGCTCCACCGCACAGACAACCGATCAGGGTGTTGATATTTGGCTGCGTTCGCCAAATAACAACGCCTTGATTGGTTATTGTGTTCCTGTGAGTGAGTTAGGGTGACATCGCTCGTGCGATATCTACTTATTGTGTTGCAAGCGTATAGGACTTACAGTAGCTAATTTACATCAAGTGGAATATGCTTGTATGGATCGCGACGTTTACTACACCATGTTAAGCAACAAGGTAGTAAATACGAACAATAGTATTAAACGTTATCCTGAGTCTATATTACAGTATACCGCAGGGGATGTAACAAATGCACTCGTAAAAGCTAATAAACCGCAACAGAATAAGCGCCTAGGTAGTTAGACAATCGGTTGAATGTTTACGATGATACATTGTCACTTCTAGTTAATAAATTCAGTAAATAGTTAACCTTCCTATACCCGCGTATTGACACCAGTACTGAACTACAAGTTTCGATTGGATTTAAATCGTGCAAAAGAATCGCATTGATGTTATTATATAAGCAATAAAATAGTTATCTTTTTTATCTTGTTTGAAAGAGTTTTAGCATGAATAAAATGTAAAAGTCTTTATCTATGGACTTCAAAATCAATATATAAAATCATTAGTTGGATACGTGATATATTCCTTCTTTATACTACGTTCCCTCTATCCTGCCCTCTTCTCGGCCGCAGATTTTCTTCTTCCTCCCTTTTGTCCATTTGTCCAGTCTTTGTCCTCTTGTTTCATCCTGTTTTCTCTGATGCTATTCACAATACATTATTTATTCATATTTTATAACGTGAATCGAATATTAAAACACCTCGAACATTCAAGTATTTGCTTTGTTGAATATTTTATTAAATGATAGTCTCGGTTTCACTCCGTGCATGAATAAGTTATCTTCTAACAAACTTTCTTAAACATACAAATTACAGATCCTGTTATGCTTATCTGCTAATGTAAACCAAACGTAAACACATGTTGTAAAAATGCAACTCGACTTCAAATTCTTAAAATTTCCTATTTCCAATGTTGCAGAATTGCGCTAAAAAAATCTGACCTTAAGGCGGTATGTTTAAATAAAACAATAAAATGTGCCAGGTGTGTCACCGCTGTCACCTTTATGCAAATGGCTCCCTATTCGCTTTTTGATGAAAATTTCAGAGTTCCGCCACCAGGCATATGTAGTGTACAGTAACCGGCATATAAGTTGGATCACGGAAAAGGGAAACTCGTTGCACATACTAGATATAAGTTCAAAAATATACAAAATATTAAAGATCGATTAGTATCTGACTCAATGCATTGAATATCTAAATAGTGGTTCTTTTTCTTTCAATGTAATATGATGCCAGCTTTATATTCCTGTGAATTGCTGACACGGTCACATTAGTATTCAATAGCGATTAGGCTAATTAGGGGAAAAAGATTTTGATTGTTTCTATTTTTAAAATATTATTGGGTATGGTATGATTTTACAGTATTTTTTTTTTGTTCATCTTATAATTACCAACATAAATCCTTAGAAAATTAAAAAAGATAGAAATTCTTTAATAAAAGTAGAAAAAAGTCCAATGCCGTTACTTAATTTCAAGTGCATTATTGACCGCCATAACTAAGAACTGCTAACAAAATGGATTTTCTTTTTAACATTTTTCGTTTTCAAAAATAAAAATTCAATAAGCACCTGAGCAAAAACTTTAGTTCTACTTTAAAATCCTATTTCACTAATTGTTTTGAGTAGTATAAGAAAATAAGGGTACGACCTATCTAATGCAATGAAGGAGTGTATAAATGGCCTGACTGGCCTTTAATAATAACGCCTATACGGTAGTCTTTTGAAGAAACCCAAATAGTATTATCGTGTGACGTCGTCAGTTAGCGAAAAACTCCGTCGAGAACCACACACCTCGTGAAGATTCAGGTTTTAATGTATGAAAATTAATGTTCGTAAATGGCGAAAGGTGACTCTGTATAGAAGGTGGTTGTAAACATATCACGCATTAAAAATATCTGAGTAGTTAGTATTGTCTTAGGTTTTCGCGATTGTTACACATTGAATTAAACAATTTTTAACGGAAGTATCGCGTGTATTAGCAGCAGGGGTGCTACAGTCATAGTCATCTTACCACATTGTATATTACTTTACAAATACTCCTGACATCGTGTAAAAAAAGTATCTCAGAGTAACGATAAATAGAACATTAAAATATATGATTTAGAGTGCTCCAATTTAATGCATTGTACTGTCCGCACACTAACATCAGTGTGAACAACATTCATTTATTTTCTGACAAAAACACATGTTGTAAATATTTCGCTGTAGTAAAATGCTACAAACATTTGGCGAGCTTTCCGGGCAAAAAGTTTAATCATTGCAAATTGGCTAGAATGCGACTTGTTTAGTGACATTGTTCCTAGTGAAAAATCCATCCTGTTTGTACCTACTGATTTACAAGCTTTTGCGTTTCTGTATACCACTAAGGTGATAAGCACGTGAACTCCCTGCCTGATGGTGAACAGTTATCATATATAGTTAATAGATTCAGGCGTTATTTTGCGAAAGTCAAATTTACATGCAATTTGATCTAACCTGATTGGTGGCGGAAGCATACAAAGCAGGTTAGATCAAATTGCACAGTTATCATATATACATAGACATATTCGAACATAGCAAAGAAACTCATTGTATGCAGTTCATTGTACTCGTAGTTTACTAAGACAGAAATATTATTTAATATATGGGAAATATTGTTTTTAAATAGTGATGCAGTGGTCTCCGCGGTTGGTACGGAAGCCAAAATAGCGGTCATCATCATTACCATCGTTATGTTATATTATGAAATGGGGGTACGTCACGTCAAGATACTTTATTTAAATATACCTGTGGCCGAATTGTCTAACACCAGAGCTTCGTTTGTTATCAGTATGAGTGTTCTAATACAGATTGCCTTTGGCTACATGTTAGTCTACCAATGGGGTTAAAAAAATAAACTTGGAGAGGTTTCCCCTTATTTTACATTCGCTGCCTTCTGCATTATTTTTCATTCCCCTTTATTATCTCAGCACTTTCATTTCTTGTATCAATGTCCAAATTTAACAAAGTCTTATACTTAGTTTCCGTTTAATGTAACTAACTAGGAATCTAGCTAACTAACTACTGACTACACCTGTCCATACAAACTTTGCGTTCCACTTTCTTCCCTTAGAAATTGAATTTTGAACAACATGTTCGTTCTCTTCTTTTGTTTTCCTGGTCTTCAGAGAATAAGATCTCCAACGAGCTAGTTGGCTCAGTCGTGAAAGACGCGACTTAGAGACTTAGAGACATTTCATATAAAATGCATGATAAAATTTTCTTCATAATATTTTTATTCGTTGTTTTTTCCAGGTTTTAACAGTTATTCTGCTATTCGGGGCGGAGACAAATCCATCAAAACAAAGATCATAAAAATCGGTCCTGCCGTTGTCGTGTTATAAATGATGCAACTAACCCGACTTTGTTTTATTTATATGTACAGTGTTACTTCGGGTCTTTAGTCACAGTACAACACAGTGCTAATGTTCACTAAACATCCCTAATAATATATACAGCATTTCAGCTTCGCAGAGCGTATGCTCGCATGCATGTACAACTAAGCTATTAGCGGGTCGCCGCAAGTCCGTACTATGCCAACATTCCTGTTTCCTACTGCAGTATAATTTGCTTTAAAATACATTTTAAAAAGTAGATTTAGTGTGCGGAGTCGTTTGTATTGAATACAAATGAAAATCTGTATAACAAAACATGATTTTAATAACAAATATTACATTACTGTATCAAAAAGATGAAATGGCGCACTGGTGATAAAGTACCTATCCGTCTACAACTAAATGTGACAAACGTGAATACAAAATCCACTCTCATTTATAACCGTCTGAATGTCATATCGAATATCTATCGACTTAATATACTTAGTCTGTCCATAAATACTGTTACAATTAAAAAAAAACAAAATATTACATTTGAATTTGGAATCTGTCATATTTATATGATTGTTCATTGGTTTTCTCATTTTGGCGCCAATACATTGTACGATACTCGTATTTTGCGATATTAAAATGGAGTGGGGTGATAAAGAGAACCGAATCACTGTGATTGCATTGCACAAAGTAGGTATGGAGCCAATGCAATTTTTAAAACTCTCCATATGTACCGGGCTATTAATAGGTACAATGAGACCTCCTCTGTTTGTGACAGAAAAAGATATGGCCGTCCACGTAGTGTTCGTACGAAAAAGGTGGTCAAAGCAGTAAAGGAAAGAATTCGAAGAAATCCTCTCCGAAAGCAAAAGATTTTATTATTTTATCTTATTTGATATTATTATTATCTCGGGAGATGAAGATAGCACCTAGAACCATGTCGCGTATTTTAAAAGATGACTTAGGACTTGCAGCCTATAAGAGATGTACTGGTCATTTCTTAACTGATAATTAAAAAAAGAATAGGGTGGAAAAATCGAAACAACTACTGAAGCGGTACGCAAAGGGAGGTCACAGAAAAATTTTGTTTACGGATGAGAATTTTTTTACAATTGAGCAACATTTTAACAAACAAAAGGACCGTGTTTATGCTCAAAGCTTTAAGGAAGCTTTCCAATTAGTCTACAGAGTGCAACGTGGGCACTATCCGACTTCAGCGATGGTTTGGAGGGGTATTAGCTATGAAGGAGTGACTGAGCCATACTTTTGTGAAAAAGGTATCAAAACATCGGCACAAGTATATCAAGATACCATTCTTGAGAAGGTAGTGAAGCCCCTTAACAACACCATGTTCAATAACCAAGAATGGTCCTTCCAGCAAGACTCGGCGCCGGGTCATAAAGCTCGGTCTACGCAGTCTTGGTTGGAAGCGAACGTTTCGGACTTCATCAGAACTGAAGACTGGCCATCGTCTAGTCCCGAAGTTAATCCGCTGGATTATGATTTATGGTCAGTTTTAGAGAGTACGGCTTGCTCTAAACGCCATGATAATTTAGAGTCCCTAAAACAATCCGTACGATTGGCAGTGAAGAATTTTCCCATGGAAAGAACGCGTGCTTCTATTGATAACTGGCCTCAACGTTTAAAGGACTGTATGGCAGCCAATGGAGACCACTTCGAATAAGCTTTTTATATTATAAATTGTTTTATATTTATGTATTAAACTAACACACTGTAAAAGTAATAAATGTTATTTGCAATAGAAAATTTATTTTTTCTTTGTTTCAGTGTTTATGGCAAGACTAGGTATAACTAACATTCACTACACATTACACGCATATATATAATTACATTCAAAATATATACATATATAAACACGTGCACATAAAAGTATGTTCGTAAGGTAATCTAATAAAAGTTAGTACGTAATCAGGCGTCAAAACAGAAATGAATAGGGAAAGATTATAGACAGGTATAGTTAAACAGAGCCAAGAGAAAGATAGTGAGCGTTTACAAGATTTTTCAGTATACTCACTTTCACACACTGTGTAAATCATATACACCATACACACAGAGACTCAGGCACAATCACATACACACACTATTACGACACTCTCAAAACACACAAGATGATATAATTGTATTCTGAAATCAATTGCAAAAATATAAACGTGATTATTTGACTGCTATGAATTTGTAATTGTGAAGGAGCGGAACTATCTCATACAAGCGTACATTATTCTTAAAAATTAGACCCAGCCCTATACTCCAAATGAAAATATGTTAGATAATGTTAGATAAAGAAATAATGTACTGTGCAGAAATGAAGTATAATTAGGTATTTAATTGTAGTTTGCAGATAACGATGCATCACTATTAACCTGGCAGGCTGATAGCATATATGTATGCAACTATAGCACTGAGAAAGTGCTATGGGAGTACAACGTCGTAAGGCATACAGCCAACATAATATAAGGTGTTTTCCACTGCCTGTGAACGCTTGCTGCTAACACAGCAACTCCCTCCTTTTACTGGTTACCTTACTCTTTCGCAGATACAGAACAACTTTTAAGGAACTTGTTATTCCATTACGGTTTTCTGTGAGGTAGAGATACTTCTCCAGTCAGGCTGCTTTAGTGAGTCCTTTTTCTTTGAGTTATCTGTTTCCTAAACAATTGTCGGAGTTCGTTACTTAAGCCTAGAAAGGGATTTAGCGAAAATACTAATTTTAACATGAAGCGACTGCTATAAGACCTCCACCACCTAGAAGAAAATGAGACCTAAGTTAGGCCATACGTCATCTATACAGATACCTAAATAAAATTGGAGTGTCTGTTTGTAATATTAAAATAACCGCTTTTTACTAAATGCATATGGATATATACACGGTACATATACCAAAATGAATATTTTTACAATTATTGTCTGTCTGTCTGTCTGTCCGTCTGTCTGTTTGTTCCGGCTAATCTCTGAAACGGCTGGACCGATTTTGACGGGACTTTCACTGGCAGATAGCTGATGTAATAAGGAGTAGCTTAGGCTACCTTTATTTTAGAAATATTATTTATTTTTACTAATATAAATAAATAATAAAAAAGAAACTATTCCGCGCGGACGAAGTCGCGGGCACAGCTAGTTTAAAATATAATTTATTGGACGTGCGGTTTCCTCACGATGTTTTCCTTCACCGCCGAGATGTGATAATTATAAATACGTACATAAAACCGAAATTACGACTTAAGTAGCACATGCCTAAACCAATCACTTTGGCCACTAGACCATCACTGGTCTACTTGGCTATTTAAAGACACCCAGAACAAGACATACAGACATGTACATGCACTGCAATTTATATCCTGTGTAGGTATCAAACCCACGACTGTTGGTTTTGAGGTACACCTTCAGCACCGGCCTAGTCAAAAAAGATGGGAAATGAGCATAGGGAAATGCGAGCAAGTATTACTTGTTGATTAACTATTTTTTTTCTTAACGTGTGTCGTTACGATTTGGTTCATGATTTAGAAAATAACGCTTCACCTCAAACGGTTTGTATGTTTGTTTGTCTTGCGATGTAATACAGTAACAATAACTGAAGTTGTTTTAGTTGACGTCACCATTCCTCGAAATTTCAACCTCGTGAAAGCTAAGATACGGGAACTGTACTCTTGACCTCAGTTGTGGGCTAAGGTTACCAATATATGGCATATGGTCTTAACAATAATTGTTCCGATAATTCTGGCAATGAACGGATTTGAGCAGGATCCTTCGGGCATTACTTTGCAAGACTCTCGCACGTGCCTATACTTTGAAATATCCGTCAGTAGACAAAATAAGAAAAGACAAACAGACATCAAAATTATATAGGGCTTATACCTTGGATATATAGTAGATACCAGTAGGCACTCACCGGAAAATCAATTTCTTTCTATTCATTAATTTGTTTAACATATTACGTGTACCGTTTTACACTTGGTGCAGTGATTAATAACGCTATTTGACACCAACTCTCGTGAGTTCAATTCTCATACAGGACAAATTTTCGTATGAATAAACATATCTATTTAACTTGATCTAGATGTTTTAAAAGAGGTAGAGCGCATCAAAACAGCCCGTGAAGTAGCTCCACCTTACAGAAATCATCATCATCATCGTATCAGCCAAAGGACGTCAACTGCTGAACATAGGCCTCCCCTTAAACTTGCACAGCGATTGGTCCTGTGCTGTTTGCACCCATCGGCTCCCTACGATCTTCACAAGATCGTCGGTCCATTGTGTGGGAAGCCGTCCTATGCTACGTTTTTCGTGGTTGCCATTCAAGAACTTTTCTGCCCCAACGGCCGAGTACCGATACTCCGAGCTATGTTTTTTTATACTACGTCGGAAGGTATACAAGCATACGGCGCACCTGATGTAAAGTGGGGCCTAATAATGCTTGCGATATAATAAGTATCGCGCGATGCCTCCTCTACGGCTTACACAGCAACTCCTTGGGTGCCCACTGGCGACCTCACTCACACGCAGGAACACAACAACCCTCTAGGGAATTATTATTTGTATGCGGTTTTCTGTAAGGTGGCGGTACTTCCCCAGACGGGCTGCTTTGATGCACCCTACCTCTCTTAAAACATCCAGACCAAGACAAACAGACATGTTCATGCACATAAATGTTTACCTTGTGTGGGAATCGAACCCACGAGCGTTGGTGTCAGAGTCGTGTCGTTCACGACTGAGCCACCGAGCTCGTCAAAATGTAGTATGTGGCCAGTCCACTGCCACTTCAGATTTCTGATCCTTAGAGCCACGTGCGTCGGTACTTTTTGTTCTGCTACGGATGTGCTAATTACTGAATCTACCTCGCAAAGAAACTCCGACCATGGCTCTCTCGCTCACACGCTGTGCAAACTTGAGCTTCCGTATGAGACCTCCTCATTTTTATGCCTCACAGTAAACCGCAGCCAAACAACAACTCCCTGGAGTTAGCATTATTAGCTCTTCAGTAAGCACCTAAGGAGGTTCTGTATTTGCAGCAAAAGTCGCATAGCGAGGTAGCGATACATACTATATTACAAGCGTTCACAGGCTACGGTTCCGTGGGATACGGTAACCAATTTTCATCAGGTAGGCCATATGATTATAAGCATCCCAACGTTGTGTAAAAAAATACCGCCCTACCCTAGCTAAATACATTAATGCAGCTGCGAATTTGGCAGCATTTCCCAAGGCAAAATCAACCAAACGCCTACATCTCGGTTATGAAACGAAAACAAACAATTACTAGTCATCTCGAGCTTCTTGCAATCAATCATATGCGCGATGCGTCAATAATGGAACTTGGTTGTGTACAAACAGGCGAATAGTAGATATGTGCCTACTTATTTAACTTGTAACACAATTTATACCTAGTCCGGCTATAAGTTCTGTTACAAATTAATATGCATTTCCTTTTCGGGAACACCGTTCCTATATGAAATCTATATGTTTTACTGTGTGTGTGTGTGTGTCTGTGTGTGTGTGTGTCTGTGTGTGCGTGTATCTGTCGCTTTTTTACGAATATTCCAATTTTGACTTCAGATTCGGAATTCAGCATAAAAAAGTAGAATAGGAATGTTCAGGAACACCGTTCCTATCTCTTAAGGAACATGGTCAAATGGCCCCGACAAATTTATTAAAAAATAAAATTTTGAAGTATTATATAAATGACGAGCCAGGTGTTCCTCTGGCAATGCAAGCTTGCGCATTCTCAACTGGTTTTTTATGAATAATTGTAATCTTAATATAACTTATATATTATATTAAGATTACAATTATTTATTATTTATGGAAGTCTCAGTTAAAAATAAAACATAAATTATTCGAAATGACCACGATTCGATTTAGTCTGTCTGGCCACGAATCTATGGATTTACGCACTGTTTCCATAGGAAATTTAGCTATTGATTGCTCCAGAGATTTCTTAAGAGATACAATGTCGGGGTATCGTCGTCGAGCAGGCCATGCCCTCTAAAACTGACCATAATTTGTAGTCTAAGGGGTTCAGATCTGGGCTAGGCGATGGGCTGCTTCAGCTCTCATAAAGTGCGGAACGTTGGTTTCGAGCCAGGCTTTGGTAGTTCGTGCCTTGTGACCAGGTGCAGAGTCCTGCTGGAAAGTCCATTTGTGAAGTGCTCAACACGATCAGAAACAGTCTCTTGATGCACTTTGGCTGAAGTCTTCACTCCTTTTTCACAAAAATTAAGCTTTGTGACTCATTGATAAGACTCCTCCAACCAAACCAAGATGATAACCACGTTGTACCTTTCCGAACGCTTGGGCGGCTTCTTTAGAACTATGTGCGTACACTTTGTCATTTTGCATGTTGTAGTACTCTTCAATCGTAAAAATGTTTTCGTCAGTAAAAATGATATTTCTGTGCCTTTCAGCTGCGTATCGGAATAGAAGGCGTTTTCATCGATCCACTCTCTTCAACTGTAGGGATTGATTTAGGGTATGTCCTGTATATCGACGACGATAAGCGCCGAGCTTCAGGTGTTGTTTAATTATACGCGGCAGATTCCTAGCGGGAATCTTCATTTCTCGCAATAAGATTTTTGTTTCCTAATGGGGTTTCGGCGAATTCTGGCTTTAACAACATTAACAGCCTTTGTAGTTCTAACAGCTCGCGGTCGCCCCGATCGTTTATGGTCTTCTACAGAGGAAGTGTTGGTATATCTGTCGATAGTACGATATACGAACATACGGCTGCTACCCAGCTTTTGAAATGTCTTGAATATGACCGACGGCTCCATACCCACTTTGTAAAAGGTAATTAATACAATTCTATTTATCTTTATCACCCTATTCCATATTGTAATTTGATAATAAACACGAAGAAAATATGTAAAACGGGCGGGAAAACGAAATATGTTTTTATAATAATAATAATAAACGCGTTTCAAATTCAGAATAATTAAAGAGAACCTATTGACCAATGGGAGAAAACTTAAAATTTTCTCCCATTGGTCAATAGGTTCGAATCGCTGAGATATTTAGCTGTCTAAATATCTCTAAATATCTAAATATCTGTCTATATATATATATATTCGATCCTATGACTTTGATGTGACACTTGACTGCCCATGAAGACGCCCTGCACTCGCAAGAACAGTATGATTAACTGTTAAAACATTCTGTTCTTGCGAGTGCGGGGCGTCTTCATGGGCAGTCAAGTGTCATAATAAGTGTCATATTAAGTGATATATTGATTTGTGGTTAACATGGACGTCAATGCTGAACTCCCGTATGCTCATTTGCTGTCCACGTCGCTAGTCTTCGCAGTTGCGTATGAATGATATGACTGTGCCGATGCTGCCTATCACTTTAATTGCTATGCGATAGATATTCGTAGCACCGGGACACTTATTATTCACGCCGTTGACCCAAGTTGATCGCGGTTTTTCCCCATTAGGGAGCAAGAGAAATAGAATACTAGTGAAAATATACGACTTGAGTGTTTTGTCTTCTGTTTTTGTGTATTCTTATTAATTTATAATAAGAATAGACAAAAATAAGAACACTCATTCAAATTTTTCACGAAATAATGTATAGCAGTTAGGTACTACAAAAACGTGAAAAATGCTCACAAAGCTAGGGTCAAAGTTAGGTAAATGCCATATGAAAATAAGAAATTCCTGACTCCCTAGATTACAGACATTAATGGCGGTCATTTCGCGTTATGTAAATTAAAATCCAGCAGGTTTAAAACATTATCTAGATTTTTTAAACCACGTCGGATGGCAAACAAGTATATGGTTCACGTGATACAAAGTATCTACCGTATCTTGTAGGTGGTTACAGCACATACTTTACGGACTTATTTTTTGACGTGTTTTTCTCACAGTTATTTGTTTCAGTTCACTTAGAATTAGTTTAGGATATGAATTGCACTCAAATCATCATACTGTTGCTCCATCTGCGGTTCTAAAACGACTTATACACTTCATTCCAATTACGAAGTCCCATTAAAATTTTGTAGTGTATAGATAAATATCGATTTAATATTATCAATGTTCAAATGGTCATTTATTACCGTAAACATAAACTGTTTATAAAGCGACACGTGCAGAGAATATTTACGGAAATTCATAATTGGAATGACGTGTAAGATAAGAAAATATTTTAATCCAATACACGCTTTAATAATAAAACTGGTACTGACATTGTGTTTGTCATTTTGGTGGAATTTAAAGTAAAAAAATGTACATTTTAAATTTTAGTTTCGTTATCAATATCCATTTTAAACAATAGTTCGCGCCTTTCGAACTGTGCCAGTCACGGAATTATATTTTTATATGAAATCGTTACGTTCACTAAAATAATACGTAATTAAATAAAGTAATATGACGAGCTCGGTGGCGCAGTGGTGAAACGCGCTGTTAGGCTACTTTGACACCAACGCTCGTGGGTTCGATTCCCACACAGAACAAACATTTGTGTGCATGAACATGTCTGTTTGTCTTGGTCTGGGTATTTACTATGTATAATAAGTATGTATTTACAAAAAAAAATGTATTTACGTATGTTTATCAGTTGTCTAGCACCCATAACACAAGTTTCGCTTACTTTGGGGCTAGGTGGCGCTGTGTAATTTGTCCGACAATATTTATTATTATTATTATTTATTATAATATTCATATATTTTTATTTTCCTCTAAATTCTTCCTTTAAAATCTTCTTGATGTCATGATAGTTATTAGGCAAAAATATAGATATCCTTTAACCAATGTTTCGGATATTTACTTAACAACCATTTAGACACAATTCTACACCTTATGTATATCTTGCTATAATAGGGTGATGTTGCTAGGTAACCTAATTAATTTATCGACGAACTTCAAGCGGTGTTCTATTGAGGGAACAGACAAGAGTATTAATTAGCAATTAGGCCTAAATAATTAAATTGTAAATTTTCTCCTGTGCTCATTTTAAATAGCTGAAAAATATTTTAATCAGAAACTCGTATCAACTTAATTTAACTAGAATTATATGAATATGACTTAATAACTTCTAATTTTCAATAAGCAAGAGCAATGCCCATAATTAAGAACAAATTTTTGGCACATTTTCGACATATCCAACCCCACAGCGAGTCTCTTCATGGCTTTTACGTTGAAAATTGTGTTACATGATCGTGTTGATTGAAGGGTGTAGTCATGAACTGAGAGCCGTGCTGAAAATGTGCAATCAACAATGCGCAGGTCAATAATGCGCGTCCCAATAATCCGCGGCCACCAATTGTCAATATCAGTAAAGCACAGCGCGAAATATAGTTCGACTTTTAATTTGATTCACTAAAATGACATTTGCTGTGTTACCACTTTCGAGTGAAAAAAAAAGGTACTGATGGAGACAAATGAATGAATGAGTTCACAATTTAATAATATTGAATTTTCTATGGTGAGGTTTATCGAAATAATTCAACCTATCCAAATAATACTTTTATTCATTTGAATCATTAGAATCCCCGTCACTGTCTACTCTTATAATAAAACTGTTTGTAATGTTTAATCAATCACATTGTCGAGTTAGCAAATTTGATCCTCCTCAATAACATGGGACACGTAACAATATACAATGTACATTGTATTAAAATAAGTAAGTATAGTTTTTTGAATACAACATATATTGTTCACTGTTCACCCATGTACATAAGTGAAGAAAGAGAAACGATACGATCTACATATATAGATCGTAACAACATACCAGCTAGGAATTTGTGTTTCGTTGCAAAGACGAGTTGATTCTAAACTCATACATTGCACCCCAATACTCAATACTCAATCGTTTATTGCATCCTTAATGTGTACAAAGGTGTTTGCTTATGAGTTAAGTAGCAATCAAGGACCCCGAGGGGCGCTGCAATGGAAGAGAGGCTTCATATTATAGTAAGCCAATGTAGTATTATTCATAATGATGGGTCTATCGATCTCAATTTTAAATGTGTGTGTATAAGAAAGTAGACTATATATGCATTGTATTTATATCTGCGTGTATAATATTTTGTGCAATTTCAACTAATTTAAATTTTAGTAATATAATTTTTTTAATGTTATTTCTGTTTGTATATTATTGTTTTTATTATGCCAGAACTTTTAGCATGTCATTAATTATCGTAAACATTTCATTTTTATTTTATACATTAGATTAGATTAGCAAATTGCATTAATTATGTTTTATTGCATTATTTTAAACTGTAACATTGAATTTTGTAGCCTATGTTATTATATATATTTTAAAGTTTTATCATTCAAATATTCAATTATAGAGTAATATGCTTTTCCTACTAGTTGTTTCTCTATCTCCTTCAGAAACAGTTTTTCATTTTTCATATTTTTAATAGATTCAGGGAATTTATTATATATTTCCCTTCCAGATTAAGGAGCAATTTTGCCTCCCTTAGTGTATTCTACCAATTGTAAAATGGATTGTGTTCCGAGAAGTTGTTAGTATTCTGGTAACAACGTCATTTTATAATCGTACCTCTCGCCGGCGACTGGGAATTCATTTTGCATTCATATTTTCTTCAATTCAAGGTTTCTACCGAGAACTCTTAAATTGTGAAATAATCACCCTATGGACATTTTCCTTAGGAAGTACAGCACATGATTCATTCTTTTAAAAAAGCGTGAAGATAATTTTACTGTCGGTTACATACGAGGTACACCCCTAATGTTGCAAGTGTTTATAGCCTACGGCAATTACTTACCATCAGAGAGACGTTGTTTACTATCTTATGAAATGTGGTATGGAAAATAACAAAACCTCATTATCCTACAGGTTCATTAGCGCCACTCAAGCAAAAAAATAATATATCAAAGCCCCTTCAAATAAGTTATTTTTTGGTCCTTTCTACACCAGAGGTTAAAAGCAAAGGGTTTTTAGCCCATACAGCATAAGCCTTAAGTTTATAATCGTTTCAACATTTTCTTAATTAAACTACCTCAGCTTCAGGAACTCTGCTGAAAAATACTCGGAAAGGATTCCCAGACCCAATGCTTAAGTTTCAATACCCTTAAAACGGGAATTAATTTTATAAAGTTATTATGACCTTTTTTTACATATTACCGAAAGATCAGATACATGTCATATTTGTATTTGTTCATAATTTTATAAGTTCACTAGCAGTTATGTTACGAATTACTATCCTGAAAGTAAACCCATACGTCAACGTGAAATCTGGGTCTCCATAGGCATTTAAGATAGCACGAACACAGTCATTTTAAGAGAAACTGCATTAGAATTTCAATCTTTCTTCAACTCTGAAACACGTTTCCTAAATAATAATACAGAGATTTTTGTTTCAAAGCACTTCTCTTGTTGTTTTCCTATATATGTAAATCGTAGTGAGTCAGATTTATACATTTCATAATTTAAATTTTACACAAAATTCACGCACTTGAAATGTACAAACCATATCTCATTCGTTAAAATTACTTATTTTTTGTAATTTATAGATAAAATAACAAATAAGCGGTAGCAAATTTCATGAACCTACAAGCTCGACAGAAAATTTCGAGTCAACATGGCGCAATTTTACGAACGAAGAAGAAATTGTCTTGATCAGAAGTTGTAATTTTCATGTATTTCATTTTATCCGAAAAGACGTCGATTCGTGATGAATACAACGGTCCGTGTCAATGCTTGTGAAAAAAATTACATTAGGAAATATTCCGCTTTTAATGTTTTTCAACAATCAATAACAACATTTCTTTTCGAATAACAATTTTCCATGTCAATGTGAATACATCTGTAGATCACTTAATTTAACTATTCACGTGCATTAAATTTACATTATCGTACATACTTCATCGTCTTTTTGTGTATGTATGATGATTAACTACATTTAACATCGTTATTTTTTGTAGTCAATCTCAAACATTAAATAATCACTCCCGAGTGATATAAAATTCACGTACTTTCACGGATTAGGAAGTACAATTAAATAGCCAATGTGTAATAAAATTGAACAAATCGAGAATTAATAATTATTTGAATGAAACAATCATTTAATTACCCAACACTAGTCATTTTTATATGGGTTTGACATTTGGTGCTGTCAATTTACTGAATCAAATTAAAAGTCGGACTATAGTCTGGAAAATTTGATGGCTTCACGATGACCAGTAATGCACAGCCAGTTGGAAAATAGCCAGGAATAGGTCCAAGGCCCATAATTCAAGTATTATTGGACTTACATTACTGGTTGTTGACTATCTGGATATGCATTATTGGTCGAACATTATCGAGCCCCAAGCCGATTTCAATAAGAAAAGAATAAGAATGAATGTTGCGATTTCTTATCGAGTAAGTTATTCTATTGCATTTGGAGTTTGCCGAAAAACAAATGAATTAGCTAAAACTAAACTAATAAAAAAGAAAAACACTGATTCTACTCTGTGTTCTTTTACGACTATATATTTTCCTTGAATATCACATGACGCTTATTGCTGGATAAAGTATCTACGTATCAAATTATAAACTATCAAGTAGGTTAGTATATTTTAATTGTGACTTCCACGTACGCATAGACAACGCAAGGTCAAGCTATATATGAGAGCTAAAGATGAAATTTTAACGGTTTTGTATAGCTTGATATGTCGCCGTATGTAGAATGAATATTTGTCATTAAATTTACGTTAAGTTACTGTGTCAATTTTTTTCTATTATTTGTGAGAGAGTCTTCTTAAACCTTCTTATCCTTTTCATAACTTATAAATAATATTACGTAGGGGTTTACGTACCAGCAGGCCCATTCTACTAAAAAACTGCAACTGCACTGCAGTGCGGCGTGTGTCAGAATGTGTACATACTGCTGTGAGAAACGTGAAAATGTCCGCATTTTGACACACGCCGCGCTGCAGTGCAGTTGCAGTTCTTTAGTAGAATCAGCCTACAGAAGCATGCTCGCGACCCCTGCCAATTAATCAGATTGCAATTCTGGACCAAGAGCGCACCGATGTGCGTATTAGGACGCTCACCGATCTGTCCCTGTGTGAATGTAGTGGCTAGACTAAGCGTAAGGGAAGCGACACCAATGATCTGCCCAGTGCAATGATGGTCCTCTGGTCTGGGATAGAACGGAACTATCACGCCAGTGCCGGTGTAGGTGTCGTACTCTCCTCTCGCTTAGCCACTGGTGTAAGAGATTACTGTTTGATAGGACCTAGACTTTTCTGGGTTCATATAAAACTGGGCATCACGCGAGTATTTCTGGTTGCAGCACTTGCTCCCGTAAACTCAGCGTGTGCTCAAAAACTAGAGAAGTTTTTGGGAGTTTGTGAGGGATGTTCTGAATTTAGCTGAAAGGAATGAAAGGGTGATTATGTGTGGAGATTTGAATGGATGGGTTAGGCGAGACAGCTATGAAGCTGTTCTTGGTCCCTATGAGATTAGAGAGTGAACGAAGCAGGTAAGTCAATTCTAGATTTATATATAGAACGACACCTCGTGTCGAATACTCTATTTTATCATAAGGATATTCACACTTATACATGGAGACGGAATGACCAGAAAAGTGTTGGATCGTTTCCCAGTGAAATTGATTTGATTTCAATAGATAGATGTCTCCGAAATACTATAATGGCGACACTGGCGAGTGCGTATCCCTTGCAGAAATTATGAAAGGAAAAGGCAGGCCTTAGCCTTTGCGACTCAGATGTGAATGATGGCTAGAAAGTTTTGAAAGAATGTATGGTGGATAGTGCAAAAGAAACATGTGAATGTGCAAAGAGAGATAAAATATTGAAAGAAGATGTCTGGTGGGCGGCGGAGGTTGAATCCTCCGTAGCAAGAAAGAGGACAGCGTGGCTGGATTATGTAACATCTTTGCCCTTAAATGAAAATATGAGAAAGAAGAAGAAAGATATGTACCGTCTATGCAAGAATAAAACCAAGAAGAGAAGCGTGAAAGATAAATAATTAATGAGGAAGAGAGGCTAGCGAAAAGCTTCGAGACAAATACCAAACTCTTTTGGAGAGAGGTACAGAAGTCTCGGAGTTGATGTCATTCTTGTTAGCAAGAAGAACTCAGGAAGTGTTAGAATGGTGCTGTGAATATTTTAAAGAAATATATGACTATGCCTCGTACGCTGGCAATGAGATTGAGTCTGATACTTACTCCGCGTTGACAGCGTCCGACGAAGGTACAACTATGGATGAGATTGAATGGTCGATACGAAGCTTGAAAAATGGAAAGTCAGTGGGAATTGATCTGATCATAGCCGAGATGATCAAACTAAGTGGTACTTACGTCCGGGACGCTTTCTGGTACTTAAGCAATTTATACTGGAGAACTGGAAGGGTACCAATGAACTATAGACCCGTAGTCATCGTGCCTTTGTATAAAGGCAAGGGGTCAAGCATCGACTGCGCAGGCTATAGGGCCACCAGTTTGATCAACTTATCAGCAAAAGTGTACGGAAAGGTACTTAATAATAAATAGGTAATACTGTGGAAGGCAAACCCTTTGACGGACGGACCAAAAAGTATTCTCCGGTTTTGTGGATCTTGAGAAAGCATTTGATAGGGTTGTGCGAAAGGAATTGTGGGACATATTGCCAAGATATGGCATTGTCGGTTCGCTGCTCCAAGCTGTGCAGACCACTTACAAGGATTGCTCAGACTGTGTGCAGATAGATGGTAGCATATCGCCCTGGTTTGTAAAAATTGGTGTCAAACAGGGTTGCATGGGTCAACGAATGTAAGCGTGCACATGGGTAGCATAGTGGTGAACTGTCTGCTGTATGCAGACAATGCCGTGAACACCATGTAAACTGCAAACACTGGTCACAAAAACGAAAGACGATTGTTAGGAGATAGAATTACTATTGTTCGCGAAGAAAACAAAAATAAGCGAAGAAACCAGAACCAATGTAAGGATTTTTACTTTTTGCACCCTACCTCTCTTAAAACATCCAGACCAAGACAAACGGACATGTTCATGGACACAAATGTTTGCCTTGTGTGGGAATCGAACCCACGAGTGTTGGTGTCAAAGTGAAAAGTGAAAGAGAAGAAACCAGAGCCAATGTAAGGATTACGGTGGATGGTGAACTGTTGGAATAAGTGGATGAGATTGTAAATCATGGATGCGCTTTAAGCAGAGATGGAATGTACACTGCTAATGTAGAATAGATGATTGAATACTATAATACATATGGAATAGTGTGAATGGAGCGTTGAGAAAACTTTTTGGCAGCAAAAGCTAGAACCAGAAAGCACAGCTCGCTATACACATTACAGTGCTAGTCCTAACGCTTGCTTATGGAACCGAAAGCTGGGTATGGCAGTGAGAGCATGAAAGTATGATAAAGGCGGTCGAAATACGAGGCGTTGCACAAATTTTGTGGCGTAACGCTTGTAGACCGTATTAAGAATAGGCATATAAGAAGAGGCATGCTCCGTTGGTTCGGACATGTGGAAAAAAGGCAGAAAGAAAGAATTACGAAACAGAAATACAACGCAAAAGTGGAAGGATGTAGGATCAGAGGTGTTCTATCAGAAGGTGATGTCAGGAGCCTTAGAAACCGGCGAGCGTGCATGAGAAGAGCAATGAATGTTAAAAAGCGAGTGAGGTGTGTAAGGATCGAGTCACGTAGTGCTCGGTTCTCTCTGCCTACCCCGCAAGGAATCTGGCGTGATGTTATAGACGTAAAATAGATTAATTATTATCTCACAATGACCGGTTGATTTATTAAGATTCAGTTCGTTCTAACATAGCCTATAACTTATTGCAATCAATTTCTTAATACAGCTATACATGTTCCTACACAGATCCGTACCACGAATCTTCATCTAAATAGTTCAAGAATGAAATTTGAACTCATTGCTTGTAAAATGACATTATTTTATATATGTTAGTCTTCATATTTGTATTTCTTAAGTCCCAAATGTGTTTGAGAAATTGTAAGACAGAAAACGGGCAAATTTGAACCAGTACACGTTTTCGGTCTTCAGGGTCAGAGGCTACTGATTCGAATGACATTACATATATAAATCCTTCTGTACTGTATCCTTTACTACACAATTAATTGCTACTCAATTATACATATTATATGTAACTTATTTCTTTAACATAATATATAAAATTTACAATATATCCTTGAACAAAGCAAATTCTTACAAAACTCCATTCGCATTTCAGTTGTAGGCACTCGGGAGAGTCTTAATGAAACTTGGCTCCTCTCTGATACATTTATAAACATATAGTTGGAAAGTTAGTTTACTAAAGTAGGGGAAACATGTTTGTTCCTCTGTGTACGTAGTTTCATTCCATATTGACTTATGGTTTGTATGCCAGTGTAACACCCCTCTTGTTACCCAGTTCACGCATTGCAAACTCGTCAGCATGAATTTAGGTTAATGCATTATTAAAATTGAAAGGGTTGGCAAATACACTAAAGTTTCACGTATTTGTTTTTCTTTTCCTAACTCTTGAAATATAGTACTGTTTACTACCGTATTAGTAACTGTATTCTTCTTATTATATATAATAATATAATCTGCTTTGTAATAAGATATGATTGATATACATAAAACTTTGTTAACATAAAAATAAATAAGTATTATGTTAACAAAGTTTCATGTACCCGGAGTACTTAAATCATTTATACGATTTTTAAAAACTGTCTTCAATCGTGAGTTAATTTTATAAGAAATATGATTCAACTTCTAATCCAATGAAAACAAAAACCTTAGGACGGAGTACGAGCAGTGCGTACTGTAGTCTGATTTTGATTATGTCAATGTCACAATTTCTCGTTCAAAAGTTTACTAGTTACATTTGAACAAAGTGAGAGGAAATATGATACTAAATTAATCGTTCGCTCTATCAATATATTAAACTACTTTAAATTCCTTACATTTTGTTGCAAAGAAGTGAGTACACCAATTTTTTTTATTGTTTTTATATATATTTATCATCACACAAGACAGATTACAATTATTATAATTATAATAGTTACTCGACATGTTTATCCTACATATTTTTTTTTCATTATTAATTGCTGAACGTGAAATACAGTACCTATATATAATAGGGTTCAAAAATGCAGAATCCAAAACATATTAGTATACTTTTTTCGCTTTCTTTCATCCTCTCTTTTCTCACTTTTAATGAATTATAGTATAGGAGGATATTAACGTCAATTTGTGAATGAGTGAATGTGTAGCGTTATTTATGATTTCATTGATATTTTGCGCTACTGAGTACGTATCAATCTACATAGGTACACCGTACCAGTTATTTCTACTATGATAACCACATGTGCGTGTAAATTGCAAATGTTCACAGGCTACGGTGACTGTTTACCATCAGGCAGACCGTTTGCTTGTTTGTCACTGTAGTGGTATAAAAAAACTGTGTCATGTCCGCTACTGATAAAGAATTAGGACATGAGGTTTTCTTAGTTCATTCATAACCTCAATACTGTACTTGCTGTCTTCCCGCTTAATACCATTACAGGCAATTTGATCTATAACTTTTTTTTATACTACGTCGGGAGGCATACAAGCATACGGCCACATGATGTAAAGCGGGTACCGTAGCCTATTAACACTTGTAATATATTAAGTATCACTCGCGCGATGCCTCCTCTGCTGCTTACACAACAACTCCTTGGGAGCGTACTGGTGACCTCACTCACACGCAGGAACACAACAACCCTTTAAGGAGTTGTTATTTGGCTGCGGATTTCTGTGAGGTACTTCCCCAGACGGGCTGCTTTGATGCGCCCTACCTCTCTTAAACAGATCCACGACGCCACGTCGTAAAAAATAAAATGACCTGGATCTATATTCCCTGTACCTAAATATCACCTGAATCTATTAACAAGTAGACACAGGTTAAATAAAATAAGAACTTACTTTCTGCTTTATAACGAAATCTTATAAAACACATCTTGAAATCTTCACATACGTCCATTACATTACTTCCGAGGAGCGGCACATCGAATAAAATAAAATTAACTTAGAAATACGATTACGTGAAGAAAAGTCGGGCGAACCAGGAGTTTGTTATTAAATAAAAGGGAACACGGCAAAGATTGCACCAAGCTAGGTTAACTCCTAAACATATGAAATTTTAAGTTTTATGCAAATCATTTTTCTTAAGGTATCTTGGACATCAAATTAGTGTATATGTATGTATGTATAACTTTTAAATTTATAATGTCATTTGAGACTTCGTCCTGTACTTAACTTCTAAGGGCTTTGATCTGCTAAAGTTTAAAAGTTACAAAAGTGATACTTATTTATTATCGTCTTAAATTTCGCGTAGTGAAAACGCTAAAATATATATTTGATTACGCCTCTATCCCCGACGTCAAAGACGAAAGTCGGCGACTGTGCAATCGTCGGTAGTTGAGGTGTCAAGTGCGTGTTTTGAGCCGTTGACTGTTGT
Organism: Pyralis farinalis; assembly: GCA_947507595.1. Lineage (NCBI taxonomy): Eukaryota > Metazoa > Arthropoda > Insecta > Lepidoptera > Pyralidae > Pyralis > Pyralis farinalis. The sequence continues at coordinate 24,011,997 of OX382270.1, forward strand.
TGAAGGCCTCGTATGTTTTTATTTTTCTTTTTACGGGGCCGGCGTTTTCTCTGCCCCTACCTACCCAGATTAGCTGGCGGGGCGAGTGTGGTTGGCATTCGACCCACTGCCTCTAGCGGGGCTATTAAAGCATTTGTAGCCTAATTTTTGGGTCGATCACGGCGGTCTATATCTATTTGCCACTCATTAGTAACCTCTTCCTGAGTAAGTTACTGTGGGATGGTTGGGGGCACCACTGGTCGTGGTTTAACTGGTGAGACCACTGGCAGTTGCATGCCCCGCTGTCGGGGTTCTAGCCTCAAAACTTCGCATCGCTAATTGACGCTGCTGCCCGTCAATCGCCAACGTGGTTTCCTTTAGCCAGCTCCTACGACGCCCACGAAAAGAAAGGGGGCAAACATAAAATACATGTTTTCCATCAGGAGATTATAATATTACTTAGAAACGTATCTTAAAATGTAGTATATAGTAACTCTATGTAAACTTCTGAAGTAGTTTTGATTCATGCCTTTTATTCTTTTATTGGATAACAACGAGTCATTGTGACTATATTATGATGATGAAACCAAATAGTTCTTCAAGAGTTGTTCTTTAGCTCCAGTGTTCAGTGAAGTGGATGTACTTCCCTAGGTAGCCTAATAAATGCCTGTGCCCTATTGCTGTCTGCCAGAGTCTCATTTGCTAATTGCAAAGCGCATCACGTGCATATGATGACTATCTATCTATATCTTCATGCCGAGTCCATTGCGGGGTAGGCAGAAAGAACTGCAACCGGTCGAGTTTGATGCGCAAATCTGTCTCCAGCAGTTCCAGTCAGCAGTCTTACGTGTGTACACACACGTAAGACTACTGGCAAAAGCGAGATGTAAGTGGCTATTAAGCCTCTTTCCGCGCTAACGCGCAGGGGACAGATTTGCGCAACAAACTCGACCGGTCATATAATTCTCGTTCCCCTAATTTCAATTATATGACAGTATTACCGTCGGGGAAATGAAATATATTTCATGTGATTCATTTTACCAAAAAAAATCTAATATCTCCGAACTTTATAGTAATGCTGCCTATAATTAAAATTAGGCGAAAGATAATTTCACTGATTTATTTTGCTAAAGAAAAACTTTTATTACACTTTACAGTAATTCTGTCACATAATTTTTACAATTTCAGCTTCTCCCATATGTATGTACATTCAAAATAGAGACCCCTGAGAGAGTCATGTGTTAAATGCTGTCTGTTTAGATTATTTTTGTACGTGGATTTTTGCGTATTTGTTCAAGATGTAAATCTCACAAAAAAACGGGAAACGAGTCCATTGTTAATAAATCTAAAACTACATGTTGCCTAAATATCGAAAATAAATCAAATGTTGATGAATCAAATACAATACCATCCATGCTATCTGGGACAGGCAGAGGCCACATTACATCGTCAGAACGATTTCAATTATTTAACAAGCTGCCGTATGACCTAAATGCCTACCAGTTATTGTTGACATAGAGTTATACCCAGGGGCTCCGAAATGCAATCATCGTAGCCAAATACAATCTTGTATAACTAGTACTGACATTAAATAGCTAGAACAATCAAGTGTTACTAAAGATTGAAAAGCAAAATTTTACAAGACTGAAAATATTTTGAGCAATGATCATTGGTAATGGGGCAAATCTGGTTGACATTGAACTACAAATGTTAAGAAGTGAGTGAAGTGTGTGAGGACCGAGTCATGAGGCGCTCTGTTCTTACTGCATACCCCGCAAAGGACTCGGCGTGAAGATATAGACAGATAGTCATCATATATGCACGTGGTGCACTTTGCAATTAGCAAATGAGACTGGCAAAAGCGGTAGGGCAAAGGTATTTATTAGGCTATCTTAGGAAGTACACCCACCTCACTGAAAACTGGAGCTAAAGATCAACTCTTTAAGAACTACGTGGTTTCATCACCATAATATAGTTATAATGACTCATTGATATCGAATCTAGATTAATAAAAATGGAGAAATGAATTAGTCTGAGTCTGAATTAGTCAGGTTAATTCAGACTCATCAACGCCCAGGCCAAATCCTTGAACCTAGAAAGCTGAAATTTTGCAAAGAGGTTACTTTTGTAATGCTTACGAGAGGTAAGAAAGGAAATTCAACTCCTAAGGGGGTGAAAAGGGGATTCACAGTTTGTATGGAGCACAAATATTATTTCAATTCAGAGACTTGAAACTTTATATATACTCTCTATTAGAATTAAAAAGTTATTACAGCGTTTTCAAAAATTCCACCCCTTAAAGGTCGTAATGGGGGTCAAAAGTATTTCTTGAATTAAAAGTTGAAGTGTTAAGAAATAGGTTTTTTTAATGTGAGCTACTTTAGACTTTGTAAATATGCTTTCAATCAAGATACTTTTACTAACTATTTAATGCTGACTGTACTTAAAAATAAGAAGTAAAATAAAAATAAGTAAAACTGCCGAAATACCAAAACTTACGCGTGCGAAGCTGCGGGAAAAGCTAGTAAGGGAATAAAAGGCATGAATCAAAACTACTTCAGCACTATACATACAGTTACTACTCGTATTTACCATTTTTGATACGTTTCTAAGTAATATTACAATGTCTTGACGGAAAGCATGCATTTTATGTTTGCCCCCTTTCTTTCCGTGGGTGCCGTAGGAGCTGGCTAAAAGAAACCACGTTGGCGGATGAGGGGCAGCAGCGGCATCTTGCACACTTCCTGGTACTGCAATCGTCAACCCACCTGTCAAGCGTGATGATTATGGCAAACCCTTCCAAATTATAGACACAATACACACATGGCCCCCTAATCCACAGCGGCCCCGCTTATCTGCATTACGGTATCGGTCGCGGTAACGGCGAGGCAGGGAATCTTCGCACCAAAGTCGACGATGACTGAATCTGTAATATAAAACACATGCACGTTGAGGATTAACTAGAAAAATACAGAGCTGGAAGAAGAAATAGACAATTTGAACTGCGACGAAATTGTCAGAAGTCCGAAGAGAAGCGGAGGCAAGTAATCGTTTAGTCCGCAACTTGCTCTATTTTCGAAAAGCCAACTAACAGTCCCAAGGTTGTGATGGGTGTATCGTCCGGTTCCCTCAGTAAGAACATCATATCGATACACATTACCCTGAACGCTACACTCCCGTAGCGTTCAGGGTTGTGTACCTTGTACTTAAAAACACCAAGCGATACTTACTAAAAGCGACACAGGTCTACGGACTGACTTCGACATACCCTGATGAGAAGGTGGAGGCTATGTATGAGGATATTATTAAAGCCACGCACAGAATTTGAATATTAATATCAGACTGGAAAGGTCTGTAACGATGAAGTCTACTTTACAACCTTCAAGTGTCCAAATCCAAAACCCCGAAATCTTTCAACTTTAACTCCAAAATCGTTTCGAAGCCCTAGGGGACTGCATCTCTGTCGACGAGCTAAATAGCGTCCTTATCTGTCCATGCGGTAGGGAGTAAGGTTTTTATGCTCCGCTGTACTAATGAACCTCAAAAACTTTAAATCCAAATGCTAAGAATGCTCATGGAAATTCGCTGGGAAATTAAGTTGCAGTTTTCTAAAGATACATCCTCACATAATCAGCTAAACAGACGGATTTTGATATTTTTGCGACGCGACACTTGTTTCTTCAAAACCATTAAGCAGAGCAAAGTTTCCAAAGTATTCGCAAGGTATGTGTCGCAAGGTATGTGTCTCAAGGTATGGTCTCGTCTAAACTAGAAGTTATGAGGGTGATTTAGAATTTTTTTGGACCAAGTTACGAAGTCATCAAACCCACTTCTAGGTCGGCATCAGACCCAAGAGTCAAATTGACCCGATAGCGGGCATATCTTGGAAAGCCTACACCATATAAAATAAAAATTCGTAGCTGAGAAAGAAAGAAATTCATGTTTGCATGCTGAGCATGTTCTAATTTAAAAAAAAACGTTTATAAATTTCTGTTTTCTCTTAAAAGGAAATACGCTCGCTTTTGATGTCACTCAATGTGAAATTTTAATAATAAAATTTAAATACTTTCATATTTGCTGCGGCACAGAATGCTGTCAAACAGTAATATTAGTTTCGTCTGTCTAACACGTGACCTATAAAAATGAATCATGTTTTTAAACTGCCTGAGTTTCACGCGCACGTAGAGCAACACCGTTTTGTAAATCATACCGAATAAGAGATAAATTTAATATTCTCCTTTGAACAACAAACTTGCAATGATTCTTGGCAAAGTAAGAAGTTCTTTACAAATTTTGTCACATAAAGAAAGTAATTAAATTAGCCTTCATTCCTACAGTACCGGCCTTTGACTTGAAATATATCTAAGGTAGAATATCCTACAGTAAGATTAAAACTTAGTGCATCAATTTAAACCGTATTTATCAGTAACAACTTGCAATCACAATTACGTAGAATATGCAAAAGGAGTGATTGCACTACTTAAGAGTACATTTTATATTGAGGACGATAGGAAAGGAATTACAAAAGAAACGCTATTTAGAAGGCTGATGGGATATGCCTAAATTTTAATAACTTTAATTTACAATATCGCCCGTGTTACGTAAAATATTTTTTATCACAATAATTATCATTAATTATTAAAGGCAAATAAATAAAAATACTGCAAATAAAATAAATAAAAGAAAACTGTTGGTGGTAAAATGTCGCAAATAACTGTGTTGGCAATTAAAACTTTTTTTTTGAGCTACTCGTATTTACTTATATAAATAATTGCAACGTGTGACAAAATTTTTGTGCTCAAATATAAAAATCGGCCAAGTGCGAGTAGGACTCGCGCACGAAGGGTTACGTACCATTATCTATAAAAACGGCAAAAAAAATCACGTTTGTTGTATGGGAGCCCCCTTAAGTATTTATTTTATTCTATTTTTTAGTATTTGTTGTTATAGCGGCAACAGAAATACATCATCTGTGAAAAATTCAACTGTCTAACTATCACGGTTCATGAGATACAGCCTGGTGACAGACGGACGGACGGACGGACGGACGGACAGTGGAGCCTCAGTAATAGGGTTCCGTTTTACCCTTTGGGTACGGAACCCTAAAATTCTAATCAATTTTATCAAATTCAATATTTTTTTATGTAAGCTCTGCTTATTGGCTCCGCTTCGCCTGATGGTAAGCGGAGGAGGAACGCAAATCGTAACGGCAACTGATAAAAGACTACATTTACAGTGCCCTGTCAGTTGACACTGCCATGCTGGCCCATTCAAGGAATTCCACTTTTTGATGGTACGACAGAAACAAGAGATGCCGAACTTTTTGGTACGCGAAGAAATGTTCTCAACAATGGAATAGTGATATCGCAAGCCTGCACGTGTGGTTCTATGACGGAAGGAAGAGAGTGGGATAAGGGAAAACAGTTCTTCAGAGCACTCACCATGGTAAAGGCGGTTAAATACACTTAGCGAGCCAATGTCCGTACGAAGTTGAAGAGGTTTTAGGTTTTTGGTAGCCTCTTCGTCGTCCATTATGCAGATAGCCCGTCGCTGCCACCTATCGAGAAACTCGAGAAGGTATTGTACGGAGCCGTCCCAGAGATGCGAGCAATGCTCCACGCAGGCCCGAACTTGAGTCTTATAAAGTAGACAAAGCTAATCCGGCGTGAAGAACCGGCGCACACTGATCAGGACTCCGAGTATTCTTGAAGATGTTGATATGTGGTTCTCGATGTAGTTTCGTTGGTTAAGGTTACAGCGAATATCCATGCCTAACATACTCGTATTCAGGCAATCTCGCATACTGAGGGAAGCGCCCTGAAGACTGGGAGTGGGAAGGAAGCCGACCGAAATATCGCCCGTGTACCGTACTGTCATCTGCATAGCAATGAATATTACCAAACCGTGAAGCGAATCAATCTGCAAGGACGCGGATTCTACGCTCATGCAGGAAGCCAGCAACCCAATTACAAAGCTGGAGGAGCAGACCGTATGCTGGAAATTTGGAGAGAAGTGTTTTGTGCCAAACCCGATCAAATGCCTTGGTGATATCTAGACTGACTGCCATGGATTCGCCATATTTATCGATTGCCTCCCCCCAGAGGTGCGTCACATACGCTAAAAGATCACCCGTTGATCATTTCGGTCTAAAACCGTACTGACGATCATTAATTAGGGAGTGATCTAGGAAATGGATCAATTACTTGTTCAGGATCCGTTGACTTTGCACAACACTGAAGTTACAGCAATGGGGCGGTAATTTGATGGGTCAGAACACATTGGCCTCTCTCCAAGCCTCCGGAATACAACCGGTCGAGTACGAGTGACAAGACCGGAGACAACTCCACTGCACATTTTTTTTAGAACAATCGCTGGAAACCATCAGGACCACTGGCTTTTCGGATACCGAGTGACTGCATTTCAGATGTGGATATCAGGCATAACGGATGGACGGTATTGTTGGTGGTTGCGTGCAACAGTCATTGATCCAGGAGTTAGCCGCAAAGAGGCTGGCCATAAGATCGGCTTTCTTCTGCGGCTGATGTGCCAGTGAGCCATCGGGGCATCGCAGCGGTGGCAGCGAGGGCTGGCAGAAGTTGGCCTGCACGGCATTGGCTAATCGCATTTAATATTACATTATATACAATCCTTGTTGCACAAGTAATGTAAATATTTCGCATAATAAAGTAAAATGGGAAGTTTCAGAACTAATACTATATATATATATATATATATTACATAGAAAATTTAATCCACATCATTGAAGCTGTTTCCGAGATACAAGAAATATATTATAATACATATATATTATATTATGTAAATATGACATTGATGAAAACATTTAATCTCTCAGTATGATAGTTTCCATTTGTTCTATAGAAAATGACGTCATCTGATAGAATGAGTAATTTATTCCATAGAATAGCAACTGAGTTCATTTCTCAGTGACGTCGTGTATAAAATGAGGTCCAATTTTTTGTACAAATTGTTTGTGGTGTTTAACAAATTAATTTAATTTATAATTAAATTTTTTGTTCAATACGCACTGAGTTAATTCATATATATTTGAATTGTGAGTACCTATAGTATAGTTAAACCTGAGTATAGTTACCTGCCTACCAAGAAAAAGTCATTTCACAAATGACGATAATTGCAAACAGATTTTTTTGCGTTTTTCCATAGTACAACTTGAGTAATTAAAGTACTAGTAAATAACAGCAAGCTGTGTAGGCAGAGCTGATATTTTTTAAATTTAAAAAATATTTAAATATTTTATTTTTAATTTTTTAAAAATATATGGAACCCTGTACGACATCTAGCGACGAGTGCTGTTACTTTTTCTGTTGATGGGAGTGCAGTGCAGACTCTGCACTGCAGAGTGGCCGGCCATACGTTTTCCCATATGTTTTTTTTTTCTAATTGGAACAATTTTGGACCGTTCTTCCTCACCAACGAACATTTAAATTTCAAATTGAAGGATACAAAACTACAATATGTTAGCTATTAGTGTGTCGATTTTGGAGTTTCTCACTATTACCGTCTAAACGCTAGCTGGATGACATCAGTCTACCCCAAACGGCAATTTTGAGGGTAATGTGGCTCCGCTGGCTATCGCAGGTCTGCCAATTATTTGTTCTATAGAAAAAAATATACTCATTTTGCCTGAAAACGTCATATTCTACTAAACATGGGATCGATCGAATTAGTATACGAAGTTTGAAACAAAAATATACATTTCGTTTTCTTTGAACATTTCGCCCCATATTTTATGCATGGGTAAGTAAGATAGAGATTATATAATCCCGGTGTCTCGGCAGGTTTCCTGAAACAGAAAACCCGGGATTCAGAACACCCAGTCCCGGGATTTTCAGGATCAATACGTATTGATACAACTTTATTTAATATTGAAGAGATCGGCGACGGAGTGGTTAGCAACGCTACTTTAACACTAACGTTCGTGGGTTCGATTCCATTCGTTTGATAGGAGACTCATATCTCTGCAGTAGAATGAGTTAGGCTTGGTGTAGTAGTAGATTTAGATACGTAACATGGTTTAGATTAATCAGGGCATTAAGGCTGTTACATCACACAAGTAGCATAAATAGCCTTCGTGTGTTTAACAGTTAAAAGTAAATGGAACATTTAAATCTAGAAAAGCTTAGAATAAATTTACATGTATTAAGCACTGTTGATTTTGTTATTTTTTGTGAATAATTTGTTACATGAATTGGGTCACCCAGCCACATCATTGCTCCCAATAGCATTAAAAACTGTTAACCTTCGATCAAGTTTCATTTCACAATGTATACACGGCTACAGATCAAGCTATACAAAACCAGTCAAAAGTTAGCTTTGCTACAACGACATAAGACGAAAGCTGTACACCTGTGCAGGTATAACGTTTATCGTTGCGTGTAATAAATATAATATATATATATATAACTAGCTGCTGCCCGCGGCTCCGCCCGCGTGGAGTCAAATTACGTAGCCTATGCGTTAATCCAGATCATAATCTATCTACGTGCCAAATTTAATTCAATTCCGTTCAGTCGTTTAAGCGTGAAAGAGCAACAAACATCCATCCATACATACAAACTTTCGCATTTATAATATTAGTAGGATAAATTTGTGATCACATAATTATCTTTATCCAAATACAAAATCATTTTACTCTACATTCTTCTACCCAGCGTCATGCTGTTTCCTACTTACTCCATTAAGTTTGGCGAGGCTGCTACCCTTAGTTAGTAGTTTAGGCAGTTCAAAACCATAATGTAGAGACAAAAGGCACGCTGAGATGTTTTGGTCCTTTAGAAACAAATGACAAAAGAGTTACGAAAGAAGTGTATCAAGCAAGAGTGAATGGAAATTTCGGGAGGGTTCGCCCTAGACGCACACGTATAGATCAAATTGGTGATGTGTTGAAAAAGGGTCAAATCAAAAGCACCCAAAACCGAAGAGCATGCATGAAGAGGTTGATGAGTGTGGAAGAAGCGAGAGCGGTATGTTTGGATAGGTGTACCTGGCGTTCTATAGTATCTGCCTATCCCAATGGGAGACAGACGTCATAATATGTATATATACAGTTCTAAATCAGTATTTTTGCCAAATATTAAAGCTTACCTGTGGATTTGGCCTAGATACAGATTTTGACATGAAGCGACATTTTACTCTACATTACAGACTACTCGTATAATGATAGGGGAATCGGAAAAGATATTTCCCTACGTAGAAACGAAACAGATTTATAGACGAATACGAAACGAATGATTTATGTTAAACACCTTTAAAATTTTCCTTCAACTGACACAATTTACCGTCTTTATTATTTAATACATTTTCCTGAGTGCTCCGAAATATTGAGTATTTTGTGTTTGATTCTACTTAATAGATATATTCCATTCGATTTTTATCGATCGATTGTAAATAAATAATCGTTTTAGGACAACGTTTAATAACCCACGGTCGCCCATGTATCAAAGTAATACGACTTTTCATTGAAATTTGTGAATGAAATTTTACATAAAGGGCTATAAATTTAATATTGGATATGGACAAAAAAATACTCTAATATACACTGGGGGTTTCGATATGGGGATAATGATAAGTACTGATATAGCGAGTGTACAATCGTCTCCAGATCGCAAATTATAATGTCGAACAGTTCTTATGTCCTTGTAATAATGATGGTTATTGCAGTGCAACGAATACGCCCACAGATAGCTTGAAGATAGACAGAATACACTTTATTTACATAATACAGAATTTAAGGAAATACATTCAAAAAGATTCTTACAATTATAGAAATGTCCTAGGCAATAAGGCAGCCTTAATGCTAAAAGCAATATTTTCAAGGCAACTTGAATAGTTACTCGCAGATTGAACGGTTGTGTAGATGTATCGAGTGTACTGATGTGCGTGAGTGTGTGTGTGTGTGTTCAAGCATTCTTATTGTGCTAGGAATTTTTGTGTCGATACCGCGAACGAAACGCAGCAACTAATGTTACTCGGTCATAAGTATTGTTATATTGCGATTGTATTGTGGTACAGCAACGATGACTTTAGCTTTCATATCAATTACAATAATAACTTTTTTTATAGCATTCGTATATTTTTGCTTATGCTAAAGCAGCAAATCCTCAAGAGAATATTAGTAACCTCACCCATTTTTAGGGTTCCGTAGCTCAAAAGGAAAAACGGAACCTTTATAAGATCACTTTATTGTCCGTCTGTCAATCTCTCTGTCTGTCCGTCTGTCTATCTGTCTGTCTGCCTATCTGTCTGTCTGCCTGTCTGTCAAGACCTTTTTCTCAGGAACGGGTCGAGCTATCAAGCTGAAATTAATATCAAATACTCAGCTCCGCAATCCCTTCGAACAGTGAAAAATCAAACTTCTATACCAACACAATCAAAAGATACGGCTGTATATATGCCTCGTTTATGCGCATATTTTGACATTCGCCAGGGAATCAAAACCTATATATACTTCCCGTTGACCTAGAATCATGAAATTTGGTAAGAAACAATGTCATGTAGCAGAAGAAGATTGTATACAGCTTCACTAACTTAATGTGCTCAAAGCATAATAAAAACATCTGCATAATTACACCACAGTGCAAATATAGTAAAAGTATTCTGCAAGGCTTTGAGTTATTCAAACACGTCCTTTGAGTTGTTCAAACACGTCCATGCCCCCATACATACACACGCTCACACTCCCACACTCACCTTTTACACACCTCACATTCACACATACACACACACACACATAACGCCTTATAGTCGCACTTTTGTAGTTGTAATAGTGCCTACTTATTTTGTTTAAAGACTTATGTTTACTATTTTCGGCTATATAATGTAAATCCATCATTGGCTGTAAATTTATATATAAGAACTGCTATGTAATACTTCAAGGGCTGTGGATTTTGTAATAATAAATAAATAAATAAATAAATAAAGTAAAGGAAAAAATGCGAAAACCGTGAATTTATAGTATTCACAAGAAGATATTTTTTTTGCCAAATTACTTTTTTACGGAACCTTCGGTGCACGTGTCAGACCCGCAGTTGATTGTTTTGTTTTATACAAAGTCAGACAAAATAATACAAAGCCTATGAACGCTTGCAATACATTAAGTATCAGTGTCTGCTGCTAACACAGAAACTCCTTATATAGGAGTTTACTGGTGACCCATTCACACACAGGAACACAACAACCCTCCTGGAGTTATTATTTGGCTGCAGTTTTCTGTGAGATGCAGGTACTTCTACAGACGGACTGGTTTGATGTGCCTCTCTTAAAAACATTCAGATCAAGACAAGCAGACATGTTTATGCACACAAACTGTATCGGAATCGAATCCACGAGCGTTGATGTAGCGTTACCAACCACTGCACCATGGAGCTCATTATTTCTAAAAACATATCCCTTGTTGTTTAGCCTCGGGTATTCCTAGACGGCAGGCTGCTGCTGGATGTGAAGATAGGCTTTAACTGTAATGGTGTATCCACATATGTGAGAATAAGAATTCCACTATGGTTTGTAAGTCCATCGAGTATGGGCTCGTTTTAGACCACAACATGTTTTTTAACTTCCCATTTAGGAGAAGTAGTTGTAATTGCCCCAAAATTCAATATTTTATTTTTCTTATTATTTTAATTTCCAAAGTCTCCTGTGCATAGATAACAGAAACAATGGGAGATGTGACATACCACGCGAGTTTACACAGGGACGGTTGTCGCCGAGTTTCACCCCACCATAAAACACTCACACACTTAAATAAATAAAAAATATCATTCTACGCACACAAGTACAACGACACACATTTGTTAAGACGCTGTCATTGGATGTTTATTTAAACAACACCCAAGTAAGCACGCACTACTACATTTATAAAGCGGCAGAAACAAGCGGCCGTATCTCGAAACTGTACACACAGTGAACGAATAATATTACTCACTTTACATTGCGTGTTGGTAAACGAGCGGTGGCGACTGCGTAATGGTAGAAAAGCAATGTATGATTAAGAATGAGAAATTTGATATTTATAATTTGTATCGTGGTAAGGCCCTGGTAGAAATGGCGTCAGAGAATTTTTGAAATTAATTCTGTATTTATGCTTATAAAACGTAATATTATTTGTACTTATAGGTGATAAGTGATTCCATTTGATTTAAAGTTAACCACTGCACTTCTATTTTTGCAAAAAGGCAACAGCACAACTTGGCATTTTGCTAAAACAAGGAGCAACGTATCTCATTCGAACTTGATTGCAACTAACTAACTGTTCTTGGCAATGTTCTCGTTTTGAGCATATTGCGGCGACACCAACCACGCCCCCTCGTCACATCTCCCGTTGTTTCTGTTATCTATGCTCCTGTGTTATTCTATTCTGTATCAGAGAGTATAAGACTAGCGTACGTGTGTGTGTGTGTGTGTGTGTATGTATGATGTGTGCTAGTAAATGTGTAATCCGTCAGTACGAAACAAAAGTTTGCTCTTAATTTTTATAAAACCTCTGCAGTAATTGATCTAGTTAAGCCAGCGTGGACGTGGCATAAAGAAATTTGCACGGAAACCTCAGCCCACTATTCAACTCTTGTATTTACACGAATGTGCTTAGATGTAAGTTAGCTCTTGTTAAACTTTCAGCTTAATAGAAGTTGTTATTTTTTTAATAGTTTAGAAAAATAACATCTTAACATGGGAAGTCGGCAACTTAGAAGGCAAAGCGCTACCTTGTATAGTTTAGTTTTTTTTTTATTCTTATACTCGTATGGTTTTATTCAGCGTTTCGCCTTATATAGAGCGCGTGAGGTATTTTGGTTTTACCGTGGATTTTTTTTTTCAGTGAAGTCTTTCAAAATATTTATCTACGGCCTGCTAAAATCAATATATTGTATCTATCAATGACTATAATCTTAACATACTCGTTAAGATAATAGTCATATCATAGAGAGATATTTGTCATTTCAGTATAGCAAATAAATAAATGTACCACTACAAAACGGATATTAAAAACGTAAATATGCACATAATATACGGAACTTACATATTTCGTTCAACTTTGTCCCGTCCCGTCCCGACCCCAAATGATAAAAACATGGAAGTTTCAGTTTATTGCTCAAGCCGGAACTTCGATATTTTAACCATATTCACATATAACATCGATAAGAGAAATTTTAATAAATAACAGCCACAATACACATTGCCCCCAAACCATCCAATAAAATATCACTATTAAACTAACAATTTCAGTTCACTTAAAAACGAATCTAACAACGAGACAATAAAGTGCAATATAAGTCAAATCACGACTTTATTTATATGCCTACGGATCGCTTGCATCGCATATGAGCAGGATCAGGGTACGCGAGAATGCACCTTGATACTACAGAATAAAGTGTAGCTATTGTACTGCTTATATCTCTATATGATATGTCTACTGTGTTATTACTAAGGTGAGTTCCCTCAGGGCAAGTTAAGCTATATGTAGTATATATAAATAGAATATATTAAGAAACGTGTTTGTGCTCTCCTCAAAACTGAAAGTAACTTCCAATAAAATTCATTACAGCAAATATTTTTAGACCATAGAGAAGCCTGCCCGAAGCAGAGTTCAACCTTGGTGTCGTTATACTCGTAGGTTTCTAACTACATGACCACTTTGATATTTTTAGGCATTAAAAAATCTAACATTCTTTTTACTAAAGATATGAAATCAGCAATAATATCATTCTGTAAAGAGACGTTTCCACCGACAAAGCGAGAGGTAACAAAATGACACGAAAATTTTAGTCTAGTATATTCTCGTCAAACCAAACCCAAACCAATTTCACTGCATACACGCGAGGAGAGAATTGAACGCTCTACAAATTTCCGTACACGTTTCGTTTTGCCTCGTCAGTGGTACAAAGCGTCTTAAGGGCTCAGTTTCACCTTTTTTTTCACGCGAACTTTTGCTTACTTACTACCGCAGGCATATCTTGATTACTATTTAAAAATAATATATACATTCTTACTATACTAATTATATAGGTAACTATTGTAAAAGCAGTAAGGTCCGTCTTCCTTAGGGAACGCTTTGTGGCACGTATTCACTGCCAGTCTAAGGATCATAATAAGTGTGCTTTTAAGTTTGTCTTTAATTTTAGGAAACAAACAAAAGTCTCAAGATACGCAGACTCGGCTTATCTCAGATTCATCATCGATGACATTGTTTCGAGGATGCCTTTCGCGAAGTTTATCTAAGACTCTGACCTAGCAAATGTTGATATACGCATCTGCAGTCACTATCCTTTGGTTTTCATGCTAGTGTAAAATTCAGAATTGCTACAAATAGGAGAAACCATTTTCTTAACTACGCTTCGACTTTTCTTATCATTGATGAATGTTTAAAAGATTCATTCTGCCAAATGTCTCTTTCTTTCTGGTTCAAATTAGAACCCGAATCCAGGTTTTGTTACCTGTCATAATATTATAAACAGCTAATTATTATCCTTGTGTAAAACTTTGCAATGAATTTGCAATACCAATCATCACAACAATGCAGGTATGATTTGGTAATCACAGTCGCTGACGACCTTCGCGTGCATTGTTGTGGTGATGATTTTGTCTACGTTTAAACTAACAAACACATACACATAACACAGTTGAGACAATATCTTTAAATGGCAGACTCTGGAAGTCTCTAAATGTCTTACAACAAATGTACACAAACGCTCGCACATATACACTCAACATATATTCATTCTCTCAAGAATGCTCAGGAAACTTTGAAACCGAAATAAACTCACAAAATCCTAGTATCCACGGTTATGATAATTTCTTAATACTAATGAAGTAATACTTGCAGACTGCTGAAAACAGATGAAAATGGAATAAATACAATGAAATGCAAGCGTTCTGCAAAATCTGTAGTGCGATGATGTAAGAGACAGACTTGGTCTGAATGAGAGTATTGTGACACATATAACGAATGCAGGAGGAACGTATAACGAAACAGATATATATCGTGAAAGTGCAATACTGTAGGAGCCGAGGAAGGCTAAACCCAGTCATGGTGAAATAAATCGGGTTTTGTCTAAAGTACTGCGAGAAGACCTAAGTAATGGCTACTTGTGTGGTGAAAAGAGATATCTATGAATATTAAGGAAGTGAGCGAGATTTATAAAAACCGGACCATACCATTATATACCATTCGGACCTCTCTGTCTAGTCCGCAAGGAGCATGGGCTGAATATATTAGAAATTTTAATATATAATTAGTTTTTGAATATTAAAGGTTAGAAACAATAGCTTCCCCCATCCTCCCAGTGGGAAGTTAAAATCTCATTCGAATTTGTACATGACCTTGCTGCTACATATAAATAGCAGACAGGCTTCAAAGTTACTCGTTTTTACTTAATCATAGTAAAAAACAGTTTCTCTACAACTTAATAGTGTAAAAGACAGCATTAAATTTACGTGCGATAACTTGTACGTTATTAAAACCGTGGAAAATACGCCGATGCTCTGCGCAATGGTCCATTTCAGTTTCAGTAACGCAGACTCCGGAACATCCAGGGGCGAATCGGTCGCCTCTCGCGGTACCGTCGAAACACTCGACCTCAAACACCGCAGTCGGCACGATTCCACAAGTGACCACGACTAACTAATGTCAACAGTGATACTGTATAATGTGAAGTGATACTTGTAGTTATGTTCGACATCAAATAGTAACAGAAGAGCAATGATCAAGAAAACTTGCCAAGGAATCTTCCTAAGTTTTGTTTCCATTTCCTTCTGCTGCCAGATAAACGAAACTATGGCGAAAAGCGCGAGTAGGTTTATAGGTAAGTTGATTGTTCTTGTTTTAACTTTGGAAAATGCTTTATTAACTTGCAAATTTCTTTCGTACTTAAGTAAGTTTTCCTCATTTAATAGCAAGAAGTTTGACGGTTCGTAATGGATCGTACTTTAGTTTCAAAAGCTTATATTAAATGTGCTTTTGAAATTATTTATTTCGCGTGAACTTTTAGTAAATAAGTAGTTTTATATTTAAGCAATAATATTAACGTATTATTTGTTATAATTTTCATTCATAAATACTTTCAGAGAATATGTCCAGTAGACGGCTGCCTACTAAGTGATTTGTAATTTTACGTTAAACTACGTCGTTTGGAAAATAAGCTCTCGTGAAGAGGTTCCCCTGCATTAACCACCGCTGTTAGTGACGCAGTAACTTGTCAGAGGCTTAGTTAACCTAACTCACTTGTAGGAACACAAAATCCCTTAAGAGAATTGTTATTTGGCTACGAATTTCATAACGTAAAGAAACTTCCCCAGTCTTAGTTGAAATGCTTCTTGTATAATTACAATTTGATCGTAGAAGTCATCGATTTTAACTTTTGAGTCAATTCCCAATAGTCAAAATTCTAGTAATTATAATGATATTAATTATAATAATATTCATTTGCATTTCGATGTTTCCTAATTTGTTCTGTGCCATGTTGCAAAGAATGGCTCTGTGTGTGAAATTTTGTATTTAGTATATTTGTGGATACATATATAAAAAAATACACCTAGTATTTCTCCCGAAACGCCAAAACAATCGACTATGTTTTTTAATAGGAAGTGTGTATCATGACGTAACTTAGCAATAATTAATTTCAGCTGAATTCGACCTATGAATGTTTAATTCTTTGAAAAATATAATATGTACACCGTAAGGGACTTGGTATGAAGATATAGATAGAAAAAAATTAAAGTCTGCATTTCTCTATTAAGTTAGATAATATAACTTCTCACTTAGTTAAAATTCAATTAGCTCTATCTCTGCTTTACTTTAGACTCGTTTCCTATTTAAGGAGACACTACAGGATGATACTGCAGATGGTTATAGTTCCGAAGGTTCAAGAGGGCGCATCAAAGCAGCCCGTCTGGGGAAGTAACTCCACCTCACAGAAAACCACAGCTAAATAACTACTCCCTTGAGGGTTGATGTGTTCCTGTGAGTGAGTGAGATCACCTGTAAGCTCCCAAGGAGTTGCTGTGTAAGCAGCAGAGCATAGCGCGAGTGATACTTAATCTATCGCAAGCATTAATACGGCTACGGTACCAGCTCTACATCAGGTGGGCCTTATGCTTGCATGCCTCCCGACGTAGGTGATAGATAGCTCCTCACAGCCTAAAAAGGATTTTAATACTCTATTGTTCGCCGATTTCGATGTTAAATAATCTTAGACATGAATGTATCTCTAGTTCGTAAACTACAATAGCAACACAATTTTTAACAAATTTAGGGAGCTTCAAAGTAGCGCATCTGGGGAAACAGCTATACCTCACAGAAAACCAGAGTCAAATAATAACTCCCTGGAGGAGTGTTATGTCCTTGCGATTGAGCGAGTTTACCAGTAAGGTCAAGAGCTGCTGTATTAGCTTTATCGAGCGAGCGACGATACTTCTTGACTTGATTGACGAGCTCGGTGGCTCAGTGGTGGAACGCGCTGTTACGCTACTTTGACACCAACGCTCGTGGGTTCGATTCCCACACAATACAAACATTTTGTGTGCATGAACATGTCTGTTTGTATTGGTCTGGGTATTTTCTATGTATAATAAGTATGTATTTACAAAAAAAAAATGTATTTACGTATGTTTATCAGTTGTCTAGTACCCATAACACAAGCTTCGCTTACTTTGGGGCTAGGTGGCGCTGTGTAATTTGTCCGACAATATTTATTTATTTATTTATTTATTCTTGTATTGCAAGCGTTCATAGACTACGGTATCTACTGTACATCAGGTAAGCCGTACGCTTGTATGGCTCTCGACGTTGTGTAAAAAAAAAGTATTAAATCACTTGGATACTTTAATCTGGCGTTGATGTGCGAATTATATGAAGCTGATATATCAGATATAATACATCAAATAATGCGTAACATACAAACAAAAAATCGGCCAAGTGCGAGTCGGACTCGCGCTTTTTCAACTGTCTAACTATCACGGTTCAAGAGATACAGCCTGGTGACAGACGGACGGACGGACGGACAGCGGAGCCTCAGTAATAGGGTTCCGTTTTACCCTTGAACCATGATGAGTTGAATTGCTAATTTCTTGATTTGAGAAGTAAATTAATAATTTGCATAGAAATCAAAACAAACCTGGCACAGTGGCATTTATTCTATGTACGGTAGCGTTTACGGTAAATTACAAAAACTTTTCATTTGAAGAATATAAAATGTCATTTTTTACGGTCTAACATTGTTTACACCCCGGCTGCTAAAAATGTTCAATCGTTGCAGCGCCCTTACGCGAAAAAAAATGGTCGCAATATATTGTTCACGGACATACACACCAAGTAGATAACTGTGTGCGTAAATGTATATAGGTACAGTATACTAACTATTCTCTCCAAAATGGTACAGAATAATTTATTTAAAATATAAACAATTCAACAAAAGTCGAAATTCGAATTTATTGAATATAATTGAAAAAAAAATTATAATAAAAACGAAGAAGGTGCATAATTTAATTTCAACCGATAAAATATATTGTTAACTTATATTATGTTAATAAAAATAAACTGTTTCTCGACTAAATGATTTATTTTTAAGTTGAACGCAAAGTGAAATGCAAAGTCGCAGGTGTTTCTCTTTCAATGCTAACGTAATTGCTAAGGCTTAGGTCAGGTTTCACTGTAGCTCGAGGTTGTAAGCCGAAAGATAATTTTAGAACATGTCTCTTGTGCTTTTGTGTTAATATTTTAAATAATTTACGTAATAAACTCAAATACGTTCCTAATTTACGTTATTTAAAATAATAATTATACCTCTAGTATGATGAGTACGTGTTGATGAAGGATGATGTACGAGAATATAAGACATCTAAATAAATAAAGCGTGAATAGAGTTGAATAGGGACGACAACGTGCTAGCCCTCAGTATCCCAATCATTTAAAAACTTCAGTGACAATGTCCTAACAGGCAGGCCGTATGCTTTTTACTACCTTTGCGGTATATAAGTAATTATCATAAACTCTATATTCATAATATTAAATTCCAATTCAACAGTCGACACCTTTCTTTATGTATACATCTTCCTAACTACCGCTATAAAATGATCCATCTCTGCATCAACTGCAGATGACGTTTATTAACATACATGATCAAACAAACTCTTAGTTCAGGTAACAGGCCAGGGAACTGCTACAAACTCAGAAACTTGCTAAATTAACGAGGCATCCAGCGTAATTAACTCCACATAATATATCTTTGATGTTACGTTTAACTGGCGGTCTATGCGATAGTCAGATAATTCTGTGAGGTCGTTAACACTATGCTTTAACCGTGGTTAACGCCAACTTGTAAGTCGTTACAAGAGTTAGTATGGGTATACCATACTAACTAAATAAGTTATACTATTCATAACATTGGATGCCTAAAGCTGCTGTTTCTAGGTGTTTTTGCATTCAAAACTAAATGTCATTTTATTACCCGTGTATTTTATTGCCCAGTGAAGTCAAATCGATCATAATGACTAGCTGTTCTACTACCAGTAGCAATATAGGTAATTTTATTCAATTCAGTGCTTCAATTCCTGCTTAGCTATTTATTACGCTTTGTATACCTTATTTGTAACTATCAGAGCAGAAAATCCTTTGATTAGAAAATATATGTATTAGAAATATTTCTGATTAGTTTTATTTTTTGTACATTTTTTCATGTATAATATATTATATATTATATGTTTAATTTAATTATATCTTTGACTATAATAAACTGTAACTACTTATTTTAAAGTATAATAAGACATCAGTTAATTAACTTAATTAACCGCCAAGCAGCTATATTTATATAGCTATTTACCGGTTTAAAGGGTGAGATATGGCAGAGAAATTACTGGGTACTGTGACGAAAAATCCTTAGGTCACAAGATTGGCAGCGCGCGAGTAACATTACCGTGGTGTTGCGAGTGTCAATATGCTGCGGTGACAGCTTACCATCTGATGAGGACCGCATGCTTGTTTGCCAATCTATTTGAATAAAAAAATATCACCTTTGCTATCCTTATGAACCCTTTCCAGTAATTGG
The DNA here is from genome assembly GCA_947507595.1 of Pyralis farinalis. Classification (NCBI taxonomy): domain Eukaryota; kingdom Metazoa; phylum Arthropoda; class Insecta; order Lepidoptera; family Pyralidae; genus Pyralis; species Pyralis farinalis. The sequence continues at coordinate 24,032,048 of OX382270.1, forward strand.
CTTGCCCCAAATTACTTTTAGCAATAAGGCCATGTTATTATAAGGAATAACGCGGCCTTGTGTAAAACCATTTAAATTGTATTGTACTAACGAAGCATATTCTATTATCTATTAAATATTATAAATGCGATAGTAAAGCCGTCTGCGTATGAGAAATTCAGTGCAAAGAGAGTCTGGAACATAGAGAAGGGCATAGAGTACCTGCATATTATATCTATATTGGGAAGTCACAGAAAGAAGCTACTATACATCAAAAAGGATGGCCCTCAATATTTCTAAAAATCAGCGATCCGGATAAAATACTTCGATTGTTCAACCCCATTAACTAGGTACCCGAGACACTGCTATAACAATTGCTATAAGAAAGGGAAACTTTCGCAAAAGGACGCCATTTGTATCATCATTTCAATAGATAAGAGAATGATTAAATAAGGAATAGTAACAGTTTGTACAACAACTGAAAAACTAAGCTCGGTGGCTCAGTTGTGAATGACGCGACTTTGACACCAACGCTCGTGGCTTCGATTTCCACAGAAGGCAAACATTTGTCTGCATGAACATGTCTGTTTGTCTTGGTCTGGATGTTTTAAGAGAGTAGGGCGCGTCATGCAGCCCGTCTGGGGAAGTACCTCACAGAAAACCGCAGCCAAATAACAACTCCGAAGAGGGTTGTTGTGTTCCTGCGTGAGTAAGGTCACCAGTAAGCTCCCAAAGAGTTGCTGTGTAAGCAGCAGAGGAGGCATCTCGCGACCGATAATTAATATATCGCATGCGTTAATAGGCTACGGTACCCGCTTTACATCAGATGGCCCGTATGCTTGTATGCCTCCCGACGTTGTATAAAACAAAAAAAAACCTAGACTAGGCAGGGGTCATCTATGGCCAATTTATATTCGTCTAAACATGCGTCGTCCACTGTTAACAAGTTCGCATCTTTTTCTACCTTTATATTATTTATTAGTCTGTTGTTTTTAAAAATTAGCTTGTTTATAAAAAAAGGTAAATAATTTTAAAGTAACCTTGTATTGCAATTTCACAGAGTTTAATGTCAAAATCTAAGCACAAATCGAGAATTTCAACAAACATCACGTCTTCTAAGAGTGGGGTGCTTGCTTCATGTAAATGTCTTACAAATCCTTTCTCCTCATAACTAAACATATTTTTCCCAAATAAATATGTATAATAATATTCATACCTAATATTTATTACTAAGTGTAAATTATACTCGTACGTATTATTCTCTGATTTTTAGATGAAGTTATTTCTTTTCTTTGTCACATGTTATGTGCGTTGCTTGTCATCTACCCTTGTTGATTATAAGAGCGTGTTACCGCACCCACTTGTTCCTCAGCAAGGAGTGACCGACTGCATGAGTCTAATGTACTTGTGCATCAAACTCGTATAGGATTTATTAGTTAAATACAATAAAAGCATTCAAATCGTATTCATTTGCTTGTATATCACTCTATGTTGCTAACATATCCCCTTTACATATTCTTAATTATCACTTGCGCGGCAATGAAGGAAAAACAGCGTGAGGTAATTCCACACGGCCAAGAAATAATATTACGAATGACGTGTGACATTACCTAAGAATGATCTGATTTTCCCTCTGGGTTGCGGAGGTCTGACGGCAGTCGCTCCATGTAAAAATCAGTATCTTCGCCAAATCCTTAAGTTTAGGTAGCGGACACCGCTAAGCATACTGGATTGGGAAACACTACGAAAAAGAGTGAAATGGACACAAACTTTTGTAACCGATTGTACCTATTGGCAAATGTATTATTCAAATAAGTAATTTATTCAATTGCACATGACGAGTATGTTTTGCTCCTTATATGCTAGTAATATTAAAACATTCATATACCTACATATGTAGGGTAAACCTATATTTTATTATGTATCCTTATATTTTACCAATTTTTGTATTTTCACCTATTACACACTGTAAACATTACCCACTCCATACAAATTCGTTACCTATAAGGTTGCCTTGAAGAGATATATGGTGTTAAAAATTAAGGTGAGTCCCACTAAAATACTATGTCGAACTATAACTACTAAGTCGACTAAATAACTGAATAATGTAGAAAATGTTTATCAACCGTCTCCTGACTGGATTCAAAAAAATACATTTCCACATCACCATACTCGTCGCATTACTGGGATGTGGATCTACGCTGCTCAAATGCTGATTAGAGAAATCCAGCGTTTTTAAGACTCCCGGCGGCCACTTGTTTTGCTTAGCGACTGTCATCTATTGACAACGGTTGAGATCGGTCTCGACGTGCCCTTCAAAAGAAAGGAGGAGCTACAGGTAGATATCCATAGCTTTCAGTAATAAGACCACCTTGTTGCATAATTACATACATTTTTTTTATTTGTCACTAAGGATATCACCCTTACTTTGTGCTGTGAAAATAAAGCATATTCTATATGTGTATATTTTCTACGAAAACTAGTATAACTACTTGGAGCGAGAAACTGTAAGTTGTCACAAGAACTTTAATATGTGACACAGCTTTAATTAGTTTCCGTTGTGGGTTAAAGCATGTCTCGCAAATTAATATTAAGTAATTACATACGTACTACATAGATATATTGCACATACCTAGTGCTACCATTGGATAAACTCATGCGGAGTGAATGAATATACAAATAAAATCTATCAAACACATGTTTATTACAAAAGCAACAGGAAATTTTGAAATGAGCATTTCTTGGCATGCAAGGATTTGCGTTTTGAGTTTCCGAAGCATAAGCGACAAACTATATAATAGTTTGGCGAGCAAAAACTAGTGTATCTCACTGATGTAACTATGGAAACCAATTTACATCAGATGTACGATGTCACGTTGGTCTAAAAGTGTCATTGAAAATACCACAACGTTAAAAATAGGTCAGTAATAAGAACTCGTTTTTAGAACGGTGGACGAACAACTTCCTCGTACAACATTTAATCCCACCCCTTTTATTTAAAAAGGTAACAAATCAATCGACTCTTTGAATTATTCCCAAATGGTCGTTGATAAAACTATTAAATTTAGGAATATGCAAAACTATATTTAAACTTTTTTATTACACCTACGTTTGTTCAAGAATCTTGTTTTATTATCCTAAATTTGTTTAAGAGTCTCGATAAATCACCCCTACATTTGTTCGGAGACCATGTTTTATTACCTCTACATTTGTTCAAGGATCTTGTTTTATTACCCCTACTTTTGTTCAAAGATCTTGTTTTCTACCCCTATCTTTGTTCTAGAATCTTCCTTTATTACCTATGACACTTGCATTTTTACGAATCAATTCTTTCATATATTTAAGGCAGTTGATGGTAACTCTAGAAACCACCGAAATATGCACGGACTATTTTTATTAATACTCCAAATGGCGTAAACGGTACGAAAACAATATAACGAAAAGTTTACAACAATATAACATTCACGAGAACACAGTACACGTGCACACTCACAGGAACACAATTTACATTGTGTTATTGTGTTTATGGTCATACGAACGGTACTTTTAAATTATTTTATTTTATGTTGGAATAGTAATATTGTAATTATCTAGTTCTATAATTTTATTTTATTAATAATTACAATTATTTTATATGTTGGGGAAGGCCAACACTTACCTACCATGACCAAATTGGTCGTGTTCTATTGGAAGGTGATGTCAGGAGCCCTAGAAACCGGCGAGCGTACATGAGTAGAGCAATGAATGTTAAAGAAGCGAGTGAGATATGTAAGGATCGAGTCACGTGGCGCTCGGTTCTCTCTGCCTACCCCGCAAGGAATTTGGTGTGAAGTTATAGATAGATATTTTGTATACCTATTTTAATATAAATCATACTCATTTAAACTCTATCTTAGTTAATGTTTTGGTCATCCGAACTAAAATGATTCATGCAAATACATGATTATGGTTTTCAAAACCGCAATTGTGTTTTAGACCATCTCAATGGTTGAGTATTAGCAACCTGCTTTGTGTACTTTCGACACCAATTACTTCATGGAGTTAGCACCGGCTAGCACCCGTCCACTAACGTTTGTGGATGCATGCCGTCGTTGCTGCTCTACCTCTGTCTCGGCTGCTGCGGTCGTCTCCGACATTGTCCACCACCTGCAACGTGAACCTTCACTATTGCTACCCAGGTTGCTCTGATCGTCTCTACAATACGTGTTTTACCTCCCCCGAGGCATCCACCGGCGCTGTAAATGTTAGTCGTTACACTAACATGCTAGGAAATTGTGATTGAAGTTTTAAATAAGTAAATATGTATGATACATTAAAATAAGTACTAGACGGGATTAGAAGAAAAACAGTTGGTTTTTTATACAAGATTAGGAGATATCTTTTCACTCACACCATCCACCCCCACCCTCAGTTCAATATAAGGGATGGCACTGCGATGCATTTGTCACTTGTAGCCTGTTATTCTTACGATTAACATCTACATCTACGCCTGATGATCGTGGCAGCGACGGTGGTGGGGGCATGCGGTTTCTGTTCCAGATGGCGGACCCGAGGCAGAGACTACCGGACCAGCCATGGCAGCGTTGGCATGTTGCATCAACTAACAGTGGTGGGTGCCGGCCGGTGCTAGGCCGCATGAACTAATTGTTGGCGGAAGCACACAAAGCAGGTTAGATCAAAATACTTAATGAGTTGCTGTGTTAGCAGCAGAAGTGGCATCGCGCGAGAGCGTTCATAGACTACGGTAACTACTTTCCACCTGGTGGACCGTATGTTTCTATACCTCCGGACAATGTGTAAAAAAAAGTATGTAACAGGAAAATCGGATATTACGAAGGAATGATGAAATGTGACTGAGAAATTTGCAGATCTCGTTTTTCTGATTTTTGATATTGCATTAATTCAAATCCACTAAAAATCTCAGTTGGTGCGCTAATCGTAAGCGCGGCAGAATATAGGATACGAAGCATATGAATATGTTGATATGATGTTATATGTCTACACTAGAGATTTGATTTTGATTAATGACGCGTCTACCATTTAATATGAGTGACATGCTAGTGGTATCAGCTATATACTGTGTTGATATTAATTTTGTAGGGATCATGGAACATTTTGCTATCAATTAGGTATACTTAACTCTTCTTCTTCTTGGCATTCTCCCAATTCCTAATCTATTAGGACTGGCGGCTGACCGCTACCTAAGTCTATTATTTGGCGAGCGTAGTGATTTTCACGTAGAGCGACTGCCGTGGAACCAGACCATTTCTTAGTTACGATCACACGTCTCGTCTTGGATGTGCGGGTTTCCTCACGATGTTTTCCTTCACCGTCGAGCAAGTGATGATTACATATACACATAAATTCTAAAACACGAATTTTAGTGGTGGTCACGATTCGAACCGGTAACCATTTGGTTAATACGCCTGTTCTTTACTACTGGTCTATCACTGGCCTTACAGGACAAGCGACCTGAAGTGGCAGTGGATCAGCCACGTTGCTTGTAGAACCGACAACCGCTGGGGGAACAGGGTTCTCAAATGGCGTCCCCGTGCTGGTACACGCAGTGTGTGTGACGGGTTCCAACTAGATGGAGCGATGACTTGTAAAGATCTGAAGAGGTTTGATGAATACAGGTGGCTAAAGATCGAAGCGAGTGACTTTCTTAATAGGAGCTACGTGATGACGATCATCATCATCATCTCAGCCCGTATTCGTCCACTGCTGAACATAGGCTTAGGTACTTTCTATGTATAATAAGTATGTATTTACAAAAAAAATGTATTTATGTACGTATGTTTATCAGTTGTCTAGTACCCATAACACAAGCTTCGCTTACTTTGGGGCTAGGTGGCGCTGTGTAATTTGTCCGACAATATTTATTTATTTAGGCCTCCCCTCTAGAGTGCCACTTGTCTCGATTCAGTGCCACCTGCATCCATCGACTCCCTATAAACCTCTTGAAGTGGCCGCTCCATCTAGTGGGGGGTCATCCCACACTACGTGTACGGGGACGCCATTCGAGAATCTTACTTCCATGGCGGCCCACTGCCACTTCAGCTTACTTATACTTTGCGCAGTCAGTCACTTTTTTTGTGACGCGGGGAAAAATGCGTTTTGCACACCACCGGTGCCTGGGTGGCCTCCGGTGGTAGAGTGGGATTCCCCGTTGGCTGCCCAACGGTATACCCACTAAACAACCCCGCGAATTGGCCGGCCGCTTTGATGAGGTGCCCCGGATCTGTCAGCGACAGGGCGCATGTCAGTTGCCCTAGTTCTACTGCGGATATCCTCATTTCTGATTCTCTCACGCAAAGAAACCCCGAGCATAGCTCTTATCATAGCACACAGAGCGACCTTGAGCTTCACCATACGGCCCGCAATGATGATGATGGTAAAAAGTTTAGTTTCTATACGAGAGAGCATTTAATTCTAACAAAAAGTCCACTTACATCATCTACATTGAGTAAATCATTCTTTACATCAAATATGACAATCATCAATATTTTTAATCGACTTCAAAAAAGGAGCACGATTTCAATTCTACTGTTTTTTTGTTGTATATATGTTACGTGATATCTACATCAATTATAGACGGATTTCGATGATTCTTCTTTTATCAGGAACACCGTTCCTATATGAAATCTATATGTTTGTCTGTGTATTTGTCTGTCGCTTTTCTTTCGAATATTCGAATTTTGACTTCAGATTCGGATTCAGCATAAAAAAAGTAGAATAGGAATGTTCAGGAACACCGTTCCTATCTCTTAAGGGACATGGTCAAACTGGCCATCAAATTAAAAAAAAAAATTGAATTGTTATATAATTGACGAGCCAGGTGTTCCTCTGGCAATGCAAGCTTGCGCATTCTCAACTGGTTTTATAGAGCATTCTTCCAGAGTATTCCCTCATAAGCTTTTTTCAAGTTCTGATAAACTTAGTTTATATAATTGTTTATTTATAATAATTAATTCTGTGTTAAATAATACGTCGATACGATACATTCTTTTCATCTTACTAACCTCTAATTTAATTGAATATCGATGGGACACTCACTTTGACATATTCACATCTGTATATATTTACAGATTTACAATTGCATTACATAGTTATACATTTGCATTTACAAAATCCTTACAGTATACAGCCCACCTGATGTAAAGCGGTTAATGTAGCCTATAAACGCTTGCAACACATTAATATTACTCGCGCCACCTAGCAGCATGCTAACACAGCAACTCCATAAAAGCTTACTCGAGACCTCACTCACACGCAGGAACACAACAACCCTCTAGGGAGTTGTTATTTAGCTGCGATTTTCTGTGAGGTGGAGGTGCTTCCCCAGACGGGCTACTTTGATGTGACCCATGTCTCTTAATTGTAACATGCATAGTTTATCAGAAACTCTTGAAAAATCAAATTCACCTGTGTGTAACTGACTTTTCACCTGATGGCTTCGTCAATTGCGAAGATGTGATGATAAACTGAAAAGTTATGAAATAGAGCTTTTTAAATAAAAAAGTAGAAACAAGTTAATTAAGTCGACTAATTATATTATACATATGCTGGTACTATTTTGTAATGAAGTCGGTGCTATTTTTTTATTCAAAAAGCTTTATTGAGGTGAGGAATGTAAGAGCTCGGCTCTTGTTCTGTTCTAGCGGTCAGTTGTCTCTTCCTACATTGCAAGAGACTTGGTGTGTCTTTATAGACAGGCAGGTCAATATTTTTGAAAACATTCACTTCACTAGTACAAATAATAAATACTTTAGGGCAGGTTTAAACACCATAAATATATTGTTTTATATTTTATTTCTTAATAATTTTGTCGTTAAAACTATAGTGAGCGACTCTGACGTACAAACATGAATAAATAACAGTTCGTTTTTTACTACGTAGGTACCTCAAAAATTTTAGGCTGTCGTAAAAATGACGCACCATTTTGATGAAATCTGGTTTACGTTTGTTTTGGGGGATGAAAACACGATTCCAACGAAAATTAAATTTTAATGACCATAAATTATGAATCACGGGTCCGCATATGCACGAAATTATGCAGACATACGCTGTGCTTATGTAATGTATGCAATGCATAAATATACATATAAACCAAAATTCTGCTCCAACTTCCTCTTCTTTCCGTTATCAAGTTTCCTATACTATTACGATTGGCGAGGTCCGCTACCTAAGCCTAAGGATTTGGCAGAGATACTGATTTTTACATGAAGCGACTGCCGTCAGACCTGAACCCGAAGGGAAACCAGATCATTCTTAGGCAAGGTCACGCGTCGTTCGAAATATAATTTCTTGGACGTGCGATATTCGAACCGGGGACCATTTGATCACTAAGTACTTTATCCGCTAGGCTGTCACTGCTCTCAATGCTGCTGTAACTTAATTTGTCATCAACTATCCTGGGGTGCAACTTACTATCATCTTTAGAATCAAAGGTAACCAACCTCAGGAACTTGTGGTGTACCACGCAAATTTAACAAACAAGGCTCTGGAGAAAGAATGATGATATTTCTTGAAAATAAGACTGCAAAATGGTAATTTCTGATTCTTTCCTGAACTGCTGTTATGAGACCTTGCCAAGGCAACAAAGTGATTCTTACGGAACTCTAAAATATACATCCGTATACCATTTCAACCCTAACCTTTTGTAATACAAAGCACGATTGGAAGTCAAAGCAACATTTTAAAATAAATAATATTTAAAAATGTCGCTTTGTCATCCAATTACAGATGAAGTAGGTCCTCAGTCAGCTCCGTTCAACTTATTATTGACAATCGATACAACCTTTTTATAAATTTATTTCAAATATTTCAACGATCAGAAGTGTCTATTGGCCTCCGACATCAAAAGTTGAGTTGACAAATGTTTTACACTTGTCTGGTAAGTGTAGCTATAAGTAAGGACCACTCACTCTTCTTGGCAATATTTTTACGCAAATCATTTGTAGCGTTTCCTTCCAAAATAGAAACACTTATTCTTGTAAAGCCCCGTGTCATAAATGTGAAAAAGGAACCCTCATGGAACGACTCCATCCGCCCATTCGTATGTCCGTTTGTCCCAGATAAATTGTGGATGCAAATGGCCTTGACTCACTTCTGTTCTTTAACTATTAAAAAAAGGAAACTCGTCGCCAAGATTAATGGATTTATACTGGTTTATGAGGATGTTTTATGCAACGTCAAAAGGCCTGCAAGCATACTGCCCACTGGATCTAAAGTGGCTACCGTACCAGTTGAAGGCTTGCCACACATGAAGTATTTCCCGCACGTTGCCACCCCTGCTGCTGACAAACTCTTAGCAACTTACTGACAACCTCAGACACTCGCAGGAACAACCCTACAGGGAGTTATTATTTAACTGCGGTTTTCTGTGATGTGGAGATATTTTCCCAGTAAGGCTGCTTTGATGCGCCCTACCTCTCTTAAAAACACCCAGAGCTAGACGTACACGTACATAGACACAGATATATGTTCTGTGTGGGAATTGAACTTAAATCTATATCTATACATACAGATAAATAAAATTGGAGTGTCTGTTTGTAATATTAAAATAACCGCTTTTTACTAAATGCATATGGATGTATACACGGTACATATACCAAAATGAATATTTTTACAATTTTTGTTTGTCTGTCTGTCTGTTTGTTTCGGCTAAACTCTGAAACGACTGGACCGATTTTAATGGGACTTTCACTGGCAGATAGCTCATGTAATAAGGAGTAACTTAAGATACTTTTATTTTAGAAATTTTATTTATTTTTATTAATATAAATAAATAATAAAAAAATAATTATTCCGTGTGGACGAAGTACATAATACATATCTATTATTATTTTACTGTTCACTATTTTACTTACTTATAATCAAATCAAATAAATAAAATTATAACTATATTTGTTAAATTCCGCGCGGACGAAGTCGCGAGCACAGGTAGTGAAATATAAAATAAATTACCTTTATTAAAATTGTAGTTTCAATTGAAAGCTAAAATTAAAATTTTAAAGAGAACACCTCCAATAAAATTTTAGCCTTTGTAACTAAATCAAGAGCACTTATCAATCGAAAGATTTCACTCGATGAAACATTAACCGATGAGCTCCGCCGTTACAAAGACCTTCAGTTCCAGTCCACCGACATAAAGTTCTTAAATTATATTTTTCATTGTTATTTTATGTACAATAAAGATTCTACTCAACCCCCACTTTGACAAAATTAGGGACACAGAGATCAAAGTCCTTATTTTATATCACTGTTACTGATGACAATTTTTCGAAAAAACTTGCCATTTACAAGAAAAAAATGCGAATGTATGCTTTGCAGACTTTTTATAATCTCGGAAAAATCTACTGGCGGTATTGCCATCATTGGTGGTGCCGAACCCTTGCTTTATAATAACTACCAATAGGCCCATCTGTTCAAAAAAATATTTTTGAGTTAATTTTTTACAAACAAACAAAATTAACGCACACACATGAAAATGTATAATAAATAAAGTAATAATCGGCTGTTTCCTTTTTAGAATTCCGTAATCAAAAAACAAACCTGAAATACTATTAATGACATTCGCCTGCCTACGTCACAGATCTTTAGCTCGTGAACGATTTTATTTTAAATGTCTAATTAATTATTACATATCGATTAATGGACAACGAAATATTAAAATTTTACATTTGTAATTCATAATCGATATGTAATCATTAATTATAAATTTAAATTATTTAGAAACAAATCATAACGGCGCATAAAGTCTAATACGAATAAGTAACATAACTAATAAGTAACATAACTAATAAGTAACATAACTAATAAGTGACACAATGATCCGTAAATTACAATAGTCAATTAGAGCTGCGCGTTCTACTCAACACCCACTTTGACAAAATTAGGGACACAGAGATCAAAGTCCTTATTTTATATCACTTTTACTGATGACAATTTTTCGAAAAAACTTGCCATTTACAAGAAAAAAATGCGAATGTATGCTTTGCAGACTTTTTATAATCTCGGAAAAATCTATTGGCGGTATTGCCATCATTGGTGGTGCCGAACCCTTGCTTTATAAAAACTGCCAATATCTGTTCAAAAAAATATTTTTTTCTCTTTTGTTTTAGCAACTTGTGCTTAAAAATCAACTGAAATAAAGACTTTGATTTCTATGCCCCTAATTTTGTTAAAGTGGACCAGTGTGCACCGTAGCGGTGTGTTGAAAAAGGAACCGATAAATAGAGCATTATTTTACACGGCATGTAATAAATAGAATGCAAAGAATGTTTTTTTTTCTAATATTCTTCAAAAGAGTAGTTACAGTTTTTCATCATTTTTGTTTAGGAGTTGTTCAAAAATGATGAATTATCAATTCCTTCAAATTGTAATTGGTATTTGTTTCATCTTATCGTATCCGTTTTAAACTAAACTTTTCGTTAGCTATACAAGTTTTCTGACTATATATCCAACGAGTAGATCATTTTAATAAAAATATGTTATCAAATTGCCATGTCAAATAGCTTTACTAGCGAAACAACTATGTTACAGTTTGCCACCTTCGTTGTAAATTTAAAAAATATCCAATATACATGCGAATTAATTTAACAATGGCTGACAAACATTTTCACGTATGACAGCAACAATTCATGTTAAAAATGCATAGCGCTTTAAATATGGCGAGGCAGTTTGTGTGTTCGAAAGTTTGAAAACAAAAGGGTGTCATTTAAATGAATGTTGGTAAGGTTAAAAGGATCGTAATTGATATAACTATATATCTGTAGACATATTTACGGGTGCATTGTTCCACCAACTTTGTTAGATCTGTTGATTGCACGAACAATACCGAAAGGTCTGGCGTATCCGCACTCAATCTTCTTGCTTAGCTTATTGACTGTTCAGATTTGCGTACCTCCTACAGAAAGCCGGTGATTAATCCGCGCCCCAATTATATAATGAACTTACTAATATAGCAGAGTATATAAGGTATGAAGTTACTTACGAAGCGAGAATTTAGTATAAGTGTTTGTGACTTTGTTGTGGTGTAAAAAGGTAGCAGTAGAAAGTATAAAACAATATACGATTCTTCTTCTTCTTAGTGTTATCCCGTTTTATCTAATCCATTAGGATTGGCGGGGGACATGTAGGATTCTACTAAAAAACTGCAAACTGCAACCAAACTGCAACTGCACTGCAACGCGGCATGTGATAAATTTGTATATTTTGACGTTTCGTTATTCAGTTAAGTGATCTGCCAGCAGCGACGTTGCAGCAACGCTGCAGTAAATGACTCGGTATTCTCTTAAAAAATCTACACTGCACCTGTACGTTTCTTGCAATATAATCGTATTCTGATAAATTGTTTTGACATTTACAAATGTAGCGGTAACAGACGTTTTGAAAGTTTATTTGCAGTTTTGTTAACGTTAGTCTTAAGCAACTTTTGCGAAGTGAAATTAATATTCAGAAGTGGTGATTTATATCACAAACATTTATTTTGTTTTGGGAGATGTTTGTGGGAATATATGATTAAGTAAAGCTTCTTTTCACTTCAGAGAAATACCTCCACGCCGTCAACCAATGGTAATTGGTGCTTGAAACTACAGCAGTCAATATTAAGTAAAAATCCAATTGATTAGATTGAAATATGGTAACGCGACAAGTGTTAAGTAGTTCATTTGTAGGTTACGCACAGTTGCAGTGATGGAAAATCAGACCTTTCTTACACGTAAGTATTCTGTTTTAAACGAACAATTATTGTATATATTATTATATATATATTATATTATATATATATGTGTATATACATATAAATATATTTTGTGAATCTCGGAAACGGTTCTAACGATTGGGATCAAATTTTGTATTTGGTTTAAGGTTTTGTTTTTTTATATGAGACTAGCTACTCGACCCAGCTTCACACGGGTGATCCAATCGTTACCAAACTTCACAAGATCACCTGCTGGGATAACCCGTAGATTCACTGAAAATTTCATCAAAATCTGCCATACAGACAAACATTCATTTTTATATATATAGACGAGTGATCTGATCGCTACTAAACTTCATAGGATCACCCGCTATACTGATCTGAAGATTCCCTGAAAAATTCATCAAAATCTGTCCAGCCGTTTTTGAGTCCATAGAGGACATACAGACAAACATTCATTTTTATATATACAGATTATATGTCTATACGAGGAATGTCTATAGTATATCTGCGTAACGGGTTTTATGCAAAAAAACAAATACGTTCAGATAAAGAATATTCTTTTATTTAAGAAGAATGGCATTAGGACGTGCCATACAAGCGTTACTATAGAGTCGGTATTATAATTTTAGAGACTGTACTACTTAAAGAAATAATTTACTGATTTTGTCCATTTCCAGTTTATTAATATCACTTTAAGGCAGCATTCCGCAAAGTGTGTGCCGCGGCACATTACCGTGTACCGTGCTATAGATTACAGACGGTACGCGACCCGATATACTAGATACGAGACTCTTTGAAGCGCCCTATTTAAGAGAGGTTGGGCGCATCAAAGAAACTCGTCTAGGGAACTACCTCCACCTCACAGATAACCGCAGCCAAGTAACAACTCCATGGAGGATTTTTCTGTTCGTACCGGCGAATGGAGTTACCAGTAAGCTACTATGGAAGCTTCTATGCCATCGGTACCAGTTCTTTTCTATATTTGACAATGGTTAAGCTAAGTTAAGTAAAGTGGGACGCATATGTAACAGCCTGTCCGGGGAAGTTCCTCCACCTTAGAAAACCGCAGCTAAATAAAAACTCTACGTAATTTCGTTTGGTAACGATCATATTGTTATGTTCTTGCGAGTGAGTGAGGTAAGCTTCTAAGAACTTACTGTGTTAGCAGCAAGACTGGCAATGCACGAACGCTACTCCTTGCTTTGTAGACTACGGTAACGTATATTCGGTAAGAATACATCATATAGGTTGTATGTTTACATGCACCCGACGTTGTATAAAAAATATACATATTACAATGTCCTACGCTAGCTAATATATGAAGTGATATATATTTTTTTCCTTTTTCGGTCTTAACGCCTACCTTTATTTCTTTATTGCTTAAAATCAGTGAACAAAAGTCAAGTTTGCATACACTGTGAATAAGTTTTAAATTTAGGACGCTGTAAATTTGCATTCCTGATTTCGTACACTCATAATACGTTCAGAAACTTTGTATACTCTAACTTATTACCAAGCAATATTTCACATGTTGACTTAAAAAAAAACGGTTTTTAAACTGTTCTCCAACTCACTGTACTAGTAGTAGTAGTAGTTACTGTATTCCAAGGGGTTCTTTGACAATATTTATTCAAATCCTTATGGAGACATAAACCGAGGAAAGCTATATTCAACTAACACGGCCAAATTGATCATATGTTATCAGAAGATAGTATCAGGAGCCCAAGAAACAGGAGCGCGCATAAAAATGCTATGAATGTTAAAGAAGCGAGTGCGGTGCGTAAAGACCTAGTTATGTAGCACTCAGTACCCTCTGCCTACCCCGCTAGGGACTTGGCGTGAATATGTAGATAGATAAATTTCCCCGAATACGGGTGTGCGAATGAAATTATAATATTTAACTTTTAAATCGAGCCATGAATGAATGCAGATGAATCTGCATTCATTATTTTCATTATTAAAAAAAACTTAATCCTGTTACGACTTCATACACATGATGACATACAAAACTAAGTCAAAGTCAAAATCTTTTTATTCCGTAAAAATGGCTACATTTGTTTGGAATCGTCACAATTTTTTTCCCTACCGTGCAGTTTATGACTAGGTGAGCACTGATAAAAATACTGCCATAACACTCAGGCATCCCTCTTTTGGTATCCAAACAAATTTACATAATTTATTAATTACATTATAATTGGATCGACTCACTCCCAGGCATTTTTATCATTAATATAGTCAGATACTTTATAATATACCCTGCTACACAATTTGGCTTTAATAGTAGTTTTAAATTTGTTAAATTGCATGAAAAGAGCTATGAATGTGAAAGAAGCGAGTGAAGTATGTAAGGACCGCGTCTTATGGCGCTCGGTTCTCTCTGCCTACCCCGCAAGGGACCTGGCGTGAAGATATACATACATACATTAAATTTGTTTATTGACAAATCTTTTATATTGCTGGGAATTTTGTTATAGAACCGTATACATTGCCCCATAAAAGAATTACTTATTTTGTGGAGACGGCTTGCATGTAACACAAGATTATGCTTATATCTAGTATTTATCTTATGAGTATCACTCTTTTTACAAAATGAGTCTATGATTTTATGGACATACAAAAGATAACTATACAAAACCATACAAATTTCGTCTACTCCTACGACGCAAGATGTAAGAAAGCTTGATCTTTCGTTGTCTGTACACTTTCCTTCGTCGAGCATTGTCTCTTCATTTGTAAAAGAGAATTCACGAATAGTGGCCAGAGAGGGCTTATCATAATGATGACATCAGAAAGGTTATTATCATTTCAACAGGGCCTGTTGTCGCAATTTTCATAAAGCCGTAATTACCAGGGTGCGAAACTCGCCTTAAATACAAAGTTAAATATGTAACGCTAACCAAGCCCTTAAAAATTAACTTGTGCTACATGAGGTGATGAGACGCCTGGAAGATAAAGCGGGAAAAGCTTACAACCAAAGGGGTAAACCATATATTTACACAACATTTTTTATAAATTAATATTTATTTTTATTAGAGGCAGAGCTAGGGAGCTTCGCCTCTCATAAAAATAAATGGCGGAATGCATGGTTGTCTTGGTCTAGGAGTTTTAACGAGCTCGATGGCTCAGTCGTGAATGACGCGACTTTGAGACCAACTCTCGTGGGTTCGATTCACAACACACAAGGCAAACATTTGTGTGCATGAATATGGCTGTTTGTCTTGGTCTGGATGTTTTAAGAGAGTTAGAGCGCATCAAAGCAGCCCGTCTGGGGAAGTACCTCCACCTCAGAAAACCGCAGCCAAATAATAACTCCCTAGAGGGTTGTTGTGTTACGGCGTGTGAGTGAGTTCACCAGCAAGCTCCCAAGGAGTTGCTGTATAAGCAGCAAAGCAGGCATCGCGCGAGTGATACTTAATATATCGCAAGCGTTAAGAGGCTACGGTACCCGCTGAGCGAATTTTTGACGAGCATGGTGGTGCAGTGGCGAAACGCGCTGTTAAGTTACTTTGACACCGCTCGTGGGTTCGATTCCCACACAGGAAAAACATTAGTGTGCATGAACATGTCTGTTTGTCTTGGTCTGGGTATTTTAAAAGAGGTAGGGCATTAATCTGGGGAAGTACCTCACTGAAAACCGCAGCCAAATAATAACTCCATATATCAAAGCTATTTGCTTTTTGTTTATTTGCCAATGAACTCAGGCGTTCCGAGATCCATGCCCATTTACCCGGCATTTTTGAATAAATAATGTTATCTAATCTTGAAAGTGTTTATTTATTAAAAAGGTTACATTATGATTAATTAGATTTACTTTATGAAATACAGCATCTATGAATTAAACCACGTGTAATTTGCTGTCATCCATAAAGGAGTTCAGCTCGGAATAGGAGAGACTCTGCATCCGTAAACAACTATTTCAAAGTCAAGAGAATGTATGACATCCTGAAAACGGGAGACGGTCATGTCTCCTGCACTCGTCGAAAATAAAATACCAAACACATCCCAGAGTAAATAAACAAATAGACAAATCAAAAGGGTGGGTCAGGTGAGGAAACTCCACACTGAAACGGGATGTGTCCCGCTACCTCCCGGTTTTCCGTTCTAACACATTGTACTAACAACTGTTGGAAGTTTCACGCTTCGACTACAAAAAAAATATTAGCTCCTACAGAACAGCAGTAGTTTGCGAATTAATTAGTAAATTTATTTAGTTGTAAGAAGAACATTCTTTCTTAAATATTGACAATAGTCCAATTTAAGGTACAGTACCTGACCGAGCTTCTATTTCTAGTAAAATTTCGCTTTTATTCAGGGAAGGCGACTAAATAAATTATATTACAAACCAAAAGCTTGTCTAAATACAAAGTTTGATCCAAATCTATATAATTAATACTTGCTGCAATCCGCGACTAGATACGCGCGTATCACTATATTTTTCCTCAGCTTCTTGGGGCCATATCAAGATGTTGAATATCCTATAACTTTCCTCAAGAATTGGACTATAAAATGCAAAAGATTGTCTTAGGTTTTCGCGATTGTTACACATTGAATTAAACATTTTTTAACGGAAGTATCGCGTGTTTTATTTATTTTGTTGAACCTGACGTTAAAGATCGTTAAAAATTGTTTAATTCAATATGCAAAAGATTGTTGAAGAATTGAAAAAAAAGAAAGAAATTGAAGAAAATCCAACTGGTAGTTCCATATATTTCAAACAAATAAATTCTTCCGCTTTATATTAATACGTATATTTATAAGAATTGGTCGTATAAAGTAATAGATTCTCGTGTAGTGAAGATGCAGTTCGAGCTAGGCTATATTAAAATTATTTAGATCCCCTAATTAAAAATTACAATAGCGATGTCATTGTTTTATACTACTAAAGTAGTAAATTACGACCTCTGCCGTCGGAGGTCCCAAAAAAAACCGAAATTATTTATAAAGAACTTTAATAAAAATAAAAGAGTTACAAAATTAACTTATTAACTATACGTGTCGACTGTTCCGATGCTAGGAATGAAGTGCGGAATATTCCACTGGCCGCGGTGTCGCAATCGTCGGGCGTCGGTTGCACGAGGCGCGGCGTCAGCAGTTTACTGTATTGCGCAAATATCATGCACAATAATGTAGGTTTCGTGTCAGCGTTATTCATATGAGCTGCGCACGTAACACCTCCCCCGGAAGTTCAGCAACTATTTTGTGAGGTTTATTGAAAATGTTGCTGGCATCTTTTTCACTGAAGTAGGGATGTCCAGATCTTCGTACGAATGCTCGTTGCTTCTGGCATCTGCTGTAGGTTTCTTCAAGGTCTGGCACCTTTTGCGATAACCTATTGCAAGAACGAGAATTATAGCGGCGACCAAGGCGCTGTAAAAGGGAAGCGTTGTATGGTAGAGAGACTTTGGATGTATCTCATCCAAACGTTCGATCCGCTGAAATGAAATTTTGTCTTGTATTTCCTGAAGTTTGCTCAAGTTGATCTGACTGAGTTCGACTGGATGCTGCGAGTTAGGTTTGGACTCCGTTGAGGTGGGCAAGTTAAGAATTTTGATAGGCTGCCCTTGGACTTGATCTTCCATATTAGCGATGGTAAACTCGTCAGTGCGTATAATGCAGTTATGCGGTATTGTTGCAACATAGCTGCCTGTAAGTGTGCTGTATTGGTCTCGTCCACAGGTTTCTTGTACTTTAGTTGGCTTCGGGAATATCATGGCGTAGTGTCTGTCATCTAATTTTTCTATGGTTTGCTTTGATAGTGATATGGTAGTCTGCTGGCACGATGCGTCCATTATTTGCGCAGAGATAAGTCTGTGTATGCAGTCCGGATCTTTCCGAATTTGTTGGTTCAGCTTTTCCTCACAGAGATAGTAGTCCTCTACCTTCGGGCATTCAGCCTCTATGTACACGTGAAAATTTCCGTTGGTTGCTATTAATGGATAGGGAGGTATAAGAACGGAATTGTGCTTATTAGGTAGGATAGGTAATTTGTACAACTCATATATTTCGGGGGATACTATAGGGAACCTGAATAATACTACAATTCTGTTCTCGACGTAGTATGAACCCGGGTTAATCACATTATAATATTCCCGAAGGTCCATATCTAGCAATTGATTTTTCTCATAGATACTATTTAACCTAACTAACATTTTCTTAAGTATACTTATATCTAACATCGAATGATGTGTATTCGATGCACGGGTGTAAGCTAAAATATTTTCTATCCTATCTAATTCGGTTGACAAATCTTCTATGTTATACCCTAGTATATCTAATAATTGACCAAATCTAAAATATTTTATTAAGCTGCTATCTCTATAGGCATCTGAATCTAGGATTAACTGTAACGTCTCGTTAATTTTTACTTGGTTTTCTACTATCTGAGATATGACCTCAGTGTGGTGAGCTATCCAGTCTTGACTAAGACTTATATGTTCGCTTAATTCAGTGTTTAATTTATCTTGATTACTTTTAAGTTGAGAGATGGCCTCGTTGTAAAAGATGGCATCGTTGTGATCAAGATTTCCAGTGAGTCCTTTTATAACAGAGCCTAGACCATTTAACAAGCCACGTTTGGTGCGTGACGGTTTAAGAGAATTTAGTCGATACGACGCCTTATCTAATTTGTCACTGATATGATTAAACTGAACTTCATATAGCATGTATGTGTCATTACGTAGTTGTTTCCCAGTATCCTGTAATTGGTCTTTAATGTCGTCAAGTCGGTTTTCAATATCGTTTAACTCTACGTATTGCAGGAATGTGTGGTGGTGTGTAGTCAACCTCATGGGGCCAATTTTAAAGGGCAATATTCCAGGTCCATCGTTCAAACTCTCTAGTTTAATTTCTTGAGCTTGTGTTAGCGCGAGAATCGACGTCAGCAGTGTTCTGTAACAATGTATTTTTAGGGACACGTTTTAATCGGGACTTAGCTATCGGACCGCGTTTTCTAGATGTATAAATATGAATGGGCAGATCTGCTAAAACGGTATCTTTAGTGTAGCGAGGTGCTAATTTTTGCCGAGAGGCTGCGGGGTTGCTGACAAATATCTGTTGTTCGGGCTGATATTCAATTTCTTTTTCACGGGTTTTATTCCTATTCTCTATTATAGCGGTACGTTTAGCAACACAGGACTCATGAATTAGTTCGTATACTTTCTTCATCTGTTCCTTATGTGTGATCACATACTGTTGTAACAGGTGCTCAGTCATGTTAAAGTCTAGTGGATCCCTAGGGTCTAGATGTCCGTTCACAATGTCATAAGGCCTGCATTTCGTGAAGCTATGTATCGAGCTGTTATATGCAATAATGGCATAAGGCATTAAGTTAACAATGGGTTCATCTTTCTGCCTTAGTTTTAGGATACGCAAATGCTCTAGGATAGTGCTATGGAATCGCTCAATGTTGCCATTGTCGTTAGGTGAATGGGCTAGGGTTTTATGGTGGTTAATTTTATGTAGTCTTAGAAATTCGGTGAACATTTGGTTCGTGAATTCCGTTCCCTGATCGGTAACAATGCTAAAAGGTAAACCGTGGTGCGTGCTGAAAGTAAGTAGACTTTGGATGACACTTATGGCAGTCCCATCGCGTAGATGATATGCTTGGGCATATTTTGAAAATACGTCTATAAATGTTAGGTACTTTTCACCCTGAATGGTGAACAAGTCAAGGTGAACTGTCTCAAATGGTTTAGTTGCCGGAGGAACAATGTTAAATTCCTGTCTAATAGGGTTGCGGTCATATTTCGATTGTCCGCAAATGGTACATTCGTTGATAAATTTAGCTATGTGTTCTTTCATTTTTGGCCAATAGTATCTGTAGGATAAGGATAAGTAGCACTCAGTTATACCACGGTGATTGGTTTTACCTTCGTGGTAGTGGCGAATTATCTCTTGTTGTTTGAGATATTCTTTAACATTTTCTATTTCAGTTTTGGCTAACACTAGGCTCATAGCGGAACACTTAAACCTATCTTGTAAAATTGGGATTATGGTGTACATAGCGAGAGGCGGTGTAATTAAGAGAGCGGTTTTGACTTTGGGGTTGACGTATTCTTTTATCGCGTTTATGAGATCAATCTCTAAGTTAGACTGGCTTAGCTGTATAGAAGTACGCGTGTGGGTCTCAAATGGCTTAGATACAGTGGGTCGTCTTGTTATATCACTAACCACGGTTAAACATAGCTGTTTATGAAATTTATTAAGAGGTTCGTCCGTTATTGGTATTTCAAGAATGGGATTTTCTTGATCAGTATGTATAGTGTTAGTCGCAGAGTTATCTAATGAGGGTGGTCTATCTGTTGGGTTCGGAATTAGAGAATCTATATCGTCAAATAGTGAGTCCGTCTCCTTTTCTCTTGGGGATGTCTCAGAGTTGTGTAACTCGATTCTAGACAGTGCATCTGCATTGGAATTATGGCTGCCTTTTTTATAAATTACAGTGTAGTTATATTCGCTTAATTTCAAGCGCCATCTCGTTAAGCGAGAGTTTGGTTCTTTAATGTTCATAATCCACTGTAGTGGTTTATGATCTGTAATAATTTTAAATCTTCTCCCAAAGAGATAAGGTCGAAAATACTTCGTTGCCCATACTATGGCAAGAAGTTCCTTCTCAATGGTGCTGTAGTTCATTTCGCTGTCATTCAGTGTACGAGATGCATACGAGATGGGTTTGTCTGAGCCAACAGTGCCCTGTGACAGTACAGCTCCGATCGCCACGTTGGATGCGTCAGTTGTCAAGATAAACTCTCGAAAGAAGTCGGGATATTGGAGTATAGGGTCATTGGTAAGTAGTCTCTTACATTTTTCAAAGCAGTTAACATAGTTTGTATCTAGTGTTATTTTACTGTTTTTCTTTAAACAACTTGTCAGAGGTTTAGTGACTTTGGCAAAATCGGGGATAAATTTTCTGTAGTACCCTATAAGGCCTAGAAATTGTTTAATTTGTTTAGTAGTCTTTGGCAGAGGGTATTCTTCGATTGCTTTGATCTTTTCGGGATTAGGCTTAATACCATCTGTACCAATCACATGGCCAAGGTATGATGTTTCCAGCTTCAGAAATTCAGATTTATTCATCTGTATTTTAAAATTGGACTCGCGAAGTCTTTGAAACACTTTCTCAAGATTAACCATGTGCTCTTGTAGGCTGGTACTAAAGACAACTATATCATCTAGATATACCAGGCATATGTCGTTTTGGAGGCCACGGAGGACATTGTCCATAACCCGTTGAAAGGTTGACGGAGAATTTTTGAGACCCATGGGCATTCTTAAAAATTCAAAATGTCCATGTTCTACGTTAAATGCTGTCTTCTGGATGTCATCTGAGTTCATCTCTACTTGATGAAAGCCTGAAGCTAAATCTAACGTGCTAAAATATTGACATTTGCCTAGTTTGTCAAGAACGTCGGTAATATTTGGAATGGGGTATTTGTCGTCGATAGTCTTCTCGTTTAGTTTGCGGAAGTCGACAACTATACGCCATTTACGGTTACCGGATGCATCTGCTTTCTTGGGTACTACCCATATGGGTGAACTCCATGCAGAGTCTGAGGGTCGGATGATTCCTTGGTCTAACATTTTTGAAATTTGGTTCCGAACCTCGTCCCTATGTATAAAAGGGTACCGGTAAGTTTTTGTATATACAGGAATTTCATCGACCGTTTTTATATGATGTTTGACTTTATTAGTAAATGTAAGAGGTTCGTCTTCTATGTAAAAAACGTCGGCATAACGGGAGCAGAGTTGTACCAGGTTAGTCTTTTCCTCAGGGTTTAGGTGGTCGGTTCGTAATCGTGATATGACTTCCTTGATTCGACTAGAAATGTGTTGAGGTTGCCTACAGTCTATACTAAATATTTCAGCTTGTGCAGGTTGGTCCAAGCACAATATAATATCGTTATCGGTGGTGTTCTCTACTTCAACTATGCCACGACTGTTTGATATCTTGGTTATACATTCGTGTATGAGACAGTTGCATACAATCTGATCGCTAACTACTACATCGCCGTCCGGAGCGTTAATGGGTATGCGTACCAACTTTGAGGACTGAGCGGGTATTATATCCTCATAAAAATTCAAATTTCGTGCATTATACATTTTAATCGGGTTAGTTGCAGATTGGGTAACTAGCGTTAAGTTTTTTAAATCGATCTTTGCTTCCCATTCAGTAAGTAAGTCAAGTCCTAAAAGTCCATCGAAATGGTCATGGAAACGGTATACGAATAGTTTTATGTTATGGGGTTGGTTGAATTCTTGGAAGCATGGCAAACTAATAGAATAGTCATTTCTACTAGTTGTATGCACGTTCGTAACTTCGAACGGTTCATAGTCCAAAGGTATGTGAGAATAAAACTGTTGGACGGCTTCTGGGCTAATAAATGATTGGTTAGCGCCTGTATCTATTAAAAGGTTAAGAGGTGGGTTTTCTATGCGAACATACGGTAGTTGCCTTTGTGTTTGCATATTCAATTCTATCCGGATCTTTTTGATATCATAACTTTCTGAAAATCCTCACTATCGCTAGAAGGAGACTGATATTGCTTTACAGAGGGTTCGACTGGGTGATCAACTTCATTTGGGTACTCGCTTATGTTCGGGTACTCGGTCACGTTCGGGTATTCCGGTACATTATACACATAGTCAGGCTCATAATTATAATAGTCAGTACTCATAGCGGGGTAGTCATGGTAACTAGTATATTGATTGTAGTCAGGGTAGCATTCACTGTAATCTGGGTAGTATGTTACACAGTCATTCATATTAACGTCCCTAGTCTTGAAATAGTTGGACGGAGGTGGGTTTCCAAACCTACGCCAATCATGTCCCGTGGGAGGTAATGGCTTTGTGACAAATGGGGTTACACCACTCATGGGGCGTGGTGTTTGTTGGGATTGACTATTACCAAAAGACTGATTGCGATTTGGCAACTTAAAGACGTTGCTTTGTGGGTTATAATTAGGCGGTGTAGCCCGGAACATCTGCTGAGTACGGGTAGGCATTCTAAATTGGGGCTGTGGCATTGCTTGTGGACTTGGCCTATTGAAATAGTTAACAGGAGGCGGTGCAGTCTGTCTGTGCGGTTGCATGTTAGTCGTGCCGAAAGTAAATGGTCTAGGTGGTGGCATATAGGCGGTCATAGGCGGTGTAAAAGCCTGTGCCATTTTGGGCATTGGATGACCCTGTGATAATTTAGGTAAAGTGTCGTTTCGTTGCTGCAAATAAATGACATTAAGCTCCTCCTGCACAAATTCCAAAGCTTTTTCAATACTGTCAGGGCGCATGCACCGTATACGAGACCCAAGTGGCTCTTTAAGACCACGTACAAATGCTTGCATAGTTAATTTCTTGTATAAGTTACGTTTTGCTTCTATGGTCGTCTCTATAGTCTCGTGTAGGGTGACGTACGTCATGATGGTACTGAACAGTGTCTGACACCGTTCATAAAATTCCTGCGGTGTGCTACTACCTTGTGACTGTAACGAAAGGTCGTTATACAACGCAGTTTCGTCCCTCTGGTCGGAAAAGTTATTAATCAACACTGTCCTAATACCATACCAATTTTCGGGTATACCGTTTGAGTTGATGGTACGAGCGGCGGGCCCTGTTACTTTGTTCAGAATGCCATTAATTAATGATAAATTATTTAACAAGTGTTCTGGTCCGTCTCTGGCATAGCTATGTATAATTTGGTCGCATATTCTTATGAATCGCGTAAGTATATTAGGGTTCCCGTCAAACTCGGGGACCAGGCGGAGGGCCTTGAATATGGCATCAGGGTCATGAACGACCGCTGTCTGCATAGTCTGTGCTTGTGGTGGACTAACTTGGTGGGCCATATGGTCAACTGCTGGCGGATTCATAATTTCCGTATAACTACAATAATCTAACGTACTATCGTCTAAGCTTAAATCTCTGTTAGAATCTAATATACAATTCCTTGACTGTTTAGAGGAAACAGCCTCGGACTTATCCTTTCTAGGAAGAATCTTGATTGATTCAAAGGACTTAATGGGCTAGGAAAGCAACACTACAGAACAATTCAGTGGTGTACTTACATAAGCATTTCGGCCTCTGTGAGCGTTATCGATGTCTGGATACTTCGACCTTGCAGATTGCCGTAGATTCGGATACTTGACGAAGGCTTGAGAGCTCAACCAGAAAACGGCGATTGGGAGCAACGATGCGAGATGCTGGAGACCGATCGCGCGCGTTTCCTGTTTCAAGTATCCTACCGACTGCGCCAATTACGACCTCTGCCGTCGGAGGTCCCAAAAAAAACCGAAATTATTTATAAAGAACTTTAATAAAAATAAAAGAGTTACAAAATTAACTTATTAACTATACGTGTCGACTGTTCCGATGCTAGGAATGAAGTGCGGAATATTCCACTGGCCGCGGTGTCGCAATCGTCGGGCGTCGGTTGCACGAGGCGCGGCGTCAGCAGTTTACTGTATTGCGCAAATATCATGCACAATAATGTAGGTTTCGTGTCAGCGTTATTCATATGAGCTGCGCACGTAACAAGTACCATAACACAGCAAACTTGATTTGCTACACCAGGGACGTCACTCATGCCAATCGTGTAAGAATCTCTTCACACCTTTTTTGATGAACATCATGCTGTAGTACATTAAGAAATCCTCAAAAGTTCGTTCCGCAAGTTATATATCGACGAGCTCGGTGGCGCAGTGGTTAGTAATGCTACTTTGATACTAACGCTCGTGGATTCGATTCCCACACAGGATAAACATTGGTGTGCATGAACATGTCTATTTCTCGTGGTCTGGGTGTTTTCAATGTACAATAAATATATATTTCCAAAAAAGAAAAAGGATCTAAGTATGTTTATGTTTATCAGTTGTCTAGTACTTACAACACAAGCTTTGCTTACTTTGGGCTACATGGCGCTATGTAATTAAAATTTTAAATGCAGAGAGAGACTAAATATAAATAAAAGCTTTCATTTGTGCTGTGGATTGAGAAAAATCTCCCACGATAATATATCGACAAAATGCTACGACAAAAAAATTGCGCTTATTCTGATTCAACCAAATCCTTGACTCATACTACACTCAGTCTTCTTTATATAAGGCTACAAAAATAAGCTACCAAATATAATGAAAAGAACAAAACCATCTTTAATAAAAGTTTCAAAGAAGTTTCAAATTAAAAGCACACTAAGTACACTTAATAGAGAACGGTAACTTGTAGATGTTATGATAAATTAACTACGTCAACTCACTTTTCCCCCACATGCGCTGTAATATTCAAATCACATTCGAAAAAGAACAGCTACGCAAAATGTCACATTTTCGTGCTGGGTGTGACAATAGTGTTCAAAATTGAAACTGCATAGCAAAAAAGATTCTCGTAGTACTTTGATGGAGCATTTTATATTTGAAATTCAAACTATATAACAAAAAATATACTCCGGGCAAATACTATGCAAATGGATAGCACTTTCCTGGAGCGTATGTTATTTTTGTTTATTACTACGTTGTTTATTGTCATAGGTTTGCTTTTGAATCTAGCCTGATGACTGACGAGCTCCTTGGCAGAGTGATTACCAATACTACTTTAACACCATAGCTTATGGGTTTAATTCCCATTCAGGACAAACATTCGTGTGCACGAACATGTCTGTTTGTCTTGTCCTAGACGTTTTTAAAAGCCCATGGTGCAAAACTGTTTACTTTGGTGCTGGTTTCTTTTTTCTTTTACAATCTTCTCTCTTTCAATGTATATAAATCTGAAAATATTGATTTAGTGGTACGAGTACAATGCCTACGTCAGGTTTGTCAGTTTTATTTTTATCTACGAGGCTTTTTCTCACTTACAATGATAGTCAGCATATCCAATCTATCTATATCTTCACACCAAATCCCTTACGGGGTAGATAGAGAGAACCGAGCGCCACGCGACTCGATCCTTACATACCTCACTCGCTTCTTTAACATTCATTCTCTTTTCATGCACGCTCGCCGGTTTCTAGGGCTCCTGACATCACCTTCTGATAGAACACGACCAATTATTTAATTCATATTAAAAATCTATCTCTAGTATTATTATGTAGATTTACAGTATTTAACATAGAGAGAGAGTTTACAGTATTGGTCTGAAATAGAGTGTCGGTGTTAAAATAAGAAGATGCATGCTTCATTGGTTCACATGTGTAGAAAGAAAGCAGGAAGAAAGAATTACGAAACATATATACAACGCAAAAGTAGAAGCATGTAGGCGCCGGGGAAGACCAAGACTTACCTACCATGACCAAATTGACCATTTTTATTATACTGACTTCTTTCTAAATGTAAACAATGAATGCAGAATCAAAATTCATTAGATTATTATATCAGATATTATTATATCCGAGAATTATTTCAAAGGTAGCTTAGTAGTAGCATTTGCTTTGCCTGAATCATCTTTGAGAGGATCGTGTAACAGCCTCTATATAAACTTTTCCTTGTAAACAACCTTGAAATAAAGTGGAAACGAGCCAACATATAAAGGCTTCCGACTTGCTAACTTCCCAATGGAAACTATTTACAAGTGAGATGCACGAAACCGCGTCAGTTCCACGAATCCTCTTCAATATTGAACTTTATTTTGAAGAACGTCAAATATTCTAGATATGACAAACTGTATATAAATTAGTAGTATATTTTATAATCGTTTTATTATAATATATGTTATAATCGCTTTTGCCCACAGTTCTTTGCCATCATCACACCAACCCGCACTCATTTCATTCCAGGGATTCAAGGTCTCCCTTCGATCGAAACGATTTAGAACATATTATCAAAGAAGCCCATCTGGGGAAGTACCTCCACCTCGCAGAAAACCGCAGCCAAATAAAACTCCCTGAAAGGTTTTTTTTTTTTTACACAGCGCCATCTAGCCGCAAAGTAAGCGAAGCTTGTATTATAGGTACTAGACAACTGATAAACATACGTAAATACATTTTTTTTTTTTGTAAATACATACTTATTATACATAGAAAATACCAAGACAAACAGACATGTTCATGCACACAAATGTTTGTACTGTGTGGGAATCGAACCCACGAGCGTTGGTGTCAAAGTAGCGTAACAACGCGTTTCACCACTGCGCCACCGAGCTCGTCAAAAGGTCAGGTTACTGTGTTCCTGCGTGTGAGTGAGGTCACCAATAAGCTCCCAAGGAGTTGCTGTGTAAGCAGCAGAGGAGGCATCATGCGAGTGATAATGAATATATTGCAAGCATTAATAGGCTACGGTACCCGCTTTGCATCAGGTAGGCCGAATGCTTGTATGTCTCCCGACGTAGTATAAAAAAATATATATAAACCGCATAATTACGGATAAGCAGAAGCCACTGTTTTTGGGTCAATGGGTTAGCTTAACGTCTGTCATCTAGCCAGACCCTACGGCTAAAAGTGCATCCGACACGCTTACACGGAAGAACTCGACATGATTAAACCCATCCACAGATAGGCTGCTGCTTAACTTGCGTTTGCGATTAGACTCATTCACCCAACGACGCCATCTAGCCCACAACTTCACCCACTCAAATTTCGAAAATATAACATAGGTATTTTCCCACTGCATGAGATAATTTACCACAGCTAAAAATATTTTAATCCTAATTATTATAGATTATTGACAGATCATCAGTCTTCAGAGTTCAGGCAAATGGTACCTTTGGGAATTGGTTCGTACCTCATGGAATTGGTAACCTACGTGATATTTTAGATGAACTGTGAAAATTTTAACCCAATTCCGTTCATTCGTTTTGCTGTAAAATAAATAAATATTGTCGGACAAATTACACAGCGCCATCTAGCCCCAAAGTAAGCGAAGCTTGTGTTATAGGTACTAGACAACTGATAGGTAAACATACGTAAATACATTTTTTTTCGTAAATATATACTTATTATACATAGAAAATACCCAGACCAAGACAAACAGACATGTTCATGCACACAAATGTTTGTCCTGTGTGGGAATCGAAGCCACGAGCGTCGGTGTCAAAGTAGCTTAACAAGGCGTTTCACCACTGCGCCACCGAGCTCGTCAGAATAACAATCAACTAATCTTCCAAACGTAGAATCTTTCCCCTTTATAATATTACTAAGATTAATTAAATAAGTGAAATTACTACCCCAATGCGGAGTAAGCAGGACTGAAGAAATATTTGCCTCTTAGAAAATACCACAACCATGCGACTGCACAAGCTGCTCATACCATAAGGAGAAGACTTGACGAACCGAGTGGTTGAATGACTAATGAGGGTTCGATTCCCATACAAGACACACATTTGTTTGCATATCAATGTATGTTTGTCTCAGTCTGGATATTTTCTAATTATATGAAAAGTAATTTACGTATATTTATTAATTGTCTGAGACCCGTAGCTTTATTTAATCTAGAACTGCATTGGAATGTGTATATTTTAATTTTATTATTATTTGTCTTATTTCACGGGTTTTAATCCCGGTCATTTGATAGGCGTGCGCGGGGATATAAATCCAACGCGTAGAGGCCACTTCTAAAAGAATGATGTAATGTATTATACCAGCTGTGACCTGCCCTGAGGGATATCAGTGGGAGGATATAGTGCCGAACAGGTTACAGCAGGTATTGGGACTATTGCAAATGTGTCGGAAATAATTGAGCTATTGAAATGAAATCTGGAGGGATTATTAGTACTGGGTTATTACAGAAGAGAGACGGACACCTGCCATAACTATCCTATCTGATGTTACTTCGGCAGGCGGTAGCTCGCCGCTCACTAGATGGACCCCCGAAATGCCAGAGAAAGTCGGCCGGGGGCAACACCGATGTGAGTGACTCAGGGGTGTCGAGAGGTGTGCTGCGCTTTCTCCGAAGTTACTCGCGGCGTTATTCCCTTTAACACTTCCACCCCTGGAGCATATCACCTGCTAGAGCAATATACTTTATCGACTCCTCTCTGGACAGCCAATGAAGGCAAGCCAGAGCTGAGAGTCCTGAGGGCCTTCTTGACTTTTCACTCCGACCGATGAAGACACGCCGGAGGCGAAGGCCCTGATCGACTCTCTGGAGCACTCGGGTACCCGTGGTGTCGTTACGCACCAACAGCTCGCCACAAGCTGCCCTGCGGGGTTTATTATTTATTATTAATTACATACGGGTATAAGATAATATAGAGCAGTGATAACACAGGGGATAAGAAACCGAGCTATTATTCGCCGGTCCCAGTTTCGAATCCGGGTTTAAAAATTTTGTGGTAGGCATGTATCACTAAATTAGTAGTTTCGGATTTATATACATATTTATCACATGCTCATGAAGGAAAACGTCGTGAAAACCCCGCATGCCCAAGCAATTACGTTTCGAAAGACATGTAATCTAACCTTTGAAAGGTCAGGTTCTCTCTCTAGTCTGTGGAGAGCTGACGGCAGTCGCTCTATATAAAAATCATCAATTCCCAAATCTTCAGGTTACGTTTGTGGACCCCGCCAATCCTAATAGATTAGGAAACGGCGAGAAGAAGACTAGTTAACATCGAAGATACAGCAGTGTTACTTGTACTCGATGTTATTTATTAGATGTAATTGGATTGAGAGAGTGAGAATGATAATTATCAGATCTATGCGAATAAGGTATAAACGTATTTTGGGAACTGCCCCAAAATACTTTATACCGACACAAATGCTACCACTACTCGTATGCGGATATGATGCGTTGCCACCCGAAACACCATATGCTCGTTACCACGTCGAGAGACTAAAAAGAAACAACACGATGTTATTATCCATCTAAATATATCGCTGTAGCCTTACCCTGAAACGTAATAAAGGATATAATAAGAAATTGTAACAAAGAAAGATAAGATGTTTATTATTTTCTCACAACGTATAATGCTGAGTGTTGTAGAATTTGTTAATACAAATTGTTGCACATTGTATTCAGAATAAGGATATTATAAATACAATGTCTCACAGAATATTAACATTTTACTTTATTTTATTGAAGTACACTGAAATAGAAAGATTGTGATATAGATGAAAGTTACCATAAGGTGATGTTAGGAGCCCTAGAGACCGGTGGGCGTGCACGAAAAGGGCTTTGATTGTTAAACAAGTGTAAGGAACGAGTCTTGTGACGCTCGCCTCCCTTTGCTCACCCGCGCGGGCTTGGCGTGAAGTTATATATAAATAGATTTTATGGGACAGGTCCACTACTTATTCCCACCACCGTGTCTCCTGTGTAGCCAGAATTAACAGCAGCGACCACCAAAAAGGCAATGAGGAAGTTTTCGAATTGACTTAAATAGATTATCTATTTGTATAGTTATCCTATGCCAAGTAAGGAAGATGTTCTACATTTGTCGAACTCGGTGGTGGAGTATAGTTGCATTGCTAACCGAGCAATTTTTTTTTTATATTTCTATCAACTTTTTAAAGAATCTTTTTAAGGGTCCTGACATCACCTTCTGATAAAACACGAGCAATTTGGCCATGGTAGGTTAGTCCTGGCCTTCCTAGGCTCCTACATCCTTCTACTTTCGCGTTATATATCTGTTTCGTAATTCCTTCTTCCTACATTCTTTCTACATGTCCGAACCAACGGAGCATGCCTCTTCTTATTTTAACACCGACACTCTCTTTTAGAGCAACTCTGTTTCTAATATCGTTATTGCGAATATAGTCTATAAGCGTTACGCTACAAATTTTGTTCAACACTCGCATTTCGAACGCGTTTATGCTCTCTGCCATACCCAGGTCACGCGTTACTACTCGTACAATTCGTATTATAAGTACTCCTGAAGAATTGTCTTTGCTGAAAATGCAATTCAGATTGTGAAGGAATTAGTTCCATGTAAGCGTTTACAATAACTAGTGCTTGATCCAATGTTCAAAATTCAATCGTAATCATTATTGTACATTTGAGGAAAACATATACGAATTTGCATGTTAACTTCACGCTAAATCCCTTGCGGGGTAGGTAGAGAGAACCGAGCGCTATGTGACTTAATCCTTACATACGTCACTCGCCTTACATTCACGTTGGATGGCTTGTTACTGACATTTTATTATATTGTTTCCAATTTTTATTTGTTGATACTACAGCTAGTCAACAAACCTATTGCACAAAAGAAAATGACAAACAAAGGAGAAACAGGTAACAAAGTGAAAACGAAAGCTGAAAATTCTGTTTTTATTATCAATCATTCAAATAGATTCATAAAAGCTACATAAAAACCCGAATATGTTGAAGCCAGTTTTCTAATTTCTTAAACTATCTCTACTACACGCCGAATCCCTTGCGGGGTAGGCAGAGAGTACCGAGCGCCACATGACTCGGTTCTTACACACTCGCTTTTTTTACAGTGATTGCTCTACTCACGCACACCCACCGGTTTCTATATTTCTTAAACCTTAGAGTCAATATATTAAAACATATGATATCAACAAGTCTAAGCAACAATACTTAATTACCAATGATAACTTGAAGTGAAACGCCGAGTCAACGCCAAATTGGCTGTGGAACCAAGCCAAGCAGGCGACGGAAGTCCGTAGAGAATGTTTTACAAAATTACTTTTGATACCAAATCCTTTTTGTGTCACAAACATTTTGTATTAATTAATCTTCGACCTTCGAGTTAGTTAATTTTATTAATGTCTGACAAGGAGATTTTGTGTTTTACATTTATGTGCGTAGCGGGTCACAGTAGAGATATATATGCAGTAAATCAACTAGCGCTTTGATCTTTTTAACCGACTTCGCAAAGGAGAAGGTTCTCTTTTGTGTGCATGTTATGCGACATAATTGCAAATAGTAAATGTGACAGTTTAAAAGATAAAGAACCGGTGAATTGACCGAAAGTTCCCTGGTTTAAATCCCGATGAGGGCATGCGCCAGTAACTGCTCGGCGGTGAAGGCAAATAGACTCGTGTCGATAAAAGTATAATATCGAAAGACGTATGACCTAACCTAAGAAATCTGGTATTTCTTCTTATTTGTAGAGGTGTGACGGCCGTCGTTCCGTTTAAATTAGTGTCTTCTCATAATCCTTGTCTTAGTTGTGGATCCCGCAATTGATTTATCAGGAAACGGAAGAACGCTAGGAAGAAGATATCATTAATACTAAATTTTGTTTGAAGTCAGTTTTTTTTATGAAACTAGATTGGCAAACAACCATGCGACCCGCATTAAATGGTAATGGTAAGGTCACCGCAGCCTATTGACGTTCGCAACATCACGGGGATATTACTCGCGCGCTGCCAATCTTGTGACCAAAGGATGTTTCGTCACAGCACCCAGTAATTTCTCTGACATATCTCTACTACTACTAGGATTATGTTACGATAGGTTTGTAACCAGGAACCTCAATTACTAACATTTCTAATCAAACATTGATTCTAGTAAACTGCCACGAAGTAATTTTTCATCAAGACAGAATTCTAATTACTATGATAAAAGAAACACAGAAATTCATACTAGTGCCATCTCCATTTGCTACACCGTTACAAACTTGATTTATTCATACTTAGTATTAAAGTGGGCGCATTTTTCTCGTATGAGAATACAAATCATGGTATTAAA
The DNA here is from genome assembly GCA_947507595.1 of Pyralis farinalis. Classification (NCBI taxonomy): domain Eukaryota; kingdom Metazoa; phylum Arthropoda; class Insecta; order Lepidoptera; family Pyralidae; genus Pyralis; species Pyralis farinalis. Next base: position 24,065,306 of record OX382270.1, read on the forward strand.
TTAACATAAGGATATTATTAGCACGCTTTTCTTTAATTTTATTTAGATTTTTCACCATCGAGTCCTAGAATGAACTCACAATTTCTCTGACATATCTCTACTACTACTAGGATTATGTTACGATAGATTTGTAACCAGGAACCTCAATTAACAACATTTCTAATCAAACGTTGATTCCAGTAAACTGCCACGAAGTAATTTTTCATCAAGACAGAATTCTAATTACTATGATAAAAGAAACACAGAAATTCATACTGCCATCTCCATTTGCTACACCGTTACAAACTTGATTTATTCATACCTAGTATTAAAGTGTGCGCATTTTTCTCGTATGAGAATACAAATCATGGTATTAAATTAACATAAGGATATTATTAGCATGCTTTTCTTTAATTTTATTTCGATTTTTCACCATCGAATCGAGGCTTACAGTGGAATGAAGTCACTTCTTTTGTTACCTTAGTTGTTTAATGACAATACAATACACATTACTTAAATATAATAAATTTATTACCTGTGACAATATCGTATATACTCGTACTATCAATATGTAGGCGTATTCACATTGCTTCGAGACGCCATATTGAAAACGGATTCGGAAAGTTGACACTCAGGTTCCATACATTTTGAGTGAAAACTTTTCGTTTCCGATTCAAATATGGTGTTTCGATTCGAGGCATCGCCTACTGGACTGATGATGGGATCGGTGTCAATGGGGACTCCTAAATGGCTAACTGAAAATTCTTCTAGTGAAGTCATACAAAACTGTAAATAATAGAGCAATAAATAAAAATAATTTAATAGGTACTCTGGGTAAGTTTAAATATGGTAGATACTAAACGGATGTCGAACGACATTAATTAAGCCCGGATCCGGATTTACGGATCAATATAACGAATCTACAGTCCGCGATTTCGACCGCAAATATCCCGGTATCCCGTCGATACCGCTTTTTCTTACTAACTTTCTTTTTCCGCGGCTTTTAAGGGTCGTATTGTGACGTTGAAAGGCCGAACCCTTCCTCAAGAATTGAAAAAAAAAATTAATAAATGCGAGAAGATTTCAAATCCAACAAGTAATTCCAGAGATTAGCGCTTTAAATCAAACAAACAAGCTCTTTCACTTCACATTATATTATGGACTAGCTTTGCGCCCCCGTTTAATCCCCTAAGGGATGAATTTTGAACAAAATATTTTACTCATGTTTCATGCCTTTCAATTCATTCAATTTCATTCGACTAACTTCAAAAACGGCAAAGTTTCATACTAAATTTGCACCCCTGTTTTACCCCCTTAGGAGATGAATTTCCAAAAATCCTTTCTTAGTGCTCCCCTACTTTATAAAAGGAACCCCTGTGCAAAATTTTAAGTTTCTAACCCTTATAGTTTAGGCCCTCCTTTTATATATATAGATGATTAACTATCAAAACTTATTTCTAACTACTGTTTGATTTTCAAAAAGAAAGTGATATTTGTTAATTAAGCAAATCATAAAGTAGCTAATATTGTTTTGAAACTGTATAAAATTTACAAATTCTACGGCTGTTTTGTGGTAGTCTAATGCATACGGAAAACATAGTAAATTATTTTGCATTCTACCGCCACTATTGCGGCTTGCACATGCATTTATTCCGCAGCCGGAATGGAACAGAATTATTCACACAATTTTGCATGAAGTACAAATTAGATAAATCTGTAAACGACTAAGCTTTTCAAGGAAACACTCCGGGATGGAAGGAAACGTTTAGCATATAATTCAGAATAAGATTAGTAATCTGATGTTTAAAATTTTAAATGTGTAATTTGCATTTGGTATCATAAAATAACTAAATGGAAATCATTGTCTTGAAAAGATTAATCAGAAAACATTGAATAAGTTAGAATTGCAAGGTTTTTATTATATAACACCAGGAGGCACACAAGCATACGGCCCAGCTGAACTAAGTAGCCTATGAAAGTTTGCAGTATAAGGCATATCACTCGCACATTGCCACCCCTGCTGCTACCACACCAACTCCTCAGGAGCTTACTGGTGGCTTACTCTCTCGCAGGAACAACAATCTGTCAGGGAGTATTTATTTGGCTGCGATTTTCTGGCACTTTTCCAGTCAGGCTGCTTTGATATGCCATATCTCTCTTAGGTCAGCTTAACGACTATTATTTATCGAGAACGTGCTCTTCGATGTCCTTGAGGAGACTAATTCAACTCATAAACAGGCTACAGTCAACTTTGCTTAACTTCTGTGTTCAATTAGGTTTAGAGAGGTAAGGAGTTGCTATATTAGCAGCAGCTAACAATGTATTACTAGCGCTCACAGACTACGATAACCACTTTACATCAGGTAGACCGTAAGAGAAAATGCGTCCCGACGTTGTAAAAAAAAAATTGATTGACACGCATACCACACCGAGGCAAACTTAGCCTGGGCTTTGACTGGCTATAGCAATAATCCAGGCTAACCACGAGTTCTAATCTACCTTTTCTAGTAAAATCTATTTCAATGTACAAGTATCTCGGCAGAAAGCCCATAGTTTACAAAGGTCCCGTTTTGGGGTCGCAAGCTTTAGTTATGCATGGGCCGGTGTCCCAGACCTTTGTTAATTATGACGTTGGTCGTACGCCACTCGAAAATTGGATATTTAGGACTGAATAGAAGATTTCGCGTTATTTTATGGCTAACTTGCGATATCTTCCAACATATAGTATGTGATTAGAGATATGATACGAAGGGTTGGTTTAACAGCATTGCTATAAATCTGTCTTAATTGTAATGTGTAGAGTTGTTACTGAATTACATCATACATGGCCTAATTTATATTTGTGAACATGAATTGTATGTTTTTTCTATACATTATTGTATGTATATACAAATCTATTTGTGGCCGTATAGGTAAGCTCAAGGTCGCTCAACATGCTATGAAAAGGGTTATGCTCAGGGTTTCGTTGCGTGGCGCAATCAGAAATGAGGATATTTGCAATAAAACTAAAGTACATAGCCCAAAGGATAAGCAAGCTGAAATAACAGTGGGCCGGCCACATTGCTCGTAGAATCGACAACCGATGGGGGAAAAGATTCTCGATTGGTGTCCCCGTACTGGTGCACGCAGTATAAGACAATCCCCCACTAGATGAAGCGACGATCTGAGAAGGTTTGTAGAGAGTTGATGGATGCCGGTGGCTCAGGATCGAGACTAGTGGCTGGCTAAGGGTAATCCTATATCCAATATTGGAATATTGGACGAATATGGGCTGAAATGGTGATAATGATTTACCAAACTCAATACTTTATCAGTTGTCTACCCCTAGTATAAGCTTTGTTTAATTTTGGACTAAATAGTGATGTGTAATTTGCCCGAGAATATTTATTTATATAATTTTAGGATGGAACTTCTTTGATTTTTGTAATGGGAGTTTATTTTACTTTATCCATTCTTCAGACACTAAGGCAAACGATGCGTGAAGATTGCCAGAACACATGGCCCAGACCATGTTAACTGGATTTAATTGTACACCACCTGTGTCTAATTTACTTATGTGTGTATTATGTGCAAGATACTTAAATGTATTGGGAGCCACTGACGTTATAATATACTTACTATGATATATGACGTTATAACATTATAGTTGCTTCCCTGTTTTATTTCCTAAAGGGACACATACGATCATTTGATGAGGATCTCGATGATGTCGATGCGCGGCGTCAGTCTAATCGAATTCGCAAGTTAACCAGCGTCGACCGCAGTCTATCTATGAATGGGTTTAACCATCTCAAGTACCTCCATATTTTGGAGAGTAGGTTAGTCTATCGGTTTCGGCTGCAAGATAAATGGCTGTGATTAAATAAATCTAAGAGAAGTAGAAATGAACTTCACTTAGAATTGCTTAACCTCAAAGCAAACCGACTGGGGCTAGGGACCTCTACTTAAATAACAACTACATCGAGAGTCTGTGTCTGCGACTGAGTAAGGTGATTAGTATGCTCCTGAAGAATAACACACAGTAATGTGATAGTATAGGGCTGGGAACCCGCGAGCGATACTTCCTATATTACAAGCGTTCATAGAATATGGGAACCAAATTACATCAGGTGGGTCATATGCGTGTATGTCTCCTGACGTTGCCAAAGTAAAAAAGTGGGCGTGTAGCAATATGTACACGTGCAAGAAGTGAAACTTCTGAAGGATATCGGTACTTATTATGAAATTCAATTTATGTTTATTATGGAGTAAGGCAGAACCTTCTGTTGTAGGTGTAAGGTAGGTAACCGATGACGAAGAAAACTAAAAATTTATCTAGATTTTGATAGGGATTTTGTTATCTATATCTATACAGATAAATAAAATTGGAGTGTCTGTTTGTAATATTAAAATATCCGCTTTTTACTAAATGCATATGGATATATACACGGTACGTATACCAAAATGAATATTTTTACAATTTTTGTCTGTCTGTTTGTTCCGGCTAATCTCTGAAACGGCTGGACCGATTTTGACGGGACTTTAACTGGTAGGTAGACGACTGTTCAGAGCACCATATAGAGTACTTTTTATCCCGTAAATATTTAGGGGTCCTGCGTAAAATATGAAAAACTGTCAAAATTAGGGGAAAATATCAAAAAAACTATTCCGCGCGGACGAAGTCGCGGGCACAGCTAGTTCTAAATATATACGGAGACAATCTAAATATCATAAGTACAAAACTATATGTTGACCAATTAAGCTATATCAAGAAACACATATACACACTCACACATTCTGTATTCACACGAAGAATGTGTTTCATGAGTATGGCTAAATTGGCCAACACATAGTTTAGTACGACCCAGCTTAAACATTTCGTTACAAAAATCGTAACAACAAACCTTTTTAGGGTTCCGTACCCAAAGGGTAAAACCCTATTACTGAGACTCCGCTGTCCGTCCACCCGTTCGTCACCAGGCTGTATCTCATGAACCGTGATAGTTAGGCAGTTGAAATTTTGACAAATGATATATTTCTGTTGCTGCTAATACAACAAATACTAAAAATAGTATAAATAAATATTTATGTGGGGCTCCCATACAATAGACATGATTTTTATAGATAATGGTACGGAACCCTTGTGCGCGAGTCCAACTCCCACTTGGCCGATTTTTTTCTTTCTCACGACGAGCCTAAAGAAGTTTCACTTCAAGGAAACAGTGTTATTGAAGATGCGGGATAATCAGCCACGAGTATTTTGTAACTAACCAGGTAGTCTCAACATCTAATGTATTCATTGTAACATTTTAAATAAAATAATTGAATTGAATAGAATTTAATTTAAAAAATAATAAACATCTACTACTACTAAAATCCCAAAACACCCGCACTGTAAGATATTACTACGTTATAGATCGATCTCACTGCCATCAATTTTGCAACGAGTGAGAAAATGTGTTCAATCGTATCGAATATAGAAGGGCTGGCGACCTTCGCTTCGATTACCAAGGCAAGCGAGGCGAAGGGTGCACCCACAAACTAATACACCACTAGACTGCGTTTGAAGGCACCCCACGCTCACAAAAATAACAGAAGTCAAAAAGTAAGAGAGGTAGGGCGCATTAACGCAGCTCATCTGGGGAAGTACCTCTACCTCACAGAAAACCGCAGCCAAATAACAACTATCTGGAGAGTTGGTGTGTTCCTGTGTGAGTGAGACCACCAATGAGCTCCTAGGGAGTAGCTGTTTGTAGTAGGGGTGGCATCGCGCGTTAGAGCCGTTCCCGAGATATCCTAAATATATATATATATACACAAGAATTGTTCTATTGAGCAGTCAGAACCCGTTATATACGTTTTCCCATACATTTCGCGGTCGTATACGACCACCCGGGTTTCGAAGGGTTAAAGGGAAATAAGACACTTTAAAATTTTCATTGTACTGAATAATGCCTAGCGTACCCGAATTTACGAAATTTAGAAATTAGCATTAAGCAATATTCAAAGCAACGGTACAACGGTACAACGGTAGTCTTAGAGTCTGAAATTATATCCTCGAGAGCTTACCTACTACCTAGACCTGTGTGGCCCATTCACATTGCCTCGGAAAGTCGTATTCGAATCGAAATCGAATCTGAGGGATTTTTTTTTCGCTCGCGGGTTCGATTCTCACACAAGACAAACATTTATGTGTATGTCTGTTTATCTTGGTCTGGATGTTTAAAGAGGAGTAGGGCGCATCAAAGCAGTCCGTCTGGTGAAGTACCTCCACCTCACAGAAAACCGCAGCCATATAACATCTCCCTAGAGGATTCTTGGGTTCCTGTGTGTGAGTGAGGTCACCAGTTAGCTTTCAAGGAGTTGCCGTGTAAACAGCAGAGGAGGCATCGCGCGAGTGATACTTAATATATATCGCAAGGTGTGGCCGTATGCTTGTACTATAAAAAATAAGATTTTGAATCCGTTTCGAATAGTTTTCCAAGGTAATGTAAATAACTGAACTCGCTTCTACAATTTTGTTCCAATGTATGCAATCCACGAGAACCTCTTGGATACTATATTAGATATACCTCTCATTTAGCTGTATATAAGCACGTAAATGTAATGAAGTACATAAGCTGTGATAAGTAATAGGCGTTGAGCAGCTGCCAACTCTCCAGCGACACATCATCCATTGGTCTTGCATGGTACTCGTATATGGCGAAACATATTACTTAGGATTAGTTTTGTTAAACAAGCTGACACTCGAGTCACATAAAGCATTTGTTTCTTTTCCATAACCACTAAGGCGGTAAACAAGATCAACGTACGACTTCTCTATAAATATCTAATTTTAAGAAAGTTAGGTAAGCACCCTTAACTCATAGAAAACCGCAGCTAAATAACAACTCCCTACAGGGTTGTTATGTTCCTGCGTGTGAGTGATGTCTCCAGTAAGCTCCTAAGGAATTACTGTGTTAGCAACAGAGTTGGCATCGCGCGAGTATACTACGGTAATCGCTTTACATCATTGTATAAAAAAAGACGTTGTATAAAAAAAATAGACATATATAACCATACCAAAGCTTACAGATATTAGGTGGTCAAGTAGCTAGCAATGGTTATTTTAACACCGAAGCCCGCAAGTTCTATTCTCAAATGAGTTAAACATTTGTGTACATGAACATATCTGATTGAGTTGGTTGTAAAGAAAATCACACCCAAATAACTTTGTACTCCTGACAGTGAGTGAGGTTACTAGTAAGCTCCTAAGGAGTTGATGTGCGAGCGTTCATAGGTAACCGTCCATCTATTATATGCTTGTATGCCTCCCGAAGTTGTTTAAAAAAACATATTTTGTAGTCACTTGGGGAAAGCTTCAACAGCCTAAGTTTTCACGGAAGAAAACCTTTAGTTGTCGCTAGTTGCCAACCGAAGTAATACTGAAAAATGATATTACAAAATCGATCTCTCTTCGTTTCTCGAGCACAATACTTGCAGCCGATGCTCAGCTCTGTTTCTTTTAATTATTTCCTCCATCTACTTTTAATCAGGTTTGCGTGCTAACACAATGCCGTTTTTCCATTGAGACGCTACAAGGTCAATGTTGGCTTAAATTGTTTATTATTTTATTAGTGTTGTTTTTAGCGTTAGGTTATCTTTACCTACCCCGCAAGGGACCTGGCATGAAGATATACATATACACATTAAATTCAACTTTTTGCTAACTCCTGCTATGTTATTTATTGCAGAAGCTATAATGCACATGAACATACATGTTACGCTCAATTTAGTGAATGAATGAAACTACAAATTTATAGTCGAGGGATCTTAGGGTTTGTCAGCTGATGTTTTTACTCGATCTTATTTTATGTCGTTTACTTGGGGAATATATAATATATCTCTGAGCCGGGAGTTATAAATATATATCTATAAGCCATTGGATCGTGCATAGTCATGTGATATTATCGCTTTCGATCTCCAGACCGTGGCGTTTATCCCATCCGGTGACGTTAAAATCTTGGTCAATGGTCAATATTCAAAAATTGAAGTAATTATTGCAATAAATTCTCATAGAATTGCTGAGATGTTACGTGATATTCAGGCATTTCGAATGTCGTGCTTCAAATCCTGATTTTTTTCGTTGTGTCCTCTTTTGCCGAGTCGTACTTTACGCGCATTTCGAGAACTGTATATATAATTATACATTACAATTACAGTTCTATAATTTGTATAAGTAGATTTGGTTTGTAAATAAAGAATTGTTGAAATGTTCTAAAATGTGAAATTTGGGACTACGAAATTACTACAGCGTTCTCATCAAGTTTAATTTGTATGAAAATGCTTTTACTCCTTCTTGATATCGTATTAAATACATAATGTTCAAGGAATGCATAAGTCAACTATTGTTAAGATTAATGTAGTTTATTGTATTGGCATGAAGAAAAAGAAATATTAAACAACGAAATAGAAAATCGACTGCCTTCACAGAATACTTATTTGACGATTGGTTTTCTGCTACTGGTACTACTCCAGTCCAGTTACTTTGACACGCCCTACACATCGTTCGCCGGAGCCTCGTCTGTTTAAAATTTTGTACCATTTTACCCCCAGCCAGTCGACGCTGTATATAAAATACATGACTGTTTAAAACACAGCAATTAGTCTGTATAAATCCCAGCTTGCCTGAAACATATTTTTGCGTATATCAAAACATTTTGTAATTCCCTGGCACCACTCAAATCCAAACAAGCCTGGCATTATAATATTTACTTTCAATATTGAGTAAAAAAATATGTAATGTTTTAAAACCATACCTGCATTATCTGAAGTTAGAATAAGCTACATTAAATCATGATATTATACTTTCAATTACCCGTAGGTACTGTGGTATAATATAACTTAAGTATATATGATGTATAAGAAATTTATTGTTATGTAGTTTGTGACATGTGTAGTGGAAACATATAGTTATTTAAGTAGTTGTATTTATGTCTTGCAAACTATTCGTATATTTTTTTATACAACGTCGGAAGACATACGTGCATACGGCCCACATATATGAATGCTCGTAATACATTAAGTATCACTCACTCTATACCTTCTCTGCTGATAACACAGCAACACCTTAGGAGCTTACTGTTTACTCACACGCAGGAACACAACAACCCTCTTTGCAAGCTGCAATCTACATAGGTTCAAACGCAAAGACAGCCCATGCTGTGACTGCGACCAGGAGAAAGATGAGACCCCCATACATCTAATTACAGAGTGCCCCAAATACGATGTCAAATGCTTCCAGTTACAGATGGAGCTGGAAGCATCTATTAAAAAAAAATAAACCTCAGTGACCTCCTGACCAGCAAAACCACAAAACTGGTTTATACAATTTTGTGAAGTACACACCGGACAATACAACCATAACTCCTGATAAGACAGTCTCACCAACTAGACAAAATAAATGAATAAACATCAAACCATGATGATTAATCAAAGTATTCGTGATGATTAAATTTCGAATGAACTAAATTTAACATTAATGACAAATAAACCTCTGGTAACGCCAGAGATGAAATTTAGCTGCTCATCTAGAGTCAGGAATAAAAATTAAAAAAAACCCTCTAGGGAGTTGTTATTTGGCTGCGGATTTCTGTGCAGTGGAGGTATTTCCCCAAACAAGAAAGCACCCTACCTCTCTTTGAAGACAGTGGCAGACCGAAGCTCCTGGCATCACCGTAGTGTAAACATAATATAGTTATTTAAATAGTTAATTTAAATAATTAATATTTATGTCTCGCATACTATTCGTATATATACTTATTCGATTAATACGTACTCCTGCAAACATACCACACGTAAAGAGGAAGATAATGCATGAATCTGTTGCTTAAACAAATTGAAATTCAAAAAAATTGTTACTATAGATATTGCCGCTTTTCCCAGCCAAGTCGCTAATTTCATAATCACACATTGGCAAATAATGAACCACAAATATATAATACTCGTATGTATTTCAAGCTTAAAATTTTAAATTGCATGAAATGAGAAATAATCAAACATTTTTTCGAAATTTTTCCTATAAATACAAGTTATGCACATCAAATATAATTATATGGTTAAAAAACTGCTATTCTATACTCGTTCGTTACATAGACCTATACAAAGATACCTTCATCTCTACGGAATATTTTTAACCGTATTTTAACCGTTAGACAATTATTCGTGCTAAAAGTGTTCATTTCATCTTTATGCGTTTAATTTTTCCATTTTAGCAATCCGATGCTTTCGAAACTCGTTAACTATCTCGTCAGTGAGAAATAGCGGCAATCTTATTATGCAATACGAAACGGTATTATGCATACAAATAACTTCACGGAAATTGAATTCGAAGGTGCAACTTTGCTTAAACTGCCGGCAATGGCATTATTGAAGATGCCTACCGATCACGCATTTACAGATCGTGTTTATGTTTCTAATACTAGCATACTCTAATACTAGTATTTTTCAAGGAAATGTGTAACTGTGGGAATCATCATTTAACTCCCAATATTTTTATTTGAGTAGGTAAGCTACATTACTTGCATGATGGATATTTTAGAAAGACTGCTTACACAGCAACTCCTTGGCGAGCTTACTGGTGACCTCACTCACACGCAGGAACACAACAACCCTCTAGGGAGTTGTTATTTGGCTGCGGGTTTCTATGAGGTGGAGGTACTTCCCCAGACGTACCTCCACCTCTCTTCAAACATCCAGACCAAGACAAACAGACATGTTCATGCACACAAATGTTCATCTTGTGTGGGAATCGAACCCACGAGCGTTGGTGTCAAAGTCGCGTCTTTCACGACTGAGCCACCGAGCTCGTGAAACTTTTAATCGTTTCGTCGTAAGAGTATCTCGAAATTTTTGCTGACGCTCAAAGTGTTCTACCTACCACATGCAATTCCTGTTGGTCGGTGACACAGTGGTTAGTAACGCTACTTTGACACTAACGCTCGTGAGTTCGATTCTCACGCAGGACAAACATTTGTATACATGAACATCTTAAAGTAACGTAACAGCGCGTTTCACTATTGCGCCACCGTGCTCGGCATGAAGTTAAATAATAAATAATTATTAATTTATTGGAAGACCAACATTATGTATTAACATATACATGTCCTGTATTAACATATTATACATGTCTACACAAATATAAAACAATAGAAAATGATAATGGTAAACAACACTCAATGGGAACACTTTACAAGATTTGCTTTGACTTACATTATTAAAGAATAACTGCGTAAGTTTGCGCCTCGCTGTTTCGCAGCTGGTATTGAATACGTCTAAGTCTAAAGTATTTGAAATTTTGTTAAAATTTGTACTCGTTCGCACTAGAAATGTGTTTTGTCTATAGTTGGTTGCACAGTATGGGACGCCCATAATGGTTTGTAATCTGCGGGATCCGAGGGGAATTCGGATAGAAATAAGAGATAGTAATTCGGTACGGTCTACGGAGCCAGATGCTATTTTTAGTATTATTATAATACAATTAATATTTTAAAATAATAAACAATTTAATTTAATTTTTCTGTCTAGTTAAAAAAAGTTTCCTGCATAATATTTGAATTCCAAATGCTTAATATTTTTTATTAAAAAAAAACAATTGTTTCATCTGAAATATAGCTTTGTTTTAATGTGTACCTCGATATCAATTTCGTGTTAGACTATGCTGATGCTTGAATCGTATTATACCAAATTAGTGATCTTTGAGCAGGTAGAAAACACTGACCTACGTATAGACGCAGAATTTTTTTTGCTATTCTAACACCCACAGGCCAATAGGCAGTGGAGACGTATCGTTGAGCAGGAGTAGAATTCTCTAAATACCCGTTTACTGTTTATTTTGGTGCGCGATATTGAAACATGTTCTTCTGAATCCTGATCGAAAGCGATTAACGTAGCTCATGAACACTTACCCTTCAACGAATACTGCTAGCATATAACTACACCGTTGCATTTTTTTTGATTCATTGATTTATGTGATTGTAGTATAATTTAATTGTCATAATATAATAATTTGATTGTTGTATGTCTGTTAAAGACAGGCCACAGTGATACACATACATTATTTAAGATCCTTTTAACCTGTGTGTCTACAATAAAGAATATTTGATTTGATTTTGCAACACTGCAACTCCTATTTACCTTCCTGATAATCTATGATTCTCACAGAAACGAAAACTGCGTTCGTCTTATATACGAGTATATGAAGGATGACAATTTACGATTAGAATTATATTTATTTCATATAACGTTTGGGAGGCATACAAGCATACGGCCAATCTGATGTAAAGTGGTTACCGTAGTCTACGTACGTTTGCGATACAGGACGTATTGTTCGCGCGTTGCCACGCCTGCTGCTAACATAGGAACTCCTTAGGAGCTTACTGGTAACCTCACTTACACACAGAAACGATAAATTCCTCCAGGGAACTTCTTGGTTATATGGCTGAGGTTTTCTGACACCCATGCCATGGCACGCAGAATAGACATGCAAACAAGTGTTTAATATATGTGGGAATCGAATGCACGAACCTTGGTGTTAAAGTAGCATTACTAACCACTGTACCAGCGGACTCATCATATTGTCGTCATTTGGGGCAGGCAGATACTTTAGAACGCCAGGTTCACCAAACCAAACACGCCTCACACAAATATATTGATCAAATATGCAATATTGTGAAAAAGGGTTAAATCAAAGGCATCTGAAACCGACGACCATGCATGAAGAGGTTGAAAAATGTAGAAAAACGATAGAAGAGCATAATAAAGTTTGTATAAGTTTAATCAAACCTTAACCTTACGGTTTATAAATTTGTTACACGCATAAATACATAGCGTAACATGCACAAGTGCACTTCAGCTGGTTTCATGAAAACTGTAATGTACACAAGAAGGGGCTCTTGCGAAATATATTTCGTTGCCATTATTACTGAGAGGGAAAATCACTCTACTTTAATATTATATTTCTCGTGAACATTCACTTCTCTTATGTACTTTTAGGGTTATATGACTGAATTACAAAACGGAACTTTGCTTCTGTATTTATTTCGTGTTCGCTTGTCAGACACACAAATGAATTTCATAAATGAATATACGAGTATATACCGTGTCCGGCCATAAGTTCTGTTACAAATCAATATGCACTAATTTTTTATGTAGTAATGTATTCTTAATAAAACTTATATGTACATATGGAAGTCTCAGCAAAAAAAATGATTCCATTCGAAATGGCCACCTTTGGCTTTAATACAGGCCTTTATCTGTCTGTCCACGAATCTATGGATTTACGTTACTATTTCCATGGGGAATTTAGCCACTGCCTGCTCCAGAGATTACTTAAGAGTCGGCGGCACAATGTCGGCGTATCGTTTCGAGCAGGCCATGTCCTCTAAAACTGACCATAATTTGTATCTGGGCTAGACGAGGGCCAATCTTAAGCTCTTATAAAGTCCGGAACGTTGGTTTCGAGCCAGGCTTGGGTAGTTCGTGCCTCGTGACCGGTGCAAAGTCCTGCTGGAATGTCCACGGTTCACAACACGATCCAAGATAGTTTCTTGATACACTTTAGCTAAAGTCTTCGCTCCTTTTCACAAAAGTGAAGCTTTGTGACTCCTTGATAAGACACCCCCAGCATGCCATTACAGACCCAGGATGATGACAACGTTGTACCTTTCCGACCAGTAGGGTGGCTTCTTTAGAACTATGTACGTACACTTTGTCATTTGGCTTGTTGCAGTTCTCTTCAATTATGAAAATTTTTTCATCAGTAAAGAGGATATTTCTGTGCCTCTCACAGAAGGCGTTTTGATCGATCCACTCTCTTCAATTTCAGGGATTGATTTCGGGCATGTTCTATATATTGACGATAAGCGACGAGGTCTTGTTTTATTGTACGCGATAGAATCCTAGTGAGTAGCCACTATCCCTAGCGAACGAGAACTGGCGCATACCACCCGTGCTTACTATCCAGAATCGCAAGGAAATATAGAAGAGCAAGGAGCTACACGTAAGATTCTACCGAGCCCTTAATGGGACTAATGAGGACTCTCTCGCATCAGTGGCCCGCCTACGTCACATATAATAATATTCTTTCACTCATATATACAAAGTCATAATTTTAAAATCTTGATATGCAATTGTATTAAATGATATTTAATGAAATCACAGTGATTTTGTATCATTTATTTAGTTTTCATAATATCATTGACCATTTTTTTATATAATGGGTACATATTTTTCCTTTAATTATAATAAAAAATATGGAAAAACATATATATCCAATTGATAATTACGTGTAACCATACATATCAAAGATATAAAGATAAATAAATTATATAAAATTAATATTAAAAGCCAAATTACGTCTGAAGAAATCTGAAAACATATAAAAATCATCCCAATGTATATAAATTAATGTGTAAGCGCTACCGGTTTAGCAAGGGGGCTCGTGGGACAAAGACCCCGCCATAAAAGAAAGAGATCCATTCAACCTCACAGTTCACAGTAGGTTTGTTAGGTTCTTCAGATACATACCCAGAAATTGTGCTCCGTCAACCTAGTGGCTCTCTCCTCGACTTTAAACGTGGAAAACATATATACAATATGACAACTAATGAAAATGCATTAAATTATTATTGAAGTCGGTGCCAGCGCATCTATTGTGTACATTTGTAAAAAGGTTTAATTAGGTATTGCTACATTATCGCATTAACAAAACTTTAAATATATTTTGTAAATATAAAGAAACTTCTTGCTTGCTTGGCAACAAAAACCGATTCCAAAAATAACAATAATTGTATATTACTGACCTAATAAATAGATTTTATTCTAAGTAGGCTATAAATATAATATATAAATAAGCACAAATAAATACTATAATTTTTGGTTGTCGTCATTTAAGTAAATAAATAAAGCAATTATTTTTTCATAGCAAAACATTTGCTATGAAAAAATGTTTGTACTTTATGAAAAAAAATTTTTGTATGAAAAAATTGCAATAATGTGCTAAAAGGTAAAAATAATTGCTTTATTTATATACTTAAATGACGACAACCAAAAATTATGGTATTGCAGTCAGTGTGTTTTTTGTATAAATAAAAAAAATAGAATTTCGTAATTTGTTGCAATATTACTCGGTATAAAACTACTGGGAAGGATTAGATTCTATGACTCGCTCCATAGATATGGTTAAGTTAATTGAATCGAAACAATATATGCCATCCTTTGATGGCTATTTTCCTGTTTCATTTGCCATATCATAACAGTGACCAGATTAGATAAAAAATACTTTAATATGGTGAAACCGACGAGTATAGTAGACATGTACAAACCCAGATTCCCTTTGAAGATGCGTGCCAACAACATCGCCGCTAATTTTCCTTCCTAAACATTACGAGAATGACGTAATAAAGAAGTTAGTGTAAGCAATTGTTTATTCTCTCCGTAGCCCACCGAATAATATAAGGTCGCAATTATAGCCAACCTGCAAAATAAATAGGGATTTGTCAGCCTTGATACGAATATAATGTATATTGGGTCTTTGGTATACAATGTGAGTGTCTCAGTCTGTAGACCTAAAGAAATTTCCCAAAATATAAAAAATCCAGCACTTCCTACATTTTATACATACCTATACACCATCACGCCTGCCTCCCTTTGGAGTAGGTAGAAACTACAGAACGTCAGGTGCACCGACTTTCTCGTTTCTTCTACATTCATCAACGTCTTTACTTGTGCTCGTTGATCTCGGGTACTTTTAATTTAGCCCATTGTATGATACATATATCATACAAGGTATATATTATTTTGTACTTACGTCTATGGTGATCCCAGCTGTCATCTCCAATCACTATTAATTGATACGCTTCTTTTTTTCGGAATGTGTCAAATTACCTCTGTATAGCTTTTCTAATTTTTGTCACTAAATCATATTTTATTCCATATTGTTCTCGAATAGCGCTTTTTCTTACTCTCTATCCACCACCCTAATTCTTAACACACTCCTTAGCGCTCTCCTTTCTACAGCATTCATCCTACTTTCTTGCTTTTACCATATCCATGTTTCACTACCATACATCAATATTATTTAAGTAGTATTAATGTCAACGCCAACAGGTCAGTTCAAGCGAATTAGTTTATGAAGTGTATGGGAGGTTGTTTTCTTTTTCAGTCATTGACCTGGGTTCTGCTAAAGATCTTCAGTTTTATGAAGCTAACTACATGCTGCTAGGTTGCACCCATGTACCAAATACTTAAATAATACTACAGAATAGAAACAAATAAATTCAAACTGATTTTATCAACAGCTTTACAAAAATATTGTAATCGACTGTATAGAAATTAAGTCTCAATACAAACTATCATCATCATATCAGCAACCGTTACCTACATCATTTCATCTGGAAGACATTTAATTGCACAGGCACCCGCTGAGGTTTTCAGTAAAATGTCCATCGACTCCCTGGAGTACTAATACATATCTATTTCGTGTCTCAGTTACCTGACGTCTAGCGTAGGTCCATCTGATGGGGGTCGCATTGCGATGATTTTTCCTATTTCTACAATATTTAATGATTTCGCAGGAAATTTCGAAATCGTTTTTAATGCTTCATAATAGGAAATAATAAATCATCTGAAAAAGAATCTCTGTCTGAAATATTTAGACCTAGCAGTTTCCCCTGTTCATTGCCTGCCCATCAGTACGTCATGTTTTAATAAAGATAGTTACACAAAAAATCGATTCAAGAGTATTTTTAAATTATTACAAAAGTTGTTATTTAAACGTATACTTTTAATTGTCGACAATTTTGCCGCTACTATGTATGTCAAAGCCACCGCTTGATGTCTGTTGAACGCCACCCTTATTGCTGAAATAGGTATTAAAGGAGCTATAAATGCTTGTCGTGCAAGAATTTCAGAAAGACGTGCTTATTTTGGTACAGATATGGAATAATAATATATTAAATTTTCCTAAATTTACTACTTACTCTACTACCAAACTATCTTATTTTTCGATATGAATTTTGTGAACATAATTGAACTGCTGCTCCATTTCATAATAATATGTAGGTAATGTATAGTGTCTAAACAGTTATTCGTTTGAGTTATACGTTTGAGCTTGTAGAGATTTTGAAAATCTTTATTTAGAAGTCTCCTATTGCGCTCTGGTTCTACATAAATTTGAATAGGTTATGTTATGACTTTACAAAAATCAGTTTTAAGCGTTTTAATTATAAAAATCACGTTTTTGTTGCGTAATTCCTGGTTTTAGACTAGTCCAAGTTTAGCGAAGTTACTAATTCAATGAATTTGTGAAGTCTGTTTTCACGATTTTAAACTTTCGTAAAATGTATTGTCTACCAACAACCGCAGTGTATCTACTGAACCATATCCCGATACAAGCATTTTAGCTACGGAGATACTAAATCAACAGCTCCAACGTTTCGTTAGGTACCGTAATGTTTGTTTTAGATAAACGAAGTGACGAAACTGTATGATTGATTGCTGTATACGCTACCAACTTAACAGTAGTTGACATTTCAATCTATTCATATCGTATTTTTATTTAATTCAGCTTTTAAAGATGAATGAATTCGCCATCGCTGTTGTTAACCCAGCAACTCCTTAGGAGCTTACCGGTACTCTCTCGCATGAACACTACAACCCTCGAGGGAGTTGTTATTTAGTTGCAGTTTTCTGTAAGGTGGAGGTACTTTCTCAGCCGGGCTGCTTTAATGCTTCTTACCTCTCTTAAAATACCCAGACCAATACAAACAGACATATTCTTATACACAAATGTTTCTATTGTGTAGGGATCGAACCCGCTAATATTGGTGCTAAAGTAGCATTAATCCACTCCATTACCGAGCTAGTCAAAATTATGATATATAGATAACTAGCTGACCCGGCGAACTTCGTACCGCCTCAGGATCAATAAATGGTGTGTTA
This sequence comes from Pyralis farinalis, assembly GCA_947507595.1. Taxonomy (NCBI): domain Eukaryota; kingdom Metazoa; phylum Arthropoda; class Insecta; order Lepidoptera; family Pyralidae; genus Pyralis; species Pyralis farinalis. The sequence goes on from OX382270.1 coordinate 24,083,243, forward strand.
ACTTATTAGATGGTATAAATTCTTTTAATACTTATTATCCTATGTCGGGCGAAGACAAATCGAAAAACACAAAAATCATAAAAATCGGTCCAGCCGTTCTTGAGTTATAAATGGTGTAACTAACACGACTTTGTTTTATATATATAGATATACCAACTCGTACTTGAGATATCATAAAAAAATAATTTCATATAAAATGTATGAGAAATGTAATTTACTTTATTTTTATTTTTTTGTTATTTTTTTCCATGTTTTAATACTTATTATCCTATTCCGGACGAAGACAAATCGAAAAACACAAAAATCATAAAAATCGGTCCAGCCGTTCTTGAGTTATAAATGGTGTAACTAACACGACTTTGTTTTATATATATAGATATGCCAACTCGTACTTGAGATATCATAAAAAAAGAATTTCATATAAAATGTATGAGAAATGTAATTTACTTTATTTTTATTTTTTTGTTATTTTTTTCCATGTTTTAATACTTATTATCCTATTCCGGACGAAGACAAATCGAAAAACACAAAAATCATAAAAATCGGTCCAGTCGTTATTGAGTTATAAATGGTGTAACTAACACGACTTTGTTTTATATATATAGATATGCCAACTCGTACTTGAGATATCATAAAAAAATAATTTCATATAAAATGTATGAGAAATGTAATTTACTTTATTTTTATTTTTTTGTTATTTTTTTCCATGTTTTAATACTTATTATCCTATTCCGGACGAAGACAAATCGAAAAACACAAAAATCATAAAAATCGGTCCAGCCGTTCTTGAGTTATAAATGGTGTAACTAACACGACTTTGTTTTATATATATAGATATGCCAACTCGTACTTGAGATATCATAAAAAAATAATTTCATATAAAATGTATGAGAAATGTAATTTACTTTATTTTTATTTTTTTGTTATTTTTTTCCATGTTTTAATACTTATTATCCTATTCCGGACGAAGACAAATCGAAAAACACAAAAATCATAAAAATCGGTCCAGCCGTTCTTGAGTTATAAATGGTGTAACTAACACGACTTTGTTTTATATATATATAGATATATCTGACCAAGATTTTCACGTATGTACATATATGTTATGTATATGCATTATACTTAGTCTGGCCATAAATACTGTTACAATTAAAAATAAACAAAATATTACATTTGAATTTGGAATCTCTGTCATCTGTCATTTTTATATGATTGTTCATTGAGTTTTCTTATTTTGGCGCCAATACATTGTACAATATTTTGCGATATTAAAATGGAGTGGGATGATAAAGAGATCCGAATCGCTGTGATTGAATTACACAAAGTAGGTATGGAACCAAAAGCAATTTTTAAAACTCTCCATACGCTTGGTATTAGTAAAATGTTAGTGTACCGGGCTATTAATAGGTACAATGAGACCTCCCCTGTTTGTGACAGAAAAAGATCTGGCCGTCCACGTAGTGTTCGTACGAAAAAGGTGGTCAAAGCAGTAAGGGAAAGAATTCGAAGAAATCCTGTCCGAAAGCAAAAGATTTTATCTCGGGAGATGAAGATAGCACCTAGAACCATGTCGCATATTTTAAAAGATGACTTAGGACTTGCAGCCTATAAGAGACGTACTGGTCATTTCTTAACTGATAATTTAAAAAAGAATAGGGTGGTAAAATCGAAACAACTACTGAAGCGGTACGCAAAGGGAGGTCACAGAAAAATTTTGTTTACAGATGAGAAAATTTTTACAATTGAGCAACATTTTAACAAACAAAATGACCGTATTTATGCTCAAAGCTCTAAGGAAGATTCCCAATTAGTCGACAGAGTGCAACGTGGGCACTATCCGACTTCAGTGATGGTTTGGTGGGGTATTAGCTATGAAGGAGTGACTGAGCCATACTTTTGTGAAAAAGGTATCAAAACATCGGCACAAGTGTATCAAGATACCATTCTTGAGATATACCATAATAACCAAGAATGGTCCTTCCAGCAAGACTCGGCGCCGGGTCATAAAGCTCGATCTACGTAGTCTTGGTTGGAAACGAACGTTTCGGACTTCATCAGAGCTGAAGACTGGCCGTCGTCTAGTCCTGATCTTAATCCGCTGGATTATGATTTATGGTCAGTTTTAGAGAGTACGGCTTGCTCTAAACGCCATGATAATTTGGAGTCCCTAAAACAATCCGTACGATTGGCAGTGAATAATTTTCCCATGGAAAGAGTGCGTGCTTCTATTGATAACTGGCCTCAACGTTTAAAGGACTGTATGGCAGCCAATGGAGACCACTTCGAATAAGCTTTTTATATTTTAAATTGTTTTATATTTATGTATTAAACTAACACACTGTAAAAGTAAAAATTTTTTTTTTCTTTGTTTCAGTATTTATGGCAAGACTAGGTATATCATGATTTTTTCAGAGAATCTTCAGATTAGCCTAGCTTATGATCCCATAAATGTAATTAACACTTTATAGAGAATTTCTAAACATTTGAACAATCACCTGATTGTAAGCGGAGCTTCGGGTATGATGACAAGAAAACCAGCGTTGCACCTCTCATACAAAACTGGGCACAGAGACCCAAGCCATGGGCCTGCAGCGAACACGACCAGGAACTACGTACTATGGGTTGTGATCTGCGAATATATGCGGCCTACAAATTGCGACCGAACCTAGGTCTGCGATAACAAAAAGTAAACCATTACATCCTTGATATCAAATTACAGGGGATGAAAACATCCCGTTTTACAAATGCAAATTATTCAAATATACTTACTCGGTATAGAAAGTTCATAGTCAAAACTAATTTTGCAGGTGACACGATTACGCCATGTTTATTGATTGAAATTTTGAGTTATTATATTCAATTTTAAGGACTAGAACCTTGCGTTAACTTATTAGTTTAGAAGCATACTTGGATGGCTGAGTCTATTACGACTCAAAGAAATAATTTTCACATGTTTCATATATCGAATCCATCAGCCAAAAGGGCAGAGAAAAAAAACATGGCCTCTACGCCAAAACGGAATCTATCTGTCAAACCAAATGTTATCTGTTGACAGCTACGAATTTGTCATTATGATAAATTAATCTTCTTATTAAAATTCCGTCCCATGATTTTCACAATAAAGGACATCTATGGAAAACAAAGAAAATAAACAAACATTGAGAATGCAGAATTTTAGAACTGCTGTAACAACAAGAAAACTTAAATGAATGATAAGCAAAGAATTAAAGTAATGAGAAGCGACTAGAGGGCGGCACTTAGTTAGACCGAAAGCGATCAATTTAATGTATTTACGGGTACAGATAAAGATAAAAGATAAAAATTATTTATTTGCGTTTAGACCCTCACGGGCACTTAGACACGTCTTACATTTTCAATATTATATCTTATCATTTTTTTTTTAAGTTTTTCTCTTTTTTAATCTACCAGCATTTCAAATGACTATTGGCGAAGAAGAAATGCCTAAAGAAACTTGCCAATATAGGTCTTTTTTTCCAAATCATCTTATACATATTACAATAAATACGAGTGTACATATAGTGATATCAAGTGGTACAATTAAAGTTATATTAATTCATGTGCTGAATCATTTCCATACATCTCTGTCAGTTAGATATTCATCGATTCTATAATAACCCTTCTTACATAGAGTATTTTTGATGTGTCTTTTGAACATATTGTCAGGCAAGGACAGAACTGTTTCAGGTAATTTATTATAGAATCGAATACAATTTACCACAAAAGATCTATTAGTCTTAGCAAGCCGATGTACTGGCATACGCAATCTATTCCTGCTCCTAAGATTTTCAGTACATTTTGAAAACAAATTTATATTTTTACGAACATACATTATGTTCTCATAAAAGAAGATGACGCTGGTAGTACCGACATTTGCACATGCAAGTATCGATTTGCACCGTAACAGTGTGTATAAGAAGAGCAATGAATCTTAAAGAAGCGAGTGAGGTTTATGAGGATCGAGTCATGTGGCGCTCTCTTTGTCTCTCTATGTCTTTCTGCCTATCCCGCAAGGAATTTGGCCTGATATTATAGATAGATAGATGTATTATAAGTAAATTGTTACTTAACTCGAGAAACCTAATTATCTTTTGGCCGACATTTTGTAATATTTTATTATACTCACTTACCATAAAATGGTTTGTGAATAAATGAGGGTGAAATCAAAAATTGTGTCAACTTAACCCTTCGGACTCTACCGTGTACACCTACAATTTGGCAAATTGCGATTTTTGAAAGAGATAGCAAACTCGCGCCCAAGTCGGATATAGCGGACGTGACTTAGCGAGTTTCCAGCGAGGGTTTTATTTTTAACAAGCCAAATCTGCAGATTTTGTTTCTTTACCTAATACATTTATGGGGATTAAGTTTTCTTTGTTGAGATAAGATTATTAAATGAGATAATAAATTATGGTATGTACAAAATTCCCATGGTATGTCAGATCGACCAAATGGTCTTATAAAATACTAGATTTCTGACGAGCTCGGTGGCGCAGTGTTGAAACACGCTGTTATATTACGTTGACACCAACGCTCGTGACTTCGGTTCCCGCACAGGACAAACGTTTGTGTGCATGAACATGTCTGTTCGACTTAGTCTGTGTATTAAAAGAGGTAGGGCGCAGGGGCACAGATGTGCTGCTTTGATGCGCCCTACCTCTTTTTTGTACTTCCCCAGATGGGGATGTTCATCCACCTCACAGGAAACCGCAGCCAAGTAAAGGGGGTCGTTGTGTTCTTCCGTGTGAGTGAGGACACTAGTAAGCTCCTAAGGTTTTGCTGTAGCAAAATCAGCAGTGGTAGCATCGCGCAAGTGATAATATATTGCAAGCGTTCATAGGTTACGGTAACCGCTTTTCATATGCTTGTATGCCTCCCGTAGACCTATAAAAAAAATTGCTGCACCCAGCGAATTCGTCTGCGCGTATGCCCAATATCCCGCAAGAATCGCTTACTCTGCTTTCGTTCTTTTTCCTGGGCTTCTAAGAATCGTATCGTGATGTTGAATGGCCTAGGTCAACAATTGGGCTATCAAAAGCAAAAAGTTTTTTTTTAAATCCGAGTGGAGATTCCAGAGTTTAACGTATTCTAACAAACAAACTCCTCCAATTTATATTTTAGTACAGATTTAACTTGAAGTGGTCGAATCCTGAAAAGTCATATCAAGCCTGAGATATTTTTGAGAAAAAGTCATAGATCCCCGAAAGATGTTTTTGTAAACGCTATAAGATACAACTTACTATTTGACAGTTTTTTCTTTGTTACATATAATCAGAAAGTAGTCTCCCGAATATAAAAAGGTTACCAGTAAGCTCCTAAGGAGTTGCTGTACTAGCAGCAGTGGTGACAATGCGTCACTTACTGTATTTCAAGAGTTTGTAGGCTACGATAAACACTTTACATCAGGTGGGACGTGTATATATTTTTTTATACAATATCGGGAGACATAAAAGCATACGACATTTTAAGTATCACACGCGCGATGCCTCCTCTGCTGCTAACACAGCAACTCCTCAAGAGCTTACTGGTTACCTCATTCATACCCAGGAACACAACAACCCTCCAGAGAGTTGTTATTTTCTGTGAGGTGGAGGTACTTTCCCTTTACTTACTTTCTACTTTGATGCGCCTCACCTCCCAAGCCAACGTTGTATAAATGATTTTATGAAGAAAGGCTTTCAATTGAATGCGAAGAAAACCAAGATAATGGTATTTGAAAGAGAGCAAGTGGAAAAGAATGTATATCCTGGAAGAGATTTTAGCAGCAATTGAATGTACACCGCTGATGTGGAAAGACGAGTGAGTGCAGGAAATAGCGTGAATGGAGCGTTGGGTAAACTTCTAGGCACCTGAAATCTAAGCTAGGATGCACAGCTCGCTGTACACAACGCGGTGCTAATCCCAACGCTAACTTATGGCAGAGAGAGCATGAAAGTAGAATAAATGTGGTCGAGATGAGAGCATTGAGGAAAATTTGTTTCATAACGCTTGCTGACCGCGTTCGTAAACGACGTGAGAGAGTTGGCCTGAAAGAGAGTGTCAGTGATAAGATAAGAAAAGGCACGCTCCGTTGGTTCAGACATGTAGAAAGAAAGCAGGATGAAAGAATGACGAAACAGAAATACAATGGAAAAGTGGAAGGATGTAGGAACCGAGTAAGACCGAGATTAACCTACCATGACCAAGTTGGTCGTGTTTTATCAGACGATGTCAGGAGCCACGGAAACCGGCGAGCGTGGATGAAAAGAGCTATGAATGTTAGAGAAGCGAGTCAAGTATGTAAGGACCGCGTCTTATAGCGCTCTGTTCTCTCTGTCTACCCCGCAAGGGACCTGGCGTGAAGATATACACACATACATACTTATAAAATAAATGAAAGTAAAATAAATGAAAATAAAATAAATGAAAATAAAATAAAATCAATTTTCACTACGACAGGTGGCAAACACACATACGATATAATGCAAGGTAGCTCGAATATTATCACGCCCGCTTCCAGTGCAGCTCCTCATCATATTTACTCACTACTGGAAACACAACACTTCTACTGGACATTGTTCTTTTGCTGCCATCATCATCGATAAGGTACAGATAGCACCACCTTCCCCTCACTGCTTCTAAATTTTTTTTTTTTTGCCTATCTATATTTTCAGGCTAAGTCCCTTAAGCAGTGGGTAGAGAATATATATATATACACACGAAGATACGAAGAGGCCTTCATAGGCTATAAACATGAGCAATACAAATTTGGTCTCGGTATATCAATTGAACAACTTTTGCAATGGAAACAATTCTAAAACCGCAAATTACGTACAAATAAACCTCTAGACACGAATATACATGAAGTGATGAATGATTACATGTCATTAAAGTTACGCCCCATTTAATCTGCAACAAAACGACACCCCAATGCGCGAACATCGAGCTCGTTGCGAATGTTCGCAGTTAGTACCTAATCCCCGAAGAGAGCCGTGAGTTCATAAAAAGTTGCAAGCCATTGTACCTCATAAATATCGTTTATTTTAAAAAGCCGTGTAAGAATTCAAAGCTGAGAAAGACTAATTAGGTGGGCGTTAGTGATAAATTAATTAGCGGTCGAAAAAGGAAAATGCGACGATACATTGTTTAGGGCCACACTGAGAACACAATAGAAGTACTTTTCTATTCGGAAAACACTAAGAAAGGAATGTGATAATGAGGTTCTTTACTCAACCTACCGTACTTAAATATACAATAACTGGGCGGCGTATTTAGTGTTTATTTTTTAATTCACTATATATCTCCTCTGTATATTATATATAATGCTACTCCTGCTGTGTCAAACATGGTGTCGTCAGCTTACGTTTATAGCCTTACTTGATTATACTTACCAACTTGACCACAGAACAGTCGCGTTTTTAGTCTATGTGTAATATCAGTTCCCAATTACGGTAAAAAGGTCCCGCTTTATCAAAACAGATCACCTTTATAACAATTAATTCATAATAAGATGCGAAATCGCAACGGCAAGCTTACTTAGCAAGGCTTCGCTCAAGCTTAGTGCGTGAAGGTAGCATAATTAATTATATTTGTCTTTTGTTTCTTATATCTACATTGCAATCTCGGTCTATAAGCATTGCACCGCGGATTTTGCATAACGCTCGCATCTCGGTGCCTATTCTAATATCATGCTTTCTCTGACAAACCCAGCTCTCACCATATCTTGGTTTGGTGATCTGAACCGCGTGTGTATAGCTAGCTGTGCATTCTGATTCAAGTTTTTACTACCCAGAAGTTGCCCCAACGTTGCATTCGCACTATTCCCTGCGCTCACTCGCCTCATCGTATCAGGAATATACCTTCCACTCCTGCGGAACATGCATCCAAAATATATATCTTTCACTTGTACCTACATTACATCATCTGTTATATTGTATAAATATAATTTGTTCTGGTTTCTTCTCTTCCAAATACATATATAGTGGGGACTCTTGGGGAATTCTACACTTGTAGATGATATTTTCTGTAGGAAATTATCAAGATACGAAATAAACAACCGAGCAAGCAATAAGCAACCGTCACAAGACAATAGAGTTATACTCTGGCAATGTAAATTGTAATAATAACAATATTCAAAATGAAACTAAAAGTAATAATAATACAATATCCCCATCAATTGTAAATTGTCAAGAATATAGAAATAATAATAATTGTATCAACCTGGTGCACCAAAACATTCAGGGGATGATAGGAAAGGAGTTAGAATTGGAGTTGTTTATGAATTGTAGCAATATTGATATTTTATGTCTAACTGAGCACTGGCTAAAACACCATCAATTCATTTTCAGCTTCAATAACCACCAGGTTGCAAGCTCATTCATCAGAGAGAAGTATATACATGGTGGCTCTTTAATATTATTAAAGAAGTTGCTTAAATTTAAAGAAAGGTGTGACATTGTGAGCCTCTCTGCTGAGCGAGTTGTAGAGATTTCATGCATTGAATTGGAACGATTCATTGTTATGAACCTGTATAAACCTCCTAGCACGCCCTTTGAAATATTTTCAAATATCATGGAGGATGCCTTAAATAAATTATCTAATAGCCATAAAACTGTTATAATTTGTGGAGTCTTTAATATAAATATCTTGGAGAAAAATACTGTTACCTACAACTTTTTAAATTTATTTAAATCAAACAATTTGCATCATATTTTTACAGAGCCAACAAGAGTAACTGCTACAAGTGCTACATGTATTGATAATATATTTAGCAATGTAAAACCTTCATATCAATCTATAATTAATAAAGTTCCGTCAGACCATTCAGGTCAATTGGTTTCATTTCCAAATTCTTCAAAAATACAAAGAAAGCAAATAAATTATATACCATTTAGTAAATGCCGCTTAGAAAGATTTAAGTCTAATATAGCAAAAAAAAATGTATTGTTGCCCTATCACGGTACTCCGGACCACTTGTACAGTTCATTATTTAGCTTAATTACTAGTGAATTTAATGCAATCTTTACTCCAAAACAACTGTCTGTAAGTGACCGTATGACATTCAGTGATTGGGCAACTCCTGGTATTTACAAAAGTCGGAATAAATTGTATGAACTTTATGAAGAAAGGACCTGTAATCACAATCCGACTTTTCAAGAACTTGTAAAAAAATATGCTAAAATATTTAAACGAGCCTGTTCCAATGCTAAGTCTATATATATAAGAAATAAAATTAATGGTTCAACAAATATTATTAAATCTGTTTGGAATATGATAAATAATGAGACGGGTAGAGCGAAAGTACGTAGTCGAGACTTTCAGTTAAAGATAAATGATATAAATATCAAAAATTATGTAGAAATTGCGACTGAGTTTGAAAAATATTTTTCTAACATTCCTCTTATTACTACGAGAAATCTTGGGTCTTCTTCTATAGCTGCTGAACTCGTTCTCAAACAGAGCGTGGTAGAATGCGACACAATATTTGAATTTTTAGCTGTAAGCCCAAAAGATGTTTTGAACGCTTTTAAATCAGTAAATATGAAAAACACTAAAGATCTGTGGGGTCTATCTGTCAAAACCATATCTTCTATTATTATTTCAATCGCTCCACATTTAGCTACAATTTTCAATTGTTGTGTGGCATCTGGTGTATTTCCTGACTTGATGAAACATAGTAAAATCATTCCATTACTTAAATCTGGTGATAGTTCGGACCCTTCGAATTTTCGACCTGTTTCCATACTGCCCATTCTCAGTATAATTTTTGAAAAACTAATGCTTAGCCAGTTGCTCAGACATTTCAATACACATAATTTGCTTCATAGGAGACAGTTCGGATTTACGAGAGATTGTTCAACTATAGACGCAGGGATTCATTTGCTTAAAAGTATATTCGCAGCATGGGAAGGTTCGCAAGATGCCTTGGGAATTTTCTGTGATCTGTCTAAAGCGTTTGACTGCGTGCACCATGACACTCTTGTCAGAAAATTACACCACTACGGTATCAGGAACAAGGCTCTCGAACTTCTGTCTTCTTATCTGGGCAATAGGATACAGAAGGTCGATGTTAATGGTAAAAGATCTTCGGGGTCCCCTGTAGTTATGGGAATCCCACAGGGGTCAATTCTAGGTCCATTCTTATTTTTAGTATATATAAATGACTTACCTTATTATGTAAAGGATAAACATGAGATTGTATTGTTTGCGGATGATACCTCTTTGACATTCAAAATTAATAGACAGTTAGGTAATTATGACGAAGTTAACGATGCTCTCTCTAAAGTTATGCATTGGTTTAATGTTAATAATCTGCTTTTAAATGATAAAAAGACTAAAGTAATTAAGTTCTCAACACCTAATGTAAGACAGGTGACTACCAATGTACATGTTAATGGAACTAATTTAGCCCCTGTGGAGACAACTGTGTTCTTGGGTATAACAATTGACTCCAGACTACAATGGGGCCCACAAATTAAAAATTATCAGGAAAACTAAGTTCTGCAGCCTATGCAGTGAAAACTATTAGACGGCTCACTGATATTGATACGGCTAGAATAGTTTATTTCAGCTACTTTCATAGTATTATGTCATACGGAATTCTTCTTTGGGGTAACTCCGCGGACATTAACACCATCTTTTTATTGCAAAAAGAGCCATAAGAGCTATCTACAAACTTGGTCCCCGGGAGAGCCTTAGAGAAAAATTCAAAGAAATAAATATTCTAACAGTCGCATCGCAATATATCTATGAAAATCTTTTGTATGTCCATAAAAACATAGACTCATTTTGTAAAAAGAGTGATGCTCATAACATAAATACTAGATATAAGCATAATCTTGTGTTACATGCAAGCCGTCTCCACAAAATAAGTAATTCTTTTATGGGGCAATGTATACGGTTCTATAACAAACTTCCCAGCAATATAAGAGAATTGTCAATAAACAAATTTAAAACTACTATTAAAGCCAAATTGTGTAGCAGGGCATATTATAAAGTATCTGACTATATTAATGATAAAAATGCCTGGGATTGAGTCGATCCAATTATAATGTAATTAATAAATTATGTAAATTTGTTTGGATACCAAAAGAGGGATGCCTGAGTTTTTTGGCAGTATTTTTATCAGTGCTCACCTAGTCATGAACTGCACGGTAGGGAAAAAAATTGTTACGATTCCAAACAAATGTAGCCATTTTTACGGAATAAAAAGATTTTGACTTTGACTTTGACTTTGAGCCGACAGCTGCCCTCCTTGATGCCAATATAATATTGTCGGCAAACGAAGGCGAAAATGCCGCCCATCGCCGAGGCGCGCACAAAGAGAGGTGTCTTATAGTGAGTATCGATTACGTAAAAAGAATACAAGAGGAATTGATGATGAAACAGCTATACAATACGAAAATAAAAGAAAGGATATAGGAGCAGAGGAAGGCCAAGACTAACCTATTAGGGCCAAATTGATGTGTTATCAGAATATGGTGTCAGGAGCCATAGTGCATGGTAAGTGCAATGAATATTAAATAAGCGTAACTGAAGTAGTATTTTGTTTCTAGCAGGAAACAATAAAATGCAGCTTGTTTGATAAAAAAAAATCGTTAATTTTTTTTCCTCAAACAATCTAGGTATTACGGCCTACCTGATGTAAAGCGGCTACCGTAGCCTATTAACGCTTGCGATATATAAATTATCACTCGCGCGATGCTTCCTCTGTTGCTTACACAGCAACTCCTTGGGAGCTTACTGGTGACCAAACTCACACGTAGGAACACAACAACCCTCTAGGTAGTTGTTATTTGTGAGGTGGAGTAACAGTTTTCTGTGGGGTGGAGGTACTTCCCCAGACGGGCTGCTTTGATGAGCCCTACCTCTCTTAAAACATCCAGATCAAGACAAACAGACATGTGCATGCACACAAATGTTTGCCTTGTGTGGGAATCGAACCCACGAGCATTGGTGTCAAAGTTGCGTCATTCACGACTGAGCCACCGAGCTCGTCATATTTCGAGTCGTCATTTAAAGCTTTCCTATATCGCAATGATGTACTTTCCTCTTTAAATTGTCATTCCCTAGAGCAATATCCGACTTATAATCACAGCCTTCACCTAATACGTGCTATTATAGAGAAGTTCACTAATGTACGGATATATTTCGCGCATAAAAATAATCTAGATTTGAAAACTGATTAAAAAAGACAAAAAAGGAATAAGTTAAGTTTATTTCAGGGAATATAATACGTTTTTTTTTATTCACTCACAGTCTGACTCGATATTATTTAATAATTTCATTGTTCACTATTTATATTACGAAAATAGATGTTTTGTACATAATTGGTTTTATTATTTTGAACACTTGGAATAATTAAATCCAGAGCTTTTTCCCCAGTCTCGGGATTACAAATTAAATGTTTATCGCCTGTTATATCACCTTGTATTAGCATAGATCATATCATATAGTATAGATCATCTTCATCATCTTAGTTTGCCGTTTTCTCTCTGGCCCGGCAGCATGTACGATACAGGCGTACATATTGCTTCATCAGCGAATTGCCGCGCCATCAACATTTAGTTTATTCATTTATTTTATAATTTTATACATCAGTTCACGATTTGTATTCCATCACGGCAGACGTGTAACTCACCACATTAGCAATAACAATCATTTATATCAATATTTAAATAAACATCTTTACCATCAAAGCAGAACTTTAATCAATCTAACATCTAAAGCTGTACGAGTGAGCAGCCCGTACAATATATATATATATATATATATATATATCGTCACGTCAGGTCCCTTGCGGGGTAGGCAGAGAGAACCGAGCGCCATAAGACGCGATCCTTACACACTTCACTCGCTTCTGTCACTTGTTAAAGATTACTAATCAATGATTTCATAACTCCTAGACATAATTAATAATTTATTTATTATAAATTATTGCTATCAATATATATTATATACACCAAAACCTTGACTCAAACACGAAAATACTTACAGTAAGACCCGTCTCATCTCATCAACGCGATACTGCGTGTTCTACTCCCTCCGTATCGGTAAATCAGTGCTCGCGCCAATGAGCGCTCAGCAGCAATCAATACGTAACTAAAGATGTATATTCGTCTCTTTCTAACGATTGGTATTCCTTATCATTTGTCTCTTTTTAGAGCAAAGTGTGATAATAAATAACTGTACGTAGATATAGTTGTACTTGCGCCATTTTAAAATACAGTAATGTTAAACAATTTTTAACGGAAGTATCGCGTATTTTATTTATTTTGTTGAACCTGACGTTTCGAACGCTTTGCAGCGTCCGTGGTCGCAGGAAGACTTCAGTCACTTCAGACAGTCTTCCTGCGACCACGGACGCTGCAAAGCGTTCGAAACGTCAGGTTCAACAAAATAAATAAAATACGCGATATTTCCGTTAAAAATTGTTTAATTCAATGTGTAACAATCGCGAAAACCTAAGACAATACTACAGTAATGTTGGTGTATAACGTGTCTATCTTTGATACGTCGCTGGTTAATTCAATACAAGTTCCCAAGTCAGAATAATTTCTTACAATATGTTTCTTACATTACTTCTGTAATGAAGTATATAGTAATGTTTTTTTTACATTCTTTTGAATACAATTCTGTCATATTTTCTTAATTCGAAATCTAGCCAGACTTTTCATATATATGGCAACAACGTAATATATAATAATAATTATACATATGTAATTTACTCTATTTACATCCCACTTATCTCAGTGCAGGGACACGAGTCTCCCTTCTACCGAAGGGGTTTAAAGGATACTCCGTTAGATGCTGAACTGCAAATTTGCGGAGGCCGGTCTTTTTTGACCGCTCGGCCACTGATTTAACGACTGTCATCTATCGAAAAACAGCGGTGACCCATCCATAGACAGGCTGAGGTCGATAGCCTGCGTAGTTAATTAGACTGACAAGCCGTATTCACTAAAAATATTTACAGTGAAGCCACGCTGAGAAAGTTACGATAACACAAACACAAATTATTATAAATTGACGATATAATACAAATATAGAGAAAATTGATGTAAATAACTCTACTTAATCTCACTCTTACTCGCTTTTGAATTCTAAGAAAGAGCGTGGTCTCACAGGTAATACTTACTTACAAGGAGTCCCCAGCACAGGTTACTGTAATTATCTAAAAGATACCGCTTAAAGATTTTTTTATAGTTCGAATAAAATGTATAAATTGATAACATTGTAACATGTCTATAGACTTTTCGTTCCGCAGGAAAAATAAGTGATTATATTAAGTAAAGCCCACTCGTTTGTCAGTCCTTGACGCTCTTACACCAACACTAAGGATGGCTCCATCTCTGTAATGAAATTCTAAATGTAAAGTTTATAGAACACTAAAACGACAGATGAAGAATAATGCAAAGACAACAATAAAAAACGTTGAAGAAATTGATTTCGCCATACCCGATTCGACAATTTGCCATGTATCAACAATGATGGATTTGATGATTTCTTCAATATAGCTGCTCCTTGTTCCCTATACACCGCTTTATATTTTACAGTGACGAGCAGGGTTGTGCGTTACGTCCAACCCTTATTCAACTTAAAATACCATTTCATGCCTCGCAATTAGATTCTGAATCGTTTTCAGTTAAAACAGTACGTCTCTGGCATGGCTTGCCATTTAATATTTGCAGTGCCCAAATTCCTTTCTCCTTCATATTTGGTCAAAGTGAATGTACCTACTTATGCTGAGTACTACCGAATATTTCCCCCTCTTAACTCTATATATTTGTATAGTATTTTAAGAGAGGTAGGGCGCAGCCAAATTATTGATTGCTGTGATTTCTGTATTGTGAAACCATTGGCACGCATGTCAGCACCTTACAACGCCAAGCACACTTTTTTATTTATATATTTATATATCTTAGCTTTAGCTATTAAACTGTAATCGTAGACCGAAGTCTACGATTACAGTTTAATAACAATACGATAGAAAAGCATTAAGTACAATACAACAACAACAATTCAAGTATAAATAAGTACAACGTTATCCTTGTGAATTCGTTCAAAGAGAACAGGAAAAAAGGTCTGTTCTCTCGGCCCTTTGGTTGAGGGTGCGCAGTGTGCATGTCAGCGGAGTATTGCGCTGTAACTCGGTTTGAGCTCTGGGCACAGGCAGTAACGGTGGCCGGTGGCGGCGCCGTATGTATCAGGAACACATACACTAATCACTGTAAGCAATTCTGGGTTGTGATTTTTTTCACGAATCAACTTATAAATGTATTAAACTAGGGCTAACTCCCTCCGCACCCGCAACTCCGTGTATCCGACCATACCCAGAACAAATAGGGTAGGATACATTAAAGGATAATACAGATAGACACCATGGAGTTTCATATATAAATATCTTGTAAATTTATTCTGAATACGCTCTCTGTTTTTGCTTAGGTACTTATATTATGTATGATTTTTCTTTTACTTTTTTTTTTTTATCATTTTTTTTATTATTATTTTCTTTGTGTTATATTTATGTATCTGTTTTTACTGTTGAAATGACTCATGTTATTAGTCCATGATATTTGTGTTAAAGAAGGTAGGTACAGATAGTTTCTCTGCCTATATGTATTACTTATTCCTGTTAAGCTTATAAAGGTTGGCTGGAAGAGATCTCTTACAGAGATAAGTCCGCCTTTGTACATGCTAAAGATTTGTAACTGTATATGTTAAGTATATTTGTACAATAAAGAGATTACAACAACATCGCTCCAGCATGAGGCTATACTTAGTTTCATGCGGAGCCCAAATGACTGCGTGTAACCCAGTCATTTGGCATCCTAGGTGACTTCTGACTAAGTATTAAACAGGGATACAATCGCTTTAAGATTTGTGAAGCCATGCGCTCTACGAAGAATTAATCCTAAGTTTCCAAAAGCTCTTTTTAACGATGCCAATAATATGCTTCTTAAATGACAGTTCAGCTGTAAAGTTATCCCCTAAGTCTTTCACCTCCGTCACTCTTTTCATGGTAACTTCTCCGACCTTGTATTCAAATACCAACGGTCTATGTTTTATGTATATATTGCATTCAAATACAACGGTCTCTGCTTTGGACCTACTTGGTTGCATGACTAAACATTTGTTCGCCAACTAGTCTTGCAATGTGTCTGCTATGTCACGGACGTGAAGCCTACCGTGAATGCGGGAGTTCCTTACGCGATCCTTCCGTGGCACACCATATCTCAGTCACACATAGCTTCTGCTCATGCTTTTCAAGTACCGGGCTATATTTTGCAGCCATATAATGCACAGGCATAGGTCCAATAACTAAAAAATAAAAAAAGTTATTAGTTGAAAGACTAATAAAATGTAATATTAGATACTTTTTTTATACAACGTCGGAAGGCTTACAAGCATACGGCCCACACCTGAAGTAAAATGGTTGCTGTATGAACTCTTGCAATTCTTTTCAAATTAAGTACCACTCACGCGATGCCACTTCTGCTGCTAACACAGCAACTCCTTAGGAGCTTACTGGCGACCTCACTCGCACACAGAAATACAACAACCCTCTAGAGAGTTGTTATTTGGCTGCAGTTTTCTGACCTCCCACCTCACAGAAAACTCACCAGTAAGCTCCTAAGGAGTTACTGTGTTAGTGTGGTGGCATCGCGTTAAAAACACTCAGACTCTAAGACAAACAGATATGTTAATTCACGGACGTTTAGAACGCCTATATTTCCAAGAATCTCTTATAACTTTTGTTTTGGTACAACAAAAAAAAACATATTTTATGTACTACCTGCATCCCGCGACTCCGTCCGCGCATATCCCGATATATCCTATAAGAACAGTTTTTTTTTCTAATTTATTATTATTACTCTGCTTCTACGGATCATATCGTGATGTTGTTTATATGCCTAGCCTAGCCTTCCTCAAGAGTTGGGCTATCAAATTCAAAAATAATTTATTTTTATTTTAATTATAAATTAATATATTAGCCCATTCAAACAAGCAAACAATCCAACAAACTATTCCGCTTAATATATTAGTATAGATGAGATGAACTAGACAACTAATTACTCTTATATAAATGTGTCCATAATCCGTGAGAAAACTGAGCAATTATTTTGTAATTTTTTTTAAATAATTTTGTATAAAATTGAATGTGCGTGTTAAAAGTTGTTAATCTATGGTAAAAGTATCTTTATTTATTTATTTTCAATTGTTACAGATAAATAGTTACACAAAATCAACAGTGTGCTAACCTGTCTCACAGTTTATCTTATATTGTTACAACTTATTATGAATGAAGTCAGTTCTAGTGGTTCCGATAAAAACTTCTCGCATAAGTTACATTCAGATTAAATATGTGCAAGAATCTCACGGGGGTTGGCGCAAAAACCGCAGTTAACCAACTTTCGGTTGGAAATTGTCACGAACAAGCTCACGTAGTGGCGAAACTTGTTCAAAACTTGCCGCATTCGAGTTTCAAACCTCATTTGAGCCAATTGTGGAATTGAAGTGGATGCGGCCTGAAAATTAGATTTTGCTGAATAACGGACCGAACCTGAAAACCATTAATAGGCTCCATATATAACAACCGAACGAAAAACAATGATATGAATCGTCATTATGTATATGAAAATAATATACATTATCTTTATTATACATCTTAAACATTTTGTTGCCTTGAAAAAACCAATCCAGCGTTTTAAAGTTCATAAATCGAGTAAAATTACAATTTTAAATTTAAAAACACCCATTTACATCCAGAACCCTCGATGGAAGAGTCTGATTTACACTTGAATTTCTATTCAAATTTATTGTACATTAGTGGTGGGCGATACAAATCGTATATAGATACAATATCTATGTATTGGTCCAATACCCGATATCTATATATCGGGCGGCACGAAAACTATATATTGGATATCGCTGTCGTGTTAACAAGTAATAACTCGTATCACCTCGCACTAAGGTACAGTACGGTACGGTACGTAACTGAATCTGAATATCTGATACTGATTCGGTCAAACAATAGGCGCGTGAAAGAATACGAGCTAGATATTTGAGTGAAACGGCTACACGACTGATATAGACAGGTACATTTCCGTGTGAATATTCATTTTAATTTAAACATTATTTGTAGCATCCACAAGGCTTATAATTGCATTGCAAAGTTATTTTCTGAACACTTCACTTTAGTCAACGAAAATAAAACGTACACGTGTTCAATAAAGCAACTCAAACGATTATAAACTTTCCTTAAACACAATAAAATTTATTTTAAATTAATTTCTTTGTTGTTAACCTTTGTCCTTGACCGAGACGACGGTCTAACTAAATTAATAGTTTGCTCTAAATATTTTGGAATTCTATTTTTAGTTTCGTGCTTTACTTTGCGCCGCGTAAATTGTATGTGACAGTAACTTCTCCGCTTTTTTTATCACGACGAACGTCACAAAAAGTGACACAATTAACTTTCCTAAACGTTAATTTAGACCAAAATAGATATTATTAAAAAAATGACAAAATATCCTTTTTAAAGTTTTAAATAATAAATATTATTTTTATTATTTATCACCTTACATATTATCCTTATTAAACATCATCTTCTATTTTCATAGAAAATCATTGGATGTTAACCAATATATGTATACTGATTATGAAAATATAGATAGACATAACAGAATCGTAAAGAATCACAGTACCGTATAATATCACTTAGTTTTCAGCGTGTGGCGTATCGTAGGCTTCTGACAGGTACATAGATATTGCAATATATAGTTACGATATCTGATATTCAAAACCAATATATAGATACGATTCAATATTGCGTGGTACCGATATTACCCACCCCTATTGTACATTACGGAGTAATTACAATATATA
This sequence comes from Pyralis farinalis, assembly GCA_947507595.1. Taxonomy (NCBI): domain Eukaryota; kingdom Metazoa; phylum Arthropoda; class Insecta; order Lepidoptera; family Pyralidae; genus Pyralis; species Pyralis farinalis. Next base: position 24,102,128 of record OX382270.1, read on the forward strand.
TATTGAGCATCATGTTGTGTTGTGACACGCGTGGCCGTGGTATCACAATACCAGTGTTGCCGCTTTATAAAACATATTCATTTGAGGCCAACAACGATAACAGTTGGGCATTCCCATGATTAAATTGTAGCAGGACACTACAGTATAATGTTATAATAATAATTCTTTATTTACCACAATAATTACACGTTTTACTGAGGTGGCTAAAACACCCACACTAGGCTAGACCTGTCCTGTGGGAATCTTTATATTCTCGATGTTGTGTCTATTATTAGAATTCTTAAAACAAAAATGTTTTTATATTTAATACAAGAATTATATAATGATGTTCCTCACCGTATTACAGCAATAAAGCAGACTGCATAGCTACATTAGTGCTGTACCTTACTGTTGCATAAACCAATTTGTTCAAGAAATATATCGTGTGTATTTGACTCGCCCTTGACTCTGAGGGAGGGACAAGTTTGAGTCAGGGGCAAGTTGAGTTACGTTGGAATTATCTTTGATTCACGTCAGGTTTACCAAAGGAATAGATTAAGTGAAAAAATAAAATGACGAGAGGATGAGATTTGGTTTGAAAGAGAGTTCTAGAGGCATGTAAAATGATGATGATGATGATATAACGAAGAAGGCGAAAGTAAAAAAATATAGGGATCGAGGAATTTCAAGATTCCAAGGCCTATCATGACTAAATTAGTCGAGTTTTATCCGAAGGTTATGTCAAGAACCCTAGGAACCGACAAGCGTATATAAAAAGAGCTATACGTGTCAAAGGTGAGTTAGACGCTCGATTATCTATGCCTACCCCACAAGACCTGGTATGACAGATATAAGATAGAATGTTGTTTTTTTATTAAGCACACTTTTTTGGAAATCATCTAAAATCCTTCATATAAAAACTTACAAAGTAATTCAGTTCAAGGAAGGTATGAAACCCTCAGCGAGTTATATTTATTACAGTCTCCATTTTTTTTATTATTACACTGTATTCCATTTATTACATCCCATTGCTAGGCTACTGAATTTGTGACACCTCGCCACTACACTGTGAATTCGAAGGCCAGTGTTTACCAAGCCGAAAGCCACTGACTAACTTAGATTAACGACTATCAATTAACGACAACCGGGCCTGAAAGCTTACTTACCTAAAAGCTTCAGATAAATTACACCCGTCCAAATGCTGCACACCATGTTATTTTACTTGCATGACTGAACCAGACGTGAGCAATGCTCTGAAGCTTCCCTTTCGCCCGATTTCAAAAGCAAGGAGGTTTTTACTTCGATCTGATTTTTTGTGTGTATATGAATTTTTTGTCAATTAAAAAGTGTTTTCAAAAATTACTTTTTTAATAGAAAGCTCCTAACACCCGATTGGTCTCATGTAGGTAAAATTGCGAATTTAATATTCAGAACCTTTTAAAAATTGTAATTTCGCAAATTCAATTTTGTTTGTCAATATAAAAAAACTGATAGACCGTATTCACAGACATTGCGGCACTCAGTGACCATGTCTGCAGCCTTGCATGGTCTTGCATTGCATACAGAATATCATCTACTTACTTTAGTCCTAAGCTCTTTTTGCTAGTATGTACTAACAAACTTGGGTCACTGTTATCTGAAAATAAAAGACAATTTGAATTTGAAATATCCTAGCGTTCAATTATTATTATCACCATAAATCATCATCCGTTACCAAATTTTACAAGTTATCTTAATTCTCATTCTTGTTCATCCTGACTTTAACCTGTTTCCTAAATCATTAGGATTGGCGATGTCCGCTACTCGAACAAAAGGACTTGGAGAAGATGATGATTTTTAAATAGACCAACTGCCGTTATACCTCCACAACCTAAAGGGAAAGCCTAACCTTTCTTAAGTTAGGTCACACGTATTTTGAATTTTAATTTCTTGGACATGTTTACTCACTATGTTTTCCTTTACCGCAAAGTAAGTCATAATTATTAATATATAAATTCGAAAACACGAATTTAGTGGTTTAGTCCACACCAGGATTTCAACGAGGGACGTCGATTCTTTATCCATTGAGCTATCTCTACTCTTTAATTTTTATTCAAATTCTTTGTTTAATTTTAGAGTCTGCTGTAAAAGTAATTCAATCTATGTTATTGCCATTTCAAATACCCTTCATTGTTACCAATTACCCAATGTAAGCAATTAGCCCAGCTAGGTAAAGTTACAACGTTATTAAAGTCCTCTTTCACACTTTTTAGGCTGTTCTTACAATTACAAATCTAATAGCTAATAAAATTTATTTTCATCCTTTAAGAATTTGTTATAAGTGAGCAACATTTAAAAACTAAGAAAAAATTATAAATATGCTTCAAAAAACAGAAAATGCCTGTCCAGTGCTGAGCTCGGTGGTCGAGTCGTTGGTAATGGCTAATTTAACACCAAGATATAGTGGTTTAATTCCCGCAAAATACAAATGTTTGTGTGCATTTTAATGTACATACACACGTACATTTACATATCATCACGCCTGTCTCCCATTGGGGTAGGCAGAGATTATAGAACACCAATCCAAACATACATCTCTCGCTTCTTGTAGAATGAACTCTCTTCCTGCATACCCATGAACCTCTTCATGTATGCTCTTCGGTTTTTGGTGCTTTTTATTTGGCTTTTTTCAGCGTCTAAATGTTTTCTATGTATTTATTAGCGTATGTTTATCAGTTGTTTATCCATTGTCCAAGTAATGCTTGATTTCGGAGTAAGTTCTGTTTTGTTTGTTCGGAGTTTTTCTTAATGACCAGCCTGATCACAGAGAGGTTAGTAATGCTACCTTGACACCAACGCTCGTGAGTTCGATTCCCACACAGGCCAATCATTTGTGTGGATTAACATGTCTGTCTATCTGGGCGTTTTCGGGAGAGGTAGGGCGCGTCAAAGCAGGCCGTCTGGAGAAGTACCTCCACCTCACAGATTATTGCAGCCAAATAACAACTCCTTGGAGGGTTGTTGTCTTTCTGCGAGTGAGTGAGATTAACAGTAAGCTCCTAAAATGTTGTTGCTTTAGAAGCCGAGTTGGCGTCGCGCGAGTAACACTTAATGTATTACGAGCGTTCGTAGAAGCAGTCATACTTGAATGCCTCCCGACGTTGTATATAAAAAAATATATTCACTATTATTCATTGTGTATAAGCAATAAACTTGCAACTGTACACAAAGTATTATATCTATTAATTCCATTATATATTATCCCAGTTACGCGGATACGACAGATGTAGTCCAGCCCGAAAATAAAATAAAAAATCCTAGAACCTGGTCGCAGCACCACCTACCGGATTCAATTGTTAATCTAAACCATCCAAGGACCCAGTCAAGCACATACACAAATTTATTAAAATCTGCCCCGCCGTTAGGCTGGGTTTATACACACGTACAGAAGAAATATATGTGTAAACATATAATACATTGTTACGCCATACGTATCTCTCGCCAGAGCCTCATTTGAGAAGTTAAAGTGCACCACGTACTCGTGAGATTGGATCTAATATGATGGAGACACGCTGATCTCCCAATTAAAATTCATAAAGAATCCGTCATTTTTTTTGATTTTTGAGATATTAAGCTGGGTTATAATAAAACTGTGACCTACTGCAGGGGTGGAAAGTATAAAACATTTTTCCCCGCACTAGCATAACTACGTATTCTATATTTATAACTCCCCACGCTTCCTATTACCTAACAAATAGAGCAGAAGCGTATAGCTGAACAACTTCAAAAAGAGTACCCCTATGCCACGTGCCTATAGTTACAACTAGCTGAGTGCGATGTTGTGGGTAATCCAATTTGAAAGTTGCGCTCGGCGAACTGGGCTCCGTGTCATAATTAACTGTTGGTCGGGGACAACACCCATGAATAACTAAAGGCGGCCATGACAGGCTCAGTAACAACTGCAATGGCTGCCTGTTTACAGGTCGCAGATAGATTTGAATAATTCCACCTAATGGAACACACCCGACCACACATGACCATTAGCGTTTCTCGATTGCAGTTGTTCTCTTATACATGTTTATTTTCATTGGAGTATCGATATTACTGAAAAAAAAATTAAAAATATCTTTTTGTTTCTTAAAACTTCCGAAACGTTTCATCAAAACAACTACTACTACTACAAAGGATTAAATTGTAATTAAATTGTAGCTATGTCGATGTGAAAACACAAAACGTTTTTAAAAAAGTTCCAAGTAAAGTTTTTGCTGGAGTTTTCAATGACACTTGAAGCTTTTGCGGTCGAGAAATATTTTCATTTGTCACGTGACCACAAAAATTTTACTAAATACAGAGAACCCGTCATAGTACTATTTATGCGTACTATCCTTCAAATTTGTAGCCTCGATAGCCTTTTACATACATATATATCATCACGCCTGTCTCCCATCGGGGTAGGCAGAGACTATAGAACCCAGGTGTCCCTATCCAAACATTCTACCTATACAACTCTCGCCTGTTCCACACTCTCTTCACGCATGCTCTTCGGATTTGGATGCTTTTATTTGGGCTTTTTTTGATAGCCTTTAAACATCTACTAAATTATATTGCCTATTATTACTATAATATTTTAGCTAACAGTAAGTACTTGAATTTTGACGTTTATCATTCGCCATCATTTATGTCGAATGATTGAACGACATTATGTAAATTAATAGAAAATCGTGGCCAACATTTATTGTTAGATTAAATCTATAAACTATCCCCCCACCCTCAATTCAATATAAGGGACGGCACTGCGATGGATTTGTCGCATTTGTTGCACGCGAATTTTTTTTTACGTCAGGAGCTTTACATGCATACGGTCCACCTGATGTAAAGCAGTTGGCCTATGTACGCTTGCGATACGTTATGTGTCACTCGCGCGATGCCACCTCTGCTACTAACACAGCAACTCCTTAGGAGTTTACTGGTGGATCTCACTCGCACGTAGGAACATAACAACCCTCTAGAGAGTTGTTATTAGGATGCGGTTTTCTGTGAGGTGGGAGTATATCCCTAGAGGGGTTGCTTTGATGTGACCTACCTCTCTTAAAAACACCCAGACCAAGACAAATGGGAATTGAACGCACGAGCGTTAGTATCAAAATAACGTAACATTGTGTTTCACTACTGTACCACTGAGCTCGTCACAATTTGAATGGATAATTAATAGATTCAGTCGTTATTTTGCGAAAGTCAATTTGCACCACTAATTGGACACCAAAAATTAGTTTTATGTTTATCAATGAACATATAAATCAATCTTTCTGTACTACTGGTTTATATAGGTTAATGAAATTTGACTATATATCAATGAATGCGAAGAAAACAAAGATAAGGTACTCGTATTTGAAAGAGAAGAATCCAGAATCTAATGTAAAGATTACGATTGATGATGAAGTGTTGGAACAAGTGGATGAGTTTGTATATCTTGGATGCACTTTCAGCAGGGATGAAAGGTACACCGCAGATGTGGAAAGACGAGTGAGTGCTGGGAATAGTGTGAACGGAGCGTTGGGAAAACTTCTTGGCAGTAAAAACCTGAGCCAGAAGACACAACTCGCAATACACAATGCAGTGTTGGTCCCAACGCTAACTTATGGAAGCGAGAGCTGGGTATGGCAGAAAGAGCATGAAAGTAGAATAAACGCGGTCGAAATGCGAGCGCTGCGCAAAATTTGTGGCGTAAGGCTTGTAGACCGTATTCGCAATTTTGATGTTAGAAACAGAGTTGGTCTGAAAGAGAGCGTCGGTGTTAAAATAAGAAGAGGCATGCTCCGTTGCTGTAGAAAGAATGCAAGATGAAAGAATGACGAAGCAGATATACAATGCAAAAGTGGAAGGATGTAGGAGCCGGGGAAGGCCAAGACTTACCTATCATGACCAAATTGGTCGTGTTCTATCAGAAGGTGATGTCAGGGGCCCTAGAAACCGGCGAGCGTGCATGAGAAGAGCAATGAATGTTAAAGAAGCGAGTGAGATATGTAAGGATCGAGTCACGTGGCGCTCGGTTCTCTCTGCCTACCCCGCAAGGGATTTGGCGTGAAGTTATAGATAGATAGATAGACTATATATCAGGTGGACTGTTTACTTGTTTGCTTGCCGAAGTCGTACAGTAACAAATTATAGCAATGATTTACATATGTTAGATTACATAGTTATAATAATGTATACTGGAAAAAGAAATGTTGTATTTTATTTCTGCAAAAAATCGCCATGAAAATATTTGTTCTAACATTAGTGGTGCTCTCTCGGCCGCAGGGGCGTTATTGCATTTATTTAATACACCACTCAACAGAAACAAAAAATATTTTTTTTATGTTTCTCTTGCAGCATTATGAAATTTGATTACATTGCTTTTACAGGATTAACGTAAAAACACGAATAATAGTTAAAAAGGCGGTTATATGCATGTATCAAACGAGCACGCTTATCTATCTATAACTTCACGCCAAATGCCTTGAGGGGTAGGCAGAGAAAACCGAGCGCCACGTGACTCGACCCTTACGTATCGCACGCTTATATAATATGGTTAAACATACTATATATGTATATATTGGTGGGGCGAATATATAAACTAAGCCCTACCTCTCTTAAGCCCTTATATTGCTGTGGCATTCTGTGAAGAGGAGGAATTCCCATGTCTGGATAGAATCTTAAAAATTTAATCTTTAAATTCAGCTGTGCCCACCACTCTTTAGCTAGGATCTCGCTTATCAGTCGGTAGGGCACATGCAGGAAAGTTAGTGATGGCTTCACATGGCTTACTGCTTCCATGGCATTAAATTGTGCGGTATATTGCAGTGCGGAACAGCTCGTGACGTACAACAAATTTATGTTACGCAAAAAACAGCGAATCGTTCCATTTAATATCGTGGCTTACACAGAATCTCTGTAAGAACTTTTCAGGTAGTAAAAATGATTATATGTATAATTATAGTACATTTATGAAACAACACCTACTCTCGTAAAGATAGAAAGTCCTTTTTAAAACGTAGCCATTGTGCAACGGTAAATCTGAGATGCAAGAATAAGTCGACTGGTATAAATATAAATATAATGTCGATGCATCGGCATGCTGATACTAGAAAAATCCTTTGATGTAAATGATACCTACTCTTTTTTATAACAAATTTCCCTTTTACGCCTTTGTTAAACCACTAATATGAATAAGGCTTATTTACTCATAGAATAAATCATCTCTTCTTCTTAGCGTAATCCCGTTTCCTAATCCATTAGAATCGGCGGGGCCCGCTACACAAGGCTAAGGGATTTGGCGAAGATACTGATTTTTATATGGTACGACTGCCGTCAGACCTCCACCAGGAAAGTCTGATCTTAGGGAAGGTCATAAGACTTTCGAAATAGAATTTCTTGTACGTGTGGGATTCCCCACCATATTTTCGTCACCGCCGAGCTGGTGATAATTACAAATATATACATAAAACGAAAACACGAATTTAGTAGCACATGCCCGGATTCGAACCGGGGACCTGTTAATCAATAGGGCACTTCTTTATCCACTGGACTTATCAGTGCTCTCATCTCATAGAAGGAATTATCTATCTATATTTTTATCTTCTCGCCAATACCCTTGCGAGTAGTCATGGTGAGTCAATCATCACATAACTCGGCCTTAACATATCTCTCTAACTTGTTTAATTATTATAGCTCTTTTCTTGGACGTTCACTGCAGCTTAGGGCCCCATCTAATAAAAAAACGACTAATTTGTTAATTGATAGGTGAGCCTTCGTCATCCTTCCACTTTTGCATTATACATATATTTACTTATAGCGCTATATATCTGTTCTAAATATTTTTATTGTTACGTTTGTTTTATTACTCGCTTCAGTTAACCTATTTATTACCAGAAATCGTAAAATTCATTGGTATCGTAGAGTGGATTAAGCTTTTAACGTTTCCTCCGTTCAATTTCCGAATTCCTTTGCCATTTCGAATAACTTGAACGAGCCAAACACATATGTTCCCTTCGGTGCGCGTCAATTTCAATTTTTAAATTCTTTTAGATGACTGGAACCAAATCTACTGCACGTACTCCTTTGTTTCGTCCGACAGGCAGTTGCGAGTTTTGAATTTGGAAATGATAAATACAAAGCATGTACTCGTATCATACACACGAGTATATGCGTTGACTGAATTTGAATTTTCATTTATTTATCCATATACAGACTGCACGCCAAATCCCTTGCGGGATAGGCAGAGAGAACCGGGCGCCACGTGACACGATCCTTACACACCTCACTCGCTTCTTAAACATTCATTGCTCTTCTAATGTACGCTCGCCGGTTTAATAATCACAAATATAATAGCGTTTATACAGCATAAATATAAATTTATAAAGTTTTATACTGCATGCATACTGCACGTCGTCGGTAATTCGCAAAAATAGACAGTATTAAAATCAAGTGAATGATTACAAAAAAGGTGAGTTATTGGACTCCTTCCCGCGCTTTTGACGAGTGACGGTGTTGTTTTACTTGATTTTTTTACAATTCAGTATAAAATTAGTTTTGTGTGACAATTTCGATAGTATTCTGTAACATAAGTGCTAGTGAAATTATACAGTAATGAAAAAACTCAAATATAACACGTTTATGCACTTTTTGGAAGACGTGAATAAGTTCTTCAAGAAAACCTTGTAAAAATCACTATCGTTTTACGGGTGGTATTTAAATTGGGTTGATTGGGTCTAGGTACCCTTCCCAAGTATTTTTTCAGCACAGTTCCTGAAGCTGGAACATAGAATTAAGATTTTCAAATGGTTCTAAAACTCAAGACTTTGACACTGGCGTAAAGTAGCAACACTATTGCCATAAATATATATAAAAAAAAAAAGGTGAGTTATTCATGTTAGTATTAATGCTATACATGCGGAGCACAGTTGGTGATGATGAAGACCCGACCTCTTCTTTGAACTTCTCTACTGCGTACATTATCTATATATATATATATATATATATATATAAATGAATGTTTGTCTGTATGTCCTCTATGGACTCGAAAATGGCTGGACCGATTTTGATGAAATTTTCAGGGAATCTTCAGGTTAACCCAGCAGGTGATCCTGTGAAGTTTAGTAGCGATCATATCATCCATGCAAAGCCGGGGCGGTAGCTAGTATTACATAAAAATCAACAGGTTTGTAGTCAGAAAGAAACATTGCATGTTGTTTTTTTATAAAGCTTTATTTTTACTACATGAGTTTTATTGTCGCAGATGGTTATTTAACATATTATAAATTGTTAAGAAACCAAAGTATAAATCGTTAATCCAATCCTTGAAGAATATTGTCAAGGAAAGTAAATAAAAAATGAGGTGAAATAACTTAATGGACAGCACTAATTGTAGTTTTCTACTTTAATTATATATTTGTATAACCAAAAACTTCTACAATTTACTTCTACGATTTACAATAAAGTCAAAGTCAAAGTCAAAATCTTTTTATTCCGTAAAAATGGCTACATTTGTTTGGAATCGTCACAATTTTTTTCCCTACCGTGCAGTTCATGATTAGGTGAGCACTGATAAAAATACTGCCAAAAAACTCAGGCATCCCTCTTTTGGTATCCAAACAAATTTACATAATTTATTAATTACATTATAATTGGATCGACTCAATCCCAGGCATTTTTATCATTAATATAGTCAGATACTTTATAATATGCCCTGCTACACAATTTGGCTTTAATAGTAGTTTTAAACTTGTTTATTGACAATTCTCTTATATTGCTGGGAAGTTTGTTATAGAACCGTATACATTGCCCCATAAAAGAATTACTTATTTTGTGGAGACGGCTTGCATGTAACACAAGATTATGCTTATATCTAGTATTTATGTTATGAGTATCGCTCTTTTTACAAAATGAGTCTATGTTTTTATGGACATACAAAAGATTTTCATAGATATATTGCGATGCGACTGTTAGAATATTTATTTCTTTGAATTTTTCTCTAAGGCTCTCACGGGGACCAAGTTTGTAGATAGCTCTTATGGCTCTCTTTTGCAATAAAAAGATGGTGTTAATGTCCGCGGAGTTACCCCAAAGAAGAATTCCGTATGACATAATACTATGAAAGTAGCTGAAATAAACTATTCTAGCCGTATCAACATCAGTGAGCCGTCTAATAGTTTTCACTGCATAGGCTGCAGAACTTAGTTTTCCTGATAATTTTTCAATTTGTGGGCCCCATTGTAGTTTGGAGTCAATTGTTATACCCAAGAACACAGTTGTCTCCACAGGGGCTAAATTAGTTCCATTAACATGTACATTGGTAGTCACCTGTCTTACATTAGGTGTTGAGAACTTAATTACTTTAGTCTTTTTATCATTTAAAAGCAGATTATTAACATTAAACCAATGCATAACTTTAGAGAGAGCATCGTTAACTTCGTCATAATTACCTAACTGTCTATTAATTTTGAATGTCAAAGAGGTATCATCCGCAAACAATACAATCTCATGTTTATCCTTTACATAATAAGGTAAGTCATTTATATATACTAAAAATAAGAATGGACCTAGAATTGACCCCTGTGGGACTCCCATGACTACAGGGGACCCCGAAGATATTTTACCATTAACATCGACCTTCTGTATCCTATTGCCCAGATAAGAAGACAGAAGTTCGAGAGCCTTGTTCCTGATACCGTAGTGGTGTAATTTTCTGACAAGAGTGTCATGGTGCACGCAGTCAAACGCTTTAGACAGATCACAGAAAATTCCCAAGGCATCTTGCGAACCTTCCCATGCAGCGAATATACTTTTAAGCAAATGAATCCCTGCGTCTATAGTTGAACAACCTCTCGTAAATCCGAACTGTCTCCTATGAAGCAAATTATGTGTATTAAAATGTCTGAGCAACTGGCTAAGCATTCGTTTTTCAAAAATTTTACTGAGAATGGGCAGTATGGAAACAGGTCGAAAATTCGAAGGGTCCGAACTATCACCAGATTTAAATAATGGAATGATTTTAATATGTTTCATCAAGTCAGGAAATACACCAGATGCCACACAACAATTGAAAATTGTAGCTAAATGTGGAGCGATTGAAATAATAATAGAAGATATGGTTTTGACAGATAGACCCCACAGATCTTTAGTGTTTTTCATATTTATTGATTTAAAAGCGTTCAAAACATCTTTTGGGCTTACAGCTGAAAATTCAAATATTGTGTCGCATTCTACCACGCTCTGTTTGAGAACGAGTTCAGCAGCTATAGAAGAAGACCTAAGATTTCTCGTAGTAATAAGAGGAATGTTAGAAAAATATTTTTCAAACTCAGTAGCAATTTCTACATCATTTTTGATATCTATATCATTTATCTTTAACTGAAAGTCTCGACTACGTACTTTCGCTCTACCCGTCTCATTATTTATCATATTCCAAACAGATTTAATAATATTTGTTGAACCATTAATTTTATTTCTTAAATATATAGACTTAGCATTGGAACAGGCTCGTTTAAATATTTTAGCATAATTTTTTACAAGTTCTTGAAAAGTCGGATTGTGATTACAGGTCCTTTCTTCATAAAGTTCATACAATTTATTCCGACTTTTGTAAATACCAGGAGTTGCCCAATCACTGAATGTCATACGGTCACTTACAGACAGTTGTTTTGGAGTAAAGATTGCATTAAATTCACTAGTAATTAAGCTAAATAATGAACTGTACAAGTGGTCCGGAGTACCGTGATAGGGCAACAATACAATTTTTTCTGCTATATTAGACTTAAATCTTTCTAAGCGGCTTTTACTAAATGGTATATAATTTATTTGCTTTCTTTCTATTTTTGAAGAATTTGGAAATGAAACCAATTGACCTGAATGGTCTGACTGAACTTTATTAATTATAGATTGATATGAAGGTTTTACATTGCTAAATATATTGTCAATACATGTAGCACTTGTAGCAGTTACTCTTGTTGGCTCTGTAAAAATATGATGCAAATTGTTTGATTTAAATAAATTTAAAAAGTTGTAGGTAACAGTATTTTTTCTCCAAGATATTTATATTAAAGTCTCCACAAATTATAACAGTTTTATGGCTATTAGATAATTTATTTAAGGCATCCTCCATGATATTTGAAAATGTTTCAAAGGGCGTGCTAGGAGGTTTATACAGGTTCATAACAATGAATCGTTCCAATTCAATGCATGAAATCTCTACAACTCGCTCAACAGAGAGGCTCACAATGTCACACCTTTCTTTAAATTTAAGCAACTTATTTAATAATATTAAGGAGCCACCATGTATACAGTTATCTCTGATGAATGAGCTTGCAACCTGGTGGTTATTGAAGCTGAAAATGAATTGATGGGGTTTTAGCCAGTGCTCAGTTAGACATAAAATATCAATATTGCTACAATTCATAAACAAGTCCAATTCTAACTCCTTTCCTATCATCCCCTGAATGTTTTGGTGCACCAGGTTGATACAATTATTATTCTTTCTATATTCTTGACAATTTACAATTGATGGGGATATTGTATTATTATTACTTTTAGTTTCATTTTGAATATTGTTATTATTACTATTTACATTGCCAGAGTATAACTCTATTGTCTTGTAACCTAATTTAAAGAATTTGGAATACCTTCCAAGGTACCATTACATAATGTCAAATTATCTAACTGCTCAAAAGAAGCAGGGTTGTTAGCCAAACTTTTGGCTGGTTTCTTAAAACAATATGATAGCGAATCTGCTATTTGTCTTTTATAAAAATTGCTAAGATAAAATTTATCTTCTGTCAAATTATAATGTTTATTATTAAATATATTTATGTCAAGTATATGAAATTTGTCATCATATAATGTCAATGTATGCATTTTATCATTTAATCTATACCTAGATGCATTTTCCGCCTCGGGCAACAAAGTACTGTATGGAAAAGTAAATAAAAACACTTTTCCCACATTTAACTGCTGTAACATATTAAAATATTTAATCATTATATGTTTGTTTAAATTTCCTCTCCTCCCAATAAAAACAATTAAAGTTGTGTTGGGGTGGTAATCCCTCTTAACTATTTTATCAACTATTTGAGTGAAACTGGCTCCAGGCAAACAATAATTGGTAACCAGTTTTCCTGATTTTTGTAATAATAATTGGCCCATATTTTTACCTATTTCATCACTATACATTATTATTTTCGAGTTATTATCTTCACTATTATTATTTAATGATGATGACATCTGTTTAAAAGCACTAATAGGGGGGGTTGTCGCACACTGCGTGCACCAGTACGGGGACGCCATTCGAGAACCTTTCTTCCCCAACGGTTGGCGGTTCCACGAACTATGTGGCCGGGAACAGCTACTTCAACTTGCTTATAACCCACAGGGGGTTACGTCGGTTACCTTAGTTCTACTGCGGATATCCTCATTTCTGATTCTATTATGCAGAGAAACACTAAGCATAGCTCTTTCCATAGCACGCTGAGCGACCTTGAGCTTCCCCATAAGGCCAGCAGTGAAGGGCCACGTCTCAGTTCCGTATGTTATCACTGGCAACACACACGCAAATAACCAAGTCATGTAACCCGATCGCAATCCACTTAAACACACACAAAAATGTAGGAGACCATTTAATAGGAGTTCAGTGACATACACATGGACAAAATAATTATATGTATAAAGATAAACACAAGCATTGTTCGTTTAACTATATATGATAGGAACGAGGTGGCGCAACGTCGCTGCAACAAAACGACATAATTTGCGCATCTTGACATACGTCGCGCTGCAGTGCAACTGCTGTTTTATATTGGAATTTACGAGTCCGGACCCGTGCTTCACCTAGGTTCTCCACCTGGGTGAGACCTACGGTTCACGGATTTAGTGTGAAAAGATAACAAGTACACGCAGCCAGATAGACAGAGTTACTCTCGAAAGTAGACACTCTTATTACAAACTGTCTTATAGCGTAAACTGTGAATCCACAAATCGTAGATTTAACTATTTGTTTTGATCAACGCCCGCAGTAGAAATGCTACTAAATCCTACATCACTGGCTTAAATATTTGACCGTGCAGAATGCACCGTGTGCTGAATGTAAATCGGCTTGCAGTTGCAACCTAGAGATCGATACCGCTCTAAATTGTACTACTGGGTCCTACACTACATCTTTGTACGTTATTCATTGATTTATTACACTAGTTGACCTACTCCAGCTTTGCCTGGAGATATCCCCATCACACATATACACCTAATTATAAAAAAGTACGCCGAAAATTTTACAACGAAAATTTGCGTGGTATTATTGAACCCATTTTTCGGTTGTTAGATTGTTGTTTGAGTTAGTATTAAGACGAGCTCGGTGGCGCAGTGGTGAAACGCACTGTTACGCTACTTTGACACCAACGCTCGTGGGTTCGATTCCCACACAGTACAAACAATTGTATGCATGAACATGTCTGTTTGTCTTGGTCTGGGTATTTTCTACGTATAATACGTAGGTATGTATTTACAAAAAAAAATGTATTTACGTATGTTTATCAGTTGTCTAGTACCCATAACACAAGCTTCGCTTACTTTGGGGCTACATGGCGCTGTGTAATTTGTCCGACAATATTTATTTATTATTATTATTAGTATTTCATAGAAATTGCTTACAGACATTTTAAGTTGAACAAGCAATTCCCAAGAAGCGAGTGAGGTATGCAAGAACCGAATCATGTGGCGCTCGGTTCTGCTTGTCTGCTCCGCTTGGCGTGAAGACATAACTAAATAAATATAAATAATTACCATGGAAACGTACCTATTCACGGTATTTATTTTTATATAAAAACAGTTAATTATAAATAAATACATTAAACATACAAATACACTACATACAAATTATACAATACTGGTAAATATATACTGATTTGCTGATTGTTTGGTGCATATTCTCCAAATAATTTAAGAATTTATAAGTATGCACAAGTAACTGCGTTACTTTAGAAGACTAAAACAATAAATATCTTTTTGAAATAGTTATATAACTGTGTATCAATACAGAAGCTAAACCTGTTATTTTTATGAATAGCTTATGCCGAGTTCACTAAAATGAGCTACACTAAAACTCCAGCATTACAAACTACCATAGTTTGTAGTGCTGGACATTAAAATCGAGAACACGAAATATTCCTGCTCAAAAAAACTTTGCTTCCAGTAGAACTCGGAACAATAAAAGCGGAATTTATTTCAATTTAAGCATACGACACGCGACGCTGACATGAAGCTACAAACGTTCCGAATTTAATGCCGAAATACAAAAGTAACTTTGGAATTGAATACAATTGTAATTACATTTCAACGGAACCCAGTTGCGTAAATATTTGTCATGGTTGTGCAAATCTAACTTGTGTTACGGACCTCGGGAGCTCATATAATAATAATGAAAAAATGTTTTACGCCATTGTATATGTTGTAAATTTCTGACATGATATTATCTAGAGTTACTTATATAAAAAAATACGAATATAGATCGACAGTCGAATCATCGCTTAATTAATAAAAATATAGAAAATTTTGTTATTTAATTACTGTAATAAATATTACATATTGTTTATATACGTACGGAAACGCCACGAATTTTGTATTTAGATAGTAATAATTATTTATAGAATAATAGACCTAAAAAGCTCCAGGCCAGGTTAACATTTATTTAAATCATATCAAGATATATTTGTTGTTACAGTTACGTGTTACAAACACTAGAAGTGGATAAAAACACAATAGCAATTATACATTGTCTTTATTACATTACAATTAATTTAATATTGTCTGCCTACCCCGCAAGGGACACAGCCTGATTTTTCTTTCCTTTCAAATTTGTTATATTTACTAGTATCAAGTATCAGTCAAATATCAAAATGAAGTGATAAGTGATAATTATTAAATGGTACATAATTCCAACAAACGTCCACTAAAAACATAAACTACTTAGTTAACTTTTCATTATATTCAAGTATAATGTGCAGCCCCACAACATTTTTGAGTAACCTTTTTAACAATACCTACCATTAACAATGAGGTGATAGGGTGGTGCCCTGAACTGTATGTTTTTTTACTCGTTCATCGACGGTGTTATAATATAACCATTTAAAACCGTACTCAAAAGCTTTTTAACCCAGATGGTCTGCGAGTAAAATGGCTGTGACATATAGATAGACGAACATGACGAAGTCTTAAGCGTTCCTTGTTCAATACGGAACAAAATTAATTTATTTAGAAATTTTTATCTAACAAATTAGTTTGCCATCATCAAGAACAGTGATAGCCCAATGAATAAGGAACCGACCTATTAGACCCCGGTTCAAATCCTGGCATGTACAAGTTAATTCGTGTTTTCGGATTTATGTACATATTTGTAATTACCACCAGCTCAGCGGTGAAGGAAAACATCCCTCACGTTCAATAAATTATATGTCGAAAGAGTGTAAGTGTGAAAGATTTGATCTTCACCTTACCTAGGAAAGGTCTGGTTTATCTCTGGGTAGTGGAGGTCTGATGGCAGTCGTTCCATGTAAAAATCTGTATCCTCGCCAAATCCTTAGGCTAACGTAGCGGACCCCGCCATTCCTAATAAATTGGAAACGAGATAACGCTAAGCAGTAGAGAGTTTGCTGTCATTTCTTGATCAAATTATACATAAACTTTAAATAGAATCTATATAATATTATATATTAGGGGTTAAAGTATGAAATTGCCGATTTGTACTGAAAAATTAAAACTCGTTTTGTTCTAAGATTTAACATATTTATTTAATCAAAATATTTACCCTCATTATCCATACATTGCTACCCTATAATCGGATGTTTATGCCTTTGCTATAGAACTCTGGAGATCTAGATTCGACAAACTGTGCATTTTGTACTGCCTCCTGGGAAGAAAATTTTTTACCACGTACAAAATTGTCCAAACCACGAATAAAAATTGTAGTCATTTGGAGCAAGGTCTAGTGAGTACGGAGGATGACGTATGATTTCTAACTGCAGCTCCTTTAGAGTTGCAACGATTTCTCGTGCAGTGTGAGGTCTTGCGTTATCATGGAGCAATAATGGCGAAGATCACGATTCACGAGTCGGGGCTGTTTTACTGCCAATTTTGCCATCATTGTTCAAAGTTCGGTACAGTAAACATCTGCTGTTATTGCTTCACCAGAACTGAGACAGCTACCTATAGTGAACAACGCCATGAAGAGACCACCAAACAGTTACCATTACCTTTTTATTGGTAAGCTTTGCTTTAGGGCACTGTTGCGGCGTTTGACCTGGGGTCAGCCATTGCATTTTTCGCTTACGGTTATCGTAAAGACCCCACTTTTTATCACATATCACAATTCGATGCAATATTCCTTCATTTCTGTACCGATTCAACAAGGCAACGCAAGTTTTCATACGCGTTTCTTTTACAGATCAGTCAAATTATGAGGCACCCATTTTTCATATTTTTTATCTTATTGATTTGATGCAAATAAGACAATATTGTAGTTAAGGTAACGTTGAACCATGCCACTAATTCCTGAGTAGTTTGATTCGGATCGGCTCCCACCATCTCCTTCAAGTGGCTCGTTGTTCAAGTCAAAGTTTCCATTACGAAAGCGTTTAAACCAAAAACGCCCGGTGAGTTCATTAGCAGTCTCCTCTCTAAACGCAGCATTGATATTGCGAGCCGTTTCAGCCGCGTTAGTTCCACGTCGGAACTGGTATTCAAAAATTACTCGGATTTTCGAAGTATCCGTTTAAGCTAAATAAAATAAATACATTTGAAATTTGAAAATCAAATGTTGCACATTTTTTTACAATATAAGAAGTCATAGGTATCATGTGAAAAAAAAGTTTCACTCGAAAATCTCACACCATGAAGGTTTAATGTCAGTTCAAAGTATCTGTTACTATAAAACGGCAATTTCATCCTTTAACCCCTATTATTTTATATATATATATATACGTGTATGGGCGAGCAAACCCACATATAAAAACATACACAACGCAAAAAGAATTCATCTTTATTTGAACAACGTTAAAAGTTGAGCAACTTTTTGGACAAGTTTATGGGTTACAAAGTAAGGGTGTCGAATCCGCAGGCAGTAGCTAGTATAATATAAAGTTAGGAATGTGTTCATAAATACAGTATGTGTAGAATTTACGTCTTGTGGTGAATCAATACATTAGGGACCTCAATGCCTATCGATTTGACTACGGTACGAGAGTACAACGTATGCCGCAACCTGTTGGGTAAATAATATATACAGAAAGATTTGTAGCCAAATTGTAAAGTTGTTTTTTTAATATTTCTCCTATTTAGTTGTACAGCGTCTGAAAACCAAAGAAAATTATTATTGCTTCTAATTACAAAAACTAATAGTAATTGTCAAAAATTTCAAAATATTTGTATAAAACAAGACATTTTAAGAGAATAATATATATAACAATATACTTATAAGCAGCCCCTCTGGAGTAGTACCTCCACCTTCGAGAAAACCGCAGCCAGATAATAACTCGCTCGAGGGTTGTTGAATTGCTTAGCGTGAGTGAGGAATCGAATTATACAGTGTGAAAGTAGGGTACCCTAGGTATGCGAAACTGCTTCTGATAAAATCGTTCTACAGCTGCTAGAACAGCTCTATTCGACGAGCTCGGTGGCGCAGTGGTGTAACACGCTGTTACGCTACTTTAACACCAACGCTCGTGAGTTCGATTCCCACACAGGACAAACATTTGTGTGTATGAACATGTCATTTTGTCTTGGTCTGGGTATTTTCTATGTATAATAAGTATGTATAAGTACAAAAAAATGTACTTACGTATGTTTATTAGTTGTCTACTACCCATAACACAACCTTTGCTTACTTTACTACATGGCGCTGTATAATTTGACCGACAATATTTATTTATTTATTTTATTTTCAATTAATTCCCATCAAGTTCTTCCCACAACTCCGTTCGGCTGTGTTCCTGAAGTACCCTTATGACTTTCCCCCCGAGTTCAAGCTATCTTCATTCTAAATTTCACCATGTCGTTTGGTTTAGGTTTAACTGTGAACAAATAAAAACACTCATATTCATATTTTATAGCTTGCGGTCATTGTGGCACAATGTACAGCTAAAGCCGCTCAGCCGTCGCCCCGTTTAGATAAAGTTTTAATTCATGCGACAATACCTTGAAACTTCTGCCTAGCCTCCGTATAGGTGACACTGTTGCATTGTTGGTTACCTCATTTTGCATTACTAACAGGTGTTTTAGACATCAAAGGCTATTTAATAGTTTGACATAATTTCAGAACTACTATTTTACAAATAAAAGGGTTAAATTGTAACCACCGTCCAAACGATCGATCATTACAACTTACAGAATGAAAGCAACTTTGACCTCGATTAAAAATGGGTGTAATTATATAAAATGTCCGATAAGCCGATGAAGCCAGTTTTTATGGACTTCGATATTGCGGCCATAACAAGTTAAAGTTAATGACGTAGTGATTAAAATTACACCTGTATACTGCTGATAATTGGCACACAGATGTTCACAGATGTTTTATGCGACACAAGTGGCAATCGAGCATACAACCAAGCTTAGGATAATAGATGGATAGGTAGATGGAGACATCAAAAATACTAGGGAAATATTTGGCTGCTGCAAGCTGTTCTTCCCTTTACAGTCGAACATTTGAAAATACTTAGAATTGAATATGAAATCATATTCACATATATCTTTCTTAAAAACTTGTTAAACGCCAAGGTGCACCACGTGTATATTAGGTTTGTTTTTAGATCTGCAATCGATGGTGAATAACGAATAAAAATTTAATAGAACCATGAATTTTGTTAAATTGTAACATTATTGATAACTTAGAAATTAATTCTAAGCAAATTGTCACAAGTAATGTACTGCATCGTATCGCTCGGTATTAAGAAGG
Organism: Pyralis farinalis; assembly: GCA_947507595.1. Lineage (NCBI taxonomy): Eukaryota > Metazoa > Arthropoda > Insecta > Lepidoptera > Pyralidae > Pyralis > Pyralis farinalis. Next base: position 24,122,055 of record OX382270.1, read on the forward strand.
AATATATCCATAAGTATTAGTATAAAAATTACTTTGTTTTTCCGCTGACTCTCAGCGGAATTGAGGAATGAGGCACCCAGCCGAGTGCCAACTGTATAAGACAAAGTGAACAGGATTCCATAAGGAAGGCAAAGCTCAAAATGTCCTCTATGTAGCACGTGTATATATTAGTACGGTAGATGCTTACTATCATCATATTTTAGGTACAAAAAAAAATGTACGCCCGTATAATAACTACCAGGTATTTTAGTGTCACGTTGCAAAATGTGCAACCGTAACCATATAAGTAAATTTTTTATCAGTATGATATTAATCAGCGTGCATTTTAATTCCTCATATTCTATATCTCTACTACATGTAGTCATCTCCGATACAACAGCCATAACAGCTACTTTCATTTATATCATTGTCCGTAGTTTTCCATTTTTTACGGAGCCTCTCACTTTGAGCGCATGAACATTCACATTCAAACTGAACTATTCCTTGCTTAGTTAATAGATTCAGACGATAGACAAATTTACAGGCAATTTAATCTGAAATATGAACTGCATGAACCCCCATCGTTACTGCCCTGGCTACTCCGGTCATCTCGGTAGCATAAATGATAAAAGTAGATTATAATTTAAATAAATGCCTGGCCAGGTTACGAGGCACAACATGACACAGATAGGAATAGATAATAAACCAGTTGAGAATGCGCAAGCTTACATTGCCAGAGGAACACCTGGCTCGTCAATTATATAACAATTCAAAATATATATTTTTTGAATTTGTCGGCCATTTTGGCCATGTCCTTAAGAGATACGAACGGTGTTCCTGAACATTTCTATTTTACTTTTTTATGCTGAATCCGAATCTGAAGTCAAAATTCGAATATTCGAGTAATTCTTGAATACGAATTCCGACGCGGAAGTAACGCGGCAGAAACGGCGCGCAATAACAATGCTGCGTTTAGAGAGGTTGGTGTTAACGCTTTCGTAATGGAAACTTCGACTTGAAGAACGAACCACGTGGAAGACCGACCACAGGTGTATAACGCTGAATTGAAGGAGACGGCGGAAGGCGATCCGAGTCAAACTACCCAGAATATTAGCGGCATGGTTTAACGTTACCTTACCTACAATACTGACTCATTTGCATCTAATCAATAAGATAGAAAAATAAAAAAAATGGGTGCCTCATGATTTGACTGACCTGCAGAAGGAAACGCGTGTTGAAAGTTGTGTTGAATCGTCACAGTAATGAAGGAATATTGGATCGAATTGTAACATGTGACGAAAAGTGGATTCTTTACGATAACCGTAAGCGAAAAATGCAATGGCTGAACCTCACACTGCACGAGAAACCGTTGTAACTCTACAGGAGCTGCAGTTAGAAACCATACATCATCCTCCGTACTCGCCAGACCTTGCTCCAACTGACTACCACTCTTTTCGTGATTTGGACAATTTTCTACGTGGTAAAACTTTTTCTTCTCAGGAGGCAGTACAAAATGCTTTCTCATAGATTATCGAATCTAGATCCCCAGAGTTCTATCGCAAAGGCATACCGATTAAATGGCAGCAATGTATAGATAATGAGGGTAAATAGTTTGATTAAATAAATATGTTACATCTTAGAAAAAAACGAGTTTTAGTTTTTCAGCACAAATCGGCAATTTCATACTTTAACCCCTCATATATCTAAAGTAAAAATATCGATGTTCAAAATATCGAAACTTTAAATAGCGAACGGTTATAAGGTTGCAGTTTGAGCAGTCAGAACCCGTTATATACGTTTTCCCATACATTTCGCGGTCGTATACGACCACCCGGGTTTCGAAGGGTTAAAATATATTTAATCGATTGATTATATGATCAACGTCCAAAATTCCGAAAGTGTGAACATCTACAAAAGAAACATCGAAAGTCCTAAATATCGATGTACAAAACACCTGATTTTCTAAATATCGAAATTACTCTAATATTATAAAGGTAGACGAGATAGTAACAGATAATATAATTTTACTTACAATAACGTGTAAGCTCATGAAGAGTTCTTAGGCTGGCAACGTGTGTAGCAATGCGCGATTCTCCTTATAATGCATGCGTTTACGTTATCACTAAGCGTATTATTAAATACAATGTAATTACGAAACAACAGATTTTATTCTAGGTTGATAAATTAGGTGTTTACGGAGTACGGAGGAAAAATTTTCGAATCTACTCGTATTTCGAATATAGTTTTTCGATACAACGTGAACGCCTGCCGCGGTGACATTAAACATCAAGAGCAAGTGCCCGACTTCGACGAAGACTTCGATCGACTTGTTTCAACTGGTACTTCCCTTCAACCGCATAAACAAGTTTCTAGATTCAGGCGTTATTTTGCGAAAGTCAAATCCATACGCAATTTGATCCAACCCGCTTTGCGTGCTTCCGCCACCAAAGAAGAAGCACGCAAAGCGGGTTGGATCAAATTGCGTAAACAAGTTTCTTTGTGTCAGGAAATCAACAAACTTAGTCATTTATGCAGACAGGATTTTTGATGATTTCTATAACTCAAGCTAATTGGAAAGATATTTCTCCTATATTATTTACCGAACGCTTTATCGTATTAGTTATTATGTTTATGATACTGAAATTATTTGGGCAAATAAATCTTGTACAAAGGTTTCAACATATACATATGTATTTGAATCCTGTTTACGATACTAATCAAGTAAACGATGTTAGGTCCAAGTATCGGCATTGCTTTACAGAGTTGAGGGTGGGAGCAGAGTTATTTGCAAACTTTCTTTTTAAACTTTGCTGACTGAAAGAAATATTTTTAGGGCAAATAGGTATACATGGCTCGAATTAATTTAGCGAGTTTCGTTACCTACGCATTTTGAATGATCTCATGTGACAAGGTAGGCGTGAACTTTTCGATGTGCGAGCAGATTTTTTTCTGTGAGTTTGTGAAAATATCGTGGTATGGCAAAATATAATGCTCTCTCTCTCTCTCTCTTGAATTCCAATCGTCAGCAATGCGGCTTTATTATATGTTGTGTGCCTACCTACTTAAAGTTACTTATAGCTCAGTGACTTTTTTTAAACATTATTTTAAGAGGCCCTTTCATCTGTATTAGATACTCCAGCCCCATTGTAGATTTTTTGTAGGTTTTACCGATATTTCTTTCTCATTAGTGAGTCTCTCTATTGCTTGTTGACATATTCCACCAACAAAAAGCTCAGTGACATTGCAAATCTGCTTTCTCGGCTAAAGTACCTATCCTATATGTATCCCCGATCCTCCGAAATAAATAACTTTATCTGCATTACACAATCTCTTGCCAATAGCTGGTTGCAAGCATGTCATCCGCCATTACATTCTTCCAGGGATGACGTTCTGTGCATTAGTCAATTAACATTGTCATCTAACATCTCGGTCCTCACCCATGCACACACTGCTCAACTGTAGATTGGCGGAAACCAGTGTTCTTAAGCGGTCCTAAGGCCACTGATTTACTGCAACGATTGTCATGTATCGACAATAAGCGGATTAATACGCCTTCTGAGCACAGAGATACAGATAAACCCATTCATAGACAGGTTGCAGTTGTCATTACTTAACATGCGTATTGGATTACACTCATAGCGCAGCGATTCAATCGAGCTCCTCATATGTTTAAATTGCCTGGCACCATTTAAATCCTGTCCTAATCATCAAAGAATAACATTGATGTATAATAAAAACTGTTGTATTTCTATAGACTATTATACGACACTATACTATTCAGTTTCAAAAGAATCGTTATTTTCGCATGTGGCGTTACAAAAGGCAAATTGATGATGTCGATAGTCGAAGAAGTGCCTCCGTCTGCTGGAAACACCTTCATTGGTACGATTTAACACATCGATAGTACCATCAATCGTACAGCGCCGAGCTGATTGACCATGTCGATTGAACGGTACTTCTAGACCCGCGGCATAAGCTCTGGAAAAAAAAAATTGATCCTATCATTTTTTAGACACAATCGCCGTTGCAATGATTGAAATAGCCGTTCATTAAAAATTCTCGCAATAAAAGTAAATCGATGAATGAGGAATATACAGCGACACATCTGGAGTTATTAGGTAGTTTATTTTTTAAGTACTCTACGAAGCATTTGTCAGCGCCCGAGCGCCAGTCGTAGCAACTGATATATTATTCAAGGGAATTTCTTTCTCAGTACAAAACTTTTCCACTGCTATTAAATACTAGCTATTGCCCGCGGCTCGGTGGATTTCTGATTTTTCAGTATTACACGGTACAGTATTGACAAGCTCGGTGGCTCAGTCGTCAATGACGCTCGTGGGTTCGATTCCCACACAAGACAAACATTTGTGTGAATGAACATGTCTGTTTGCCTTGGTTAAGAAAGGTAGGGCGCATCAAAGCAGCCCGTCAGGGGAAGTACCTCCACCTCACAAAAAACCGCAGCCAAATAACAACTCCCTAGAGGGTTATTGTGTTCCTGCGTGTGAGTGAGGCCACCAGTAAGCTTCTAAGCAGTTGTTGTGTAAGCAGCAGAGGAGGCATCGCGAATGATACTCAATTTATTACAAACGTTAATAGGCTACGGTAACTGCTTTACTATGCTTGAATGCCTCCCGACGTTGTATAAAAAAAAATACTTTATAAGATTATGTTTGATCTTTGCGTTAAGGACATAAAAGTCTATTTTACAATATTCCAATGCGCCGCTATTTCATATAACCCACGCTACGCCGGATTTATTGTCTAGATCTAACTACGATGATGATAGATCAAAAATAATAAGATAGAATCTAAAGATACAAGAATATTTTATCTAAATCTAAGAATATTGCTACTATATACACACGTACAGTGAATCTGGTGGTATTTATTGTTAACTAGCTGCTGTCCGCGGCTCCGGCCGCATTGAGTCAAATAACGTAGCCTATGTGTTAATCCAGATCATAATCTATCTACGTGCCAAATTTCATTCAAATCCGTTCAGCCGTTTAAGCGTGAAAGAGCAACAAACATCCATCTATACATACAAACTTTCGCAGTAGGATATATCGTAACTGTAAAATTTATTTGTAGGAGTTCTATTTCACATTTATTTACATTGTACTGTGTACCTAAAAAGTTTCCTTGGATTTTTTTGGGTGGTAAAGGACACGTTTATTTTCTTTTTAGTTATTTTTTTTTTTATTTAAAAGGACATTTTATTTGGGTGCCGTTGTTTATGGATGAACTGCTCCTAGAATACTTTTTATTATTATAAATAGCTTTCTGTTATTATAAATAAAACAAAAAACCTAATAATTGACTAAAAACAACGTGGGTGACCACTAAGGAAGGATTCTTGAAAAATTATCTCAGAGGTTTAAACTTCTAGGCTGCATGGTGAAATCGAATTGCTTAGGAGCGGAGCTGTGGAGAATATATTATTGTTTAAATACATGGGTCTATGGAACTCAAAATATAAGGGTGTATAGAACACTTTTTAATGATGATAGGCTTTATATGCAAACATGCTTTGATAATATATTAATTAATTTATTAAAATAAGGCTTTTGATACGATTAATATTTGCACCAGAAAAGGTGGCATAGGACAATCGGTAATGTGTATGTATATATTACACTAAAAGTTGTTGTATACTTTGCTTTTCTATGATTGTAACTATACTCTGGTAGTTAAATGTTATTTACATACATATTTTTGCGATAAATCCTTTTAAACGTATCAAGTATCATAGGTCGCAAAGGCTATTTTGTCGAATATCACGAAACGGAATATTTATACGGATTGACAGAGAACTAAAATCTGAATAAAATTTTATGAGCTTTTAGCCCAGAGGTAGGTGAATTATTTAATAAGACATATCCCAATTGTTCGCTACACTTCATCGAAATCCTTTTAGTCATTTTTGCGCGAGTCAAACATCTGCCCAATTTTTCACATTTGTATCATTAGTAACATGATTTCTCCATTCGTATGTCTATATAATTAATTATAAAAAAATAATTTCTAGTAAAAATTTGTTCTTGACATATTTCATCACGTTGACAATAACTCTTCATTACTAGGTCAAGGGGACTCATCGAAATGAACTGCGAATTGAATAGTCTTCAGATGATTGCACAATGACTCTTCAATGTTCCCAGACATCTCATCATTGTATCTTGGCACAGAATTAGCGCTCAAAGGATTTTTTTGGATTTTATCTGTCGCTGGTTTATGGAGCATGTTGTGCTCCATAAACCAGCGGCTCCTTTACGGCTGGTATAGTTAACTCTTCTCCAGTAGCGTACTGTTTACCTGTTTTAGTATTAAATACAAAAATAAATTATACGAAACTCGAAGTCCGACATTTATGACAAATAGAGCTGGTACAAATTTTGTAACTTAGAAAAGAAAGGTATTGAGGCACCTCTCGACCGGCAAGTGGACAAAAAGGAAAAGCGGAAAGCCTACCGCCAGAGATGTCTTCACTTTCTCAGTAGTCCTCAATATAATTATATTAGTAATCATCAATGGCAAGGCCTTTACTAAATCTAAATATTAAGTGTTAGGAATGATGATTGAGCAGTACGTCCAGATTGGCTAGATCGGTACAAAACAATATATCTATATTACTATAAATCATCAACATCTGGGTCCCCTGTTCCTGAACATAGCTAATAGATATAACCTTACTGTTTAATATGTCTATTGATAGTTTATGTTACACAGATAGAGACGAATCCAACAGTTGTGGATGCAAACGTAGCTTCCCAAAGGTAGCTGCCAAAAATTATACGTCTAATGTACAAACTCACAAGAAACGCCCTAAATTTCTCTGGAGACTTATTCAAGATTAATGACTGTATAAACCATTTTGTAACAGGGCACCAAACAATTGCTTCGCGACATACAATATTCTCACTATTTGCTATTGAGATGAAAATTCTATTAGCTACAAAATTTCAGCGTTATTACCTGTAGGGTTCGAAAGGAGAAATTTCGGGACTGTAGTATAAAATATTTATAAGAGATTCCGTTTCGCTTCTTACGTAGGCGATACACCTAACTTTTTTAAATTGCTGTGCCATTGAAAGCTATAGTAGGTAATAGAGGCCCGTCTATCAGAATGAGGAACTCAAATATTTTATACGAAACTCATTTTGAGAATGGGTAGCTGTCGTCTCTGTGGATAACGTCGAGTTGTGTTATAGACTTCTACTTTAGTTCCGTGTTAAATTGACTTTAGAACAATGATTACAGAATTAATGTTCAATAAAACAACAAAGTGGAAATTCAGAAAAGCATTAGACTCTTTCAAATTATGGAATTCACTATGAACTCCCTATCGAGGTCTCAAAAGACAGAAGAAAGGCGAATTAACGCACTCCGTTTGGAGAATTACCTCCACCTCACATAAAACCACAGCCAAATAACAACCCCTAAAACAGTTATGGTATTCCCACGACTAAGTGAGGTTACCAGTAAGCTCCTATAAAAGTTTTCTTTTTCTCTGACAAGTTACGTAGCACCATCTAGCTCCAAAGTAAGCGAAGTTTATGTTATAGGTACTAGACAACTGATAAACATACGTAAATTACATCTTTTTTTGTAAATACATACTTATCATACATAGAGACCACCCAGACTAAGACAAACACACATGTTCATGCATACAAATGTTTATCCTGTGCGGGAATAGAATCCACGAGCATCGGTGTCAAAGTAGGGTACCTATTAACCACTGCGCGACCGAGCTCGTCGGTACGCTTGCGACACCGAGTTGCTGTATTAGCAGTAGAGGTGGCATCGCGCGAACGATACTTGACGTATTGCAAGCGTTCCCACGCTACGCTAATCACTTTACATCAGGTGGGCCGTATGCTTGTACGCCTCCCCCGACTTTGTATAAAATAAAAGAGTACAGTGAGTTTCTTCAATACGGATGTGAAAAGGTGTACATAAACAAGAAAACACGAATTTACTGGTGCCTATATACCCACGCCAAGATACGAATCAAAGACCGTAGATTAGACAACCATTGAAATAAAAACCAGTTGAGAATGCGCAAGCTTGCATTGCCAGAAGAACACTTGGCTCGACAATTATATAACAATTTTTTTTTTTAGAACTTTGTCGGCCTGTTTGATTATGTTCCTTAAGAAATATGATATTGGTTTTTAAGACATTCCTATTCTAATTTTTAATTTACTTTTCGAATCTGGAATAAAAATACAATTATTTATTTTTTTCATTTGTCGGCCATTTTGACCATGTTCCTTAAGAGATAGGAGGTTGGTTTTTCAGACATTCCTATTCTACTTTTTTATGCTGAATCCGAATCTGAAGTCAAAATTCGAATATTCGAATACAAGCGACAGACACACAGGCAAACATATAGGAATAGGAACGATGTTCCTGAAAAAAACAGTCGTATAAAGCTCGTTCGTCCATTTGAAAGCTACGAGGCGTAGTCACCAATTGGAAGTTAATAAAATAAATAATTAATAAATAAAATATTGTCGGACAAATTACACAGCGCCACCTAGACCCAAAGTAAACGAAGCTTGTGTTATGAGTACTGGACAACTGATAAATATACGAAAATACATTTCTTTTTTTGTATTTATTTTTATTATACACAGAAAATACCCAGCCCAAGACAAACAAACATGTTCATGTACACAAATGTTAGTCCTGTATGGGAATCGAACCCACGAGCGTTGGTGTCAAAGTAATGTAACAGCGCGTTTCACCACTGCGCCACCGAGCTCGCCAAATAAAAAATGAAAATGTTTGGCAATATCGTAGTAAGTTCGTATTTTAAGTATCTATGTTTAAGTTAGCAGCCTATGAAGAATGGCATCCCGAAGGGCACGTAGTTAGCTTTTGCACCCGACGTGGGCATCGTATGTTTCTGCAAACCTTGGAAGGAAGTAAACTATGGAGAACCAATCAATTTGACGAGCTCAGTGGCTCAGTCGTGAATGACGCGACTTTGACACCAACGCTCGTGGGTTCGATTGCCACACAATGCAAACTTTTGTGTGCATGAACATGTCTGTTTGTCTTGGTCTGGATGTTTTAAGAGAGGTAGGGCACATCAAAGCAGCCTGTCTGGGGAAGTACCTCCACCTCACAGTAAACCGCAGCTAAATAACAACTCCGTAGAGTGTTGTTGTGTTCCTGCGTGTGAGTGTGGTCACCAGTAAGCTCCCAAGGAGTTGCTGTGTAAGCAGCAGATGAGGCATCGCGCGAGTGATACTTAATATATCGCAAGCGTTAATAGGCTACGGTACCGGCTTTACACTGTACACTTCCCGACGTAGCATAAAAAAAAATCAGAACAATATTATGTAGTAACTCAATTCACCGCTGCGGGTCGCGGGTTATGTAGAACGCGTAGCTCTTATTGGCTAATTCGCTGAACATCGTGGCACTTACATGGTTATTGGTTAAAATATTCTCCCATTGGTCAGTAGGCTTGAATCGTTGAGATATAAACACAACGTTTTTGTGAGCGCGAGGTGCCTTAATGCGCATTCAAGTGGTTTGTTGGTTTGTGCTGCTAACAAATGAAAAATTCTTACACTACGGGGGCAAAAGGAAACATATTGTAGTTAACTTCTCAAACTATTTTAATATAGGGTTTAGGAAAGAAGAGGTCGTTTTCTATCAATTAGCACTATTTTAATTTATTTTATTATTAGAAATACTTATGTGATCTAAATCGGCCTTTGAAAAACGACAAGAGCCTCCGTTAGGTCGTCTGTGTTGATGTATGTCACCACGATCATTTTTAGATTACATAACCTAAACTTTTCTACGGTAAACTTTTACTAGAGGTACTAAAAAGGCAAACAATTTACGTATCTTTTAAAAAATGTCCAAACTATTTCAGGGCACGTCTGGGTCTAAGCCTTCTATGCTTACATTTTGTATGGTTGGCCCAGATGTAACCGTGACCTAGCATGACCTAGTCCACGAGAGTCATTTACAGATGGGTTTTAAATAGTTAATAAATAAGCGTTATTTTGGGAAAATCAAATTTAGTAGCAATTTCATTTGAAGTAATTTGTGTTTCCGCTGCAAATATTTTTATTTATTTCATGCGAACTAGCGCCGTCTGACACGCACCCACTATAGTTAGTAGATCCATGCCGTGTCGCCGCCATGACTGCTCCAGTCGCCTCTCTCTCGGCTGCTACGATCGTCACTGCGTATGTCCGCAATCTGAAACATGAAACACATGCACCCGCCACCGTTGCTGCGCTAGATTCGCCCTCTCCACGTGACTTCCTCATGCGCTGCAGGACAACGGGAGCAGCCATGGCATAAACGGAATGAATCTACTAACGGTAGCAGATGGGCGCCGGCCAACGCTAGTTCGCATGAACTAATCGACAGCGAAAGCATACAAAGTCGTACAGATCAATTTTTCTGTAGATATGCTTTAACCTATTTCATTTATAATAGTGCATTTATAAGATGAAATTATTTTTGTTTGCAATTTGATCTAAACTGCTTTGTGTGCTTCCGCCACCAATTATTCTGAATCTATTAACTATTATTTTTGTTGTCAAATTCTCATGTACTCATCCATTGGATTACGTACATGAGACTGTATACTAAAAATCTTTCCCAGATTTACAAAAGTGACTACCGTTCTAAATATTAAAATCGATAGTATGTTCATTTTAGTATCCAGAACGAAAGTATGAGACCTCGCTAAACTTTTCAAAGGGCGGTTGCTAACCAACCGTAACAATTATACGGTAACGGTAGAGTAGCGACGTTACTTTGAAATTTGAATAATCTGGTAGAATTTAACCGCGGAAAATGAATTGACATATCGCTATAAATATATATTTAGTGTGGATTGCCACGCTTCTTGAGGAGCGAGCTTCTCTTCTATTCACTTGTTCTCCGCTGACATCGTTGCGCGTGTCACTGCAATCAAACGTTGACTTCAGCCTGTCTATAAATGGATTTCTCTACATCCTTCTCTGCAGGTTGAGCCATAGATCTCTCTTGTCGTTAATACATGTTAGTCGTTAAGCTAAGTGACCTTCGGGTGGTTTGATGACACCGGCCCCTGCCAATCTGTAATTGAGCCAGGGGCGCCGGCTTCTGGAAAACCTCGTGGGTGCTCATGCTCTTTTGATGACTAGGTACATCATCATGATTTCAGCCGAAAGACGTACACAATTGGACATAGGCGTCCCCCAAAGACTGCCCTGCCCAAAACAAATGTGGGTGGGAACTAAGATCACATTAGGACGCGTCGCACACATTCTAGTAAGCAAGCAAGCGCTTACTAGAATAACCAGATACGGAGAACCTGAACCTGAACAACAGATAATGAGATGATGGATTATTTTAGTTACATAATGATGTCTAGCGTCATGGGTGCTCCGCACCCACTATTTCCCTCCCATGGGTGCTGGAGCCCCCGAGCACCCACGGAGTCGGCGCCCCTGAATTGAGCAGCGCGGCAGAGTATGCTGTAAACAGCTTCGGTGGAAGGGAGACCCGTATCTCTACAGTGGTATGAGTAAAGAGTTGGTGAAGTGTGAAGATCCTAATTATATATTAATAACACTGCCCTAAAAAAATGACCCACATAACTAACATTATGTACATACAATATACCCTTTGCCGGGTAGGCAGAGCACCCAGCACCATAATATACTTTAACATTCATAGCTACTTTCATGCATGCTCGTCGGTTCCTATGGCTCCTAACATCCTCTGATAATTCCTCGGCTTTATCTTTCCCTCTTCGCTATGCATATCTGTTTCGTCATTATTAAATTTTGAATTATTTCTGTGTCTGAATCAATCGATCAAATTTATCTTAACACAGACACTCCCTTACAGACTAACTCTCTTTCCTACATCATCATTGCGATCACCATCAGCAAACGTTGTGCCACAAATCTTGAGCAATGCTCGCGAAATTCGACCGCATTATATCCCACTTTCATGCTCTCCTTGCCATACTCAGCTTTCACATAACTCATTAACTGAGACATATTCGCTTAATTCTGTTAAAGCTATAACATTGATAATTTCGGAATAAGCAAACAGGTCGACTCGACGAGGAAAGCCAAGCCCCACATATAAATAATTAATTTGTTTTAGCACACACATGCTCACACTTGAGGCTTGGAGCTGTGCTACTGAAATTTTAAAGCGAAAACACGATACGCGACCTAAAGCCGTTTCCGGCGGTTATAATATAAGTCATATGTGTGCTGTGATCAAAGGAATAAGTAATATTACGTCGTGGTGAGACCCAATAAAGGACTTTATGGATATGAGAATGTAGTTGCATGCGGTGACAGCGTTGGATTATATATACAGAACGAGGTAGATCAGAGAAGCCCTTCTGACAAACATATTTTGTCCAAATCTAAAAATAAGGGTAGGACGCGTTAATTCCCGACTGGGGAAGTCCCACTGTAGGAACTAGGGGGCTACACCTTACAGAAAATCGCAGCAACTCCCTGATTGTTTGTTGTGCTCCTGCGAGCGGGTGGGGGGTTACCAGTAAGTTTTTAAGGAGTTGCTGTACTAGCAGCAGTGGCAACGCTTGAGCAGCTTGGTTTATGCTTGTGTGCATCTTTTTTTTATAGTGGTATAGTAGTAGTGGTGGCAAACACGCTAACTGCCTGCCTGATGGTAAGCAGTTACCGTAGCCTATGGACATTTGCAACACCAGGGGTGTCACTCTTGCGTTGCCGACCCTGTAAGAACCTCTTCACGCCTTTCTTGAAGAACCCCATACTGTAGTCCCTTGGGAAAACCTCGGCAGGGAGCTCATTCCACAACTTTATAGTTCTAGGTAGAAAACTTCGCAGGAACCGCACAGTACGCGACCATTGCAGTTCCAGTGTATGAGGATGAATTCAATTACTATATATATACGATTAACTATTCAATTACTTTTGAAATGAGATAATAGATGGGCTTTGGCTACTACGGCGAAACGAAAAGAAATGATTTTAGTAGGCTATACATATATGTATGTTCATCTTTCACCTACCTAATCCTAAACGATACATATCATACATACATACATTGCATATCTACAATCGAGGTATCATTCAAAATGTCATACTGTTTCGCTGGTTACATGCTATACGACGCGGTAAGAAATCTAACATGGTGGAGGGAAAAGCGATTTTTCACCCGCTATACATATAATAAAATGCTTCGTTTCGAGAGATGAAATAATGGATTGTTAATTAAAGTGAATGAATCAGAAATTGCACCCGAATTATTTTAGATAGAGGCATTTATTCCTGGGTGTAATTGATCACTTTTTCCACGTTTTACTTCCACTTTTCATATTGCCTGTGGCGAAATAATAAGTTAGTTACTCGCTTTACCAAATAATCAAATAGATTTTTTACATAGTTTCTTATTAAATTCGTCTGTTCTAATTTTAGTGAGCCTGGATACTAGCTCTTTAGAGAACGACATATTATCTTCATTTGATCCCGATATCAGGGAGGATGTGAAAAAAGTTGTTCAGAAAACAAACCCTTGGTAAATTTCTTGAAACAAAACCATTAGTTAATTTCACTGCTATTTTGAACATGTAAAGCAAAGGTAAAACGATATTTCGCACTTTTAAAAAAGAGTCATAATGATATTGTATGTTATATGATCACTTTTAATATTTAAGTATCCAATATTATATTATTTATTTATTAAAACAGAATTATGTGTAATAGGTATTTTACGGAAAATAGAATTACAACAGATATTTAACCAAAAAACCAAAATATTTCAATTTTGTAATTACATTGTAAAAATAAAATAAATTAATTAGGTACCTCCGTATTCTGTCCGTTAGGTGCGTATGGAATAATAAAAATGGCGCCAATGTAAAATGAAATTTAATTTGTTTTACGTTGTAAGGTGCTTTATTGGAGATGATTCTTTTCAGTTAGTAATTAACGCTTACGCTTCCGAACAGGAAGATGAAAAAATTAAGTTAAAAACCAAAACTCGACTACGGAGAAGTAGAAAACAAGATAGGTAGTGATTAATTCAGATGGTTCTGACACGGAATTGTAAGGTTGTAGGAAACCTCCTACGCCCTTACAAATCCATGTCAGTTGTAAAACATCACACAAAACATTATTTCATACGGAAAATATGATGTCTTTCTTCCTACCTCGCTGGTTCATAAATTCGATTATAAGAATCTTACTGTAACGGGCGTAAAAAACGTGATTAGAAAAAAAAACATTAGGGCTGTCATAACCCGACATTGGTTCTTCACCAGCTCTAAATGTACATGTGAATTACTAGCAAACTTAGGGGTACACGTTTTACAAGTCTTGAACCAACGTCGAATGCGTTCCATGAAGTCACTGAAGAGGTTACTATGGTCCTAATGCTTTATTCAATGGTCCCTGGAAAATATACTGTGAAAAACAATACACGTATCATAGTCATAAGTCCAATAACCTTTTATCTACTTACTTAAGTGTGAAAATACAGCTGAATACCTCCTCCTTAAAATTCCGTAACAGAAACATTTGAATTAATCACTAACTTGTTTCTTGCTTTTCCGTAGTCGGGTTTCAGTTTTTTTAACTTAATTTATTTTTTACTCTTTTTGGTGAGCAAACAGTTCTTTACAAAGAAGTACGAGGGAGACCTATGTTCAGTAATTAAGCAGGCCAAGATGAATATGTATATATATATATATATATATATATATATATATATATATCATTCATTTATAATTGTAGTGAAAAATACTAAGATATATACAATTGTGCTTCATAGTAAGAGTATATATTTTTACAGATGAATGCACATTCTAAATATATAGCTTACGACATAATTTGCTCATTATTGACCAAGGCTAAGGCATTTCAACTTCTCTAACTACGTCAAAACCACTGTATTATGTCGGTTAAATATAAGTTCCTGTGGATCCCATTTGTTGATTAGTAAAACCCTCAAATCAAAGTCGTAAAATACGGCTTTAATCAAAGTGTAGGTAATATTGCTATTACGGACACGACTAGACGTACGTTCGGGAAGTCTTAGTGATAATAGATTTATAATAGAATATCGGAGATATTAATACATAAATATCAATTTATGTATTAATATCTCCAATAAGGTTCAGTAGTGTAGTATTGTTCTCAGAATTGACGATATGTACCTAGTGCTTAATTTGAATGTGGGTTGTTTCGAAAAGATTAAAAATCTTTTATTAATTACTAACTATTAAAATATTTTAAAAATAAAAAATATGTCACACGACATTACAACAACAGAATATTATTTACCTTTGTTTCTTTTGTTAATGTCACGGCCACCATATTAGTTACATTTCCAAAAAATATAGCTTATGGCAGCTAATCTATTTAAACCTCACAATAAAATCGGATGAGTAATTTAGATATTAAGATGGAAAACAGTTAAATACAAACATACATACATAAACTGTTAAATTCATAAAAGTTCCTTATGGTTTTGTAAGTCTAAAAAATGTTATATCTAAAATGACTTAATATTTCTACGGTATCGAAACAGCCTTAGGTCACAAGGTTGGCAGCGCGCGAGTAACATCCTCGTGGTGTTGCGAGCGTCTGGCTGGCGAGGCTGCAGTAACTGCTTATCATCTAATGCGGGCCGCATCCTTGTTTGCCAATCTAGATGTATAAAAATAAAAAATCCGTTAAAAGTGACAAGAGGGGTGAATTTGGCCTTTGGCGTAAAACCAAGAACTTCACGCTCACGCCAATCGTCAAACACACCGGTCACATATTAGTTGTGAGTTTAACATCTTAATTCGCAATTAATTGATTATAACGCTTGACTTAAATAGTTCAGAAGTAACACAAGTGCATCTGTTTTAAGTCGTCAGCCTAGAAAGAGCGCAAAGTAGAAAATGTATGAATACAGCTGGGATATCTTCAACTAGGGAATGACAAAGGCATTTATTCAAGCCGATGATAGCGTAGCTATAGATATTTCAAGATTAAGGTTTAAATAATAAAAGGAAGGGTAATGTCAAATATAGGCAAAATCATAATAAGACTAATACCGCATCACACCTCAGTTTGTCTAGTACAAATGTACTAGAAAAATTTTTCACATTGATCCCTTCTCAAATAAAAATCTCTGATTATAGGGATGACACATTCTTTTAAAACCTTGGAGTTTGACGTATACATTTTGGCAACCCTATATTCACATGTTAAATTAAATTCATTATCGATATAAAATACAGCAGCGCTATTATAAGTCCATACGATATGTAAGGAAGTAAAATTTGCTTATAGGCATTTATTATCATGGTTGGTCATCTACGGTATGGTTAAGTCATCTACGAAAATCTGTTTATTCAACTAAATTAATTGGGCTTCATAATACATACCGTGTCAGCACGACCAGTAAATCAACATAAAATCGTTCCCAATACGCACGCACCGGTGTGATACGCGGCCTATAAGAACGTTAAATTGGAGTTAAATCTGCTCGTTAGATTTTACGCGTCGCTTATTCGCTTTTTGTTTGTTTGCAGAGAATTCAATTTTTTATTAATACATCGCCTCGTAAAATTGTTATTTGAGTTCAGAAATGTTTTGAAATTTCGGCATGTAAAGTGGGCGTGTATTGTGTATCTGGAGTATGTACGAATTATTTTTTGTATGTTGGTAGGGTTGGCAGGTGTTCGGCTCAAGTCGCACATGTCTTTCAATCCGTTTCGCGTATAGAATATAAGATATGGATTAAAATATATGATGAATTGATAAAAATAATGAACGAGAGAGTCTAAGCGGAAGGGAAGCGACAACAATCCCGGTGGAATGATGGACTCCTGGTGTGAAATAAAACTATCATGCCAGCGCGAGCGTAGGTTACGTGCTCTCCTCTCTTTTAGCCTCTGGTGTGAGAAAATATGGTTTGATAGTTGGTCCAAGATTACTTCTCTGGGTTTCTTCGGTAGCAGCATATACTCCCGTGAGCTACCCTTACGAGCACGAGAAGTTTTGGGAGATTGTGGATTTGACTGAAGACAATTATGTCCGGAGATCTGAATGGATCAGTTAGGACCAAGCGAAACAGTAGGCAAATTCTGCTAAATAACTGCAACTGCACTGCTGCGCGGCGTTGCAGCAACGCTGCAGTAAATAACTCGCTATTCTGTTAAAAAACCTGCACTGCACCTGCACGTTTCCTGCAATATAATCGTATTCTGTTAAATTGTTTTGACATTTGTATAGCGATGACAGAAGTTTCGAAGGATTTTATCTGCAGTTTTGCTATCGTTAGTCTCAAGCAACTTTTTTAACAGAATAGCGATTCATTTACTGCAACATTCCTGCAACGTCGCTGCTGTCAGATCGTTTAACAGAATACCGAAACGTCAAAATGTACGCATTTTGACACACGCCGCGCTACAGATCAGTTGCAGTTTTTAGTAGAATCGGCCCACAGGTAGAGGACGTGCGTGGTCCTTGGTTCCTTGTGTCGAATACGTTATTCCATCAAGGATATTGACACGTATACATGGAGACGGAATGACCAAAAAACACATTACATTACATTGATCCTGATAAATGGACGACTCCGAAAGTCTATATTAGATACAATCTATGAATCGGGTGACTTAGAGTTGAATTATCTGCTTTAGGTATTTCAATTTATTTTCAACATTTACATAGACGATACCGCATTATTAGCAAATACTAGCCAAAATTGGTCGTGTTTTATCAGAAGGTGATGTCAGGAGCCTTAGGAACCGGCGAGCGTGCATGAAAAGAGCTATGAATGTGAAAGAAGCAAGTGAAGTGTGTAAGGGCCGCGTCTTATGGCACTCGGTTCTCTTTGCCTACCCCGCAAGGGACCTGGCGTGAAGATATACATACATACATACTAGCCAAAACGATGATCTTATGGAAAAAGACAATAGAATGCGAAGAATACCAAGATAATGATATTTTGACTTTGACTTTGACTATACGTCATTTAGGGGGTCATGTGCCAGAAGCGTGCTCGTTCGCGACCCCTGCCAATCAGTCGATTGCAATTCTGGACCAAGAGCGCACCGACGTGCGGATTAGGGCGTCCCCCGTAGGCGACGCGCACCGATCCGCCCCCGTCGGTGCGAATTCAGCTGCATGCGGAGGTGGGGGCCGCCACCCACCACGCAGCGCCAATTCCGGCGGGACGAGGGGAGCCGAGTGCCGCATAGGCACGTGGAATGTGAGAGGTGGATTGAAAGATAAGACGAATGAACTGATAGACGTAATGAATGATAGACGTTTGGATGCTTTATGTGTGACAGAGACTAAGCGCAAGGGGAGCGACACCGATGATCTGCCCGGTGGTATGATGGCCCTATGGTCTGGGGTAGACCGTGACGATCATGCCAGTGCTGGTGTAGGTGTCGTACTCTCCTCTCGCTTAGCCACTGGTGTAAGAGATTACTGTTTGGTAGGGCCTAGACTTCTCTGGGTTCGTATTAAACTGGGCATCACGCGAGTATTTTTGGTTGCAGCATACGCTCCCGTAAGCTCAGCGTGTGCTCAAGAACTGGAGAAGTTTTGGGAGTCTGTGAGGGATGTTCTGGACTTAGTTGAAGGGAACGAAAGAGTGATTATGTGTGGAGACTTGAATGGATGGGTTGGGACCAAGCGATACAGCTATGAAGCTGTTCTTGGTCCGTATGGAGATAAGAGAGTGAACGAAGCAGGTAAGACTATACTAGATTTATGTATGGAACGAGGCCTCCTCGTGTCGAATACTTTATTTCATCATAAGGATATTCACACGTATACATGGAGAAGAAATGATCAAAAAAGTGTGATTGATTTGATTTTAATAGATAGACGTCTCCGAAATGTTTTAATGGATACAAGAGCCTTTAGAGGCCCCACTCTTGAGACGGACCACTACCTGGTGGTAAGCCGGTTTGTGGGCCTTTTTAGGAAGTGGAGGCACTGGCGAGTGCGTATCCCTTTCGGAGATCATGAAAGGATAATGAACGAAAAATTGCAAGATGAAAGTGTAAGGAGAATGTATGTGCATCTGGTAAGTGAGAGACTTGCAAATGCAAGCCTCTCCGACTCAGATGTGGATGATTGTTGGAAAGTTTTGAAAGAAAGTATGGTGAATAGTGCAAAAGAAGCTTGTGGATGCGCAAAGAGACGTAAAACAGCGAAAGGAGATGCCTGGTGGGATGCGGAGGTTGAATCCTCCGTAGCAAGAAAGAGGAAAGCGTGGCTGGATTACGTATCATCTTTGCCTTTAAACGAAAATATGAGAGAAAAGAAGAAAGAAATGTACCGTCTATGCAAGAATGAAACCAAGGCTTTAGTGAAAGAGAAGCGTGAAAGACAAATTATGAATGAGGAAGAGAGGCTGACGAAAAACTTCGAGGCAAATACCAAACTCTTTTGGAGAGAGGTAAAGAAGTCTCGGAGTGGTTCGTCGGCATCCAGAATGGATAAGATAAAGTCTAAAGCTGGTGTCATTCTTGCCAACACTCAGGAAGTGTTAGAACGGTGGAGTGAATATTTTGAGGAAATGTATGAGTATGCCTCGGACGCTGGCAATGAGAGTGAGTCGGATGCTTACTCCACGTTGACGGCGTCCGACGAAGGCATAACTATGGATGAGATCGAATGGTCGATACGAAGCTTGAAAAATGGAAAATCAGCGGGAATTGATCTGATCACAGCTGAGATGATCAAATTAGGTGGCACTTACGTCCGGGACGCCTTCTGGTACCTATGCAACCTATGCTGGAGAACTGGAAGGGTCCCAATGGACTGGAGACGCGCAGTCATCGTGCCCTTGTATAAAGGCAAGGGATCACGCATGGACTGCGCCAACTATAGGGCCATCAGTTTGATCAGCTTAGCAGCAAAAGTATATGGAAAGGTGATTGAAAGGAGAATGAGGGTGAAATCCGATGAAATGCTGTGGGACGCACAAGGAGGTTTCCGAAATGGAAGGGGATGTACGGATCAAGTTTTCTCGCTCCGCAATATCGTAGAGAAGCATCTGGCCATAGACCGGAAGGTTTTCTGCGGTTTTGTGGATCTTGAGAAAGCCTTTGATAGGGTTGTGCGAAAGGAACTGTGGGACATATTGCCGAGATATGGGATTGACGGTTCACTGCTCCGTGCTGTGCAGTCCACTTACAAGGATTGCTCAGCATGTGTGCGGATAGACGGTGGCATGTCACCCTGGTTTGATGTCAAAATTGGTGTCAAACAGGGTTGCATGCTATCTGCTAGGCTGTTTATCCTGTATCTCGATAGTTGTCTGCAGAGAATAAGGTCAACGAATGTGGGATTGCGCATGGGTGACCAAGTGGTGAACTGTCTGCTGTATGCAGACGATGCCGTGCTATTAGCAGATACACCATCTAAACTGCAAACACTGGTCACAGCGATGAAAGACGACTGTATGGAGAAAGGCTTACTACTGAATGCGAAGAAAACAAAGATAATGGTATTTGAAAGAGAAGAATCCAGAACTAATGTAAGGATTACGATTGATGATGAAGTGTTGGAACAAGTGGATGAGTTTGTATATCTTGGATGCGCTTTCAGCAGGGATGGAAGGTACACCGCAGATGTGGAAAGACGAGTGAGTGCTGGGAATAGTGTGAATGGAGCGTTGGGAAAACTTCTTGGCAGTAAAATCCTGAGCCAGAAGGCACAACTCGCTATACACAATGCAGTGTTGGTCCCAACGCTAACTTATGGAAGCGAGAGTTGGGTATGGCAGAAAGAGCATGAAAGTAGAATAAACGCGGTTGAAATGCGAGCGCTGCGCAAAATTTGTGGCGTAAGGCTCGTAGACCGTATTCGCAATGATGATGTTAGAAATAGAGTTGGTCTGAAAGAGAGCGTCGGTGTTAAAATAAGAAGAGGCATGCTCCGATGGTTCGGGCATGTAGAAAGAATGCAAGATGAAAGAATGACGAAGCAGATATACAATGCAAAAGTGGAAGGATGTAGGAGCCGGGGAAGGCCAAGACTTACCTACCATGACCAAATTGGTCATGTTCTATCAGAAGGTGATGTCAGGAGCCCTAGAAACCGGCGTGCGTGCATGAGAAGAGCAATGAATGTTAAAGAAGCGAGTGAGATATGTAAGGATCGAGTCACGTGGCGCTCGGTTCTCTCTGCCTACCCCGCAAGGGATTTGGCGTGAAGTTATAGAATAGATAGACTTTGACTATAATGATATGTGACGAGAGGTAACAAAAACGAACGTTAGGATTTACAGTTGACGTTGTAATGTTGGAAGAAATTAATGAAATTGTATATCTTAGAAAATGTTTTTAACAGGCATGGAAGGTATAGCATTGATGTGGACAGACGTGTGAGTTCAGGTAACAGTGTTAATGTAACCTTGGGAAAATTCTATGCAAACGAAAAGTAAACCAGAAAGCACAGGTCACAACGCGATGCTAATCTAACTACTAACGTATAGAAGTAAAAGCCGTGTATGAGAGAGTATGAAAGTAGAATGAACGCGGCCTAGATGCGAGTATTGCGCAAAATCTGTGGCGTAATGCTAACTGACCTCTTTGACGACGATGATTTAAACAGGGACTGAATCTTTAAGACAGAGCCTATGTTGTTTCTAATATGCAGTTCGGGTACAATGAGAGAGCTCGATAGCGTCATTGCGCGTGTCTATTCTAACCGAACACACAGGTTAAGCAGCTTCGACGGCTACCTGTCAATAGGTTTAACAATCTCGAGCATCTCCGTGCTTTGGCTTTGCTTTTAAGCTGTCGGCCCCGGCTGTTGTCAATAGATGACATTCGTTAAGCTAAGTCAATGGCCTTCGGGAGGCTTGAAAACACTGGCCTCCGCCAATCTGCAGTTGAGCAGCGTGATGGAGTATGCTCTAAACCCCTTCGATTGAAAGAAGTGTGGTATCCCTGCATTGGGATGGGCTAGGCTTATATTTGTTAGCAGCTTATAAACCATAACCCCCGATTCGAATCCTAGTGAAAGCATGTACTACTAAATTCATGTTTTCAGATTTATGTAATGTCATGTATATTTGTAATTATCACTAGCTCGACGGTGAAGGAAAACATCGTAAGGAAACCCGCATATCCAAGAAATTATATTTCGAAACACGTGTCATCCAATCCAAGAAAGATCTGATTTCTCTCTGGATATGGAGGTCTGACGGCAGACGCTCCATGTCAAAATCGGTATCTTCGCCAAATCCTCAGACTTAGGTAGCGGACCTTTATAATCGTAAAAAATGTAAGTACATATTTTATCTTGACGTTGGAGTCACGTACTCAAATCGCAATTTGCACTTTGATTAGCCGCCAGCACTAACAAATATTTTAAAACAAATTGAGTACTTATATGCAGAGCTGCATTGCAGTGTTCGGATTCTCACCTCAAATTTGTAGTAGTTTCTTTTTTATACATCGTCGGGAGCATACAAGCATATAGCCCACCTAATGTAAATTGGTTACCGTTGGCCATGAACGCTTGTAATATATTAAGTATCACTCGCGCGATGGCACCTCTGTTGCGAACAACAACTCTCTAGGAGCTTCCTGGTGACCTTACTCACACGCAGGAACACAACTCTAGGGAGTTGTTATTTGGCTGCGGTTTTCTGTAAGGCGGAGCTACATCCCCAGACGGGCTGGTTCGATGGGCCCTACCTCTGCATGCAGACCAAGACAAACAGACATGTTAATGGACCCAAATGTTTGTCCTGTATGGGAATAGAACACACGAGCGTCGGTGACAAAGTCGCGTTATTCCGCTGCGCCATCGAGTTCGTCAAGAGTGTGTCGTTGTGTAGTGCACATTAATAAAAATTAAATAATTCCAAAGATAGAGAAATTATGCAAATATTATTTTAGGTAAGACAGCTGCTAGAAATTAGAATGACCAAAGTAATAAAAAACATTTTTAAAAACAAGCTTTTATTAAAAAATTCAGTTAGACTAAAACGAAAATAATAATTTTATGCAAGGGTTATGCTGGTGTATGCTATTTATATGGATGAATATAATAAATTAGATCGATATGCAATAATTTAAAAGCTTGTATCTCACAAGAAAATTATTTAGTTTAAATTTCTCATTTACTATTTTATATTTGCTCACGTTCCGGCTCCATCATCAGACCCTGGATATAATGTAGAACCAGAGTGCATGCCAAGACAAATCAAACAAGCACAAACACGACGGATCCATTTTGTTAAGTTCAGAATTTTCTTAAAGCACCTATCGTCTCCATCTTCAGACACTGAATATCATGGTTATGGGAATATTCGTAAAATTCCCTTTTAAATTACTACTACTATTTTAGGTAAGTGACTGGGAATATTCCTACACGGGAATTTACTGGTAATTTACTCAATAGGCAAATCCCTGCCCTAGATAGGCTGCTTTGATGCGCCATACCTCTCTTAAAAATACCCAGACCAAGACAAAAAGACATGTTTGTCTTGGTCTAGGTATTTAAGAGAGGTACTCTTCACTCTATCCATGGAGACAGACATCGGCCTTCAAGGCATCAACGATGAGTTTTCTCATTCCGTTTTATTACACGGACTGCTGGCGTATGTCCTGGAGTCCTGTATGATGCATCCAGCGCATCTCTCAGCATATCTTTACGCACGAAAACGAATTCTGAAGTTTCCAGGAATTTGTGTACAAAAAATGCTTTAGAACCATGGCGTGATGCGGCAACTGAGTTTTAACTGGCTCGTATATTTTCCGATTTGCATGGCAGAACCATTACTATCAATATTTTTAGAAAAAGTGAATAAACTCACCCGGGATTGTAAGTAGCTCACCATACACCAACTCTGCAGCAGAGCATTTGATGTCAGATTTCCAGGTTCCGGAGTCCCAGCAGCGCGGTTATTAATACGTCTGTCCAACGGAGTTCATAGTGCGTCATGATTGCGGCTTTCAGCGTTTTATGTAGCCACCCCACCAGCAGGCCGATTTTACTAAAAAACTGCAACTGCACTTTAGCGCGGCGTGTGTCAAAATGCGTACATTTTGATGTTTCGTTAAACGTCGCTGCTGTCAAATCGCATAACGACACACGCATTTTGACACACGCCGCGCTGCAGTGCAGTTGCAGTTTTTTAGTAGAATCGGCCTACAGACCGCTGGCACCAGGGTGTTAAGCGCCTAAGCGGCAGTCTGATGCCGTACAACTTTGCCATTGCGAGCCTCAAACATATTGCTCTCAATTTGTCGTCCTTGATCAGATGTTAAGACCTGTGGACAGTCACAATGAGAAATCCAAGATTCGTTAAAAGCCTTGGCCACTGCTTCAGCTCTAATATTTTTCAGGAGTACACCTTCTGGCCATCGTATGAATCTATCGATCATGGTCAAGCAATATTTGTGCTCGTTAAACTATGGCAAGGGTCCAAGGTCGAACTAAGTATATATAAATATGGTTAAATAGAAAACCAATCAATTTGAAAATCCCCATTGTAGACTGAGTATGGCTATGTGTGTTTGATCATTGGTATTGCTCGCATGCTTGTACCCTGGTACGTCAATCTTCCGTACGGAAGGCCAAACCTCAAACTGGCTAAATTGGTAATTACTTAGCAGCCTGGGCGAGTAGACTGTTGTTTGTACCTGGTATTGGACTTTTTTGAAATTTTAGAGATGTTCCGTCTTTCAGCAACTTTTCTAATTCGGGATCCTGTTCTTGTGAAACGGCTAATGATCCAAAGTCAGGGTGTGTTATAATGTCGGCAAACAGGTACTCTTTACCTAAAATATGTCGGATGTCTGTCGCAAATTATGCGACAAAATCGACATGACTGAATTGTCTTGGGCAATAGTTGCAGTTGTTGCGTACGTACGTTGCGTTACGTAATAGGGTCATAATGTCGTCTTCCTAGAATGTATCTAAAATGTTTCAAGCTTTCATAAATTGCCAGCAGCTCTCCATCATAAGCACTGTGTGCGTTTTAGCCTTAATCATTTCCTTTGAAAAAAACTACGGGTTGCCAGTTTAACCCTTTACCCGTTGTTGTAGGATTCCGCCCCATAGCGAATTCGATAGTGTATCCCAAAGATGTTTTTATTCGAAATTTAAATATTTTTTTAATATGAAACTTTTCTTTTGTTTTACAATTCTAAAAACTTTACCCCGTAGAAGTACCATACCGCCTGTATCAAGGGCAACGTACTCACTTTTAGCTTGATCTGCTACATAGTTATAAGGAAAGCCACCGCAACCTACCACTCTAGTCAGCGCCTCGTTTGCTAGTCGGTATGATGGACTATGTTACGATTTTAGCTCTAAAGGTCCACTTAGACCCATGTATTACCTATACATTAGGTTTCTGTAGTTCTTCTTTATTCTATGTCGCCGATAAGGATAGATACATGACGAAATAGTCAAACTGTTTATGTTAATAATATCAGACTATTTATTTAAAACAAATAACAAAGTTACGTTCAAACTTAATTTTCATTCATAATACATTACAACGCAATAATAGGTTTTTTTTATACAACGTCGGGAGGCATACAAGCATACAGTCCACCTGATGTAAAGCAGATACCCGTAGCCTATTAACGCTTGTAACATATATCACTCGCGCGATGCCTCCTCTGCTGCTTACACAGCAACTCCTTAGAAGCTTACTGATGACCTCACTCACACGCAGGAACACAACAACCCTCCAGGGAGTTGTTATTTGGCTGCGATTTTCTGTGAGGTGGAGGTACTTCTCCAGACGGGCTGTTTTAATGCGACCTACCTCTCTTAAATCATCCAGACCAAGACAAACAGACATGTTCATGCACACAAATGTTTGTCTTGTGTGGGAATCGAACCAACGAGGGTTGGTGTCATAGTCGCGTTTTTTACGACTGGGCCACCGAGCTCGTCAAAATCGTATGTACGTATCGAGCTCGTATTATAAAACCTTAAAATTAAAAAAAAAGAAGACTATCATTAACATCGACTTCATAAAATTAAAAAGAACGATGTGAATACGGGAAGAGAAGTCTTCGATAAAATCAATTTAATTCTTTATTTTAAAATTATTAATTTTATAGATTTTAAGTACATTTTATTAACAATTCTGAAGTCATAACAAACATAATCAAAATCAAATCATAAACAACGGCAATACACTAAAACTAACACAAAATGTAAACGATTCTAAAATAACAACCCTCTTCAATGATATACATTTCCGGTCGTACAGATCACGTTACATACGCTGAGGAGATTCATTGAACGCACTCGAAATAACTAATATTTTTATACATAACTATATTTTTTTATAGAATTACATGTTAATGTACAGTCAACCCTGGGTGAGTGAGAACTAGCCTAGTGAGAAAACTGTACAAGTCAGAGTAATTACCAGGTCCCATCCTTTTGACAAAACCCTTATAGAGGAGAAACAGAAACTTCTATTAGAGTTGTTTTTCCCTCGTGAACTTCTATTAAAGAGACTGCTACTTCGCGTTATCCAGTTTCCTAATCCATTAGGATTGGCGGGGTCCGCTACCTAAGCCTAAGGATTTGGCGATGACACAGATTTTTACATGGAGCGACTGCCATCAGACCTCCACAACCCAGGGGATCAGATCCACCAGATCTTTCTTAGGTAAGGTCACGTCTTTCAAAATATAATTTCTTCCACGTGTGGGTTTCCTAACGATGTTTTTCCCTTCACGGCCCGAGTAAGTGATAATAAGGCCGAGTAAGTGATAATAAGGCCGAGTAAGTGATAATAAGGCCGAGTAAGAGATAAATATGTACATAAATCCGAAAACATGAATTTAGTGGTGCCCCGCTAAGATTCGAACCGGGTGGTCGATAGGCAGGTTCCTTATACACTATCACTGCTCTCAGACCGCTACTCGTCTGCACCTCTATGAGTGACAGTCATGCTCAATGTTTTAACATCTGCTATTTATGACCCTTTCTTAAATTTTGTGAAATAATTCTTTTTGTATCCATATTCTATTCGAATAGCTTGTGTTGTGAAATGTACCTACGTGTATACTGTCAAATTTATCGAACTTACCATAGTTGATAAATATCGATTGCGAAAAGTTCTTCAACCGTTCAAAATACCTATGTAAATGTGTATATTTAAATATTTCTAAGAAAGAAAACCTACTCGTACCTGTATAAGGGTATAAACTTGATTTAGCGAAAAATCTCTATAACCGAAAACGAGATTGGGGTACCTTGAGCCAGGTCCAACTGTATTTCTTTTACACAAAACATATCGACACCACATTAATTAGTGCCTACGTAATATTCATAATTACAAGCATTTAAAAACAACTTTAAACAAATTTCCGAATAAAAAAGAAATTCCTAAATCGATTTGACATTGATAAACATATAAGATAACATACACAAATATATACATACACTTAAATTGAAAACATTATCTTTTTTTAAGTCAATTAAATAACAGTCCAACTAAGAACATACTCCATTTTGAAATTGATTAAATAACTTTATATTAAACATTAAAATGTGCACGAATAATACCAAAATCAGTTTAGCATCATACAAGATATGACATACACAAAAGTATACAATCATGTTGATAACATTATCTTTTTTTCCACTCAGTTAAAAATACAATCTAACAAAGAGAGGTAGGGCGCATCAAAGCAGCCTATCTGGGAAAATAACGGATTTTCGAAAAAGATAATGTTTTTTACACAAACAATAATTAACGGAGGAAACATTTTCATTAAATCGTTTGCTCATGTTGAAAAATTTATTTCCACAACCATTAGAAAAATAGACTATTGGTATATTTACAGTTCATTATAAATGCATCATAATGCTTTTGCAAAATTCATTTCTCACTATCTTTTGTTTCCATAAATACTTGTTTACATTAACAGTACTAGAACTCTAGATCATAAAAACAATAATGGTACGTTTTTTTAACTAGATTTAATAAATTATCGAGGTATTTGATTGTTATTTTATGACGTAACTATTATTGTAATAAATAATAAATTATCGAGGTATTTGATTGTTATTTTATGACGTGACGATGTCACCCTTCAAACATCTTCTAAGCTATAGAACTTTTAATCGGATTAAAAAGTATTCTTTTGCATTTGATATCCCAATTGTTGAGGAATGTAATAGGCTATTGAACATCACGGTACGACCCTTAGAAGCCGAGGAAAAAGAAAACTGAAACAGCAGTTTCCAAGGAATACCATGATATGCACGCACATAGTAGGGGCTGCAGCTAGTAACAACTTGCATACCTCTTATATAACACAAGAGTTTAAATAGAAATGAAGTTATCCACATTGATGTGTTCTCTCTGCCTACACCGCAAGGGACCCGGCGTGAAGAAACAGTTAAAAAGTCACTTAACAGTTTAGCTGTATTTTGACATTATTTGCAATAAACGTCATAAAAAAAAGACCAAGCTAATTAGCCTTAAACTAACACACATATGTATGCTCTAAATTTAAGAGTTTAAACCCTTGGATAGTTGATCACAAGTGTGTATCATGTTAAACTTTGTAGTATACCTATACCATGGTAATAGTGTTTTCAATAAACAACAACCAATATGCTGCCAACCATATACACTGGTATCAATATTAGTCTTCAAACTTCCGGTTCAACAATAACAGGATAATTAATGGTGTCATACAATTTAACTTTATTGATACATTTTACTAACCAATTCTTGTTAACATGTCTGACATCTTCAGGAACTTTTCGTTTTAACATCTGCATTTGTCTCAAACTTATTGAATCGTCTTTGTGAACGACAATATCCACGTCCATATAACGTATTGCTTTATTGATTGTGCCACCATATGCTATCCAATGTCTTTCTAGATGTCTTCTTTCGTCTTCCGGAAAGCTTATGAAATCTGGATAAAAACCTATTGATTTATCTTTGAATATATCTGGCAAGGGATTTTCTGGTAGCTGTTGAGTTTTTGTATCTATCGAATCTCCTTCATCGACACTCATATCTTCATCTTGGCTTGTGATTTTTAAATTTTCACGATGAGAAATTTTCTTTTTCCCCTTCTTTATAGTACCTATCCAATCGCTTTCATCAATACTCATTTTGCTTTCGTCACTCAGACTTGAATTTGACCTGTCTAAAACATCCTCTTTCTCAATTTTAATTTTTTTAAGGGGTGAAACATTTTTCTTCAGAAAACTGTCTATTTTGTTCTTTTGTGGACTTTCTTTTGCCTTCTTTTTAGGTGGTTCATATGTCTCCGATGCTGTAGCAGCTAATTTATTTAGCAAAGATACATCTGTCTTTTCTTTTGATGTTTTATATAAATGTTGTAGCTCCTCAAAGTTAGTGGCAGTTTCCCAGTTTTTGTCATCTCTTATTCGTGTGACTCTAGGGAATCTCACTGAAATTCCGCCTGCTGTGTGTATGTTCGCTTTAGTTAGTTCTGTGCCTAGAATAAAAACGGTTACTTTTCAATTATTTTGTGTATTGTAATCATAGTAATAATTAGTAAATAATAGCCTGAGAACAGAAGACCGACATAGGCCACTTAATATCAAGATTAGGGTCAGCTGAGATGGAAAGTGTAAAGAAAGTAATTTGATAATGATATAAATAAATTTAATCTTATATAAGGCATAAGACTGAAATTGATCTCTAGAATTTTTCAAGAGCAGCTTTGTACGATTTGTTTTCATTATGGCAATTTCAACATGTCAAACATGATAATATTCAATTTGCGTTTTTTTTAAACTTGTACCTTAGTCGCCATTCTAACGGTATGTCCTGACGCTAACTAAATACGACGCAGGAGAAACTTTGGGCAAAAACTATTATTCAATAAATTAACACAAGGAAATAATTAATAAATACCAGTAATCTCCCAAACAGGCTGTTTCTTTGGGTCCTTAGCTATGAAATCTGGTGTCATCCCCTTAGTACAATCGAACCACGAAGGCAATTTGTTATAATCCTGGGATATCTTCAACATTAATGGTGCTAACTCTTTTTGAAGTCTCTCTAATGTGCTGTCATCATGACCGGTGTGTACTTTCGTGACCGTCAGCCATTTGTTGCGCTTGGTGTCATGGCAACCCATCAGGAATACTGACATCATACCACCTTTCTTGCCGGTTCCTGGAATTGATGTATGATAAATTCTTATCTACATACTTAGAAACCATACAATGTTTCACGAAACCATACAATTCATGATGAACTCGGTGACGCCTCGGTTAATAACGCGACTTTGACACCAACGCTTGTGGGTTGTCTTGGTCTAAGTGTTTTTAAAAGAGGTAGGGCAATTCAAAGCAGCTCATCTGGGGAAGTACCTCCACCTCACAGAAAACCTCAGCCAAATAACAAACTCCCTGGAGGGTTGTTGTTCCTGTGTGTGAGTGAGGTTGTCAGTGGCCCCTAAGGAGTTGCTGTGTTAGCAGCAGAGGTGGCGTGATACTTAATGTGTTGCCTGTAAAAAAAATAACCAACAAAATCTACATAGATTCATCACACATCAACACAAGTTTAGCCACTGTTGTGATACAGTTTTCATACCCTTCAATTTGAACGGAGCAACTGCTGTAAATGCTCCTTAGTGGATTGCTGGAGGTCAACGTTTTCACCTGAAAGCCTAAATTAGTGTCATGTATCGATGATAGACAACAACAGTTCCTCCGATGCCCAAAAAACTCAAGATCAACAAATCAATTAAAACGGACTATGATCAATTTGATGATGAAAATTGAAACCATGAGGCCAAAAAATTATGTAGCCATTACAAGGTACTTACTGCTATTGGGCTAACAGCAGTACATACAGGAACTGCATTAATTAGCATTTTTTCTTGCCTAATGGTCATTATAATAATGTTAAAGAGTTTAATCTACACTAACATATAAATTAGTTTGTTTGAACGCGCTAATCTCTGGAACTATCAGTCGGATTTGAAAAAAATCTTTTTGCATTTGATAGTTCTATTCCCGAAGAAGGTTATAGGCAATTCAACATCACTATACGACCCTTAGAAACCGAAAAAAGAAAGAAAGTAAGAAAAAGCGGCCCGTACGGTATACCGGGATACGCGTGGACGAAGTCGCGGGGTTCAGCTAGTCTATGATAAGGAACTATTAACCTAAAGTAGATATACTTAGTTACCTACCAAACCAAGCCCCAAGTACAACTAGGTCTGCTGTATCTGCCATGGCACCATCAAACAAATAATCCTTTTTCACCTTCAGCCAATGCCTCTTCCCAGGCTCATATGGAGATTCTAGATCTTTCAATACTAAACCTTCTAATCCTAGCTCTAACACCTGAAATGTAAAAAAAAATATTTTGTACTTAAAAAATTAAGCAAGAAATGTTTGATCATTCATAACTGACATAATTATATAATTAAACCTATAACCTTCACATATAAAAACTCGAAAATGGCTTGGCTAATTTGAACATATTTTGTTTTTTTTTGCATGTTCTACATATTACCACCAACGCTTGTGGGTTCGATTCCCAAACAGGACAAACATTTGTGGTCATGGACATGTCTGTTTGTATTGGTCTGAGTGTTACTAAGAGGTAAAGCGCAATAAAGCAACCTGTCTATCTGGGTTCGATTCCCACAGAATACAAACTTGTGTTCATGAGCATGTCTGTTTGTCTTGGTCTAAGTGTTTTTAAAAGAGGTAGGGTGTATCAAAGCAACCCGTCTAGGGAAGTACCTCTACTTCACAGAAAACCATAGCCAAATAACAATCCCTGGAGAGTTGTTGTTCTACTGCGTGTGAGCGAGGTCACCAGGTAAGCTCCTAAGAAGTTGCTGTGTTTGCAGCAGAGGTGGCATCGCGCAATGCGCATTGCAAGCGTTAAAAGGCTACGGAAACTGTCTCACTACAGGTGTGCTGTGAGCCTCTATAAGGAAGTCGCAGGTATCATCATAGTGTATTAAACATTGTAAATAATTCTAAATAAAGGGTGTAAATTCAACATTCAGTGTTTATTTGGATGGAATAATGTTGCATACTTTCACTTATTATATGGGCAGAGCTATCATTGAAGGGTAACATTTAACCATAAATGTATTTACTGGTGCAATGTATAACGTAGAAAAGGATCTTTCTTCATGTAATATCAAACTTATAACTACTACCTACTGGAAATTTACTTCAAATTTGAACGGCCCATTATATAAACACAATTTACAGAGTTATTGTCTTATAGTAGCGAATCATGTTAAAAAAATATTCCTAAATAGTAATAAATAGAAATTTGAAACTTACCTCTGCAATCATTTTAGCCAAGTCTGCTGGTTTCTCAATCAACTTCTGTTCAGAGAACATAACATGATTTGTAACCTCTACCATATTATCCAATAATATCTTCCTTCTCTTCCTAATGGGTACATCTATCAAAACTTTGTCATTATAATATAAACAATCGAAAACAAACAAGCAAACTTGTGCATCCTTAAATTCGGACTGCTTGTGTTTACCTAAAGTACCAAATGGTAATGGCTTTCCTGTATTTACATCTACCATTAATACTTCAGCATCTAAAATTAGATCTACACCTTTTGGAAATGCCTGTGGCAGGTAATCTTTAAAATGGCTTACTTTATGTGGCATAACAGGCTTTAAGGCTCGAGAGAAATACTTAAACTCATTACCTTTTTTATGGACTTGTACCCTTTCTCCATCATACTTTATTTCAGAGAACATCCCGTTTGGACATTTCTTCATAGCCATTTCTACAGATTTACATGCTTCAGCCAACATCGGTAAGACAGGTGTCATAAGTACTATTTTAGCTACCACACTGTTGTGAGACGCGTCTTTATGTTTAACACCTGTATTTTTTGATAATACTCTATCTAAAACCATATCCAAATCTCGAGACGTTTGAAACACGCTGTAAGCGTCTGGATGCACACCTTCCAGTATGTGCTTTGGACCTGCATTGATCCGTAAATCACCTTTTATCAACCGAATTAACATTAAGATGTCATCTTTTGTACATTTCTTAACAATTTTTTTGAAATGATAAATCTGTTCATCTTCTTTAGTCAACTTGGAAAGCTCTTCAAGGAAGTCATCTACGTCATGAATTGTTAAAGTACTTTCTGCTGCCGAGTGCATCTTTGATTTAGAAAAGAACTTTTTTATTGTGTTGGCAACATCTCCTTGTTCTAAATCAGTAAGCATGTCATCCTGATCACTGTTGAAAATCCTTGAAAATAGCTTGATTAACTGCTTACTTTTCAAATTATAAACTCTTTTTGTGACTTGAGGTAGTAATAATTTACACCACAAAGCCAGATCACCATTGAAAGAGACATCATCTGTTCCTTTTCTGAAAAATATGTTCACCGCTGCTGTTTTATCCGTGTATGAGTCAACTTGTGATATCTTTTTACATAGTTTAAAGAATGTCGAAAACATGTTGTCCTCTTCTACCAATTTTACATTGTTTTTAGTATCAGCTTTGGGATTATTTTTACTGCTAGAACTATTTGCTGTAACAGATACATTTTTAATTACTTTTGCTTTATATTTCCCACTATTTTTTTCCTCATATAGTTTTTCCATCTCATTGATTTTTTTTATTAAGAATTCCTGGTCTTCTTTGCTTAAAGTATCCCAATTTCCAATATCGTCTATTGAGTCTATTCGTTTTGTTGCTGGCCGTTGTTTTAGCAGTACATTCATGAAGCAATCGACATGATGCCATGATTTCATTTGCTGATTTTCACCATAAGGGCTCACCACTACTTTCGCTAGCCGCAGTTCCCCACTAGGACAGTTTGCTTTGCAGCCCTTACAAGAAGCTCTGCCCCCTTTCGCTCTATCGACGTAAAAAGGTATGAACTCAGCCATAGTTTGAGTAGAAAACTTTTCTTCTTTATCAATAAGACATTATCAGATACAAGTTGATAAAGTAAAATATTTTTGTCATTTTTGGTTGTAGAATACAAGGATTAAAATTATTATGCAAATATGTATGATTGTGTATAAATAAGCTAATAATCTGTGTTTAAATAAGCCAATATTTATCGCCTTTGGGCGATCCTGATGTTGTTTTCGTCAATAACAGTGCTTGCTTTTTCATAAACCAGTGTTAAGGTCTAAGTAAGTGAGTATTGTAAGTAGGTGTAGGTAACTCCGAATGAATTGGCCTTGTGATGATAAATTATGAAATGTCTATCATATTCTGTTGATAATCCTGTAACAAATAGACACATAGCGACATACACAACATATAGGACAGAACAGAACAAAATACTGGTTGGTTAGTTTTGAAAAACACTTTATAAACTTTAATATCATAAATAGTATTAGTAAAATCATATAAAACATATATACAAAGGAGGAATTAACATATGACCATGGCATATGAGGATTTAAAATTGATATGAAGGGGGCTAGAGGGGAGGAGATCATACAGTGAGAATGCATTCTTAGAGCAGTTAAAAATCATGTACTCTGAATTACCCTCATCCACGCCACACTCACACAAAGAGCTGTGTACTGTATCCTGATTTTTGCAAATATATTGGTGCAGGCGTGACATGTTTGTAGCAGACAGATGACTGATGTTGCTTGTTTATTAGCATCTTGATATATATAGAATCAAGGCTTGAAGTTGGTATACTTTCTTGAATAGAGCCCTAATATTCAACTTTCACAGACTCATCCCATATCACTTTCCAACCTGTTGCTTAATAAATAAGAATTAGTCTGATAGATATTGTCTTCGCAAGTTAAGCGGGGGTTTCACACATTCAATTTGTAGGGCATTAAAAACACCCAGACCAAGTTAAATACAAATGTTTGTCCTGTGTAGAAATCAACCCCACAAGCTCTAGTATCAAAGCAGTATGATTAACCACTGCACCACTGAACTTGTCTAATAATGATAATGGTGATTCTTAACTTGGTACTCGAGAATCTTTGCTAGGGTGCATGAAAGGGTAATAGCTTTGTTTGCTAGGTTTCTGTAAGGAGATTATGATTTGCCCTTCCCATTCATAGGTGGGATTTCCAAAATAAATATATGGTTAAGAACTTAGACCAAATAGTCTTCAGTAGCAGAACCACTTTTAAAAGGAATAAGGAATCCTGTCGACTCCTGAAGAAGAATCTTTTACACCATCAAGAACTGCTGCTTCAAATACCTCATGGGAGAAAACACCATTCAATAGTTCATACGAAGATTCAACATTGAGAAATTTGTTTACTCTAGGGATGGAGCTGGAACTTTTTTGTGCAAATTCCTCAGTCCAGACTAAACAATCATTTGAAGAAATGTTAATATTCTTAGATGTTGCACAATGAAATTTTTAACATTTTCTAAATTGCAGTAAACATCACGTCTGCTCATAGTCAGAAGGGCTGATCGCATGATTACACTAAAAGAAAAAGATACCTTCTTATGAATTTCTACAATTAAAAAAGGTAGTGTCAGATTCCCTTCATAAAATCAGTACTCACATTGAACTGTCCCTCAAGACGGATTTTTTAAAAGAAGGAAAACATTAAATGATTTCCATTTGTTTACTTTCTAAAGATAAATCGTAGAAGATACGGGTTATTATATTTGGGAGTATGACGTCGTCAACTTGACGTTTCTAGAGCTGCTCTCACCATACTTATTGTGTCACGTCAATAATCGGTACCAGTAAAAATAAGTATTAGATATGTACCAGTAGTCTGATATTTACCATGTTTATCGCATCAATTTTACGTAAGAACTTGATTACAAATATTTGACGAGGAGCATTAGTTTCAAATATGTGATAAATTATAAGTATCAGGGTGGTATGAGCAGTGTTTAATCATCTCAATTTTTCAATTAATTTAATCAATCATCAGTTTAATTTTTTAATCAATGAAATGCTTACCCACTTAACCTGCCTATAACTAAGATTTACGTATCCATTTTACCTTCCATTTGTAATAAAAAATTTAGTAAACGAATGGATAAATCAAAGACCTGTATAAGCAATTTTATTTCTTTTAATATTCTTCACCAATGGTCACTTCAGTAAAGCTAACCGACGCAACAAGAAACTAAATTTAAATCTTAACTAAGTGATTGTTTGACATGAAAAACTTAAATGATCTCGAGAGCCCAGTAGTTAATAAAAAATCCGCATTTTGTCATTACCTGGTTTTTTATGAATACGATTTTTTTTTATATGACAGATCCACCTATAATGTTTTAGCTGATTCGAAATTTCTAACTAGTTTATAAACGATTGCAGAAGTGTATAATATCGTAAGTGTCGTTATAATAAACTAATCAAAAATGTGTTTACGTGATGAACTTTGACTGAACTTTTGCGTATTTCAGCACAAAACAGCAAATTCGCGAAAACTACCTAGACTGTACTCTTAACACCACAG
The DNA here is from genome assembly GCA_947507595.1 of Pyralis farinalis. Classification (NCBI taxonomy): domain Eukaryota; kingdom Metazoa; phylum Arthropoda; class Insecta; order Lepidoptera; family Pyralidae; genus Pyralis; species Pyralis farinalis. Next base: position 24,158,456 of record OX382270.1, read on the forward strand.
ATACTAAACTAATTAGCGTTCAACGACCACTGTTTTCTGTGGAATAGCCTCACCTCACTATTGAGCGCTGAGTTCACGCATGCGCAGTGTGACCATCTCAAAATTGCTAATCCTGCCTTTTCTCGGCTGAAATCCTGCCAAATCCTGCCAAATGTATTGTAAAAATTGCCAAAATAATGCCACTATCATTTATGTAGTAATAAATAAATAAAAAACCTTTGAATATTAAATATTTATTAATATATACATAGTATGAATCATAAGTCACAATTAACATTACATTCCTCGCTGCTATCGGCTTCTTTATATTTATCTTTAGTCATCCGTTTGACCATTTCTTTGGTAGACTGAAACTCACAACAAAAGCACTCTGCTCTGTACGCTCTTTCACACTTTCGCTTCATTTTAACAAAACACGCACATATTACAAATTTACTCCTTAACAACGTGTAGTCAGAATCAAATACAAAAGTAATATGGTTAGTTGGAAAGAAACGAAAAAAGATCACTGAACCAAAACTTACACTAAATCATCACTTTTATGATTATAGACACTATTCGTGATACTTTAAAGTTCACAATTCAATATCACACAAAAATTCTACGAGAAGTTTAAGGGAATACCCGTGACTGGCGATGTAGTGTTGCCATAATAATCCTTACATTTTGTGCAGCATACAAAAATTGATTTTTTGTATGTTTTTTGTCTGCAACAAGTACCTATTTCACATAGTTGCAACTTTTTTTGCAAACATGTCAAATACTGCCAGTATTTTGAAAACTGCCACCAAACCTGCCACAGGCTAAAATAAGGGCTCAATCCTGCCAAAAAGGCAGGAAACTGCCACATATGGTCACACTGCGCATGCGTCGATGAATGATGTCACTGACAGAGTCAGTTGAACGTAAAAGTTATGCCGTTCGGATACACATCCAATCTACGTCCTACAATAATTATGCCGGCAGTCACTGTACAGATAATAGTTTGAAAGTAAGGCAGGCCTACTTAGTTAAATTTTGAAATCGAATTCGAGCAATAATTGTAAAGGTATCATACTCGTGAAACTAATCCAATCGAGTGTTATGAGAGGTGGATTTACCAGCAGACTTAGTAGGTTAGAAGAGCCTATGGCGACAGATTTTCTACATCAACCCTTACTCATCCCGCTGCAGGGATACGGGTCTGCCTTCAACCGAAGGTGTTTAGAGAATACTCCACCACGCTGCTCAAATGTGGATTGGCGGAGGCTAATGTTTTCAAGCAGCGCCCAAAGGTCACCGAATTAGCTTAACAACTGTCATCTATCGACAACAGCCGGGACCGACGACGGCTTAACGTGCCCTCCGAACACGGAGAAACTCGAGATTGATAAAGCCATCCATAGAGTTGCTTAACCTGTGTGTTCGGTTAGAATAACACGCGCAACGACGCTATCGAGCTCTCGCTAGATTTTAGGGGCGGCAAATTTTGTGTCATTGGTTTCTCGTACAGTGTGAGGTCTTGCGTTATCACGGAGCAATAATAGTGAAGATTCATTCACGAGTCGGGGCTGTTTCACTGCCAGTTTCGCCATCATTGTTCGAAGTTTGGCACAGAAACACCTGCTGTTATTGCTTGAGCTTTGCTTTAGGGCACTGTTGTGGCGTTTGACCTGGGGTCAGCCATTGCATTTTTCGCTTACGGTTATCGTAAAGAATCCACTTTTCATCCAATATTCCTTCATTTCTGTACCGATTCAACATGGCAACACAAGTTTCAACACGCGTTTTCAATCAAATCAGTAGGGCGATTCTACTAAAAAACTGCAACTGCACTGCAGCGCGGCGTGTGTCAAAAATGCGTCATTTTCACGTTTCGTCAAGCGATCTGACAGCAGCGACGTTTAACAAACGTCAAAATGTACGCATTTTGACACACGCCGCGCTGCAGTGCAGTTGCAGTTTTATAGTAGAATCGGCCTACAGGAGGCACCCATTTTTCATATTTTTTATCTTATTTATTTGATGCAAATGAGTCAATATTATAGATAAGGTAACGTTGAACCATGCCACTAATTCCTGGGAAGTTTGACTCAGATCGGCTTCCACCATTTCCTTCTGAATTGAAGGAGATGGTGGAAGCCGATCCGTGACACACAGCTGTGTGGGCGGTCTTGTGGTACGTGGTTCGTTCTTCAAGTTGAAGTTTCCATTACGAAAGTGTTTAAAACAAAAACGCACGGTGTGTTCATTAGCAGTCTCCTATCCAAACGCAGCATTGATATTGCGAGCCGTTTTTGCCGTTAGTTCCGCGTCGGAACTTGTATTCAAAAATTACTCTCATTTTTCAAGTATCCATCTTTCGCGTCTAAGCCTAATGAAAAACAATTGAAATTCGTAAATGAAATGTTGCACATATTTTAAAAGAAAAACCTTCATGGGTTTCATGTGACAAAAGTTTCGCTCGAAAATTTCACACCATGAAGATTTACGGTCAATTCAAAGTATCTATTACTATATAAAACGGCAATTTCATAAAATTATTTACATATTTAGTAGTTATGGAAACTCCGACACATCTTCTCGTCCAAAATACCTCAATGCCAACATCCAAAATACCTCAAAGACTAAATTGCTCGAATAGTGTGAAACGGAATTGAAACGTGACCCTTCATTGCCGACCGTATGGAGAAGCTCAAGGTCACTCAGCGTACTATGGAAAGGGCTGTGCTCGGGGTTTCGTTGCGTGATAGAATCAAAACGGCAGAAAGGTAGACAGACAAACAGACAGCATAAAATATAGCAGATAAGATAAGACTAACATAATGCTAGTTTAACAGGTTTTTTTCCGAAGCGACATCTAGCGGTATTTAGTATTAAAGTAGAAGTGAATGGTACAATACTGTGAGGTGTGCTTTAAACCCACTAGATTGCGCTAGTTGAAGCATTTTTTGAATGAGTATTACTCAGCTATGTTAAGCGGTAATGATAAACCGTTACAAGAGAGATGAGGATGTCCCCAGTAGAACTAAAGCAACTGACATAGCACAAAGTAGAAGCAAACTTAAGTGGCAATGGGTCAGCCATATTCCTCATAGAATCGGTAACCGCTGGGGGGGGGGGGGGGGGGGGGGGAAGTTTTTCGAATGGCGTCCCGATAGTGGTACACGAAGTGTGGTACGCCCACCCACTAGATGGAGCGACGATCTGAAAAGATTTGTAAGGAGTCTGTGAATGTCCCATATCTCCAGCAGGGGAGGAATACGAGCTGCACTGATGATGATAGCATAAACAATATTAATCGGAAATTAGACTAACTAACTTTTTCGTCAGTCTTGTTTTCTTTAAATCTAATATCAGTATTTATGGTTACATCTTAAGAGGGTGCACACAGCTAAGTGGCGCCCTCATTTTGTTTTTATTAATAACGCTGTATTTATGACCAATTCCAAAAAAAACGCTCTATACGGCACTGAAGAACCATATTTATGTTTTTTGACACATATTATGTTTTTATTATTTATGTAGAATTAGTCATACTTTTGATTATTGCTATAAGTGGCCACAATAAGCAATAATTAAAATTTTGGTTACTTGTCATAGATAATAAATACAAGATATGTTTCAAAAAAACGTAAATATGGTTCTTCAGTGCACTATAGAGCGATTTTTTTGGAATTGGTCTTAAATACAGCGTTATTAATAAAAACAAAATGAGGGCGCCACTTAGCTGTGTGCACCCTCTTAATAATTATAACCCTTTGTTTGTTCGCAGCATCGTCTTGCCACCAAGAATTCAACAGTGATGGCACAAAGCACGGCACTCTCACCTCTCCTCATTATCCGTCGCCTTACCCGCCAAATACACATTGTCATTATGAATTTTTTGGACGAGGAAAAGAAAGGGTGCGGCTAATATTTCAAGATTTCTTTTTACATAAATCTGCGGACGGTTCATCAGAGTAAGTATAAGTATATTTTTAAGTAGACAAATCATAAGACCAGTCTGATGATAACCAATACTTGTTGTTTACCCATAAAAATTATATAGAAAAGCCTGTAACTGTGGTTTACCACCGGAGTAATTTTGACCATAAAGTTATTCCAAAACATATGGTTTTGTCATCGTTGAAAAGATTATAATGCAAGTCATGCACCGGAACAGCATTGGCCTCAATATTGTTTCGGTATTTTTAGTTCGTTCATTTTTATGTAGTCGGGTTTTTGATTGTTTACATTATTTATGTTTGTTTCCTACGCAACAATTGCAGCGCTAGTAGTTCGAAAACGTGTGATATTAATTAGTTAATAAATTGTAGCATGGTCTACATTTAAACATTTTTAATATCATCGATAATATCAAACTGTATGAAAGAAAATGTTAGAGAAAAACTACACATATTATTTTGTCTCGATTTGATGTAATTCTGAATTCATCCTTTGAACCTTGATCTCATAAAATGCAATGTACAAATTGAAAAAAAAAAAGACTGAGCGATAGAGTGGTTGGTTAACAACACGACTTTATCACTAGGGCTTGATTCGAATCCTACACAGAACAAACACTTGGGTGTATGAACATCTCTGTCTGTCTTGGTCGCTGAAAGTTTGAACTCCATGTAGGTTTACTGTGTTCGTGCGAGCGAATGGGTTTGCCAGTCAGCTCCTAAGTAGTTGCTGTGTTAGCAGCAGGGGTGGTAACGCGCGAGTGATACTTTTTTATACCACCAAGGTGTCAAATAAGCGCACAGCCTGCCTGATAGTGAGCAGTTATCGTAAGCTCTGGACATTCGCAACATTAGGGTCACTCGTTGCCGACCCTGTTAAAACGTTTTCATGCCTTTCCTTGGGAAAACCTTGATTTTATATTTATATTTTAATAGAGATAAAAACCGCAGCCAAATAACAAGTCCCTGGAGGGTTGTTGTGTTCCTGCGTGTGAGTGAGGTCACCAGTAAGCTCATAAGGAGTTGCTGTGTTGGCAGTAGGGGTGGCATGGCGAGGGATACTTAGCGTTTACAGGCTAAGGTAACCACTTTACATCAAGTGGGCCGTATGCTTGTGTGCCTCCCGACGTTGCATAAAAAATCCAGGTTATTTATATTCATCCAGTAATTGTTCATTTTATCATGTTTCCAGTTGCAACAACGTTGATTCATTGCAAGCATTCGTCAACGTTGACGGGAGGTTAGAAAAGGTGGAGACATTCTGCGGCATCAACCTCCCTAAGCCGATCATGTCGAATGGACCCAAACTTATGTTGGAATTCAGGGGGACGCAGTCATCAAGATATGCGAGAGGGTTTAAAATATCCTATTCGTTTGTAGAAAGTGAGTATTATATAGTTTTTACATTTCTTATCTTCTTACCGTTACCCCGTTTCTTAATCTATTAAAATTGACGGGGTCCGCAACCTAAGCCTAATGATTTGGCCAAGATTTTGTTTACTTGGAGCGAGGGCAGTCAGACCTCGAAAACCCAGAGGGAAAATCAGACTTTCCTTTGGTTAGGTCACACGTCTTTCAAAATATATTTTCTTGGACTTGCTTTGGTTTCGACATAATGTTTTCCTTCACCGTCGAGTGATATATATAAACATATGGGTTCCCTCACGATAATTTCTTTCACCGCCGAGTAAGTGTTAATAATTGAAATTAAACTATTTTTAACGGAAGTATCGCGTGTTTTATTTATTTTGTTGAAACCTGACGTTTCGAACGCTTTGCAGCGTCCGTGGTCGCAGGAAAGACTAAGGTGGTATTTGTCTTACATTAGTTATTCAATTATTACATCTACCGACATGGATGGATTAATTATATATGTTCCGATTCACACAAAAATCGCTCACAGTGTCCGAACATTTTTTAGTAGATCTTTGGATTTGTGACTTGATTATTTTTAGGACTGGATCCCAAGCAGGTGGTACTTGCCAACCATCTTCTCTATTGAAATTGGGGTGTTTTCTTATTTCAATAGCCTCGCGCAACATTCTCGGCATGTAGCGATTCTCCTTGGCGAGGATTTGTGGTTTATCGAACCGGATGTAATGGTTTGGTTGGTCCAGTGTATGTTCACATACTGCAGAATTTTTATCGCGCCTATTCTTCATGTCAGCAATGTGTTCTTTCACACGAGTACCTACGCTTCTCTTTGTTTGCCCTATGTATGATAAACCACATTCGCAGTCTAATTTGTATACTCCTGCATCTTGTAGGGGGATATTAGACTTGATAGGTCTTAGAAATTGACTGATCTTCTTATGGGGCTTGAAATAAGTTTTAATTGAAGCTCGCCGTAAGATGTTGCCAATTTTGTCTGTGACTCCCTTTAAGTATGGTAAGATGGCAGGTTGACGTTCAACTGTAGGTGGCTTCGGGCGGCTTCTGTGACGCATGCGAGGGAGTGTGTGATTATTGCTCCGCAGTACTTGTTTGACATGTTGGAGTTCCTCCTCTAGATGCTCAGCGTCGCAGATAATATAATAATAATAATAATAATATTTATTTGCTTTAACATACAAGTTTTTCTTAAACTATATCCGGAGTCTCCTTTTAAGCATATGAATGCCTGTGCCAGGAGACACCGCTCCTCTTTAGCTTACATGTTAGTATGTTACAATTTTATGTGTATATAAGGTATATTGTTTTTACGGGTGCATTTCGATAGAATATATGCTCATGAGGGTGTGTGTGTGCATGCGAGTGTGTGTGTGTGTGTGTATGCATAAGGGTGTTGCGTGTTTGTGTGTAACTTGTTCTATGTGCGAGAGTGCGTGTCATGTATGTGATAGTTTGTGTCGTGTTCAACTTTCACATGAAATTAACCACAATATCAGCTACTTGAAAGTAGGCACGCAGATGCCGTGTGCTCTCTGAAACAAAGATTTGCCTACGGTAGCTAACTGACATAGATGGTGGTGTGAGTTACCATTGAGATATTTGTCTGTATGGGTGGGTTTCCTATACACTGTATGAGTAAGTGAGTTGTCAAGTTTCCTGGTGATGATATTGACCTCCTGCGACATCCTGCTGACGATATCCTGCGACCACGGACGCTGCAAAGCGTTCGAAACGTCAGGTTTCAACAAAATAAATAAAACACGCGATACTTCCGTTAAAAATAGTTTAATTTCAATGTGTAACAATCGCGAAAACCTAAGACAATACTAAGTGTTAATAATAAATCCGAAAACACGAATTTAGTGGTACATGCCAGGATTTGAACCGGTGACCAGTTGGTCAATAGAACGGTTCTTTATACAATGGGCTATCACTGCTCTGTTTTTACATTTTTGAAGTGAAAACTTCTTTAGCGGCGTTGTGCACTTTTTGGGATGAGTAAAAAATGATAAACTCGCGTCAGGCCGTCAGGTCACGTGATCCTCACAGTAAGATTTTGGTGAGCATTAGAACTTACGTTCGCTGCAGCGCTAAATCAGCGCTAGATCGTTCATAGGGCATTATTTTCTCGCGACCCAAACGTTGTAAGCGCCATGAAATTGTTGGCGTTTACGCGTTTAAGCGGCGCAGGGCGCTTGCGCGAGTGTGCGTGTGTGATTGAGTTTTAGAGATTGGCGATGATGATGCTGGTAATGATGATGGTGAAAGAGTCGTTGAAATTATGGATGAAAGTTGATTTTTCTGAGAGATAAACTTTTTGATGTAGAATAATTGTAATAGTTCTGAAGTGTTAAATTTAATGTAATGTAAATTGTCATATTTGTGTACGATATCGTAATAAATGAATATTGTATATTACCACATACATGATACGTAATACTTTTATACTGATAAATAAAGCATTTCGTGCGAAATTATTCCCTAACCATTCCAAAATATTCAAAAATGCACAACGTTAATGTTCAAGTTTTCACTTCTGCCGGCACGCCCGTAATGCAACCCGTTTTTTTTTTTACCCTTTTTTTTATATGTTCTGTGAATCGTTAAAGAAATGATATACCGATACCGACACTAGCTACTCGACCCAGCTTCGCACGGGTAATCCAATCGTTACCAAACTTCAAAGGATCACCTGCTCGGCTAACCTGAAGATTCACTGAAAATTTCATCAAAATTTGCCCAGCCGTTTTTGAGTCCATAGAGGACATACAAACAATTCATTTTTATATATTAAGATTCGATGTGTGTGTAAGTATGTTCCCTATGCAGTGCAAAACGGCTGGATCGAGTGTACTAAATTTTTAAGCAATCTTCAGATTAGTCCAGCGGATGATCCTGTGAAGTTTGGTAGCGATTGGATCACTCGCACAAAGCCGAGCGGACCTTTAGTAGTAAATATATGGTGTACCGCGTGTTTTCCTGTTCCCATTCTATCCATAGCAACCCGTACTCATCCTGTAATTGGAATCGGGTCTTCCTTCAACCGAAGAGGTTTAGAGCATACTTCCAACACGCTGCCCAAATGAGGATTGGTGAAAGCCAGTGTTTTCAAGCCCAAAGGGACCTGATTGACTCAGTTTTCGAAAACAATTGGCACCCACTGGCTTAGCTTGCCCCCTAACACAGAGGTACTCGAGATGGTTAAACCCATACGTGGACAGGCTGCGGTGGGCGATGCTTCACTTGAGTGTTCGATTATACTGACATACAAATTGTATGTCTTATGATTACAGATTTCGGAATCAGCACAGGTAGACAACTGAAGGAGTTCCCTTGCGCTTTCGTGTACAATAGTAGTGAGTCACGAAACGGCACATTTGCATCACCAAACTCTCCGGGACCGTATCCTCGTGATACGGAATGTACATATTTCTTCCACGGAGGGGAGACTGAAAAGGTTCACCTGCACTTCACGAGCTTCGATGTGGAGGGAGTTTTACCGTAAGTAAACTTAATTAGTTTGGGTAATAGATTCAGACGTTACTTTGCGAAAGTCAAATTTATAGGCAATGTGATCTAAACTACTTTGTGCGTTTCCGGTACCGATTGTTTTTTCCACCTGATGTAAAGCGGGTACCGTAGCCTATTAACGCTTGCGATATATTAAGTATCACTCGCGCGATGCCTCCTCTGCTACTTACACAGCAATTCCTTAGGAGTTTACTGGTGACCTCACACGCAGGAACACAACAACCCTCTACTAGGGAGTTGTTATGGTTGATGGAGGTACTTCCTAAGACGGGCTGCTTTGATGCGCCCTACCTCTCTTAAACCGATTGGTTCATGCGAACTAGTGCCGGCCGGCACCCTGTCACTACCGTTAGTAGATGAATGTCGAATGCGAATTGTTAAGTTTCGTAGCATGTTATTCTAACGACTAACATTTACAACGCCTGAGGGTGCATCGTGGAGAGGCGAAACACGTGTCGCAGAGACGACTTGAGCAGCCAGGGCAGCAACGTTGGTGGGTACATGCAGTTCATGTTTCAGATGGCGGACATTCGCAAACACGACCACAGCAGCCGAGGTAGCGGTAGCATTAGCGTAGTCTATGAACGCTTGCAGTACATTATATGCCGCCAATACAGCAACTTAGGAGCTTCATTAGGAGCTTATTCGTGACCTACTCACTCGCAGGAACTCAACAACACTCTAGTGAGTTGTTATACCTCAACCTTACAGAAAACCGCAGCCAAATAACAACTCCCTAGAGAGTTGTTGTGTTCCTGTGTGTGAGAGAGGTCACCAGTAAGCTCCTAAGGAGTTGCTGTGTAAGCAGCAGAGGAGGCATCGCGCGAGTGATACTTAATATATCGCAAGAGTTAATAGGCTACGGTACCCGCTTTACACCAGGTGGGCCATATGCTTGCATGCCTACCGACGTAGTATATATATAAAAAAGAATGCGCAAGCTTGCATTGCCAGAGGAACACCAGGCTTGTCAAAAACAATTAATTTTTTTTTTTAAAGGTTTCGGCCAATTTGACCATGTTCCTTTAAGAGATAGGAACGGTGTTCCTGAACATTCCTATTCTACTTTTATATGCTGAATCCGAATCTGAAGTCAAAATTCGAATATTCGAAAAAAACGCACACACAGACAAACATATAGATTTCATATAGGAACGGTGTTCCTGAAAAATGCGCACAATGCGGTTTTCTGCGAAGTGGTGGTATCTTAAAAACACCCAGACCAAAACAAAGAGGCAAACAAACGTTTGGCCTGTGTTAGAATCGAACCCACGAGCGTTGGTGTCAAAGTAGCATTATTAACTTCTGTGCCACCGAGCTCGTCAAAAAAACTTTTGCAATCAACAACCCTCCATGGAGATGCTACTTGGATGCGTTTTTTGTGAGTACATAATAACAACTGTACCTACAAGTTAACCAATGCGATGGTTCCTAGATCTGTCAGACTAGGCAAGATGAAACGGAAACTATTACTATACCGGTTAAGAGCTGTCCTGCAGACAATGACACATGTGTTATTAGTATGGATGCAATGTTTTTTATTGCATTCCGTATGTCTTACCGGGCTTTATAAATTGTAGTAGATTTACACGCGTAAACCAGGCATGTCTAGCAAAAACTATGGCAAATATTAATGTCCGTTCTGAATTATTTGCATTATCATCGATAGAGAAGTGATTACCAAGTGTTTAGTTATGAAACATCCATTGAGATGAAGATTGTCGATGGATATACTTCCTCGTTCACACAATTCCTTACTAAAGATGGACATGCACAGCCTATCTTCCCCCAGAACCTCTTTTGATGATCTCGGGAGGCATACAAACATACGGTCCACCTGATGTAAAGCGGTTACTGTTGCCTATTAACGCTTGTAACATATATCACTCGCGCGATGCTTCCTCTGCTGCTTACACAACAACTCCTTAGGAGCTTACTGGTGACCTCACTCGCACGCTCGAACACAACAACCCTCTACAATTGTTATTTGGCCGCGGTTTTCTGTAAGGTGGAGGTACTTCCCCAGACGGGCTGCTTTGATGCGCCCTACCACTCTTAAAACATCCAGATCAACACAAACAACCATGTTCATGCACACAAATGTTTGTCTTGTATGGGAATCGAACCCACGCGCGTTGGTTCTTTCACGACTGAGCCACTGAGCACGTTAAAATTTTTTTTTTTTAAGATTTATGAAAAAGACAGCTTTTACTTGTGTTGTGATCCAGCGTGTGTCAATATATGTAGATAACAACATTTAAGATAATAGTGCTTACAATTATTAATATAAATATCCTTTGAAGTCCAAATGAACAGAGGGGACAGTGAAGATAGAATACAAGCGCCATAAAACTTAAGAGACAAGGTGTGCGAAAGAAATAGTAGCACAATGATACGTAGTTAATAGATTCAGACGTTAATAGACAGAAGTTAAATTTACATGCAATTTAATTTAACCTGCTTTATATACTTCTGCCAACAATTAGCGCAGCGACGGCGTGCATAATCTACTAACGGTAGAATGCTAGATCAAATTGCATATAATGAAACGTGTGATCAGACATCCCTTAATCTCGCATTACCCGCGGACCGCTTTTCCGCCAAGAAATGTATGGGAAAACGTATATAACGGGGTCTGACAGGTTAAAAATCTAAAGAATAAGTAGTTAAGTATTAATACAAACATAATTTTATATTTCAGATGTGAAGCAGTTTCAGCTAGTGACTACGTTGAATTTTCAAATTATATGACTGAAGACAATAGATATGGTAGATACTGTGGTCTAATGAAAGAGTTTCATGTTGAATCAGAGAGAAATTTCTTCAAAGTAACCTTCAGGTCTAATGACCGATTAGATGGTACAGGCTTTAAAGCTATCTACCAGTTTTTAGAAATAACAGACGAGTATAGAGCACCAATACAAGATGAGGCTTCTAGCTCACTATGTAAGTAAACTTTATTAACTTTAACAATATTCAAAAACTTAAACGGAATAAAATAATAGAGCCGACTTCAATGAAATCTACGCCTGCATATATATACCTAGCAACTTTGTAATAGACGACTAAACTTGGTTTCACTATTTTATTTAAAAAGTTTTATAGCTTTTTAACTTTTCTTTCATCATTAGATCTTCGTCGTGTATACATCAAATCTTCGCTAACAAAGAATCTAAAATAATAGAATTAGTGGTATAAAAGAAATGGGTGCGTGTACTTATGTACGCCCGTGAGAAGTTATACTTCTCTGGCATCATTAAATAAATATTTAACATTAATAACTTAATAATATTTAGTATTAATTATATTAAATAATAATATTTTAATTTATAAGAAGGGTTATTGGAGTAAAATTAAAAAACGTCTATCAAGTAGTAGCGGCGGTGTTTATGGAATGTATTACATACAAATCAAATCTAAAATACAAATGTTATACATTTTTAACTATAGCGCTATCTACCGGTAATACCGTAAAACATTTAGCAGTTTTAACCTATTGCACATTTTTAACTATAGCGCCATCTACCGGTAATAACGTGAAACATTTAGCAGCTTCAACCTGTACTTTTGTGTTCGAGTGCCACGCATTCACTCTCGCTCTGTCTCTTTCTATTCCCCCGCTAAACGTTTACCGCAACTTTTTGCAAGCCGCATTAGAAGTATAACTTCAAAAATCACGTGAATCGGTTCTCTATTGATGAAGATATCACATGAACAGTCAGTTAAGACACAAATTTGTGGTTTTCAAGAGTTTCTGAAAAATTGTACACGATACACACATGGGACCACCATCAAAAACGGCCCACAATTGGCGAAGATATCGCCTAATATATACATATACAAAAAATATGTCGAATCAAAAGAATGATCCTTTTTGCTTCGTCAAATAATAAAAACTATGAAAGTTTAGATCAGAGTATTTTCGACCTAAAAATTAGAAATATATAAAGCAGTTTACTTTATAATAGGGAAGAGATCAAATCAAAATTAGAAAAACCTCCGAGAATCTCGTTTCAAGCAACTTAAAAGTCAGCAAATTTACAAAGTATCGTATTCCTTGTTTTAATTTTGAAAATCAGATTAAATCTTTCGGCAAATCAAAAGCTTTTGTCTCTAGTTAGTTCCAAATGTGTTATCACCACAATTCTATTGATTCAACGAAATAAACCGCATTTGATGATTGACGATGGCGTCGTTGCGCGTGCCATTCTAACCGAACACGCGGGTTAAGCAACGTTGACCGCAGCCTGTCTATGGATGGATTTATCTACCTCGCGTTTCTCCGTGCTTCGGAGGGCACGTTAAGCCGTCGATCCCGGCTGGTGTCAATAGATGACAGTCGTAAAGCTAAGTCAATGGCGCTCGGGCGGCTTGAAAACACTGGCCAATCCGCATTTGAACAGAGTGACGGAGAATGCTCTAAACCACTTCGGTTGAAGGGAGACCCGTATCCCTGCAGTGGGATGAGTAAGGGTTGATTGTGGTATGTGATAAACCGCATTTTATATCTTAAAGTACATACTTTACGTTGTTTGTTTTTTTTATTCTACTTAATTATCGAATACCCACTGACGGTAGGAGTCAGACAAGGATCAATCACAATTATTTTTATCTCGTTGACAAATATTGCTAAAGACAAGTGCTGTCTTTTCCTTAGTTATATTTCTTATTTAATACAAAATGTATTTATTATGTACATGTTTAATTTCAGGTATACTTGGCCACTTCTTGATGGTGATCTTCATTGCAATAACTCAGCTGTATCATCAACTATATCATTAAATAAAGTGATATTAGATTTATTGACTAGTCTATAATCCTGTATATTTTGTATAATAGTATGTGCCATACACTTGTAATTACGTAGAAATGCAATATTTTCTATAACATTATGTTTTAAGTTTTCCTCTATTACCAACTAAAGCAATACGATATGGAACACAATCAAGATTTTATTCATAAAGGCACGTCGTAACAATGAAATAAATAATTTTAATTTAAAGCGATTTTATTTTAGAATATGTTAATCCTTTTTTTTTTTTATTTATTAACATGGACCACAAACAGGTACACAATATCAACTTAAATATAACAAAATTTCAAAAAGAAAATGTTATTGTGAACCCAACACAGTAGGTCACACTATTATTACAACACTTACATTTTGTGGAGAGTTAACAAGCAAACCACACGAATATTGCATTTAATCTTTATGATAACTATTCTTATTATAATTTTATGTTAACAGATGTAAAAAAAAAATGCAGTGTAAATCGATGAAAAAAGGAAACAGTCATACTATAATTATTCAAAAAAATACATGAACGAACTTGTAATTTCCAACATCAAGAAAAGTGTCAAACGCCAGAACACATCACCACTACATTCCTATATTCAACTACCCACTGAGCAATATATCTTTAATATTTTTTTTTAAAGTGTAAGTATTTGAAGCAAATATGTCTAGTTGGTTGAATGTGTTGTTATACGTTGACATCATACGATTAATCGGACAACGAAATCCAGCATTAGTGCGGCATAACTTAACTGAAAAAAGTTTATGAGGACGTGCCGCGCGCATGTGCGATCTGGTAGGTATTTTGTAGAACAATTTTCTCGAGAGTTCCATACAATATATATTTATTATGTTGTAGATCATATAACTTTAACTTTAATTATATATGCGTTAAGATCACGCGGTACAATATATATACATATATATATATATACTTGAATTACAAAAAAAGGGAAATAGTTTCCGTACAGCTCTTGATTTCAGATTTCAAAACAAAATTGGTACTTGCTGAAATATGCAATTGTGACAGACGGATAGACAGGCAGATAAAGACGCCCCTTTTGACGCCTTTAATTGCACAGAGGAGTGAGACAAGGAGACGTTGTTTCTCCTAAACTGTTCACTGCTCCAACTGCACTGCACTGCACTGTTTCCAAGCTTCTGGAAAGGATACGGCATCAATATTAGCAGTGAGTATATCACTTACTTCCGATTTGCCGATATAGCAATCATGACGGAATCGCTTGAGGACTTAGCACAATGATCTCAGTAGAGCATCTCAACGAGTGGCTCTTATGATGAACATGGGCAAAACGAAGATGTACGAATGTACATGCTGTCCTCACTCCAATTTCAGTGGAGAGCTCGATTCTCAAAGTTGTTCACGAGTATGTTTACCTAGGACAAAAACAGTCTAGCTAATTAGGTACAATTTCCAGAAACAGGTTTCTTGACTCTGATGGGCAGCATTTGAAAAAGTGCGAATCATTTTTTCGTCCCAAATACCTCAAAATTTCACGACGAAAGTCTTCGACCATGACGAGCAGTGTGTGCTGCCAGTGACGACTTACGGCACAGAACGGTACGTACGTGGTTCCTTGCAACGGGCCTCGTATGGAAGCTCCAGGTTGCATAGCATGTAATGGAGAGAGTCGTGCTCGAAGTTTCTCTACGAGATAAATTTAGAAATGAGCACATCTGTAGCTTACTACGTAATGCACATCTCGAGCCAGAAGCCACGTCGGTAACTTAGACTCTAAGGATCAGGAGGCTGAAGTGGCAGTGGGCAGGCAACATGGCTCGAAGTACCGTTGGGCCAAAAAGGTTCTCGCATAGCGACCACGAACCGAAAAACGCAGCGTAATCGATCTTGTAAAGATCGCAGGGAGCCGATGTATGCAAGTCGCATACGATCGATCCCTGTGGAAGTCTAAGGGGGAGACATATGTTTAGTAGTGGACATCCTTCGGCTGAAATGATGATGATGACGGAGTGTAAGCTTAGAATCTATATATATACTTACAGCTCGCTCTGAAGGCGTAAGGCATAAGGTCCTAGCTGGTATCCAGGTGCTCTCAAATTTGATTTGGGACTTGTATAACATAAATCTGCCCTGCGCTGAATTATTAATTGCTATGCTTTATTGAGGACTTGACTTTCTCCTCCAGGTGATTTCAGTACTGAATATCGCTGGAGATCGACACCGAAAATTTCAATAATTTTGCCGATGGTAAGAGGTGTGTTCTGAAATTGGAGAACCACGGCAAATGCGGTTTTCTTAGCGACTACATGGACTTGTGTCTTTTTAGGGTTGAATTATACCAAGTTTCTTATAGAAATACTTTGAAATTACTGGCATATTAGGAATTTGAATCGCATGTGGCCACGTTAGAAAAAGTCTTATTATAAGTATTAAAAAAATTCGTATTCAACTGTAGATATTAAAAAATGTCAGCTTTGTAAAGCAGTGTCTTGATTATGCAGTCTCAAATAAAATTCTCGTAGAACAATGAAGTTTTTTTTATACCACTATCAATCAATCCACAATCAAGCATATAGCCTGCTTGATGGTAAACAGTCACCGTAGCCTATGGACATTTGCAACGCCTGGGGTGTCATAGGTTGCCGACCCTGAAAGTCACGTTTTGCTTTCAATGGCGATGGCAAATGATATGTTGTCAATTGATGGCATTCATTGTTATGCGGACGACAGCACCGGGGACACTTATTATACAGGCCGAGCAAACATCCCGCGTTCCCTTGTGGAGGAAAGCCGCGACAAACTTGTGTTTAACATTGAGGGTACTTTGATAAAAGTATCTGACTGGGGGCGACTGAACTTGGTTCAATTCAACCCCACAAAGAAAACTCCATTTGCTGTGGTTCCTCAATTCCAGTACACACCACTTACTATCGACCAAATAAACCTATAGGGCACTTCCCGTTGACCTAGAATCATGAAATTTGGTATGAAGCAGGGGGGGGGGGGGGGCTCGATATAAAGAGAGTTACTAGATGTAACTCTTCTAATATCGCTAGTGCGTTGTCACCTCTGCTGCTCTTTCAGTATATAGCACTTAGTAGCTTACTGGTAACGTCACTCACTCGCTACTATTATAACCACAATTTAAACAAAGAATTCCATTTTATATTATCTTCTTTTAAAATGTTTACGAAAATAGCACAGCTATATGTTATATATGCCAATAAAACCTAACGGCGACTACTCAATTAAACAAGGCGTACCGTTACGCCCACATTATATCGAAAGGCACCTTGCACACGTGGGTATTACTTTGAATTAATTTCTCGAATTCTCGAGTCATTGACAATTTTCGCGTCGTGTTGACAACACTAAGGTATCTTATATACATATAAATCGCTTTGGAGAAACTTGAGTTTTCAAGCAATAATAAGACTTAATACTTTTTGCGGAATCGTCGCAAAGTCAAGTTCAGGCAGAGTCAGAATAAGAACAGTGATAGCTGAGAGGATAAAGAACCGACCCATTATCCGACGGTCCCGGGTTCTAATGCTGGCGTGGGCATGCATGTACCCACGGAATAGAAAAAAACAAGTGTTGTTGTTGAAAACTTGTTTTTAGGGTTCCGTACCCAAAGGGTAAAACGGAACCCTATTACTGAGACTCCGCTGTCCGTCCGTCCGTCTGTCACCAGGCTGTATCTCATGAACCGTGATAGTTAAACAGTTGAAATTTTCACACATGATGTATTTCTGTTGCCGCTATAACAACAAATACTAAAAAATAGAATAAAATAAATATTTAAGGGGCTCTTATACAACAAACGTAATTTATTGCTCGTTTTTGCTCGTTATTGATAACGGCAACAGGTAGACGCTTGAAATATTCGCAGAATATTTAGTTACATATTCACTTTAAGAATAAATAATTAAATTAAAATAAAACAAATATTTAAGGGGGGCTCCCATACAACAAACGTGATTTTTTTGCCGTTTTTATAGATAATGGTACGGAACCGACGGAGTCCGACTCGCACTTGGCCGATTTTTTCTATTCCGTGCATGTACCACTAAATTCGTCTTTTCGAATTTATGTACCTACATATTTGTAATTGTCAGTTGCTCGGCGATGAAGACAACTTCCTGTGGAAACCCGCACGACCAAGACATTATATTTCAAAAGACTTGTGACCATACTCTTCTTTCAAAAAATAATGTTCTCCTATTCCAATTTATCCAATTGAGGTAGGAGAAAGTCATTTATGGCTAGCTCAGCCATGCAATTCTCTAAGCGACTCGTAATGGCTGTGTGCGTCGCTGTGATCACAGATGTCACAGCTTTGACATCGTCTACTGCGATCACGGCTTTTTATTTGGTATTCTATAAGGCTGTAAGCGTACGCGAGGCTGTTTGCCTTGTAGAATTCCAATTCCAAACGCAGCCTTGCGGCGCTAGTGGCGCACAACCACGAAAAGCGACACTAAGGAATTGCAATTTTGTGTTCAAGGCTATAACAGCCGATGTTTCCGAGGATGTAAGGATGTTTGCTCTTACAGAATTGCATGGCTGTAGTGCTCGCCGTCTACAGCCATGCAATTCTCTAAGCGACTCGTAATGGCTGTGTGCGTCGCTGTGATCACAGATGTCACAGCTTTGACATTGTCTACTGCGATCATGGCTAAATTATTTGATATTCTATAAGGCTGTAAGCGTACGCGAGGCTGTTTGCCTTGTAGAATTCCAATTCCAAACGCAGCCTTGCGGCGCTAGTGTCGCACAACCATGAAAAGCGACACCAAAGAATTGCAATTTTGTGTTCAAGGCTTTAACAGCCGATGTTTCCGAGGATGTAAGTATGTTTGCTCTTACAGAATTGCATGGCAGTAGTCATGTGGACCACGGCGTTTTCGATAAAATAAGACATGACGCCTTCAGCGTAAACAGCAGACCATACGGTTATTTGGATTTGATTGGAGATTTATTGCATAAATGTTTACATTCGAAACATATAAGAATTTGATATGCAAAGGCGGGCTTATTCCTTCGAGGAATCTCTTCCAGCCAACCATAGCCATTGCTATTGAGTTTTTTTTTTTTTTTTTTTTTGATTTTATTCATACACCCTTGCCATGGGCAATTGCTATTGAGTTCCTGAGTGACATTGACCCAAGAATGGTCCAAATTTCCCTGTGGGTTGCGGAGGTTTTTTTTATAGGTACATCTAGATTGGGAAACAAGTATGCGGCCCGCATTAGATGGTAAGCGGTCACCGCACCCTATTGACGCTCGCAACAATCATCATGGTGACATTACACGCGCTCTGCCAATCTTGGGACCTAAGGCTGCTTCGTCACAGTACCCAGTAATTCCTGAAAAAAAAAGGTCTGACGGCAATACCCCACGTCAAAATCAGTATCTTCACCAAATCCTTGGGCTTAAGTAGCGGACCCCGGCAATCCCAACGGATTAGGAAACGGTATAATGGTAAGGAGATGACTTTTGCGGAATTGAAACACGACTCACGGAACTGGTTGCTTCCGAGACATTATTTCACAACTCCTGACGTCTCGTGTGCTAATGAGATACTGGTATTATTACGTAACGTCAGGAGGCATACAAGCATACAGTCGATCTGATGTTAAGTGGATAGGTACTGTATCCTATGAACGCTTGCAATACCTGAAGTATCTCACCTCTTCTGCTAACACAACAACTCCTTAGGAGCTTACTGGTAACCTCATTCACTCGCGGGAACACAACATCCCTCCAGGGAGTTGTTATTTGGCTGCAGTTTTCTGTAGAGGTTGCCAGTCGAACTGCTTTAATGTGCCCTACCCTACCTTAAAAATATCCAAACAAACATGTTCATGCATACAAATGTTTGTCTTGTTTGGGAATCGAACCTACGAGCCAAAGAAGCAGCAGCAGCGTGTCAAAACAACACTGCTAATCCACTCCGCCCCGGTCTCGCATTACTCTGATTTTGAGGATTGCTTTCTGTAGGGTATTTTTTTATGTACAACATGGAGAGGCATACAAGCATACGGCCCACCTAATGTGACGCAGGAACCGTAGCTAATGAACGCTTGTAATACATTAAGTATTACTCGTGCTTTCACTTCTGCCGGCACTCCCGGAGGGCAATCCGTTTTTTTTTATTCAACGTCGGGAGGCTTACAAGCATACGGCCCACCTGATGTAAAGCAGTTACCGTAGCCTACTAAGCTATATTATATAGTAATATAATAAGTATCGCTCGGTCGTTTCCTCCTCTGCCTACACAGTAACTTCTTACTAACTTACTGGTGTCCTCACTCACATGCAGGAACACTAAAATCTTATGTTTTATCGGTAAATCTTAAGATTTACCGTAGTTCGGATTTTTACAGTAACATATATAGGTACATAGTATTGTCTTAGGTTTTCGCGATTGTTACACATTGAATTAAACAATTTTTAACGGAAGTATCGTCTTCCTGCGACCACGGACGCTGCAAAGCGTTCGAAACGTCAGGTTCAACAAAATAAATAAAATACGCGATACTTCCGTTAAAAATTGTTTAATTCAATATGTATACATAGTATTGTGGAGCTCTCTCCACCTAGGACCAATGT
Source organism: Pyralis farinalis (assembly GCA_947507595.1). Taxonomy (NCBI): domain Eukaryota; kingdom Metazoa; phylum Arthropoda; class Insecta; order Lepidoptera; family Pyralidae; genus Pyralis; species Pyralis farinalis. The sequence goes on from OX382270.1 coordinate 24,178,698, forward strand.
TGTACACATCAGCTATACCGCTATACTATGTATAGCCGATGTGGAGCTGTGTAGCCCGCTGTCACCCGTGGCTGGATTGACGCAATATGGGGAGGGAAGTTTGGAAATAGTTATAATAGTTTCACTATATATATATAGTTTCACAATAGTTCTAAAATAGGCAAAATCAGATTTTTTTAGAAATAAAACTGAAAGATGATGCATGGAAGAATGAATTGTGGCATGAAAGAGAGTGTGATGTATGAATGTGTCTATTTATACACACATCAAAAGTGTCTAGGGATCAACATATATTTTTGCAATAACTTTTCTCCTGATTGATATTAATTAAAATTTTCTTTAAGGATTCATCAAATAAAGTGTTTTCGTTTGTCTACAGTAACGATAAACCAAGTCACCTTTGCATTAATAAAGAAATTTGCCATTTTCATAATAAAGGGATTTTTGACATTTGAACCACTAACATTAAAGTTCGAAAAAAAGACTGAAATAACAGTTTTCTTTAAAATTTTATTGGGTAACTTAAACAATTAATAATCCGTGTTTCTACCGCGAACACTAACAACACAAGAACATCGGTTTGGCATACTCAAAATGAGTTCATCCAAATCACGCTGTGGAATGGCCGCCCATGTTCGTTGCAACAACAAAAAAAGGTCTTCTTGCGACTGGATACCCTCCATATTCGGCAGAGCTCTTCTCTGTAGCATATCCCATGCATGCTCAATCGGGTTCAAGTCTGGCGACTGAGCAGGCCAGGGCATGACATTGATGTTAGCTGCGGCGAGAGTCTGTCTTACAACTCTTGCGGTGTGCGGTCGTGCATTATCATGCATTAACTGAAATAAGGGACCGATTTGCACTTGTAGAGGAACGATGACGTCTGATACAATCGTCTCAGCATAAATTTGAGCGTTGAGGTTGCCTCTGATCCAAATCAACTCAGTTCTTCCGCCGATCCAAATACCCGCCCATACCATGATGGTTCCACCACTATAAGGATGGACTTCCTGGCAGGATTTTAATCGCTGTTGGCGTCCAGGGGTTCTCCAGTGTCGTATACGTCTTGTATCCGGTCTCATACCAAAACGAGACTCATCAGAAAAGCACACGAAACGCCATTGTTCTTCTGCCCAATTTCTGTGTTCAAGAGCCCATTGATATCGAATCCTACGATTGTGCATTGCTATAGGTGGTACCCTTAGCGGTCTTCGGGAATGAAGGTTCACTTCATGCAAGCGGTTTCTGACTGTTTGGTCGCTAATTAAGTTCCCTGAAGAGTGATGAAGCGTCACGGCTAACATCATGGCGGTTATTGTTGGAGCTCTTCGAGTTGTGATTTGAATGTATCGGTCTTGTCTCCGTGTGGTGCAACGATACCGTCCTCCATGGCGCTCAGCCACGGTACCAGTGCTTCGGTAACGTGTCCAAAGTCGACTGATAACACTCTGACTTGTATTCAGAGCTAAAGCCACAGTACGTTGCCGGGAACCAGCATCTATCATTCCCACGGCTCTGAGCATTTCTTCCCTGCTTAAATGACGTCACCGCTCCATAATAACGTTGGTTTTAATCAGTAGTAGGGAAACAGTAGCACTAATAATGTCTTCAATGCGTTGTATGTTTTTATAGGGAAAATATTGACAGCTGATTTTCATCTTTTTTTTGAATTTGATTGACAGTTCCTGTTTCAAATTATGAAATGCACCAAAAAGGATCCATATAAATTTATAAAATCATAAATTTATTACAAAGCCACATCTCAATCTCAATAAATCCGCATAAAAATGCTTGATCCCTAGACACTTTTGATGTGTGTATTTGAAATATTTTTATTTTTTAATTGTATAAAAATGAAAATGTAATAAAAGATCCTTGCCCATGGCAGCGGTGCAAGTAGAAAATTAAAAAAGAAACCCTCTTCGGTTGACGGGAGCCCCGTATCCCTGCAGTGGGATGAGAAAGGGTTGATGTGTGGCGATGTTCACAAATTAAATACACATTACATTTTATAGAAGTCAACTGGTTATGGCCCTAATATTCTCCCTTCCGGTGCCGCAGTAACGGCCCACAGGGGCTAACTACATAGTAAGTCTCAAAAAAAATGGCCCTAACATTCCTAATCATTAAATGCATAGATAGATAAATCTACGAGTATTCAGATCCACAACGCATCTCTTTAGGGTTGCATCTACGCCCCTGAACTTTGTTTTTTTTTTTTAACGGAAACAATTTCATTTCTACAGAGAAATAAATGCGCAGATGGCGCTAGTAGTCTGTCATTCGTAAATGTTAACATTGCAATCGGTTAGGTGTTAGGTCGTACAATTGTACTACTTTAGTGATGTAAATGTAACCTATTCCATTAGGGTAAGTAAAATATATCTCCACCAAGTTTTATTGTTTGCCAGTCGTATTAAACCTAAGCAGTCATCTAAAATTTTACTGTTAAAGTCTGATACTGATTGCTTTTATTACTATTTTGTGTACATTAGCTGAATTACGATAATATTTGTATAATATACGATTGCGGAAAGTATTGTGGCTTGCTACTTTACTATGCAAGCCAGGCACAATCGAGCAAAACCAGTAAATGCAAAATGATTATCAGGTAAGTAAAGTACATAATCATCATTAAGTGCTACCCGTAGAGAGTTGGAGTGGTACGATAGTGAATTAGTGAATAATTATTGTAAATAATGCCGAGAAATACTGTATAGTAGGATATCAGTTGGCCCGCTTAAAATATGAGTCGTAATTTTTTTGAGAATCTAGGGATTAACTGGTTCGTCTAAAGTATTATATACTTAGTCTGCAAATTGGTCAACGACTTTAGACATAACGAAAGATTAACTAGTTCAATTAAAAAAAATGTAAGCGGAAAAGAAAACAAACTCGTAATGACTATGTCAGTGCTGGCGAATGTGACAATAAAGCCAAATTCTTGTCAGTTGTTCCATTGTTTGCCATCACAGAAAACCTAAAATAATTGTAATAAGTCAGTGATTAATCTGTATTGTATAATATTTCCCGTAGCTTTTTTTTAATAAGTATTTTATATAATTATCATATGTCCGCTTTAAATGCAATTAACTCTCCTACATGAATCAATGATATAATATAAAGTCAGTTCTCAGTATCTCTGATAACTGACTAGCTGTGTAAGTGTACATTATCTGCAGATGTAATTCGCTTTGGCTCGAAATATGACGTGAGGCATTTACAGTCTACAACAAACAATAGTATCTACTCGTACAGCCAAATGCACATCAAGTCTGACAATTTGACTTTTGTATTGTTCTTATGCCGTACGAAAAAAGGGTTACAATCACGTAAAGTCCTAGCCGTACTCCGTAACAAAACAATTTTAATTATTGGCTATTTATCCAATATTTCAATTTCAACCACATAAAAATAACAGGTTTTTCTGTGAACGAAGTAAAAACACACACAAACTCTCGAAACCAATATTGAATGTAGAAAATAGTGTTTCAAAATAGGAATGGAACCTTTTACTTTATGTTCACAGTCAAAACATCTAGCAGCCATTTCTAGCTATTTTAAAACACCGGGGTCGTTGAAAGGTCGCCTTGATGTATCCATGTGGGATATGGATATGAATTAGTGAACTTAAATGCACTTGCATAATCTAAAAACTTTTTCTTTGTCGCTCGCGTCGTAGTGTTGTAATGCTCGCGGTTCGCGCGTCGACAGGTGTGGTGGCGCTGCAATCGAGCCGATTGGCTCACTCCACTTCGCTTCACTAGTACGCCCCCTCCGCTCTTTCGTCACCCGCGCTTCAGTGAGAATTTGTTCGCCGTTCTTGTATTACGTGTTTGTCTGTGCGGAACGTGTTGTGTTCGACCCGCGAAACTTTTTTGCGAAGGGCTGTGACTTGGATTAACGACTTTGTCTATAAAGTTTTTTAGTGAAGTGCGAGAACGTAGTATTTTTGTCAGCGTTTTAAGTGATAGATACTTGTGGTACTGTGAGTGTAGTTGTTGCCACAGGTGTCACATTCCAAGAGGGACGCCGACGCAGCCTCCGTACCCTGCACAGTGGGCAGGCAGGTGAACCGCTACTCTATTTGAAGTAAGTATTTAATTTCATTAGATGTTGTGTACAATAAATATACAAATATCAGACATTTTGTTTAATAATAACTTGTGAATACGTTGTCTATATTACTACGTTGTGTATAATCAATTCAATGTCGTTTGAATTTACAATTTAATGTAATTCTAAAGTCACGCGCAATTATTTAGAATTTTTGATTAGGTAGTATTTTTTATTCGGCTTCAGATGGAAAGCATGCAACCGACCTGAGGTGTGGTTGCCGGCTCAGGGAGTCGCCGTAGGGGCAGGGTACCATAGATTAAAGGCGATTGCAGCACACGAGTATCCACTCTCGTTGCAAACTAGGATTTGCCTCGGGAACGTACCAACTGATCATTTTGAAGATTCTGTCCCCTATGTACCTATCTTTTGTTGAGGTTGTTGTTGTATCTATACTTAATATCTTTATTGTACGATACATTCAAAATAATTTACAACTAGTAAATAACAGCAAGCTGTGTAGGCAGAGCTGATATTTTTGAAATTTAAAAAATATTTAAATATTTTATTTTTAATTTTTTTTAAATATATGGAACCCTGTACGACATCTAGCGACGAGTGCTGTTACTTTTTCTGTTGATGGGAGTGCAGTGCAGACTGCACTGCAGAGTGGCCGGCCATACGTTTTCCCATATGTTTTTTTTCTAATTGGAACGATTTTGGACCGTTTTTCCTCACCAACGAACATTTAAATTTTAAATTAAAGGATACAAAACTACAATATGTTAGCTATTAGTGTGTCGATTTTGGAGTTTCTCACTATTACCGTCTAAACGCTAGCTGGATGACATCAGTCTACCCCAAACGACAATTTTGAGGGTAATGTGGCTCCGCTGGCTATCGCAGCTCTGCCAATAAAAATAATGCTAGTGTTACAAAGGTGGACTTATATACCTAAACGAGTTCTCTTCCAGCCAACCTAGAGCCATTGATAGAATAATTTACATGGGCGAAAGAACACACGTACATCAATTCACTACAACAATATTATAAATGTCTTATAGTAGCGTATATCAAGGTTATCTAATACCTGTAACAAGTAAACAAAATAATAAAAGTACATTAAACACAGAAATATGTACTTACATTAAAATACAGAAACTAATAAACTTTTCATTACGATAAAAATCATTTGGTTGATCTTATCCATTCGAATAGCAAACACGTTGTCATATAGTCTATATACATGTTTCTAACACAAGGCTTTTCGCCACCCCTGGTGTCAACACGATATAGCATATGGCCTTCGTAAGAATCCAACAAAGCAGGTAGGTGATTGTTTTTACCAGAATAATATTTGGTCAACGGCTTTCTGTGTGACCAGGACCTCAGGGCTCAATTTTGAGCGTAAGCGCTATTTTATTTTTAATTGACTCGAAAAATAGTAGGTTCTCTGTGCCCAGAGCTAAATTTTGTGTGTAAGCATACGGACCACCTGATGTAAAGTGGTTGCCGTAGCCTAAGGACGCTTGAAATAAAATAACTATTAGTCACGCGATGCCGCCCGTGCTACTAATCACATAAAATCGTAGCCAAATAACAACTCTCTGGAGGGTTATTGTGTTCCTGCGAGTGAGTAAGCTCCTTTGATCTGTCCTACGTCTCCTATGAAGACACTTAGACCAAGAAAACGAAAATGTTTATCCTGTTAACACAAATGTTTGTCCTGTGTGATAATCGAACCAAAAAAAAGCTTTGTAGTGTATATAAAATTTGTATGTATACGACGACATAGCAAGCTATACAAACCCATGCTAGTCTCACCTTTACTACTACGACAAGATGCATGGGTGTACAAATCATAGAACCACTTGACGGCACATAAATACACCCCTAACAAATACTTAGTGTTGTAGCGCCTAAATATCTTAGCGATTCGAACCTACTGACCAATGGAAGGATACTTTAACTAATGAGCCGATGAGTGACGCGTTGTTGATGCATGAACTAGCCAATAAGAGCCACGCGTTCTACTTTACCCCCCGTCTGGTAAAAGAGAGTACAGTTACTCCGCAAAATCAACTCATCGGTTGTCCCTAGGTTATTTGTCGAGCTCGGTGGCGCAGTGGTAGAACGCGCAGTTACGCTACTTTGACACCAACGCTCGTAGGTTCCATTTCCATACAATACAAACATTTATGTGTATGAACATGTCTGTTTGTCTTGCTCTGGGTATTTTCTATGTACTCGTACCTAGTCTTGCCATAAATACTGAAACAAAGAAAAAAAATTTCTATTGCAAATAACATTTATTACTTTTGCAGTGTATTAGTTTAATACATAAATATAAAACAATTTAAAATATAAAAAGCTTATTCGAAGTGGTCTCCATTAGCTGCCATACAGTCCTTTAAACGTTGAGGCTAGCTATCAATAGAAGCACGCACTCTTTCCATGGGAAAATTCTTCACTGCCAATCGTACGGATTGTTTTAGGGACTCCAAATTATCATGGTGTTTAGAGCAAGCCGTACTCTCTAAAACTGACCATAAATCATAATCCAGCGGATTAAGATCGGCACTAGACGACGGCCAGTCTTCAACTCTGATGAAGTCCGAAACGTTCGTTTCCAACCAAGACTGCGTAGACCGAGCTTTAGGACCCGGCGCCTAGTCTTATTGGAAGGACCATTCTTGATTATTGAACATGGTGTTGTTAAGGGGCTTCACTACCTTCTCAAGAATGGTACACTTGTGCCGATGTTTTGATACCTTTTTCACAAAAGTATGGCTCAGTCACTCCATCATAGCTAATACCCCACCAAACCATCACTGAAGTCGGATAGTGCCCACGTTGCACTCTGTCGACTAATTGGGAAGCTTCTTTAGAGCTTTAAGCATAAATACGGTCATTTTGTTTGTTAAAATGTTGCTCAATTGTAACTAGTAAATAACAGCAAGCTGTGTAGGCAGATGATATTTTTTAAATTTAATAAATATTTAAATATTTTATTTTTAATTATTTAAAAATATATTGAACCCTGTACGACATCTAGCGACGAGTGCTGTTACTTTTTCTGTTGATGGGAGTGCAGAGCAGACTCTGCACTGCAGAGTGGCCGGCCATACGTTTTCCCATATGTTTTTTTTTCTAATTGGAACTATGTTGGACCGTTCTTCCTCACCAACGAACATTTAAATTTCAAATTAAAGGATACAAAACTACAATATGTTAGCTATTAGTGTGTCGATTTTGGAGTTTCTCACTATTACCGTCTAAACGCTAGCTGGATGACATCAGTCTACCCCAAACGACAATTTTGAGGGTAATGTGGCTCCGCTGGCTATCGCAGCTCTGCCAAAAATTTTCTCATCCGTAAACAAAAATTTTCTGTGACCTCCCTTTGCGTACCGCTTCAGTAGTTGTTTCCATTTTACCACCCTATTTTTTTTTAATTATCAGTTAAGAAATAACCAGTACGTCTCTTATAGGCAGCAAGTCCTAAGTCATCTTTTAAAATACGCGACATGGTTCTAGGTGCTATCTTCATCTCCCGAGATAAAATCTTTTGCTTTCGGACAGGATTTCTTCGAATTCTTTCCCTTACTGCTTTGACCACCTTTTTCGTACGAACACTACGTGGACGGCCAGTTCTTTTTCTGTCACAAACAGAGGAGGTCTCATTGTACCTATTAATAGCCCGGTGCACAAACATTTTACTAATACCAAGCGTATGGAGAGTTTTAAAAAATGCATTTGGCTCCATACCTACTTTGTGTAATACAATCACAGCGATTCGGTTCTCTTTATCACCCCACTCCATTTTAATATCGCAAAATATTGTACAATGTATTGGCGCCAAAATGAGAAAACCCAATGAACAATCATATAAAAATGACAGATTTCAAATTCAAATGTAATATTTTGTTTATTTTTAATTGTAACAGTATTTATGGCCAGACTAAGTATAATAAGTATCTATTTACAAAAAAAAATGTATTTACGTATGTTTATCAGTTGTCTAGTACCCATAACACAAGCTTCGCTTACTTTGGCGCTAGATGGCTCTGTGGAATTCGTCCGACAATATTTATTTATTTAACTTCATTCTTTTAACTTCATATGTCTTGGTATGTACATTGCGTCACTCATAGAACATTTGGTTACGAGAAATTTGTGTGAACGGCTGTTCAATCACTGCAACATGTCAAAGCAGCCATTAAAATCCCAAACAGCTCTACATAAAGACAGTTTATATAATCACGATTTTGACAAGCTCGGTGGCGAAGTGGTTTATAAGGCTACTTTATCACCTTTGATGCTCGTGGGTTCAATTCCCACACAGGACAAACATTTCTGTGCAAATATGTTTATTTGACTAGGTCTAGGTGTTTTTAACAAAGGTATTAAAGTAGCCCTCCTCCTCGCAGAATACCGGAGTAAAATAACAACTAACGAAGTGTTGTTGTGTTCCTGCGAGTGAGGGGAGTTGCCAAATAAGCTCCTAAGGTGTAGCTGTGTTAGTGATACTTCCTGCATTGGTTCAAATTGATAATTTTTTTATTAGGTGATGTTGGCAGAAACCGACCAGGGAGCATGAGAACAGCCATGAATTTTGAAGAAGCGAGTGAGGTTTTCTCTGTGCCCTTTGCCGCTTCAGAAGGCATTTAGCACCCTCAAGATATTGCCCACTTCGAGAAAGAATGCTGTACCGGCACTTACCTATTTTATATCGCAGTGATATCGGGTACTTTTTTTGCCACCTATTGTCTTAATGTCTGTGCTATTATTCATAAGCAACAATAAGAACATAATGAAGTCAGTGGCCTCAAAAGCGGCTCAAAGTTGACTTGACGAACATACAACGTCGTGGTTAGTGTAAGAATAACTAACAAGTAATGTGACATAATTTAATGTTACTGACACGAAGATGTATACATAATATTATCATTGCTTCGTAAACAGTATTTTTTTAAGTTTAAAAAATAATAATATATTGGAGTTTAACTGGTATTTTATGAAAAACGGTCTGATGTTAAGTTCAACGTTATGTTTTTGGCATTTTTATACGTCAAATTTTAAAATTCTCAAAGGGTAAGTTAGCTTCGATTTTATGAATTAAAAAAATATCACTTATTAATAAGAAGACGTATACTCCTTTGCAAGAGGAAAGAATGACAAAACAGATATACAACGCGAAAATAGAAGAATGTTAGCCGAGAAAGGCCTTACACTCATCTATCCTCATCTATCTATCCATTATGGCACTATACCATCGACCAAACAGATCGTGTATCATCAGAAGGTTGTCAGGAGCTCTAGGAAGCGTGCGTGCATGAAGAGCTGTGAATGTTAAAGAAAGGATTGAGGTGTGTCAGGATCGAGTCCTGTGGCGTGTGGTTGCCTGTGTCAATCCTGCAAGGGACTCGGCGTGAAGTTATAGAATAGAATTTGACGAGCTCGGTGGCGCAGTGGTGAAACGCGCTGTTACGCTACTTTGACACCAACGCTCGTGGGTTCGATTCCCACACAGTACAAACAGTTATGTGCATGAACATGTCTGTTTGTACTGGTCTGGGTATTTTCTATGTAAAATAAGTATGTATTTACAAAAAAAAATGTATTTACGTATGTTTATCAGTTGTCTAGTACCCATAACAGAAGCTTCGTTACTTTGTGGCTAGATGGCGCTGTGTAATTTATCCGACAATATTTATTTATATTTATTTATTATTTATAGAACAGAATGACTTATTAAAAGAATTTGACCTAAAATAAAATATAAAGTATCATCTATAATATAACCTTGTAAAAAGATTGTCAGCGCGGTAATCGATTTTGGTTGTTTATGTCATTCCTTTCAAAATGAACTTCATTTCAACAGAAAATGTGTCAGTTACGTTTTTGTTTTAATACTCATAACGAGAGTTGCCCATTGTTAAGGTTGGATGCTAACAATTAAGGTCTTTCGTCTTCATTCACTCACGCTCCGTGAACGTAGAAGACAGTGGATATCATGTCCTGATAAAGAACTATATTGTGGACTAATTTATCGATATTTGAATCTATGTGAAGCAGGCAACGCTCGAAAATTCGATTTACATATATGTGTTTGTAAAAGAACCCCTAGAATTTATTAAACCCTTGGGTATAATGTTCACACTGAATGTAACGTCCATATTCAATACACGTGTACCAACGCCTTTTGAAAGTTCATACATTTCAGGTAGCCTGTAGTACTAGTTATACGTGGTATCGAGGATAGCTTTGATCGGTGACCAGTTCTCGATAGCTCGTAATTGAAACTTTATATTCATACACGGCATAACATCGGAATGAGACTCAAAGATGGCTACAGCTCACAGTTAAGGAAAATCCCCTTAACTGTGAGCTGTCGCCATCTTTGAGTCACTTTGAACACGGACTAATTATTCACTTTTGTCCCCAATTTGTGTTGTCGTATATCCTGAACCTGATAAAACGCGACAAATTCCCCATAAACTACCAAAAATAGATGTCAGTAATATTGACTAGGCCTATATAATTGGTAAGGCCCACGACTCAATTATAACTGGCGGCCTTCTTATAATATTGAGGGTAGCTTGACCGTAACGATCGAAGACCTATTCTTGACAGTTCGTAATTGAAATTTCGAGTAAGAAATTTGGTTTTATAGTAACAATCTATATCTATCTACATATAGTACTAAATAACCATGTATTGATGGTACGTTTACAATATGCTGTGTCAAGTATGTTTTACTATGGTATTATTATAGAATATATCAGATTGCAGTTCTGTTGGCTTCACAATGAGGAAAGTGAAAATATAGTGTACTATGGGCATAATTTGTGATGGGACGATAAACAGTCGATTGGCTGCGTAGGATAGACTAGTAATAAATAGTTATTAACCACGTATGGTTTATAAATTTGGCACGATGGTGGCGTGGTTATATGCTAGTTTAATACCAAGGCTCGTCGATTCGATGCCCACTCAAGACAAATATTTGTGTGCCTGAACATGTATGTTTATATTGGTCTGGGTGTTTTCAATAGAGTTAGCCACATCGAAGCAGCTCGGCACCATGTGACCACTTTACATGTAGTGGGCCGTATGTTTGTATGCCTCCCAAAGTCGTATAAATATATTAGTTTATAACCATTTGCGATCGTGCCCGCTATACGATCAACGAGCTGATTTATGCAGTCAGTCTGCATAAAATTCAAACGTTCCAATAATTACAGCTTCATTCGCTGCATTCACTCCATTATGACATAATGCCAAATAAATGCCAATGACATCATTTGTATGTAAACATATTTATTGGTTTGCATCATATCATTATTAACTTAATCAAGCTATTGTTTAGGCTATTCTTTGATTTAACTATTGTTTTATGTTTTGATTTAAAGATTTGATTGATGTACTCTAACATACAGGGGTCGTCCATATTCCTGTCATGCCTGCAATACATAGGCTACGGTAATTTATTATCAAGCGCCTCACATGCTTATCGTGTTCCGGCGAGTGAGTGAGGTTACTAGTAAGTTAGCACATGCTGCGGCCTCAAGGTGATGGCGACAGCCGAGGTATATTTCTTGCAATGCAAGCTTTCATAGCTCTCTTCTGATGTGAAACGGCTTTTACCGCTTTACATCAGCTTCTTTGACTCCCTACGTAGTATATAAAGAAATACAATAAGATGATACCTAAAGTAGGGTGATATTAGCTGATAAAAATTACCACATCTCTCTCAGGAGCTATTTTTAATTTGTGTGAACAGTTACTACTTAAGTACTTTAGCTATCAAAAGACGCATCAGTCGATTAACAGGCAGTTCTTTATCCACCGCTCTGTCTTGACTGTAATTATAATTGATCAATTACAAGGGATTCACTTTATTGCTCCCACGGACTTCGTTGGTAAAAACAATTGAATTGAAATTTAACGAGTATTTACTACCCGCCCGGTTTTCTTAGTGAGTACGTACGTATTGTCCTAACATTACATTGTTGCTATTGCCACGCGAACAGAGTTGGATTTTCATATTATATTGTAACTTAACAGTCAGCTTTGCCATCAATTTGCAAGAGGTGTTTATGTTTACCTCTCAATCCAAATACCTGCTGTGTAATAATCATGGTTACACAGGGGCAGCCCTGGGTGTACTATGCCTTTGACTCCATAATTAATTTAATTAGATGTGATTACTAGGAGAAGAAAGTTTTGAAATTTGACTTCTCTTTTAAAAGAGAGACAGCAGGTAGCTGTGTAATAATCATGGTTACACAAGGGCAGCCCTGTGCCTGCTGCGTAACCATGATTATTCGTGGCAGCTATCAACAATGAGCAATGAAGTTTAATTCAATCCCGGGTGTGCTGTGACTTTGTCTCCATAATTAATTTAATTAGATATAATTAAGAATAGTAGAAAGTTTTGAAATTTGACTTCTCTTTTCTACCTATTAAGGGAGGGACTTCAAAACCTTAAAGAGGACTAATGAGGTAAACATAATTGTCGTGACTTATCAGGTGATGTCAGGCACCGGCGAGCGTGCACGAAAAGAGTTATGAATATTCAATTCAAGTAAAAAAAATATTATTGAAATAGGCTGTACAAACACTTTTAAATCGTCTCATAAACACTAATATACTCGTACATAACACTAGTATAATGTATGTAAAGTAGTACAATGTATGTATCATTATCAATTATAATTTAATTCCAAGCGTTATCATTTAAATGGTAATCCATTGTATTTAACATTGATGTCATTTCGACATAATTTTTAAATTTATAAGTTCATAGATTTAGAACACATTCAAGAATTTTCAGGAACACAACACCATTCCTGGAAGTTGTTATATGCGGTTTGTGCTTTGATACGCTGTATCTCTCTTAAAACATATAGACTAAGACAGACATGTTCATGCACAAAAATATTTGTCCTGTGTGGGATTCGAACCTACGAGTATTGGTGGTAAAGCAACGTTACTAACCACTGCTTCGTCGAACTCGTCGAAAAAAGTGTTGATGTTATGTGTCTTAATTGTACAAAAAAACTACTTGTCCAAAATAATCCGAAAATTCAGTCAAGTCTCAGTTACGTAAGTTAGTCAAGACTCGTAATAAAATCCGTCCAATTCTTTAAAATCTCCAGGGAGAATATGGACAATAGATTGGAGAAAATTGATGTAAATTGACTCGGGTGACCCTAAATTTCGGCTTTTGGGGCAATTATTGTTTCCGTTAAACGGGAAGTTACAATATTGCTTGGCACTGCATTGATTTAATAACCGTTACGCAGCTCACTACTAACTAGATTACCAGAATTGGCCATTTCTAATGCGGAGACCAAGTTCAATGGCCGAATATAAAATGTTAGCAATATCGTCGCCTACATTTTTTGTTCAAACAAGTTTGTTTGCCAACCGACCTGTCCGACTTCGCAGCCGTCTTTTGAATACCGTACCTAATGCTTTTTGTTGGATATTTATCTCGAACAGTCGATTTTTGCGTTGTAATTCATTCTGCTTGGTTGTTCGAGCGGATAATACGAAATTTCAAATGTTATTAGTTATTAATATTATATTTTGACGAACTCGGTGGCGAAGCGTTTGTTTTGTTAGCACCAGGAGCACCACAACAATATTTTCTATATTGCAGCGTTCATTGGCTAAGGTAATTATATCAGGTGGGCGGTATGCTTGTATGTCTCCCTGGACGTTGCATAAAAAAACTATATTATTTATTTGATAGTATTGTTAAATACTGTGATGTATTTAGACATTGCATTGTGGACACATCACTTCAAATTAACCTATTTCATAAGCATCAGTGTAGTCAGTGTAATCGAACACACAGATTAAGCAAAGTCAACTGCAGTCTGTTTAAAGATGGCTTTATTCATCGAGCTTAACTAGCACGTTAAGCCAAATCTTTAGCTTGAATACACTGGCCGAGCCGTAATTGACCAACGTAGTGGCGTGTGATCTTAACCCTTTCGGTTGAAGAGCTGTATCCCTGCAGTGGGATGAGTAAGGGTTGGTGGATACGTAACAAAAAAAGTGTTTTTAGTGTTGACACATGCATCCAAGAAGAATAACCAAGAGTGAAAGCGATTTTTATACCGGAGGTAAGCAATTATATAAGGCGGTATATGATTTCTAGTAGACGTAGTATAAAAACATCGAAAATCTTATTATGAACATTAAGTAATATCCGCTGTGATGATTATAAAAGATCATAAAACATTCAGATTCCTTAAGGAAATTGCTAATGAAAGGTTTAGCAGGATGCGAAGGTATTAAACATTACACTAGGGACTAGTAACTCATAAACACCGTTTATTAATGATACGTTATCACATTTTAGTTCTTAATGTTAGATCTTAAAGTCTTAAATTGAATGTAATTTTTATCCAGGATTATTTGAGACCAGTAGTAGTGCATGTACTAGGAAATTATGAATTGACGGCAGTGTTATTAATTAAAACTTACAACCAATTATTATTTTTTTGAGTGCAATTAATAATTATAAGTTAACTGCATACTCGGTGTTGATGGGTTGTTCCTATTAACGCCTAACGGGAAAGCCTTGGATTTTATAACATTATACCGTAATCCGTCCAAATGTTGGCACCCACCCAATTATTGGCATCCTTACATTTATAGATTATGTGTGAAATATGTAAGGATTTTATTTATTATTGATTTAGATTCCATACTGTCTATAGAATGTGCGAATAGTTGGGATTTGGCTTGTGGATAAATCTTTTTAACTAAGTATAACTATATAATATGTTGATATAAATGAAAATAATGTGTTGATAAAAAGTTTGAGAGACTTGTCCATATTCAATCAAAGTAATTGTGATGATATTGTATTCCATTTGACATTATATACCTATTTCTAATTATTTCAAGATTACTTCTTAAAGTGCCAACAATTGGATAGATTACCTATATAGGCTTTGGTCACCTATTGTAAGACTACTTACGTGTTGAAATCGGCAGATTCGTTTTCACACAAACGTTACTCTTAATAGCATTGTATCATTAGAATATACAAATCAAACTTACGGCCTGCCTGATTGTATGCTGTAGTGTCTATTGGTGCTTTGAACACCAAAAGCATCAATCTCTTGCAGAGTGTAGCCGCCTCAAGAGGCTGAGCAAGAGAATGGCTTTCATAAAGATGAAAGTCATGCTGTATTTCATATTTTAAGTGTTTGTGAACGAAAACATCGCTGGAATCCACCGCATCGCTCGCCGACGCCGGCCGGGGAGTTTACCCTTACACACTGAAAGCGCAATGGATGCATCAGGTTGCATATTGTGCGGTTCCTGAGAAGTTTTCTTCCGAGAACTCTCGACTTGTGGATTGAATTCCGAGCCGAAATTTTCCTAAGGGACTGCAGCATGCGGTTCTTCAACAAGGCGTGAAGTGGTTTTTACGGGGTCGAAAACGCATGAGTGGGATACCCCTGCAAATATCCATTGGCTACGGTAACTGCTTACCATCAGGCGTGCGATTGTTTTCCACCTTGGTGGTATAAAAAAATAATAGCACAGTACGCGAATATTTTGGTTCCAAAGCTTGAGGGCGAGAGTGAGTTATTAGGAGACTTAGCATCATTAGACAACTCCTAAAAACACAACCCATTGTAACCAATCGATAGAATACACAAACAGATGAAAAGTCCTATGAGGAGCTCGGTGGCTCAGTCGTGAATGACACGACTTTGACACCAGCGCTCGTGGGTTCGATACCCACACAAGGTAAACATTTGTGTGCATGAACATGTCTGTTTGTCTTGGTCTGGATGTTTTAAGAGAGGGAAGGCGCATGAAAGCAGCTCGTCTGGGGATGTACCTCGACCTCACAGAAAACCGCAGCCAAGTAACAACTCCCTACAGGCTTGTTGTGTTCCTGCGTGTGAGGTCAGGAGTTACTGTGTAAGCAGCAGAGGAGGCATCGCGCGAATGATACTTAATACTCGTATATCGCAAGCGTTAATAGGCTATGAAACTTGCTTTACATCAGGTGGGCCGTATGCTTGTATGCCTCCCGATGTAGTATAAAAAAAGTCCTCTTCACTTCTCCTACTCCTTACTCTCTCCAACTCCTTAGTTCTATATTACCCTTGGAATTAATCACAATTTTTAATTATATGTTTTGAACTAATGTGCAGTCGATCTAGAAAAAATATTTTGCTAACATAAGTAGAAAAAAAGTTGTGGGTCTGCAGTTTCAGTTCAGTGTCGTAGTAGTAGTTTAATTCCAGTATATTTTCAGTGTCTTTTATTGAAACCTCCACCACACCAACTCTTACTCATCCCACTGTAGGGATACAGGTCTTCCTTCAACCAAAAAGGTTAGAGCATACTCCACCACGCTGCTCAATTGTAGATTGGCGGAGGCCAGTGATTTCAAACCGCTTGAAGGCCACCGATTTAGCTGAACGACTGTCGTCTATCGACAATAGCTGGGATCGACGGCTTGACGTACACGGTGAAGCTCGAGATAGATAAGCCCATCTATAGACAGTCTGCGGTCTACGTAGCTTAACCTGTTAATGTTTATACCACAATTTTTAAACAAGCGTGCGGCCTGCCTTTTGGTAAGCAGTTACCGTAGCCTATGGACATTTGCAACATCAGGACTGTCACTCAGGCGTTGCTGATTCCAATATAGGAGTGACATGCGTAACGACGGCATGGGGCTGCTTATTTAAACATATTGATTAATTTCCGTAATACATTTAAATTGTAATCATAAATCAGACAACACACCCCCTTACAATTAAGTACACTCTAAAATGCAAACATCACGATATTAATAACTTATATCCTGAGATTTCATAAACCCCGAGTTAATTAACAGTTACCTGCCAAATTCCCGTGTCTTCTATGTAAATTATACCTCTAATGATACACCGGAGTTAATTATCTTTATGGGAGTGAACGAATTCACAGGGCAACGACATTTAACGTTGGATTATGTACTTAACTAAGACGTTACGGTGTACGTACCTACCTGCCTTCAACTTGACCGTCGCTGGTTGAAGTCTAAATAAATGCAAGTTGCATGGAACTGTTTTATTAAGGAAAGGTGATTACATTTTTAACTCATTGGCAATCTTGGGGTTCTATTGTGTTGTTCTATTATACAACAAAATACTCTGAAATAATTTAAGTATGAGTATTTCATGTATTATTACAATTTTGATGAGTCCGCTAGTGGTGGTTAGCACTTGTGTGCTACTTTAAGTCGTAGATTTGGGGTTCGTTTCCTACACGATACAAATATTTGTGTGAACGTATCTGTTTGCATTGGTTTGTATATTTTTAAGAATGGCGTGGGCATCAAAGCAGCCCAAATGAGTATTTCATCTCACAAGAAACCGCGGCCAAATATTAGATAACAAGCCAGTATTAAGTACGTTCATAGGCTACGTTAAACACTTAAATTAGGTGTACCAAATATTTGAATGCCTCTCGACTTCGTATGTTCGTTTCTCAATTCCCGAGTGACTGTCTCTCGAGAACTAGTGGCGTGGTAAAGGGGTTGCCAAATTTTAGAGCATAAAAAACATCTCTATACAAACGTTCGCTCATCGGTTGCGCTCCTGTAGTACCCTTGTTCTCGATATTCCAAATCAGAATACCAATTCGTACAGACAGTCTTTTTCTGCAAAGTCTGTTAGTCTATGGAATGCACTACCTCTAGAGGTTAGACTGGCTCCCTCCATAGATTCCTTCAAACTCAGAGTCAAAAAAAATTTTAATTGGTCAATTGTGAGCATTTTTGGATGCATACCCTAAAATATGTTTGTTTGGTTTTAGCTTTTGTATTTAATGTATGTATAAATTCTTATTTCTTTTTTCATCTTTGTTTATTGTTTTGTTTATGTATAAATTCGTAATATGAATTAGGTAAAGTTGATCTGCGTTAGTTTTATGAAATTTATGATATTGTTGTAGTCAATTGGTGTACGTTTGTTCTCTGGGTTGGCTGTAAGAGATCCCATTTAGGGATAAGTCTGCCTTTGTAATTTAGAATTAATTTCATTGTAATGTATATATATATATATATATTCGTTTATCGTACAATAAAGATATTACAACAAAAACGTCTTCTTCGTTTCTTCCCATTAAAAAATGTTTGAGGTACTATTTAAAACTTAATTTCAAGTACGTTATTCATTAAAAAGAAGTCTTTCTTGTTCTTGTTAAACGATCATAGTAATTAGTAACTAAATGGCTGAGCTATTTAAAAAGGAGAAAGCAGAAGCAGTACGTATGTTGATATGGCAATTACTTCAGCAACAGCACCCCTTGCTTTAAATTAGCTTTATTTTAGTTTTTGAACCAAGACTATCTATAACTTCACGCCAAATCCCTTACGGGGTAGGCAGAGAGAACCGAGCGCCACGTGACTCGATCTTTACATACCTGAACCAAGACAATACATGAATAAACGAAATGTGTACTTATATTTCATTTTATTATATTTTACGATCTATATATGTCTCATATATCTCAACGCCAGGTTCCTTGCGTTTATGGTATACCTACAAAAGGTCCGTACAGCATCGAAAAGTAGATTAAAACTTTTTCTTTACTAAAACAATGTGCAATTTATTGTAAAATAAGATCGAAGGATGAAAAAACAAAAGGGATTTGACCAAACTAGCCTTGGGTTCTTCCGGCGAAAACAGGTGGGGCTCTGGTCTGGCAAACTTTCGATTATCATATTGCAAAAATGAATAAAACTGGATTTTCCTTTATGTGGTTATGGTGAATATCCCGTCATCGCATAATTTTTGCCACATATTTTCGAAGAATATATTGTATTTTCAGGAACACCGTTCCTATATGAAATCTGTATGTTTGTCTGCGTGTGTGTCTGTGTGTGCGTGTGTCTGTCGCTTTTTTTCGAATATTCGAATTTTGACTTCAGATTCTGATTCAGCATAAAAAAGTAGAATAGGAATGTTCCGGAACACCGTTCCTATCTCTGAACATGGACAAAATGGCCGACAAATAAAAAAAAAAAATGATTTGTTATACAATTGACGAGCCAGGTGTTCCTCTGGCAATGCAAGCTTGCGCATTCTCAACTGGTTTTATTTGTTTTTTATATCTGGGCTTGCAAGTTACTAAGGTAGCGCTACTTAACGTTAGGCAGGGTGTCAGGCAGGTAAGTCCTGCGGTCTGTGGTAAGTCTATGTTATATTGTTATCTTCAGAGGCAAAACCTATCTATTTCTCTTCTTCTTAGCGTCATCCTGTTTCTTAATCCATTAGGATTGGGCGAAGACACTGCGTTTTACATTGAGCGATTGCCGTCAGACCTCTACAACCCAGATGGAAAACCAGATCTTTCATAGGTTAGCTCACAAGTGTTTCGAAGCAGCTAGTATGTACATAAATCCGAAAACACTATCACTGCTCTAGAAGCAAAACCACATCGGCACTGCTAATTAACAAACTAGGCTCTAGCAAAAGAGAAATAGGCCGCATGAAAGCAACCCGTCTGGCGGAGTACCTCTACATCCTAGAAAACCGCAGGCAAAAAAACAACTCAATTGCCTGGAAATTCCTGAAGAATTGCTGTGCTGTGGGGGGGGGGGGGGGGGGCAAAGCTCGAGTGATACTACTTGTATTGCGAACGTTCATAGGGTCTACTGCATATTGGGAATGCCTGTTTCCATGCCGACATTGTATAAAAAAATGCGCTGCTTTCATCTATTATATGCTTATCTTTTCGGCAAATATTCATCTAGTTTTTAAAATCGCAAATTGTTTTACTGTTTAATTTAATTTTAAAATATATTTTCGATTTCACACCCAATCTCAGTCAAGAACTAAACCGGCTTCTAGCTATAATAACAATGCTCTATTACTTCATTCTTGCATATAGTGAATGTCCGAATCTCTTATAACTAATGATACACCGTTTTATTTGTTCAATGTTTCTCAACCAATTACATGCTTAGATACTCTATTCTTACTACACTATATATTTTATTATGCTGTCATATTTAAGGCCAAGTTGTATGGAATAATTCTTTTTAAAATGCCCTGCCCTTGCACTATATTGAAATCAACACAAACACGACTAGTGTGAACAATGCATTATAAATTCGTTACTACACTTACAGATTTGACACGCATAGATCGATGAATGTTAATGCTATTTCATGGTCATAATATAACTATATTGGATTTAATCGGATGGTGATTCATAATCATCATTTAATTAGTTGTGCTTTGGTTCTGGGAATAATCTTTAGTTTACTTCATTGTGTCTTCCATGAAGTAGGTAATTCATTAACCTACTTACTCATCGTACACCTTCACGTACGTAGTACGTCTTCACGTCAAGTCTCTTGCGGCATAGATAGAGAGAACTGAGCGCAATATTCTTAGTTCTTTTCATACTCTGTCGATTTCCAGGGCTCCTGACGCCACCTTCTGATAATTCACGACCAATTTGGCCGTAGCAGGTGGGTCTTGGCCTTCCTGCTGCATTCGAGTTGTATGTGTTTCGTAATTCTTTACTCTCGCATTGTTTCTACGTGTCTGAATACTCTCTTTCAGACCAATATTCTTTCTTACTTTGCGACCTCGACCTACAAGCGTTACAATCCATTAACCTGATATAATTTTCTATTAAAATAATTTTCTTCAAAGCCATGGAACCTTTTGGGCAGCTCTATTTGCTATTATTAATTTAGTGTCCGTTTCTTTTTTGTTTCATTAGTGGGGATTATTATCTTTGAAAAATAAAAATATTTATCCACCAAATGAATTTTTAACGACGCATTTCGGACAGTAGGGATCTAAATTGTTTTTATCTTCTTCATTTTGTGAATACGAAAAAATATTATATATCCATAATCTACCTACATCGAAGATGGAATATCTGTAGACATGTTATGGATAAAAATCGATCAAATTGAACATAATCACGGACAATAGGCCTTTTTAATGGCCAATCCCATGCGTGTATCCTTCGGTATGGTAATGACAAATGGACAGAAGATGTATAATTTTATTGCTCGCATTACGCTATACATTACAGATATTACGCGGAATTTCTACTATAATAATTCATTCGATAGTATCAGCCCACAAATCTCCATTTAAGTCTGTACTCGAGCCCCCGATACAATCATTGTAAAAAGTAAAATCCTTTATATCTATATGACTCATACAATTTTATACGTTACAATACTAAATGTGAAAGGTCTATAAAGTTGAGAGTCCTTCGACAAAAATATTTTTATCAGAGTACGTGGCTTATTTTCTCAAAGACGATGCCACTCATTACGGTGATAGTTTAGATATGTTTACGACTAGACCTTAAGGACTTCTTATAGCGTATGTAATAGGCGTTAGGGAGCACTAGAAGCGGTCGGTATCTTCCCATCCTGGTCTCTAATAGCTCGCTGTAAATGCCAAGAAGAGGAAACTAAAAGCTTAGAGGCGTAAAAATACTATTAAAATTGTTTTGGAGGAATTTTGATTTTCACTCAAGACACTGTAATATTCGGGAAGTAGTGTTTGTGTACAGTTTACGTCGGTTTGCCTTGATGGAAGGCTATTATTAAATTGATATGGTCACGATTGTCTAAAGTTACCAGTAATGCATGTTCAGACTTTCGGCTTTCAGTACGGACTTTGTTCGGATTTTTATTAAAAATTTTATTTCTCATAAAATTACTGTAATATAAATATGCGCGAATTATTTTTCATTATATATAGCGTAGGGTGGTACACAAGCATACGACCCACCCAATACGTAGCTACCGTAACCTATAAAAGCTTCCAATAAAGGAAGTATCGCTCGCGCGTTGCCACTCCTGTTGCTAACACAGCAACTCTTTAGAAGCTTACTGGTAATTTCGCTCACTTGCAGTAATAAACCCTCCAATTGTTATTGGGGTGCGGATTTTCTGTGCCTGTGTGTATTTACCTAGACGCGCTGCTTTGATGCTTCCTTTTAAATACCTAGACCAAGACAAACAGACATGCTCATGCACACATGTTTGTCTTGTGCGGGAAAGATCAAAAGGTCATAAAAAAAGGCTACATAAAATATAAAGTGGTATTTACAAATTAGCAGTGTTTTAAAAATCATCTAAAATCCACATTTGGAAATCACCAAAAAATATTTGACAAACAATCCTCGTTCAACGTACAGCTAGGAGCAGATCATCCTTAACACTCGGAGTTCGATCGTAACTCTTATTACATATGCTATAAGAACGGTACAAAGATCAAAGTGTATAGCTTGTCGTACATTTATCTGTACGTACGAAACTCTCGGTGCACGAGTACGACTTGTCCCTACGTTACCACCCTACGTTTTTTCCTTTGAAAAAAATAAATTATTTAATACTTTTGTTGAATTAGCAAACCGGAAGATAGTGATAATTTACATAAATTTGTCCATTTGTCATAATATAAAAGGTCAATGAATATGAATGTTCAGGACCTACATTCTAAAAGCGTGTAACATGAACAACACCGTCGGCAATATTTGCATTGTTCACAATGGGCGGTAACTTAACACAACTCACACTGAGACACAGAAATCACGAATTCTACCAATCGCCAATGTTTATATAAGCGTCGAGTAATCAAACCTGTTAAGGAATGTAATAGAGGTCGCATGTGCCTTTGACTGGCACGAAGGGAACAATTTATCCGGGTAGACAGCTCTGAGAATTCACTTGATCTATGTACAGTCAAGCGCAAAATACCTGGAAACTTGCTCAAACTAAAATTAAGAAATTGATAAATTAGGTCTCCTTAATACATAAATAGGAAAATGAATAATACAATATTTATTGTATCTATCCTTTTAATTTTTCTTTGAAGCTATTAAATAATTAATACATTGAGGCGTTATTTTATGAAAGTCAAATTTAGAGGCAATTTGAACTACTTTGTGTGCTTCCGCTACCGATTAGTTCATGCGAACTATTGCCGGCCGGCACCAGCCCACTACCGTTAGTAGATGCATGTCGCTGCTGCCGTTGCGGCTGCTCCGGTCATCTCTGCAAGTGTTCGCCATCTGAAATGTGAACAACATGCACCCGCGACCGTTGCTGTCCTGGCTGCTCCGGTCGTCTCTGCGACTCGTGTTTCGCCTCTCCACGAGGCATCTCAGGAGCTACAGCGCGGCGATGTTGGTCGTTAGAATAACATGCTACGAATGACAAATCCACCTTTTTTGTTGACACTGATTATGTAGTTGGCCCCTGTGGGCCGTTACTACGTCAACGGAAGGGGAGAAATGAAAATGAAATGAAAAATGAAAATGAAAAATGTTTTATTTCTTTCGCAATTTGCATATTAGAGTAGAAATCCATCGTAGTGTAGAACAAACAGACTGACGTAAGCAACTCCCCTATATTAAATATCATTTCGCTTACCCCTTCCACCTGTATTTGTCATGACGAGCTCGGTGACGCAGTCGCGAAAGACGCGACTTTGACACCAATGTTCCTGGGTTCGATTCCCACACAGGACAAACATTTATGTGCATTAACATCTAACTAACAGCAAACCGACTATATTAAGTAATACTTACGATAACAACATTTAGAGTCTCAGCAATGAACTTAGAATTTCACCAGTTTAAAAGGCTTAGGCCTATGGTCTGCTTCAGTCAGAGCGAGAATTATTATTCGGTATTTTTAAGGTACCAATCGAAAAAAAATGTGAATATGCAAGCATGCTTTATCGTCTAAGCTTAGTACCAAGCTTAGACGATAAAGCATGCTTGCATTGCTTGAGAATAAAAACTTGACGAGGCTGTATTGTAGACGATCATGGTATTTGTCAAGCTGCAATCATTTCCTATTTTTATTTAAAGTTCTCCGTTGCCATATATATTGGTTAAGCGTCTTCGGGGCACTTTAGGGTCATATACTCATATTGTGGGAACCGTTATTAAATTACTCAAGATCCTTCTCATTTTAACGTTCACAGAGCGATTAACTGGAAAGTTAATGTTAACGACTGTACCGCTCATAGGCCACGAATGCTGAGGATGACAAATTGGATAATTAGTTTAAAATCACGATGTTAGTGCACTGCGCTGCAACAATCTTATTGCGACATAATAAAGGTCGTAATAAATTTATCATTCCGCTGTAAAAGCAGTAATAAAAGTTTTTTAAAGCCAGTTTTGTTGCATAATTGGAGCAGCCAGACTGAGGGAGCGACCTCCTTATATAAGGCCGTAGAAAATTCGTGTGATTTGATTTTGCGAGTTAGCTTGGTAGGGCGTTGCGTTGATAGCGGAGATGACAAATTGGCAACGGACGGGGATTCTTAGTATTAGTGTGGATTGATTAATATTGTAACAAAGTTTAAGAAAAATTATAACGTTATTTATATAAAATAGAAGAAGTTAATTAGGGCGTGTACTGCGTTTTTAGTTAATTAATACAGATACTGTTACTAATATATATATATATATATTATACTTATGAAATGCCTACCCCGCAAGGGATTTGGCGTGAAGTTATAGATATAAGAAATCCCTTGAATACATATATCAAAACGAACGATTTGCTCATACATACCTTGTGCGGGAATCGAACTTAAGACCTATGGTGTTAAAGTGATGCTTGCTAATCACTAGATCGTTAATTTTAGTTCAACTTTTCTGATCGATGTAAGTTATTTTTTTATCTTAGCTCTATCTGTACTTGGTGCAGTGTTGTATCTGTGGTGGTGGTACTTACTCGCAGGAATACAACAACCCTCCAGGGCGTTATAATGTGCACAGGGAAGGAAGGCAACAAGCGAGGCTCTGGATTAAAGTGATTTACGGCGCATAAAAGCAATCCGATTAGGGAAGTGTCTTCACCTGCCAGAAGCCCGCAGCCAAATAACACCTCCCGGAAGAGTTGTCGTGTCCTGCTTAACAGCGGTTGCGACATCACATGCGGTATACTTACTCCTCGAATTCCTAGCGTTCATAGGCTAACCACGTTACATCGCGTGGACCGTATGCTTTGTTTACCACCCAAAATTGTATAGTAAAAGCAAATAATGTCCATAAACTGGTATTAATATGATACATTATTAAGAGAGGTAGGGCGCATCAAAGCAGCCCGTCTTGGGAAGTACCTCCTCCACCTCATAGAAATCCGCAGCCAAATAATAACTCACACGCAGGAACACAATTCCTGCGTGTTCAAAGTCAAAAGTCTCTCCTTAAACTTAAGGGTTCAATACCGTGTGTAAGCTTAGGATTGTCGACAATTCTGATACTTAATATATCGCAAGCGTTAATAGGCTACGGTACCCGCTTTACATCAGGTGGCCGTATGCTTGTATGCCCCCCGACGTAGAATAAAAAAAAATTGCGAGTGTACATAGGCTACGGCAACTACGTTACATCAGGTACCGTCTGCTTCTTTGGTTATCTTGTATAAAATAAAACAAATAACTAATAGAAAGTTTTAAAAATATGTTTACATAATTTCTATGTAAAATCAATCATTATTTCTGAAATATAGCTCATATCGCAACATCGCGATACTTGGAAACTCCGTGACTTAATATAACTTATCAAAATTCATACCGCGTCCCAGTACTAAGTTAGACCTTTTAAAGTCATGCTAGGCTCACTGGGTTAAATTATATTCGACTTATAGGGTCATAATCGAAGCTTTCTTCGTAGGTGGCGAGTTTATGTCAGATTTGACGTCGTATATTGTCTTGAAAGGAATGTAAGAGTGTGTGCTATATATAACTGCTTAAACGACATTTTACTATTGCGATATCAATAACTTGGATAGGCTTTGGTGCCACTGGGTTGTCAATGTCATTGGATCACTTTTATCTATGTAGATGTTCTTTTTTGTAGGATTTTGTAGTTAAACTTTCACGGCTGCTTATATCACTGCAGTAGGTACAGGATTTACAGCGATTTGTTTTTAGGAATGCTTGTTGCTTTTCTGCATATGAGTGAGGACGCCAGTAAGGTCCTTGCCTGCTGTGCAAGCAGTAGAGTTGGCATAAGGTGAGCGATAAAGTTTTGCAAGCGTTTACAGGTTAGGGTAACAATTTTTCATCAGGTGGGCTGTATGCTTGTTAGTTTCCTGACGTTGTACTCAACGTAGAGTGTTGTTGTGTTGTCGAGTGCTCAACTCACTCATTGAAAGTACAAAACCTTAGAACAACAAATAGAAAGGTCAACTAGCTCAACTGGAAGTTTTTAACTCTTCGACCTATTTAATTCCACGGCGTATAAGAAATAAGAATTTAGCACTGGCGCGTTGCAAGGGTTCATAGGCTAGGGTAACCACTAACCACTTCACCTCAAGTGGACCGTATGCTTGTATGCCTCCGACGTTATATAAAAAAAAATAACGTTTGGTTAAGACACCCTGTTTTAAAATAGTTTAATCATTTCTACTGATGAAATTTCGCATTTGTTAATGCAAATGAAAAATTATGTGAATGCAAAACTAGTCTGTCGATATGACAGTCGACAATAGGAATTCATAGACAAAGCGGAGATAGTTGTCGACCTCACCTCGGACACGGGCGAGGACGAGAGGCGGTGGTGTGAGGACGGACTGTTACTAGGATTTATTTAAGTGCCTATTATAATTGTATTAGAGTATAACAGTGATAAATCTTATTTTGTACATTAAGACGATTAGCTGCTATGCTCCATGCCAATTACGAAGTCCCTTGAATGAACGTAATCTCCACATTTCACGTATGTAGATTAATAGTATGAATGAGAATTAGGAGTCGGAAGGCGGATCCCGGACTCCGAAGCGAGAGCTTAAGACGCGACCGAGACAAACGCTCTGATGATGGAATTAGTATCACCTTCAGGGCGCGACTTCTACTGGCTTATGCCTTGTTTATTTCTTTTACTATAGTTAATATACTTACTTACATACTACTAAAGTTTCATTTTGATCCGTCAGTAGATACAGGACAGTTTGGTACTGTATAATCCATTCCCCCTATACATAGAAGGGATCATGGTTATCTAGTCCTTGTTTCTGAATAGAAATAAATTAATAGTAACAAGTAAATAATGTATAAAATAATTTTTGCCATTTGAAATTGAATACAAAATTTATTTTATAAGATGCTAGCCGTTGCCCGCCCTTCGACTTCGCCCGCCCCGTAGCGGGATGTTAAATAGCCTATAACCTTCCAACCTTCCTCAAGAATTGGGGTAACAAATGCAAAAAGATTTTTTTAAAACTGACTAGTAAATCCAGACATTAGAGTGTTCAAAGAAACTATTCCTTTATATTATATTATTCCTTCCTTTCTTTATATTTATTAGTATAGGTAGTACTATAGCACAGCAGACATAGATAGTGCTTTTGTGCGAAAGAAGGTAGTCACCAATGGAGAACCAATGAAACGAAATTGCTTTGCAACTCAACACGCCGTTGCTACTCAAATAATACTAAAGTAGAACGCGTTCTTATTGGCTAGTTCACGGTTCAAAAGTCCGTTACTTATCGGATTATACGTTAAAATAGCCTCCTATTGGTTAGTAGGCTCGTATCACTGAGATATTTAGGCGCTAAAACACTACGTTTTGGTGAGTCTACTGGTTTATAGATATGTGCTAGGACGGTGTAGAGAGATACAAAAAAAATAACATATTCGGGGAAACCATGTCAGGAACTATTTCCTCTTTTAGTGTAAAGACTTGTCCATTAAAATGAATAAAATCATTTTTGACGGGCCCTGTGGCGCAATAGTTAGTAATGCTACTTTGACACCAACGCTCGTGTCCTACACAGGACTACCATTCGTGTGCATGAACATGTCTGTTTGTTTTGGTCTGAGTGTTTTTAAGAGAGGTAAGGCGCATCAAATCGCCCGTTTACGGACTTCCACCTTACAGAAAACCGCAGCCATATACTGGAGAGTTGTTGTCTTCCTGTGAGTGAGTAAGATCACCAGAAAGCTTCTAAGGAGTTGCTGTGTTAGCACCAGAAATAAAAAAGAACTTCATATATTTCAAGCGTTCATAGGCTCCGGTAACCACCTTACATCAGGTAGGCCGTATACTTGTATGCCTCCTGACGTTGTATGTAAAAAAAACTTATAAAATTAATATTTCGTGAATCTGAGTCAATCGGAATTATAAACAATGTTAAGTCCAGTTTATTAATTAACTACTATTGGCAAGTCAAGTCTGACCAATGATATTGACGGCACCAAAAAACTTTTCATAAAAAGGAGATACATTTTTTTTTCAGTCTCTTGTTTTCGTATTTCCACATAATGTACCAATTAAAAAATGGCACATTGTTTGCCTATATGTATATTATAGACACATCGGAAATCATCACATACGTACAGGTACGCGCAGCATACGAGTCCGCAGTCAAATCAGTTACGGCTGGCAGTGTTTCAAAACGACATGCGTGTACAAAGCGGCTCCCTGTTAGCGATCTTTAATGAGATGATCCTACCGCTCTAGCACTAGTGTTAGTAATTATGTCAAAAAAGGCCTAGTTTGTTAAAGCTCTAGTTTGTTACGTAGACGAGTGACTGATGACTCGTCAATTCTCCGTACATTTTAATATTACACAATACCTACATTTACACAATAGGGCATTTCTGAGAAGTTATAAAAACATGCTACAGTAAATGGAATTTGAGTTTAAATGTCAGTTGTATCAGACTTAATAGTTGTTGAAACTACTTGGCAATAGTTATTCAAAGACTATTCATAACGGCGACACGGGTATGGGTTGGAGTACAGATCATCATCATCGTATCAGCCTCCCTTCAACCGAAGGGGTTTAGAGCGTACTCCACCACGCCGTTCAACTGCGGATTGGCGGAGGCCAGTGATTTCAAACCGCTTGAAGGCCACCGATTTAGCTGAAGACTGTCGTCTGCAAAATAACATTGTTGGAAAACCAAAAATGGCCTCTGTGTCCCCGTTATGAGGTGATAATTATGAATATATTGCACACCGCACGCGCGCACCAATGCAATCTATTAGGAATCATAGTGTTCGTGATTTCGTGAAAAATATATTTTAAATGTATTTTCTGAATAGTAGTGATATTTCTATACAGATTAATAGTTTTTTATCATTTTTAAAGTATTCATACATGTGCGGATTTATGTCGACTCACGTGAAAAGCATTTGGTACTAAAAGCTAGTTCAAATAATTGTCATTAACTAAACTATACTAGAAATAAGCGTTCTTATTGATCTGTCTCATTAATTTGTACACTAAGTTTCATTTCTGTGCGAAGCCACTTCCACCATTCATTTCATTGCCAGATCTCCCTGTTTTCAAAAGTTACCATTTAGCAAAAAAAAATGATACTGCGAGCAACAACAACCACTCTATGATTCTGTGCATCATAGAATATCGTAGACTAAAAAGAATCATAGAGTTGTAATGAAATTTAGTTAGACAACGACTTTGACAAAACAAAGGTAATTCTGACTTCATAATCAAAACAATGAATCATTAGCGACGGGTAGGCCAAAAAAACAACGTCATAATCATGATGACGTGTTTTTTTTATTGCAAATCCTCCCTGTGGCTTTTCATAATGAGTTTTTTCCCGTTCTGAACAACTACTAGCTATAAAAACTTTTCTAAGAATTTAATCGCATCCGGGGGCAACCTACAAACCTTAGCTGTAAACAATGTTATGATTATGACAATCTTACGGTTGCAGGAGCTGAGGAGCGGTTTTAATTTTCCATGTTTCGAATAAGATATTAATTGTTATGTACCGTTCTTACATGTTTTTTCTTTACTTCCCATTCGTTAAGTCTTAAGTCACTGGTGGATGTTTAGTCATGTTAAAACAAATCAACAATATGAAGTAGGAAAATGTCTCTATTTCAAAATATCCAACATAGTTATGTAGACGTAAATATGATACATAATGATAAATATAGTATATGAATACTTTATAACTAGAATACATAATCTATTAGCATTTCGCTTTCGTGATATCCTTGTCCTTGTCATGACGCGTCAAGTGTAATAATGATCATTGATTGAAATTGACAAACGATTTTTATTGTGCTGTCAAATTCTTTTTATTATTGTTTGTGATTTTTGCAGTTAGAAATTCAAAACTTAGTCTGTAAGCTTATATAGGTTGAAGAAGACATTTTATAGTAGAACTCTCTTTTGAAATGGAACCCCAAGGGAGTAAAAAGGTGGTAAGGATCTCTATTAGCAACATGGTGCTAGTTCCAACGATATCGTATGAACGTGAGAGCTGTATATGGCAGAGAGAGCATGAAAGTAGAATGAATGCGGTCAAGATGCGACCTCCGTTATTGCAACCAACAAACAAAATACAATACGATAGTGGTAGAAGGTGTTGTCAGGAGACGGCGAGCGAGGTGTGTAAGGACCGCGTCGTGTGGCACTTGATTCTCTGCCTACCCCGCTAGGGACCTGGCGAGAAGATATAGATTGATACATAAATTACGTGCTCGGTGGCTCAGTTGTGAATGTCGACTTTGACACCAACGCTTGTGGATTCGATTCCCACACAAGACGAACATTTGTGTGCATGTCATGTCTGTTCGTTTTGGCCTGGATGATTTAAGAGAGGTAGGGCGCATCAAAGCAGCCCGTCTGGGAAAGTACCTCCACCTCACAGAAAACCGCAGCCAAATAACAACTCCCTAGAGGGTTGTTGTGTTCCTGCATGTGAGTGAGGTCAGGTAAGGAGTTGCCGAGTAAGCAGCAATGTCGCGCAAGTGATACTTAATATAATTACAAGCGTTAATAGGCTACGGTAACTGCTTTACATCCGGTGGGCCGTATGCTTGTATGCATCCCGAAGTAGTATAAAAAAAAATAACAAAATGATTCTACTTATTTTTTTCTCATGCGGGAAGAGAGGTATGGCAAGAATAGAAAAGAGTTGGACATGATAACGGTACAATGCTCAATTTTTTTATAGATCACTAGCTATCCGCCCCGGCTTCGCACGGGTGATATGATCGCTACCAAACTTCACAGGATCACCTGCTGGGCTAACCTGAAGATTCACTGAAAATTTCATCAAAATCATTTTCTATTCTATTTAAAACCAGTTGAGAATGCGCAAGCTTGCATTGCCAGAGAAACACCTGGCTCGTCAATTATATAACAATTCAATTTTTTTTTTATTTGTCGGCCATTTTGACCATGTTCCTTAAGAGATAGGAACGGTGTCCCTGAACATTTCTATTCTACTTTTTTATGCTGAATCCGAATCTGAAGTCAAAATTCGAATATTCGATAAAAAACGCACAGAGAAACGCACACACAGACAAACATATAGATTTCATATAGGAACGGTGTTCCTGAAAAAAGAGATTTGATGTTTACCATTTAGCTAGTACCCATAGTACAAACTTTGCTTAAATTGGGACTAGATGGCGGTATTTAATTTGTTCGGAAATGTTATGTTATTTATTTTTATTAGTAATGTTAAGACACTAGACGTTAGTGACCGTAATTGTCCATAAGGCAAATTTTAAGTATTTTCACATTTAAAAACAATGTCATACATGTTGTAATTTTCCAAACAATTGATGTCAAGATTCGAATTTTGAATAGCGACAATAAATCCTATTATACTTTTTTATGACTCCACAGAGGTCTTCGTAGTGCCAACCTAAACTTTTTGCTTAAAAATAATTATCAATGGCTTAGCCGGCCTCTTTATTATTCCAGCCGCATTTATTACTTCGTATGTGGAATCAAATTGCATAAATACTTTAATTGGACGTAAAACTTCAATGATAGATTTATACTTTCAAGTCGTATTAAAAAAGTAACTCGACTGTCGCTTCGATCTTGAGACGAATGATATCATTGAGTAACATATACGTCTCTTTTTATCGACAGCTTTAATGATATGGCTGTCTCATTCTACTTGATATCGAACTGTCTATGCTGCGGTCACAGGCGGTCGTGACGTGAGGATTGGACTGTGGGCATGGAATTGCGTTAGACCCTTTTCTCGGAAATATTGATATAATATCTCCTAGAAAATGTTCTAATGGGGTTTAAGAATTGTTTTGACTTAAAGGGATTTCTATTATTATTTGACAATAATCGATGCCACTATACAATGAAAGGAGAGACACCATCTTCACTTTACGTAATTGTGTTCCCACGAGTGAATAAGGACACTAGTATATTTGTGACTAGATGCGGTGTATAGAAGCAACAACGCACGAGCAATACTTTTTTTGCTATATTTGTCCATAAGTCACATTAGTCAATTCTTATCCGTTGGTATCTTATTAATTCGACACCGAACGCATTAAAAAAATATCTAAGTATATACTGAGAAATTATTCGAATTCATGCTAGATATAAGCAAACTCGCTATGAAATCTTTATGTATTAATCCATAAACATTTCATACCGGGTTTGCTTAGCGTATCGTAAATAGAAGACTTAAGCAATTTATTGGATTTGAAACATTTCGAAGAACCCAACGATAATCAGGCATATAAAGGATAATGAACGGATCTGTCTTCGGAAGGCTCCAAACACGTCAGTTTATCTAGACCTAGTAGTTAGTCCCCAATGTATCTGGATTTAAACGAGCCTGTGCGAATATCTTGCGGGCGTAGTGGCGTTTTTGTGGTTTAATTAACGTTCTCGGTATTTATCAAGTCTTGGGGATGAATGTGCGCACACCGTAGACTGTGTAACGTCAGCGCAGAGAGGAAATTAAGAGAGGACTTTACGAAAGAACAGGAAAATAAACTCTTTTATTTTATGTCACTAAAATGGAAAACAAACGTAAGGCTGTAAAGGTTACATGGATATTAAAGAAATTTAAATACAAAGACGAAAGTATGTAGGCCGTTATTGTGAACGGCAAATTTAGCTCAATATCACAAACTAATGAGAGTCAAAATCTTAGTTAAGACGGATCATCATAATATTAATTAGGCAATGAATACCTTGCCTAATTAATATCATCATGATCCGAGCGTTAGTCCTGGTCGCATCCTGCGCCTTCGTTTCGGAGCTTAGGGTCCGCTAATTATTAGTTATTGTTTTATCATCATGTATCATTGATTAATTAATAATTAAATAATAAAAAATATCACATGTTCACCGAGAAATTTTATCAGCCCGCAGTGCTCACAGTGTGTAATTTACACCATACTCGAAAATAGGAACCCCGTGTAGCGGGATAAGGATAAGCAGCATGAAAATTGTCTGACATGAGTAACTGTTAGCGTGGGTTGTGCATATTTGCCATACAAGACGTATCCCTATTTGCCACTCTCGTTGTTTACACAATATCTCATTAGGGTTTTAGTGGCATTACCCTCTCGCACGGACTCAAAAGACAGCGAATCGTTATTTTCTACAATATTCTTTTAGGTTAGGTTATTTTTTCTGTTCCCTACATCTCTTCTGTCACAGCTTCACTTATTGAACGGATGCACCACTTAAGTCATGTAAGTGTGTGTTAATGACACGTTTGATGGAGATAACATTTTGAGGAACTACGGTTTAAAAGCACGAAAAAAACTCATTCGTGCGAAGCTTCACAAGGTGCTTTATCTCAGAATTTCTTATCTAAAGTGTGTGCCAGATTGCTCTATTGCTAGACTGCCAGTGCTTATTGTTTGTGTCGTAGACTTTAATGAGGGCATTACGTAAGTACGTGCGTGGCATCTGTATTACACATTTTCCGTTACGACCATGTTGATGATTTTAATTGCAATCTTTGCTGATAGAATGTGAAGATAGTAGTATTTAACACTAGTTATATAAGGTGGTTTAATTAAAAATTGGTAGCCGGTATTCGATTGGAGATTTTATCGCAAGATGTTTCGTTCAGAGTGGTTCGTGGAACATTAGACATCAACGAGTGCTATTTAACGGTGTTGAAAATGAGAGGTTATTAATACAATTGTATTTTTGTCTTCGCGTATGTAAACTTATTTTGAAATTCTTTTGCTAGCTCAATTGGAAAACTTATTCATTGTCCATTGAGCATTGATTGTATGCGGACGAGAGCATCGGGGACACTTATAGGTTGTGCTGACATCTGTCTTTCCCTTGTGAAGGAAAACCGCGATAAATTTGGGTTTGAAGTTGTGAGTACTTTGTTTAAAGTATCTGACTGGGTGCGATTGAATTTTGTTCAATATTAAGACACAAATCTACTCGTACACCTCTATGAAAATCCTATTTGCTGTGATTTTTCAATTCAAGAATCTCTTCTTCATCTCATATCTCTTAAAATGTTCTTGCGACACCAAGAACATTTTAGCGATGAAGATCTGCAGCGATGTTCAATACCGTAGTCACCTAGAGTAAAATGTCAAGTGCGAGTAGAACTTTCACACCGATGATTCGTGAAATTTGTATGGCAGCAAAGCTACATTTAATTGAAGAATAAATATGATTATTTCTGAAAAACATGTGTTACAAACATTATTCAAATTTCCTTTATCTTCGCCTAAATGTAACACAAATCTCAAGATCAACCGCCGGTTGTTCTTTGGACCGTATAAGTTTGTGATGGATTAAGTCCTCGTCTTATAAGTTTAGCATAGTGGCTCCTCTTTGCCCGATGGTAAGCGAAAGAGGAGCCCAAATCGCAACTGCAACTGACAAAAGACTACACAGTATCCTGTCAGTTGACGCAGCTATGCTGACCCACAAGATGCTTCTTCACGCTTCGCGGACGCATTCTGAGGAACCGGACTTCTCCCGTCGCGACATGCGAAAGAAGTCCAGTTCCTCAGATCCCATAATACATAGACTACAACAAAACCTAAACATAATTGTAATTTCACTGTTCGTTTAATTGACTGGACTTTCTGAACAGTTAACTTTCCCTAATTACAAATCGTAATGGAAACTTAAGCATTGGTTCGCTGAACATTTCTATAACTATGAACTATGTTCAAAGTTCACGGAACAAATGTGATGTAATTGAAAGCGTTGGGGCACTTGAAGTTGAACGTTATAAAAGGAACGACGAACGATGCCCTTGGATATCGAACTGGAATGATTTATGTCGGTCAATTGCCTTTTTTGTTCTCAGTAAAAATAGTACATTGGTTAACATTGAACGTAAAAAATGCTTGCTTAATCAGTTTTTTTTATTCAGTTAATATATATATACAGTTTTACGGTTTCTCCGCGAATTTGACATGAATATATAGTTAGATAAATAAATATTCTTGGACAAATTACACAACGTTATCTAGTCCCATACTAAATCTAGTGCTATGATTACTAGTCAACTGATAAACATACGTAAATACCAACCTTTTTTTGTACCTACGTACATATTTATAATACATAGAAAACAAAGAAGAAAACATGCATTTTTTTATACTACGTCGGGAGGTATACAAGCATAGGGCCCAGCCTATTAACGCTTGCGATATATTAATTATCACTCGCGCGATGCCTCCTCTGCGGCTTATACAGCAACTCCTTAGGAGCTTACTGGTGACCTCACTCACACGCAGGAACACAACAACCATCTAGGGAGTTGTTATTTGACTACGGTTTTCTGTGAGGTGGAGGTACTTTCCCTACCTTTCTTAAAATATACCTATAGGTATATTAAAGTTTATCTGCTATCATTCACGGTATTGTATTTTTTTTTCAATAAGATCCACCTGCGTTAGTCCCACCTCTGACCACAAAAAGTCTATCTTGCGGCTTCTTTTAATACTCGTCCCTTCCCCTCTCCCTTCTCTCCTCACCCTCGTCCTTCGACCAGTCTTTTGTTTGTTAAACGCAGTACAAAACCAACACGTATACGGAATAAGGTTCTTTCGATCACCAAACATATTTCAGCAGTAAGTAAACACTAAATATTTGTTCTACGACGCTGCAGAATCGAATATGATACGATAGGGTAAGTGTAGTAATATAAGTTGTTATTACCGAATTTACAATCAAAATGAGACTTATTTTACATGTCGTGTATTAAATTGCTCATTAGTTTTTCTCTCATCAGAGCGGACATCGTCCAGGAACCATTTTGTTAGATCGTGATTGTGACACGAAATTTAGATCTTCCAAGCTAGTTTGAGCTGTCAGTTATGTACTCAGAAATTTCACTTAAAGATTTTTACTCCACTAAAACAAGGCAAACAAACGAACCGTCGTTGTGTCAAAAATCTACTTAGCTCCCAAGGCATCACTTGCGCATTTGGAAAACTCCTTCATGCATTTGAAGGTTTCCCCAGAATACTAGCATAGGAACCCTACGTAAACCTTGGCAAGAAATCCGTTCTTAACCTAAGAGCTTGAGGAAGAAATCATATTTTTCCTATATTCATTTATTTCACCACCAATCAGCTCTTGGGATGAATAATCATTACTGTTACTTTATATTTACCCGCTCACTTGTTTTACCTTTTTACGACTCAACCAGTGTACCTCTACTTTATTACTATATTGTCAGCATGGTGTCCCAAGAATTACGTTTTATTAGGAGTTGTAACTTCCTTACATGTTTCTTTTTATGAGGATAAAAGTTGGATTATCATTATTTTTAATACTGAATCGTTTTTGTTTAAAAAAAAATATACTTTAATGTCACTAAGGTAGCAAACAAGCGTACGGTCAGCATGATAATAAGCACCTATTGCCGATCCAGAACAACCCATTCATGCTCTTTTTGTAGACCCCTGTAATACATTTAAGAACGTTAGAATTCATGGAAAACCACCTCTAGATCCGCACGGTAAGCGATATTTTTGATTCAATGTGTAGGAAGGAATTGTCTATCGATGGCGACCGGTGCGGAAGCCGTAGGCATCAAACCGAATAATTCCTCTGCACACGACCCATTGTGCAATCGGTAGTACACACAAACTGTTATCTGAAACAGGAAATGTTTCTAACTGAATGGTATCTGTTAACACTGATACGAGACGGTCATTGTGGCAATAAGAGTTATGACATCACAAAGAAGTCACCTTATGGCTAATACATTAGGTAAAGCTAACTTATTATATAATTAAGTTCTCTGCCAATAATTACAACTATTTATTTATTTATAAACTTTATTGACCACAACATTTTAGGTACAATAAGCGGACTTAATGCTAATTGAATTCTCTATCAGCGAGTACAGAGAATCACGATAGCGGCTTTATTATCACATAAAATAATAATTATTAAAATACATATACGTACTTACAATGTATATATAATAATAACACAATATTACTATCTCTTATTAACAGTAGTAACAAATGTATAAATATAAACCAAGTATTAATTTTTATGACGATGTCAGAAACAGGAATCATTAATTTTATGACCTTATAAAATCACTGTTTCTATATTAATTCATATTGTATAATTTATATCATGTTTACATTGTTACGGACGTCACATCTGTATAAATTTAAATGTTTTGTTTAACAATATGAGACTATCTTATAGTCAATGGATGTTTTAAAGATGTAATTCTCGCGCCATATACATGAATCGAAAATCTCGAAACACCTGTCGCTTAAGGTTGTTACCCGACGAGACTCGATGACGTCATAATACCCGTAGTAACTTTTCAACGGTGATTTTAAGAATATCTTTTGCAGTAAACAACGGTAACTACTGTAATGGATACTGTTACTCGCTGTTGTTTACTGAACTCTTAAAGTCCATAGTTTTTCAGACTTATTTCAGTAATTACTTTCGGGATGTTAAAAGAATAACCTGGTTTATTATACATCGGAATATCTAGTCTTCTTTGTCTTTTTCAAATAATGATATTCAGAATATCATACCAATCTTTATCCTTTGTTTACGGAGCTCCTGATTCCATAGTCTTCATCATAAGCGTTTTTTAGGCACACAAGCATACGGCCCCACCGATGTAAAGCGGGTACCGTAGCCTATTAACGCTTGCGATATATTAAGTATCACTTGCGCGATGCCTCCTCTGCTGCTTACACAGCTACTCCTTGGGAGCTTACTGCTGACCCCACTCACGCACCAGGAACGCAACAACCCTCTAGGGAGTTGTTATTTGACTGCGGATTTCTGTGAGGTGGAGGTACTTCCCCAAAGAGCTGATTTGATGCGCCCTACCGTTCTTAAGTTTTTAGGTACTACGTCTGGAGACATCATTATGAACGCATGCAATGTCTGAAGTATTACTCGCGCGATGCCACTTCTGCTGCTAACACAGCAACTCCTTAGTAGCTTACTGGTAACCTAACTCACTGGCAGGAGCATACAACCCGCCAGGGACTTGTTATATAGCTGCGGTCTTCTGTGAGGGGTACACTCCTCAGACGAGCTTATATAAGTTAGTTATTAGATATTTAAAGAATCTTTTTACTACCTTTAGTCCTTTACCTTTGTCTACGCCGATTTACCAAACACCACAAAAAATTTTTTACCACAAAATTTTACCACAAAAAAACAACTTTCGGAATATAAAATAACCTTTACATATGTACCTACTGCGTGTTGTGGCGCTAGGTTCTCTCTGCCTACACCGCAAGGGATGAGGATTTATATACAAACGCTTGTGGGCAATATGAGTGTCCAAATAATACTTCAGCAACAAACTGTTCGGAGTCTGGATTTCACTATTTCCATAACAAAAAAATATTTTTCTGTTTTTATTTGTAGCCAATTGGTTAAGTAACAGTAATTTAAACTTGCGAAATTTTTGCAACAAGCAGACTCCTAATTGTCAACACTTTCGATGTAAAAAGTAATACAAAATAGTTTTTTAGTTAATTACCAAATTAATTAAATTGATATTTTTTGCTATTCCTGGTGACACATCGTGTCATTGGCTCAAATCCTAGCATGTATCACTCGTGTTTTCGTATTTACGTACATATTACGATTTACAATAAAAATTTGAGATCTGAAATCCCGAAGTTGTAACTGTGTATATACTCATATAGGCTACGTTAATCGTTTCCCAATAATTCGGCCATATGTTTGTTTGCCACTCGAAGTGGTATAAAAAACGGCCACACCCTCATATTTGTAATTATCACTTGGCGGTGATAGAAAACATCTTGAGGAAACCCGCATGTCTTAAAATTATATTTCGTTACACGTGTGATCTAAGAAAGGTCTGGTTTTCCCTCTGGGATGTGGAGGTCTAACGGTAGTCGCTCCATGTCAAAATCAGTATCTTCGCCAAATCTTTAGGCTTAGATAGCGGACCCCGCCAATCCTAACGAATTAGGAAATAGGATAATGCTAGGAACAAGAAGACATCGTGTCATTGGCTCTCGAATTATGTGGATAATCCTATCTAATAAAAAAAGAGTTTATGTTATCAAAGTCTTCAGGGCGTTTCCCACAGTAGGTATGCGAGATGATCTGAATATGCTAGGCATGGATATTCGCTGCATAACCAATGAAACTACATCGAGAGCCTCGTATCAACAGCTTCCAAAAAACTTTGAGTTCTGAACAGGGTGCGCTGGTTCAGCTTTGTCTTGTTTCAGCATTGTTCAGCATTGTCGTACCATTAAAAAGTGAAACGCCTTGCCTGCACATATGTTCCCTCCTTCCTACAATATGGGATCCTTCAAACGAAGCGTGAAGAAGCATCCAGCGGGCCAGCACGGCAGCGTCAACTGACAGGACACTGTGTAGTCTTTTGTCAGTTGCCGTTGCGGTTTGGGCTCTTCTTTCGCTTACCATCAGGTGAACCGGAGCCACTATGCTGAGCCTATATAAAAAAAGTATCTTCGCCAAATCTTTAGGCTTAGGTAGCGGATCCCTAATTGATTAGGAAACGGGATAAAGTTAGGAAGAATAAGTGATATTTACGTATCCTGTTACTTTAAACGTTATAAATATGTTAGGTAACGGTCATCAGTAAGATCCTAAGGAGTAGCTGTGCTAACAGCAGAGGTGGGATCGCGATCGATCACGATTAAACTTGACATGTTGCAAGAGTTCATAGGCTACGGTACCTAACCTCTGTACATCAGGTGGGTTTGTATGCTTGTATGTGTCCTGACGGTATTCAATCGACATTTTCCTTTTCATTACCCACTTGTACAGTTTTCAAGATTGCGAGGCAGTGATACTTCACATCAACCCTTACTCATCTCACTATAGGTATACGGGTCTCCATTCAACCGAAAGGGTTTAGAGCATACTCCACCACGCTGCTCAATTGCGGATTGGCAGAGGCCAATGTTTTCAAGCCGCACGAGGACCACTGACTTAGCTTAACGACTGTCATCTATCGACAACAGCCGGGACCGACGGCTTAACGTGCCCTCCGAAGCACGGAGAGATAGATAAACCCATCTATAGACAGGCTGCGATAGACGTTACTTAACCTGCGTGTTCGGTTAGAATGACACGCGCAACGACGCCATCGAGCTCTCTGATACTTAATTTGATAATATTTTTGTTTTTATTAACATAATGTATGACATCATAATTTTATTTTCATATCAATGCTCTCCGTTAATACTATTTTCACATCGTTAAAGTGCAAATTAAATTGCCAATACCAGACGAATTTTAATGAATACCACTTCCATTTAAACACCTGCGTATTTACATAGCTAACCGTCTTTTAATGGCGATGTTACGCCATCTTTTGGACATCCACTTTCAAATACCGGCCGTATTCAGTTATCGGAGCGGGGTCGATTCCTCCCCTGCGTGAGCACTGGCCCCTTCTATAGTATTCTTTTTACAAATCATGATATCCAATTCCATATAAATAC
Source organism: Pyralis farinalis (assembly GCA_947507595.1). Classification (NCBI taxonomy): domain Eukaryota; kingdom Metazoa; phylum Arthropoda; class Insecta; order Lepidoptera; family Pyralidae; genus Pyralis; species Pyralis farinalis. Next base: position 24,219,501 of record OX382270.1, read on the forward strand.
TTGATTGAATATTTTTCTATAGAAGGGAAACAGTCCCAAATTTTTTGGAACATTGGGTCCAAAAATGTTTTAAACTATGTGGTTTTTTTTAATATTGTCCACTAAAACGCCATAAATAATGCCTCAACAAGTAAAAGCTTCTTAGCACCCCCTGCCCCGTCGATACTCTGATCGCTACCGGAGCCAGGATCAGCGGGCCTATCGGTGACTGAGAGCCGTTTTTTGGCGTACTCATGTTAAGGGGGTTTTGCCATAGTTGCCACGCTTGGCAGGCGGGTTGGTAACCGCAGTAAGTTAGTAAAGTACGCAGGAGACGCTGCTGCCCGTCTCCTGGATATTTCCCTTGGTCGCCTTTTACGACACCCGCGGGTTGAGATGGGGTTGCCTATTCTTACGCCGAGGCCACACGGCACATCCACCCTGTGGTTTGCAGGGAGTCGATGGGCACAGGATCGAGACGAGTGGCACTCTAGAGGGTAGGCCTATGTGCAGCAGTGGATATTCAGCCTATATTCGATAGGCTGAGATGATGATGATGAAGTAAAAGCTTTATGTAAATAATATACTAAATTTATTCTATCTATATTTTCACGCTATATTCCTGTCATTACCTTCTGATAAAACACTACTGTGGGTTTCGATGGCGAAGTGGTTAGCGATGCTACTTTAGCACCAACACCTGTGGGTTCGATTTCCACACCGCACAAACATTTGTGTGCAAGAACATGTCTGTTTGACGTGGTCTGAGTGTCGTAAAGAGAGATAAAACAACAAAGCAGCCCGACTGAGGAATTACCTCCACCTCACAGAAAACCGCAACCAAATAACAACTTCCTGTACTGTTGTTATGCTCCTGCGAGTGAGTGAAGTTACCAGTAAGCGTTCACAGGCTACGGTAACCATTTTACATCAGTTGAACCGTACGATTGCATGTTTCCCGTTGCATAAAAAAGCGAGTAATTTGGTTCATTACCATTTGTATGACATAACATTTTTTGAACTTGCAATAAAAATCTGCGATTTACAATAAAAATCTGAGATCTGAAATCCCGAAGTTGTAATTGTGTATATACTCGTATAGGCTACGTTAATCGTTTCCCAATAATTCGGCCATATGTTTGTTTGCCACTCGAAGCGGTATAAAAAAACGGCCACACCCTCATCGTCATGTTTAATGAGATCATAATTGCGTAGATCCGTATCATTATGGCGCGGGCGCATGAATGCTCCCGGCGATCTAAAATTTGTACGCCGAGTAAAAAATCTCGGAAAGTGGGCGTGGGAATCTGACCGATTCTAACCCGTTTTACATTATCTGTTCAACATCTCTATTGGGATAGCTGGGTCCTTGTACCAAAAACTTACAATTTTTATGTTGGACCAATCTGTCGATTTTTGTTTTGATAGTTAAAATAGATAGTTGAAACAAAAAAAACTATTATATGCTGATGATTATCTATTAGATACTATTTAACGATATTGTAATGATTGTATTCAGCAATAAGGCTGTCTGGTTACAGCATATCATGATTGTAATTACATGAGAGGCTGTATTATTATGGTTTGAATTAGCAATCTGTCTCAACTTCGTGTGGCATAATATATTTATATATACTTCATATCGTACACAGCTGTTATAGTCTAGTGGATAAAGAACTAGCCTATTAACCGACTTCTCACTGGTTCGAATCGTGGTGTGGGCACCGAGTAGATATATGTAATTGTCACTTGTTCGACGGTGAAAGAAAGCAACGTGAGTAAACCCACATGTCCAATTATATTTCGAATGACGTATGACCTAAAAAAGTTTTGTGTGTATGTTTGTATATCTTCACGCCAGGTCTCTTGCGGGGTAGGCAGAGAGAACCGAGCGCCATAAGACGCGGTCCTTACATACTTCACTCGCTTCTGTAACTTTCATACCTCTTTTCATGCACGCTCGCCGGTACCTGGGGCTCCTGACATCACCTTCTGATAAAACACGACCAATTTGGTCATGCTAGGTTAGTCTCGGTCTTCCTCGGCTCCTACATCCTTCCACTTTTGCATTGTATATCTGTTTCGTCATTCTTTCGTTCCGCATACTTTCTATATGTCCGAACCAAGGGAGCATGCCTTTTCTTATCTTAACAAAAGTTTTGATTTTCCCTTTAGGTTGTGGTGGTGTGATCTCAGTCGTTCCATGTCAAAACCAGTATCTTTTACTAATCCTTAATCTTAGATAGGGGTCTTAATGGATTAGGAAATGGGATTACGCTATGAAAAAGAGTACATATTAGAATTTATACATAGGTATGAAATTTTACTACATATTTATGTCCGATACACTCATTATACGAAAGTATATGTAGAGTGTTATCATAATGTACATTAAATATACAGAGAAACCAATACCGTCCATTTTTAAAGTGCAGTTATTTCTGAAGACTCAACTATTGATGAACTACAAAAATGTATGTTAATTGATCTACGCGTACTAGAATCTGCTTCACCGTCTGGAATGAGGGCCTTTCGTTATTCGATACGATGTGTCACGATGATCTCCGGATGTGGTTTCTACGATGCGATGCCTTACGGCTGATTCCAAAACCTGTTCTGAGACAAATCTTTTGTTCCTTTTCTATCTGTTGCCCATATGGACGTTAGGCTCCAAGCATCTATTTTTTAATAATCGTCATTAGTTTCCCGTTTGGCCTTTAGTGAGCAGAATCATAGTTTTTAATATTGCTTAACAAGCTTACTCGATGTAGCTGCTTCTATATCCTTATGGCTATTTAAATTGGTTACTTGATTCATGTAACAATTAGCGTAAATGTTACATGAGTCAAGGTTCGGAATGTATGTAGTTATCTTATATTTTCCGATTTATTGTTTTTTTATAGGTACAGTACAGTACAGAATAAACTGACAATATATATATATTATTTAGTTTGTCTCTTTTTGACTAACTTCGAAAGTGTCTCAATAATTCATCAATAAATATTTATTTTATATTCATTCGTACATAAATATTTACTTATATATATTGGATGACAAAAGAGATACGAAAGAAGTATATAGAGCAAGAGTGAGTGGACATATCGCCCTGCCGATATATGCCTGGCCGCCCTAGACACACACATTTAGGTCAAATAGCCAAATCAAAAGCACCCGAAACCGAAAAGCATGCTCGAAGAGGTTGATGAGTGTGAAAGAGGCGAGAGAGGTATGTTTGAATCGGCGTAGGCTGCCATAGGCTGCCTACCCCAATGGGAGACAGACATGATGATATGTATATATGTATAAATATATCTCAGTTGTTTCTAATCCGATTCTGCATATATTACCTATGTTTAATAAAGTGTCGAAAGTTTAATAATATCTGTTAAAATTATTAAGAGATTGCCTACAATATGGCTACTTTCGTCGGTAAAATATAATTGGCATTGCAAAGAGTCAGAAATTAATGACGTATTATAAGAAATGGAGGGATTATTGATACCGTTATTACAGGAGAGGGCCGGACGCCTGCCATAACTATCATATTCGACGGATACTTCCGGCAGACTGTGGATCTCACTCACAGGATGGATCCCGAAATGCCAGAAAAAGTCTGCCTGATTCAATTATGATTATAGTTCTCAGCATGTGCATATTTTGTACTCTGCGATGTACAAACAACTTTCTCTTCTCAAGTCCAATAATGTCATGTTGATTCACATCCATATGCTAATTTGCGTCGCAGTTCACTCTTAGTTAATTAATAAGTGTTAATTTGTTGGCCTATTAAAATGTCTACCAGTGGCTTTCTAGAACACAAATATCGGTACTGAACATGATAGGTTTCTCGATACTTTTATCTTTTTATGTAGATAATAAACCTACATTGGAAGTTGCTAACTAGCCGCTTTAGAGTAGGCTGTTTGAAATAACTGGTTTTGTCTCGAGAGCTGGTAGTTAAAAACTATTTATTATTTGCTAGCTTATCATTGCAAAAGCGATTGGAGTTCCATCAATGTTTACGATAAATTCGATGAATATTTAAATAAACAGATATGGTAAATGTAGAATCAGACATTTTATGAATGCAGTCTGCTCAATCGAATCCTAATCGAATCACATAAGCCACATAAGGCTTTTATCATTCTACTTATATATATGTTCACACTAGGCCCCTGGGGGGTAGCCAAAGATAGCCGAGTGCCACGTGACTCGGTCCTTTCACACTTCACTCTGCATATTTCCTATTTTCACACATGTTATATCCAACTCTCGCTCTCATAGATTAAAGTTCGGATCAGTGATGCGTTGTGTATAGCGAGATGTATCTTCGGACCTAGATTCTTACTTTCTAATAAAATTTCCGACCCTTCTATCGCACTGTTTCCTGCACTCACACAAGCTGATCATTCTCGACATTAGCACAATACCTGCTGAACGCATATTAGAAAAGTAAACAATCTCATTCACTAGTTTCACACTGCATCGTCAATATAAGCCTCTTATCTTTTTATGGTTCCGTGGAGTGGAGTGGTATCAACGGTACTCTAGTACTAAGGATCCACTGTCTGTCCATCTGTTACAAAATTGTCACAAAATGTGTATTACAAGGGCCGATATAACAATAAAAAAAAATAAGTTTAAGTAAAAGGGTATTTTTTATACAATGGTAGGGAACTGGTACAAGTCTATTCAGTTAGACAAGATAGCACTTGATTTGTTTTAATTTAACAATTGAGTTTTGGGCTACATGTATAAGGTAATGTGTTTAATACGCCGCATTTAAAAAGTTATATTTGAGTGCGTCTTTGAGTATATGGGAACGTAGGGTAGGCCAACGCATTCATTTTGAATTACATGATTCCATAAAATACTGCTACAAATATCTAAAATACTACTATTAACACAGAAATGTTACAACTATGTTATATTTCTGTGACTCGTAATGGTCTAAGAGCCAGCGATCGGCAGACTTACGGTATTTTAGCATACTGCGTATTGATCCTGGTTATACTATTGGACCTGCTGGTTCCTTTCGGCGTATCCAGAAGTCTAAGAACGTTAAACTTTTAAAACGTGATCGCAGGTTGTCTACCGTTTTGATCTTAAAGTATATAATTTTTGTTATTAAAAAATTCAAAGATAGACACTTATTGTGGTTCCAAGCGTGTTTTATAAAATTTAAAAAGTTCAAAAATTTGATTGTAGTTGAAGAAACAGAGACATTATCTCAGTTCCAACATCCAAGCAGACTTAATGCTCTCTCGTCGTACTAATGAATGTGTGCGATATTCTATTCTACTTCTACTAGCTCACTCTTACAGGGAGTGTGTGTGTGACCTGAATCGCTCTCATTCGCTCAGAAATAACGCAAATTTTTATGAAATTTTTGAAATTTTATAATACAAACATGAAACCGCAATAAGTATCTGCCAATTAATTTTTTAATAACAAAAATTATATACTTTAACATATCAAAACGTCACGTTTTAAATGTCAATATTAGCGTTATTGAACTTCTGACGCCCAAAGGAACCGTCGCCGGGGATAGTGAATTCCCATTGCACCTACGGCAGGTCTAATAGTACCTGTAACTAGCCTCAATATGCAGTTTGCTAAAATACCGTAAGTCTGCCGATCGCTGCCTCTCAGGCTATAAGGATAATTTAACTAAGATTAAATTTAACATAATATGTGTTAAGTATCGGAGAGTGAAAGTAGGCAGTAAATGACAATGTTCAAATTTCTATGGGAATTTGGCCACTTTTGCGTTATCGCCGCGTCTTCAAAATATAGCAGACTTGCTTTTGCCCGCCGCGACTTCGTCCGCAAAGTAGTAATTTGGCTAGTTTATTTCCACTCCGCTTTTTACGCCGTTAAGCGATGATTTCGGGGATAAAAACTATTCTATATTCTTCGCTCACTATCTCCATACCAAATTTCATCTAAATCGGTTCTGCGGTTATTGATTCCCCATACATTTTGGCCGTTGGCTGGATTTTAGGCATAATTATCCTTCTTTATTCTTTTAGGTATATACTTTCTCGGTAATGTCATTATTGGTAAAACCGGACGCCATTGATATCATCGCAGCCCAACCCTCTGGGTTAATAAAGTTTTGCATCGATGATTTTTGGGGGCGTACGTATACACTTAGAACGGATTGTAGTAATTTCCGACGGGACACAGAGATACCGTTCCGTGTATTCTGAATTTGTTTTCGTGCTTGCTTCTTATTTAAACTTTCAGGTTCAGATTTTGGGCATTCAGTGGTAACCCGTGTTTCCAGCCCTGGAAGAACTCCAACGATTGTTATTTGGCTGCGGTCTTTACTTTTTTTTTTATACTACGTCGGGAGTCATACAAGCATACGGCCCACTTGATGTAAAGCGGGTACCGTAGCCTATTAACGCTTGCTATATATTAAGTATCACTCATGCGATGCCTCCTTTGCTGCTTACACAGCAACTCCTTGGGATCTTACTGGTGACCTCACTCACACGCAGGAACACAACAACCCTCTAGGGAGTTGTTATTTGGCTGCGGTTTTCTGTGAGGTGGAGGTACTTCCCCAGACGGGCTGCTTTGATACGCCCTACCTCTCTTAAACTCTCTTAGTAAACAGTATTACCAAGTAACGTTATGACTTATTAAATATGTCTATATATTTCTTCTATTGTGGAGCGCCGCACGTGAAGTTCAGATTTCGATTTGATTACTATGGCGATCCACCTCATACCTCATTATCAAATTTACATTACAAGACAACCGAAACAACGATTAAGACGTTCACAAACAAATTACCAACGTTCTACATCTTAGTTTCCAATGTTAAGCTCAGTTCACATGTCCTATATTTCCCTTCCCACGTGTGAAGCCGCGTTAGCACGCGATATCCCATCAATCTACAAGAGAGAACAATGCCATCGTGTCACGTTCCGTTTTACGCTATAACACCGCTGATTTTTCAAACCTTATACGATTCTTGCGTGTAATAGGCCGTTTAGGATCGCTGATGCATGTTTGACTTTCGATTTTTTGTTTTGTATTGTGTTTTGACTATTAAGCGAGAGTTGTTGGCGACTAGTACCATACTCTGTATCATTTGTATTTTATTGTTTAAAACTTCGAAGAAGAATGTATTCTTGAATAACCTTTTATGGGTCTTTCAACCTATACCTATACGCCAAGTCCCTTGCGGGGTAGCCAGAGTGAACTTGGTCCTTTCATACATACTTCTTCTTACTATTTTGATGTGCTCTCGCTGATTTTAGGGCTCCTGACGTCAACTTGTACTTGAACACGCCAATTTGGTCTCGTATTTTTTACATGTCTGAACGAACGCAGCATGTATATCTTAACACCAACATTCTCTTTCAGTTAAATTCTCTATCTTACAGCATTGTTGCGAATACTGTAATAACACCACAGATGTTTCGCATTGTTTGCATCTCGATGGTGTTTATTATATATTTCTTGCTCTCTCTCTTTGCTATACTCAAGCACTCGATTCAGTCCGTTAGCGTTTTGAACAACACCGCGTTTTATACAGCGAGCTGTGCCTTACGTTTCTTTTGCATACAAGTAGAAGTATTCTCAACGCCCCATTCACCTTTTTATCTGCATTCATTCGTCCCTCGATGTTAGGGACGGAACTTCCATCCTTCTCAAAAGCACACTCAAAATATGCAATCGCCAAGACTATATAATCAATCATAATCCTTGCGTTCGTACGGGTATAAAACCAAGATAATGTTACTTGAAAGAGAGGAACTGTTTCAAATATCATTATCTTGGTTCTTCTTCGCATTAAATTGTAAGCCTTACACCACACAAACATCTTTCTTAGTTGTAACTAGTCTATGTAGTACATATGGAGATATTGCTAGTAACGCGGCATCGTCAACATGAAGCAGACAATGTACCACTTTGTCAACCGTTTGCAGTCCTTAATTCGTAAATATGATTGTCTTTGCAGTACCTGCCTACAATGAGGTCTAATTCTAGTAGTATCGTCTACTAGATCTCAAAAATATTTTTGTTCCAAGGAAATATTTCTTTATTTACGTATTCCTTCACTGCTGACACATAGGCCTCCCCTGATTGGGCCATTCGTCTCGGTCCTGTGCCACCTGCACTGCATCCATCGACTCCATACAAACCTGTTGAGGTCGTCACTCCATCTAGTGGGGTACGTCCCACACTACAAGTACGGGACGCTATTCGAGAACATGTTTTCTCCAGCTTTACGAACTATGTGGCCGGCCCACTGCCACTTCAGTTTGCTTATCCTTTGGGCTATGTCGGATACTACTCGTACTGCGGATAATGCCATTTCTGATTCTTTATTTTAATACAGCATATTTTTTATTAAGTATTTACTCTGTATTACATTATTTATAAAATGTTCCCACTTTGGAGCCAGTTTCTATCCTCCTTGGAGCCAGTTTCTACACTATTAGCCGAAGACTAGTTCATAAATGAAATTGTAATATACTGTTACATATACATGTACTTCTAAAATATAAGAAATAGTTGAGATAGCGTAAGCTCACTGAAATGCCGCCATGCAAATAGAATGGGTCTGTACATTTGAATGGAAGCAATGCCTTTGTTTATATCTCCCACGAGTCGCGTATAACGGAACGTTACAGCTAAATAGTGGTTAGGTCGTCTACGTGCGAAAATATACGGATGCGACAGTATTTACTCGTGAGAAAACAAATATTTCTGAACTAACATGGATTGTGGAGGGGCCACTTGTCGATGGTTTTCTTTAACGACTGCAGACGTAGATTAAGATACTCGTAGTAGTTTTTTTGTATGCCACGTCGGGTAATAATTTAGTGTAGTGCAGGCCTAATATACAATGGGAACCATAGACTATATATGCTTACGTTATAGGTATTTATCTGTCGAGTGTTGCCACACAGCTCTAGTCTCCAGGTAATTGTAATTTGTCTCTAAAGATTATCTAGTCGTGCTTGTACATATTGTTATGTACTTGTAAAGTAATTAAATGCCGCTAATTCTTTTTGGGCTAACGCCTCAACTGCCAATTTGCCAGGTGCTCCTCGATTAGCTGAGATTTACTTTGAAGCTAATGATTTGAAGCACTCTGAGGTCGAAGGACCATTACAAACTAGTGTTCGTCCTAATGGACGAAATTCGATTCTATGGTCGAGTTAAACATTCTCAGTAGTTCTAATCTATACTATCTATACTATTATTATAAAGAGGAAAGATTTGTATGTATGTTATGAATAAACTCAAAAACTACTGGGCCGATTTCAAAAATTCTTTCACCATTAGAATGCTACAATATAAATGATTAACATAGGCTATAAAATATTTTGAAAATAGTTAGGGATCCGTATGAAAATTTCGATAATGTGTGAAAAAGATACCAAAAAATCCTTATACCGCGTACGCTGCTGAAACTATTGACAATAGAGCAAAGTAATGTACTACAGTTTTATAGAGGACATCAATATCTACAAAAAAGTCCGCGATACCATATGTCTAACTATTACAGTTACGTCACAATAACTACTTTTTCATGTTAAAATATGCTATAGTAAAAAAACTCTCTAAAGATACATTTACTCTTCGTTTATCCCAAAATGTTTAAAAAATAAATGTCCACCCGTGCGAAGCCGGGGCGGGCCGCTAGTACCTAATATACTGCTAACAAAAATATGTTGTTATTTGGCGGCGATTAATACAAGGTCAGGTGTATAATATTCCGATAGGTCTGAGCGAAATTTAAAGAATGTTCTCTTTCGGCCGGACTTCATTTTCTATTCAGAGTTAATCATGTATAGGTGCTTTGTTCGCGTGTCTATCTAATCAAACATGTAAGTTAAACAATGTCGACAGCAGCCTATTTATGTAGTGGTAGGGGTTCCATCGGTCGCGAATATTTCTGATAGTCGTTAAGCTAAGTTAAGAGAGGTAGGGCGCATCAAAGAAGCCCGATTGGGGGAGAACCTCCACTGCTTTTTTTATACAATATCGGGAGGCATATTAAGCATAACATCTTATGTAATTGAGTAACATAGCCTATGAATGCTTGTCACGCATAAGGTATTACGCGCGCGAGTAAGGTCCCCCTTACTCACACGCAGGAACACAACAACCCTCTAAAAATTTGTTATTTGGCTGCGATTTTCTGTGTGGTGGTGGTTACTCCGCAGACGGGCTTCTTTGATGCGCCCTACCTCTCTTAAAATTAACAACACTCTGGAGGGCTATTGTGTTCTTGCAAGTAAGTAAGGTTATATGCGTTCATAGGTTACTGTAAGCGGTCTACATCAGGTCAGATGTTCGTGTGTCTCCTGAAGACTACAATAAGTTTTTAGTGGCCTTTAACCGCACGAAGCCACACTTTCACTAAAGTCACGTAAACATGTGATCCGTACGTGCTACTTTTTGCCGACATTGTATTATTTGTTAGTCTGAAATCAGACGTTTTTGCTAACTGTACAGGAACTAACTCAGCTTGAAAATCTAGTTCACTATATCTACTTATATTTTACAAAGCAATAATGCTACATTTTATGTAAATAAAATGTATTTATTGATTGACTGATTGATTGATTATAATAAAACATACCTTCATTTAACGCGAAAAAGTATGAATTTCGGTTCAGTTTTAAGGATTTTGACACAAATCACACGGCGCCCACAATAAGCTTGTAAAAAGCCTGCTGTTAACTAGCTAACTGATAAACATACACATGTAGTCACATTTTTTTTATAAATCATTGTAATACATAGAAAGCATATCAAGACAAACAGACGTGTCCATGTATACACAAAATTTTTGTATGGGAATCGAATTCATTACGATTCGTGGTAAAATCGTCATTGTTAACCACTCGACCAATGGGTACAATTATCAGATTATATAATTTTCTTATATATATAAAATCTTACAATATGACATATTATATGTACTGAAAAAAATAACTCGTTGGTAGGGGTGAAGATACAGCTTTCCCTCTCAACGACATTAGATGTAAAATAGGATTATATAGGGAATGGTTACATTTACGTAAAATATACTTGCTATTTACACTATGGCTTGATTCCTGATATGAAATCCTCCATATGTTTTGATTCTGAAGGGGAGTCTCCCCTACCAACCTTGACCAAAATGCTAATATAATTGTTCTTTTGCACTTCCGCCTTAGTGTCCGTTGTGTAAAATATTGAATGTTTATGTTTTGAAATTTAAATGTGACGTAAAAGTAACACGCGATCTTTGTGATAAATTCCGCGGCTAACAAATTTCAGATTTATATTCGTTTATGATGTATTACTTTTTATTTAATAGCGGCACTCTGTAGTAACGATCCTAATAAACATCTTGCTTTTTTCACATTTCACTAATTGAATTTTGTTAGAGAAATCACAACACTTTCATTTCAAAATTAATCGTCTTCACGATAACATCAAAGCTTTTAATAAATAATTGCCACCCAAAAAGCCGACAGGAATGAATTGGAGGCGCACGTGGATTCCGTAGGTAGTTATCGTCGCAAATAAGATGAACGGTATCCATTTACTTCTCCTTTATGCTGTATTTATATTCGGAAATGAAGATTAGATACTGTACGTAACATTTGTATTTTTATCATATGTTATGTTTATTATCACTGTAATTAATTATTAGTGTTAAAGAATCAATGAGATGTGTAAGGGCTTAATTAATTTAAATATTATATATATATATATATATATATTAAGCTTGATTCCTTACAGGTATGGGTATGAAGAGAACCGAGCGCTAATCTACGAGTACATACATATATCTTTATATATATATACGAGTATATTTCCGACTCCCAATGGTCTTCAGTGTTCACTGACGCAAAAATTGAAAATGAATGTCAATTTTTTGTGCCGAACCCTAAAAAGACGGCGAGTAGTTAAGGAGAAAGTGCGCGCGAAGAAAACTGTCGCATCGATGGGTCATAAGTTAAAATGTCTACTGTGAATTATAGGTGAATTGCATAAATAAATCGCCCAAGGTAAATTGCATAAGGCTTATTGTGACCTTTAGTTTTTTTTACTTTCTTTTTTTATTAAGCTACAATATGGATTAACACGTTCGTTTTAATACAAAACGAATTCTAAGTATTTTGATATTATGTTACTGTTGCAACATTTTAGTGGCAAAGTTGTGCTAACCGTTTATTTAGTCTTTAGCTTTAGCTAGTATTTACTAGCTGGTTTGCTTGGCTGGCCTGATAGTTTAGAAAAACTGAAAAACTAGCACAAAAGTTCTTTAACTGCGAATTCGTTATTTGCATTCCTTTTCTTTAGAATCGAACACTTGAATGATATCAATTTCAAACATAAACATACATAGAGTGTTGCTACTAAACGTACTAACAAACATATTTTTTGTCTGCGAATTTTATTTTATATAACTAGAACTATTTTGTTTAAATAACGTCGGGAGGCTTACAAGCATACAGCCCACCCTATGTAAAGCGGTTACCGTAGCCTGTGAACGCTTGCAATACACAGCAATTAATGACCTCACTCACACGCAGGACCAAAACAACACTCTAGCGAGTTGCTATTTGGCTGCCGTTTTCTGTGAGGTGGAAGTACTTCCCCAGACGCGCTGCTTTGATGCGCCCTGCCTCTCTTAAAACTGTCCACTATAAGAGTGTAAGGTCCCTGTGTGCTAGGTGTAAACGTGATTAATAATCATAGCTTAGTACGTAATACCTTAGTGCCTTCTCTAATAATACTTACTTAGAATTACGAGTACTTTACTAAATTCAGGGAGAAGTAAAAACAGAAGTATTATAAAGTGTTGTAATTCACGTTCGAAAGTTTTTATTAGGAAGGTTGAAGTAGCCTACCTACAATGACGTAGTAACCAAGGACCTATCGATACTTGGCGCTTTAAATAATAAAAGAATTTTGAAATCGATTGACGAACATTGACTGAACACGCACATTCAGAAAATACTGTTGGAAAATGAACCCACTCCTTTTTGGGATCGATTGAGAAGCTTATATTTAATACTCGGTTGTCGGTTCGATTCTTTTGATATGCTATAACTCTCGGAGCAGGAAATGTTTAAAGCGATACGTGCCGATACGAGGTCATTTGTATGCATAAGTCGGTGATATTGGTCGTTCGATGACCATTCACTCCTTTAGGCCAACTTTTCAGATGAAATCTTTGGACTCCAGCCAATGGACTATAATATTATATATATACAAATTTGATTCAAAGTCAAAGTCAAAATTTTTTTATTCCGTAAAAATGGCTACGTTTGTTTGGAATCGTCACAATTTTTTTCCCTACCGTGCAGTTCATGACTAGGTGAGCACTGATAAAAATACTGCCAAAAAACTTAGGCATCCCTCTTTTGGTATCCAAACCAATTTACATAATTTATTAATTACATTATAATTGGATCGACTCAATCCCAGGCATTTTTATCATTAATATAGTCAGATACTTTATAATATGCCCTGCTACACAATTTGGCTTTAATGGTAGTTTTAAATTTGTTTATTATAATCAATGTTCACCTAATTGTGTTGCTTTTTGTTAATTATTATTTAAGTGACATTAAAGCCTATTGATTATTTCTTCTTGTTCAACAGAATCTGAGAATTATATCTATTGATAAACTAAATACGAGTAACATACCAAATTTATTTCAATACAGACAAAATCCACGGTGTGGGTAAATTAAAAAAAAAAAAAGTGCGAATCAGATTCACACAAAGAAGGCTTTGTACGTTCCTCCAACAAAAGCTATATGCTTTAGTTAACGTGATTTTGATGATTTTTCGGAAAGTTTTTTGTTCGTATTCGTATTAAAAGCTGACTTTAGGAGGGGGGAGGGTCCGGTATCTTGTCTTCGTCCTTCGCATACTCATTAAAACAGAAACAGTAATTACTGTTCGAATGTTTTCATTCTTGAATAAAATTGAAACGTTTGTTTATACACTGCTGTTTTGTAACCATTATCAGATTCTATGTATTACTGAGTTGAAACCTATCATAATAAACCATCAGGGAAATATCAGATGCCTAACACGACGTATCTAATAGAGATATTATTAAACACCACTTCTCTACAATGTTGCAAACATAATGATACGTTATACCTTCAAAATTATCGTTCCGATTGAACCTTTCGTAATCTCGGAAATGCTATGGCATTTTATGCGTACGTTGGTAATCCTGTGTTTAGAATTTCTATTTTTCTCTGTTATTATGGCTAGATTAATTGACAAGATTTGTTACTGTTTCATTATTTTGTTTCCGTAGTCATTAACTGTGTTCCTTTTAATAGATTTCTCTATCTATCTATCTAACTTCATACCAAATCCCTTGCGGGGTAGGCAGAGACATCCGAGCGCCACATGACTCTTTCCTTGCAAACCTCACTCGGTTCTCTAACATTCATTGCTCTTCTTATGCACGCTCGCCGGTTTCCAAGGCTCCTGACATCACTTTCTGATAAAACACGATGAATTTAGTCATGATAGGTAAGTTTTGGCCTTCCTCGGCTAATATATCCTTCTACTTTCGCGTTGTATATCTGTTTCGTAATTCTTTCTTCCTGCATTCTTTCTACATGCCCGAACCAACGGAACATGCCTCTTCTTATTTTAACATCATTATTGCGAATTCGGTTTAAAAGATTTCTTTATACAAATGTAGAACATCGGTTCTCAATTTTACTCTATTGGCTCACTAATATGATCTCCGAATCTGACTGAAACTCTATGTTATTAGTCTTTTTTTTTTATTTTGTGACAAATTAACTGCCCACCATTAGGCAGCTGCAACCGCACTTTTCCTGAGAAGCTTACTTTCAGGAACTCTGTAAGTTGTGGAAAGAACTCCCTGTCGACCTTTCCTAAGCACAAGGTTCTCACTAAAAGTGATGATGATATTTTTACAGACTCAGTAATGCACTGGTACTACAAGTGTCCATGTGGATTTGCCTAAATTGTTAACAACACAACACTGCCTTCCTGCGTCCACGGACGCTGCAAAGCATTCGAAACGTCAGGTTCAACAAAATAAATAAAACATGCGATTACAATGCGATACTTCCGTTAAAAATTGTTTAATTCAACACAACACAACTTTGTACATCGCAGTCGGTAAAGTATTTCGTCGCAGCTCACTGATTAATGTTGAACTGTTTGCGTTGCAGGGCACCGCATTGATTCATATCTACCGTGCGAATCGAAATAAAAAGTTTGTTGTGTACGGTATGTGCATCGAGTACTTAAATTTAAATTGCTATAAGTGATATAATATTTCAAAAATATTTTAGTTTAGTAATAGTTATAATGATTTCAAATACGATGTAAATTGTTTATGAATAAATACTTGAACTTGAACTTACAGTTATTCAAAATTCTAAAATTTAGTTTACGTAAAGTTATTGTGTTTTGAGCGTATATTTTCTTCATTGTTGTACCTTCGGAACTTTGTACAATTGATATAGATCAGTGTTTTTCTAACTTTTTCATGGCACGCCCCTCTTAATATAAAAAAAAAACGTTTTTTTTTCACGATCTCCTCCGCTGTTACTAATTAATATTTTTTATGTCACAGATATATAATCCGTAAATCGTGATAATTTATTTTCTCTAAAACAGTCATAATTTAACATCGACTATGTCGCCACACGTCGCAGAAACACAATAAACTACCTCAAACCGCGACCACCTTAAAGAGGCTTCGCGAGCCTCCAAAGGGTCGCGACCCACACGTTGAAAAACACTGATGTAGACAATACATGTAGTTTTAAATAGTGTATGTTAATTCGTCAACCCAACACGTGACTATAGCTTGTTCCACCTTATTGGTACTTAAAAATAGACGTTCTTCTGAGATTGAATAAACTGTCAATATTTAAAATTACATACATGTTGTTCACCTCTAGGCAGTGTGCTTGTACCCAAATGTACAGTACAATCACTGCGCAAGACCCGTCTCGAACTAGACCGGTATGTTTATGCCCATACTTAACTTTATTTTTATTATCATTGTCTTCCGACCAAGCAACTGCATATAATTTTAACTTGCTGAATTTTTTCAAGGATATCGTTGAAAGACAATGTAATTGGCTTAAATAAAAATACTGGTTAAGTTTTGAATAATTCATTGCGTGCCACTTTTACCCCTATTCTCTGTCAATATAATGTATTTTAAGGATAACTATCTGATCGTGTCAAAGGATACAACGAAAGGTTTAAGATATCGTGCTGTTAAGTCAATACATTATAGTTGCGAAAAATAATACTAATTTTTAGAACGCCTTTTGGTGAGCTTGGTGGTACAGTGGTTAGCAATGCTATTTTAACAGCTACGCTTGTGGGTTCGATTTCTTTGTTTGTTTTAGTCTGAAGGTTTTCATGAGAGGTAGGGCACATTAAAGAAACCCAACTGGGGAAATACATCCACCTCACAGAAAATAGCAGTCACATAACAATTCCCTGGAATGTAGTTGTGGTGTTCTGATCCTGCGAATGAGTAATGTTGAGTAAATACGTATATTGAAAGCGTTTATAGGCTACGGGAACTGCTTCATATCAGGTGGGCCGTATGCTTGCATGCCTCCCTAAGTTGTACCAAAAACCCGCTACAATAACTCGTAAGGAGCTTACTGGACACCACACTCGTATACCGATCCAAACATACCTCTCTGAGTTACCTATCATAAAGGCGAAACGTTTTTGTACGAATTTTAATATACTGATAACCGCTTACCACCTCTCCCGCTTCTTGAATACCGTTTAGTAATATAAACCAATATATGTGTTTGTAAAATATATACACAAATTAAAGCGATTGGAGATATTCTCCTAGTACAGTCGTAAACTAGGGTAAAAGCTATGGTAAAAGGATTAAACACGACGGTCTCTTTGTTGCCGATAAAGGCGCCATTTGCTCGTGGCGGAGAGGCGGAAGCGATAATACTGAGGGAATCAGATTTTAGAACCAGCTAGATATTGCAGCGAATGAGGGCAGTAATGGCGCGTAATGTAGGTATGTAATGTGTCGATAAAATATAGCGAGAAATACATTATTTGTTACATGAATATCTATATAGCCGGTAGGGTTTGTTCTTTCAGATTACAAGTACTTTCTGTGACCGCCATTGTCTCGGACGCGAAGTAATATAAATCAGTGCTTATATCACTAATTGATCTCACTGAATGAAAACTAGCGTCTAAAAGTGACGTTGATATCACCACGCCAAATCTCACTCATCCCACTACTAGGATACAGTCTCCCTTCAATATAGGGTAATCCACTCAATTGTTGGCACTTTAAAAAGCAATCTAGAAATAATTAGAAATATTTAATGTCAAATGGAATCTAATAAGTCTCAGTTTTTTTCAATTCATTATTTTCAGTCTTAATACTTAGTTAATATTAAAAAAAAGAGTTACGGTACAGGTGGTTGTTTATGGTGTTCCTAGTTATCTAAATAATGTTTAATCACAATAAATATTTTCTTTAAAAAATATTTAGTTTTGTGTGTATGTTAATGTTCGCTAAATCTGTATCCATTTTTTAAATTCTTTGTTACTAAAAAAAGGTTCTGGCGTCCGATTGATCGCATATAAATTGGGTGACTTTAAGACGACTTATATGATATCAGTTTTAAGGTTATCTAAGTGAAAATATTTTCAGGCATGTTGTACGGGTTATTGTAGGAAAAATATTCTGAGTTCACGTTACCGACACGTTAAAAGCATATTACCTGTAACTAGGTGTAAGAATTTTAAGTAGTTATTACATTCAGGCGTCATTTTGCGAAAGTCAAATTTACATGCGATTTGATCTAACCTGCTTTGTGTGCTTCCGCCACCAATTAAAGGCATTGGTGGCGGAAATTGGTGGCAGGTTAGATCAAATTGCATATAAGAATTTTAAGTTTCCACTTCTGTCGGCAGTATTTTTTTATATCTATATATTATTCTAAATATGCACATTCTGTTGTTCATTTCTGTTGTGAAGATTCTTACGGTTAGTCCTAAAGTGTGACTTCACGACATCATTGAGTTCATATTCACGGTTTTTAACCTTTGCCATTATTTATTTTCAGGTAAGTACGAGCATGGGCCTGCATTTGAAATTCTCCCCGCGTTGCAGCGATTCGCATACGTATCGGGTAAACAACCTCATGTGTTTTAATTTTGTTGCCGGCAAGTCCATAACTTGAGCGCGACAACTAGTTTTACAAATTTTGCAATTCTACTGACGCTGTAAAGACACCTGTTTTTATTTGGTAAGGAATTGTTAATATATATTTAATTTACCGCCCGATATTCTATTATTTATCTATATCTGACCATCATATAGATACAGAGAGAATCGAACGCCATAAGACTCGGTCCATCACGCCTCCCTTCAATGACATTCATAGCTCATATAATGGTTTCTAGTGCTACTGATACAACCCTCAGGTTCTTCTTTATAGCATTATTCCGTTTACTAATCCTTTAGGATTGGCGGAGTACACTACCTAAGCCCGAGGATTTGGCGAACTGATATTTACATGGAGCGACTGCCGTCATTCCACAACCCAGAGGCAAAACCAAACCATCTTTAGAAATATAGATTAGTCGAGCTAGTGATAATTACAATAATGTACATAAATACGAATTTAGTGGTAAAAGACTAAAAAAAAAAAATGTGCAATAGTTGATAAAAAAATATAATCACATATAAATTGATACGACTCAATTTTATTGAAAGTGTTGCCCCTAGTAAGGGAAAGTCACCGAAGGTACATAATAATATAAGTGCATAATATTCCAATATTTTTGCGAAACCGTATGTACATATGTGGTAACTGAGAAAAGAAACAAGTACAATACTTGTTCTAAATTCTTACGTGCGTTTTAGTAATATTTTATTTCTGTTATATTTAGTAACATGTTATTTTCGAAAATATATTTTTTAATACCTCTAGTCTCTCCTTCCGCGAATGTGAAGGTCGTGACAAATCCCTAGCACATCTATAAAAGACCTTGAATTACTACTAACCCATATCGTGATCGTATGAAGGAAAAACATCTTATAGTCGTGGGTAAGTCGTCATTCTGTATCTCCTTAATTCACCCACTTCCAACGCAGCCATACAACGGGAATCGACCATAAAACAAAGTGCATTGTACCTTGTTATGCATTCTAGACAACGTGCCTTTAAATCGTCTGCTTGCAAATTTCCATCTAATACACGATATTAAACGTTCCTCTTTAGATAATATCTGTAAGCCTGTACACGAAGAAACCTTTCCTTTAAAATGTTATAGGAGACATTACGAGCGATTTAGCTGCATACAAATCGGGTTATATTACCTACATTTTTGATGCCATGGTCATGTCATTCGACTTATTGATCCTGACACCTGTCCAGTCGATTATATCATAGGAAGTCATCAGCGGTTAGGCTTTTATAGGGGTCACTTTTACTCGTTTGTATTTTCAACGATTTTTACACATTTGAATTCTCGTTAGAAGACTTGACCCTGCGAGATTTTGAATTCTTCAAAATCTCGCAGGGTAAGGATCGTTCTGGTTTCTGATCTGTCAATCTGCGGGTTGTGAATAATTGTGAAAACTTATTGCAAATTTACCAAAATTACTAAAATGAAATACTAAACCTTTTGTGTCCGAAAAATGACGAGAAAGTTATGTCTACTCAAAAACCCTTGAAGCGAAGTAAGTGTAAGGCTCTACCTATCAATTTAGTCTCCGAAACGTAACATAGAACATCTTAGTGAAAAGTAGTGATGCTTTCACCACGTTCTTATATAACTAAAGCTTTGCCTGTACCTATCTCAAGACTACGCCTAAAAGTATAGAAGGTTTATTTCTACACATGTTATTAATCAAAGAATGAATCAAAACATATTTAGTAATCCTGTCATAATATTACCGCTAGTTATACGAAGCCCGATCTACATAAAATGACCTAGAGCCGAACGAGAATTTGCATGCATGTTCTTTTTCATAGTGCAACATAATCGCGTTCAAAGTCGAGTCACGTGTTAGACTCAGTATAGATTTGTAGTAGTAAAGACACTGCATACAAAGTGGATATATATGGCTTCATCGAAGTGAGGTTATACTATCGTTATGGTCGCCGCCTCAGTTTCTTATAGCATTTGGGCGCTTGCGCTTCGGAAGAAAAATATGGACTTGGTAAGTATACCAAAAACGTGAACCACGACAACGGAGTTGCACGAAATAGTCTCATTTGTCACTTCTTGATAGACAGCGCGCAAACCTGAGACTTTAGTTAGCGCTGAACTATAACTTCACCTTATTTAAGATGCTCTAGTGATTATGGAGCGCGAACTTTAGTCGAACATTTATCAGTTCTTCAATTTGTTGATCAGTTTTAGCGCTAATTGGGACATGACAGTCATGATATTTTAGAAAAGGTATTATCATCCTTGTTTGTTTTACGTTAAAACACGAATCGTCAAACTGGTTTATTTTTTATCCAAGACTAGATCTGTACCTTCGTTCGAGCGTACCCCCTATTTTTTTCAAAAAAATCGTTCCTTAACAGATTACATACTTTTTTAAGAACCTCCATGTAAAATTTCAAGTTTCTGTACGCGCGGCAGTTTGGATTGTACTGTGTACTGTGTTATACGATGGACTGAAAAATGGTAACGTTAATTTAAAAAAAAAATGATTTTTTTTAAATTAACGTTACAATTTTTGTTGGCAGAAAAGAAAACAATGGGTAAGAATTTATGAAACAAAATGATAAAATATGGTTATCAACCGCCTCTCTTGACCTCCATTAGTTATTAACTGTACAAAACATTTACAATTTATGAAAATATTTTTTGTTCAACAATTAGTATAGTTTCAGACATGTGTAGATTATTCTAAGAAACATGTGCCAATGGGCACATGATGCAATAACAGGCAGGTATCTCTATCTATTTATCGCTCATAGCCATCGGCTAGACCAAAAAATTATGATTTTGATGTCACGATGAGATACGAGGGTAATACGGGAGTGCTATTGGCTATGGTAAAGTTAAGGCTTGCAATAGAGAAGAGACATATATTGCAAGATGGTGTGCAACTGTTCGATATATGTTCTCTTTCTGCTAGATTTAGAAGCGTCTTCACTCCATGATGTATTTATATTGTATCCACTTGGACATGCATGCCACGCTCTCGCTATAGATAACATCGACGTCCGTGTAAAATATTAGACGGCTACTTGCAAGGGATTGTTGCAAAGTTTCATTTCTATTCACCAATCATCGCCATCTTGTTTATAGCTTTCCATTTTATTACGTACTGGATTTATGTGATGTTAAAAATACGCCGTTCATATATTGATATTAAAAAAAGTTTGTACTTACCATACAAGAGTTCTGTTCTGTTACAATAGCTACCGGTTCTCATTATTTAATTCTAGTACAATGTATATGTTATGATAAATTCGTTTTAACGCATCCTTTTAGCAGAACATAAATTTATTGTTTTATTACGAAGATACTGTTTCTAAATATGACTACCGGTGTCTCCCTACACAGATTCTCTATAAAACCGAAATGCAGTGTGAATGAATCAGGCCGCGTCACGGTTCTTGCTTTGTCGGGTCAGCGCCCGTGAACTCGTGTGCATTTCCTTCCTTTAGTGTACTCCAAACAACGTGCTGCTCACTATTTAGATCATGAGTTGGTTTTTATTACGGATTTTATTATAGGCTACTTTATTATGAAAGTTTACCTCTAGTTAACATTGACAAAAAAAAAACAGATATAATGTGTATGAAGTTAGCCATCTGTCCTTAACCGATATCTACCTATTGCAAAAAGTTCAAACAGCCTCCATGGGGTCCAAGATTGGCTTCGTAGACAAACTGAGACAGTCGTTTGGTCCCAACCCATCCATTCACTCCGTTCAGCTAAGTCTTCCGCTTAGTCTATGTCATATAAAGCATCTCATTTATTATTTTACCTTTCAATCCACTTCTCACATTCCACGTACCTATACGGCACTTAATCTCCTTGTCCCACTATAATTGGCGCCGCGTAAAAGGTGACTCTTCACCGCATGCGCTACGTTTCGTACTGGCGAGGGCGGACCGCTGTACGTGGCCTCTGGCGGACATTCTAGACCGCACATCGGTGCAGTATTAGTCTTGAAATGCAATCCATGGATTTGGAGGGTTGCCATGGTAACGTCGGCATGTTGCATCTACTAACGGTAGTGGGTGGATGCCGGCAGGCGCTAGTCCGCATGAACTAATTGGTGGCGGAAGCACACAAATCAGGTTGGATCAAATTGCATGTAAAGTTTAAAAAAAAAATTGAAACGCTATAAACTGACATTATTGAAGTCGTAACTTTACCAAATTTATATGAAATCAGTCGGACGCCAGGAAATTTCCTAATAAAAAAAGGTTCAAAATTTGTTAGCAATTAGTGAAGGAAGTATGGCAGCAGAATTTTTAAGACGTCGTGTATCTTATCCATATATAAATATACAAGTAGAATTGATAATCTCCTCTTTGAAGACGGTTAAATCAATGCAATGACAATGCCACTGTGAATGTTCCGCCTGGCGATAATAAAGACACGTCTCGATTCATTTAAGCATTAAAATGTCTCCATGAACCCCATAAGATGTTATCATCCAATTAAACCAGTCTAGTAAATACTGATCGCGTGCGAAACGACTCATCCTCACGGAGAAACCTGCGCGCGCATGACCCTTGACACTAAATTCAAGATGGCCGCTAGGCTGTCAAACTAAATGCTCTTACTTTCTTTATCGACTAACGAATCTTTTTACCGCACTATTGTACGCGTTTGATTTTAAGATAAGATTGTGAAATTTTAAAAATTAGTTCTTTTTTGTTGATAGAAAAAAGAGTACCGAGCGCTACCTTTGCTTCCTATTGTAATATACGTTGGTACCGAGACCGAAAATGGAGCCAAAATAAAACAGATGAAGACATCATGAATTTTCTAATAGATTTCTTTATAATAGTTACTGGTAATCCAAATTTAATTGCCATTCTCAGTTCGTTCTTAAAGTGATACTTTTGTAGTAATGAGTAGCTGATTATGAAGAAGTACGGCACATTGTTGCAAGTAATAGGGATGAGAACGGTAATTAAATATGGATTATCAGCAATTATTAAAAAGAAATCTGCCAGTGTTTAGTTGGCTGTCATGTAATAAATGTGAAATATTAAAGATGATATATAGATTTTTTGGAGTTTCCACATACATGAATATTACGTGTTGTAATCGGCATTTCTCCCATAATGCTTTGGTGTTTATGATGATTCTATATCAATTTGAGTAACATACTCGTACTTTAAAAAATATTTTTATTTCAAACACCACATATTAAGCATATTGCACACCACGGAATACTGGTATTATACCGCAGTGACTGGTATGATATAATTTTGGATGTTGCCAGCATCAAATTGAACCGGTCTTTTGAGGTCAACACTCGATTGCAATAAATACCTTAGGCTTAAACAGCCCAAAACTGAAATTTTTAATATGAGTAAAGATTTTTATGTTATCTGCAATGAGGGTCATATTATGCTTATCCGTTATCAAAATCTGGTACGTCTTTTCTTAATTAATTTGAAGCTTTTTTATTTATTGACAGAATTTAGTTTCTGCATTTTTTCTTCATATCTTATTTTTTTTTATATTATAGGTTCTACTAACACGTAGCGCACCGTTCTAACCTTAGCCATTAATTTAGTTGGACAAGTAATGCAGTTCTAAATCATGTATTATCATTACTCACGATACCCAGCAATTGCGTACATTTACAGAGTATTACTCAATTCTAGATTTCAATCAAGCTTATGCTTGACGAAATCATTGTCTTTTCATTTATATGGCAAAAGTGGTCGGAAGATAATCACTTTCTTGTGAACTGTACAGATGTAGAACTCACTTTCTACTCAACCTCAATAGAAAACAGACGCACAAATGGTATGGAAATATTACCATTATGTCTAAATATTTGAGCACAAAATATTTATTATACGAGTGGGTGGCATTGATTGCCAAAGCATTTATCTATACGATTGACATCATTAACAATTTTGAACAGTTATTGCTAATTATGGTATTCTTCATTTTAGATTTGGTCAGCCTCAATGGCTCAAGTCATTTCTTGCTTTTAACATACGGAGACATTATTTTTTATGTAGATATATTTTTCTAATACGGTTTTTAGTTCTAAGAGTGTTATCTAAAATGTCTCTGTCAACACAACTATTTATTATAGGATGACGAACACTTTCATCGAACATTTCTTATTATTTTCACATCTTAAAAGCTCCGAATTGTTTTTACTAAGAATGATGTATATACTCGTACATTGAGTATTTTGGCAATTAAAATTAAATCTTAGAAGTGAGACCAAAAAGACTTATAATTACCGTTTTAAGCATTTTCCAATTATCTACTATAATATAATGGCAATTTTCCAATCACAGTTACTAAAGTACTTTGATTAATTTTGAGAGCTATCTACTTTTTACTCATAACATACTTGCGATGAATTTACCTAATGAGGCTATAAATCCATTATTTACTTTGTTACTATTATATTTATTTTAAGTATATAGTAAATAATTATGAAACAATTACTTAGATAAATTCTTTCATAAATAGTTACTATGTTTTCTCCACTTTTCTAAAATTAAAGTATAAATAAATTATAACAAGATCAAATGCAAACAAGTAGTTTACCTTACAAGATACTAAATATTTCTCGGAATTTGCGATATGGTCAAAATATTGACCAAGTCCGCAATTATCTAGATGACCTTTAATCTGATAATGTGGTTCTAGGTAATGAAATAGGAGTATTCGAAGCAATATAATAAATTGTTAGGAACTGGTAGTTCTTAAGTTCAAGAAGTAATTACTTAGGTTAATAATTTAGCGGCTTACTCGCTGTGTCCGCGACTTCGTTTGCGATTCTATATACCTGAGTATTGCAAACGATCATTAAAAATAGATTTTACAATATATACATTATGATTTTAGAGGTTTATTAATTTGTTATTCCTGAGTTTTCAGTTATTATTTTCTATGAACATTCTGACTACAGCTTAGTATATTCAAACACATTATATAGTTAATAGATTCAGGCGTTTATTTTGCGAAACTCAAATTTACATGTAATTTGATCTAACCGGCTTTGTGTGCAAGCAGGTTAGATCAAATTGCATGCAAACACATTATGAAAAGATTATATATATATATATATATATATATTTATAGTATCGCAAGCATTGCCATTGGTGCCCTTCAGGTATATGTTCACTTTACTCATAGCATTGTAAAAAATACAACAAAGGAAGAAAATGTAATGTTTGCCGGTATCATTTGTAGATTTTGAAATCCATTTTGGTTTTTCGGTACGAAGTGTCAAGAAAATGATACGAAATCATTATCATTATTGATCACTCCCGTCTTTGTCTCTCACATATTATATATATATATATTTAAAACTAAATAACATTGACACATGAAATTTGGCGTTTATAGAACTTAATGAAGCACGTAGTACCAAAATACACGACAACCACGGTGGCACAGCCGTTAATTAAGCGGCTTTGATACCAACGCTCGTGGGTTCGATTCGCACACAGGACAAACATGTCTGTTTGTCTCTTGGTCTGAATGTTTTTAAGAGAGGTAGGGTGCATCACAGCAGCCCGTCTGGGGAAGTACCTCCACCTCAGAGAAAGCCGCAGTTGCATAACAACTCTGGAGGATTGTTGTGTTCCTGCGTGTGAGTCAGATCACCAGTAAGCTCCTAAGGAGTTGCTGTGTTAGCTGTAGAGGTTGCATCGCGCGAGTGATTCTCAATGTACTACAAGGCTACATAGGCTAAGGTAACCGCTTTACATCAGGTGAGCCGTACGCTATTATGCTTCCGGACGTTGCATAAAAACAAACAATGTTTATGTTTTAAATCCCACGCAAAATTATTTTTTATTAATTCATTTAAGCCCACCTTGCCCATTGCTTTTCTCAAGAAGCTGCTAAACAAACCCGACCATAACCAGGGGTTAACCTGACATAATCCATATCTAAACCAGACATAAGCCTGACTTAATACGAACAGATTGTGATTTTATACTGGTAATTGCAATGCATAATCGCATGTGTTCCACTCTGATCTTGAAACGAAGACCATTATTACGTCGCATGGCTAACAACCATTCAAGCGGCCTAGCTATGGTGAAGCGGTAGTCTGGGAACGCCGAAATTATAATGAAATATGAAAAAATAATTGATCGATTATTTTATTTCGCAGTATTTTACATCTTAAAGTGACCTATTAGGTTCAAAAGTGATTGATACTGAGCCCGTAAGTTTGTTAATTAATAATGCAGATACTTAATTATTATTGTTCTCATATGTAGATAATGTAGAAAACCCTGTTTGCGTGAATTGTAGTAGCATGTAATAATATGGTGTTATATAAATTATTTTGTCATGCAAGGAACGCTATATTGGGCGTGTCTGAAACACCAGCTTGGTAGGCGAAACAGATAGGATCAGTTCGAAGTATACTTTCCTACAGAATCCTAGCACTGGTAGGTATGTTCGATGCAAAATAAGTGTCTCGCCCGAGGCAAAACGGGAGAGTAACAACAATGTTCATACTTGACATTAGGGTTGGCTACACTTATAAACTAAATTAATTTGGAAATGAAGGGGATCACTCAACTGAAGAAGAATATGGAATCGAGTTGGAATATTAAAAGCGTAAAGGAAATATTTTTTTTCCCAGATACATGCAACATGTGAAATTTATTAAAAGTGTTATAGAAGATATTATCGGATTAAATTGTGATGCTAAATCGAGGCTATCGTATAACGAATTTTAAAAAGGAGGTGAGCTGAGCAGAGATGTTCAAAGAAGTAGGGTTAAGTAAATTGGAAACTAGGGACAATAATAATAAAATATAAAAAACATAGGATATGAAAAAATATTGATCAAATATTTTGTATCCTACTAATATTATCAATGCGAAAGTTTGTATGCATGGATGTTTGTTCTTCTTTCACGCTTAAACGGCTGAACGGATTTGAATGAAATTTGTCACGTAGATAGATTATGATCTGGATTAACACATAGGCTACGTTATTTGACTCCACGCGGGCGGAGCCGCGGGCAGCAGCTAGTAAAGATATAAAATTTTTGGATCGAAGCAAAAAAGGAGAAGCGATTTATTGCCCAACTAGATGTACCGGCGTTATGTTATTGGTTAAATTTAAGTTAGCGTACTAAGATGAAAAATGCAAGAAAATCGAATGTAGCAGAAAGTGTGGTAAACCGGGACGCTAAGGGAAATATTAAATTAAAAAAAACTAATATTACAAATAAACTTTGTTAGTCTTCAGTTAGTTTAACTTGTTAATCACATTTTGTTTAACAAGATCTCGTTTTCATTATTATAAGAAAGAAAAAAATATATATAAGTTATCTTTTTACAGTTTTGTCCCATGCCTGGTACAAAACCGGGTATACCCACATCTTATACCCGACTTTGCCCCTAACTACGGAAGCAATGGAATTAATCCAGTTCGTATCGCTCTCAACCAGTACAGCCTCCACGGGTCCATTTCTTACACTTGAGGTATTGCACACAATCATCACTTGATCCGGATTTCCGTATATCTCAGTGCAATAAATATATTTATCGTTGGAATTTATAGGATTTGCTATGTCACCACTAAATCTCGAAACATTCTTTTGTTTGTTTTTAGCGTTATTTTCTTCGAGTTCTAATTTATAAGGCGATGAAGTATTTACAGCAATTTCACCTCAACGAAGGTTGTTATTTTGTTTGTAGTTATTTTTCTTGCAACATAAGGCTTAGGCAAAGTATAATCTGGTGAAAAAACTAAAGACGACGATGCACATTTCCGTGAACGTTGTCGCTGAATGGGAAAATATAGTGACCAGTAACGCTTCGATGGGTTTGATTGTGAGTTGGTGGGTTTATTGATGTAGCTTCTGCTGTGCAAGCACGTTTGGTTTGCAACAATATTTTTATCTCGAATTTCAACTATTATTTATTCAGAAGACTTTGCTCTACTGTGTATACTGGCTCTACGCAGTACATGTGATATCGTTATCTGTCGAAGTAGCAGTAATAAGGTAAGCATTCCCAAAAGCTTTGCAAGTTGAAACATCATCACATCTTGGCTGTAATAGATACTTAATGGACCTATGACGCTAATATCGAGAGGTTGTAGATCCGAGCAGTGTGCTTCAAGATCTTTTATGTACTGGCACATTACATTTTATTTCTTAGATGTAAAACCAGTCGTAAAACATCCTGGGCCTTCATTTGTACGGTGTTAGCCTATTATTATTTCTTCTTATAGTTTTATAGTTATTTTTAGCACAACTTGCCAGAAAATATATTTCATAAAATAAAATACCCCAATTAGGAGATGAGATAAACTTTCTGTTTTAAAAATATTTAGCAATTTATAGTCGTTTAAATTTAGGATATGTATATAGTTTCATTCAATGTTCTTTTAATGATAATAGGAAATACTATAATAATTATCGGTTTAATAATGCCATGTATCTTTCGTTTCGTAACCATAACGTACTTTATAATAATTTCTGATACATTCCATAGATAACAATAATTGACAGCCCTATTTCTGATACTACGAGCGTGTGATTTACTAAAAGACATGCCGCCGCTAGCGACACAGTTTCCAAGAAGATCACGAGATTAAACCGCTTTGGCACTACACGACTCACAAAATTTACCTTCTTAACACGTAGCGACAAAGTTCAAAATCGTATCAAATATTACGCGTGTCACTTGACCGTCCTTACAAAAAGACATACTTCGTGTCTTTGCCTAATACAGTCTGAGAACTATGAGGTTTATGCCAATTTAGTAATAATAGCCGATTGTTTAACGCTATTTGAATTGTATTTCGTTGTATTTACAGCGCTCAAACCGAACGTGGCGGTTCAAAAGTGAAGCATTTATATTTACAGTTAGCTATGGATTGTACGTACGTTGTTAAACAGATCGGATACAGTGTGCGTATGATCAATTGACTATGAGTATGTTATAAAGCCCTATGTTGAAAAAAGTATGTTATTCTCCATTTTATTAGAAACATCTGTTCATGCTATAAAATTTGCGCATAAAGTTTATGTTTATACACTAAAAATTCAAAGGGTTACAATGATTTTAACTAAGCTGTTGGATTTAAGACTGTGCCCGTGGGGCAAACGAGTCACAAGACCCAAACTGGTATCAAGGTGTTTGGATATGTATGTATATGGTTGATGAAAATCAGTCCAGATGTTCATAAAATACCGTTAAAAAGCTACAAAATCAAGAGATTCTATAAATTTTCAATATCTAATACCGTTTTTACATTGTTAATGTCTTCCGCTTTATAAAATACATAAAGTTATTAATATATAAAGCGGATAAAAATTGTTTCTTTGAAGTGCTAATCTCTACCGTCGAATTTGAAAAATACTTTTTGCATATTGTAGCTTGAGAAAGACTATTAAAGATGACGACACTTTAGAAGCCGAGTAGAAAGAAAGAAAGTAAGAAAATGCGGTTCTCTCGAAATACATAATACACGCGGACGAAGTCGCAGAATTTAGCTAGTATGCAATATGCCGCGACCACTGCAATTTGACTAGATTAATAAAAATATTATGTTATCGTTATTGACGAGCTATTTGGCTCAGTCGTGAATGACGCGACTTGGATACTAACGCTTATGGGTTCGATTCCCAAGCAAGGCAAACATTTGTGTGCATGAACATGTCTGTTTGTCTTGGTCTGGATGTTTTAAGAGAGGTAGGGTGCATCAAAGCAGTCCGTCTGGGGAAGTACCTCCTCCTCACAGATAACCACAGCCAAATAACAACTCCCTGGAGGGTTGTTGTGTTCCTGCGTGTGAGTGAAGTCACCAGTAAGCTCCCAAGCAGTTGCTGTATAAGCAGCAGAAGAGGCATCGCACGAGTGATACTTAATATATTACAAGCGTTAATAGGCTACGGTACCCGCTTTACATCAGGTGGACCGTTTGCTTGTATGCCTCCCGACGTGGTATAAAAAATATCAAGAAATGTACCGCTCTCTCCCCATATGTTCATAACGGAGATGATCATTGGTGTTCTCGCATCTCGTTAACTGATGACAGATGACAAAGGCGTGATAATGATATATCACATGAATAATTATGATGACTTACCACTGTTTATAAATGTTAATGAGGCATAAGTTATGCTGTGACCGTTTATGTGCCTATGCGTCCTATTGAATGATTGTTCTTTTTTATATGACGTCGGGTGGTAAACAAATATACAGTTCACCTAAGTTCACCTAATGAGAAGTGGTTACTGTAGCATTAAGACGACTGTAACATAGAGATGACAAGGGAAGGTCACTCATACATCAACTCCGAGCTCGGTGGCGCAGTGGTGAAACGCGTTGTTACACTACTTTGACACCAACGCTCGTGGGTTCGATTCCCACACAGTACAAACATTTGTGTGCATGAACATGTCTGTTTGTCTTGGTCTGGGTATTTTCTATGTATGATATGTATGTATTTACAAAAAAAAAATGTATTTACGTATGTTTATCAGTTGTCTAGTACCCATAACACAAGCTTCGCTTACTTTGGGGCTAGGTGGCGCTGTGTAATTTGTCCGACAATATTTATTTATTTATTTATTATTTATGCTGTCAACGATGCTTCAGGAGATTCCTGGTAAGCTCGCTCACTCGCAGGAACGGAAACTCGAACGGCTACTGTTCATGTAATTATTATTTGGCGGCTGTATTTTACAATTCTGTTTTGACAGTTCGTCGTCTGCTAGATAAATGTCGTTGTGACATGTGCCTCTTTCGGCAAAGTCATGATTGTTAATCGGCAAGGTGTACGATGTGCAGTGCAGAAATTTTGTATACACGTTCAGTTCGGATGACAATGCATGGTTAACTGTGTGACGTCATTCTAAATCTTTTCTACATGGGGGAACACCCAAGATGGCGAATATTTTTTTTCAATTCATTCCTACAATATGAGTATCAAATGAAAGGGCTTGCTGCGAATAAGTGACGTCACTCTAAACCAATATGGCGGAGTAAGTTTTTAGTGCTTGCTAAAAAATAAATTAAAGCATTTAAATAAAAGCTTGTTTTTAAAAAGGTTTTTACTTTTAATTTATTTTTACTTTAATGCTCTCTCTTCCAAATCAAGCCTCGGTTGACTGACACGAAGTTTTCCCACCGTTCCATCCCCACTATTAATTGTACTCACTTCTCCACATCCTCGGTGTACCTATAGTTTGCGATAAAAGTGCATCCAAGATATACAACCTCATTCACTTACGTCATCTATACAGATAAATAAAATTGGAGTGTTTGTTTGTAATATTGAAATAACCGCTTTTTACTAAATATTTGCATTCGTTCTGGTTTCCTCTCTTTCGAAGTCCGTTATATTTGTTTTATTTGCTTCACTGCTAAACCTATGTTATCCATAAGTATTTATGTCCACCGTATCTTTGTTTTCGACATAATAGATGGTATCACTATCAAAGGTGCTATGACAAGGCACTATAAGATCGCCACGAGTCACGATAAGTCTTGTTATAATTGTATGTTTCAAGTACGTCTATGGTGGTCGCTAAAAGAACATGTTCTGACTGTGTTTCTATGTTTCTGATGAAGAAATATGCAGTGATATTAAGGATGCAATAGTCGGTTTCATTTCCATAGATATTTGGAGAAATTACTTTATTAAGAAATTATTTTTTTAGAGAATTAAAAAATACATTTTTTGTTTTAACTTTTGTCGGGTACATTTTGTTACACCCTATATATAAGCATATAAATTTCATTAATATTTGTGGTATGCTCAACACATTACAGGTAAAGTTTTGGAAAAGCAAACGCGGTCGAAATCGCAGCTATCAGCTGGTAATAATAAGTAATTATTTAAAATAAAAAATGTTTTTCTTATACTGTAAGTACCTCTCAAAATATGTTGATTTAGTATAACCTAACGAATGGCCAATGCCTAATGGACAAACGGTTTAGTCTAATCGTCTTATTGAACCTTTGGTAACGTCATCTATATCCTTACATCTTGAAGGGTTATTATTCAGGTCTAGAACAAATTAGTTTCATTTCCATAAAATTCCATACTCGGGGAAATCGTGTATATTCAAATTTAAGCTTAATGTATAATTGACGTCTTGTTATATTTATTTAACAGTAAAATATTAATGAATTTGAAAGTAATAAGTAACGCGAATTCAGGCTTGAATAAATAACTAAAGATATAGAAATCTGCAATACAAAATTCGTGCAAAATTTCATTATCATCATTAGATTAATATCACGATAGAAATAATATCACGTAGGTGTTTAGGAGGAATTGACCTATCTAGTGTTTTTTTATAAGAACTCCCTGACCAACCATTCTGCAATTGTGACGTGCATTGCGCGTCTGTATTTGCGTTGTGTGCTTCCACGCTAACTTATACATACACAACCTACTTATGATCACTGGCTTTATCCCTATCTCATAGAATGTTGTTAGCGCGCAATTTCGGCAATTCCTTAGTTTATTCGTGACCTTTGGGAGGTCAATAAACTCTAAGCCTCCATCATACAGTAACCACTTTGCATCAGTTGGGCCGTATGCTTGTACGCCTCTTGTTGTTTAAAAAATAGATCCGTATAATTGCTGATGACTATGGATCATTCTCGTGCGGTAGGAGAGTTGTAAAGTTACAGTGAACAATCAAAGTCTTTGAAACCTAACTTCATACCAAAGTTTAATGCACTAACTCAAGTATTACTACATTCATTTCTTCATTTGAGTGTTGTATTGACAGATGGTATCGCAATGTCGACATAAGCGGACAGAGATCATATCGAATGTCGCCACAACTGTCTTGTATGTGTTCGAACATCGACTGTAGACATTAAATGGAGTACTTAAGTCATGTTTTATCTGAACACTATAATGTCTTTATTAAGAGGACCTGAATTCGTGCATTAGAGTATGTGACATGCATATAGAGTTTTGCATTGTTACGTATCTTTACAGTATTTTTGTTGAAAATAGCCAGGAGTAGCATGCCAATGATATTACCACAAATTTAGATATTCCGTCGTGTTTCACCATATTGATTTTCTGTGAGGTGCAGGTACTTCCCCAGGCGGACTGCTTTGATGCGCCCTACCTCTCTTTAAATTAGTTCAACTACTTCCTTTATTTCCTCGGTTTCTAAGGGTCGTGTTGTGATTCTGAAAAGCCTATAACCTTCCTCAAGAATTGGGTTATCAAATGCAAATTGAAATTTTCAAACTGGCAGTTACAGGGATTGGTGCGTTCAAACAAA
The DNA here is from genome assembly GCA_947507595.1 of Pyralis farinalis. Lineage (NCBI taxonomy): Eukaryota > Metazoa > Arthropoda > Insecta > Lepidoptera > Pyralidae > Pyralis > Pyralis farinalis. Next base: position 24,252,964 of record OX382270.1, read on the forward strand.
TTTCGCTTGATACATATATTATTGATTATTATAAACCATTTACGTTCTTTGTGATGAAATTGATTCTTTAAACCTATTTGCACTTAAGCATTAGGTATACGATACTGTTATGATCGTTAATTGTTTAATTCCGCGCATACCTCTTCACTTCATCGAATCCTGTCCTTACTTCCCGCTCGTCCAGTTCTCGCCGAGCCTCTAAATAATTTCTAGCCCGTCCGAGTGAATCATATACGACGTATGTTTAGCTTAGCTTAGTTGTAAGCCCGCTTACTGTTAGGAATAGATTTTATCGTATAATATCGCGATATAAATATGAAAGCTTTCTAAGATATAAGTTTAGGATTCTTTTAGAATTTATTCTCAGGATATTACTGCCGAACCAGTAGGCCGATTCTATTAAAAAACTGCAACTGCACTGCAGCGTGGCGTGTGTCAAAATGCGTACATTTTGACGTTTCGTTAAACGTCGTAGTTATCAGGTCATTGCAGGTGTAGTTGCAGTTTTTTACTAGAATCGGCCTACAGGTCCCTTGGTAGGCAGAGAAAACCGAGCGCCCTAAGACGCGGTCCTTTTAAATCACACTCGTTTCATTAATATAGCTCTTTTATTGCACGCTCACCCTTTCTTAGGACTCCTGACATCACCTTCTGATAAAACACGGTAATTTTTGTCATGGTAGGTGAGGCTTGGTCTTCCTTGACTCCTACATCTTTCCACTTTCGCATTGTATATATCTGTTTTGTCATTTTTCTACATATCTTAACGTGTTTAATTTTAATTTAAAACCTTTAAGAGACTATTGCTGTAGTCTTCTTGAGAAATTAGCCTCATTTCACTACCAGATCACTCGCGAGTGGATGCTTCTCTGAGCAGTTTAACAGACCGCGACGCGGTTGCTTTACTTTAATATAAAAAACCGTTTTAAATGTTGAATTGCTATGCAATTGATACCCCATGTTGAAATTCCCTAATCATCGCTAAATGTTTTAGCTCTTGAATTCATCTTTCGAAAGGCTTGTTATTTGAAAGTGTAAGTAAGGAACAAAGGTTCACAATGTAATAACTCGACGACAACCGGTAAAACATACTAAGCGCATCTCTAGCCCTGCCCATAAATTCTCCTGTTGCTTCTATACGGTACCCATGCTTATGCAACTTTGTTATAACGGTACAAGTTATAAGCTATAAGTATTCTTTACTTACTATTGTTCCTCTTATGCTTGCTTATAATAGGTACTACAGAAACGATAGGTACCACACAAAACGAAAATGCTAAGTTTATAATAATGATAAATAAAAGTATTTTCCAAAGCTAACTATTATTTCACATAATATAATGATGGTAATTTATGTTTTTATGTAACAATATTTCGTAGAAATTATCATTATATATAAAGTATGATATTTTTTTATCGACATGTAAATCGCCTTGCTGCATAAATCTAAAAATGCACGCCGAACCATCTTAGTTGGACAAAATCTCGAAACATACGACTTTATTATCATTTAAGATATGATTTTCTTAAGGTGATAAGATACAGCCCACAGATTTTGATTTGGTTGACTGTCTCTGCTCACGAATGTCGCAGAATAAATCTAACCTATTCTAGCACAGGCAAATATCTCGAAAAGTGACTCAAGGATTGATGTCAAATAAAACCAGTGGTAAACCGGCCCCAGGTTCAAATATAATTGTTATGGGTTTTCCCTTTTAAAATTGAAAGTAAAATATTTTTTTTTATAACATCGAATGAAATAAGCATTGGCCTACCTGATGTAAAGTAGTAATCGCAGGCTATGAATGGCTGAAACACAAGTAGTATCACTCGCACGTTGTCACATCACAGCACACATTGTACTCTCTAGCCGTTTACAATGACTATCCTGATAGATTGCGTTGTTTATACGCGAACTACTTCTCACCAGTAGGCTGATTCTACTGAAACACTGCAACCGTACCTACTGCAGCTCGGCGTGTGTCAAAATGGGTACATTTTGACGTTTCGTTAAACGTCCCTGCTGTCAGATCGCTTGACGAAACGTCAAAATGTACCCATTTTGACACAGTTTTTTAGTAGAATCGGCCTACTGGGCTTCGTTTGTTGTATAAGAAAGTGGTACACCATACTTTTCACCGTATACTACTACTACCGTACCTACTTAAATTAAAATGATAAAGTTTGCAACATTCTCACGCTAAACTAATCAGATATTCTGTGAACATATTCGCAACGCGTTTACGCTTCAAGCTCGTCCTTTGAGACAGACATTGCAACTAATACACGCCCATTCGCTGTCAAGCGGTACATTGCCTAGGTACGGATACCGAACTGGTTGACGTATGTACCTTATTAATTATAGGCCGCAACAGCATGTTTTAAATCGAAACCAATGTGAAACTAATGGTTACTATTGGTGAGTTAAAATACCAGGAAATTGGCTAGATTCTTCACAGTATCGCCAGTAATATATATAATATATATTAAGCTCTTTTTGTCATTTGTAGTTGTACTCTGTTTGAACTTTAGCCTATCTATATTTTATTACCTTTATATCTGCATTTTAAAGTCACCTGCACATGGTGAACCCTTCCGGTTGGCAAGTGTCGACCTGGCGGTAGAGATTGAGGACAGCGGGTTTTCGCTTATTATATGATGTAACTCTCTTAGTGTTTTGTGTTTATGAGAGAAAGTGAGGTTACCCAAGTTTTTACTGAGGGACTATGTATGAGTAATCTATCTTGAAGTGCAAGGGTTCGGTCTCTACGTAGCCGCTGTACAACATGTGCACAGATTTGGTTTGAACGACTTGGTGAAAATACTTAGGAAGGAAGAGTACACAAAAACTTTGGGGGACTCAAAGTTGAGTCTCCAAAAGTTTTTGTAGTAGGTACTCTGTGAACAAGGTGCTAAGTACACCTCAAGCTATTTACATTGACTTGACTTTTGTACTGTTTTTTTTTTTCGAGAAAGAAATTAAATTGGCATTAACAGTGTTAGGTATTTCTAGTTTTATCATCATGTATTATATATAGGTATACATATATTCATTACTCGTGTTTGCAAAATGTTTGCGTAACGACTGTGCCAATGTGGTAAAATTAAAGAGTCAGCATAGCTGTACCTTTTTGTTTCATTTCTGTGTATAAAATGTCCAGCTTTACTGATCAATGCTTCAGTCCGTTTTGGCGACGAATACTAAAAAGGGATAATGCGAGTGATTGTATTGTATTGAATGACCACAATTTCCTTAAAATATTTTCGTTAATGAGGCTTTATTTTTTCCCGTTCGCCAAAATGGCGCGACTGGTAAAAACAAAACCACGTCGCAACAGATGTTTTCTTTAAATTACATGGATTGTGGATTGTTATTTGTCTTTAATTTTTTTTGAAACAGGTTTTTTTTGCCTGCACCATCCATTTTGCATTTTGTAGCATATTAACGCTTGCGATATACACTGAGCTGCTGCCTGTTTGTATCACTGCAACACACATGCTTGAACATCACTGTACATTGTACTGTATGTATTTTGTCTATCTGATAATAGTTTTTGTATGATTCTTTTTGTAATCTAGGCACCTATTCTCTGTGAAAAACCCAATCTCATTGTCTTACATGTGTGTTCTATGATACAAATAAACTTTTTATCTATCTATCTATATATTGAGTATCACTCGCGCGATGCCTCCTCTGCTGCTTACACAGCAACTCCTTGGGAGCTTACTGGTGACCTCACTCACACTCAGGAACACAACAACCCTCTAGGGAGTTGTTATTTGGCTGCGGTTTTCTGTGAGGTGGAGGGTACTTCACCAGACGGGGTGCTTTGATGCGCCCTACCTCTCTTAAAATATCCATACTAATACAAACAGCAATGTTCATGCGTACAATTGTTTGCCATGTGTAGGAATCGAACCCACGAGCGTTGGTGTCAAAGTCGCGTCATTCACGACTGAGCTACTGAGCTCGTTAAATTAACAATAAAGTTTAATTAACAATGTTAGTTGTTACTTTGTACTAGTGTCCGCTTTAATCTTCTTATTATTATTATCCCGTATCCTAATCATATACATGCATATATATATATATCCAGGAGATCAGGATTAAATAGATTAACATAATTATGCGTAATCGACTATATATTCAAGAAATATATAGCCAGAATTATCTTATTTCACTATCTAAAAGACTATTTGATATATAATGTTTACATCAAATCCATCTGTCTGTCCATTATACGTACGTTCAGATAGACATACGTCAGTTGCGCAATTACTATTAATGTTGAAAGTTCTCAAAGCTACATACGCCTTACAGCTAGAAAATTATATCGTAATGGCCAATTTGTGCCGGTATTAATAAGTACCTATATCCTTGTGTCTATGTTTTGAAGAGTTATTGGGTTAAGCAAACGTCGCCTGTTTCTCCAGCTCGTGGTGCACCCTGAAAGAATCTAGGGAAGATAAACATATCTAAATAAATAAACTAAATCCGCAGCAGAATAGAGAATTTTTAATAGAGGTAGGGCGCATCAAAGCAGCTGGTCTCGGAAAGTAACTCCATGTCACAGAAACCCGTTGTCAAATAACAACTCCCTGGAGGGGTGTTGTGTTTCTGCGTGTCACCAGTAAGCTCCTAAGGAGTCACTGTGTCAGCTGCAGTGCGCATAGCGTACAGAAATCTATGCACGCATAACATTAATATAAGGGTGCATGTATGCGGTTTAAGTTACCGTAGTCTGGTAACCGCTTTACATCAGCTGGGCCATATGCTTGTATGTCTCCTGACATTGTATAAAAATAAAAGGGAAAACTAAATCTGCCCATCAGATAGATTTAGTTTTCTCTTTATATCTTCAGCCCCTAACCTAAATAACGCCAAGTCTCTTGCGGGGTAGGCAGAGAGTACCGAGTGTCACATGACTATTGTTACATACCTCACTCGCTTTCTTTAACACCTCTTCATGCGCGCTCGCCAGTTTCTATAGGAAACTCCTGACGCTACCTTCTAATGATACACGACCTAATTGGTCTTGGTAGGGGAGTTTTGGCCAACCTCGGATCCAGCATTCCACTACTTTTGTATTGTATATCAAAATATGTGAAACAATTATTACACATTTGTATAATAAAATGCAGTGCAGCTTGTGGTGAGCTGGTGAGTAGCGACACCACGGGTACCATGCTCCAGAGTATCAGTCAGTGCCTTCCCCTACATTTCTTCGCCGGTTGGAGACCTAAGAAGACGTACAGTACCTACACTCCTTAGGGTCTCTCCACACTTTAGGGTCGGCAAGGCAAGAGTGACACCCCTGGTGTTGCAAATATCCATAGGCTACGGTAACTGCTTACCATCAGGCAAGCCATAAGCTTCCACCTTAGTGGTATAAAAAAAAACTCAACTCTGGTTTCATTGACCGTCTTTTTTTTTTACAACGTCGGGAGGCATACAAGAATACGGCCCACCTGATGTAAAGCAGTTACCACAGCCTATTAACGCTTGTAATTATAGCAGTCAGAACCCGTTATATACGTTTTCCCATACATTTCGCGGTCGTATACGACCACCCGGGTTTCGAAGGGTTAAGCATCACTTGTGCGATGCCTCCTCTGCTGCTTACACAGCAACTCGTTAGATGCTCACTGGTGATCTCACTCCCACGCAGGAACACAACAACCCTCTATTAATAAGTACCTATATAGTATCACTCGCACGTTGTAACAGCACAGCACACATTTTACTCTCCAGCCGTTTACAATGACCCGATAGATATATAATGTTTACGCACACAAATGTTTGTCTTGTTTGGGAATCGAACCCACGAGCGTTGTCAAAGTGGTGTCAAATTCGCGTCATTCACGACTGAGCCACTGAGCTCGTCAAGTCTAGAGTCCCTCTAGTTAGGAGTACATAAGCAATATTTAAAATTGTTCTAAATTTCAAATGCTTATCATTAGTAGTTACTCAATTGTGATTGACGAACCGTGGCACAAAGGTTCCTTTTTACAATTTGGTATGAAATTGTAAATATCATGTTCTAAAAGCTATTTTTGTTAGAAAGGCATTACACATGTGTATTTCCATCTAGTTTAGTGTTGTATACGTTTAGTTATTGCAACAACATTCCTCTATGTCAAAGATCATCAGCTAACTGGTTTGATAGTACAACATCGTTTCGTTACTAACATAATGATACGTGTTCATACTTGTGTAGAACTTGTGTAGAATGAGCAGTGGATAGGTAACGTTATTATCCGGCGGTCCCGGCTTGAAATCCTGGCGTAGGCAATATACCTTCGTCTTTTCGGATTAAAGTACATATTTAATTATCACTTGCTCAGCGATGAAGAACAACATCGTGAACAAACCCACACGTCCAAGAATTATATTTCGAAGGACGTGTTACCTAACCTAAGAAATGTCTGGTTTTCCCACTGGGTTTTGGAGGTCTGACAGTCGCTCCATGTAAAAATCAGTATCTTCGTCATAGATGATGATTTTCATTGGAGTATGTGATTTCAGTGCCTTGAGATTACAGTCGGCAAGAGCTTTCTCGGTCAAGCTTATATACTAGACATGAAATGTAATGTTTTTATTCCTTCGGAGGCAAACGATGGATATTTTGTGGTCTGTGTCATATTTCAAGCCGACGGCTTGACCTGGGAGATTTCGTTGATTTCAACGACACGGAGATAACGTACTATGAAGTGGTAAAGCATAGTGATTGTAAGTCACCCATCAGGGACGTAACTTGGACATACTGAAGAGCGTATTCTTTTTATAGAGATTTGATGGTAAGAGATCTGCTCATAGACATTAGAAACACCGAAGTGTTTCTAATCTATTGCATACTTTTCAAAGGACATGCACTCTTTCGTTACAGTAAATGCTATTTGTTCCGAGATTTGATATTGAGAAGTTCTGTCTATCTATCTTCACGCCAAACCCCATGCTCATCCACGCTGTCTGTCTCTCAGATTGAAAATATAATTCTACAATTTCATCGTACGTATAAAAAATGCCTTAGAAAACATTAGCATTAAAGAAGAAAGTATAGAAAGTAGTGGCTTGTGCCACACCCGATCGAAGGTATTTGCTATGTTCAAGGTAATAAATGGTTAATGCCTCACCATACCTCTCCACTTACACTGCCAAACGACGAGTCAAGTATTGATACTTAATGTTTTTTTAAGTAAACTTTACGTACGGCGACGGCGGAAACCATACTGGCGATCATTTATCTGCTGGCCACATTAAATCTGTCACAATAATTTCCTCGGTGAACACTAAATGCAATATTTACAAGCCTAATCTAGACTCGTACATCGGTACTTCTACTACGGCCAAGTAATGTTATTGTCCAAAGGAAAGATGAGTCAAGAAAATAGACAGATATGTTATTTATACCTTACATACCCGATTAGTCAATCTAACTGAAGGCACACGCATCCATGGCCATTGTATTCATACGTTCAGCACACTTATCTCATTTGGGCTGTCAATTATTTCTATATTAACTTTGACCCTGCTTGATATTAATGATACAAAAAACTAAAATCAGGGAGTCCGCGTTCATGGAAGGTGCAAATGTGTTTTCTTTTTTAATAAAAATTACAAAATCACATTAAAAAATATATAACACTGACCGAGTCTTGATCGAGGTACTAAAATAGCATACGTCTGTAAAACATGCAATATTACCATAACGTAAGTCCTATAAAATCGCAAATACGTAACTGTTTCAATCATTTTGGTTGAGCAAATGTAATAAATGTTTTTAACGAATAAAATTTCCTTCCCTTACATGCTGTTTTACCAAGTATTTTTGACCTATCTACCACATTTGCTTGATATCTTTGTACTAAAGCGATTGAACAAGAAATCTCGTGTCACGAGCCGACTATGCAGAAACGCAACGTTCGTATTTCAAGTTACAATGTGGTGACAGTATCCATCTAATGTCACTTTACTATACTTTACTATTATATGATGTATTTCATAATAAATTATTTTAATAGTCTTGAGTTTCATCCATAGTAGATTTAAGTGTTTCTATCTGTTAAATGTTAGATTCCTATTATCTATGCTTTCGCAACATTCATAAAATTTACTACGTATTAGCCCCCTTTGAATAAAAAGAGATTCAGACCTCGTCAAAGTCGGCTTATAATGTTAACTTACAATTATCATCATCAAATTATTTATTGCAGTTATATGGAACGCACTAAGAGTAAACTTGCGTATTTTTAGAGATATTATATATCAATAAAAACCTGTGTTAACATATTATGTAACATTATATATAGCAACACGCAGGTTAGCACAAATTTAAAACAATAAAGGTAAATAAACATTCAATGTCAACACTTCATCATTTGCTGTAACATATATTTTTGAAGAATAATTTAATAAGTTTGCGGTAATTTTAATGGTTATGAGTGATGTAATAATGACATAATTTATTCTATACGACTGTGTGTATTTACGCCATCAGTTAGTTCGCCATCTTCAAGCTACTGTCAACTATCGTTATTTGATGCACCTGCGTAGGCAATGAAAATGGTGCCGCTATGGTCATTCCTGCTATGTACGAGCATGTTTTTACATCTTGTACATTTATCAAATTCAACAAATTGAATATTATTTGATTACAGTTGATGATGTAGTGTTGGAGCAAGTGGATGAGTTTGTATATCTTGGAAGCGCTTTTAGCAGTGATTTAAGGTACACCATTGATGTGGAGAGACGAGTGAGTGCAGGAAATAGCGTGAATGGAGCGTTGGGTAAACTGTTTGGCAGCCGAAATCTAAATCAGAAGGCATAGCTCGTTGTACACAACGCGGTGCTAATCCCAACGCTAATTTATGGAAGTGAGAGCTGGGTATGGCAGAGAGAGCATGAAAGTAGAATAAACGCGGTCGAGATGAGACCACTGCGTGCACTTTATGGCATAACCCTTGCTGACCGCGTTCGAAATGATGACGTACGAAAGGGAGTTGGACTGAAAGAGAGTGTGGGTGTTAAGATATGAAAGGGCATGCTCCGTTGGTTCGGATATGTAGAAAGAATGCAAGATGAAAGAATGACGAAACAGATATACAATGCGAAAGTGGAAGGATGTAGGAGCCGAAGAAGACCTAGACTAACCTACCATGACCAAATTGGTCGTGTTTTATCAGAAGGTGATGTAAGGAGGCTTAGGAACCGGCGAGTGTGCATAAAAAGAGCTATGAATGTGAAAGAAGCGAGTGAAGTGTGTAAGACCGCGTCTTATGGCGCTCGGTTCTCTCTGCCTACTCCGCAAGGGACCTGGCGTGAAGATATACATACATACAATATTATTTGTTTCATTTAAATACACAGTGTTTGTTTACATATTTTATTAGGTTTTTACGTGGTCTTGTCGCATGGTTGAAGGCACGGCATATCGTAGAGTTTTAAATATCCACTTGAATTTTCTAATCATAGCGGAGATCATTTAGATATGCGGATACCAAATTAGGTTTTGGTCAACAACAAAAATGTACTATACCCAGGTATCTAGTGTGGTTCACTTTATCTATTATTGGACTATTGCAATTATATCCACTATTAGTATCACAAGTATGAATTTTGATATTAAAATCATTTGGGTTGTGTCTTGCTGTAGATATTGAAACAAATATACTAAGTTTTATTGGTATTCAATGTTAAGAGATTATTATTCAGCCAACCAGCCACCTGAGACACTCCACATTCTGAGCTTTCTTTTACTTTTCTTCCTAAGAGTGCTTTTGCTTTTTTTATTTTATAAACGTACGCAATGCAAAAGGTGTCAATAATATAAACGAAACCTGCAATATATTCATGTAATGCAAATGTAATATATATTAGGGAGTCGTAAAACAATAGTAGGCAAAAGCTCCTTTAAGAAAAAGAAAAAGAAACTGTAACAGAAGCAAACTTAACCGCTGACAGCAAGCGGCTGTCTGCGCCTTAGTAGCATGGCTCCGTCGGTACCCTCTGTCTGACAAATAATGTGAGTATATGCCTTGTAAATTTCATTTCGTGAAGGAATACATTTCTTAACCAAATTAATACCTATAGGTACCTAATTAACACATTGATAACGTCTTCAGTAAAATATTAATTTGAATTAAACAATTTTTAACGGAAGTATCGCGTGTTTTATTTATTTTGTCGAACCTGACGTTCCGAATGCTTTGCAGCATCCGTGGTCGCAGGAAGACTAAGGTGACATTTGTCTTACATTGGTTATTCAATTATTACATCTACCGACATGGATGGATTTATTATAATGTTCCGATTCACACAAAAATCGCTCACGGTGTCCGAACGTTTTTGAGTAGATCTCTGGCTTTGTGACTTGATTATTTTTAGAACTGGATCCCAAGTAGGTGGTAAAATTTATAAAACACGCGATGCTTCCGTTAAAAAAATTGTTTAATTCAATGTGTAACAATCGCGAAAACCTAAGACAATACTAAAATATTATTTTTTTACTTTTATCATGTTTTAATCTAGCAGTCCTTAGTATTTGTACATCGTAAAGTATTCATCAACGTGATCTTATTGAATTCATTATTTAACAGGCAATTTTCCGGTTTGTTAACAAAACATATCGTAACAATCGTGTTACGTTCTCTTACCGTAACTACATTCCATTACGAAGACATTCGTTTTCAAGACCGCAGAGTGATTTTGCTTTCAGAATCACTCAATTCACTGTTAACATGTTTACCTATATATTCACTTACCGTACGTTCATTCTTCTATTTTACCGTCAAACATTTGTATCATATATTTATTTATTTATTTCAAAACTTTATTGACCATAACATTTTTAGTACAATAGCGGACTTAATGCTAATTGCATTCTCTACCATACGACCTTTTGGAGGGCAGAGAATCGCTATTGCGGTTTTAATATTGCGTAAGTTAATACATGTCAAAATACATACTTATATATATAATAATACGTTATTACGTACAATTACTACGATACATATATACTTAATCTTACATCTTACTAGTACCTACTTTTTTGATTCAATATAGCATTCGAATGCTTCAATGCACTCGTCAGAATTAGGTAACTAACAATCATAAACAGAATTGAAGAATCTTTTTTTTTTTTAGTATGTTCAACGGAAGATGTGGAAGGAATCGTATTTTTACAGCTTAAATTGTATTTTATTACGATATAAATGAGGTAACGTGTTAATTTAACGAGCAATTGATCATCTTGATCAATTTTATTGTCGTTTCCTAATTATACTTGTTTTATTGCGATAAATTAGACATTCTAAAAAAAAAAAATCCGACTTCATTGAAATGGGTCATAATCATATTATATTTAAATCTACTTCCATGTATCTTCTTCTTCTTAGCGTTATCCCGATTCCAAATCCATTAGGATTGGGGTTCGCTACCTGAGCCCTAAGGATTCGGCGAAGATACTGATTTTTACATGGAGCGATTGCTGTCAGATCACCGCAACCCAGAGGCAAAACCAGATCATTCTTACGAATGACGATGACTATAAAATATTAATTAAAAATATCTATTATAAGTATATAATACTATATCATAAATTAAAAAAAAAAGCTAAATTGCATTTCAATAACTATACTTCACTTATTTGTAGGCAGAAACATAATTCAGATACTAAGTAATTTATATAGAACTTACCTATTGATTGTGACTCGTTTCTGCCTGTTTTCTGATAAAATCTAATTAATTCTCAATCGTAATTCGAATTCCAACATAAACTTGGATAACTTCTAAACGTCCACAGCGGTTCTCCTTCGCCACATTCCTTAAGTTGTTCGAAATCCTATTGAAAATAGAAGAACCTTAACGGACAATGATAATTTATTTTCAAAATAGATTTAGAATATGAACAAGTTGCATAAATCTCAAAAACTCCGTGTATGATTCCATATCACTAGCATAGTCCATTCGTCTTATGTGTACCTTTCATTTTAAGAACACAAGCCAGATAAATCAACCCCATGTCTGTGCATTTAATTTTTTTATAATAGCTTGTATCAAAATGTAATAAACATACAATTTATTGTGATGCGCTAATCTGTTTGACACATAACCGCCTGCTGTCTCTTTGGTTTGTAAACTTTGAATTTTACTATTAAAACGGTATAGTAGCAATGTTAATTTAACCAAAAATAGCTTGTAATGCATTGGTTTTAAGTCCTTTTTGAAATTGTGGTAGAGACGAAGATGCGTCATCGATGTGCGCGTACGCTCGACCCGTTAGCCGCTCACCTGCGCCCGCGCTTCTCTAGTTATGCTAATGGTGAACGCCTGATCTTTTAGCTCTTAGTGTTGGCATACAAAAAGATGATTCCCTAGATGTAATTTCTTCTTTACTTAAAATTAAGTGTGTGGGCGGAATAATGACGGAGATAAACTATAAAAATGCCACTTTAGTATGCAAATGTAGTAGGTACAGTCGATTAACTTTCTGGGCTTATGTTTATGTTCTAAGCAATCGATTATACTCGTAATAAGATTTTTTTACCTTTCCAATGAAAGATCCCTCTTATCTTTCCAATGTATTAAGGAAAAAAAAAATGTTAAAATACAAAACATAAATAATATGTGCTGTATAAATTACATAAAGCGACTTTTAAAATGTTTTACAATTATGCAATTTGATCCAACCTGCTTTGCGTGCTTCCGCCACCAATTAGTTCATGCGGCCTAGCGCCGGCCGGCACCCACCCACTACTGTTAGTACTTGGTACATGCCGACGCTGCCATGGCTGCTCCGGTAGTCTCTGCCTCGGCTGCTGCGGTCGTCCGTCCTCTGGAACAGAATCCGCATGCCCCCACCACCACCGTCGCTGCCACGACTGGCCTGGTCGTCGCTGCGACACGTGTTTCGCCTCTCCACGAGGCATCATCAGGCGTTGTAGACGTTAATCGTAAGAATAACATGCTACAAGTGACAAATCCATCGCAGTGCCGTCCCTTATATTGAATTGAAGGTGGGGGTGGATGGTGTGAGCGAAAAGATATTTAATAGTGGGGAATGGTTTACGTCAGTCTGTTTGTTCATGAGAGTTATTTTAGAATTTTTATGTTTATTAATTTCTAATTGTTCCCTAATATTTAGTTTTAAACCTTTGTCTATGGTGTGTAAAATTTGATATGTATTAGTGGGGGATAAGTTATGTCCTTTGTCTACAACGCCTGATGATGCCTCGTGGAGAGGCGAAACACGTGTCGCAGCGACGACCAGGCCAGTCGTGGCAGCGACGGTGGTGGTGGGGGCATGCGGAATCTGTTCCAGAGGACGGACGACCGCAGCAGCCGAGGCAGAGACTACCGGAGCAGCCATGGCAGCGTCGGCATGTACCAAGTACTAACAGTAGTGGGTGGGTGCCGGCCGGCGCTAGGCCGCATGAACTAATTGGTGGCGGAAGCACGCAAAGCAGGTTGGATCAAATTGCATGTAGATTTGACTTTCGCAAAGTAACGCCTGAATCTATTAACTGTTTTACAATTAATCATTTTGTTTAGCGATTGTCGACGTGGGATGGAAATTAGCCGTAGTATGGTGGAATAGGAGGTGCACACATCTCGCGAATGTATCCAGAAATTGAAAACTGAGCGCTCAAAGGTGGACGGATACACAAAGGCCGAAGAAAGCTTATGAATCATTAGCTTATGAATTAACGTTGCGATATGCCTTCCAAGATTATTAACAATAAAGTTCTGTTTACGGGGAAACTTGTAAGCTTATGGAGAAAACCTTTGTTCAGCAGTTGGAAAAATACAGGTCATCGTGCACGTAGGGTTCACTGCTTATTTGAGGGTCCGTACGTGAATTACTTGAGTATTTTTCTATCAGAAGACGATGTCAGGAATGAGCTATATATATTGAACGAGCGTGGTGTGTAAGAACTGTGTCTTATGGCGCTCGGTTTTCTCTACATACCCCGCAAGGGATCTCGTATGAAGTTAGATATACATACACAAAATCGAATTTAGTGTGAACATTCATTTATTTTTGATAAATTTCATGTTAATGCTGTTTACGTTGTCAGCGATCGATATGAAATTGTGTTTGTTCAAAACTAAAACCTCCTAAAGTACTTGATCGATTGCTTTTAATTTTTAACTTAACGTTACATTGGAATACAGACTACTTTTAAAATAACGTCACTGAGATATGAAATAAAGTTAAAATTGTCAGTGCGTGCCTGAAAGCCTCCAAAAGCATTTTTATTGTAGTACCCAAGATATTTTTTCACGACGACGGAATAAGTTCCCACAGTAAAAGTTATAATTGTTCATGAGATCATATTTTTTTACCTGAATGTAGTCGTTGGAAAAACCTCCAAAAGCATTATATCATATTATAATTTTTCTTGACAACACAGGTTGTAGACCATTGTTGTCAAAAGTGTGTGGAAATAGTAGTAGTAAGTACGATTTTAGAAGAATCCCTAGTGTGATAACATTGTCATGACATTGTGATGCGACACATAAAAATCCTACTTGGATGTTACCCTTACGTAAATAAATCAATGTTAACAAACTCAATAAATAACCCTTGATCTCGCTCGTAATATTACGCTGTGTACTTTGATTCATTAGCCTAACAAAATCTTTTATAATTTCATGACTTCGTGACCATGGCACATCTAGTTATTCCATGCTTTGCATCCATGTACCTATGCATGTGTGTCTATGGAAATATTCTCAAAGCTATTTCGCTACGAACGGGATCGTGGGTGGACGCTCAACTTAACGGAAATCGATTCGAAGAGCATGTTTGAATCGAATTCTCGACATTGCGGTTAAATACGTTCGAAGCGAATAAGATGTTCCGAAGTTCTGTTAGGGATTGAGAAACACATGAATTTGTCGAAATTTATTAAGTTATATTAAGTATTTAAATATTACATTTTTATTATTATGTAACCGGGGTTATAAAGCTCGCAATATCCGTGTTGCTTAGGAAAATTTTACCATGTACCTAGTTCATTACCCAAATTGGTACGACTGAGAAAACCTTTCTACCTTTAATGGAATTAGGGAAAGGCGTAGGTACTCTAAAGGGGGAGATCTCTTTACATTATAGAATACCGCAGCCAAATTCAGAACCAGAGTTATGCTTTTACCAGTGGCTGAAGTCACCAAGACGCTTCTGAGGTACTTTATTGCACGCATTGGTTCAATTAGTGGGGAATATATTTTATACAACGTCGTGAGGTATCCAAACATATAGGCCACTTGATGTAAAGTGGTTACCGTAGCCTATTAACGCTTGTATAACTTAATATTAACACAATAACTTCTTAAAAGCTTACTCGATAAATAATCTGTGAGGTGGAGGTACTTCTTCGGTCGGACTGCTTTTATGCGCTTTATCTCTCTTAACTCATCACGCGTCCTGTATACTGAGGCCGTATATAAGAAAATGTGCTCACAGCGTCCTACATGTTGACTGGCTTGTTTGAACTAGATAAACAACAACCAAAACTACCCTTAGAGTTTAGGCTATTTGTGGACGAACAACAAAACAACTCGAAACTTTATATTTCTAAACAAAACGGGAATATTTCAAATGTATGGGACGTGCCACGGGTTAATAATGATGAGCGTAATACATATATATATATACACACATATATATATATATATATATATTCAAATTTCAACACTTGGCAGACTCAATTGTAATCTATAAATATTCATAGCTTAACGATACTATCGTCAATGCAGTTATTCTGGCTACATCATTACGTCTTTTGTCACACAATGGTATATTATCCATTATAATTTTCAATATTCAGTCTATTGCAGCTATTCGTAAACAGACCTTACAGGACTATAACCCAACATGACTGGAATTTTACAAAGACAGACTAACAGTAGCTGTAATGGTTTTGAATTGTTATTAGAATTCATTACTTTTCCACAAAGACACAATGGTGTGTGACTGATTAGTACCGTTATGATATTAACTTCATTTGTATTATCCTCGCGAAAATACATCAGGAAAATGAATTGCTAAAGGTATTATAGAATTGCAAAATCCGCGTATACGTCGTACAGACTATGGTACAGTGCACTTTATATTACCTACACTGTAACGGAATTTAGTATGATTTACGTTCATGCGATGAACTTCGGTCGCGTAATTTCCACAGGTATGATCCGTTTGGCATCATAGTATATTATACTAGCTGCTGCCCGCGGCTCCGCCCACGTGGAGTCAAATAACGTAGCCTATGTGTTAATCCAGATCATAATCTATCTACGTGCCAAATTTTATTCAAATTCGTTAAGCCGTTTAAGCGTGAAAGAGCAACAAACATCCATACATACAAACTTTCGCATTTATAATATTAGTAGGATTTGGCAATATAGTATATATATTATAGTATGTTACATATACTATATTGCCAAATATATGTGACCGCACTTGGAGTACTGTAGTCACCTTTGGGCGGAAGCACCTGGATACCAGCTTGGACCATGTGATTCGATTCAGAGACAGCTGTAAGAATTGTCGACGATCCTAAGCTTACACACGGTATTGAACCCTTAAGTTTAAGGCGAGATATAGCTCCCTTTTGTGTGTTCTACCACGATTGTACAACGGGTTGTGTTCTGAAGAATTGTTCGATATGATGCCGACAGCTAGTTTTTATAACCGCACCACTCGCCGATAGCGGGGAGTTCAACCTCAAACGCTGGAACCGCAATGGTCGCGTACTGCTCCTGAGATGTTTTCTTCCGAGAGCTTCCTACATCGTTATGAGTAATTGTATAGGTTAGTAGTACCTATTTGAGGCGAAAATCGTACATGTATTGCCCACTGCTGAATAATTCTTGCTACCTTTCTTAAATGAAAAGGGGGTAAACTTTGAGTGAAAGAGGTGCGAACTCAAGTTACTTATCAATAGCACTAATTTTATATGGCAATTAAACAAATCGACAACTTTGATTGATTTGCTCCTTATATCTCATGCAATTGTGGTGTTTACCCTTAAATCTCGGAAGAACAGTACGTCACTCCTGCCTTATTTCCTTCGATATATATATACACACATCAAAAGTGTCTAGGGATCAACATATATTTTTGCAATAACTTTTCTCCTGATTGATATTAATTAAAATTTTCTTTAAGGATTCATCAAATAAAGTGTTTTCGTTTGTCTACAGTAACGATAAACCAAGTCACCTTTGCATTAATAAAGAAATTTGCCATTTTCATAATAAAGGGATTTTTGACATTTGAACCACTAACATTAAAGTTCGAAAAAAAGACTGAAATAACAGTTTTCTTTAAAATTTTATTGGGTAACTTAAACAATTAATAATCCGTGTTTCTACCGCGAACACTAACAACACAAGAACATCGGTTTGGCATACTCAAAATGAGTTCATCCAAATCACGCTGTGGAATGGCCGCCCATGTTTGTTGCAACAACAAAAAAAAGGTCTTCTTGCGACTGGATACCCTCCATATTCGGCAGAGCTCTTCTCTGTAGCATATCCCATGCATGCTCAATCGGGTTCAAGTCTGGCGACTGAGCAGGCCAGGGCATGACATTGATATTAGCTGCGGCGAGAGTCTGTCTTACAACTCTTGCGGTGTGCGGTCGTGCATTATCATGCATTAACTGAAATAAGGGACCGATTTGCACTTGTAGAGGAACGATGACGTCTGATACAATCGTCTCAGCATAAATTTGAGCGTTGAGGTTGCCTCTGATCCAAATCAACTCAGTTCTTCCGCCGATCCAAATACCCGCCCATACCATGATGGTTCCACCACTATAAGGATGGACTTCCTGGCAGGATTTTAATCGCTGTTGGCGTCCAGGGGTTCTCCAGTGTCGTATACGTCTTGTATCCGGTCTCATACCAAAACGAGACTCATCAGAAAAGCACACGAAACGCCATTGTTCTTCTGCCCAATTTCTGTTTCTGTTCAAGAGCCCATTGATATCGAATCCTACGATTGTGCATTGCTATAGGTGGTACCCTTAGCGGTCTTCGGGAATGAAGGTTCACTTCATGCAAGCGGTTTCTGACTGTTTGGTCGCTAATTAAGTTCCCTGAAGAGTGATGAAGCGTCACGGCTAACATCATGGCGGTTATTGTTGGAGCTCTTCGAGTTGTATATATGTTGTATATATGTGTATATATATATATATATATATATATATTGTATCGATTGTCGCACACATCAACCCATGAAATCGATCACAAGCACACAATCGATCGTGAATCGTGACGTAACTTTTTACACTCGCGCTTTTTGTTGTGTGATCGCTAGCGTTGATTTATCGTGTTACAAATGATACGGTTATGTTATTGTTGCAACCTGAATGATATATGAGTGTGTTAACATCATTGACGTAGTGAGATACGGTCTGCAACTTATGTTCATTCAGACTGTTACTAAAATTAAACTAGACTATTTGATTGTTCACACTTAAACTGTACAGAATTATCGTCATTAAGATAAAAAAAAAAGATAAAAATTATTTATTTGCCATCGATGTTATTTGCCTTTAGACCCTCACGGGCACTGAGATACGTCTTACATTTTCAATATTATATCTTATCATTTTTTTTTATGTTTTTCTCTTTTTTAATCTACCAGCATTTCAAAGGACCATTGGCGAAGAAGAAATGCCAAAAGAAACTTGCCATTATAGGTCTTTTTTTTTTTCAAATCATCTTATACATATTACAATAAATATATAGTGCATATAGTGATATCAAGTGATACAATTAAAGTTATATTAATTCATTGCCATCGAAATCTTGATTATACGCTTATTTCAGTATATAACTTGATAGTAGGCCTCTCCTAATCGCGCTATTAAATCCTGCCTACGTAGCCCAGCCGACGGCGTACTACATACATTTGTCAAGACATCGTCTTGATTCGAGATGTTTCTGCCTTGGGCGGTTAATAAACCTGACCAGTATTATAATTTGCCTTGTCCGATTTCCCGTTCTTCACTTTCATTCGATTACTAATTCGATTAGCGGTGTCATCTTGAGTCACTGAACTAAAGTCCGCTACGACACGACTATGAAATAATTTGGTGGTCCGTGTCAGATTGTGTTTTTCAATTCCGATTATTCGAAATGATTATTCAATTGACTAAAAATGTATATGTCTGTCAACATTTAATTTTAATACGGCTGCTCTTAGCTATAGAGTTTTGGATACGTTTATATCTATTCTATCTATACTCTATACAGATAAATAAAATTGGAGTATCTGTTTGTAATATTAAAATTACTGCTTTTTATTAAATGCGTATGGATGTGTACACGATACATTACCAAAAAATTTTTTTTACAATTTTTATCTGTCTGTTTGTTTCGACTAATCTCTGAAACGGCTGGACCGATTTTGACGAGACTTTCACTGGCAGCTGATGTAATAAGGAGTAACTTAGGCGACTTTTGTTTTATAATATTTATTCATTTTTATTAATATAAATAAATAATAAAAAAATAACTATTCTGCACGAATGAAATCGCGGGCACAGCTGGTATAATATAAAGATTGGATTGTATACTATTATAATAAATAAAGATCTACTATTGGAGTATTTCAGGAAACTGATACAGTCCTGTTACAGCCACCCGGCTTCAAGAAGTTATAATTTTCAATAGCGTTTTAGTTTTTGCTTGGACTACCTGCTTCTAGCTCCCAGCCGGCGATTAGCAATAGTTTCACGTTTTTATCGGCAAGTTAACTATGTATTGCCGAAGGGCCGAGCGCTTAGTGCCCAGTTTTTACATCGATCTTGTTTACCTCAGATTTTCTTAGGAATTCTTGATAACAGGTTCCTAAGAATTTATAATGTTGATTTACCTACTCCCGATAATTTGTTGTCGGTGTTTCATAATGTTCTGTCAGATATATAAATCAGTTTTTGTAGGCTGACAGGTTTTGTGTTAGATATTTATTTAATGCGTTCATTAAGGCACTGATTGTAAATTTAACTTAGAAAGTTATTGTTTCATTAATTTATCCCCCACGTTTATCGATCAACCCTTCATAAGAAATCCTTTAAATAATAGTAAAAACCGCATTAATATCCGTCTCGAAGTTTAGAAGAACTAAACGTACAATTAGTCGGACAATCCTAGCTATTTTAATTTATATTGAGTACAAAGTATTAAATATAAACATTCTCAACCAATCACCAATGAGGACATGTATGTTCTTTAGTATATTTTCCGTAGGAGTGAGTTTCTTAAGATTCCTATTGACTTGCCAGAAGGAAGGGAATATTGTCACACTATATCCTTTGGAAGCCGTACCCGTTGGAGTGGGAACATGGAGTTTCTAGAGAAGAGCTTAGTGTCATCTTAGGTGACCATCAAAGCTCCAGCAGTACAGACTCCACCACGAGTTGCATTAATTCAAGGTTGTTTACCATTTTTTTCCAATTCATGGTACCGATGTCCGATGGTGATGGTTTCGTTGGAATGTAGATCAGTATTTATCTATGTGGAATCTTTCCATTAAAGACAATCTACAAAGGGTTTAGTTTCAGTAGCTCTTTCTTGTAAACTTCCGCTATCTTATTGTCCTCATCCCTATACTTTTCGAAAGCCAAACTAATTCCAGCTTGCTTTTGAGCCATTTGTTCAGAACTACACACCTGCAATATATAGTCAAGATGTATTAAAGTTTTCTTCAAAGTCAACGTTTATGTTTCACCTTATACACATTATTGTTGAATATTTATAGAAAAGAAAGGAAAAAAAAATACAAGAAAGAATTTCTTAATACCTAAAACTATGGCGAATATTATTCAAAACATGCTTTATACCTGTTTGTTGAGGAATGCAAATAAAACAAACAAAAACAGATATGTGTTTAAACAAGTATATGCATACAATTACGCAAAGTAAAAAAGATGTTACATTTAACATTTTTACAAAATACTCAAATTTTGTCGGATGTCAGCGTTTAAGATGAACAAATGATCATGTTCTTGGCCACGTAATAGAACAACCTAGAATTAAGTTGCTTGTCGCCATAATTACTGTATTTTTACTTGTACATATGTCGGATACGGATGTTCTGTCACGCAATAGAGGATATTAGCAATAATAAAATACCATCTGTAATGTGTTTTAAGAAATCTTGACGTAACATAGAAGATAATACTCGTAATTACTACAAACACATTCCTACGGAAATCCTCTTATTAGCAACCACAGGAATGGTCAGTTTCGTCCCAAAAATGCTATAGTTACATGAGAAAGCAAAGCATATTGACAATACACAAACTCCCGGGTACACTATATATACACTGAAGTAAAGGTAGTCAGAGGAATTAAATCATTTAATCCTGATCCTGATCTGGATATCTTTTAGAATTATTTCAAACAAACTAGACGAGAGTGTCATTTAAATGATTATTGCTACTTTATTAGATCATGTCAAAGCATTCTTCCTATCGTGCTGATATGTCAACTGCTTAAGATATTCCACTTAAAGTTTTATTGTCTGAGACATCGTGATTGTTCCTTGAAAGACGTTGAAAATAAGATGGTCTAACGAGTGTTTCGACGGAAACCCACCAGGCTGCGGTGTCCGGCAGTCGTCAATCATCGTGACTGGGAGACGTGAGTGCGGCCCACCCAACGGGCGGCGTATAACAGTATCACTATGATGCTGTGGTACAAGTTTAAACACAAATTAGCATCTACCTGCTAATCGTCATTTAAATTTCTAAAACTTACAACTTGGGTATAAATATGGCATGGGCTACGATGAAAGTTAAAAACATAGGTATAAAATAACGGACACATGTCCTGAGCACGCTAATTATATCAAAGAATAAGAACTGTAACTTCAATCTTCCTCTCAAATAAAATCAAAGCTAGAAGAACCAAAGGGTATAAGTAAAAGGGATTTACCAAATTATACCACGTTTACACAAGCTTATAGCATAGCTTTAATATAATGCTTAACGGGAAAATTTGTAATGATCAATCCGATACGGTCACTAATATTCATACGCTTCAGTTGCTTACGGTACAGTCCGAACAAAATGAATTAAGAAAGTTATTAGCTGTTCAGCCTAGCCGTTACTCTCGATCGTAAAATTGTATAGAATGATCACGAGTATCTGTTATAAAGAATACGTCTAGAACGTTATCTCTCGGAGAAATATTTTTTATCACTAGTCTCTTTTTACTTGTTACTCTAGACAGAGCAGATTTTTATTGAATTAAAGATGTGATTTTACATTTGTCCGCTTATTAATTGTGTACTTGACTGTGGTGATAAAGACGTCGCGACGAGTTTGTACGATTACTTGTTCACAACAAGATTAAATGATGTTTTGTAACACTGGGCATGATTTTATCTAGCTATTGTTATTGTAGATCATAGACACAGTACGAGGTGCGTACCCTTTATTAATTCCATGGTTTCGTTATAAATCGCAGTACATTCATGTCCTCTCCATGTTACGGGTGCATCGTTTGCTTAATTTTATATTATACCGTAGGACACTCTTACAGAGGCGACGGCACAGGTCGAAATGAAAACAATTCAGCCTTAAAGTATTCATGCCCTGATGAATATTGGGCAACGAGGTGATTCACTTCTAACCACTTTTTATTCAACATTATCTCTTACAAGATACAATATGACGGAATAATAGAAGTTACCTTTCCTACCTTTCAAATATGAGTCAATCTATCTATATCAGGTATGGGCAACCTTTGACATGTTGTGGGCCAAACTTTAGCATGCAAATACGTTCGCGGGCCGCGTTTAAATGTAGTGCATATATATAAGTAGATTCCGTGAGTATATATAAGTAGTGTAATTTTTTTTTAATTGGGTTTTTTCAAAATGTCTCGCGGGCCGTATCAAACCTTACAGCGGGCCGGGTGTTGCCCACATGTGATCTATATCTTCACGCCAGGAACCTGAAGATTGGGGCGTGAACATATATATTGCGAGGTAGGCAGAAAGAACCAAAAGTCATAAAATACGATCCTTACGAATCTTACTCCCTTCTTTAACATTTATTTCATAGTTCTTTTTATGCATACGCGCTGGTTCCTAGCTCCTGACATTACCTTCTGATAAAGCACAACCAATTTGGTTGTGGTAGGAGAGTCTCGGCTTTCCTTGGCTCCTAAATCCTTCCACTTTGGCAGTGAATGTTTTTCCTCATTTTGTCGGCCTTTCTACCTGATGATAATGATGCCTGAAATAACGGAACATGCTTCATCTTATATTATCACTGACACGCTTTTTTTCTTTTTATAATGTAAATAATAGTCAAACACCCCGTCAATGGCTACCTAAGTGTATATCCGAACGTATTTGTATGCTTTCTTTATATCCTGGCATAATGCTGTTCTTGCTGTTTTATAGTTTCAAAATGAAGTCGCGTCTTGTAAGTCCGGCCCTAAACCGGTCGCCGTCCCGGCCCCGTTTCATTTCACGGAACATCTTGAACGAACAAAACATGATCTGTTGCGGATACGTCCCGTTCCCTATGCCTCACATTTCTTCTAATCATGAGACATGTTTATTATAATATACAAGGTTTTAGATGCAGGAAAATTGTTTAAATTTTATAATTCTAAACTCACCGCAGTTTATAGGTATAATCGCATAAGACCGGTTTTAGCCCCATTCCGTTTCACGGAACGCGTGAGCCAACAAAACTGTATGACGGATTTGTACAAATAAATTTAAAATTTATTGCTGTCAAGAACTGCAGCACTGTTATTGTTTATTATGCTTACATTGTTTATGACTTATTATGTTGTATAAACTATTATAGACGTTAAGTCGGGTAGTAGGGTATGGTTTGGCCAAACTAAACTCTGCTTGTACAAACTGCGCTCCTCTAGCGTGGCGGAGTATCCACAATGATAGTTTGGAGAACATCTCTATCACCTTAAAGGCTGGGAAAGAGAGAGTGAAGCTCAATTACTGCGAGCCTGAGGTACTGGCTGACTTGCAAGAATTAAGCCATTAAGCCACGTTGTCATCAGGAAGAAAACGTGGTGGGATCCCACGGGCAGAAGCTAGTTGTTATTGCGATAGTCCCACTTGTGAAATAATGATTATTTGACTTTTCTCTGACTCTGCACATAGCGTGGTATTGGCTCACTATCTTTTAAGTCAAAGCCAGCATCGCCATCCCGCGGTACTGACTGATTAGCATACAAGGTCATAGCGAAAGAGAGAAAAACCTCAGCTAAATAACAACTTATGGCTGTTGTTGACCACCGAGTAAATGAGTTTATCAGTAAGCTTCTGAGGTGACGCAATGGGGACAGCAACGCGAGAGACAAATCTTGAAATTAAGTGGATCGTATATTGTCTTGTTTCCAGTGGTTGTATAAAATCATTTTTACGCCCGGTGTTAACGATCACCTAAAAGAAGAACTTACTACAGAAATACGTGTGTTAGTCTTTCTTCTGAGGAGTGCCTCCAAGTAGAAGAAAGATGCTAGAGGACAAGTTGGTGGGGAGGTTGTAAAATCTCGATGAGTAATCGTTACTAAATTTTATTCAGTTACAAGTCTTCCCGGCTAAAGGCAAACTCTATGTGGTTAAAAACCACTTAGCGTTTGCCTTTAGCCGGGACGTTAGTATGGGGCGACGCAGAATAAAGAGACATGAAATAAGTTTTATTTATATTATAAATACAGTTTGTTTATAACCCATATTGTCGTTTCAATGCATGCCGCGTGCTGGCTGTATGTTTACAAACTGTATTGTGAAGTAGCAACAATAATAAGCATTTTTATATGTAAATCACTATTGTGTGAGGTCGTTAGCCTCATCTGAATTAGATTGCCAGCTAGCTGATGATGACGTATGTACAGTTAAGAACATCACGATTGACATCATCGATTTTAACTCTTATCACGTGCCAATTACCAGCATCCTGGTTACCTTGTTCACACGCATGATCACATTAACCTTCAGAGAAAAAATATTTAGCTATATTACCCTTACTCTCCTGTATGGCTGCTAGGCTAAAATAAAAAAAAAGTGATAATAACCTACTTACTCCAAAATATGTAGGCTAATTCTAAAAAAGCGCTAGTTTTGATGTTTCTTCCTTCTGATAGCCATATTGCGGTTGCGTTGTAGTGAATGACTTATGTTAAGAAATCAATTTATTAAGAAGTTAAAAAACACCTCAACTAATAATTAAACGGATTAATGATACTTATACAGAACTAATAATTATACAGAACCTAGGAAGCGCCGAGCGTGCATGAAAATAGCTATGATTGTTAATGAATACAAGTCTTATGCCGCTCGGTTTTCTCTGCCTGCTCCGCAACGTATCTGGTGCGAAGATATACATACATACAATGAATAATAGTTACTAGTTTTGAACACATAATATATTTTTGAGATCACCTTTTAAGACCCCTTTACTTTGGTACCTCGTTCGATGAGTTTGGAACATTTTTTTAGTCTGTTCAATATGTAAACCGTTATATTATTTTTATCATGACCTCATATAGCCTGTGTCACCCGGATTAACATAAATCTACTGATACCTCATACATGTGAACCGGTTAAGGTATTTAGTAGTTATGGTAGAATTCATAAAATAATCCCGTAGGTGTAAAATTGCAAAATCTTAAAAATTATTTGAAATCATCGACCCCTCGGAAGCTATGTCGTTTACCATACCTTTATCTATGAGATTGTGAAATTCATTTTCCGGAACAAATCTTCCAAAACAATTATACATTCGTACTACTTGGACACTAAGGGCTGCTAAATGACAGATTTGACAAAAAGATTTGACACCGTTACGAAACCAGTTGAAAGATGACGCTCTTTGTGCCAATGAGTGAGACGCGAGTCTGCGCGCACACGCCTCTATACTATACCATTTCAGCCAATGTACACGTTAAGACCCAGTAGCTACGTTTATACATACGTCCGATTGTTTGTGCATGTTTGTACCTGTGTAGCGTCCTCATGCGTTTTAGAACTTCTTACTATATGTGTAATGGCATGAATCCTTATGTGAATAATATACCTAATCATTATTTACACAGTGCCAAATAGTGTGATAATGTTGCAATATCAATTTTTTGAAATTTTACTTTTGCATTTAGTAATGTAATAAATCTATTCGCTTATAAATCATATAAGCAGATATTCATGAGATTTTAAATGCATATACTACACTTCTACCTTCTACACTACATTCTTTGAGTCTAGATTGACAGTATTTATATTTTACAACGTCGGGAGACGTACAAGCATACGGCCCACCTGATGTAAAGCGATTACTGTAGCCAATTAACGCGTGTTTTAAGTATCACTCACGCGATGCCACCTCTACTCCTAACATAGCAACTCCCTAGGAGCTTACTGGTGTCCTCACTCACACGCAGGACCACGACAACACTCTAGGGAGCTGTTATTTTGCTGCGATTTTCTGTGAGGTGGAGGTACTTCCCGAGATGCGCCCTACCATTCTTAAATTGATGGAATGACAATAATTTTCCATCAGTACGGAATTTGGAACAATTTTGGCGCCAATTCTGAGTAGATACGTGAAATTAACAGACGCCAGAACTGTAGAACTCTGAATTTAAACTAAACATCTACAGTAGTTTCAGATTGGTTGATCTTGATGGTCGATTGTCGTACTTACTTACGAAATTAAATATCATTTTGGGAAAATTATAGTCGACATTATACACTTTAACTTAATACTACAATATTGGAATTGTATAGTCATTGTATTCAGTTACGAGAGTAACCCTACAAATTGTGTAACCTACCTTGTCTGCTACATGTACTAATACCATTAATACTGTTAATAGATTCAGGCGTTATTTTGCGAAAGTCAAATTTACATGCAATTTGATTCAACTGCTTTGTGTGCTTCCGCCACCAATTAGTTCATGCGGCCTAGCGCCGGCCGGCACCCACCCACTACTGGTAGTGCGTGCTACATGCCGACGCTGCCATGGTTGGATCAAATTGCATGTAAATGCCATTATTAACGACCGTTAACAATTTAGCATTAACATACCTCTTAATATATTTGTTGTGACGGTATTGTGCCATTGACCTACTGCAGCTTTTTGTGCGTATAACGGACTGACACACTTCATGTTTTATTGATGTAAAACCTAATGATTCTGGACGTTCGTCTTTCTTCGTATCGTTGTCGTCGAATAATTTGCTTCCGTGAATGGACTGCCGCCTACTGCCGATGTGCACAGTGAACTGTGAAGAATCGATATAAATTATCAATATATAATTGAATGTTCCAAGAATTTGTTCAATCTATTTGAAAATACTACTCATTTGGTGAGTAATGTATTCTTTTAATTTCAATCAAGAAGTCTAAATCAATTATCTATTACGATATTTTGATGAACATTGTATAGGCTTTTATTAATATTAAAGGAATACTTTGGCCTGTTGATATAAACGGTGTTGGACTTGTGAATTCTAAAATATCAGATACCTATAATCACGGTAGAAGAATAGATCGTTTGGTAGCCCGCATTCGTCCCCTATTACACATAGGAATCTTTGTTGGTTTGCGATGAAAATCAAAGTCAGGGTCACAACTAGCATGTTTGATGTGATTTCGGTGTGGAAGGAGGGCCAATAGTCATTCTTTACAAAAATTTGTGGAGATTCGCGGTCTAGATAGCAAATGGTCGTACCACCTAAGTATTGAAACCATACCTAGAACTCAATGGACTACACGAATGGCTGTCTTACGATCGTTCCAATCCAACTATGAATACCTTGCTGTGAACCCTCGTGGACCCTGCGACCAAAAATGGAGTCTGGGCCACTTGGTATTCATGTCCATACTGTATGAGCTCTATGCAACAAATACAGTGGGTAAAATCTTGGCCGAGGTGTCTAAGGTCAAGGTTTCAGCCATGTTCATGACCCGTCGCGGTCGTTACCGTAGGTCAAAGCGGGGAGAACACACTTTAATTTTTTGAAGCATTAGCACGGAATTTTTTATACCACTAACATGGAAAACAATCGTATGTCCTGTCTACATAGTAAACAGTCAAGGGCTCCAGCAACACCATGGCGTTATTTGCGCGTTGCTATCCTGCAAAAACCTCATCACGCGTTTTTTGAAGATTAAGAAGTATGTATCGAAGTTTCCTAAATGCTGCCCAATCCACGACGATTAGCCATTTAAATTTGGGTAATCATTACTGATCTGTCTGACTGATTAAGTTATGTAACCCATTTAAAAGTACAGTCGTACTTAATCGATTACAAATCGTTCATTTCCTCTTCCAATTAGCCGGTTTTCGTCTGTAATTACAGCGTCCGAGCCGACTATACCTGCAATTTTCTTGCCTTCATGACATGCTTTTATAGTACAGTTATAATTTGCTTTCTTCGTTTAACTTTTGTGGTTATTGATTTCTGGGTTTATAATTGGTTTATGAAATAAAGTCGCCTCGAAGTCTCGATCGCATGTTCGGGTATTTTGATAATTTAGAAGCGTAAGCATTTCATTACTACATTATCACGCCAAGTCTCTTGCGGGGTAGGCACATGACTCGGTCCTAACACACCTCGCTTCTTTAACATTTGTAGAATTCCGTACTCTATATGGGCAAAATCTCACCTACGCATCGTGTATCCTATTGATAAATAAACGAAGCTCTTAGCAAAGTTGTTGAAAGTATTCTTAGGCTACGGTAACTGTTCAGTAGTATAAAAAATATATTACATACCTAACATAGTATATATATGGCACTTAAATAGAATCGTGTGAATCAATAAGTAATACATATACCACACAAAATGCAATCCAATAGAACCGCCGGTGTCACATTATGCAACTACAAGTATTGTCTTTCTTTAATTCCGCGATACATTTCCCACTTTTGTCGCAATATGACATTAGCGGTGTAACTTGCGTACTTAGGAAACATGACCACCTACTCGAAATTCAACGCCAAACGTTTTATACTACCTATTATGGCCATTCAAATATAAATTCTACTACAATTTAATAATGTCCATATTAGAGCAATACAATTTACTATAATCTTAAAGCACTAAACTTTCGTATTACAAAGGAATAAATGTGATTTTCGAACGGCTACTGATAAAGTAGTGTGAGAATGAAACGCTCTGAAAACCACGGATTTGTCTACGCTAGAAACCCTTGTAATGTGAAGCTAAAGTCATTGTATGAAAATTAGACCCTACGGCTAAAGCGATTAGGTTATCTTGCAACAGGGAAGAGCTTCTTTACCTCTTTTAATATTTATAGAGTTTTTCAATTTCTTGCGGAGGAATTGTTTGTGGTGATTATGAGTAATCAACGTCCATTGGTATTATCGATGCTGTATTGTGTGTTCAATAGATAATAACAGCCATTGAAGAATTCTTTCGTGCTAAGTTATCTCACGTCTTCCTATAAGTGGACATTATAGTTTGAATACCTAGGTATAATTTAACATATGGTATGCGTAAGACATTTTTTCTTGTTCTTTTTTTATCTGATTTCAAATAGGGAGATAATTCTTGGGTTTGCCTGTAGGAATGTGTGTTTGTTAGGATTCGTATCTTTTATACTATTTGATTATATATAATAGTCTTGTTTACTGTAAATTATGATACCACCTTGTTCGAGAGCTTCGAGAGAGAGAGGTTCGAGAGCTGTGCTAATTTGTCTACGATCCTAAGCCATTGAATGTGGACACCATCTAAATTTACCTTATCAACGTTGTATTTAACCCTAAGGTTCAGTAGTAGTTTTGTCATGTGCGTCTATACCGAGCTTTTAATTGAGCTAAATACTAGTGCGGTTTCGCTTTTTAAACCGGACATGTAATTCTAACAAAAAATACAAATAGGAAAGCTTCGTACGGCTGAACGGGCAGACAGACATGATAAACCCATCTTCTGACTATCATTGGTCCTTCTTTTGTGGGTCTTCAATTTTCTTAGGCGAAAAAAAAAATCGCGTTATTGCAAATCCATAGGCTTAAGCTGTCTTAGATCCTTTGCAGTTGCGTAGAGGTGTTGAAACTTTGTGAGCAAACGACCTTATGATTTCCTCTACAGAATCGCATGCTTATAGTGGATAACTCGTTTACAGTGCAGCCCTTCTATTTTGAATTTTAGACATTTAAAAAACGGTGAGGATGGCACTTTTGCAAGCCGACTGGGAGTTGTCAGGGTAAGGGCTAAGCAAGCACGCATGGAGAACCACGCATACATCAGAAAATGTGCACTTATAACCAGTTGAGAATGCGCAAGCTTGCATTGCCAGAGGAACACCTGGCTCGTCAATTATATAACAATTTAATTATTTTTTTTTATACTTTTGCCATTTTGACCATGTTCCTTAAGAGATAGGAGGTTGGTTTTTCAGACATTCCTATTCTACTTTTTTATACTGAATCCGAATCTGAAGTCAAAATTCGAATATTCGAAAAAAAAACGACAGACACACACACATACAAACATATAGATTTCATATAGGAACGGTGTTCCTGAAAATATTAAAGTAAATTAGAAAACGAAAGTGGAATGCATCATTGGATTCGCATTAAGGAAATGAGCAGATCTAAACCTAAGTCACTAGTGTATACTCAAAGAAAGTTATTAATGGCTTATCAAACAAATCATTGCCGATGACTGACTGGCTGAGCCAGCATTAAAATATTGCATGTCATCACCGGTTTCTTTTGCATAATCTGTTCATTACGACCTGATGAACTCTGCCCAGAACACAATTATAAGCCTCTCGCATTACAAATTATTGTTAGTACATACAATGTTTGCTAATTTGCCTTTATCAACTAGGTTACGTATTTTGTAAGTATATTTTTTGGGGTTCCATAACCAGAGGGCGCTGTCTATCCGTCTGTTTATGGCAGGGCTGCATCTTTTGTTCCGTAATAGGTACACAATAGAAATTATCAGAGGCCTTCTTCTTAGCATGATCATGTTTCCAAATCCATATAATATAATAATAGAATTGGCGGAGTCCGCTACCTAAACCTAAGGATTTGGTGAAGATACCGATTTTTATATGGAGCGACTGCCGTTAGACCTCCACAATCCAGAGGGAAAACCAGACAATTTTTAGGTAAGATCACACGTTTTTCGTAATATAATTTCTTGGACGTGCGGTGTTTTCCTTCACGATGTTTTCCTTCACTTATAAAACAAAGTCCTCCGCCGCGTCTGTCTGTCTGATCGCGATAAGCTCAAAAACTACTGCACCGATTTTCATGCTGTTTTCACCAATGGATAGAGTGGTTCTCGAGGAAGTTTTTAGTATATAATTTGTTAAGTTTTTGTATACATTAACGATATTTATTGGAGGTGTCAGAAAAAATAAGCTGTCTGGGAGCTTTCAACAAAACGCTGCCTAAACCCTTTTAGATATAACAAAATAATGTATGGTGGAATTATGTATCTTATATAGGTCTACAGAAAAGTCCGCGATGGCATATGTCTATCTCTTAAGTATAACATACTATATCCATTTTAATACTATAAAAAGTTGACAATTATAATGTGGTAATGTAAAAGCTACTTGATGTTTTGTTGGTTACGATTTAACTCAAAAACTACTCTACCAATTTTACCGAATTACATCTTCTCGGAGTAACATAGACTGTTTTATATTTTCTGTAAAGAACCCGTGCGAAGCCGGGGCGGGTTGCTAGTATGTTTATAAATCCGAAACCACGAATTTGGTGGTACGTGCAAGTATTCGAACAGGGGCCCAGTTGATCAATAGCCCCATTCTTTATCCACTGAGCTATCACTGCTCTGCATCATTTGCACGCTTCAAATAGCAGGGTTGTCACGGATGCCTAACTCAACATATGCTTAACTAAGAATTAAAAGTGAATGAATTTGATGTGTAGATGCGTACGCGGTAGATTATAATATAATACGGGGTTCTTCAAATCCGTGAAACAAATAACCCATGGAAACCTAATGACGCGATTATGCGTAGGAAATAATATCTTCGCCAAGGTTCGAAGGGTAAAGTAGAACATGCAACTCTCATTAGCTAGTTCACGGATCAACTTCGCGTTACTTATTCGGCTTATTGGCTAAAATATCCTACCATTTGTCAATAGGCTCGAATCACTGACATATTTAGGCGCTAATACACTAAGTTTTTCTGCCTGAACAAAAGCCCCTTGTCTGCACACGCCTTTAATTGACTCGGTGTCCGTAACTCTAACACTAATGCGTAGCCAACTGCTAACTATAAACCCCGGTTTGACCCCAGTCTCTATGACATTAATCGTTTAAATAGGTCTAGTTAGGCATATTGTATCATTTTATGAGTAAGTCAATGTTTTGAAAGGCCCGGGTGGTGGAGTAGTTAGCAATGCTAGTTTAACACCAACGCTCGTCGTGTGTTCGATTCCCACACAGCATTCCCAACAGCGAACGTGTGTGTTTGTCTCGATCTGGATGTTTTTAAGGTACGGCGCATTAAAGGAACTCGACTGGGGAACTACCAACACCTCACAGGAAACCATAATCAAGTAACAACTCCTTGGAGGGTTGTTGCGTTCCTGCGACTGAGTGGGATTACTCGTAAGCTCTTGAGGAGTCGCTGTGTTAGCAATACAAGAAATATGCAAACTTTCATGGGCTACGGTAACCACTGTAAGTCAGGTAGACCGTATGCTCTTTGCTTTCTACCACCATCACGGTTTTTCTTGCGTTCTGGAGGGTCATAGTTATCTGTAATGCTATCATTTAACACGCTTGCCTCAGATTACAAAACACAAAAGTACCCATATTGTAAATAAGTAAGTGGGCAAGCGAGGTTCGCTCTGCGTTTTTTACGTTTTATTTAAATAGGATTTTTTCAGGAAAGACACCTATATGATAATATTCGCTTAAAAACAAAACCGATCGAGTCACGTGGCGCTCAGTTCTCTCTGCCTACCCGGCAAGGGATTTGGCGTGAAGTTATAGATAGATAGAAAAACAAAACCCACGTAAATATAAAATTAGATCCAAATCGCTAGAAACGTTTCCGGGATACACGAAATATATGATTATATATATATATACTCGAACATACAATAATTTTTCGTCTAAATTAATGACATGAACTGTACTTAGTATAGAAATGATATTTTTTTATCAATAAATACCATATACAACGTAAAAGTGGAAGGATGTAGGAGCCGAGGAAGGCCGAGACTAACCTACTATGACCAAATTGGTCGTGTTTTATCAGAAGGTGATGTCAGGAGCCCCAGGAACCGGTGAGCGTGCATGAAAAGAGCTATGAATGTCACAGAAGCGAGTGAAGTATGCAAGGACTGCGTCTTATGGCGCTCGGTTGTCTCTGCCTACCCCGCAAGGGACTTGGCGTGAAGATATTCATACACACATACATACAATAAATACCACATTGAGAGCACGATGGCGTCGTTGCGCATACCATTCGAACCGAAGATGCAGCTTAAGCAACGTCGACTGCACCTGTGCATGGATCACAGGGCATATCTATTTTTAGCTTCTCCGTGCTTCGGAGGGCACGTTAAGCCGTCGGTTCCTGTTGTCCATAGATGATATAGTCGTTAAGCTAATTTAGTCGCTTTCGGGAGGCTTGAAAACATTGACCTCCGCCAATCCGCAGTTGAGCAACGAGTATGCTCTAAACCCTTTCGTTTCAAGGGCGACACGTATCCCTGCAATGAAATGAGTTAGGGTTGGTGTAGTAGTAGTACTCGAATCATTGAAAATATTTAATCAATTTTATTGGTCTAAATTTATATTTAATGTAAAAAAATCATAAAATTTAAGAAAACATTAAAAGTTAATTCAACGTCAAGACCAATCAGACGCTAGGACCTAATGAAACGAGAATTCCATAGACAAATAACAATAAAAAAAATTCTAAGTTGGCATACATGCCGAATATGTGTGCCGAAGTACATACACACATACACAAAAAGAAAACCATGTGGTCCTTCATTCTTTTCCGCATTTAACTCAGGCAGAGTCGCGGGCAGTATAATAAGAATATAAATACACCTAACTATTCAACTTCAAACATAAATAACCCTGCAAATTACAAATAGTTTGTCTTCCAAGTTATTTAGTTAGAGGAAGAAACCGCCCAGACGACTGATGAATGCGCACTGTGGCACCGGGTTTGCGCTTTATTATTTCCTTAACTAAGTTTTATTATAAATACAGGTTCTCTTACATTCATAAGTACACTATTTGGCAATTCTATTTATTGAGTCCGTGCCACAAGTGTTCTATAAACTGGATAGACTTATCCTACTCGTATATTTTCACACCAAGTTCGTTGCGAGATAGGCAGAGTAAACCCAGCGAAACATGAGTTCTTAACCACTTAACTGGCTGCTTTAACATTCATAGCTTATTTCAGCTCGTTGGTTCCTAGGGCTCGACACCACCTTCTGATAACACACGATCAATTTGATCGTTTCATCACCATTCATCACAATTAATTCTTCTTTAAACTTCTTCTGGTCATGTGCCATAAAGGTGACTCTGAGTTAATGTCTTGATGGTATCGGCGAAATTCGTCTTCGAGCGATTGCAAATAAGTTTCTATGTCAGCTTTCAAATCTTCGTCGAGTTTATTATTTTTAATTGCTTATTAAAAATAATAAACTCGACGTCATTAGAGAAAAAGATATTCCGCCCATGATATGACACCTCCCTTGGTTGGGAACTCCTGCTCCTCCTGCACTCCGGGAGTGCCGGCAGAAGTGAAAACTTGAACATTAACGTTGTGCATTTTTGAATATTTTGGAATGGTTAGGGAATAATTTCGCACGAATTGCTTTATTTATCAGTATAAAAGTACTTTCATGTATGTGGTAAAATACAATATTCATTTATTGCGCTATCGTACACAAACATGACTATTTATATTACATTAAACATTTAACACTTCAGAACTATTACAATTATTTTACATTAAAAAGTTTATCTCTCAGAAAAATCAACTTTCATCCATAATTTCAACGACTCTTTCACCATCATCATTACCAGCATCATCATCGCCAATCTCTTAAACACAAACACACCGCGCCGCATAAACCAAACAGCGATGTTGATAAACTACGTTGAACGAAACGCGTAAACGTCAACAATTTCATGGCGCTTACAACGTTTTGGTTGCCAGAAAATAATGCCCTATGAATGAACGATCTAGCGCTTCATGTTTTAATTGTTTAATTAGAGGTAACTAATGTTTTAGCACTGCAGCGAACTTAAGTTCTAATTCTCACTAAAATCTTACGTGTCCTGACGCAAGTTTAGCATTTTTTACTCATCCCAAAAAGTGCACAACGTCGCTAAAGAAGTTTTCACTTCAAAAATAGTCGAAAATTTCTCGGAAATAACTGATTTCGAGGCAACCGAAAACGGTCCGTTCTAGTCCGTAAATGAAGTGGGTGTACTTGTTAATATGACAATACTTCCTCATATAAAAATGTTAAGCTGATGGAGAATTTGCCCATGTTTCTGTAACTGCTACGTAGTAGCTTCTGTATGACCTATAGAACCTAGATATTTTCTAGATTCAGTCGTTACTTTGCGAAAGTCAGTTAATTTATGCAATTATATCTAACCTGCACGACACTAGACCTTCAACATGGTGAAAAAAGCGACTACACCGTCCTATTTTTTTCTTTTGGAGTTGCAATAATTTCTACTGGTAAATCATTCCATATTTAAAAGCAAATCGTGTAGAGATAAAGATACTTCGTATTATAATTTGGACTTTCAGTTTTCTACATTATGATGTGTTATGCACATTGTATTTTGTGAAGCAACGCTTATTATTCAATATTACGAGCATGAAGAAATACATAATATACAATTTTCCGCATAAATTAGTCATGAATTATTACTCAACGTAAGTGTTTCCAAAAGTGCCGGCATTTTAGCTATTGCCGTGTATGCAATTGTTTACATCTCGTGTTGGTCACGTAATGGTGATCACGAGAACACGATCATATCGTCGTTTTGAAGTATCGCTATTTTGCAATTTGAGATTTTGACGTTTCCTATTCTGTGAATTTGTTAGACTACTGTTTACTTTTTGCATGAGGGGATTGCTTTTAACATCAGGATATTGATGTTCGTATCCGTCAAATCAGTCTGTCGCGGCCTGTCTATGGATCGGTTTAGACGTCCTGAGTTTTAACGTCAGAGGGTGAAGTTGTCGTTCCCGGAAATTTTTGATAGATGACAATCGATAAGTAAAGAAATAAGGCACAGTCCGACTGGACATGCACCTTCATCACACAGAGAACCGAAGCTAAATAACAACACCTTGGATGGTTGTTGTGCATGCAGGGCATGAGCCCTCATTCCAAAATGTTTTTTTTTCTACTCAAACATACCTGTCTAGTATAGCAGTGTAGATATTAGCAAATTTCACTGAGATATTTTCAAATATCGTACTGATATTCCGGCACTGGGATATTTCCTATTGCTCATTTATACCATTTAGTCTGCCGCCTTCTGAAAGCGACTTTGTCCACTCGGTCAAAGCATTGTCTGTATGGTGTCGATTGCCAAAGGCTCATATTAAATTCACGCTAACAATTGTATGTATCACGTTTGCGTATCAGAAGTCGTATATGCATTAGTCGGTATTCAACCCGGTATTCCGCAACGCACAGAAGGAACAGAAGCTCATTGAAACCAGTTCAGACATCTCCCGTTTACCTGAGAAGTCCAAGAGTTACCCGGAATCGTCGGCTAAAGTCAGTGTCTTCTGACAACTATGCAAGCGCAGTCGACCTCTCGACTGGTGTAAACGACCCATTGTATCTTCCACCATTGTTCTAACCTAGACAATAACATGTTTTCTGTACGCGGCATAAATCAACAAAATATTTTCAAATGACATACTAAATGGCTGACGTGATCGGAAAATATAACACATTCAATGCACGTCGATGATTTACCCGATTCAGCAAGTCACATAAAACCTGAGAAAAGCGTTTTACGTTTGCATTGCGTCGGAAATTCTGAACTCGGCATTATTCAAACTTTATTGACTACAGGAATAAGGGTACAAAGGCGGACTTAATAGTGACGTAATTTACTCACCGTCTTTATTCCCAAAGGCAATCACTGAATCTTGGTTTTAAAAAAATCGTTTCCAATGAAACGGGAAAATACCTTTAAAAGATTGTCGATTTTCGTTTCAAGAACGGAGACCGTCGTATTTCTTTTTCTATATCATTATTATACGTAAAAGCGAAAGGTTTTATTCACTGATTGAACACGAAGTTACGAAAACCATGAAAGTTTATAGGTACGTAGGAGACGTTAACTAATCATGGATTTTTGCATATATACCTACATAAAAACAAAATGGAAATTCGAATAAAAGGGGAAAAACGTTCAATTATCTTTTTTATGGGATGGAATACGCCTGGGTATTAAGTTCAGGTTATATATTAAGTTCAGGTGACAGTTAGTATAATCTCTAAATATAAAAAATAAGGACATTGTTATTCTCCTGTACAATGATGGCTAATACTTAGATTAATGTTAATTAAATTAATACAACTAAATAACGACTCCTTGGAGGGTTGATGAGTTCCTGCGTGTGAGTGAGGTCACCAGTAAGCTTTTAAGGAGTTGCTGTCTTAGCAGCAAATGTGGCATCCCGCGAATGATACTTAATGTGCTACAAGCGTTAATAGTCTACGGTAACCGCTGTACATCAGGTGAGCCGTATTTTTGTATGCCTCCTCTATTTCTATATAAAACGGCAATTTCATAGGTAATAATAAAATTTGTTTTATTAGTAGAAATTTGATAAAACTCCATGACAAAATTGGCTGTATTTTGTTACAAGGTGTCCACTTAAAGGGGCTGTCACGGTAAGGATCACGACATGTGGTGCTCGGTTCTCTCTGCCTACCCCGCACGGGGCCGAGCATAATCCATTTTGACAAGATATATAAAACTACAACTGCTCTTGTGGCTGTAAAGTATAATGTGTTCTCACGCTTTGGTTTGATCATCGTTTTTTGAAACACGAGTCGCCGGTGACTTATTACATTGTATACAAAGCCTGTGCTTTGTTTGTCGTTTTATTTTTGTAAATGTTTAATTATTTTTATGTGTGTACGATATGTTGCAGGACTAGTTGTGTCACAAGTTGGAAGTAAAATATTATCCCTAATACAGATTTGAAAAGCTTGGTGGCAGCGTCAGTATAATTATACACCCAAGCATAAAGCCTTCACATGTAATTCTGACTTCACATGTATATGTGTGTGTACTTAGCTGTAAAACACATTATTGTGAAGTTGGAATAAAAGCATTTCTATTTCAAGTGACGCAGCGCCGACTTCAGGGTGTCTATGAATGAGTCAGTCATCTCAAGTGCACGGTACGCCGTCATTTCCGGCTGTTCTC
This sequence comes from Pyralis farinalis, assembly GCA_947507595.1. Taxonomy (NCBI): domain Eukaryota; kingdom Metazoa; phylum Arthropoda; class Insecta; order Lepidoptera; family Pyralidae; genus Pyralis; species Pyralis farinalis. The sequence continues at coordinate 24,291,444 of OX382270.1, forward strand.
GATAGATAGTCGTTTAGCCAAGTAAAGGTAGATTGGACGCAATATAAACAGTTGTCAAATGACACCTCCCTGGAGGGTTGTTGTGTTCCTGCGAGATTAGGAACGTGCCAACCGGGAACATTACTATTGAGTAAATTACCAGTAAATTCCCGTACAGGAATATTCCCAGTCACTTGCCTAGTTGCTGGGAATATTCCTGTACGGGACCTAAAATAAAATAAAAATACAAAAAAAAATACCGACTACAAAAACGTCTGCTATGAAAATAATACACTAAAAGGTACAAAATAATTGCAACATTTCTATAAATGATTATAAACAAACATTATAGTGTAATATGTATGAACTAAAACAGAAATTAGAAATATATTTTAGACTACTTACAATAAATAGAAAAAACATGTAAGTCAAATACATACATCTCTTATCAAAATTTTCGAGACGACATAATTTGAAATTGTAGATTTCTAAAGGGCTGGACATATATATCATAGGACGAATATTTTATTCTTCCGGCACTTTCAAATACTATTAAGTACTAATTGCGTTAGTAAGTTAAGGTTACAGTATTAAAATATTGCTATCTTTATTTTTACCTAAAATTACTCATTCCCTGTTACCGGGAACTTCCTCGGGAATTTACTTGCCGTGAGTAAGTTACCGGTAACGTCCCATCTCTATGCGAGACAGAGGTCCAGTAGCTCCTAAGGAGTGCCGTTCTGGCAGCAGGGGTGGTTACACGCGAATAAGACTTCCTGTGTTGCAAGCGTTCATAGGCAACGGTAACTACTTTAGATCAGGTGGGGCGTATGAATGTAGGTTATATCTTTCGACATGATTAAGAGACCACGGTAACAGCTTTCCGTCAGGTAGGCCGTAAGCTTGTATGCCTCTTGACGTTGTATAAATACATAACGATACGTCTCTTAGAAACTAATGGAAAAAAAGAGAGTAGAAAAAGCACTTCCTACGTATTACTGGGCAATCGCGCCGGGCGAAGGCGCGGGCTGCGGATAGTTTGTCTACAAATGCAGGGATGCCAATAATTGGATGGGTGCCGACATTAGGGCGACTTATATTTTTTATACAACGTCGGGAGGTTTACAAGTATTTGGCCTACCTGATGAAAAGCAGTTACCGTAGCCTATTGAGCAGTCAGAACCCGTTATACACGTTTTCCCATACATTTCGCGGTCGTATACGACTCGACTCGTTTCGAAGGGTTAATGCTTGTAATATATAAAGTGTCACTCGCACGATGCCTCATCTACTGCTTACACAGCAACTCTTCAGGAGCTTACTGGTGACTTCACTCACACACAGGAACACAACAACCCTCTAGTGAGTCGTTATTTGGCTGCGGTTTTCTGGTTTTCTGTGAGGTGAAGGTACTTCCCCAGACGGGCTGCTTTGATGCGCCCTACTTCACTTAACGGCATTTAACAAAAGAACGAAATGCCAATGAAGGCATTATAACTGAAACCTGAAAAAAGAGGTTGACTCGGAAGCTATTTGCCCGAAAAGTGAGATGCCGACGAAGCAGTAGGTATGCTTGAAATCCCTTCTTTACTAAATTTTCTGTAGTATAAACATTCTTAAGCGTCGGCCTTACTATAAAAAATGAGTGAATTTATTTTCTTTTTCTCTATTACTTTTAATATCAGAACAATACAATATATAAATTACTTAACTAAAATGAAATAAATGTTCAATAAAACTAAAACTAAATTAGATCTAAACGATAAAAATAACCTAAAATACATCTAAAAAGTATGGCTCCTGCGGCATTGTACTAACGATGCTGGCAGCATTTCCGCGCTGAATCGCAAAAAAATAAATATAAATAAATACTACTATAAATAAATACGTACTTACCTCGTACTAATATAAATGTATAATAACAGACAATCAATTATTGTTACAGATACGATGGCGGTACGATTATGAGAACACAAAACTACATTTAGGTAAGTCCAGCAAATTTATCGAATGTCATTTGAGTCAAGAATCTAAATGTGTTGTGCAAACAAACATGTTTATTCCATGCGTATAATGGACCTATTCGGTATTAAATCGACTATCTATATGGATGAATGTCCCACTAGTACAGGGTGTGGCTCGAAGGAGGAATTAGTCTACTGCCCACGCGTACTATAACAGTAAACTCTTTGAACTCAAGTGGAACTGATGATCATGTACAATGAAGTCAATTTATTATGTAATACAAATATCCTACTAATATTATAAATGCGAAAGTTTGTACATTCTGTGTACTAAGTATCGGGAATTTGTCAATAAAACAAAAAATACAAATTATTCATCTAAATTTATTTTATCGCCTTCAAAGTAGGCCCCATCGCTTGCAATACAACATCTCCACCGCTTCACCCAGTCTTCCATACATTTTTCATAGGCTATTTGCGGTATGGCCTTTAGCTCATTCAGCGAATTTTCTTTTATGTCTTCTATCGACTCAAAACGTTTTCCTCGAAGTGGTAATTATAACTTGGGAAATAAAAAAAAGTCAGACGGAGCCATATCAGGTGAATACGGTGCTTGGTCGAGAACTTTTGTTGAATTTTTCGCTAAAAACTCTTTCACTATAATGGCTGTGTGTGATGGTGCATTATCATGGTGCAGCATCCATGAGTTGTGTTGCCACAAATCTGGACGTTTTCGGCGGATACTCTCACGCAAACGCTTCATGACGCCTAAATAATATTCTTTATTCACTGTTTCTCCCTCTGGAAGGAATTCGGAGTGAACCACACCACGGTAGTCAAAAAAAACTGTCAGCATCACCTTGATTTTGGAGCGACTTTGCCGCGGTTTTTTGGGTTTCGGCTCGTTTTCGAGACGCCATTCTGAAGACTGTTGGCTTGTTTGCATGTCGTACTCATAAACCCATGTCTCGTCGCCAGTTATTATACGTTTCATAAAGGTCGGATCCGTAGAAGCTCGGGAAACCATGTCTTCAGCGACATGCTTTCGCTGCGCTTTTTGAACAAAATTGAGCTCTTTTGGAACTAGTCGAGCGGCGACGCGTTTCATGCCTAAAATGTCAATGAGAATGTTGTGGACGGACTTAAAAGATATGTTCACCTCACTAGCCAACTCTCTCAGACTCATACGTCGATTTTCGAGCACTAGCTTCTTGATTCTGTCGATGTTTTCTCTGGTCGTAGCGGTTGAAGGTCTACCAGAACGAGGCAAGTCTACTACTACTTCTCGGCCTTCTTTAAAAGCCTTATACCATTCATAAGCCCTTGTTTTCGATATACACGATTCGCCGTAGGTATTTCGCAACATTTTTAGTGATTCACCACATGAAATATCATTTGAAACACAAAATTTAAGGCACACTCTTTGTTCAACAATATTTTCCATTGTAAAAATCGCCGAGGACTCAAAACTATGACCAACAAAAAGTGTAGTTTAAAACAAATTAAATGACAGATCCCGCTCAAATTTTGCGCGCTAAATCAGTACAGTGCTACCAACATGCAGTAAAAAAATTAGAACGACCTCTTTTACGCGGGTCTTTTTATTGACATATTCCCGATACTTTTTACACAGAGTAGTATGTATTGATGGATGTTTGTTGCTCTTTCACGCTTAAACCGCTGAACGGATTTGAATGAAATTTGGCACGTAGATAGATTATGATCTGGATTAACACATAGGCTACGTTATTTGACTCCACGCGGGCGGAGCCGCGGGCAGCAGCTAGTTAGGTAATACAAGTATATTACATAAATTCATGTGATGTTCGCTGTTGTAAAAGATTATTGATAATATGAAGTATACACAGAGAGAATGATGCTGCAGCGCTAACCTCTACCGTCGAATTTGAAAACTACTTTTTGCATTTGATAGCCTAATTCTCGAGAAAGGCTATTCAAGATGGCGACGACGACAAGCCGAGTAGAAAGAAAGAAAGTAAGAAAACGCGGTTCTCACGAAATACCCTGCTGTATACACGCAGACGAAGTCGCTGATTTTTTTTTATACTACGTCAGGAGGCATACAAGCATACGGCCCACCTGATGTAAAGCCGGTACCGTAGCCTATTAATGCTAGCGATGTATTAAGTACCACTCGCGTGATGCCTCCTCTGTTGCTTACACAATAACTCCTTGGGAGCTTACTGGTGACCTCACACGCAGGAACACAACAACCTTCTAGGGAGTTGTTATTTGGCTGCGATTTTCTGTGAGGTGGAGGTACTTCCCCAGACGGGCTGCTTTGATGCGCCCGACGTCTCTTAAAACATGCAGACCAAGACAAACAGACATGTTCATGCACACAAATCTTTGTCATGTGTGGGAATCGAACACACGAGCGTTGGTGTTGTTTTTTTTCATCCGATCAATTGGTTTTTTTTAACTATGTAGTGCATATTTCTGTCATTGGAGAATTCGAGGTGGTTTTAAGAGGGGCACGGAGGTAGGATGGGCATATCAAATCAGTCCGACTGGGGAATTACCTCCATCTCACAGAAATCCGCTGCTAAATAATAACAGCTTGGAGGGTTGCAGTGTTCCTGCGAGTGAGTGAGTTTAAAAACAAGGTTCTGAAAAGTTTCTGTGCTAACAGCAAGGGTGGCAACGCGCGAGAGATACTATATGTATTGCAAGCGTTATTAGGTCACGGTAACCTTTTTACATTTAATCCTACTAATATTATAAATCTGAATGTCTGTTTGTTTGTTACGCTTTCATGCGAAAACTACTGAACTGATCATCATGAAACTTTGTACACATATTCTTGGAGGTATCAGAAGTAAAATTGGATACTTTTTATTAAAAAAAATATATTTTTTTTATCAATGTGAGCGAAGCCGCGGGTAAAAGCTAGTCCTACTAATATTATAAATGTGAATGTCCGTTTGTTTATTACGCTTTCACGCGAAAACTACTGAATCGATCATAATGAAACTTTGTACACATATTCTTGGAGGTATCAGAAGTATAATAGGATATTTTTTATTCAAAAAAAATATTTTTTTTATCAATGCGAGCGAAGCCGTGGGTAAAAGCTAGTAATATATAACATTGCATCAGGTGGGCTGGTATATCTTTCGACATAGTATAAAAAAATCTATTAAATATATTTTGTTTTAGAGATAAAAAAACTATAAACCAAATAAATAGCTCAGTGAGAGAAAAAGGGCTGTCAGTCGTAGCACTGCACGTCACAAGTGAAAACTTCTTAACTTTACAAACTTGTAAGCATTATTTGTGGGTTGTTAAGAAATAGTTTTCATACATTTTTTTTTATTAGAAATGAATAGAATTTTTATCTATGTAAAATTTTATTAATACAGTAATAAAATTATAATTTATTGCGCAGTTTTACATTACAAGAGAATGTATCTATATAATACAAACACATTTATAAATATATATGAATTTTAATAACAACTAGGCAATTTTTCACACACTTCAATATATATATGTATCTGAGCGTGATGGTTACACGAATTCAGTGCTTTTTGCCCATCCCAAAAGTGCCCAAGGTGCCTAAAGTACTTTTCCGTTCGATTGAATACGTTACGTAGTTGACTGAAATTGAATAAAAAATTAGTTTTACTGTAAACACCATATTGGGTTTAATACCTTTTATGGTAAGTACCGTTTAGGTGGCAAAAAAAACGATATGATCTGCCTGATGGTTATCTGCCAACTTAGTCGTCTACAAATGCTCCCAACTTTGACCCCGTAAACAAAGCATAGAATTATAATTCAGTATTACTTGTTGAGGTATATTAAAATAAAGGATTTACCGTACCGTACCTGTAGGTAATACAGGTCATGCTCGGAATCACTTTAAGTAAACCACGGTACTGAACACTGGCTGCAGTTTCGAACCAATCTTATAATAGCATTAGAGAGAGCGAAACTTAACTACGTCGTAAATGGAAACTAGGTCTGTGGCCCATGGACTAATAGAAAAGATCTGCGAGGATTTCCACTCATTACTCTATTGAGATGAGCTTTAAATATAGATATGGCTTTTGATCATAGAATACCCTTGCTGCGCTAGTAAGGAAACGAAAAGTTACATACAATACTTTGACGAGCTCGGTGGCGCAGTGGTGAAACGCGGCGTTACGCAACTTTGACACCAACGCTCGTGGGTTCGATTTCCACACAGGACAAACATTTGTGTCCATAAACATGTTTGTTTGTCTTGGTCTGGATATTTTCTATGTATAATAAGTATGAATTTACAAAAAAAAATTGTTTACGTTTGTTTATCAGTTGTCGAGTACCCATAACACAAGCTCCGCTTATATTAGGGCTAGATGGCGCTGTGTAATTTGTTCTACAATATTTATTTATATTGAAATTATAATTTTCACGTTTATTTCCCTCACTGGTCATCCCGTTATCACGGCGTCTGCAACGTTGCGTAGATATCGGTAATACATAAAATCGAATTTCTAAAGTTCCGTACACACAACAGTGATTGCTTAATAGCCTTAAAAAAAATTATAATATTAATTTTACAAAAGACACAATTAACAATAAAGTTTTTTGATCCTGCACCATTTCCAATTATTATCAATTTCACAATCAAATAAAAAAAAATCTAAATTTCACCATTTAGATTTTTTTTTAAATACAACGTCGGAAAACATAGGTAACATATGGTCCACTTAGATGTAAAGCGGTTATCGTCGCCTATAAATGCCTACAATCCATTAAGTATCACACGCGCAATACCACCTCTGTAATATAACTGCAAGCAAGCAACTAATTAGGAGCTTACTGGTGACCTCACTCACACGCAGGAACACAACAACCCTCTAGGGAGTTGTTATATTGAATAATATCTATTTCCTTTATTTCAGATCACACATGCAAATAGATTTTACTAATGTATTTTAAAACAGAGCAATGAATAGTCGACTTATTTAGAACGTAACTCTTGCTTCGACGTACGTTCGGAATTCACTATTGCAAACGCTGCGATCTTTCGACAGATTTTAGATCAGCCCAAACGCACCTTTGTGGTTATTGAGCAACAACCTGACTTAAGATTTAATGCACGAAACGGGTTGTTTATAGTACTATCTAATGTCATATACAGGTTATCATAACATCGAGCAATACTTCCGCTTGTATTCGAAGTTAGTTCACTTATCTTTTCAACGACGCCAGTTTGTCATTTTCTATGTTATCAAAAATCATATCGACCAAAATAATTGTCATATTAATCTGATTCTAGTCACAATTGTCAATTGCTTTATTTATTTGTTGAACTATAAAGTTAGTGTTGTTTCACTATTAATCTTTGGCATTTTCACCAGAGCACTCAGCCTTCACGTTTCATCTGGTATCAGAGTGGCCTACATTATCGATATACACTTTTACCAAATCGCAGCCGTAACAAATGTTCTACCTTCACACTTATCACTTCTTCCGTAAACAAAGCACAACCACTTCGGCCTGGCAATTCTCTGCTTCTATATTCTATCTAAATTATACGTCGTCATCAGACAGTTACATGTTATTGGCACTAGGATTGTTTGCACTTGTTACGTGGGGTATCATTTTAAAGCTTAACGGTTCTGATTGTGGTCTGGCTAGTAGCACAATTTGTACCTATGGATTGGTCTAACAATTCATCGTCTGATCAAGTCTTGTTCTCTGTAAATTGGTTACATAGACATAACTTCTATGTTACTCGATTTATTACTCGTACAATGTTGCGTCGTATTTACTTTACAGTAAGGTGTTTCTCTTTATCTTTCGTATTGACTGAGATTGACAGAACGCGATCAAGTACCAGCCTTCTTCTGCATCTATAGTGCATGACGAGGCCGTCGTAACGCAGTTTATAATGACTGGTATTTCTTGACAGAATTAAAACTATTATTATCAGAAAAAATGATCGTGTTCTATAAGAAGGTGATGTCAGGAGCATTAGAAACCGGCGAGCATGCATGAGAAGAGCAATGAATGTTAAAGAAGCGAGTGAGGTGTGTAAGGATCGAGTCATGTGGCGCTCGGTTCACTCTGCCTACACCGCAAGGGATTTGGCGTGAAGTTATAGATAGAAAATTTATCAGAAAATCGTAACACTCTTAATTATTATTTACTTAAGTAAACTTTGGTTTCAAATTCCATTATGTGTGAAAGGCTCATTCTGTCTCGTACGTTTTGATTAGCAAATCACCTAGTTCGTGTGTATTGTATAATTCGGTTACGGTATCCACTACACGATTTGAATCGCTAATCGGCAACGGCGTCAGTAACATCGTGAATCGTTGAGAATTAACAGTTAATGTCATGTTGCGAACAAAACTTTGTTTTACTAGAGATGGATACTGTTTCACGTAAACCACATTGTTATGTATAACAGAAATATTAATAGAATGTGGTTTGTGGGAGAGTTGCATCACACAATAAATGCTGCAATAGGTCTTGAGTACAGTAAGTGCAGAATCTGCCGAGTCAACCGACGCAGAATCGACCAAAGTTCGTGGTTATGAAACTTATGAATCCTCATTTCAACATATTACGCTGCACTTTGAAGTAATTAACAGATCATTGTATGTTTACACGCTGTACCCTTGGTCGCGTAATTTGGGTATTAATTAATGCCATTTGCCATGCCAGCGTCTTCCTGCGACCACGGACGCTGCAAAGCGTTCGAAACGTCAGGTTCAACAAAATAAATAAAATACGCGATATTTCCGTTAAAAAAACATGTTTAATTCAATGTATAACAATCGCGAAAACCTAAGACAATACTAATGCGATTTTATCATACAAATACGCGTGTGACAATCTGATTAATGCTTAATTTTTCGGTCCTCGTGCAAAGTCAATTTTTTTTTCTTTAATTAGAATTTCGTCAAAACCAAAGTACGATGAGAGTACAGACCCTAAACATCATAATGGCGTCAATAATTTTAATTCAAGGTTCTTCAAAAGCAACATTATCGTAACTTGATTTGGGTGTTCCATTAGACAGGAATTCCATCATTAAATTTCATTTTCATCCTTCTTTGTTTTACTATGTGTATATGTAGTAGGCAGTCAAACGGGTGGGATGGTAGTTTTCGTACAAAAGTACCATTTTTTATACAACGTCTGGAGGCCTACAATAGATGGCCTACCTGTAAGTGGTTACCATAGCCTATCAACGCTTGTAATACATAAGTATTACTCGCGTGATGCCACCTCTGCTGTTCATATAGAAACTTCTTAGGAACTTACTAGTGACCTCACGAAATGAAACAACCCGCCAGAGAGTTGTTATTTGGCTGGGGTTTTCTGTGAGGTGGAGTTATTTCACTACACGGGTTACTTTGATGTGCTCTACCTCTCTTAGTATACTATACTTATTAACGTAATATATATGTGTTAATGTTTCGATAGCAAAATTACTGTAATATTATAAGACATTAATCAATTATCCATGTCAGTTAAATTAGATTGTTTGTAGTCAGTTACCTGAATCATTACCTAATCGTCGAATAAATGTTCGTTGATTCGGTCAATAATACTGTCAAAAATATGTTACAATGTAACGCTAATGAACTAAAAGCAAAAATTTGAACAAAAAAAAATGAAGTGCGAAGATAAAGATCAGAGTTCGCAATAAAAAGGTGTGCACCGACTCGTAACGAATCTAAGAATGTGTAGATGTCGTTTTCGATTATTCAATCAAGGTAAGTATGATTTAAAAAGTCAATAGAAGTAATCAAACATGCTTCGGAATGGGTAGTCAACATGAGCGCATCCGACCTCTTCAGCCATTTCAATGAACACTGGTTTGTATACATTTTTTCAAACAAGTGTACGGCCTGCCTAATGGTTAGCAGTTACCGTTGCCTATATATTATATTTACAACACCAGGAGCTCACTCTTGCGCTGGCGAGTGGCATTCTTGAAGAAACCCATGCTGTAGTCCCTTGGGAAACCTCGGCAGGGAGCTCACTCCACAACTTAATAGTTCTCGGTAGGAACCGCACAGTACGCGACCAGTGTATGAGGATGAACTCGTTGTAGTCGTCGGCGAGCTGTGCGATTGTAAAATTAAGCTGTTTGGAACATGTCGAACAACTCCTCGGAACACAACCTGAGGCAAATTCTCTTATCAAACTCAAGTGCCGAAAGTACGGCAGTGAAACATGGGGTATGGCAGAAAAAGCAGGAAAGTAGGGTAAACGCCGTTACAAAAATTGAAAAGGGTAGCTGAGGTGGTTTGGTCATTTAGAAAAATGAATAACAAAAGAGTTACGAAAGAAGTGGTAAAAATGAATGGAGATATCGGTAAGGGCCGCCCCAGACGCAAACATATAGATGAAATTGGTGATGTGTTGAAAGAGCGTCAAATCAAAAGTACCCAAAATCGAAGACTATGCATGAAGAGGTTGATGAGTGTGGAAGAAGCAGGAGAGATATGATCGATGCACCTGGCGTTCCATAGTCTCTGCCTACCCCAATGTGAGACAGGCGTGATGATTTGTATGTATGTAAACTCAAACGCTCAATACCATTGGGTTAATATTGGGTTACGAAAATATTGTATTTGAAGATTTTGGTCTAGTTTTAACTTTAAACCGAATATATTAGATATTGTATTCTTAATATAGAAATTCCACTTATTATTCCTTTCAAACTGGACGATATGCTTTCGGTGCTATATAAGGATTTTCATTAAATTCCATGATATTTAGCATTATTAATTTACGGTTTAAAGATAATCTATCTGTACTAATGTTATAAACGTTCGACGAGCTCGGTGGTACTGTGGTGAAACGCACTGTTACGTTACTTTGACACCACCGCTCGTGGGTTCGATTCCCACACATGACAAACATTTATGTGCATGAACATGTCCGTTTGTCTTGGTCTGGGTGTTTTTAAGAGAGGTAGGGCGCTTAGCTGGTCTGGGGAAGTACCTCCACCTCAAAGAAAACTGCAGTCAAATAACAACTCTCCAGAGGGTTGTTATGTTCATGCGTGTGAGTGAGGTCCTAAGGAGTAAGCTATGTTAGCAGCAGAGCGCGTCGCTCTAGTATTACTTGATGTATTACGAGCGTTCATAATCTGGGGTAACCGCTTAACATCAGGTGGGCCGTATGCTTATATGCCTACCGACGACGATTTATGTTACCGGTTCACGAAGATTCAAAAGTACTAAAGGTGACTTTTACATATATCTTCATTACTACTGGTTTGCGTCGACAAATTTATGAATGGAATCCTTAGATTTCAAATTTGTATGGAATCCGCTAGATGCGCAAGTAAATTTTTCATACAATTTTCGACGAAACATGAACGAAATGGTCTAGTAAGTCTTTGTAAAACTGACACTAAGCGCTTTTGATCTGGTTGTAATAAAAAATTAAATGAAACATAATTTATTTTGTTTTTTTTTAAGTCAACTTGAGAATTTACGCAATAACTTGAACCTCCTTGTTAGTAATTGGGGCTGGGCGACTTGTAATTGATTGAAATTAAACTATTTTTAACGGAAGTATCGCGTGTTTTATTTATTTTGTTGAAACCTGACGTTTCGAACGCTTTGCAGCGTCCGTGGTCGCAGGAAAGACTAAGGTGGTATTTGTCTTACATTAGTTATTCAATTATTACATCTACCGACATGGATGGATTAATTATATATGTTCCGATTCACACAAAAATCGCTCACAGTGTCCGAACATTTTTTAGTAGATCTTTGGATTTGTGACTTGATTATTTTTAGGACTGGATCCCAAGCAGGTGGTACTTGCCAACCATCTTCTCTATTGAAATTGGGGTGTTTTCTTATTTCAATAGCCTCGCGCAACATTCTCGGCATGTAGCGATTCTCCTTGGCGAGGATTTGTGGTTTATCGAACCGGATGTAATGGTTTGGTTTTTCCGTTAAAAATAGTTTAATTTCAATGTGTAACAATCGCGAAAACCTAATATACCTGACTGACTAGCATGAAAGTTTTTCATGAGGAAGGAGTTCAGGCAGGTTTGCCGGCCGAGTTCACTTACTTTATGTTATAACTTAAGTTGCGTTCTAAATAACGGGATATACCATTATCAGGAACACCGTTCCTATATGAAATCTATATGTTTGTCTGTGCGTTACTCTGTGTGTGTTTTTTTTTTCGAATATTAGACCCGAGTGAGTTGATTATTTGTTATTAATGATTTTAATTAATGTGTGATTTATAAAAAAAAATTAAAGACTGATTTTTATATCGTAATTAGCTGTGACTTTTAAAAAACGTGATATTTATACAATTTTATGAATTTTATTTTTACCTTTAGCACGCGAGACGATTGTAGACTGATGGTACTCTGCGGTAGGGGACGAGTAGGCACCAAAAATATTACAGCGGTCGAGTGGGCACAGGGTACGAATTTCAGGGGCCCAGTGGGCACTTCCCCGTTCAAACAAATTATTCTGCTGTATATATAAGTATATATAGATAATCGCAAAACATTTTTACTACAATTTTAGTTGTGCGTTCATTCAATAACCAGTTACACACTTTATATAATAATGTGCGTGATCGACCGGCTAATGTCCGGAAAGTGAACGTGGATTTGCGCTAGAAAAAAAACTAGAACATTAGCGGTGCATTAGTGATGTCGGCGTCGCTTTAGTAACTCTTGTTTACATCGCCGTACTCACAGTACGACATACTTACGTAATAGCGAAGATGACTAAATAAGGCGCTACAGAACACACTGTATATTAACTAATCGTTTTGGATTTGGCTGCAGTTTTTAGTGCGGTAGAGGTACTTTCCAAGACGGACTGCTTCAATGTGTCTACTACCTACCTCTCTTAAAAACATTCAGGGCGCATCATAGCAACCCGCTTTGATAGGCCCTGATCCTGAAGCGGATTCAATCGCATCCTAAAACATGTACGGACTCTGCATTTAATAAACAAAATAAGAGACGTTAAAGATTCCCGAGAAGGATTCGCTCATAATTTATTCATTGGTTTATACAAACATATGTTCGCTACATTTGATATGTTATTCAGTCGGCTCCTTTATCGTGTGTACGTGTAATAAAAACTATACATGCGGTCGAAACTCTTGCTTCATGCCATATTACCAAACAAAAACATATTGAATTATTTATCCAGACTACGATCAGTCGTTAGATGTACATACCGAAGTCGTATAAATTCACAATTATCCCTTACTTGGTCATGAATTTGCTCGTTTCCACCTAAGAAATCACAAAGCAATTCAGTTTAACTATATAAATAGTCTCATTGACTACCAAATCATCTTCCAGCAGGTTGCGGAGCTCGCTACTTCAAAACACCATTAAACTGAATCTCGGAACATGCACTTTAAAACTAATAAGGTCTTTTACAAAGGAACTGCAGGAATTCGAAGTCTCAGATTAAGGGTGAACACGGGTTGAGATTACGTATGTACGCGAAGAATAACACTTGAAAGATATTAAAATTAATTATTGTGTATTCTCTAATTAAGTTATAAAACCAATAAATTAAACAAAAAAGGTACATAACTATAGGTCCCTTTCAGAAAATTAACAATAATAATGGAATGAAGAAAAAAATAGATATATATTGCTGTAATTGTTTATCATTAGGTGCACTGTATGCCGGATATCCCGTAAATGTTATATATTAAGGAGAAAATTATGTTCTTTGTTGTTACGAGTAGCATTACATCTTCAAAAAAATTTTTCAAATATTAAGCTTGCATGTTTGGGATTATCTGTATTCGCAAATTAAGTCAATAGATTAAAAGTTTGAAAACAAAGGAATATAAATTTCAGTTAAATATATAGATTTAATAGTACCATATTGACCACAATACAAAAACTTCATACTTAGTTATACATAACCTTTGGGAAGCGTTGACATCCAAAAATACAATTATGTAAAAAAAATATATACAATGACACTAACTTTACATAAATTGCAACTAATACAATAAATGTGTTAAAAAAATAAAATGTCTAGTTAACCCATAGACCATGTTACAGATTATTCTATAGCTTTCATAATAGTCTCGAAGCAGAAAAGAAAGAGGAAACGTAACAAACGTCCAAAATAAAACTCCGTGTGTCTTCACCGCGGTTTGCTCGAGCTAACGGTATCGCCTGCCCTCGTTCCAAAGTGATAATGCCTGTGTTGCTTGGATTGCACAGACCAAAGGGACTTATAATTGGGCGATAAATTGCAATGAAAATTGATTGTCTAACGTGCGATTGTTAATGAATTACAACGATAATTCAATAGATTGAATTCGTGTACAGATTTATGTAATTTAAATTTTATTTATGTTTATTGTTCAAGCATTAATTCTATGAAACTCTTTGAAAACGGTATAATTCAGCGCATATGATGATTTTGTTACTCACCTATATCAATATAGTTATTCTTAAGTCCACGTGGTGCACCTTGATATTAAGTAAACGATGCACTGGCGAAAGAGAAAGAATGGCGCCTTAACTCAAAGGTCAAATAACGACTTCTTGGAGAGTTGTCATGTTCATGCGAGAGAATGAAATTGCCAGTAAGCTCTGACGCGTTGCTGTTTTAGACGGTAACGCGCAAGCTGTGGCAATCGTTCATTTGCTACAGTAACCACATCAGGTTAGTCATTTGATTGTTTGTCTCCCGAAGATGTATAAAAATCGTATATAGCATTTATGAGCCTTTGCATAAGGTGAAACAAATTTAACTAGACAAAGCTTGAAGGGTTCATTTATTGTATCTATTACGAAAATATGGTCATTGATGCTCAACGTGGTTTTGGCCGTTGATAATCAGCGTAGCTATGGTCATTGATGCTCAAGTTAACTATGGTCATTGATGCCCAGTATTGCTATGATTATGCCTTGGCATGTTATAGAGTACAACATATTTCACTGCAGAGTTTGTAGTTGTTAGTTTTGTTGCACATTATATAGTGACGCCTTAGTGAAACGGTATCACTTACAATGGCCCTTAAAAGCTGGCAACGTAGCAGTGGCGATAACCGGATTGGTCCAGTTATGAGAAATTGTAAAAGTAAAATATTCTTTTTCTGTTAATTTACATAATCGGTTTCAAGTATCGTGTTTGCACCATTGCTATATTTAAATTAACGTGTGTTAATGTTAAATTATGTAACCGTGTTATATTAAAAGCTTTTTGTTGGTATTGTAACACTTTCGGAAACAATTTGTTATGTTTATAGATGACATTTAGGGCTTTGTTCACCTACTTTCATCACATAATTTATAAATCAAATAAAGTACTGTAAACATATACTGCATTCCACACCCACCCATAGCTGAGGAAAACAGTGGGATCGGAAAATGTATAAATTTAATTTCCTCAACCGGTATAAATGCTACCTACATAGGATTCACTTGTCACAAAGCGACACCTCAAGCTAGACTGTTTCATTTTGTAACGTTCTTATGGCGCACGCCATAAGGGTAAAAATGGTACTGCAAGCGTGTCATATTACTTGGCGTTGTGCGTACAGCTAAGAGCAGATTACGATTAACACTCGAAGTACGATTGTAACTCTTATTGCTTACGTTATAAGAGTGGTAAAAAGTAAAACTAGGAATGGACGTAGCTGTACTATAAATTATCCTGTAAATTGCATGTATATTTGCCACCCAATAATTACTTCATATGTTTTTATAGCCAAATAGCTGTCCGCCTGATATGAAGCTCGTAACTTTAGACCTTTCCGGTGCAAAGAGTATTGCCCGAGCATGGCTATTAATGCTGCTGACAAAGCAAGTCCTCAGCAGCTTTTACCTACGTTGGGAGGCAAATAAGTGTACGGTGCTGATGTAAGTTCGTTGGCCTATAGACCAACAGGTCCCCGATTCGATAAGATATTTTATTTTCAAAGATCACTATGAAAATTGCAATCATATAGTTCAAAGTATCAAAAATTTGCCCATAAAAGTAATTATTTCGCGTGCGCTGCAAAAACTATTTATGTACAGAAAATCATGAAGGTACTACATGTTTGTAGAAAGTATAAGACACAAAAATGTCCGCGAAGCTATATGGTAGTTATATATATAATATGTATATATGTTTAACTATTTGTAAGGTACTCATTTATCTTTCTATCTACCCGTTCAAAGCCGGGGCGGGTCGCAAGTGATAATTATGACAAGTTAACAATTTAACTTTGGAATATGTAAATTATTTGACCAAATCATTTCATTACTTATCATGGAGTCGAATACCCTACTCATAATTTTGATTGGATATCAAATGCCATAATCATCAATGTCAAGATACTCTCCACTGTTGAAACATGAGGCATTGCCGGGTCACTACATCGCATCGATGACTTGTAATTAAATTCTGATGAATAAACTAACGGTCTTGAATATTATTATTACTCGGCAACACCAAGTTTTTACGGCAATACCACAAATTTACGGCAACATGTTAATGAGCGAATAGTTTTACAGGTCTGTGAAGAGTGGTAAAGTTACAGTACATGTGTACGCAGGGCAGTAAACAGTTGTAAGTTACTCAGCGAGTTTTTTTTTAATGTCGGGAGGCATACAAACATACCGCACACCTGATGTAAAGTTACCGTAGCTTATGAACGCTTGAAATACTGAAGGTATCGCTCGCGCGTTGCGACAGCAACTCCTTTGAACACAACTCCAGGTTGTTGTTATTTAGCTGCGGTTTCCTGTACGGTGCAGGTACGTTCCCAGATGGGATGCTCTGATGCGCTTTACCCCTCTTAAGACACTCAGACCAAGACAGACAGAAAAGTTATGTTTGTCTTGGTCTGAGTGTCATGCATACAAATGATTGTACTATGTGGGTATCGAAACCACGAGCTTTGTTGGTAAGTAAGCATTAGATGAGTATTGGCTTTTCTCGGGTCCTACATCCTTTATTATCGACGAGCTCGGTGGCGCAGTGGTGAAACGCGCTGTTACGCTACTTTGACACCAACGCTCGTGGGTTCGATTCCCACGCAATACAAACATTTGTGTGCATGAACATGTCTGTTTGTCTTGGTCTGGGTATTTTCTATGTATAATAAGTATGTATTTACAAAAAAAAATGTATTTACGTATGTTTATCAGTTGTCTAGTACCCATAACACAAGCTTCGCTTACTTTGGGGCTAGGTGGCGCTGTGTAATTTGTCCGACAATATTTATTTATTATTTAAGTCTTGACTCTTTTTAAAACCAAGCTCAAATAAATGTGTTGCTTAATAGCACCGGACATTTGATAAATTGATGTTATTAATTGAGGTGAAAAAATTGTAAGCACGTAGGAAGCAACCAGCTTAAAAAGCTCTAATTGAGTCCAATTTAAGTAAATCGAGTACATAAAATATGCCTACATAAACGTTAATTAATATATGCCCAATTAATAGGCATCTGGTTTATATATAAACCGGTTTAATACCTCCACGTGGAAAGGATTACTTTCAAAATTATCGCAATTTAACCTTTTGTGAGGAAGTTATTTCTACTTTCATTTTTGTATTGTATGAGATAATGAGAACTGTATTATGTGGAGAGTGATGCATATATAACTTATGATTATTAAGCAAAGCAAAGTGTTAAAGTAGTATTGATAATCACTCCGCTAAGTCTCGTTGGTTCGATTCTCACATAGGACAAACATTTGTTTGTGCGAACATATCTGATTGTTGTCTGGATGGTTTTTAAGACAGGGTGCAGCAAAACAACACGAAGTAGATTTTCACAGAAAACCGAATGGTTGTTTTGTTCCTACAACGAGTGGGGTTAACATTAACCACCTAAGCAGTTGCTGTGCTAGCAGCAAGGGTGTCTACACACGCACGATACTTCCTATATTACAAGCGTTCATAAGCTACGGTAGCGACTTCATATCAGGGGGGCCGTATGATTGTACGTCAACTTTTAATATTCGAATACTTTATAAAACGTTTTTAATAACAGTAAACTATTTATTTCGAGAATTAATTTCAAAAAGCCGTCGTGTTTAGTGAGCCATGATGATCAAGTTACACCAATCATCTTCATCATCATTTGTCATAAATGTGTACTCTTTTTTTAATTGGGCATACAGACCTGTCTGACTACATGGCCCGGCCCGGATCGGAACCAGTCTGGTACAACGGTCACCGCTACTCTTGCCGTTTTTGGGACACGACACGTGTTTTACTATATTCGTTTTGAATATTCAATGAGATGAATTTTTAGGGCTCGTTCTTTTTTTTAAATACTGTCGGATTTTACAGCGCCATTTCTAGCCCCAAAGTAAGCGAAGCTTGTGTTATGGGTGCTGGACAATTGATAAACATACGTAAATACATACTTATCATACATAGAAAACGCCCAGACCGAGACAAACAGACGTGTTCCTGCCAGAAATGTTTGTCCTGTGTGGGAATCGAACCCAAGAGCATTGGTGTCAGAACGTATTAAAGTTCTAAAAAGAATAAAGAAAAAAGTTAGTATATTATAAAATACATTATAACGTTTCATTATTATTATATTATGTGGTAATATATATATAGCCACGGGGCCACACTTTTTAGATTTATTTTAGGTTATGATTATTATTTTTGATTTATTAAATTTTATTTTAATTAGATGTAATTTAGTTTTATTGTGTATTTATGTAATTTTAGTTCAGTAATCGCAGAGCTGCGTTAGCCAGCGAAGCTTTATAACCGAGAAAATTGTCTTTTTTGCAGTTTTGCTGTTTTCGACTGTTACACGTAGTACTCCTTCAGTTTAGAAGCTAGAGAGCTGATTGTTCGACGTGAATGCACCTTAAGTATTGTAGATTTCCCTAAAATAGATTAAATTTCGATTAGCTCAATAAAGGATATCGATAAGTGATGTTATCGCCCGAAAAACCGTTCCAATACAAAGTCTATTGGAGCGCCTATGGCGAGCTCATTTCAAGTTTTGCAAATTTATATTCCGGGTCAAATTAATTGTCAAAATATTTATTGACACAAGGGTTAGGGTTAGCAGCTCTGCTTACGCAGCTTGCTGTTATTTACTTATTGTGCAAAAGCAGCTCTGTCAATGCGCCGAAGGCCCAGCTCCCCTAATTTATATTATTGTATTGTTCTGGAATAAAATACGAGTACTATTCTGGACAAAAAAAAATATAGTTCGATAATTTGTTTATTTGTTTAAACCTGCTAATCTCTGGAATTAGAGGATTTGAAAAATTCGCTTTGCATTCGACAGCCTAATTCTTGAGGAAGGTCCACGGGCTTTTCAACATCTTCATACGACCCTGTGAAGCTGACAAAAAAAAAGTAAGAAAAGGGTTCCCACGAGATATATAGAACTGTGCTCTGACTTGCTCAGCGACCGCAGAAACTGAAGGATTGTTGTTTTCATAAGAAAGTATTAAAACAAATAACCATGGACACGGGTACGAAAAAGCAGTAACAGAAGTTCATGTATAAGTTTATAGAAAAACGGGACATTTTTGTACGTTTTTCACACCCGAAATGAAATCTTTCTATCGAAATGAAATACTTCAGGATTAAGATAGTCGAGACACTAAAAAAATAGTTACTAATCAAATATACACGACGACAATCGCAATATTTAGTCTATTTTCCATTTGACATTCACACGTCGCCTACTGTACTTGATGTTGCGTAACGTAACGTTACCGTTTCGTTACAAAAATAGTACGGACTTTTTTCCCCATCTCATGGCACGCCTAAAAAAGTTTCACTTCAAAAAATCAACAAAACTCGTGAAAATATGTACGGAACACCGGTCGAGCACCACTCAGGCTTGATCGGTAATTTCACACAAATGATGGATGGGTTTTGTTCTCAGCTTACTGTTTTTGTCAATACATGGACGTATTCAATTATAGCTGTTTATTTGAAAGGAGTCCCATACAATTTTCCATGTTTAGTCTGTTAATGAGATAATAAGTTAAGACACAGTTACGGGTGTGGTATATATTGGATCGTAAATGTATTTTAAGAGAGGTAGGGCTCATCAAAGCAGCCCGTCTGTGGAAGTACCTCCAACTCAGAGAAAACCGCAGCCAAATAACAACTCCCTAGAGTATGTTGTGTTACTGCGTGAGTTGTGAGGTAACCAGTAAGCTCCTATGGAGTTGCTGCATTAGCTGCAGAGGTGGCATCGCGCGAGTGATACTTAATGTATTGCAAGCGTTATTAGGCTACGGTAGGAGCTTTACATCAGGTGGGCCGTATGCTTGTATGCCTCCAGACGTAGTATAAAAAAAATGATTTGATTTGGGTTATGGGTTCTCATGTATTTATTTAATAAGTTAACTATCGGGTGAATTCTCACGCTATCGTATGACTAATGCGGCAATTTGTGGTCTTTTCTGTTCGCTTTCCTGAACACTCACGGGCTTGAGTTCGATTCCCACACTAGACAAAATATCTGTTTGTCTTGGTCTCATATTTTCAAGACAGATAGGGCGCATCAAAGCATCAATGGGGGAGTACCTCCACCTCACAAAAAACCGCAGCCAAGTAACATCTCCCTGGAGGGTTGTTGTGTTCCTGTGAGTGAGGGAGGTTACCAGTAAGATCCTAAGGAGTTTTGTATTGTCTGTTAGTAGTGGTGGTAACGTGCGAGTGGTACTTCATATATTGCAAGCGTTCATAGGCTACGGTAAACGCTTTACATCAGGTCGTATGCTTGCATGCATCTCCTCACTCACTGCCACTTTACTCTGGCATGAGCAAAACATTCTTACAACGTTAACATGCATACATTAGGGGTCAAATGTAAAATTTTCAAAATTATTTGTAATTGGTTTGTAGACCGATTAGACTAAATTTTTCAATATAAAATTTTAAGTGATGGCTGCAAATACTAATTTTAGTTCAATGGGACGGTTAAACCTGTGGTTAATGTTACAGGGCTTACCGAGGTCTTTCTTGTCCGAAGATAAAGTAGTTTAAAATATATTTTTTTAATAACAAAGATACGATATACTCTTTCGCAAGCGATCACTAAGTATATTACAATAACTGTCTCAATGTAATACAACTCTCATAATACAAAAGCTATAAACACTGCACTTCATTGCTCTACGGGGACAAAAATCAAAAAGAACCACTTCAATTATTACGACAATCTTATCTTTACGATGTCAGTTTGACAGAGATATCTCTATTTCTCGATGCAAAGATTTCTGTGTGTCGATACAGACTCTAAATTCCTAACGTGGCGATTCTCGATAAACGATAGGTAAACGATCTCGATGCTGTAGTACCGTTCGGTGTATCGCTAAAATTATCGTTCACGTTTCGCTACCGAGCGGCGCCCACTGCTATGGCGAGCGTGATGTTTGGTGATGGCGACTGCCACACTATACCGAGCATGTATTCGATATTTCGGATGAAGAAGAATGTAAAAAAGCATAGTAGTTGAATTTGAAACAGGTGTAAATAAATTACTTGAAATAATTTGAATGTTTAAATCGGACCTTAATTGTTTTTCAGTGGAAATTTCCAAAGGTTTTTAGGGCTACAGTGAATATATTTGCGGTGTTTCAGAAGAATCTTTATACAACGCCGGCATTCAAGCGTACAACCTACCTGATGTAAAGCAATGCTTGTAATATATTAAGTATCACTTGCTCGATGCCTCCTCTGCTGCTTACACAGCAACTCCTTAAGAGCTTAATGGTGACCTCAGTCACACACAGGAACACAACAATCCCCTAGGGAGTTGTTATTTGGCTGCGGTTTTCTGTGAGGTGGAGGTACTTCCCCAGACGGGCTGCTTCGATGCGCTCTACCTCACTTAAAAAAAATCAATTTGCAAAAGCTGTAAATAATTCCTTGAAAGAATTTGAATGCGGTTCAAACACTCCTTTACTGTGCCCTTTTGAGTTGACATTTCAAATGTGTGTTTGGGGCTTGCCTCGAAAGGTGAAAATGGAACTCTTACAAAAAACATTCGGTTGACTGTCACAACTGTTTAACGCAAAGGAAAGTGTTAGTCATTCAAATGTGAATTTGCTGTATTTTCGTAACATGTTGAACGTCACGTATCCCGTATATTAGTTTTTCAAATATAATATCTTAGGTAATTACAGGTATCAGAATTAGAAAATATCCTTTAGAAATAGGGTTGGGCTTCAACGAGTCTATATCACATTCCTAAACATTGTTTTTTAATTTTAGTATTTTGACTAGTATTTGGGTAATTTTCATTTATCATCGAATCAGTTCATCAGCGAATCAAGTCTATTATAGAATGTAACCAGACGAAAAAACGTTAACAACCGTTTCGTGCATGGAGGAGGAGCGTTCGTTCGTTATCCGATTAAATAAAAAAACATATTGTTTTCTTCGTGCCAATTACGTGACGGTGTAAACCCAGCCTATCACTAGACCATACCTAATAATGTGGGCTGGATTTGCAGCGGGCGTGCGCGCTTAAATTGGCCGGTGTTAACTCCGTTACTGTTATTGAGTACGTCACGCTCTGTACCGTGGTTTCATTATGTAGGTATTATGGCAGAATTAATTTGGAATAACAGCTGTTTTGTTTTGGCTTTCTTTTATTTTTAAATTCACTTTCAGTCTATATACTCTGTTGTTTGTTTCTTCTTCTTTAAAAAGAGTTTTCTACTTGTAACAGGTTTATTAAGTTATTACTTACAATAAATGTTACGTGCATGAAAAGAGCTATGAATGTGAAAGAAGCGAGTTAAGTGTGTAAGGACCGCGTTTTATGGCGCTCGGTTCTCTCTGCCTACCCCGCAAGGGACCTGGCGTGAAGATGTACATACATATTTACAATAAAATAGTATGTGTCGTATTTATTTGTTCTACAGTTAGTATCCTATGTTAATTTTATATGATTGTAAAGTAACTTGTAGGTATTTGTATTTTTTGTAGTTCATAAGAAGTATTGCTTCCCTGACTGACTACCATGGCTGATTTTGATATATATCTGGTAAAAACGTACATGATATATGTAGTTTAATTGCTCAAAATGATTTTTTCCATTATTTCCTGAGATTTTGTATGTCTTGTTACTAATTACGCTGTTAAATGATTGAAAGGGTCTTGCATGTAAGGAATGTAAATTGAATTGGATACAATGGAGGGAGGTGCCATGACATCACCATTGTATCACGTCATATCATTTTCTGGTTTTCAAACATAAATCTTTAGAGTCTATAAAATACTTGCTTGTCTTCTAGTTTAACTTTCGAACACTTTTTTTATACTCGGGCCGAAGATGTAATATTTTGCTCATGGTTATTCAATTGTAATTTGCAAATTTTTACTAAATATTTTACTATCCGGCAGGCCATACGACCAGATTGGAATTAAAAAAAAAGCCATATCTCCTCATTCCAATTCCTCCCGCCAGCTTCTGTTTAACTCGGTAGGGTGCTCAAATGTCGTAATTGAAAATGGTGTCTAACAAAAGCTACTCTATTCTTTTATATATATATATATATATATATATATATGTTTTTATATATCCTAATGGAGTGACTGCTGTGTCACACCGCTACGACCCACAGGGGAATCCAGGACTTGATTAGGTTGGGTCACACTTCTTTCGAAATATAAATGCGTGTTTCCTCATGATGTCCTTCCTTCACCGCGAGCTAGTGATAATTACAATACGTATTTTGTTATGTAGTAAAAATCCTGCCCGAAATTTTGTCTCTACGTCGTTTTTATTTTTTCACTCGGGACTCCTAAATATTTTAGAGTTAAAAAACGTAACCTAGATTCTTCTTTGAATGGTGCTGCTGTAATAAATAAAGCTGTTGTAATGGCTCCATTTACTAACGAAAGTCAGCCGCTTCGATGATGGCTCCGACAAAGCAAACAGAGAGACAGACAAAAAACATTGAAATTTCCGTTACGGTTTCGGTAACGTGTAAAAACAATATGATGTTAAAAGAAAGCCTATGTTTCCACTTTGTTTATTTGTACAGATTAAATTGGCACAGTTTCCAAAGTTGTTGATGACGGACGATTTTCGTATCGGGTGTTTGTCGGTTTCTTGTCGAAGTTCTTAGCCTGATGTGGGCATGGCACCTCTAATTTCGGATTTATGTACATATTTGTAATTATCATTTGCTCGGCGGTGAAGCAAAACGTCGTGACGAAACCACGTCCTAGAAGTTATATTTTGAAAGACGAGTGATCAAATCAAGGTCAAACAACGGTATGGTTTTCCCTCTGGGTCGTGGAGGTATGACGTACTCGTAGCTCCATGTCTAAATCGGTATCATTGACTTGATTTAGGTGTGTGTGATAGGCGCATCAAAGCAAAATCCCATCTGAGAATATCCATCTTCCAGGAAACTATAGCTTATTGTGTTCCTGTTATTCAATGGGACTACCAGTAACCTTTTAAGGAGTTGGCGACGCGTGAGCGATACACCCTGTATTGGAAGCGCTCATAGGCCACGGTAGTTTACGACAGGTGGGCCCGTATACTCGTATACCTTATTTAAAAAAAGAGTTTCAAAAAAGAAAAATCTATAATGTAGGAACTCCTCAATGAACGTTCATGTATCGCAAGTAGGAGTGTGCTTTTGCAAGTGCGTTCTTGTCATTATTATGTATGAAATATACGCTGGTTTTCTGTTGGTCGGAAGATCTCACCATTGTTGGCCCCGAACAGTAGGAAGCCGATAATTGCCAAATAGTCTGTTACTTTTGTTCTAATTGCCCAACTCTTAATTATTTATTACGTGGACTGTTCGTTTCCCACTAAAATTTCTTATTTCGTAATGATATCGGTGAGTAGTATTGATTTTTTGTTACTATTATATAACTTTGGTTAAGTATTTGTGGTTTAGTAGCTGTTTTTTAAAAGTATTTTATATTATACGCGATTAAAAAAAAACTCAATTCGCCTATAGCTATCATAATACTATAAATGCGAAAGTATTTCTGACTTTTATCTGTTACGCTGTCACGACTAATTGCGAAAGTGATTTTCATGAAATTTTGTAAGAAGGCTGTTTGAACTCTGCGTAAGGATACAGCTGCTTGTCAGGAAAGATCTGATTCTACAATCGCATGCTAAAAGTAAAAAAAAAAAATTAAGTAACTGCTACTTCTAGTATTATTGCGTATTTAGACTGGTTAAAAAAGATTGTTCTTTGATGATAATAGATGAAAAATATCATCTTCCTAGGTCTACCTCTAGGTGAAATTTAGAGCCCTCTGTAACAAATCGAGAGAATTTTTTTAGGTTATATTTTTGTTTTTTTATTTTTGGTAAATACATACAATAAACGCATACGTGTTTCATGGCACGAAGCGGTTATGGTAATCTGTAATAGTATAAAGTATGCAATAATTAGAAGCTCCTTTTTGCATAGACCGGGAGTTTTTTTTGACTAACAATGGGTAATTAATATAACACCAAGCGTCTGATTCCCGTACGAGACAAACTTTAGTGTGTGTGAACATATATTGTCTTAACCTGGGCTTTTTCTATGTTATAGATATGTTTAAAAAAAGTTAATTGGTAAAGTTTATAGGTTGTCTAATTTCATTGGATTTTCTCTGCTTACCACCACACAAGGGTATGAAAATGCAGTTAGATAGATATCAGTTGTCTATTATCCATAAATGTTGTTTAGTTTAGGACTAAATGGCGCTGGCGCTGTGTGATTTGTCTCGAATAGTTTCTATTAATTTCCTTTTTTAGGGTTCCGTACCCAAAGGGTAAAACGGAACCTTATTACCGAGACTCCGCTGTCCGTCCGTCCGTCCGTACGTCTGTCACTAGGCTGTATCTCATGAACCGTGATAGTTAGACAGTTGAAATTTTCACAGATGATGTATTTTTGTTGCCGCTATAACAACAAATACTAAAAAATAGAATAAAATAAATATTTAAGGGGGCTCCCATACAACAAACGTGATTTTTTTGCTCGTTTTTGCTCGATATTGATAACGGCAACAGGTAGACGCTTGAAATATTCACAGAATATTTAGTTATATATTCACTTTAAAAATAAATGATTTAATTAAAATAAAACAAATATTTAAGGGGGGCTCCCATACAACAAACGTGATTTTTATGCCGTTTTGATAGATAATGGTACGGAACCCTTTGTGCGCGAGTCCAACTCGCACTTGGCCAGTTTTTACTTATTAAGATAAGTAGACACTTGAAATTCTCACAGAGCATAACTATTGAGTATACAACAGCTCTGAATGTTAAAGAAGCGAGCGAGGTCTGTAAGGACCGAGACATGTAGGTAGTGCACGGCTCTCTGCCCACTCTGCAAGGGATTTGGCGTGAAGATATAGACAGATATATTTATTTTTTCTTCTAATATTATAACGTCTACAAAAGTCATCAATCGCATGATTTAACCTATTCGTTTCGTAATCGAAATTGACTCGACATTATTGTTTTCTGAGTCAACGATCTGACTCCGAGACTTGCGAATTGCAATTAAGCAACAGCCCATAATATTTATAAAAAGAACAGTAACGTTAATGGTTTCGTTTTTGCGGTAACGGTGGGTATAAAATTAGTCTATGGTAATTCTATTATTTAGGGTAGGTTTTCCTTTACTTCACTTGATTACTTGCGGTGATAGATGTAAATAATACATACCATCACGCCTTTCTCCCCTTGGGTAGACAGAGACTATGAAACTTTAGGTGCACCGATCCATTTTTCTTTCTCTTTTTCTACGTTATTACATTCTTTCTTCTGATGAATAATATTTTGCTATTCAACCATTAGATTTAGTATTATAATATACATATATATTCTATCAGAAGGTAAAATACGGAGATAATGATTTTAAAATAAAAAACAATGTTCAAGAACGAGTTCTATCTATCTATCTATGACTTCACGCCATATCTTTTGCGGGGTAGGCAGAGAGATTAGATTTAGCAGATTTTTTGTAAGTAGCAAATATTAAAAACCCTTAAAACTGACGTCAGTGAAGTCTTAACTTTATCAAATTTTACATAGCACCAATTGAAACGGATAGATTCAGAAATGAGCGTATCCGTACCAGAACTGGAGTTACCGACGTGGATGTATCAGCAAGCAGACGTGGCTTTGGGCAGGCCACAAAGCTCGGAGAACCGATGGCCGTTGGAGCAGAAAGGTTCTCGAATGGGAGCAGGAAGGTATTCTTATTTTAATTAATTTTAGTTGAGTTAAAGTTATAAGGAATTATTAAATAGTAGATTTTTAATAAATGAATGCAATTGATCACTTTTTCCCGAATTAACCACGTTTCTTGTCGTTTCGACTGTGAGCAAATAATATGTTCGCAATTTAGAGTACCTAATTAGATATTACCTTCTCACACAAAAACATAAACTATAAAACATACTTTGTTGTGGGGAGATGCAAAAAAGAACTTTCTCGGCTTTTCATACCTTCTATCCTGTTCCCATAAAACTACTCTAATTGCATTTCTAAGTATTCTCCTTTGGGTCAACATTCTGCACAAAATATCCATACTTCAGTAACTCATTTCTCAAGACCCATGATATATCTACTGTTAGACAGACTCGGGTAGAATATCTTTAATAGGGTTCCCGTCTTGCCCTTCTGGCACGTAACCCTGATGTCTATCTTATAGTCGCAATTCACTCCACACTTTCACAATATTCCCTACATTTCCCAGTTTCACTATACAATGTAAAATGCAAATAAAGTGCTTATCCTTCGAAAGATATCTTTCGCTTAGCATATCGAGCGCGCTATCTAGCGGTAGAGGTTAATCAAATATCTAATGAATCAATTGTGATGGTAAAGTGTAATGCACAGTAGTTTCTTTTACGTTTTATATATGTCTAATACCATCAGACGAATTCATTTAAGAAGTAATTTTTGTTTTATCCCTTTGCCACGTATCGAAACGCGTTAGATTTCGATGATTTCTACAGCAATTGTTTTATAGCACGTTTGATTCAAAATGGTTGCGATGAATACTACAAATATGGTTACTGGAGGGTTACTATTTCAATTTCAATATTTATTGTATTCTATAATGAAATAAATATTCTTAAATGTGTATAATGAGTAATTGTCACATAAAGGATCCGTATAATGGCATAGCAGTGAAGAAGAAAGAGAGAAGGGCTACATTTTAAATAGGTACAATCGAAGTTTTCATTATTTTTACACAATGTGGGGAGGCATACAAGTGTTCGGGAGGCGTAAAAGTGTATCTAATGTAAAGTTAGACTTATGAATGCTTGCAATACAAAAAGCATAGCGCTCGTACGTTGCCATCTCTGCTGCTAATACAGTAACTTCTTGGGAGCTAACCTCACTTACTCACACGAGTATATCAACCCTCCTGGAAGTTGTTATTTGGCTGTTTTTTCCTGTGAGGTACTTCCCAAGTCGGTTTGTGCCCTACCTCTCTTTGCTTAACGACTGTCATCTATAGAAAACAATTGGAATCGACAGCTTAACGTGTTCACTCGAGACAACTAAATACGTCCATAGACAGGGCGTTTCTTAACTTCCGGTTTCTGTTAGTCTGGAACGCACATCGACACCGTCGAGGTCCTCAATCATTAACATTATGTACATTCATATACATTTAGATGTAATTCAAATATTCTTCATATGTTGGTACTTCTATGCTAAGGCAGCAAATACTCAATAATATCATTTTTTTAATACCATTAAGGTGACAAACAAGCATACGGCCTGCCTGATGGTAAGCAGTTACCGTAGCCTATGGACATTTGCAACATCAGCGGTGTCACTCTTGCGTTGCCGACCCTAAACGTTACATCTTGCAAGTTTCATCACTAGTGTCAAACACAGTCTAAAAAAATTGTTACTCTTTCTATACTCCACTGAACACTCAGTGGAGTTCTCAGAAACTAGTTTTCGAAAAGGGACTTGAAAATTTGAATACCACAAATAATTCTCACATTAAAGTCTGTTGTGTGACTTTATAGGTCTTTCACCAATTCACGTCAACTGTGAAACTCTACAATTAAAACTAGTAAATAACAGCAAGCTGTGTAGGCAGAGCTGATATTTTTTAAATTTAAAAAATATTTAAATATTTTATTTTTAATTTTTTTTAAATATATGGAACCCTGTACGACATCTAGCGACGAGTGCTGTTACTTTTTCTGTTGATGGGAGTGCAGTGCAGACTCTGCACTGCAGAGTGGCCGGCCATACGTTTTCCCATATGTTTTTTTTTCTAATTGGAACGATTTTGGACCGTTCTTCCTCACCAACGAACATTTAAATTTCAAATTAAAGGATACAAAACTACAATATGTTAGCTATTAGTGTGTCGATTTTGGAGTTTCTCACTATTACCGTCTAAACGCTAGCTGGATGACATCAGTCTACCCCAAACGGCAATTTTGAGGGTAATGTGGCTCCGCTGGCTATCGCAGCTCTGCCAATAAACGTTTCTGACCAGCAGCTAGACCACTTTTGAACACTACAATCTAGACTGTTTTTGAATTCATTTCAAGGGTAGGGTAGGCTAGCAAATTAAAGTTGTTTGTGAAGAACAAACAACTTTAGTTTGCTACCCTGACGCTCTTTCGCCAGAGCCTCGTTTGTCAATTGAAAGGGATCACAACGCGTAAACAAAATTTGCTTTGGCTCTAAAGGTTAATAATGACTTACTTACATCCCAACTCAACTCTCTAAGTCGTTTCGTGTGTCTCTGCGAGGCTGCGACAGACAGTAGTGTGCGAAACGAGGTTATTTTAGGTGAAAAAAATATTCAAAACCAAATATTGTTGCACATAAAGTTCATATAATTGGCGCAGTGGTGAAACGCGTTGTTACGCTACTTTGACACCAACGCTCGTGGGTTCGATTCCCACAGAGTACAAACATTTGTGTGCATGAACATGTCTGTTTGTCTTGGTCTGGGTATTTTCTATGTATAATAAGTATGTATTTACAAAAAAAAAAATGTATTTACGTATGTTTATTTTGTTGTCTTTTTTTATATTGTTGTCTAGTACCCATAACATAAGCTTCGCTTACTTTGGGGCTAGATGACGCTGTGTAATTTGTCCAACAATATTTATTTATTTATATAATTTTTAATAAAATGGCTGTGTGTCGTTTTCTTCTTCCCAGAGTTTTCCCGTTTCTTAATTCATTAGAATTGGCAGGGTTCACTACCTAAGCCTAAGGCCTTGGCGAATTTTATATAGAACGACTGTCGTTGGACCTCCACAGGCTCATAGTCAAAATTAGACCTTTCGGTTAGCTCAGGCGTCTTTCGAAATAGGATTTATTGGAATTTAATGGATCTAAATTTTTGTTATAACAGTGTAAGTGTGTGTTATAAGATATGAAATTTAAATACTTTGAAATGGGAAGTCTTTGCAAATCACCCAAAGACAGTACAGTGTAAATTTACTATGAAATACTGAATAAAAAAATCAAAATAACTTCTAAAATATATAGAAGAAAGAAAGAAAAAAGAAAGACTTACTTAAGCCAAGACTTACCTACCATGACCAAATTGGTCATGTTCTAGCGGAAGGTGATGTCAGGAGCCCTAGAAACCGGCGTGCGTGCATGAGAAGAGCAATGAATGTTAAAGAAGCGAGTGAGATATGTAAGGATCGAGTCACGTGGCGCTCGGTTCTCTCTGCCTACCCCGCAAGGGATTTGGCGTGAAGTTATAGATAGATAGAAAGAAAAAAGTACTCATAACCTTAGTATGCTGTTAATCGAATTATGACCTCGTGTCTTGTATTTTACACTACCACATTTATATCCACGGATCGCTTTTTTTACTGAATAATTCAATAAGCATAATCTGTCATTCATTCATTCATTGACTTTCATACGCCATAAAGCCATACATATATAAATAAAACATAAGATATTTTCATTTGATCTATATTTCTTCTCATAAAGTGTAGACGTAGCGTAATAATCGCTCCTAAACTCTCGCCTACTAACTCAGTAGGGTTGCCAATTGGAGTAATAAATATATCAGTAACTAGACCGTTTCGGTAGCTATGCCAAACGTCCGACAGGCTTGAACGAAATGTCAGTTTGTGTGGGCCCTAAATAAACAACTTCCAGGGTTTGTAAATCGTAAGCTATTAACGAAATTGACGGATTTTAGAATTAACGTTTTCTAAACAGAATGCGATTGACGAGGGGCGTGTCATAAATAATTTGACAATATTAAATATACTACTGGATTTGTGCTAATCCCAACGTTAACTTATGGAAGTGAGAGCTGGGTATGGCAGAGAGAGCATGAAAGTAGAATAAATGCGGTCGAGATGGAGATCATTGCGCAAAATTTCTGGCATAACGCTTGCTGACCGCGTTCGTAATGAAGACGTGAGAGAAAGAGTTGGTCTGAAAGAGAGTTAAGATAAGAAAAGGCATGCTCCTCATGTTGGTTCGAACATGTAGAAGGAATGCGGAACGAAAGAATGACGAAACAGATATACAATACAAAAGTGAAAGGATGTAGGAGTTGAGGAAGACCGAGACCTAACCTAACCTACCATGACTAAATTGGTCGTGTTTTATCAGAAGGTGATGTCAGGAGCCCCAGGAACCGGCGAGCGTGCATGAAAAGAGAATGTCACAGAAGCGAGTGAAGTATGTAAGGACCGTGTCTTATGGTGCTCGGTTCTCTCTGCCTACCCCGCAAGGGGCCTGGCGTGAAGATATACATACATACTGGATTTGTACTACATATTCCTAGAATTTGAAAACTTGTCACAGCTGAAACGTGTCTGCACAATGTCGCTGTCTCTATAATAAGAAGATTATCATTCAAATAACCAACGAAACCAACTTTTTTTTTATATAGCTCTTTGATGATTTGTTCCTTCGTAATATCACGAATAATTAGATGAGTTTATGACTAAACAAAAAATATTATGCCAATTAGGTTGAAGATTCCAATAACTACGCTGGGTCTACTGCAATGTGAAGATATTACGCTAATCAGGTTATAGAGCGCTTCCGGTTTTGAGGCAATGTTCTTTTGATATCTAAAACCAAACCTCTTAATATAATGTAGTTATGTTTAAATGTCCGTGTCTTAAATATTGTCCACTAAATTGGTTCACATTTTTTCGAATTAATGCAGCAACCCTAAATAGGCGACAAATAAATTGAGCTTCGTTACGGACTATAGACGTCAGGTGCCCGCAGACGATTTCCTGATAGTGATGCAGTAATAAGGACCCGGTCTGTACTTTTGCCAACATTAATTGCCTGATCAAACCTTTAAAGATAGCTACTAATTTTCTGCTACTAAAGGGTTATGAAGAAAAGTGGATGTTGCGCAGATTAATAGTTACTCCAACTCTAAATTCGGTCACGTCATAACGAAGGAACTAACCACGAAGATAGATTAGACTTCAGTACATTCTTCACTGACCTGTTAATAACCATTCCAGCCTATTAACCGGTTGGTCTCTGGTTCGAATTCCGTTGGGCATGTACCACTAAGTTCATGTTATTGGATTTACATACATATTTGTAATTATCACTTACTCTGCAAGTCCATGAAATTATATTTCAACACACGCAGTACCTAACCTAACAAACGTCTGCATTTCTCTGTGTATGGCTCTAAAGGCAGTCGCTCCATATAAAAATCAAAATCCGTATCTATGCCAAATCCTTAGGGTGAGATGGAGGATTACGTCAATCCTAATAGATTAGGAAACGGGATAATGTTTGAACGCTAGGAAGAAGAAGATTTCAGCATTTTTCCAAATCCTATGAGAGTTATAAAAAACAAACATTTTTTTAAAGGTTTCAAGCAAACCATTAAATTACTGTTTGGTTTGTAGTCTTGGTTCCAATTATAATAGAAACCTGCAAAATGTTGAGTTGAAAATCACAGCTCGAATTCGACCTTTTTGTAACCTCTCGTTGTGAACCTTGAGTGTGGTTATGATCTATAATCACAGATGATCCGTAGCCATGTTTTTAGTTTACAGAGCTCACAGTCAACACGTCTTGCGGTCGTGGTATTTGTGGTAACAAATATACAATTTCTTGTCTACATTAAATTCACGCGGAGAATCATTTTGTTTCCGATAGGCGGTTGGTGATGGCCGAGATAATTCGAGTTCTCATCTGTTACAAGTATTAGAGGACCCGCATTTTCCATGAATTATTAACTGAAATTGGAATTTTCTGTCCTGATGAATAACTATTACTGAATGACAATGAAATGACAAAGACGATTTATTATATATTAATAGTGACGATGATTAAACATTGTATTTTAAAAGAAATTTAAACTTTCACTACTTTATTAGGCGTTCGTGTAAGTCAAATATTTAAAGGAACAAAATATCGAGTTTTAATTTCACTACTGAAAGTAGTGTTCTTACGAATAAAACAAATATTTAATTTTAATTTCCTGCTTTCCTGGCTTTGATTGTAGTGAGATCCAAAAAATATTTTCGGAAATATTTCGACTTGAATTAAATTTATTATATCGATGTTGTATAAAAAATCTCATCAGCAGCTTATTTAGTTTATCCCTGTTTTTATTTAATAAGTAACTAGTAAAACGTAGTTAACGCGTTATTGCAGCATTCGCGTAGTGAAGCACATTTCTTGTGCGCGAAGCAACTTTCTCGCGTACTGCTTTTAGTGTTTTCTTACATCTTGATTCTTATTTATACATACTTCGATTTCGCCTGCTATCTGTCTTCCTATGTTTCCTTCTTGTTTCCGTACTTTCTTTCAGCGCTTCTTATTAAGAATTCAATAACATCACTACCCGACCAAGCCCCTTTTCACTTATTCAATATTTATTGACGTTTCTGAAGCAATCAGTATGCTTTACGACGCCGTTTGTCTCCCACCAATGGGAACCACTTCGCATCGGTATTAAAGCACTAAGCCACAATAGTCATCTACGGCTAAGCAATGTAGAATATTTATTGCACATTTATTGTATCATTTCTGATAACGAGTAGGCGTTCTCACGGGCCGCTTTGATCTGTATATTTGTATGTGGTTTTTAGTTTAACCTATTAGGGCTGTATTAGAAGATGCAGTCGTTTGGCGCAATGTTTTGCTGTATTAATATTTTTTCCTGTATTATTAGCAACGTAAATTGTTACTGTAGTAGTACCTACTGAAGATGTGCCAATTTCTTCAAATTTTTGAGAGCTAATTTGCATGTTATTATACAAGACACATAAAATTTTATCTCTCTATGACTTCACGATAAATATTTTGCGGTGTAGTCAGAGCGAAACGAGACGATGGAACATATGATCGGTACTTACACACCTGACTTCTTCTTTAACATTCATAGACTTACTTCCCCATGTCTCGCCGGTTTCTAGGGCTCCTGGCGTCACCTTCTGATAAAACACGATCAATTTTGTCTTGGTAAGGAAATCTTGGCCTACCTCGACTCATACATCCTTCTGCTTTCGGGTTGTGTATCTGTTTCGTAATTCTTTTTTCCTGTATGCTTTTTAAATGTCCGATCCAACGGAGAATGCCTCTTCTTATTTTTAAATCTACACTCTCTTTCAGACCAACTCGGATTCTAACATCATAGTGAACGGAGTCTACAACGTGATCCATAAAATTAACAAAATATAATAAACATTTAATTTTTTTTACACGTATTAATGAGTCTATTGGAACACTGGAGTAGATTAGTACAAAGTTACAATGTTGTATATAAAAGAACCACATAGCGTCAGGAATTGCGATGTCAGCATGAGGTACAAATGATAGGAAGGATCACGACCCCAACCATAAGAATAACAAGTATACGAGACAAGGCTTGATAATAATAAAGTATATATACTAGTAACCTTTACAACTAAACATAAGTAGTCTCCCTTACTTGTGAAGTTGGCGAATTAAATAACTTTATTTTATTTTAATGAGTTTTTCGTTTTTAGTAGAAAGCAGTGATAGCCCAGTGGATTAAGAATTGGCCTATTAACCAGCTGGTCTTCTGGCTTGAATCCTGGCGTGGGTACTAAATTCGTTTTTTTCGGATTTACGCTGAGCAAGAGATAGTTACATATTTGTAATCGTGCTCAGCGGTGAAGTGAGACCATGGTCAGAAAATCCTTCATTCCAAGAAATTGTATTTTGAAAGACTTGTGTCCTAACCTAAGAAAGATCTGGTTTACCCTCTGGATTTTGGTGGTCTGACGGCAGTCGCTCTATGTAATATCAATATTTTCGCCACCAATTAGTTACTGCAACAACTACTTAACCCCACCACTACACATCAACCCTTACTCATCCCACTGCAGGGATACGGCTCTCCCTTCAACCGAAGGGGTTTAAAGCATACTCTCACCACGCTGCTCAAATGCGTATTGGCGGAGGCCTGCGTTTTCAAGCCGCCCGAGGGCCACTGACTTAACGACCGTCATCTATCGACAACAACCGGGACCGACGGCTTAACGTGCCCTCCGAAGCACGGAGAAACTCGGATAGATAAACCCATCCATAGACAGGCGGCGGTCGACCTTGCTTAACTTGCGTGTTTGGTTATAATGACACGCGCAACGACGGCGCTCTCTACTTAACCAGTTTACATATAAAGCAACTTAAAACTTTCTTAAAAACCACAATCCTTTTGAAAACTTCAGACTTGGACAATTCAAAAGGCAGACTAAGGCTTCAAATTTATAATGCGGTACTACATCCCGCGGTTCTCCCCAATCTTCTCGAACTCATCACGTGTGGTACCAGTCTTACAATCAAGTATTCCGATATGCTAAGACTATACTGATTTATTCGTACCTTAAGGTTGAGCAGGTCATTTGCAGCAACTGTTAATCTAGATATATTTATCGTTTTACTTTATACTTGTGAGACAGGTGTGAGATTAAACTTTGCAACAGGAACCGCACTGTTGGCTGTCGCCGAGGGCATGCAATATCGCGCTATTTAGACGAATGTTATGTCCAACAAATGATATCGTAATTGCAACAGTATCAAAAGTAATGAAATGACTTTACATTTATGTCGCTTTAATGATTAGTTATAGGCAAACCACTTGACTGCGCATGAAAACGTTGTGTTTTAGCTAAATCTCAGCGATTTGAGCCTACTAATGGGAGAATATTTTAACCGTCGATAAGTTCAGTGGTGTTGATCCACGATCTAGCCAATAGCTGCGCGTTCTACTTTCCTCCAGACCTGTAGCGGTGAATTGAGTTACTACGTTGTATCGATCTTATCTTATCTATCTCTACCCCTCTTAGTAGGGCGGTATAACGAATAATAATGTCAAGTGGTTAAATCTAAACTAATGTATAAAGGGGAAGTTTGTTTGGTTGAACGCGCTAATCTTCGGAACTACCCGTCGGATTTGAAAAAATATTTTCTCAAATCCGATAGCCCAACTCGGTTCGGGGTTCGTCAAAATGCTTAGCTAAGAACAGTAGTTCCCAATGGGTCTCGACGGGGGTCTACGTTGGCGTGACAAAACAGTCCATAGTTAGATCTAATCTTCACATTTTTTGTCGAGTTTTGGGAAATGGTAGAAATGTAGCTGCAGGGGTTCCACCGGAACCAGCTAAATTTTGAAAGTATGAGAAAAAAAGCCTCTGGCTTAAAGTATCCTTGGAGTTTGTCGTATTATCTACAAAACTTCCCACAGGATATCGTACTAGGTTCTAGGCAACGCCAAAGAAGTTTCTTAGTACTTGTATAATTCTATTACGAAACGTAATAAGTTTTTTTTTTAACTGGCCATAGACAATCTTTGCTAGCTCAACGGTTACATAGAGCATTCCCAATGGTTGTCATTACAACCGACTAATGTTTGCAATGTATTTGACGACCGGTATTACGCGGAGACCTGCGGGTTGACCCGGCCTCCAAACAAGGCAACCAGCAGTGGCCTGCCTGGGATTTACTGAGATACGATCAACATTTATATACATTAATTTATGTTATTGGGGAAACTGACAAATAATGTAGTATTTAAACACTAAGCTCGATGGCGTCGTTGCGCTTGCCATTATAACCGAGCACCCAGGTTAAGCAACGTCGACCGCAGCCTATCTGTGGATGGGTTTGGATCTTGAGATTTGGAGGGCACGTTAAGCGGTCTGTCCCGGCTGTCGTCAATAGAAGGCAATCGTTAAGTCGGTGGCTTTCGAGCGGCTTGAAAACGCAGACCTCCGTCAATCCGCAGCGGAGTAGCGGAGTATACACTTTTTTTTATACCACTAAGGTGGCAATCAAGCATACAGCCTGCCTGATGTTAAACAGTCACCGTAGCCTATGGACATTTGCAACACCAGAGGCGTCACTCATGCGTTGCCGCTCCTCTAAAAACCTCTTCACGCATTTCTTGAAGAACTCCATGTTGTAGTCCGTTGGAAAAACCTCGGCTGGGAGCTCATTGCACAGCTTGAGAGTTCTCGGAAAAAAACTTCTCTGGAACCGCACAGTACGCGACCATTGCGGTTCAAGCGTGTGAGGGTGAACTCCCCGCCGTTGGCGAGCGGTGCGGTTATAAAAAGATGCTGTCGGCATCATTTCGAACAACTCTTCAGAACACAACCCGTTGTACAATCGGTAGAACACACAAAGGGAGGCAAAGTCTCTCCTTAAACTTAAGGGTTCGATACCGTGTGTAAGCTTAGGATTGTCGACAATTCCCACAGCTCGTCTCTGAATCGAATCACACGGTCCAAGCTGGTATCCAGGTGCTCCCGCCCAAAGGTGACTGCAGTACTCCAAGTGCGGTCTGACTTGAGACTTATATAAGTTTTGGCCCGCACTGAAGTACTGCTTAGCCCTGTTGAGCACACCAAGTTTAACTAACCCCCTTCTGTTGAAGTTCTTTAGGAGTATTAAGCTGGTATTTAGGAAAGAAGCTTGTAGTTTTGCGTCTCCTACACACTCATTTTAACAGCACATTTATAGCTATGAATAGGAATTTTCAGTTTTCACTTCTGTCGACGTGACTACCATCTATTTTTATACAACTTCGGAATATAAAAATGACGAGCTCAGTGGCGCAGTCGTGAATGACGCGACTTTGACACCAACGCTCGTGGGTTCGATTCCCGCACAAGACAAATTGGTATTATTGTGTGCCTATTTGTGTGCATGAACATGCCTGTTTGTCGTGGTCGGGATGTTTTAAAAGTGGTAGGGCGCATCAAAGCAGCCCGTCTGGGGAAGTACCTCCACCTCACAGAAAACCGCAGTCATATAACAACTCCCTAAGAAGGTTGTTGTGTTTCTGTGTGTGAGTGGGGTCACCAGTAACCTCCTAAGTAGTTGCTGTGTTAGTAGCAGACGAGGCATCGCGCGAGTGAGTACTTGATGTGTTACAAGCGTTCATAGGTAACCGCTTTTCATCGGGTAAACCGTAAAAAAATAGTTGCAGAAAAAGTTAGTTTTATACGATAGACAAATAAGTGACCCGTTAATGGGTCACTTATTTGTCTACTTATTTATTATTTGGCTATTGTGTATCAGCTTTTGTCTTCATACATGTGCTCATAGCGGTGACAGTACCGTTATTGTATCATGTTAGAAGAACAAAAATCGCATGTTCCGTTATGATGCAAAAAAGTAAAATCAGATACGTTTCTTTCCCATTTTCCTTTATAACATAATGTATAGAAGGATATCGTATTAAGTTTGGTGATCGTAAAGTATTCAAACATGTGAAATACCCGTTTAAAGAGTATCTATTACTCGATGACGAGTTGGACGTATTTTATCCGTTCTACTATAGAGTTCCTAGATTTTTGTCTTACATGCCTGCTGCCGCGCAAGGGAACTAGCGTGATGTTTTAGATCATTCATTGCAAACTATAATAAGTTAAAAAAAATGCCAACGCACTCTCGCGGGCAAAAATAAATGTAAAGCATATCGTTTTGCTCTCTCTCTCTCTCTGTAAATAAATGCTTATGGTAAAAAGGCGCAGTATTTTCTACCTTGGTCATGTTCTTAGACAGCGTCAATGTTGTTACACAACAATATGACCTACTTCAACTTCTAATGATGGGCAAAGTAGCTGGTAAAAGAATTGTTGAACGAAGAAAGAATATACACAGTTAAGGAACATCAGAGAGTGGACCGGGATAACTGAGGTATTCCGTTGAACAAAATATAAAGAATTACTGTACGTCACTAGTTGGAGAGGCACCTCAAGAAGAAAGATAGAAGATATAAGAGAAAGATAAGACATATATTTTTAAATAAAATCTTATTATTACTTATCTACCGTGAGTGATTTACTTTTTCGAATCGTCGTAATATATATTACATTGTCAGCAAATAGACAAAACAATGACCACAAAATTTTAAAAATTGTTATTGCCTCTGCTGAATCGTTTCCTGACATTCGATCGGTTAAATATTCATCAACTTTATAATGTGTATCATAATTTATTCAACTATTTTATTATTTTATAGACAATGAAATATGAATTGAGTATTTGATATTAATTTCAACTTAATAGCTGCACCCGTCCCTGAGAAAAAGTCAGATGGACAGACAGACGGACAACTAAATTATTCTATAAGGATGCCGTTTTTCGTTTGAGTACCTCAAAATCTAAAAAGAAAAGTTATCGTGGTAATTTTTTAACACTATATATTATTAGTTATTACCTAACTCTTTTTCACAGGCTACTTCTTTTTTTTTAGTAGCATACTAACGTATTTGGGTGATTTTCTTAGTGATTGTCAGTGGTCCGTGTTCTAGAAAGAGTTTTTTTTTAATATAAATTAATACAATGTTAGCGACCTTTGCCCGCCCCAGTGTACCAGAACACGTAATGTTGTGAAAGTAGTAGAAATAGTCTATGTGCGTGTAACAGCCACATTTAGTGCTCTAATTCTCCAAGCCGAGCGGCGAAGATGACCTGCTGGCAAGATAATGTGGGATTCCACTGCAATTCGGAATGTACTGAATTTCTAATAATGTATCATTAATACATATATATGTCGGAACGTGGATATAATTGTCGTCAGGTGGCTCGTTGTTCATGGCGAATAAAGCGAGTTAGTTAGTTAATCTTCTCAATATTTAATCAGCCAATTATCACAATAATTGTAGCAAAAGTTATGCTCAGATCGCAGATTACAACGGATTCAAAATGCGGTGGACGCGACACGTGCGATTGGCTCCATTGCTCGATTCGTAATGCCGCTTCCAATGACAGTCTCTCTTGACGTTTTTGACAACTGACAACAATCGACATTTCGAGCAAACCATAACAAACACAACCGGTGTTGCCAATTTAACGATGTCGATTCCATCCAAGAGCCGACTTGACATTTTGATCCGTTATTATTAAAACTAGCATCACGGGGATTGATTTCTTCCGGGCTTCTCAATATGGTGTGATATATAGATAAATAATGGGATCAGATTTTTATACAACCTCGCGAGGCAAACGAGAATACGGTCGAGCTGATGTAAAGTGGTTAATGTGGACTAAGAATGTTTGCAATACAATGAGTAGCTGTTGCGCGAATTGCTGGCAGGGCAAACCTGCCAGCAATTCCTCATAAAATATCTGGTAAAACAACAACATTCTAGGGAGTAGTTATTTGCTGCGGATTTATGAGCAGGATACATCCTCAGTCGGGATGCATTGATGCGCCTTATCTCTCTAGAAATTGCTATCTCGAAAGATTTTTAAGTGAATCTCTAAGCGTATTTCTTGAATTTGCAATTCAGTCTTGGTTTGAATCGATGCATTTGATTTATGCTACATCCGAGCACCTTATTTGGTTATCTTTAGATCCTAGTACCATCGATATGCCATTGTATAACAGTTACCTTTAACATGGTTCTTCTTAAACAATACTTATTGTGAACATATACGACATAATTTATATGCATTCTTGGCGGATCGGACTATGCCATTGTGTTTAATTTACACTGTTTGTTCTTATGTATATATTATTATGGCGTTGAAAATATCTGACAGAAAAAACAATCAAACTCGAAAAGCACTCTGCAAAATGTATTTTTGAAGTTATACTTCTTTTGGCGCGTCAGGGAAAAATGAATAAAGTGAATTTTTACGATGCGCGCGCAGACAGACACCAATACCACGAAGTTTGTGATCGTTTTGTTTTGTCACGCCAAAGAAGTTCTTACGTGCGTATATAAGTACACGCATATTTTTTTTTTTTCAAAATCCGCTTTTGTCAGTATCTATCTGAATTATGGCAAACCTAAAGTGGATCACGAATTTTCAGATTAGGTTTGATTACATATTCGCGTAAAGCCAGTTTTTTAATGTACATATTACTTTCAAACAAAGTTGGTTATTGAAGACACTTATTATTACTAAAAGAATTGTATTTGGTAGAAAATTTAGTTCAAATGTCTAATATTTTACCAAAATCACACAAAATACTCGTAGGTCGATGGTGTCCATGGCAGCTTACCTTTGGATGGGTTAATTATCTCGAACTTCCTCCATGCTCGGAGGGCATATTAAACCGTCGGTACCATCTGTTGACTATAGACGACAGTCATTAAGTTATGTCAGTAACCTTCGAACAGAATGAAAACACTGGCCTCTGCCAATCCATAGTTGACCAGTGTGCCGTAGTACGTTGTAAACCCCTCTTCGTTAGAAGGAAGGCTCGTATTACAGTAGTGGGATGACCATGGGTCGGTGTGGTAATCGTTCATTATCAAACAAGTTTCTAGACAAAGAAAGTTTAACTCAGTCAAAAGTAAATAAATACAGACGTCGTTTCAAGCTATTTCTTTGATAAGATTGTTATTCTCAGAAAGCACCAGTCGGTCATTTACCCGGTTTTGGTGGTTTATAAAGCCCTGTGGAGGATAGTTCATTAACTTGATCATTGGAAATATTAAATAAATGGAGAGAGAAGGAGAAAATTATCTCTCGAGCTAAAGCCAAGTTCAACCGCACGCTTAACCATGACGATTCACATACGAGCGATTTTTGAAAGAGGAGCCTGAAGAGTTATTGTATTCTTAGAACGAGGAAGATTAACAGAAAGTTGATCAGTTAAGCGTGGCCACACTTAAGAAATATTCCTCGTGTTAGAAAACTCCCTAGGCTTCATATTAGGCGCGCATATGCTTGTTTTACAACTAACGCAATAAAAAATACAGATTTTATAACGCTATAAATACTATATATAATATAATAGTACAGTAGTTCGAATGTAGTCGCGAACGGAAGTCAGTATTTAATATTACGCTTATAGGAAATGTCACATAGGAAACTTACTAGCTCTGCCTAGATAGAGAGTTAAAGACGACAGTCACAGCAGGGAGCAAATCTATGATTTAAACCCGTTAGGGACTTTCTACATAACACACAACTTGGAATAAGAAATTTAGTGATATAGATAATTATAAAAATGTTCTTGATAGTGGATTCTGTCCGATGGATTGTCAGAATCTTTGTCTTGAAAAATTCGCCACCATCACACATTTTCCTGGTTGCTTACTCGATAGAGTATTTAATCAGTACGGAAATTAAGAGGGCTCTAGTTCAAACTACTCGGGCGGAGACGAAGTTTCCATTTACAAAATATTTATAATCTGGTCAGTTGTGCTAAAAACAACTATATATTTTTTTTGTATATGTGTAGGAAACTAAATAACTAAGATTTAGAGCGGAAGCCTCCTTTTCACTGCCATAACTATCACTTCTGATTGCCATTTCTGCCTTTCGTTTTCTCCACTGGTATTGGGCCTTTCAAAGCGGTCCTATGGTATACGTTCGTTTTTGTGTGTTGAAATATTATGATATTCGTTCATTCGGCCCGAACGATCGCGACTTCCGAGATTTACAGTTAGTATAATGGTTGACGTTACAGAGAAAATGAAATGATGCCTAATTACATTAAAAAGTTTATGTAAATATTACAAGATATATAGAATGATATTTCTAATTAGCATATTGTTTATGACAAGCATATCTCATATATGTAATGGAGCAACCCGCGACTTAGTTCGTGCGCATTACAACATCTTGTGTGGACCGCCTTTTCTTAAATTCTTTCTTTCTCCTAGACTTCTAAGGGTCGTATCGTGTTGTGAAATAGCCTATAAACCTTTCTCAAGACTTGACTTATCAAATTCAATAAGATTTTTTCAGATCTGACAGGTTATTCCAAAGAACAGCGCGTTCGTATAAACAATCACTATATTAGTTTAGATTTCGTGTATCTTTAGAACGGCTCTAACGATTGGGATCAAATTTTGTATTTACATAAGGTTTTGCTTTTTAAGTTTATCTATACCGATGTCTTCCTTGTATATATAACATACAAAATGCGATTTTATCATAAAAACGGTCGCTTAATTACTTCAAAATGATCAGTAAACAGACCTTTCCTTTCGATATATGACACAATTTTTACACTAAATTTATTAAATTGCTAGATATGTGTCTAAAAAATAATATGAATCATACTCAATCCTGTAATAACCCACCTTACATATATTTTTGGCAAATAAATTATAATTGAACTCCATTTATATTCATTTGAAACACATCAGTTGTGAAATAGTTCACGAATAAGTTGCTTTACCTTGCCCCATTATTATAAGGTATAGTATCGATGCAACACTGTAATGATATTTCAATTAAATTTCGACCTTCTTTTCAATGGTTATTAATGTTAATAATTATATATGATGCGAAGGTTGAATTTGATAGTCGAATTTCGAAAACGAATTTGTTTGAGAGCTAATGTTGGGAGATCCTAAATCTGTACGTAAGAATATTTGGAGTATTGTAGATCAGTAATAGCCCAAAAATACCTGAGCCAGAAGGCACAGCTGGCTATACACAATGCAGTGCTGGTCTCAACGCTTACTTATGGAAGCGAAAGCTGGGTATGGCAGAGAGATAAACGCGGTCGAAATGCGAGCGTTGCACAAAATTTGTGACGTAATGTTTGTAGACCGTATTACGAATACGGTGATGATGTTAGAAGCAGAGTTGGTCTGAAAGAGAGAGCCAGTGTCAAAAATAAGAAGAGGCATGCTCCGTTGGTTCGCACATGTAGAAAAAATGCAGGATGAAAAAATGACGAAGCAGATATACTATGCAAAAGTGGAAAGATGTAGGAGCCGAGGAAGGCCAAGACTTAACATGATCAAATTGGTCGCATTCTATCAGAAGGTGATGTCAGGAGCTAGAAACCGGCGAGCGTGCATGAAAAGAGCAATGAATGTTAAAGGAGCGAGTGAGGTATGTAAGCATCGAGTCACGTGGCGCTCGGTTCTCTCTGCCTACCTCGCAAGGGATTTGGCGTGAAGTTATAGATAGATAGTAATAGCCCAGTGGATAAAGAAGCCAGCTTTTATCCAACTGCTCCTGGTTCTAATCCTGAGGCATCTAATGAGAGTATGGACCACTAAAGTGTTTTCGGATATGTACATATTTGTTTTATCAAGAAATCTCGCTCGTCCAAGAAATAGTATTTCTATAGACGCGTGACCTAACCTAAGAAAACCTATAAAATGTCTGCTTTTCCCTATGGGTTGTAGGGGTCTTACGGCAGTAGCTCTATGTAAAAATCAGTATTTTCATCAAATCCTTAGGCTTGGGTAGCGGACCTCTTTAATCCTAATGGCTAAGATATGAGACTACGCTTGGAAGAACAACAATTTGAGTATTGTTTAATGTTTTGTTGTTTTTTGTCTCTGCCAACCCCACAAGGGATTTGGCGTGAAGTTATAGTTAGTTAGTCTTTTTTTTTTATTCGATATCGGGAAGCATACCTACAAGCAAACGACCTACCTGATGTAACGCGCTTACCGTAGCCTAATATAAACAGTAATAATACATTATATATTGCTGCTAACTTCTGTGTATACTGGTAACCTCAGTCAAAGAGAAACAACAACTTTTCGGGGAGTTATTATTTGGCTGCAGTTTACTATGAGATGGGAATACGCCTACTTTGGTGTGTCATACCTCACTTTAAAACAATCAGACCTAGACAAAAACAATGGTGCCAAACGAG
This sequence comes from Pyralis farinalis, assembly GCA_947507595.1. Taxonomy (NCBI): domain Eukaryota; kingdom Metazoa; phylum Arthropoda; class Insecta; order Lepidoptera; family Pyralidae; genus Pyralis; species Pyralis farinalis. The sequence continues at coordinate 24,336,393 of OX382270.1, forward strand.
TATTACTAACAACTCCGCCATTGAGGTAGCCTGTTATGTTGTATGCTGTACCTGTGCTATTCATAATATTGTGTAATGCTGCAACAGCTCGTACCATAAATTGCGGATTCTTTCAAGCGAAACATCACGTCATCAAAACCCTTCCGATTTATTTCGTAACGAAAGAGATTTTACTTTTTACGTCGATTTTTACATCTTTGACTTCAGCGAAAGAGTGCACTGCACGTGTTGCTATTGAGCACGAAAGCGTGAAGTCGAAAGTCGATGTACTCGATCGGATAGGTAATTAGTTCAGTGACATCTGTTCAACTCCGATCGTATAAAGCTGGGTGAAATAAAAAAAATATTGCTTAGCTATTTTTAATGCCACGTTTCTAAATAGATCGTTTTACTTTGCCCTCTGAACGAAGGAGCCAAGGCTCTTAAACCTTTCACTTTCAAAATATTGGCGTTACTAAAGCATTTAGATGCACGCACTTTGACCTCGTTGGCTGGATGTCAATGAATAATAAAAGGCAAAAAAACTGCCCTGTTGTTTTCGTTTCGCCACCGTAATGGTAATATTACCCTGCAAAATTTCGACGTTTTTGTTCTCAAATGTGATTTAGAACAAGGCGCGTGACTTTCGCAAGCAGTGATATTACAGTTCGTGTCTGACCAAAACTTAAACAGTTTGACCTCGCGATTTGAGAAATTGTTGGGTTTACTTGGACGAGATTTTTTGTATGAACCTAGATTATCTAGAATGTCATTTGCATTTAGAATATCTAATTGATCTCTGTAAAAACAATAAATATTAGCAATGAACCGAGGAGGCTTTATGTTAATACGCATTAAGCCGTGTAACCATTCATTCAAGCGTAAGTGAATATTAATAATAATAAAAAATATGTAACGTGTTACATAATCCGATTATGAATGATTAATATTTATTAATCATTCATAATCACCAAAAATGACAATATAATTATAATTATTTTATTATATTGTCATTTTTGATCTACCTACTTCAAAGTTAGAATTTATTATTACTGATGATGATTATATTCTACTGATTGTTTAGTTTCTATATACATGTGCTTCTTCGACTCCATAGAATTCTCTATTAAAGTCTCGAAGGCTAATGTTTATTGGTAGTGTTTTCTTAAACGTCCCCATATGTAATATATAATGTACATTAAAAATACTACAAACAAAATTGAATTATATTCAGTTCGTCATTTCTTTTCTTTCACTACTTCTTCTTAATGCACGTGAACTGTTATGATTTGTATGAAATATTTAAAGCATAGGATTTCTTTTGTATTTTTCCATTCTCTAATAGCAACTAGGATACAACAACAACATAGTTGTCAATTCTGAAAACTATTCTGACTAGGCAGTTTCCCACTTACGATTTCATTCGAAAAAGATCCTAATCTCAAGTCATTATCGTCTGTATTCAAGCGGAGAAGGCTATCAGATCAACGCTGCCCATATTTGGTGTGCAAAGTCAATTCCTACCTCTTTAAGATTAAAACCAGAAATTGAGAGCGAGTTTCAGATATATTTGTATCTCTAATTTGAATACAGCGTTCAAACTCATGTTAAACTTGGTATTGTTCATTGCATCTTTTATTTCGTAATTCGTAATGACATTCGTTAATTGGTATGTTGCCTTTTGTGTTTTTCCATTAATTTCAGCATTTGTCATTTCCTCAATAATGCCATCTTATTTGTCCACGATTTCAAATTTGTCCGGTCTCTAGCTAACAGAATCACGAGATAATCAAAAGACTACCGTAGTTCTGGATAATAAGTAAGCTAAAGTTCGTGATTCACAAGCGGTCCGTTTTCATTTATACGCGAGTCGTTGACAGAGTTGACAGTTCTCTGCCAAAAACTATTGCAAAAGACCTCTGAGATCAGAAAACCACATTTGACTTAGGTTTATAAGTAAACTTCTTATCACCATAATCCCATTTTCGATTTTATTTGCATTACATTTATGAATAGGAGCCCTAGGAACCGGCGAGCGAGGATGAAAATAATAATAAATGGTACAGAAGGTGTGTAAGGACCGCATCTTATGGGACTCGGTTGTCTCTGACCCGCAAGGGACCTGGCGTGAAGGTATGTTATGATGAAGATACCTTTATGAATATCAGCGATTCTTGCATTAAAGTTATTATATATTAAGTAATATATCAGTGTGGCTAGCACAACCATAAGTCACCCACGTATATAGTTTGCTTATATAGAAACTTATTTCACTAAAATTTGTTTCTACGCAACAGAAATCTTTTAGAAAGTTCCGCCATAATTAAAGTGAATGAATTTTATGAAACATATTGCTGTAGCCGTGGGCGATTTAAGAAATGATAAGCTAAATTGTTAGTGACTAATTTCGAAATTGATGACATTATAAATGCATCTTGATTTGATTTGATTTTGGGTAATTTCTGAGGCATTTCTCTTTGACCTGTCTTTGACATTAAAAATGTACATATTTTAGTAACAGCAGATATTTTTTTACCCACATTGCCAACTATTCTAGATAAGCAAACAGGTAAATGGTAAAAAGTTTTGTGCCTAATAATTTATTATGCAACTACTTTAGTTTGTAAGTTTAATGAGTATATTAAGCCCACACCGTACATCAGAGAAACCGATGCTCTGGGCTGTTGTTAGAAATCATAACTTCTCCAATACTTCCTTTATTACAATGTATTGCTGGAGGTACCGTCGTGCCGCAAGTGCTTTTTACAAAGATTATACCTAAAGATTTATGGGATTTCGTTACAGAAATTATTACGTTGCTACTGGGATTATCAGCAGCGGTTATTCTTGAAACTGCTATGTGATCTTGTAATTTGTGATCATTAATATACTACTCTGTGTAAAAAGTATCGGGAATATGTCAATAAAAAGACCCGCGTAAAAGAGGTCGTTCTAATTTTTTTACTGCATGTTGGTAGCACTGTACTGATTTAGCGCGCAAAATTTGAGCGGGATCTGTCATTTAATTTGTTTTAAACTACACTTTTTGTTGGTCATAGTTTTGAGTCCTCGGCGATTTTTACAATGGAAAATATTGTTGAACAAAGAGTGTGCCTTAAATTTTGTGTTTCAAATGATATTTCATGTGGTGAATCACTAAAAATGTTGCGAAATACCTACGGCGAATCGTGTATATCGAAAACAAGGGCTTATGAATGGTATAAGGCTTTTAAAGAAGGCCGAGAAGTAGTAGTAGACTTGCCTCGTTCTGGTAGACCTTCAACCGCTACGACCAGAGAAAACATCGACAGAATCAAGAAGCTAGTGCTCGAAAATCGACGTATGAGTCTGAGAGAGTTGGCTAGTGAGGTGAACATATCTTTTAAGTCCGTCCACAACATTCTCATTGACATTTTAGGCATGAAACGCGTCGCCGCTCGACTAGTTCCAAAAGAGCTCAATTTTGTTCAAAAAGCGCAGCGAAAGCATGTCGCTGAAGACATGGTTTCCCGAGCTTCTACGGATCCGACCTTTATGAAACGTATAATAACTGGCGACGAGACATGGGTTTATGAGTACGACATGCAAACAAGCCAACAGTCTTCAGAATGGCGTCTCGAAAACGAGCCGAAACCCAAAAAACCGCGGCAAAGTCGCTCCAAAATCAAGGTGATGCTGACAGTTTTTTTTGACTACCGTGGTGTGGTTCACTCCGAATTCCTTCCAGAGGGAGAAACAGTGAATAAAGAATATTATTTAGGCGTCATGAAGCGTTTGCGTGAGAGTATCCGCCGAAAACGTCCAGATTTGTGGCAACACAACTCATGGATGCTGCACCATGATAATGCACCATCACACACAGCCATTATAGTGAAAGAGTTTTTAGCGAAAAATTCAACAAAAGTTCTCGACCAAGCACCGTATTCACCTGATATGGCTCCGTCTGACTTTTTTTTATTTCCCAAGTTAAAATTACCACTTCGAGGAAAACGTTTTGAGTCGATAGAAGCCATAAAAGAAAATTCGCTGAATGAGCTAAAGGCCATACCGCAAATAGCCTATGAAAAATGTATGGAAGACTGGGTGAAGCGGTGGAGATGTTGTATTGCAAGCGATGGGGCCTACTTTGAAGGCGATAAAATAAATTTAGATGAATAATTTGTATTTTTTGTTTTATTGACAAATTCCCGATACTTAGTACACAGAATGTATATACATATTTGTGATATACATATTTTAGTAAGCCAGCGGAAAGCGGAAGCCGCCTACAAGCGTTGGAATAGAAAAATGTCCTATCACTATCACTTTGCGACTTATTTTGTGTTAGGCATTGACGTGCACTTGAAAGCGCTTTACATATTTCATAATTTTTGTATTTATAAAAAAAGCTCATTATTTATATATTTGTCAAATTGAGAATAAGGGAAGAATTTTGTCAATTTAAGTTTTTTTTCAGACCGTTACTATGTTAATACTACGTAATGTTAATACGATGAATAGATCAGTGACAGCCCGGTGGATGATGAACCGGCCTATTTAACTTGTCCCCGGTTCGAGTACTCTAAATATGTTTTCGGTTTTATGTAAGAGAGGTAGGACGCATCAAAGCAGCCCGTCTGGGGAAGTACCTCCACCTCAAAGAAAATCGCAGACAAATAACAACTCCCTAGAGAGTTGTTGTGTTCCTGCGTGTGAGTGGAGTTGTTGTGTAAGCAGCAGAGTTAATAGGCTACGGTACCCGCTTTACATCAGATGGGTCGTATGCTTGTATGCCTCCCGGCGTAGTATAAATAAATGTACATATTTATAATTATCACTCGATCGGCGGTGAAGTATAAACATAGTGTTCGAAAGAGGTGTGACCTTACCTAGGAAGGATCTGGCTTTATCTCTGGGTTGTAGAGGTCTGATCGCAGCCGCTTCGTGTAAAAATCTATATGTTCGCCACATCCTAACAAATTAGGAGACAGGATAACGCCTGTTAATACAGTGAATTATGGTATCGAGTTACTATACCAGTTAGCATATCATTTAAATATTAGCCTGTTTTGGATTATTTCTACACAGATTTCCTATTCATCTATTATAACAATACTTTTGGTCAGACCTTTCAGGTGCTTTTTCAGGCAACGATAGTTTTGGGCAATTTAACAAAAGAATTTCAAGGTTTCGCGTTGTCCTTGATGTGATGGTTTCCTGTCTGAATGGTATTACCGGAACCTTCTTACTTACTTCTTAGTACGCACAGATTACATACCACAGAGTGTTTTCTGCATGCATCAGTCGATTTTTTCTAAAATAATACATTTTCTATGTTCATTTTATCAACGTAGTTATTAATTTTTTCTTTACTAATGTAGACCTGAGAAATAGAATTACATAGCTGTTTAACGACACGATAGGGAAACTAATAAAGTCGTAAAACCATAACTTATGAGACTTCATTTGGATGAGGCCATACATGATAACAATGGAAACTAGTCGGGGCATGAATCAAGAACGCCCATTTCGTGACGTCGGTGTTCCGATAACGGCATCCTCGAGACCTTGACTGGAATGAACTTACGACCTGCTGCGGGGCTCATCCGTCTATGAAGACGACACGATTTATGTATGTCTGTATATGTCATTGTGAATGTTTTAGCTTAAGGAATTTACACTTGTACTTTTTGTATTGTACCCGCTAGGTCACATTTTTTCATACCAGCTAAGGTGGCAAATAAGCATGCAAGCTGCATGATGGTAAACAGCCACTGGAGTTAAGGCCATTTGCAGCACCATGGGTGTCACTCATGCGTTTTCGACCCCTTTACGCCTTGCCCAGTGTAGCAAATTAACTCGACAAAATTTTCAGGGGTATTTACACATGTACAAAAGTTTTACCCATTTATTTATAATAAAAAAAATAGTATGTAATAGTATATAATGCAAAATCGTTGTGAAAATGTATAGATATCTTTTTTAGACCATTTGACAAGGTGGCTTTGCTTGCTTAATGGCAAGCAGTTACTTGTATCGTGTAGCCTATGGATACGTGCAATACTTGGACCATTATTTTTCATTTGCTGATACTGTCAACTTTCATGTAATCCAATGGCGGATATTTTGGAATTTTCCGAAATTAGAGCAACTTTAGTACTCGGAAATTAAAATTATTATGTTGGAGATGAATAACTTATCTAATATCACGGGTATTATTCCCAGTCATTTATAGGCGTAGGCAAGCATCTAACACGTAGGGGTGCTTTTAAACACAATGACGTAATATAGTAATAATTTATTATTACTCCTATATTCTCCAAATACTGTATATATTTCAGAATATTGAGTTGTATAAACATATTATTAGTTACTATTATTTTATATTGTTATAATTTAAATGCACACTAAATGTCATAAGTAGTTACTCGGAGATCTTCTTCCTTTCAGATGTTCTAAATACCTAGCCTGTTTGTCTGCGGCTTTCAAATGCCATCGTGGCAGGTCGAGGCGACGTGGGAGTTTCACATTTTACTAGCAATCACGTTTATTGCTGTTATATAAGGATGATTTTCTATTGTTGTTGCGGATTTTGTTTAGTATACGTGCATTAAACTTCAAGCCATAATTTATTATTATGCTGCGGATCTCTCACTCATTAATTTTAACTGTCCCACGACAAAATTTTCTGTTATATCGGGATTTCTTATATGTACATGAAAACATTACCTACATCTTATTACAAACCCGCAGTGGTTAGCAATGCAAGTTAGGTGCGATTCCCACACAGGACAAATATTTTTCTGCATGCCCATTTGTCTTGGTCTGGGTGTTTGCAAGAGAGATAGGGCGCATCAAAGCAGCCCATCTCTGTAGAAGTAACTCCACCTCTTAGATAACTGCGGTCATATGAAAATTCCCTGGAGGGTACTTGTATTCATGTAAGTGAGGTTGCCAGTAAGCTCATGAGAAGCCGCTTTGTTAGCAGCGCAGCTAGTATGTCACTAGTTAATTCTAATTACGACCTTCTGGCTCGGGCATCACACTATGGGTATATGCCTAATTTAATTATCAGAGATACTTAAACAAGTAGGTACCTCAAAATTAAATTGCAAGCTCTTAATTTACATACGAATTGAAGTTAAATAAATGCTTATAAAAAATATATTTTGAAATGTTTTATCGCGGCTTATCAATCTATTCGCCCACTAGTCAGTACTTTTGAAAATAGTTTAACTGTTGCATCAGTATGATAGCTTTATTAACATCATGGAGATTATTAATTTGATCACTCGCGTCGACTGCTTGCGAAGCAATCATTAAAACGTTATTACCTTGTTAATTATCTCGAAACATGTCAAACGCTTCGTGTTAAGCGCCTATCATAAAAATTATCTTTCAATCAACTTCCTTCGGCGTCAATCTAAAGGGCGTGCGAGTGAATGTGACACGTACCGGCAAAAGGGCAAAAAGTAATAGGCAAAGGTACCGGCCGACGGGTTTGTTCAGATCTGGTACTTAAATTATTTTATTTTATCGAAGTGTTGTTGACTTCACAATCGGAGAGGTTTACTGGTTTCTACTTACGAATAGGTACGCTTATGCGATTAAAGTATTATTTCAACACAACTTGAACAACTTTATTACTAACATAAAAATTAAAAGTAAATTAAAAGTATATAATATTGGTTTTTATTATTGTACAGGATAAACTTTTTTACCAATGATATTTTATGATAGTCGAAGCCGGGTATAGCAGAGAGAGCATGAAAGTAGAATAAATGCTGTCGAGATGCGAGCATTGCTCAAAATTTGTGGTCTAACGCTTGCTGATCGCGTTCGCAATGATAGTGTAAGAAAGAGAGTTGGTCTGGAAGAGTGTCGGTGTTAAGATCGGAAAAGGCATGCTCCGTTGGTTCGGGCATGTAGAAAGAATGGCAAAACAGATGCACGATGCGAAAGTGAAAAGATGTAAGAGCCGACGAAAACCAAGACTCACCTACCATGACCAAATTGGTCGTGTTTCATCAGAAGGTGATGTCAGGAGCCCTAGAAACCGGCGAGCAAGCACGAAGAGAACTATCAATTTTAAAGAAGCGAGTGAGGTGTGTAAGGGCCGCGTTTTATGGTGCTCGGTTCTCTCTGCCTACTCCGCAAGGGACCTGGCGTGAAGATACATACGTAAACTTTGTTTTACTGTTGTCTTTACTGTTGATCATAGATTACCATGATTCATGCTTCTACTGAAGATGCTTTGTAGGTTAGGCATACAAAATATCTGTTTGATTTTCTATTTGCTAATGAAATTTTCTCACATTCTGTAAAAACTTTCATTTGTTTCGAGTTGCGATTGTTTCTTACTATGGGAACATTTGCAATTAGTATAGTATATTCAATTTAGAAGTTTATATCTTGGTATTGCATTAATCGATGATATAAAGTTTGTTATATTTAAATCAAATTTGTTTGTCTTTTCAACAAGATATTTCAAGAAAAATATTCCGCAATTATTAATTATTTGTTCGCTAAACTTAATAAATGCATGCCCCAGTTTATTTATAGTCGTGTGTAAAAAATAGCGCTTGTCAACGCGGGGACAAGAGAATGGCTGATAAAATTCCTTGAATTGACTGCCGCTTGGTACTGATCCAAATCGGCTTATGCACATAAGTAATTTGTATTTTTTATTGTCTATACTTACAAGTCTTAGTTACGATACGTTTTCAGAAATTTGTTGCCTCATAAATTTAAAATTGTTATCATTATGTTACATCATTATCATACTGTCTGTGTATCGGTCCAAATCTTCATGTGAGGTACCTTGCGGGGTAGGTAGAGACTTGTACTGCCTGTCATCAGGATTAATTAGGGTCACGGAAGCAAAGCGTGAAGAAAAGTGACCCTGTTTAGTAGTTTAAAATCTTTAACCCACGCATCGATAACATATCAATAAGTAGACAATTACTGAACTGTTTCTGAAATCTAATTTGGAAAACAGATCATACAAGAATAACGCCATTATTATAGTATTATAAATAAATGAAGGGTAGCTATTAGAACTGCTATGAGCATGGCGTCGCCTGCATAAAGCAGACAATTCTCCACTAGGCTACACGCGACGATTGGAATGTCTTGCCTTGGGCCTAAATAGTTTGGCCGGTTAACGTTATATTATTTAGCCATTGTTAAAATAATTGCTTGTCATTGTCATATTATTATGACCTTATTTTCCCCAAATAAATAATCTTGTTTACGTTTTAATTTGAAACTGCTTTTAAATGTAACTTGAATTGTCGATTGTTTTCTAACGTTCCTTTCTATACAAGATAATTATTTACAATTTACCTGATATTTAAAAAGTTTTCCTGTGCATGTGAAGGATGGCAGTATTTCATGATGGTATCATATTTCAAGATGGTACCTCATTTCAGAATGGCTTTGTACTATGTACTTCAAATGCTAGAAAATAAAAATAATAGTATGTACATATTTAAATTATTATTATAAGTTCAACAATTGTGATAATTCTTAGAAGTTCCTTTCAGGACAACAATAAGTTGATACTCTATTAACCCATTAAATACCAATGTTCCCATTTGGGACGACCCATATTTTATCGATTAATTCATGGTTACCGGCAATAATTTTCTCATTATTCGTATCACTAGTTTCTATACTCTGTGGTGCTAAAAATCAAGGCTGTCATTCACTGGACATTGTTGTCATTTGTGTTTTTTTTAGCCAAAGAAAGTGGTTTTGACGTGTTTTGAAAATTGCAAATGTTTATATTTTGATTATTTTATAGTTCAAAGTAAGTATTTTATAATTATTATAAAATATCATGAAATGGTATCTAAATAATAGATTGTAACTAGTAATGTGATTCAATGGATTGCAGTACTTATCGAACTTGCTTATTTAAATATGTTCCCAAATGGGAACATTAGACCGATAGACTAAGAATTGTTTGTGGGTATTCTAAAAGTAAAAAATATTTTCGTTTTAGCAAACCTCAGTATTATGACATCGCGAAGGTTTCTTACTTTGGAACAACTTGAACAATGCTTAGAGGAAGTTCATTCTGAAGATTTATCTCAGGACGAGCCAGTCGATGTTGTCCTGTTACCTCCAAGACTCGACGAGTTGACACATTGTGAGGACATTGATGACAATATACTTTCAGAACATGAGGCACCAAGAGAGGTTTCAGGTGAAGTTGAACTACAGTACACTACAATAACCGAGAATGAAGTACCGTCAGAAGAAATGTCACCACCTAAGAAAAAGTCTCGTACGTCGAAAAGCTTTGAAGTACACAATCCAGTTTGGAAAAAAACGGATGCGGTCTATACAAAGGCATTATGTGATAGTGGTAGATGTGAGGTGCTAAAAGCAAGCATGAAAAAGGAAAATCGAGGAACATATGATTACAGATTTGACAAGAAGAATGAAATATTAGCTCTGACTTGGAAGGACAACAACTGCGTGAAAATTTTGACCAACCATGAAACCATACATCCCTTAGTCACTGTTCAAAGATATAACAAGACTGAAAAGAAAAAAATTTGATGTTCAACAGCCCCACGCAATTGTCCAATATAACAAATACATGGGTGGCGTTGACAAATTAGACTGGCATGTCAACAAATATAACGTAAAAATTTGAGGCAATAAATGGTACTTCAGACTTTTCACTAATGCTATTGATGTAGCAATGTTCAATGTCCACGTCTTATACAATATGTCTCATGATAGAATTCCTTACCTTGATTTTATTCGAAAAGTGGCAAGGAAATACTGGAGTCTGTCATCGGATATATCCGATCCCAAATTATTAGGTCGACCATCACGTTCATTGAAAGACACTAGAATTATAACAGGCCACGTCTTAGAACGGACTCCTGATGGTAAGCAGAGTAGGTGTGCCGTTTGTAAAAAAAACGCTAGAAAGCAGTGCATCCTTTGCCAACGAGCCATGCATATGGATTGTTTTACCGAATATCATCACTCCATTATGTAAATTTTTACGTTGTAAGTCCCAATGTTCCCATTTGAAAACAAATATTTAAAAGCGATTTTGACGGGACTTTCACTGGCAGATAGCTGATGTAATAAGGAGTAACATAGGCTAGGCTTTTATTTTAGAAATTGTATTTATTTATATTAATATAAATAAATAATAAAAAATAACTATTCCGCGCGGACGAAGTCGCGGGCACAGCTAGTTTAACATAAACATACAAGTACTTTTATTATACGTAACCTAATCATTACTTCAAGTTAGGAACCAATGAGAATTTCCTATATATTAGTTTGATGTTATCATATTATTGTATTATAACTACATTTAAATTTTATCTTGTCTGATAATGAAGATAGAAGATTCTAGAGAGTAATAATAACGTCTATGGAACCTAATTTCAACTAGTTCTAAGCTCTGGTATTATTTTGAAACTAATGTAGAAGATTTATGATTATACAACTAGTAGTTGAAATTCGGTTCCTTAGATGTTATTTTTACATATTTACCACCCACCTCCATTATCAGATGTAAGTAAAGTAGTATATTGCTGTGTTGTTATCTGAATGGCAGTAAATCAACTGCAAGCTTAACGATACAGCAGTGATGAAATCTGGGTCATAGATTACATTAGTTGGTTCAACTTAGTATATGTAAAAATGAAATCTAGAAAGTACTGACTCCCTAAGAAATGTTTGTCATATATCAAAAAGTATCACATGATTGTCCACCGCGATATATTCACTAAAATTATTATGAGTATCTTTTATACAGATTAGCTTAACTATCTTTACGACATATCTTAAAGATTGTATCGTGAATTTGTTCACTCAAGCAAATTTAACTGCGATTGTGTTGATTTCGAACAACTCCAGATTGAATACCGACAACTTTGTTGCCTTCCTGATTTAAAACCCAGTTATTGGAAGTTACGAGACAACTAAGTAAATGGACAGGTTCTGTTTCTATGTAGGCGAATAAAGTCATTAAACCTACATAAATTTTAAACCCATGCTGGGCTGCCAGAAAGAAGTGGGAATAATTCAACGCTTTTCCTCTTGCAGTTCTTAAAATCATAGCAAATTTAATATTATAGCTATACATACAATTGTTTTACTTTACTGAAAACATCATAGTAGATTTGTGTAAGCTTAGATCTTGTTGATTAGCTATTATTACGTTATTCTGTGAATGTACCAAAAGATATGTGTCCATTTACAATATTATAGTGTCCGAATTATCTGGGAACTTTACTCCAAGGCAACAATTTTACTTTATAATATGTTAACGGCAATTTAGTGTTCCTTACATCGATGAATTGGGTCCCTAATCCCCTGGGGTCTTGTTGGTATTAAAGAATCCCTATGACCACGTTCGATTTCCAACGCCGGATCAAGAAATAATTGATGGCTCCAAGGACCATGTTTGCGGTGCCATGATATTAAATTGTCATCAGAAATATATTCAGTTGTTAAGTACCATGATAACGCAACCTTTAAGCCCGTCGCAGGCGTAGCTATAACATATTGTAAGATAACATGCTGTCTTACTTTGTATGTATGGAACATGCTGAAGCAGGAGAAATTCTGATTCACTTTTTTTCATATATTTAGAGCGATATAACATGTTATCTTAAGATATGTGATAACTAGACATTTAGAAGGATTGTGGGATGAAAGAATCACGAAGCAGTTAAACAATGCGAAATTGGAAATAGTGGAAAGACCAAGGCTACCTATTAGATAGTGATGTCAGGAACCCTAGGAACCGATGAGCTTGCATGAAAAGAGAAACTATGAATGTTAAAGAAGCGAGTGAATTGTGTAAGGACTGCGTCTTTTAGCGGTCGGTTTTTTCTGCCTACTCTGCTAGGGGCCTGGCCTGTAAGATATCCATACCTACAAATGTTTATCTAAAAGTACTTAGTTTGCTCAGTGTTGCTTATCTTTTTTTGATGGTGGTGCTAATAACTCTCAAACTAAAAGGAACTGTGATATGGTTTCTTTGATCTTTCTTTCATCTTTACCAGTATCCACAATTGAAGAAAATTAATAGTAAGGGTCATTCGCACCAGCGCTTTATCTTATCGCTTTGTTTAAAATAGAGCAGTACCGATAAAAATTCACCGCTTGTTAAAGCAGTAAAAAGAAAGTACTATATTTTTTTCAATCTATTTACTTTTAAAGGTCCATTACGTTTCTTCTGTTCTATTCCTTCTATGCCGTTTCGTACTCTGCGAAGGGATGGCGTGGTCCGTTACCTAAGGCTTGTTAGAGCGGCTGAGAAGGTGCTGGGTAGACCTCAAGGATGAGCGAAACTCGTATTGCAAGTGTCGAAGGTTTGGCACTCGACGTTATATGTAAATATATATTATATATAATTTATAATATTCTTATTGTATTATGTATCATGACATAATGTGTCATGTAACTGTTTTGCGCTTTTAAATCTATTCGTCACCAGGTACGTGGATTGACGTGGATATATTGCGAAAAATTTTGACGACATCAGCTTCACAATGATGTCAATCGTGCGTGAAAAATGCGCCAAGTCCGTCAATTTCGTGACCGCATTTTATTGTATTAGCATCAACTTTCTGTAACGTACCCAAGTATGGGAATGTATATGTTTATATTATATACACTACGTGCATTTTTAGGGTTTCGTGCCAAAACTAATATATGTGGTGCGACTTTGTCCGTCTACTAATGGTTTGCTAATTTAAAATTAGGAATAGTTTTCAATATTACTTTACAAACTTTACTGCGAATGTTTTTTTTTTTTTTTCAAAAAACCCATTTGGCAACAGAAATTGCTGAAGGGGTTGAATTGAGGGTTGGAAATTCAAATGGTGCTACTAGTTTAAGTGTGGTATCATATGAAAAAGTGGCACTTGCACATTAGGAACCAGATTCTTTTTTTTTGCTGTGTATCTCTATAAAATACTTCTGCGAAATGCTTTTTTGCGCAACGTCTGGCGGGTATGCTATACAACCCGTTTGATTTGAAGCGTGTTCCAAAGACAAGAACTCTCTTAAACCACATATATCTGAAACCTTAGTTGATTGCAAGTGGACGGTCAAGCACTATAATCATGCGATGTCCGTAGAACTTGGCATTATTCTTATCGATTACAAAACTACAATTTATTTATTCAACCTGCTCATGTTAGTTTGATCGAGTTGAGAGCGGGCCCCTCCCATCGCCCACACAGCACAGCGAAAGTCAAATGTTGGTAATGAGAAGTGCTTTATTATGTTTTTTTTGTTCTACAAGCACCATCAATACAAAATTCGATTCGCTACATCGATGCATAAATCGATTTCGAATACTGTTGCAATCATTTCGAAATAACGATTGTTCGGGACTTTCCTCTCTGGAATTTTGGAAGCAAATGAATTGACTGGATTGAGTTTCGTATATAATTATATTAGTGACATTCTCCGAAGCTACGTCTTTTGTAGGTCAGTCACAGAATCAGTATTTCATGATTCAGAACATTAGTGTGGTTGTGTTAATAAATATGAATAATAAAGCTTCTTTATTCATTCTTTCGCAAGTCGAAGACAAGTTGACAGGGTCGCCTTTTAGGTGCACAAGATGACAGCTCAGCCTATGCAAAATCGTGCATATTTCACCTTTACTGCTACTACATAAGCTGCATGGGTGTATAGTTTGATCTGTTATTCTCTATACAAGCTGCTCTGTATTTGTATATGCTCATACGGCCCACATGATGTTAAGCCGTTGCCGTAGCATATGAGCGCTTGAAATACATTACGGATCACTTGCACAAACTCACCTCTCCTTATACTACAGCTACTTTTTAGGAGCTTACTGAGGACCTCACACGGTGGAACACATCAACCCGCCAAGGAATTGTTATTTGATTGAGGTTTTCTGTGAGGTGGAGGTACTTTCCCAGACAGGCTGCTTTGATGCGCCCTACTATTACTTACTATTAAAACATAAATTAATTATTATACAATACATTATAAATAAGTATTGTACAAACTCAGCGTCATCTAGCATCAAAGTAAGCGGAGCTTGTGTTATTATACTAGACAACTGATAAACATACGTAAATACATTTTTTTTTTGTAAATACATACTTATTTATATATAAAATACCCAGACCAAGACAAACACACATGCTCTTGCACACAAATGTTTGTCCTGTGTGGGAATCGAACCCAAAGTATCGTTATTAACCACTGCGCCACCGAGCTGGTCTCTTTCTCTACGATTTATTATAGAGTAGTTGCAGTCATCTATTAAAGCTTGCAAAAATGGAGTATCGTGTTGCTCCAGTTCTTGTGCTTATAGAGCTCTGGAGCTTACTGGTAACCTCAATCACTCGTAGGTTTCGGTAATCCTCCAAGGAGGTCAAGCTACTTAGGTTTCATGATATATACCTATATTTTTTAATAGAACTTCGGGTGGTATGCGGCCTACCTGATGTAAAGCTGTTACCGTCTACGAACTACGAACGCTCGCAATACATAAAATACCACTCGCGCGTTGCCACCCCCTGCTGATAATACAACAACTCCTCCGGAGCTTACTGGTAACCTCACCCACTCGCATGAACACAATAACCCTTTTGAGTTGTTATTTGGCTGCAGTTTTCTGTGCCAACGCATAAGAAAATCTAATTCAATCTACCATACGTAGAATTAATTTCCTACAATAAACTAAAATTTAACATAAATTTGGAATTTATAACTGTACGCTGCGGCCATAAAACGGGTGATCTTCCAAGCCTTAGCAGTAATTAAGGCAATTAAGATAATTTGATAGAAATCTAGGGATTTATGTCGAATATTTGTAACGGCATGTTTGGTATATAAATTACAATTAATCGAATGGAACTTTTATAAAAATAAGTACATAATGCAAGATTCTTAGTGGTGAAATCTCCAACGGCATGTTCTGATGTCACCCATCATGTCTTAGAGTCAAAACTCACAGGGGTGGGAAAAGCGGGAAAGCGGTCGTAATCTGAGGCGGGATTTTTTATAACATTCGTGTTTGTATGCAAACTGTCACATAAAAAGCTATCTCACCGCGCTGGATTGCGCTCGCTTTTTCCGCTGCTGTGTCTTCACTCACTCACATAGTATATTTTTTTTTCTCGTAAAGGGAACTCGTTTACTAGAGGGAGACTTTGTACAAAAGTCGTCTGCGTGGGACCTCTGTCTCACCCGTGGTGTTGCGAGCGGCAATAGGCTGAGGTGACCGCTTACTATCTAATGCGAGCCGCATGCTTGTTTGCCTATCTAGATGTATAAAAAAATATTTTTATGAAGGATGCAGCCCGTCTGGGAAAGTACCTACACCTCACAGAAAACCGAGTCAAATAACAACTCTCTAGAGTATTGTTGTGTTCCTGCGCGTGACTGAGGTCACCAGTAAGCTCCTAAGGTGCTGCTGTATTACCAGCAGAGGTGGCATCGCACGAGTGATTCTTGATGTACTGCAAGCGTTTATAAGCTACAATAACCGCTTTACATCAGGTGGGCCGTATGCCTATATGCCTTCCGACGTTGTATAATTAAAAATTAAATAAAAAAGAAAATACGATATAGGATTCTTCTAAACAAGAGCTCTTTACACGAGTTATAACCCTGGCTTTGCCATAGTGTAAATATATTAGGACATCTGTTTACCATTAGGCAGGCCGTTCGTTTACCCGCGCGTCAAAGAAATTATAATTCGAAAGACGTGTCGCCTAACCTACGAAAGGTCTGGTTTCCCTCCGAGTTGCGGAGGTTTGACGACAATTGTTCCATGTCACAATCAATAACCTCACCAAGTACTCAGGCCTAAGCAGCGGACCCCGTCAATCCTAATGGATTAAGAAACGGGATAAAAGTAGGAATATATAATATAATGTTCTATATAAATTTGACGAGCTCGGTGGCTCAGTCGTGAATGACGCGACTTTGACACCAACGCTCGTGGGTTCGATTCCCACATAAGGCTAACATTTGTGTGCATGAACATGTCTGTTTGTCTTGGTCTGGGTATTTTCTATGTATAATAAGTATGTATTTACAAAAAAAAATGTATTTACGTATGTTTATCAGTTGTCTAGTACCCATAACACAAGCTTCGCTTACTTTGGGGCTAGATGGCGTTGTGTAATTTGTCCGACAATATTTATTTTATTATTTAATGTAATACAGGTGGCATACTACGTATTAACACAATATATCACTCGTCTGTTTGTCTCGGCCATTTACGCTTTCCGAATCGAGTTTCTATCGAATATATTCCTTACCTGTGCATCATCAGAATTTCTCTCTACCGGGATTGGTTATGATGAGTAACTACTTTCACCCCTAAATTAATATCTATCCTACATCTTCACGTGAAATCCCTTGCGGCGTAGGCAGAGGAAAAAGAGCGCCACATAACTCGATCCTTACACACCTCACTCACTTTAACATTCATACCTCTTCTCGTGCATCCCCGCCGGTTTCTAAAACTCCTGATGTCACCTTCTGTTATTTTTTTTATATACTACGTTGGAAGGCATGTAAGTATACGGCTGTGAACGCTTTTAATACATTAGGTATCACTCGCGCGATGCTATCTCTGGTGCCGACTCACTTACACAGCAACTACTTACGAGCTTACTGGTGACCTCACTCATACGCAGGAACACAACAACCCTCCTGAGAATTGTTATTTGGCTGTGATTTTCTGTTAGGTGGAGGTACTTCTTTCCACCAGACGGGCTGCTTTGAGGCACCACACCACTTCTAAAAACACCCAGGAAAGACAAGCAGACATGTTCACGCACACAGGTTGTCTGTGTAGGAATCGAACCCACGAGTGTTGGTGTCAAAGTCGCCTTTTTAACCGCTGCGCCACCGAGCTCGTCAAAAAATTTGGTCATAGTAGGTATCTCTTAACCTCCCTCGGCTCCTACATCAATATTAATATATGGAATAAATTTAGAATTCCATTCGCAAAATTCACACAATAAAAACGGAAGTACAACTGTACGCTCGACTCCATTCAAGGCGTCTCATACATTGTCCATTTCACTCTTAGTTCGTGACGCAACGCTCGGACTACCAAATTGTGAGTCATATTACCTGTTCCCACGCCCAGCGCCCACTGTCGGACGCTGACATCAATTATGCAAGGGTGATTTTGATTTTTATTAAACAACTTCAAAAAATTCAAAACTTACCTACCATGATCAAATTGGTCGTGTTCTATCAGAAGGTGATGTCAGGAGCCCTAGAAACCGGCGAGCGCGCATGAAAAGAGCAATGAATGTTAAAGAAGCGAGTGAGGTATGTAAGGATCGAGTCACGTGGCACTCGGTTCTCTCTGCCTACCCCGTAAGGGATTTGGCGTGAAGTTATATATACACACATCAAAAGTGTCTAGGGATCAACATATATTTTTGCAATAACTTTTCTCCTGATTGATATTAATTAAAATTTTCTTTAAGGATTCATCAAATAAAGTGTTTTCGTTTGTCTACAGTAACGATAAACCAAGTCACCTTTGCATTAATAAAGAAATTTGCCATTTTCATAATAAAGGGATTTTTGACATTTGAACCACTAACATTAAAGTTCGAAAAAAAGACTGAAATAACAGTTTTCTTTAAAATTTTATTGGGTAACTTAAACAATTAATAATCCGTGTTTCTACCGCGAACACTAACAACACAAGAACATCGGTTTGGCATACTCAAAATGAGTTCATCCAAATCACGCTGTGGAATGGCCGCCCATGTTCGTTGCAACAACAAAAAAAGGTCTTCTTGCGACTGGATACCCTCCATATTCGGCAGAGCTCTTCTCTGTAGCATATCCCATGCATGGACACGGAGACAAGACCGATACATTCAAATCACAACTCGAAGAGCTCCAACAATAACCGCCATGATGTTAGCCGTGACGCTTCATCACTCTTCAGGGAACTTAATTAGCGACCAAACAGTCAGAAACCGCTTGCATGAAGTGAACCTTCATTCCCGAAGACCGCTAAGGGTACCACCTATAGCAATGCACAATCGTAGGATTCGATATCAATGGGCTCTTGAACACAGAAATTGGGCAGAAGAACAATGGCGTTTCGTGTGCTTTTCTGATGAGTCTCGTTTTGGTATGAGACCGGATACAAGACGTATACGACACTGGAGAACCCCTGGACGCCAACAGCGATTAAAATCCTGCCAGGAAGTCCATCCTTATAGTGGTGGAACCATCATGGTATGGGCGGGTATTTGGATCGGCGGAAGAACTGAGTTGATTTGGATCAGAGGCAACCTCAACGCTCAAATTTATGCTGAGACGATTGTATCAGACGTCATCGTTCCTCTACAAGTGCAAATCGGTCCCTTATTTCAGTTAATGCATGATAATGCACGACCGCACACCGCAAGAGTTGTAAGACAGACTCTCGCCGCAGCTAACATCAATGTCATGCCCTGGCCTGCTCAGTCGCCAGACTTGAACCCGATTGAGCATGCATGGGATATGATACAGAGAAGAGCTCTGCCGAATATGGAGGGTATCCAGTCGCAAGAAGACCTTTTTTTGTTGTTGCAACGAACATGGGCGGCCATTCCACAGCGTGATTTGGATGAACTCATTTTGAGTATGCCAAACCGATGTTCTTGTGTTGTTAGTGTTCGCGGTAGAAACACGGATTATTAATTGTTTAAGTTACCCAATAAAATTTTAAAGAAAACTGTTATTTCAGTCTTTTTTTCGAACTTTAATGTTAGTGGTTCAAATGTCAAAAATCCCTTTATTATGAAAATGGCAAATTTCTTTATTAATGCAAAGGTGACTTGGTTTATCGTTACTGTAGACAAACGAAAACACTTTATTTGATGAATCCTTAAAGAAAATTTTAATTAATATCAATCGGGAGAAAAGTTATTGCAAAAATATATGTTGATCCCTAGACACTTTTGATGTGTGTAGATAAAACTTCAAAAAATGTTTTTTTTTTATGACAACGTCGAAAGGCATACAAGGATAAGGTCTACCTTAGGTAAAGTGATTACCGTTGTCTATTAGCACTTGCAATACGGGAAATATTGCTCGCACGTTGCCACTCCTGCTGCAACTCCAACTTTTGACGAGCTCGGTAGCTCAGTCGTGAATGACGCGACTTGACACCAATGCTCGAGGGTTCGATTCCCACACAAGGCAAACATTTGTGTGCATGAATATGTATGTTTGTCTTGGTCTGGATGTTTTAAGAGAGGTAGGGCGCATCAAAGCTGCCCGCTTGGGGAAGTACCTCCACCTCGCAGAAAACCGTATCCAAATAACAACACCCTAGAGGGTTGTTGTGTTCCTGCGTATGAGTGAGGTCACCAGTAAGCTCCTAGGAGTTGCTGTGTAAGCAGCAGAGGAGGCATCGCGCGAGTGATATATGTTACAAGCGTTAATAGGCTACGATAACTGCTTTATATCAGGAGGACCGTATGCTTGTATGCCTCCCGACCATCTCCCGACGTTGTACAAAAAAAAACACCCTAGGAGCTTACTGGTAAATTCTACTCATTCAAAGCAGCCCGTCTGGGGAAGTACCTGATAGAAAACTGCAGTCATGTAACAACTCCCTGCAAGGTTGTTGTATTCCTGCGATTGAGTAGGGTTACCAGTAAGCACCTAAGGAGTTGCTGTGCTAGCAGCAAGGGTGTCAACGCGCGAGCGATACTTCCTGTATTGCGACTGCTCATATGCTACTGTGACCACTTTACATCAGATGCGACGTTACATGTATACGTACCGATATTGAATTATCTCGACGATTTCTGTATGTAATGTTCTTGCGAATTGCATGTAAATGATAACCATTAATATTTATCATGGTGTTATTAGGTAATATTAAGCAAAATGGTACATTACACAACTCTTACTGTTTGTGCATTGAAAATCGGACAGTTTAATGTCATTGATAAACATTCATTAATATTCATTCTATAACGTTTCCTGAGCAAATGCTTTACATACTTTCTTATATAATAGCAATGGCAAATATAATAAACAGAATGTAATATTAATATAAATGTGTGATCTCCGAGCTCTGTATTTATAATGGGTGTGGTATATCATAAGAACGCTCGAAGTTGAGTGGTAATAAATGGCTTTGTGTCGTTTTTTTAACCGCTTATTATATCGAATTCTTTTTACTCTTTTAGGTTTCCGTACCTCAAAAGGAAAAATTGAACCCTTGTAGGTTTACTACCTTGTACGTCTGTCTATCTGCTAAGATCTTGTTTTCAGGAACAGGCCGTATCAAGTTGAAATTAATATTAAATACTCAAGTATGTAATTCCATGAAGTAGGGAAAAAATCAAACCTATAAGTCAAAGTTCTGTGCTCCATTTATGCCGCGCGCCGCTAATTTTAACAGATGCGTGGGAATCAAAATCTATAATGGTACTTCTCGTTGACTTAGAATTATAAAATTTAGCAAGAAGCAATATCATTTAAAAATATGTAAAGGAAAAATCCAAACCTCAAAAATATGATATACTTATTTGCAGTTATTAAACGAACCGCGACATATGTAGATGTATGGGGACAACAGTTTTCTAACGGCAAAGTTAAGTTTGTTGATTAGTTAACATTTGTTCTACCTAAATTTATTTGTTTGTTAAAGTTAAAAAATAATAATTAATAG
This sequence comes from Pyralis farinalis, assembly GCA_947507595.1. Taxonomy (NCBI): domain Eukaryota; kingdom Metazoa; phylum Arthropoda; class Insecta; order Lepidoptera; family Pyralidae; genus Pyralis; species Pyralis farinalis. The sequence continues at coordinate 24,358,045 of OX382270.1, forward strand.
GGATTTGCATGTACTTATGCATTGAAGATATAATTCATATCTATTTGTTGCATTACCGCGTAACTTGGCAATCTAGTGTAGCTTCGATGATATTATAATGATATGTGCTTGATCTGTTGATGAAGTTATGACGATTGTTGGACATCGTCTCCTGTCGTTTTATTATTAATTAGGTATAAGGATGTGGTCTGCTGAGATTTTGGGTAGGCTTCGCGTACTTACGCATCCCACCTAGCTGCCTAATATCACGCTTAACAACCCCAGCTGTAGAAGTAATTTTTTCCTTCGTTGTATAGTAGTTGAAAGATTTATATATATATAAGATACTGCGTTTTTATAAACATTGGTAATCGTTATTATCCTTCATATATTTTATACTTGTAGAATATTTATATATTTTAAAGCGATTAATCGAGAGGTGAACGGAGATGAGTTACTACTTCTATAATTTTATACATTGCAACCCTTTAAACAGTATAACCACAGTGTATATGATAAGTTACACTGGACGGTCGGGACGAAGCTGACGTTCAGCGGATTCGTGTAATATTCCGTAGATTCACTGTTGTATATTTCTATACTGTGGCACTAGTAGGCGCTTACGGAATAGCAGTAAATTCTGAATTCAATGCGACAACTAATTATCCGAAGAGTTGTGACTTGACCGTGTCCATACATGGTATGATCAATTTAAACCCGGCCTACATACATTCGGCCCGTTTAGCGCGGGCACCGATAGAAAGTCGGCGAAAATTCAAAATTCACTTGTGATCTTACAAGGGAGTTGAAGAGAAGTGGTATTTTATAAGGACCAACTAGACCACGGCCTATTAACGATTCCCAGGAGGCTTGAGGATGGAGGAGGAGGATTACGCGAGGAGTAAGGAGTTGTGTGTTCACAATGGGGGTGGCAATATACAAGCAATGCTTCTTATGTTCAGTGTTCATAAGTTTTAAAGCCCAATTCAGAAGAACATCTGACTTTAAAACCACTGGTAGTGAACCCTAAAATTAGGCAAGTTTTAACAATGTGACAAATCATTCTGAAGATAAATACGGCTCTACTGTGATAATTCTAGAATCGATAAAAAGAATTATCTAAACGTGTATAAATTGCTCCAATAGGAACATGGCGTTAATTGACAATACACCATTCTTGCTCTTCTTCTGCACAAAAGTACATTAAAAGATGATTTCTTAAAGAATACATACATTAGTAATATATTATCGTTGAAATTTAAGACTGTCCAATTGAAGAAAGTGCAGCGCACACTACAAAACGATAAAATAATTATGTTTAATATTGTTAATGTCTTAATTGTAGAATACTTTCTGAAGAAATCATGAACGGAATCAGTAGATGGCATGAATGGTTTCCCGGCGGCGCCCCGTTCCGAAATGCAAAAGTCACGGAAAAGCAATGAAATAACACATTATTACTTTCCATTAGCGACATTATTTTGTTAAAACGTAAACGATAATTTTTAATGAAAGTTATCTCTCCGGTAATAGTGTAGCTCAATGTGGACTAAGCGTTATTCGTTTGTTTAGTGTTTTGTTTATCGAAACAAACAATGCCTAAACAAATAATTGGTAGTGCTAATTGCTGATTCTATTGTATTCTTTCTCACAATCGCTATTGTACGAGACAATGTTGGGAGCAGCCCTGAGGGTCTGATGCAACGCTGAAGCGATGAGATCTTTCGTGGAACGCTGTCTTATCGACTTCTTTGGAACAAGGAAGGAGGAATAATTGTTAATTTTGCGTGGAGATACGTTGACCTGATTGTGAAGTTCGAAAACCGTATGTATATTTGTGCCAACATTATGCAATATTAGTATTATTCTTGTAATTTTAAATTATGTGGGTAAATTAAGTGTTAGATTTTTTTTTAATTTTCTTTGACGGAACGGAGCACGTGTTTGAGAATCGGAAAGGGACTTTTTTTGTGTAATCAATTTCGATTGGGGGTTTTTATGATATTAAAGAACTTTTAAAGAAGATCATTAGTTATGTTTCAGACTGTTTATAACATGTCTTGAAATGATTTTGGTACTAAGTTTGGATGCACTTTTTTTGCATTATGTCCGTTAGTTTTTTACCTTAGTTTTTTTAGTTACCTTAGTTTTTATGTCTTAATTTTTTTTACTGATTTTTATCTCAGTATATATGTTTTATTATATATTAAAGGTATCATTAAAGCACTTCTATCAATAATATTGGTAACAATTACTTACTTAGATTTTTTACCTGTTAAAAAATAATAGTAGGGTTGCCACTATTTTTTAAAATAACTTAATAATCGAATTTCTGTCAAGATAATTTTTATATAAAGTATAATATCTATAAAAAAAATGTATGTAAGTAATAGAAAGACTCACAAGGCTAGTTATTTTTTTTTCAATTATTTATTAAATACAATCATAAATTACCTTAATTACATAAAATGTCACAGGTTTAAACCACGGGGGTTTGTATTTAGTGCTAAACAATCTGCACAACAAAACAAGTAGGCATTTATTATGTTTCCAGAAACAGGTTAGCTTATTAATAAAATTCTTGTTACTCGAACTAAGTCATTAATAGTGCAAAGTCATTGTTAATGACTTAGTTCGAGTAAAAAGAGTTCGTTCATTGGTCGTTCTTGATGAAAGCATCACCCATGTCATGAACGGCACAAGTAGTATGCTATCTATAATGATGGTTGTAAATCTTTGTAATAAAAAGTCAGAGATAATGTGCTACATTAGCTTATTTTACTTACTTTTGGTATTGAACTGCTGGTAGATTAAAAATATAGCAAAGTAATGTAAAAACTAAATGAAAAAATAATAACAACATAATGAAGCAATGAAGACGTATTTATTTAGCCTAATGACAACATTTTTTTTTATATTGATTGTTTTATTGCGACTCTTATTTTTTATACAACGTCTAGAGGCATGCAAGCACCTGCTGTAAAACGATTACCGTAGCCTATCAACGCTTGCGACACGTTAAGTATTACACGCGCGATGCCACCTCCTAACGCAGCTACTCTTTAGGACTTCACTGGTGACCTCACTACAGGAACAGGAAAACTCTCCAGGTAGATGTTATTTGGCTGCGGTTTTATGTGAGATGGAGGTACTTCTCCAGTCGGGCTGCTATGATGCGCCATATCTCGCTCAAAAACATCCAGATAAAGACAAACATGTCCATGCACACAAATGTTTGACATGTGTGGGAATCGAACCAACTAGCCTTGGTGTTAAAGTAGCGTAAACATAAAATATTGTACGTGAATGCATTTGTGGTAATATATTTTTTAATTGTTTCAGATGGCCAACAGGCATAGATAATTCTGAGTAATGCGAACACACCGAGCTTGTAATTGTTGCGTGAGTATTGTTTTTTTTTCAACAAATAATTTAACATAATTTTATAACATGACGATTTGTTTTTTTGACGAGCTCGGTGGCTCAGTCGTGAAAGACGCGACTTTGACACCAACGCTCGTGGGTTCAATTCCCACACAAGACAAACATTTGTGTGCATGAATATGTCTGTTTGTCTTGATCTGGATATTTTAAGAGAGGTAGGGCGCATCATAGCAGCCCGCCTGGGGCAGTACCTCCACCTCACAGAAAACCGCAGCCAAATAACAACTCCCTAGAGGTTTGTTGTGTTCCTGCGTGTGAGTGAGGTCACTAGTAAGATCCTAAGGAGTTGCTGTGTAAGCAGCAGAGGACGCATCGCGCGAGTGATATATGTTACAAGCGTTAATAGGCTACGGTAACTACTTTACATCAGGTGGCGGTCCACCCGATGTGTGCCTCCCGAATACTCCCGATGTTGTATAAAAAAAAACATGTTTTTCTTCACATAGTCATTAAAGAGTGCGCAGTGGGTTTAACTATAGTTATGATTGAATAACAACCATAGTTCGTTAAATAATATAATGGTTGTATGCATATCTTCACGGCTCCTATCTATAATTCAAATAAAACACGACCAATTTTGTCACAGGAAGCGAACCTCGTTCTTCCTCGGCTCCTACATCCTTCCACTTCTGCATTGTACTGGTATATCTGTTTCGTCATTCTTTCATCCTGCATTCTTCACATGTCCGAACCTACGGAGCATGCCTTAACACCGACACTTTCTTACAGACCGACTCTATTCCTTCATCATTGCACACGCAATCAGCATCTCGGCCGCATTTACTGTAATAATATAATGATGAAAGTTATTTTACACAAAGCACAAGTCAAGTTAAACAATGCCAGTGGATAAACATCCAGCTCATCAACAGACTTTGCTTGCTCAGAGGTGAATTAAAACTTTATAGCGTTATCCTGTTTCCCAATCCATTAGGATTGGCGGGGTTCGCTACCTAAGCTTAAGGATTTGGCGAAGATACAGATCTTTACATGGAACAACTCTCGTCAGAATTCCATAAGCTTGAGAAAAAACCAGTCCTATCTTAATTTAGGTCACATGTCTTTTGATATAAAGTTCTTATTGAACGTCCAAAAAATGTATTAATAAATAAATTTCTTCCGTGTCCGTCCAAGAAATTTATTTATTAATAAATTTCTTAGACGTGCACGTTTCTTCGCGATGTTTTCGTACGTACATAATGTACGTACTCAACATTAAAAAATGTAAAATGAGGGGTCTTAACAAAGTGAACAGCTTTAAGACCATCTCTATCTATGCAATAACCAATAACACACAGATGTGACAACTTTTATTATGATCTGCTGAACAGTATCAAAGTTGGGACTGGCTTCGAAATATTAGGTTATCTCCATACAAAAGTGATCAGTGAAATGAACGAATCGTATCGGACAGCTTTACATTTTACGATTTGATGTTGATTTTATAGTAGAAGTTATTATTATTCATAAATACATTCTACATAATTTCTTTCGTATGGATTAAATGGCCATCCTGCATGGTATCACTCAACTGTTTAAGCGAGCTTAAAACTCCATTCAGTCTGGAGTTGTGTTGCTTAAAACATAGAATCGTTATAGGTATAAGTTCGCTTTGTATATTTCTTTTTTGTAACTTCATCAGTGTTATTTTCGTACAATAAGGACGTAACAAACAATCAAGAAACAAAACCATGTTACCCAATCTTTTTAACAAATTGAACTACATGGCTTTTTAACAAATTTATATACTGTCAAAGTACTACAAGTAGTTCCTGATTTATGCTGATACTGCAAAAAAGATAAGTTCACCCATGTAAGTATTTACGTTCCATTCCGTTATGCGGTTCCGTATAGACCTTTACCGTTCACCGCGGCTTAGATAAGATCCCCCGATTTGATATATGGCTTGTGATCGATGTTTCCAAATGGATGCCATACATATCTTCTCACGCGTTATCCTGTATGTTTCAATAATGGCAATATAATTTCATTAATTTCTTTTTTATCGTAATACATCGCCCATGAAATAAAAAATGATATAGCAAGCAATATTATGAGGAGGTCTGACGGCAGTCGCTCCGTGTAAAAATCAGTATCTTCGCCAAATCTTTAGGCTTAGGTAGCGGACCCCGCCAATCCTAATGGATTAGGAAACGGGATAACGCTTAGAAGTAAAAGACAATCTTAAAGAGCAAACCCTTACAAAGAAGAAATAAGTCTATCAAGCAAGAATGGTGATGTCGGGAGGGGCCGCCCTAGGCGCACGCATATAGATCAAATTGATGATGTGTTGAAAAAGGGCCAAATCAAAAGTACCCAAAACCGAAGAGCATGCATGAAGAGGTTGATGAGTGTGGAAGAAGCGAGAGCGGTATGTTTGGATCGGTGCTGGCGTTCAGTGGCGTAGCGTGCCTTGTCGGGGCCCCGTATAAAAATTTTTTTGGAGGCCCTTATATGGAGGTAAAGATTTTTCACAAAAGAAAAAAAATATTGTAAGAAGAAATATTTATTTATCACATAATTTACCCATTTTACAAATAAAAATCGAATTTTAAATATTCACTCTCCTTGCCTTTTTTTCGGCAAACTGATTTATTAAATCATTTATGGCTGATGATGATTTTAGTTTTTCTAAAGTTTCTGCCTCTATGGACAATAGTGAGATGTCTGACAGCCGTTCTTGTCCCATCGAAGTTCTTAAGTAATTTTTTATTAGTTTTAATTTTGAAAAACTTCTTTCTGCCGTTGCGGTTGTAACTGGAAGGGTCAAGAATAAAAAGCATGCTGTGATTACCTCGGGAAAACTGGATGCAAGACTATTGAATTTTACTAGCAATAATTCAATGAGTTCTTTAATGGAATAATTTTTTTTAATTTCAGAATTTAAGCATGTTTTTAGAGCCTTTAATTGGTCACAAAGATTAAGTGAGATGTCTTTACTGTATTTAGCAGACAGTTTTCCGGAAGCGTTTAATATCTCTTCGCTTGAAGAAGATAGGAGTTTCTCCGGTTGTAATATTTCGAATATCAACTCAGGTTGCAAAGGCTCTGAAATCTTTCTTTAGTTTGAGAAATTAATATATCTAAACAGCAATAGTATACATTGACTTTGAAATAGGATTCCGGGTCGGAAATTCTCTCATCTTGTGATAACTCATCAAAAAAACGCTTCGTTATCTTTCGCCTACTGTTTTTAAAAACAGTTGTTACCCCCCACTCTTTTGCTAAATCTTTGGATTCATTTAGCAAACTATTAAGTGAATTCTGATTTCTTAATTGGCACAGTCTATTTAAAAGATTACTTAATAAAATACTAGATTTCTGTAAGTCATTATTTTCATGCTGTAGAGCTTTAGAAACAGGATTAATAATTTCAAATAGTGAAGAAAAAAATGTAACGAGCACTAAGAAATCAAAACTCTCTAAAATGTTAATTATACTTTTACATTCTTCACGTTCATCTTTTTTATTTGAAATTAAATTTAGTTGGTACAAAGTTTTCATGATTAGTAAAAAATTTTTCTTTACTGCTAATAAAGCGTCGTTCCTAGAAGACCATCTGGTAGGACATACCTTTTTAAGGGTAATCAAATATTTTTCAGATGAATCGTCACTTAGCATAGCCCAGCGTTTTATACTATTGCCAAAAAAAGTATATATTTTTTCTAAATTATCGAAAAAAGTCGATACTTCACGAACATGTCTCGCAGCATCGTTCAAAACCAAGTTTAAAGCGTGCGCAGCACAATGAACATAATCTGCATTTGGAGCATTTTTTTTTTATTAGGGTTTGTAATCCTCCATACACACCCGACATAACATTTGCTCCATCGTATCCCTGTCCTCTACATTTAGTCAAATCAATTCCATATTCTTTAGTCAAATTTAAAATGACAGTTTTCAGACCTGCAGCACTGCAATCGGTTATTGCTATGAATCCTAAAAAGGACTCACAGATTTTTATTTCTTTAGGCACATTATCATCATTTTCTGTAACCGAGATATATCGAAAAACTACAGATAGTTGGTCAATTTTTGATAAGTCTTGTGTTGTATCCAGAATTATTGTCAGAAATGGAGCTTTTTTAATTTCTGAGATAATACTGTTCCTAACGTTAGTACCAAGCAAACTAATAATTTCGTTTTGAATCGTAGGGCTTAAATAATTTATTTCACCTTTCGGTTTTAGAAGAAGTTCTTTTAAAGTTGCATCATAGTTAGATAGCAGACGTGAAATTGCCATAAAATTGCCAGAATCAGAATCATGCCCCCTCAAAGGTAGATTACAAGATACTAAAGTAATTATAACATTAATTATACGATGCAGTACATCTCTCCAGAACGTAATTTTACTATCGATTTCACTTTTCAATAGAGTATCGATGGTATTTCCTTGCAACCAATTATTATAAGAGAGTGAGGCACTAATATGCTGCTGTGACTTTTCATGGTCAAGAATAGTTTGTGTGAAATTGCTTCTAACCGAAACACCGTTAACCCAACCAGAGGAGTACGATTTGTTTTGACGATCTGCTAATAACCAACAGAAGTGACAGTACGGTTTGTTTAAAACGTTAGAATAACATAACCATGGTCTTATAATTTTTATGCCTGCCTGATTGAAATATGAATAATAATAAGCCGAAAAAGGTCGGTTATTTTCTGAAACTTTTGGAAATGGTCCTTGTGGTTTAAATGGACCCAATTTAAAAATTATTTTTCTTTCGCATTCAGTTAAATTGTCACCAAAATTTCCTCTATCTGATGAAATTATATTACAATCTGCATTATCTGCAGATATATCAGAATCGTTGACTTGGGGTTCCTCGATTTCTGGATGGACATCCGATAAAGTATGTGCTTGGCTTTCTTCTATTTCCGGATGGATATGTGACGAAGAACATGCTTCAGAAGAATCTAAAAATAAACGAGTAATTGTTAAAAAATAAATACGAATGCTTTGATACTAAACTAAAAAGAGTTATATATAAATAAATAACGTTACTAAGGGTCACAGTTAGAGAGTGTTCAGTTCAGACGCACACAGACTCTACGCGGATTGTGCTCGTACCTATTAGTAGATACAAAATCACCTGCAGCCCGTCCGTGCATTACTATACACCTGCGTGCTATTTAAACGCAGCGCGTAGTGTAGTGGCCATACAAAACGAGAACCCGAAAGCGAGTCTGCACATCTGAAGTTCTCAACACGCAATTAACGATACGATACGGACTGATAGACAAACAACAAAACAAATCGATCCTATAGATAAGTTAGAATTTTGTTTTTTTTTTAATCAAGGCACGGAACCCTAAAAACAGTATAATTGTGAAAATCGAGGGGGGAGACAACTTTTTGTGACGGACAGATGGACAGACCGAAATTAAAAGGTTTCCTTGTTTATCACTACGGGCCCCTAATAAATGGGTTGGGTAGTAGTGTAGTACTTACCTTTCCAATCTAAATCACTCACAGTATCTTGTCTCTGAAAAAATGAAGAAATTTTGGGCACTTTTTTTATAACCTCGTCCCTTTTCTGTTTAATTTTTCTTTTCTCAGCGCCGCTGGGATAATCTCTTTTCCTTTCACTCATTTCTTTTACAAATCGCTACTAATACTGCTAAACCAGAAGAACAATATTGTTTGTACTGAATTACAATGTAATGCACATTTATATAAAGCGCGTAAATAAACAGTGCACACTGCACTCCGTGGTTTAACATCCAATGCAAAGTACAACAACGTACACGTACATCGCGATATCGATGAAGGATTCCCGGGGATTCCCCGCTGAGTTGAAGATGAAGTAAGTAAAACGGGAAAGTCCCGCAGCCCGCCATAACGATGTAGTGTTGCCAACTTTTGAACGCACGCTTAAGGCGGGAAAAAAAGGAATTGCTTTATAGAATTTTGTCATTTGTAAAATAAAATAAATTAGAAAGTTTTTATTCTTTTTCCTTACACACTTTGGGGGCCCCCGTGGCCCGGGGGCCCCGTATAATTGATACGGCAAATACGGCGGTAGCTACGCCCCTGCTGGCGTTCTATAGTCTCTGCCTACGCCAATGGGAGACAGGCGTGATGATATGTATGTAGTACCTTACGTAAATACAAAATTCCATATATATATTTCTCGTGTCTAGGACATGACTTTAACAATTTAGATCAGTTTTGTTTAAAGGCCGATGTTCCTGTATACATGAGCTAAATTCCATTTTTCCAACACATCGGAAACCGTTATAAATTCAATTATGTTACGCAGAAGCTCATTATTCTGTTATATTATCTGTCTGCTTTACTGGGATTACCGAAGATTACACCTGTAGTAGTAACTTTTGACCCAATGTCCTGCCATTGTGATAAGTACAGTAGTGGTGGAAACGTGGAGTAAGTTGTGGTAGTATAAAACTTATTTCTAATTATGTGAACTTCTCTAAATTAAAAAAAAAAACGTTAGTCGCTACTGCCTGATCTCTGAGGCAATAAATATAATTCACTAAACAGCTTATCACCATAATGTCTTTATTTGTGAAACTCGTATGTTGTAATTATAATAATAATGTGTATATTAAATATTTTTATATTGAAAGATAAACATAGTAATAAATACCGTATTATGGCGTCATGAGAACGGCATATATATATATATATATATATATATTTAATAATATTATGAACTGTGTGTGTTGTTAGTGAAATTGGATATGTCTAAGACTGCTTCATCGACGACACAACGTCCTCAATTTTATCTTAAAAATGTTTTGAATAGATGTAGGGCGTATCAAAGCAGCCCGACTGTGGAAGTACCTCCATCTCATTGAAAATTGCGGCCAAATAACAACTCCCTGGAGGGTTGCGCTCCTGCGTGTGAATGAGGTCACCAGTAAGATCCCAAGGAGTTGCTGTGTTAGCAGCAGATGTTTCGCCACGCGAGTGATACTTAATGTATTACCAGCGTTCATAGGTTGCGGTAACCACTTTACATCAAGTGGATCGTATGCCTGTATGCCTCCCCACGTTGTATAAAAAATTGTTTTGCCATTTCGGACGTCTAGCAGATTACATATATTGGGAATTATATATTGCGACATACTATGTAAGAAAATAATAAATACAGAAGATGGAACCTACCGACATTCCTATCTATCTATAACTTCATGCCAAATCCCTTGCGGGGTAGGCAGAGGGAACCGAGCGCCATGTGACTCGCTTACTTAACACGACATTATACTGTTTTTAAAGATATTACAATATAGGGTTTATATGTCACTGTAATTAATTAGATACACATATGTTTTTCATGATCCTCACGGAGGTCTCAGGATTCTCTTCATAAGATATCTCTCACCGTCTCCGAGATGTTGATGTTGGTGTTTTATGAATATGTGACATTGTATACTTTGTAAGGAGGTACCTCTAAATGCCCACATCATTATCTAACATCTGCGCTTGCATGTGAAGCGTCAAATGAATGCGCATGATTCAATTAGATGCCGATTGACCGGTTGCGGCTTGTTACGAAATAACTTGAGTTGTGAATCTTGGAGATATACGACGTGTCGCTGGTGAGTAACTGCCTATTACTGCTCCTAGAATATCGTATATATATATATATAGACATTGTAAAGAATGGGTTTTAAACAAAAGTAGTACTGTATGTAATATATAGGTAAAAGACCAGATATCGGAGTATTTTCTATTTATTTAGGAGATGGGAGTTACAATAATAATGCTTACCAAAGACGAACGATGACAATAAATATGACAGCAGAAACCAAAGAATGAATAATACCAGATTGTAAAAACATAGAGTTTTCAAAAGTATAAAAAGGTTGTATTAAAGCCATCCTCAACAGACATGTAGTGGAGATTAATTTATGAGTAGTGTAATTTAAACTTCAACGCTTCACTTTAGCACAGGAACATAATCAACCGTCTATATCTACCCACTGTCGGATGTTAAAGTTCCGGTCATATGTCAAGACTGTAATTACCTACTATACAGGAGTGTGAAATATGTTGTCACTGATGTCTTCCGCCGGTTCCAGGACTTCGCCAACGGTAGGCTCACTCGATCCTTGGTATTTGTGGTTCAGAGAAAATCTAAATCTACTTAATGACTAAAAAATGAAAATTATTTCGAATGTTATTACGAATTGTATCTGTATAAATTCATTTATGAGCACCGTTCTAGTTGCTGATAAATTGTTTATGTTGAACAAAAATGAAAGTTGGTGCAAGAAAGAAGGACTGCGGTCAGAAATTGGCGAAAAAATCTATCTGTATATTTACATTGGGTTCCTTGTGGTGTAGCCAGAGAGAACCGAGCGCCGCAAGATGCGGTCCTTACACCCCTCACTCGCTTCTTTAACGTTTATGCACGTTCGCCGGTTCCGGGCTCCTGGCATAAGAAGTTATTATTCTTTAGCGAAGAAATATCGTAATGTCTCAAAACCAAAATCAGCAAACAGTTTGTATTTGTCTTAAGTGTGGCACTGAGACTTGCTTACTATTAGCCTTATAAGAAATCTCAAGATTTAGGCACCCTACTTGTATGCTCGAAGATTCTGCACGACATTAACTTAGTAATGCATACATTCGGGTAGATATAAAAGGATATATACCTATATATATATATATATAACTTCACGCCAAATCCCTTGCGGGGTACGCAGAGACAACCGAGTGCCATAAGACGCGGTCCTTACACATTTCACTCGCTTCTTTAACATTCATATCTCTTTTCATGCACGCCCGCCGGTTTCTAGGACTCTTGACATCACCTTCTGATAAAACACGACTTATTTGATCATCGTAGGTTAGTCTTGGTCTTCCTCGGCTCCTACAACCTTCCACTGTTGCATTGTATATCTGTTTGGTCATTCTTTCATCCTGCATTCTTACTACATGTCCGAACCCACGGAGTAGTTAGTCATTAGTTATTAGTCCAACCAATAAAAGGATAGGATACATATAAGAGGAAACTGTATTCGTACAGGTTCTTATGTATAAAATACCTATATACTCGTACATACTTTTTCTAGGTTCGTGTAGGCATATTTTATGCTTCATGGTTACGTTTGCTCGTTTCAGAACTCAACTGTTTCCCCCCTTAGAGTTAATCAGCAGTGGACGTTCCTGGTGGAAAGATATAAAAAAAGGAAAGAAAAGAAAAGGAAGGGAAAAATATATTTGAAAGGGACTACAGTATGGGGTTCTTCAAGAAAGGCGTGAAGAGGTTCTTACAGGGTCGGCAACGCGAGTGTAGCGCCACTGGTGTTGTAAAAGCCCATAGGCTACGGTAACTGTTTACCATCAGGCAGGCCGTACGCTTGTTTGCTACCTTAGTGGTAAAAAAAAAGATGATTATTATTTTTTATGGGTGAATAAAAATTCCCCTCGATGGTTAATGAACAACGCCATCTCTGGACATTTCCAAGAACACTTGACGATTATGGACCTTTTATGGCGTCAATATCCCACGTTGTCTGATCCCAAATACCATCACTTCCTTACAAGGTTTCTGTGGAATACCAATTGCAAATGAAAAGACATTAAGCAAGTTTGTAATTCGAATCCAATGGTACCGTTTAAATGTCACTCCGTCTGTTTGTTGGTTACTCGATCTATCGTAATGACTGATCGGATACAAATAGAACTCTTGAGCGAGCTGTATCGGCAAACTTTAATAAATTAGTGTTTTGTAACTGAATAATGTATTTAGAACAGACTATGTTGTATATCTTGTATCTAAATATTTAGAGGAAACGCAACGTGCACAGTGTTGCTAGCTTTTTCTGTTTCGAGTTCTGTACTTAGCCCAAGTAGAGGGTAGGGGGTGACTCACTTACTATAACGTTAGTAAGAAGAAGATGTAAGTAGTCTATCCAACTGTATCTACCTATGTTACTGTAATTTAACATTCAGATTCAGAAAAATAATTCGAGATTTTATTTTTGCTACGTAACTATGTATGTATGTATAAATAAATAAATAAATATTGTCGGACAAATTACACAGCGCCATCTAGTCCCAAAGTAAGCGAAGCTTGTGTTATGGGTACTAGATAACTGATAAACATACGTAAATACATTTTTTTTTTTGTAAATACATACTTACTATACATAGAAAATACCCAGACCAAGACAAACAGACATGTTCATGCACACAAATGTTTGTCCTGTGTGGGAATCGAACCCACGAGCGTTGGTGTCAAAGTAACGTAACAGCACGTTTCACCACTGCGCCACCGAGCTCGTATGTAGGCATGCTCCGTTGGTTCGGACATGTAGAATGAATGCAGGATGTAAGAATGACGAAGCAGATATACAAAGTAAAAGTGGAAGGAAGTAGGAGCCGAGGAAAGCCAAGACTTACCTACCATGACCAAATTGGTCGTGTTCTTTCAGAAGATAGTCGAAGAATCTATCGAAGAAGAAGATGTCAGGAACCCTAGAAACCGGAGAGCGTGCATGAGAAGAGCAATGAATGTTAAAGAAGCGAGTGAGATATGTAAGGATCGAGTCACGTGGCACTCTGTTCTCTCTGCCTACCCCTCAAGGGATTTGGCGTGAAGTTATAGATAGATAGTAACTATGTACGAATTTATAATTGTACATTACACATTCAATTTGAAAGTAATAGTAAATTGAATAATTATTACATCACAAACAAAATTAAACTAAATCAAATTCACGTTGCAGCAGTTCATATCCGCAAAAGTGAATCGATATATTAATTTGAATTTGTTATTCGATTCAAGTGATCGCTGGTACAACGTAATCAATTTTGCTGACACCCACACTGTCATCCGTCGAGGAATTAATTTATAATGTTGCAACTTATTAATTAAGATCTTGAAATTAAACTATTTTTAACGGAAGTATCGCGTGTTTTATTTATTTTGTTGAAACCTGACGTTTCGAACGCTTTGCAGCGTCCGTGGTCGCAGGAAAGACTAAGGTGGTATTTGTCTTACATTAGTTATTCAATTATTACATCTACCGACATGGATGGATTAATTATATATGTTCCGATTCACACAAAAATCGCTCACAGTGTCCGAACATTTTTTTGTAGATCTTTGGATTTGTGATTTGATTATTTTTAGGACTGGATCCCAAGCAGGTGGTACTTGCCAACCATCTTCTCTATTGAAATTGGGGTGTTTTCTTATTTCAATAGCCTCGCGCAACATTCTCGGCATGTAGCGGTTCTCCTTGGCGAGGATTTGTGGTTTATCGAACCGGATGTAATGGTTTGGTTGGTCCAGTGTATGTTCACATACTGCAGAGTTTTAATTAAGAATTAGTAAGAGTAATTAAGATCTCCAAATTTTCTCGATTTAATTAATAATACTAGTACTAATAATAAATTTTTATTTGACATGTTTCCAAAAATATGTTTTGGTATATTTAAAATCGACACTTATTGTTATTTTAAATATTTAATGTCGAAGAATCCCTCAGGAGTTGTTGCTTTAGCAGCGGATGTGATACGCGATACTCTTAGTATATCGCAAGTGTACATACTCGGGTACTTTCATACACGAGATGTACAGCTAAGTGCAGCACAAGCTTTACACTTGGACCTTTGTAGCGTTCTTATGTCGTTCTTGATAAGAGTTACAATAGAACATCGAGTGTTTAGCGTGATCTGCTCTTGGCTGGCATACTTTACAACATAGACAAATGAAGTAAGATCTATTCGTTCCGAATTCCGTACTGATGTTTTTATAAAGCTTACCAAGTAATAAATTTTGACGAGCTCGGTGGCGCAGTGGTGAAACGCGCCGTTACGTTACTTTGACATCAACGCTCGTGGGTTCGATTCCCACACAAGACACACATTTGTGTGCATGAACATATGTCTGTTTGTTTTGGCCTGGATGTTTTAAGAGAGGTAGGGTGTATCAAAGCAGCCCGTCTGGAGAAGTATCTCCACCTCACAGAAAACCGCAGCCAAATAACAACTCAACAAGATTGTTGTGTTCATGCGTGTGAGTGAGTTGCTGTGTTAGCAGCAGCGGTGACATCGCGTGAGTAATACTTAATGTATAAGCGTTTATAGGCTATGGTAACCGCTTTACGTCAGGTGGGCCGTGTGCTTGTATCCCAACATTGTATATAGAAAAAAGAGCATGGATCTTTGTTTATTTATTGAAATTAATTTTTTCAATGCTTTTGCATTATTTGCCAACTGTCATATTTTTCCTATGCTAGCTATTAGCAATACTTTCATGCAAAGTTTCAAGAGTCTAGCAGAAGTAACCTATGTGTTTTGATGTCGCACCAATTGTAAGGGAAATATCAGTTTAGTAGATCATAGCGTTTTATTAAATTGTTTCACATTTTTTATCACAAGTAAGAAAACAAAAGAAAATGTCAGATTTATATACAATAGCCATTATTTGGATACTGTGCCGTGTTTTTTTTAACAAAGACCTCTAAATGGAATGAACTTCTTACCAAGGTCTTCAAAAAAGTCGATAATCCACGAGTGACATCTCTGGTATTTGCAACTGTTTGTAAGTTGCAGTAACTGCTTACCATCAGACAAGCTGCATGCTTGTTTGCCAATTAGTCATATAAAAAAATATTAAAAGGTAAAGGTCCATAACGCAGTGACAGGTAGACAACAGAGCAATTCTATAAGATTCCGTTTTAACCTTTTGTTGTTCGGAACTCTACAAAGCTTAAAATACTTGTTATTGTAATTACAGAATGTTGAGTAATCCACTTCATTATTAATATTTACCGGTAATTACTAATCACTCTTTTATGGCAACCCACAAACGATTAGCAGTTTATTGACAGTTTATTGAATTAAAATCGTGTGATCACTCGTGTTTGTAAATCGTTTACGACATAAAACAATAATATCGGTCCATTTAATTTCCTGGTAAGTGAATAGATATTATGTACAACTGCATTTGCTTATGTATTTATTTTCACTGCAAATGTGTATAACGAGTCATGGTCTTATTTTTAATCGAATCCGAAATGAAGATGTAAGAAAGTGAATTGATCTGAAAGATAGTATCAGTGTATAGGTAAGAAAAGGTTCGGACATATAGAAAGAATGACGAAACAAATATACAACAGTAGAAAGAAAGTAGAAAGATGTAGGAGCCGAGTAAGGCTCACTCACGACCGAATTGGTGATGTGTTACCAGAAGGCTGGTATCAGGAGCCCTAGGAACCGGTGAGCATCAAAAGAGCTATCAATGTTAAAGAAGCGAGTTATGTGTGTAAGGACCGTCTCATATGGCATCCGATTCACTTTGCCTTTCACGCAAGGGACTTTGAGTGAAGATGTATGGATTTTTTTAAATTTTATACAGCTAAATTGGTAAACAAGCATGCGGCTCGCAGATGGTTAGTGGTCACCCCATTCAATAGGCGCCTCAATAGGCATTGACGTTCGCAACACCACGGGGATGTTACCCGCGCGCTGCCAGTCTTGTGACCTAAGGATGTTTCGTCACACTACCCAGTAATTTCTTTGCCATATCTCACTCTTCAAACCGGAACACAGCTATATAAATATAGTTGCTTGGCGGTAGAAATAGGTGAGACGGAGGTACCCACGCAGACGACTTTTGTACAAAGTCTCCCTCTGGTTAATGTCTTATATTTTAGTGTTATTAGTGTATACTTACACTCCTTCTGTTATTCTCTGATGCTTCATTTTCACAAATGCTTCGATAATAGAGCATAAAGTCGGCCTTATGTGACCATTCCTCGTTGTCCTTAAAGTTATAAATAATTATACAACTATAGAGTTACCGCATTTCTTTTGCGTGATTAGCGTGAAGCCACCAAGCATCATGATTTCCGTTTCTTTTATTGGCGCTTATAATCGACTAGACCTCTTATTACTATTGTAAATAAGGTTATTATTCTTGCTAGCATTATCCCGTTGCCTAATTAATCCATAAAGGTTGACAGGGGCGAAGATACTGATTTTGACATGGAGCGACTGCAGTCCGATCTCCACAACCCAGAGGTCCATAACACCAATTTAGTGGTACATGCCAGGATTCAACCGGGAACTTGTTGTTCGATAGGCCGGTTCCTTATCTACTGGGCTATCTGTTCACTGTTATAAATATAAATAAACTAATTATATTACCTGTAGCCGTTGCAGATCGCTGGATAGTATTATGAAAACATAATAGAGCGAACAGATATAATTTATGTGAAAACCATTGAAAATCTAATTCATATTCCGAAACAGAGACAAACGTCAGTACTAAAAAAGAAAATCAAAAAAGAAACATGTTAAAATAAATTAATATAAACCATACTCCTTAGAGACAGCAGTGCGGCATCGCCAACATTACCTTAATTCTGATAACTACGAAGCAACATGATTGAATTAGAATAATTTTATGCTAAGAATAAACTGTTCGATAATTGAAAAACGGGAAGTAGAAGTTCATCTTAGATTTTGTTTGCGGTTTTACGATTATATAAAGTATATTTTACTTTGATACAACTATGGTGATTCATACGAATTTTAGTGGACCCCCCTCAGTGGACACAATCATTGAAGTCATTTGCAGATTCACAGTGTCAAAAAAAAGAGAAAGGTAAAACAAAAAAATACTAATAATAAACTGATGCTATGGCTCCAGTATAACAATTGAATTCCTTTTAAATTTTGCCATGTTACCATCAAAAATATTCAAAACATTTGCCGTTCTCACCTCTCCTCTCACCTACAAACTGTTCGCAATAATCACTAGTGAATAGGTTTCAAAGAACATATAATCTAAGTTTAATTTGACATTTTCTACGCTTTTTAAAGGAGATCTATCTATCTATCTATAACTTCACGCCAAATCCCTTGCTACATCCTTCCACTTTTGCGGTGTATATCTGCTTCGTATTTCTATCATCCTGCATTCTTTCTACATGTCCGAACCAACGGAGCATGCCTCTTCTTATTTTAACACCGACACTCTCTTTCAGACCAACTCTGTTTTTAACATCATTATTGCGAATACGATCAACAAGCGTTACACCACAAATTTTGCGCAACGCTCACATTTCGACCGCGTTTATCCTACTTTCATGCTCTCTCTGCCATACCCAGCTCTCGCTTCCATAAGTAAGCGTTGGGACCAGCACTGCATTGTGTATAGCGATCTGTGCCTTCTGGCTCAAGATTTTACTGCCAAGAAGTTTTCCCAGAGCTCCATTCACACTATTCCCAGCACTCACTCGTCTTTTCACATCAGCGGTGTACCTTCCGTTCCTGCAGAAAGCGCATCCAAGATATACAATCTCATCCACTTGTTCCAACACTTCATCATCAACCGTAATCCTTACATCTTTGTTTTCTTTGCATTCATATACATATATACATAGTAAACCTTTCTCTATACAACAAAGTGTTTGCAGTTCAGATAATGGTTCTGCTAATACCACGGCATCGTCGACAGTTCACTACTAGGTTACCCATGGGCAATCCTAAATTCGTTGACCTTATTTTCTGCAGACAACTATCGAGATATGGAATAAATAGCCTAGCAGATAGCATGCAACCCTGTTTGACACCAATTTTGACATCGTATCAGGGAGACATGCTACCATCTATCCGCACAGATGCTGAACAATCCTTGTAAGTGGACTGCACAGCACGTAGCAGTGAACTGTCAATCCCATATCTCGCAAAAATGCCCCACAGTTCCTTTCGCACAACCCTATCAAATGCCTTCTCAAAATCCACAAAACCGCAGAAAACCTTCTTGTCTATGGCCAGATGCTTCTCCACGATATTGTGGAGCGAGAAAATTAGATCCGTACATCCCCTTCCATTTCGGAATCCTCCCTGTGTCTCCCACAGCATTCCATCGGATTTCATCCTCATTGTCCTTTCTATTACTTTTCCATATACTGTCTGGCGCAATCCATGTATGAGCCCTTGCCTTTATACAAGGGTACGATGACTACGCGTCTTCAGTCCATTGGGACCCTTCCAGTTCTCCAGCACAGATTGCTTATGTACCAGAAGGCGTCCCGGACGTAAGTGCCACCTAGTTTGATCATCTCAGCTGTGATCATATCAATTCCCATTTCTCAAGCTCCGTATCGACCATTCGATCTCATCCATAGTCATGCTTTCGTCGGAGGCTGTCAACGTGGAGTAAACATCAGACTCACTCTCACTGCCAGCGTCCGAGGCATACTCGTACATTTCTTCAAAATATTCAATCCACCGTTCTAACACTTCCTGAGTGTTCGCAAGAGTGACACCAGCTTTAGACTTTATAAATGCGGTGTAGTTAGGCGGTAGGCTTCATGTAGTTATCTACTTTATTTGCTAGAGAAGGCAGCCCTGACTGAATATAAAAGAAAGTCATGGTTATTATTTTTTAAGAAATTGAAACTAAATTCTGTATTTCGGCAATTACCAAGGGGATTAATTAGGCCTTCGCGGAAACTAAGGTACATAACCTAATTTTCCTTTTTTTGTACCACGGTATAATTGGTAAAAACTTGTCAGTTGTTCTGTGGATTAAACGGAATAATTATGACGTAACCCGGTGTCCGTTGGTCCGGCTTGAGCAAGTTTCTATAGCTACTATATGTTATCCGCCAATGTTGTGATTTACCCAAAAAAGTATAACTATATATTTAGAAACAGTTCGCGACTTTTATGTGCTAATTCTGTGTGTAATAAAATGTATGGAATGTAACGCAATAAATCCTTTATTGCGTTACATTCCATACATAATTAGTTATAAAGAAAATGGTGTTTAAAGGCGAACTTATCTCTTTTATGTATAAGAGAATAGAACTATTATTTAGAGACACCCTTAAAAATATTATTTTAGAAAATTTTATGCTGTTGTGTCTTGGCAATATTAATTGTCTCAGATTGTTATAGAGGTAGTAACAATATTGCATATTTATCGATCCTATACAGTCGTAAGAAACCACAACATACGACATTAATATTTTATGTCAGGAATGTTTGTCATGGTAGTTACCGTGCCCCGTTCTATACTGACGAACGCGTAATCTAAAACAATTATGGCATATAAAACATAGCTAAAGCGGAATTTACATCGACCTGCGTTAATTTGAACGCACCTGTTAAATTTAGCTAATTCATGTAATTTTTATTTGCTAGAGGAGGCAGCCCTGAAGAATATATATTGTATAAAAGAAGCATGGTTATTCCTTTTTAAGAAAATTAAATTAAATTCTTTATTTTGGCAATTGCCAAGGAGGAGTGGCCCTTGCGGGAAGTTAGATAAATAACCTTTTTCTTGCACCACGGTGCAATTGGCAAAAAAACCACAAGTTAGTTTTTCTGTGGACTAAACGGAATATTTATGACCACAACCCGCTGTATGATCGTTCCTCTGGCACAAGTTTCTATAGCGAAGTACAATCTAGATGATACTATACTATGAACCAATGCTGTGGTTTACACAAAAAAGTATGGATTAAATGTTTAGAGATAGTTCGGGACTATTATAACTACATTTATAATTTACCAGTTATTCCTATAGTTATCCCGTTTTCTAATCCATTAGACGGGGTTCGCTGCCTAAGGCTAAGGATTTAGCGAAGATACTGATTTTGTCATGGAGCTATTGCCGTCAGACCTCCACAAACGAAAGGAAAAACCAGACCTTTCTTAGGCTAGGTCACACGAGTTGTGAAACCCTTGGAAGTGCGGGTTTCCTGACGATGTTTTCGTACAAATATATCTACATAAATACGAAAACTCGAATTTATCGATGCCCGTGCCTTGATTCGCACCAGGGACCGTCTGTCAATAGACTGGTTCTTCATCTACTGGTATATCACTGTGCCATAAAGAATAAATTGAAGGGCGGGCATAATTAAATGATTGAATGACGACCAGAGGGTTATGTCGATACTAGCTGCTGCCCGCGGCTCCGCCCGCGTGGAGTCAAATAACGTAGCCTATGTGTTAATCCAGATCATAATCTATCTACGTGCCAAATTTCATTCAAATCCGTTCAGCCGTTTAAGCGTGAAAAAGCAACAAACATCCATCCATACATACAAACTTTCGCATTTATAATATTAGTAGGATGTGACTGCTGTGAAAAGTCATTTCTGTTTCTTACGTCATTGTACACTTGGCGACTACTCATGTTAGACACTTGACTTGACCATTTTTACTCTTCATGCAATTTGGTCTAACCTGCTTTGTGTGCTTCCGCCACCAGTTATCAGAGGAAGACTTTGTATAAAAGTTGTCTGCGTTGCTACCTCTGTCTCACCTATTTCTACCGACAAGCAGCTATGTTTATATAGCTGTGTTCCGGTTTGAGGGGGTAGCAGGGCATATTATAAAGTATCTGACTATATTAATGATAAAACTGCCTGGGAGTGAGTCGATCCAATTATAATGTAATTAATAAAATATGTAAATTTGTTTGGATACCAAAAGAGGGATGCCTGAGTTTTTTGGCAGTATTTTTATCAGTGCTCACCTAGTCATAAACTGCACGGTAGGGAAAAAAATTGTGACGATTCCAAACAAATGTAGCCATTTTTACGGAATAAAAAGATTTTGACTTGACTTTGACTTTGACTTGAGATATGGCAGCGAAATTACTGGGTACTGTGACGAAACAGCCTTAGGCCACAAGATTGGCTGCGTGCGAGTAACATCGCCGAGGTGTTGAGAGTGGAAAAAAATATTGCTTCAATAGTGTGCTTCTTTTCTTGTACTGAGCTTGCACCTTAAACACTTTGCTTTAATGTGCCCTACCTCTCTTAAAACATTGAGATCAATATAAAAAGGGCGCATCAAAGCAGTCTATCTGGGGAAGTACCTCTGCCTGACTGAAAACCGCAGCCAAATAACAACTCTCTGGAGGGTTGTTGCGTTCCTGCATGTGAGTGAGGTCACCAGTAAGCTCCTAAGGATTTGCTGTGTTAGCAGCTATGGTGACATCGCGCGATACTCAAGGTATATCAAGCGTTAATAAGCTACGGTGACCGCTTTAAATCAGGTGGGCCGTATACTTGTATGCCTTCCGACTTAAAAAAAATGTTTTACTTTTATTTTACAAATAGCATCCAATAGAAAGTGGAAGGATGTAGGAGCCGAGGAAGGCCAAGACTTACCTATCATGATCAGATTGGTCGTGTTCTATCAGAAGGTGATGTCAGGAGCCCTAGAAACCGGCGAGCGTGCATGAAAAGAGCAATGAATGTGAAAGAAGCGAGTGAGGTATGTAAGGATCGAGTCACGTGGCGCTCGGTTCTCTCTGCCTACCCCGTAAGGGATTTGGCGTGAAGTTATAGTAGTAGTAGCATCCAATAGAATATTTTTCCCATTAACCCTTCGAAACCCGGGTGTTCGTATACGACCGCGAAATATATGGGAAAACGTATATTACGGGTTCTGACTGCTCAACTTTGAGAACTAAGTCTCATGTAGCCAGGCCCTTAAACCAACTTGCCTCGAACAGTCGGCCTTTAATTTCGTAACAGCACCCGATCTAAGCCGCATTCCAACGTTTGTATTCCAAATCTAGCGTCAACTTCTCTATACAACGCCGTTATTATGACAGAGATTTACGACTGATGTCGAATGCAATGCGGTTACAACCTTGTCGAATTAAGATTGCTGAGATAAATTGTCTAAAAAGGAAATAATTAGGCATGTAATATGACAAGAACGCGGAGTTATGTCGATATGTGACTGCTGCGAAGAGTCATTTTTGTTTCTTACTCATTGTACACTCGGCGAGTACTCATGTTAGACACTTGACTGACCATTTTTACTCTTCATACAATTTGATCTAACCAGCTTTGTGTGCTTCCGCCATCAAATGTCTAGCTTGAGGTGTTTCTGTGTGTCCATGGTTTTAGAGAACCGAGTGCCACGTGACTCGATCCTTACATACCTCACTCGCTTCTTTAACGTTTATTGCTCTTTTCATGCCCGTTCTCCGGTTTTTAGGATTCCTGACATCACTTTCTGATAGAACACGACCAATTTGATCATGGTCAAGTCTCGGCCTTCCTCGGCTCCTACATCCTTCCACTTTTGCATTGTATATTTGCTTCGTCATTCTTTCATCCTGAATTCTTTCTACATGTCCGAACCAACGGAGCATGCCTCTTATTTTAACATGATCGGATTGAAAACTTACTTATTCTGCGAATAAGTTTGTCTTACAAATATAGTTATATTTAGATCACACATGCGTTTAAACAGTTAAAAGTTCTAGACAAAAGGTTTTAAATAGAATAATAGAAGCTTCATTCGACGCCAGATATCAGTCTCATTATTTGAAAAAGCAATTAAGATTTCTCTCTATTACATTCCTTTTTCGTTCAGAGTAAGCTAGAAATAAATTCTCGCTTTAAATTTTACTGACCGAAATAACTTTTTCTTTCAAACTACTTACAACGAAATAAATAGTTATCCGCTCTATTTGACACATAGTTATACGATATTTTTTGCGAAACAGAAATGATTATGATTTTTTATACGATGTCGGGGGGCATACAAATTTCCGTTAGGCGATTCTTAGGGAGATGGGGCATCAACCAGGCCGGCTACCTAAGGAAATACCTCACAAAAAACCGCAGCAGATTACTAGCAACCTCCTAAGAAGTTGTCGGGTTAGTAGGCGGGTTTTCAACGCGCTAGCGATACTTACTGTATTGCAAACGTTTTACAGGCTACGGGAACCACTTTACAACAGTGTGTTTGTATGCTTCAGTGCATAATATGGCATCAACTGCCATATTGTGATACCATAAAATGTCACACCCGTAGAATTATACAATAAAATAAGAATTTACTATGAATTATATACAAATAATATAAAATAAATAGTATGTAACATAGTAAATAATTTCTTGGATGATCGTTGTCAGAATTAGTTTCCGTAGTTATTTATTAAGAGTAGATATTTGAGGCCACCATAAGAGAAATCGTATTGCATTAATTTCTATGAAAATGTGTAATAATTTTGCGTAATGAACATGGGAACTGACTATAATGGCGAAATATTTCCACACCGACTGCAAATTAAAGACCACCAGCTAAGCTTATTTTCCGTTAAAAGGTTTCTCTGAAAGTTAAGAAATATCACTTTATAAGCATTCAACGAATTATTGATACAGCTGCGTTGTTGGTTTGAACAACTGCAATGTTTGACAATAAAGAAAAATTCTTGGGAGTTTTATTTTGAAACGACCTTATTCACATATACAGAGCAGTAATAGCATAATGTTTAAAGAAGTAATCTCTTAACTGAGGGTTTCTGGTTCGAATCCTGCTGTGGGCATGTACCACTAAACTTGTGTTTTCGGATTTAACATCGCGAGGAATCCCGCACATGCAAGAAATTACATTTTGAATGATGTGTGACCTAACCTAATAAAAATCTGATCTTTCCTCTGAGAGATGGAGTCGTTCCATGTCAATAATATGTATTTTAGCCAAATTTTGGTAGCGGAATCCGCCAATCTAAGGGATTAGGAAACGGGTTAACGCTAAGAATAAAAAGAAACATAATTCATCTATAGCAGCTGCAGAGCAAAGGCTTCGTCTCAACTTTCGCAGCCAAATAACAACTCCCTAGAGGGTTGTTGTATTCCTGCGCGTGAGTGAGGTCACCAGTAAGCTCCGAAGGAGTTGCTGTGTAAGCGTTAATAGGCTACGGTATCCGGTTTACATCAGGTGGGCCGTATGCTGGTATATCTTCCGACCGATAAAAAAAACTTAGACAATTCACTTTATTTTTGGCCTGTTGAGAAGTTTTTAGACACCCTCTATCCCGTCAGTTTTCCACGGCGACGTTAATGTTTTGGGGCAGCTAGTTTGGCGTGAAGTGGACCCATCAGTCGGAAGACACTCTTTGCACGTGTCCAGCCTTGTTCCATTTCAACCTGGCAGCTTTACGGAATGTATCAATTATATATGTTTTGGAGAAATTGAATTAAATTCGGTTGCGTAATGCTATTTCTCTTTAGACCTCATTTATGCGTAGGGACATAATTTCTCCAAAAGATTATTATTTGACTGTTGTACAGGTTCTTTACCAGTCAGGTGGTTTCTATTTTTTTTGTAAATAAACATTCTCGGACAAATTACACAGCACCATCTAGACCTAAACTTGCACTATGAATACTGATGAACATATATAAATACTGTTTTTATAAATACATAATTAAAATACATAGAAAACCAGACAAAGACAAAAAAGATGTTCTTACACACAAATTTTTGTCTTGTACGGGATTCGAACCCACGAGATTTGGTGCTAAAGTAGACATCGCTAGCCATTTCGAAGCTCGTCTGTATATTATTGCCGGGCTCTGTCATTCTTTCATCAGAGCCTTATTATGCCTTATGCATATTAACAGGATACCTACATTATAGTCAGATGATTTGCTCCGACTCCAACGTTGAAAGTAAGCAACCTAACACCTCGAAATCACTTGCATTTGTATATTTAAGGATCATTCACCACTTCAAACAGATTTGAAAATATTATGAGTAATGTACCTATATGACAATATGTTATTTTTCATTCGAAACTTGTACCATTTATAACGTCGGGAGGCATACAAGCATACGGTCCACCTGATGTAAAGCGGTTACCGTAGCCTATGAAAGCTTTGCAATACATTAAGTATTACTCACGCGATGTCACCACGGCTGCTAATACAACAACTCCTTAGGAGCTTACTGATGACCTCACTCATGCGCAGGAACAAAACAACCCTTCAGAGAGTTTGTTATTTGACTGCGGTTTTCTGTGAGATGGAGGTACTTTACTAGAGCTTTGATGCGCCCCAACTCTCTTAAACTTACCTAAGTACTAGGTACTTACTATAACTATTATTTTCGCAATGGTAAGTAACAATTGCAAAGGTAATAAGTCGAAATTACTTCATCGAAATAATGAAGATTTGGGAAATTCATTGTATGAGGATTAGCACACTTCAAAGTGGATGGTTAAAATACGATCTCACTAGGCGGCTTGCGTGCCGCGAGGCCAGTCTCTTCATTTTCTCACGGGCTACATTCAAATCGTCACCCTATGACTCTTTACTTCTAGATTAGTGACATTCGCTTTTGTCATTCTCGGGGAAATCCTGCATGAATAGATAAATACTCGTAGCAGTTACCTTTTTCTACTAGTCTTGGCAATCAATTGTTTTTTAGTAGCTATTGACGAATTTTAGCTTCTTCCTAGCTTTACCCCGTTTTCTTATTCATTAGGATTGGTAGTGCTCTGCCGAATCTTGGAGTTTTAGAGCATAAAAAATGTCACTAACTCAGTTCAAAAGTTGATCGTGTTTTATCGGAAGTTGATACAAACAGCCATAGAAACCGGTGATCGGGCACGATAAGAGCTATGAATATTGAATGAAGCGAGTGAGGTGTGTAAGGACCGAGCCATGTGGCACTCGGTTCTCTCTGCCTATTCTGCAAGGAATTAGGCGTGAAGTTATGGATAGATTTGACATTGTAAATTTGATGGACCAAATTTCTACTTCAATTGAAGTCATGTTTACATATGATTTTATTTGAAATATAATTTTTGTGTCTTTTATAAGTTCAGGAGTTCCATTAGCTGTCGCAACCCTTGCGCAGTCGTCTGGGGTCTAAAGTAATTGATATATAAAATTACATTTGAAAAAAATCTTCATTATCATCCATTGAAAGTTCCAAGTTGCTTGCAAACCCATAGTTTTACCCTTTAATTCGTCCAAGTTACACAATCACATTACAAAAGTTAAAAATAATCACAACTTCGCGTGTTCAGTTTAGTCTCTGTAAACAAATTGTATTACATTTATTCGCCCGTTTTAATGGCAGAAACTTAGAAAATCAACTGGCAAGCACAAAATTATGACATAGACAATTAGATTTTTTTACAAATTATTTATCAGAATAAAGCAGTAAGCAGCATGTAAGTTGTTTTATAAACATTTTTTTCTTCGCACTCTAAATTAAAGATCTAGGGTTGGGATTTACGCAGTTCTACCAATTTACCGTAATTAGCTTGCATAGCTATATTTTCTTGTAAAAACTTGTATAGGAAATGATTACAATTCTTTAAATGTTTACTTAAACTTTATTTTAAAAAACATATGTTTCAAGACCACTTAACTATAGATATATTAAGTATGTATGTACATTAAGTATGTATTTACAAAAAATATATATTTATTTACGTATGTTTATCAGTTGTCTAGTACCCATAACACAAGCTACGCTTACTTTGGGGCTAGATGGCGCTGTGTAATTTGTCCAACAATATTTATTTATTTATAGATATATAAGCGAGAGTAACAAAATATACTACTAAACGGTATTAATAGCGAAATCTCCAGCGATGTCAATTCCAAGTCACCTGGAAGCGAATGTCATGCTGACCTTGATGAAACTGTGTGCTAATAGAGCGGAAAAATCAGTACGGAAAAAAACTTCTGCTGCACCAGTTAACTATTTGATTTTCGAAATATTGTTGTAAGGGTCTATACATACAGCCAGTATTTTAACTGCGTGCCAGCTGCAAATTTGCAATTTGGACGTTGTTCTTGTGCAATTTTTAAAACTGCATCGAAACCAACAGACTCGCGTCCATGTCCGAATCGGCTGGAAGTCATCGTGCAGTTGGTTCAACTGCGTTAGGACTGCGCTACTGACGTGTAATTTGCTTGCAGTCAACTAGACGTGAATTTTTGAGCTGGCGGGCCGGGATACCGCCAGCGTCAATTGACTCAAACGAGAGTTGAGAAAATTGTTGATAACCCTAAGCATGCGACGGGAGTTGCGTTCGTAACCCCTAAGGACAGAGTTTTCGTCTCTTGCTTTGTTCTATCGAACATGTAATGGGTTGTGTTTAGTATCATGCCCAAGACACCTTTTTTACAATCGCCTTTCTCTTTATCGAATGTGACAATCCTCATACATTGAAATTATAATGATCATGTAAGTTTCAGGGGTTCTCTTTTCGCCAACTTTTAGATGGCGAAATACGCTATGAAATGAAATGTTTACGTTTTTTTCTATAGAATGAGATTCTTGAGGTGTGAAGCTAATTTAAAAGGGTCGTCAACAGGAAAATATTGAGCTATTAGCGTCGTCCACCTTAGTGGTAAATTTAAAATTTGATCTTAGTTTATAACCTTCTAATTTGGTATAGTAAAGATATGTTATTTTTTATACAACTAGATTGGCAAACAATTATGCGGCCCGCATTAGATGGTAAGTGGTCACCGCAGCCTATTGACGCTCGCAACACCACGGGTATATTACTCGCGCGCTGCCAATCTTGTGGCCTAAGGCGTTTCGTCACAGTACCCAATAATTTCTCTGCCATATCTCACCCTTCAAACCGGAACACAGCTATATAAATATAGCTGCTTGGCGGTAGAAGTAGGTGAGACAGTGGTACCCACGCAGACGTCTTTTGTACAAAGTCTCCCCCTGGTAGAGTTGTTTCCGATACAAGACAACATAACACACTTCTTTCACGCCATGACACCACTATCACGGTGCTAATACTGTTGTCCATACATGCTGCTGCTATCGATATCGAGGTCAACACTATTAGCACTTGTTACGAGGCCCATTTCCTGTAGAAAGCTTACTCAAACAACGTTGTGTCAATATGAAATTTATCTGCTAATGAAGCCATCGACTATTTAAGAGTCGGGACGAACAATACGAGTACGCTATCATTTATTCGTATGACAACTTTTAGATTACATCTTTGGTATAATTACTTTAGAAGTCGACAAACTGGTTGGGCGATGCGTCTGGCTGCCTTAACGTAGTTCGAACCTTCGGTAACGGTATTTAGACTACATAAATTGAACTACATAAATCATGCGGCTAACGCGGAAAACAATTATTTGAGAATAATAATTTGTTGGACACGCGTTTGAGATACCAATCTTTCAATCAGATCTCGGACTGTGTATTAAATGGGAAAAATATTGTTGAAAGGTATTCGAGTTCCGTACGGGCCGAATAGTATCATTAATTAATAACTTAATAATGTTTTCTTACAAAATTTGAGATAGGTTTTGTATCGTTCTTGTAAATAATATTTCTTTGGAAAAACCAATGTCATGTGTATGCAAACTATGACACTGAACGATATTTTAGTTATAAGCAACGCGAACTGCAGCTGTCTATGGATGGGATTGCCAATTCTCCGATCCTCAGAGGACATATTAAGCTGTCGTTCTTGGCTGTTGGGGATATATGATAGTTGTTTGGCCCAATCTGCGGACGGCATTGAAAACAATCCTTATTTCTGAAATGGTATGCGTAAGGGTTGTTTGGTTAAGTTCGAGCACAGAAAGATTCTGCATGTACAGTCAGTCAGTTTCATAATTATTATAGAGCCATGCCTTTAACTTTGAATAATATATACATATAGGTATGTTATTAGAATTACCTTAAATCACTTTGACATAGACAATTAAGGAAATTGTCCATTATTATTAGAGGGAAAACTATAATGAGTGATGACATATTCTGTTGGAACATTTTTCCTAAATTTCTAATTAACAATTTTATACCAATCAATAAAGTTTAATAGTCTGTTTGCAAATGCTTTTTACTAAATGCATGTGAAGATATACACTGTACTTACATAAAAATCAATTTTTATAATTTTTGTCTGACTGTTAGCCGCAGCTAATCTCCGAAACGGCTGTATCGATTTTGACGGAACTTTTACTGGCAGATAGCCGATGGTATAATGAGTAAGTTAGGCTACTTTTATTTCTCACGGAAGAATGTAACCTATAAAATTGTGATCGAATTCCAATTTCAAGCGGACGAAGTCGCAGCGTGGCTCTAGTTTGGTATATTTTAACAGTAAGATACATGTGCTTGTAACTCTTTTATACCACATCACCCTTACTCATCCCACTGCAGGGATACAGGTCTCCCTTCAACCGAAGCGGTTTGGAGCACACTCCGCCACGCTGCTCAATTGCAGATTGGCGGAGACCAGTGTTTTCAAGCCGCCCGAGGGCCACTGACTTAGCATAACGACTGTTCTCTATCGACAACAGCCGGGACCGACGGCTTAACCTACCTAACTCTTTTATGCAGAACACCAAATAGTGGAGGCTCATTGCATTTCATTATAAATATTACGCAATGTCAATAATGGTAGAAAGTAGTAATTAACTATTGCACTGCTACAATGATGTTAATAAAACGATTGCCGATGTTGCTGTCAAGTTGATGTGGGTTCATGTTAGACTGGTCTTGACTGATCATCTTGTAAATGAGAATACAAATTAATTTAAGTTGTTATATATGGATATATTATGTTGTGTGTTAGAGACCGTATCACATTTGATATGTTACTGATTTCATGCGCGTAACCGGAAGGAATGAGAGAAAGGTATTTGAGTTCTGTACGGTCTGGTCTCACCATTAGGCAGGCCATACGCTAGCTTAGATTTTTTTAAAGATTGATAATAATCCTGCAACTACACACCAAACCAAATAACAACTCCCTGGAGGGTTCTGTTCTTGTAAGTAAGATTAAGTGAGTGAGAGTGGGGAGCTGTTCTGTTTGCAAGGATTGCAACGCGCGAACGGTATTATTTTATACCGCGTCGGGAGGCTTACAAGGATACGGCTCACCTTATGTTAAGTTGAAGTTAAGTACGTATTGAAAATATCACTCGCCCGTTGCTACCTCAGTTGCCAACAGAGTAACTCCACAGGAGCTTACTCGCAGGAACGCTGTAATCATAATCTTTATTACCAAGAAGGTAGTAAAGAAGCGTACAGCCTTCTGATGGGAGACACGTACCATATCCTATGTGCACATGCACTACCAGGGGCATCACTGTAAAATACCTTTCGTAGCACAGATTTTTGTCTTAATCAGTGGAGACTGCAGAGTGACTATTGCCAACTGCATAAGCATAAACTTGTTTTGAGATCGATAACTTGTATACATGTATATTGACAAGATAATTTATAATTTGTCTTTCTCGGGCTTATATCGAAAGCTGTGCTGTTTGTTCTGCGTATACTAAAACAAATGCGATCATAAATATCCCATCCCAATGAAATCTATACTAATATAATAATCATTTACTCGCATCGTGATCGTAAAATATAGAGACATTTTCAAAATTTAGTGAAAATCTTAGAAGCAGGAATAGAGTGCGTATGCCAGTACGTCGGTTTGCTAAGACTAAATAGATTCTAAAATAAATTACCTGAAACAGTTCTGTACTTGCCTGACAATATGTTCAAAAGGCACATCAAAAATACTCTATATGTAAGGAGGGTTATTTTATTACAGAATCGATGAATATTTGACTGACAGAGATGTTTGGAAATGATTCAGCGCATGTATTAATATATCTTTAATTGTACCTCTTAATGTCACTATATGTACGCTCACATATATTTATTGTAAATGTATGATTTGAAAAATACCTATATTGGCAAGTTTCTTTTGGGATTTCTTCTTCGCCAATGGTCATTTTCGAAATGCTGGTAGATTAAAAAAAGAGAGATTAAAGCTATATATATATATATATAAAATTGGATACAATATACTCTGATTTAAAGAATGTAAGATATGTCTAAGTGCCCGAGAGGGCCTAATAGCAAATAAATGATTTTTATCTTTCATCTTTATCTTTTATCATCTCTACCACTGTGGTTTTCATATCTGCCCCTGTGCCCATTTACGTGTTCACTTTGTGGGATTGACATAAATAATAAAATAAATCCATAGTAATGTTAAGTACACTGCCATGCGTTAGAATTGCTGATGAGATACTTACACGCTACAAATAATTAAGCCATTATTTCTACACAACATTATTTTATACTAATAACAACTTGTCGGAATACCTGAATAGCATTCTCGTTAAACTTAGCATACGCAACCACTGCTTGTTAGCAATTTAATGTTTTATTGCGATTCGTTTTAAATGTATTGTTAAGTTTGATTGTTATCTTAATTATCTATTACTTCGCCAATTTTCCAATCTGCTTCTACATTTAACGTTTTGAAACTGAGTAATTTATTTTCACAATTACTAAGAATGGGTAACGAGAATGCGACTTATTTCTCCATTCAGTTTACGAGAGGATGGTACCGCGGATAGCATCGTCAGAGTTATTTAAAACTATCCGAGCAGTGGACCTGTGTAGTCTGAAACAGTGGAACAATAAATTGCCCATTGAGTTGGTCCAAGATTATCGATAACCGGACATGCAACACTAGTCCACTTATAATACTAAATTGTTTGATGAATACATCGATGTATAAATGAATACTATCGTTTTTATTATCCTCAAGTTGATTTAGAGATTATTATACATTTTAAAATTAGAATAGTCCGCCCCGTTTGTACGGAGATGTAGAAAGAATCCAAGAAGAAAGACTTACGAAACAGATATACAAATCGAAAGTAGAACAATTTAGGTGCCGAGAAAGACCAAGACTTGCCTTACATGACCAAATTGATCGTGTTTTATCAGAAGGTGATGTCATGAACCCTAGAAATCGACGTGCGTGCATAAGAAGAGCTATGAATGTTAAAGAAGCGTGTGAGGTGTGTGGAGGCCGCGGTTGTGGCGCTCGGTTCTCTATGCTTACCCCGCAACGGAGTTGCGTGTGAAGTTATAGATAGATAAAATCGTCTATAATTTATTTCAATTCGAATATATGGTCTGTCAGAGAGGCGCGGGGGAAGGGATTAAGCTGATAGGGTTCCAAAAGCGCTATGAAATAATGTGAAAAAAGAAACATAGTTGAATAGAAAATTGTGACACATTTTCCACTTTGTTTAGGTTGCATTTAAAATTTTAACGTAAGTATTTTAACTAGCTACTGATAATGACATTTTATGTCTTATAACTTATAACTATAGATATACCGGAGTAAAGATACAGATGAATGCTCTAAGATTGAAGTCTTATAACTTTATCAAATTTATTTTGTTTCACAACAAAAATTTTTGTGATTACAAAACTTTAAAAATCTTTAAAACTAATTTCAATGTTGTTGTAATTGCACCAAGTTTATATGAGACCTAGGTTTCAAATAAAATAGTTTGGAAATAGATTCACATTTTCAACGAGCTCGGTGGAATGGCTAGCGATGAATACTTCAGAACCAAGGCTGGGTTTGGTTCCCGCACAGGCAAACATTTGTGTACAGTAACATGTTTGCTAATTTTGGTCTGGGTGTATATTTATAAATATGTATTGACAAGAAAGGTATTCACATTTGGTTAGCAGTTGCGTAGAATCCATAGCTAGCTTTGATTAGTTCAGGACTTGGTGGGGGGCGCTGTGTAATTTGTCATTGAATGTAACATAGGTATACTAAAATATATTATTAAGAAGCTCCTCCTCTAGATAAAGGAACAATTTTCTGAATCTCGCCGGCGAAAACAATTGTTTTTTTTTTATACGACGAAAGGCACACATGCATACAGCCCACCTCAAGTAAAGTGCTTACCGTAGTCTGAGCGCTTGCAGGACATTGTGCGATATTGAGGTGCTTATCGGTGACCTCACTCACTCGCAGGAACACAACAACTCTGCAAGGAGTTGTTATTTCGCTGCGGTTTTTTATGAGGTGGAGGTATACTTCCCTATACGAGCTGCTCGATGCGCCCTACCTCTCTTAAAATCACCCAGACCAAGACAAACAGACATATTCATGTCGCAGACAAATGCTTGACCTGTGCGGGAATTAACCCACGAGCGTTGGTGACAAAAAACAATTCACTAACCAATTAATTTAATTATGTAATACAGATAACGCAAAATCGGTATATATATATCCAGTTACAGGCAAAGAATTAGTATTTTCAAATCCTGACTCGGTCGTTTATCAAACGTTTACTATGGTAGTTATGAGCTTATTAATATTTATGATGGTACCGCGAAACATCTGGCTCCTATATCTTAAAGAATGGTACCACATTAATAACGTCTTCCGCTCGCACACCTATTTTGTTAAGGTGTGTCCACTCCACTATGTTTTAAAGATGTAAAATACATGTGATACAGATATAGATAACCAATTGGGAATTTTTCGTAGTTTTTTTTTTGTGTAACGTCGAGGAATACATACGGTTCACCTGATGTATAGTGGTTATCGCAGCCTAAGCAAAAGTGGTTGCAATTTGTTGGAAATTAATTTTATGTCACACGGAGATGAAGGCCAATCTAACGACACCACATGTTTCAAAATGGGTTGAGCAGTTTAGGTTCTAATGGGGCACAATGGTTCCTTAATTTTTGATAGGTTCCGTCGTGTCATGTCAACTATATGCAGATGTCACATAGCCTATGAGACTTCGGGTATAATGACACTTTACAGTTAATAATAGGTTTTTAAAGGGGTTATTACAGTTTACAGTTTAGTTTTAGTTTTAGTTTAGGGGTTTACAGTTAATAATAGGTTTTTAAAGGGGTTATTATATATGTTGTATTCAACGTGAATGTACAATTTTTTGTATATAATTGTGTCAGGACTGGGCAATGCTCTACTGAGCGTTAGCCGCGCCATGGACGTCGACCTTTAGTGTAACGTTTATTTATTAAATATGAAATTTATTGTTCTACTTTTCGTAATGGGTACGACTTATACATTACTCCAGTAAAGCAATGGCAGAGAAAACATGAAAGTAGAATACATGCGGTCAGGATGCAAGGATTGAGCAAAATTTGTGGAGTAACATTTGCTGACAGCATTTACAGTGATTGTTGTAAGAGAGTTAGTGTGATAGAAAGTGTTGGCGGTGTTAAGATAAGAAACGTCATTGTCCGTTGGTTCGGGCTCGTAGAAAGAATGCAGGATGAAAGTATGACGAAACATGTACATGCGATAGTGGAAGGATGTAGAAGCCGAGGCAGGCCACCAAATTGTCCGTGTTTTATCAGAAGGTGATGTCAGGAGCCGTAGGAACCAGCGAGCATGCACGCAAAGAAGCGAGCGAGGTGTGTGAGTCTTGTAGCGCTTGGTTCTTTGCCTGCCACGCAAGGGAAGAGGCGTGAAGATGCAAATACATTGTAGTATTAATTGCAAAGCTTGTCAGCTTAATGTTTTTAGTCCTTATATATTCTGTGTTAATTACCTGTTGGGTCTTATCATCATCACGATCCACCAGCAACCAATTTATTTTTACGTCTTTTATTATCTTTTTCACGTTTCACGACTGCGTATGAGCGTAATAGGTCCACTCACAATAATACTGGTATTGCATCTGTTTCAAGTTTACCGCATTTAACAGCCGCATTTTAACATCTTGACATGCATCGACGATATGTTTCCGATACGGCGAAATGTGGCGCCGCCTTTATATATGGCGTTGCTTTTATATTGTGACCATAGCTGAGCTGAGAACTGGTTCCAGCAAATTATGCCTGTTCCAACCCGTTGCTTCTTTACGTTACAACATTTCTGTTCTCTCGATATTGCCTATATATATTCTAAATATTTTAATGTAATGTTGTGTTATTGTGGCATAAAGTATATGTGTGGGGCATGAGCTGAATTAGATTGTAGGTCTATGATTGACAGCTTTCATAAATTGCTCTGAAGATTGCTATTGAGCTTGTCTGAAGCCAATTAAATTGCTATTAATTTGTCTACCGCTAATATACTCAGCAAAATAAGCAAGCTATTTAAACGGATAGTCAAGTATGTAAGTATATTATTTAGCAATATGATGCGTTAAAATATTTTTTATAAATTTATTTCATGTTAGAAATTATGCTTGCATGTTTACATTTTGTCCTCGCCATATAATTAGGGGATACAATGTAACCATGACAGGTGACATGTGTTTAGCTAATATTATTGAATAACTTGTTACAATACCATTTGTAATTTATTTTGTAGTGCTTGTTCGCTATTTATAATGCTTATATTTAATGGAATTACTTTTTCCAAAAGTTAAATTATTTTTTGAATGTTCTGTTTCGTTGTTGGCGCGTGTTGATTTTTGAGAGGTACACTCAGCGACACCTCGAGCTACGACTGTTTGACCAATTTTCTTATGTCGCACGCAATAAGAGTGAAAATAGTGCTAGCAAGTGTCTAATATGACTTGTCTCTGTGTATACATAAAAATACAAATAATACAAATTCCGCGCCGACAAGGGAACTAAATATAATGGAGCTTTCGGAATAAGCCATTCCATTGTATATAAGCATAGTAAATAGAGTGTGTATTAACTAAATACATGGCATCTCACACGGCTACATTTTGTAACAAAAATGATACATGCCAAATCCATTTCTGGATAGGTATAGTACTGAATCTTAAATAACAAAAAAAAACTTATAAATAGAAAGTGCCGACATTATTGAAATCCTATCCAATTCTATTCACATCGTTGGTGTAATCTTAATTGATATCGTCGATTTCAACGAACCACTTTTTTATTTCCTTAAAAGCTTTTATTTCGTAACTTTCTAGTATGTTATGATATCTTCGCTAGATACACGTGAGAATATCACAAGAGTATACTCATGAATATTAATCGAAATCGGATCATGAACAAAACAAAGATACAAAGAAAATCAGTCAATAATGAAAGTTATTGAAAACTTTGAATTAAACAATTTTTAACGGAAGTATCGCGTGTTTTATTTATTCTGCAAAGCGTTCGAAACGTCAGGTTCAACGAAATAAATAAAACACGCGATACTTCCGTTAAAAATTGTTTAATTCAATGTGTAACAATCGCGAAAACCTAAGACAATACAATTATTGAAAACTTTTTAACTAATTATATTTTTATGGGATCAACATCCAACCATCGGGGCTTTACTTTCATTTTTCTGATGGTTTGATTAAACCTACGGGTCTTGAAAGGTACGAGTAAAATACAGTTTAAAATATATAAAACGATAATCCATCTTCATAATATTATTGAATAAATAAAATATATATGGGATGATATGATATTGATATGGGACGAAACTAATACCTCCTTTTTTAGTTTAAAAAATTTTGACTGCTCAAAGGAAATAAAGCTCAAAATCCGACATAAGTATATTTCACTCTAACTGCTTCCTACGGATACGCCCGCGTGCAGTTTGAGTTTTTGACTTTTACAGAAATAGGAATACTATTCCTAAATAAAAGTAGTCTGATAGTACCCAGGGATATTGCAACTTCATATAAGTGAAAGATTTTTTTTTATAATCCAACTTCAAAAGGCTTTAACTCTTCATAATAAGTACAAGCTACAGCCAGCTATCAATGGGAACTACTATGTTTTACGTTCTGTATTTTTAACTAAGTCTGATATCTAAGGGTTGTATCGTGATGTTAGCGTGCTAACCCAATTCTTGAGGAAGGTTATACCTTCCTCAAGAATTGGGTTATCAAATGCAAAAAGATTTTTCAAATTCAACTCGTAGTTCGAGAATTTAGCACGTCCAACCAAAGAAACGAAATCTTCCGCTTTATTATACTCGTATTAGTATAGATTAGTATGGGAATTTTTTTATACAGCGTCGAGAGGTATGCAAGCATACGGCCCACTTGATGTAAAGCGGGTTACCGTAGCCTATAAACCTTGCAATACATTGAGTATCATTCGCACGATGCCACGTCTGCTACCAATACAGCAATTCCATAGGAGCTTACCGGTGATCTCACACGCAGGAACACAACAACCCTCTAGGAAGTTGTTATTTGGCTGCGGTTTTCCGTGAGGAGGAGGTACTTTCCCAGACGGACTGTTTCGATACGCACTACGTCCTTTAAAATACCCAGACCAAATCGATATTGTCAAAATAACGTAACAGCGCGTTTCGGCACTGCGCGACCGAGCTGGTCGAGAACGTCGAGTGCATTAGAACTACAACGTGTATAATATACAATCAATGTTGAGTTGTTCCTGCAATACGAAGGCATGCAAGGACAAGTTCACAATCAAGTCCATAGTCATTTAGATTTCGATATGAAATATTAAGCTTACATTGTTTAGCATCGTGTTCAGTAACGTTGTTGCAAATGACTACAGATTGCAGCCAATGGGGCCGTGTTTGGATTATGCTTGTAATTCTTATCTCAAATGTGTTTTCGTGGTCACTTCATTATTAAAACAGTGTAGGAATTATATAGGCAACTATGTTTGTTAAGTACGTATTATACATGATGGTACAAAATTTATTTTTGTTTATTAAAGTTTTCAGGGGTAATGTATATCTCGTATTCGTTACGAAATACTACATATATATAAACAAATGTATCACGATAGTTCAGTGTCAATGTTAGGTAGGTCAATTTGACATGTATTTTATTTATTGTATGTTGCATTTTTATTTGTATCGGCAAAAGACATGTACTTGTATTTATATATATACTAGTGATGATGGAATACGCACTGATAATCGAATTTTGACACTAAGGCTTATCAATGGTGGCTAAACAAAATTATGTATATATATATATATAAGCACGTGAGGTATGACATATCTCTATTATTCTGATCCTGTATGTCACTGAACTTCACTGGCGTAGAATTTCACTGGCGGCTAAACGGTTGTACAGTACAAACATTTGTGTGCATGAACATGTCTGTTTGTATTGGTCTGGGTATTTTCTATGTATAATAAGTATGTATTTACAAAAAAAAAAATGTATTTACGTATGTTTATCAGTTATCTAGTACCCATAACACAAGCTTCGCTTACGTTGGGGCTAGGTGGCGCTGTGTAATTTGTCCGACAATATTTATTTATATTTATTTAATGTAGACCGACCCTTAGACCATAGAATAGAATAGAATATGTTAGAGAGTATCAAACACTCTCCCCGTTTAACGTCTCGTGCAAATCCACCATTAAAACGCATTGTTTCACACTAAAGCCGCTAAATATTTGCATTTAAATGTGAATTCTAAGTACTAGTGGTCAGGTAATACGCATTTAGGATTCTAGGACATAATTACAATAAAGACAGGAAGGCGGTAATGGCCTGCGCCTTCTTCTGCCTTCAGGATAATGAGACCTTTATTCACATTCAGTTGTCAGTTAGTGTGAAAATTGATATAAAGAATGTGATTTAATCGATTATTGCAGACGAATTTGGAACTGTGATAGCCCAGTGGATAAGGAACCTGCCTATTGAGCAACGGGTCCCCCGTTAGAATCCTGGCAGGTACCGCTAAATTCGTGTTATGCTCGGCGGTGATAGAATGGATCGTTAGGAAATCCGCATGTTCAAGAATTTATATTTCGAAACACGTGTGACCAAACCTAAGAAAGGTATGGTTTATCCTCTAGGTTGTAGAAGTCTGACGGCAGTCGCTACTTGTAAAAATCAGTATCTTTGCTAAATCCTTAGGCTTAGGTAGCGGAACCCGCCAATCCTAATGGTTAATCCATTAGAAACGGGATAACGCGAATCAGAAGAAGGCGAATTAGGAGTTAATTCTGTTACCTGTAAAGCAGTCTAACTGATGTAAAGCCTATGAACGCTTCAATCAATGGAAGGAGTATCAGTCGCACGTTACCAGCTCCGCTGCTAGCACGGCAACTCCTCAGGTGCTTGCTCCGGTAATCTCCCTCACTTTTTGTATACTACATTGGGAGGCATACAAGCGTACGTCCCACCTGATGTAACGTGCTTACTGATAATCTCACTCGCTCGTAGGAACACAACAACCTTACAGGCAGTAGTTATTTGGCTGCGGTTTTCTGTGAGATGGAGGTACTTCACCAGCCGGTCTGCTTTGATGCGCCCTAACTCTCTTAAAAACACCCACATATACAGACATGTTCATGCACACAAATGTTTGCCCTGTGTGTGAATCGAACCCACGCGCCTCGGTGTTAAATTAGTCTTACTAACCACTACATCACCGAGCTCGCCACTTGCACACACACACAACAATTCTTCAGGGATTAACCCTTAAATTTTATGACAAAAGCGGGCATATTATATATTTTTTTTCTTAACAAACTTTTGATGACCTGATGAATTGACCTGACTTATCAGAATCACATCTCTTCTCTCCATAAAACTATTATGGAAAGAAAAGATGTTATTCTGATAAGTCAAGTGAATTTTAAATTATTAAAAAGTTTTAAAGAGCCCTAAATTAGTCTTTGAAAAACTAAATACACTTCCATCCGTTCGTCCATACTTATGGATGACGAAAGATTAAGCTATACACCCATGCATCTTATGTCGTAGCAGTGAAGGTGAAATTTGCATAGGTTTATATAGCTGGATCTGTTGTCATGTGTAGGTACATAAGCGGGGTTGCACGCTATAGGTCGCAATACTTAACACAGTTTCTTTCTTACCCAATTGCAAAACTACCATAATGTTCTATTTTTTCAAAATGTTTGTCTGTCTAATTTAATTGTTAAAAGAATACCTATTCGTTAGGAGAATACAATTCGCCTACCTAAAAGGTGTTTTCTTGGCTTTGTGTTGATGTTACCTGTTTTGAATTTCCACTGAATGAGATACCTATATATAATATATGGGATGTATTCTAGATTTACCAATGATTTGAATATATTTTGCACCTAATATCTTCTTTTTCCTAGCGTTATGCCTTTTCCTAATCCATTAGGATTGGCTTGATCCGCTATCTAAGCCTAAGGATTAGGCGAATATACTGATTGTTGCTTAGAGCTGCTGCCATCAGACTTCCACAACCTACAGGGAAAACCAAACCATTTCTGGGTTATCTCACACGTTTTTTTTAATATTAATTTCTTGGAAATGCGGGTAAATATTCATCACTTTGGATACCTATATTTATTGTCTATCTGCACTGAAAAAAGAAGCATATAAAGTGCCAAATTGTGCTTTGTAAATATTACCTGAAAGTATAAATACCGAACATACACAGAAGATTTATTTAAAATACAAACTTCACTTACTTTTTTGTAGACTGTATTTTTATAAATATACAGATGTAGTATTTCCGACCGAAATGTAGATTTTTACTGTGTGTGAAGTTTTTCCCATTCAATACACAAACCAACCAGCCAGCCATTCCGTCGTGGGTATTATATGTCACAGAAATTCCTAGGGTTGCCATT
The DNA here is from genome assembly GCA_947507595.1 of Pyralis farinalis. Taxonomy (NCBI): domain Eukaryota; kingdom Metazoa; phylum Arthropoda; class Insecta; order Lepidoptera; family Pyralidae; genus Pyralis; species Pyralis farinalis. The sequence continues at coordinate 24,399,543 of OX382270.1, forward strand.
AAGTTGGATAACTTAAACATATTTGTATTATATTTTTCTTTTCGAACTGTTAAAGAATTTCGTGTATGTGCTGAGACGTAGTTGCGACAGTCAATTTTCAAGTTAAGCATTCGCAAGTTAAGCATCCTAAGAAATTGATCTATCTATAGATGGCTTTATTTATCCTGCTCATGCTCGACTGTATTTCGACAGACAGACGGGCGTAAGTCCCAGTTGCTGATGGACAGTCGTTGAAGACACTGACCTCCGCTAATCCGCATGGAGTAGAGTAACGGAGTCTCTAAACCTCTCCGGTTGAAGGGCGACTGTTCTACCATTAAGTGAGATGAATTATCTTAACAAATAACGTGAAGAGGTTCTCACAAGCCACGCGAGAGCAACGTCTCGGTCGTTACAGCGTACATAGGCTTCGGTAACTGCTTACTATCAGACATACCGTAATGTAAATTGTTACTTAAGTGGTATAACAAAAGGAAATACTTCACAACACATATAACTGTAGGTATTTGAATTCTCTTTGCGTTTTTGATGAGCTCGATGGCGCTGTGGCTTGTAATGTTACTTTGACACCAACGCTCAAGGGTTCTATTCCTACGGAGCTCAAAATTTGTCTTCTTTTTTGTATACAACTACATTGGCAAACAGCATGCGGTCCGCATTAGATGGTTAGCGGTCACCGCAGCCTATTGACGCTCGCAACACCACGGAGATGTTACTCACGCGCTGTCAATCTTGTGATCTAAGGATGTTTCACGTTACAAAAGTCGCAGCCAAATAACAACTCCCTGGGGGTTGTGTGTTCCTGCATATGAGTGAGGTCACCAGTAAGCTCCTAAGGAGTCGCCGTGTTAGCCACAGGTGGCTTCGCACGTGATACTTATTGTTGTGCAAGCGTTCATAGGCTACGGTACCGCTTTACGTCAGATGGGCCGTTTATTTGTATGACTCCGGACGTTAAATAAAATAAAACTGAAAATCACATTAACAGTTTATAGAATCCGTAGGATTTGGCAACCCTAGGGGACTACAGCCCTAACCTATCTTAATAAACGATTCCAACGTCCATCTTCAGCAATCTATGATCTCTAGAAACAGCGCAAACGCGGGGAAATAGAAATATCGCAGAATTAACTATGTTTATCTCCATTGCTACATTTCAGATACGAGCATGTTGCGTTATGTTAATGGATTATATCCTAAAAGGGCAATAGCCGCAATGGAAGCTATATTAGTTCAGGATAAGGGTAATTTGCAGATTTTGTGCAGTACGACTCTTGATGTTAGGAAATAATATTAGCACTGGTGCCTAAAAGAACAATGGACACTATACATACATTCAATATTATTTTCTTACAACAACAGGAGGCAAACACATAAATCTACCTGATGTGAAATGGTTATTCTACGTTTGCAATGCAAAGAGTATTTGCCTTAAAATATCGCTCGCGGCTTCCTACCCCCGCTGTTGACACTGCAATTCCTCAGCAACTGTGGTTATTTGCCTCTCGTGTTGTATAAAAGAACATCATTCTATTTTTGTTCATATACCCAATTACACTCCAAACTGGTTGTACTTCTGACCCAAATTTAACTCAAATTTCAATTTTAACTGCGATGTAGCCAGATTAGCCCGTGAGCCTTCATAAGCCTTAGTCTTATGACCGCACAACTAAGTTTGTATGTGAAGAAAGAATTCTTTGTTAGCAATATTGAGTTAGAAGTAGTATAAAAAAATATATTTACTGTTCCCTTGCAAAACGTAGAGTTGCCGCGTGAAGTAGCAGGTATTTATTTACAGTGTGTAAGGTGGCAAACAAATATACTTTTACTTAATTATAAACTGTCACGACCGCCTTTCAACTATATCGAATCACATCAACCATACCGTAAATAACTGTTTCTGGCCTTATTGTATTGTCCGATTGGTCGCATCTTTTCAAATCACGTGCATTTCACAATCTAACAGGGTCATAAGTTACGTCGCCAAGGTCGGTAATGACCTCTGTCAAATTCTTAATGTCAAGTGACAATAGCGTTTAATTGGCAGTATTGATTCTTAAGGTGAGAACCCACGACCAGTTTTGTCTTCGATGTCAAGTCTATTAAGTAATATGAAAGGGCGCTCACATTTGGCGCGATGTCCTGAAGATATGCAATTAAAGTTTTATTTGATTGCGATGTTCGTTTATTTAGAAGGAAAGATAGATATACAGACAAGAATAAAAAAGAATAAAAGTGCGAATCAGATCGCGCACCGAGTGTTTCCTAACATTATTTAAAATTAGCTATTCTTATATAATTTCAAGTATAAATGCATACAAAAATGTATTTTTGACCTTTTGATCCTTTAAGGGACAATAATTTAACATCAATAAGCTCAATAAGATGGCTGCAGTTTAGTCGAACAATAACTTTTAGAATCAAACCAATATATTACTTTTGAATTTGATAATGATTATATTTCTATTTTCTACAATGTACTGTTGTTATGATAACATGCTTCTTGCCAATTTTCATGGTCTTTTAGACACATTTACATACTATATACACATAGTGTATTTACACCATATATTTTAATTCGTAGTTTATTACATACATGACATGTACATATAGGTAGAGTCAAAACAGGAAGAATATAACAAGAATGAAAAACGAAGTAAATTGACTTCCGAAAAATAATACCTGATTTTATTACCTATAAATACAAATGTCAAGTTTGGTTAGCGATTAACTTCCCTTTATGGTTGTGCTACGAGACCTGCTTCTTGAGGCATTTTATTCATCGCAGTTTATCAGTAGCTACCCGATAGATTTGATGATATAAAATATACATACCTGTATTCTTGGTAAATTTCTTGATCTTTGGTAAACTGTAAATAATTTAGGTTTTATTTTCAGATTTCTCGTCATACAGATAGCCTAACTGATAAAAATATTGTTTTGTTTTCTATTCTATGACAGTGATTCCCAGAACACTGTTTTATATTTGAACCCAGCAGCCGCTACTCTATTACATTAACACGTGTCTTCATCCTGGCGGTCTAACTCATTTATACAGTCATGCCCATCAAGAACTGATCATATCGCTAATGATACTTATAAAATAAATTACTATTATAAGATAACAGCCATCTCTTTTACATCCGTGCGTATGAGTCACACCGGAAAATTACACAAAAATTGACTGTTACTTTCGTGATCGCAACGGCGGCGACTACAGAGACGAAAAGTTGCCAGAAATTAAAGCCGATCGTGGGTGGTCGCCTTTAGGAACATGTTGCTTTAGAAAATTAGCAAGTTATTCAAGTCTATTGACAGTATTTACGTGAAAATATAAAGTTGTTTTTTATGAAAGTATGTAGTATAAGATTTTGTACATCTCTAACAGTTTACAGTCAGTTGTCCTTATCTTAAAGATTGAAGAACCTTTAGAAATTTAGGAACTAAACTTAGAATGATGGAAGGAAGGAAAATGAAGAGAATAGCTGTCGCTTGTATGAACAGATATTAATATGTATATGTTATATAAATTTAATCTTTCAGGGTTGTTTACGTTACTATCGTAAATTGAAATTTAAAAACAAATCGCGGTAAGTCCGGTACCTACAATAGTTATGTATATGGTATGCGTCTCTTGTATACGTTACGACATGCAATGTTGTACTCTTATTTCCCCACCACTATTGAGTTTGTATAAATTAAAAAAAAATGTGTTTAAAATGTAACTATTTTGCTAACTAGCTGACCAAATATGCTCATGTTATTTTACTATTAGCAACTCCCGGCTACGGTACCCTAAAATGATAACCCGACAGATCCAATATCTTTTCATTTCCTTGATAAACGGCTGCTTTGCACGGGATCTCATGTCATCATGCTTCCTCTTTCATAAATCCAAGATTATCCTGCCGACTGAAGGAACCTATCAACTATTTACGATGTTCACTCATTTAAATACCTGCCTGATTTTGCATCATTTAATATAACGTTGCTGATTTTCCTTTGTTCCTTTTATCTTAATGGTTAAAAGATTATAGACCTTGCTGTATGTTGATAAGGTTTTAATAAATAAAAACGAAAGCGGTAAGATGATACTCTCATACAAACGCATCTGTTGATAGATGGTTATCCGATATCCATAAGAAGGCACGCGAAATCATCCGTGAAGTTTCAAATGAGACGTGTTCTTCAGTTTGGTTTCATATTATTTACATTTTAATCACGCGACAAGGAGCTAATTTATATTATTATCCTATTTATTTCTTCTTCTTCTTAGCGTTATCCCGTTTCCTAATCCACTAGGATTGGCGGGTCCCTACCTTAGCCTAAGGATTTGACCAAGATATTGATTTTTACACGGAGCGACTGCCTCAGACCTCCGCAACCTGAAGGGAAAACCAGATCATTGTTAGGTAAGGTCACACGTCTTTAGAAATACAATTTCTTGAACGTGCGGGCTTCCTCACGATGTTTTCCTTTACCGCCGAGCTACTTAGTGATAAGTAATATGAAAGTGCGCTCACATTTAAAACCGCAGATAAATAACAACTCCCTAGACGGTTGTTGTGTTCCTGCGTGTGAGTGAGGTCACCAGTAAGCTCCTAAGGAGTTGCTGTGTAAGCAGCAGCAGAGGAGGCATCACGCGAGTGATACATGTTACAAGCGTTAATAGGCTACGGTAACTGCTTTACATCAGGTGGACCGTATGCTTGTACGCCTCCCGACGTTGTATAAAAAAAAATCAATGAATCCCTTCTTCGGCTGTGTACTTCAAATGCGTTATCTCTTTGGACCATTTTATAGTATTGATATTGCGATATTTTGTACACAACAATGTTGGAATAGTTGAAGTGAACTACAAATGTTCAATGCATACTTGTATTTGATTTCAGCAGTGAAGTGATTGATAGCCTAGTGGAAAAGTACCCGGCCTATTGCCGACTGGTTCCTGGTTTGATTCCTGGTATGGGCATGTATCACTGAAATTTCGGATTTATGTACATATTTGCTCAACGATGAAGGAAAAAAATATCATGAGGAAATAATTTCTGGGATGTGCGGGTTATACATTTCAAAAAGGAAAGGAAGACTTGTGCTTTAATCTAAGAAAAGTCCGAGTTTCTCTTTTGTTGTGAAGGTGAAGGCAGTAGCTTCATGACCAAATCAATATATTTGCCGAATTTTAGCTTAGCTAGTGGAACAAGCTAATCATAATGTAGTAGGAAACGGAAGAACGCTAGAAAGAAGAGTTGAAATCAACTACAAAATTGACACAATAAAACATCTGACATTTAATAATCATGTTTGAAGTGTCTGTTTTACCTAATACTACCCATTATTTCGCTCACGACTCTATGTAGCCGACCTATTGGTCTTTAGATGAAGATGTTGCGTAAACTTATGCAAATCTCGGCATGAGGATTGAGGATGCACCGAACATAGTCTTTACTGCTCTTTATGTAAACACTTTCACGTTGATTGTAAGGGCAGCTGCTTACTTTTTCTAATCCCTCACCAAAACGGTGGCAAAATTTTGTGCCTTGTGGATGTAGTTTGTGATTTATCGGATTTATACGTGTCCGAAAAATGGTTTAATTGGGCCATTTCGATTTCATTGTGCTTCCCTATGTAGTGGTTATTCCCACGAGATAACGTTGTTGTATTTTTAGGGTTCCGTACCCAAAGGGTAAAACGGAACCCTATTACTGAGGCTCCGCTGTCCGTCCGTCCGTCCGTCCGTCCGTCCGTCTGTCACCAGGCTGTATCTCATGAACCGTGATAGTTAGACAGTTGAAATTTTCACAGATGATGTATTTCTGTTGCCGCTATAACAACAAATACTAAAAAATAGAATAAAATAAATATTTAAGGGGGCTCCCATACAACAAACGTGATTTTTTCGCCGTTTTTATAGATAATGGTACGGAACCCTTCGTGCGCGAGTCCGACTCGCACTTGGCCGATTTTTTGTAAATTCATCTTTATTTTTGTTTCCACGCTAACGTAAAGTAATGTTCCTAGACCATTGGGGTTATTTCACCGAGCTAATTGTTTTTATGTATAGTTTATGTGTTATGTAAAGAAATATATTTTTTTAACAAAGAACAAATATATGAACTACTTAAAAGAATCCGGACGATCGATAACGTTGTGTAATTACATCACAAGTTTAAACTATAACGTTGTTTCGTCAGCCAGTCAATCATTCTTTTATATATTTCTTCTTTCCTCGATAATTTGTTTATTGCAGACGATCGTCATTGTATTGTTGTCAATGAACTGTCTCCCTCGCCGGCATTCAGTCATCAGGTGGAAGTACTTTGTAGTATAATTATTTTAAATAGGAGTCCTAAATTCCCTGTAATTCGTTGTCATGAATGCTTCACAACGACCAGCATCATGATCTCTAGTTTCTATGTAATCATTTAGTATTGACGTCAAAATGAAATGGACCCTCCTTTGTTAGTAATACGTGATTAAATCGATGAACTAAGGGCAAAAAAACTAAAATATAATTATTTGATGCCAAACACAGGTTTTATTTAAAAAACGTTCCTTGTGCTTCAGCACCTCAATGTTTTATTACCATGAATAATAATAAAATCCTAGGCGTAGATGAAAATTTCATGGCTTCTCAAATGATTGGACTCCTCAAAATTAGGGTTTCCATTGAATTCGGTAGCAAACTATAAGAGCTTTATCAGACTGGCGAACAACCATGCACTTAAGCTTATATTCAGTGCGAAATTTCAGTCTTCGAAGTTCATTGACTACTGCAAGGAATGGCAAATGGCTGCTTACCGCCACCAATGCAGTGGTATAAAAATATCTCACAAAATATTGAAATATGTTTGTAATCACCCTTAGCTTTATCCATTGAAATAGCAATACCCAAGTATTGCGGTAATAAATTATCGTTCTGTAATAACTCTGCATAGGTACTCATCTTACCAGCAAACTTATCTCTATCTTAAATTATTGCGGTTAAGGTTTATAATAGATTACACTTGTGTGCACGTGCCGAAACTATCACTTAACAAATTGTTTGATTAATGAACATGGCGAATATATCTTCAACATCTACTGATTATGATTCAACTTCAATTTATTTTTTCTTTGAATGCTGTTATTGAAACTTCAAAGCCATATTTTATAGTATCTTTATCTGATTGCTCTATTTTCTTTGTTCTATTTTATTTATGAGCCACGTGCTTTAGTTTTTTAGCGTGTATTTGATAGACCCAAAGTAAAATATGACGTTTTAGTATATCTACCCATAAATGTTTGGATAATGACCACTAAAGTCAATGTTAAAGAACATTTACACTAAACCATGTTTTTTCTTTATTATTTTGTTCTTTTGTCTCCTTTAGGAACTCCGTAGGAAGAAGTGATAATTTTAATAATGTAATCAATTCAGTAGCCAAGGGACCGAAGAGAGCTATATAAAGTAGGAGTATAAGGTATTAGGTAGGAGAAATATTAGGAGTATTTAGCATTGCAGTTTGTACTTAAACAAAGATACTTGTTACAACTATGCAACTGTATATAAAGAAAAAACTGAGGGCTCGTCTTTGCATAAAATTAGCCTTTAAGTTTGTGTCCTCGCAATTTTTCTCACGGTTTTATTATGGTGGCATACATGTGAACGGTGGACATATAGTTCCATTCAACATCTATATTTAAATGAAAAATCATTTTTTAACCATCAACTTTCTCGCTTTAATATATCTTAAAAACTTATTTTTATTAAACATAAATAAGTACCATTTTGATTCAACAGTTTTACAAGTAAAATGTTCTTCAATTTGTTCACATATACAAGAAATTTTGAAAATTACTGACTTGTTACTAGAATTTGTAACTCTAAATTTATACGCACATTTTCAAATTTATTTCTTAATACTAAAGGCTATTTTTTATTGAATACGATATATACATAATATATAGTGTAGGAGCTACAATGAACGGACGTCGACTGCTACATAACGCGTTCCGTGAAACAAAATGTAAAGAACATAATTAACTATTTGTTTTATCTTGAGATAATACGGTATGGTATTCGATTCCCGCGCTGAGAGCACATTAATATCATAACATAACCTATTTGCCGTGGCCATACATTAATTATGAATATGAATTATAAATAAGTTACGAGTAATTTATCATCTTCATCCATCGTTGGATGATAAATTATGGAACAAAATGACACTTTGGAAAAGTCCCTAGAGCTTCACTAGCGCCACTAAAGGAAAACAATAATTCTCTAAATACACAATTAAAAAAATAATTATTATACGTTTGTGTAAGCGGCTCCCCAAGGGTCTACTATCCTCACTAGTTCTAGTAGAATCTTTTTTTATACTACGACGGATAGCAAACAAGCATACAATCCGCCCGATGTAAAGCGGTTACCGTAGCCTATGAACGCTAGCAACAAAGAGAATGTCCAACCTCGCTGTCAACACAGCAACTCCTCATCTTCTGGTGACCTCACTCACTCGCAGGAACACAATAACCCTCCAGGGAGTTGTTATTTGGCTGCCGTCTTCTGTGAGGTGGAGGTACTTCTCCAGTTGGGTTAACGTCTTGCCCTACCTCTTTTTCGCCAGAGGTCTGGGTGCTCCGCGTGCAGGTGAGGTTGGCTTTGGCTCTAAAGGTGATAGTGAGCCACTTACACGCCATAATTAAATAAAGAAATGAATTACACGATTTTTGATAACCCATGTAATAATCTCTTTTTTTAGATTAAAAAAATTTTTTTTAGTTAAACGGTTTTATTGGAAAAAAGGATAACGATGATGTAGATAATGTACTAATAGCTAAAAAATAATTAGGAAGGTTCTAAGTACCTACCAGTAATCACACCACTCTCCTCATCAATCTAGGGCATTGATCAGACGTTGAAATAAAATCGTGGGGCGCGTGAAATTTATCAACACTCATTTCATTATAAATATTATTTACATATTTACTCAGCTTACGCTACGCCCCACGATAGTTGATATATATATATATATATATATATATGGAGATCACATGTTAGTGTTATCACATGCACATGGTGCAACTTTCTAAACAATAGATTATCAAATCAAGAACATATCAAAGCAGCCCGACTTGTGAAGTGCCTCCATGTCGACGAGACGACTTCCTGGGGAAAGCAACAACACGCCAAACTGTTGCTATTTGTCTGTGGTTATCTATGAGGTGGAGGTATTTCCCCGAAAGGGCTGCTTTGATGCGCCCTACTTCTCTTAATTTAGCACATAGAAATTTCTTGATGTAGTGTTACCACATGAAATAATGCAGGATGAAAAAATGACGAAGCAGATATACAATGCAAAAGTGGAAGGATGTAGGAGCCGGGGAAGGCCAAGACTTACCTACCATGACCAAATTGGTCGTGTTCTATCAGAAGGTGATGTCAGGAGCTCTAGAAACCGGCGAGCGTGCATGAGAAGAGGAATGAATGTTAAAGAAGCAAGTGAGATGTGTAAGGATCGAGTCGCGTGGCGTTCGGTTCCTCTACTTAGGCATAGGTGTTAACACTGCAATCGGATTTGCACTCCGGGGATTTGTCGTTTAGATGCGGTTTTTTGCGAGGTGCTGGTTACGACAATTCAATTTAACGTTTAAAAATGCTACATATTTCACAGTTTAATGTATGAACTAACCTTTAGACTGCAGACTATTAGTATCACCCGTTGGGAAATAAACACATTTAGTGCCTCGCTGCGTCGAAACTTACGCTGACGAAATTGCAAGTTTGCTAATAAAAGGGAACTTAAATTATGACCAGAAATCACCATTGAAAATTACGCTCTATTTCTTTCAGCACTAAATATCAAATGCAATACTCGGTTGTAAACATGTTTTACACCTGTCTGGCGTAGGATCAAGGTACTGTGATGTGGCTTAAACTCCTTAGCCGTTCAGGGTTGTCATGCAATTATTGCAAAAAAAGTTTAGGTCAATCATGTTGGGTTGTCATAGCGGGTGTCATGTGGCGGTGATTGCGATGAATTAACAGCTACATATTAATGATTACCGGTTAATATTTTTTTTTATACAACGTAGGGAGGCATACAAGCATACGGCCCACCTGATGGAAAGCGGGTATCGTAGTCTATGATCGCTCGCAATACATTAATTATCATTCGCGCGATTGCACCTCTGCTGCCAGCACAGCAACTCCTTGGGAGCTTACTGGTAACCTCACTAACACAACAACCCTCCAGTGAGTTATTATTTGGATACGGTTTTCTGTGAGGAAGTGCTACCCCAGATGGGTTTCGATGTGCACTACTTCTCTTAAAACACCCAGACCAAGGCAAATAGACATGTTCATGCGCACAAATGTTTGTATTGTGTGGGAATCGAACCCACGAGCGTAGGTGTCAAAGTAATGTAACAGCGCGTTTCACCACTGCGCCACCGAGCTCGTCAAAAATAATTACCGGTTGATATTTTTTTAATTTTTTATAACGTAGCTCCCTACGTTATATAAAAAAAAAATATCAACCGGTAAAACCGGCATACAAACAGCCTACGATGTAAAGTTGTTACCATAGCCTGTAAACGCTAGCAATACAGGAAGTATGACTCGTTATGTTCTTTATATTCTGTACCTATAATAAACAAAGAAAGGTGTGAAGAGGTTTTTAGAGGGTCGGCAACGCATGAGTGACACCCCTGGTGTTGTAAATGTCCATAGGCTAAGGTGACTGTTTACCATCAGGCATGCCGTATGCTTGTTTGTCATCTTTAGTGGTATAAAAAAAGCCGTCAAGTGCGAGTCCGACTCCCGCTCAGAAAGTTCAGTAAAAAAATATTTTCGCAAATTATTGTCGCAAAAAAAGTATTTTTTTTTTGTGATGGAACTACAAATTTACAGTTTTCGGATTTTGTCATTACTTGTGCTACATGACATTGCTTCTTACCAAATTTCATGATTTTAGGTCAACGGGAAGTACCCTATAGGTTTTGATTCCGTAGCGAGTGTCAAAATATGCGCATAAACGAGGCATTAACAGCCGTATCTTTTGATTGCGTTGACTTAGAAGTTTGAGTTTTTCACTGCTCGAAGGGATTACAGACCTGAGTATTTGATATTAATTTCAGCTTCATAGCTCCATCTGTTCCTGAGAAAAAGGGTCTTGACAGACAGACGGACAACAAAGTGATCCTATAAGGGTTCCTTTAATGGTGTGAAACGCTAAAAAACATGGTCGCTTCCTGTAATATTTTTACTGTATGGGCGCTTGGAATATAAGATAATATTTATTTTTCGGGCAATTGCTATTGTCTATGCCACTCCCACCAGCAAAATGCCTCAGGAGCTTTCAGTTAACCTTATTCACCGCCAAGAATAATACTTTCCTGCAGACATTTGTTATTGGACTGTGGTCTTCTGTAAACAAAAGGTACTACCTTAATTGGACTCCTTATCAAATGTTGCCAGAGGCTTGTTTTAATTAAGAACCTAGCTTAGAACCTAGTTTGTAAATCGGCAAAATGATATGTGTAGGTGACAGTGGTTATCTTTTATCTAAAGATGACATACCTGCAGCCTCTGACACCTCACTTACTTTACCGTACGATACAACTTAGAAGTTAGGTACCTAACAGTTCTTGTACCCACAAATAACAAGCAATAAGTTAACAAGACGGCTCATGGGTTCGATTTCCAAAGAAGTGTGTGCACGAACATATTTGTTTGTCTTATTCTCGGTGTTATTAAAAAGAAGTAAATCAACTGGGTAGTGCCTCTACCTTACAGAAAACTGCAGCTAAATAACAAATCCATGGCAGATTGTGGTGCTCCTGCGAGTGAGGTTACTGGGAAGCTTCTAAGGAGTTTTATAAATATATTTTAGACATTTTGCCTGTTTGTTTTAGTATTGGTGTTTTACCTATACTAAAACAAACAGGCAAGTTGAAGCACACAAGTGTTTGTCTTATGTGAGAATCGAACTCACAAATCTTTCTGTTCTAAGCATCGGACTCGTCGAATATTAATACTACTAGGTGTATAACGTTGGAAGTCATACAAGTATACGTCCCACCTAATGTGAAGCTGTTACTGTAGCATATGAACGCTTGCAGTGTATTTAATATTGTTCACGCGATGCCACCTCTACTAACCCAGCAACTCCTTAGGAGCTTACTGGTCACCTCACTCACTCGCTGGAACAAAACTACCCTCCAAGGAGATGTTATTTTGCTGCCTTTTTCTGTTATATAGAGGTACTTACCCCAAACGGGTAATAGTGTGCTCAATATTTGCATGTTTGATTTATAGACTGCTTATATTACATACATCAATAGATAAAAAGACATACAAACAGAGACGCTCATATCTATCTATCTATAACTTCACGCCAAATCCCTTACGGGATAGGCAGAGAGTACCGAGCGCCACTTGACTCGATCCTTACACACCTCACTCGCTTCTTTAACATTCATTGCTCTTCTCATGCACGCTTTACGGTTTCTAGGGCTCCTGACATCACCTTCTGATAGAAAATGCTCTTAAATAAACCAATTATAAATTACTATACACTATATACTTAAATACACATTCATTACACTCTTATCTTTGTCGTACCATTAAAAAGTGGAACGCCTTGCCTGCACATGTGTTCCCTCCTTCCTACAATATGGGATCCTTCAAACGAAGCGTGAAGAAGCATTTAGCGGGCCAGCGTGGCAGCGGCAACTGACAGGATACGGTATGTAGTATGTTGTCAGTTGCAGTTGCGATTTGGGCTCCTCTTTCGCTTACCATCAGGCAAAGAGGAGCCACTATGCTGAACTAATATAAAAAAAAACTCTTTGAGAACAGTTGTCTTCTTTTTATCATCAAATAAACATAAAATGTAAGATTATCCTGCTGCGTGATCTGTTTTGGGCTGTCCGAGTAACAGCTGCCATATAATTTCTAACTTATGCCGTACATTTCACTTCACAACATAATCACAAGTATAGCTCCTGCCTGCTCCTCCTGCTTAAAGCCCCACATAGAAAGATAAATACATGTGTATATAAACTTCTTCTAGAGCTGGCAAGTTTTAAATACTCCAATCTTCACGCGTGACTAAGACACTTCGACACTTCTACCAGAACTCGTCTCTAATCGACAGAGATAATCTTCAATTCATTGAACAGCTCAACAAGGCAGCCCTACTTATATTGAAAAGGGCTTAAATTGCCTCAGCATCGACCAGCGTTGTGCAGATAATTTAATTAGATCGTTCAGATAAACCAAATGCCACGTTGCGACTTGTTTCTGTGTTCGACATTTATCCAGTATTGCGACGTCGCATCGGTTTTTGCGAATTCTTTAGTAATTATAGCATAATAGGGCATTTCCCGTAAAAATACCGCTTCAGCTGACACAGATTTATTGACTTTTAAATTGACCATCGGTGATTAATATTTATTGTTTACAACTCATCCGGTAGAACTATAGCATTCCTATCCGAAAATCGAACACATTTTTTTTTATCTACGTAGGGTGGCAAACGAACATATGGCTATACTGATTACGGTCATCGTAGCCTTATGGCCTCTTGTAATACAAGAGAAGGTTGTGTTGCCACCCTTGGTGCTAATGAAACAATTTCTGAGACGGTTACTGAGTATGTTCTATCTCATTTTGCATGAGTCTCTTTTGCATGTTGAGAGGGTGCTCCACGAGCAGGTGAAGGACACTTCTCGTGAAACGTATCTGACGATGATGCTGACGTGCGTACGTTTTACTTAAAAATCTTAAAACTCGATCAATTCCTCTTCGTTAGTCGGTAGAGACATGTTTCGTCCAATTTTCCTAATAGTGACAGTTCGTTCCTAGGCAGAGTCCCCAGTCTTTTGTCGTGGTTCGTGACTTATTAGTTTAATTATGCCACATAAATTCTTCAAGATATAGACGTAAAGCAAATTTACTGTTATTGCGTGCACCATAAGAACGGTGCAAAGATCTAACTTACGCTGCCGCTGTGTGCACATCTATGTGCTACAGGTTTGCCACGACTTTGTTTCCGTTTTCCAAAAATCTGTATTAGAAGTAACAATAAATGACACTAGTCTAAATGTCTAAATCTAAGGTTCAGGTCGCGCGTTGCAAATGTGAATATTTGGACTTAAAGGTACATACATAACAGTACTAAACTTACTAATATTGGTACAGAAGTTTTTGCAAAGGCGAGCTTCCCTCTGAGTAGAGATCTCTTCCAGCCAACCTATGCCGTGAGACGTTATAAAAAACGTGCATTACAGCTTTAATACATACTGCAAAACATTAAGATTGCCTTTAAAGTTTGAACAATCGCCTTTGTTGACACTCGTTCAAAATACATACAAAACACATTAATTCCTTGGCACGCCTCGCGCAACTGTAAAACTTAATCAAAACATGCGTGTGTGGCCCTTTACAATAAAACATCAATCAAGGCTCGCTATATGTTTGCGATGATTACAATAAACGCCTTTAGCTAACAAATCGATGGGAGGATGCGGAAATTAGAACTGAGATAACATTGTGGAGTTGGTGGAAAGGTCTCGTTTTTGCAATCGATGTAGAGGGTTGAATTGGTTGTTTGCAACTTAGCCTGCCTACTTACGTTCCACACCTAATTTGTTGTTTTTAAGCTAATCAGAGTAAAGAGATTGTTTTGCCATGCAAATCAAAACAAGCTAGCTTGTTCGCAACAAACATTATCGACAAGTACCTGGGCGATTGTTCAAAATTTGATTTAAATTCTTAGAGCCGTTGCCGAAATACACGGAATATACATATAAGATATACAAGAATTCCTCATTTAATGTAATATGATAAAAAAATTCTCTTTTGCAATCCATGGCCTATAGACATAGTAAAATCAATTTACTATGCTATAGATGAATATAAATGCTTGCAATTTATATTTCCAAAATACAATTCTGTGGTGCGATTCCATCATCTTTAAAGCTAATCACTCGTACGTAATGCGCCCTGCCAATTTGACTGTATTCTAATCGGGTAAAACAATACACTGTGATCTGCTGAAAGTATTAGTTATACTTAACAAGGAAGGTGTTTCTGGGAGTCAAAGGTGTTGTTGAGGATGTCCTATAGCTAAATCTGAGCTTCGTGTTCGTTCGTATATGATATTATTGATATATGAACGACAACCAGCCGTAAAGTTTCATGATTGAAATTCCATAGATATTTGTCTATTGGAGAGCATTTTACATTTATTTTCACGTAATAAAAGTGTGTCAATAAAATGATTTGGAACAGAAAACCATTCTCGTTTGTACTTGAAAACACGGCTACTTTTATTATCAGCATTCGGGCAAATACATGGCGGAATAGCGTACACAATTTTATTCAAGTATTATCGATTCCTCCATTCCAGATACAATGGCTACACTTTGGATCCGAGTGTACGTGAGAATGCACCGGGAACCCTGAACAATGGTCGATGGGTAACCTCCGTTACAATACAAATTCCACACGAAATTATAGTTTTCCTAGCACGTCTTCAACTCCCTTTTCATTATAACACCGTGTGCAAATCGCCAACAGGCAATTTTAATCTTAGCATCCACATTTAGGAGCCGCAGAGCGACCAAGGCAGAACCCTCGCACGAAATATATCACGCAGTCTCTACATTTACTATTAACAACGTTTAAAAATTACACGGTCCGTGAAAACCTAAATCTATCCTTATAGTTGAAGAGAGTGGATCGATCAAAATGCATTCTTCCCCGATACGCAGGGTGAAAGGCACAGAAAAATCCTCATTACTGATGAAAAAATGTTCACGATTGAAGAGTAGTACAACAAGTAAAATGACAAAGTGTACGCACACAGTTCTAAAGAAGCCGCCCAATTGGTCGAAAAGGTACAACGTGGTCAGCATCCTACGTCCTTAAATGGTTTGGTGGGGGTGTCTTATCAAAGAGTCACAAAGCTTTATTTTTGTGAAAAACGAGCGATGACTTCGGCCAAAGTATATCTTGGATCGTGTTGAGAAACTTCTCAGCAATACTTTTTAAAAATATACTGTGGACCTTCCAGCACGTCACAAGGCACGAACTACCCAAGCCTGGCTCGAAACCGTTTCATTCCGGATTTTATAAGAGCTGAAGACTGGCTCTCGTCTAGCCCAGATCTCAACCCTTTAGACTGCAAATTATAGTCAGTTTTAAAGGACATGGCCTGCTTGAAACGACACGACGAGGTTGTGTCCCTTAAGAAATCTCTGGAATAAGCAGTGACAAAATTTCCCATGGAAACAGTGCGTAAATCCATAGATTCGTGGTCAGACAGATTCAAGGCCTGTATCAAAGCCATGGGTGGCTATTTCGAATAGAATCTTTTTTTTTTTGCTGAGACTTCCACAAATATGTTCATTAATCAAAAAATAAGTGCATATACATTAGTAGCAGAATTTATGGCCGGTATTTCGTTATTATTTCGTCCTGCATTCTTTCTATACGTCCCGTAAACAACGGAGCATGCTTTTACTTAGCATCGACGCTCTCTTTCAGGCCAACTCTGCATCATAATAATTAAATTGAATTAAACAATTTTTAACGGAAGTATCGCGTGTTTTATTTATTTTGTTGAACCTGACGTTTCGAACGCTTTGCAGTCTTCCTGCGACCACGGACGCTGCAAAGCGTTCGAAACGTCAGGTTCAACAAAATAAATAAAACACGCGATACTTCCGTTAAAAATTGTTTAATTCAATGTGTAACAATCGCGAAAACCTAAGACAATAGTATAATAATTAAATTTATTGACAAATAACAAACATATTTTATGTACTGGTTAAAATAATACCGTTCGAACGAAACTGCTACGTAATAACACCAGAGAATACGAGCCAAATACAAACGTTGTAATATGAAATGAGTTTATCTCTTGTGTTTGTAGTGTGAGTGTTGTTTACAATAAACGCCAATACATGGCGTGATAAATATGTTATTAAAAAGGAATTAAATCCATTCAAAATTCTCAAGTTACGCTAGTGTAATCACTCTTGATTGAGACATCCCGTCATATAATATATAAAGTAATTATAGTCCATTTAAGATGCTGAATCTCCAAATAGCAATCAACGAATAAATAAATCGAGCGTTCATATAAAATTATGACTCTGTTTGACATGTTTAAGGTGTACGTAGCTGTTCAAAGGCGAACATTACAACAATGTGCAAATATGCAATTTACAACTGCATTGAACGATAAATGTATTGTTTAAAATATAAAGTAAATAAAAAAAAGGTTACCTTGTTCTCTACCATTCATCACTACAATATATATTTACATGTATGTATAGAGATGCTGGATATTCACTATCTTGCGTAAAATATCTTATTATTTTAAACGAGCAATTCTTGTATATACTCGTATTTAGTGTACCTCGGAAACGGCTCTAACGATTTGGCTCAAATTTTGTATTTAGATAAGGTTAGCAAAACCTTATCTAAATACAAAATTTTAACTTTAGTACTAAGTTTTAACTTTTCTAAATAAAAATTGAAAATTTACGCAATAAAACGTCCAGCGAAGTTCAGGTGGTCGCCTAGGATACTATCTATCTATACTAATATATAAAGCGGGAAAGTTTATTTGTTTGAAGGCGCTAATCTGACCAGTCGGATTTGAATAATGTGTGTATATCTTCACACCAGGGTCCCTTGCGGGGTAGGCAGAGAGAACCGAGCGCCATAAGACGCGGTCTTTACATACTTCACTCGCTTCTCTAACATTCATAGCTCTTTTCATGCACGCTCGCCGGTTCCTGGGGCTCCTTCGGATAAAACACGACCAATTTGGTCATGGTAGGTTAGTCTCGGTCTTCCTTGGCTCTTACATCCTTCCACTTTTGCATTGTATATCTGTTTCGTCATTATTTCATCCTGCATTCTTTCTACATGTCCGAACCAACGGAGCATGCCTTTTCTTATCTTAACACCGATACTCTCTTCCAGACCAACTCTTACTCTCACGTATTCATTACGAACGCGGTCAGCAAGCGTTATGCCACAATTTTGCGTAATGCTCTCATCTCGACCGCATTTATTCTACTTTCATGCTCTCTCTGCCATACCCAGCTCTCACTTCCATAAGTTAGTGTTGGGACTAGCACTAGATTTGAATAAATATTTTTGAATTTGATGGCCCATATCTTGAGGAAGGTTTATAGGTCAACATCACGATACACTTAGAAACCGCGGAAAATGTAAGAAAGTAAGAAAAAGCCGGCTTATGCGCCTTCGTCCGCGCGTATCCCGGTATCCCGTCGGAAGCGTTTTTTCTTTAGCGGACTGCAGCTAGTTATATTTAAAGTAAATTTTTGTTTATGAATACTCAAACGGTGTATGAAATTGGATGTTAAAAGTCCGAATAATAACTTCTGGTTTTCCCCCTCTGGGTAGTGGAGGTCTGATGGCAGTCGCTCCATATAAAATCAGTATCTTCGCCAAATCCTTAGGCTTAGGTAGCTTACCCCGCTTATCCTAATGGTTTAAGAAACGGGATAACGCGAAGATGAACAAGAGCTGCATGTAGACTTTGTCGTTGAATAAAAACGATGATACATTAAATGTTTGGATCTTTGCGTCGTCCTGTAACCCCTGGAATGAAGCTTACAAAACCTTCCTGGCTAAAGGCAACCCCTAGCTATTGTTTAGTCAGTATGACACATAACTTGTTCGGCCGGCCAAAAGTTTATCCATGAGGATTCATCACCTCCCGCCCTCGTATAGCCCGGAGAATATCCTCCTCAGAAGAATAACCAACGCATGATTTTAGTGAGTTGGTCCTTGGTTTGTGAGAGTTCGTTTACGATCACGCACGAGGTATGTGCATCATACAGATAGACCGTTTTGTATATACAAACATATCTGTTGATTTCTGGATAATTGCAGATAATTCGCATCGTGTTTTTATTGAACGTCTGGGTTGGATTTTTATGATTTAATACTTAAAAAAACATTTAAGTGTGAGTCGGGGCACGCGTACTGAGGGTTCCGTGCTAAAGTAAGTCGTATGCGGCTTCTATTCTTGAATGGAAGAACAAGTTTGTGAGCAATGATAGCTCAATGAATAAATAATCGACATATTAACCGATTGGTCCCCGGTTCCAACCCTGGCATGTACAGCTAAGAGCAGATCACGCTTAACACTTGAAGTACGACTAACTCTTATCACGAATGGCATAAGAACGGTACAAAGGTCAAAGTGTAAAGCTTGAGCTGCACTTAGCTGCACCACTAAATTAATGTTTTCGGATTTAGGTACATATTTGTAATTATTACTTGTTCAGCGGTAAAGGAAAAACATCATGAAGAAACCCGGACGTCCCTGAAATTATATTTAGAAAATCGTGTGAACTAACCTCAAGAATAGAAAAAAGGGTTCGACGGCAGTCGCTCTATGTAAAAAGCAGTATCTTCACCAAATCCTGCAGCTTATTTAGCGGACCTCGCACATTCTAATGGAGTAGTGAACGGGATAACGGGAAGAAAAAGAATAAACTTATTTTGCAGTTGAAAAAACGCCCATACATCCCTTTGAGCCATAGTTGACTCAGAGGGAGGGAGGGAGGTCAACGGCAAATGTAAGTTTGTAATATATATATATTAGTAAACCATAATTACTAATTGTTGTATTTCGGACATTATACTTTGCTTACGAGATATTTTATATCTACTGAGAAATAGGGTCTACGGACAGACGGACAACGAAGTGATAAGGGCTTTCTTTTCCTTGAGCTGCTGAACCCTAAAAATCTATTCAATCAAGTATTCACGCTAAACCGGCTAGTTGAAGAGATAATTGTTGCATATGAGTTTTTCTTCCTATTTTTTTTAATGATAGTCCTGTTATTGACTATTTCTGTGACGTTATTTTTATTAATTATGTTTATGGCCTTGAACGGTTTGTGATTTTTGAACCGTGGGTCAAAGTAATGAAAATTTGAAAAAGAGATAAAAGATCAGTATTATAGATGATATTCAAAGAATAATGGAGAAAATAATGGCAATAAAAAAACTAAGCACATATATGGAATAGCTTTTTGAACTACTTTAAGCTTCGTTTTCATGACGAGCCCGATGGTGTAATAATTAGCTATTGTTCTGTGGGTTTGTACGGGAAGTACATAGGAAATATTTATGTGCATGAATATGTCTGTTTGTTGTGGTTGGGAGTTTATGTGTAGCTATACAGATAAATAAAATTGGAGTGTCTGTTTGTAATATTAAAATAACCGCTTTTTATTAAATGTATGCACGGTACATATACCAAAATATTTTTTTTTACAATTTTAGTCTGTCTGTCTGTTTGTTCCGGGTAATCTCTGAAACGGCTGGACGGATTTTGATGGGACTTTCACTGGCAGATAGCTGATGTAATAAGGAATAACTTAGACTACTTTTATTTTTGAAAATTTATTTATTTTTATTAATATAAATAAATAATAAAAAAATAACTATTCCGCGCGGGCGAAGTCGCGGGGACAGCTAGTTGTAAATAAATATAAAAAACAACAAATACAAATGTTCAAAGTAATAAGCAATTTATTTATAACTTCACATCAAATCCTTTGCGGGGTAGGCAGAGGGAACCAGACTGATTCCTTTTTTGATTATGTAAGGTAAAGGTACTTCGCTATGCCTCTTTATTTATCTCATTGAAGACAAACTCCTTGTTACTTGCAAAGCGAACTTGTACACCATCAATTATTGTATAAGCTAATGCACTTGTTTATGCAAATAAGGTACTTCTTCAGCCGTAGGCCTCACATAAAGATTACATCCAAGCTGTGCTTGTTAAATATGTAAAAACGTGATCTCTGCAATAAACTACTAAATGGCACATGGATATGAATCACGAAATGTAAAATACATTAATGACGAGCTCGGTGGCGTAGTAGTGAAAGATGCTGTTATGTTACTTTGACACCAACGCTCGTGGGTTTGATTCCCGCACAGGACAAACATTTATGTGGATGAACATATCTGTTTGTCTTGGTCTGGGTGTTTAAAGATAGGTGGGGAGCATGAAAGCACATCTGGGGATCTACCTCGACCTCAGAAAACCGCAGTCAATTAACTTCTTTGGTTATTAAGAAGCACACTATTGAATGATTGATTCTATTTAATCAATCATTCAATAGTGTGCTTATTTTCGTGCACTGAACTTGCACTTTAAACACTTTGCATTGATGCACCCTACCTTTCTTAAAACATTCAGATCAAGACAAAAAGGACGCATCAAAGCAGCGCATCTGGGGAAGTACCTCCGCCACACAGAAAACCGCAGCTAAATACCAGTAAACTCCTAAGGAGATGCTGTATCAGCTGCAGAGTATACTTAATGTATCGCAAGTGTTCATAGGTTACGGTGACTGTTTTACATCAGGTGGACCGTATTCTTGTATGCCTAACGTAGTACCTAATAGAAAAAAATTGCAAAGTGAGCACTGATAGATGGATAAATAACCTGCCTGATGCTGGTTCGAATCCTGGTGTGCACACTGCGAATGTACACCACTAAAGTTGTATTTTGGGATTTACGAGTGTGTACTATTTGTAATTATCACTTGCTCGGCGGTGAAGGAAAACATCGTGAGGAAACCGGCACATACAAGAAATTATATTTAGAAAGACGTGTGAACTAAAAAAGGTCTTGTGGATTGTGTAGGTTTTCTAGGAATATCCCTTTCTGATAAAACATGATCAATTTGGTAATTGGCAGAGCTGCGATAGCCAGCGGAGCCACATTACCCTCAAAATTGCCTTTTGGGGTAGACTGATGTCATCCAGCTAGCGTTTATACTGTAATAGTGAGAAACTCCAAAATCGACACACTAATAGCTAACATATTGTAGTTTTGTATCCTTTAATTTGAAATTTAAATGTTCGTTGGTGAGGAAGAACGGTCCAAAATCGTTCCAATTAGAAAAAAAAACATATGGGAAAACGTATGGCCGGCCACTCTGCAGTGCAGAGTCTGCACTGCACTCCCATCAACAGAAAAAGTAACAGCACTCGTCGCTAGATGTCGTACAGGGTTCCATATATTTTTAAAAAATTAAAAATAAAATATTTAAATATTTTTTAAATTTAAAAAATATCAGCTCTGCCTACACAGCTTGCTGTTATTTACTAGTGGGTAGATAAATCTTGCCTTCCTCTGTATATCTGTTTCGTAATTATTTCTTCCTGCGTTCTTTCTACATGTCCAAACTAACGGAGCATGCTTTTATTAGGGTTCCGTAGTCAACCCTTAAAGTTTCGCCATGTGAAAGCTGTAGTTTGGCATGTATATTCGTATTAACTATGCTGACAAAGTGAACAAAAAAATATATATTTTTGGTGGTACGAGTATTCGAATGCATCAGTGGACTCGAGTACTTTCTGAATCGGAACTTTGCAGCTTATTTTTGACGCCAAAATCTAATATTTCATGACAAATCATGTATGAACTTTAGGAAAGTATGTAAATAATAAAATGATTAATGTATAATCTTTTGGTAATTGTGTTAACAGTACGATATTAAAGCTTAGCAGGTAATCATTATCTATTTGGATTTTTTAACTATATGTACATATACCAATGAAGTTCTATCTTAATAGAAGTTAGGAATAGGAAGCACGATTTACTCGCTTTGATAATCATACTAAAGTTATTAAAACTATTTTAAAATAGCTTTAAAATTTTAAAAAACATAAAGCTTTGATCAATAGAGAATGTAATCTAAAAAAAAGAATACGAACAAATTATGGTCAAAACGTACACATAAAAATCTTCAAAAAAATCTTTCAAATTACTTATTCTGTGCCATTAGTTACAAATAAAAGCGCTTTGGAATTTAGACATCACAAAAAAGGAAACACATTTGTGTCGCTTTGGTAATCTGAAGTTATGAGTATTCGTCATTAAAACGAGGTAAAAATCATCATATAAAAGTCAACACAAAAATATAATGTAATATAACTTTTTAACATAAACAGCTAATTCTTTGTTTAATTAATATTTATACAAAAAATACTGACACTATTTGTGATCGTTCAAGCAAAGAGGGACCTTATCGCTGTAGGCGCATTTAATTTCATCGCCTAGAAGCATTTAATTTCTATAGAAAAATATTTAAAAACAGCGGAAGCGTATGACGCGATAAGGGCCCTTTCGGCTTGGAGGACCACTTATATTCTATGATTTATAATTTTATTATCACGTTGGCAACCCTTTAACTTCTCACGCACACAAACACAAACCTTTATTAAATCAATAAAATCAATTTGAATATGAAGGTAGCTCTAGGGTAGAAGAGGGTGTCGTAAATGTTTTATGGCATATCAATTCTTCAACAATCCAATTCTGAGCATTTCGTTCTATTCCGAAACCAGCCTTTTTAAGTCTAGAGTCTAAAAATGTTGCCTTGGCGGCTGTTTTGTTAATTTCATAGCATCCTAAACATTTTTCGATCGTTTCTATAAGTTTGTTGTTTAAAAGTATTGCCGTATCAGTAGATAGCTCATAGTTTCGTAATGAGACTTGTCCCCCTCGAATAAGTGAAATTATGCACGATAGTGTAGGGGTCAAGTTAAGAGTCAAGAAAATAAAAAGAAAACCCGAAAATATAGTCGTTAATTGTTCAATAGGTTTTAAAACAATTACACTTTCATGTAACACAGTCCGCTCTTCATTAGTCAAGTTGTCTGGTGATGAAGTTAATGAAGACAAAGTAGCTGTCAGTGGTACCTAAACTGCTTCAAGTCTACCAAGCATTATATACGTGGAGTTC
Source organism: Pyralis farinalis (assembly GCA_947507595.1). Classification (NCBI taxonomy): domain Eukaryota; kingdom Metazoa; phylum Arthropoda; class Insecta; order Lepidoptera; family Pyralidae; genus Pyralis; species Pyralis farinalis. The sequence goes on from OX382270.1 coordinate 24,423,357, forward strand.
CACCGAGTTTTCACATCTTCAAGCATCTTTAATTTGTCTTGATTCATCTGCTCTTGCATTGTTAAAAGCTTGCAAGAAGCAATATTACTTCTTTTAAAAGTGTAATAAGTGTAAAAGTGACAATACACATTCATGTAACACAGTCCGCTCTTCATTAGTCAAGTTGTCTGGTGATGAAGTTAATGAAGATAAAGTAGCTGTCAGTGGTACCTAAACTGCTTCAAGTCTACCAAGCATTATATACGTGGAGTTCCACCGAGTTTTCACATCTTCAAGCATCTTTAATTTGTCTTGATTCATCTGCTCTTGCATTGTTAAAAGCTTGCAAGAAGCAATATTACTTCTTTTAAAAGTGTAATAAGTGTAAAAGTGACAATATCTCGGCATTTTTCTGTCAAAGGCGATAACCGCTCACTATCTTCAATCACCAACGGCCAAAATCAAAGTATGCGCCTCAAGATGGTGGCGTTTCAGCTTCAGTTTCAGCATTATCAGTAGTAATACAAACAACTTTGTTAAAAAAATCCATTCATCTTCAATTATATAGCGTATATTTTCTGATACTTATGTGACTCGGCCATCTATTTTGTAGCAATTACTCGAGATTCTGCTGTGCCTTGACATATGTACTGTGCTGTTAGGGTTAAGTAACACTTATTGCTGTCCGATGGCCACATGTCAGTTATATTAGGCATGCAATGTAATCTACTTGCCGTACTTTATCAACTACTGCTCTTTTCGATAAATCGTATTGTTGGGACAGTAGCTTTTCTGACAAAATCTTCCTTGTGATAGTTTGCATTTAGTTCCAGAGTATATTTTTGAAAATCTTCATTTTCCACAACAGCTTTCTATTGCGGAAAATAAAGGTTGCAAATCCACACAAATTGTATGTTAATAGCTATCTGTCTATATTTTACGACAAAAAAAAATCATGTGTAATTGTCTTTTACGACTTTTCGTTGGTATTTGGTCAATATCATCGCCGTCATTTGATTGGTATTGACTACGAGAGATGACTGCAAATCAGAAGTATCATCTAAGCTTTCATTTTCATTTTGTTTACTATTGTTTTCTATGGACACAGAAGTCTTGGATGGACACCTGTGTAAATCAAAGGATATTTTTTTTTAATGTTTTAACAAATTTGTGTTCCTAAAATGAATATAGGTTTTTTTACACTTGAATTAAACAATTTTTAACGGAAGTATCGCGTATTTTATTTATTTTGTTGAACCTGACGTTTCGAACGCTTTGCAACGTCCGTGGTCGCAGGAAGACTAAGGTGGTATTTGTATTACATTAGTTATTCAATTATTACATCTACCGACATGGATGGATTAATTATATATGTTCCGATTTACACAAAAATCGCTTTTTTTACACTCTTTGCACTCCACTTTTTTATCTTCTAAAATGTTGTAAAAGTTCCATACTTCGGATTTTTCTTCGGAGCCATCCTAGAAATTTCAGTCACCGGTTAAAAAAAAAGAGTACTAAAACCTAATACCTCAATTTAACTGATAACCGACAGTTCGAGAGATGAAAATACTTATCGGATATTATAATACCTTAGTAGAAACAATTGAGTATAACTTTAATAGGTATCGCATTAAACTGACCGGCCGGCTGGTAGGAAACATAAACAAGTTTAAACCTGCTACGATTCATCAACGCTTCTCGTGACCAACTTCACAATACTCTTTAGTGGGCTACGCGTATAGTAGGCATTCAAAATTCGACTGTGCACTTGAAGTTAGAAGGTAGCATTTGAAATACTCGACTTAGGATTCGTATACCGTAAGTACTCGAAACCTGTATCCGAGTATTGTGGATCCGAATTCAGTATTTTATATACTCGAGTAAATGAGTACTTGCTAAGTACTCGAGACAGTCTGACTCGGCACATCTCTAATAATAACACGGCTCGATTATTGAATGTATATAGGTACGCATATATGTAATCCTTGCAATATTGGACAATGCTCAGTAACTTGGTTTTGAATGTAAAAAATCCAATAGGCTTGATTTTCTATTATTTTAGGCAACTATAATTTTTTCGCAAGCAAAGCGAAGCAAATACCTACAACCCTACACACACTGTGCTTGGCCCGACATGCACTTGGCCGGTTTGTTTTATTTTAATACCGACACTCTCTCCCAGACCAACTTTGTTTTTTACATCATCATTGTGAACGCGGTCTTACGCCACAAATTTTGTGCAACACTCGCATGTACACCGCATTTATCCTTCTTTCGTGCTTTCTTTGCCATACCAAGCTCTCGCTTCCATAAGGTGGCGTTGGGTCATCACCTTATCGCAGCATATATACATATTATATATATATATATAATTTAATATAGGTCTAATATTTGAAATATCTGTCAACGTGTGGCAACGTCGAGAGGCATTCAAGCATACGGCCTACCTGATTGATGTAAAGCGTTACCGCAGCCTATCAACGCTTGTAATACAAATAACTGTCACTCGCGCGATGCCATCTCTGCTGCTAACACAACAACTCCTTAGGAGTTTACTGATGATCACACTCACACGCAGGGACACAACAACCCTCCAGAGTTGTTATTTGGCTGCGGTTTTCTGTGAGGTGGAGGTACTTCTCCAGACGGACTAATTTGATGCACCCTATCTCTCTTAAAAGTGTTGTATACTATACACAGAATAAGCTATATAATTTATACGTGACTGCATGGAAATATACTTCATGTTGATTATTTGAAATGTATAATTGCAAGCAACTACAAACGTTAACGTAAGTCTAACTACACCTGAGATTACGTGAACCAGCTTTTGATGATTGTATCGTTCTTATGTCGTACGTTATAGAAGTTAAAATCAAACTACAGAGTCATTCGTGACTTAGTCGTACATGAACTTGTTTCAATCTCAGACGTCACAATAGGATTAAACTTTCCACACAAAGGTGTCCTACATTGTAATTCTCTATAATGCTGTTAGATTTTATATCATTGCTATCAACACTATTTGATTGGTTTGATGATTTTCTTTATCATCGTTGGGAAGCAAGCAATTACATGATGCACCCATAGTATATAGTATTTACCTTAGTTTATAAGTGCTTGGAATACAAGGAGTAGTATACTCGAGCGTTGCCACCCTATTATCTCACCATCCATAAAAGGGACCTGTTATCCACAATAATTTAGAATGTAATTCATAACATATTCATGTAATTTCTTTTAGATTTCTTTAATTTTCTTTTGCATTTACATTTGTCACGACATCTAGAATTTCTGCAAGAAATGTGTAGTTGGCATCTGCATATGGAACTTATGGGTTGTGCATTTTTCTACATTTATATTCATCCACGATTTGTTATATTTTCACTGGGTCTGAACTGATAATAATGAATTTGCTAAAGACATAGAATGTGATGTTAGAACAAAGGCGACAATAGGATAACTACACAGACCAATCTGCGGGCGACTATAGTATCAGAGCTCAGAGCACAAAACCAGACATTTCTGTAAGATATTGTTAGAACAAAACATAAATACTTTAAATATAATTGGAATTCTAGTGACGCTCATAACATCCCTACGGGCTGGCACGGCATTACTCATAAAATACGTCAACTTTTATGTCGTACTACCGCCAGGGGGCCGCAATGCCGGCGATTTACATTGCTATACAAGCCTTTCGTATGCAAATGTTAGGCGTGACATATTAATGCTGTGTGCCCCCTATCATTCATAATAATCTTGGAGACTAATCGAGACAAAGGCCTGAATATGCAAAATGATTTTGAATTGTGGAACCGAATAATTAATTTGCTATTTTTGATATATGAAATCAAATGATGTAGCATATCGTGTTATTTCCTCTTATTTTACTTAGTGATAGAATATTAATTCCCATCCTGTTTTTGTTCGGCGATGTCATCTATTCAGTAAACCTGACGAAACATGTCAATAAAAAGCCGAATGGCTGAAATTTCTGAAAAACCATTACACATTACCACGGGATCTGATTTACTTTTTTTTGTAAAGTCACGGATAGCTTATACGTATCGTTTTTAGAGATGCATTTTCTTTTTTAAATCTACCAACCTCTCGAAAGTGACTAGTAGCGACAATCTTGGCACTGCGTGTATTTTTCATGCCAATAATATAATGAAAATAATAACAGTTAGCATGCCAGATTTCAAACAATAGTTGTAGATATACACATATATTGAATTATTTCCAGACATCTTAATCAGTTACGTATTAATATATATCTTTACACTTGTGTAATCTCAGGCTTCTAATAATTTTCTGTCTTTCTCTTACTCATTCTTATACTATTTCAAACTCCTATCATATCCTAGACTCACCGCTCATCCCCTTTAGCACTTTCACATTAGTAGTTTGCGACAATCTTTCCTTGACTTCTATGCTTGTCGGCTTGTCGTTAAAAAAATGTATTTGTGTTACCCAGGTTTAAACTGAATATTTTTTTTCTTTCCCTGGATTATTTCTTGTGACTTTTACGCATGAAAGACTGGCGTAATTTGTTTGTCCGATAAAAGTTTATAGTAATAATAGCAAAGATTCCTCAATAACTAATAGTATCCGGTTTAGATTCGCGAATTTTCAAGTCTTATAAAGTAAAAAGTATCGATGTTAAATTGTGATTATCAACTCAAAAGGTAAATCTTAATCAGTATTTTATTACAAAGTTGCTATAGCGTGTTGCAATAATATTATTTTTATTGTCATAAGCCAATCCGCAAAAATATTTTTTAATCCATAAGCAGTATTCACCGTTATCGATTAAAGTGTCATCGCCGGTGATTAATGTATGGGAACATAAAATATAGACAGTTTATTATCATCATATTGTATATTAGCTACGGAATCGCGTGTGGCGATGTCCCGGTTTCACCCATTATACCCACAGCTTGTTAAGGTCGTTAATGTGCCAAGCTATGCCGCATAAATATGTCCCGTTTTAGGCATTTTTCTTCCTAGCATTATCCCGTTTCCTAATCCGTTAGTTTTAACAGGGTCCACTACCTAAGTCTAAGAATTTGGCGAAGATACTGATTTTTACATAGAGCGACTGCCATCAGACCTCCACCCACAGCCCAGAGGGAAAACCAGACGTGTGCTAACCTTTCCAAGGTTATACGAGTATAATTTCTGGGCGTGTGTCTCCTCAGTATGATTTCCTTCATCGTCGAGCAAGTGATAATTATAAATATGTTATATAGTAGCGAGCTGACATCTTCGGTATTGAAACATAGAAAAAATATATTTGTATAATCATTTTACACTTCACTCGCCTGAGGATTGAATGTCGGAAAATGAAAATGGAACAAAGCGCGATAATGAACAGTTGTTGCACAACTGTTCATTATCGCGGTTTGTTTAGGTACTTAAAATTCAAGTTTTATATAATATGTTATCTTATAGTTTCCTATGCAGAATGCATCCTTTTCCAACTTCTTTGTGTGTTCTACTGATTGTAATGTTCCGACGAGTTATTCGATATTATGCAAACTGCTTCTTTCTACGACCGCACCGCTTGCCGTCGGTGTGAATTTACCCTGACACATCGGAGCCGCAATGATAACTTTGCAGTGCGTAACGCTATCTAGAGACTACAGAATAAGGTTCTTCAAAAAAGTAGGATTTTACATGGACGGCAGCGAGTGACGCCTATGGTGGTACAAGTGTCCGTAGGAAACGATAACTTTTTAGGCAGGCCGCACGCTTGTTGTACGAGTATAAATAAATAATTAGAGACTGATATGATTTAGCTTGACGGGGTTTCGACGGGACATTAAAATACATTTATATGTACTCTATAGAATGAAGTTCCCTAATTCTGGCATTCTTTTATGTTTCGTTCTTTTCCATCAGTCGATACATAAGAGCATGCAGAAGAATTTTGATAGTAATACTTAAAAATAGCCAATTCGGTTGTAGGTTAATTCGTTTGTTATTTTATTATATACTAATTGGTCTCGACTTTACATGGCACATATATCTTCCTCTTAGCATTATCCCGATTCCTACTTCATTAGGATTGGCGAAGTCCGCTACCTAAGTATTTGGCGAAGATACTGATTTTGACATGGACTGACATTGCGACTGCCGTCAGACCTTAACATCCCACAGGGACAACCAGACCTTTCTTAGCTTAGATCTTTCGAAATATAATTTCCTGGACATGCGGGTTTCCTCTCGATGTTTTCCATCACCGCCGAGCCGAAAACACGAATTTAGTGGTACATGCCAGGGGATCAGTTGCCCAATAGCGCGGTTCCTTATCCCCTCATCAGGGCACATATAGCATGCGTAATATTTCTACTATTTAGCGTCAACTATTAGCAAGATTATCACACGAATGAAACTGCGGGTAAGAGTTGTCTAAAACTAGATATCAAATGGTTACTTACGTGTCAGGCACAAGTAGATTAAGTCCTATTACAAAATTGTAACCTTTCACAGGATTTCTACTAGTTAACAATGTGAACACCGCAGGATAGCGATCAGGCTTGTTAACGATTTGCGCTCTCGTCGCATAGCCTATCTTATTTACAGCCCCACCCACGTGCCGATGGTGTCTGAGAGCGGCCTTCGCTATGATTGCCTTATTTTACCTGTTAGAATACGCTGTGACGCTGGGTCTTTTAGAGCAGGTGGAACTGAAGAGCGTCTCGCCACTATATGTATATGAAATAGAAATAGGCAGGGTAAACCGTCCAATTATTGACGCTTTAAGAAGCAATATAATATAGAATAAAAATTCCTTATAATGCATGTGGACAAGTCAAACTTCTTATGTCAAACATTGTTTTCTGTGTAAATTTTCTTCTTTCTTAAAATTTTTAGTTAATTTGAATCTAATAAGATTTAAATTAGGTGTTTATAATGCATGCAGACAAGATTCTCAATCTTTTTATCAATACATTGATTTCAGTCTTTATACTTAGTTAATATAGCAAAAAAGATTTAAGGTCATCCACATGTTAAAACCCAACTAATGGCACATTCTGTCCAAAGTATTGGTCTTCCTTATCCTTATTATTTGTCTATAAATTTAAAGATACCAATAATAGTATGGGTGCAAATGATTGGACGGATCGCGATACCATCATTCCAATATCATTAGACGCTGATGAAATTACATAGAACAACAACATATGACAGATTATGTCTACATAAGCGAAGTCAGATTTAGCCTACACATAAGGCGTTAATGCTGAGACTCCAGTCTGACCCCATCTCTAATTTTCAGTGTGGGTTATGAGTGGTCGCATCGACATAGTAAGTAATGTACAGAAAAGCTTGAAAATGACTTAATATATCAATGCTATGTGTTACATTTCTGTTTATTTCGTAGAATATATTATTTTGCTCAGCTCGTTGGCGAAGTTAGTACGGCTACTTTTACACCAACGCTCGTGGATTCGATTTGGAATACACGACCAATATTTGTGTGCATGAACGTCTTTTTGTCTTGGGCTGGGTGTTTTTAAAATCGATAGGGCGCATGAAAATAGCCTTTCTGGGGAAGCACCTTCACCTCATAGAAAACCATAGCCAAGTAACAACTCCCTGGAGGTTGTTATGTTTTTGCTAGCGAGAGATGTCACCAGTGAGCCTCGAGGATTTGCTGTGTTAGCAGCGGATGTGGCTGCCACTTTACATCAGGTCGACCGCATGTCGCCCGACGTTTTGTATAAAAAAAATAACTTATACAATAAAAGAACTATGAAACTTAAATAACATAAGTAGCTGGAAAAAACCGGCCAGAGAATCAAAAGTCCGAACGAATCCTATAAATATAGACGAATGGTAATCCTGCTTGCAGAGTATTAACAATAGTCACCATTTTATGTAACAAAACATTATTGGATTTCATTAATTCTATTAGTGTATTATGTCGTAATTCAAAACCAAGGTTATGACGTTTGTCCAATAGTATTTAACTAAAAGATCGAATACTTGATTTTGCTTCACATGCAATAAATTATGTAAGGCTAGAATAGTAAATTATATTGTTCAAAGTGGTTAGGTTAAGGTAGGTTAGCATTAAAACAGTTGTTTGCTGTATTTTTTTTATCCTGTACGTGTTCCGACTGACATTCATCTTTAGCGTTTATTTCCTAATTAGTTATTTTGTTTTTACCTGTCTTTGATTTGTTACTTTCCTTCCCATTGTTAAGTTCAGATCGAACCGCATTGCCTACTTTTTTTTTATACCACGTCGGAAGGCATACAAGCATACAGCCCACCTGATGTAAAGCGGGTACCGTAGCCTATTAACACTTGAGATAAGTATCACTCGCGCGATGCCTCCTCTGCCGCTAACACAGCAACTCCTTGGGAGCTTACTGGTGACCTCACTCACACGCAGGAACACAACAACCCTCTAGGGAGTTGTTATTTGGCTGCCGTTTTCTGGGAGGTGGAGGTACTTTTCCAGGCGGGCTGCTTTGATGCGCACTACCTCTCTTAAAACTTTTAAACTACTTCAATTTATCACAATTTATTTTTTTGTAAGAAGAAGAAAATTTATTAAAATTTGTAAGAAGGCATTGAGTTACCATTAAGAAGGTAGCAAAGACGTTGTACCTATAGTAATTTCAAGCATATGTCTAAGCTACTTTCTGCCTATGTACAGCCTTTGTCAAGTACAGAAGAATAATTCGAGCCTTTCTCTAAGGGAGCTTATGTTCCATTTCAAATATTCCCGTTCGTAGTTATTATGCACTGCTTTTCAGTTAATTGTTCTTATTCCCTGAGCTTGGCGTAGTCTTTCTCTGAAGAATTCGGGGCAATCTCAGTATCATGAAGAGCTCGGTAGCGCAATCGTGAATGACGCGACTTTGACACCAACGCTCGTGGGTTCGATTCCCACACAAGGCAAACATTGCATGTGCATGAACATGTCTGTTTGTCTTGGTCTGGATGTTATTTAAGAGAGGTAGGGCGAATCAAATCTGCCCGTCAGGGGAAGTACCTCCACCTCACAGAAAACCGCAGCCAAATAACAACTTCTAGAGGGTCGTTGTGTTCCTACGTGTGAGTGAGGTCACCAGTAAGCTCCCAAGGTGTTGCTGTGTAAGCAGCAGAGGAGGCATCGCGCGAGTGATACTTAATATATCGCAAGCGTTAATAGGCTACAGTACCCGCTTTACATCAGGTGGGCCATGTGCTTGTATGCCTCCTGACGTAGTATAAAAAAAAATCATTAACCAATATCTTGATATGCCTAAGCATGCTTGTTATGTTTTTCTTATTGGGACCCAAATATTGTGACTGTTCGTTTCTCCAGCAGTGACCAGACTCTTGTAATATCTGTCGGATATTTACTATCTCCGCCTGAGTTGTTTAGAAAACCTTAGATTGTCTACCGTCTCCCTGTCGATATTTATGTGACCTTTATTTTTCAGGTTGTAATTAATTGATTATTTGTTTCTTTTGTGCTTCAATAATGAAGGTGAATCGAACTACAATCGATTAACTATGTTTATCCGGTTTTAGCAGGTTCAAACCTAGTTCAAACAATCGTGGCATGACCTCGATTATGTTTATATTTAACAAACTTGTTTATATCGATTTATGATTATCGACTTATTGATTGACATGTGTATCATATGTTATGATTTTATCGATATGGAAATATCGTAATTCCCGATGTTTATCACTTTTAATATTAACTGTCAATGTAAGAAATAGATAATGATTTCTTATGTCTATTTATAATTCTATTTGTAATAATCAACTCCATTGCAATTTGGTTCGTTTAAATTTTCGTAGTATAGACATTGCAGTACGTTCGACTTGTATCTGACCTAGATTGGTGTTAGTTTATCCTGTCTTAATCTTTGTTCTATCTATAAATGAAATGTATCTTTTCAAATGGCTACACGACAACTGATCTACTCTCTAATAGTAGGTATATTATTTATCTATACAATAAACGAAACAATATAAAATGGAATCAAGCGTGCTCGCAATGCAAGTCTAATATGTGAAGACCCAACTATTTAGGTCAAACATCAATACCAATCCCCAAAAGTCAATAATAGATGGAAAATATATATTACCTATATTGCTATCCATTATTTATTTTTGTCGTGTACTATGACTATAAGTCATACATTGTCGTCTCAAAAGTATGGAACTGATTGTTCTGAAAGAAATAAATAGTAATCTAGTGTGATAGATTTCTAAACGATTAATCAAATAATAATCGATTAAGTGTTGTGATTAGTAGAGGTATTCACACATTAGTACGTATTAGTAGATACTACGAGTATTATGAGACTAAGAGGACAGATGTCCATTTGGTTTTTTTAAATGCCATAAAAGTTTATTTAATCAAAATAAATATTTAAAAAAAGTATTAATGGTTATAACAAAATATGTTCTTCCCAGAAAAACTACGTACATCAAATATTTTATTTTTTAAACACATTATCTACAATATGATTACTATTATCGTTGAACGTTCAGTCTGTCCTTATAAATCGACTACACCCGCATAATTTTTATGCGACTAAGTTATCTAAAAAACAAAATACTGTTTCATGATTTTACATAATAGTAATAAACATTTACCTACAAGCATTCCTTTCAATATAATTTTCATTATTAAACCAGTTGAGAATGCGCAAGCTTCTATTGCCAGAGGAACACCTGGTTCGTCAATTATATAACAATTGAAAATTTGTTTTTTTTTTAATTTGTCGGCCATTTTGACTATGTTCCTTAAGAGATAGGAACGGTGCTCCTGAACATTCCTATTCTACTTTTTTATGCTGAATCCGAATCTGAAGTCAAATATTCGAAAAAAGCGACAGACAAAAACAAACGCACAGCCAAACATACATATAGATTTCATATAGGAACGGTGTTCCTGAATATAAAGGTCTAACGTCAACATTTCTTTGTTACAGTGAGATGGCGCGGTGGAGCGCGCTGATCCAGCATGGTCAATCAAACATTTGGCTCATTGTGCTTTGCCTCCTACATGCTGCAAGGGCGACACCTGGTAAATAGAACCAATTTAGTTTATACATATGTGCTATAGTAGTGCTAGTGACACACTTGCGAAAATTATGAGACCAAAGTTAAAAAGAGATAGCAACCGACATACAATGCGCTTTACATTAACTACGCCTTTACTGTACTGCAAGCAGTATTGTACGTTACACATTCGCGTAATTTTCGCAGGTATGCCACTACGATAGTGGCACTAAGGAATTTCAAATTTATGCATTAGCATAGATTACAGTAATTTTAAAATTATAAATATATTAGAATAGATTACAGTAATTTTAAAATTATAAATATATTGGCGTTCGAATCAACAATGATATAAAGTGACGGCTTGGGGTCTCCTAGTTTTACAAGTCACAAGCCTCATTTTTTATCTAGTTTTGCCACTTGTCTAGTTTTTGCGATTGTCTAATTTTGAGTTTGTTGTATAGTTTTAACATTATCTCCTTGTTTAGTTTTCTTTCTTATTAGCCAAGTGATATCCGAACTCCCGCCAGAAGCGTTTTCGTTGTTGTATAGTTAATATAGGTGTCACTTATTTGAATATCAAGATATTTTTGGCTTTGCCGTTTCCATGAGGGCTCAATGGTTATAACAAAATATGTTCTTCCCAGAAAAACTACGTACATCAAATATTTTATTTTTTAAACACATTATCTACAATATGATTACTATTATCGTTGAACGTTCAGTCTGTCCTTATAAATCGACTACACCCGCATAATTTTTATGCGACTAAGTTATCTAAAAAACAAAATACTGTTTCATGATTTTACATAATAGTAATAAACATTTACCTACAAGCATTCCTTTCAATATAATTTTCATTATTAAACCAGTTGAGAATGCGCAAGCTTCTATTGCCAGAGGAACACCTGGTTCGTCAATTATATAACAATTGAAAATTTGTTTTTTTTTTAATTTGTCGGCCATTTTGACTATGTTCCTTAAGAGATAGGAACGGTGCTCCTGAACATTCCTATTCTACTTTTTTATGCTGAATCCGAATCTGAAGTCAAATATTCGAAAAAAGCGACAGACAAAAACAAACGCACAGCCAAACATATTCGTTGTTGTATAGTTAATATAGGTGTCACTTATTTGAATATCAAGATATTTTTGGCTTTGCCGTTTCCATGAGGGCTCTATCTTTGTGATTACATACCCCATAAGGATGGGATTATAATAGATGATTATAATGTGTATTACAACGATGTTTTTGCCGTTCCGAACGCATATAAATTATAAGAAACTTTGTATTAATCAACTACACCTGTTGGTCGACTATTGTTCTAGTTGAACTAGTAAGACTTTCCCTAACAAACTTAGTAATGCGGTTAAAGGAAGGTTATACAACGTCGGGCGCCATACCTGATGTAAAGTGGTTACCGTAGCCTATGAACGCTGGTAATACAATAAGTATCAATCGCGTGATGCCTCTGCTGCTAATACAGCAACTCCTTGAGAGTTTACTGGCGACCTCACTCACGCGCAGGAACACAACAACCCTATAGGGAGTTGTTATTTGACTACGGTTTTCGCTGAGATGGAGGTACTTCCCTAGTCGGGCAGCTTTAAAGTGACGTACATTATCTTTACCTGTAAAGCGAGAGGTGAACCGCTTTATAGTAATATTATTCTTCCGCTTAACCCGACACAATGGTACATTAATGGTTCATTACTATATGTCACCATTGTTGCTTCTTCTGCAGTCATATTCACGTGGGTCTTGATTTATGGTGCATTTAAATCTAGAAGATATTTGTCAAATACATATTGATTTATGGTTACTTTTATAGTTTATACCTAGGTTAGGTCTGCGTCCTTAGGAATGTTTTACAATTTTAACGATTTTTTAATGTTAAGAGCGTTTCGTACTTCTGATTGTTAAGTTGGAACTCGTGGCCTCCTAATCTATTCAGGGTTAGGTACTTGGGGTCGGGTTGGAAAATTTCTATTTAAAAAAATAGTTTTTCAAACCGCTTTGCCGTAGCTATAATGACTAAGATGGCCGCCATGTTCCCTTCTCCCAAATTACCATCCTGTATAACTTAGGTATCGTCCTGTGTCCAGTTTTTTTTAAAGTAGGTACATATATAAAGTACATGGCACTGAAACGTGGTCCCTTACTACGTTCGAAGAATCACAACTTGCGATGGAGAGAGCGATGATTGGAGTTTCCCTGCGAGATAGATTTACAAATAAGCACATCCGCAGCAGAACTAGAGTTACCGACGTGGCTCTAAGAATCAGCAAGCTGAAGTGGCAGTGGGCAGGCCTTGTAGCTCGAAGAACCGATGGCCGATGGGGGCAGAAAGGTTCTCAATTGGTGATCACGTACCGGAAAACGCAGCGTGGGACGGCCTTCCACATGATGGACCGACGACCTTGTGAAGGTCACAAGGTAGCCGATGGATGCAAGCGACGCAGGACCGATCGCTGTGAAAGTCTAAGGAGAGGCATAGGCCTCTCCTTAGACTTTTCGCTGAACTTAGGTTCAGCTTCAGTCTAGATCTATTAAAAAAAATATGCCCATTCATATAGATGTTCCCATAGACAGGGGCACCACAAATGATCGAATATAGATGTTTTTAAAGACCCGTTACATGTAAAAAATATATCGAACATTTTTGTACTGATAAGAAACTAGCATACGGCCAACCTGATGTAAAACGGTTACCACATCACTCGCGCGATGCCACCCTAGCTCCTGATATAGTTACTCCTTAGTAGCTTACTGGCGACCTCACTCACTCGCTACAATACAATACCCTCCAGGGAGATTTTTTTATACGTCAGGAAGTATACTAGCATACGGCCCACTTGATGTAAAGCGGTTACTGTAGTCTGTAAACGCTTGCAATACATTAAGTATTACTCGCGCGATGCCCCCTCTGCTGCTAACACAACAGTTCCTTAGGGGCTTACTGGAGACCTCACTCACACGTAGGAACACAACCCTCTACCGTGTAGTTATTTGGCTGCGGTTTTCTGTGAGGTGGAGGTACTTCGCCAGACAGGTTGCTTTGATGTGCCCAACCTCACGTATATTCTTAGGGTAACTAGTTATGTCAAACACACATTCTATGTATCTACTCGTATAACCACACACCAAATCCCTGTGGGATAGGTAGAGCGAACCGAGCGACAAATGACTAGACCATTACACATCTCACTCGCTTCTACAACATTCATAGCTCTTCTCATGCACTGAGGTTGGTGGTTTTTAGGGCTCCTGACGTCTAGATGAGAGCCCGATGCGCATGCTGCATGCGCTACGACCACCGTTGTGCATGCTGTTCTAACATGCGGGTTAAGCAACGTCGAACGCAGCCTGTCTATGGATGGGTTTACATACCTATCTTGAGCTACTCCGTGCTTCGGAGGTCATGTCGTCCCCGTCCGTCGGTCGGTATCTCCAATACATGACAGTGGTTAAGCTACGTCAGTGGTCTTCGGGCTTGAAAACGCTGGCCTCTGCCAATCCGCAGTTGAGCAGCGTGGTGGAGTACGCTCTATACCCCTTAAAACCGGTTGAAGGGGAGACCCCGCAACTCTGCAATGGGATGAATTAGGGCTGGTGTAGTACGAGTAGGTAAGTCATCACATACGTACATTACTCTACCTTAATAAAAAAAAGTAAAATAAGACAATTGAATAAGATACAATAAGATTATATTTCAAAAAATGTAAGATGTGTCTAAGTGCCGAGGGCCCAATGGTAAATAAAGATTTTTATCTTTATCTTTTAATAAAATAACATGTATACAATGTACACCTACAAGACAACCACCGCCGGTCGCCATGAACACGGCATGGCGTTCACCGCCGTTGAATAGAGAGCATAAGATACAAAAGAACAAAGACATTATTCTATAGTTAAACTAGAAACATCAATCAAAATACTTTCACTGTTCAGTAATCAAGATATCGTTTGTCCCATCTGATTTATTTTTTTAACGAACAAATAAGTCTATTGTATGGCTATTCATACGCAAACATTGCTTGAATTAAATAGGTACTTGGGTGATTGTGTCACATACAAAGAATAGAATGAAGTTAGCAATCCAATTTTGAAAACAAAAAATCTTATCGCGAGAAATGAAGATTTCCGCTAGGACTGTATCGCGTATAATAAAACAAGACCTGAAGCTCGGTGCTTATCGTCGATATACAGGACATGCTCTAAATCAATCCCTACAGTTGTAGAGAGTGGATCGATCAAAATGCATTCTTTCCCGATACGCAGGTGAAAGGCACCAAAGTATTCTCTTTACTGATGAAAAAATTTCACGATTTAAGAGCACTACATCAAGTAAAATGGCAAAGTGTACGCACAGTTCTAAAGAAGCCGCCCATGTGATCGGAAAGGTACAACGTGGTCATCATCCTGCGTCTGTAATGGTTTTGTGGGGGGTGTTTTATCAAGGAGTCACAAAGCTTCATTTTTGTGAAAAAAAAGTGAAGATTTCAGTCAAAGTGTATCAAGAGAATGTCTTGGATCGTGTTGTGAAACCTCTCAGCAATACACTTTTTAAAAATGTACCGTGGACTTTCCAGCAGGTCACAAGGCACGAACTACTCAAGCCTGGCTCTATACCAACGTTCCGGACTTTAAAAGAGCTGAAGACTGACCGTCGTCTAGCTCAGATCTGAACCTCTTAGACTATAAATTATGGTCAGTTTTTGAGGGCATTGCCTGCTCGAAACGACTTGCTGACATTGTGTCTCAAGAAATCTCTGGAGCAAGCAGTGGCTATTTTTCCCATGGAAACAGTGCGTAAATTCGTAGATTCGTCGCCAGACAGATTAAAGGCCTGTATCAAACCCAAAGGTGGCCATTTCGAATTGAAACATTCTTTTTTATTTTATGCTGAGACATGTACTATATGTACATGTACACAGTTTTGTTAAGATTACATTAATTCATAAAAAATCAATGCATTTTCATTTATGACATAACTTATGGCACGACTAGGTATAGTGCACTCTGGGGATGCTCTAAGAGACGATTTTCGTAGGTAATTCACGAATATTATAGCGTTAGCCTTTTTTAGCTAAATTATTAGCTGCTTCAGATTATTTATCTTTATTTCGGTAAAAACCGTATAAAAATCCGTATAGTAGATTCGTAGCGTAGAAGGAAGAATTCTAACCGGAGGGAATCATGTTTCGGAAGTTCCGAGGTTTCCTAACGAACGACACACGGTACGCGTCACCGACTCTACGTGGAATTAGTTTCAGTTAAAGTTACGTTTGTAATACCATATATATTTTAGTTAAGGTACGTATCCATGGACCCGTGTTGTAAAATCTGTTGTCTGAAAATAAAATTATTTGAATTGAATTTGTAGCTGAGCTATCTGCCTGTGAATATCGCGTCAAAATCGGTCCAACAATTTCGGATATTGGCTTGAATAGACGCCAGACAGACAAAAATTTAAATAATTGATATTTTGGTATAAGTACCATGTGTACAGTCATATGCATTTAGTAAATAGCTGTTATTTTGAAATTAGAGACAGACACTTCAACTTTATTTTTATGCATAGATTTGTAATTATCATTTGCTAAATGATGAAGTTAAACATCGTGGGGAGTATGGTTGTATGCCTCCTGGCGTTGTAAAAAGAAATAATGGGTTTGTGTGTATTTTGTGGGGAAACAGACATATGTTGGTAATAGAACTTTACTAGGTATGTAATTTAGCCGTTTTGAATGATATATGACGGAAACGTTGTGTTCTTGTTCTTGTTGTGCACTTGTTGCGTAAATTATAACATATTACAAAACATGAAATTTGTAATATTCGATATATACGTAATTTTTGAAAGTAACACACAGTTATCGGATTCCAAAATGCGCCTGTATCACACGCAGCGACATTTTAATGAAAGAATTTGTTGCTAATGAGTAGAGTCACGTAAAGTATTTGATACATAAACTCGAACACGCCTAACCTATGCTTTCTAATTGAATCAAATACATATATGGGTATCTCCAACCCGTTTCTACGTTTAGAGAGACTGGTAAAATAAGCGGGACATATTCGATACAACAGTACTAATTAACACTTACCGATAAGGAGTGACTCTTTATGTTATATCAAAACGACTAGGTTGACAAATAAGCTTTTAATTGAAAGTTTCCCAGGCGGTATGCATGTAGTATTTCAGCAAAGTATTTAGGCCCATGCTCTTATAGAGCAGCAGGAACTCGTTTTTGATAAGTTTTGACGGACTCTTGCAAAACCTCACATTAACTAAGCACAGTACATTCTTCATCTTTATCATAAATGACAACTGCTTTTTTGTCTTAACCTTCCTATACTCGCGCGATGGTCTGTGAGACCGACGAAACACATTTTCGTTATTATTTTTATGCAGGTACTCGTAAATCCTAAGAAGTCGATGTCCTTGCTAGCTGCCGGATTTGTGGCTAGCTTCATTTTAGTGCACGCCGCGCGAAAAATACTTTTGTTTGGAACATGGTATAACAGTATGCCCTGATTATTATGGTGAGGCTCAAAACTAAGCCAAACATAAATAAATATGTCCTTTGATATGTTTATTATTATTATTCAGAAGTTTATTTTGTTTTTAAAAAGAATTTCAGATTTTAATTTTGTTTTCCTAGTACCTACTTAAGAAAAAAATCTCAAATTCGAAGACTGATTTGTGATAGAATCTCAAATTCAAAGACTGATTTGTGATAGACTATAAGTCAGTAAAATAAATGATAAATTAAGTATTATTTATACTATTTTGTTTCACTACATCCTAAACTTTGAAATAATAGTAATAGTTTTTGGGCTTCTTAGTAAAAAAATATGTTGTAGGGGTACAAACTATCGGTCTGTGACGCCATGCGCGAGTATAGGTGTTAATAAAATTGGCGCGAGTATAGGAAGGTTAAGCAGTTAATACACGGGCCTACTTGAGAACTTTACCTGTTACAGCTACTAACACAGCGTGTCTTACATTTCTGTGAGGAAGATTAAGTAGTTTTTTTGGGCATCCACTAACAATTGAAATCTAATAATATTACTATACAAATATCAAATTACGTATCATAATATTAAATTACAGGATATGACGAACTATCATACCAACCAAAGTCAGCCAGTGCGGTTTGTACAAAATATTTCGCGATTGTTGGCATCAGTAGTAAACATCCTGTAGAGGCCAAGTGGTCTAAGTAATTCAATTATAGTCAATATTTGTGTGTTTTCTCTGTTCTACAAGTGCTATAAAGTAGATGTAGATTTGAAGTTTTGGAATGAAATTCCTTTGGAAAACCTGAGCAGCGAGTGGTGCTGTCTTACTTTCCTTGTCATGCAAGGAGTGCTTTCCCAAGAGACTACATGAGCACGAGTTTCTTAACAAGTCTTTATTGTGAACGGAAAACAAAGTAACAAAAGAATAAATCTTGTTGCTATTTTTTTATACTACGTCGGGAGGCATACAAGCATACGGCCCACCTGATGTAAAGCGGATACCGTAGCCTATTAACGCTTGCGATATATTAGTATCACTCGCGCGATGCCTCTGCTGCTTACACAGCAGCTCCTTGGGAGCTTGCTGGTGACTTCACTCACACGCAGGCACACAACAACCTTCTAGGGAGTTGTTATTTGGCTGCGGTTTTCTGTGAGGTGGAGGTACTTCCTCAGACGGGCTGCTTTGATGCGCCCTACCTCTCTTATTTTTAGAGGGTTTTACTATTTAGAAAGGAATTACATCCTACGTTTTTAGGCATATACATATATTACATAAAATTAAAATTATTATATTTCTATTTATAATCAATATATCCATGAATAATAATATAAAATCATATTTTATTCGGCGATTCTTTTACAGTAGCTCAGAATTTGGAATATTCAAAGTATTAATCGTCTGGTATTCACTATTTATATATCTAACTAGCTACCCGTCCCGGTTTCGCACGGGTGATGTCGCACGGGTAATCCAATGACTACCAAACTTACAGAATCACCTTCTGGGCTAATCTGAATATTTTCTGAAATTTTCATCAAAATCGGTACAGTTTTCGAGTCCATAGCGGACAAAACGGGTAATACCTTCGTTATGTGTATAATTAATATCTAGCCACAATGAAAGTATTATTAGATACTAGTGATCTTGACTTGACTTGTTTTTTTATGTATACCGAGCAGAAATTTCTACTTTACACAAAACATTTTTACGGAAAAATGTTTGTATTGATGTAGAAATAAACAAATATCAAAGCTATAGAGACATAACAGTGTTAGCATCTCTCATATGTTCCCGAGTAGATGTTGTGGACTCATCCAAATTTTATTTAAAACCATCTTTAAACCTTAATTTAAACTTATGTGGAATGGAATTTAAATCAATACTTTTGATATCCAATTGCTATTAAAACGCCTAATTCTTAAATATATCTAATGCATGATTTAAAAGGATTTTTCTTAAAAAGAGGAATTCTCAGAAGAACGGTTTTTATTACGTTTACTTTTCCCCTATTTATGATTGTAAATGGAACTATGAAAATTATTTTTTTTTATTAACGAAGATGTCTTTTTTATCAAAGAGGACAATGTCACTGTATAATTACTACTTAGATATTGAAATATCTATGTACTTCACAAATTAATCATTACAAGCAGTGTAGCTTAAGCAACGTAAATAGTTATTGGTAAAAAATTAACCAGTAAATTTAATCTTCAGGCTACCCTTCTGGATTCCGATCATCTTCTCATTTATTATCATCATCATTCTAATATTAATCCCAGTCCGAAATCTGTTGTCCGCTAATTCTTATTATTACGTCTCTCATAATCTGTTAGATACGCTGTATTCCAAGTACACGACATTTATACATTAGTCACACATATCGATGAGTACCTAATCATTACTAATGGTGTTCATAAACATTAATATTGATTAGGTTCTGAAGAAAACCTCATTATAATTTTACAATAAAAACTTTATTTCCACGTAAAACTCATCCTATTCAATGCTAGTATTTAAGCGTCATATGGCCATAATGTAATTCCATTTAATGCGCGACTTTCAAATGGCGGTGGTATGATTACAGCGAATAGCTCGTCTTAGGTGGTATTATGGCAGTGTTTATATTTATCCTGCGTTATCCCGAGAACCTCCAGGGCTGTCATTATATAGTTTATTTATTTATGAAGTATTCGTTATTATGAGAATATATGATATTGGAGGAAATTGTTACTTACAGTCTGATTCTATTAAGTATTCACTTTGTTATGGTTACGTACATTCGAATACATTTATTTATTTATTTATTTATTATACCAGTTTACATAAACATTTTATAAAAACAATATTAATGCATTTTATAAACCACTGAGGTTTGACGCAAATGCAATGATACAATGTAAAATAAGAATACTATAGAATAGTGAGTACTTAACTACAACAATGAGATTCATTGGTGACCGGGCAATTACGTTCGAAGACATATATTAGGATATAAGTGAGTAACATAAATAATACATACACATACAATAAGCAACTAAGTATACGGTAAATATGAATTAATTTAATTAAGATTTATTTTATTGCAGATAATAACAATAATCATGTAGTATAAATAGTTTTTTTTCAAGTTCTTAAGTGAAATTAAATTGTTTGACTACTTAAATTGTCTAAAAAGTACTTTTTTAATTTATATTTTATATTATTCCTAACAAGATTTTTATTTAAATCAGGTGGTAGTTTATAAGTGTATACGTAGCTATCTCACGTTTAACTTCAAATAAAATTGCATGTAAGATATTACTGTGAAAACAGATCTTATTACGGAGGGTATTTTAGAGTACCTTTTCAATCATATACATATATTAACTCATAATCGAAATCTTCTTGGACATATAAAAGTATTTTTAACGATTCTTTTACATTAGCTCTGAATTTCATGTATTAAAAGTATTTTTTCTAAATAATTACTAGAAAATAATTTCCGGAAATTGAAACCTGTAATAAATATATATACTAAATATATATATTTAATACCTTTTTATATGTAATAAAGTGGGAGTATTGATCAATGTGTAACAATCGCGAAAACCTAAGACAATACCAAAGTGGGAGTAGTTTGTACTAAAAAAGGAAATAGTGATGTACTTCGTCTCACATAATCCGACAGTTTTTTGTTTCTCACCTTTTTTTCTGTCGTGTACGGATCGCTCAACTACAGGAATGATTTGAGGAAATTACATTAATACTTAGTAATAGTAGCCTTCAGAACCCGTTATATACCTTTTCCCATACATTTCGCGGTCATATATGACCACACGGGTTTCGAAGGGTTAACATATTCATTAATATTACAAAGAGGTAAAATTTGTTTATTTATTTGGTTGTAGGGGGTATAAACTCTTGCGCTACTGATTCGATTCTGAAAGTTCTTTCTAATTGGGGATTTCATCATCGCTGAATACTATACGTTATTTTTAGGGTTTCGTACCTTAAAAGAAAAACGGAACCCTTATAGGATCACTTTGTCAAGACCCTTTTTCTCGGGAAGCAAGCTGAAATTAATATCAAATACTCAGGTCTGTAATCCCTTCGAGCAGTGAAAAATAATCAA
This sequence comes from Pyralis farinalis, assembly GCA_947507595.1. NCBI lineage: Eukaryota > Metazoa > Arthropoda > Insecta > Lepidoptera > Pyralidae > Pyralis > Pyralis farinalis. The sequence goes on from OX382270.1 coordinate 24,445,011, forward strand.
ACTTTTAAGTCGACGCAATCAAAAGATACAGCTAAGTAAATTTTCACAAAAAAAAAATACTTTTTTGCGACAATAATTTGCGAAAATATTTTTTTCCCTTTAGAGCGCGCAGATTGAACTCCCACTTGGCGGTTTTTTTTATTTGGGGTTCCTGTGTAGAACGTGAAAAATAGAACTCGAATGAATAAAGCGCTGGCTGTAACTAGTAATTCATGTTATTGCTATAACGAAGCAATTCTTGGATATATATAAATATATTTTGTGTTTATTTTTTTTATATAACGTCGGCAGGCATACAAGCAAGGCCTACCTGATGTAAAGCGGTTATCATAGCCTGTGAACTTTTGTAATACATTTAAGTATTATTCTCGCGCAATGCCACCTCTGCTGCTAATACAGCCCTCCAGAGAGCGGTTATTTGGCTGCGGTTTTCTATGAGGTGGAGGTATTTCCCCAGATGGGCTGCTTTGATGTACCCTACCTCCCTTAAAATATTGGATACTCGAAACGTCTCTTAACAGTTTCTATCAAATTTTGTATTTATATATGAATTTGCTATATAAAAATTTATCTATATAGGTGCATTTATTGAAAAAGCAAGATTTTACACTTAGAAACATAAAACGCCGAGCAAAGCTTAATCACCAATGTATTATTATAAAACTGAAAAAACGAACAAAACGAGAAAATGACGAAACAGATATACAGTGCAAAAATGGAAGGATGTTGGAGCCGAGGAAGGCCAAGACTTACCTACCATGGCAAAATTGATCGCGTTCTATCAGAAGGTGATGTCAGGAGCCCTGGAAACCCGTGAGCGTGCATGAGAAGAGGAATGAATGTTAAAGAAACGAATGAGGTGTGTAAGGATCGGGTCACGTGGCGCTCGGTTCCCCCTGCCTACTCCGCAAGGGATTTGGTGTGAAGTTATAGATAGAGAAAAAACTAAACGTGAAGTTTTGTTTTACATGGAAACATCGGGTAGCTAGTGTCTATAAAGTAAGGTAGATATCTCCTACCTCACTGTACATGGCTACGATTTTTTAATACAGACGTAGATAGCGTACGTCACCTCAAATGAGAAGTGATTTACAGTGACTTAAATATTTTCCTGGCGTTCAACGTGCAACCTGTAAACAATTAACAAAACGCAATCCGAGCGTTTACGTAAACTCAATACTGTCCAAGCGAAGGCTTAATTAGCAGAGGCCTAACGAAGCCCTATAGTGGTGCACCTGTCGTTGCAGTTATTTATTACCAACTGTTTATTTTCTATAGGATATTCAACTGTATTTCTTCCGTGTTTGTTCACAATTATGTTCTATGTAAATGAAGACTTGTGTAATAAAATTTAGGTCTAACTGCCTTAAACAAAATTCAAATGTACATTTCCATTCACATTTACAAGTTTTTAGACGTATTTCATTTAGCTTAGTATCTTGACGAGTTCGGTGGCTCAGTCGTGAATGACGCGACTTGGACACCAACGCTCGTGGGTTCGATTCCCACACAAGGCAAACATTTGTGTGCATGAACATGTTTGTTTGTCTTGGTCTGGGTGTTTCAAAGCAGCCCGTCTGGGGAAGTACCTCCACCTCACAGGAAACCGCAGCCAAATAACAACTCTCTAGAGGGTTGTTGTGTTCCTGCGTAAGAGTGAGGTCACCAGTAAGCTCCCAAGGAGTTGCTGTGTAACGAGCAGAGGAGGCATCGCGCGAGTGATACTTAATACATCGCAAGCGTTAATAGGCTACGGTATCCGCTTTACATCAGGTGGGCCGTATGCTTGTATGCCTCCCGACGTAGTATAAAAAAAAAATGTCTCTGACATAGGTATTTCAAAGGTGTACATATAAAATTTCTTGACTTGATAGGTTCTGATTGAACTTAAAAAATAATCTCGTAATTATTGTTACAGGTCCGTGTGAGGTGGAAACAGGGCAGTCGAGCATCATTGTTGACATTGAAGAAAGTCGAGGGGACCGTAAGTAACAACATAGAATTCACATTAATATGATGTGATGAACAGACAGAACTACCTCTGTCTGTTTATCACCGTTTCACGACTAGTGTTTCTGCTCGACTAGTGTTATCCTTGACTTAGAAAGAGATTAACTATCAAGTGGTGCGTTCCTTATTAACTCGGAAAGAGATAAAATGAGATAAGTATGAATTATGTACACATTTTTACTTTTCGTTACAGAGGTCAATCAGACAACGATACCATTGGAGCTGCCGATAGTTGGCGAGCCAGATGTGGACGTCTCGTTGTCTACGGTGTTCCCCAAGGGTCCCACCTTGTTCCAGCTTGATGGCAAGCGGTTACAGCTGTTACAGCCGCTAGACAGAGACGCTGATAATCTTTCACATATGGTCTTTCAGGTACTCTCATTAAAATAGCAATAATAAATATACTTTGTATGTGCACTATTACATTCACAAACCAATAAACCACTTGATGCTGCATAAAAGCTCCTCTTACCAAAACGAAAGTGTTGAATATTATTATTATTATTTGTTTAACTCCTGAATATCTCAGCGGTTCGAGTCTATCCAATGGGACGATATTTTAACCACTTATCCGATAGGTGACGCGATGTTGATGCTTGAACAAGCCAATACGAGCAGCGCGTTCTACTTTACCTATCGATCCGTAGTGGTGAGTTGAGTTACAAAGCAAAAACGTATTGTGGGTTCTCCATGAGTTCATGATTACAATCCGTTAGAATTCTTGTCCGATCGGACATTTCACCTAATTGTATCGATACTTTCGATTATCCTATTGACAAGTGTTCATAGGCTACGGTCACCGCTTTACATCAGGTCGGCGGTAAGCTTGTATGCCTTCCGTAGTATATAAATAAAAGTATTTTTTCTTAGAAATTATTTTTGTCAACATATTAATATAGTAATAAAATTTTCATTTATTTTTCACCCACATCTATATATATATTATATACATTTGTATCTGTGCCTTTTTCCCACCCCAAAAGTGCCCAATGTGGCAAAAAAGATTTCACTTCCAAAATCATGACCTTCATCCTGTCTTATCGGATCGGGAGGCAATTAACCTACGTAGTTTCATTAGCGCGTTGCCCTTCTCACCTTGGGCGTGGAGCGAGTTTTCTGCTGACGGTTCTATTGTCCGAGATTGGTATTAATGTCGTGTAATTAATCCCCCATACAATTGGTATTAGAATGGTCTTCTGCAAGGTTTTTACTATGTACGAGTATTGATATGACTCGTTTGATGGGGGCGCGGTGCACCACGCGTTGACAAGGCTTTAATTTTATAAGTGAAGGCGCTTTATACACCCCTAAATTGCGTAACAAACTTTTTTTTTATACTATTTTATTATTATTTTTTACGTCGGGAGGCATACGGTCCACCTGATGTAAAGCTAGAAGTTACCGTAGTCTATTAACGCTTGTAACATATGTCACTCGTGCGATTCCTCCTCTGCTGCTTACACAGCAACTCCTTAGGAGCTTACTGGTGACCTCACTCACACGCTGGAACACAACAACCCTCTAGGGAGTTGTTATTTGCTGCGGATTTCTGTGAGGTGGAGATACTTCGCCAGACGGGCTGCTTTGGTGCGCCCTACCTCTCTTAAAACATCCAGACCAAGACAAACAGACATGTTCATGCACACAAATGTTTGTTTTGTGTGGGAATCGAACCCACGAGCGTTGGTGTCCAAATCGCGTTTTTCACGACTGAACCACCCAGCTCGTCATAATAAAACTTTTTTTTTTATTATTATTATAACTTCACGCCAAATCCCTTACGGGGTAGGCAGAGAGAACCGAGCGCCACGCGACTCGATCCTTACATACCTCACTCGCTTCTTTCACATTCATTGCTCTTTTCATGCACGCTCGCCGGTTTCTAGGGCTCCTGACATCACCTTCTGATAGAACACGACCAATCTGATCATGATAGGTAAGTCTTGGCCTTCCTCGGCTACTACATCCTTCCACTTTTGCATTGTATATCTGCTTCGTCATTCTTTCATCATGCATCATGGTTTCTTTAAATAAAGTTGTCAAGTATTATTGCGCGTGGATTTAAACCGGTTTAAATATATAATTGTAGCCTTAGAATTATCATCTTACTTAATAAATACGTTCGTAATTATTATGTTAACTATTAATTTACATCACACCTTTAATAAGATTCTCACTGTAAGTCTTATTAAGTAACGTGCCTAAGGGCATTTTCGTATCAGCCATCTGTGCCGGAAGGCGTGTGTATATATCAGTAATTGACAGGTATTTGGAAGGTAATTAATGAGTATGCAAGTGGGATGTCGAGTGAAAGTGACTAAGAACCGGCGACCAACTTATTGGCTTTAGAACATGAGTTTACGATACTATAAGGTGCTTTTCTACCAGTCAGGCGAGAAGTGCAAATTTTTTTAGCGAGATCATTTCTTGCGCTAGAAATGTTTTGGTCACCATTAAGTAAATTAAGCTATGGGAATGAGATTGTTATTACGTAGTAACTCAATTCATCGCTACGGGTCGCGGGGTAAAGTAGAACGCGTATAGTGCAGTCAATATGGTATAAAAACTTATCCCCCTCCCCCCCCTATTTACCCCCCCCCCCATGCTGTTCATCCAGCAGTTTTTGAAAAAAAATATCAGAATTGGGGGTTTTTGGGGTCGCTGGTTACGAGCATCGTAATCAGCGAACACCCCCGAGTTCACCGTTTCATCCACGTCTGATGGATATTTTCAAAAAATGCTGGATTAACACATGGGGGGGGGGGGGGATTTAGTTAGAGAAAGGGAAGAGGAATTTGGGAAATCTGACGACGGGATCATGATCAGCGACCCTGAAAACCCCCGAGTTGATATTTTCAGGCCTATTCGGCAGTATTATTAAATTATTTTATCTTCTTTATTTTTTATTTAGGGGGGGGGGGGGGGGATAAGTTGTGTACAAAAATAATTTGGGGTCCTTTTGTCTACATATTTTTCCCCATCGAATGCATCCTGTTTCAGCCTGATCGGTTGTTATTCAAAAAATTTTAAGTAAAAAATACCGTATTGACTCCACTAGTACCTCTTATTGGCTAAATCAACATCGCGTCACTTATATGCTCATTGGTTAAATTATTCTCCCATGGTCAGTAGGCTCGAATTGTTGACGTATTTAGGCACTAAAACACAACGCTTTGTGTCTTCATGCGCAGTCAAGTGGTTTATTGGTTTGTGTTTGTCATCCTCAGCTATAGTTTTCGATACAGTAACGATAATTGAACCAGAAATACATTATGCCTGGTTCAACCTGGAGTATACCGGCATCGGAAGTACTCATGTACATAATTATACTATAGAATGTACTCACGAACTAAGAGTGGTGATAGCTCAGTGGCTAAGAAACCGGCCTAGTGAGCAAATGGTCCCCGGTTCGAATCCAGACGGGTGCATGTACCACTGAATTCGTGTTTTCGGATTTATGTACAGGCATTATATTATATTATATTTATTTACGTGCAGGCTTGCGATGTCATCATTCCACTGTTGAGGACATTTGTTCTCGTACTAAAAAGTTCGGCAACTCCTATCTCTGTCGAACTATTAAAAAGTGGAACGCCTTGCCTGCACATGTGTTTCCTCCTTCCTACAACATGGGATCCTTCAAACGAAGCGTGAAGAAGCACCTTGCGGGCCAGCGTGGTAGCGTCAACTGACAGGACACCGTAGTCCTTTGTCAGTTGCCGCTGCAATTGGGGCTCCCCTTTTCGCTTACCAACAGGCGAAGAGGAGCCACTATGCTGAGCCAATATAAAAAAAAAAAAATGTACATATTTATCACTTGCTCGGCGGTGAAGGAAATCATCATGAGGAAACCCACACGTCCAGGAAAAAAAAAATTTTTGAAAGACGTGTGACCTAATCTAAGAAAGACCTGGTTTTCCCTCTGGGTTGTGGAGGTCTGACGGCAGTTGTTCCACGTAAAAATCTGTCTATTTGCCAAATCCTTAGGCTTAGGTAGCGGACCCCGCGAATCCTAATGGATTATAAAACGGGATAACGCGAAGAAGAAGACCGCAGCTAAATTACAATTCCTAGGTGTTTATAGTATTAGCTTACAAAATGCTTTGGAATCGGACTGTCTATATCTGATACTTGCTACGTTGTTACTTGCAGTGATATCAAGTATTGGCAATTACTTACACTGTGACAACCACAAGGTACTATCGCCGCTTTATATCAAGTGCTTATAACGACCCAACTTGTACTCGATTCACTTAATTGTCGAAGTTGAGTCGAAACTCATAGACATTCGACTTTAGACCGAAGAATAAGGTATTTTAGAACCCACTCTATTAGAGGGCGGGAGGCCTAGCGTTTCATTCTGTTTCCTAATCCATAAAGATTGGCGGGGTCCGCTATCTGAGCCTAAGGATTCAGCAAAGATACTTTGCTTTTGAAGATTTTTACACGATTGAGGTCTGACATCGACAACCCAGAAGGAAATCAATTCTTTCTCAATCACACGACTTTCGAAATATAATCCCTGGGACGTGTGTCTCACGATGTTTCCCTTCATCACCGAGCAAGTGATTACAAATATGTACTTATGTACATGATTAAGCGCTTATACGCTTATATCGTGTTTATACACGATCTTAAAGCGCTTAATCATGCTGTAATAAAGAGCTAAGTTTGCCGAGAAGTAATTGTAGATAATTTTACTTTCTAAAATTACTAAAGATTACTTTTAAATGACTTCTTTAACCTTATACATACATACTCACCAGTTAAGACTTTACATACATGGCTGGTACACAATTATAAGAACATGCTAGATATCTATTCTAAATGTTAACTTCTTGCAACTTCGCTTCTTAAGACTGCCGTAAGTGCTTAAATCTGACTAAAAGTCAGGAAAAAATCTAGTCCAACGTCGTTATTACATCTACAGGATGATTCTAATAAATGGTTCTTCCCCAGCTCGTCTGTCAAGTGAAAGCGACGAAGAAACGCCGCACCATACCAGTCATAGTGAGAGTATCAGATATCAACGATAACGCGCCCGTGTTCCAGGGCACGCCGTATGAAGCCAACGTCACGGAGGTAACCATATTTGTATTATTTGCTTGCGTGCTTGCTCAATCACATACATAAATAATAATTGGTTACTTAACTTTAACTATGATGACACCGAAAAGTTGATAAGTGTGGTTTCCTAGTTCTCAAAGTTTGTTTTCATTAGTCTCTTCGAATTCAATCTTGGCTTTGAATATAGTTATAAATAACGCAATGTACAACTTAAACATATTCAACGTAACAACAACACAAACCTTCACAATTCACACATTGACTCTCATCTCACCAAACACATACTGAAATCTAGTTAGTGGCACAAATACTCTTTTACTTTTTTTTCTGTGTTCATTTAATTAATGTTACTGAAATTGTAATATTGTTTCACTAAGCAATAACCTAGGCTGGAGGGCTGGTGTCCTGAAATACAGGCTTGCCTAGCTTAGGCACCAGTCTCCCATAACTATGAACAAAGCAATTTGTAATATTCTGTTTCTTGTACAATTTATGGGAGAAATAAATATTTATTATTATTAAAATGTTTTTCTACCAGAGGGAGACTTTGTACAAAAGTCGTCTGCATGGGTGCCTCTGTCTCACCTATTTCTACCGCCAAGCAGCTATATTTAAATAGCTGTGTTCCGGTTTGAAGGGTGAGAGAGATATGGTAGAGAAATAACTGGGTACTGTGACGAAACATCCTTAGGTCACAAGATTGGCTGTGCTTTTGATCAAATATTACTAGTAATGCTATTGCTCTCATTTTCGTATTCTTTATTGTCCAACGCTACTCCTGCTTTTACCGCCGCTGCCATCTTACAATTAATTGTTAAATGGCTACACTTTAGCAAGTTGTTTTATTTTTCATACTCTTTAATGCAGTCAATGTCCCCAGTCGCGGGCTGCTTCTGATTAATTATTACTGTTCTTCTATTTTTCGTACTCTATTTTTCTCTTTTTCGTACTCTTTAAAGCCTGCAACTTACCTACTATCTCGGCGATGTAGCCGGCGAGTTCTTGCCGCGCGTGTATGCTTGTTTAGTATGTCTTTTCATAAAAAGCCACTGGTTGTATTCGGCATGGCTGGAGGCATGTGCCGCCGTCTATGCTGCCGGCATAGTGTGTAGTAAGCTTTATGGACACAGTTTCCCGAGTCGGTAGTAAAGTCGTGAGTAATCTATAAAATAGTTTAGCTAGTTTTGTTTTGCCCCAGTCGGTTAAATCGAATTAAACCCTTAACCCTATTGGAATGACTTTGGACCTAAACTAAGTTAAAATACGTGTATATCTTGACACCTAGACGCGGTGTAGACATAATCACGTCTCTGAATCTGGTATCCTCTCTCCCTCATTCGCTGGAACACAACAACTCTCCAGGGATTTGTAGTGCCTACGATCTTCTGTTTCTCTCAAGTAAAGAGATCTTTTTATACCACTAAGGTGGTAAACAAGCATACGACCTACCTGATGGTAATCAGTTACCGTAGCCTATGGACACTTTTAACACCACAGACGTTGCTCACGCATGGCTAGACACTGTAAAACTTCTACATGCCTTTTCTAAAGAACCTCATTTCATGATCTCTTGGGTAAACCTTGGCTGGGTTCATTCCACTATTTATAAGTTCTCTGATAAAACTTTTCTACAATCGAACAGTATGCGACCATTGCAGTTTCAGTATGTAAGGTGTGAATGAGATGAATTCTCCGCCTCTCCTGGCGAACGTAGAGTTGTAGATATGCCGGTTGTTCTTTACTGATCGTTATTAAAAGTACCTCCACCTCCAGAAAAATCACAGCTAAGGAACAACTTCCTGGAAGGTAGTTGTGTTTCTGCCTGTGAGTGAGGTCACCAGTAAGCTCCTAACGAGTTGCTATGTTCACAGCAGAGGTGACATCACTTTTGTTATATTTAATATGCTGCAATCGTTCATTGGCAGTAACCGCATTAAATTAGGTGGGCCGTATGCTTGTATGCCTCCCTACGTTACATAAAAAAAATAAAAAGTGACAATATGTATTGATATATTTTATTTGAACTTAGAACCTATAGTATAACAGTTTCAATAATAGCCTGAAAATCGTTTTAAATAATGAATTTCATCTTCAGCCAGCGATGTTGATGTTAGCCAGCAATAGATGATACTTGGCCGACAACCGCCACCGCTGGTCCTGTCTTGATGATGCCAACCCTGATGTGCTGTCCAATTCTTTCCTGTAATAAAATAGTCGTATTGTATATTAATTATAAGTTGTTTAAAGACTCTTTATATTTTTCAGCTGATGCCAATTGGTACAACGGTATTCGACGGCATACGAGCTCTGGATATAGACGCCGGTGTCAACGGTCTCGCGGAGTATTTCATAGTGCCAGGGGACAACAGTACACTGGATGCTGCTCATGCCGTAGATGGTTACGGCTACTTCGCCATTCCTCTGCCTCACCAGGGCCAAGTCACTGTCAATAGGAGCCTGGATTATGAGCGCACACAGAAGTATCTAGTCACTATCGTTGCTTCTGTAAGTATATGTTTCACTACGTCACATTATGGAGAGTTTCGTAGTATGCGCGCTTGCAACATAAGGCGTATTGCCACACCCGCTGCTAATGGATCAACTTCTTACCAATTTTCTGGTGTCGTTACTTACACAATACACAATAATGTGAGGCACTTTCTCACTTTGGCTGCTACGTATAAAATTTCTTTGCACTTATTCTCTTTTGCCACAGCCTCGTTTGTTGATCGTTAGGGTGAGATTTGCTTTTGCCCTAAACCGTTATCATTAACGACCCATTTGTTTACACACCCCAATTTACACTCATTGGTAATGATGTGGTAGTAGTTTATCTGAAGGTGTTCGACATTTTACGAGCACCTATGACATAATAATCAAACGAATAAATTTAATTCAAAAGTAAAGTTTTTAAACTATGTTATGATAAGTGTGATCCGTTTGGGAGCGGGTTTTTCAACCATAGAGGTTTGTGTCTTTCCTGCGTGGTTGAAAAACCATAATGGAATGTAAATCCATCGCTTTACCTATGTGGTGCTATATACCTACGTACAATAGGCATAATAAGTTCAAATACAAATGTATATATATAGCTGTCATCACCCTAAGTTCAACATACTGGACCACAGTCGATATCAAGTATAATTTTGAAGAATCAAAAATAAGTAACAAAAAAACTTAGCCCGAAAGATAGCGTAGGTGTTAAGAAAAGTGAAGCTCCATTAATTCCAGCATGTAGAAAGAACGTAGAACTAAAGAATTACGAAACAGATATACTCGTACAATGCGAAAGGGGAAGTATGTAGACATTGGATCCGAGGAAGGCCAAGATTCCACCACGACCAAATTGGTCGATTTTTATTAGAAGGTGATGTCAGGAACCCTAGTAATGGAGTTTACTTGAAAAGAGCTATGTTTTTTTATACTACGTCGGGAGGCTACAAGCATACGGCCCACCGGATGTAAAGCGGGTACTGTAGCCTATTAACGCTTACGAAATATTAAGTATCACTCGCGCGATGCCTCCTCTGCTGCTTACACAGCAAGTCCTTGGGAGCTTACTGGTGACCTCACTCACACGCAGGAACACAACAACCCTCAAGGGAGTTGTTATTTGGCTGCGGTTTTCTGTGAGGTGGAGGTACTTCCCCAGACGGGCTGCTTTGATGCGCCCTACCTCTCGTAAAACATCCAGACCAAGACAAACAGACATGTTCATGCACACAAATGTTTGCCTTGTGTGGGAATCGCACCCACGAGCGTTGGTGTCAAAGTCACGTCATTCACGACTGAACCACCGAGCTCGTCAAAAATGATGAATGTTAAAGAACCGAGCGAGGTGAATAAGAACCGCGTCTTGTGGCCCTTTGTTCTTTTTCCCTACTCGGCAAGGGACCTAGCGTGAAAATATAGATAGAATTTAAATAATATAATGTTTTCAGGACCGCGCTCGTGATACCAAGAGACGGCTGTCCAGCACCACGACGTTGACAGTGAACGTCCAAGACGACGATGATCAAGACCCCTCGTTCATCTACAAGGGCTGCACGCTTCACGAAGGAGCTTGTTTCAACCCAGAATACACTAGTTATGTGAGTAATGAAGTTAATTAAGTTTACACAGAAAACACCATCTGATCGTGGGTAAAAACAAACCTAGATTGTTTAATTTACTTTAGTATGTACCTCATAATTAGAATTTAGAAATATATATTCTAATTAACATCACCGGTATTAATAACAATGCTTTATAACCAACTAGCGACCTGGCTCCGCACGGGTGCAATGTAGATACAAATTTGTTTTCAGTATGAAGTGATTTCAAATGCACAATGATTCTAACTTATTTAATTGAATAAGGAATAATACTGTGTTGTTTAAAATAGTATAGATTAAAATATCTTTGTAAATAACTCATTATTTTTTTGTAATATGTAAAAGAAAAAAATGGTTACTGTGAGTTATCCTTAGGAGATAGACATATACCATCAAGGACTTTTTTTCAGATCGTTTTAAAATATACAAATCCTTGGTACATTATTATGTCTTACGCACAAAAGTAAGTGTTTTTTTACGACATCACATTGACATTACAATTCTTTTAAATTCTCGGCTTTTTTCTACTATAATATGCATATGTTATACATACAAACCTTCTTCTTGAATCACTCTGTCTATTGGATGAAAACCCCATTAAATCCGTTGCGTAGTTTAAAACATCTACGCGTACAGACATCGGGAAGCAATTTTGTTTCATACTTCATACATTCATATTTTTTTTTTGCATTTCATTTCAATACATTTTATTATCAAAAATATTAAAATAATAACAAAGCGTTGTCATAATATATATAACTTGGTACGGTGATATTTAATGATAATAAAAAAAATATTTTCAATAAATTTGTAATAATATTAATCCTATATTATTAATATGGAGTGTATAACAACTGCAGTCTAAATAGACAACATATTTGAAAAATAAAAACATACATCCATAATGGCCTTTTTTATAGTGCCTATAACAGAAAAAAATATTTTATGTTCTTTCCCTTTCACAAGCACAATGAAAAAACCGCTTAGGATGACTCTTATTAATTTTTCAAAAATGTTACTATTTACTCTGCAGTTGCTATACAACTCAGATGACGGTACCTATTTCTATTATACATTTCTTAATAGTCAAATGCTAATAGTCAATCTCAAGTGTATTAAAATTGACGTAAAAATTTGCAAATCTTACTAATTTAGCGGGAAACGTAATCGGCGTATCATGTTTGTTTGTGAGAGATACAAGTGATATTGACAAGGAAAATACTGATTACATTTATATAGATTTAACTTGTTAGTATAAATAAATTTTTTATCATCAAATAATCTTTCATTATTTTACTAAATATTCTCATTAAATTAACTATACGAATGCATACTAAATTGTTTTGTTTTTACATTTTAGGTTAATTCCGGCGTGCTCGCTGGTCTACTAACAATAGAACCAGAGAAAATCCAAGCAGTAGACATGGACACCCTCGATGCTAGGATCCGGTACAGCATCGAAAGTGGGGAGCCCGACTCGTGGGCTACTTATTTCGCGATAGACCCGTTCAGCGGAGCTGTAAGCCAGCTAATGCCGGTCGATACCACTATTGCCAAGAAGTTCCAACTTGTTATTAAGGTGAGTATTGTTGTAGGTATATGTTGCAGGGACAAAATGTTAACGCCTAACTAGTAAGCAAACTTAACAACTAATTTCACTGCCTAATCAGTGAGGTTTGTTGTACTATCCCATAAATAGATCGTTTGATATTACATGATTCATTCCATAGCGAAATTCCAGAAATAACTTGTGTATGATTACGCTACGATTTTACAGCGTGTTCTCTACGAATCTTTGTTTATTTTGGAGATATTATGTGCTAGTAATTTTGTTGCGAGTGAACATCATTTGTACGTATTCCCGTCGGGTCGATGCAGTAAGGTTAGAACCGGAGTAAGTCACGATTGTACCGTGATAACATTTTAATAATATTAGATTTTTGTATCACTTAGATGGGTAAACAAGGGTACGGCCTGCCTGATGGTGAGCAATTACCGTAGCTTATGGACATTTGCAACACTAGGGGTGTCACTCATATGTTGCCGACCCTGTAAATTTCATTTATCGCTTCATTTATAAATACCTCGTAGTACTTAACTTCTGAGTTCTGAGGCCATATGTTGTGTGATAATGATGTGCCTGAGGAAGAAAACCTTGCTGACGCTCATCACCAGGGTTTTCTTTCCCACGGGAGCCAAGCAGACGAATGGCGACTATTCATCTTATGTGTATTCATAATATATATGTTACCATGCGACATACATTCATGTATTCAGGGCACCAGTCTCTCGCCATCTTATATTGTCACATTATACGCGGTATTTGTTACTGTTATCATAGCACCTAAGCCTAAGATTGTAGAGATAAATAAAAAAATTAATTTGAATAGGTACACGCGCGTCCTCGAGGAACCTTGCAGCACCTGATATAATTCTAGTGAATAAGTAGCGACTGGTAAATTTTGGTCATTTAGAATGTTTCGCGGTCAAGTTTTGATATTCATCGTCTCGTATAAATAAATATTGTTGGACAAATTACACAGCGCCACCTAGCTCCAAAGTAAGCTTGTGTTATGGGTACTAGATAACTGATAAACATATGTAAATACTTTTTTTTTTGTAAATACATACTTATTATACATAGAAAATACCGAGACCAATACAAACAGACATGTTCATGCACACAAATGTTTGTACTGTGTGGGAATCGAACCCACGAGCGTTGGTGTCAAAGTAGCGTAACAGCGCGTTTCACCACTGCGCCACCGAGCTCATCGTATATTCTTCAATTGTTATGTTGCATATCTGTTTCATCATTGTTTCCTAATCACGATCTTTCAGGCGGAGGAGATAACAGAAGCGAAGAGATTCACAACGGCGAAACTCACTATTACCGTTCGACCAGTAGACGCCAGCCCCCCCGTGGTCGAAGCTTCATCAGACGAAGGCGAGGTCGAGGAGAACTCTCCCCAAGGGACCAAGATTTTGGATAAGGAGAAAAAACCAATCAGATTAAGCGTCACTGATCCAGACTTGGTAAGATTGTTTATTTCGTCTTTTTAACAACTTTCAAAAAGGAGGCGGTTATAATTTTGATTAGATCGAACATAGAGAATGATAATTATCCCATTTATGCGCTAGCTTAGATAATATTTTTTGTATACCACTGAGTTAGAAAACAAGCATATGACAACTGTGGTCCAGTGTGTGAAGGTTAGTTCCCTGGTAAACTCTGATTGTAGAAGGAAGTTGTGGGCATCATATTGATTACCTACTTTGAGCACTATTTATTATACAATCGGCAGAGTACAAGGGAGACGAAGGAAGACATATAACGAAGTCTCACCTTACACTTAAGGTCTCATCATCGTATGTAAGCTTGGAATTTGCAACAATTCTCACAGTTCGTCTCTGAACCGAGTCACAACTCCCAAGCTGGTAGAACCTCACGATTGAACATACCAAGTTTCTTGACCGCCGCCAGTTTGACTTTCAACATGTGACTTAGGCAATTCACCGGAGGTCTCCACACCAAGAGCTATACTAGTTTTTTCCAACGTCGGGAGGCAGCATATGATGCTAATGCAACAACTGTTTTTTTTTCCTAAGATAATTAGCTCCTAAGGTAATTTGAAGCTCACTCACTCGTAGGAACATAAAAACCCTCCATGAATTTGTTATTTTGCTTTGGTTTTCTGTGAGCTGCAAGTCCTCAGTCGGGTTGCATTGATGCACTATACCTCTCTATAACTGAACAGACATGCACGCAAATGTTTGACATGTGTGGGAATCGAACCCACGAGCTTTGGTGTTAAAGTAGCCATTGCATGCCACTCAACCATCAGGCTCGTCACTCTTGGTAAGGTACATGTTCTTGTAGGATCTTATAATTAATGGTTGTCCGTTTTTTTTATCAATTTCAGGGCCCTGGTGACCCGATACCAAAGTATACGTTCGAGCTAACCACAAACTTCTTCGATATAGACAAGGATGGGTTCCTTGTAGTGAGCAATGACAAACTCGATCGTGACCAACCGAATTCTGGAAAATTCAGATTCCAAGTATGTGTATCCATAATTCGTACATGTTCATAAAAATTGATGTTGGTGTCAAAGTAGCGCAACAGCGTGATTCACCACTGCGCCACCAAGCCCGTCGTTTCAAACTATTAATTTTTCGATATAATTGAAATGTATTTATTATATATAGAAGGAAATATAATTGGCTGCTTGTAGTCGCGATCTTGGTTACATCCAGCAGAATACTTTTTACTTTCATAAATTGGTATTTCGCTAGTGCAAAATTATTCAGTACCTAATCGAAACCAACTTAATTATAAATTCAATGCATTTTTCAGGTTGTTGCAAGAGAAGTGAATGGAGGGGCAGCATCCGCCCCGCTCTCTTTAGCGGTACAGCTACTAGACCAGAATGACAATGCGCCCGTTATACCGAAGACACAGCCAATCATTGTGCCTGCCAGTCTAGAACCCACTCCTGTTCATAAAGTGAGCTACGATATATATCGTTTGATTTCTGTCTTCTTGTTCTTCCTAGAGTTATTATATATTGATATTGACGCAAAGTGACAGCAGTCAGATCTCCACAACCCGGAGGAAAAACGAAACTTTTCTTAGCTTAGTTATACGTCTTTTGATATTATAATTTCTGGGACGTGTTGATTTCATCATGATGCTTTCCTTCACCGTTGAGCACAGTGATTATAATAAAGTAATTATGTTATGTACATAAATGCGAAAACACGAATTAAGTTATTTATTTTGCTATATATACACCAAAAGAATCCTTTTTATACCATTAAGGTGGCAAACAAGCATACGGCCTGCCTGATGGTAAACAGTCACCGTAGCCTGTGGACATTTGCAACATCCGTGGTGTCGGAAACCCATGCGTTGCCGGCCCTCTAAAAACCTCTTCACGACTTTTTTTAAGAACCCCATGCTGTAATCCCTTGGAAACCTCGGCTGGGAGCTCATTCCACAACTTGAGAGGTCTCGGAAGGAACTTCTCTGGAACCGCACAGTACGCGATCATTGCGGTCCCAGCGTGTGGGGCGAACTCCCACCGTCGACGAACGGTGCAGTGATAATTCGAACCAGGGACCATTTAGTTAATATACTGTTTCTTTATCCACTAGTCTACCACGGTTCTTGTTTGTTCCTGCATCTAAAGCTAGAACCCCGAAAACATTTATATCTATATTCTACAGTATAGCGTCTCTATTAATGCTTACGACGTAATGCATTCTGCTAGTAATAGATAGAATAGCGTTATTCTCAACCGATATAGTTGAAATGCAAATTGAAAATGAAAATTAAAAATAGAGAAGTTTCCATTTCAATGTGTGATAAAAAAACATAAAAAAATAGTTTCTATATTTACGGAATCTATTATTAAGCTATGAAAGTATTTGTTATTTTTTTTTTATTTACAACTTCAGAAGGCATACCAGCATACGGCCCGATTTATGCGGATGTAAAGCGGATACCGTAGCCTATGAACACTTGTAATACATTAAATATCACTCGTGCGATGCCTCCTCTGCTTCCAACACACCAACTCCTTAGGAGCTTACCGGTGACCTCACTCACACGCAGGAACACAACAACCCTCTAGGGAGTTGTTTTTGGATTGTGGTTTTCTGTGAGGTTGCCCAGACGGAATCGAACCCACGACGGTTGGTGTCAAAGTCGCGTCCT
This sequence comes from Pyralis farinalis, assembly GCA_947507595.1. Taxonomy (NCBI): domain Eukaryota; kingdom Metazoa; phylum Arthropoda; class Insecta; order Lepidoptera; family Pyralidae; genus Pyralis; species Pyralis farinalis. The sequence continues at coordinate 24,461,901 of OX382270.1, forward strand.
TCACGACTGCGCCACCTAGCTCGTCAAATCAAGCAGAACTACAGTAGGGAAATGGTCGATAAAATGTGTCCAGATGAACCGGTTATGGTGCATGCACATCAGTTGAGTGAGTTCATTACAGCAATATGGTGATGATGTTAACATCGTTGTGTTTTCAGGTGGAAGCTGTAGATATCGACGAGGGTGAGAATGCTCGCATATCGTATAGCATTTATCACGTGTCTAACAACGGGGGGAACAAGTTCACAATTGACCCTAGCACTGGAGTTATATGTAAGTTGCACATTTATGTACACAGTCGCACCTATTGTCTGGAACTATACAGTTGATTTTAGTTTTTATATCTGTTTTATAATAAAAGTAATTGACTGATCCAAACATCTGAACGTAGAAACTAGCCTTTATATATAGAGGTCCTATAGGATAATAGGGATAGTGTGTGCTAAGAGAGGATTTGTTGGAAATTGTAATGTTAGATCTAGTTGAATGGAAAAGTTGGATCTAGTAAAGTATGGGTATTTTATAGCTATGAGCTTTCAATATCTGAAATATATAAATTTAACAGGAGTCGGAGAATTGAGAAGTATTTCCTTGTCTTTCTTAATGCACCTACAGAAAAAGTTTAGCAGATTTATAAAGAGACATGTTTTCGATTCTCTGCAATGTTGGAAGTATTAATTAACTGCTTGCTATTCTTGGATTAATTATTACGGTGTTAAGAATAAAATGTACAAAAAAATAAGTAGATTAATGATTGGCGCTCCTACCGCCGGCTGTTGTCGGTAGATGACAGTCGTTAAGCTAAGTCAGTGGCCCTCGAGCGGCTTGAAAGCACTGGCTTCCGCCAATTCGCATTTGAGCAGCGTGGTGGAGTATGCTCTAAACCCCTTCTGTTGAAGGGAGACCTGCCCCTGCAGTGGAATGAGTAAGGGTTGATGTGATGGGATGCTCCTACTGCAGACTATTATTTCGTTTATCGTAGATCAATAATTATTTTTGCTATTCTTTTTTCATCGGGTGTCATACAACAACAAGTATTAGTTCGACTGATGTACGGCTATTAACTGTAGCATATGAACTCTTGCAATCATTCTCATCCCTCATTGCCATCCCTGTTACGCAGCGACATCTTGGAACCTTACTTATGATGTCACTCGCTTGCAGAAACACAATTAACATCCAGAAATGTTATTTGGTGGAAATTTTGTATGTAGTCGAAGTATTTACCCAGTCATGCTAAAGAATGTGAATATTAAAGAAGCGAGTGAGGTGTGTATGAACCGAGTCGTGTGACATTCGGCCCGCTCTACCTATCCCGCAAGGTACTTAACGTGAATATATAGCAGCATTAGTAATTAACATTATATAAATTAGTAATTACGTAAAGAATCTTAATGAACAGTTACAACCTTTAACATTAAGGATAAAGTCTTTTTATAGTTACTCCTGTGCCGTCCTTAAAAAGAGGTATTTCATTCTTATTCAATGCATGTTTTGACTCCATCACTTATTCACTATTTCTATACATTTGATTACAAAATTAAATACACAGGAAATTACGTTTTGCAAGTATTATCTTAGAAGCACGAGCACGAGTGATCAGAGCACAGTTTGTTGTGTCTTTTTTTACATTTTATGTACTTGCACTTTGTATTTTATACGTGTCTTGATATCAAGCGATTATCATAGCTTCTTATATATACAGCTTGAAAACAAAATACGAGTATATCTATTTTACATGAAACAACTATGTCGAAGAATTTATCCTAATATTTCCTACAATTCCTGCCACATTGTGGTGGTATTTCGATATTAGTACAACGGCGACCCTACACATCACTACTTTAGCAATAAAGCAATAATGCGAAGCTTAACCAAACAAATAAATACTCTGTTTCGTTATCACTTTGTGTGATCTAATAATCAGTTGTCTGAGGTTTTTCCATAGGTTATATAGGTATATTCTACATTGTATCACACAATTAGCAGGTTGACTTATAGTATGGAAATATGAGCATATCTTCGACACTTTGTGTGCTTGCGGGTAAAATGCTTGAATGGAACCCCGAGAGTACAAGATCAATCGATCAATACCAGCCACATAGTTGACGTATATCAGAACCTAAAAATATTAAAAAATATTTATATATGTGAGAGCGAATAATATGATAACTTCATAGAAACATTAGAAATAGTCACATTCACAAAGATGTGCACCGCTGCATTGTTCTAAGCGATGTTCGCAGTCAAAGTCAATTGTGATTAGTGCGTTGTAATACTTGGTCATTTTTCTTCTCCAATATTGCGCGCCGCTCTATTATTATGACTTTGAAGAATGACTGCCCTAACGCTCTATCACGAGAGTCAAAAAGGCTTAAATGCACCAGTTTTCTCTGTACTGTGATATTAGCTTGCAGCTATTAGTATGAGAGGGACAAAGCTATTGGCACATTTCGACATGATACTTTTTATAAAATCGTAGCAGGGATGATTTCTATTTATAATAAAATCAGGCTTTTGAACTTGTATTAATAGAGACAGCGAGCGGAATACGCGTGAAATTCGTTGTGCTGGTATAAGCGAAACCTGCGACTGTCTGATGGGTGACATTTGTACGAAGTTTCCACACTTTCGTTCTCTCTGCTTATAGACTCTAGTATAACCTATAAAGGTAACGATGTAGAACAAAAGAAATAATACGTAATATTTTATCATTTACAGCAAGCACAAGTCGCCTTCAAGCCGGTGAACAATACAGTTTGACGATTCGAGCGACCGATGCCAAAGGTCTTAGTTCTCAAGGAATTGTGGAAGTGTCCGTAGCTCCCGGCCCCAACACCAGACCACCTCAGTTCTCGTCGAGGGACTACTATGCTCCGGTGTCTGAAGGAGCGGCCATTAACTCAACTGTCACCACTGTTACTGTGAGTATTTTTTTATTCTTACATACATACATATCACCACGTCTGTCACCCATTGGGGTAGGCAGAGATTACAGAACGCCAGGTGCACCGATCCAAACATACCGCTCTCGCTTCTTCCACACTCATCAACCTCTTCATGCATGCTCTTCGGTTTTGGGTACTTTTGATTTGGCCCTTTTTCAATACATCACCAATTTGATCTATATGTGTGCATCTAGTCCGGCCCCTCCCGACATCACCATTCACTCTTGCTTGATATACTACTTTCGTAATTCTTTAGTCATTCATTCTTTATTTCTAAATGATCAAACCATCTCAGTATACCTTTTTTTTTTATTCTTATTTGATATTAATCGGATAATAAAGAGCGATATAGAAAAAGACGTGGAAGATTATGATGCAATGATTTAGATAGAATAATGAATATAGGATGTATATTACTCACTATCATATTTAAAACAACCTGCGCCTGGTGTACCATGCTCAAAGCAGGTTCTGGCGGAGAATTACGGCGTATCACAGCAGACCGGGGAAGTGCCTCAATCTCACATAAAATCACAGCGACAAAATTACAACTCTAGACAGTTGTTGTGCAACTGAGAGCGGTTACTAATTAACTCTGAAGAATTGCTGTGTTAGAAGCGGGATTAGCAATGCTTGAGCAAATTACATGGCAACTGTTCATAGCGTACTCTAATCACTTTACATCTAGTGGATTGTATGCTTGTTTATCTACCGTTTTTTTTATTCGATAACCATTAATCGAAATCATGCTAATTATTTGAACCTAAAATCAAACTTTTTAAAAGCTAAAGTATAGAAGCACAACAATGTTGAAACCAAATATAAGCAAAAAATCGTTTGTTTCTTCTCGTCGCAGCTAGTTACAAACGATTTGATATCATATAATATTAATAATTACATGTGTATAACATGTAACCCTTTATAAAATGCTATATATTGTCGATTCCAGGCCAAAGATCCAGAAAACGAACCAGTTACCTATTCCATAGTGTCCGGAAACGACTTGCGCCAATTTGCTGTCGGCTCTAATACTGGCATCATCACCGTTATTCGACGACTCGATAGAGAAGTTCTTACTAGATATCAATTGGTAAGTAAACATTCTTAATTGTTTATATTGTCTATAATATTGAAGTATATTGCCCTAGACACCGGCGAGCGTGCATGAGAAGATCAATGAATATTAAAGAAGCGAGTGAGATATGTAAGGATCGAGTCACGTGGCGCTCGGTTCTCTCTGCCTACCCCGCAAGGGATTTGGCGTGAAGTTATAGACAAAGAAAAAAGAGTTACGGTATTTAAGAGAGGTAGGGTGGATCAAAGCAGTGATAGCTCAGTGGATAAAGAACCGGCCTATTGATCAACTGGTCGCCAGTGCGAATACTGGCATGTACCACTAAAATTCGTGTTTTCGGATTTATGTACATATTTGTGATAATCACTTGCTCGATTTTAAAGAAGACATCGTAAAGAAACGCACACATCTAAGAAATTATGTTTCGAAAGATGTGTGAGCTAATCTAAGAAAGGTCTGGATTTCCCTCCGGGTTGTAGAGGTCTGGCGGCAGATGCAGATGCTAAAATGTAAAATTCTGTATCCCAATGGATTACGAAACGGGATAATGCTAAGAAGTCGAAAGAAGAGGAGATCAAAGCAGCCCGTCTGGCGAAGTACCTCCATCTCACAGAAAACCGCAGCCAGATAACTCCTTGGAAGGTTGTTGTGTTCCTGCGAGTGAGTTAGGTTACCAGTAAGCTCCTAAGGGATTTCTGTGTGTCATAAGGAGGTATTTAATGTATTGCAAGTATTCATAAGCTGTGGTAACCAATATACATCAGGTTGGCCGTATACATGTCTCCCGACGTTGTATAAAAAGCGGTATGTTTTATATGCTACATAGTATATACCAATTAATAATTAGTATATAGTATGTGTATATAATTAGTAATTATCTCATTTCGTAAGTTACTCTACGGCACTCACTTCGTTGAGATGCTCGGGGGCGGGCGGCTTGGCCTGCTCTAAATACAATGAAAAGGATATTCGTATTACTAATGGTAAGGGTAGGTGTACCATTGAGTTTTTACTCATTCCTGTCTCTGTGTCGACTTGCATCATGATAAAACGGCTAGACCGATTCTATCAGCGGTTTTACCCTTTCAGTGTCTTTAACATTACATAGGTGCTCAATTACGACGCTCATTAGTTTGTACAACTTAGAGCCGACTATGAGAAAATAATGTGTTATTTCGTCCCTTCAGTAGATATAGGCTATCCCATGAATCGTACTAGTTTACAACACGATGCGATATACATTGTTGAAGGTTTAAGCATCCATTTACACCACCAACCGGTATCTAATCATTAATATTTTTTATGTGTCAAACTATCTTACAATGCAGAACCAATACTGAACCTATGCGTACGTCTTAGCCAATTAGAGTGTTCGGTCAGCCAATTACAACTCAGCATTTTTGTGGGTTTCCATATAAAGTTGCCCTATATTAACATACATATAAAGTTGCTGTATGTTTGGTATAGATTTAATCATACAACAAACTCGCGGTGATTTGATTGTCAACAATAAGCCTGTTATATTTTTCTTGTATTTGTAGATGGTGAAAGCCGAAGACCCCGGCAAGTTGTCCAGCACAGCGACAGTCAATATCAAAGTGACTGACATCAATGATAATAACCCGAAGTTTGACGAAGACTCTTATTTGTTCCATGTCAAAGAAGGTAACACATATTTTCATGTACTGATTAATATGTAATTATTACAATAATAACATATTAAAAAGATAAATATAAAACATAAGGATAAGAGTCGCCTACAAATTTCGCATTTTTATAAACTACTAAAAAGCTACTGCTCCGATTAAGTATAAAATCTGTTAATGTTACTTAGACATAAATGGTTTTTAAATAAATATATGATATTTTTATCTAGACATATGTATTTATATTTAGTTATTATTTTTATTTAGTTATTTATATTTATGGTTAAGCAATGTCAAGATACCACACCCTGTAAAAATGAGCTCTCATTTGCTTCAGCAGTTCCAAAGAAAATTGAGCAACACATTTTGTTTAAATCCGAAAAGACGTTTTTTTTTATACTACGTCGGGGGCATACAAGCATACGGCCCACCTGATGTAAAGCGGGTACCGTAGCCTATTAACGCTTGTAATATTTTGCTTTTTTTTATTTTAGTATTATTAAGTATCACTCGCGCGATCCCTCCTCTGCTGTTTACACAGCAACTCCTTGGGAGCTTACTGGTTACCTCACTCACACTCAGGAACATAACAACCCGCTAGGGAGTTGCTATTTGCCTGCGGTTTTCTGTGAGGTAGAGGTACTTCCCCAGACGGGCTGCTTTGATGCGCCCTACCTCTCTTACAAATCGATTTAGTGGATGTAGTACAAAATTCAACTTTTTGGATATACCACTAGTCTTATTAAAACAAAGTGTTTTGCTCAATTTTCTTTGGATCTGCTAAAGCAATTGACAAAGAAATAGCCGAACATTATTTGAAACCAGGCGTCGGGTTTCAAATAACGCAAGTTGTCGTGGTTCTTGGATACGAATCTCAAACCTATTACGCTGACTCCGGAGTCCCACAAGGTTCACATCTTGGGCCAATACTATTTTCTCTTTTCATTAGCGACTTGCCTGACGTCATCTTAAACTCTAATTGTTCAATATTCGCCAAAATTAAAAAAAATTAACAAAAATTTATAAAGTTATAAAATCTTTAACTGATGCTGACCTTTTACAAAATGATATCGACCGATTAACATCATGGTGCCATGCCAACGACATGTCAATAAACATAAATAAGTGCCATCACATTACATTTATAAGGAAAACGCATTGAAACGTCTTACAAAATAGGATCAGAAGAATTGCAAAAAGTGAAAGTCGTTAAGGATCTTGGAGTTTGGCTGGACTCAAAACTCAACTTTGTTGAGCATTTTGATAATATAATAAACAAATCAGCTCAAATGTTAGCAATGCTTTCTTAAAAGAAATTCAAAAGAGTTTCGTTTTGCTTAATCTAAGATTCTCCTTTTTAACACGCTGGTAAGAAGTAACCTAGAATACGCTAGTTCAGTTTGGAACCCAACATATGCAGTTCACTCTCAGCGAATCGAACAAATTCAAAGGGCCTTCACCAGGCACCTAGCGTTCTCGGCGCCTAACATTTCGCACCGTTGTCCTTACAATGAGCGGTTGAAACATTTTAATATGGTCTCTTTGTATGATAGGAGAAAGCTTCATGATGTTATATTTCTATACAAAATATTTAATAACCTGTTAGATTGCGGGGACTTATTGTCATTACTAAATATTAAAGTTCCAAGGAGACCGCCGCGTCATCCCATGACTAAACTCCTATGTGGTCCGCCGTCTAGAACCAATCTAGGTAGCCATGCTCCTGTTAACCGTATGTGCAATACATACAATTTTCTAAATCGCGACTCGGAGAATTTGGACATATTTATCGATAGTCTGAGTGTCTTTAGACGAAAGGTGCTGATTCTCAGTAAGGATTAATATCATAACCATACCTTAAATAGTTGTTTAGTTTAATTGATATATTGTAAATGTTGTGTATACCTGTTATTGGTGTTTACATTAGAATAAGATATCATGTGTGTCTCAATTCGAATGTTGTATGTAAATACTGTTGGTGTACCTTAATAAATAAAATAAAAAAATAAATAAAAATAAAATAAATAATGTTCGGCTATTTCTTTGTCTCAGATACGTATAAATTTAATAAAAGATAATTCTTGGATACATTAAAATCTGACCACTTACACATAGCATGAACAACAATTTTACGGGCATTATAAGCAAAGTTAATATTTACGCCTTTCAGGGTTAAAAGGTGAAATTGTTGGTTACGTGCACGCCACAGACAGTGACGAAGGCGTCAATGCTATGGTCAGTTATAGCATACCGGCCCACCTTCCCTTCAGTATCGACAATGGTACTGGCATGATTTCCACTAACACCAAGTTGAATTATGAAGACACGAAGGTAAGTTAACCCCCGTCCAGATTACATCATCACAGATAATCTTAAACATTCAAAGACTTTAAGACCGTTTCATGAAGTCTTTATGAAAAAAAAAACGAATTGATTAATATGACTTAATAGAATAAAATTTTATGTACTAAAGTCCTATCTATAAATATAAACAAATATAAGCATATCTATCTATCTATAACTAAACTCCAAATCCCTTGCGTGGTAGGCAGGAAGAACCGAGCGCTACATGACTCGATCCTTACACACCTCACTCGCTTCAGTAACGTTCATAGCTCTTCTTATGCACACTCACCGGTTTCTAGGGCTCCTGAAATCACCGTCTTATGAATCTTGACCTTCCTGGGCTCCCACATCCTTCTACTTTCGCGTTGTATATCTGTTTCGTAATTAATTCTTTCGGCATTTTTTTATACTACGTCGGGAGGCATTCAAGCATACGGCCCACCTGATGTAAAGCGGATACCGTAGCCTGTTAACGCTTATAACATATTAAGTATCACTCGCGCGATACCTCCTCTGCTGTTTACACAGCAACTCCTTGGGAGCTTACTGGTGACCTCACTCACACGCAGGGCTGCGGTTTTCTGTAAATTGGAGGTACAACCCCAGACTTTCGCTTTGATGTGCCCTACCTCTCTTAAAAACTCGCATTCGTTCTATATGTTCGAACCAAGCTACGGAGCATGCATCTTCTTATTTTAATACCGTCGCTATTTCAGATCAACTCTATTTCTAACACTATAATCACGAATTCACTATATTCTCTATGATAGCGTGTGTAACATAGACACGGTTCATGTTCGAATATTTTTACGATTTTTCGTCGGCGTTGTTTTCGCCACGGTCACCAAATGCCCGATAAATCGACAAACTACAAATATAAATAGTCCTGCTGTTGTTACATGCATGGTTTATCCATTTGGTTATCTGTTATGTTCTAATTAATTAATTGATGTGAGTTCATTAAAGCGACTGGATATATTTTATTGAATCATTTATTTATGTTTCGTGAATTTTAGATGTAATGATGTATTTTATCTTAAAAAAACTTGCATGCTTATAGGTACTATAGGTGTAATTTGAATTTGTTGTTCGTATGTACACACTTTATATAAGGTTTTTGTTTATTAGTACAATAGTTGTCATTCTTCCAGGACTACGCGTTCGTAGTAACAGCTACAGATGGCGCTATAGACAAGCGACTGGGCACTGCGTCCGTCACTGTACAAGTTCAAGATGTCCCTGATGAAGCACCTGTCTTCCCGCAATCTTTGTACTCTGTGCATGTACCCGAAAATGCACCCAATTACCCGGTCGTTAAGGTTCATGTAAGTATTTTTTTAAATCATGTTTTCATGTCATGTTTGATAGCAGGGTTAGAAATAATTGGGGAAGGAGACGCTGTCTTTTATACAACATCGGGAGGCATTAAGAATACGGCCCACATGATGTAAAGTGGTTACCGTAGCCTATAGTTTTTTTTTCTTATGGGACAGGCCCACCATTCGATTCCACCACTGTGTCTCCTGTGTCGCCAGAATTAACAGCGGCGACCACCAAAAAGGCAATGAACAGTGAAGTCCATTGCTGTCCCGGGGGTTAAACTACAGCTGCCTTGGAACTCACAACGAATTTAATCAGAATAAATTTGTTAGAGTAGGAAATTTGAACCTATAGTTTGTGATACATTAAGTGTCACGCCTGCTGCTAACACAACAACTCCTTAGGAGCTTACCTTACTAACATTCAGGAACACAACGACCCCCCAGGGAGTTGTTATTTAGCTGCGATTTTCTGTGAGGTGGATGTACTATCCTGGACGGTCTGAAGCTGTTTACTGGAGACCTCTACAGTAAACTGCAGCCAAACAAGCTCCCTAGTCAGATTTCTAATTTAATATAATACCCAAATCTCACTGCAGTCTTATTTACTAAATGGACATAGAAGGCGGTTAAATCACTTACACGAAAGAAAACAGTGTAGTAAACGTTCCCATTGGATAAAATTTCCATAGATGGGAATAATATTCGTTTATTTTTTAGGCCGATGATCCGGACACGATGCCCGAAATCACTTACACAATAATGTTAGGTGATACGAGCTTGTTCTCAATTGACCGCAAAACTGGAATGATAAGGACACTAAAGCCATTAGATAGAGAAATGTCTGCGAGACATGAGCTTACTGTTGGCACTGAAGAAAACAACAGTGAAGACCCGGGATCCACTACCACTGTGGAAGTTCTTGTAGATGTGAGTATCATACTTAAAAGAGTGTTTCATCCAATGTTACAATGAGCGACTGTCAATTTGACTACATATTTATGGACAATGCGTTTTTCAATTACGAACTGATTTTAATGTATTCCATTTTTTATTCAGTTGTTATTGATATAAATATAATGATTTCAAGTTTTTTATTTGCTAGAATAGATTGTAAATTTTCTAAATTTGTATATATATCAGCTGTGGTTGTATTGAATCTGGCAGGCACGTAAATGTGAAATAACAAATAATCTAATTCAGATTATAATCTAGATTACATAATATATATGTAAATAATGAAATAATTGGTAATTAATAATCAACGGCTATACATATTCGTAATAATAATAATGGTAAACGGAATATAAATGTCAGTTTAGTCTCTATAGGTAGGTTTGTTGACAACCCTTTTGCACTATAAAAATAAAGTAACGCGTGTAGTTTTAACAGCAGGTAGACGATAATGAAAAGTACTAGTAGTCACATGAGTGTGACAAGTTGATTTCACGGAGAGGCGAGAGTGATTCATTTACTGCGCTGGTCTGCTGTTGCTTAATTTCAAGAAGATTTTACTACGACAAATACGAAAACTGAGGTTATATAGTCGATGAACGATTCCATTGATACTTAAGATGGAATCTAGCACCTCATTGGCTGATTTTTGGCAATTGTTTGGTCTTATATGAAATGTATAGGTGTATCTTTACAATTCTAGGACAAAAATGATAACGAACCAATCTTCACATCAGTCATCCGACCAGTCACAATCGAAGACTCGTCTTCTATTGGAAGTTTGGTTCAAACCGTGGTCGCTGTGGATGCTGATTCCACGGCTCCTAACAATAGGATCCGGTACAAGTTGGTTGGCAGAGGAAAAGCCTCGAAATATTTCCACGTGGAACCTGACACGGGTGCTTTGAGGGTCAGAGACGATTTGAGGAAGGAAACTGATAGTGAATATACTGTAAGTGCAATTTTATCATAGCCTAGAACTAAAAAATTGTAAAAGTTCCTTTTTATCATCTTTTTAACATTTTAAGAACCAACCTTTTTTGAAGTAAAACTTCTTTACGCACGCTTGACTTGGGGAGTAAGCTGGTGAATACGCGACGAGAGCGTTACGAAAAGTGTGACCGGGGGAGAAGAACGGAAGTTGAGAGGGAGATATAAGTACGTGAAGATAGAAAGAGAAACTGTTACGTTTCGTGTATTACTGTAGGGGCAAGAGAGAGAGGTGCGAGCACACATTTTCTTTCTCTTTTTCTCTCATAGCGAGTTAAGTTTCGTATATCTAAGGCACAGTGCAGGCCTATTGTCTGTATCACACTATGGACCTAAAGAAGTTTATTTCAGTCGTGTGGTCTAAAGCACGCTCGTTATTTACTACGTCAAACCCTACGCTCCCCTTATTAGAAGCGGTTACTGTCGTTTAACATTGCTCCAGAACAAGCAATGTAGTGCGTATGTGTACCACCACCGCTGCTAACACAGATAGTTCTCAGTAGCTTAGTGGTGGGGTCACTCGCTCTTAGGAACAAATAACAATTAGAGATAGGGCGCATTGAAGCTGCCCGACTAGGGAAGTACTTCCATCCCACATTATAATACAGCCAAAGAACAATTCTCTGGAGGTTTGTTGTGTTCCTTCGAGTGAGTAAGACTAAAGTTCAGGAGATGCTGTGTTAGTAAGTGTGAGTGGCGTTATATGACATAGTCCATAGTAACCGCTTCACTGCAGGCGGTTTGTTTGTCGTCTGACATAAGTAGTATAGACTTGAAGTACTATTAATTAATTGTTTGTTATTAATGATTTTTTTAAAGGTGGACGTGCAAGCTTACGATCAGGGAGAGCCAGTGATGTCAACAGTCACCAGTCTCACGGTCTACGTCAGCCATTCAGCTACAGTACCACCAGATGTAAGACTTTAATTTTACCACTTAATATAAAAATATATGCACTGACATAAATTTATTGTAATAGAATTTGTCGGTTTGAAAAAAATACCTATATTTTGGTAAGTTACTTTTGGCATTTTTTCTTTGCTAATGATTATATTCGAAATGCTGGTAGATTATAAAGTAAAGGGTCCTGATAGCTTGACTGGTTGCAACACAATCTGACTGACGTAACTGGACATAGTGAACGAATTGAAAAAAAAAAATGAAATGAATGTGAGATATCAGCTAACTTCCGTTCGATTTTTGACGCCATTACATTTACAACGCATTCAATTGATAATTCACAATAATTTGAACGTCTTATAAGTGTCACCGAAAGAGTGATGAAGATTTATGAACTCTTCTTCGTAATTCTTATCTTCATTGCTGAAGGTCATGTCTACTACTCTGAGGTATTGATCGCTCTATGCACTTCCACGTTTTGAGAAATGAGACGTTAAAAGAGGTAGGGCGCATCAAAGCAGCCCGTCTGGGGAATTACCTCCACCTCACAGAAAACCGCAGCCAAACAACATCTCCTTAGAGGTTTGTTGTGTTCCTGCGGGTGAGTGAGGTCTCCAGTAAGCTCCTAAAGCATTGCTGAGTTAGCAGCAGAGGTGGCATCTCGCGAGTAATACTTAATATATTGCAAGCGTTAATAAGCTACGGTAATAGCTTTACATCAGGTGGGTCGTGAGGTTGTATGCCTCTTGACGTTGTAAAAAAAAATGTAAAAACAGGAGACAAAATAGTTAGTGGTTTTTTAATTAAATTTAGATTGTACATAAACTTCAAATAAAGTAATGATTGATTCTTAAATCAATAATTTCAGAGGAGAGATATTCACGACATAGAGAATTTAATTTTTGAGTATTTTTTTAAAGGAATAAATAAGTATTTAGATTCATGATTATTTTAAGTGTCATATTTAAATCAATATTATCAATATTAAAACAAATATTGAAAACAAATCAATCAAATATTTGTACGAAATGAACACAGAGCAAAGTTGAGCCTTGTGAAATTCCCTCTACAGTAGAATTTGTGGCCCTAAGCGTACAAGATACAGCTGTTCTTGAGAACGGAGTACAAAACCTTCTTTTGTCCCTTTTATTCCTGACATTCATCTGTGCTGCTTGAATGAATTGTTGAATATTGCTATTTACAAAGACCTGTCAGAATATTAACAATCCTGAAGCGTGTTTCACAACAACTGTTTTTAGTGCTCGTTACTACTCTTGTACATCTCTTCTGGACCTTGAAAGTCACATCTCTTGTGGCTTAGTCCTCCAGAATGTTATCCCGTAACGTAAAGCTATTCTGATGACGCAGGAGGAGATAATTGTACAGTTTCCTCAATAGTTAACGGTAATGCTATCTAATTTGAGCTCATTCGCTTTATTTTGGCAAAACAGCATGATATTGACGCGAAACATCTATTGGCTCGCATTGGCAGTAAAATCGGACCGTATACCGTGACAGCAAATGGCATGACGCTCTCACGTGCCGTCATGCTCCCTCTACGCGCCGCCACTCTTGACTCTCTTGCGTGTGTACGTGAGCATAGTAGACACTCCGTTGCTTCTCTGTATGAGCTGTTTACTATATCTATTACATGATTTTTATTAACTAAAAATTTGAATATTCTACTAAGATGTTTCACATTTGCCGCCACCTTTTTTATACTTTAAACTGTATTTTTCATAGGTTGGCCTTGGATTTGCGGATACTGTTTACACGGAACACGTAGCTGAGAATTCCCCGAACGGCACGTTAGTCAGGATACTACCTGTATTGAACAAGAAACAGCATTCTATGGACACGCCATTGAAGTGTATACTCACAGACTCGTCTCAGAGAGGTAAGTAGCGCATTGTAGCATATTATTAACATTTATATTGTACTAGCTGCACCCAAGGACTTCATCCGGAACAGCTCTTTCTACTTTCTTCCTTTTTCCTCGACACATCGACTCGACTTGACACATCGTGATGTTGAATGACCCATAACCCTCCTCTCATTATTCTGACTAGTGCTTGTAGTCCAGATGGTGTTACTGCTTACAACTACATCCCACCGCAACCCATTCGCAATCTTAGATCTGTAGGTCTTATTCCCCGTAGACAATTGTCCAGATAAAGGAGCCTGGCTGATTGCAAGTTTGTTAGCATCCAAACTAATATGACAAGCTATCATACACACCCACATTCGTCATACAATGCTCTTAAATACACTTTGCATCAGAAGGGGCCGTCAATATTCGTCTCGTCAATATATTGATGGTGTCTAGAGATCTTTTTTCAGATGTATCTTTACAATTTTAGAGATCTTACTCACAATACTGTCAATTTTTTTCTTAAAAACCATAGCAAACCTTCTGCTCTAGACGTAGGCGCTTCTACACGATATTGCAAATTGTATTTCTCCTGTGCTTGTCACGAGATCTCATCGGATATCACAAGGAATAAGTTGCGAGAATTTTCAGAATGAATATTTTCTCTCAATTAGCCTCACTTTTTCTGCTAAATTAATTCAAATCATGGCCCTATAGTTGGCCCATTTCTTCCGTGATCTCTTGCCTTTAAACGAGTACGATGACAGCGCGTCTCCATCAATTATAATCTTTCCAAATTCTGGAATCATTTTGTATCCAAAACAGTATTTCGGAGTCGGTTATCTGTTTTTTTTTTTTTTTTTTATACCACTAAGGTGGCAAACAAAAAAATAATTAATTATCTATAAAAAATCTATTCAGTCTTACGTTTTTGATTATTTATACGTGTAAATGATCTTATGACGGAAGAAAGTGGACGCAATGTGATGTTTCATACATGTCTATAATTAGCTTACCTACTTCATTTATTTTTTATATCCATTTCAAGAACACGCACGTAGTTGTTTCGCTTGGCCTTAACCCATCCACTCAAATTGCCATGCAAAGTGTATTTAGTACATTATTTTACATCACTAAGATATCAACAAGCATACGGCCTGCCGGATGGTAAACAGTCCCCGTAGCCTATGTACATTTGTAACACCAGGGGTGTCGCTCATGGGTTGCCGACCCTCAAAAAATAGATTAACATTATTTTTTCAATACTTGTATATAAGCATCATCATTCAGTCATCAAGTAGCATTTTTCTCCAGTTCTCATGCTACCGCTTTTAGTCTCATTCATTACACAGAGTCAGAGGTTTAGTTGTAAACTAATACAAACAGAGAGATATGCAGAGTTATGTTCGCATTTATGGTATTAGTGTACAAAGATAGGCCATCCCGCCTAATTTGGCAGAGCTTTCTTTGGCATTTAGCAATAATACTTTTTGTGTTTTCAGGAATATTCTATGTAAACCTGACAGCAGACAGAGACTGCGCTATCTACCTCAACACAAGTTCCTTAGACTACGAAACTCTATCAGAATATTCGTTAGAGGTACAATTAGAGTCCATCCAGGGTCTTATAAACCCGGAGAGCAGTAAGGCAGTCATAAAGGTCCATGTAACAGACTCTAACGATAATGAGCCAGTGTTCGTTTTCCCGGAGCAGTCGACTATAGTTGGCGCTAAGGGGAAGTACTTCGCCATTGTTACCAAAGATATGCTGTTGGGCACTAATGTCTTGCAAATAAAGGTAAGTTTTAAATGTTTTCAATTAACTAATTGGAGGTATGATTGTTATGTCACGCAGTGAATCCGAATAAGTCACCCGCGAATGGCCATTGACTAATACAGTGTTTCTCTGATCGTCAATGAGAGGTGGTAATAAAAGCGTCCATGGGACGTAGTAATTGCTTACCATCATGCAAGCTTTACGCTTTAAGTCACTTAGTTGCATAGTAAAAAAATAATCGTTATGTGTTTTCTAAAGTAGTTTTTTTGAACGGTTTAACTTTACCGTAATACTAGGTAAGGTAATGATATAAATACAAGGAAATTTTATTGGTAACAAATAATTCCAAGCACTCGTTGCGATATTACGACTCTAATTGGCTGTCAACTCATTTGGTAATTGTTAAACGGCTGTGCAATCAAACAATCATAAAACAAACAGTATTGTTTTTGTAATAATAACCAATGAAATTTAAACTCGTATATCTGGGTATGAGGGATTGAAAATCCTTTTAAATGTATTAAATAATTTAGTATTTATCTATTTGTTAAAAGGCTCAAGAGTTAATGAATATTAACCTAACAAAAATGTTTGGAAATGCTTCAGGACATAATGTACAGTCTTTTGTCTTTAATTTTACTAATTGATGTCTTTATTATAGTACCAATATGTTAATATTTAGTTTGTTTTAAATTTTATTTTATTTTAAATTTAGTGCATTTATTTAATTGACTTTTTGAATAAAAAAACAAAAACTACATTGTAGGTGTAATGGCACTTTGTAATGTTGGTAACATATACAATAATAATATTCAAAAATGTACGACATGTTTAAGTTATCTTTATGCTTACTAATTAAAATAGCGATATTTGATAAAATTGGAAAACTTAGAGATAACAATCTTAACTTAAAGATAACAATCAAAGGGTACTTAACTTCAGGCATGGTTCCAACTTTCCATTATATATGTTTATGTTCTTAACTGATACTGAACCCATTCAGAGCAGAGTATAATTTAAATTATGTTATTCCAGGCTAAAGACAAAGACAGCAGCGAATTCGGCAATCTAGAGTATCAGAAGAACTCATGGACGAAAGCAGCTGAAGAGTACTTCAGCTTAGATCCAGACACCGGAGTTATTAGCAACATCAAAACCTTCGAGAATGTACCGCGTAACATCCTGCCCTTCAAGTTTAGTGTCACAGCTAGAGATAACCCGAATTCACCACAAGATTATAACATTGCTAGGGTTGCTGTTGTGGTATGTTAAAATTTATTTTTGTTATGAAATACTAAATAGAAAGCTTCATCAACGCCTGTACCGATCAAAACAGAAAGACTTTTATGGGCTTTTCGTAGAAGGTGCAATATGCAGTAAACCAGTTTACGATATTAAGATCTAAGCCTATCATGTCATTCAATTCGAGTAATGTACAAGAGATGCCTAAGGTGGTACAACTGCTTACCGTTCTTGTTTGTTAAACAAGCATATGGCCATGAATGAGGCAGTTTTTGTATACTACTATATATATATTTAAGAGAGGTAGGGCGCATCAAAGCAACACCGTCTGGGGAGTAGCTCCACCTCATAGAAAACTGCTGCCAAATAACAACTCCACGGAGGGTTGTTGTGTTCCTGCGTGTCAGTGAGGTCACCAGTAAGCTCCAACAGCGTTGCTGGGTTAGCAGCAGAGGTGGCATCGCACGAGTGATCTCATGGTAGATAAGTCTTGGCCTTCCTTGGCTCTTACGTACGTGTTCTACTTTTCCGTTGTTTATAATGAAAACTGTAATAAAATAAAATAGCAGTACGGCCTAAATATTTCATACAATATATTAAAATGAAAGGCACTTATGTGTTAATCTTTGCTATGTTTTATATAGCTTTACAATGTAGACATCATCATAAGATCTCTGAAAGTACACATGTGTTAGCAATTAATTCTTAAGGTACGTCTTTGCATCATACGCAATCGAATATTCTGATACTTTTCTAGTCAGGTCTAGAATGTACTCCGCCAAATAAAGTATCGCCCTAGGGCAGTATTTAAACATTATCATATAATTGAATTTGATTCTTAATTACAAACGATTAAAAACGGCACCTGAGCTTCACTTGACTAGCCATCTCTTTGAGGTTTCTTTATGCCTTATTTGTCATATTGCTGTCTCTCACTTTGCCACGAGGGGAAGTAAATTCGAAAAATTCCTACTTTTACAAACTTCTTCTGATTAAATTGGTTGTGAGTTCCAAGGCAGCTGTAGTTTAACCCCCGGGACAGCAATGGACTTCACTGTTCATTGCCTTTTTGGTGGTCGCCGCTGTTAATTCTGGCTACACGGGAGACACAGTGGTGGGAATGAGTGGTGAGCCTGTCCCATAAACGATGAAAAACTATTTATTGACTTGTTACAGATAAATCTTCTCCAAAAAGACAACCAACTCGTCTTTGCAGTGTCAGACCTAAACCCTGACGCTATGCGCCGTCGTTCTCGTAGTTTGCTGACAGCCATCGAAGAGAAGACGGGGTTAGTCGCTGGACTAGAGAAGCTCACTGCCAGACATTTCCTGGGAGAGAACGGAACTTTAGAAGTAGATTCTAGGGGGACAGACGTGTGGTTGTACCTCGTCGATCCGAATACTGGGGAGATATTGACCAGGGAGTCCCAGCCTGTGAAGAAGTGAGTATTATTTGGTATTATTAAAGCGTAATCGACACACTAAATTAATCTAAATTATTCACGTTAGGTACCTTGACGTTCCCTACCTTGGCGTGGTTAGTAACGCTAATTTGACATCGACGCTCATGGGTTCGACTCCAACACGGGACTAATATTTGTGTGCATGAACATGTCTCTTGGTCTTGGTCGGGGTGTTTTTAAGAGAGGTAAAGCGTATCATAGCAGCCCGTCTGGGAAAGTATCTCAACCTCACAGAAAAGCGCCAAATAACAACTGTTGTGTTTTTGCGTGTGAGTGAGTTTCTAAGGAGTTGTGTGTCAAGGCAGCAGAGGTGTCATCGTAATACTTAATGCATGCAAGCGCTCATAAGCTACGTAACGGATTTCCATCAGGTTAGCCGTATACTTGTATGCCTCCCGACGTTGTATATAAAAAAAATAGTATTTCGTAATAATATTTTGCTTAATAGTTATAGTTGTATTTCGACATAAACTATTATAAAAATGTATTTCTTAATAATATTTCACTACCGTATTTTGTTGCAACACTTTTATTGTGTTCATCTTCAAAAATGCTTATAATACAGGAGGATATTAAACTAATTTATCAATATTTATTCCAGAGCGATAGAAAATGGCGTTCATAAAGCAATCGCAGCACGACTTCAGTCGCCGGTCAGCGAAGTGCGAGCTCCTCTCACACCGGCAGAACCTCCAAGAAGGCCTCAAATAGCAGCCGCGCCACTCGCCACGGCGCTTCCAGTAGCTTTAATAGCTCTTGCAGCACTCGTACTGGTCGCTGCAACAGCTGCGACCATTTACATTTGCGCTTCATGGAATAGGTAAATACTTTTTAGTAATAGAACAATATTTTTTAATTATATAACAACATTTTTAAATAAGCTGACAATAATAATACACAGACTTCATAGATTTTATCAAAACAAAGATCCACATGCACTGGAACTGTAATGGTTGCGTACGAGTACGGTTACGACGGGAAGTAAACGAGTTTTCTACGGAGAACTCATTATGTTGTGGAAAGAACTCCGAGGTTATTTTTATATCACGTCAGGAGGTTTGTTCTGTAAATAACTGTAGCTAATCGTAAATTATTGTGCGTAAAGTGGCAACAGTGTAATGATAATAGTGTAAACTGTAAAGTAAAAGTTCATGTAATCGTGGAAGAAAATTGCTCCGAACGGCTAATAATAAAAATATAGTTTTATCTATCTATCTATAACTTCACGCCATATCCCTTGCGGGGTAGGCAGAGAGAACCGAGCGCTACGTGACTTGATCCTTACATACCTCACTCGCTTCTGTGATATTCATTGCTCTTCTCATGCACGCTCGCCGGTTTCTAGGGCTCCTGACATCACCTTCTGATAGAACACGACCAATTTGGCCATGGTAGGTACGTCTTGGCCTTCCTCGGCTCCTACATCCTTTCATTTTTGCATTGTATATCTGCTTCGTCATTCTTTCATCATACATTCTTTCTACATGTCCGAACAACTTTTTATTTTAACACCGACGCTCTCTTTCAGACCAACTCTGTTTCTAACATCATTATTGCGAATACGGTCTACAAGCCTTACGCCACAAAAATATAGTTTCTTTGGGAAAAATGTTGTATTACATATGCACAATCTGTCTGTTTTCGCTGTGTCACTCGTTCCTTGCCACGTGATATATCTCTTACTGTGCGTGTGTCTTTAAATTATATATGAGAATGAAATTTATAGATATTTTTTTATATTATCGTTTTGTTTTACAAACGTAGAGTACTGGCACGCCGTATGAAATTTTTGTAGTTATTTTTGTTTTATTACGCGAAAGGAGTATAACTTCTTACCTACGTACAATAAGTACGCACACATTTTATTTTTAAGTACATTATTGTATTATTTCATAGGTATAAAAAGCACAAAGAGCAAGCCATTCAACAATATGGTACTCTTAGCATGAGTATGCCGCCTCCACGACCGCCCTCAGGGTACGAGTCAAGTGAAGACGAACCAGCTCCAAGATATGAAACTCAGGTATGAAAAACAATTTTTGTACTCTAATAGTAAACAATCTCCTTTGTACCGCGTTCTATAAAATACGTTTCCAAGTTAAATTTATTACTTGTTTATTACGTTTACCGAGAACATAGGATAGCAAAAATCTTTGTTTGGGATAAGCTGAATTTAGTACATGTTTTTTTTATATACCACTAAGGTGGCAATCAAGCATACGGCCTGCCTGATGGTAAACAGTCACCGTAGCCTATGGACATTTGCAACACCAGGGGTGTAACTCATGTGTTGCCGACCCTCTAAAAACCTCTTCACGCATTTCTTGAAGAACTCCATGCTGTAGTCCCTTGGAAAAACCTCGGCTGGGAGCTCATTCCACAGCTTGAGGCGTTGTCTACATGAGGCATGACTCTACATTGCGGGCCATATAGAAAAGTTCAAGGTCGCTTAGAGTGCTATAGAAAGAGCTATGCTCAGGGTTTCTCTACGTGATAGAATCAAAAATGAGGATATCCGTAGTAAAACTAAGGTATCCGACAATGCTCAAAGGATAAGCAAGCTGAACTGGCACTGGGCCGGCTACATAGAACCGACAAACGCTGGGGAAGAAAGATTCTCGAATGGCGTCTCCGTACTGGTACACGCAAATTGTGACGACCGCTCACTAGATGGAGCTGCTGGTGGCACAGGATCGAGGCGAATGATCAATAGAGAGAATGCCTATGTTCAACAGTGGTCAGCGTGTTCGCTGAGATGATGAATTTAGTACAAATGTAGTATAAATCGGTTTGTACAATATTTATTAGCAGAAACCGTTAGATGTTGTTCTGCCTGAATGTTATAATTGATTCAGTTTAGCAACATCCAGTGGAAAATTCTAGTAAATAATATAAAAAAATTGTCTCAAATACAATTACATATCCCAACGCCAATCAGATCAAATTGTTTTTTTCTTTCGAGCTGTCAAACAAGGTCGGAGTATAATAATAATATTTATAAAATTGTTTTGTGGCAGGTTCTCAATATGGCGGTGGATGACGCAGACCTGCAGCTAGATTTCAGTCCAAATAACCACGCGTTCAACATACACAGCGTGCAGTATTTATCGAAAGATAACGGTAAGTTCTTACTTACATACGTACTTCTTTTTGGAACGGACCTGGCAATGCAAAGCTGAGGTTACCACATCATGTCTAGTCTCGATAACCCCTACAGTAAATGAATTTGTTTGTTTCCGATTACGCTGTTAGTGGCAATTAATATTATGGTGTCAGGCTTGAATATAATGCAACCCAATGTACGAGTCTATTAATCGCATTCCTGACGAAAGTACGTTAAAAGCCAAACTATGAATTCTGTATGAGAATAAGCAAAAATGGTACATATTGATGGAATGCATGGACACTGTAAATGTGATTTTAGAATGTCCATGCAGCCCTTCATTTCGCCTTTGTTGTTCGTTCGTTCAAAACCATAATGTTAATCGCCTCTCGAAAGTAACAATCAGATAGTTATGGCAGGTGTTCGTCCCTCTTGTAATGGCCCCGTACCAATAATCCCTCCAGATCTCATTACAGTAGCCCAATAATATGCCACACATTTGCAATAGTCCCAATACCTGCCGAGAATTGCTCATGGGTATATTTTCCCACTGATATCCCTTGGAGCGGATCATGGCTGGTGTACTACAGTACATCAATCTTTTCGAAGGGGCCTCTACGCGTTGAATACATGTCCCTGCGTGCGCCTAAAGACACCTTAAAATAATAATCACGAATTATATCAACAAACTAATAGACATTATAACAATTCATGTGGATTGTTATAATGTCCTTTTTATAAATTAGAAAAATTCAAGTGTGGTCGCAATATGAATATTTGTTTGTCAGTTACGGTCAAAAACTGTTTATTGGCACTTAGCTACGGGGTGAAATTCCTTAGTCCCATTTTGCCTGCCTTGCGTCCTAGTTGGTCGGCAGTGCCAGATTATTTGATTAGAATATTAATTGTGATATATTTACAGGTGAACGAAGTCCAACACTATCGGAAACTGCAACCACAGCCCGAGCATCAAGCGTCAACGAAAACGGGGGAACACTAAACAACAGCCACTTCGACTTGATCGCTAACAACTCGACCATTGCTCGCAATACGCAAACGCTCAACCGGCGTGCGCCTAACAACCACGCGTTGAACAACGCATTAGGAACGTTGCCGAGAGTTAATAATAATAATGTCAGTGGCGGCTTAATTGCAACGACATTAGGAAGGAAGATTGGTGGAGGGAATAATCATAAGAAGAAAACGTCGCAACCTATTATGGCGTACGATGAGATACCGGGATTACAAAGGTTAGTTATTTATATACACACCGAACCGAGCGCTATAAGACACGATTCTTACACACTTCACTCGCTTCTCTAACATTCATAGCTCTTTTCATGCACGCTCACCGGGTCCTAGGGCTACTTACTACTTACTACTACAGACAGCACCTTCTGATAAAAAACAACCAATTTGGTCATGGTAGGTTAGTCTTGGTCTTCATCGGTTCCGACATCCTTCCACTTCGCATTGTACTCGTATATCTGTTTCGTCATTCTTTATTCATGATTTATTTCTACATGTCCGAACCAACGGAGCATACCTTTTCTTATTTTAACACCGACGCTCTCTTACACTGAAACTCTCTTTCAGACCAACTCTCACTACGAACGCGGTCAGCAAGCGTTATGCCGCAAATATTGCGCAATTCTCTCATCTCGACCGCATTTATTCCACTTACATGCTCTCTATTATTAGTTATTTATTTAAACTTTATATGTTATACATAAATTTGTTAACACGTGTCTTTATCATCTCTATATCCAAAGCCAACGTCGCATACACGTTGCGCACCCTGCGGATTATCAAACAAGACTCTGATGAATGAAAGGCTACATCGATGGAAGATTAAAACCGCCTGTTGAAGTGCTTTCGTGTTATAGGAGACCGCAGAAAAATTACAGCTAGATTAAAGTAGGTTGTACCTGCGAGTGGATTATCACGAAGTAGCTGAGGATTTACTGTATTAGCAGTGGGGGTGATAACGTTAGAGAGCCTATTAGGGGGGTATTAATGGGTTATAGATGTATTAGTTGGGTCCTGGAAGAAGAAAAGTTAATGCACATTTTTTTTAATTCTCTTCTGTAAAATTTCGGTTACAGCCCCGGTCATTTGATAGGTATGATCGTGGCACAGGTGTATAAATCCAACACGTAGAGGCACATTAGAGAAGATTGACGTAAATACACTCGGCTTTCCGAGAGCTGTCAATGGAATAATATACCCATGAACTAGCCTCGGCAGGTATTGGGACTGTTCCAAATGTATCAGATATTAAAAGGCTATTTATATGAGTTCTGAACGGATATTATTAGGCAATTAGGTACAGATGAGGTATGGAAGGCCGCCTATCCTTTCGGTGGCTACTTCTGGCAGGTGGCTGATCGCCAGTCATTAAATGCCGAGAAATGCTGGCAACACGAATGAGACTCAGGGTCTTAAATCAATAAACCGTTTAAGAGAGGTAGGGCGCATCATAGTAAGTCTGGGGAAGTACCTCCACCTCACAGAAAACCGCAGCCAAATAACAACTCCCTAGAGGGTTGTTGTGTTCCTGCGAGTGAGTGAGGTCACCAGTAAGCTCACAAGGAGTTGCTGTATAAAGCAGCAGAGGAGGCATCGCGCGAGTGATGTATGTTACAAACGTTAATAGGCTACGGTACCCGCTTTACGTCAGGTGGGCCGTATGCTTGTATGCCTCCCGACGTAGTATAAAAAAAACCACTAGACCGCTCATAAACGCACCCCTCACTTACCGAAACGTAGTGTTTTAGCGCCTAAATATTTTAGTAATGAGAGGATATTTTAACCTATGAGCCATTAAGTGTCGTGATGTCTAACCGAGAACTAGCCAATAAGAGCTACGATCTCTACTTTACCTGTAACGGTGACTAGATTTGCTAAGAAGTTTCCTTTCATCGATTCTCCATTGGTTGCCCTATTGCCTTCATGCTTAGGGGCGTCGAGAGGTGTGCTGTCTTTCTCTGAAGTTTTCGCAGTGTAACTTCAGAATAATCAGCTATATGCTCCAGTGGTAAAAGTGTTAAAGACATATAGCTTTGAACATCTACTCCCGACGGTCGATTATGCCAAATTAGATGAGTATGCGGTGGACATCATTGGGTATCCACTCCGACGACACGCCGGAGACGAAGACCGTGCTCGACTCTCTCAAGCACTCTGCACCGTGATGTCGCTATTCACCCACAGCTAGACACAAGCTGTTCTGTTATTATTGATATTCATAATAAAAATATCAGTGTATTCCAATCTCGAGAACATTTCATACAAACATTCCAACATACACAACTTCCTGTCAGTTGTGTTGTGTGCTTGTTTATTCGACTTGTATAAAAACCGGGACATGTAACAAAATGTATTTTTTGTTATTAAAAAATTAGACTAGCTTTTAAATAATAAAAATTACATACATTTTGCGTCGTTGGTACAGAGTTATGTAATATACATGAACAAAATGATTTAGTCAGAGAATTAAAAAAAAACAGCCTAAGTTTCTCATTAACTATTACATAAATTCAAAACGTGTACAGAAATATATTTCGGTGGTAATGTTTAAAACAATACTTAATATTCATATAAGCGGGCCGAATGTACAAAGGAGGGTAATATCCTATGCACACTATTTAATTAGTGCATACTATATTAGTAGATTGTTCCATCTCCGTACGAATATTTGCATTAAGCCACTGTGTTTTAATTTCGTGACGTGCTCGTCGTTTATTTAATAGCAAGAAATTTGAAGTGATGCAATTGTTAGAATAATTATTTACAATTGGGGTGTAAGTGATTCATTATCAAATTTACAGGCAAATGAGTACAGATTTAGGACACGTCTATTTTTAATGAAACATCGTATCAAAGACCGCAGCAAAATAATTATTCTTAAAGGCATGTTGCGTTTTTGCAGTGTTGCTGCTTTAGTAGCAGATAAGGATAATCATTACACATCAAGCGAAATGTGTCGTTGTTTGGTATCAGATATAGTAAATAAATAATAACCGACTGAGTAAGATCACCAAGAAGCTAGTGAGAAGCTGCTACTTTACTAGCAGATATGGACCATCATTATACATAAGGCGAATTGTATTATTGTTTGGTACCCAACATAGTAAATATAAATGGTTGGAATATAGTTAAAGCTATATAATTACTGACGCAATTTTGCAAGGGGGAATGAATTAAATGACGAAAATAGAAAAATGTAGGAACTGAGGTAGACTACTCAACTATCACGACCAAATTGGTCGCTTTAAGATTACCGTATCAACCTTTAAAGGTTAAAAATAGCATTTATAGGGTCACTTTGTTTTTCATCTATTATCGTCAGTTTGTCAGACAGCCCGTTTGTGAAGAAATCTCAAATCAAAACCTATATAGAACTTACTGTTGAGCTAGAATTATGAAATTTGGCAAGGATCAAGGTCTCATAACGCAAGTATAGTGAAAAATACAAATAACGGCCTTTTGTAGGATATCTGTCCGTCCGTTTTACCAGAATTTGTGAACCAAAACTGTGGTACCTTCTTACATTAAAGATATCAAAATTACCCACGATTATGGTCGATTATTGATAGTAATTTAATGATTTCTAGTTAGTACATATAATAAACTAATTAGATTCTGCTTGCGGTTTATATTCGCGTGAAATTAGGTTTATCAAGTCTGTAATATTTAGGTCTCCCCTAAATATGTCAGACCAAAAAGTATACCAAGTGTTGCCGAAATTATAACAACTGTTTCGTTCTCACACACCGGAACCATAATGGTCGCATACTATGCGGCTTTTCTTCCGAGAACCGTTAGATTATGGAATGAGCTCCCTACTGAGGTTTTCCTAAGAGAAACCACCCGGTGTTGCAAGTAACCATAGGTTATGGTAATATGGTAAATGGTCAGCAACCATCAAGCACGTAGGCTTGTTTATTACTTAGTGGTGTAAAAAACCATGCAGCGGGTTTATACTTGTAGTCGCTGTTCGTAACTCAACAGATGACTGTAGCTTCCGTATGTATGCTCTTAGAACACTCCTCTTCTAGATCCGCCCCCGATGTATGAAATATTATCTTCCTAGTTACCTGTACATTCGATTTGTCTGATTTACTTAACGCAGGTCTTTTTTACAGGGCATCAGACAATGACAACGTGACATTTGGTAAGAGAAATTTCTCCGGCTATTCATACGACCGGTCACCTGTGGAAACCACGACTGAACTTTGAGATGAAACGCCTTTATCCAAAGTAAACACTTATTTATGAAGAACATTAGGATCGCAGACGCATGCAGATTTTTGTCTCACTGCGTCTTAGTTACCTCTTATGTAAACAAACTTTTTGATAATATTTTTAATGCTCTATAAGCCAAACGAAAAGCTCGTCCTCCATCGTGGTAGAAGACAGCTCAATGAATCTTTTGTAATTTACTCAAGTATATAAATATAAAACTTGAATCCATGTAAAAACCGGCTTTAATCGCAATTGAAGTCGAAGTTTAGAACGAAAGCATTGTTACATAATAAAACTTGATACAATTAAATGTAATATATTAGGGAGAAATTTTAATTATTGTCCAAACTTTAAGGGTAAGTACACATCGTTATAAACATCAGAGCAAATTTGAATTATGTTCATTACCTTGAAAAAGTCTATCTGCGGACAAGATAAGACAAGGCTTTAGAATATAAAATTCTAAGTTGTTCTCACATAAAAGTCGCTTGAATGATGGGTATTGTGATCCCTTTAAGGACTGCAATTACAATGTCAATATCTATTGATCCTAAAAGAATTGTATAGCTCAAGGGCGTAGTTAACTAGAAAGTGATAACTTACCCGTCCGTTTTAATATATAATTTGATGTATATTAGCATAATATATTGTGTTCAACGAATGATTATATTTTAGATGATTATACTTCGCAATGTTTGACTGAAATTGCGTACATAGTTATAGTGTGAATAACGAATTTTTAGATATTTTTCTGTACGTAACTGTACTACTTAGCGAAGGCTAGTCTTATATTGAATTGTGCATAATAATTTAATGTTGTGTAAATAATGGAGGCATTACTCGGTAGTGTATATTTTAGGGTACCTGAATTGTAAATGCAGGTACAAAATAAATACGTTTTTTGTATAAATAAATTAGTTTCTGTATCGTGGTGGATGATACGTTTACTATTGTTGATATTTTCAAATGCTCTCCAATGATTATTTTTTCCATGAACTTTTACATTTTCTCCATCAAGAGATTCTTTCAATCTCTAAGAATTCTTGATTGTTCATTTTTGTGTACGAATATGTGCCAGTTACTGTTAACGTGTATATTAAGTATACAGTTATTATATTTGTATGTAATGTAATAAAAATAAGAATGCTCATTTTTGTATTTTTCTACTCCAGGTTTCAAGAAATATTGTGCCAAATAAATTTCAAACAAAAATATAAATTTGTACTTTCTGTCACTTCTTGTATTTATTTGTACTTATTGGCTAGGAAAACATGTTACCTGTTATAATTTCTGTGTATACTAAATAAATATGTACATTTTTGAAATATTTTTTATATCATTGTGCAAATTTTAAACATTGTAATATAAGCTGTCATTAAAAATGTTAATTCTTTTTGTGGAATAAATTAATTTTTATTAGAACAAAATATTTAAATTATCTACATAAATATCAATACACTATTATACGTACACACCATTATTGAACGTTCTAAAGGAATTTTAAAATTTCCGGAAACTGCTTACTTTTTTTTTTATACTGCGTAGGGGGGCATACAAGCATACGGCCCACCTGATGTAAAGCGGATACCGTAGCCTATTAACGCTTGCGATATATTAAGTATCACTCGCACGATGCCTCCTCTGCAGCTTACACAGCAACTCCTTGGGAGCTTAATGGTGACCTCACTCACACGCAGGAATACAACAACCCTATAGGGAGTTGTTATTTGACTGCGGTTTTTCTGTGAGGTGGAGGTAGTTCCCCAGACTACCTCTCTTAAAACATCCAGACCAAGACAGACAGACATTTTCATGCACACAAATGTTTGCCTTGTGTGGGAATCGAACCCACGAGCGTTGGTGTCAAAGTCGCGTCATTCACGACTGAGCCACCGAGCTCGTCAAACTATTACTAAGAAGGTGCTTACAGACCGTTGAGGCGAGGCGTGGATGGGATGAGCGTGAATTAAAATTTGTTTGGCAACATCCCAATTCACAACTC
This sequence comes from Pyralis farinalis, assembly GCA_947507595.1. Taxonomy (NCBI): domain Eukaryota; kingdom Metazoa; phylum Arthropoda; class Insecta; order Lepidoptera; family Pyralidae; genus Pyralis; species Pyralis farinalis. The sequence continues at coordinate 24,490,783 of OX382270.1, forward strand.
ATGCATTTGTGGAAAAGACATGGATGCGCATGAATGGATGAGGAATTGACATATGTTTTGGTACAATACTGAATAATTGAAGGGTCTGTGACTGTGAAGGTGATTAGGGCGTCCCTTGGAGACGACGCAATACATCAGACTCTATTAGTGCGAGTATAAATGCATGCGGCGTATGGGGTTGCCGCCGATCATGGTTTTTTTTATACTACGTCGGAAGGCAGGCAAGCATACGGCCTACCTGATGTAACGGGTTTACCGCAGCCTATTAACGCCTGTAATATACTGAGTATCATTCGCGCGATGCCTCCCCTGCTGCTTATACAGCAACTCCTTAGGAGCTTACTGGTGACCTCACTCACACGCAGGAACACAATAACCCTCTAGGGGAGTTGTTATTTGGCTGCGGTTTTCCGTGAGGTGGAGGTACAGACAGATGTTAATGCACATAAATGTTTGTGTGGGGATCGAACCCGCGAGCGCTGGTGTCAAAGTCGCGTCATTCACAACTGAGCCACCGAACTCGGCATGTAGAGCTAGGTAGCTACGGCGTGCTCTGGAGGCGATGTCCATTAGTCCGCCCTGTTGGTATTAAAATCGGCATACGGCGTTTGGGTCGCTATACATCATGCAGAGGTCAAACGGGTCGAGAAGAACTGAGCGCCGTATAGGCACATGGAATATAAGGGGTGGCCTGAAAGATTAGATGAATAAGATACGCTTAATGTTTTGTGTTTAGCAGAGACTAAGCGAAAAGAGAGAGAGATAATAGACAATCCTCTCGGTTACATGATGATCCTGTGGCCTGGGGTGGACCAGGACGATCAGGGCACGTGTACGTGTCCTGCTCTGCTCTCGCTTAGTCGATGACGGTGGCAGTGTGGTTAGTGCCGCTACTTTGACATTATTGCTCGTGGTTTTGATTCCCACACAGGACACCGAACCCCAACCGTGCCCGCGATATTTTGGAAATGAGAGGGAATGCGGTCGAGAAGCGACTGTTGAGCTCGCTTGAGTTGAAAGGGTGTTCCCCGCCTGAAATCTCCAATAGAGTCGTTGGAAACGAAACACGAGTCAGCTAGAGGCATAGTGAGAATTAAGCGGAAAGAGCTTTAGGATACTGCAAACGTGGCCCTTGAGAACATCATGATTATCATAAAGGCGGAATCACAGCTAAACAAGACAGACGTGAACAGAAACCTTGGTTGACACATGTTAGCAATAATAACTTCGCTCAACATTAGCTTAGCTGATGAAGAGCTCGAAACCTGTAGAACGAAGATCTAATGCGCTGAGGCCAGGGAGCCGTTGAAGTCAGGGCTAGGACATCGTTTGGGGCTGCACCAACAACCATCACCGCTTCTGTATCGTATGCGGCATGTATTCACACGGCGATCTACCCAATGGTAGCCGTATCTTTAAATAAAAGGATTCCTTCGCTCATAATAACCTATATAATATAGCTTTTATAACTTTTGATTCCGACCGTACCATATAAATAATTATTTTAATAAATATTTATCCAAAACTCAATTCAACAAATTGTATGAAATAAAAAGTTTACTAACCGCTGTATTTGTTTGGGATAGGTTCTAAAGCAAAACAGAAAAATATAAGTTGATTAAGTAAACTTTTCACTTAAGCAAGTTAAAAAAACCACTTCTTCAGATGCCAAAACAGTGCGTTTCAAATTAAAAGCGCCCTAAGGACACAACTTACATCCCAACCCTTATAAAAGCGGTCGCAAATATTTTTGCTACTCTGAACAATCTCGTTCGGTGTGCATTTTTAAATTTAATATCTCTTTGTACCGCACTCCCTCGGCAGCGTTACATCGTGCAAAATTACAGAAACGTCGGAAAATATAAATTCTATGTTACCAGGAGCCGCGTCCCCGAATTCCTTTGGGACTAAACTAGCTATATTTGTAACTATGTTATCTACGACCGAAAACTTCAACTTAGTACACAGTAATATTACTGTTATTATGTTTTTGATAATATAATATAATCTACATATATATAAAAATTAATCCCTATTCCCCTTGGTCGCGACATGACGTGTGAACGGCTGGGCCGATTTCGCCTAATTAACGACCATATTAACTTTTCTAATGTTCTAAACTTACTTTACGTTTGATAGAACTGTCAGTCATTTGACAGATTGCACAATTGACAGAATGCACGCTGCAAATATCGTTTAGAACAGATGCATCGATCGGAATTATATTAATAAAATAATTAATTTACCATTTCTTAGTGCACATTTCACACTCAATTCAATCGGAAAATTGATGAAAATTTGTACTATGAGTTTTTGAGAAGTGTTTGTTCATCAAGTTTAGTTAAAAACAATCACGCCTAATATCAAAAATTTAATTTAATATAGACTTTTGACAAGTTTTGACAGACAATGTAGGTATACATACATGCAAATAAATGAAACTCCAACTTGCAACCTTTCGAGAAATTCTGCGATGGCCAAAGTGTTGCAGCAAAGCATATTAATAGTTTGGGATGAGTGCACGATGGCACACAAAAAATCTTTGGAAGCATTAGACTGCACGTTGCAAGATTTACGAAAGAACCAAAACCGGTTTGGTAGTGCAATGATATATAGGTGATTTTCACCAAATATTACCAGTAATACTGCGATCAATGCCAGCCAACGAAATTAATGCATGTTTAAAGTCATCCATTTTATGGATATACGTTAAAACACTCAAATTAAATATGAACATGCGAGTCGAATTGTAGAACGACCAATCTGGAGAAGTTTTTCAAAACAATTGCTCGATATTGGTAATGGCAAAATACCCGTTGACTCATCGTCTGGATACATTATATTTCCTACCAATTTTTGTCACATTACTGAATCAAAGACCGAATGAAGGTTTTCCCAAACATTGCTCAAAATTACAAAAATCATGTTCTGTTGAGCGAGCGAAGTTATATGTATTGGCTGCAAAAAACTTTCATGTCAACGAAATGAATTTTCAAGTTCAAAATAAGATAGCTGGCGAATTGATGTCTGGCGAATTGTTACTAACCAAAGGAATTCGGACGGATTACCACCTGTCCCGGATTACAATCTGCAATTTTACGCTTTGAATGCTGACGAGCTCTGTGGCCAAGTCGTGAATGACGCGACTTTGACACTAACGCCACCAGCGTTGGTGTCAAAGTGGTTCGATTCCCACACAAGACAAACATTTGTGTGCATGAACATGTTTGTTTGTCTTGTTTTGGGTTGGATGTTTTAAGAGAGAGAGGCGCATCAAGCAACCCGTCTGGGGAAGTACCTCCACCTCACAGAAAACCACAGCCAATATAACAACTTCCTAGAGGTTTGCTGTGTTCCTGTGTGTGAGTGACCACCAGTAAACTTCTAAGGACTTGCTGTGTAAGCAGTAGAGGAGGCATCGCGCGAGTGATAGGTACTTAATATATTACAAGCGTTAAAAGTAACTGCTTTACACCAGGTGGGCCGTATGCTTGTATGCCTCCCGACGTTGTATAAAAAAAAATCGGATCTGCAATAATTAGGTATGTAACGGTTTCATAAATCCTTTTCTAGCGCTTTCCACTATATGTGATCTTTCGCCCATCTGTATTCACCGACTCCGCCTTCATGGTACTGCTACTTCTGCCTGCTGACTTTGAGGATTACGTCAACAATTTGGGCTTTCCATCAAATTTATTTGTTCCAAATTCCATCTCTTAAAGAAACCCTAAGCATAACTCTCTAAATGGCATAGCCCAATAGAAAGAATCTATGTCTGAGGTTTGTACTGTCCTGTTGTCTCAGCACTGTATTAACCGTGCAAGCTGTATTGCTTATTCGATATATGACTCTGTTGGTAATTTTATTAAACCTCACTGACTCATCTCCTTGGTGTTAACGTTCCCGTTCCTGACAATAATCGTGCAACTTCTTTTGTTATACTTTCATAGAAAATTATTGCTTATAATTTATTAGCTAGCTTTAGCTCTTACTCTAACGGACGGTGAGCCACTTACTCCCTTTTCGTTTTTTTATTATTTTATTTATTGATAAATTTTCTTTTCCCTAATGATTGTTGATACGTTTAAGGCGACCTTAATAATTCTAAATCATTATTGCGAAGGTGAGTGTGTGTGGACGTAAACAAAAAGTAGCGGTCATTTTCTTCAGAACCGCTGAAACAATTGAGCTGATTTTATTACCGTAGTAACTTACCTGTGATCGAATTTTCAGCGATGTAATAGGAACCGTATCTCTATGTAAAAAAAAAACTGTATTTAGGTATTTAATCACGACTGTTTTTTTAATATAAAAGATAGTCCTAAATGCTGTTCATAAATAATATAAATTAGAGCAGCATTACTTTTTTTTTATACCACTAAGGTGGCAATCAGGCATACGGCCTGCCTGATGGTAAACAATCAGCGTAGCATATGGACATTTGCAACACCAAGGGTGTCACTCATGCGTTGCCGACCCTAAACCTTACTTCCAATCCGCATGTATCCTGCTTATATACGATGGATAATCACCTACATCTATTACCCCTAAGTGTCAGAAGAAGAGTGGCCGATGCAATGCTATTAATGAATATAGCTAAAGGTTTGATTGACAGCCCCCCTCTGTATGAGTAATATTAATCGAATCCAATCCAATTCCCATTCGCATCGCTCTAAAACTTTTAGTGTTCCATGGACTAATACCCAATACAGGAAAAATAGTTTTTTAATCGAGTGACATCTCACTTCAACGAATTATGTAGCAGGAATAAGCATATTGATGTATTTTACAGTAGCAAAACATGTATAAGAAAACACATACTGACTTGAAACATTTAGTAATTTTTGTGCCATAATAATGCATTATTAGGCACTGAGTACATATTCTTTGTTTATTTTTACACCTGTAATTTGCAAAGCATGTGCAGTGTTATTAAATTACTATTGTTAAATATGTAAACAATTGATAAACTGTCTGTGGTAGCTTATAATTGGCTTATATTCATCAATTTAGACGTTCTCTTTAGAGCTCGGTGGCGCAGTGGTGGAACGCGCTGTTACGATACTTTGACACCAACGTTCGTGGGTTCGATTCCTACACAGTGCAAACATTTGTGTGCATGAACATGTTGTTTTGTCTTGGTCTGGGTATTTTCTATATATAATAAGTATGTATTTACAAAGAAAAATGTATTTACGTATGTTTATCAGTTGTGGTGGTGGCGCTGTATAATTTGTCCGACAATATTTAATTATTATTTATTTATGACTATAGCTGTAAGCTTCCATCAAAATAATGAAATAAAAGAATAAATTAAAATAATGTCACCGGGCCACTTCTCAGTAAATGAATAGGTCCACTTATACAAATATGATAATTCCATTAACCCATCAAGACTTAAGATTTCGCTCATCACATATTCTTAGCTCCATTCATAATTGATGCTACGGTACATGCTGGGTTGCTTTGAAAGGCCAAGGGTCATTTTCTAAAAGGATCAACACTAAAAAGCACTTTACGGTCCAAGACGTTTCAAATTTGAGGTTACGACCACTAAGTTCCTACCCCAAAACTGAAGATGTAAAGTCAAATGAGATAGATAGGTTACTGCAAGAGATGTCTAAAGTTTAATTACTTTTCGGAAATACACGCACACGTATTAAAAATTTGTATATTTCGTTAATAAATTTGTTATTACGAAATAATTCGATATCATTGTTTTACACTATAGAACCGTCACAGTTTTGGTGAAGAAAAATAGTTTGTTTTATAATTTTAAAATTCGCTCGAAAGCGGCGTCCATTAAATATGTAGAAAAAAGCCTACAATCTTAGCACGTTTGTATAGCATTTGCACGAGCATAGATGCCATTGTACTTTTAGACGAGCTTGGTGGTGCAACGGTAATTAACGCGATTTTGACACCGACGCTCCTGTGTCCGAACACATGACGAACATTTACGTGCATGTTTGTCTTGGTCTGGGGTTTTTAAGAGAGGTACGGTGCGTCGAAGCTAGCCGTTTGGGGAAATACTTCCACCTCACAGAAAAACCGCAGCCAAATAACAACTCTCTGGAGGGTTGCTATGTTCCTGCATGTGAGCGATGTCCCCAGTAAGTTCCTAAGGAGTTGCTGTGTTAGCAGTAGAGATTAATGCATTACCAGCCTTCGTAGGCTACAATAACTGCTTTACATTAGGTGGGCTGTATGCTTGTATGCCTCCCGAAGTCGTATAAAAAGAAGACGCTTGCGGATTTATTAAGCGCGGCACTTTGCAGTGCACTCTGTACTTTCCGTTTACAATCCAATCTAGCTGTTTTTTTTTCACATCTTTCCCTAAAACCGTATTAAATAATTAACGGCGGATCTAATAAAATGTGTGCCTTGAGCCAGCACCTGAATCTAAAAGCGTCGTTATCGCTCGTTTCCTTGTAGAATACCTTTACAAAAGTTCTTTCTAGGACAACAAGGAGCTGTTAGATAACCCTTTTAACGGCAAGTTAATATTGTATGTGGTGTTAATACTCACGACTTAAAGTCGCTGTAAGTTAAGTCGACAGTAGAACTTTCCCTTGATATCATAAATAATTTATGTGTGATTTCATATTATTCATATATAAGAATACAAATATAACCCTTCATACGAATCTTACCGTATAGAATCGAGATTCGTTTAGCTCTTTTTTCTCCCGGCGCTGCCTCATTTCGTTATTTTTTGTGATTGGTTATCCGTCGTAATTCCTTACCAATTTACTGCTCACTTTACTCACTAGAAGGTACACAACAATACTTCAAAGAATTATGATGTGACTGCGATCTTCTGAAAGGCAGTGTTGGTGGAAATTTCATGCTCGGTATAGGATTTAAAAAAAATATTAACATCTATATTAACAACACTTGTTACATGACTGTATTAGATGTTTGATATGTTTACTGATATAATTGACGAACTATGTATTTGTTCTGATACTTTTATTAGCCTTTATATAAAAAAATATATAAAAAATTGTAGGAAGCCGACAAAAAATAGATATCAGTAATAACTGGGCGACACTAAACAAACATCATACGTGTTTAATGGTAAACAAATTCTGCTTACAGTTACCCTTTGGATACTTATGTCGCCATATATCGCTCATACATTACCACCCTGTAATAACCACTTCACGGCCTTTCTGGAGATCCCTATAGCTGTCTACTTAAAAAACCTTTACAGAGCGTTCATTTTACAACCTGACCATTAGAAAACGTAAGTCAAGTATCCCTGTGCCTCTGCCCAAAAGTAACTATCGTGCTCTACAGTTATAGTACTTTACATATATAGTATATACGGTTTTTTATAGCATAAGTCTTTGTTCAAACTAACGTCTTGCTTTGTTCTATTGAGTATACTGGTTTTCTTGGTCATGACTATCCAGAGTTCTCACAATTTCAGACAGCTACGTGTTGACGAGGAATGTTAGTACAGACTGTATTATTAGGTATACAGGTTCTTGATAGCAACTACTTAGACAGCATGACATGTATGCTAGTATCCCAAAAGGCTCTGTGTTATCTCCGACGTATCATTGATTTGCAACTGAAATAGCGTCAGACATAGAACCGAGCCTAATGGGTTGGTCTGGGTGTTTTTAAGAGAGGTAGGGCGCATCAAAGCATCCCGTCTCGGGAAGTACCTCCACCTCACAGAAAACCGCAGCCAAATAACAAACTCTCTGGATGGTTGTCGTGTTCCTGCATGCGAGTGAGGTCACCAGTAAGTTCCTAAGGAGTTGCTGTGTAAGCAGCAGAGGCGGCATCGCGCGAGTGTCAAGTCAAAGTCAAAGTCAAAATCTTTTTATTCCGTAAAAATGGCTACATTTGTTTGGAATCGTCACAATTTTTTTCCCTACCGTGCAGTTTATGACTAGGTGAGCACTGATAAAAATACTGCCAAAAAACTCAGGCATCCCTCTTTTGGTATCCAAACAAATTTACATATTTTATTAATTACATTATAATTGGATCGACTCACTCCCAGGCATTTTTATCGTTAATATAGTCAGATACTTTATAATATGCCCTGCTACACAATTTGGCTTTAATAGTAGTTTTAAATTTGTTTATTGACAATTCTCTTATATTGCAGGGAAGTTTGTTATAGAACCGTATACATTGCCCCATAAAAGAATTACTTATTTTGTGGAGACGGCTTGCATGTAACACAAGATTATGCTTATATCTAGTATTTATGCTATGAGTATCACTCTTTTTACAAAATGAGTCTATGTTTTTATGGACGTACAAAAAATTTTCATAGATATATTGCGATGCGACTGTTAAAATATTTATTTCTTTGAATTTTTCTCTAAGGCTCTCCCGGGGACCAAGTTTGTAGATAGCTCTTAAGGCTCTCTTTTGCAATAAAAAGATGGTGTTAATGTCCGTGGAGTTACCCCAAGTGATACTAAATGTATTACCAGCGTTCATAGGCTACGGTAACCACTTCACATCAGGTGGACCGTATGCTTGTATGCCTCCTGAAATAAAGGTACAGTGAACTATATTGATATAGTTAAATTTGGTTCTAAAGTTTAAGACGATCATGTGGTAAGCCACTTCACGTTACCTCTACTAACTATCTATCTATCTTACTTCACGCCAAATCCCTTGCGGGGTAGGCAGGGCGAACCGAGCGCCACGTGACTCGATCCTTATCCAACCTCTCTACAAGGTCAGTATTTATACTCACTGTACAAAAAAAATATTTTAACCTATTACGATATAAAAGTAATTTACTATCACATTATATTGTTGAATATGTTTGTCTTGGTTTGGACCGCGCCCAATTTGGCTGCTATCTGTGAAGGATTTATGCCAGTAAAGGAGATATATGGAAATATTAACAACATATTTCCGAAAACATATTGTTTTGAGGTATTTCTTACCGCAAATGACATAATTACCTACTTCATTTAGTTCATACTAATTTGAACGCTTACTGCCACTGCGTAGGTGTGTAATACACAGGAAATTCCCTTGAGAGGCAGGGTTGTCACAAGAACAAAAATGATTTATTTTTTATTTCAGTCCATAGTCTTATTTACACGTTTTTTTGACATTTGAAGAGATACTGCATACATTTAAAATCAACCTATTAATAAACGGTTTAAATACTGGTGTAGGTATCTATCACTAAATTCGTGTTTTTGATTTTTTTTTATACTACGTCAGGAGGCATACAAGCATACGGCCCACCTGATGTAAAGCGGGTATCGTAGCCTATTAACGTTTGCGATATACCTACTAAGTATCACTCGCGCGATGCTACCTCTGCTGCTAACACAGCTACTCCTTAGGAGCTTACTAGTGACCTCACTCACACGCACGAACACAACAACCCACCAGGGAATTAGGTACTTCCCCAGACGAGTTGCTTTGATGCGCCCTACCTCTCTTAAAAACTTCCAGACCAAGACAAACAGAATGTTCATGCACATAAATGTTTGTCCTGTGTGGGAATCGAACCCACGAGCATTGGTGTCAAAGTAATGTAAGAGTGCGTTTCACCACTGCACCACTGAGCTCGTCAGTGCTCACCTGATAGCAAACGAGGCTCTAGTGTAAAGAGTAAGCGATAAATCTTCCTCCTCTGCTGCTTACACAGCAACTCCTTGGGAGCATACTGGTGACCTCACTCACACGTAGGAACACCACAACCCTCTAGGGAGTTGTTATTTGGCTGCGGTTTTCTGTGATGTGGAGGTACTTCCCCAGACGGGCTGCTTTGATGCGCCCTACCTCTCTTAAAATATCCAGACCAAGACAAACAGACATGTTCATGCACACAAATTTGCACAAGTTTGCCTTGTGTGGGAAACGGACGGTGGTGTCAAAGTCGCGTCATTCACGACTGAGCCACCGAGCTCGTCGAAATGTATATATATATTTCTAGTTATTACTTTCTCGGTGGTGAAGGAAAGTGTGGAGAACGACGAGTGACCTAAGAAATGTCTGGTTTTCCCTCTGGATTATGAATCTCTGTGATGGTAGTAGCTCTATGTGAAACCAGTTGAGAATGCGCAAGCTTGCATTGCCAGAGGAACACCTGGCTCGTCAATTGTATAATAATATAATTTTTTTTTTAAACGTTGTTGGCCACTTTGACCATGTTCCTTAAGAGATAGGAACAGTGTTCCTGACCATTCCTATTCTACTTTTTTATGCTGATTCCGAATCTGAAGTCAAAATTCGAATATTCGAAATAAAGCGGCAGACAAACGCACAGACAAACATATAGAATTCATATAGGAACGGTGTTCCTGATCATCATCTTAAATACTTAACATAGGCAGTGGACTTCGGTAATTCTAATAGCTAGATAAGACAAATACATTTATGGACATGCAAAAAGGGTATGTCCAGAGGTACAGTAGTGTAGTAGAGTTACAGTAGTGATAAATATAGTACAAATACTTATGCGTTCGTTTTTGTTGAATTACAGCTCAATAAAATCGTAGTGTCTTCTTGTAATATTAAAATAACCGCTTTTTACTAAATGCATATGGATGTATACACGGTACATATACCAAAATGAATATTTTTACAATTTTTGTCTATCTGTCTGGTTGTTCGGTTAATCTCTGAAACGTCTGGACCGATTTTGACGGGACTTTCACTGGCAGATAGCTGATGTAATAAGGAGTAACTTAGGCTACTTTTATTTTAGTTTATTTTTTATTAATAATATATATATATTTATTTTATTAATAAATTAATAATAATAAAATAACTATTCCGCGCGGACGAAGTACATAATACATATCTATTATTATTTTGCTGTTCGCTATTTTACTCTGCTTATTTAGGTACTTATAATCAAATCAAATAAATAAAATTATAACTGAACAATAACTTTTTTGTTAAATTCCGCGCGGACGAAGTCGCGGGCACAGCTAGTTTTTTATATAAAATACGGTTTCCATTTATGCGCTGAGGTGCCGAACGTCACCTAAAAGATTAGACCAAAATAGGGTTATATAGTTAGAGAGCACATATTAACCGGTATTGTGCTATCTGACTTTGTCATCCGCTTTACCACATGCCATCAGACGTATTGGTACCGCGTTATCAGATGAATTCCTGTCAAATACACATACGCTCATTCATTACTAAGAGCAGTGATAGCCCATTGGATAAAGAACTGGCCTAGTGAACAACAGGTCACCGGTTCGAATACTGGCATGTACCACTAAATTCGTGTTTTCGGATTTATGTCCATACTAGCTGCTGCCCGCGGCTCCGCCCGCGTGGAGTCAAATAACGTAGCCTATGTGTTAATCCAGATCACAATCTATCTACGTGCCAAATTTCATTCAAATCCGTTAAGCCGTTTAAGCGTGAAAGAGGAACAAACATCCATACATACAAACTTTCGCATTTATAATATTAGTAGGATTTGTAATTATCACTTGCTCGGCGGTTAAAGGCTACATCGTGAAGAAACCCGCACGTCCAAGAAATTATATTTCGAAAGATGTTACCTTACCTAAGAATTATCTGGTTTTCCCTCTGGGTCGCGGAGTTCTGCAGTCGCTCCATCTAAAAATCAGTATCTGCGCCAAATCCTTAGGGTGAGGTAGCGGATCCCGCCAATCCTAGTGGATTAGAAAAAGGGATAACGCTAAGAAGAAGAAGAGACACATACGCTCATTCATTTGTCGTGAAACTACCCAAAGATACCATCACATGCGTGATGGGGAATCACTGTTCCCCACAAAAACGTCGACTAATATGTACTCGCATTCTCTAAACATTTGACGGCATCAATGATATTTTAATGTCGATAAAGAGTTGTACCTACTATAAAGCACACTCTGTGCAGTAAATTACTGCATGCAACCAAATGCTTTGCATTGAATCATTTGCTTTGCATTATTTACTTCTTATTACGCATACTTTGCGCATTCACTGCTAAGAAAACTCCATTTACTGTGGTTCCCAAATTCCAGAACATACCTCTAACCGTCACCAAAAGTATTAGGATGCTTGGCGTCGAGATCTCCAGTGATGTGCAATATCGAAATCACCTGGAGGAGAAGGTCAAGCTGGCGTCCAAAAAAACTTGGTGTGATCAACAGAGCAAAGCTGTACTTCAGTGGGGGACAAAGACTTATGCTATATAAGTCTCAAGTCAGACCGCACTTGGAGTACTGCAGTCAGCTTTGGGCGGGGGCACCTGGATACCAGCTTGGACCGTGTAATTCGATTCAGCGATTAAGGAGATATTTTGCCTCCCTTTGTGTGTTCTACCGATTGTACAACGGGTTGTGTTCTGAAGTGTTGTTCGAAATGATGCCGACAGCTACTTTTTATACCCGCACCGCTCGCCGACGGCGCTGGCGGGGAGTTCACCCTCACACGCTGGAACCGCAATGGTAGCGTACTGTGCGGTTACAGAGAAGTTTTCTTCCGACAACTCTCAAGCTGTGGAACGAGCTCCCAGCCGAGGTTTTTCAAGGGACTGCAGATTGGAATTCTTCAAGAAATGCGTGAAGAGGTTTTTAAAGGGTCGGCAACGCATGAGTGACACCCCTGGAATTGCAAATGTCCATACGCTACGGTGACTGTTTACCATCAGGCAGGCCGTATGCTTGATTGCCAACTTAGTGGTATAAAAAATACTATATTTAAGTACAAAGTTATGAATTGTTATTATTAATACTTTTGCTTTGATAATAATTCTATGGTATTTTGATTAAGATTTGTTTCAGATTTGAATATAACGCATGTTTGCAATGTGATAACAACCGAAAAATAATTCGCTTACACGTGTACGTCGCTAATGAGCAAAAACCTAATAATAAAAATATCTCAGTATTAATATTTGTTTTGTATTAGTTTCCTTATTGTATCATTTGTTTTTGCGTTGTTGGGCGCAATAATAGGCATCCTCCTTAAAATAATAGGTATCCCTAGCATTTTATGTATGTACACGGTCCTGGAAATAGAAATAATTGACTACGTCACTGAACTGCCGTATACGGCTATAAAACAACCAAGAAATATTCGCGATGGACGAAATATATTTATATGTATGTATATATATAATTACTGGTACCCATATATAACTAGTCTGGCCATAAATACTGTTACATAGAGACTTTTCTTTTTTTCAACTCTTTAATTATTTTGAATTTGGAACGCACTTATTATGTTAAAAACTTCTTTCGATTTCCCGCGTTTTACACATTTTTTCGTGTTTAATATCAAATTACAATATGGAATGGGTTGTTAAGAAAATAGAATTGCAGTGATTGCCTTGCACAAAGTGGGCATGGAGCCGACGGTCATATTCAAGACACTTCAAAAGCTTGGTATCAGCCATTATGTTTATATATCTTACTATCGACAGATTCATTAACACTTTTTCTGTTGAAGACCATAAAATATCGGAGAGAACGCGTGCTGTTAGAACTACAAAGGCTATTAATTCTTTTAAATCCAGAATTAGTCGAAACCCCATTAGGAAACAAAACATCTTATCGCGAAGTGAAGATTCCCACTAGGACTCTGTTGTGTATAATAAAACAAGACCTGAGCTCGGCGCTTATCATCGATAAACAGGACATGCCCTAAATCAATCCCTACAGTTGAATAGAGTGGATAGATCAAAACGCCTTCTGTCCCGATACACAGGCGAAAGGCACAAAAATATCCTTTTTACTGATGAAATAAATTTCACGATTAAAGAGCACTACACTCAAAATGACTAAGTTATGCATACAGTTTTAAATAATACTCCTACATAAAAGAACCAGTTGAGAATGCGTAAGCTTGCATTGCCAGAGGAACACCCGGCTCGTCAATTATTGTAATGGTACCAGCAAATCTTATCGGTAATAAGATTGCGCAATATTATTCAAAATTGAAATGGTTAAAAATTCCTTAAGATTGGTGTATGGTCGAATGCAACGTGGCTGTGCGCACATGTGCAACCCATTATTTTTTTGTCTGTTGACACGGAGCTCGTCGAGCTTATGCAATCAAATTAGGGTTACTTAAGAGTATAGAAAGAAACCACGTAAGATATGTCGATGTTTTGATGAAATTCAAAATTGATAATGAATACAAGATCGAACCGATCTGTTGGAAATAAGTATGACAAATAGATGTTTGAGAATAATTGGATTACAAGTGGATCGACGCAATCCCTGCCCTAATAGAGAGAGCTCTTAGATGTGGCGGCCGAGACTTATGTCTGGAGTCTATTCGGGTATTTAGAATAAGATCTAATTTTGGTACTAATCACAGTTAATTAGCATGTGCAAATTATGCATTATTCGGTAAATTAAGTTAGTTGTAAGACCTAGTCTGGAGTGGATAATGTGTACGGAACCTTGCGTCTAAACACAGATCGGCGTGGCGGTTTTACGGGGTTGAAGCGCGCGCGGGGTTGTCGTGGACTATATAGGCGATGAGTATGGAGAAGACGGGACAGAATAGCCAATACTGACTGGGGAGACGGAACGTATTTCGGGAATTCTTAAAACCTTTGTATTTTTGTAACTTAAGTGAACAGTATTCGTTTGGGCTATTTGGCTATAAGATTTGTTAACCAATTCTTATAGTTTCTTTAAATTCGCGATAGTTTGTTTAAGGTGGCTTGTTATTAAGCAATATTGACACATTTCAAACTCCGTGGTAAACTGACTGTGACAACTGAGCGAAGTTTGTGTGTAAAGAAGCATTACACGATTTAGTACGGATAGGTAAGCTGTACCTAAATCTTTCCACAGAACACTAGGGCCCCACCTCTCTAACGCGAAATAAAGCGTTCGTGAAGTGTGTACATACATCACGGAATGTCGAGGCGACTACAATCTCGCAGGTTGGTCTAACTTCACAGTTAAGCTAGCTTGAATTGTCATGAGTCTGTGATGATTACATTTTCCGTAATTGGTGGACCGTAGGGCTAGGCTTTCATTGACTCACACGTCTGCCAGTTGTCTACACAAAGTTATATACACATATATATATTTTATAACACAACTATCTATACACAACGTTCTTAGACACACTCGCGTTAGGGCGTTAGGTCATATCCCGGGTCTTGTTTCTTTAAATCCGCGATAGGTCCTGTTAGATAATTAGGATTAGGTTTAGAGAATTAAGTTGTAAGGTTCCGTATAGAATCCATTGTCGATTACGTTATAAATAAGTGCTTGTTTCGCATGAGTTTGAATGTTTATGAATAAGGTGGTTGTGTAGTATAAGGATCTCGCGATTTTGAATATATAACGCTCTCATTTTATTTTATTTTGAAAAAAAAAGGATATATTTATATCAGTAAATGTAACATCATTGTGTGCGGTAAAGATTAATCCGTGTTAGCCCCGTGGTCTTGAACATTGATTAATTTTGGTTGGGCGATCAGTGGCGGATTAGTCGGGCCTGTAGCCAGTCTGAAAGCACGCATATCAGACGGTTATTCACTCGACTGATATGGTAAGGGTACCGTACACTTTACAATAAATGATGAAGTTTTTTTAAAGTACTGTAAGGTTGGAATACCATAAACACGAGAGCATAACTTGCGCGATAACGTCCCGCGTGAATAATCAAAAGAACGCTATAAGCGTCAATAGACTTTGATTTCCGATAATCTTGTAATTCGTTCGTATAGCGAGAAAGTAATTAACATGTCTTTAAAATGTTAAGGCAATCCGCCGAGTGTATTCAATTCACTCCAATCCAGTCCCATTAATTGGTAAAACCCGATCAGGGTTTAAGAGCTCTTACACAATCAATAATGCGCACATATAACTTATAATATATAAATTTATACCAATGGACTTGGAATAGTAAGGCTTGGAGCAAGTGGCTATTAGTTGCAACAACAAAATATTAAATAAAAGTCGTACGCACACAAATACATGTTTATATAAATACATTGTTTCTTTGCGAAGAAACCAGCTCCAAAGACCTTAGCTGTGTGTTGGGAAAGCCCGGCCAGGGTAAATAAGCCACGATATAACTACTATAATACGAACCACACACATGCAAATGAAGTTCGATTAATCCCGAGCTTATGGGCGGATTTCCATTATTAACTCGTATATACGACACTAGGCGTTAAGACATCGAAATATCTTACATCAATATATATATATATCAACAAATCAAAGTAGAACTGCTAATTCAACTGTACATAGGGCTAAGAGATAGGGTTTTAGGTAAATACAGAGCACATAAGACGATATTAGGTAACGGTAAAGGTAGGTTTTATCACGAAACACATAGGTAGGGCTTAAAACTGAGATTAGGTTATCTAGGTAGGTCTTATATTAGACACACGTAGGGCATAAGACAAATAGGTAGGTTATCTAGGTAAGACGTAACGTTAAACACATACGTAGATCTTAGAACAAGTACATAACAGAAATATAGGTTAGACACATAAGCAGGGAAGTTAGGACATTAGGTAGGGAAAATTTGTAGGGCTTAGCAAGGCAGGAACGTTTAGTTCGTTAGGTAAGATAATAATAACAAAATAACAATAGTAATAGGCAGATAGGCTGGACACGCTCCAGTCCATTAAGTTAGATAGGAGCCAATAGACAAATCGGTAAGTAGGCTAGACACGCTGCGGTCCATTACATCCACATAGGTAGGGTGGATCGCACTGCGGTCCATTACATCCACATATGTAGGGTGGATCGCGCTCCAGTCCATTAGATTCACATAAGTAGGGAAGTTTAGGTAGGGTGGGGTCGTTGCGGTCCACTACATTATATAACAATTCAATTTTTTGGATTTTTTTAGTCTTGGATGCGCTTTCAGCAGGGATGGAAGGTACACCGCAGATGTGGAAATATGAGTGAGTGCTGGGAATAGTGTGAATGGAGCGTTGGGAAAACTTCTTGGCAGTAAAAACCTGAGCCCGAAGGCACAACTCGCTACGCAGTGTTGGTCCCAACGCTAACTTATGGAAGCGTGAGCTGGGTATGGCAGAAAGAGCATGAAAGTAGAATAAACGCGGTCGAAATGCGAGAGCTGCGCAAAATTTGTGGCGTAAGGCTTGTAGACCGTATTCGCAATGATGATGTTAGAAACAGAGTTGGTCTGAAAGAGAGCGTCGGTGTTAAAATAAGAAGAGGCATCCGTTGGTTCGGACATGTAGAAAGAATCCAAGATGAAATAATTACGAAGCAGATATACAATGCAAAAGTGGAAGGATGTAGGAGCCGGGGAAGGCCAGGACTTACCTACCATGACCAAATTGGTCGTGTTCTATCAGAAGGTGATGTCAGGAGCCCTAGAAACCGGGGAGCGTGCATGAGAAGAGCAATGAATGTTAAAGAAGCGAGTGAGATATGTAAGGATCGAGTCACCTGGCGCTCGGTTCTCTCTGCCTACCCCGCAAGGGATTTGGCGTGAAGTTATAGATAGATAGAATTCAATTTTTTTTTATAGTTTGTCGGCTATTTTGACCATGTTCCTTAAGAGATAGGAACGGTGTTCCTGAACATTTCTATTCTACTTTTTTACGCTGAATCCGAATCTGAAGTCAAAATTCGAATATTCGAAAAAAAAGCGACAGAGAAACACACAGACAAACGCACAGACAAACATATAGATTTCGTATAGGAACGTTGTTCCTGATAAATGCATATTCATTTGTAACAGAACTTATGGCCGGACTACAGATTCTTTTAAAGACGGTATTAATTCCGGTTATTGTCAGGCGTGCGAAGAGATATAGATCCAACGCGTAGAGGCCCCTTAGAGAAGATTGATGTAATGTAGTATACCCGCTGTGATGCCCTCCAGGAAATATCATTGCGTCTATATATCTATGAACAGGTCTCGGCAGGTATTGGGACTATTGCGAATGTGTTGGAAATAAATAGGCTATTGAAATGAGATCTGGAGGCATTTTTGCAACTGGGCTGTTACTGGATGGACCCCTGAAATGCCAGAGAAAGTCGGCCGTGGTCAACACCGGCGGGAGTGACTCAGGGGTTTCGAGAGATGAGCTGTGCTTTCTACGAAGTTACTCGTGGCGTTAAGCCATTTAACACTTCCAGCCCTAGAGCTTATTGCTCTATCGCCTCCACCCTGGACGGGCAATGATGGCAAGCTAGAGCTGAGAGTCCTGTGGGCCTTCTTGGGTTTCCACTCCAACCGAAAAAAACATGCCAGAGACGAAGGCCCTGATCGACTCCCTGGAGCACTCGGGTACCAGTAGTGTCATTACGAACCGATAGCTCGCCACGAGCTGCCCTACTAGGTATAGTTTATTATTGACGGTTCATATTATATAGTTTTCTGACCTATCTATTTATATATATTACATCACTTCCTATCAAATTTTTATTTAGATAAGGTTTTGTTTTCCAACTTCATCTGTATATTATTATTAGTAATGATTAAATAATATAATATATAAGATTAAATAAAAAATACGCTTTGAAATTAAACGAAAATAATTAAGATACTAAAGGGCTTCCGAATACAAAACAACAAACAAGCCCAATATGAAATAGACATATCGACAACTATTGAGAAGAGGCTATGGTATACCCCGACCCTTATTATTACTTAAGCGCAAGTCGTCAGAGGTATGCTTATTTACTAAGTTAGATATTGTTTCGAGGGATTAAATATTTTTTTTAGATTCAATTGCATGGTTATATAGGTCGATCGTCGAAGGTGAAGAGAAATCAACTATTGGTGACAGCCGTAGTCACTGGAGAGTGGCCAGTTTTCCGTGGACTATAGCTGCTTTACACTGTTAAAACAACTACTTTCTTAAAAAGACCTGAGACTGCAATGTAGGTCTCGTCAAACTGACGTCTCACCTATTTCGACTTTTGTCAGTGTCTCATCATCATAGTCAACTGTGATATATCAAGTATGAACATCTGTTATATATCAAATAATAATGTTAGCTGATTTTTTTTTAATATTAGTTCAGCATAGTGGCCCCTCTTTGCCTGATGGTAAGCGAAAGAGGAGCCCAAATCGCAACTGCAACTGACAACATACTACATCCCGTATCCTGTCAGTTGACGCTGCCATGCTGACCCGCAAAATGCTTCTTCACGCTTCGTTTGAAGGATCCCATATTGTAGGAAGGAGGGAACACATGTGTAGGCATGGCGTTCCACTTTTTAATGGTACGACAAAGATAGGAGTTGCCGAACTTTTTGGTACGCGAAGAGATATTCTCAACCGTGGAACTATGACATCGCAAGCCCGCACGTGTGGTTCTATGACGGAAGGGTGAGGGTGGGATAAGGGAAAACAGTTCTTCAGAGCACTCGCCATGGTAAAGGCGGTAAAATACGCTTAGAGAGCCTATGTCCCTACGGAGGTTCTAGGTTTTTGGTGACCTTTTCGTCGTCAATTATGCGGATAGCCCGTCGCTGCAACCAATCGAGAGCCTCAAGAAGATACAATACTCCACGCAGGCCCGAACTTGTGTCTTATAAAGCAGACAAAGTTGGTCCGGCGTGAAGAACCGGCGCACCCTGTTCAGGACTCCGAGCTTTCTTGAGGCTGTTGAGATGAGGCTCTCGATGTAATAACGCTGGTTAAGGTCGCATTGAATACCCATACCCAGCATATTCAGGCTATCACGCATACTGAGGGAAGCACCCTGAAGACTGGGAGTGGGAAGGAAAGGGGACATTTTTGTTGTAAACGCGCAAACCTGAGTTTTCTCGGCATTAAACTCAACCAGGTTATTGGAACCCCATTTACTAATGAGATCCAAAACCCGATTCAGTTCAACGACAAGACTCTCACGCCTCTCACCGATTTCTGTCCGACCAGCACCCGGCCGACCGAAATATCGCCCATGGACCGTACTGTCATCTGCATAACAATGAATATTACCAAGTGGCAGCATGTCATTGATATGCAGAAGAAAGAGGGTGGACGATAGAACGGAGCCCTGTAGGACACCGGCATTCACTGACATGAACCGCGAAGCGCATCCATCTGCAAGGACGCGGATTCTATACTCATGCAGGAAGCCAGCAATCCGATTACAAATCTGGAGGGGCAGACCGTATGCCGGAAGTTTGGAGAGAAGTGCTTTGTACCAGACCCGATCAAACGCCTTGGCGATATCTAGGCTGACTGCCATGGATTCGCTATATTTATCGATTGCCTCCCCTCAGAGGTGCGTCACATACGCCGGAAGATCACCCGTTGATCGTTTCAGTCTAAAACCATTCTGACGATCATTGATTATGGAGTGATCTTCTAGGAGTCTTCTTCTTTATACTATACATGCACGCACTAACATCCTCTGGCAAAACTCTGATTCGTTTTTTGATACAATTATGGGGATTTAGGTTCCGGGTCAGAAAAGTATTCAAAATCTTCATGGGAAGCTCAGAAAATTTTTGATTTGTTCAAACGCTAGGGACCCAAGTGGTACACACAAGTGTAAGTAGTAAAGGTAAGTGTAAGTAGTAAAGTTAAGAGTCATAGAACAAGGTCTCGCCTCTAGAAAGCCATTCGTCTCGAACCTGTGCCACCTGCATCCATCTACTACGTACAAACCTCATGAGGTCGTCGCTCCATCTAGTGGGGGGTGGTCCCATAATGCGCGTACTAGTACGGGGACGGTATACGAGAACCTTTCTTATCCAGCGGTCGGTACCTTAGTTCTACTGCGGATAACCTCATTTCTGATTCTATCATGCAGCGAACCTTGAGTACAGCCCTTTTCATAGCACATTGAGCAACCTTGAGCTTCCCTATATGGCGTGCAGTGAAGGGCCATGTCTCAGTTCCGTATGTCATCACTGGCAACGCACACTGTCTGAAGACTTTGCTCTTCAGGCATTTAGGTATTTTGGACAAAAGATGTGTCTAAGTTTCCCGAACGCTGCCCAGCCGAGTTGGATTCGCCTGTTGACCTCTCGGTTGAAGTTGAACTTACGTAATTAAATAACTTGCCCTATGTAGACATATTGTTAACAATTTCGAGTTTAGTATTTCCAACCGTGACCGGGATAGGTGTAACATGGACATTCGACGTGATCTTAGTCTTGTCCATGTTTATCTTGAGACCTACTTGACGCGAACGTCGGTAGGTTGGTAGGTATTCATGAATGCATATATTTATCGGCTATTGCCAATACCTAACCCTCGTTACACCCACTATAGAGACCTCACAATGGATGATCTAAACCTGTTCAGTTCAAGGGATTCACATATCCTAGCAGCGCAATAATTTGGTGACCTGGTATTATGGATACAGAAAAACACAGTTAGACTTATAGTGAGGTAGGTAAACTACAGTCTGGCATGCGAAGGTCTGTCGATATTGTGTAATGGAATTCCAAATCCCTTTAAATGTACAGTAAAGGCTGAAAAGTGAAAATAAATCCCGGATTTTGGGGAAAATGTACCGGCTTAAAGTAAGATCCTTGTGAAACAGGTTTCCTACGGCGGACTAAACGTAATGGGAAATAAAGTACCTATCAATGGACGGGGATAAATGGAATATTAAATTACACTATTAAATTTAAAGATAAACAAAATTAAATAACAAGGTTTTATATGCTGCAGTATTTAAAAGGAATTCATCCATATCAATCCTTAATCATCCCACTGCAGGAATACAGGTCTCCCTTCAGCAGAAGCGGTTTAGAGCATACTCCACCAGGCGGTTCCAATGCGGATTAGCGGAGGCCAGCGTTTTTCAACCCGCCTGAGAGCCACTGTCTTAACGACTGTCATCTATCGACAACAGCCGGGACTGCCGGCTTAACATGCCATCCGAAATACGGAGAAGGTCGAGGTATATAAACCCATCCTTAGACAGGCCGCAATCGACATTGCTAAATCTGCGTGTTTACTGACTGACGTCGCTACTGCTCATCGAGCTCTCGTTCTGTTTAAAAAGAGTACAACGCATAAAATATAAGATAAAGATAAATATTCTTTACTTTGCCATTGGGCCCTCTCGGGCACTTAGACACGTCTTAATTTTTTTTGAAATATAACCTTATTGTGTCTTATTCAATATTCTTATTTTACTTTTTTTCTCTTTTTTAATCTACTAGCATTTCGGAAATGACCACTGGCGAAGAAGAAATGCCGAAAGAAACTTGCCAATATAGGTCTCTTTTAAAATTGTCATTTAGATATTACAAAAAAAATTCACATAAGCATATTGGTACAATAATGATATCAAATGGTAAAATTAAAGATTATTAAGGACAGGTAGTCTGTGCTGAATTATTTCCGACATCTGTGTCAGTAACATATTCATCAATTCTATAATAGGCCCTTCTATCTAATGAGATCAAATCTCAATTGTCTTACAGGCAACCTTTATGCCAGGCCTGGCAAGTGCCAGCCGGGCTTGAAAACCGAGGGTCCAGTACGTTACTTACATCATGTAACTGAATTAGTTCATGTCTGTTTTTTATAACTTCTTTAGAACCGCACAATACGCGACAAATGCGGGTTCAATGTGTGAGGATGAAATAAGAACTCAAGCCAGAAGAGCAATGAATGTTCAAGAAGCGAGTGAGGTGCGTAAAGATCGAGTCATGTGACGCTCAGTTCTCTCTGCCTACCCCGCAAGGGATTTGGCGGGAAGTTATAGATAGATAGAAATAAAATAAAAATCGAGTTAGCCTTGTAGATGTAAGAAAGAGAGTTGGTCTGAAAGAAAATATCGGTATTAAGATAACAAGAGGCATGCTTCATTGGTGACTGATGACTGACTGACGAGCTCGGTGGCGCAGTGGTGGAACACGCTGTTATGCTACTTTGACACCAACGCTCGTGGGTTCGATTCCCACACAGTACAAACATTTGTGTGCATGAACATATCTGTTTGTCTTGGTCTGGGTATTTTCTATGTATAATAAGTATGTATTCACAAAAAACAATATTTACGTATGTTTATCTGTTGTCTAGTACCCATGACACAAGCTTCGCTTACTTTGGGGCTAGATGGCGCTGTGTAATTTGTCCGACAATATTTATTTTATTATTATTATTGGTTCGGACATGTAGAAAGAAAGCAAGAGCCGCCGCTTTCTTTTCTGGACTCTCCTATGATTTGTACCCAATCATTCTTTCAAATGATGCATTCATTTGACGATGGAAATCTAAAAAATATTAAAGGTATGAATAATAGTCGTTCAGTAAAATAATTATAGGATTTAAGTTTATATGTCTATTTAAACAAAATTAGGTATCTGAATTAAGTAAGAATTACAAGAGAACAAAAGAAAAATGATCTCCCCACATTTACGCTAATTTGGAAATGTGAGTTATGGTAACACCGGTCGATTTATTGTTTTGAAAAATTAATTTAAGTGAAAACGATTATTTAATCAGAAAAATTACTTGCTTACCTATGAAAAGTAATCCCTTGCCTTTTTTATTGTACCACTATGGTTTCGACAGCTCTTCACCACGCACGGCGGTATTTTTTTTCTTCGACAAGGTTATCACGTGGCGATGTGTCGGTGCGTAATGGCGGGCGGTAGACTTACTATGGTGTGAATGTGTGCGTGTCGGCTCGTACGTATAGCAACTGACTTACTATGGCGGTGCTTCAGTGTTTAGTTCGGGAGACGGTGTCTGCTTTTTTTATTACGTTTATGAGGTTGTAGTCATTTTTTTTTGTAAAACGTCGACAGGCTTACTAGCATACGACCCACCTGATGTACAGCGGTTACCGTAGTCTATTACGTAGCTTGCAAAACATTAAGTATCATACGCGCAATGCCACCTCTGCTGCTTACACAGCTACTCCTTAGGAGCTTACTGGTGACTTCGCTCACACGCAGGAACACAACAACCCTCTAGGGAGTTTTTATTTGGCTGCGGTTTTCTGTTAGGTGGAGGTACATTCCCAGACGAGCTGCTTTGATGCGTCCTACCTGTCTTAAAAACTGCCAGACCAAGACAAACAGACATGTTCATGCATACAAATGTTTGTTCTGTGTGGGAATCGAATCCACGAGCTTTGGTATCAAAGTAACGTAACAGCGCGTTTTACCACTGCGCCACCGACCTCGCTAAAAATTAGAGCGCTCATTTGAATCAACGCCTAACGGGTAAAGAGATAAAGATTACAAATTACGAAAACAGTCACCATGAGACTGGCAATTGATTATAAACCTTATTACGACGGTGTTTTCGTCTACATGTACTTATACATGTGGCCGAAAACGCCATGTTCACATTGCTTGAATAAACAATTATTTTATCTTGTTCTGTAGTCAACAATAATACTTTGTGCAGTAAATATACGAATAAATACGAGGAAACAAGTTATCCTCTGGTCATATATCCTATTTATATCACTTACTCATATTGTGGCCATTACGATGGACGTAAGAATAGTTTGTGTGTTGTTAAGTGCGCTGTTTATTTCTGGTACGTATTTAAAAAAAAAAATGTCGCGTCTAAGATGCCGACATTGCGCAAAATCTGTGGTGTAATGCTTGCTGATCGCGTTCGAAATAGAGTTGGTCTGAAAGAGAGTGTCGGTGTTTAGATAAGATAAGGTAGGCAGGATGCGGAATGAAAGAATGCCGAAACAGATATACGACTCGAAACTGAAGCTAAATCTGAACCTGAATCTACCACCACCAAACTGGTCGTGGTTTATCAGAAAGTCAGGAGTCCTAGGAATCGACGAACATACACGAAACTAGTTATGAATGTTGAAGAAGCGATGAGTATAAGGAACGTGTCTTATGGTGCTCGGTTCTCTATACCTATCCCGAAAGGCAAGATCTATTTATATATAGATCTTATATAAAGCCACAGCTAATTGGTTGATAGGAGAATCAAGTTTTTTAAAAGTGATCTTACTAAAGTGAACCTTCGACGGAGTTGTTATTTGGTCGCAGTATTCTGTAAGGTGGAAGTACTTCACCAGTTAGGCAGCTTTGAATACCCTTTTATTAGCCCTACCTCCCTTTCGACAGGTTTTTTTTATACTACGTCGGGAGTCATACAAGCATACGGCCCACCTGATGTAAAGCCGTAGCCTATTAACACTATATTAAGTGATACTTAATATAGCGTTAATAATCGCGCGATGCCTCCTCTGCTGCTTACACAGCAATTCCTTGGGGAGCTTACTGGTGTCCTCACTCACACGCAGGAACACAACAACCCTCTAGGAATTTGTTATTTGGCTGAGGTTTTCTGTGAGTTGGAGGTACTTCCCCAGACGGGCTGCTTTGATGCGCCCTACCTCTCCTAACGGTTTGTTATTTTACAGAGTGGACCGCGTGCAAGGGAGGTTGAGTTTGATTCAAAAGTTGATAAATACAGCTTGGCATAGTTCAAACAAATCTTAGACGTCTCTATAGGTTTTGAGTTACTACGTTAATACAACACCAACCCTAACTCATCCCGCTGCAGGGATACGGCTCTCCCTTGAACTGAAGGGGTTTAAAGCATACTGCACCATGCTGCTCAATTGCAGATTGGCTGAGGTATGTTTTATACGCCCGAAGGCCACTGACTTAGATTTTCGGCTGTCATCTATCAACCATAGATGAGGCTGACGGCTTAACGTCTCCTCCGAAGCACGGAGAAACTCGAAATAGATAAACCCTTCCATAGCCAGGCTGCGATAGACGTTGCTTAATCTGCGTATTCGGTTAGAAGGACATGCGCAGCGACGGCATCGAGCCTTCTGTTAAAGCTTTTGAGCAATCTGTTAAAATTTACTGTTTAGAATCTTCAGAATACCTACAAGTAATGTAATGAAAATACGCATACTTTTATATGTATGTTATAATACTGTCATGGTGTCAAATTTGATTAATCAAAGTGCATTCGTTCATAATATCTAGGACCACCGCCTCGCTAGTGACTTAGTAGTTGGCTTAAGCTCCGAAAACTTTGGTGAACCACTTCCAACTGAAACGTGTCTTAATTTTTTGGAGCATTGACGGTTATATAATTTATTATATTTGGTACTTAGTAATCTCTTGCTGGGCTTAGTAGGGTAGACTGGGTACAGTTGTGACAATTTTCAATTGATCGCCCATAATTTTGTCAGTATGTCAGTTAGCTTCACGGAAAGTGTTTTTATAGTCTACATGTACATTTGTTTACGTATAATTACTACAATTTTGTCTCCAAGTGCAATGGATAACGCGTAGGAGCAAATTTAAAAAAAAAGAAATTTTGTCACAACGGACCACAGGCCAGGGGCGGTTGTGACAGTGTGTGGGATCGGTAGTGACAGGTTCAAAATAAAACGCCAAAAGGGTCTAAATTCACTTTTATTGCAAATAATATCAAATTAATACAATATGACATTCTTCTGAAAGAAATAATAATTACGTAACAATAGAAATAGAATTTGGGAACATTTTAATCGCTTATAACAATAAGGCACTACAGCATAAATATAAAATAAATTTTAATAAATGTTATAACAAAATGCCGTTGATTCATCTATCCCTATTAAGTGGAAAAATTAGAACTAAAAATTAAATGACATTTAGTGCTGCAAGAAGCTAATAATATCTTCTTAAGGAATATAAATATTTATGTAAGTATTATCATACAACGTCAAAAACCAATAAAAATCTAAGGTTGATTCTAGTTGTCTATAAACTGAAAAAAAAAACTACCAAGATCTAGTCAGAGTCATGGCAAATATAATGGCGAGTTACCACCTGGGCACTCTGTGGGACCAGAGCTCACATTTTCTTTGGCATTTGATCCATGTTTCGCCAGGCCTACTTTCAGAATATGCGCCTACAGAAACCAGACAGAAATACTCTTCTTCATCCGATGATGGTGGCGATATCTTCATTTTCTTAATTTTGTTTTTCCTTTTCCTGTGTCTTGTTGCTTAAGGTTCTATCGCTTTTCTTTTTCTTCAAATTCCAGCGAGACTGCTTCTTTTTCAGGCATATCTGTATAAATGGTCGATTTATTTGTTCTGGAACATCTTATGTTTCTTTGCCGAACCTTCGGAAAAGTCGAACAACTTCAGGCGAAAAAGAGGTTGATGCGGATGACGCACTTGGCTAAATATTGCTTTATTTTCGAACTAAAGATTCACCCAATTAGTTATAAGTTAGTTAGGAAACTGGCGGCATTTCATCGTTAGATCCAGTATTATTTTCTCCAGTGTCAAGGTTTGGTATGTCTGCAACAAGTGATGGTTCTGTAGGATTAGTCTCTCTAGTGTCTTTGGTCTTTGGGTTAAGAATATTTTATTTCTCATAAAGAATATACATAATTCACTTCCTGAGAAAACATTAAAATTACATTTATAGTATACAATGATATTTATAAACGTGTAGTGAGCGCACAGTAGATAGTACAGTAAATGATAATAACAATCCTGTCGGGGGGTATATCTAATAAAAGTGATATCGGCTGATTTAACGAAGCGATAACAAAGTGAAACATGAAGGTGCATCGTCTATTGTTTACCTTACCAAGCAAACACGGATATAAAGCACACAGTGCGTACTTGCATACTGGATTTGTTATGTTTTTGTGTGATTGATATTTTGCTATAGAGTAATTTCGCATGTATACCCGTATGTATATTTATATTTTAAGTGGTGTATATTTTATTATTAATTATTTACATGCATAGTATATTTGTTTATTTAATTATAATTTTATTATAGGTATAATATTTATTTGGTTACATATGCATATATATATATATATATATATATATATATATATATATATATATATATATATATATACATACATGCACGCTTATTAAACATATCCGTACGTAAAATATAGACATTATTATTTTGATAAATGGCTTTTACGATCCGACGTCTGAAATATATGTTTTAAGTTGTCTTTTAAAACTAGTTGTTGATTCCGTATTTCTTATATCAGTTGGTAGTTTGTTATATATTTTCACTCCTTCATATTCGATATTCTTTTTGCCGTAATTAGTTCGTGGAGCGCGCGATATTATATGATTGGCACTTCGTAGTTTCATTTTTTGGAATTGATGTTTTTTGCGAAATGACAGTAACGTGTGGATCTGGTTATTTAAAATTTTGTGAATTAGTATACATGTATAGTACATGTATGTCTGTTTAATGGTCATTATTTTAGTTTCCAGGTATATTTTTTTGGTCGGTGTCCGAAAATTATAATTAAATAGGGATTTTACTAGTTTGTTTTGAGCTATTTGTAATGTTTCTAATTCCGATTTAGCTGCTGTACCCCAGACCTCAATTAGATAATCTATATGTGGTTTAATTAATGAATTATAAATAATATATTTGACATTACGCGGAAGACATTTAGCTATACTACGAAAGATGCCGGTTGACGATGTTAATTTTGATTTGACTTTATGTATATGTTGTTTCTATCCATTACAAATGATGACCCTGCAGGATCTGTCCGTTAAAAGACGGTGCAAAATCAATTTCTTGGAATAGGTTACGATTATACGGATAAATTCCAGTCTTCCTCGTGCATGTTCTGCGCATCTAAAAGCAAAAAAAAATTTTTACTTGTGTCACAATTGTACCCAGAAAATGTGGCACAACTGTACCCAAAGCACTCATTCGTAAAAAAACAATTGTCATGATAATACCCAATAATCTACGTACAAAGTAATCACTGCTATTTGACACCAAATATTTAACTTATAACGAGGGAAAATACTCATTACTCTATCTGTAGACATATAACAACAATTATTAAAAGAAATCGAATAAAAATACTTACTTTTGACTGTTACAAAGTAATATAGGCCTCTGCAAGCGTTAACGTCGCGCGATGGCTGACGCAATACTGTGATACACGTTCAGATGGGTACACTGCTCCTCTTTTCCTTTGCAGCCTACCCGGTATTCCTTATACTTTCGCTGATATGACGACTGTAACAATCGTACCCTGGCACAACCGTACCCAGTCTACCCTATCAGTAATGATTTAAGTCTGTAAAAGTCGATTCTGCAGTAATTCGATACTGCATCTCGTTCTGTGTAAAGCTTCGTTTCGTGAACTGCCGTGCTATTTAGTTACTTATATCCTTTTTGTTTCAGATATAAAATGCGACGTATTAGGGGTAAGGAACGTTAAAATATGTACACAAGCATTGTTAAATAATTAGAAAATATTTTTTTTTTAATTGTTGGTTTACATTACATATCCCGGTGTATAAAATTATTATTTCCGAGTACATATCACATTTTCTTATGTAGTTGGACGTTAATTAATAGGACTAATAATAATTTTGAATGTTAATTATAATGGATGCCGACAATAGGGCATCGTATTTAGTGGAAAGCATTATAGAAGGCTAACATGCCGCAGTGGATAGATCCGAGTTGATGATGTTAAATAATGTATATGACTGTGATGTTTTCAGTGAAGCAACACATATTTTTATTATTTTCTAGGACGTCGTGAATAACAACATGATGTGCTCCGTAAAGCTACGTATGTTTATATAATTTACCTTATTTTTTTATTATTTACCTGAAAACTTTGACACGTACTAATAATTCATTAATTATTTTTCAGGGGAATGCTCGTTTCATGGTGTAAGTATGTACAATGTTATAAGCTTGCATTATATATTTAAGTAACATTGCATTAATATATATTTATAATAATTATATAGTTGACATTAATAGACAAACAAAGATCGTAGGACCCCATTACGACGACGTTTGTATACGAAATTTATTTTAGTGATGGAGCTGGATTCTTCTAGTCTTGCATCTAGACGTAAAAGTACGCATCACGCAAAACTACTATAAGCATTTTTGGTAATTTTCATACAATGATAGATAATTGATTGAATATTAAAACTATTGATTTTATTTCAATGTAATTTGGGTTGTTACGGCAAATTTAAAATCCATATCTTCACACGGACAAAGCATATTTTATATTCTACTAGAATAGCAAATAAGTATGTGACCCACCTAATTGTTAGAAGTTTCCATAGTCCATGAATGCATGCAACATTTTAGGCGAGACTCGCTCGTTGTATAAACCACATCATGCCTTTTTTGGAAAATCTCGATAACGAATAATGAACAACATTTTTTTGTAATAATGTTTTTGCCATTTTGGCTTCTGTACTATATTATCTGCTTTTCTGTCAATACATCAAGTGTATTTTTTTGATAATTTTTTTTGATAAGATTTTCATTACCATTTTCTAAAATACGAACTCCACTTCCCAAAGATCGCGGTCTCTTCTGACTTTGCGATAGTCGAACCTTTCATCAAATATTTCATGTTTGGGATAGAAAAAGAAAAGATAGGATGAGAGTTTTGAACTATGTGCAGGGTCGAGTTCACGAGCTCTATTCTTTTAAAAACAAAAAATAACTTTTTCTTGTCGCCGTTTCCATAGAAGCCCTGTCATGATGCTAGAGGATGCGACCTCTTGGTTGTTTTCCTCGTACTTTTCCAAGAACTGAGTAAATAAATGGCGGTGAACTGTCTATCGACATTAACATTTCTTTGACCTTTAAGTG
Source organism: Pyralis farinalis (assembly GCA_947507595.1). Classification (NCBI taxonomy): domain Eukaryota; kingdom Metazoa; phylum Arthropoda; class Insecta; order Lepidoptera; family Pyralidae; genus Pyralis; species Pyralis farinalis. Next base: position 24,521,277 of record OX382270.1, read on the forward strand.
GATTATATCCGGAATCCGTTGTAAAAAATGCGTCGGTTTTTTAATTAACAATATTCAATCATATTTTTCTCGGTGGTCGCAGTTGAAAGGCCGACATTCACGAATGTGTTAATGTTATTCACAGAAATATGTTCATACTCAAATTCCGTGTAACAACATCTCGCGGTAACGCCGCGTATTCATTAGGCAACATTCATCACACATCACATTGTTTCATCATCTTTTTAAACAATTTAGAAACAATTTATAAACAAACGTGATAAAACATTATTTCAGATACATGTTGCCGTGCTCCCCACTCTGAGTGGAGAGCAAGACGAAACGTCTAGTTTGTAAACAAATGTTGACAGGTGAGGACGTGTGTTGTGGGCAGTTTATAGGGTATTTAAACATGGAGATACTGTGGTCCAACAACCAGTTTGCGATGCTCATAGAGCTATTTCAGCAACGTAAACTGCTTTGGGATGCCTCTAACAAGGATAAATAAAAAAAAATGACGCTTGGGCCAAGATTGATGCAGAACTGAATATATCACAAAAGGATGTAGTAACAAAGATACATACTCTACGCTCACAATTTTCTCGGGGGAAAAAAAAACATAAGTCATCAAAAAAATACTGGAAGCGGCACAGAGGAAGTTTTTAAAAGCAAATAACTATAGCGGCATATATATATATATATATATATATAGCTATATCATATCAGCACAGAGCAACACTACCTCCTCGGGAGACATCCTAACAACAACTGACAAGGGCGGACGGTCAAGTTTCAGAAACAGTGTTTACAGTAATCTTGTTTATAGACACTATTATGAGGTTTATAAACAGTTTATAAACAATTTTTATTTTTTATTTTATTTTATTAGGTTTACCAACAGTTGTTACATTTCTTTCTTCTTACTTACATAAAAGTAGGTATACATTTGCAACATTACTGGCTTAAACGTAAAACCAATTATAGGCAAACACAACTTGCGTAAAGTTTAAATAGCGGTACTTAAAATAGGTACAATTATCAAAACCTCTTGCTTTCATATATACCAAGTGGGAAATTGAAAATGCAACGTTATTATAATTCAAAAAAGACATTATCATTTCTCTACTTAACTCACAACTGTCGTCTTAAACAACATCTTCCATTGCTAATGCACTGACAAGTTTTGTGCGGAACTGAAATTGTGACAGATGATTGATATCAAATACGGAGCTGTAGCAGTTCACCAGCCTGCACAATCGCAGTATGGATGAATGAGAGCCTAAAACAGTTTTTCGCAATGGGACAGTAAAAAGGTTTTATGGCACAAAGGTGGACGCCTGCGTGGAACGTTAAAGCGAATCTTATTCATTAGCTGGGGACAATCAATTTTATTGTGCAAAAGTTTGTACATAAATTACATGTCTAGTATACCCCTACGTTTGGTCAGTGATACAATTTTGAAATATTTAAGTCTAGCATTGTACGAGACATCTTTTTTTGCTAGTTTAGTGCCACGTGCTAGATGCCATAAAAATCTTTTCTGCAACTGCTCAATTCTAAGGCAATGAGTAGAGAAATGTGGTCGCCCCACCATGCTGCAATATTTTTGGCTATTTAATCCAATGTGTGTAGTGTTAAGTTTGTCATCTTTATTTTGTTTATTATATTTTATTACTGCAGCAAGATATGCATCCCGTGTTTTCGGGGAATCAAACTGCACTACAATAGATCGTGGACCCTGCCATCCTTGATGTTTTCCTTTATTACTGTCCCAATTTTTGTGACTATATCTATTAATTTGTTTTGCCTAATTATGCCTAAAGGTTGCCTAATGAATACGCGGCTTTCCGGTACTCAGATGTTGCATCCATCCCAAAAGCATTGAGCAGATGAACAGAGTCTACTTTTAAAATATAAAAAGAACCTCACCCTGCGATCTTTTGTCTTTAATTCCATAAGTATGATAAAATAATAATTGACAAACGATTTTATGCTGAAAAAATGAAACATGTTTTTTATATTATACATAATATAACATTCGAAATTCAAGTAATTAAATGTCACACGTATCAATCTGTAAGGTCCTAAAGCCATGTGACAATTTAAATAAATAAAATACACATATTCTCAATTAATTTCTAGACATTAAGAAATAAAAGAAAATATAAACAGATTGTAATCTAAATTGAATCATTTAACTATACATAACATTTAGTTCACATTCACGTCACAATTGTCCAAATCCTTTCAAATTCAAGTATTTGTTACAGGATTTTGCCTCAGGCGGAAACACAGACTCGAGGGTAAGAATTATTGAATAACATACAGAGCGAAAGTCGATGGATGTAGAAACTGCGAAAGGCCACTATCAATTTGTTCGTATTTGATCAGAAGGTAAAGTCAGAAGCCCTAAAAATCTATGAGTATGCATGAAAAGAGCTATTAATTTTAAAGAAACGAGCGAGATATGTATGGAGCGATAGATTGCTAATGTTCCCTTATCAATCGATACTTATATTACGAGTACTTTCAACATCATCATTGTACAGTTTAATCATTTTTATTATTCATTGTTTTGTTCTAAATACGTAACAAGAATAAAATTATATTTTGTGATAGCGTGGAAATGTTGGTGGCCAAGTATCACACTTGACTGGTTTTTTTTTATCTTTATTGGTGTGACCTTTACACATTTGCTATGTTTTATTTTTAATTGCTAACGATTTAATTTCCCACTGTGTGATTTCAGATTGTTCCAGGCATGCCAGGAATAAAAGGAGATAGGGTAAGCGAATAGCGTATTTTTATACCATTAAGTAAATAATTAACGGCACTGGCACACAGCTTTTTTGATGCCAACGCATCACCTTCTTGTGAGCTTGTTTTTAACGTTAATCACTAGCAAATTTCTAACAGAAAGTTATTGGCCATTTGTACTGAGATACTTTCTTAGTCGGAGTTGCAAGAAACGCCATGACTTACATAAGTTAGTGGTGGTTATAAAATATAAAAAGCTAAATATTTTTAATTAATTTAATGGACATGTCGCAAGTAATTAAAGTGTATAGTTCATTTCAAACAAAGAAAACTATTTCATATAGATAATTAAAGAGCAATGTTCACGGAACAACACTATATTGAATGCAAAAAAAAAAATACTTTCCTGTAAAATTGCAAAAGTTGCAATTGTGCCCCTGTTATAATACCTAAGGTGCGTCATAGTAACATTAATGTTCAAAATGAAAGAATGCGAAACAGTACAATGCGAAAATAGAAGGATGTAAGAGCTGAGGAAACTCAAGACTAATCTATTGTGACCAAATTGGTCGTATCGTGTCTTATCAGAAGGTGATGTCAGTCCTAGGAACTGGCGAGTGTGTATGAAAAGATCTATGAATGTTAAAAAAACGAGTGAAGTGTGTAAGGACCGCGTCTTATGGCGCTCGGTTCGCTCTGCCTATCCTGCAATATATATACAATATATATTGCAGGTATACATACAATATTCAAAATATTCTCTCCGTCCATCTCCAGTTTTCAATTCCACAAATCTGTCAAAATTCAAAATGGTAGTTTTATCGATACTTTAGTTACCTGTTTTTATTAGTACAATATAAAAAGAATTATTGTTACTTGAACGCTTCCCTTGCGAGTAAAACTGTATAAATGTATAAAAAATAAATAAAAAATTACTTTATTTTATTAACTCATTTCATATTTGTTTGCAGGGTCCACGAGGCCCCAGAGGACCAAAAGGAGAGGTTGTAAGATATTATACATAATTAAACATGTGTAATTATGAAAAACATACCATGATATTACTTCGCATCAATTACGGGTAGTAAACAAGCACACGGATCGTCTAACATGAAATGATAGAACTCTTTTTATTTTTCATATCAACATTCAGAATGTCATAAAAGCCTATCAAAAAAGCAAGAAGGACATTTTTTATAGAACTTCTTGAGCAAAACAAGCATGTGCTTCACCTTATTTACAATGCTTTTAGCCTGTAAATGTATTATAAGGACTGTAAGTAAATACCATGCGTGCACTACGGGTAGGTGAAATTGAAATTGATTCTAAAGAAAATAGTGAGTCATCTACCGCGTCTTTTTAAGTTGTGTAATAATAGTTTATTCGCCAAGAAGAGTACAATGCAGCATATTTGGGAAGTCAGCTCACAAGCAATGCAATGTGTGCGTACCTCCGGACGTTTACGATTATTTCTATACTTGCAAGAAAAAAAAAAAAAATGGTGCTGTTGTTGTATATTATTTGATGGCAGCTAAAAAAGGAACGGTTTCTGAGAAAGATTTTAAAGGATGATTTCCGAGGAAGTATTCTGCTATATTTTCTGTAGAACAATCGTTTGTGCTGTTGTACAACTAAGAGCTTTTCACGCATGTCATTGGAACATAACTCTCATCATTTACGCCATAAGAATAGTACAAAAGTCTAACTGTCAAGCTTGATCTGAACTTAACTGTATGCATCTATTTCTTGAATTGTTAAATAAAGATTTATATATTCTTAATAATCTTCAATTTCACTACTTGATATGATTATGACCAATAGATATGAATTTATTGTAATATCTGGTTTACAATTTGACAAGGGTCCTATATTGGCAAGTTTCTTTCGCTATTTCTTTTTTTTCACCAATTCACCAATAGACATTTTCAAAATGGTTGCAGATTAAAAATAGAAAAATAATAACCAAGAGAAATGAATAAGATACAATAAGATTACATTTAAAAAAAATGAGACGCTTCTAAGTGTCCACGACGGCCCAAATGGCAAATATTCTTTTTGTCCTTTTATCTTTTTTTTACCAATCGAACACAGACGCAAGGGTAACGATTTTGAAATAACGTAATACAAAGCAAACGTGGAAGGTTGCAGGAGCTGTGGAAAACTAACTCACCTACTACGATCAATGTGGTCGTGTTTTATCAGGAAGGAAGAAAAAGCGTGTGAAGTTCCCTTTGTACAGACACATAGATAGATTTTTAATGCTGCCTTATCAATCGATAGGATCGAACGAGATATCTCACTTCTTATATTTTAATCATTGTACAATTTACAGTTTCATCATTGTAAAATTTAAATACATAACAGGAATACATTTCTATTTTAGGGAAGTACAAAGTAACTGTCTGCGTTAGGGCAAAATGTCCATGTAGTACAATACCTGCTGCCTATTTATTAATCATTTTAACGACTTTTTACACAAATATGATTTCAGTGTGGCCCATGCATGCAAAGAATCGACGACGTGGTAAGTGAACAGTGTGTTTTTATACTAACTAGTCAGACTAAATTTTTTTGAGAAGTAAAGATTTTGTTGTTTCTATAGCAAATTATTATTATTTATTATTATGGTTATTACTGGTTATTCAATTTTCAATATCACTCTCATCACTACTCGTATCACTCTTAATAAAATAATTACACGGACAAATTGAAAACTTTGATAAAATATGGCGGGAAATATTTTTTTAAATTAGTATACATCTTGGCGCCAAAAGTTTTAGCCAATTTTTCATACGACGCTTTTAGCTTCCAAATTCGAATTTTATGAACATTCGCATTACAAAACTTTTCTCGGTTAAACTATATTGAAAAGTTGTATAACATTCCTTGTGATACTGATTGCAGTTTTAAAATTTGAACTTTTTCAAATGGGAGTAGAAAAAGTAAAATATAGTATAGTATAAGTAATATAATAATAAAAAAAAGTAATGTCAATATTAGAGCCGAAGAAGCATATTCTATTGAGCACCATTAACATCGCCTCCAGTGGCACCTATGGTAGTTAGGAGAAAAAGATTAAATATATATTTTATACAACGTCGGGACGCATAAAAGCATACAACCCACCTAATGCACAGCGGTAGCCTATAAACGCTTGTAATACAGGAAGTATCACTCTTGCGATGCCACCACTGCTGCAAACACAGCAACTCCTTTGGAGTTTACTGGTCTTACTCACACGTAGGAATACACATCCAGAGAGTTTGTTATTTGGCTGCGGTTTTCTGTGATGTGGAGGTACTTCCCCAGACGGGCTACTTCGATGCGCCCTACCTCTCTTAAAAAACATCTAGTCTTGTGTGGGAATCAACCCCACGAGCATCGGTGACAAGGTCGCGTTATTACCCGCTGCTCCACCGAGCTCGTCAATAATAACTGTACCTACTCTAATCGATGAGCTCAAAATATTGACATATATCCAAGGGTAGACAAAAAAATTGCTCTGTCTCATGTACGGGATTCTCATAAAAATAATCAAATTGATTTTTTTACTAAATATTCGATTTTAGGTCAACATCTACACATACTACTACATACATGGCGCATCCAGATTTCAGTAACAACCAGTTGAGAACGCGCAAGCTTGCATTGCCAGAGGAACACCTGGCTCGTCTCGTATATAACAATTCAAAACTTTTTTTTTTGAATTTTTCGGCCATATTAACCATGTTCCTTAATGTTCAGGAACGGGTGTTCCTGAACATTCCTATTCTACTTTTTTATGCTGAATCCGAATCTGATGTCAAAATTCGAATATTCCAAAAAAACGCACACATAGACAAACATATAGATTTCATATAGGAACGGTGTTCCTGATAATATAGTAACAATAATACATTAAACTATTCTCTCCGACAATCTTCAACTTTTACAATCCGGCAAATCTGTCAAAATTTAAAATGGTTTTCTTACTTATCAAACGTGATTTTAATAGATCTCGAGAAGCCGTGAGATTTCTTTGTGAGTAATGAAAGTGTACAAGCAATTTGATCTAAATTACTTTGTGTGCTTCCGCGACCGATTAAATTACCGATTAAAGTGTACAAATTAGGGAAAGTACGGTATCTTCAGACCCTGAGTCTGAGACCAACTTGTTTCTTGTTTATTTTATTAACTTATTTCATCTTTTTTTGTAGGGTCTACTAGACGTCAGAGGGCCAAAAGGAGATGAGGTAAGATATTAGACATAATTTAACATGTGTAATTATGAAAACATACGTATGATATTACTTCATATCAAATTACGGATGATTGACAACCGTGTTGTTCGGCTGATGTGAAAGAATTATGATTATTACATCATATAATCAACATGCAAAATGTTATAAGCTTTTGCTAGCAAAAAATCAAGAAGTAGGTACTATTTTTTTACAACGTCTTGCAAGCATATGGCTGACCTGATGTAAAGTGGTTACAGTAGCCTGTGAATGCTTGCATTATAAGGAGTCGTCATCATCATCCGAGCGTTAATCCCAGCCGCATCCTACGATTTCCAGCTTTTACTTCTCCACTTCGCGCTGTCTTCGGCATCCCTAATAGTGAGACCTATGGTATGCATATCATTCATGGGCCTACCCTTCTACAAGGACCTGGCGGGGGTAGCATCTCTAGACATTTGACCACGGAACTTGCCGGTATTCGTAAGACGTGGCCGTACTAGTGTAGATAACGCACTTGCAGTTTGTTTGCTATGATATGGACATGAAGACTACCGCGAATACAGTATCCTTTATGCGATCCTTGCGGAGTGACGTGACTCCACACATCCAGCGCAGTATATTCATCTCCGTGACACGCAAGTCCAAATTGGATCGCTCAGGTATAAGGCACGCTTCTCTGCCGTATAAACCTAACAGGGCAGGCCTAACGATGGATTTATAAACCAGTTCTCTCAAATTACTCGGCATTTTAGGGTCACTGATGACACCGACAGCCATCTCCCGCAACTGGCCTTGACGTCATATTCGATTTAGTTTCAGACCGTCGTTCTCAAGCGACTCCCTTTTAGAATTCACGCGTCAAACCAGGCACCTCCTGTCCGCATCCGCCGGCGCAATATCGTCAGCATACTTGAGTAACTACGGAGTCGGCTCATGTACATCTCTGATGCTGCCGACCCTACGTCTAATGATACGCTGAACAGAAGCGGGCTAAGGAAGGGCTGTGTATAGCTAATGGCAGTCCAGTATTTTGTGCTGATATTCCATAAAATAAAGATAAGTAGATACTATATAAACTTGCCGTGTGGCCTCGACGTAAGAAAAGGCCACCCCATCACAACTAAAGGTTATCGGAGAAGGCGACTATGGAAAACCTAGGAGACGGGCTGCAGTGACCCCTAAGTTTTTTTATTTTTATTTATTTATCAATTATAATGTATACATATAAAAATACGTAGTTAAATTACCGCGGATCCTCTCTATTAACCGGTCAGAACCCGCTATATACGAGTACGTTTTCCCATAAATAAGTACAAGAATGAGATAACCTCCCTATCCCCCTCCACACCAGCAGTCCCACTGATCCTAGTTCGCGTGGCGGTTAGAGTATCGGCAGGGCAGGGAGTCCTAAGAGTATACTCGCGCTATAGAGTAGCTGCCCCGAACCCGATGCTGTGCCTACTAACAGAACGGAATGGCCCTGGTGATATATAACACGCGAACAATGGTTCGGTTCGAAGAGACGATCGTAGAACTAGCTGCTTTACTACCGTGAGGGGATTCCAAGGTGGTGTCAGGTTAATCGTTCGTAGTTCGCCCTTCGTCCGCAATGTCGGGGCTGTATCAGCGAGGGTTATACTCAGAATTCCAAATGGTATTTGCTGAAAGTCATACATTTTTACGCATCAATTTTGACATACCCTAATGATGAGGTAGAGGCTATGTTGGGTACATATTCAATGCCATATATTCCTCTAAAATTTACTACACAGTGTTGATGGGGGCCTTCAATGCATAGCTGGGTACGTTATTTATTGTTTTGTTATAAACACATAACATTTTGTGATAAAGCGGAAACTTGACTTCGCAAATGTATTCGTACTTGACTGCTTTTGCTTTATTCTTACTGCTGTGTCCTTAAATTAAAATGATAACAGTTATTTTAAGGATTTTTAATCACTTTAATGATTTCTTTACATGAGTATTATTTCAGGGTATGCCAGGCGTGCAAGGTATGCCAGGAAAAAAAGGAGATATGGTAAGGAAATAGCATATTTTGTACTATTAGATATATATTGAACGCAGCACGTTCTTGGGAGCCTATTTTTAACGTTACTTACAGTTGATTGATTGATAATTGCAATTAGCTACTTGTACTAGAGGTACTTACTTTCTTGGGCGAAATTGCAAAAACGGCCATACCTTCCATTCTCCAGCACATTATACCATAACCGGCAGAATAGGTCACTGCCTAATGTGTGACAGTTCCTGCACAATGTTTCCCTTTTACAGCTTCTTTATTCTTCTTTGTTCCGTACCTTAATAGGGGAAAACAGAAATCTTGTTGGGTCACTTTATTATTCGTCTGTCCGTCGTCAAGTTTACTATTCTCGAATACTGTTAAACGTAAGAAGCCTAATTTTATATACGTAGACGGACTGAAAGATTTGCAAAAATCTTTTAAAATATAAATTAAAGTATAATTTATATTTTAAAAGATAAGATCGGACGGCATGTTTTTCATGTATTGATTGAAAGCCATCGCTCCCGACCGCCTAAAAGTTATCCTTCTATTCAAATTTTTGATAATCGAGAAAATATTATTTAAATAATAATATTATTTTGACTATATATATATTTGACGAGCTCGGTGGCGCGGCAGTTAATAAAGCGACTTTGACACTAACGCTCTTGACTTCGATTCCCACACAGCACAAATATTGGTGTACCTTATAACTAGTCTGCCCATTAATACTGTTACGTATAAACTTTATTTCAATTCTCAATTATTTAGAATTTGGAACGCGTTTAATATGTTAAAACTTTTTTCGATTTGCCGCCGTTTTACATATATTTTTCGTGTATCATATCAAATTACAATATAGAATGGGGTGTTAAAGAAAATAGGATTGCAATGATTGTACAGAGTGGGTATGGAACTGTCGGTCATATTCAAGACACTTCAAAAGCTTGGTATCAGTCGTATGTTCGTATATCGATCTATCGACTATCGACTATCGATAGATATACCGACACTTTGTTGTTGTTGTTGTAATCTCTTTCTTGCACAAATATACATAACATACACGTTACAAATCTAAAGATTTGTAACGTGTATGTTATGTATGTACTAAGGCGGACTTATCTCTGTAAGAGATCTCTTCCAGCCAACCTTTATAGGCTTGATAGGAATATGTAATACATATATAGGCAGAGAAACTATCTGTACCTTCTTTAACTAAAATATCATGAACTAATAACATGAGTCATTGTAACAGTAAAAACAGATATATAAATATAACACAAAGAAAAAATAATAAAAATAAAGGAACACTTCCTCTGATGAAGAACATAAAAGATCGGGGCGACCGCGTGCTGTTACAACTAGAAAGGCCGTTAATACTGTTGAAGCCAGAATTCGTCGAAACCCTATCAGGAAACAAAAAATCTTATCGCGATAAATGAAGATTCCCGCTAGGACTCTGTACGGTATAATAAAACAAGACCTGACGCTCTGCGCTTATCGTCGTTATACATATGTCGGACATGCTCTAAATCAATTCCTACAGTTGAAGAGAGTGCATCGATCAAAACGCTTTCTGTTCCGATACGCAGGTGAAAGCTACAGAAATATACCATTTACTGATGAAAAAATTTCACGATTGAAAAGCACTACAACAAGCAAAATGACAAAGTATACGTACACAGTTAGTTCTAAAGATACCGCCCAAGTGGTCGGAAAGATACAACGTGGTCATCATACTGCGTCTGTAATGAAAACAGTGCGTGAATCTATAGATTCGTGCGGCCAGACAAATTAAAGGCCTGTATCAAAACCAAAGGTGTCCATTTCGAAAAGAATCATGTTTATTATTTTTTTGCTGAGACTTAAACATTTATATACATATAAGTTTTATTAAGATTATATTAACTTAAAAAAAAATGCATATTCATTTGTAATAGAACTTATGGCCGGACTAGGTACATTTAAAAAAATATAATATATCAAATTCAAGTAGTCATTACATAGTGTGTGCAAGGAATCCGCCTGTTGTTGGTTGATACCAGTTAACGTAACTGAAGACCAAAAGTGACAACATTATCTCGTCCAAACCAGAGGCCTTGGGGGAGATAGATACGTCTTTCGGCTGAAATGATGATAATCAAACATTAAGTTCAGCTAGGAGCGCTAAACTTCCAGTGTGACCCATGTATCAATTGAACGATGTCTTAATAATACCACATCAAAGCAGCGGGCTGGGGACGTACCTCCTCCTTACAGAACACCGCAGCCAAATAACAACTCCTTGGATAGTTATGATATTCCTGTGAGTGAGTCAGGTTGCCAGTAAGCTCGCCAAGAATTGCTGTGTCAGGAATAAAGACGGCATCGCGCGAGTGTTACTTAATTCATTCCTAGCGTTAATAGGCTGTAAGAGACAAAGACGGTAACCACTTAACGTGAGGTAGGCCTCTTTTAAATTAGGTAAGTTTCTATTAAATTCAAGTATTTGCTATACGTGGGTGTCTCCGGTCCTATCCCGATTTTTAAAATACGTAATAAAAAGCGAAAAGTGAAAGGATGTAGGAGCTGCGGAAGTCCAAGCCTCATCTACCATATTCAATTTGGTCGTGTTTTATCATTAAGGATAAAGAAGCGAGTGAAATGTGTAAGGAAAGAGTCAAAGAAAAAGAGAGGGTTCCTACTGCCTACCCGCCAAGGGACTTGGCGTGTTTGGATACATAGATAGATAGACTTCTTACATGTTCCTGATAGTTTCATCATTTTAATCATCTTTATTACTCATTTTGTTGATGTAAATATATAACGGAAATAAGTTTATATTTTGTGGTAGTACGAAACACAGGATGCGCTAGTTTGGTCGCATCTGTCCGTTATTGGTTCATCTTTATCGTTGTGAACTTTAATAAATTCAATCAATTTTACTATGTTACATTATTAATGACTTTAACGTTTTGAATTCACATTTAATATCATTGCAGGGTTACATAGGAATGCCGGGAATGAAAGGAGATAGGGTAAGCGAATAGCGTCTTTTTATACCATTAAGTACATATTGTTATTGACACGTAGCTTATTTATTGCCATTGGTTTGATTGATCTATATTGAGGTGTCTCTGCCTTTTCGCAGAAAATTGTTCGGCCGATTATCACTTGCCAACTAACGTTTAGACGAATTTTATTTAGCGGAATAATCATTTGCCAACTTTTCGTATAATTTTGTTTTATTTCCTAACCTCACAGTTGCCAACTGTATGTTTGGTCTGCTTTTTATAATGACACTTTTCAAAATGGCAATGATTCGCTTCTGGCACTTCGCCGGCCGCTACAGCGGCACGCTTGCTTCCCTCGCTCGGCACGTGCGTTGTTTGTCATACTCTAACCTAATCTAACCTAACCAACTGAGATTTCTGTTGCTATACTTATTACAAAATTTTTATTTGTTTGAAAGATTTGACAAATGATAAATGCCCCAAACGTTTTGTGTCATTATAATAACTAGCTTAACAATAATTGTACCAAATGAAACGTTGTCATACAAAAAATTGATAATCGTTAGTTGTCAAAGTGAAAAATAAGCGAAACGTTGGTTGGTAAGTGATAATCGGCCAAACAATTTTCGGCGAAAAGGCAGGATACCATTACTGAGATTACTTAGAAAATTGAATTCGTATGCGGAGTTTTGATGGAATGCAATTCATTTAGGAATATGGTGTTCCTGCAATGCCATACTATTATGTGCCCCACAAGACTGTGTATTTTTCGCCATATTCCTTATTTAAAAAAGGTGCTATGTTTAAGGCGAGTTTCTACCGGCGCTCACTTAACTGTTAATAATTGTTAGTTCAGGTAATTTGACATATATTTAGAAGTATCGATTCATTTGCCTGAATTTAGAAACAGACCTCAACTAAGTGGACGACTGTTCACGAAATCTTTTAAAGCTTATAAAAAAGAAAATTTCGTTCTTGTTGAATTTCTTAATTTTTATTAACAATTACCAATATTTGATGGCGTATACACATAAATATTAAGAGACGTTGGGTGCATCAAAGCAGAAGTCGATATAAAAAAGTGACCACATTGTATGTCGTAGCCAAATAATAACTCCCTGAAGGATTGTTGTGTTCCTGCGAGTGAGTATATTTATTCGCTCCGCCCTTGTCACGTCATATACCGACCGATGCGCGTGGCGCGCTTACCCACCATGTGAATAAAAACCCGTCTTGTTTATATCGCGGCTTATACTGAACGATAGTTAGCCACAATAAAAAATTATGCGACAACGAGTGTTCAGTATACAGAAAAACTTATTTAAGTTTGTGTTGTACTGATCTTATTTTGTTATTATATTATATAAATTTACCAATAAAAAAAATATGTAAATATTTATTAGTTATATCTATCTATCTATGATATAACTAAATGCTTAAAATATTTTAAATTTATTAATAAAGTACTAGTTAACATTTAATTACGATACTGCTTGTTTTCTGTACGTAAGTGTAACTCAATTGCAGGGCTCATGTCGTCATATAATTTTAATATTTCATTTCAACATCAACATCATTGCAGGGGTCTCCGGGCATAGATGGATTACCAGCACCAATGGTAAGCGAACAGCATATCTTAAAAAACATTACTCGGTTCCACAAGAAATGAGAGTTGCGCATCCTTTTCACCGGCTGTCATTCTCTAATATATAATTGATATTAGTGTTGGCCCTTATGCAGTGGTTAAATACGACCATAATTGTTATTAAAATACTCGGTAAAAAAATACAAATTTGCACGTTCCAACATTTCGTCTACTGTTTCCCATGAACCTGTGAGTAATCGTGGGAACAAAAAAAAATCTGTTGAGAAACAGGTGAAGATGGTACTAAACTGTTTAGCCTTTTTTATTTAATTAGAAATTCCATTATTATTTTCATTTACTGGTCTATATCTAAAATAAGGGGTTTCCTTTATGTAAATAAAAAGCTTTTTACAACATTAAGATTTTTAATACGATACGATAAAAAATTTAGATGTTAAGTGTTTAGTTTTACTAACTAAGTAAGTTAGCTAGGTAACAGAGATCCCTATTTGATTCTCCGGGTACGATTTTATCTTAACTAAAGTTTACAATATCATTGTCACTGGCCAATTAAATGCTATTAATAAAAGTAATGATCCGTTGAAAGTTAATTATTGGAATCTAGGAATATCTAATGGCCTTTAGCCTACTCATTTCATATAATATCAGAATTATTTGCTTTAATTTTTGTTGTCCACTCTTTGCTAGCTAATCATGAAACTATATTATTGCATATAGGAAATTCGCGATGGCATACTATTATTATTTAATACGTACCTACGTACCTTTGATGTCCACAACACAAGTAGTCATAATGTAGGTAGTTTTTTTAAATAATAAATACACTTTTAATGCAGTTTTATGGAAAGATCTTCTTCTTTTAATTAATATGATTTTCGATCATGACTTTAGCGTTTACACAGACTTTAGAGAATCGTATCGCAATCGTAGTATGTTAGTGTTATGTTTATGTCTATAAATATTATGGATAATTTAATTGAAAACTATAATAAGTATCACATTATAGAATCTATAATAGCTGAAGCACTTAATTTAATATCGTTCAATAATGAATGTAATGAGTTAGTGTTTATATTAGGAGACTTTGACGTTCATGCATATAAATTATTCTAAGAAAGAATCGATACAGTTTGTATATTTTGGTTACCGAGATTACGTCGATGAACAAAGTTATTTCTGTGACTGATGTGGTGAGGTTAGAAAGAGCATAGGATACACATATCTACTTTTTTAAATGTCAGTCACGGAAGGAAACGATAATTACATCACTGTGTGCGTCTGATGACCAGCTAGAAATTGAATAATAATTTGGAGAATTCTCCCGTTGAACAATAGTTCAACGGGAGAATTCTCCAATGCAATAGCACAAAGAATTTATAAATAGATTAAGAAAGAAAGAAAACGTTTATTTGGACGTAACACAATACTATACACACAATAGACAATATACAATAGGTAGTGAAGCAATAATAGTGCTGTGTGACGTAACAAATAGGTTCTATCTCAGCATATTGCCGTGTCAATTCATGACCCGGCGCTGATTTTGAACAATAATTCAAAGTAACAATAATAGATATATAGAATAAGCTTTATTTACATAATAATGATTACAGAAAAAAAATTACAAATAGTAAAAAAAAAAAACAATATTACAATACAGTCAGAAAAGTCTGTCAAAATTCAAAATAGTAGTTCTATAGATATTTTACTAATTATAACTACTAATAAAACGTAATTTAATACATCTCGAGAAAAATAAAAAATACATTTCTTGCTTAGACCTCTTATAGTTTCCTTGTGAGTGATAAAAGTGTACAAATTAAAGAATGAACTAATGTACGGAACCTGAGTGCGACTTAAATTTGACAGCATTTTATTTGTTGTATTAACTCAATTCCTATTTATTTGTAGGCCTTGGGGAGAATAGGACCTAGAGGATACACGGTAAGTTATTTTTCCTCTTTAAACATATGTAGTTACGAAAAAGATACGTATAATACTTTTTCATCGGTGCTCGGTGGCACAGTGGTTTATAACGCGGCTTTGACACCAACGCTCGTGAGTTGTGATTCCCACACAGGACACACATTTGCGTGCATAAACATGTATATTTGTCTTGATTTGGGGTTTTTTAATTGGGGTAGGGTGCATCAAAGCAACCCATCTGGGGAAGTATCTCGACATCACAGAAAACCGCAGCCAAATAACAACACTCTGAAAGGTTGTAGTGCACATGCGTGTGAGTGAGGTCGCCAGTAAGCTACTAAGGAGTTGCTGTGTTAACAAATGTGGCATCGCGTGAGTGATAACTGAAAATCTATGAATTATAAGCGTTCATAACCGCTTCACATTGTGGGATTTTGGTAAGATGTAAGCTTGTATGCCTCCCGACGTATAAAAATATCTAAGTTAATAGTAAATATTAATATTATGTTGATACTGTTGATTGTAGGCGCTTGGTGGAATTTTGAAGACATCTCGTTAATGTTAATGCACTTGCACATTAACGAGATGAATATTAACAGTTAATTTCAAAGAATTTGATAATTACTAAAGGAACTGTGCTAGTTTGTGGCACTATTTTTCCGTTGCTAAAGCATCATTGAAAAGCTTGATTGCGTCTTTTCTTATATAAATTTAATCAAATACGCAGGGTAAGTAATATCCAATTCAGCGTGTTCGTGAATCGTGAGTTATTTATCTGGGGAATACGGTGCGCCTGATATGAAATGATTACTATGAAACGTTTGCAGGCTTTTGAGATGCCAGCAGACATTATTAATGAGTAATGTAACGAGTGCTTACCGTCGGATGATTACTATTATTATTACACGTGCAGGAAAAAAAATGTCGCTGTCGTTGAACGATATGAGGATATTACATAATAGCAGTTAAATAAAGTACGGTTTCCGAGGAAAAAAAAAATATATTTATAGCCCTATTGTCTTAATAGAAATTGTTTATACTGCTATATAGCTATGCGTAGATCACGCTTGACATTCGAAGTGCGATTGTAACTCTTAACACGTGTGGCATAAGAAATAGGTCTAATGGTATAAAACTGTACAAAAATGAATTATTCAGAATTAACTTCACCGAGTCTGCCACATTAGTGCTTTTCCTGGTTTTCAATTGAAGAAGTGAAAAATATGAATGAGGCCTTTAAAAGGAAAGGTATGAAAATAATAGTAATGAAGACGAAAGCGATGGCGTTTGAAAGGAATGAAAGTGTTACAGATTGAATGATTGAAGATGAAAAAGTGGAACAAGTGAATGAATTTGTGTACTTAGGTTCTATGTTTACGAGAGATGGAAAATTTGAGAGCGGTATTGAAAGAAGAGTGAAAGCAGGAAACCATATCAATGGTGCGTTGTATGGATCCCGAAACAGGACAACACGCTTTACCTTGTCCACACCCAGGCTGAGAAGGCACTCCTTATCAGCCAGGGCTACGGAGCAAATTCGGATTCCCGCACCCTAACCATACATGAAGCACAGGGACTAACGTGCGAGTCAGTGATTATTGTGCGTACAACCTCCAAAAAATCCCACCTCCTCCAAAGTGTCCCCCAGGCCGTTGTCGCGGTCTCTAGACACACGGACAGCTGTGCATACCACACAGACTGTACCGACAACGATGCGACAGCTCGGTTTATCCAGCGAGCCGAGACCGCGATAACGGAACACATCAGGAATACTTAAGATGGCGATGAGGGCGAGGGACGAGAAGGTCATCAAAACGTTGCCTCAAAGCTCCGAGGACTCTGGGAGCGGTCCCTCCTCCTCCTCCCTCACAACGGATAAGACGAAAGAAAAGAAGGGCAAACTGGCGCCACTTCAGGGCGCCATTTCCTTTCGATTCTGCAAAAAGAAAAAATAAACAAAAGCTGAACTGAGGGAACCGAGCACCCACCACCGCTTATGGCTCCACCGACCTGGCGGTCATTTGAGCCGAAATGCGGGAGATGCACACGGCATATGCTGCTCTAAGGCTCTCTTCGTACCGTGGGCAATTCTTCACTCCCTGCAAATTATTTAAATTCTGTCTTCTTCACTATCTAGCTTTCTCCCCGTTCTGAGGCAGGAACAAACACACTTATGCCTTCGTTGCCCTCCACAAGTGACCTGTTATCGAGTACGACAGTGCTTTCGCTGCCTGCACTTCTGCGGACCGCCGCGCATGCCACGCGGGGGCGAATCTGCGAAATGCCGCGAAGTTAGCCACCGACGACACGAGGTCAGTATGGTACACCGGACCCATTTCTGCTCCACAGCGCTGAATCCCATCCATCATCACACATCGCAGATCGTTATATATAGCACAAGACCACAGGACGTGATCTCTGTCCTCCTCGCATTCTCCGCATGCACACATACTAGATGTATACCTCCCCAGTTCATACAGTCTCTTTCGGAATATGCCATGACCCAGCAGCATCTGAGAAGTGTGATAGTCAGGCTCGACCCAGTCGAACCTCCACCTCCGGGAAAAATCTATACAGTTCCAACCCTTTGGTGTCATCAGCCCAACGATCCTGCCATTCGCTCACAGCAGCGAAGTGAGGGAGAGAGTGAGGGAAGCGAGCAGTCATGCTCACTAAAATGTACAGACGCGTGGCCGCGTCAAGGGCAGGTCGCCGAGTTACCTAAAATATGGCTGAGCACGGCGATGGCTGCCTTCCGCGTCAATTCGTGAACGGGTGCCGCGCGGACGGACTGGTCTGCCCGCATACCTCACTTCAGTTAACAATAATGTTGGTTGTAAGAAGCCTGTAAAGGAAAAGAGCACGTAAAAAAAAAGAATACGGCAGAAAAAAGAAACTCCTAAAATAAATAAAATAACTAACACCCAATTAACAGAAAAAAAAAATTAAAAAATTAAAAAAAAACCCTGACGTAAAAAAAACACCGGCATTGACAAATATATAATATAATATATATAATATAATTAACATAAGCACATATTTTAAGCACTTACGGAGAAAAAAAAATAAATGAAACCAACAAAACGTGACAAACAAAAAAAGGCACGGGCCAAAGAGCCTGTGGATGTGACCTTTATTTTAAAAAAAAAAAAACATATCGAGCAAAGCTCGCCTTGCTATTATTCAGGGTGTATTAACGCCAACATTGATGTACGGCAGTGAAACATGGGTATGGCAGAAGAAGCATGAAAGCAGGGTGAACGCCGTAGAAATGAGAGCGCTGAGGAGTATGTGCGGTGTGACAATGGTTGATAGAATAAAAAATAGATACGATACGAGAACTTTGTGGAATAAAAGTTGATGTAGTGACAAAACTTGAAAAGGGTATGCTGAGATGGTTTAGTCATTTAGAAAGAATGAACGACAAAAGAGTTACGAAAGAAGTGTATCAATCAAGAGTGAATGGTAACGCCGGGAGGGGCCGCCCTAGACGCACACATATAGATCAAATTGGTGATGTGTTGAAAGAGGGCCAAATCAAAAGTACCCAAAACCGAGGAGCATGCATGAAGAGGTTAATGAATATGTGGTCAACTAACGTTTCGACGAATTTTATTTAGCGGAATAATCATTTGCCAACTTTTCGTATAATTTTGTTTTATTTCCCAACCTCACAGTTGCCAACTGTATGTTTGGTCTGCTTTTTATAATAAATAAATAATAAAATGAAATAAAACACTTTATTGCAGACTTTGTGGTCCATATTTTGTTAGTTACAGAAACTTACAAGCTACGTTAGTTTTATTTAAAAATAGATAAATCAATATAAATTAGGATTATTTCAAATAGATATTTAAAATAATCCTAATTTAAATAATACCCGCCACGTCCCCTGGAGGCACTAGGTACAACAACATGAGTCTGTATCCAGTGCCTCCAGATGCGACAGTCAGGTTTGTCTCTAACAACTTTCAGGATGCTATTGGCGCTCCCGCGAACTCTGTGCATCAACGATGCTATTCTTCCGCGCAACACCATAAAAATCATTGGTGTGCGCTATAGCGAACATAGTTGAGGCACTGCAGTATCGCGGTAGCCCCAACATCACCCTGAATGCGTTGTTATATTGTACTCGGAGAGCATTGAAAGCCCGCCGTGTATAGCTAACCCAAAGATTGCACGTATATAGCGTCTGACAGTAGGCTTTAAATAAGGTTATTACCTCTGTACTGCAACGTGCAAAGCTTCGGGCCAACATATTACACCGCACTGCCAATGCTCTCCTTTCCCTCTCCATGTCTTCATCGTCCCTCAGATCTTCTGTAACCACATGTCCCAGATATTTAAAACGGTTAACTCTCCGTAGGATATCCCCATTTAGCTTAACCATGACTAGGTTTTTTAAGTCCCGCATTGAAAATGAGCATTTCGCTTTTTTGCACATTATATTTAAGGCCATGTGATTCAGCATACTTTTCACATATATATACCAACATTCTGGCTCTTTTAGATGGGCATAACAGAACCACCTCGTCCGCATAACTTATAATATTCACAAAAAGCCAGAATAAATGCCAGAACTTCATTAATAATGATATTACACGACGAACACTTGAACAGTTTCGAGGTCATTTTCCTCGATATACACTGAGCAGCAAATAACACGTACGTACAGATTGACGCACGCGAGAGCACTCAATTTGAATAATGACACTTTTCAAAATGGCAACGATTCGCTTCTGGCACTTCGCCGGCCGCTACAGTGGCACGCTCGCTTCGCTCGCTCGGCACGTACGTTGTTTGTCATACTCTAACCTAACCTAACCAACTGAGATTTCTGTTGCCATACTTATTACAAAATTTTTATTTGTTTGAAAGATTTGACAAATGATAAATGCCCCAAACGTTTTGTGTCATTATAATAATTAGCTTAACAATAATTCTGCCAAATGAAACGTTGTCATACAAAAAACTGATAATCGTTAGTTGTCAAAGTGAAAAATAAGCGAAACGTTGGTTGGCAAGTGATGGCGAAAAGGCAGGATACCATTACTGAGATTACTTAGAAAATTGAATTCATATGCGGAGTTTTGATGGAATGCAATTCATTCAGGAATATGGTGTTCCTGCAATGTCATACTATTATGTGCCCCACAAGACTGTGTGTTTTTCGCCATATTCCTTATTTTAAAAAAGGTTCTTTATGTTTAAGGCGAGTTTCTACCGGCGCTCACTTAACTGTTAATAATTGTTAGTTCAGGTAATTTGACATATATTTAGAAGTATCGATTCAATTGCCTGAATTTAGAAACAGACCTCAACTAAGTAGACGTCTGTTCACGAAATATTTTAAAGCTTATAAAAAAGAAAATTTCGTTCTTGTTGAATTTCTTAATTTTTATTAACAATTACCAATATTTGATGGCGTATACACATAAATATTAAGAGACGTTGGGTGCATCAAAGCAGAAGTCGATATAAAAAAGTGACCTCATAGTATGTCGTAGCCAAATAATAACTCCCAGAAGGGTTGTTGTGTTCCTGCGAGTGAGTAAAGTTACTAGTAAGCTCCTAAGGAGATGCCGAATTAGTAGCACATGTAGCATCACGCCTGCGATGTGTTACGTATTGTAAAAAAAACAATCCAAGGTGACAAGCATTTCTAATGAAATACAAACATTTACCACTGATGATTCCACTTCCAACTTCATGTTTTTTGCAATTTTACAAATCGATATTGCGAAAAGTTCGTGGTGATTGAATGGAGCGAATGAGTCAAATTGCCCAAGAGTTTGTTACTCATTCTTCACACATACGTACATATCTACACGTATTTTATGTTTACTTTGCATGTTCTTTAGTTTGATAATTTATTCGCTCCGCTCTTGTCACGTCATATACTGTGAGGGTTTTTCTATCGATACAAGTAAATCATATAGTATGAAGACATACATATTTTATTTTTCAAGTCACATACTTTGATTGACGTATCCAAGTACCATTGAGCTGCTGTGTGCAGTGCCAGTACTAACACTCCTCTTCACAGCTCACGGCGTGGCATCATGGTGCTAACCCTAGACTGTTCCGCAATATTTCTAACCGCGGACTAGGTAGTGCTTTTGTGAGCATATCTGCCTCCATATCTTCGGTTCGCAGATACTTGACGTCTATTAGTCCATCTTGAATACAGTTCTTTATGAAGTGCATTTTCAGATTAATATGTTTTGACTTTGAAGTCACCATATCGTTCCGACTTAGTTTAAGAGCAGCTTGATTATCATTTAATATGACTATGTTTTCATAGCTAACTCCTAGATAGTTACAAATACCTTTCAGGTGGTTGTGCCACTGCCTCCCAGACTGCTTTAGTCCGTACAGAGCATTTATAAGACGGCAAACTTTTTCTTTTGGAGTATTTCTTATATCTTTTAACATACTCATTGTCTTATTGTACATAGTCAGATCGTCTGTTTCACTTTCCTCTATTAATATTTCTGTCAAATATTCTTCTAAATATTCCGCATATTTCATAACTATGTATTCTTCCAGTTCACCATTCAAGTACGCTGTTGTTACGTCCATTTGGTTCAATTTTAAATTTTCTTCCATAGCTATACCGATGACAGATCTGATTGAACTTAATTTAGCAACAGGAGCATACGTTTCATTATAATCTATTCCTGGTCGCTGAGTAAAGCCTCGTGCAACGAGTCTGACCTTTCTTGTAACAGTATTATCTGGTCCTATTTTATTCCTCAGTACCATTTTGTAGTCAACCTCTTTAATTTCTTTGTCTTTCTTTTCTATATTCCATGTTCCATTTTTGACATGTGCTCTTATTTCAGCTTTTATTGCATCATGCCAGTAGTCATAATTTTCACTACCATCGGACACAAAAGCTATTTCAGAGAATTGACTTTCTTCTGTTTCGTTTAATACAAAGTCCTTAGTCCATGCTGGCAGCTGCCTGTCTCTTTGTGGCCTCCCATTTACAGGTACTTCTACAACCTCTGATTCATCCTCAAATAATTCAATTGAAGGAACATCATATCCCGGTCTGGTAGAATTTCTCCAATTGTTTTCTTTATTATTTTCCGTAAATTCTAATTCTATTTCTCTATTCTTTTTATTTCGTTTATTCTGTTTGCTTTCTATTTTGTTTTCTTTTTCAGATGTTTGCGTGTATTGTTCCTCTTCATTTACGAGATTTTCATAATTTACAGCCTTTTCTTCAAAATACATTTCTTCTAAGACCTTTATATCCCTGCTGGTTATTACATCATCATCTTCAGGTATGTATACTCTGTAAGCCTTGGCAGTAATTGAGTAACCCACAAATACACCTTCCTTGGTATTCTGACTCAATTTGCCTCGTTTGTTCTTTTTTAAGACAACGGGTTTTCTACCAAAAACGTAAAGGTAATTACTAGAGGGCTTCTTGCCAACCCATTTTTTAAATGGTATTTCGCCCTCCAAAGCTTTCGATGGGCTACGATTTATCAAATAATTCGCAGTTGCTATTGTTTCAGCCCAGAGCTTCTTAGGCGCGTTGGCTTCGATCAAAAGACATCTGGCTCTTTCCAACAATGATTTGTTTTTCCTCTCGCTAATCCCATTCTGTTGTGGGGTATATACTGCAGTTAATCTTCGTTGGATTCCATGCAATTTAAGGAAGTCATCAAATTCCTTATTACGGTATTCTGTACCATTGTCAGACTGCAGGTATTTTATCCTTTTGTTCTGGAACGTCTCTACTTCACTCTTATATTGTTTGAAAACATTCAATACGTCACTCTTTCTTTTTATGAAATATAGTTCATCATGTCTTACGAATGGTAATCTTGTTAATTTCCCTTTAATGAAGGTCTCACATGTTTCTAACTTTTCGTCGGACAAATTCAAGCCATACATAAGGTCGTCTTTAGCCATCATTCTCAAATCTTTTACGTTTATATGGCCAAGTTTACGATGCCATTCCATGATGTCATTTTTAATTTTAGATGTGTAATTTCTAGACTCCTTTTGGTTAAATTCAATATAGTAGAGTCCATGTTTCCTTTGCGCTATCAGTGTGATATCACCGCTCTTTTCTATGACGTAAGATTTATTCTTTTCAAATACAACCTTATTTCCCTTGTCGGCTATCTTGCCTACAGATAATAGATTCACTGTCACATCGGGAACATATAGAGTCTCAATGAAATTGTAATCTAATTTGTCTGTACTTACAGTAACTGTTCCTTTACCTTCAATACCACTTGTATATTTATTTGATGCCAACTTTAGTATGGCATTCTCAGGGGATAAATTTGAAAACATTGATTTGTTACTGCACATATGTGATGAACAGCCGCTATCAAGACACCACAATTTTGCAGTAGATTTTAGGTCTGCGGTACTTAGGCAAACACTATAACTTTTAAACGGAGGTTTACAATGTGCAATTTGCTTACCATTTTTCTGTTTGCCTCAACAGGCTTCAGTTATATGACCTCTCTTTTTGCAACTATTACAGTACATTTGTTGTTTATTTTTCTTAGTATAGTATGCCTCTGAATTTTGAGGCTGATCACTACCACTCCTAGCATGATATTCTTCTAGGATTTTTACCTTTAAATCCTCAGGATTAGGCAGTATATCTCTAGATTCAATGGCTATTCTAAAATTTTCAAATGTCGTTGGCAGACTATAGAGCAACATTATACTGAGTAATTCAGGATGTATTTTTATGTCCATGTCACCAAGGATATCGACAATATCCATGAAGTTATTTATATGGTCACGTATGTATTCGCCGGCGACCATTCGCTTTAAAATTAATTGTTTTAATAAAGTTGCTTTCTTGCGGGCCCGGCGATTTGATAAATCGCCTTCAATTTGTCCCAAACAGCTTTCGATAATAGTTTTTGATTTGCTTTAATTCGGTGGGTGATAACAAAAGTAGAATCTCGGACCTTACTTTTAGGTCCTCCTTACTAAATACTAAGTTTTCCTCCGGCGTCGCAGTCGGCAACAATATTTTGTCGCCGTTTAATATGTTCTAAAAAACATTTTTTATTAGAACTGCCTGGGCTTGTAAACACCAGGTATCGTAATTCGCCTTGTTTAATAGTTCGATATTTCGGTAACTCATAGAAGAAGCCATTTTTACTTACTTGCATGTAACCACGCTCTGCTACCAATTTGTGAGGGGTTTTCTACGGATACAAGTAAATCATATAGTATGAAGACATAGGTACATATTTTATTTTTCAAGTCACATATACATTGATTGACGTATCCAACTACCATAGAGCTGCTGTGTGTAGTGCCAGTACTAACATATACCGACCGATGCGCGTGGCGCGCTTACTCACCATGTGAATAAAAACCCGTCTTGTTTATATCGCGGCTTATATTGAACGATAAAAGTCAAAATCAAAAGTCAAAATCTTTTTATTCCGTAAAAACGGCTACATTTGTTTGGAATCGTCACAATTTTTTTCCCTACCGTGCAGTTTATGACTAGCTGAGCACTGATAAAAATACTGCAAAAAAACTCAGGCATCCCTCTTTTGGTATCCAAACAAATTTACATATTTTATTAATTACATTATAATTGGATCGACTCACTCCCAGGCATTTTTATCATTAATATAGTCAGATACCTTATAATATGCCCTGCTACACAATTTGGCTTTAATAGTAGTTATAAATTTGTTTATTGATAATTCTCTTATATTGCAGGGCAGTTTGTTATAGAACCGTATACATTGCCCCATAAAATAATTACTTATTTTGTGGAGACGGCTTGCAAGTAACACAAGATTATGCTTATATCTAGTATTTATGCTATGAGTATCACTCTTTATACAAAATGAGTCTATGTTTTTATGGACATACAAAAGATTTTCATAGATATATTGCGATGCGACTGTTAAAATATTTATTTCTTTGAATTTTTCTCTAAGGCTCTCCCGGGGAACAAGTTTGTAGATAGCCCTTATGGCTCTCTTTTGCAATAAAAAGATGGTGTTAATGTCCGCGGAGTTACCCCAAAGAAGAATTACATATGACATAATACTATGAAAGTAACAGAAATAAACTATTCTAGCCGTATCAATAACAATGAGCCGTCTAATAGTTTTCACTGCATAGGCTGCAGAACTTAGTTTTCCTGATATTTTTTCAATTTGTGGGCCCCATTGTAGTCTGGAGTCAATTGTTATACCCAAGAACACAGTTGTCTCCACAGGGGCTAAATTAGTTCCATTAACATGTACATTGGTAGCCACCTGTCTTACATTAGGTGTTGAGAACTTAATTACTTTAGTCTTTTTATCATTTAAAAGCAGATTATTAACACTGAACCAATGAATAACTTTAGAGAGAGCATCGTTAACTTCGTTATAATTATCTAACCGTCTATTAATTTTGAATGTCAAAGAGGTATCATCCGCAAACAAACAATCTCATGTTTATCCCTTATATAATAAGGTAAGTCATTTATATATACTAAAAATAAGAATGGACCTAGAATTGACCCCTGTGGGACTCCCATAACTACAGGGGACCCCGAAGATCTTTTACCATTAACATCGACCTTCTGTATCCTATTGCCCAGATAAGAAGACAGAAGTTCGAGAGCCTTGTTCCTGATACCGTAGTGGTGTAATTTTCTGACAAGAGTGTCATGGTGCACGCAGTCAAACGCTTTAGACAGATCACAGAAAATTCCCAAGGCATCTTGCGAACCCTCCCATGCCGCGAATATACTTTTAAGCAAATGAATCCCTGCGTCTATAGTTGAACAACCTCTCGTAAATCCGAACTGTTTCCTATGAAGCAAATTATGTGTATTGAAATGTCTGAGCAACTGGCTAAGCATTAGTTTTTCAAAAATTTTACTGAGAATGGGCAGTATGGAAATAAGTCGAAAATTCGAAGGGTCCGAACTATCACCAGATTTAAATAATGGAATGATTTTACTATGTTTCATCAAGTCAGGAAATACACCAGATGCCACACAACAATTGAAAATTGTAGCTAAGTGTGGAGTGATTGAAATAATAATAGAAGAAATGGTTTTGACAGATAGACCCCACAAATCTTTAGTGTTTTTCATATTTATTGATTTAAAAGCGTTCAACACATCTTTTGGGCTTACAGCTGAAAATTCAAATATTGTGTCGCATTCATAGACATAGAGATAAGACATAAGATTTTTCGTAGTAATAAGAGGAATGTTAGAAAAATATTTTTCAAACTCAGTCGCAATTTCTACATCATTTTTGATATCTATATCATTTATCTTTAACCGAAAGTCTCGACTATATACTTTCGCTCTACCCGTCTCATTATTTATCATATCCCAAACAAATTTTAATAATATTTGTTGAACCATTAATTTTATTTCTTAAATATATAGACTTAGCATTGGAACAGGCTCGTTTAAATATTTTGGCATAATTTTTTACAAGTTCTTGAAAAGTCGGATTGTGATTACAGGTCCTTTCTTCATAAAGTTCATACAATTTATTCCGACTTTTGTAAATACCAGGAGTTGCCCAATCACTGAATGTCATACGGTCACTTACAGACAGTTGTTTTGGAGTAAAGATTGTATTAAATTCACTAGTGATTAAGCTAAATAACGAAGTGTACAAGTGGTCCGGAGTACCGTGACAGGGCAACAATACAATTTTTTCTGCTATATTAGACTTAAATCTTTCTACGTGGCTTTTACTAAATGGTATATAATTTATTTGCTTTCTTTGTATTTTTGAAGAATTTGGAAATGAAACCAACTGACCTGAATGGTCTGACTGAACTTTATTAATTATAGATTGATACAAAGGTTTTACAGTGCTAAATATGTTATCAATACATGTAGCACTTGTAGCAGTTACTCTTGTTGGCTCTGTAAAAATATGATGCAAATTGTATGTATAAATTTAAAAAGTTGTAGGTAACAGTATTTTTCTCCAAGATATTTATATTAAAGTCTCCACAAATTATAACAGTTTTACTTAGTTGATACTTAGCCACAATAAAAAAATATGCGACAACGAGTGTCCAGTATACAAGAAAACTTATTTAAGTTTGTGTTGTACTGATCTTATTTTGTTATTATATTATATAAATTTACCAATAAGAAAAAATATGTAAATATTTATTAGTTATATCTATCTATCTATGATATAATTAAATGTTTAAAATATTTTAAATTTATTAATAAAGTACTAGTTAACATTTAATTACGATACTGCTTGTTTTCTGTACGTAAGTGTAACTCAATTGCAGGGCTCATGTCGTCATAAAATTTTAATATTTAATTTCAACATCATTGCAGGGGTCTCCGGGCAGAGATGGATTACCAGGACTTATGGTAAGCGAACAGCATGTCTTAAAAACATTACTCGGTTCCACAAGAAATGAGGGTTGCGCATCCTTTTCACCGGGTGTCATTCTCTAATATATAATTGATATTAGTGTTGGCCCTTATGCAGTGGTTAAATACGACCATAATTATTATTAAAATATTCAGTAAAAAATTACAAATTTGCACGTTTCCAACATTTCGTCTACTGTTTCCCATGTACTTAGGTACCTATGGTAGTAACAAAAAAAAAATCAGTTGAGAAACATTGAAGAAGATTGTACTAAACTGTTTTGCCTTTCCTATTTTTATATTATATTAGTTATTCCATTATTATTTTCATTTACTGGGCTATATCTAAAATAAAGGTTTTCCTTTATGTAAATAAAAAGCTTTTTTACAACATTAAGAAGCTTTTTAATACGATCAGATAAAAAATTTAGATGTTAAGTGTTTAGTTTTACTAATTAAGTAAGTTAGCTAGGTAATAGAGATCCCTATTTGATTCTCCGGGTACGATTTTATCTAAACTAAAGTTTACAATATCATTGTCACTGGCCAATTAAATGTTATAAATAAAAGTAATGATCCGTTGAAAGTTAATTATATTGGAATCTAGGAATATCTAATGGCCTTTAACCTACTCATTTCATATAATATCAGAATTATTTGCTTTAATTTTTGTTGTCCACTCTTTGCTAGCTAATCATGAAACTATATTATTGTATATAGGAAATTCGCGGTGACATACTATTATTATTTATTACGTACGTACCTTTGATGTCCACAACATAAGTAGTTATATTTTAGGTAGTTTTTTTAATAATAAATAAACTTTTAATGCAGTTTTATGGAAAGATCTTCTTCTTTTAATTAATATGATTTTCGATCACGACTTTAGCGTTTACACAGACTAGAGTATCGTATCGCAATCGTAGTATGTTAGTGTTATATTTATGTCTATAAATATTATGGATAATCTAATTGAAAGCTATAATAAGTATCACATAATAGAATCTATAATAGCGGAAGCACTTAATTAATATCATTCAATAATGAATGTAATGAGTTAGTGTTTATATAAGGAGACTTTGACATTCATGCATATAATTATTCTAAGAAAGAATCGATACAGTTTGTATATTTTGGTTAGCGAGAATATGTCGATGAACAAAGTTATTTCTGTGACTGATGTGGTGAGGTTAGAAAGAATATAGGATACACATATCTACTTTTTTAAATGTCAGTCACGGAAGGAAACGAGAATTACATAACTGCGTGCGTTTGATGACCAGCTAGAAATTGAATAATAATTTGGAAAAATAATTTCTCCTGTTGAACTATTGCATAAAGAATTTAGAACATATAATAAGAAAGAAAGAAAACGTTTATTTGGACGTAACACGATACTATACACACTATAGACAATGTACAATAGGTATACAATACAATACACTTTATTGCACCAAAAGAAAAATACATAAAAACAGAAACAATAAAGTAGCAGTACAAGGGCGGTCTTATCGCTATGCGATCTTTTCCAGACAACCTTTAGGTAGAGGACAAATAAAGAAACAAGGTACGCGGCGCAGAACAAAACTTAAGGAAAATAAAATATATATATATATATATATAGATATATACATAAATGAATACTAAAATATATATGTTATAAATACTAAAATAAATACATAATTAATCTAAATGATATATACATTGTATAAATATACACACAGTAAATGGAACTAATGACTGAGGGGAAAGCCAGGAAGAATTTGAAGATGTTTCACAAGATGTTTGAAGGATCGAAGTGATTGAGCACTCCTTATATCAAATGGCAAAGAATTCCATAGGTGCACTGCCTCGACCGAGAATGAGTTAGTATAGAAATCAGTGGAGTATGATGTTTTAAGACGGAGTAAAAGTGCACTACACAAGGTACGATCCTGTGAATCACAATGAAACACAAAACATTCCTTTAAATAGGTTGGGGTAGCAGGGTCAAAGAGGATAGAATAAAGAAGGGAAAGGCTGTGCCAGTTACGACGAAGTCTTATAGGGAGCCACTTTAGCTGAAGACGTAAATCAAATCAAATCAAATCAAATATTTTATTTGCAGAGAATATGGGTAACACACAGTTATTCACAAGATTTTCGATCCAACACATTCTACTGTCTCAATACAGCGTGCAAAAATTAATTAATATTATGTTTTAAGTAAAGTTTTAAATTTAATAACATTTTAATAAAAATAATATCAATGTCAAATATGTTATTCAATTTCTTAATAAATTAATAAGTGCAGAGAAAAAAATGAAATAAAATGTTAACAATAGGTAATGTCAGTCATTGATTCTGTTTTTATCATTAACATAATCATTATAAGAATAATAACATTTGTCTAAAAGATAATTAAATAGATGTTTTTTAAATGTATTCAAAGCCATGTCTTTAAAACGGTTTGGTAATAAGTTATATAGCTTTATAGCCATGCAGTACATATTTTTTTTGAAAAAGAGCCAATTTTTGTTGAGGTACGTACAGTTTATTCTTATGTCGAGTTCTAGAACCGATTATATCTCCATGTCTAATAAATAAATTAGAGTGCTTGTGTACAAACACACATGTCTCGAAAATGTAAAGACATGGTAATGGTAGAATTTTGTGTTTCTTAAATGCAAACACACAGCTATCTAGTAAGTGGAGCCCACTGATAGCTCTAATACATTTTTTCTGGGCTATGAATACTTTCGACACATCTACTGAATTTCCCCATAGTATTAACCCATATCGTAAGATTGATGATACATACCCATGGTATGCAGTAAGTGTTGCATCGATAGTGGCAACTTGTTTCACTCGCCTCAACACATAGACAAATTTATGTAGTTTAGTACAAAGAACATCTACGTGGGCCTTCCAATTACATTGACTATCTAACGTGATACCCAGAAATTTAGTTGTATCTACTTCTTCTATTTCTGCGTTATTAAAATTTATATTTAAGTATTTACTATATGTATTGTTTTTCGTCCTAAAATGAATAAAATTAGTTTTATCAGTATCAATTTTTAAATTATTATCTTCTAGCCATAGAGTTACGTTTTTTAATGTATTGTTAATATCAAGCTCGTGACTGATATTATCCCTTTTTTTAATAATCAGTGTCACATCGTCCGCAAACATTATACATTGGTGACTCAATACCTGAGGCAAGTCATTGATGTAGATCAAAAATAGCAGTGGGGCCAAAATGCTACCCTGTGGCACTCCATGAGCGTTATGACGGTATTCGGACCGATATGTCTTTTTATCGTAGCCAGTCGTTCGGGTTATCTCTACACATTGCTGTCTGTTACTTAAGTAGCTTTGAATCCAACTATGAGCGTAACTCAGAAACATGATCATATTTGCGAAATCCTAATATAAATCATATGCAAAAGTATTAAATGCGTTACTAAAGTCGAGTAATGTCAAAACCGTAAGTTGAGCATTATCCATATTAGAACGGATATCCTCGGTAATTTTCAGTAGAGCGGTAGTTGTGCTATGACCCGGGCGGAAACCTGATTGGAAGGGATTTAGAATCTTGTACTTGTCAAGGAAACGACTAACTGTTGCTGAACCAAGCGTTCGAGGACCTTAGATAAGAAAGGAAGAATAGAAATAGGACGATAGTCTGAGCTAGTCGAAGGATTGGGCTTTTAGGGTAAAGGGACTACGTGAGCATTTTTTCCAAGCAGAAGGAAAGGCACCGGATATTATGGAATTATTTAGGATTAATGTAAGAACAGGAAGGATGATGTCAAGAATCGGTAGGGTCATAAGACGACTAACGCTGTCATCTCCCACTGCATTTGAAGCTACTGTACGCACGTTCCTTTCAACATCACTGTCAGCAAATTGAGTAAAGACAAATGGCGGAAAATCCGGAGCTGGAAGTGATGAAAGATAATTAAGTATAGCTGGTTTTAGTGCTGTTATCAAAAACAGCAGAAGAGGAAAAATGGATGTTAAGATCATCAACATTGACATTTTTAGTATTACTGTGATAGTTTTTTCCAACTCCAAGAGTTTTTAAGAATTTCCAGACCTTTGCAGGGTCCCCATTCTCGACAGACTTGTGGATATGGCGACGTTGTGCTTCCCTACACATCTTGTTGCAGACGTTACGAGCGCGAATATAACGATCACGGTATTTGACCGGATCAGCTTTATATTTCGCTTTGGCAATGTTTTTCTTGGCAATGAAACCCTTAATTTCTTCTGTCAACCAAGGTGCGGGCAAATGTTTTAACTTTACTGGCCGTACAGGAGCATGGTGATCGTAAAGTTTAATTAGATGATAGTGAAGGAATAATAGTGATGTGTGACGTCACAAATAGGTCCTATCTCAGCATATTGCCGTGTCAGCTCATGACCCTGCGCTTATTTTCAACTATAATTCAAAGTAACAATAATAGATAGATATATAGAATAAGCTTTATTTACATATTTATGGATACAGAAAAAAAATTACAAATAAAAAAAAAACAATATTACAATACAGTCAGAAAAGTCTGTCAAAATTCAAAATAGTATTCTATGGATACTTTACTAATTATAACATCTAATAAAACGTAATTTAATACATCTCGAGAAAAATAAAAAATATATATTACGTCCTCTTACAGTTTCCTTGTGAGTGATAAAAGTGTTTACACAAATTAAAGAATGAACCAATGTACGAAACCTGAGTGCGACTTAAATTTGACAGCATTTTATTTGTTGTATTAACTCGATTCCTATTTGTTTGTAGGGGACAACAGGACTTAAAGGAGACACGGTAAGTTATTTTTCCTAATTAAACATATGTAGTTACGAAAAAGATACGTATAATAATAATTAATAATAATAATAATCCGTTACTTGGCTACGATTCGGTGACCTTTTCGGGGAAACCGAAGGTTCTGTGTGTGCAATTGCTGACGAGGTTGTTAAGACTAATAACTATCGGAAATACATCATAAAGGACGGTACGGCGGACATTTGTCGGGCATGCCACCGTCCTGGAGAATCTATCAGACATGTTATTTCCGGTTGTTCTTACCTTGCCAACGGTGAGTATTTGTACAGACACAACCAGGTAGCCAAGGTTATCCATCAGCAGCTTGCTCTTCGATATGATCTCGTGACCTCTGAAGTGCCTTATTACAAGTACGTACCTGAGCCAGTACTCGAGAACAGCCGTGGCAAGCTCTATTGGGACCGGTCTATCATCACGGACAGGACTATTATTGCTAATAAACCTGATATCGTGCTGGTAGACCGTTTAGAACGAAAGGCATTTCTTGTTGATATCACCGTCCCTTGTGATGAGAACCTCGTGAAGGCTGAGAAAGACAAGTTGGCAAAATACTTAGACTTAGCCCACGAGGTTACCGACATGTGGGATGTTGATTCAACAACAATTGTCCCGATAGTCGTGTCGGTCAATGGTCTAGTAGCAAAAAGTCTCGACCAACACCTACGAAGACTTTTGCTAGGTCACTGGGTCAAGAGCCGGATACAGAAGGTTGCAATTTTGGGAACTGCACGTATTGTGCGGAGGTTCCTCAGTCTGTCGCCCTGACCACCGACGACTTAGACACTACGTCTCGCGTCGATGGCGATTCTTTTTATATGAATTTATATTTAAAATATTGTATTTTTATATATGTATTGTAAATATAAAGATGTATAAGAAAGACAAATTAATAAATAAGTGAATAATAATAATAATACTAATACTTTTTCATCGGTGCATGGTGGCACAGTGGTTAATAATGCGGCTTTGACACCAACGGTGGCATCGCATCGCGTGAGTGATATTCTATGAATTATAAGCGTTCATAAGCTACGATTACAGCTTTACATTAGGTGGGCTGTATGCTTGTATGCCTCCCGACGTATAAAAATATCAAAGTTAATAGTAAATATTAATAGTTAATTTCATAGGATTTGATAATTACTAAAGGAACTGTGCTAGTTTGTGGCACTATTTTTCCGTTGCTAAAGCAGCACTGAGAAGCTAGATTGCGTCTTTTCTTGTATAAATTTAATCAAATACGCAGGGTAAGCAATGTCTAATTCAGCATGTTCGTGAATGGGTTATTTATCTCACGAACAAGAATACGGTTCGCCTGATGTGAAATGATTACTATGAAACGTTTGCAGGCAGGAGATGCCAGCAGACATTATTCATGAGTAATGTAACGAGTGCTTACCATGATGGATGATTACTATTATTATTACACTGGCAGGAAAAAAATGTCGATGTGGTTGAACGATATGAGGATATTACATAATAGCAGTTAAAAAAAGTACAGTTTCCGAGGAAAAATTTATATTTTCTACCCTATTGTCTTAAAATAAATTGTTTATACTGCTGTATAGCTATGCGTAGATCACGCTTGACATTTGAAGTGCGATTGTAACTCTTAACACGTATGGCATAAGAAATAGGCCTAATGGTATAAAACTGTACGAAAATTAATAATTCAGAATTAACTTCACCGAGTCTGCCACATTAGTGCTTTTCCTGGTTTTCAATTGAAGAAGTGAAAAACATGAATAAGGCCTTTAAAAGGAAAGGTATGAAAATAAATGTAATGAAGACGAAAGCGATGGTGTTTGAAGGGAATGAAAGTGTTACAGATTGTCAGATAATGAATGATTCAAGATAAAAAAGTAGAACAAGTGATTGAATTTGTGTACCTAGGTTCTATGTTTACGAGAGATGGAAAATTTGAGAGCGATATTGAAAGAAGAGTGAAAGCAGGAAACCATATCAATGGTGCGTTGTACTCCGTGGTAACAGGCGATAACATTTCGCGCAAAGCTCGCCTTGCTATTCAGGGTGTATTAACGCCAACATTGATGTACGGCAGTGAAACATGGGTATGGCCGAAGAAGCATGAAAGCAGGGTGAACGCCGTAGAAATGAGGGCACTGAGGAGTATGTGTGGTGTGAGAATGGTTGATAGAATAAAAAATAGCACGATACGAGAACTTTGTGGAATGAAAGTTTATGTAGAGACAAAAAAAGGGTATGCTGAGATGGTTTAGTCATTTAGAAAGAATGAACGACAAAAGAGTTACGAAAGAAGTGTATCAAGCAAGAGTGAATGGTGATGTCGGGAGGAGCCACCCTAGACGCACACATATAGATCAAATTGGTGATGTGTTGAAAGAGGGCCAAATCAAAAGTACCCAAAACCGAGGAGCATGCGTGAAGAGGTTGATGAGTGTGGAAGAAGCGAGAGCGGTATGTTTGGATCGATGCACCTGGCGTTCTATAGTCTCTGCCTACCCCAATGGGAGACAGGCGTGATGATATGTATGTATATCAAAATAAAAATACGGTAATTACTTTATATCATATGGCCCGGGCAGTGTGCTTGTATTCCTTCCGACCTCGTTTACCATGTATTATGACATTTTGAGAATATTAAAAAGGTGTAAAACCTCGATGGCGATATTTCGTGATCACTGAGTTTTCACTTTCTGGAAACGTCTTCTTTAACAGATCATTCATTTGCACGTTCGGGGCAAATATGTTTCAGTACAAACAGAGAGTATCGTATTTATAATATTAGTCTGTGGGATAACGTATTTTTGTTGCAGGGTGCTCCCGGAATACCAGGCATGCCAGGAGTTTGCATGCAACGGTGTCCAGATGCTGATTCAGGTTTTTAGTATCGCTCTTTTAATTAAAAAGTCTTTTAACGAAAATTATTTCGAACAGTGATGGCTATGATTTAAAAATAAAGCCGCTCTATTAGAAGTAGGACGATTGCAGTGAACATTGTTGAGAATTAGTAATGCTATTTGAGATCAACGCTTGTGGGTTCGACTCACATGTATGTGAGTCGATCGTTTGTCCTGTAGGACATTTGTGTGCATGAACATGTCTGTTTGTCTTGATCTGGGTGTTTTAAAGGGACCTAGCATCTAAGCAGGTGTTGTGTTCCTGCATGTAAATAAGCTCCTGACGAGTTGCTGTGTTAGCTGATCATCGCTTGCAATATAGAAAGTAATGCTCGCACGTAGTCACGGCTGCTAACACAACAACTCCTTAGAAGCATACTGGTAATCTCGCACTGGTGGAGAATTGAGGAATTTGAGACGACTAAATCCATCCATATACAGCCTGTAGTTGTTAAAAGCTAAAAATGATATTAACAAATTTTATCAAGGTTTAAATATTTTTTATCAAGCAATTAATTTGTTAATCAATGAGTTAAATTAAATGCTGCCATCCTGCATTTACGAACTTGGAGAACTGACTGTTTTCATTGTCACCTACAGATTCAGAAGATTCATTGGAAAGTTTAAGCGAAATTCCAAAGGCATTTGGTGAAGAATCCCGTCCGTCACCGACCACATGTCGTAATGCACCTGATAAAGTCAAAGGAACAGGTAAACATACCGAAGGATCACTTGTGTACTGCTATTGTGTGGCTAGGTTGTCTAATAATTTGCATGTTGGAGACTCACACAAGGCAAACGTGGGTGTACATAGATATGCCTTTGTGTAATTCTGTTTTATACGGTGGCAATGTGTTATTATAAGTATTTAATGTTATTTTATCCGTTACCTGTTCTCTTGGCAGCAGTGGATATTAGAATTAAGAAGAAACTTGATAATATATGGTGGTAGTAATACAGTTTATGACAATTATAAATGGAATCATTTATAAAAATATTATAAACTATACTATTTTAAATACTAAAAATATTTTGAAGTCTTAAACATCTTAAGTCACCATAGGAATATATAGTCTTCTTCTTTTCAGCGTTATCCCGTTTTCTAATTAACTACTACTTATATTAGGATTGGCGGGGTCCAGGAATATATAGTGTTAGGTCAAAATAACCAAAAATCCGATGATTTACATTTAGAGGGAATTGCATAACAGGACCGCACTTTTTATGTTCTACAGTTTTATGCTCTATAGAAAATGGCCGTGCACAGATATAAAGTCAGACAAAAAACAAACATGTCGACGATAATATACATTTTTGAATTACTTTTTCAAATATAAACAGCTGTCAATACAGCTATTATGACAAAATAAAAAAATATTTTCGTTTCTGTGGTCAGCTTAGATTTTCAGACTATAAACCATATAATATCATAAAATCATAGAAAGTTCAAATTTCTACATGAAATGGATTATTTTTTTAAACAGATGCAGACGGCCTCTGTTGTCGATACTCAAGGCAAAAATAATCATTTTCATCTCTATCAGTACAAAATTTAGTAAATAATTCTAGATGAATTTTTCACGGTAATAGTTATTTATTTTGCGTCAGTATCAGATAAATATGGGTGTTGTACCGATTCCAGTTACAGTCGGGAGCTCGGTTCTCAAAGTTGTTAACGAGTATGTATACCTAGGACAAACAGTACAGCTACCTAGAAATAGGCAAAACCATCCTTAACCAATTAACCAATAACCATAAATAACCAACTTCGAGAAATAGGTTTCTCATTGAATCCATTAGGATGGGCAGCGTTTGAGAAATTGCTAAATATTTTCTCAATGTCAAGGCGAAAGTTTTCGACTGGTGTGTGTTGCCAGTGATGGCAACTTATGGCACAGAAACATGGTCCCTTACTATATGCCTCATATATACCTCGTATGGAAGCGCAAGTGTGCACATCGTGAAATATAGAGTCATACTCGGAGTTTCTCTGCGAGATAGAATCAAAAGTGAGCACATTCGTAGTAGAACTGGAGTTATCGACGTGACTGTGGCGTCTAAGAATCAGCAAGGTAAAGTAGCTCTGGGTGGACTACATAGCTCAAATAACCGATGGCCTCGGAGTGGAAAGATTCTCAAATAGCGACCGACGATCTGGTAAAGATCACAGGGAGCCGATGGATGTAAGCGGCACAGGACCGATCGTTGTGGAAGTCCCCAAGTGGGAAGCCTATATTCAGTGGATGTCCTTCGGCTGATATGATGACGAGTTGCTGTGCGTAACTTGAAATAATCAATATTCAAGCCAATATCTTGAAATATCTATGTGATATTCAGATATAAATATTAGGTTGACAAAACAGTGGAAAACGAAAGGACAAATCGATGATTTCGGGTTCGGTCCATACGGATTTCTCGACTCCACAGTCGAGAAATCCCAGCGGGTATATATTGATAAATTTCCTTGATGTTTTATATCACAAGGCGGCATACAAGTGATCTAGGTGACGGTAAGCAGTTGTAGTAGCCTTTGAATACTTGCAATACCAGAGTCGACGTTTGTACGTTGTCAACTCCGTAAAAACTTCTTCGCGCCTTTTTGGAAGAACCCTATGTGGAAAGACCTTAGCAGGGAGTTCATTCCACAACTTAATAACTGGTGAAGTACTTGTTACAAAATAACATATTAACTTTTTTCAAAATATTTATATAATATAATATGCGATTCTTAACTTTGCGAATGAATAGTTTTTTCATTGTTCAGCCACAAATATAGACCGACCGTACTGAGGATTGGTACATTACTGTATTTCTTGTGTTTGCTAGTTTTCTGAAGGATGAATATGGTTTCCTAGTTGGGCAGCTACTTTTAAATATACATGTGTGTTGTCCCTCTTTTGCCAGAGCCTCTGAGTAAAGTTGGCTTAATTCTAAAAAAATACAGTGTTCTATTCAAATTAGGTAACTTAACCGGTAGGTATGGTCATCTTTAATACATGTAGATTTACTCTGTACGTTGGTATAACCAACGTACAGAGCCATAAAGTACAATTACCTATGTAGTATATTTATTTTCTCTAAATATACAGGATGTAAGGAAAAGTACTGCATTCCTTTAAACCACACTTTCTATAAGTAGAATAAACTACATTAAGCATATTTAAAGAATAAAAATAAAATAAAAAATTTATTGCTCAACCCTACTAACTCAATACTTGGTCGCACCGATAAGTACCTATCTCTGTTGCATCTGTGACGCATTCGCTCGGCGCATTCTTTACAAACTTTGACTATGGTTCAAAAACTAGTTGATTTAATAATTGTGTAAAAAGAGTCGATTTAATTTTTTTAACTAACCCAGAATGGTTTTATTTAAATATGATATAAATTTCCATGTCCTCAGCCCGTAAAGAATTGGAAGGAAAAATTGAGATCATATTTGATAAAGTTACCTCGCCTCCTCCATTTACACACATAAACACTACTACAGCAACCTAGATGTAGCGTAAAAAAAGAAAGGCGCGTGTAGGTACTTGTTTTCAATACGTTCGCGTTGTGAGCTTAGAATGGGTATGGCTACTTGAACATTTATTTTCATAGGAAGTATTTTATTACAATTACATTAATACATAATAATTATATTAATAGTATTTTCATAAAATGAAAATAAAATACTTCCTGTGTTTGTTTATTATAATGTATTTCACTTATACAAAACGTGGTTTAAAGGAACGCACTACTTTTTCTAACACCCCTGTATAGGAAAATTATATTTTCTCTATTACAGATTATTGGGTGATGCCAAAAAACAAATTTCTAGTAACATGCGACAAAATCACGAATAGGACTTGCTTAAAGATAAATAAAGATTTCGATCTCCGCAGTTCACTGATAGAAGAAATTTCAATAAAATACGAAGGCATGACAAAGTCCTTTTGGCTTAGTCAACTTGGGCTTAATTTGGCAGACTTATATAAGGTAATATTACATGTTATTTGTGTCATTAGTTAATGTTTGAAAATATTTTTTGTATTATTTATGTAAAATGTTTAGTTTTGGATGACCGAACAATTCGATTCGATGTCAAACCGTCGCTGGCTTTAATGCTTGTAATAGTTCATACTGGCTGGCAGATAAATATTAGAATGCTGGTTTTATTTATTTCAGATCTCAATGGATCAGTTACATTGGCTTCAGACGCAATCGAGTAGTGTCACTCAGATAATTAGGTACCATTGTAAAAACTCGTATATCACTGCAGAATCTGACAACTACGCACTACGTTTGTTAACATGGAATGATATAGTTGTGGGACTTCATCCTACGGAAGTTACGCCTTTGTTTTATAGTATTTTACCAGAGAATCACGGATGTAAGGTATGATTTATTTTATGCATCAGTATATTAAGGTGTTTATTTAATTTTCTTAGTCAATATTTATACTGTAAAAATATAGTTAGCTAGAATGAGTTTACACTATCCTACACTTTATACAAGTAGTACAAGAAATTCCATAAAATTTTGCGTATCTTCGACTAACCAAATTGCAAACAAGGCAAAAAGAAAGTTTGGTTTCAGTGACATTTTAATAAACAGCCCGACTGGGAAAGTAGAGTAAGTCCTAAGTCCACCTACACAGGCAACGGGAGTAACAATGCAATGCCTTGTACTGCAAGCGTTCATTCTTATGAACGCTTGCAGTCGCCATATCTTTATAGCGACTGCATCGCATACACACGGACTGCATACTTATTTATGTAGAATAAATAGCGTAAACGCTTTTTAAGCTACGTATCGATCTCAATGAAAACAACTTCCCACGACTTTGAAGTAAAATTATTTGCCAAAGAGTACTATGTTAATTCAACTTCATTAGATGACAGTCGTGACGCCAAGGTATTGCTTAAGGCTACCATACTAATCTCTGTGATATGTGAAAGATTTGAAGAAATATAAGAAGAAAATTCATGCCTACTTACAGGACCATTTGCCAAAACCATGATCCGTTAATCATCGTCAAATTGATATTATGTTTATGTATGTGTAAGTATGTCTATGTATACTACTTCAATAAGGTTGTCTGGTAGAGAATGGTATAAGCATTAAGTACGCCTTTGT
The DNA here is from genome assembly GCA_947507595.1 of Pyralis farinalis. Taxonomy (NCBI): domain Eukaryota; kingdom Metazoa; phylum Arthropoda; class Insecta; order Lepidoptera; family Pyralidae; genus Pyralis; species Pyralis farinalis. The sequence goes on from OX382270.1 coordinate 24,561,985, forward strand.
ACCGTATATTTGTGGTAAATTAAGTTAAATAAATAAAATATGACCTAATACCAGGTAACATAGATAGAGTGAAATCAAACACCTAGGATCTTATGATTCGATTCAGAGACGAGCTGTGAGAATTATCGACGATCTTAAGCTTACACACGGTATTGAGCCCTTAAGTTTATGGAGAGATTTTGCCTCCCTTTGCGTGTTCTACCGATTGCACAACGGGGTTGTGTTCTGAAAAATTGCTTGTTAGGATGCCAACAGCTTCTTTTTACAAGTGCACCGCTCGCCGGCAGCAGGTAGTTCACCGTCATACACTGGAACCGCAATTGTACCGTACAGTGTTCCAGAAAATTTTTCTTCCTAAATCTCTCAAGTTGAGGAATGTACTCCCAAGGAACTACTGCCCGGGGTTCTTTAAGAAAGGCGCAAACATGTATGGGCTACTGCAACTGGTTACCATCAGGCAGGCCGCTTTTTTGTCATCTTAGTGGTTAAAAAAAATGAAAATCAGGTCATACATTTATCAGGGCAACTGAAGTGTAGCCCAACAAAACATTTTATGTAAAAGCTGTGCATTTTTACAATAACTTTTTTGTTAAATTCCGCGCGGACGAAGTCGCGGGGCTTCGTCCGCGCAGAATCGCGGAACAAAAAGTTATTGTTCAGTTATAATTTTATTTATTTGATTTGATTATAAGTACCTAAATAAGCAGAGTTAAATAGCAAACAGCTAAATAATAATAGATATGTATTATGTACTTCGTCCGCGCAGAATAGTTATTTTTTTATTATTTATTTATATTAATTAAAATTTCTAAAATAAAAATAGCCTACGTTACTCCTTATTACATCAGCTATCTGCCAGTGAAAGTGCCGTCAAAATCGGTCCAGCCGTTTCAGCGATTAGCCGGAACAAACAGACAGACAGACAGACAAAAATTGTAAAACTATTCATTTTGGTAAATGTACCGTGTATACATCCATATGCATTTAGTAAAAAGTGGTTATTTTAATATTACAAACAGACACTCCAATTTTATTTATCTGTACAGATAGTTTGCCAAAACTCACAAGTTAATAACGCTTTCTAACATTAAATGTTATCAGATCGTAAGTAATGCTAACCTACTACTACTAACTCTGCAAGGTCTAATACTGCAAATTCCCTAACTCTTTAAACGTATGGTTACTCTTATCACAGTATACACAACGGAAATAATATGTATATGGCAGCGAGGTGAACAAATCGGTTAGATGATTGGGCTGGCCCGTTCGTTAAATGGCGGCGTACAATTGAGATCGGTTATACACTAAAACAGGATTAACAGAAATTTAACGATTAGGTGATTGAGAGTAGATTTTTGAAAATGACCTAAAAGCAGCCGGGTAATTCAAATTTAGCTCTTATTCTTAGTATTAATAACCACCAAAACTAATATGTACATGATGAGCTCGGTGGCGCATTGGTTAGTTTGCTGGTGCTGCTTGGTCTGGGTGTTTTCTATGTATCATAAATACGTATTTACAAAAAAATATGTATTTATATATTGTATTTATATATATGACTTATCTTAGTGAACACTAGTTAAACTACACTAACACTCAGCGACGTATCAAAAGGTAGACACGTTATACACCAACATTATTGTATTTTAAAATGGCGCAATTAGTACTACATCTACGTACAGTTATTTGTTATGACACTGCTCTAACAAAGAGACAAATCATACCTGTCGTTAGAAAGAGATGAATATATATCTTAAGACAATTATACTTTGTGGCGAAATACGTATAGACGCGACGCGAGAGCGCACCCAACTGAATGCGAGTTGGGCAATTACCTTACTTTCGTATTGCCATTCTAGAGCGTGTACGACGTATCTATAACTATAAAAACATCTTAGCTAACACTACGTAAAATCATATTTGTATGTATTATTTTAATGATATTTCATTTTTCTAGCCCGGCGCTGACAACACGTGGCATTATTCGGATATTAAACTGGTAGATACCACTTCAAAACGTTTACCTGTGATTGACTTCCATATCAGAGACGTTGGTCGTGCCGATCAACAGGTTTACTTGGAATTGCTTGAACTATGTTTTGGTTAAAAGTATAACTATGTTAATTAAATACTGCATAACATTGTTGTATTTTATTTTCGAACTTTATGTGACGAACAAGCATATGGTCATAATACAAAAAGGATTATCGCTAGTATCCTCGCTTAACCTCAAGGGTGCAAGCGGTATTTTGTACTGATATTACCCTTTATTACAAGAATTATATCATTTTATTTTAGGCAAACGAAATTCCGTTATTATTAAAAAAAGTTATGAGAAATAACTTTCCTTAATAATTTGAAAATGAATGTTAATTGTTACATATATTAAACACAGCTCAAAAAATTAAGAAAATTTATTAGCTAGCAGCTTTTTGTGGTGAACTTCCATTCCATTTTGGTGAAGGACATAGCAGTTTTAAACGAGTATGCAATGTGTACCTAGATTAGTCAAGTTTATAATCTGCATGTGAGTAAGTTCTCCAGTAAGCTTCGAAGGAGTTGCTGTGTTAGCAGCAGAGTTTAAATCGCACGAGTGATACTTAATGAATTACCAGCGTTCATGCGGCACGGTACCACATGCTACGGTAACCACTTTCCATCAGGTGGACCATACGCTTGTACTTATATCTTCCGACGTTGTATATAAAAAAATATAATCAAATTAATTCAATTAGTATATTCAAGATGTATATTATCTAATCTTAAAAAGTCTTGTTAAATAATAATGTTAAATCTAAGATTGTTTGAATTCTAAGAATGATTGAAGAAGAGTGGGTACGATTCCTACACAAGGCAAACATTTGTGTGCATGAACATGTCTGTTTGTCTTGGTCTGGATGTTTTATGAGTACGCAGGAACATAACAACCCTCTAGGGAGTTGTTATTTGGCTGCGGTTTTCTGTGAGGTGAAGGTCTTCCCCAGACGGGCTGCTTTGATGCGCCCTACCTCTCTTAAAACATCCAGGCCAAGACATACAGACATGTTCATACACACAAATGTTTGTCTTCTGTGGGAATCGAACCACGAGCGTTGATGTCAAAGTCGCGTCATTCACGACTGAGACACCGAGCTCGTCATAATATATTTTGGTACGTGCAACCGTCACTGTAGATGATAATTGTTTCCTTTCATATTCAGCATTAATGTCAGATGTTACTTTCTTTTTTAATAAGTGTTCCCAAATAGAAGCAAGTTCTTTAGCATTAAATTCATGTTCTACTTCATTCCAAAATAAACAGAATCTTTTTTTTTATAGAAAGAAACAACAAAAATTGTAAACTTACAGCTTAATTTTACAATATAGTGAACTGATATTTGATTTAGGTGCCGTAATTACTGCCTGTAAGCCCAATATAAAATTCTCTCTTCTTGTTGCTGTTTGTTTCTTTTCTCAAGATGATCTCCATATTCCTCTTCTGTAACGGTTCCTACTTTATAAAGATATTTTTCGCATTCATCTTTTTCTTTTTAAATAGCGCCAAATTTTTCCCTTTACATATATTGGAAAAGATATATTATATGACATTCGAAGCTTATGCGAAGTGCTTTTACGCGGGACACTAAGAAAGTTTTGCGAAAATAAAAAAAAAGTTCTATTGGTAAATATTTTTTAATTAAATCTTTTCAAAGTACTCTCCACCACACTATACAAAAAGTTTCATGTGTCTGTCCGCCGCAGACACCTCTTTTACAGCCTGCTCGAATGCTGACAGCGCATTTTCCGGCGACGAAAATTATATCCTTTCGAGCTGATTTTTTATTTTCGGGAATAAAAAAAAGTCACACGTTGCTAGGTCAGGGCTGCAAGGAGGGTGAACCCAGGAGTAGCGCGAAAATATTCCCGGCGCAGATCCATTTTTCAATGAGACACGATTATTTAAAATAGCTCGCAAAAATGTGGAGAGAAATTTCGAAATTGGAACGTATCTATTTTTACTTATAAATAATCATATTTTCAAAATAGATTATAACTGGCCAGACTCTCATACATAAAAACTTTTTTTCGCAATACTTTCTGAGTGGCCTGGTATATCTCATTCTTTACACCAATCGTAAACCTATTTTTTTTCTTTACCTCCGTCTTTATAATTCTATTCTGGCAATAAGTATACGTAACTTCTGTGATGGTGCTCGACAGTGTTGAGATTTCATTAAAGGCAGAGAATCTAGAAATTGAATTAGTGATTGGTTGGGCTCTCGATGGCGTGAGAGCTCGATGGCGTCGTTGCGCGTGTGATTTTAACCAAACACGCAGGTTAAGCAACGTCGACCGCAGCCTGTCTATGGATAGGTTTCTCTATCTCGAGTTTCTCCGTGCTTCGGAGGGCACGTTAAGCCGTCGGCCCCGGTTGTTCTCAATAGATAACAGTCGTTAAGCTAAGTCGCTGGCCTCCGCCAATCCGCATGATGCGGTGGTATGTGGTGGGCTACGAAACAGATGTTTGTTTTGGACGTATTAATGCATTGGTAATAATGCTGTACAGTTTCCCTACTTACAGTTACCCTTTCGTAAATTCAAAGTGTTCAAAAATATATTCTGACTTTGTTATCATTTACTTTTAGATGATAAAGAAAGGTTTTATTTATTTGAAAAACAAAATGTGTTGCCTTTAGCTATCACACTTTGAAATAAACAAACACAAAGAAGGGCATAGGAAAATACAATGCAGCAGCAATCATATAACAATAGGTACAGTTTATAGTATTCGTATAAAATAAGAGCAATATTGAACTTGTACATTGTAAATATTTTCTATGTACTAGTCATGAATAGATGAAGTAATTGAAACTTATTTGACAATGTGTTGGAATGTTTACAAGCGTACATGAAGAAGGAATTAGAACGATAAATTCATTCCAACGGCTGGGACATATAAGCAAATTTTATGTCTTTTATTATACCAGGAACTTTTAATTTTCTGATTTATAAGATCCACAGAACTTGTATGACTGCTAACTATTAAAAGCTGTCTATTAAAACGGATATATCGTTGGCAGATTTGGCAGTTCTATAACTCCAGTGGGAGCATGTGATGTCTTTTCCAGCGAGCAATATAGTCCTCATAATGAATTCCAGATTTGTATTGTATTCGTCTAAGATATTCAATAAAAATATAATATAATTTAATTGAATCCATTCAAAGGATGGATTAGATTCTTTTTATATAAATTGAACTTTTATAGGTATTATAAAATCGGTCAGGGATATATTACTATTTGGTGTTCCCCAAGGATAAACGACCTACCGAGACACACTAACAACCCGACGATTCTTTTTGCCGATGATTGTACTATAGTAATTAAATCTAATGATAAATATGAAATAGAACATAAAATAAATGACACTATTTATAATACTATTAAATGGTTGACAGCAAACAATTTAAATATAAATTTGACAAAAACTAATATAGTACAATTTCATCAACCACAAACTATTCTATGGGGAGAACGTTCATCTTTCCGGTATATATGGTAATTCGGGATTCGCAGCGTGATAGACTCCTTGAGGTGCGTCTCAGACACCAAGCAGACGTCGATGTCTTGCTCTCTAAGCAGCACCTTCAGCAGGGCGACCTTTGGATACAGGCCGTCCGCGTTCCAATGCAGTACTCTAAGAGCCCCCATGTTGTAGTCTTAATTGGATGAGCTGAGCCATTCCTCCCAGTAGTACGGACAAGGTGTTCTGTCCTGTCCGCACGGCCCTCAATACGTCCTCCATGATAACCAGAGCGACGTCTAACACAGCAATTGCGTTGCCATCGGGCGCTCCAGCAATAGGTGCCGGTGTGTGCGCGGCAACCGCCGTTTGCTTCACCGGGCGACTTCCTTGTTGTGCAGGGACGCCCGCTTTCTTCACCTCACTCTGTTTGGGTGCGGAAGTGGCTGCGGTCTGGGTGTTTTCGGCTGACTTTTGCGCCTGTGCGACTTGTGCAGCTTTCTTTGGCTTCCTTCTGCGGTTCTTTTTCTTGAGGGAAGCTCCTCTCTCCGTTGGTGCATTTGCCTGCGCCATCAGGGAAGTCGGCCCGGCCGGTTGGTCGGTCGGGACGGTCCCCTCTGTCTGCCGGGAGGCGCCTACGGTAACAGCTACGGTCCCCGCTTTTTTATTGCGCATTTCGCGTCGAAACACCGCGCATCTGGGGTTGTTAGCCGTGTGCGCCTCCCCACAGTTGGCACATGTCGGCGGCTGCTCCCTAGGGCGCGGACAATCACTGGCTGCGTGCTCCTCTCCACAGCGCACACACGCTTGTTTGCGGTGACACATGTGTGAGGAGTGCCTGAAGCGTTGACAACGGTGGCATTGAGCAGGCCCTTGCCTGCCTCGCCACGCCTCTATCTTCACCCCAGGCATGCACAGCAGCTCAGTGATGTCGTAAATCCGCGGGATTGTGTCGGGGGACTTCTTTAACTGGGCGAAGAAAATGCATCCCGGCCTTCCTTGACGTGCGCGGATGGTTCTCACATATTCCGGCGTGAAGCCCAGTTCCACAAGGGCCTCTTGTATCTCATTGGAGTCTGTGTCGGCTGGTAGTCCACGTATTGCAACTTTCGCGCTGGTGAATATGAAAACCAACTTAGTTTCTGTGTCTTTTCTATGTCGTACAGATATCTCTGTACGACGCGGTATTCGTCCTCCGACTTTGGCGTAAAACGTACCCCTCTGCCAAAAGGCCTCGCATTCGGGCTATGACCCAGCTTGGTCCTTAGGGCTTTAAAGTGAGTAGTCCAGTCGGGGAGTGACTCCACAATGAGTGGTGGGTATCGCGGCTGTTGCTTCGGGGGGTTGGTGGGTTTGTCACCCACCGGAGCCGATGGTGTTTGCAACGCATCGGGTGTATTTGTTGTTGTATGTGTGCGAGTGATTTCCGCAAACGACACTGTTGGTACCTCACTCATTGTTGTTGTTGGAGGAGGAGGAGGAGGGATTGCGTCGCGGCGGCGATTTATACGCGGGTCGCGTTGCTCCCTAGGCGGCTGAGACTGCGTAGTTGCAGTGGGAGGTACCTCCATCGGTACACTCTCTCCCAGTGATGTTGGAGGGCTGGTGAGCGCGATGCGGATGCGTTTCTGCATTTCCGCTTCTGCGTCGCTCTCCGGTGACCTTTGGCGGCGTATACCGCGCTCGCACAAAGCTTGCACAGCTACCTGTGCTTCAATTACTTCCGTGGAGGGAGGGGTGGACGAACCCGCCGTTACCTCGTCTTGATAATCGCGGATCGTCATCGCGATCCGTTCCGTCAGGGGGTCCGAAAATATGCCCCGCCGGCAGATCTCGGCAAATTTCACCATATCATCCTCTAAGATTGATTTTGGTGAAACGCCGGACCCCAGCAGGCGCATACGCGGGACCGCCAAGGCGGCCGGATCGCGTGACGAAACCGGTGTCGGTTGTTGTTCTCGCATTCCATCGGAATGCGCCCGCTCTAAAGGTATTTGCACCTGCGTTGAGTGCGACGGGATCGGACGAGTCGGTTCGACGCGCACGTGTGCATTCCGATCGTGCTTACGCGATTTCGACAGCGATCGAGAACGCTCGCCCCGAGAAGGGCGCGACGTCTCGGCGCTAATATGGGAGGCACCGACGTCGCCGGCGGCGTCGATGTCTTTTTTACCCTTTCCGCGCGAGATGTGCGACGGCTGCCTGGAGGCTTCGCCCTGAGAAGGGCGCGTGCCTCCGGCGCTGCGCTCGGCCGACAGCGGGTCGGGAATATGGGAGGTAGCGACGCCCGCGACGGCGTCGGTACCTTTTGTACCCTTTGCGCGTGTAGATGTTTGCGACGGCTGCCTGGAGGCTTCGCCCTGAGAAGGGCGCGTGCCTCCGGCGCTGCGCTCCGGAATATGGGAGGTAGCGACGCCCGCGACGGCGTCGGTACCTTTTATACCCTTTCTAGACTGCCGCGACGCAACGGGCGTCTGCAATGCAGATGGGAACGCGGGGGCTCGCGGTGGTGGCGGCACGGTGGGAAATCGCGGCGACGGTGTGGATTGCGCGGCCCGGGTTTCAGCGGGCGGCTGGCCCTGGCTTTTTTTCAGAGCCCTTAGAAGGGCTAGACATCTCGGGAACGGACCGAGCGTCTGTATCCGCAGTTTGGCGGTGTTAAGAAAAACCTCACGCCCCCAGGCCCTAAGGCCCGAGGGGAGAAAGCTTTCAAAAACTCGCCAAGATTTTTGTTAGGGCTGTGGAGTCACCTCTACACTGCCTTCAGTTTGTAGACTCTAAAAAGTCAAAAAACTTTAAGGCGTATGCCTACGACGCCGGAAAGTTTACTTTATTGTTGTTTTATCATAAAACCCAACAAAGATACACGTAGCGACACAAGTCAGTAGCGGATCGCACAGAAACTACAGAGAGCGTTCGTCAGAGACGTCCGCTCGCTGCGGCAGTCCGTAGCGGTCTGGTAACGATCGCCGTTTTTTTTTTTTTTGATTTTCGCCCAAGAAAGTTGAAGACCCACAAAGGAAGGACCAACCCACACCCGGGTGTGCATTGGTCATTCCTCCGTGAGGGGCACCCTCCGGAAAAAGGGAGGGAGGAGGTGAAATCTTTCAAAGATACCATTTCGTACGAACGAACTGATTATGTCGGATTTCCACCGACTAAAACACCCCCTGGGACTGCCTCTAGCCGGGAAGGCTACAAAGGCTTCATCTGAAGCGATCACCCCAGGGGAACGGGGTGACGCAAGACGATCGCCGCACCGGGGCCCATATTTATACCCCCGATATGGGAGCGAGAGGCACTACTGAGTGAAAGAGAGAACGATAGCCAAATTCGCCCAGAGCTGGAGGAATTACCACCTGTCAGTCTTCTAACTCCAGTGGCAGGAAGCTACTGGAGATTACCCAAGCCCTAGATCTGGACGTCCTGTGTCACAACTCGCGGGTAGTGAAGGTGGATAACCGCCGAAAACTACCGCAGGCTGTCAGGGACCTGATTAAAGCCAAAAACGCAGCGCTCCGCAGAGCCAAGCTGTATTCCACCCCGTCTAACAGGACGCTCGCGAACCGCCTTCAGCGGTTCAACCTTCTTCTTACATAAGAGCTCACTCCCTCTCACGGCAGACCCCATCACAGTGTCCAATGATGAAATTAGTTCTTTCATCAAAGGACTAAACCCCCACGAAGCCCCAGGCGCTGATGGAATTTCAAATAAGGCGCTAAAGAACTTCCCAGCCCAAGTGCTGACGCTCTTAGCCCTTATATTCAACGCCTGCTTCGACCTGTGCCACTTTCCAACCGCCTGGAAAGATGCTACGGTCATTGGTATACCTAAACCGGGTAAACCACTCAACAACCCTAGTAGCCACCGCCCCATCAGCCTACTTAAGGCGATGGGGAAACTTCTTAAGAGAGTAATGCTCGCTCGACTGAGAGAGCATCTCTTCTCAAATGGTCTCATAATAGACAACCAGTTCGGCTTTCGCTCCAAACACTCTTGCCCACAGCAAGTCCACCGCATAGTCGAGTATATCTCGAGCGGTTTTTATCCAAAGCGTCAAAAGACAGTAGCTGTCTTCTTTGACGTGGCCAAGGCTTTCAATAAAGTCTGGCATGGAGGACTTATATACAAGCTTTACAAGCTTCATATCCCAGACCGACTTGTCCGCTTAGTGGCCTCCTACCTCAAACATCGCTCCTTTTGTTTTAGGTTAGGAGTTGCATGTGATTGAAACACTTGATTAGGGCACTATACCTATATAAAAATAAACTTACCTTGTTTACGATTTGTTGTTCACAAAGTCAAATAAAACTAAATGTTTATCTAAAACATGACAAAACTTTGGGCGACGCTACAGGCACGTGACTTGCGGAATATTGTCAGTGTATAACTGAGGCTCCAATAGGATTTATCTGTTTTTCGTTGATTAGTTTTGCTTTTAGCCAGAAAGCAAATTTACAGGCACGGCATTTCATACATTTAGATTGATGTCGTTATTTCTTGAACATTAGGTAGGTAATTGCGTAAACATTTCGACGGGTATGAAAGTGAAATTGCCCGAACAATAGACTTAGAATGTTAATGAATTACGCTGACGATATGATCTTACAGTACCGCTAGTACCTTTCAGAGCACAATGCGAGGGTACTAGCAAAACTATTCCTACAAGACAATCCGTCGCTTCTAATATGGTAACTCTTTTGGCTGCGCTCTTCTGAAAGGTACGGTGGAGGTACCATAATCAGGATGATTCTTATCTTTATGTATTTAATTCTTCTGTTTGTGTGTATCATTGAACACCTCCTAAAGGTCTTAAGCGGGTCAAAATCGGAATCGATAGGTGTCGATGCAATCGGGTTTTGCGATTTTTTTATTTTCGGGCAGGATAACGTCTATCGGATCCATTAGTTAAATATACATATTATTTTTAGGTTTTCTCTTTTCCAGAGCCTAATTTACTAATCGACGACTATGCCTATACTAAGTGCAGTTCAGATTGATTTTAGCATTAAAATGATGGCGAGATACTCGTACCTCATTTATCTTATTATTGTTTGCTGAAATTGAATTTCTTATTATTGAAGATAGCAAAGATTAATTTACACCGACGGCAAATCCGTATTTCTGGTACATAAATCAAAAACAGCGAAATGCCGACAAGCTTAGATGAAATATTTAAATTTATCAGACGCACTATTCGTCAGTAGGTATAATACATTAAGCCGTGAGAAGCTGTCAGGTATTACTGATACTTCTCCCCCGTGTCGTGAATTGTAAATGCGCGGAGAGTAGCGGATACATTAGTAACTCCGTACTTAGTAACGTTATATGGTTGAGACCCAGTAGAGAGATGCAAGCAGTAGGATAACTTCAAAGAAACGTCCGATTCTACTATATATGCTTTCACAGCCAAATTAGTCACGACTAGTACCTCAACGTCACACGACAGACAGGTCACGTTTTATGTCTTCCAACTAGCTTTTCGCAATCTTGAACAACTGTCTAGGCAAAGTGAGCGTTTGTAATTATGTCATATCAATAACTTAACACTTTGACCTTTGTATCGTTCTTATTGAGCAGTCAGAACCCGTTATATACATTTTCCCATACATTTCGCGGTCGTATACGACCACCCGGGTTTCGAAGGGTTAATAAGATTTACAATCGCACTTTGAGTGTCAAGTGTCATCTGCTCTTGTGTGTCAAGCGTGATTTTTTTGTTAGGCATATAATCATACGGCTCACCGAACGTAAGTAACCTATGAACAATTGCAGTACAAGAAATATTCGCGTTGCCACCCCCGCTGCTAACCCCGCAACTTATCAGAAACTTACTGTTAACCTCATTTGCTTGCAGGAATACAGCAGGAAGGTTGGCATTATCTCTAATCTGAACTAAGACCCTACCAGTTTTAAGCGCCTCAGAGAGTTTGCTCTATAGTGCTCACACTTATTTCTTCTTCTTCCTAGCGTTATCATGTTTCTTAATTCGTTAGGTTTGCTGGGGTTCGCTACCTAAGCCTAAGGATTTGGTGAAGATACTGATTTTTATGGAGCGACCGCTATCAGACCTCATCCCACTGGGAAAACCAGACCTTTCTTTCTTAAGTTACGCACGTCTTTCGATATATAATTACTTGGACCTGCGGGTTTCCTCACGATGTTTTTACCGCCGAGCAAGTGATGATTATAAATATGTACCTAAATCCGAAAATACGAATTTAGTGGTACATGTGAGGATTCGAACCGGGGATCAGTTTAAGTGAGTCAGAGAGTATGCTCCATAGTGCTCACACTTAATATCATACACAAATAATGGATAGTCAAACGAACTTACCTGTAAGTGACGTTCGACGACTATTAAACGAAGTGATTCGCCCGAGAGATTACACTTAATTCTTTACTTGTAGTAGCACGCGAATGTGCTGCCATCGTACACAATTTTAGAGCAAAACCCCTAGAGAAAAAAAAAAAAAAAAAAACAACATTTTCCTGTTACTTACGGGTAGCTTCACGCCTCATACACGTTCACTCTATCGGCCATAGGTAAACTTAATATGCTATTTCGTGTAAATGGGTAAGAAAAGATTAGGGATTAGGGTGGGAGTGTAATCTCTCGGGCGAATCACTTCGTTTAATAGTCGTCGAACGTCACTTACAGGTAAGTTCGTTTGACTATCCATTAAACTTCAGTGATTCGCCCTTCGAGATTACACTTAATTCTTTACTTGTAGATGTTTAAAGACTACGAAATAGCTAACAGCAGACTTGAGAAGAGAAATTAAAAACATAGTGATTTTAAACAACTTGTATTCTATAACAGAGAGAAACGACCTAAGCGTTGCTATATTCTAATTATTGTTTAATAGGTAATCAGTTACAATAATTTGTTGAGGTACAATAATAATCAGTCAAGGCTAGCCTGCAAAAGAGAGCGAGCAAATAGGTCAGAAGTATCCACTACCTCTCTATTATAAAACCTCGCGAATGACTCGGAACAGCCTGTCCAACCGGCTGTCTTTTTAATAACATCGATACTCACTCCGAGTCTATTTGCCGCAGAAGTGGAAGCATGCCTTGTGCTGTGAGCTCTAAAGATGGAAATATCAATTCCACTCTCACTCAGGGTTGTCTTGATCCATCGACTCAAAGATTGGGAACCTACTCTTTTAAAAGGTTTTTTGTAACTAATAAACAAAAAATCACAATCACTTTTACGATTTATGACAGAAACTGATAGGTAGCATTCTAAAGCCCTTGCAGGGCATATAGATGGTCTTTCATTAAAAAACGGTAGAACTAAAGAGGTTTGAACTGGATTAGTAGCGGATGTTTTGATTGGATCAGTTATATGTATGACAAATTTCTGATCTAATTTAATTATATTACTAAGTCTAATCAGAGAAAAAGTTTGCACTCGATGTGCTGTTATTAATGCCAGAATAGTTATAAGTTTTCTAGACAAACATTCTAAAGAGAGATCTACATTAGGGTACCAGTTACTCAGATAATCTAAAACTATTGATGGATCCCAAGTATTACTATATCTTGGTAGCGGAGGGCGTAATTTATAAATGCCCTTTAAAAAACGCTTTATTTGGGAATTATTTATAACTTCAGGAACTAAAATTAATGCCAGCGCCGACCTTGCGGTGTTAACAGTTCCATATTTGGAACCATGATTAAAAAGCGCTACAAAAAAATCCAGAACAATAGGTACAGATGTGTTAAAAAGGTCGTACTGTTTCCTTTGACAAAAATTAAACCATTGTTTTATAGATGAGTTATACTGCTTCAGGGTATTAGCAGTTAACGAAGCTAGCATAACATCTGCGGCTTCTAGTGGGGAACCTTGTTTCATGAACGCCGCCCTGATAATATTCCGGCAACCAGGATAAGACTCTGATGCATCTTGTGGACGGTCCTGTAAGGAGAAGATAATAGACGGCGATTAGGTGGGAATTCGATACAGTCTGATATTAATAACCTCCTAAAAAGAGGATACCAAGCCTGTGTAGGCCAAAGAGGCACTACAATAATACCCTGAGCTTCATCTGAAATTATCTTTTGTAATACTCTAAGTATGAGGCAAAACGGAGGGAAAGCATAGAAAAAATATGAAGACCAACAAAAAGTGAACGCATCCACTTTAAATGCCTCAGGGTCTCGGTGCCATGAAACAAATCTAGTACATTTTTTATTTATACGACTAGCAAATAAGTCGATTTCGGGATTACCAAACAATTGGCAAATCTTTCGGAAAGCTGGGTCCGATATTTCCCATTCAATATCAGCGTGAATACGACGAGATTCAGCATCAGCAATGGCATTCAACTTAGTGCTAACATATGAAGCAAAGATAAATATATCCCTAGCCTCACACCATTGCCAAATTTCACGACTTAAATTACTCAAATGTGGAAACTGGATTCCGCCTCTCCTGTTTATGTAACAGATTGCTGTAGAATTATCAATTCTCAGAAGAATTTCACAGTTCCTGTAATCTTTCGCGAAGATCTTTAGGCCAAAAGATGCAGCTAATAGCTCTAAATAATTTATATATCGAGTTAGTTCTAGGCTAGACCACTGACCACTAGCTGTCTTGTTAGAACAGTAGACTCCCCAACCAGTACGAGATGCATCAGAATATATTTCAATTTGGTAGCTGTCTGTACGAATAGGAGCATTAATCTCGTCAATATGGCGAAGCCACCAGTCGAAGTCTGCATTAAGGGAATCCGGAATAGTAACGTACTGATCATAATCATCATTTTGTTGTAGTTGAAGAAACTTAAATCGTTCAAAATTTTTTGTGTATAACCATCCGTAAAGCGTCGCTGGGCAAACTGATACCAGTAAACCTATTAAATGGGCAAAATGTCGAAGTCTACATCTCTTGATTAAAGAGAAATGTAAAAGCCCCCTCTTAATTCTGTCTCGCTTTTCATCTGGTATACTAATTGTATATTTTATGGAATTAAGAACAAAACCTAAAAAAGTTATAGCTTGATTAGGGATACAAACAGATTTTTTATAATTGATTATAAAACCTAAATTTTCAATTACATTTTTTGTTATCTCAAAATTCCTACAACAGGCTGTATATGTGTCTCCAAAAAGAAGCAAGTCATCCAAATAAATAACTGATAGCAATCCTTGATTACGAAGGTGTTGCATCACAGGCCTCATCAATTTTGTAAATATGTAAGGAGCTATGTTAAGTCCAAACGGTAATACCTGAAACTCGTACATTTTTCCAAGCCACAGAAAACGTAGTAGCTTTTTATCATTCTCATGAATACTAATAGAAAAATATGCATCTCTGAGATCAATAGTACACATAAAGCAGTTTCTAGACATTAACCTCATTGCTGTCCTGTAATCCTCGAGTTTGAAATGTGGTGCGTGAATAAATTTATTTAAAGGTTTTAAATTTAAAATAAATCTGCTCTTTCCGTTACTTTTCTTAACTAAGAAAATACTGGAAAGGAATTGACCATCACAGGGTTCACACTGACGCACAGCACCTATTTTTATAAGATTATTCACTTCTTCAGTCATCAAACATTGATTAATATGAGACTGGGGTTCATTTACAGGCCAACTCATCTGTTTGTGTTCTATTGATGCAGGAATGCGTAAACCAGAAACCCATGATAACAAAACCGGATCGTTAGTGACGGTCTTCCAATCCTTAAAAAAAAATTTGAGTCTACCAGCCTGGAAATCGGCCTCTAGCGACGAGCTCGGCCTTGGTTCCGCGGGGCTCGGCGGTCGTTCCCCCGGCGTGGCGGTGGCTGCTGCTTGCGTCCACCACTCGACGACGTTGCCTTCGCTTGAGAGCCGCGAGGAGGTGGTGGGGGCGCCGCCCTCGCCGGCGCCCCCCTCCAGTTTAAAGCCCGTGATGTAGACGCCTCTAACGGTCTGTTTCGTGGCTGAGGTTTAGGTTTCGCTATTGATGGCTTTAACTCTGCTCCAGTCTTAGTTATAGCCTTCATAGACCTTAACTTTTCCTCTAAATTATTTCCGAATAACAAAACGTCTCTTTTGAGGTCTTTAATATTATCTTTGACCTCCCTGCTAAGGGTTGATAATAAAAAGCTGCGTCGTGTCATTGTCTCCGAAAAATGTATGTGACAGAGTAATCTACCTACGTCGCTGAGAGGTTTCAAAATTTTATTTATATCCACGTTGTTTTTTGACTCGGTCGATAACAAGGTTGTCATTGTATTAGCTACACCTGTTATCACTGTCGCCAAAAGCTTCTGTTTTCCTATTAAGATATTGTCTCGTTTCAATATATTTTCGTTCGACGCTGCCTTGATTTCTGCATTAAGTGTTGGAGCTTGGACGAGCTTTAAATTCTCTGGAACCTCAAAACGACTCGTAATTTCTTTTTTGGTGTCATCTTTTAACCCGTTGACTAAAATGTCAGACCACCTAAGAGCTATGTCTTTTTGAATGCTCGAGCCAAACTTATCCTCTATGATAGGTTCCTCTCCGAGGATATTCAAAATCTCAGGTTCCAACTCGATAGTTGGGTCAGAAGGCTGCGTCAACTCCTCTGGTGATGTTGAAGTTTGGTTAACAGTACTATTCTTGACAGGATACACAACGGATGCGAGCGTGGGCAAAGCCGGTAGAGGAGACGTAAGTGGTGTAGTGTTGTCGGCAGTGGGCTGTTGAGTACCATACTCCGAGTGACAAGCATTAACCAAGTCAATAGTTTGAATATCTTCAGGGGTTTCTGTAACAATATATCCAAAGTCCCTGCATTGGTACTATTTGATGTACAACTATTACGAGTTAGGTAAAAAATATTGTAACTAATAAAGTTCAAAAATCATAGTAGATATCACGCCATAGCTTCCCGGACTGTGATCTATGAAGACTCATATTTTGCAATGAGCGAATCAGATAATTCAGTTTCCTCATTTATCATAAGAATTTACGCCACAGTCTCCTGGATCATGGTCAAGAATTATGAAATTCACGTCAAAGCCTCCCGGACTAAGATCCAGAATGATTGAAAAATATGTGGATGTACCTAATTCTCGTTAAAAGAAAAAAAAGGTTCATGAAAGAAGTTCACAAAACAGATCGAAAATTCATGTCATAACCTCCCGGATTATGATCCAGAATTATATCGTACAAGCCCTTCATATACAACGATCAACCTTACAGATTGAACTGGAGTATAATTAACGGAACGGTATTAGCCTTGCAGACTAAACTCGTGGTACGATGTAGAACTATTTATTTATTTTGAATTAATTAATTCTTAACAACTCGATATGGGTCAATACGAGCGGCACGTGCGCCCGCCTGGTCGGCGCTTAGGCCGGCAGCCGGCCGGCGGCGACGCGGCGGCGCCTGCGTGGCGCGAATGAACTAACGTTTTTAACTTAAGAAACAGAAAACACTATAAATACCTTCTTGTTGTGAATCCTCCTGCATCGGGTCTGGTTCTAAATAATCACCATAATTACTATCCCCACTTGGACTAGTACTAATATGTCTACTACGTAATTTTAACTTTTTTCTCTCTAATTTCCTAATTTTCCTATCAATATATTCTTCTTCTCCGTAATGTCTGCGTTTTCCCATGTTGAGCAATACTCACAACGATTTATATAACACAAAATTAAGCAGAACGGAAAAAAAACGTGCACGATGGCCGCGACACAAAACGTGTATGAGGCGTGAAGCTACCCGCAAGTAACAGGAAAATGTTGTTTTTTTTTTTTTTTTTCTCTAGGGGTTTTGCTCTAAAATTGTGTACGATGGCAGCACATTCGCGTGCTACTACAAGTAAAGAATTAAGTGTAATCTCGAAGGGCGAATCACTGAAGTTTAATGGGCATTGATTTATACGTACCAGTTTAAAAGACCTACGTACATCACATGCAGTTGACGTCTATCATTTGAAGAAAATAGCATAATCTTCAGTAAGAATTCTGGTGGATCTGCAGTTGATTACAACACCAAGAAAGGTCTAATCACGCCAGTTAACTCACTGCTTACATCTCTGTATTGTGGCCGAGATATCCACCTGTCGTCATCGCGAGCTGTGCAAAACTTCTTACTTTATCCACCTGCCCTTTATTGTTTCCAAAACTGTACGTCATTAACATTAAGCAGACTCGCGCTAGTTTTGGAACTTAGATGATGTTTTCCACTTTCCTTCATTAGATAGGTATTTAGATTAGGATACTGAATGGAAAGAAAAGTATGGCAGAATTGAAAACTTAAAGTTTGTACCCATATCTACAGTTTAATGTTGGTGAAAATATGTTAATGAGACTTTCACTTACAGGCATGTTGGAGACACATTTTAAGGTTATCCTCTATGTAAAAGCGTATGCGCTTAACGTTTTTATTTTTTAAATATTATGAAAATCGTATCGCCAGCCGAGCACCGTCCCAAAATCTCTCTGTGACTCATATCCGAATCATGTATGAGATAATGAGACCATATTGACATGATCGTCTCTGCGATAGATTGTCATTATGTAATGGACGATACAAGCACCTGTCATCGTTGCTGTATGCTGTAAATTACAGCAACCGAGTCAGAGACGGTAACAGCAGCCGCAGAGCAATGGCTTGGTACTAGCCAGCGCTATTTTACATGAACTAGCCGGGTGCGGAAGCACGAATGTACATTTTTATATGCAACGTCGAAAGCCCTACGGCCCACCTGATGTAAAGCGGTTACCTTAGTCTATGAACGCTTGTAATAAATTGAATATCACTCGCGCAATTCTACCTCTGCTGTATGCTGATGCTACACAGCAGCTCTTTAAGGGCTTACTGGTGACCTCACTTACCGGCAGGAACACTACACCCCTCCAGAGTGTTATTTGACTGCAGTTTTCTGTGAGCTGGAGGTACTTCCCCAGACGGACTGCCATTGGTAGCATGTAATTCTAATGACTAACATCTACAGCACCTGAGGGTGCCTCGTGGAGAGGCGAAATACGTGTCGCAGCGACGACCGGAGCAGCCTGGGCAGCAATGGTGGTGGTTACATGCGGTTTATGTTTCAGATTGCGGACATTGGTAGAGACAACCGGCCATGGCAGCAGCAGCAGCTTACATCTACTAACGGTACTGGGTGGTATTAGTTAGCATGAACTAATCGGTAGCGGACACCATAATGTAGTTAAGATCAAATTGCCTTTTAATTCCACTTTTAATAAACCATACCTAAATCTGCTAACTGTTGGACATATCTGTTTTCAAAATGTAGTCTATGACAGGTGAGTGATAAATATTCAGAGAAGTCAATCACAGTGAATCCAAACGTCTATTGTTGGCAGGCCGTTATCTGACACTGCCAGCCGGTTGAGCGCTGTACAAAACTGTGCAGTTGTAGGTATAACTAAACTGCGCGCATATAAAACAATTGCGGTCAAGTACGACTCGGGACTCGAGTGCCGAGGGAGTAGTACGTTATTTGCGTTGGAAAACTATGTTTGTTTAAGATGCTGTCCCAATCAGAAATATTTTATTTTTATTCATTTTTATCTTAAGCTGGGTCTTAATATAAATTTGAATAAAACTGAACGCAAATCTAACCGCAATCTTAAGGTTAGGCGCGAATCGTACCTAAGCCTTTGGTAGAAGATCCTTTACAAACAGAATTAGATAAGGTTTATTGTTGATTTCTAAGACACTGAAAAGAAGATTTATTTTTCCCTTTTTTCCTGGAACAGAAATCTAAAGCTTCACAAATTATTTTTATTTCAGGTTCGCTTTGCAACCTTTGACGCTTTGAATAGATTATTTCATGAAGAATTTTTGATAACGTCTTTAAAATGCGCCAGTTATATCCGCCATTTTATTTTCCATGTAATATTTACGTAATATACACATAATATATAATAACGTAATATATATATTTATACAACGTTGAGAGGCATACAACCCACCTGTAAAGCAGTTAACGTAGCCTATTAACGCTTGTAATACATTAAGTTTTACTCGCGCGATGCCTCCTATACTGTTAACACAACAACTCCTTAGGAGCTTACTGGTAACCTCACTCACATGCAGGAACACAACAACCCTCTATGGAGTTGTTATTTGGCTGCGGTTTTCTGTGAGGTGGAGGTACGTCCCCAGACGGGCTGCTTTGATGCGTCCTACCTCTCTTAAAACATCCAGACCAAGACAAACAAACGTGTTCATGCGCACAAATGTTTGTCTTGTGTGGAAATCGAACCCACGAGCGTTAGTGTCAAAGTCGTTCATTCACGACTGAGTCACAGAGCTCGTCAAAATTAATGCCTTTTATTAGCTGCAATTGTTTCAAAATCATTATCATCATCCGAGCGTTGATCCGGGTCGCTGTCGCTTCAGAGCCTAGGGTCCTTTAGCCGGTTTTAATACTTTCATTTCGCACGGTCTTAGGTATACCTTATAGTAAGACCATTTACACATGTTATACTTCACGACGTCAAACCAGCGCTTCTATGGCGCAAAAGCAATTGTTTCAAAATGTTTGCTTTATAAATTTTGCTTTGATTTACTACGGTTACCACTAAGCCTCTCTATTTAAATTAAAATTCTCAATAAATTCAAATGCTGATTTATTAGTCAGGTAGGGCTGGTCCTCACGACGAAAACATTGTAAGGAAACCCTCACAAAGTTCAAGAAATTATGTTTCGACAGACGTATGATCTCACCTAAGACTGATCTGGTTTTCGCTTTGGGTTGCGGAGGTCTAACGGCAGTCGCTCCATGTATGAGTATTTAAAGGAAAAGTGAGGGTAAGTATTTTTAAGTATCTTCGCCAAATCCTTAGGTTTAATTAACGGACCCCGCCAATCCTAATGGGTTAGCAAACGGGATAACGTTATGAAGTAGATGAAGTCTCAAAAAAACCACAGCTCAATTACAACTCCCCAGAGAGTTGCTGTAATCCTGCGAGTGACTATATTTTTGTTATTAAATAAATATTTTAATAATAATAGTAAATAAGAAACTCAATTAATATTGCAATAGTTAAATGAAAACATATTTTTTTTCACCTAATGTTGCGTTTCGTTTCAGTACGCTCTACTCTACTATGTCGCTCTCTTTTTGTATGTGCAGGGGTGGCAACACACAAAGGATATGTATCGCTGTACATCAGGTAGGACGTATGCTCGTATGCCTAACGAAGTTGTAATAAAAAAAGAAGTCCGCGAATATACCACATAGTTCGTATTGACCTTGCTAACGTATCTCAGTGTTCACAATATCAAATTACAGCAGACACTCGACAACTTAATGTTACACAAAGTTGAAGAAGTCAGCGTCGCGTTGCTCTTGCGAAGTTAGTAGGTAGTCAAGTTTAAAGACGACTGTATCTCGCATTTACTGTCGACTGTACATCAAGTAGGTTTTAAAAGTCGTTTTACATTAACTGGTGTACGTAAATAATACCTTTATTATAGTTTAGTGCGTATGTCGGAAATGATTGTCTATGCATTTTTAATTTTACCACGTGACAACAATGTTATTTTACCCTTCCTATAAATTTATTGTAAATTCAGTGGATCATTAGAAAAAAACGTGAAAAAGAAAAAGACAGCTACATTAAGATTTTTAAACAAAAAAATGTAAGTCGTGTCCAAGGGCAATGTCAAATATATATATTTTTTATCTTTATCAAAAATTATGTAAGGAAGCTGATGGGATTTCAGTTTCAGGGTGCACTGTAAGCCTTCAAATACAAATTTCCTCTCGCGTGTAAATATTTTTTTTCAGTTCTCTCAATCGGAATAGTTTTTGTAATTTTTTTGAACTGTATCTTTCAGTATGTTTATATTTTTTTTCTTTCATTTTTAGCACTCAAGAATGATCTCTTTACTAGTTTTTAAATATTGTACTTTACCGTATTTGTTTCTGTTTAAATCGTATTTAGAAAAACTATAGTGTTTGTCTTAGTGCATAGTGCTTGCTTGTTGCGTCCGCGGTGTCACAAAAGACTGATGTGGACTGAAAATCAGTGTCGGGTCTGCTACACAGGCTTTGACAACATACTGAGTCAAGACCATTTTGTTACGTCGCACAACACTGTTTGCTGTGTTTATGCTAAGTTTTGTATATATTTTTTGGCGTATTTATATTAGTTTGTAACAAGCATGTTATTTTTCTACCTGATTTTATGACAGTAGCTGTGTATATATTGTTGTTCAGTGTTGTGTTGTGTATAAATAAACGTATTACTTTCTTTATTTTCTTTCTTAAAAATTGTTACCAGAGTGGTGAACATGTTTCAGCTTTTCTAGCGCTCGTAGAATAGGTAAGTAAAATACGATTTTTGAGAGATGTAGAGCGCATCAAAGCAGCCCATCATCAAAACCACAGCTAAATAACAACTTTGTGGAGGGTTGTTGCGTTCCTGCGTGTGAGTGAGGTCACCAGTAAGGCCCTAAGGAGTTCCAGTGTTAGTAGCAGAGATGGCATCGCACGAGTAATGTTAATGTATTACACGCATTCATAGACTACGGTAACTCCTTTAGATCAGGTGAGCCGTAAGCTGCTATGTTTCACAAGTTGTAAATATATATATCTTATAAAAAAAAGAAAGTTAGAGATGACAATAATATCAATCCCTGGACCATAACAACACGGAAACGAGCCTGTATTGAGTAGCACAGCGTTGGTAAACACTTAAATTGGTTTCCCGTATTATTATAGACGCCAAAACAATTTCATCGGCCGGATTATACGATTTCAATAGTTTAAGATTAGACCAAAGTGCCCCCTGGCGATGTTGGTAGTTTTTTACCGACGCAAATAGCCGGATGCAGACTTTATATCCTACGGGTCAGATACTTTTAAAAGCATTCAAACTGAAGTCCAGATGAAACATTCAAAATGTAGCAATATCATTTTCAATATTTATATATAGTCAATGTTTTTAGTATGGTATTATGAAATTTGATCTACTTTAGGTATGGTTTATAGTCAGGCCGCTAGTTACATCGATATAAAGCAGTAGAGAATCATGTGCCTGAAGTAATATACATTCAAATTGTAGCGATATCGATTAAAAAATGTTAGTAAACTATCAAATTGGCGCAGACATTTGAAACTATCCATAATACAATTATAATCAACCTAAAATAATGGTAATGTTATTAAAATAAGTGCTTATCTTAACATTACCATTATTTTGGGTTCAGAGATTTTAAGGTGTCCTTTTATAGGGTTCCGTACCCAAAGGGTAAAACGGAACCCTATTACTGAGACTTTGCTGTCCGTCCGTCCGTCCGTGCGTCCGTCTGTCTCCAGGCTGTATCTATTGAACCGTGATAGTTAGACAGTTGAAATTTTCACAGACGATGTATTTCTGTTGCCGCTATAACAACAAATACTAAAAAATCGGCCAAGTGCGAGTCGGACTCGCGCACGAAGGGTTCCGTACCATTATCTATAAAAACGGCAAAAAAAAAGTTTGTTGTATGGGAGCCCCCTTAAATATTTATTTTATTCTATTTTTTAGTATTTGTTGTTATAGCGGCAACAGAAATACATCATCTGTGAAAATTTCAACTGTCTACCTATCACGGTTCATGAGATACAGCCTGGTGACAGACGGACGGACGGACGGACGGACGGACAGCGGAGCCTCAGTAATAGGGTTCCGTTTTACCCTTTGGGTACGGAACCCTAAAAATAGAATAACATAAATATTTAAGGGGGCTCCCATACAACAAACGTGATTTTTTTGCTTGTTTTTGCTCGTTTTTGCTCGATATTGATAACAGCAACAGGTAGACGCTTGAAATATTCACAGAATATTTAGTTATATATTCACTTTAAGAATAAATAATTAAATTAAAATAAAACAAAGATTTAAGGGGGGCTCCTATACAACAAACGTGATTTTTTTGCCGTTTTTAGGGTTCCGTACCCAAAGGGTAAAACGGAACCCTATTACTGAGGCTCCGCTGTCCGTCCGTCCGTCCGTCCGTCCGTCTGTCACCAGGCTGTATCTCATGAACGGTGATAGTTAGACAGTTGAAATTTTCACAGATGATGTATTTCTGTTGCCGCTATAACAACAAATACTAAAAAATAGAATAAAATAAATATTTAAGGGGGCTCCCATACAACAAACGTGATTTTTTTGCCGTTTTTATAGATAATGGTACGGAACCCTTCGTGCGCGAGTCCGACTCGCACTTGGCCGATTTTTATAGATAGTGGTACGGAACCCTTAGTGCGCGAGTCCGACTCGCACTTGACCGATTTTTTTTATTAGCAGGAATCTACCTACATTTCATCTACAAGCCCAGATTAAATTGATATACTAGCCATAATGATATCATTTACATATTTCAAAATTTAATACTTAGGTCAGACACAAGACTCGTTCATCGCTGAGAAAACTCTATTTGCTGTTGTTCCTCAATTCCTGAATACACCACTTACCATAGTCAGATCGAACATAGAGTACTATAGCCACATTTTTGCGGGCGCATCTGGATACCAGCTAGGACCTTGTGATTCGGTTCAGAGACGAACTGTGAGAATTGTCGGCGATCCTAAGCTAGCAGACGGCATTGAGCACTTAAGTTTAAGGCGACGTTTTGCCTCCCTTTGTGTGTTCTACCGATTGTACAACGGGTTGTGTTCTGAAGATTTGTTCGATATGATGCCGACAACTTCTTTTTACAACCGCACCGCTCGCCGACGGCAGAGAGTTCACCCTCACACACTAAAACCGCAAGAGTTGCGTACTGTAGGTCGCTGGCGGTTCCAGCGACGTTTTCTTCCGAGAACACTCAAATTGTGGAATGAACTCCTAGCCGAGGTTTTCCCAAGGGACTACAGCATGAGGTTCTACAAGATAGGCGTGAAGAGGTTTTTACAGGGTCGGCCACGCATGGGTGACACCACTGGTGTTGTAAATATCCATAGACTTTTACCCAGGCCACACTAGTGGAATCAATATAAACTAGTATATAATCATGTACCTGAAGTACTGATGAAACGTTCAAACTGAAGCAATATCGATTTCTATAATTTAAATGTCAATATAATTAGTATGGTATTATGAAATTTAACCCACTTTAGGCATGAGTCATGGCCAGACCACTAGTTCAATGAGCCTGATTGGAATTGGACTACAATATGAAACACATTGTAGTCCAATTCCAATCGATACACAATAATCTCTATGAACGAACGTCAATAGTTCAATTATGATTGACAAAAGGCAACCCTTTTACCTATTTATCTCTGATCTATAGGGCACAATAAAGCAGAAAATTGAAGTTTGGACAAATTAGCTGCCTGTTGACCTGTACGCGCTGTCCAATTCCTACTTTAATATTAATAAAGCATCTTTGGCTACTGTTCGATTATACGTTTTTATATAAATCTAGTATAGTAAACTCGATCTATCTGTCTATCTATAACTTCACGCCAAATCCCATACGGGGTAGGCAGAGAGAACCGAGCGCCACGTGACTCGATCCTCATATACCTCACTCGCTTCTTTAACATTCATTGCACTTTTCATGCACGCTCGCCGGTTTCTAGTTAGTAAACTCGATGACACAATTATATGATTTGATAATATTTATAGTATTTATATTTATCAAATAAATGATGACTTTGTAATCATTAAGATATTGTAATACAGAAAAAAAACTCAATTTTTGGTACCACTGTACTGGTACCATAAATTTTGGATTTTTACGACAACTACATCTACATGCCAAGTCCCTTGCAGGGTAGGCATAGAGAATCGAGGCTTACTTTGCTTCTTTAACATTCATATTTCTTTGGTACCAACCAACAGTGTGGTGTTAACAATATTATAGAGATGGCATCGCGCGAGTAATACTTAATGTGTTGTAAGCGTTCATGGGCTACTGTAACCGCTTTTCATCGGGTAGTCCGTATGCTCGTATGCCTACCGACGTTTAAAAAAAATAGCCACGATGTGCCCGCGTAGAAAAATATCTGCTTCTTATTAAAGATCGGAGACAAATAACAATTCCCCAGGGGGTTATATTCATTCGAATGAGTGAGAATATAAGAAAGTTCCTAAATGAGTGCTACGTTAGCAAACACGATCGCTAACTGTCTCCTTGTATTCAAGTGTGTATAGACTATGGCAACCTCTCACATCCTGCGCTATGAAATGTAAAAAATATACACGTTCTCCTTTTTCAAAGTCAGTTAAATATAATACACAAACTTGCACGCTATTTCTATATTGGTCGCAATTTACTGAAGATCCCGCAACAATGAGTCTTACCTTTCTCTATGCGGGGAGAGCAGGTGTACTAAATGTGAAAAATTTCAATAAACTGTGAATATTACTTACTTATTGGAACAATATGAAACTTGTAGTCGATAAAACAAAACTAATAAAATACAGTAGGAAAATGTCTTATACTACTACTAGCTTTTTGTGATGAGAGATGACAGCTGTGTCATATCTATCGTTTGCCAGAGCCTTGTTTGTTAGTTGGCAGGATGCACCACGTGTAGGTGAGGTAGACTTTGGTTATAAATAATACCTATATTTTATTTATTTTTTATACAACGTATATATATGGTACGGTAACTATATAATGGAATAATGGAAGGAAACAGGATAACGGCAGAAAGAGGATTTATTGAATCGACCCCATTCATTTTAGCCACAATTTCAAGATCACCATTTTTTATATATCATTTGGAATGCATACAGGCATTCACTCTACCTGATATAAAGCGGTTACCGTAGCTAATGAATGCTTGTGATACATTAAGTATTACTCGCGCGATGCTACCTTTGCTGCTAACACAGCAACTCCTTATGAGATTACATAAGGAGTTGCTGTGTTAGCAGCAAAGGTAGCATCCTCAAATCCAAAGGGCGACCTCATTCACACGCAGGAACATAACAATCAATTGGCGAGCTCGGTTTCGCAGTGGTGAAACGCGCTGTTGCGCTACTTTGACACCAACGTTCGTGGGTTAGATTCCCACGCAGTACAAACATTTGTGTGCATAAACATGTCTGTTTGTATTAGTCTGGGTATTTTCTATGTCTAATAAGTATGTATTTACAAAAAAAAATGTATTTACGTATGTTTATCAGTTGTCTAGTACCCATAACACAAAGTTACGTTACGTTTACTTTGAGCCTTGATGGTGCCGTTGTGTAATTTGTTCGACAATATTTATTATTATTTATCTCGTTTATTATTCATCTCATAATAATAAGGGGAGGCATCGCGCAAGTGATACTTAATGTACCTATTGCAAGCGTTCATAGGCTACGGTAACCGCTTTACATCAGGTGGGCCGTATGTTTGTACGCCCCCTGACGTTGATTAAAAAAAATGCCTGTTCCTTCGGGTCGGGAGTGTATTTGTTGTCGCCGACTGCCCAATCTTGAAGATCTGTCGGTATTGCGGATCATGTGGATCATGGCGGTTACATGCGGATCTGCGCGTGTTTTTACTGGTCCCATAGTGGTGATACAGGCACAGCTCATTTATTCGAGCACCTGCAAATGGCGACAGAGTTATCAAACAGTATCCCTCCGCGGAGATAGTGATTTTGGGAGAATCCTATAAAGACACAAAAAAACCGAAAAGGCACAAGTTTGCGCGTTCACCGCTAAGAAAACTCCATTTGCTGTAGTCCTTCCAGAATACACTACTTACCATCGCCAAAAGCATTGAGTGTCGAGATCTCTAGAGACGTTCAATACCGAAGTCACCTGGAGGAGAAGATCAAACAGGCGTCTAATAAACTTGGTGTGCTGAACAGAGCAAATTAGTACTTCAGCGCGGAATAAAGACTTATATAAGTTTCCATTCGGACCGCACTTGGAGTACTGCAGTCACCTTTGGCCGGGTTGTGTTCTGAAGAATTGGTCAATATGATGGCGACAACTTCTTTTCTCCCTCTCCGACTCGACTCCCCGTTGCGTACAGTGCGATTCCAGCGAAGTTTTCTTCCGAGAACTCTTAAGTTGTGGAATGAACTCCCAGCCGAGGTTTTTCCAAGGGACTACAGCATGGGGTTCTTCAAGAAAGGCGTGAAGAGGTTTTTACAGGGTCGGCGACGCATGAGTGACACCCTTGGTATTGCGAATGTCCATAGGCTATGGTAACTACCTACTTACCATCAGGGTGACCGTACGCTTAATTGCCACCAGCGGTATAAAAAAATGATTTTAAGAGAGGCAGGGTGCATCAAAGCATCGCGACTGCGGCAGTATTTTAAGTTTCTAAGGAGTTGCTGTGTTAGTTGCAAGGGAAGCCCGGTCTTGATCGTGAGGTGCCGTATTGCCAGCGTTTATATAGTAATCATTTCACATCTATGCCCCCGGCGTTGTACAAAGATAAAGATAGTAGGGTATAGAGATATATAACATGTGGCCCAACTATGTTTTGTTAAAACAGGGCATTTAGCTAAGTATCTGAAATGAAGTTCCTGTATAGCAACACGGTAGCAATGCCCTTATGCTTTCGCATGTCATGATAACCGTTTAATATTAAAGAGAACAGATGCATAATTTCCACTCAGTGTAGTACAAAAAAGTAGATACAATCACGGAATGTCTTAAATCATGGCCCTAAGATCTATTTACATTCAAACCTCGAGTAATTATACAGAGTGAGCCATTTGTCCAAACATTTAGAGAGGGCTTTACAATATTTTTCTAAGCGACAAAATGTCACTTCCTTGGAGAGTAAAATTTAATTTGCGTAATGGCAGACGACATTTACTGAACGGATTTTCGTCGCATCTCTTTCGAATGCTGAATATATTTTTAAAATTAAACTACCCAGAATTAATTCTAAATTGATTTGAAATCAAGTGTAATTAAAGTCAGTTGAATATTACTTACTACGGGATTATACTTGGAGTGTATTCGATTTTTACCAAAGAATATTGCATTTCTTCAATCTTTACAGTAAGACTTCGATATTGTTTTTTCACCACGAAGGTAAACCTGTGTATGCCCTACCTGATGAACGCATGCAACACTATAGAATCGCATGCGCTTCGTAAAATTCTCATCACGACTTCACTAAATAAGCTGTGGGTTCTTGGGAAAACCGCAGCAAGGAGTTTATTCAACATCTAATTCAAGGTTTGTGAAAGAAAACTTTTCTGAAACCATACAGTACGCGTATATTTTCTAATATAGAGGAAAAGAACAACAATCCAGAGGAAAAGGAAACAATCCAGAGGAAAAGGAAACAATCCAGAGGAAAAGCTTAGTCCTTCCGTACGATTTTTTCCTTCACCGTCGAGCAACTGATAATTACAAATATTGTACATAATTGTATATTCAAAAACACGAAGTTAGCGAAACAGCACTAACACCAGGATTCGAACTAGGGACCGTTGGAAATAAGACCGTACTTTATCCAGTGGGCTATCGTTACCCTATTTATCCTTTGAACAGTATTCCCGACAAACACCTTGATCCTGGGTGTTACATTGTATGAAAAGCTGCCGATCTCCCCTTTGTGTAACAAACTGTGTTTATCAGCCTAATTAACATAATATTATGTTTAGGGACAAAGCCATTCTTTCCTGCTCACGCATTCAACACAATATTACCATTCGCTCAATGTAAACACGAGCTCGGTGGTGCAGTGGTGAAACGCGTTGTAACGCTACTTTGACACCAACGCTCGTGGGTTCGATTCCCACACAGTACAAACATTTGTGTGCATGAACATGTCTGTTTGTATTGGTCTGGGTATTTTCTATGTATAATAAGTATATATTTACAAAAAAAAAAAAATTACGTACGTTTATCAGTTGTCTAGTACCCATAACACAAGCTTCGTTTACTTTGGGGCTAGATGGCGCTGTGTAATTTGTCCGACAATATTTATTTATTTATTTTATTTTAGTTTATTACACTGAGAGGTAGACCGACACCTGCCTACGACCTCAGCCAAACAAACAATTCCTAAGCTACAGTTTAGATAGGTTCCTTTGTATAAGTTCCCTAGGAAGCTTGTGACAAGGTTAGAATACTTGTGTGTGTAGGTTGCGGAGGCTTCTGCATGCCATGCGGATCTGATGCTTGTTTGTACCTAGTATGTACAATATCATTTTGATATTCTGTATTTTGTATATGCTACTTTATATGAACGGTGCCCTTACAGAATGTTGTGTGGTAAGAAACTGCAAACTTTCCTTGTGTCAGAGTGGAAGTATTTTTTAGGACGCGAAATCAAGGTGGTTGCCATAGTATTAGATTGGGATCAGGCTAATTCTATTATTCACATCAGATATTTATAGCCAGTTAAGGAGACTTCCGGCTCTTCTACTAAAATATATCATACCCTATGTTTAAGAGACTTAGCACCAAGCCCTGAGGTCGGCCTATATAATCAAAACGCCCAAATTTTAATTTGCTTTAGAAAGTTTTATAGATTTCTCATTCTAATTTGCAAATATACTCCATTGAGAAGTTATTTTAATGGCAATCTTTGTCGTTTAGTTTAAGGTACTATTTACCCGTTAAGCATTACCCAATGTAC
Organism: Pyralis farinalis; assembly: GCA_947507595.1. Lineage (NCBI taxonomy): Eukaryota > Metazoa > Arthropoda > Insecta > Lepidoptera > Pyralidae > Pyralis > Pyralis farinalis. Next base: position 24,592,009 of record OX382270.1, read on the forward strand.
CTGAGATATGTAAGGAGTACATACGACATAATTAGCTTTCAGGAATTTCAACGTATGACGAGTGCCACAATAACAGTAGACCTACTGAGAATTTTAACGAATATTTAGTATTAGTGAATTCAGAGTTCGTGCTTTGTGCATTGAGTTCACTCTCTATTCGGAAGTGACACGGACTTCTTTGTGTCACCTTAAAAACCGAAGAAATAGCAACATCCTAGAGGGTTATTGTATTTCTGCGATTGAATGAGTTTACTAGCAAGCTATAGAGCTACTGTGTTAGCAGCAGGGGTAGGGCAGGGGCAGGGCAATGTGAAAGATACTCCTTATATTGCGGGTGTTAAAAGACTACAGTATCACATGTACTTATATGTTTCTTTGCTAACCAATATGTTATTAAAACGTACAAACGTACTATATATATAAAACCGAAGACCCATTGCAATTTCATGATATCTGGACGATATGTACGTAATTTTATTTGAAAACATTTTCATAATCAAGTAGGTATATTAAACAAACCTCGTATAATAATTTACCGGGTTTGTTTTACTTGTCGAAAGTTACTGTTGTTTTTTGTGGCTGTGGTATATGAAATCCTAATGAATTAACTGACTTTGCGGGTTTTTATGTTTGCGCCCAGGAAACTTCTGAAAAATTTGGTTAATGTTAAATGACTAAGCGGAACATTATGTATTTATCATTTTTAACCGATAAACGGCGAGGCGCTATGTTCGATACGAAAATTTAGTTACATAGTATGAAGTAATTTCTAAATGTTGCAATACATCGATATTGTGATATTCCCTGGACATTTTGCTTTTCTCTACTGCAGCATAATCTTAACGTGGGGTTGTTCTTGTATGTTTTATGTTTAACACACTGATAGCTGCCATTTAACAAAACTATGCCCCCATTTCTTTTAATATACACTAAGCCGTGCTCTTCCATTCCATTGTCCGTTATTTAGTTAATTTTTATTATATTTTAATATAAAAATAACAACATATTAAACGTCATTAGTTACATAATACGACAGATTTTATGTTCATAAAACAAATAAATACTAAACAGAATGAATGCAAACCATAGCATAGCGGGCACAATAAGTGATAATAGACCATATACAATAGTAGTTGCAATCGTATCCAGATTTGAAACAGTCATAAGGGTCTATTTATCAACTACGGGTTGTTGATATAGGAACAACTATTGCCCAATTAATATACATTTAAATTACCTGAGTGATGTATTAACTCAGTTATGTCTGAGGCATTTCCCTGACGGGTATTATATAAAATTTTGTATTTCGCCTAAAATACATTTATTTCTAAATTTATGAATTATTTACAAAACGGGGAGCGTGCGTGAAAAGGGCTATGAATTTTAAAGAAACCAGTGAGCTGAGTAAGGACCGACTGATGTGGCGCTCAGTGCCGTCTGCCCTCGCAAGGGACTTGGTGGGAAGATGAAAGTCAGACGATAAAGTAAAATGTTTTGTTTTAATGGTCATAATTAAATTATTAACTAGGAAAATATAACGTGAAAAATATTTTAATTATTAGGAACAATCAAAAACTTGTTTTTGAAATTATTTTGAGCCTTATATTATTACAATATGACGACTAAGCTTCTCACCTCTAATGCATTTACAGCGAGCAAAATTTTATAAGAACAAAAGAGTCATAACGTACGTTCATTTGTTTTCATTAGCCGTTGTTCCGCGAGATTAATCGCATATGAACGCTTTGTTCAGAAAGTAATTATTCAATTAATTTCACCGGCAGACGAGACCATTCATACTGATAACAAAGGGTTTTTTAAATATCACACTGTGAAAATATTGCCCATCTGATCAGGTGTAGAATATATTGTTTTGATTTAAATTCGCTCTTAAGCCACTGTTATAATTGTTGGCCAATGGTATAATTATAATAAATGGCTGACTATCAAGTTTAGAGCTAAATTCACATGAACGTGGTGAAGCCTATTAAGTACAAACAAGTCTCTAGTGCTAGAGAGGACCTGACTGGGAATGTACCTCCGTCCCACAAAAGCTTAATATAACATGGAGATCTCTGGAGGGTTGTGTTCCTGCGAGTTAGTTAAATTCCTAGTAAGCTTGTGAGTAGTTGTTGTATTAGGTAACCGTATTCTTGCATGCTTAGTGACCTCCCGACGCAGTATGAACATACAATACCTTGATACTATGTGACAAATAGAAATAAGATATTATGGTCTTCGCTACGTTGAATAATTATCACTTCGAACTCCTTGATAGTAACCCTCATATCATATTAATTTGCTAGCCACAAATAAAGACTGAAGGTACAGGAAAACTTTTTAAGACCTTTTTAAGAAGAAAAAGGTGAGAATTTTCGCTGAAATTGTGCAAAATTAAATACATATTTATGTTCTTAAAATCAAACCAAAAAGTGAGATATACTTTAGAATTCGTCTAGTAAGAACGGAATACTTAAGTTAAGTGGCAAGGAAACGTTTATTAGTTTCTAAATGTGAGAAAAGATAAAAAACTTAACATTGCGCGTCGTGGAGCAGTTTTGTTACCGGTCGATTATGGCCAATTTATAGTCTATACCTATCTGTCAATTAATTTCCAAAATTAGCTGGTAGATGCTTAATGAAATAGTTCGGGGTTCACAAATCGTAAGCACACTTATTTGGCAAACTGGTTCTATTTTTGTTATTAAGATGAATTTTAAACCAAAGATACCATTGGCGGCCATCCATAAATTTCGTCATACGAATTTCATGATTTTTTTTACACACACACACACACACACACACACACATATATATAGCTAAATATAGAAACGAGTTAATACAGCGAATAGTGTGAATTGAGTGAGGGAAAGCTTAAAGCTTCTTGGCCCAACATGAGTCAGAACGCTCAGCATGTTAATCGCAAACGCTAACACATGGAAACGAGAACTTGGTACGGCAGAGAGAGCATGGCAGTAAAATAAACGCCATCGAGATATGACTGTTGAATAAATGCTCATAAATCGATTTCGCAACGACGATATAAGAAATGGATGTGATCCGAAAGTGTCGACGTTAACATAAGAAGAGGCATGTGTCGTTGGTTCAGACACGCAGAAATACTACAAGAGAAAAGAATGATGAAACAAATATACAATGTGAATGTGAAAGAATGTAGAAACCGAAGAAGGCTAAAATTTACCTGAATTAATAAATGAACTAATAAATATGAAATATGTCTCTTAATATACTCGCGCCAAATTTTGTAACACCTATACTCGCGCCAAATTTTGTAACACCTATACTCGCGCACGGTGTCACAGACCGATAGTTTATACCCCTACAACGTATTTTTTTACTAAGAAGCCCAAAAACTATTACTATTATTTCAAGGTTTAGGATGTAATGAAACAAAATAGTATAAATAATACTTAATTTATTAATTATTTTACTGACTTTCTATAACAAATCAGTCTTCGAATTTGAGATTTTTTCTTAAGTACTAGGAAAACAAAATTAAAATCTGAACTTCGTTTTAAAAACAAAATAAACTTCTGAATAATAATAATAAACATATCAAAGGGCATATTTATCTATGTTTGGCTTAGTTTTGAGCCTCACCATAACAATCAGGGCATACGGTTACAGCATGTTCCAAACAAAAGTATTTTTCGCCCGAACGCGCGGCGTGCACTAAAATGAAGTTAGCCACAAATCCGGCAGCTAGTAAGGAACTCGACTTCTTAGGATTTACCTGCATAAAAATAATTACGAAAATATGTTTCGTCGGTTTCACAGACCAACGCGCGAGTATAGGAAGGTTAAGTATACTAGTTGGTGTAATTTGAATATATGGTATCCAACAAAATCCAAAGACAAGTTTAATAAATAAATATTCACATAAAAGGCCTCCCATTTGAACAAATGTTTCAATCTTCAATATCCGCTTGACATAGGTGCAGTCTTGGATCCTCATCTCTTTGCACAAAGCATAATAAATTATATAATTCATCCTCAAAATAACCGTCCCTTAGCGCCACAAGAAAAATTACAACAATCTCTCACGGACCGCGTTAGCCGCCCTTAATATTCATATTTTCTTGTAATAAATGATTAAACCATTCTTGGAAATGATTTCATTATGCGAGTCTCTTTTGTTCAATTTATAAATATTACTGCGGGCGATTAGGTATTTAAGTTAGAAATAAGACAATTATTTTGTTTGTTCGGTCCAATTGAACCCGTACTTTTTTTTTATACAACTAGATCGGCAAACAAGCATGCGACCCGCATCAGATGGTAAGCGGTCCCCGCAGCCTAGTGACGCTCGCAACACCACGGGGATGTTACTCGCGCGCTGCCAATCTTGTGACCTAAGGACCTAAGGCTGTTTCGTCACAGTACCCAGTAATTTCTCTGCCATATCTTACCCTACAAACCGGAACACAGCTATAAAATATAGCTGCTTGGCGGTAGAAATAGGTGAGACAGAGGTACCCGATCAGACGACTTTTGTACAAAGTCTCCCTCTAGTGAAACGTACCAGATAGGACTATTAGTACCTCGCTGCTGAGTTAATTTTATGGTGATTTCACTAGACTATTATATAGTTTTTATGTAATATTTTTCATAATGATCGCTTAAAGTGCTATATACTCGTAGTACACATAAATAACACTATTCTATTTATTTCCTCTGACCAATAACTTTTAGTTTTGACTATGTTTATGTACTAGATGAGTTGATATTCCTCATTAATTCGCTACAAACAATCCATGCACTGATTTACGGTCCTTAGGACCGTAAAATGTGTAAATAATCATCAACCATCAAATTATTTTGTGTAGTATCATATATAAAGCATATGTATCGTACGTAACATTTACTTTTTTATTAGGTAAGAAAATCAGTTGGTCTAAAGAAACAAAAGAAAAACAATCAACCAATTTTAATTGTTGTATCATGTGATATTTGGTAAGTAATTGTTGTTGATAGTAAATTTATCCAGTATATTGTCGCTTGACTGGTTAATGAACCATATGACAATATTGTAGGTTTACATATTTTTTGATTTAAACACGACTATATTTTTTTTTATTTCCTTGTTACACAAAACTTGTTGAGTGTGTACTTTTGACATTTTCAACGACATTAAACCTTTATTAATTTTGCTAATGTTCTACCTTACATTTGTTTAGTCAGTCGCGAACGATACGCTGTGCCTGATGAGAACTGATTACCGAATCATATGACAGGTGCTTCGACTCTAAATGTAGGTTTGCTCGCATGTAGCCAACTTCTTTGCTGACGCATCAATTCTTCACCAGTTTCTTGCAAGAACACAACAAGCGTTCAGTGAATTGTAATTCATAATCTTGAAGTATTTTACCAGCCTCAATGTTACGTAGCCTTAGCTATTTTTACTTTTCTTTAGCTTTGAACCTAATAATGAGCATACCTCCAAATAAAGGGAACATCACATTCAGCTTTCATTTAATATAATTAGTAATATAGTTTATGATCATACATTCCAACGTTTATGGATTATTATGTGCTTGCATAACTAAATGCACGTCAAGTTGAACGTTTTAATCTTTGCGCTGTTTTTATGGCATACGTAACAAGTTACAATCGAACTTGGAGTTTTTAACGTGATCTACTCTTAACTGTACATATGTTGATATTAGTTCGTGTGTGGCTTTTTATAGAATAAAAACCAAACAAAATGAAATGAGTAGTGAACATTTAATTATTGGTTATTGTCATCGATGTTTTTTTGTCATTTTAATACAGGATTTTTATATCAGAAGCGTAAATCTGCTTCTGATACAGAAATCCAGGGAGCGGGTTTCGATGTACTTTCTCTCGAGAGAGAAACTCTCTTCGACAGGTGATTTTCACTGACGGATTTTTTGATAATAACTGGGATAATCCAGTTATTATCAAAAGTTTGGGAAAAAGTAATTTGGTTGGAAGAAGGTCTGGTAAGTATGGTGGGTGATGTCTTCAGTCGTAAGTTATGTAGTTTTAAGATCGCCCATCGTTTAGTCACGATTAGTGTATGTACGAATCTCATCGTGCAGAAGGAGTGGGTTGGGAGCATTTGACAACTCTTAGTTATTTAACAGTGAGCTTATATAACATCATTTGCAATTCTTCATAGCACCGTCATGCAGATGTATCCGGTCTGAAAAAGCTGTAGCAAATAATATCGGCACAGGTCCACCATGTCCGTGGAAGCAACTTCTATTGACTAAAATTGTGTTTAGGATGTGGTTTCGCTGCCCGCATTGTGCAACGGCATTTTCGATTTTCATATAGAAAATACATGTAATCATAAGTAACAATCTGATTCAAAATCCCATCATTTGTGTAGGTGCCTATTCAATAAGTTAATGCAAAATTCGACAAAACTTAGTGATTGTTGTTCAGCGTGTTAATACGTTACCCACTTTTCGAGTTTTAATATTTTCTTCTTTGACATTAAGCGTACGGGTCTACTGCTATGAAGAATATACCGCGGCCAGTATTTTAGTAGAATACTGAGTATAGCAAGAGTATCACTGATGAGTTGCAACCTCTGTTGTTGATGCAGCAACTCCGCTGGAGTTAATAATAATCTCACTAATTTCCCTTCGTTCACTCTAAACTGTAAATATGTAAGTAGGACTAATCAAAACTTTATCTAAATACAAAATTTCATTCAAATCGTTAGAGTCGTTACTAAATTACACAGCATAATACATATTTATACAAGAACTGATCGTATATAGTAATAATAGAAACTTGCGTACAGGAACATACTCACACACTATACTCAAAGATTTTTCTATTATTGAATATATACTGTGTTGTGTGTGCTTGCTCTTGATTTTCCCCATTAATTCAGTTCTTTGTACTCCACATCGAATACCTCATTGGAACTAAAGTGCCCATCGACCTTTAAATATTAATAATTCATAGTGTTGATAGCGTACCGAAATCCCCGGAGATGAAATTGTATCTATATCACTTAACCTCCATTACATTATAAAAACAGGTTACTTTGGACTTTATGAAGGAGGGGAATAATGTACGATTGTTGGAATTTAGAACGAGTTTTTAGTGATACGGTTATATTTAAAATCTTCTATCTAATTTAGTGATGGATTTTGTTGAAAAATCGGAGGGACATATGCAGGATATTGACAAATCTACCCTTTGCTTTTTAAAAGTTTATCTAGCATCGTGTCTTATACATATTTATTTTTAAGAAGTGATTTTTACATTAATATTATAATTTCTAAGCTAACAATATACTGACCTTGTATAACGACGTATTATAAAGTATACTTATTCTAAATTCCGGATAACGTCTTAAAAAGTAAGTACTTTTTGAAACAGTACATGTGACAAACAATGATTTCATGATTTTGTTTGAAATTCCTTTGTGTTGGGATAATTTTTTACTGTTTTTTGAGGTAAAATTGAATTTTATATATTTTTTTATTTTACCTGGACTGTTACACTTGGTTTTGGAACACTCGTTAAAATCGAGATCAGTTGAATACCAAAACAGTGGTTTCGGTACTGACTTGTTCTTTCATATATTTTGTTAAGCATTTTACTGCAAGTACAAGGTATGTAAGAGGCATTGTAAGTTTCACGTAATTTATAAATAGAACTAATTATAACTAAAATAACGTATTTAGTATTTTTCAGAGTACTCTCATATATATCAAAAAAAATATTTGAACTATTTTTCAAATTCAATTCAAATTAATTTCCATCGGTCATTTCGGAGGTTATTATGGTCAAACCTCTTATAAAATGGTTTATTTTCGAGAAAATTAATAAATGACAGGGTGCGAGATCCGGACTATGTACACGAGGAGTCAGAGGCATTACTTTCTCCGAGTCTAAGCTTCGTTATTGTGTCGTGTGCGACATTGCTATGGTGCAAGAGGATGCAGCTACTCAGGCATCTTGCTCCTGCCTTTTTAACTTGGTAAATAAATAGCATCCATATGGCTGAATACATATGTCAGTATTAATACTTCTTTGAATATTCTTTAATCCACGTTTTCGTCTGCCTCAATATTGCTGGTTTGTTCTCCTTTTTGAAAACTATTTATAAGACTCTTTTGTTCTGGTACAAAGCGAGAAATGAATATTTGTCCACCGGTCACCAGAAATAAGCTCGTATCTATTCTGGCGTGGTTTTGTGAGGAATTCAACGACAGCATAGTTTTAACCCCCGACGCAAAAGAGGGGTGTTATAAGTTTGACATGTGTTTCTGTGTATCTGTCTGTGGCATTATAGCTTCGAAATGGATGAATCGATTTTGATTTCATTTTTTTTTAAAAGGGGACTTAATCGAGAGTGTTTTTGTGTATATCATATAGGTTATTTTTGCGTTAGGGGTTTTTAAATTTTAAATTTATATTTATGTTATATACATTTTAATCGTCCGGGTAATATTTTTTAAATTGTCTCATATCGATCCCCAAATGTAATTTAATAAGCTCATTCGAGATGCGTTAGTTTTGTGTAGTTGACCGTTTAATAGTAATGTTGTTTTTGTAAGTGGTCACAGTTGAAGAATGCGATTCAAGAATTTCATCATTCAGAGAAACACGTCCGCCTTAGAATTCCGTATACCAACATCTTTTTTTTTATATAAAATCCTTTTAGGAAGGTAGCGCCTGAGTTTATCTCATTCTTAGCAAGCTTGAAGAACAGTTTTTAAGTTACAAAATATTATCGCCCTGAAATCTTTTCTCGTTAATGTTATTTTAACTAGAATAGTGCACTTCAATGTATGAAAAAAAAATCATTTAACAACATACTTCGTATTGATTTTTAATAACAAAAATATTCACGATTCTTCATTTTATAAAGGTTGTAATATTCGAAATTGAAATTGTTATAAATAGACTACTAAAACTTTCGGTGAACATAATTTGTTGGAGTACAAAATATAAAGTACAATCAAGCGGATAACTTTTCAAAGACATTGAATGAGTTCATCGTGGATAATGTGAAAAGAAATGTGTTAAGTTAATGGTTTCCTACTAGCATCGTTGACTTAATATGTTACCTTTCAGCCTACCTCCAATGAATTCAAATTGGTGCGTAAGGAACCAATTTACTATAAATCAATTTATTCTTTAAAGAAATGCACAAGTAAGGATAAACAGTACACAAAAACTGGTAGAAAAATGAATAATTTATATACGTTAGCTCTAAATTTTTTCTTATCATTAAAATTCTCTCTGCCTACCCAGCAAGGGATTTGGCGTGAAGTTATAGATAGATAGATAAAATTTGTTTTTTTTCTGTAAAGTTTCTAGCGTTCGATTGCTCCTCTAGAAGATTGATAAAATAATGTTTGTAGCAAAATAGTGAATTTGATTTTCACGGTTTTAAAACTTTCATTATCATGTGATATGAATTATGAAATGTTGTGTACTAGGGTGTTTTATAATTTCTACTGGTTAAAAATGCCAAATAAAAACTGATATATAATTTTACAACCTTAATAATCAGGTATATTTATATGAGTCTACCGCTCCATATTAATTAGTTTCTTTTAAATGTCTTGTAGGTATATGAGCATGTTTGTGCATTCCAGTAACTTTTGTAATAATTTACCTCTTAAGTCGTAATATAATCTTTATAATTTTGTTTTTCAACATTCTTGCTCATAAAGTTGCAATAGTAGGAGTCATATTGCAATAAATAAAACATTGCATGCGTTTACACTGTGTTTTTTACATTATATTTCTCAAATCAGGGTGATATTGATATAAAAAAGTTACATTTCCGAAAGTATCTTAGTTAAAATATAACGAAAAATCGTTGAATTTAAAAAATCTGTATAAGATTTTTGATATTAGGCTGTATGGGAGTCTAACGGATGAGCATGGCGACCGATGCCTAGTCTGGCCAAAAGTTCTGTTACAAATGATTAGGCATTTATTTTTTTATGAAGTAATGTAGGTAATCTTTGTAAAACTTATATGTACATATTTAAGGAAGTCTCAGCAAAAAAAAAGATTCTATTCCAAATGGTCACCTTTGGCTTTAATACATGTCTTTAATCTGTCTCACCACGCTTACTCCAGAGATTTCTTAAGAGACACTAGGTCGGTTGTCGTTTCGAGCAGGCCATGTCCTCTAAAACTGACCATAATTTGTAGTGTAAGTAAGGGGTTCAGATCTGGGCTAGACGAGGGCCAGTCTTCAGATCTTATAAGCCCGAAACGTTGGTTTCGAGCCAGACTTGGGTAGTTCGTGCCTTGTGACCAGGTGCAGAGTACTGCTGGAATGTCCATGGTAAATGTACCATGGACTTTCCTGAAAAACTGTATTTTTGAGAAGTTTCACAACACGATTTAAGACAGTCCCTTGATACACTTTGGCTGAAGTCTTCATCCATTTTTCACACAAAATGATGAGAACTTTGTGACTCCGTGATAAGATACCCGCGTCCATTGCGTGGTGGGTGGCGGTAAGCAATTAATCTCGCACCGACGAGGGCGGATCGGTGCGCGTCGCTTCCGGGGGACGCCCTAATCCGCGCATCTGTGCGATTTTTCCGTCCAGAATTGCAGTACACAGTGTTGGACTGGCAGGGTCGCGGCGTGCACGCTGATGTTTACTAAAATCTTCTAGGGTCGTTACCAAAATTTTAGTGAAAAATGACTATAAATCTAATATAATAACGAAAAGATACATGGGTATACACAGTTCTATTACTTTATCAGTATATAATAAAGTTACAAAGCAAGCAAGGATAGGCAACGCTTGAATGAGCACATCTTACTATCATGTTCAACTTGTGTTTGTTTGCCAGCTTAGTCGCATCAAAAAGCTGTGACATATCGTTTTTAGGCCGAAGTCTCACGGGTCAAAGATATTTTTGTGGTATAAGCTAAACATTTAGTTAGAGTTCCTTGATCCACTGTCTCGCTAACTATCTAACTTTGCTTAGTTGGGTCACGAAAGTTTTAAAAGCAATTGAGGTATGTGTAGAATACTAATTCTAGAAAAAAATATGTTGTTCCAGTGTTTACTTCTTTTTAGCATTACCTCGTTTCCTTCTCCGTTAGGATTGACTGCCTAAGTCTAAGAATTTAACGAAGATACTTAATTGTACATGATTCGACTGCCGTCAGCCTTCCTCAACCCAGATCGACAACTAAATCTTCCTTAGCTAAGGCCACACGTCTTTCGAAATATATTTTTGGTCGTGCGGGTTTCCTCATGATGTTTCGATCACCGTCGAGCAAGTCTAATTATAATATGCACATAAATCTGAAAACACGAATTTAGTAGTACAGGCCAGGATTCTAATCGGGGACCAGTTAGTCAATAGGCTGGTTATTTATCTACTCGGCTATCAACGCTTTTGTATTGTAATGTATTTCGGTATAAACGAACATGTTAAGCGCGTTGTTACAAATTTTTTTCATCATTTTCTGCTGGCTGCCGCCTTAGGTCATCGGTCAGCGTAATCCCTGCTGTTGTAAATAAAAATGTCAATATGTAACAATTAGGCAGTGTCCTCCAATGGTCTGAAAAGGTATCCTAATTTCGAAGTATGCGCAATAAAATACGTATGTAACATTTATAGTTATATAGTGTGTAGTGAGTAACATGAGAATGATGATGAGACGTGCAATGAATGTTAAAGAAGCGAGTAAGTTATCTAAGGATCGAGTCAAGTGGCGCTCGGTTGTCTCTGTCTACCCCGCAAGGGATTTGGCGTGAAGTTATAGATAGTGAGTAACACAAGGAACCGAATGTTAATTATTTCTAATTGTTCTATCACCATGAAACTTGACAATAAAGTGTAAATATGATAACAATGCAATATTGTACGATGGAAGTTGGAGTCATTGGGTCTTCTCGATGGTTAACGGTAAGTTTTTTTTTATTTTGAGACCATTTGACACATAGTTAATAGATTCAGACATTATTTTGCGAAAATATAAATTTACATGCAATTTGATCTAACCTGCTTTGTGTGCTTCCGCTACCAATTAGTTCATGCGGCCTAGCGCCGGCCGGCACCCACCCACTACGGTTAGTAGATGCAACATGCCGACGCTGCCATGGCTGCTCCGGTGGTCTCTGCCTCAGCTGCTGCCGTCGTCCGCTATCTGGAACAGAAACCTTGTAGCATGTTATTCTAACGATTAATGTCTACAGCGCCTGAGGATGCCTCGTGGAGAGGCGAAACACGTGACGACCAGGCCAGTTATGGCAGCGACGTTGGTGGGGACGTGTGGTTTCTATTCCAGATGGCGGACGACCATAGCCGCCGAGGCAGAGACTACCGAAGCAGGTATGGCAGCGTCAGCATATTACATCTACTAACGGTAGTGGGTCGATGCCTGCCGGCGTTAGGCCGCATGATCTAATTGGTGGCCGAAGCACACAAAGCAGGTTAGATCAAATTGCATGTACGTTTGACAAATCTTAGTAAACTCTGGCAAAACTATTTTTCTTCAGTTTTATTAAATTTTATTTATATTTATTAATTCTTAATGGGGTAATCACTCGACTGTTTGAGTTTATTATGCGCCAGATTAAGAGGTTAGGTAGTTGCGGCAAAATTAACTTGAGTTCAGAGTTGCCATTAGAAGAGCCCCATCACGACAACATGTCGCTACCTGTCCGGCGTGATATATCGCGGTCCTCGCCTAATTGCTTGTCTTTTTCCACAGTAATATCCTAAATTTCAGATAATTTATGGGTCATTCTCTTTTTTAACCTACAATTTGTCATAGAATTAGCTCAAATTTGTAAAAATAATTCTAAGGCTTCCCCGTCTGCACTTAAATTTTTTATGATAGCTGAGTTTCTATTCAATCGGAAAAAGATGACGGCCGCGAAGTTTATATATTTTTTGTAAGATTCTCAGGACCTGAAAGGGGATTCGACCCTTGATTTGACCGAAAATTGTACACCTCTGTCACAAAATATTTTATACTATTTGATCTTCATCAAATAATCTTAATTTTCTGTTACGATAATAAATAAAGCATACTTTTAGAAAACATATTTAAAGCAATACATTTGTATTAATTAAAATATATTTATTTAGGACCTTATACCACTCTGTCACATTTCCAGTTAATTTGAAGTATATTTTTGCTATAAATCAATTTTCACTATTACTTAGAGACCAATAATAACATCATAGACAGGAATATCATTAACTATTATTAATATGATTATTCCAAGTTTGCACTATTAATAACAAAATACATAAACGACTAAAACTATTTTACTACCAGGAGACAACATCGTGACAGAGTAGTAAAGTATGTTACAGAGTTGTTATTCTATGGAATATAAGGCTGCGTTTTAGTATAAAACACGTTTATTTATTTAGAATTATTTATTAACTTATAAATCTTTGACAGTATAGATATTTATCTAATTAAATCACATTTGGCAACCTTTGGATAAAACATCTCTACTTTAGGAAATTAAAAAGACTAACATGTAAGATTAACATGTGTCAACTAAATAATAAACCTTGTCTAAATTGACAACAAATAAAAGATTTAAAACATAAAAACTTAAAATTAAATAATCAATATCAACAATTATTAATAATTATTATTTAGTAGTCTACTAAGTCTTCAGCCAGTCTTAGTTTTCGAATACTACCAACGGCTCTTTTAACTCGAAAAATTGTCTCGTTCCTTTTTTAAGAAGCCCAAAGAGCTGGTAGGACTTTGATAAATTTATCGAAAGAAACATCCGATAAGTCATTCTCCACCAACTTAAACAGTCTTCTACTATCATCGACTGTTTTTAGGAACATTACCAGGACATTACCTTCTTCGTCGACGGCGCTTTTTGCTACTCCAGCGTAAGTATATTGGACATTTCTTTCGCTCCGTACTTTAATCAAAACGTGTACTCCGCTTTTCTATTTTCGTTGGATGAATGTCCTCAGGCTAGAGTATTTGATAAGAAGTACCGAAGACGGCAGTTGGGTTATCTGTATAATCTTTACAGTTAAGCACGGCCAATGGCTGATCTTCATCAGATGATTCATTCGGGCTATACACAGTATTGTAAAATCTTTTTAGAGGGATCCAAATTTTGTTCGTAATATCTGCAAGTAAGAAATTCTCTACTTCACGAACTTTATCGTCTTCTTAATCGTTGGCTGAAAACAAAGTTGGGTTGTGTATCAGGCAGAGGTTTATAAATTTAGGGACGTAATTATAACTTTATTTTTATGTAAATTATTAACAACTTAGGTTACATTTCCAAGTAACTTACATAAGCAAGTATCCCTTCCATCTACAGTAGGTGGTTTCACATAAAATTAAATGAAAGCGAAGTAGCTGTAGTGGAATTTGATGCCACTATTTTCTACTACAAAGGCTTTGTAATGGTTTGTCATATAGTCCAATAAAAATCTTTTTGTACTTTATTTTATTTTGTTTATCACAGTCTCCTTCTTCAAAGCTGTAGCTCTCGTTACAGCATCTCGCAAAAAAAAAATATCTGTCGAGTCTTCCATATAAGATCAGTTTGTTTTGGTTAAACATTCTTGTATTTTAAAGAAGACCTAAGGTGTCTCTTACCAATTGGGTCTGCATTCTAGACTGTTTTATAATGCCGGTTTGAAGTAACGATTGAATGAGACGCTTTTCTTCACGACTTTTGACAGTTTTGTATCGTTCCTTAATGACATTAGAAAGGATTCTATATTTATTTTTATTCTGACTATTACGTTCAATTTTGATACTGCTGTCTTTTTTTAATTTTCTTTGCAATATTTTTTGTATTTTCGAACTTTCTTTTCCAACTGGTCTATTTTTCCTTGAAACTTAATGTTATATCTGTATAAGTTTGATCTACCTCTTTTCACTTTCTTCCCCTTGAACTAGATACTTCCGAGGGAGTTAGTATTACAGAAGAACGATTAATTCGTGGGTTTTCTGATACAGGTGATGGAGCCATCGTATTTACAAGTACGCTTTCAAGCATTTCTTCTCCCTTCTTTTTATATTTCCTTGTCGCCAGTTACGTTTCATGATTCTATGTTCTCTCACGGTCATGTCTGCCACTAGCTTGTTTTGAGCATGATATCTTTCTAAATCCGTTCGTTTTACCTCAGCTACCTTCTCATGGTCATTTTTTCTTTTCTCCCGACAACGCCGGTGTCTTTCTGCTGCTGTTAATGCCTTTTTTTTCATCATGTTAATACCTGGCAATAGAAAATAAGTAAGTACCTAAAAATTCAAAAAAAAGACAATTATTTTTGATTCTTTCCGTAGAAATAATCATAATTCAACATTTCTCGCCGTTGAATAATAACACCCGCAAAATCCAAACAGACATTCAGCATAAATAGTGCACAGTATAGTTTATTTTACTCCTCCGTCACATACTTTACCACTCGGTAACAATAAATAGGTGACGAAGTTGTTATGTGATGGAGGGGTAAAAATTTGTTGCAAAGTAGATAATATTTAAACATTAACATAAAATATGGGATCAATATGCTGGCATGGAAGTATTTCTTATCATGTAAGAGTAGATAATAAAAAGTAACTATAATTTATATTTTTTTAATCAATTACTTACGTGACGAAGCTGTCGCCGATTAAACACACGCACCTATTATCACAGC
The DNA here is from genome assembly GCA_947507595.1 of Pyralis farinalis. NCBI lineage: Eukaryota > Metazoa > Arthropoda > Insecta > Lepidoptera > Pyralidae > Pyralis > Pyralis farinalis. Next base: position 24,607,659 of record OX382270.1, read on the forward strand.
TTACGGTCGACTGACGCGCAGTCATTGGATCTCAGAGGGTAAATCGTGGCAAAGGAGGAAAGGAGCGTAAATCTCCAATCGATGGCCACATAGACGAGCAGCGTAAAACGTGTATTTCGAAGGACAACCCACGTGACAGAATTTACGTACTAAAACATCAACAGTGGGAGACAAGTTTTTATGTTTTTTTTTTACATTCTATTCAAAATGACAAATAATAATGGCCACTATTACATGATAGGTTATATATTTTGCAATTAAAAAATAATTTTGTATTTTATGTCGTCATATATTTTTTTCGTAACAATATGGAATGTACGCAAGCCGAGGTAGTGGGAGACAACTGTAATTTGTATGAATTACACTTCTGTCACGCGAATTTACGACTCTGTAACTTAATTTTTACTACAAAAATTTAACTACATATTTTTTAAAACGTGTACAGCCTTTAGGTCTTTAGTACAGTGCATGTTGAAATATAAATAAAGAAATAATATTGATAATATCCTCGAATTTTTCTTCAATACCTGGGGAGACACCTTTATGTAGGTTAAAAAGAAGAACAACCCTTATACGCATTTTATTTAAAACACAAAATTTATTGCATTATAACTTAAAATATTTTTTTAGGTTCGTTTTTACCACACTTTTACGTCTGAATCTGTTTAACTATATAGTCTAATGGTTAATCTAATGGATTTCAAAATTTCTAATGTTATATCATCATAAAACTTACATTTACAACATATTGTACTATAGTAATACAACAATAATACAGTGTATATTGTATTATTGTACCTACAACATATCCTCAGTTAAGCAGCCTGGCGGAGTACGCTCTAATCTCTCTTGGTTGAAAGGAGAAAGGATCTGTATCCCAACTGTAGCAGTGAGATGATTAGGGGTTGGTGGTATATTTGTTATTTTTCATATAGATGGTTGTCTCAAGGACATTCCTTATTATAATTCTTACTTTTACATGTGTCTTATATGTGTTAGCTGTTCATTTAAAGAGTATTCTAATCTACAATGTTCATGTAACATTTTTCTATATACTACATCAACACACCATATTTAGGGTCGTGTACATATGGAATTGAATCGGACTGCGCATGGTCGTTAGGGGATTTTAATGACTCAAATACTCGGTGACGTAATGACTTTTGACGCACTGAATCCAACAACTGTCTAACGTATTAACACTTTTATTCAAAGCTGCTGAAAAATATAATATTGATTTACAATGCTCATAAGAGATGTGTCTAAATTTCAAATACGTTTATAGTGAAATAGCATTAGAAATACACTCAAAAGCATTGTACAAATATGTATAGTACAATAATTAAGAAGATTTATTGTTATTTAGAAATTTATTAGTGGTTTAGTTGGTTAAAAATAATGTTCCTGTTACTTTTACCTAATGTATGGTACCTAAAAGAATGTGCGGATGAAAAAAAAAGATAAAAAATAACAAAAAATAAATTTTATTTATTTGCTACTGGACACTCTTGGGCACTTAAGCATCTCTTACATTTTAAAAATATAATGTTATTGTAGCTTATTTAATTCTCTTAGCTACTATTTTTCTCCTTTCTTTCACATTGAGCACACCAACTGATAAACAATTAGATATTTCCACTCATTCTTACGATGCTTCATACATCTGAAATGCTAAATTACACGCTTAGTACTTGTGCTGGAGTAAAGAACTTACAATCTCACATACATATATGAACTTGAAAACAACTTCACTTACATACACTCTTTAAACTCCTTTTTAGGGCAATTGTGTAAAAAATCGAAATGGGATAAATTAGTCACTAAGTATGCTGCTGAAAAACGCATAAAAGTAATTATAACACCGATATCAATCATACACGAAATTATAAAATAAACTATGTATGTACTGAAAGGGACGAATAGTATCTAAAAGCTATGAAAATATCAGCGACTATGTTATTATTGCAGAAAACCCATTATGTACAATGTCACAAAAAGAAATATTAAATAGGTACACTGATTTCTATCTATCTATCTACAACCTCACGCCAAATCCCCTGCGGGGTAGGCAGAGAGAACCGAGCGCCACGTGACTCGATCCTTACATATCTCACTCGCTTCTTTAACATTCATTGTTCTTCTCATGCACGCTCGCCGGTTTCAAGGCCCCTGACATCACCTTTGATAGAACACGACCAATTTGGTCATGGTAGGTAAGTCTTGGCCTTCCCCGGCTCCTATATCCTTCCACTTTTGCATTGTATATCTGCTTCATCATTCTTTCATCTTGCATTCATTCTACATGTCCGAACCATCGGAGCATGCCTCTTCTTATTTTAACACCGACGCTCTCTTTCAGACCAACTCTGTTTCTAACATCTTCATTGCGATCAAATACACTGATTTTACTCATATAAGTTCATGGTAAATATTATGAGCTACAAAAAAATGCTAATAAAAGTTTATGGTAAACATTTTAGGCAATATTATGGCCCACAAAGAATTAATACAAAAATAAAATAAAAAAATATTTAAAATTAATATATTTATTTATAGAATGACGAAATTGTTTAAATAGGATATAAACAATTATGATATTAATTGTTATTTGCTGAACAATTCCAGCAAAAGAGGTTTACTAGCTTTAACTCACGATCGCTCAGATATGATTCCAAGTAAAAATACGAAACTCCGGTAATAAAAATACTAATCGACGACGATTGGTCCTGGTAACACGTAACACGCGCATATTGAGGACCGACGAAAAAATTACAGAACTGGAGGAAGAAATAGACAAGTTGCACTGGGATATAATTGGATTATCAGAAGTCCGAATCTTTTGCAAATATCACTTAGCGATATTCGCAAAACATGATACTGCATTTTTGATTACGAGGTGAGGCAACGTATGAGGATATCTCTAAATCCGTACATACCTCCAGGATCAACTACATGGTCGTTATGGGTGATTTCAACGCAAGGCTAAGCTAGAGGAGCTGGATAAAAGAGAGAGAATGCTGCAATTTGGAATAGGGAAGCATAACCGAAGCAGACAGATGTTGATTGATTTCATGGAGAAGGAAAATCTCTATATGATGAACTCCTTCAGGAAGCCACTATACAGTAAATAGACCTGGATGAGCTCTGATAGTTCCACAAGGAATGAAATACTTCATCTTGCCCACCATTAGACAGATCTTATTCTTCGCGTTATTCCGTTTCCTGATCCATTAGCACTGGCAGGGTCCGTTACCTAAGCCTAAGGATTTGGCGCAGATACTGATTTTTACATGGAACAACTGCCGTCAGATCTATACAACCCAGAGGGAAACTAGCTATTTCCTAGGTCACGCGTCTTTGGAAATACAATTTCTTGGACGTGTGGGTTTCCTCACGATGTTTTCCTTCACAGCCGAACAATTGATGAATATGTACATAAGTCCGAAAAGACGAATATCTATCTTCCGGTGGTGTACCTCAGTGGAAGACAGATATTCAATATATAAAATACAGGCATAGATCATAGTATCTGATGTACTTTCAATTAAAAATTTAATTAATTGTCGAATAACCATATAAATATTACTTGACCTTCCCAATGTGATGAATTCATGTACAGCCATGATTCCCGCACCATTTCAGATCAGACAGTTAGTGACGATTACGCCGCCGCCCGAATGCCAGTTAAAGTACGAGGATACTCATCGCTTTGTAATGAAACTCAGTAAAGTCCGCGTGTTTACCATTTTTATCTTATTTCCTTCAAATTAAGAAAATGTTGCGTATGTGACAAGAATAGTATAACCTTTTTTTATACAACGTCGAGAGGTATATACACAAACAGCCTACCTGATGTAAAGTGGTTACCGTAGCTCGTACCGTAACGCTCCAGGTAGTTATCCAGAGTGATAACGCAGTAATAAGAACGTAATGTAGAGATAAAGGTACTAAAGTCAGAATAGACGAGCATCTCAATCTGCTCAAAAGTCTCCTCCTAGTTTTAGTTTTTAAAAAGCCTCCCGACCTCCGCCGTAATTTGACTAAGTAGTTGTTGTTTTGGTCGCGGTTTTTTGTATTTTACTAGTAGGGTTGTTGTGATGCGCGTTGTCTCTCTTAAAAATATCCAGACCGAGACTATCAATGCACACAAATATTTGTCCTGCATGGGAATCGAGCCCACAAGCCTCGTTTTCAAAGCAACATTGTTATTCACTCCACCACTAATTCAATACTAATCAAACTATCATCCAAACTAGGTATTCTACAACAGCACAAAACAGCATTTTACTGACTGACTATACAAGATATAGCGTGTATGTAGCTCTGTAGTTATTTTTGGGCGGAAGAATTGGGATACTAGTATGGACTTTGTGAATCGGTTCAGAGACGAGCTGTGAGATTTTTTGATGCTGCAAAACTTACACGGCGTATTAAGGCATAAAGGGAGGTACCCTTTATTTGTTCTACCGATTGTATAATATTCGTAGATGCTATTCAGAGCTTTTGTTTACACTTTACATTACGCTTCCTTCTATAACCGCTTTAGATATTTTTTTTATATAACGTCGGGAGGCATACAAGTACACGGCCCACCTGATGTAAAGTGGTTACCGTAGCCTATATACGCTTGTAATACATTAAATATCCCCAGTGCGATACCACATCTGCTGCATTGCAGCTCCTAAGGAGCTTACTGGACACCTCACTCACACGCACGAACACAAAACCCTCTAGATCTAGAGAGTTACTTGGCTGCGGTTTTCTGTGAGGTGGTACTTCCCCAGACGGGCTGCTTTGATTCGCCCTACCTCTCTTAAAAACACCGAGACCAAGACAAACAGACATGTTCATGCACACAAATGTTTGTCCTGTGTGGGAATCGAACCCACGAGCGTTGGTGTCAAAATAACGTAACAGCGCGTTTCACCACTGTGCCACCGAGCTCGTCACAAGAATACCATTCGCTATCAACAGGGATTTCATCCTTACATATTGAATCATAATAATTATGCACGGCCGGTTCCAGAGAGTATTTTTCAAAGATCTTGACGTAGAATGATATCGTTTTGCCAAAAAAATACAACGAGTGATGCTTCTGGTGTTACAAGTATCTATAGGCAGACGCTGTTTTTTGGCAACACAATATAATTCAAACACAGATCTAAAGGTTTGCGCCTCTTTGTTGCATTTACTCGAACGTTGCACGACATTTCTATTCTCAGTTTCAGCTTTTGCGAACTTTCAGCTCAACCCAACTCTACTGTCATGGACGTTCTCACAATCTCGGAATGAGAATACACGTGTAGTAATTACAAATAGAACAGGGAACGTGTTTGAGGATGACCTGTTCGTACTTCTGTAATTAACCCTAAAACAACATTTGCCAAGATGGCCCCTGATGTTTGACTCTCATTACCCGAAGGCAATTTCGATTTGACTGAAGCATTATAATGAATATAGATTACTTTATGGGTATGAATACCCTTTCTTGATACGTCGACGATTCTATTTGAAAAGGTAATAATTGATTGAATTGTTAGCGTAGATTTTTTTGTCCATGGTCTTAAAAGTATAAGACGTCGTTAAGAACCAAAAGATCACGTAGCGGAGTCCTCCGATTCTAATAGATTAGAAAAAGGGGCAATGCTAAGAAAAATAGTTCTTAAGAACCAAAAGTAAAGTATGTGCAATTTGATCTAACCTGCTTTGTGTGCTTCCGCCACCAATTAGTTCATGCGGCCTAAAAGTAAAGTAGCTGGATGTACTCATGCTTATTGGGAAAGGTTGTACTATCATCATAAAAACCATACATCTTCATCTTACAGAAGAACACATTTAAACGATATCTCTTATCAGCATGATTTTTGAGTAGTTGTTGTATTAACAGGGGCGGGTGGCAACTTTTTGTATTGCAAGGGATCATAGGTTACAGTAACTTAACAGTAAGTTTGTTTGTTTCATTCCTAACTTGTATAAAAAAGAAATAACAACAAATTTAAAGCAATAATATATTGTATATATTCGTCTTTTACTTAGCGTTACCTAGTTTTATAATCCATTAGGATTGGCGGAGTCCGCTACATAAGCTAAAGGCTTTGGTAAAGATACTGATTATTACATGGAGCGACTGCGGTCAGACCTCCACAATCCAGAATTAAAACAATTTTTTTCTTAGTTTAGGTCACACGTCTATCGAAACATAATTCCTTGGACGGTCACGGTGTTTTCCATCACCGCCAAACAAGTGATAATTACAAACACATATTTATAATTACACTTGAATCAGAAAACACGAATTTAGTGGTACTTGTCAGAATTCGAATGGGTCTCCTGTAGCTCAATAGGTCTATTCCTTATCCACTGGGCTCTCATTGCATAAAATCAATGTATTTTTTTGTTTATAAGTATAGTATCATGATATTGAAAAAAGCTGAAAGAATGTTGGATGAACATTCTTTAAATTTTTTTCAACATCTTCCCGTCGTTGCAAGCCGTAAATAGCTCGAAAGTTCCACCTGATGTAATGCGGGTACCCCGTAGTATAAAAAAAACTATATATTGTGTATATTAAATATGTATATTTTGGCCATATGTAAACATTTTTGACTATGGGAATGTTTTCGAAATTGCCACTTAAAACATCCGTATAGTTAACGGAATTATTGAACACATATTTGTGCATTGCCTATCTCAATTCCTTAAATCAAAGGCCAGAGTTTACTTCGATTTTCAATAATAAGCACAGTAACTTCCTTTTTGTGAACTGTCAAGGGACGGAACCGCTAAGTCGCTTAAATGTTAAGACGTTGGCTATTTATAAAATTTAAACGGACCCTAAAGGTGGTTATTCACTGTCTCTTATTGTTTCATTTATGTGAATATTTATTTACACGTTATTTGCTTCTATTTAGCCGTAAAAAATTCTAGGTAGCAATGAGAGCTTGATGGCGTCGTTGCGTGTCATTCTAGCCGAACACGCAGGTTAAACAACGTCGATCACAGCCTGTCTCTTGATGGCTTTATCCATCTGTAGTTTCTCCGTGCAACGGAGGGCACGTTAAGCCTTCGTCGGTCCCAGCTGTAGTCGATAGATGACAGTCGTTAAGTTAAGTCAGTGGCCCTCGAGCGGCTTGAAAATACTGGCCTTCGCCAATCCGCATTTGAGCAGCGTGGTGGAGTATGCTCTAAACCTCTTCGGTCGAAGGGAGACTCGTATGCCTGCAGTGGGATGAGAAGGGTTGATGTGGCACGTGGCAATGAGAATAAATACTTCTCTCTATTGTATGAGTATTGTGATTCCAGGACATTTGGGGATTGGAGTAGGTCAAGTTCAAAAATTTTCCATAAACCTTTTTGAAGATGGTTGAAAATCAATATGAGATTTTATGTACTCTGTATTTAAATGTACTCTATATTCGTTTGGTTCCTAACATGTATTGATTGGTGTCCAAAGATGTTGCTAAATATGACCAAGTATTTCAATGCTGTGTACGACAATGACATGAACGACAACCAGACGAAAAGTAGACTATTGTTTAGAATTAGAAAAAAATCGAGAAAATACCAACAAAAAAAAACGTAAATCGTGGGTTAAAAATTTGCTGCGTTCGTTTCTGCCGCATGGGTCCCACTTGAAGAAGGAAAAATAATTAATGCTGACTTTTCAACATTTATTTATGTTCTTTATGTTAAAAAATACAAAGAAAGTAAATACTCTCGCAACGAGACAAACGTATTGTTCAACATATATATTAAGCTTGTTTCAAACGTATATATGTCACTGTAAAAGCCCGAATAACGGTAAACCCTTAGATTCACCGGTAAAACCTAAGATTTACCAACTAGTTATGGTAAACGTCTGAAAAGTTTTGTGATCTTCGTTTATTTCAAACATTTTACACCATTCATTTGGTAAATCTTAAGATTTACTTCAAATACACGGTAAATGCCGATAAACAGACATATTAGAACGTGTTCGCCACATTGTCTCGAACTTGCGGGTAGTTTGAAACCCCCCGCTTCCCGTACCATCCCCTTTACCGCCTCAGTCGCTCGTTTGAACACGCAAGTTAATTCGTTTTTGATATTTTAAAGTAATTTATAGTTCGAAAGTGAGTTTAACTCGATTTTTGATTATATTTTATTGTCTGGAAGTAACTTACAAATCGATATGAGTATAAAACATAGATTTTATGAAATAATGTACGTACTCGTAGCAAGCAAGAAAGATAACTTTTACCTCGATAAGTATAAATACTCAAAGTGTTTAGAGGAAGTAAAAACTAAAAACAAAGATCGTGAAAAAGAAGGAAGCTGTTCATTACAAGCGTATAAAGCGCTATGGTATTTTAACTATAGGTGACGAAGAAAAGCTTATTGCGCCGATGAAAGAAGAGAATGGAGAAATCAAGTATTGCGTTTGTTTCAACATCCTCGAAGAAGTGCATGTGGCTGTTGAACACGGTGGAAGGACGAGGATGCTTAAGGAATGTAACTGCAAGTATAAAAAAATTACAGTTGAGGCTATCATGACATATTTTAAGCTATGCCAACCTTGGCAAAGAATTAGAAGATTTTGAAAAAGGGCATTGTCATCAAGCCTATTCTTCATAGTGAAATGAACTCACGCTGTCAAGTAGATCTCATAGACGTACAAACTAACCCTGATAGAAATTATAAATTCACATTCATTTACCAAGATCATATTACTAAATTTGTGATCATTGCCCTTCAAACTAAACGCGCAGCAGAAGTTACCATCTCCTGGATTTTTTCTCTATTTTTGGAGCACCTAATGGGAATTTTGTAACCAAGTATGCTCTCTGTGGGCGGATGTTAAAATAGTACATGGAAAGCCAAGACACAGCCAGATTCAAGGATCAGTGGAGCATGCTAATCCAGACATAGAGAATATGCTTAGCATGTGGATGTAAACCAATCAGTCATCGAAGTGGTCAGTGAGCTTGAAATTCATCCAAGCCATCAAAAATAGAGTATATCATGAGGGAAATTAAAAATTAGAAATCTTGTTACATGCCCAAAAAATACAGAACAAAATATTAACGACGAAAATGCAATTGAACACGGCAAGGAAGACAATGTTGTCAAAAATGAGTCAGAAGAGGACATTAACAGTTAATGTGTGAAGGCTAAATCATTAGAAAACGAAATTATTGAAAATCTAAATTTGAAGAAAAAGTTAATAAACGATAATAATAATGTAACTATTCAGAGATATACCGATTCAGAGATAGAAAACGCAACTCAGTCTCAAGAAAATACAATACCGAGAAAGATAGAATCTGTACAGACAATGAGAAAAAAAAGTTACATTGAATTTAGAAAATCAAGCCGAAATAATGAAAGCCACATCGGCTAATAAGTATCCAAATGTGAAAGTTGGTCAAATGTACGACTGAGAGTACCTGACGTCGACAGAGAGTACCTGACAACGACTTTTACCAACTTTGTACCAAAATTGCAGTACTAAAGCAGCTTTACACTCGGAACCAATTTACTTCATGCTCTGAAGATTTTATAAAGATAGAAGACGTTGTTAGAGATAAAGAAGTGAGTCTTCGAGTAGTTGTCGGAAAATTGTCGTTGACTGAAGGATAAGGTTAAAAAAATGTAACTGTCTCAAAAAATACCTGTAGAAGAAATGCGCTTAGAAGTCATCAGGATTACTTTGAAATTCTAAATGTCACAATAGCGCTCCTTGTTGTAACAAGTATTTTTTATTTATTACATACTAGTTAGTGACAATAGATAGTCTTTATTTTTGTTTGTTAAATACTAAATAATAAGTAAAGCAATGATTCAGTTAGATTAACCAAGCCGACATTTACATACATTATGTTTTTCTACGAATATAATTTAATTTGTGTTATTTTTTTTAAAGAATTTTATTATAATTTAGAAATGACAAGTTACTAATAATTAATAAATAAAATTCTTACGAAATAAAAATATTTTTATATAGGTAAGGATTTCACTGATTGGTAATATGATTAATAATTACTTTGTTGATTACTGATAATTAATTGAAATAAATGAAGAAAAAGTGTTGTTGTTTTCTTCTCAAAACCAAATTTATCAACCGCCTCTGGTAAAACCTAACATGTACCAGTTTCTAATGGTATAAGTCCTTAAATTTATTCCTCTTTTTATTAATACTTACATTTACCAACTCATGTCTGTATAACTTAAGATTTATTGGTAAAACCTAAGATTTACCGTAGTTCGGGCTTTTACAGAAACATATGTATGCATTCTTCCATCCAACTTTAATTCTTAAGCTTGGTATCCGAATATACGTATTAAAATTGAGGAAGATAGCGAATAAAAGTACGAGATTTACCATGGACCTCATAGTTTTGGGTGAAAATCACATAAATAAATTATAGCTTAACGAATAAATAACGTGTTAGGTGCGATTGATATGATTACTACGAATATTCCTTTAAACAGTACGGATACCAAATATAAATAGTACGGGTCAGTAGGCACCTTAAGATACGATAGAATTAATCGAAGACCCTTGTTTATAGGGGCGGAAAAGTGTCCGAAAAGTTTATTGATATTTCCTTCGATGACTTTGCAAGTTCGACAAATCGCGCGAAAATTGCTTTGTTTTTCGTCAACTCCTTCGACTTTTTGCGTAACTCATTTAGAATTTTTGCATCTAAAAATTATCTTGGAAACTAAATACTACTGGTATTGATAAAACCAAAATACAAACATTAACACTTGTTTATACTATTTAAATTGCTGTTGGACTCCGATTAGGAGCTTTAGTTTGTTAGCTCCATTTTTGTGGCAGTGAAGTTAATATCCCAACAAAAACCTAAATGTGAAAATATGGCCAAATTCGGTAGAAATGACCTTCGGTTAGTCGATTAACCATAAAATATTTAATATCTAAAACGTCCCAGGATCCATAGCGGTTCTCTTACAATCATAGCTGCACGAATATTCATCGTGATTAAATTCATTTAAAACGAATTCGTTACTTTCTTTGATACTAGATTTCTAAATCGGCAAGTTTCAATATCAATAAACATTTAAGACATTACAAATTTGACTCTTCCATTTATAAACTACTGTACTATTCCTGTACGTAACTTATTTTTAATAGCGAATTACTTAATGTAAATTTACTAGCTGACCCGACAAACGTGGTTCTGCCATATAAATTATTATTTTTCTAAATACTTTTTTTTTGAACGATTACATAAAAAAATTCATAAAACTCGATCGAGTCTTTTCGGAGGAGGGCGACCACGAACACCGTGACACGAGATTTTTATAGATGTAGATAATTAGAGAAGTAAATTTTTTAACTTAATTTATTGACAGATATAACTTGCAAAATTAGAAATCACAAATATAAAGTAGCAAAGCCTTTAAATTATTTAAAGAATATTGTATCTTCCTATAGATATGATTTAAGTAGCTGCTATGGAGGTTGGCAAACGTCAGTTCTCAACTTGTTTATCTATAATCCCGACTACACGAAGTTGAGAAACTGAAACATCCAATCGGAATCCAACCTGATACATCAAAACATTTTCTGTAATATTCACACTGACTGGAGTGTTGCTCTTTTCTTTTTCGAACTTGACTGACAAGTTACTGTACACTAACAGCAATCTTTGGTCCATTGTCTGTATTGTTAACGGAGTGGTATAAGTTTAGTTCGCCACGGGTGTCTGAATGACATTATCTGGACAAAACTTAACAAACTAATTAACTAAATACTACAAATGTTCGTCGTTCTTTATAACCACGAAAAATTATGCGCGACGATGATAAAATACTTGATGGTATGCAAATTTATTAGGAACATGTTAGGTTATTGGTATGAGATGCGACTTGTTAAAAGAAAAATTAGTTAATGGCCTCTGGTACCAAAAGGGTCGGTATAGATAAAAACTAATAAGAAAATTAGAAGATCCGATAAAGCATTTTTGAATTTTATCAAACACTAGTTGTAGCCCGCGGCTTTGCACGCATGAGATTTGGGCTTTTGGTAGAGTTTATTTCTCTGTAGATCTGAAATTCTTTCTGTTTAAAAAAAAACAAAGTTCAGGGACGTAGATGCAACTATAGAGCGATTTAATTTTCATACAGCGTCATCTATTGACTTTTACGGGAGGCAACGTATATTTATTTTATTTTTATTACATAAAAATGCGTTTATTTTATGTCCCAAAAATACGTATTCTGTGAAAATAATAAAAATAAAATGGCAAAGTTACCGATATTTCCCCCTAATTTTAATAGTTTTTCATGTTTTACGCAGGAACCCTAAATATTTACGAGATAAAAAGTAGCCTATATTCTGCTCCGAACAGTCCTCTACCTACCAGTGAAAGTCCCATCAAAATCGGTTCAGCCATTTCGAAGATTAGCCCGGACAAACAAACGGACAGACGGACAGACAAAAAAGTTAAAAATGTATGTTTAAGCTTTGGTAACGTGAAAATAACAATATGAGCTTAAGATAAAGGCTTTATTTTCAAATCACAGACAGACACTTCAATTTTATTTATATGTATAGATTTCAAAAGGTCAGGTAGAAGAATTAAAAATTTCGACTACTGTAATGTTCAACGAAGCCTGAATAGACTGGGCGAGGTGCACTGTGTATCTCCACGCCCATAGTAAAGATCGTCGGCATCTCTATGTAGCAAGCGGAAAGGAAGCTCTTAATGAGTTGCTGAGTTGTCAGTGTAACATCATGCAGGTGTTACAAGCACGAAGGCTTCTTCATCTCTACGAAGAAGGTCATCTTACATTTCCCATTACAAACATTTGGCATACGGGATTTTTTTTAATTGTCAGAAAAATTACTCAGTACCGTCTAGTTCCAAACTAAGTAAAGTTTATGCTATGAGTACTAGACTACTGATAAACATACGTAAATACTTTATTATGATAATACATTCTTACTTCGTACATTGAAAACAAACAGACAAGCTTATGAACACAAATAATTAATTTATGTGGGAATCGAACCTACGAGCCTTGTTACTAAAGTAGTAACGATAGCCATTCCACCACACAGTTCGAGTATTACAAAGGAAAGAACTTTATTTGCCTACTATAAAGCCGAACCATCACGTTTTAGGAGCAACAAAAATGGCGGCTTTCACTAGTAACGGACCTCCGTTTCCACATCCTCAATTATGGAACTTCCGCAGATTTTCGGCTTCTACTTTTACGACCACGAGTTACATGGAAGTAGTTTTATTTTATAAATGTTGTTCCGGAATTAGTATTTGACCAACCACGACGGTGTTCTGTGTTCTGAAGTAAAACAATGAATTGAATAATCTAAATAGACGTTCATTATATACACCTATATATATATATATATATATACTCTACTCTACTCTACTCTAAAAACAGGGAAAAGTCACCGGAGGCGACTTATATATATATATATATATATATTTTCCATTCGTTCCATTTTTCCTTTTGAGGTACAGAACTCTAAAAATAGGGAAAAGTCACCGGAGGCGACTTATATATATATATATATATATAGTCGCCTCCGGTGACTTTTCCCTATTTTTAGAGTTCTGTACCTCAAAAGGAAAAATGGAACGCATATAGGATCACTTTGTTGTCAACCTGGCTGTCCGTCTGTCTGTTCCTTTTTCTCAGGGACGGGTGAAGCTATCAAGCTGAAATTAACATCAAATACTCAGGTTTGCAATCCCTTCGAGCACTGAAAAAGTCAAACTTCTATGTCAAAAGATACGGCTGTTTATGCCTCGTTGATGTGCATATTTTGACACTCGCAACGGAATCAAAACTATAGGGTACTTCCCGTTGAAATAGAATCAAGAAATTTGGTAACAAGCAATATCACGTAGCACAAGTAAAGGAAAAAATCCGAAAACTGTGAAGGAGTTACATCACAAAAAAAAATTGAGAAACAATTCTTTTACGGAATGTTTCGTCTTTTTTTTTGTTGAAGCTCTAACAAAAGATTGTTCAGTCTGCATATTGCTCTTTTTTATACAACGTCGGAAGGCATACAAGTATACGGACCACCTGATGTAAAGCAGTTACCGTAGCCTATCAACGCTTGTAATACATTAAGTTTCATTCGCGCGATGCCTCCTCTGCTGCTAACACAGCAACTCCTTAGGAGCTTACTGGTGACCTCACTCACACGCAGAAACACAACAACCCTCTAGGGAGTTGCTATTTGGCTGCGGTTTTCTGTGAGATGGAGGTACTTCCCCAGACGGGCTTCTTTGATGCGCCCTACCTCTCTTAAAACATCCAGACCAAGACAAACAGACATGTTCATGCACACAAATGTTTATCTTGTGTGGGAATCGAACCCACCAGCGTCTGTGTCAAAGTCGCCTCATTCACAACTGAGCCACCGAGCTCGTCAAATATATAACCTATCAGATAAACACGGAGAGCTGAAAAATTAAAATTGCGGTTTTGGCTTCTGTATTCACATTAAAGCCCAAGAGTGATGACTAATTAAATTAAAGAGTTTACATTACATACATTTCACGTACAGAATTAAAAACTTTGATGATACTGTGGATTCTTTCACAGTTAAACAATGTGATGAATTTTAATTAAATTTGATATGAATTACCTTCAAATTTGTGTTAAGAACTTAAAATACGACTCTGAATATAACAAACTATTGGCAATCACTTGTACTACTGCAATTTTTTATAATATACTTCATAATGTTAAGAAAGAAGGTCTATTCCATTATTTATTATCGCCGTGAATAATGTTTAAAGCCTCTTAAATCTACGAGGTCATTCATAATGTCAAAAGGTGACATTTTCATAATTCATTCAAATTGTGTCTGGCTCTCGCAACTTGAAATATAGTTCAATATACCATGTCAGGCCGGTATGTCAATATTTTACCGTGACAATTCATATACAATGTTGCAAGGTAAAGCAATATTTAAGTAATATATTTACTCACCAGTCAGTGGCCTACAAGTGGCTTGAAAATACTGGCCTTCGTCAATCCGCAGTTGAGCAGTGTGGTGGAGTATGCTTTAAACCCCTTCGATTTGAGCGGGACCCATATCCCTGCAGTGGTATGAGTTAGGGTTGATGTAGCAATAGTGGTAGTAATATAGATTTATGGAGAATGAAGCCCGGTAACCACGTGGGTGTTTATGCAACTTTTTACACTGAGGTGTTTCAAAAGCAATCTCTTGCTAGATGTGAAAACTCTTGCAACAGAGGAAAATTGAATCAGACCTTGATACCCGGTGTCACCGCAGGATTTGACAGGTAACCTTATATGGCACTGTTATTTTGCTGCATTTTTTTTATAATTCATTTGAAAAGTTCTTAACCTAACATACTTAATGAAACCACACGATTTTGAGTTTATTTTTATTTTTCAACATACTCTTCTCCGAGCTCAAAACACTTTTTCCATCAACCCGGTAAGGCTTCGATACCCGTTTTAAAAAAATCTTCGCCTAACTCCTCAAAATAAGCGTCCACGGCGGCTATGACCTCTTCATTTATAAAAAAATGTTTACCACCTAAACATTTTTTCAGCTTTGGGAACAGATAAAAGTCGGACGGTGCTAAATCCGGTGAATATGGTGGATGAGGTAACAATTCGAAGCCACATTGATGGATTTCTGCCATGGATTGCACAGAGGTGTGAACGCGCGCATTGTCCTGATGAAACAAGACTATTCTTCTCAATAAACCTGGATGTTTTTCTTTGATTTCTTCTCTCAAACGACGCAAAAGTTTGCAATAGTAATCGGAGTTTATTGTTTCACCCTTTTTTAAATAATCTACTAGAATTATACACTTTGCATCCCAAAAAACGGATGCCATGACTTTGCCCGCCGATAAAACCACCTTTGCCTTCTTTGGGGTGGGCGATCCTGCTCTTTTCCATTGTTTCGACTGTTCTTTTGTCTCGGGTGTATTGTGGTGAACCCAGGTTTCATCCATGGTTATAAATCTTTCAACAAATTCTATTGGATCAGCTTCATATAACTCTAAACAGTCACGAGAAGTTGTGAGTCGGTTGCGTTTTTGTTCCACTGAAAGCAGTCGCGGTACCCACCGCGCAGACACCTTAGAGGATCCAAGTTCAGTAGTAATTATATGATGTGTCCGCTCAGATGAGATGCCTACAGTCTCAGCTATCTCCTCGACAGTCAATCTTCGATCAGATAAAATTAAATCACAGATTTTTTCTTTGTTTTGATCAGTGAAAGCAGTCGAAGGCCGGCCACTACCGGGCTCATCTTGAATGTTTATACGATGTTACGCCTCAATACAGAAAAAAACATAAAGCATTCATTGCAATTGTATGTATGTATATACATCTTCTCGTCAGGTCCCTTACAGAGTAGGCAGAGAGAACCGAGCGCCATAAGACGCGGTCCTTACACGCCTCACTCGCTTCTGTAACATTCATGGCTCTTTTCATAAACGCTCGCCGGTTCCTAGGGCTATCGACATCACCTTCTGATGAAACATTACCAATTTGGTCATGGTAGGTGAGTCTTGGTCTTCCTCGGCCCTTACACCCTTCCAATTTCGTATTGTGTATCTGTTTCGTCATTCTTGATCATTTTTTTCTGTATTTTGTGTATAAAACTATTTGTTCCTGATAATTTTTAACCTACTCTGAAAAGATGTTCTATTCATATATGCTCATATAAACATACTAGTAACCATTATCAATTAATTGTTATTATATAACTAAAATTATTTCCATTCATACTCCAAAATTAAATTAAGATAATATCAGATTATCCTTAATTACTAATTATTAATGATACCGCACAACACTAATTAGTTATTAAGCACCGATTTGCGGGATGGGTAACATACCCGTCACTTGCGGTGTAGTGGTGAAGGTACAGTCAGCCATAGTTTAGTAACGTTATACAATATTATGTGTCTTCTAACCGAACACGCATGTTAAGCAACATTGACCGTAGCCTGTCTATAGATTGATTTATCTATCTCGATCTTCCGAGGGTAAGTTAAGCCATCGGTCCCGGCTGTTTTCGATAGATGACAGTCACTTAAGTTAAGTCAGTGGCCTTCGGGCGGCTTGAAAGTACTAGCCTCCGGCAATTCGCAGTTGATCAGCATGGTGGAGTATGCTCTTAACCCCTTCGGTTGAATGGAGATCCGTATTCTGTAGTGGGATGAATTAGGGTTAGGCTAGGGAGTTAGAGTTGGTGTATACAATATTATATTTAAGTTATACCAGTCTCACAGCGTCATTGTTCGAATCAGTTTAATGGAATACGAGAGTCAAGCAACATTGACTGTAAGTCTGTTATTGAGTGAATTTCTTTACCTCGAGTTTTTATAAATAGAAATAAAACATCCCTCCAGGGACTTGTATTCGTGCGTGCGAGTGAGGTCACAAGTAAGCTCTTAAGGAGTTGCTGTGTCAGTAGTAGAGGTGGTATCGGGCGAGTATTGCTCAATTTATAGCAAGCGTTCGTTGGCTACGGTAACGGCTTTACATCGGATGGGATGTAAGTTTGTACGCCTCCTGACGTTGTAAGAAATATATGTGTACATATATATACTTTAAATATTTATATTTAAATATTATAATTAAGATAATGCCGTAAAGGCGAAACCGGTCGGTAAAAATAATTATTAAATAAAATTGTGAAGTGGAATCTGTACAAGTGCAAGTATTAACATTAACGCGATGTCTTCAAAATTCCACCAAGTGCCTACAATCAACAGTATCAACATGATAATGCCGTAAAGGTGAAACCGGTCGGTAAAAATAATTATTAAATAAAATTGTGAAGTGGAATCTGTACAAGTGCAAGTATTAACATTAACGCGATATATATACTTCTTTGCGTTATGCCATTTCCTAATCAATTAGGATTGGCGGGGTCCACTACCTACCTAAGTATTTGACGAAGACACTGATTTTTAACTCCACAACCTAGAGGAAAAACCAGATCTATCTGTTAGATCACACTTCTTTCGAAATATATTTTCTTGGACGTGTGGGTTTTCTCACAATGATTATCTTCGCCGCGCGAGCAAGTGATAATTCTATACTAATAAACAAAGCGAAAGAGTTTGTTTGTTTGAACTGATGATCTCAGGAACTACTACATCGGCTTTAAAAAAAAACATTTGATAGACCAATTCTTGAGGATAGTTATAATCTTCAACATCGCATATATATATGATGAATATATATGACATAAGATGTATATCATCACGCCTGTCTCCCGTTACCTCAATGTATAGGTTAGAAAAATAGCGTCGCAAAATCAAAGTGAGGTCCTTTTTGTTGGGCACTGCGTACCTCTCAACGTTAGCTTATATAAGAAAGAACATAAATTCTGTATAAGAACACAGAACCTGTGGAGAGTACATCGATAACATTTTTCTTAGAAATAACTCACCTCATTACGATGTTTAATTAACAACCCTATTAAAGAAATACCTACCCCTTACAGATTTAATAACTCTCATGAGGGATGTTGTTAGCAGCAGGAGTACCTACCAACAAGAAGAAAAAAGAAAAAATAATTTCCGTGAGTTTTTTTTCTACGACTGAGGTGCAATCAAGGTTATGACCTGCATGATGGTAAGTAGTTACCTTAGTCTATGCATGTTTGCAAAACTATGCGGCATATTTGTGCATTGTCGACACTATAGTATAAGATTTCTCTATTTTTCACTCCTTTTCTGAAGAATTTTATACTATAGGTACCTAATTAGGACAACCTCAGCAGATTATTCATTCGACAGCTTAAGCGAAGAAAACCTCACAGAAATTGCACAGCACGAGACTATTTTATGTACTATGCGGAAGGATGAATTATATTGTCGAAGGCGAACGATGTGATTATGGAAAGAGGCTGTATGCATCGTATCAAATAACTTGTCATAAGACAACCCATTAGACAATCTGACTCCGACTCGTAAACCTTCTAAGTATGCCAGAAGTCGTGTGTTCAAGAGGGAATTACAGCGACAGGCCTGCAGTTCATCATACATACGATGTCTATACATTTACGGTCCTATTTGTACGGCAATTCGCATCTATAAGCAACAACTCGTAATACATGCTTCGATTTTTGTATACGAAGACATAATCTCTGTCCACGTACATATTACGGCTCGAGGTTATACATTATTCTGTAAGTATCATACACGGGGGGATAGTAAAGCTGAGTGCGACAGTAGCTTCGCCACTGGGCCGCGATGAATAATTTAGCTCAAACGGCTATGCTCGCAAAATATTATAAGGGCTGCCTTGTACTTGGTATGCTATGTAGGTTTCGGGTAAGTCTTTTCACGCTCGTAAATTGTAATGTTGTCTTACAATTCTGATGTTTGTAGTGTGTTGGCGCTGTATTAAAAGCGAAAAGAAAAGTTCATGTCGCCAACTGCCTCACCTAGTTACCATGTATTGCAAATTTCTATCTATCTATCTATCTCTATCTATAACTTCACGCCAAATCCCTTGCGGGGTAGGCAGAGAGAACCGCGCACCTTCGAGCACTCGCTTCGTTAACATTCGTTGCTTTTTGATAGAACACGACCAATTTGGTCATGGTAGGTAAGCCTTGGCCTTCCTCGGCTCCTACATCCTTCCACTTTTGCATTGTATATCTGCTTCGTCGATCTTTCATCCTGCATTCGTTCTACATATCCAACGGAGCATACCTCTTCTTATTAACACGAATTTCTGTAGTATACATTACCAGCTGCACTCCGGACTTCATTCGCGCGTATCCTGGTATCCCATTTTTGTATCGTGATGTTGAATAATCATTAATTAATATTTTTTAATGCGACTGGTAGTTCCTGCTATTAGTGCGTTCAAAACTCTTCTGCTTTATATATTACTATAGTTTTTAATCTCTTTGAACCTACCTCGGGTGGCAGACTAACATAATTAAAGTAGTTGCCATGGCTAACAGGTGTTATACATAACGTACACTTTAGCAATATATATGAGTCCCTTAGCATCATAACATCTCCTTAGAAGCTTCCTGGTGAGGTTATTTACCCACAAATATCGAACAATCTGCAAGGCATTGTCCCTCCGCTCTGGTATTCTGTGAAGTGAAACTATTTCCCCGGTCGGAGAGCTTTTAATATCACTATAACCTTCCCTTATTTTGCTAAATTCCGCTCCTTAATCAGTAGGTATAGGCATCCATATGCGGCATTTCGAGTTATCTTTGGATAGTCAAATTGTAGGCACATACTCCAATGAATCATAGAACATTCTCCCATTTATTAGATAAATACGGTTGGTCGATTAATCGGATGGTGATCGGCAGTGTAATATAATTCATAGGAGTATCATTTATGAATTTTGTTTACTTTTTTACCGATTTATTTATTCAGTTCTATTCATACACTGCATATTCCATTAGATATTCTATTATATATTCTGTTCTGGAATTCTTGTAGTGGTGTCAAGTAGATAACCGCTATATATGGCGTTGTTGAGATGCCTGCGACGATGATTGTCTGCATTCAGGATCAGCGTTTCATGTTCATCGAGCTGCTGTGGAAAGTACGACTTCCTGGAATTCCTTCCTACCTTCGCGAAGCGCTATAGCTTAGTTGGAGTAACTTCAAGAAAGAGATCTATAAATTAATCTAATAGATAACTTTAAGCCAGCGGTAGAATTTGCTGAATGCGTAAAATCGCATGTGTTTTAGATGAGACACATGCTGATGTTGTTGATGATAGTGGCAGGTTGTTAGCGAATGATTGTCAAGACAGACTTCGATTATAATTTTTTCGGATTTAAAAAAAATCATATGCGAAGCTAGTCGTACTTATTTCAAATAAAACATATTCGTTGAATCACACCATTTTAAAGTTCCATAGTCAACAGGGAACCCTTGTTATCTTATTCTAGTTTCGCCATGACCGTCTGTCCGTAGCTCAGACTCTTTGTAATAGAAAGCTGTATTGTGGCATGGATATACAAATTAATCATGCCGACAAAAAAAAATTAGAGTGCCTCCTCTACACATAAAGTGAGAAAGTTGTTTTTGTCGTTTACTCCATGGTGTGGAATATAGTTGGATAGGTCATTCAAAAATATAGCGGTGTTGTGAAGGCAATTTTTCGATTCAGGGGTCCATTTGTGAAATTTTTAGCTTTAAAGTTTGAGTTAAATCTCGCCTCTCCCTTCTTAAAATCTAAATAGTTGTTTTTGAATACATGAAAAAAAATATAGTAGTAGTATTTATCATCGCTTGCCTTTACTCGCGGTGGTACTCAGATAATAACATTCTAACCGCACTTGGAAAGTTGGATTTTACAACTCCTTCTTCAGGTACCATCGTCCTAATCTATATAGGTCCGTATTTAAAGGTAATGAGCCGGCGAAACTGTTAACGATAAGTGTTCATAGTATGAACCAACAAATAGTCCTCTTCTTAGTTCGCATTATTGTAGTGTGCTCTTAGGGAACCCTATATTGCGCGTGACCTGATACTCACTTGGCAGTTTATTTTATGATATAGAGCCTACAAAGATTGTGACTTCATTAAATATTTTTATTTTGTAGTATTTATCACATGACGCATACCAAAAAACCAGAGTGCAAACTATAACGTAAGTATCCTTTCCGATTTAAACGACGCCGCTTCCTTAGCATGGAGAAGATGATGCAGTAAGTGATAGCTAGCGTAAAACTACTAAATATAAAATTGGTTCTCTATTTATCGATCCTTGGGTAGGTAAACACTGTACTTGAGTGTAGGTATGCATTAAAGAGCGTTTGTATGAAGAAAATAAGCATAAGAATTGCTGTTGAATTATACGTCAATCTTACTACTAGTGATACTTGAATAACATTATATAAATAGACATTCTACCTTTATAAAAGAAACTATTGGCTCGTCAATTCCTTTATGTATGATCATTATATATGAATATGTGATCCTTTTTCTATGTAGATATTTCATTTCTTTTTATATTGCACCCAAGTTTTAGCCCCTACGAATTTTGATTTGGAAATCGTTTACGTGCATGTTAGAATGGCTAAAAGATTAGGGTAGCACGCTTACAAAACATCCCTACACAAATGTTCAGGCTATTCGTACTGAAGTGTATTTCGTGTACGTGTTCGGGATGCTTGTCGAGAGATTGTATCTTAATATTAATGTAAAACGGCTTGCAAATTTTAATGATGTGTGTTTTAACCTTTTAGGAATTCCGCCATTTTTTTTACATATGGAGAAGCCGCATTAGTTGGACGTTAAGAAAGCCAACTTGAACACACACACACCTATACATCACATATATCGGACACTGCTAATATTCCCCAATGCAGTAAAATGTATTCGGGCCCAGTGCAATACATTATGGAATGGTAAGTTATCGACCCTATGGTATGCTGAGGTGTAACCATACGGCCAATTTCCCGTGAAATAGTTTCCATTTTCATTTCAAAACATGTACTGTAATATAGGACCAACTGACATAATTCTATTCAATTCAATCCAATTAACATAATTTTATTTACACTATTATTATGAATCAAAAACTAATGTTTTCATAATGTAATTAGTTCAATTCTAATGGTTAGACTTGTTAGTGATAAATAAAACTGTATTTTGTTCCGTTAGTTTTTTTTAAAATATGATTGAATTACGGTTCATATATAATCTTACTCAAAACATGGCGCAACAATAGTATAAAGTAAAGAGTCATATATAGTATATACATTGATGGTTGAAAGGCTAATTGATCCAAGCGACATTTTTTTCGATATTGAGTTATATACATATTTGGAATCAGCGAATTTTTCTATATCATTTGAACTAGGATTCAAATTTTTATGAGCACTTTTTTGGCGCTTGACACCCAAAGCAAATTAGGTCTCATTTTAGAGGTCATTGATCCAAGCGATATAAAATTGGACCAATTTGAGGACCCAACGACTTAAGCTGTTTAGGCTTTTTTCAATTTTTTATCGCATGTCTGTTGTCTCATTTTTGTCACAATCTTTACAACAACTAAAGCGCGTTAAGACATATAACTCTTACTCTATATACCTGACTGTGTCGCTTAGCCCAATTTGCATTCCATAGGAATAATGAGCTATGTCGCTTGAGCCACTTTGCTTTCCATCCGAATATTAAAATATGTCGTATGACCTATTTTGCTTTCCATCAGAATAATAAATTACGTCACTTGGACTATTTTAACTTGGATCTTGTTTTATATTTTACGACGGTTGAAACGTTTCGTCCTGATGCCAGTGTATGTTATTTTGGTAATTGCATTATTTTACCAAACCGAAATTACAGAGCGTGATTACTTGAGCTATCAAAAATCTAATAAGGTAGCTTAAATCTCAATGATTATCCTGTGAATATCGGTCATCCAGTGGAAGAAGTTCTTATTTAATATTCTTTTTAGAAATATATGGTTATACAGATATATAACCAGACAAAAAAAACTTTATTCAAGACTGCAATAAACATAAAATAAATAGACTAGGTACGCCGCGGCAAAGGTGAAAAACTTGCGAGCTATTTACGGTTGCGGATGAACCGCGCACTTATGTAGTTTCTTCCGTTTCTTACCGTTCAATTTTTATTTTACGTTTCGATAGATTTCTTATAAATAGAAACATACATTGATTTTTTTTAATAGCAGCACATAATTTTGAAAAGGTTTTGTCGTTTCTCATGTGAAATAGGTACACCAATACATAGCTTTATTGTTTTAGTAATGTTCAATTATCTCCTTGAATGCGCAAATGTACTTTACTGCAGAATGGCTAAACGCGAGCGATACCATCTATGTTGCAAGTATTTATAGGCTACACTAATCGCTTCACAACATGTGGGAAGTGTGCTTCTTTGCATTTTTTGTATTATACTGAAACTTATTCTTCGCGTTATCCCGTTTCATTACAATTAAAACATTTAGGATAAAAGGGAATCTCATTTAATTGAAAAGAAAAAGAAATAGTAGGAGAAACAGACCTAATTTTCTACATTACGCGGAAGATAAGAAAATCAAAACAAAGTGAAAGGCGTTAAAAAAAAGTAGGAGGTAGGGGAAGTTGGGGATATTGCGGACACTTAAGGGAGTCCTTCAATAAAACATAAAGTATTACAGCTAATCAGTCGTTCTTTATTATTTATTAAACTTTGGTTCTTACCAAACAAAATCAACATATAAAACTATGGGTATCAAATCAACAAACATATTTTTTTTCAAAAAAACAAAAACCTTACTGTCCGCATTTACCCTATGCCTAACGGTTAAATACGGACAGCTCGTGGGGTAATTGCGGATACTTTGGGGTAATTGCGATCAGTCTACTTTTCCTTACAAAAATCACAAATATAGCCTTGGCTTGTGCCTCCGCTTGTGCAATTGTCGTGTGCCCAATTTTGGCACACCATACACATTATCCAATCTTCAATCGGGGGCGAAAAATATTTCTCGTTACAAAATATACAGAGATATTGTTTGTCATCTTCAAAGTTTTTAAGATTTCTTACCCCTTTTCGTAACATTTTCTGTTCTTCGGCTATTTTCTGTTTAGTTATTGTCTTCTTCCCTTTTTTTAATCCTGCCTCTTGCTTTATTCTCTTTTCTACTTTCCTTAGTTCCTTTTTCTCTAATTCAATTTTTTCGGGAGTGTCAGTGAAAATAATAGAATGTTTCTTTTTATGCTGTCTTTTCTTGCTGGAAGGCTTGATGGTAGGTATATTAATGATATCCTGTAATGGTATCGAAGTTTGTAGGTTTTGATATTGCTCTCTTGAAACATCATGGCGGCTTACGTCATTGATAGATTCATCAATATTTGCAGGTGTACCTTCAATTTCCTCTTGGCTAGTGATTTGTATTTGGGGTTGAGATTTATTTACCACATTGATTGTACTGGTGTCAACATCTTTATTCAAATTAGAAACTTCAGGTTCTTTTTGCGGTTCCATATCATCGTGTACCAAATTGGCAAAAGTGGTTCTGAAAATTTCTTTGTCCAATGGAGAAATTCCGGCAGCTCTAAAGCCATTTATTGCTTTTTCAATATTTGTTGTCCTATTGAAAGCTTTGGTGTATAATCCAACAATATCATAACTAGTAATTTTAGCACCAGGATTATTAACCATATGTGTTTCGCATTCTCTGTTGTAAGCCGTTTTTAAGGGACCATGAAATGTGAGATCCAGTGGCTGCATCTTATGAGAAGTATGCGGTGGTAAGGTAATGACATGGATGAAGTTTTTCTTGCAGAAGTTGTAAGCAGGCAAGCTAATGTGACTTTCATGATTATCAAGTACAAGCAAGATTGGATTATCAACAGATGGGCGAGTAAAGCTTTTGAAATGATGAAGCCACTGAACGAACAACTCTTCGTTAACCCATCCAGATTCAGAAATTGATGCTACCATATTGGAATTGCTTTGCTTCATTAACAAAGGGTTCATTCTTTTTCTTTTGAAGATAAAGAATGGTGGTACATAATTGCCAGATGCGCTACATGCATTTACAACTGTTGTTAAGGTTCCTCGTTCAGCACTGGTGCATTTACCGACTTGTTTCAGGCCCTTAGGCGCAAGAATTTTGGAATTCCTTTGGACAGTGCTTATGCCAGTTTCATCAACATTATAAATAGCATCGGGCCTAAAATGGTGTTTGGACATTAATTGCATTAAGTTTCTAAAAAAAATATTTACTTCCTCTTCGTTAAATGCAGTGATACGGCTTAAAGAAGTCGCTTCTGGCTTGCGTAGTGATATATTAGGATGCCTTGAAATAAAAGAGTAATACCAATCCATACCAGCTATGCCCTTTGCCCTGTTGAAGTTGTGTGCCAAGCTATTAGCTTCTGCAAAATCAAACGCAACTTTTCGGAGCGTGAGTGGAGTTATTCCAAAATAATTTCGACATGATTTTAAAATGAACTCAACGAGCTCCTTCTCTTGAGAATCATTAAAGATAGGTTTCTTACCCCGTTTAGGATCTCGTACATCTTCAACATACTTTTTCACCTGGTCTAATAATGTAGCTCTGGGTACGTTGTATTTTTCTTCGGCTCTTCTAAAACTGAGCTTATTTTCTTTAATCTCTTTTAAAGCAATTTTTAAAGTTTCAAGCGTGTACTTCTTTTCCGTCTTTCGTTTATATACACGAGGCATCTGAAACAAGAAACAATATGAAAAAAAATATCGAAAGAATCCAATACCCTAAGGGGGCAAATACGGACGTCCGCATTTATCCCAAACACACTGTCCGCAGTTACCCCATCTGGTCTGAGTCATTTTATAGTAAAAATATTATAGGTTAGGTATTAATACGTGTAAGTTATCATTTCACATTTTCATAGGTTAATCATCATCTTAACAGATAACTGATACATTTTTTAATCAAAGCAAATATCATAACGAATACATGCTATTAAAAATCACCAAAAATTACAAGAAATCACTTAAAAAACATCGATCGATCTTACCTTGAAACGCGTGCGCGGCTTCCCGCGTTGACAGCTGTCCGGGCACTAAAGATGGCGGATGCTATCCCGTAATGACAATTGCGAAGTGCGGGGAGGGCTAAAATGGCCGGTACAATAGTGTCCGGAATTACCCACTGTCCGTAATTACCCCACCCTCCCCTACTCAATTCGTTTGTATATTTTATTTTATGTACTTTCGGGCATAGATTCTTGGTTTACGAACCGATATTAACGTATTTTTATTGCAATGGGTTCAGTATAGCTCTATTTTGATTTCATTACTACTGGACGTTGCAATTCGAAGAAAGGCCAAGAAAATCGTCAAAAATATAAAATTTACAGTGACCGAGGTATTGTTAGGTTTATGACAATCGTAAAATAAGGTAGGTGCCTACTACGGTTAAGTACGTTCTAAACCAGGCCGACTTGGACTACGAAGGTGCAAGTCCTTAACGACAAAGAGCACGAATATGAATTGAGGATACGAACACGTGGAATTTCGTACATTGACCTTAGTGACTACTGCAGGTGTATAAGAACAATCATTTCGACGAAAAACGAGATAGACTTCATCTTGACGAACAGACGGCATTTGTTCAACGAAGTCTCTATGATCAACAGAAAACCAGAAGCGATCATCGTATAGTAAGACGCATCTTGAATCATAATAAAAAGCTGGAAAGGTTTCGTCTGGTGAAGTCTATGCCGTATAATCTTTTTTAGTGCCTAATGATTGTACAAAACCGGACGACATAAACAGCTACCTCGTGGTAGCTCTTAATTCGGTGCGGTGGACGCTAAATACCTAAAGCTACGCCAAAAAAAAAAACTCAAAAGCTCTCGAGTCAGGTCGCAGAATCTCAGGCAGGTCAGACGCGAGATGTAGTTCTAGACATCAGCTCACACATTTGAGTACAGGCAGCTGAACAGGCCGATCTCCAAATGCATATGGCGAGACATAGGTCAATTAATACAATTCGTGCTAAAGAGGAGATAGAGATGAGTTAAAGCTCCAAAGTATTAGGAGAAGATTAGTAGACGTCTTCAACAAATCTTCATTGTCGCCAATTTAATAAAATTAATAAGTATTAAATTGCTGTATAAGCGTTTATTCTTTTTAGTTAATTCATGTTACTTATGTGTCTTTTCAAGTTAGTTTCTTAAGTTATTTTTTTAATTAGATTTTTCTTTTTATGTAAGTAAAATGATTCTTTCAAATAACTGAAGTTAATAAAAAAGTTTTTAATTGAAAACTTATGCCACGGATAAGGAGTTCCGAGTTCATCCGGAGGGGGTTAGAGTAACTCGTCACGCTGTATTGTAAATTGGCAGTAGTCAGTGGTTTCAAGCCGCTCGAAGATCACTGATATAACTTGAACGATAGTCATGTTTCGACAACATCTGGAACCAACGTCTGAAGATGGTCTTCGTAGATCTAGGAAGCTCCAGAAAAATAGCCCTATCCATATACAGACTGCAATCGAGATTGCTTAATATTACCTGCATTACTTGTCGATTACACTGACGTCCCAATTTACTCAAAGTTAGTTAAACTTTGCAAAGTATCCTTAAGAAGAAATTCGTGCGAATTCATCTTTATATATATTTGCACTTGTAACATTCGTAAATCTTTTAGATTTTACAAAAACAACACTTCTTCGTTTTTTTTTGTATACAATGTCGCATTACTACAATACTGACCATCTGATAGATAGCAGTTACGAAAGCCTATGATGTTACCTTACTTAATAGGATTAGGTTAACGAGCTCGGTGCGCAGCCGTGAATGACGCGACTTCGACACCAACGCTCGTGGGTTCGATTCCCACACAGGGCAAATATTTGTGTGCATGAACATGTCTGTTTGTCTTGGTCTCGGTGTTTTAGGAGAGGTAGAGCGCATCAGACCCAGAGGGTTGTTTTGTGAATGAGGTCACCAGTAAGCTCCTAAGGAGTTGCTTTATTAGCAGCAGAGAAGGCATCGCGCGAGTGATACTTAATGTATTATAAGCGTTCATTGGCTACAGCAACTGCTTTACATCAGGTGGGCCGTATGCTTGTATGCCTCCCGACGTTGTATAAAAAAAACGTGTGGCACTCGGGGACTGCCGCGGTAAAGCTATTGCATAGCATTTTTTTTATCAACTTATGCAATTATAATTATTTTTTCATCACTTTCTTCATTAATAAAGGCACTTTGTTTATTCATATTTAAAAGACTTTATACACAAATTTTACGCGTACAGCTATTCACCAGCAACTGCTATTCACTGTTGTACATAGGTACACATGTATATATATATATATATATATATATATGTACCTACATGTATACTTACGGGGCGCACATGCGGTGAGTGTGGCATTATAAAGATATGACAGATACCTATACACCTATATACTTTCTCACAAACAGCTGCTTACGTATTCGTCCGATTTCGGAGCAGCTCGTCTCGATCCGTGCGAGTTTGGTACTGTCGTACCATATACATACACGTTATGCGAACGCTCGGCCGAGCTACATGGTAGGCGGAGTGGGGGGTGTGTTAGGTTTTATTTTCGTTCAGGAATTTCTTGATTCGGTCGCCGCGCTCAAAGCACGCGATAAAAGCTATGCAATAAAGTGTCCATAACCTGTGTAACAGTTTCACATCAGGTTGACTGAATACTTGTTTGCCACCCGACGGAGTCTAAAAGTGTTCATAGGCTGTGTAACAGTTTCACATCAAGCGGGCTGAACTCTTGTTTGTCACCCGACGGAGTATTAAAGTTTTAATAGACTGCGCAACAGTTTCACATCAGGCGGGCTGAACACTTGTTTGTCACCCGACGGAGTATAAAAGTGTCCATAGGCTGTGTAACAGTATCACATCAGGTAAACACTCCGACCACCGTGCATACATACCCTGACAGGACACAAAAGTAAATCATCGTCATCATCATTATCTGATGATTATGAAAAAAAAAAATTTCTTCTACCAATTTTCTTACTTGTTTGCCACCCGACGGAGTTTAAAAGTGTCCATAGGCTGTGTAACAGTTTCACATCAGGCGGGCTGAACACTAGTTTGCTACCCGACGGAGTCTAAAAGTGTCCATAGGCTGTGTAACAGTTTCACATCAGGCGGGCTGAACACTTGTTTGCCACCCGACGGATCATCATCATCTGATGATTATGAAAAAAAAAATAATCTTCTACCAATTTTCTTACTTGTTTGCCACCCGACGGATCATCATCATCATCATCTGATGATTATGAAAAAAAAAAAATCTTCTACCAATTTTCTTACTTGTTTGCGACCCGACGCAGTATTAAAGTGTCCATAGGCTGTGTAACAGTTTCACATCAGGCGGCCTGAACACTTGTTTGTCACCCGACGGAGTATTAAAGTTTTAATAGACTGCGCAACAGTTTCACATCAGGCGGGCTGAACACTTGTTTGTCACCCGACGGAGTATAAAAGTGTCCATTAGCTGTGTAACAGTATCACATCAGGTAAACACTATGACCACCGTGCATACATACCCTGACAGGACACAAAAGTAAATCATCATCATCATCATCATCATCTGATGATTATGAAAAAAAAAAATTTCTTCTACCAATTTTCTTACTTGTTTGCCACCCGACGGAGTTTAAAAGTGTCCATAGGCTGTGTAACAGTTTCACATCAGGCGGGCTGAACACTTGTTTGCCACCCGACGGATCATCATCATCTGATGATTATGAAAAAAAAAATAATCTTCCACCAATTTTCTTACTTGTTTGCCACCCGACGGATCATCATCATCATCTGATGATTATGAAAAAAAAAAAATCTTCTACCAATTTTCTTACTTGTTTGCCACCCGACGCAGTATTAAAGTGTCCATAGGCTGTGTAACAGTTTCACATCAGGCGGCCTGAACACTTGTTTGTCACCCGACGGAGTATTAAAGTTTTAATAGACTGCGCAACAGTTTTACATCACGCGGGCTGAACACTTGTTTGTCACCCGACGGAGTATAAAAGTGTCCATAGGCTGTGTAACAGTATCACATCAGGTAAACACACCGACCACCGTGCATACATACCCTGACAGGACACAAAAGTAAATCATCATCATCATCATCTGATGATTATGAAAAAAAAATTTCTTCTACCAATTTTCTTACTTGTTTGCCACCCGACGGATCATCATCATCATCATCATCATCTGATGATTATGAAAAAAAACTAACTACATGGTAGGCGGAGTGGGGGGTGTTAGGTTTTATTTTCGTTACGGAATTTCTTGATTCGGTCGCCGCGCTCAAAGCCCGCGATAAAAGCTATGCAATAGCTTAAAAACACAGCCGACGACGACGAGCTCGGTGGCGCAGCGGTCAATAACGCGGCTTTGTCACCGATGCTCGTGGGTTCGATTCCCACACAGGACAAACATTTGTGTGCGTGAACATGTCTGATGGTCATATTCTGGGTGTTTTTAAGAAGTAGGGTGCATCAAAGCAGCCCGTCTGGGAAAGTACCTCCACCTCACAGAAAACCGCAGCCGAACAATAACTCTCTGCACGGTTATTGTGTTCCTGCATACGCGTTCATAGGTTAGAGTAACCACTTTACATCAGGTGGGCCTTATGTTTGTATGCCTCCCGACGTTGTATAAAAAAAGTCAATCTACTTATAATTTATAACACTCTACCGTACTTTCGTTATACTCTCAACTGATATTTGACATTCAACAGGGTGGACCACGTGTTGGTGAAGTCTGTTGTGACACTAAGGGTGTCACTTTTGTTGCATAAAAAAGGAATCCATCAGAACTCCTGAGAGAGATGTTCTAATGTAATTTATGGATATCTTATTCCCTACTTAACAAGTATTATGGTAAATGTAAGCAGTAGCTCTCCATGTCTTTTCAATAAAAGCGATTCAAGGATATTCTACGAACGAATATTGCATTATGATAGAAATGCCGCGCAGTGCAGCATCTCGATGCATTCGCAGATGACGTCGTGAATTGTGTTCCGGATACCTATACTTTGTAGATTGTACGTTTGTCGTTCCTGTAGAATATATTACAGTTGTGAATTTGGAGTATCGCCAAACAATGAAAATGAAAGCGAATTTTAACTAGAGATATTTGGCAGTTCTACTCATGGGCTGGTAGGACTCTACTCGAACTAAGACACAACAAATTATTCCTTGATCAATTTGTTTTGACAAAGTGACTAGACAATTTGAGTCAATATGATGTTTTGTCTTGATTTCTTTTTATACAACGTCGGAAGGCATACAAGCATACGGCCCACGTGATGTAAAGTGGTTGCCGTAGCCAATGAACGCTTATAACACGTTAAATATCACTCGCGCGATGCCTGTGCTGCTGACACAGTAACTCCTTAAGAGCTTACTGGTGAACTTAATCGCACACAAAAACACAACGACCGTTTAGGCAGTTGTTATGTGACTGCGATTTTCTGTGAGGTGGAGGTACTTCCCCAGACGGGCTTTGATGCGCCCTGCCTCTCTTAAATTCTTACTTTGATATTAAAAATATATTAGTATGTTCGACGATATGACATATAATCTACAAAGTCTTTATAAAATGCGTCTGGGTATCTCGTGGTGGTCAGCATGATTATTTACCTTAGAAAAAAAAATCGTAAATTCCTATTTTGATTCATTAAATTCTTTAAATTTTTGTGTTATTAATTTAACATTTGTAATTCAATTTCATTTAAAATAGTCTAAGTGCTTCTGATAAGACTTAGAACTTATCTAACAGCAGCCAAGGCACTAATGGTAGTGACCATAACTGCCTAGGCTGCTCTGGCCATCTCTGCCTGCCCAGGCTGCTGCGGTAGGCTCTTTGTTTTGCCATCTGAAACAGGAATAGCATAATCCTTCTACCTTTGCTCCCCTGTATTAACTATTTCTATTTAAATATTTATTATCTATACACGTACGTACATATTGTGAGCGACTGAACGCACTGACTGCCTATGAATGTGTCGTTTATGTCAATGATGTCCGTTACCATTTTATATTTCCATCAACACCTTTGACTAGAAAAATGTCTTATTCCACATGACTAATTGTTTCACTTTACCAAGGGGCTGATTTTTATTTATATATCCTGGCATACCAGTTTTATTGATCGAAAAACTTTACGAAAGACCGCAACGAGAAAGCAATTATCTGCCAAGATGATGTATTCCTGAGAATGAGTGAAGTCGCAAGATTGTTCTTGTCCATTTAGGTTAGTAGGTATCAGTATTATGTAGAAATACTACAGATAATTGTATTTCATTTCACCTCTAAATTACATTTACATTTTTCAAACGAAATTCTCAGTATACCATTAAAATTCCTATTTTTGCTTCGCCCAATCTTCTAATATTCTGATCCTATGGTAAGTCAATCAACTGTCAGGTTGGAGTTGCCTTTCATCGTCTATTTTTATTCCCGTAACATTTTGTTATTTGACATTGAATTTGCGAAGCGTACATTGTTACATAAAAATATACGTTATTCGGAGCATGGCAAGGGTTATTTTTACAACATTATCACAAGGAAGGTACAACAAGGTTTGTTTGTAACATATGTATATGTGTAACATTATGTATAATCGAATCAAAAGGTTTTTACCTGATAAATTGGAGACATTATGTCAACTGTAGCCAGGTACTGAATGGAATTAAAATAATAATAAACAGTAATTAAGTAAATTCTCGTTTCTTCTGAAGTCACGATCAGTTTTATCCTCTGTTTCTAGTCATAGAGATGGTCTTCGACTATATTACTAGCGCGATGACCTGATGAGCACAGAGGTTGAAAAGGGTGCCGGAAGCTTATATTAATATTGGTCGGGACATGCATCTCGACTCTGATTGCATAGGTACGCAAACGCAAGTAAGTTGTATATACTCGTAAAAACCGAGTAGGCACCCGCCAGGGTTCGAACGCGGAACCTCACTCTTGTTAGGGGTGCGGTTATACTGCGGGGCCACCACCGCTCCCATAAAAAACTATGCTAAAGTTTTTAGGCAAAAAACGTTGGCTTGTTACTACATGTCTTAGTTAAAAGTAATAAATAAATGTCAATTACATATAAATAGTTATAACACGGCTAATGCTCGTATGTAAAGAAAACAAAGCGTATTTTGAAAGCTATAAACCATTTTCTTCAAACATTTACAATAAAAATATACAACAAAATCTAGCACCAGACATACGAGAAAGTGCTTTATGCATGACTGCAACAAAATGTACAGTAAATTCAATAAGCAACAAAGACAAAGGCGAGTGCTCAAAGGAGCCAGCTCCAGGAAATTAAACTTTACATGTGAACGACTTTAAAGCAAGCCGTGACGAGAGTTATATTAAAATTCCTACCCTTTTGCTTACATGCATGGTTCTTTACCTTATTATCTGAAATAATACTATTAGGTATACACTACCCTAGGTCGATCGATGGATACTTAAATAGACATTTAAGTATTTTTTCTTTTACAACGTCGGGAGGTATACAAGCATAAGGCCAACCTTATGTAAAGTGGTTACTGTAGCACATGGATGCTGCAATATATTAAGTACCGATCGCGCGATGCCACCTCTCCTCTTCTTCTTAGGGTTATCCCGTTTTCCTAATCCAGGATTGGCGGGGTCTGCCACCTAAGTTCAATAATTTTTACATGGATCGACTGTCGTCTGGCCTCCGCAACCCAGATGGAAAACCAGATTTTTAGATAATCTCACACGTCATTCGAAATATAATTTCTTGGACGTGCGGGTGTCCTCAGGATGTTTTCTTTCATCGCCGAGCAAGTGATAATTACAAATATGTACATAAATTCGAAAACACGAAGTGGTACATGCAAGAATCGAACCGGCGATCAGGTGGTTAATAGGCGTTTATCCAATGGACTATCACAGCTCATTCATGAAAATAATAGAGATCTACAAAGTATAAAGAAGCGAGTGAGGTATGTGAGGACCGAGTCATGTGGCCCTCGACTCTACCTACCCAGTAAGGGACTTGAAACCTTTTATCGACAAGTAAGCCCTAATATATATAATTCCCTCAAACTCAGCATAAGTATATCCAGTATATACTCGTAGGTATACACAACAGTACTCGTGCTGATTTGTAGCGTCTTATCTACGAAAGGTCTGATCTTCCCTCAGCGTCGTGGCGGTCTGACGGCAGTCGCTCCGTCTTCTTCGCGAAATCCTTAGGCTCAGTTAGCGGGCCCCTCCAATCCTAATGGATTAGTGTTAAGAAGAAGATCTATATATACTCATAGGTTCGTGACACCATTTTCTGAAAACACATGACTAATTTGGTCGTAGCAGGTGAGACATGTCCTAATCGGTTTCATCACGCTTCTACTTTCGCATTGTGTATCTGTGTGTATTCTTTCCTCTTGCATTGTTTCAACATGTCCGAACCACTGAAGCATATATTTTCTTATCTTAACACCGATATTTTTTACTAAGTTAATGATATATGTAAGCAATTAATAAAAATGGGGAAGATTTCCCTTTTACGTACAGCGACGAGTAAACATACATTATTGCATGTAATATTCTGCATACCTTCAGACTCCTTAATTAGCAATGGGCTTAGCGTTTACTGGGGTACCTTGCCCCGCACCTAAATGAAATTGCGAAGCTGCAAATTACGCTAGTTAAATATTTAGTATTTCGTAAGATAATAAAAATGATGTGATAAACTATAATACATTTTTACGTATATAATATTTTTTTATTATTAAACGTATACGGCTTAATCGAAAGAAAGTTATAGTTAAAAGAGTCGAAATTTTCGGCTAACATTAAAGATTTTCATTTTCGAATGGCTTTCCGGGAGTATTCTAATCAGATGAATTGATTACGAATTTTGATTTGTAATCGTGGCTTCAGTATAATTTATATGCCAAGAATCGTCATTAGACAACCTAGTTCTCACAAAGAAAAGATCGATAGACGAATATGTGTTCGTAGAATAGCAAAGAACTGGCATATTGTTATTAGGGTATAAAACACAAATCACTAGAAGCATAGTCTGAAGAAATCGTGAGTGTCAGGACTAGATAACTTTCAGTAAAATTCAGTATTGCATTTTATAGAAAACCAATAACTCAGTTTTCAATAAATTCTTGTAAACCTCGGAGAAACTCGGTGCACTATGTACTCGTATTCGGTAACAAACAAACTTGGGGCTCCCGAATGGCCATAATAGCGAAGCTATAATAGCTTGGAAACTTGCCTCTCAAAGTTTTCTTAGACATCAATTTTGTAG
This sequence comes from Pyralis farinalis, assembly GCA_947507595.1. Taxonomy (NCBI): domain Eukaryota; kingdom Metazoa; phylum Arthropoda; class Insecta; order Lepidoptera; family Pyralidae; genus Pyralis; species Pyralis farinalis. Next base: position 24,643,442 of record OX382270.1, read on the forward strand.
TTGTTCCATTCTTTATTATGAAGACAACAGACGTACAATTCTCGACCGTTAATATAACACATCAGGCTTTCAGCGTCAACATGACACCGTCGTTTGACAAAGCAGTAACAGAAATATTTGTTAGCACTATTGGTACTACTATTAGACAGGGGTATATCAAATATACCATTTAGTGAAAATACTTTAGGTCTTGGTTGGTGGTTCACCTCATTGCGTAGAGCCGTAGCTTACCTACACGTAGTGTACCAGATCAACTAGCAAACGAAACTCTGACAAAATGGAGATACGGAACACTAATATTAAGGCAGCTCTACGAGAAAAGTGCCTCCATTTTACAGGATATACGAGTAGCAACCAAATGATAATTTCAATAACAGGTTATCGGTCCGTTTCTTAGAGTTGCTGTATGAGCACCGGGTTTGAAGACGCGGAAACAATACGTTTATTGTAATGCATATCTTAACGGGCGTCGGTAACGCCGTAGTATAAAAAAATATAATTTTACTAAGATGCAAGTTTGTGTTTTCAAAATTTTGTTAAGTACTTATGTCTATATATTCTGAAATTGAAAAAGGACATTTATAGTACTATGTAAGGTCGTGTGATTTTCAGAATACATATCCCTAAGAATATTTCTAATATCTCTAAATCTGCTATGAATGTCTTCAACTATGTTTTCGATCGAGAACAGCTATATGTATTGTGAGTTTATTAAGAGTTCCAGTTTTGGCATTTCCTCAAGATCCTCAAGAGGTTGAAATCTTTAAAATATATGATTTACATAGTTTCTAGTTCTTAGTATTTTTGATCTTGATCTCTTTCCCAGCAGTATTCCCAAAAGTGGAGATCCTTCAAATAAGTTTATATCCTTTCTGCAATGACTCCGGTGAATGAAAATCTTGAGACAGCGCATGTCGTTTTCAGTAACTTTCCAAATATCTACCGTGTAGTTGTTTGATTTTGACTGTCCGCTTTAATTAATATTCATTGCAACTTTGACGCTTGTTGTATATATCCTGACTATACAGTAAAGACGAACAGTGACCGCATTACAGGCTAAAGCTGCGAATCCTCTCAGAATTTATTTTTTTCAGTCAGGCAATTTAAACTAAACAACTTAGCGTACTTCCGCCACCAATTAGTTCACGAATTAGCGCTGGCCGACACACTACCGTTAATAGCACACTATCGCTATCATGGCTGCATTAGTCGCCTCTGCCTCGGCTGCTGCGGTCATATATGCGATTATCTGCCGTCTAGAACGGAAAGTACTTGCAGCTGTCGCCATTGTTGCCCGAGTCGTCTTTGCACGTTTCGCAACGACGACTATCCTGATGCGTTATAGACGTTAGCCGTTATTATAACATGATTTAAATTAAGTTACATGTTAATTATTTTTTTGCTAAATAATGCCCAAATATTTTAACATTTTTTCTTCCGTATAGATCGAGGCTTTCTGTAAACCAATTTAGTGCCTACTATCAATTATGTGAGAAAATTCGACGAGTTCGGTGGCTCAGTCGCGAATGACACGACTTTGACACTAACGCTCGTGGGATCGATTCCCTCACACGACAAACATTTGTGTGCATAAATATGTCTGTGTATTTTGGTCCAGATGTTTTAAGAGAGGTAGGGCGCATCAAAACAGCCTGTCTGGAGAAGTATCTCCACCTCACAGAAAACTGCAGTCAAATAACAATTCCCAGGGTTGTTGTGCTCCTGCGTGTGAGTGAGGTCACCAGTAAGCTCTTAAGGAGTTGCTGTGTAAGCATCAGAGGAGGCATCGCGCGAGTGATACTTAATATTACTTAATATATTACAAGCGTTAATAGGCGACGGTAACTGCTTTACATCAGGTGGGCCGTATGCATGTATGCCTCCCGAAGTTGTATAAAAAAAATGTTTTATCCAAACCTTAAATTTCCTGATCAGTTGTATTAAATACCTGTGCCTGTACATGTTTTTATCCAAGTTTTCCATAGGTTGGTAAACAGAGGGCCTTATCTACCTACCGCGTATTATTTTGGTCGAATCCCAACTCATGTTATTAGAAGCCAAATTGTTTAGACCTCGTTTTCTCCCCTTGTTTTTTCCAACTTGCCTCTGCATAGTCTGTTTTGGAATATAGATGAGCGCAATATTACTGTGACAAACACTAAAAAAGATTATATATTTTTACACGTATTTATCCAGTCTGTACACGTTAAGTCGTAGTAGTGTGGAACTTGTACGTGGATATTTTGGATAATTAGTTCTTTTTAAATTAATAACGTAGTTTTACTTTACTAATTATGAATCCAAAACAGTGATTATTATTTCATTTTTGATATTCTGTCTGTCGGTTGTGACGCATCATGCAAAAAGAAAATGAACAAATACTAATGGAATTTAAAAGTTGCCAGTATGTCAGTATTTAAAAAGTTGTCAGTGAGTATACTTTTTACTACTTTTTATTAAAAAAATTGAGATCCTGCGTAAAGCTTAATAATCAAATTCTGCGCACGAGAAGCCATGGGCAGCATACAAATTTGAAATTTAAACTTGACTGGCTATTACACGGAAGGCACACATACGGAAGGTAATACAACGTAGCAAATAAATAGCTATATGTTATTATGTGCACCTATATATGGCCCGTGCGATACCACCCTTCTCTGTTACTAACACAACTCCTCTGAAGTTTATTGGTAACTTCACCCACATGCAGGAACATGAGGAGGAACTTTTTAAAAACACTCAGGCCAAGACAAACCGACATGTTTAATCATGCACACAAATGTTTATCCCGTGTGGGAATCGAATCCACGAGCACTGATATCAAAGTAACGTTACTAAAACCTTTAAACCAATAGATAAATTCATGTACAGGCTGAAAAATTAGCCTCTTACTGGTCCCCAGTCCGATTTCTGTTGTGGGTTTGTACCACTATATTCGTGTTTTCTGATTTATGTACATATTAGTAATTATCACTTACTCGACGGTGTAGGAAAATATCAGAAGGCAACCTGTACGTTCCAGAAATTATATTTTAAAAGATGTGTGACATTACGTAGAAATGGTCTGGTTTTTCCTTCAGTCGAAGCGATCTGACAGCAGGGACGTTTAAAGAAACGTCAAAATGTACGCATTTTGACACACGCCGCGCTGCAGTGCAGTTGCAGTTTTTTTAGTAGAATCGGCCTACTGAAGGAAAATACCAGACCATTTCTACGTTATGTCACATATCTTTTAAAATATAATTTCTGGAACGTACAGCCATTCAATACTCTAAGCGACTCGTAATGGCTGTGTGCGTCGCTGTGATCACAGATGTCACAGCTTTGACATTATCTACTGCGATCACGGCTAAATTATTTGGTATTCTATAAGGCTGTAAGCGTACGCGAGGCTGTTTGCCTTGTAGAATTCCAATTCCAAACGCAGCCTTGCGGCGCTAGTGTCTCACAGCCATGAAAATCGACACCAAAGAATTGCAATTTTGTGTTCAAGGCTGTAACAGCCGATGTTTCCGAGGATGTAAGGACGTTTGCTCTTACAGAATTACATGGCAGGTTGCCTTCTGATGTTTTCCTACACCGTCGAGTAAGTGATAATTACTAATATGTACATAAATCAGAAAACACGAATTTAGTGGTACAAGCCCACAACAGAAATCGGACTGGGGACCGGTAAGAGGCTAATTTTTCAGCCTGTACATGAATTTATCTATTGGTTTAAAGGTACTATAACCGACATAGTTATTATAAATAAATCTATATATAAAAAAATTACTCCAGTCGTTCTTGAGATTCAATGATACATGAGGTTAGACCTATATTTTGAAAACAAGCATATGGGCCACCTGTAAAATACCCGATATAAAGTCATTACTATAGCCGCACTGGCCTACCCCCCTTTCGCCATTATGAAATTTTAATTTACACTTGGTCAAGAGAATTGATGAATATCCGTCTACTTAATTCCATTCTACGACTATATCTCGTTTCCGTCTCTCGCACATAATTTACGAAGGTTCTTTAACAAGACAAAGTACAGCACTCAATTTCATGCATACGTGTATGCAATGCCTCTAATTTACTACCGCGGTCCATCGCACAGGCTATCACTTGTGGAGAGCCTCCCTTCCACCTTATTACGTACCCCTGTATACCGACCGGATGTTTTATTTATAAAGAAAACGATCAAGAGCGAGCGGGATCGAAGGTTCCGTACCAACATTTATAATTTACATTTCTGACACGCATGCCGACCATATATCAAAATCGGCATTGGATCGGGGACATATTTGTATACAACATTGGGAGGCATATAAGCATACAGCCCACCTGATTGTTTATCGTATATCTTGCAACACTGAAGTATCTCCCTCGCATCCCAGCCCCGCAGACAAGACAGGACGAGGAGCCCTAGGAGCTTACTGGTCACCCCACTCACTCGCAAAAACACAACGGCCCTCGTAGTTGATATACGGCTGTGGTTTTCTGTGAGCTGGATGAACTGTGCAAGTACTTTCCTGCTAGTACGTCGGGTGGAGTAGAAACATACGACTTAGCTGATGTAAATGTAAACGTTTAGCGCAGCCTATGAACACGTGTATTAAATAGTGCTCGCACTTTGCCGGCCCGCTGTTAACACAGCAACTCCTCACCAGCTTACTGGCAACAACACTCACATTTGACCGATGTGAGAGTTGAATACACAACACTGGCGTCCACTTCTATAACGTGCTTCTGGCGGGCTCTGACAGATGCTATTCGAGGCAAGGCGAGATGAAATTGGAAATGTATATATCTTTCTTCTTAATTTTGTTTCTAACATGCCATATCCTTTTCAGTTCAAGAGCTAGAAGACATCTTCCAATGCTGCGGTGAAGACTTTGTTGTTGAAATGTAAACGTTTAGCGCAGCCTATGAACACGTATATTAAATAGTGCTCGCACTTTGCCGGCCCGCTGTTAACACACAACTCCTCACCAGCTTACTGGTAACAACACTCACATTTGACCGTTGTGGGAGTTGAATACACAACACTTTTGTAACGTGCTTCTGGTGGGCTCTGACAGATGCCATTCGAGTCGAGGCGAGATGAAATTGGAAATGCACATATCCTTCTTCTTAATTTTGTTTCTAACATACCATATCCTTTTCAGTTCAATAGCTTGAAGACATCTTCCAGTGCTGCGGTGAAGACTTTTAGGGATATAACGTCGCCCTGTCTTACATCTTTTTGCACTTGAAGCGGTTTCATAGTCTGGTCTTATACTCGCATACAAATTTTATTACCTTACTTCAACAAACTATAAGCTCCTATATATAAACTATAACCTCAATGTTTTGTTGCGATAGCCAATTCCGTATCGCTGGAGAGCTACTTACCCATGTCTCAACAGGATCAAAGGCTTTTTCGTAGTTCACGAATGTCTGACGTAAGGGCAGATTATACTCCGCAGTCTTCTATTTAATCTGGCGATGGGTATGTATGTGATCTACTAGCATATTGATGGTATCAGTCAGAAAGCCTCTAGAGCGTTAGGTTTTATAATGCGTATCTCATCTGAGTTCAAAAATATCAAGACAATTAAAATCTTTTACTGTGCTTTCGTCCGCAGTCACCTCGAATATGCATCCCAGGTATGGAATCCCAAATATCAGACCTATATTTTACGTACTGAAGGCATACAAAGCGATTTTTACGTTATCTTCAGTATAGAACCAAAACGTATATTCCAGATTATGATCTACGTTGTAAAAAAATCCACATTTTACCACTTAGTGAGCGTAGACGTATTGCAGATCTAACTTATTTAATTAAAATAGCCAACGGGTCAATCGATTGTGCAGAACTTGTGAGTAGTGTATGTTTACGTATACCGTCTGTAAACACTTGAACAAACTTTTGAACACCCTTTTCTTTTTTAACTATTTTTAAGTTAATTTGACCGTCTAAACGGTAACATAAAGTTATACTCATATTTCTATCTGCGGAAACTTGTAATTGTCCTTCTTCAAACTAGACTTCTGTAATATTCTTTGTAAATTAGACGTAGGTATCCCAAAGATGTAAAAATAAAATAAAAAATCTACGGTGCTTTGTATGTGATACAATCCTTTTTGGTTTAGTGTGGTTTGTGATTACGTTCGAATACAGTACATAAACGCGACTCAGAAGTCATATAGGTCTGTAGTTCTGTAATATATAGAGTAGACAATATATGATTACGAATTTGTAACATAAACAAATAGACATCTTGCAATTTGATCTAACCTGCTTTGTGTGCTGTCGCCACCAAATTAGTTCATGCGGCCTAGCGCCTGCCGGCACCCACCCACTACCGTTATTAGATGAACAGAAACCGCATGCCCCCACCACCATCGCTGCCACGACTGGCCTGGTCGTCACTGCGACACGTATTTCGCCTCTCCACGAGGCATCATCAGGCGTTGTAGACGTTAATCGTAAGAATAACGTGCTACAAGTGACCAAGTCAATTCCAAAACTTCCTACTCCTACAAATTTCTTCTGATTAAATTCGTTGTGAGTTCCAAGGCAGCTGTAGTTTAACCCCCGGGACGGCAATGGACTTCACTGTTCATTGCCTTTTTTTGTGGTCGCCGCTGTTAATTCTGGCTACACAGGAGACACAGTGGTGGGTATGAGTGGTGGGCCTGTCCCGTAAGAAAAAGTGACCATTGGCAGCGACGGTGGTGGACGACCGTAGCAGCCGGGGCAGAGACGAAGCACACAAAGCAGGTTAGATCAAATTGCATGTAAATTTGACTTTCGCAAAATAAAGCCTGAGTCTATTACCTAAGATAGACTAGCTATAACAACAAAACAGCGATTATCGATTTTTTCTACATTTGTACTACGTGACCTTGCTTTTAACCAAAGATTTTCTTACATGTTAATCTTAAGTCAACTGTAGGTGCTTTGGTTCCTTTACATTTTGAATCCTAAATATACGTTCGTTTGAAGGATCCCATATTGTAGGAAGGAGGGAACACATGTGCAGGCAAGGCGTTCCACTTTGTGGTACGACAAAGATAGGAGTTGCCGAACTTTTGGTACGTGAAGAGATATTCTCAACAGTGGAACGATGACATCGCAAGCTTGCACGTGTGGTTCTATGACGGAAGGGAGAGGGTGGGATAAGGGAAGGGTTCCGCCACCTGGAACAGAATCCGCATTCCCCCACCACCACCGTCGCTGCCACGACTGGCCTGGTCGTCGCTGCGACACGTGTTTCGCCTCTCCACGAGGCATCATCAGGCGTTGTACTACTCTGTGTAAAAAGTATCGGGAATATGTCAATAAAAAGACCCGCGTAAAAGAGGTCGTTCTAATTTTTTTACTGCATGTTGGTAGCACTGTACTGATTTAGCGCGCAAAATTTGAGCGGGATCTGTCATTTAATTTGTTTTAAACTACACTTTTTGTTGGTCATAGTTTTGAGTCCTCGGCGATTTTTACAATGGAAAATATTGTTGAACAAAGAGTGTGCCTTAAATTTTGTGTTTCAAATGATATTTCATGTGGTGAATCACTAAAAATGTTGCGAAATACCTACGGCGAATCGTGTATATCGAAAACAAGGGCTTATGAATGGTATAAGGCTTTTAAAGAAGGCCGAGAAGTAGTAGTAGACTTGCCTCGTTCTGGTAGACCTTCAACCGCTACGACCAGAGAAAACATCGACAGAATCAAGAAGCTAGTGCTCGAAAATCGACGTATGAGTCTGAGAGAGTTGGCTAGTGAGGTGAACATATCTTTTAAGTCCGTCCACAACATTCTCATTGACATTTTAGGCATGAAACGCGTCGCCGCTCGACTAGTTCCAAAAGAGCTCAATTTTGTTCAAAAAGCGCAGCGAAAGCATGTCGCTGAAGACATGGTTTCCCGAGCTTCTACGGATCCGACCTTTATGAAACGTATAATAACTGGCGACGAGACATGGGTTTATGAGTACGACATGCAAACAAGCCAACAGTCTTCAGAATGGCGTCTCGAAAACGAGCCGAAACCCAAAAAACCGCGGCAAAGTCGCTCCAAAATCAAGGTGATGCTGACAGTTTTTTTTGACTACCGTGGTGTGGTTCACTCCGAATTCCTTCCAGAGGGAGAAACAGTGAATAAAGAATATTATTTAGGCGTCATGAAGCGTTTGCGTGAGAGTATCCGCCGAAAACGTCCAGATTTGTGGCAACACAACTCATGGATGCTGCACCATGATAATGCACCATCACACTCAGCCATTATAGTGAAAGAGTTTTTAGCGAAAAATTCAACAAACGTTCTCGACCAAGCACCGTATTCACCTGATATGGCTCCGTCTGACTTTTTTTTATTTCCCAAGTTAAAATTACCACTTCGAGGAAAACGTTTTGAGTCGATAGAAGCCATAAAAGAAAATTCGCTGAATGAGCTAAAGGCCATACCGCAAATAGCCTATGAAAAATGTATGGAAGACTGGGTGAAGCGGTGGAGATGTTGTATTGCAAGCGATGGGGCCTACTTTGAAGGCGATAAAATAAATTTAGATGAATAATTTGTATTTTTTGTTTTATTGACAAATTCCCGATACTTAGTACACAGAATGTAGACGTTAATCGTAAGAATAACATGCTACAAGTAGTACCAGGCCAGTCGTGGCAGCGACGGTGGTGGTGGGGGCATGCGGATTCTGTTCCAGATGGCGGACGACCGCAGCAGCCGAGGCAGAGACTACCGGAGAAGCCATGGCAGCGTCGGCATGTAGCACGCACTAACAGTAGTGGGTGGGTGCCGGCCGGCGCTAGGCCGCATGAACTAATTGGTGGCGGAAGCACACAAAGCAGGTTAGAACAAATTGCATGTAAATTTGACTTTCGCAAAATAACGCCTGAATCTATTAACTAGGAGTTGACTGGGTTCTAGGTTTTTGGTGACCTCTGTGATGTCATTACTAAGATATATTGCAACTCGAAATGTTGTTGTTCAGAACACTTTCCTTCATAACAGATAATGTTCGGCACGGGCGCTTCGCCATATATTTGCGTTTCAAAAAATTATAGCGATTTCACCATTTTTGATTTTCGCGCTCAATGTCTGCCACTGCGCGCGTCGCTTTCGAAAGAGAAGTAAGAGAGCGGGATAGTAATTCTTGCGTCGCTCGCTAATATCTGTACAGCAGTGTGTTTGCGTATAATCAGATAAAAATTCGTTATTTGCCTTTCTTTAGACCCTCACGGGCAGTTAGACACGTCTTACATTTTCAATATTATATCTTATAATTTTTAAGTCTTTCTCTTTTCTAATCTACCAGCATTTCAAATGACCATTGACGAAGAAGAAATACCAAAAGAAACTTGCCAATATAGGTCTTTTTTTTTCAAATAATCTTATACATGTTACAATAAATATAATGATACATATAGTGATGTAAAGTGGTACAATTAAAGTTATATTAATCAGTACGTACATCAGCACATGCTGAATATACGTACTGCAGCTGAGAGCAGTTACACTTAACACTGAAAGGCCGATTATGATTCTTATTATCTAAGGCATAAGAATGGTATAAATGTCACGTTTAAAACTTACATCACTCACCTGCACATTACTTTTTGGGCGTAAAAATAGTTACGACGAATTCTCCTTATGGTTTTAATGCGGCGACATATATGTGGATATCCGCCTTGAAATTTTAAGGAAAAGATTCTCTTTTTTACACCTCTAAGGAGCACACAAGCATACGGCTTGCCTGTTGGGAAGCAGTCACAGTAGACTTTAATAAAAGGAGCAGGTTATTTTTTTTTACTAAATGGTCCAAAGGATTCAGATAATTGATATTCTATTAAGGTAGGTAAAGAATCTAGAAGCTCTCAACTCACACGCAGAGCATAGACAGCTGAAGAGGCAGATATCTAGATGCATACGGCCTGACATGCGTCAATTTAACAAAAAATAATATTAAAGAGGCGATAAGCGGAATCAAGGCTCCAAAGTCTTCGCCAAAGATTTGTCTATTGGGCAAAGTCAACTTACGAAGTTGAAGACCAACATTATTTCGCCATTATTTCCACGGGGTGATTCTGAGCGAGAGGGAGAAGTTCTATAGACAGCTGTATATATCTTCGTTACAACTGGGCAACACTACTAGTAATGACCCATGAGCTAAACTGACCCGACACTATACCGAATATATCCCGCACATCAGTCTGTACGAGATTCGTATAGCTCTCAAATAGCTTAAAAATGGGCCGGGTTAGGACAGAATTACGGCGGAGCTTTTGAAAACCCCTTTGAAGAACTATAGGCCGATATCGCTCCTGAACCGCGTTTATGTGCTGTTTTCGAGAGTCATCACAAACCGTCTCGCACGCAGACTTGATGAACTTCAGCCTCCCGAACAAGCCGGATTTCGAAAAGGGTTTAGCGTCGTGGATCACACACAAGCTCTCCGCCAGATTATACAGAAGACTGAGGAGTATAAGCTGCTCTTTGGCGTATGTGGACTACGAAAGGGCCTTTGCTTCCGTTGAGACATGGGCGATGCTACAGTCTCTCCAACGATGCCGAATTGACTCGGTCGGTACATACAATAGTTGAAGTAATTATACAGTAAGGCAACGATGTATGTCCGAGTACAGGATCAGAGTACGAACCCGTTCTACGTGAAAAAAGGTGTAAGACAGGGCGATGTTATATCCCCGAAACTCATCACCGCCGCATATGAAGATGTCTTCGAGGTCTTGGACTGGAAAGGATATGGTATAAACATCAATGGTGAATACATCACTCACCTTCGATTTACCGACGATATAATTCTCATGGCAAAATCGCTGGAGGAACTTAGTGCTATGCTCATAGGTCTCAAGATGGATATGGAAAAGACTAAGATCATGTCGAATGTCCATGTTGCACCTATGCCGTTGTTGTACACAGTTGGAAGCACTAAGCTCGAAGTGGCTGACGAATATCTCTACCTAGGGCAGATTATTCAGTTAGGTAAGTCAACCGAGAGGTCAACAGACGGATCCAAATCGGCTGAGCATCGCTCAGAAAACTTTGACACATCTTTTCGTCCAAAATACCTCAACACCTGAAGAGCAAAGTCTTCGAACAGAGTCTGTTGCTAGTGATGACATACGGAACTGGGACGTGGCTCTTTCCTGCCGCCCATATGTGGAAGCTCAAGGTCGCTCAGCGTACTATGAGAAGAGTTACGCTCGGGGTTTCTCTGCGTGATAGAATCAGAAATGAGGATATTTGCAGTAGAACTAAGGTAACCGACATAGCCCACAGGATAAGGAAGCTGAAGTTCAGTGGGCTGGCCACATAGTTCGTAGAACTGACAACCGCTGAGGAAGGAAGGTTCTTGAATGACGTTCCCGTAATGGTACATTCAGTGTGGGACAACCCCCTTCTAGATGGAGCGACGACCTCAAGAGGTTTGTAGGGAGTCGATTGATGCAGGTGACACAGGACCGAGGCGAATGGCACTCTAGAGGGGAGGCCTATGTTCAGCAGTGGACGAATACAGGCGGAGATGAGGAGATCTGCATTAAGTTCCATATAAATTTGGTGAAGAATTTAAAATTAAATTATCCAATATCCGACTTATGTCTTTATGTTTATATAAATGTCAATCTGGTATGAACCCTTGTTATCTTGATGAAGAGCAGCTAATGAAATAAGGCGTTTAATAATAATATTTTTTTGATTCGGACCAAATATCATATTTTCTACATCTTCTATTTTCAACAAAAGCGTGAATCTGAATACATTGATTTATTTTATTAAGTTGTACTTTGTTTCTAGCCATCTACATAGAGTCAGTGTAATTACACCGTAGTTGTAGAAAAGAACAAAACAAAAGGGCAACAATGTAAGGTAACGTGACAGTGGACATTATTCAACTTCGTTGTGAAGGAACGCAATCAGAATTGGAGATTAGTTTTGAATTTACAACTTTGGTTGCAAACTCGTTTCAGTCTATCTAACTCAAAACGTATTATGCTGACGGCTGACTGGACTGATTAAACTGAAATTGTGCATTAAGTTTCAGCCATCTGCTTTACAAAACAAAAGGCTAACGCTTCATAGCGAAAAAAAATAATGTTTTGTAATCGGTTTACAATTTAGCCAAAATTTGGGGATAACAAACAATGTCGGCAGATTACTATGCCCTCCTCTCTCTTCCATCGTTGAACCACGTGTACAGGCTTGCGATTTCATTGATTCCACTGTTGAGAATATATCTTCGTGTACCTAAAAGCTCCTATCTCGGTCGTATCATCAAAAAGCGGAATGCCTTGCCTGCACATGTGTTTCCTCTTTCCTACAATATAGGATCCTTCAAACGAAGTGTGAAGAAGCAGCTTGCTGGTCATAATAGCAGCGTCAACTGACAGGACAATCTGTAGTCTTTTGTCAGATGCTGTTGCGATTTGGCTTACATAAAAAAAATAGGAGCTATAAACGAAGAATTTTTATTTTGTATATACTGGAATATATTTTGTGTAGTCTTTCCTAAAAAACGTAACAACGCCGAGCAAGGCTCATTTACAAAGGCTATTAAATACATAATGTTTTGTTAATATCTGATTTTAAGACGTGGGTGTTAATCGTGATCATTTGATAGGCGTGCGTGGGGATGCAGATCTAACTCGGAAAGGCCCCTTTGAGTGTGTTAATATAACGTAGTACGTCCGTCGTGACCCGCTCCGAATATCGATGGAACCATATACCTACCACCGATAAGTAAGTTTTAGCAGGTATTGGGCAGGTACTGTTGCAAATGTGTGGAAAATTATTGGGCTATACTATTAGAAAATATAGCTATATCGATTCCTCTCTGGGCGGCCAATCAAAGTAAGTCAGAACTGAGAGCCCTTCTCGAATTTACACTAAGATCGACGAAGGTACCCCGGAGACGAAGGCCCTGATCGAGCTCTTTAGAGCACTCGAGTACCCGTGGTATCGTTATGCACCAACAGCTCGTCACAAGTTGTCCTGCAGTCAATGTTAATAATAGTATTATAAAACGGTACACAACTTGAGATAATTTCAGAAACCAATACTCATAAAACGACGAGCGATGAAGGTTGAATTCAGAGCGATGGAATTTACTATTTTAAAATAGCATTCGCATTCAATTTTTAAATACAAAACTTATATGGATAATAATAGTTATAATATATTTTACGCATATATCAAATACTTTGACTTAACTGATCGTAATACGCAGTCAATAATAACTTTATTTTTGGACTTATCATTAACAACGTATCCGTAAATAAACCTAGATCCGTAAATAAGTGCGAATCACAGGCTTTCAAATAATATGTATTTCTAAAACAGTTTAGTAACAAAAATTGTTTCTTTTTTTTGTATAGGGACCACGTAATTTGTAAACTGTAATTTTCACTTTTCTATTATAATGTTATAGCTTCCACATTTATATTGTGGGAAACTTTCAAATATCTACTTATTAATGTTTAAAAGACAGACACAAAGTGAAAGACGGACGGTTAGACAGATAAATGGACTGATAGCGGAGCTTTAGTAATAGGGTCCCATTGGTACCTTAAGGTACACAACGGTATAAACTAGACGAGTTGGCATTTTGCCTTTTAGCGAATTAAGCACGCACGTATATAGTGCGACAGTCATAAAAGACTTTAATACGTTAACTTAAAAATTAACTGTATATTACGATAACCAAAGGGAAGTAAAAATTTACATTTATATAATTCCCTTGTTTTCGTATTCGCTAGGTCATTACATCGCCACAAATGTTACCATATTAACTTGACTATACTGTTATTAATAATATAGTTAAAACTAAAACCTAAATATAGTGTGCTTTTACCCTCTATTTCGACCTTCATTACTAACTTTTCTGAGCAGTTAGTCCCTTGCGTGCTATATGAAAAAGTTTAGTATGCGGGTTGGTTCAGGATTGTTGGTAGTGGATTTTACAAAGTTACTGTCCGCCCGCAGTATCTCCTTTATTATCCCTAGAGTTACCATTTAGGTTAAGATTACTGACAAAATAGGGATTTTGGGACACGATTTTAGTGACTCGACTTTCAAACTTGCCGGTTAAATTTCAGAGGGCAACTTTGTTGTTCACATTTCTTTATACGATGGCAGGAAACGCACAAGACCCGGCAGACATTAAGTGGTTACTTATGAACTCTTGCAATATAAGTAGTATGTTTGCTCCTGGGGGAAGCGTGCTAACCTAGTATTTTATCCCAGGGGTTTACTGATAACGTATTTCACTTGCAGGAAAACAACAATCCTCCAATGAGTAGTTATTTGGTTCACTGTGAGCTGGAGGTATATCCTAAGTCCTGACTAGACAGTCTAGCTCCCTATATGGCGAGCTCAGTGGCGCAGCGTTCGTGGGTTCGATTCCCACACAGTACAAACATTTGTGTGCATGAACATGTATGTTTGTATTGGTCTGGGTATTTTCTATATATAATAAGTATGTATTTACTAAAAAAATGTATTTACGTATGTTCATCAGTTGTCTAGTACCCATAACACAACCATCGCTTACTTTGGGGCTAGGTGGCGATGTGTAATTTGTCCGACAATATTTATTATTTATTTATTTATTTATATGCGCCTCATCTGTCAAAAAGATCCAGAACCGACCGCTTGCCGCATCCTCCTAAATTAGAAGGAACTCGAAATTATTAAACCTATCCATAGGCAGGCTATGATGCTTAACATACGTTTTCAATTAGATAGGCACGCTCAACGACCTCACTGGGATCCTTTATCTATGTCTCTTAGTGTATATGTAACGGAATATGTTGCGGTATCGTAGTTTACGTAGTAAACGCTTAGCTCAGAAAAAAATATGCTCTGAGAGAAAACGTAAAAGTTATTCTCAGACCAATTTGAATTATTAAAAGCAGTTACCTTTAATAGGCATGTTACTTAAACGGGATCATTACTAGTTTAATGAAAATTAGTTCAGTTAATAAATTTTTAACCTTTTTTTCAGTAAGTGCACTTAAAAGAATATCAAGCTTAACATCACGGGTATAGTTGAAATTTAATTCTTATTGCAAATGGCGTAATAAACACAATGGTTAAAGTGATGTTTGATAAAAGACGCATAGTTGCTGATGTCTACGATATTTAAGGCTGATGAGCTCAGTAGCGCAGTGCTGCTTTGACACAGACGCTCGTAGGTTTGATTCCCACACAGGACAAACATTTGTGTGCATGAACGTGTTTGTTTGTCTTGGTCTATGTGTTCTTAAAAGATGTAGGGTGCATCAAAGTAGCCCTTCTGGGGAAGCACCTCCACCTCGTAGAAAACCGCAGTCAAATAAAAATTCCCTGTAGGGCTGTCGTGATCCTGCGCGTGAGTGAAATTAATGGCAAGCGTTTATTGATTTTAAAATTAACGTTATCGTAACTTACATAAATTAACAAAGATAATATTCATCTACTTATACATCGATGTACAGACAAATATGTGTACTTATACAACAATAAATACGTATAACAGTATAAGAAGTTAGGTTAAGTTTTAACCACATTCACAAAAATAATTGGGTAATATTACCGATGTTTATAAACTATGAAAGTAACGACCATTGCTCTAACGAAAACATGAATTAATTCAGATTAAGGGAGAAACTTAACTTTGCCGTTGGAAAACTGTTGTCCCCATACATTGACATTGATTACTGCAAATAAACGTAATGCAAGTAATCGCAAAAATATTTTTTTTGTGATTCCACTATAAATTTACCTCTCTTTCTTTCGGACCGGATCTTATCTTTTACTTATGCTAGATGACATTGCTACTTGCCAAATGCCATCATTTTAGGTTAAGAGGATGTACCCTATAGATTTTGATTCCCTCGCCACTGTTTTACCAGAGGGAGACTTTGTAAAAAAGCCGTCTGCGTGGATACCTCTGTCTCACCTATTTCTACCGCCAAGCAGCTATATTTATATACCTGTGGTCCGGTCGAAATAACTGGTCGAATACCAGTGTACTGTGACGAAACAGTCATAGGTCACAGGATTGGCAGGGCGTGAGTGACCGCTTACCATATAATGCGGGCCGCATGCTTGTGTTGTCAATCTAGTTGTATAAAAAAAACTGTCAATATATGCGGTATAAATAGGCCATAAACATCCGTATCTTTTGATTACCTTGATTTAGATATTTGATTTTTGAAAAAAAAAATCTAATATCTAAATATTTGATTTTTTTTTTGCTATTCCAAGGGATTGTAGATTTGAGTATTTAGTATTAATTTAAATTCGATAACTCCATGAATTCCTGAGAAATAAATCTTTTTTTGGTTGGTACCGTTTTTCCTTCTTGAAAAATATGAATGACCGTCCGCATTGGCACGTCAAGAGGTAACGTTTTTAATCACAAAATAAATATTTATCTCGTCAAAATAACAATAACACAACTTCAATCTCTCGTTTGGTATCGTTATTAGTAAGATCAGTCAAAAATTTTCCGATACAAACGTTCGTAATCAGAATATGCGATATCTAATATGAAATCGTACTATTCTTTTCTGAGGTACAAACAAAATGGCGATGCATAATATTAGTATATCATCTACATAATGCGCACAAGTAAAATACTTGTTCTATGTCTCAATTTACGACATACAATTTGCGTGAGCCCGCTCTTGGTATAATTAGATGATATCAGGACCAAATAACGTTAGGCGCAATAACCCACCGAGATAACTATAGCAAAACGATTCGTGGAAGTGGCTTATCCTATCAGTATATTTGCCTTCCTTCGATAAATAGTTAGGCGATACTAACCATAATCAGAACGAAAAGTTTGTATGTTCGTTCACGTCAAAGTGAAAGTGACATGTTCGGGGTTTCTCTAAGAGATAAAATCTGGAATACAGAAATAACGTGAGCAGGAGATCTGCCGAATATATACTAACACATGAGATACTATAGATCTAGAGAGGAAGTAAGAAAGTATCTGGGAGGGTAAGTGGTTCACTATCTAACTTTTTAAGAGAGGTAGGGCGCATCAAAGCAACCCGCCTAGGGAAGTATCTCTGCCCTCCTCCAGTAGAAGAAAATCGCAGCCAAATAACAACTACCTAGAGGGTTTGTCGGGTTCCTGCGTGTGAGTGAGGTCACCAGTAAGCTACCAAGAAGTTACTGCGTAAGCAGCAAAGGAGGCATCGCGCGAGTGATACTTAATATATCGCAAGCGTTAATAGGCGACGGTACCCGCTTTACATCAGGTGGGCCGTGTGCCTGTGTGCCTCCCGACGTTGTATTAAAAAAAACCTCATCTATACGTGGTGCATATTTCATTATTATTAAATGCAGCTCTGGAGAAGGAAAGTGGGGCACATCGAAGCAGACCAACTGAGAACGTATCTTTACCTCACTAAAGACCGCAGCCAAACGAATCTTACTGTATACCTGGGTATGAAAGAAGCTACCGGCAAGCTCTCGAGGAGTCATTGTTTTAGCAGCTCCTGTTGCAGGCGTTCATAGGAAACGGTAAACGATTTACAACAGGTGTGAGATGTCCGATATCCAGGCGGAGAGGAGAAACATATGTTAAAGATCTGATTCTATGCAGTCAATGTGACAGTTCGAGTGCCACATGACTCGATCCTTACAAACCTCACTAGATCCTACATACATGTATCTTATTGGTAATATATTAATTTCTAGTATTAAAAAAAATGACAGGTATTGCTGATAGAAGTGGAAATTTAAATCTCATACTGCTAGCTATAAATAAAATTTTAACATTAGCATGTCGATGATGCAAACCCATAAGACTTCCCCTACCATAAATCACTCAAAGCGCCTAAAGAAGTCTTTACTTCACATATACCCTATAAAAATTGCCAAGCAAACCCGTGATTGTAGCGCTACTACTCAATATGATCTTTCTATCTGCCATTTTTCTTAGCTATGGCGTGCATTGCGTATATCATCGAGTATACATGAGTTGTTTATTTGGTCCTAATCTGCTATCTTACGAAATAAAATACGTAGGCTTTTAGGCGTAGATATGTTTATTCAGAAGTATATATTTGTTTGTTTTAATAGCATCCTGTAAATTCATTTTTATACTTGTGCACTGCAATGCACACAAAATTACCTTCTATTGTAATTTGTTTGCACGTCTTGTTTACCATCTTGCTCCCTTACCATCGTCTGTATGAGTAAACATGGCTGCCATAAAACTCATATTATTAAATGAAAAAAAAAACGAATAATTCAATATGTGGTGCCCATATAAAAAGAAATTGTTCGTCACAACGTTGTTATTAATAATAAATAAATAAATATTGTCGGACAAATTACACAGCGCCATCTAGCCCAAAGTAAGCGAAGCTTGTGTTATGGGTACTAGACAACTGATAAACATTCGTAAATACATTTTTTTGTAAATACATACTTATTATACATAGAAAATACCCAGACCAAGACAAACAGACATGTTCATGCACACAAATGTTTGCCTTGTGTGGGAATCGATCTCACGAGCGTTGGTGTCAAAGTCGCGTCATTCACGACTGAGCCACCGAGCTCGTCGCTATGTATGATACATATAATTACTTAAGGCATGTGAACATGATAAAATCAGTCAACCAGAAAGAACACTATGATTACGGTTGATCATATAGTGTTTAAAGTAGTGGATGAGATTGTATCTCTTGGAAGTACTTTCAGTAGCGATGAAAGGTACACCTCTGATGTGGAGAGACGAGTGAGTGCTGGTGCGAATGGAGTGTTAGGAAAACTTCTTGGCAGTAAAAACTTGAGCCAAATAGGGCCATTAGTTTAATCAGGGAGTGCAGAGAATAGCGTGAATGGAGCGTTAGGTAAACTTCTAGGCAGCCGAAGTCTAAGCCAGAAGGCACAGCTCGCTGTAGCCAACATGGTGCTAATCCCAACGCCAATTTATGGAAGTGAAAGCTGGGTATGACACAGAGAGAGCATGAAAGTAGAATAAATGCGGTAGAGATGAGAGCATTGCGTTTTTGCGCAGTGCTCGTTAGTAGATGACGTAAGAAAGAGAGTTGGTCTGAAAGAAAATGTCAGTGTTAAGATGAGAAAAGGCATGCTCCGTTGGTTCGAACATATAAAAAGAATGCAGAATGAAAGAATGATGAAACAGATATATAATGCGAAAGTGGAAGTAGTAGAAGTAGAAGTAGTGTAGGAGCCGAGGAAGACCAAGACTAACCTATCATGACCAAATTGATCGTGTTTTATCAGAAGGTGATGTCAGGAGCCCTAGGTATCGGCGAGTGTGCATGAAAAGAGCTATGAATGTTAGTGAAGTATGTAAGGATGGCGTCTTATGGCGCTCGGTTCTTTCTGCCTACCTTGCAAGGGACCTGGCGTGAAGATATACATACATATATACAATAATTTCATTGTAAGTGCTTCTTGCTAAATATTACATTATTTCCTTTTGGTTCATAAGCTCTAAGTTATTAAAATGTCAAATTTATTAAAATGACCGATTTAAAATGACCCTGTTTTAAAATGTTTACGCTATTAAAACATCTATTGTACACATATGTGTCATAACGAATAAATCTGTATGTTAACGAGAGTATTAAATGCCATTTATTTTCTTCATTTAATACTGTCGTTCAACATATAGGTAAACTAGTTGATAATAAATGAGACATGCAAAAGTTGGGCTTCTAAAAATTTTAATATCATACAGCCTTTACAGCAAAATTCTGTACACTGGGGGAGTGTGCACATGACAATGAGGCCAAAGTAATGCAAACAGACGACATAATATGCTCCATTATGTCTGTACGTGACGCTGTGGTTAATTTAAGCTAATATTTGGAGGCACTGCCACGAAGCATACTGCGGTCTCTACTGTGGTATCTACCTACGCAACAATGTACACGCCGAAAGATTGCCTCTATTTTGTATGTAGTATTTTTTTATAATCGTTCACTTAATTCGCCTAGAAAACATTTTAATTGGACCTGTACAGTATTTGCCATAAAATCTTAAGTAGCGTCACTTTGAATTAAACAATTTTTAATGGAAGCATCGCGTGTTTTATTTATTTTGTTGAACCTGACGTTTCGAACGCTTTGCAGCGTCCGTGGTCACAAGAAGACAGTCAGTCTTCCTGCGACCATGGACGCTGACACGACAAAATAAATAAAAATAAATAAAACACGCGATACTTCCGTTAAAAATTGTTTAATTCAATGTGTAACAATCACGAAAACCTAAGACAATACTATGTGATAGCGTCACTTCTTATAAAACCTCGGGAGGCATACAATCATACGTCGCGCCTAATTACGTAAGTTACCGGGGCTATAAATGCCTGCAATATAGGAAGTATCGAGTGCGTTGACAGCCCTGTGTTAACATAGTACTCTCTTGGACTTACTGGAGTAAGAGAGTCGGTATAGAAAAAGAAAAAAAAAGATACCTTCCAGTATTTATATACAATATATATAACTAGCTGCTGCCCGCGGCTCCGCCCGCGTGGAGTCAAATAACGTAGCCTATGTGTTAATCCAGATCATAATCTATCTACGTGCCAAATTTCATTCAAATCCGTTCAGCCGTTTAAGCGTGATAGAGCAACAAACATCCATCCATACATACAAACTTTCGCATTTATAATATTAGTAGGATACAGGTAACTAAGATACTCGTATTGACCCAGTATTTATATACTTATATTGGTAACTGAGTGTTGAGCAGTGATAGCCCAGTGGATAAAGATCCGGTCTTGGGACCAACAGGCCCCGGTTCGAATCCTGGCAAGTACCACTAAATTCGTGTTTTCGGATTTATATATGAAGAATGGTTTGGTTTTTCGTATGGGTTGCGGAGGTCTGACGACATAATTATATATAAATAAATAAATAAATATTGTCGGACAAATTACACAGCGCCACCTAGCCCCAAAGTAAGCGAAGCTTGTGTTATGGGTACTAGACAACTGATAAACATACGTAAATACATACTTATTATACATAGAAAACACCCAGACCAAGACAAACAGACATGTTCATGCCCACAAATGTTTGCACTGTGTGATATCGAACCCACGAGCGTTGGTGTCAAAGTAGCGTAACAACGCGTTTCACCACTGCGCCACCGAGCTCGTCAATGGAATGGATTAGGAAATGGGATAACGCGTTTGTATAATAATGGAATTCAAAGGGCCCATAATAACTTCCAGACTGTTAACTACAAATCCATCGAGCTTGGGCTCATTTGACTTGTTAATGAAATATTTGGCAATCCAACGGGATTTTTGTGTCGTGGTGAACTATACTTATGTTAATGTGTGTACTGTCGCCACCTCGAGTCGTTTAGAAAATGAACGAGGTTTGTACTTTTAATTTCATCGACTACTAACAGATATATAATCAATAGTAGGAGAGCTAGCGAACCATTCGATTAACCCGTTTCCCACAAGCTAAAATTTTTAATTATGTTTTATTATCGGTCCACTAAGAAAGTACCGTTCTGGCAGGCTTTCGATCGTGAATCTGAAAATTTATTTAACCTATAACGTCAGTAGTTGAACGCATAGCGTATAGCGTATCGTGCGTCATATGACGCATCATATACTCGCCTGGCAGACCCTTACAACCGCCGGAATGTTCTGGCTGTTTACATATACTTTCGAAACATTTAAAAGAATATGCGCTCAAAATTTTAGCCTTGTGGGAGCGGGTTATGAATTACTATTCCGATGACAACTTTGCTATCGACTGGCATATATTTGCAAACGTCCAAGTAGGTTTTCAATTTTTTTACACTATATAAATTACACCTTATTAAAACTGTGTAGCCTTGTGGAAAAAGATTAAATTTTTTTTTTTTCATTTAATAAAATTTAAGGGATGACGATGCAACCGCGAGATGCCTGCCAGAACGGTACTTTCTTAGTGGACCGATAATAAAACTTTATTTAAATTTTTTTTTGCTTTGTGGGAAACGGGTTAGTCAGATGGTTTGCTAGCTCTTAGCCTATAAAAGCTTCTTGGCTTATTAATCGAAAATTAGGTCTTGAATAAATATTTGACCTAATTTTTTTTTTTTTTTTGATTACGAATTTCATTTTCATCTAGTTCCTATTCAATATGACCTAGTCATATGATGCGATTTTACAATTATTTACAGAAATATTGAATACAATTATTTTTTAATGGAAGCAGTTGTTGCGTTTCTTGTGACTCTTTTCCCAATCGTATTGCCTATAAACAATTAACTACTAAACGCGATGGCAGTAATGACCTCTGATGTTATTACTTCTCATTAATGAAGGCCTTTGTTACCATTGCGGAATGGTCCTATAATACGAGCCTCAAATTAATGCAGCTAAATCTCAAGTAATTGTTGTTAGTAGCCCATTTCGTCTCAAAGCTTCAAGGTTTAGTACATCCCAATATTGTCTTCGCTGGCACCATAATCTCATTCTCCTTTACAATCGCCAGTTTGGGTACTAGTATAGAGATCAGTGGCGTGCACAGAGATTTTTGACAGGGTAGGCAGATTTTTTTTAAAGCTATTAACTTACCAAAAAATACAGAATGTTGAGTTTGGTTACCCAGTCTTGTGGAAATAATGATGTATGTGATCACTTGTTTTTATTCACCGAACACTACACACACCACATGAACAACTTTCGCAGTGAATATCATCTATATTTATCAACTTTAAAACTTTAAAATCTTATTTCGTCTGCTACCAGTCAATCGATTCAAAACAAAAACAATGGCGGCCGTCTTAAAATCAAAATAAAATTAACATCAATTTTATACGAAAAAAAGAAATGGCAATATCTTTCACTATAATTATATGCAGCAAACTACTTTTTAAAATAGTTACGTAGCAATGCTCGCGACACTTAGGTAATTTACGTTATAGTTCAACTGACAAGACATTGTCTATACTATGCGATAGTGTGCGTTATTTATGTTATTGTGGGCAATGTAATTACAGGAATGCACACTACAGTATTTGTATTAACAACACGGCACACATACGTAAATTTAGACAGAAATAGTTAGTGTCTTCCGCCGTTAAGGCGACACCTCGATCGTGAAGCTTTAAAATGGCTCCGCCCAATCACCCCGCGCCCCTCAATTGACACTTGACGCTCGATTTGTAAAATTTGAAATTAGCGCCTAATAGGTAACCTGAGGTCAACGTATAGTCAATGCAAACGAACAGAAAAGCTACGGAGTCGCGTCACACTTAAATAAAATTTATAATATCAATATTTAATAAAAATTATTGATTTAATTATTATTTAGCTTTATACATACTGAACCAAACATATTTATTTAAGCTAGACGGAAAACAATAGTAATAATAGTAATAAAAAACTACAGAAACGTATTCACTTTTAAAAGTTTATTGAAAGAGAAATCAATGACATCGTTTTATGTTTATATCTCTACAAGTTAACATGTCTTGGTATCTATGTTGTTCTTACTTAGGTCTCGTCCAGTGGCGCCCTCCTTGAATAAAAAATCATATTATAGCATAGAAGATAAACATTATGAAATCTTATGTTGCATTTATTACGAAGATAGTAAAGTATTTTTACGTCATTAAACCAACACTCAAAATATTCCACTATCGTTGTTATAAGCAAAAGTGCTAAAAGAGGCCGTTTTTTGGCAATTATGCCTATAACAACGAAAGCAAAACATTTCAATTGTTGGTTTAATGACGTAAAAGTACGTTATTGTATTTGTAACACACGCAACACAGGACTTTATAATGTTTATCTTCCACGCTATGATACGATATTTTATTCCTTGAGGCGCCACTGGACGGCATGTATCCCCCTTAAGAAGAATGAAACACCAGCTACATAATACAACATTGTTTATCGAGAGGCTAAAGCGGGCCATTTGTTGATTCGGACACATATGTTTAGTTAGCAGATACACCATCTAAACTGCAAACACTGGTCACAGCGATGAAAGACGACTGTATGGAGAAAGGCTTACTACTGAATGCGAAGAAAACAAAGATAATGGTACTTGAAAGAGAAGAATCCAGAACTAATGTAAGGATTACGATTGATGATGAAGTGTTGGAACAAGTGAATGAGTTTGTATATCTTGGATGCGCTTTCAGCAGGGATGGAAGGTACACCGCAGATGTGGAAAGACGAGTGAGTGCTGGGAATAGTGTGAATGGAGCGTTGGGAAAACTTCTTGGCAGTAAAATCCTGAGCCAGAAGGCACAACTCGCTATACACAATGCAGTGTTGGTCCCAACACTAACTTATGGAAGCGAGAGTTGGGTATGGCAGAAAGAGCATGAAAGTAGAATAAACGCGGTTGAAATGCGAGAAAAAATTGTGGCGTAAGGCTTGTAGACCGTATACGCAATGATGATGTTAGAAATAGAGTTGGTCTGAAAGAGAGCGTCGGTGTTAAAATAAGAAGAGGCATGCTCTGATGGTTCGGGCATGTAGAAAGAATGCAAGATGAAAGAATGACGAAGCAGATATACAATGCAAAAGTGGAAGGATGTAGGAGCCGGGGAAGGCCAAGACTTACCTACCATGACCAAATTGGTCATGTTCTATCAGAAGGTGATGTCAGGAGCCCTAGAAACCGGCGTGTGTGCATGAGAAGAGCAATAAATGTTAAAGAAGCGAGTGAGATATGTAAGGATCGAGTCACGTGGCGTTCGGTTCTCTCTGCCTACCCCGCAAGGGATTTGGCTTGAAGTTATAGATGTTCAAGTGTCATAATGGCTGATAGCGCCGAGTAAACACAGAATTTTTTATTTCGAATAAATAAGAGAAATAAAATTATCAGATTGAATTAGATTGAAATTGAAATAGAAAATTGGATTTTTTTTGCAACTCCCTCCTGGTGAAGATTCACAAGTTATTTTACACAGTTAGGTATAGCTCTGGTAGGGATCCTAGCTTTTTCCCTAAATATAATACACTCTCGAATGACTAGGTATGCGCTTTCACTAACAGTCAATTTAACTTCGCGAATTTTATAAAAAATTACAGGAAGAACTTGACGGTTAGACGGTAATTTTGCGCCTATTATTTGATAATTTACGTCTCCAACTAAGAAAATACTTGATTTATTGCTTCTCAATTCCACTGCCATCTTATAAAAGTTAAAACATTACGTATTAATCACGAGAATAACTGACATTCAAAATTAATAGACGGTTAGGTAATTATGACGAAGTTAACGATGCTCTCTCTAAAGTTATTCATTGGTTTAGTGTTAATAATCTGCTTTTAAATGATAAAAAGACTAAAGTAATTAAGTTCTCAACACCTAATGTAAGGCAGGTGGCTACCAATGTACATGTTAATGGAACTAATTTAGCCTCTGTGGAGACAACTGTGTTCTTGGGTATAACAATTGACTCCAGACTACAAAGGGGCCCACAAATTGAAAAATTATCAGGAAAACTAAGTTCTGCAGCCTATGTAGTGAAACCTATTAGACGGCTCACTGATATTGATACGGCTAGAATAGTTTATTTCAGCTACTTTCATAGTATTATGTCATATGGAATTCTTCTTTGGGGTAACTCCGCGGATATTAACACCATCTTTTTATTGCAAAAGAGAGCCATAAGAGCTATCTACAAACTTGGTCCCCGGGAGAGCCTTAGAGAAAAATTCAAAGAAATAAATATTTTAACAGTCGCATCGCAATATATCTATGAAAATCTTTTGTATGTCCATAAAAACATAGACTCATTTTGTAAAAAGAATGATACTCATAGCATAAATACTAGATATAAGCATAATCTTGTGTTATATGCAAGCCGTCTCCACAAAACAAGTAATTCTTTTATGGGGCAATGTAGACGGTTCTATAACAAACTTCCCAGCAATATAAGAGAATTGTCAGTAAACAAATTTAAAACTACTATTAAAGCCAAATTGTGTAGCAGGGCATATTATAAAGTATCTGACTATATTAATGATAAAAATGCCTGGGAGTGAGTCGATCCAATTATAATGTAATTAACAAAATATGTAAATTTGTTTGGATACCAAAAGAGGGATGCCTGAGTTTTTTGGCAGTATTTTTATCAGTGCTCACCTAGTCATAAACTGCACGGTAGGGAAAAAAATTGTGACGATTCCAAACAAATGTAGCCATTTTTACGGAATAAAAAGATTTTGACTTTGAATTTGAACAAATGAATACCGCGAGTACGTGCGGCACTGCCGCGCAACTTGTATGAACATGTTTCGATGTAATTCGGCACGGATTATCGTAATGCAAATAAGTTAAAAATTAATTTCCGAGTGTTTTAAAAGCAAATGAACAAAACTAAGACCTATGCGTTAGAAAATAAAAACTTTGAAAAATAAGGGACACCCTAATATACATATATACAAATACATTTTATAATCTATTCATATTTAAAAAAAACATGTGACAAATGATTTTCTTGCTGTTTCATAACTTTAACTTCAGTATAATGACATTTATTGTATTTTACTTATGTATACTCTGTGTTTTGTATTGTTGTACGTTTCCTTGTTATTTATTAAACTCTCAAGAAGAAAGAACCAGGACCATCTCTGATGTTGCAAAATAAATCTAATCCGTACAATAGTTCAATACTAACCACAATGTATAGAATAGATGATTTTTTTGTGTTTTCAGTGTTGGTTCATAGTAAATATTATTTGTTTTCACGAGTACCATGGGTATAAGTATACTATCTATCTATATCTTCACGCTTAATCCCTCGTGAGCGCCACATGACTCGGTACTTACACACCTCGCTCGCTTCTTTAACATGAAACATACCGAGTTTTTTTAAAAACTATCAAAATATACTATTTTACTAGTAATTATTTTAATACAAAAAAAAAAACCACTGGTTTTCTATCTTCTGATTGGATAAATTTCCAACGTAAACTAACCTTCACCTACGTACAATGTCTAAGTCGGAGTTTGGTGAGCTTATAATGGTTACTATGAGTTTGTCGTCCCGTATGACACTTACGTTAAAGTTGCATATAAATCGAGTAGTGATTCTTCTAGTGGAATATGTTTATTTAGTAAGTTTCTCCTAAAAAACAAAACAGCAAAAATATTCTATTTTATAAGTTTTTATTTTAATACAAAGAAATAAAGAGTCTCCACTGGTTGCTATGTGCTGCCTTATTGGTATAAATTTCCAACGTAACCTGACCTCCACCTACGTACAACTTCTAAGTCGGAGTTCGGTCAGATTATAATGGACATAATAGGAGTTTGACGTCCTATATAGGTACGCGGTCAGCCTGTGGATAATGTATACCAATTATCAAATGTTACTGTTTATTCCTGCAAAAAATAACTCTTATTTAATGCAGTTTTATATAGAGTTATTAAGTAAGCAAAATTAAAAAAAAGTTTGAAGAGGAATTAAATAGCTTGGGCCAACCATACCTAGGAACTGTTCTAAAAACTAGAAATATGTCTACACAATGTTATTATAATATGTTTAATGAATATAATAATTTAAAAAAATAAATACCTTGTCTTGTTCGCCTCCGCCATTCTACGAAAATTTTCTTTGTATTTTTATTCTATATATTTTCTTTTTAGTGTTCCCCATTATTACAACACTGCCGTCCTCAAACTAAAGCGCGGCTAAATGACAAAACCAAGTTTTGAGATATGGCCAAAAAACGCCGCGTAAATTTAAAGTTGTTGCTATTTTGTAACCATTCATCAAATGACGGATTTTTAGATTTTGCGAGATAGCTCTAATAAACTACTATCGAATAGCTGTGCTGTATAATAAAAGTACCCTAGTAAATGGTTTTTAAATTGAGTTTTGGTGTTCTAACTTGGTAACATTCTAGGTGAAATATCTAGATTACACCACTATATTGTGGCTAAGTATACCTTAGCTGGATTGTAGTCAAGGATTTGTACATAACTACCGCGACCTGTTTGTATTCTTCAAAGTTATCTACCACTACTTAACTAAAATGCAGTAACTTCGTTATAGCTTAGCAAAGTTACATTTTATCATAGTCTTCTCATAGCTTAAACGGAGTTAAGGCACATGAACCACGTTTTAAGCTAGCATTAGAGTATAAATAGATTATTAGAATAAAAAAGTTTTCAAATACATCACTTAAACGCAGCTTAAATCAAAACCTTTATCTTTAACCCCTTTCTTGTTTAGTATTCATTGCTTTATATTGTCAGATATCTGTACTAAAATTACGTTATGTATTAAAATAAAAGAATAGTAAGTATCAAAATCAAAAGTTTATTACTTTTTAGTGAGATCGAATCTTTTCATGTGTAAATAAAATCACCTTGTGATTAATACCATTAGGCAGGTATTAATACTGTTACCAAAATATTATTTTAATTATTTTTTTTAACAATATTACTCCGAAAAGTGTTATTTATCATCTAAAAATTAATTAATGAGATCACAATATTCATTGTTACTTGATTTATTTCACTTTTATATATTTTACTTTGACAGAATATTACTGATTTAAATAATTCCATCCGGGGTAACATTATCACTTTTTCTAAATCAGAACTTACAAATATTTGTGAATCATTTTGAGGCATATTCTTCTTATGTGAATCATACAGAGCCCTTGCCTTTTATATTTTTCATGGTGATGAACTCACTGAACACAATTATCACAATCAGTGACAATTTGAGTCATTGCATCATGAGAGGTCTGCTGCCTGTGTTACCTATAGCTTTCGCAAATCTCACATTCTTCATTGCCAAGACGTGTGAATGATATATTCATTCGCTTTATATGTGTACGGTCGTGCGGTCGGTACGTAAAGTCCTTATGCATGTAAGTAATATTAATGTCACTTGGAATAAATCGCCTCAAAGAGGCATGTTCGCGTCTGTAATGTGGTTCGGCTGGATGGAAAGATTCAACATGTTGACTAAGCAAGTTGCGATCAAATACAGGTGTTTTTTGATGCCGTCGTTTATCAGTATCAATTTCAGAGAAAGTGTTGTATAAAACTCTATCGTTACTTTTCTTGTACCCTAAAGTTGTCAAGAAAAATACATTACACACTTCAATGCGAATCCCATCATGGTTCTTAAGTGAAAGTACTCTTTTAAGGTTCCTTTTCTGTTCTTTTGTGGTTTTTCTTTTTGGCGTTGCAACAGAACTCTGAGAGGCTACAAAAGATTACCTTTACTCCCATGTTAGTTTCCAAAATTGCTCATTAATGTTTTCCTCCTCCTCCTCCTCCTGGCTAAATTTAGTTTTACATTGCTTGAAGCACTTATTATTACAGCCTTGTTTAACTAAGTATTCCAACCGTTTAAGACAATGCATTTGCTTTACGTTGTGATACCTCGAAAGGGTCAAATGGTTGAATTTGACAGCTATCATTGTTTTTTGCGCCCAAGCTATCATGTCTTCTCTTACGCTGTTTTAAAATCTCTGTCCTTCTTGTTTGACAAACATCAACAGTGATTCGTCGCTGCAAATGAGTAGTTTTTCGGGATAGGCAAGGTGAAAGCTGGATAGGTTCAACTGATGATAAAGGTTTTTTTGGTTATAGATACTGCTTTTACTATTTGTGACACTTTTTTTGTCTTCGAGTTTGAGGCCGCCGAACTATCTCAGGAATCACTTCACTCGATTCCAGGCCGTAATCTTTGTCAGTTGTCTTTTTCGGTATTCACAGCTACTTCCAGAGGTTCAATATTATTATAATCAAGCGCCAAATGTAGGGCTAATTAATCAATCAAGAGCTAAATCGATATTTAGCTCTTGATTGAGTATTTCTAGTGTTCCTGTAACTAATGAAATACGAATCTATATGCAATAAAACACAATTTTACAAATAAAACAAGCTACTTCTAACCTAATTTAACCAATATACCTATGTACCTACATTCATATTCAGTGACTTTCAAATTATTTTGAGCCTAAAAACCGCATCATAATCGGGAAAATCATTTGAGAGTGGATACTATGTGGAGATAAAAATAAGTTTCAATACTACTTATACTCACGCTTAAACGCGTTTCGTGTGAACAAACTAAATTATAATGTTAACGAACACTCACCGTGGACATCGAGGGAGTTTAGGCGGGAATTCCCCCACGGCAACGCGACGCGTAAGCACTGTAGGCCGATTCTACTAAAAAACTGCAACTGCACGTTTACACCTATCCCGTTAGTCGAGGTCGTGCAGGAATAGTGCAGTGCCAATAGGTATATTCTATTAAAATTTCCTGCACTGCAACTACGCTGGAACTGACGTATGCTGCACTGCAACTACGCGTATCGTACAAATGAACTACTTAACTCCACATGTCATGTTACCATATTTCAATCTAATAAATTGGATTTTTACTTAATGTTGTCTCCTATAGTTTCACCCCCGATTGCCCTAGGTTGCCGGCGTGAAGGTATTTCTAACTGAAAAGAAGCTTTACTTAATTATATATTCCTACAAACATTTCCCAAAACAAAATAAATATTTTGCAATATAAATCACCGCTTTAGAATATTAATTTCTCTTCGCAAAAGTTGCTTGAGACTAACGTTAGCAAAACTGCAGGTAAACTCCTTAAAACTACTGTCACCGCTATGAAAATGTCAAAATCATTTAATAGAATACGATTATATTGCAGGAAACGTGCAGATGCAGTGCAGGTTTTTTAACAGAATAGCGAGTCATTTACTGCAGCGTTGCTGCAACGCCGCTGCTGTCAGATCGCTTAACAGAATAACGAAACGTCAAAATGTATACATTTTGACACACGCCGCGCAGCAGTGCAACTGCAGTTATTTAGCAGAATTGGCCTATCATCCGCAGCTTCTCCCTCACTGTCACTCCATGGGCAAAGGCAAATAACGACTCTTTAGTCATGTAACGTTACAAAACGGCGTTCTAGTCTAGCAAAACATTCAAAATAAATTTAACTTCATTTATTAAGAACGGACTGAGGCTTATGATAGTAGTATAATAAGGTAAACTTATTCGAAAATAAATAGCTAAAAAGCAGCAAAGTCACTTTAACTTCGTTAATGATTAGTATTTTCATGAAACCCCTTTTTAGATTAGGATTGCAATTAATGAAATTTAATTAAACTAGATTAAAAAAAAGTAAAAGTACTTAAACCCCTTTTTATATTAGTAAAGTCGATTAACTACGTTTTAGTTATGACAAACTGTAATATTTTGGAGTAATTTATCACTAATTATCACATATAACTGTTTTTTAGTTATGAAATGCTGTATAACTGCGTTTCAGTGTTGTGATATCAAAAATGAGTGTTGTTTAACCGCTTTCTTACTGTCTCTATTTTAAAAACTATAAACGATACGAATATATGTCCAAGACAGATCGATAGAGAATTAAAAACTGTATGAGATGCCATTTAAGACTGAAAAACGACCACATGTCACTTAGCCGCACTTTAGTTTGAGGACGGCAGAACAGTATAATAAATATATATAAACCTATAATATTATTTATTACTTATATCTAATAATAATACACTTACGCTAAATACTATAATATTGAATATTTACAACTATTAATTATAAAAACTTCGGTGTCGCGATGTAAATGGAGCGAGCTCGAGCAGACAGTCGACATAGGTCTCACCTCGAAGCGGGCTGCAGCCGGACTGGCTGGATGTAGTTAGTCAACGCGTTTATAATCCTCATTACCGCACAATAAGGTCGAAAACACGTAGCACCCAAGACGAATGTGATCGCTTAGAAATTGTCAGAAACTTAAAATATTTTTAAAAGATTTCATGTTTCACTTATCAAAATATGCAGCAACCATATTATAAACATAGATATTACTAATAGATTTAAGTAATTTTGAAGCGTATAAACAGAACAACTTCGTTGTAATTTCAAAAATAATGAATTTCAGGAGGTGTTTTCGAAAGTAATTATTATCGAATCAATTTTACACAATCGCGTATTTGAGCAAGCAAATTCAAGATAAAGAAATGAAGTTATTTATATTAAATTCTTAGATCCGTCAGTTTAGTCATTAGCCTATACTATTCGATGAAAGTTGGTCTAATTTTTCGATGTGTCGCCTTAAAAGCTGCCAATGCGGCGCCGGTGTAGCGTAGCGCCTAGCTGCGATTTGAATATGACTAGCGATGATTTTAATAACTTACCGATACCGATAGATGGAGCTGTTTTTAATTTTTTGTTTTTGATACGAAATATTAGTTAAAAACTATGTTTAAGAATGAAACATCGGATGGTATTTATCAAATTGATAGGGTAGGCAATGTCTTTTTGTCTATATGGAGTGCACGCCACTGATAGAGATAACACTTTCATGAGGATTGAACCGTTAGTTAAGGTTTTCACTTTGATCTCATAATAGAAATATTATTGTATTGTACTTCCACCGCTTGATTATAGCAATGTTTCATACTCAATCCTTATGGAGAGCTGCTCAACAAGATGGAATGCTTTCGCTTATTATATGATGAGCGTTTACAAATGTAGCATTCGGCTCATAATAAATTCCGCTGATCCAAGCCGAACATACAAGGCGAGCCCGAACGCGGCTGAAGCGCGCTCCTTGCCTACTGAGTTGGAAAGTTGTTTCGAAGTTCCCATCGGTCGAGTTGCCAATGTGCACATAGTAAATCAGTAGCCGTAGTAGTTAGGGTTCAATAATTAAATACTAATACTATTCGGCTAACAAATTAAGTAG
The DNA here is from genome assembly GCA_947507595.1 of Pyralis farinalis. Lineage (NCBI taxonomy): Eukaryota > Metazoa > Arthropoda > Insecta > Lepidoptera > Pyralidae > Pyralis > Pyralis farinalis. The sequence continues at coordinate 24,676,161 of OX382270.1, forward strand.
GTTAACCAAAGTAAATAAACTTTTATTGTTTCAGACACGGAAATTTTATTAACCCACGTTCTGTAATTTAATTTATTTATTGTTGCTTTTTAAATCTAGTACCTTTTCTTTAAGCGGTATGGTGACTCGATTAAAATCTATTGCCAATTAGAAAAAAAAATGATATCGAGTCCAGTATGAATTGGATTACATCCCCGAGGGGAAAGGCAAAGGGATCTAGTCCGTACGTACAGTCAAGTCTACATTTTAAAGCAATTTCAAAATCTTAATTCTAGATGTTCCAGATTCAGTAATTCTGCTGAAAAATTTCTTAGGAAGAGTACCAAGACCCAATCCAGCATACTAAATACCATCCGTAAAACAATAATAAATTTTACAAGGTTTTCTTAGTGGACTTAATCACGTTTCCAAAAAGTGCATAGACGTGTAATAATAATAACTATACTAAACTAAACTACACGTATAATAATAAATAAACATTTATTTTATAAAATACTATCAAAATTGTTATATAAAACGAATTTTGTACTGAATCGTAAAAAAATTCAAGAATACCTAACAACAATGTCACTCATCAAAAGCGCGGGAAGAAGTATCAATTACCATTATAGTTATTGGACACTTATTTATTTCTTTCTTATTTTAGTTTCTTGTCACTAGGTCCCCCTGTTGAACACCATTTCATGATCAAGTTTATACAGTAGTATAGTACTCGTATTATTTAGCGAGCGTTGCGCAAAATTTGTGGCGTAACGCACAAGCGTTATATATATAATACGGTCTACTAAGACCGTATTCGCAATGATGAGGTTAGAAGCAGAGTTGATCTGAAAGACAGCGTCGGTGTTAAAATAAGAAGAGGCATGCTCCGTTGGTTCGGACATGTAGAAATAATGCAGGATGAAAGAATGACGAAGCAGATATACAATGCAAAAGTGAAAGGATGTAGGAGTCGAGGAAGGCGAAGACTTACCTACCATGATCAAATTGGTCGTGTTCTATCAGAAGGTGATGTTAGGAGCCCTAGAAACCGGCGAGCGTGCATGAAAAGAGCAATGAATGTGAAAGAAGCGAGTGTGCTATGTAAGGATCGGGTCACGTGGCGCTCGGTTCTCTCTGCCTACCCCGCAAGGAATTTGGCGTGAAGTCCCTAACCCATAAAATAGTACTGTTTCTCCCTCTATTTCTCTGCACTGACATTTTGGCCTCTAGAAATAAAACTATAAATGCGATTGAGATGCGGTTTTCACCAGAAAGTCAAACTAAATTGCATCTTTCTAATGGTATCAAAGTGGAGTTAATTTGATAACCGGAAGTATTTAAAAAAGTACATTTTGTTAAAGTAGTGGTGGGATTTGCGCGAAGCGCGAACTCCAGCACTTGTTATAGATAGTATTATTTAAGTACGCAACGATCAATCGGCAAGAGCCATGGTTCATGGTTCTCCGAAAAAGACATAGGTAGCGAAAAACTTCCGATACAAACGGATTTTGAAGACAATACCGTTATAGTATGTTCTCTCAAAATTTCGATTAGAAATTACATTCACTATATAAATTAGCCAATGTATGCATTATATTACACTACTAATAATAAAAGTTCGAAACATAAAGCGTTATGCTGGCGTACAGACAGTGGCTTACTAGGCAGCTTAATCTGAATAGGCTTTAATATAATAAAAATCAGTTGATCCCCTTACATATACAGGTATACATATAAACACTCAAACATGAAAAATTATATAGACTGAGGAAACCTTGAAATGTGTACGTATTATCAAAATTGTAATATCGACTTTTGAAGCTATTACAATAATTTTCTCTGGCATGAAAAGTTAATATATAAAAATCAAAGGGAGACCTAATTCACAATTTCCATTTTTTGCTAAAGGTGTTTTCTGAGCCTTTTGTTAAACCACTACATCATAATTCTTATAAACGACCCTCGGAAAGGGCTCTTAATAAATTTGATACCATAAAAATAAATATGGAATGCTTTATAAACGTACTTAAACTAACTGAAGTTGAAAAACGTCCAAGAAACTCCCATAAACAATCCTGAAACTTTGAAGGAAACGTCTCCAAGTATTTTGTTAAGATAAATAATGTATTTTGACGACAAAATAATAAAGCAACTACGAGACTCAATGCCCTAAGGAACAACAAAATTTCGCCTTGGTAAACGTCGCATCAACAAGAGATTGATTGATATGCTTCGCGAGGCGCAGGCTACGAGTATTTTTTATCACGTGACGCAATAGCGGCGTACAGCGATAATTACTTTATCGCATTACGGGTATTATTATGCATAGGTACATATTCGATGTATGTTTACGAGAAGATTCTGTTTGTTAAATCCGTCAACTTGGAGTATTGCTTTAATTGGACTCTTGAGATACCGCGTAGGGCTAGAACTGCCCAATAGGTCTGTAATTACTCAACCTACTGAGATTTCAAACAACTTAATGCAAATTGTGCGGTCGCCAGAAAAATTAAAAGGCTATATACCATTAATTTTATTTACACGACTGCTCAAGTAAGGAGTGTAATGGTTTCAGGGTTCATATATGTACGCTGTATATAGTTAAGTATTTTTTTATACAACGTCGGGAGGCATACAAGCATACGGCCTACCTCATGTAAAACAGTTACCCTAGGCTATTAACGCTTGAAATATATTAAGTATCATTCGCGCGATGCCACCACTGCTACTTACACAGCAACTCCTTAGGAGCTTCCTGGTGACCTCGCTCACACGCAGGAATACAATAACTCCATAGGGAGTTAGTATTTGGCTGCGGTTTTCTGTGAGGTGGAGGTACTTCCCCAGACGGGCAGCTTTGGTACGTCCTACCTCTCGTATGTACGTATGTGAAATTTGCATGCCGAAATGTAGAGTGTTATTTACACACAAACATTACATTCCACTCCGCCGTTGTCTGCAAAGAATAATGTGAATAATGACTGTTGTAATAAGTTTTTGCATATATTCAATGGATTGGAATTCATCTTTGAGCTAATGAACTGATAGTAGCATTTTTGTATACCAATACTGCAATTACTGCTTTCCATCGATCTCAATTGGTACACAAAGTTTTATGTCCGCATTCTGTGTCACGTAAATCATGTGACATCATTATATAAGTCCGCAAAGGGTCAGAAAAGGCATGTTTACAGTGGGCGATCAAAAGTTTGTTCAAAGACCGCAGTCACAATTCAAGGTGCTCCTTTTATCGTTGCCTCGAGATATGCACAACAGGCCTGTTGTAGGTATGTAGAAATACGAAAGCTTTCATATAGACACTTATTTATTTTATTCGGAAAGCATTATATTAGGGGTTAAAGTATGAAATTGCCAATTTGTACAAAAAATATCAACTCGTTTTTTTCTAAGATGTAACATATTTATTTAATCAAAATATTTACTTTCATTATCTATACATTGCTGCCATCTAATCGGAAGTTTGTTTATGATTTTGCGATATAACTCTAGATTAGCATCTAGATTTGACAAACTGTGTGAAAACATTTAGTACTGCCTCCTGGGAAGAAAATTCTTTAAATTCTTTAACGTAGAAAAATTCCCAAATCACGAAAAACAATAGTAGTCATTTGGAGCCAGGTCTGGCGAATACGGGGGATGACGTATGGTATGTAACTGCAGCTCCTGTAGAGTTAGAACGGTTTCTCGTGCAGTGTGAGGTCTTGCGTTATTATGGAGCAATAATGGTGAAAAGATCGATTCACGAGTCGGGCCTGTTTCACTGCCAGTTTCGCCATCATTGTTCGAAGTTCGGCACAGTAAACATCTACTGTTATTGCTTGACTAGACCTGAGAAAGCTATAGTGAATAACGTCATGAAGAGACCACCAAACAGTTTTTATTGGTAAGCTTTGTTTTAGGGCGCGGTTGCGGCGTTTGACCTGGGGTCAGCCAGTGAATTTTTCGCTTACGGTTATCGTAAAGAATCCACTTTTCGTCACATGTCACAATTTGATCCAATATTCCTTCATTTCTGTACCGATTCGACAACGCAACACAAGTTTCAATACGCGTTTCTTTCTGCAGAACAGTGAAATCATGAGGCGCCCATTTTATCATATTTTTTTTATCTTATTGATTTGATGCAAATAAGTCAATATTGTAGGTAAGGTTAAACCATGTCGTTAAACCATGTCGCCAATTCCTGGGTAGTTTGACTCGGATCGGCTTCCACTATCTCCTTCAATTCGGCGTTATTCACCTATGTGGGTTCCACTTCCACGTGGTTCGTTCTTCAAGTCGTAGTTTCCATTACGGAAGCGTTTAAATCAAAAACGCACGATGCATTAGCAGTCTCCTCTCCAAATGCAGCATTGATATTGCGAGTCATCTGCCGCGTTGGTTCCGCGTCGGAACTCGTATTCAAAAATCACTCGGATCTTCGAAGTATATATTCTTTATTGCACACAAATAAAACAAAATAATAAGTGTCTAATACAGTGTACAAAGGCGAGCTCATCTCTTCAAGAGATTTCTTCCAGCCAACCGTAATCAACGTGGAAACAAATTGTAAACGGGTTACGACAATTATATGTGCCAACTAGCAAAATAGAAACTGATACAGTAAAGAAAAAAAATACAAAATACATCAAATGTAAGAAAAACACAAGAAAAAAAGAAGTATCCAACCATCCCGTCTAAGCTGGATAAAAAAATAATTGAAATTCGAAAACCAAATGTTGTACATTTTAAAAAATAATATATATTATACAAATAAAATGTGCAATTCACATTTCATTTCATCAGTTCACATTCACATAGATATCATGTAAAAAAAAGTTTCACTCGAAAATCTCACACCATGGAGGTTTAATGTCAATTCAAAGTATCTATTACCATAAAACGGCAATTTCATACTTTAACTCCTATTATTTATAGCTACGCAAGTTATAATACGAGTACAAACTAACACATCACGGAGGAGGCATCGCGCGAGTGATACTTAATATATCGCAAGCGTTAATAGGCTACGGTGCCCGCTTTACACCAGGTGGGCCGTATGCTTGTATACCTCCCGACATGGTATAAAAAAATGACGCTCGTGAAAAGCGCAGAAAGTAGTCGTATCAATATTACATGCTATATGTCAGTAATATAATTGGTTGCATTCATGGCTATGCGGACGACAGCATCAGGGACAGTTATTATAGGTCGCGCTAACAGACTTTGTTTCTTTGTTGAGGAATCAACTTCAATCAACTTTTGTTTCAAATTGAATTGTATTATTTGCAATTGATTATAGAGTAAATTTCAATTAAAATTTTATATTTTTTATACAGTTGTATTAATGTTTTAAATTTTATTAATTCATTAATAATAAAATTTAAAACATGGATATAATATCTGATTTCATAATATTATTACATAAAATGCTGAAGAAACTGTTCAATAATCAATATCCACCAAAACACCTGTTGATAAAGAAGCAGTCGTAAAATAATACATTAAAAGAGCTTGAAAAGGCAAACATGAGAAAAATCCCTAAACAAGAATATTATTTGGTTCATTAAACAAAGGTTAAGTTAAAGGAACTCAAAATAAAAATAAAAACGTCCTCGCCCAGAAGGTAACTGATTCTCATTTTCTGCTTGACTTAAATCCTGTTACCTATTTCCTCCGTGTATTTAAGAAGAATTTTTATTTTGGCCAATTTAACATCTTGTTTTAGCTATGAGAATTGTAATTGCGTTTTTTACAAAGGGAATGTTGGATATGAATTTGAGATACCCGATGGAGGACATCTTCTGTTATATCAATTTTTTACACACAGCGATTTTATGCGCCTCTACATACACACAATTCCAAAGCCTTAGATTTTAGAAATAAAACCAGTTGAGAATGCGCAAGCCTGCATTGCCAGAGGAACACCTGGCTCGTCAATCATATAACTTTTTTTTTTAAACTTTGTCGGCCATTTTGACCATGTTCCTTAAGAAATATGATATTGGTTTTTAAGACATTCTTATTTTACTTTCTAATTTACTTTTCGAATCTGAAATAAAAATTTTTATTTTTTTTTATTTGTCGGCCATTTTGAGTTCGTTCCTTAAGAGACAGGAGGTTGGCTTTTCAAACCTTCCTATTCTACTTTTTTATGCTGAATCCGAATCTGAAGTCAAAATTCGAACATTCGAAAAAAAGCGACAGACACACAGACAAACGCACACACAGTTAAACATATAGATTTCATATAGGAACGGTGTTCCTGATAATCGTATAGTTAATGTTATAAGATTGATTTTATGACATAGCTGTTAGAAAGCAAAATGACAATTACACATATCAAGTAAAAAACTTGATGTGTGTAATTGTTATTTTTCATTGAATAAAAATTTATGGTCTAAGATATTTTGTTGTGTGTATTATACATTATGCAACTTGTAACGGTAGCCTATGAACACTTATAATACATAAAATAGCGGTCGCGCGTCATCAATCCTAATAACACGGCATCTGCTTATCCTAAAATCACAACAGCAGCGTCATTTTGATTTTATTTTGGTGTTCAAACTTATGACTATTTATTTAATTAATACCAAATCTAATATTAGGAAAAGTGTCGAGGTAGATAGTAAATACACTTTCATGGAATCGAGTTGTCTTTGTATAAAGCTTCAACTATAACGTTATACTAAATACTTCTTCTTAATTCTTAAGGCGTATATATTAGAAACTAAATTCATTTAGGTATATAGATATCACAATGATCTCGGCGTTGAAGGAGTGTTTGTCAAACCGATGGAAACACCAGTATGGGCCTTGAAGACTCTACAAGAGGTATTGTGCAGCGGATTGAGTTCTGTGCATACATAGAATGATTGAATCGATCGTTATCAAGAGATGGAGCAAAGCGAGATTGTAGTATGAATGAATTTCTAGTTCTAATTTGTTAATATTGTTTTAAGCTACACTATATTAACTGTGTGTATATTTATACAATGTATATATCATTTAGATTAATTATGTATTTATTTTAGTATTTATAACATATATATTTTAGTATTCATTTATGTATATATATATATATTTTATTTTCCTTAAGTTTTGTTCTGCGCCGCCTAACTTGTTTCCTTATTTGTCCTCTACCCAAAGGTTGTCTGGAAGAGATCGCATCGCGGTAAGGCCGCCCTTGTACTGCTACTTTATTGTTTTTGTTTTTATGTATTTTTCTTTTGGTGCAATAAAGTGTATTGTATTGTATAGTATATTTAAAAAATCTCTTGGGCAAAAATAGTTTCTTGCTAGATAATCTATTCTTGATACAAATCAAGCAGACCATATGCTTATTTGCTTCCGACGACGTATAAAAAATATTTAGTTTGGCTACAGATTTTTAAGATATTTTCGGGGGGAACCCGCAATACGCAATGTGGGACGATCACCCACTAGATGAAGCGACGACTTTAAAAGATTTATAGGGAGTCATTGGTTGTAAGTGGTTCAGGATCGAGGTGAATGGCTCTCTAGAGCGGAGGTCTATGTCCAGCCGTGGACAAATACGAGCTGAAATGATGCTGATGATGGGGTATGTAATTTTCATTGATTTCTAATCTAAAATACACTGTGTTTGCAATCCACACAGTGTCCTTTTTAGATTTTTGAAACTATACCTATTTAGTTGAGTAATTTGATTTTGTCAAATTATGTATTGCGATGTTTACCACGTTTAAAATTGGAATATTATAAAAGTCTAGACTGATTGTACCGACTACATCTGTGATTGATACTGCGAAACCTTGCTTGCAATAAATTTTCGAAATAAAACGTTATTCATGATTTTCTTTGGTGGCTTTATACCACTGATGGCCATGGTGCAATTTTCTGAGACGATTTTCAGAAGGAAGATTTGTAGCAACTTTGCAAACGGACAGTTTAGGACAGACTTTGAGTGAAATCAATAGCGTAAACATATATTTGACGGTTGGATGGTTAGATGATTTAAGCGACCTTTTGTAAAAAAACAACGGAAGAGTGGTTTAAAGGTTTTTGATTTTACGATAAAAAAAACCTTGTAAAACTACACAGTAGTATTTGATCAAATTAATACAGAATAACAATAACTATGTACTGAAGTTTTCCGATTAAATTTTGTACGTAAATTAATATTACTTCATGAATTATGTCGATTGGACCAAAATGCATCAATGATTTTATTAAGCATAAAGTGGTTCAACAATATGTGGAATATAAGACAGTCAAAAGCGAAGTAATGATACTAGTATGAAAGAAATCGAAGGGAAACGTGGGTCAAGCGATATATCTGTCATTTTTTATAATATGACAAAAATGATTAGATAGACACATTATAAAGCCGGAAAAGCTTAAACAGTTTAAATTATGGCAGTTTAAATACCTTAATTTTATACCACTTCAATCAGTGACCTTAAAAATAAGACCTAGTATGCTGTCAAACGGGGGTCAAACGTCAAAAACTGTACTCATAAAAGTTAGTACAGTTTATGTATGTTTTTCCTAGCGTTATCTCGTTTCCTATTTAACGGGATGCGCTACCTAAGCCCAAAGATTTAGCTCAGATACTGATTTAGGTTCAATATGGAGTGATATCAAAATATAGAGCTTTTTTAGTTTAGGATGTTTTCCTTCATTAGCGACAAGTGATAATTATAAATAGTTTCACACACTAATTAATAATAAGACTCATTTACTGGGCAGAATCCGTATTATAACTGAAAATACATGCTTTTCAGAATCCTTTTCTTTTCTAACACCAATTATATTTTTTGAATGAAGTTTATTTCGATATAACGTCTATATTCATTCTTTGAAGAGATGATTAAAAAAATATGTACAATTAAGTATTCAATCTTGCGTTAAAGTTCGCTGAGTTCAGAAAATAGTCAAAAAATAATCTTTTGCATCATCAGACTGAGAAATTTAATGAGCCGTTTAAATTAACGAACCGTGGAAGTAAGAAATATATATTGAATTTTTGAATATATTTTCTTTGTAGAATAAAGAATTACAAGATTCCCGCAACGTTATACGTATTTCTATTTCTAGGTCTATTAGATACAATTCACCAGAAATTTCTCTAGGATTTTGGCACTTGTCTCAAAAATTATTAATCATTAAGACCGAAATGAATCCATATGTAAAGGAACGTTTATTGGCCGGCCAATAAAAAATATTAATAGTCTTATCAAGGGGCAACAACGTATAGGCATACAGTAATTGGGTAATACTGGCACTAATATGTGTATTTCTTTGACCTTAATTACGCGAGTTTAAGTGGTATCCGTAATTAATGTATATCAACCACTCTATTTCCTTTGGAGACCTCTTTGGGAAAGAGAAGATTTTGATTATGAAATTAAGCACTGTGAAAGAAGCGAGTGAGGTGAGGTAAATTATATCGCGATTTGCAAAAATTAGACAAATGTATAGTTTAAAAATTCCAACTGCACATGTATAAATAAATGTGCAGTTGGAATTTGTGATCAGAGTTACCTGATAATTTTCTTTTTCGTGTTGCCTCCAAATTAGCTTGTTCCATATGATTCTCCACAAAATTGTCTTTCTAAGATTATTATGAGCCGACGTCTCTAAATTAAGAAACCAATAAAATAAAATCTATAATAAGAAAGAGGCATAAAACACTGGTATGCTTTGATTTAAAACCTTTGCCTGGAGTTTGATATACTGGTAACACGTTTTGTGAACGCTACACTGGGCAGCATAACGTTCATTTTACAAGCGTGTTCTGAGGCTGTTTGCTAGTAACTGTGATATAAAGGTGTTACAATTTATCATATAATGTTAAAACACTATATGTATGCCGTGCATTCACTGAATCTGTAGTGTACCAAAACAGAATTTTAGAGAGCTGTCTCTATTTTTGCAAGTTATAACATTATCTGATTTATTAACACTTAAAACTACATTAGTGTAGTCAAGTTATAAAAAAATCGGCCAAGTGCGAGTCGGACTCGCGCACGAAGGGTTCCGTACCATTATCTATAAAAACAGCAAAAAAAAAACACGTTTGTTGTATGGGAGCCCCCTTAAATATTTATTTTATTCTATTTTTTAGTATTTGTTGTTATAGCGGCAACAGAAATACATCATCTGTGAAAATTTCAACTGTCTAACTATCACGGTTCAAGAGATACAGCCTGGTGACAGACGGACGGACAGCGGAGCCTCCGTAATAGGGTTCCGTTTTACCCTTTGGGTACGGAACCCTAAAGCAACAAAAGTCTTCTGTTGTTAACCAAACGATAGTTCGTCAAAAAACTTTCAACAGTTCTAGTGTACAAAAGCTGCAAATACATCAAAGTTTATATGCAACTCATCCTTGTTATAGGAATTTGACATACTACTCTGTGTAAAAAGTATCGGGAATATGTCAATAAAAAGACCCGCGTAAAAGAGGTCGTTCTAATTTTTTTACTGCATGTTGGTAGCACTGTACTGATTTAGCGCGCAAAATTTGAGCGGGATCTGTCATTTAATTTGTTTTAAACTACACTTTTTGTTGGTCATAGTTTTGAGTCCTCGGCGATTTTTACAATGGAAAATATTGTTGAACAAAGAGTGTGCCTTAAATTTTGTGTTTCAAATGATATTTCATGTGGTGAATCACTAAAAATGTTGCGAAATACCTACGGCGAATCGTGTATATCGAAAACAAGGGCTTATGAATGGTATAAGGCTTTTAAAGAAGGCCGAGAAGTAGTAGTAGACTTGCCTCGTTCTGGTAGACCTTCAACCGCTACGACCAGAGAAAACATCGACAGAATGAAGAAGCTAGTGCTCGAAAATCGACGTATGAGTCTGAGAGAGTTGGCTAGTGAGGTGAACATATCTTTTAAGTCCGTCCACAACATTCTCATTGACATTTTAGGCATGAAACGCGTCGCCGCTCGACTAGTTCCAAAAGAGCTCAATTTTGTTCAAAAAGCGCAGCGAAAGCATGTCGCTGAAGACATGGTTTCCCGAGCTTCTACGGATCCGACCTTTATGAAACGTATAATAACTGGCGACGAGACATGGGTTTATGAGTACGACATGCAAACAAGCCAACAGTCTTCAGAATGGCGTCTCGAAAACGAGCCGAAACCCAAAAAACCGCGGCAAAGTCGCTCCAAAATCAAGGTGATGCTGACAGTTTTTTTTGACTACCGTGGTGTGGTTCACTCCGAATTCCTTCCAGAGGGAGAAACAGTGAATAAAGAATATTATTTAGGCGTCATGAAGCGTTTGCGTGAGAGTATCCGCCGAAAACGTCCAGATTTGTGGCAACACAACTCATGGATGCTGCACCATGATAATGCACCATCACACACAGCCATTATAGTGAAAGAGTTTTTAGCGAAAAATTCAACAAAAGTTCTCGACCAAGCACCGTATTCACCTGATATGGCTCCGTCTGACTTTTTTTTATTTCCCAAGTTAAAATTACCACTTCGAGGAAAACGTTTTGAGTCGATAGAAGCCATAAAAGAAAATTCGCTGAATGAGCTAAAGGCCATACCGCAAATAGCCTATGAAAAATGTATGGAAGACTGGGTGAAGCGGTGGAGATGTTGTATTGCAAGCGATGGGGCCTACTTTGAAGGTGATAAAATAAATTTAGATGAATAATTTGTATTTTTTGTTTTATTGACAAATTCCCGATACTTAGTACACAGAATGTATATCAAAAAATTTCCATTAAATTTGTTACAATATAACAGGTATATTACATTATAACACGAGTACGCATATGCATAGTAGGCTGAGAGTACGGTTTTTATATCAGTGCTACATTTGATCTGAAAGAGAGCGTAAGTGAACTTAGACAATTTTGATTTAATTTGTTCTACGTGGGGTTTCCAGGTTATGTGAGTATCTATATTCAAGCCTAAAAGCCTACTAGGTCTCCTGATGACCTCAGTTACATGCAGGAACACAACAACCCTTCAGGGAGTTATTTTTTGGCAAAATTTTATTCATCCAGGGTCAGTGGTTTTGGCATTTACTTTCATAAAGGCATTGTTTTACTTTATACATGGTGAACTAAACTCCGTCATAGTAGAGCTCGTGGCCCATCCCGCACATAGTCTGGACCTCTCAACTTTTGATTGCTTTTCAAAAAATCTTACATTTTACTACAGGTTTGACTGTTAAGAAGTCAGAAGAGGCAGTGATAGGTTTAAGTCAATATATGAAGCAGGAAACAAGCCTTCCGATCAGTGGTTCCCGTGCATGCATTGTTCTGTTTTTAGCTAGATGCGTATAAATGTCACTTACGTAGTACTTAAATAGAATTCTATATTGATATTGATTAATATTAACCAATAATTACTTCTGAAAATTTCACAGTGACATGCGCAAGCATGTGCCATTGGTCTAGTAGGTACCTGATAACTGATAAACGTAAGCATTTTTTTTGTGTAAATACATACTAATCAGTGGCGTGCACTCCATATAGGCAAAAAGACATTGCCTACCCTGTCAATTTGATAAATACCATCCGATGTTTCATTCTTAAACATAGTTTTTAACTAATATTTCGTATCAAAAACAAAAAATTAAAAGCTCCATCTATCGGTATCGGTAAGTTATTAAAGTCATCGCTAGTCATATTCAAATCGCAGCTAGGCGCTACGCTACACTAGCGCCGCATTGGCAGCTTTTGCGGCAGAGACACTAACTATATCTGTCTAAATTTACGTATGTGTGCCGTGTTGTTTATACAAATACTGTAGTGTGCATTCCTATAATTACATTGCCCAAATAACACAAATAACGCACACAATCGCAAAGTATAGACAATGTCTATTCAGCTGAACTATAACGTAAATCACCGAAGTGTCGCGAGCATTGCTACGTAACTATTTTAAAAAGTAGTTTGCTGCATATAATTATAGTGAAAGATATTGCCATTTCTTTTTTTCGTATAAAATTGATGTTCAATTTTATTTTGATTTTAAAACGGCCGCCATTGTTTTTGTTTTGAATCGATTGACTGGTAGCAGACGAAATAAGATTTTAAAGTTTTAAAGTTGATAAATATGATGATATTCACTGCGAAAGTTGTTCATGTGGTGTGTGTAGGGAAAATAAATGTTTTCAAAGCTATCTTTCGGTGAAAAAAAACAAGTGATCACATACATCATTATTTCCACAAGATTGGGTAACCAAAATCAATATTCTGTATTTTTTAGTAAGTTAATAGCTTTAAAAAAATTCTGCCTACCCTGTCAAAAATCTCTGTGCACGCCACTGATACTAATGATATATAGAGATCACACCCAGCTCATGACAGACATACATGTTATGCACACAAATTATTATCTTGTATAAGGATCGAATTCACAGTTTCTTGAGAGTAAAGGCCAATCCTACGGCAGAGTACACTGGAGGAGCATTTTTTCATTTCTTATACAACGTCGGAAGGCATACGGCCCACCTGGTGTAAAGGTTACCGTACCATCAACGCTTGTAATACATTAAGTATCACTCGCGCGATGCCACCTCTGCTACAAAGATACCTACTCCTCAGGATCTGACCTTAGTGACCTCACTCACACGCAGGAACACAACAAACTCCCAGGGAGTTGTTATTTTTGTGGCGGTTTTCTGTGAGGTGGAGATACACCTGCAGACAGGCTGCTTTGATCCACTCTCACGTACGCCCAGACCAAGACAATCAGACATGTGTTCATGCATACAAATGTTGAGAAAACGAACCCACGAGCGTTTGTTCTAAGTAGCGTTACTAACTTACGCCACCGAACTCGTCAAAACGTTAAAAACGGTCGTTTGCCAACCGACATATAACAAATACCCATATACTTCACTGTAAAGTTACTTAATGAATAACTTAACGTGACTGGCGTACATTTCCTTACATGCTCCACTTTTTCGCATGTAGTTTCTGTTCTGGACATGACTTAATTTTCTTTTGTATAGCGTAATACCAAGGAAAATGTCGGGTTTCCGGGCCAAAATTACTTACCGTGCGTGTTACATTTACGAGAAACATTCGTCCCTTTATGCTTCTGAGATTTTTACTTTGTACACATGAATAAGTAGGTAGTACGCGTGCTTGTGTTACGTTTTTTATACAGTAGGGTAAATCTCAGTTGTCATTTCAACATATTATGTTATTATATCTTTTCATAGCTTACTGTCACTTTTTTCACGCGAACTTTTTTCATACCGCTAAGATAAGATAACGAGTAGTTTACGATGATACCTGATGTTAAGCAGTTACCGTAGCCTAGGGATCCTTACAATACCAGAGGTGTCACTCGTGCCTTGCCGACATTGTAAATACCACTTCATGCCTTTTTTGAAGAACATCATGTTGGAGTCCCTAGGGTAACCTCGTCAGAGATTTCATTCCAAAACTTAACATTTGACGGTAGAATTACTCTAGTAGAATTTCCCTGGAACCACACAGTACGCAATTTTTGCGTCATCAGCAGAGATCGGAATAGGTAGAGCTATTTTGGTTCATTGACCGCAAACGTAGATGTTAATATGGACATGCCCTGGGATTTTGACTCAATCCCGCAATTTACATAAAAACAAAAAAATAGTTAGGTAATTAAGATAACAAGAAAATAGCTTAATAAAACGTGCAAATTAAACAGAATTTATTAATTAAATTATTTTATTAGTAAAATAGATTTAATTTTTTTACTATTACATGTGTACTCATTCCAAAAGATTTCGAGTAGTTGTACCACTATTTATGTGGAAGTACTGGTCTAAACCGTATAATAAATATAGTATGTGATGGTTTTTAATATATTGAAATTCTAAGAGATTTTAAATGAAAAATGTAGTTTTTAGTTGCGACAGATTGTGTTTTCATCTAATTATCAACCTTGTGCAGTATGTGGCTTAACTTCCTAACAATTAACCGGCTGTTTATAAAATGATTTCCAGCTCATATGAAATCCCGATATCAGTATTTTAAATTCCGGACTTCGGGCATGTCCACATTATTACAACATATCACAAGTACCAAAAATAGCTCTACCTATTCCGATCTCTGGTCATCAGTGAGTGAGGATACATTCGCCGCCATTAGCGAGCGGTGCGTTTCTGTAGGGAAATTTATCTTAGGAGCACAACCCTTTGTATAATCGGTAAAACACACAAAGAAAGACAAAATCTTAACTTTAAACTTAAGAGATCAATACCGTGTCTAACGATCATCGACATTACTCACAGCTCGTCTTTTAACCAAATTAGAAGGACCTAGCTGATGGCCTGGTGCTCCCGCGTCCATAGACGATTATTAACGTATGTGAATAATCACTTCTTTTTTAATTTGGGGTGTAAATGGCTCCCTGTCAAATCCAACCTCGCCTACGTATTGTCACATCCCTAGCAGATGGATAAAATAAAACTACTATATACATTAAAAGTATTTATTATAACAAAATATTGTAGCGGGTGTGGGTACTTGAATTAATCGCAGACCGAATAGTACAATAGACAAATAAAACCACTGTCCTCTTTGGTTCACGTCCTTAAATGCTGTGCGGTAGGGAAGATGATCATCAAGAATCATTTTTGGTTTTAATTTTGCATGATTTATGACATCTTGTGTTATTTTCAAAATGTTCAAGAATTATTTTTATTTATTCCTAAAAACTGTTTATAGTGGTAAAAGTGCATACACGAGGAAAATGTACTAAAACTCATTTACGCACATTAGTTATTGAGTTTACCGAATCCGGTGATCGAGTGAATTTAACATCAAGGGCTGTGTCTGTGTTAGTTTTTTATACAACGTCGGAAGGAACACAAGCATACGGTCCACATGATGTAAAGCGGTTACCGTAGCCTATGAACGTTTGCAATACATTAAGTATCACTCGCGCCATGCCTCCTCTGCTGCTAACACAGCAACTCCTTAGGAGCTTACTGGTGTCCTCACTCACACGCAGGAACACAACAACCCTCTTGGGACTTGTTATTTGGCTGCGGTTTTCCGTGAGGTGGAGGTACTTCCCCAGACGGGCTATTTTGATGCGTCCTACCTCTCTTAAAACCACCCAGCTAAGACGAACAGACATGTTCATGCACACAAATATTTGTTCTGTGTGGGAATCGCCTTACTGTAGGGTTAGTTGGCGCTAAGTAATTTGTCCGGTGACATTTCTTTATTTGTTTTCAAAAAGGTGAAAAAATTATCTTGATTTATTCCTAATAAAATAGTTCAGAGTGTAAATGTCTAAACTAGTGTAAGTGTAAAAAGTTTCTTCATTTATGCATGAAGAAACTTTACTAATACTCATTTACGCATAGAAACCTTTTCTTGCAATGTCGATACTCACGATTACACTGTATATATTTAATTCACAACGGAACGTATTGACCGGCTTTCGATTGTATGACGCGAAACCCATGAATAGCCTTGTGTTTTTAGTTAAATAAAAGGCAGCAGGTAATACCAATGCCAATATACATGTCTATTCATTACACTAACAGTCCGTTTAGAAAAGAATCTAGTGTGCAGTTAGTGCAGTTAATACAATCTAAGAAAAACCTTTTACCATTAAGTAGTTCGTTCTTGACCGGTTTATTTTGCAGTATTGTTTTAAAACCAAGTCTTTCTATCAGGAGCATAAAATATACTCGTATGTGATCCTATTTTGTAATATTAAATGTGTAATATCTCATTTCAGAATGTATGTACATCTTCACGCCGTTCCATAGCGGGGTAAGTAGATAGAACAGAGTGCTATACAATATGGTTCTCACCTCACTCGCCGGTTTCAAGGGCTCCTGAGATCACCTTCTGATAACACATGGGCAATTTAGTAGTAATAGATAAATCTTGACCTTCCCCGGCTCCTACATTCTTCCACTTTCGCATTGTATATTTGTTTCGTCATTCTTTCGTCCTACATTCTTTTTTTCACCAACGGAGCATACCTTTTCTTATCTGACAAACTCTTTCACACATTGACACTCTTTCAGATCTACTCTTTTTCTTTTACCATAACTGCTAACGCATCTCAAATTTTGTGTAATGCTAGCATCTCGACCACATTTATTCTACTATCATGCTTTCTCTGCTATAACCAAATTTCACTTTCATAAGTTAGCGTTGTGATTACCATTGCTCTGTGTACAGTGAGCTGTACCTTCTGGCTTAGAATTGGGCTGCCTAGAAGTTTGCCCAACGCAGTATTCACACTGTTCCGTGCACTCATAATGTAATATGAAAATAATAAAATGTAATAAATACTCTCCTCTTCAAGATCCTTCATAACCCCACTGCTCCCGCATACCTTCGGTGCCGATTTAGCCTCCGACTCCCTACCATCCGTTCCTGTTGTTCCTTCCAGATACGCAGTATAAAAAAATAGTCTATTTTTATACTTATTTGGCCTACCGGGCTGTTGTGGAATAAATTACCAATACACATACGTAAAAGCCCATCTGTCCACTGTCTTTTTTTAAAAAAAAATAAAGAATACTATTTATCTATTTTGAAATAAAACTATATATATATTCATATGAGTGTATTTATGTTATATATGTATTCATGGAAATATATGTATGGTATGTGTATATTCGGTATGTATCTATTTACATAAAATTTATTAAGGCACGTACGACTTGCCGCATTTGAAAATATGTCCTACTGCTGTCGGTTGGCTGGAAGAGTTATTTTTTTAGAGAAAAGCTTGCCTCTGCAAACTATGTTTACTATATATTGTGTTTATTATTATTTGCATGAGCAATAAATGATGTTTAACGCGATCTGTACCAGATTACTGATGAGGATGGTAATTAATAAAATTTTAAACTATGAAAAGATTCAATTTATGTATTTCAGAAGTATATAATCTAATAATAGCGTATCCTTAGACGAGACCGATGGTTGAGTTGTTAACTATGGCTATTTTAACACAGCAATGTTATAAGTATGTATATATTTGTCATTTGTATACTCATAGCACAAGCTTCTCGTAATTTGAGTCTTGATGGCGCTGTGTGATTTGCCCAAAAATATTTATTTAGTTTTCAGTAAATTGCCTTGTTTTACGATTTTCAGATTTTATGACGTTCAGGTCTATTAAAGTGATAACTAAACTTATTAGGTGATTTATACGTACCAACGTTATATTATTTATTATAAATACGATAACTCTTTAAATGCAAGCGTTTCAATGTTTTGTTTGAACTATGAACCAGTTTATCGAATCCCTAGTATGCACGAGGATCCATAAGGCAAACATCAAATTCGTTGGTAATTTTTTATCCAGATTCGTCTCGTTAGTGATCGATTTTTCAAAAAAGAATGCAATGCACACTTCTTCATTTATAATAAACAGTCTAGAAGCTTCATGTATGTCCAGCTTTAAAGGAAAATGTAATTTAGGAAATTTAGGAAAATGTAATTTAGATTAAGCATAATGTTACATTCCGTTGCCTTATTGAATTAATTGTCAAATTAATTTCTCAGTATCTACATACACACATCTTATCTATCTATCCAAGGAATTTCCATGCAAAATTTCAAGTTCGTAAACCCAGCGGTTAAGTCTGTTGGTAGTAATCAAAGTAAAGGCCTAGTAATGCTAGACAGGACACTTCGCTTAATAATACTCGTATGATCTCTGCTGCTGCTCTCGGCTGCGTGGCAATCCTTTTATTGCGATCCCTTTAGGGGTTAAGTCCTGATAACATACAAATTGGCAGAATTACTTTAATATTCATACTAAAATGATGTTCGAGCCTGGAAATGATGCCTGATTTCGCGATAATTTGTATATTGTGTAAAACTAGTAGAAATATATATTTTATACAGCGGAATACCTACCAACTTACCGAAAGAAAAAGTGACTGAATCAAATTTGCGTGGAAGCTACGCTATACCGTTTCGTAGGTAACAAGTACATAAAGGTACATGACGCCAATGTAGCGCTATCTTTTTCCAATTCTCTTTACAGAGATAAATAGAATTGGAAAATTCCGGGCACCGCCACAAAACTTCAATTGAAAGAGCATAGCGACCGGTAACAGAGAGGTCACTCCAGAATGGTTAAAGACGTCAAACTTAATTTTACTTCAAGTAATAAGGCATATACCGAAGTAATGCGTAAAATGCGTAGACATATGGTATATACTCGTATGATTTTACAATCCTGTTAAATATTTAAGGTTTAACTTGAATCAAAAGTTATGACACACTTCCTTCAAACACGAATTTCCGCTGTAATTGGCGTATCAAATCCTGTGGTGTACATTAGATTGTGTTAAAATTTAGAAATTTGGCTTAAAGGAAAATCTTATAGATATAAGTAAATTCCTGGGGATGTGAATTATATTCACTCTTGTCTTATTTTTGTACTATAGCATACAAGCGTAAGCCAGATCTGGTGCCGTAATTTTAGCGTAATTTAGACTCTTGACTGGCAACTATTCCATATCACTCAGGATATGATTCTATGGTAACCGCTTGGCATCAGGTGGGCCGTATGCTTATATGTCTTCCGATGTTGTATAAAAAAACCGATCACCGTGGAAGTCTAAGCTTGTTTGCTTCCCGACGACTAAAGAGAAATCTTAGTTGATATCAACAGACTAACAAACTGTTATATAGACACACAGACATACCGACAAACAGGCAGACCTATTTTTCAATCGAATTTCTTTAATAATAAATATAAAGAAATACATTAATACCAGTGTCTACATTTCGCGTATACGTTGCAGAATTTTCATGGAGATCTGAGTCAAAACATAAAGGTTGAATAGGTCGGGTGCGGGGCTACATAGAAAATTGTACACAAGTTTGCCATCATATATCTGATTCGGACATTTATGCCTGAGCTCCGAAGCGAAAGCTAAGGAAATGACGACCAACGATAGGTTTTCAATCATACGAAAAGAATTGTGCTTCAATGGCAGTGTTTTGAATACAAAATTGAGGCCTCGGAGAGTCCTAATTCCTTAAGCGTATTAGTGAAAACCGGGTATGGGCCCAAAATGAAAGGATTCATAAAAATTTTCACTTTTCATTTAAGGGGAAGTTAAATTACGCCGAAATATAAGCTTGTCGATGACAAGGGATAGGATTTTATGTGGCATTATTTCAAATAACTCCTTTTGTACGACCTCGTTGTACGAGTATAATCTGTGTGTGAACACGCAATGAGAGGCAAGGTCTGCCTTTAGATTTAATGGTTCGATATCATGAACTATCCCCACATCTAGTTACTAAACCGAGAAACATGGCCCAAGATGTACTACTACTACTAGATGCTACTTGGATAGCTTCTGCCCATAAGTGATCTGTATACCTACATGCCATATGTGGTCAAACTTGACACTTGGTTAGGAAAATTCCGTTCCGTACTGAAGTACTGCTTCGAATTGTTAATCATAGCCGAGATTATAGTGGTAGTAGTGACTTCAGAACTGACATCGGTGGAGATTTCGAAACCAAGACTTCGTAATGGTGATAGATAGGAGGCATGATATAGCTTTTTTAACCACTGATGGTAAGCTCCTACGAGTTTTATTTATGAAAAATTTTAATCTGCATAATTTAAATTATATAAGGTTGAATTGAACCACGGGCTATCGTTACTAGTTGTAATTAATAAAACGTTTTGAACGAATTAGATCTGAAAGATATTGCAGTTCTGACTAAATTAATGAATTTTTAATTAAAAGAATTTCTTTTTTGAATTATACAAAATTTAATTTAATTAAAAATATCCCTAAAACGAAATTATAATTAAATAAATACACAATGAAACTAGATGTGAATTACAAATAAGGTTAAATAATGCCTAATAAATCAAAAAAATTATAATCTAAAAGAAATGTAAAAAGTACACGTCGGGGGGCATTCAAACATACGACTCGTCTGACGTAAAGCGGTTACCGCAGCCTATGAACGCTTTTAAGACATTAATTAAGTCTCATTCGCGCGATGCGACCTCTGCTGCTAACGCAGCTACTGTTTAGGAGTTTACTCACTCACCCGCAGGAATACAACACAACAACAACAACGCTCCAGGGAGGAATTTGACTGCGGTTTTGTGTGAGGAGGAGGTACTTCCCAGACGGGCTGTTTTGAAGCACCATCTTCTTCATCTTCCGCGTTATCCCGTTTCCTAGGCCATTAGAATTGACAGGGTTCGCTACTTAAGCCTAAGGATTTGGCGAAGACACTGATTTTTTGCATGAAGCGACTGCCCTCAAACTTACACAACCCAGAGGGAAAACCAGGTTTTTCTTAGATTAGGTCATACGTCTTTCGAAATATAATTTCTTGGACGTGTGTGTTTGCTTACGATATTTTCTACCCGCCAGGATTCAAACTGGGAACCCTTTGTTCGATAGGCGGATTCAATTGGCTGGTTATCTACTGGATTATCACCGCTCTTCAGATCACTAAAGATTAGTATAACGGGAGATGGTATATGGTGTCTTATGTACTTTTTGAGACCTTTGATGGAGGTGTTTTATACTCGTTGCAGTATTCCCAAGCGACGGCTATCCTAAAGTTATTGGACACATTTAAAACATAAAGTTTAAATTCATAAATGTCCCCGTATCTGTACTTTCAGTTGCCTTTTGATATGAGTTGGTAAAATTGTCTTTGGGAGAGTCACTGGTAGATGAGAAATATTCTAATACTAGCTATCCGCCCCGGCTTCGCACGGGTGATATGATCGCTACCAAACTTCACAGAATCACCTGCTGGGCTAACCTGAAGATTCACTGAAAATTTCATCAAAATCTGCCCAGCCGTTTTTGAGTCCATAGAGGACATACAGACGAACATTCATTTTTATATTTATAGATATATATTTTGTATGAACGGCCATAACTATTTATTTCATATACCACAACCGAATAAGCTAGGGATAAATGTATAGTTCTTAATATATTGCAAGGGGACTTAAATTAATTCGTATACATATCAAATTGCATTAGCATTGGATCATTAATTTATTAAGAATTGTTGAGTATCTTTAAACACATAATTAATATCTCAATAACAAGGAAAGTCAGGATCACAATACTTACCCAAACTCTTCGATAACACGAAGGTAAAATTACCTGGAAAACTTTATTACTTTATTGTAATTATACAACTCCCTAGATGGTTGTTATGTTCCTGCGTGTGAGTGAGGTCATCAGTAAGCTCCTAAGGAGTTGCTGTGTAAGCAGCAGAGGAGGCAACGCGCGAATGATATATGTTACAAGCGTTAATAGGCTACGGTAACTGCTTTACATCAGGTGGACCCGTGTGCTTGTATGCCTTCGTTTTATAAAAAAAAAGACTATAAATTTTTCGCCATACGTCTTTAGTTCCGCTTTGCTGAGACCCTGTAATTAATAATAGTATAATTCTTACCATTATTAAGTACACTGTATATACTCTACAGTTCAATTTGTTACAATTCTTCTATCACTTTTGGGAAGTAATAACCAAAAAAACCCTAATATTTAACATATAGATTAAAGTTCACTTAAATGGATCTCGAAGGTTTAAACACGCCCATTAATTGTAGGGTAACCCCACCAACCGTAGTTATCTCGTACAAACATACCCGTACTAGTACTCGTTCCATTGGACACGTGCATGTAGAATATCCATGAATTATATATTTTCTACATTCATACCATAACATTTCATAATAAGTATTCATGATAAGTATCACAAGTGGAAAGCGATTTATATGTTACTTGTACTGCTCATTCGTGCAAAGCGTGTAGGATTTTGTGCTCATATCGAGAAAACCCGATGTTATACTTAGTCTCCTGGGACAACACGACTAGGGGCTGTGAGATAACATGAAAGAACTTCAAAATCGTTATTATTATTTTCGCTGTAGTTATCTTCTATCTATTTAGCTTCACGCCAAATCCCTTGCGGGGTAAGGTAGGAACACCTGAGCGCCACGACTCGACTCATACCTCGTTGCATCTTTAGCATAGCTCTTTTCATGCACGCTCGCCGGTTTTTTGGGTCCTTGACATCTCCTTTAGACAAAACACGAACAATTTGGCCGTGGTAGGTAAGTCTTGGCTTTCCCTTGGCTTCTACATCCTTCTACTTTGCGTTGTATATGCATCGTGATTCTTTCTTCCTGCAATCTTTCTGCATGTCCGAACCAACAGAGCATAATAATAATAATAATAAATACTGGCAACACTACCATCAGTGTTTAAAAATCTCCATAAAATTTTGTCATCTATTTACATTACGGAATAATATAAACTAAATATCGAACATATAAATGCAGTTTTTAGATTTTTAAACCATAAAATATATAAGTTTACAGTGAAAATGTACATAAATTTCGGACAGACAATAATAAACAAACATGGACAAATTGACGTTGTCAAAATGGCAATAAGACAAATAAAATTACTGAATAATGGAAGAAAATTATAATAATGAACCACACGAATGCTGACACGAGCCAGAGCACGAATAGCACACACAACATCGCAGGAATCGTCGCTCAACTCCGCCTCGCAGCCGCCGCCCTCCGTGCAGAACACACCTGCGTCGGCTGCAGTAGCGTCGAGTTCGAGTGACGAAATCTTTACTCCCCCGGCGACGCCAAGACCTGTGCGCCGGAGAGGACGACCGCCGATTGGCTTGGGACCACGTGGACAACGTACCGCGAACAGGGTTCCCGCTGTCGGTGGTGCAGTGCCTCGCATGAGATGGACTCAACAAGTTAACGAAAATGTCATGCGAGCGTACTACAGGGTCACAGAAGGGGGAACTAACCTCACTGCGTACCGTTCTAGAATGCTTTCTGCGTTTCAGGCTCTTGAACCAGCTGTCAACGTGTCGGCCCAACGACTATCGGACCAAGTGCGGGCTATCCAACGCTGTCATCTGTTGGACGACGCCACACTTGAGAGACTGCGTTTACAAGTGCAAGATAGTCGTGTTACTTCTGAACTAACACAGATTCAGGTTAGATTACAACCGAATGTGGCTAACCACCCTGAATCCGCGCCGGTAGTTGGGGATGAAGAAGACACGGCTAACATTGTTTGTAACCGGCATAATGAATTGAGGAGCGCTTTGGAACATACGATGAGTGAGTACCGATATATCTTACGCATCTTAGGCCTGCTGTACCGCGATTGCCCATGCATACACGTAACAAGCAACTAATGGGAGCCTTGGATTCACTACTACCAAATTATTTTGATAGTAGTGAAAGCTTGGTGGATTCGCACTCAATTTTGTATTGTGCAGCGGTCGCGGCGTGTCGTGTAGCTAATGTCAAATTTCCCGATTTCGACACAGCTACACGAAACGCTCGTTGTACGCCCGCTTGGCAATGCAGAATTGAGAAGCGAATAGCCGATACCAGGGTTCTCATTGGCAAGCTTACTTGTTTCAAAGAGGGAAATACTCGCCCGAGGGTTATGCGTTTTGTGAACCGAGCATTTAGCGGTACTAATATTGAACCTGAACAATATTTGCTTCGGGTCACAGAACGCATAGACCTACTGAAACAAAAAGTTTATGCATGGGCGAATCGTGTTCGTAGGTATCGTAAACGCGTAAATCGGTACACACAAAATCGTATGTTCCAAACTAATCAAAGAAAGGTATATAGACTTTGGGAGCAACCCGAACAAAGTGTGGCTGATGTGCGTCTACCTGATGTGGAGACCATGAATTCATTCTGGCGTAACATCTGGTCGGTGCCTATCAGTCACACTAACGATGTATGGGTTGAGAAGGTTGAACAAGCATGCGAACATATAACATCAATGCCCAACATCAATATAACTCACGTTAATGTAGCCACCGCAGTTCGGCCCTTGGCAAATTGGAAGTCGCCGGGGCCAGATAAACTACAAAATTACTGGCTAAAGTGGCTACCAAGTTCACATGCTTGTTTAGCATCTCAATTCCAACATGCGCTAAATGTCGGGTCGCTCCCAACTTTTATGACTGCTGGTGTCACTCACCTTCTGTACAAATCCGGAAGTACCACAGATCCAAAAAACTATAGACCGATTACCTGCTTGCCCACCATATACAAGCTACTTACATCCATTCTGAGAAGCAAAATCGCACAGCATATCGATGCCAATAATGTTATATATGCTACTCAGAATGGATGTAGGAATGGGTCCCGTGGTACCAAGGAGTTGCTCCTCATTGACATGGCCATTAGCCAACAGGTTCCTCGAACCCGTAAAGATCTATCGGTATGTTGGATAGATTATAGGAAGGCCTACGATTCTGTGCCTCATACATGGCTTTTGAAGGTCTTAGAATTGTACAAAATTGACACAACTCTATGCACCTTCTTAAAGTCATGTATGGAGCAATAGAGAACAGTCCTTCTCTACCCAGGATGCCGATCGATCAGTGGAGACGACGAACCAATAGAGATTAAAAGGGATATATTCCAAGGCGACAGTTTGAGTCCCTTGTGGTTTTGTTTGGCCTTGAACCCTCTAAGCACGCTATTGGAGGATTCAAGACTAGGCTACAGTTTGCGAAGGGGAGGTCAAGTTATATCTCATCTTCTATACATGGATGATCTCAAACTTTTTGCTTGTAACAAAGTTCAATTAATAGATTTACTAAAGATAACTGAAAACTTTAGTAATTCTATTAAAATGGAATTTGGTATAGACAAATGTGCTATCATGCATGTAAAGAAAGGACAGCTATTGGTATCTGAAAGGCTTGAACTATCAGATACTATTCACTTGAAATCCCTCTCGGAAACTGAAACATACAAGTATTTGGGTATGTCAGAGAATTTGGGAATTGTTGAGTCTGACATGAAACAATCGATTAAAGAACGTTTCTTTGGCCGCCTGACAAAAGTTCTTAATACTCTTTTGTTAGGGGGCAATAAGGTTCGTGCTTATAATGGTTGGGTCATGCCAGTCTTAATATATTCCTTTGGCATACTCAAATGGACTCAAACTGAACTTGATGGAATTGATCGGAAAGTACGCACATTATTGACTGCATACCGTATGCATCATCCGCGTTCATCAGTTATGAGGTTGTATATCCCACGAAAATGTGGGGGCCGAGGTTTCTTGAATGCCAAGACCTTACATAATCGTGAGATTTATAACCTCAGGGAATATTTCCTGCATGCTGAAGCGGAGATGCATAAGGATGTAGTTATGGTGGATCGCGGGTTTACCCCTTTATCCTTGGCGAAGGAGAACTCGCGTAGACCTGTGATATTAAGTATTGATGATCGCAGGGCTATATGGCAAGGCAAGGAGCTACATGGACGTTTCTACCAGGTCCTGCATGGATCTGATGTAGATACGCTGGCTTCAGTATCCTGGTTAGGTTTCGGAGACCTCTTTGGGAAACCGAAGGTTTTGTCTGTGGAATTATGGACGAAGTTATTAAGACGAACAACTACCGGAAATACATCATGAAGGATGGCACGTTAGACATTTGTCAAGCGTGTCATCTCCCTGGAGAATCCATCAGGCATGTTATTTCCAGTTGTTCTCATCTTGCTAACGGCGAGTATTTGCACAGACACAACCAAGTAGCTAGGATTATCCATCAGCAACTTGCTTTGAAATATAGTCTTGTGGTTAATGAAGTACCATATTACAGGTATATGCCCGAAGCAGTTCTCCAGAATGACCATGCAACATTATACTGGGATCGATCTATTATTACTGACAGGACTGTTGTAGCTAATAAACCTGATATTGTATTAATAGATCGATCAACGCGGCAAGCAGTGATTGTTGACATCGCTGTTCCACATGACAGTAATCTTGTGAAAGCTGAAAAAGATAAACAAACAAAATATCTTGATTTAGCTCACGAGATTACCGACATGTGGGATGTCGATTCAACAATTATTGTTCCGATCGTTGTGACGGCCAATGGTTTAATAGCGAAAAGCCTCGACCAACATCTTAAGAGGCTCGCGTTGGGAAGCTGGATCAAGCGCCAGATACAGAAGGCAGTTCTCCTTGCGACGGCACGTATTGTGAGGAGGTTTCTGTCTCTGTGATTTTGACCACCGATAGTTTGCACCTTGTTCCCGCTATCGGGGGAATTCTGTTTTTTATATTTTTAAATGTATTTTTTTATATATTTTATATTTAAAAATATAACTAATAAGAGAATAATTAAATAAATGAATAATAATAATAATAAAGCCATTTATTCCCATTAAAGTCATGCATATTACAACAATTCATTTATATTAACATTAAGATCTATTCGTATAATTATATATATTTATTTAATCAATTAAATGGGACACCCATTTTCGGATGTAGGCCTCCTCCAACTCTTTCCAGCGTGTTCGGTCCTGTGCTTCTCTAGTCCACGCGATTCCGGCGACCGCAACGATGTCGTCTTGCCAGCGGCGGGCAGGGCGTCCGCGGCCTCTTGTAGCGTCTCTTGGATACCAGTGTAGGATTTTCTCCGTCCTTGACATCTCCTTTAGACAAAACACGAACAATTTGGCCGTGGTAGGTAAGTCTTGGCTTTCCCTTGGCTCCTACATCCTTCTACTTTGCGTTGTATATGCATCGTGATTCTTTCTTCCTGCAATCTTTCTGCATGTCCGAACCAACAGAGCATGCCTCTCCTTATTTTAACAATTTGAATGTTGTTTATAACAAATGACCTATCCAACATTTCGGTTAACGTAAGAATTATTTACTATTTATCTTTTCATTTTCGAGGTGTCCGCCTAAGCTAATCCGCACTAAATCAATTAAGTCATCCTCATTCGACTGCTGGGTTTCATGTCTCTTTTCAACCGAAGGGGATAGGACATTTCCTCGTTACGCCCCGTTGCAAGTTAGTAGAGGGCATTGTTTTTAAACTACTTGAAGACAATTGACTTGGCGTAACTTTGAACTATATTTTTATATTTATGAATTCGACTGATTGATATGTCTAACAACGCCATCGAGCTCTCGTTCATACCTATATCAATATCAAGAAAAATCTTAAATTTGAAATTTAGGTTTAACGCCAGTTCAAAAGTATTCGATTTGTTGTTCATGACAAAAGAAATGATTTTGGGCATCAATAATGTATTATGAATGGTATTGGCTTATGGCCAACATAATCAAAAGCTTTGGCGAGAACTCATAAAACCCTGATAGTAATTTCTTCCATTCTGTAGGAATATTTTTAACAAATGTAACACCGACATCTGTAGTTATACTATATACGGTAAAAACATATTGTTAACATAAAAAATACTTAATTCGCGTGAAAAATGGAATCATGGGAGAGATGGTATTTGATTATCTATACTTATATATAACTGAAAACTTAAAAAAAAATGTGTTTTATGAAGAAAGTTTCTAATAAGATTGAAATTTCAAATTTGTAACATACATTCTATATGTATTTTATATTATATCCAACGACAGGAAAATTATATACTCTTATTACAACACTTTTATTGTCTTTCTATATTTGACCTCGGGTTTCAAATAATTCGTCGTCGGTAACAAGTATGCACACCCTACACTATGTGATCCTAGGCAATAAAGCCCGAGTTAAGTGTTTGAGAGAAGAAAAAGGCTTTCCATGTTTTAAGTAGAAGTTCATTTTCTCAGTAACTGGAACGGTACAGTTAGGAGCCAGGTTCTCAGCACGCAAGGATTATGTGGCCTTTACACTTTATGAAGTAATCGTGGTTTCATTTTTGTTGAAATTAAAACTTCTCTATATTTTAAAAAAATGTATTGCATCATGGTTTTACGAATATTAGAATTTATGCTAACATTCGGTTACATGGGTATTGTGTACCTATAACCAATTACAGTTTATAACCTAATTATCGTAAAGAGCACATGTCTGGTACGCTGAAATATGGAATATGTATGAAAATCTCTACAAGGAATTAGATCAAGCGCTTTTGTTTGAGTAGTGGAAACGAAAGTGATCTTATTCGATTATTTCTTAGCTACACAATACTTAGTAGATTTCAGGCGTTATTTTGTAAAACATTGCGAAATTCAAATTTACATGCAATTTGATCTAATCTGCTTTGTGTGCTTCCGCCACTAATTAGTTCATGCAAACTAGCACGGCCCCACACACTACCGTTAGTAGATGAAATGTGCCCTCGCTGCCATGGCTGCTCCGGACGACGATTTATATTTATCTGGATCCGTAGAATCAGGAGAAGCTCTCTGACTATTCTGGCCATAAGATTACATAGAAACTTTACTTTTTTTCAATTCTTTAATTATTTTCAATTTGGAACGCTTAAATTGGTGTCTTATCAAGGAGTTACAAAGCTTCATTTTTGTGAAAAAGGAGTGAAAACTTAAGCCAAAGTGTATCAAAAGACCGTCTTGAATCGTGTTGTGATCACAAGGCACGAACTATCCAAGCCTGGTTTGAAACTAACATTCCGGACTTTATAAAGAGTTGAAGACTGGCCCTTATCTAGCCTAGATCTGAACCCCTTCGACTACAAATTATGATCAGTTAGAGGGTACGACACGCCAACATTGTTGCTCTAACGAAATCGCTAGAGCAAGTAGTGACTAAATTTCCTATGGGAACAGTGCGTAAATTCCGTCAAGACGTCTGCCATGTTTTGGACTTCTTACTGTCACTGGCTAAGTAGAGCCAAATCATCGGCATATCATATGATTTTGTGGACGTCAACCTCTAGAACCCTTCTGATGACGTGTTCGGACATTGAACAGCATCGAGGATATTGTTTGAGTTCAGTTGCAACCTCAAGCTCTTCCATTAAGTTCGAGTGTACTTTTAACTTCATGCTGCTGTCTTGTAGCAACCTCAACCATCCTTACCAGCTTCGATGGCACATTAAAATTGCGTACAGTTCATTTCTGTTCGCAGGCCTTTATAAATACCAGGGAGAATGCGTGGATACCCTGAGCATATTCCCATTTCTCCTCCATTGGGTGTTTTCGGAGAAAGATTTGGTCTACTGTGCTTCGATTACGTCGAAACCCATATTAGTAATCGCCTAAACAAGTTTGTATTTACGTGTACGATATGAATAAAAATCCATATTATGGAAAACAAAAAACACTATGGTAATCCATCTCATAACATAGAAAACAACGAAATCCTCAGTTCAGGGAATTCAGTAATTAAAATTGTTTTTGCAATAATACTAAAGTATCAGGTATAAAAGAAGACATTTACTTCACAAATTTAATTTGGAATTTCAATCTCGATTTTTAGGGTAAAATATCAATTCACTGTATCTAACTCGATGTATTCCGACCAATCGATTCTTCGATTTATCGATCTGAGATCTCCATGCCTACTATGTAATTAATAACCCTTACAATATTTGAAAATGCTCAGTAACTTGGTTTTGAATGAAAAAAATCCAATAGGCTTGACTTGCTATTATTATAGGCAATTATCAAATTTTTTTGTAAGCAAGCAAAGCGAGCAAATACGGAACCCTACACTGTGCGTGGACCGACATGCACTTGGCCTGGTTTTTTTATTTTTTGCTGAGACTTTCATAAATATGTACATATAAGTTTTATTACGATTACATTAGATACTTCATAAAAAAAAAAACACATGAGAATGCGCAAGCTTGCATTGCCAGAGGAACACCTGGCTCGTCAATTACATAACAATAATTTTTTTATTTTTTATTTTGTTGGCCTTTTTGACCATGTTCCTTAAGAGATAGGAACGATGTTCCTGAACATTCCTATTCTACTTTTTATGCTGAATCCGAATCTGAAGTCAAAAATCGAATATTCGAAAAAAAGAGACAGACAAACACACAGACAAACATATAGATTTCATATAGGAACGGTGTTCCTGATAAATATGTATTCATTTGTAACAGAACTTATGTCCGGACTAGGTATGTCTGGTAATATTTGTTAGAACAAACCGGCCGAACGAAATTATTTGCGAGAGCAAGTTCATGAGTAGATATTCCTGCCTAATCACTCTCCAAGGATAGACATCAAATCTATACACTCAATTCGGAACACAATAGAGTTTAGAGTTTATCTCGCTGCGTAATTGCGGTTAAGCGCAAGCTTCAAACCTCTCGAAGGTCGAGTTAACTTAAGGACTCTCATATATTGACCACAGACCGACGGCTTACAATTAAGCAGCTCGCATCCTTCTTTGCTCTACCTTTAATATAAAAAATAAAACGTGCCTTTCCACGAAGGCGGTCGAGATAAATAAATCTATAGTTACTTCATTCTCTTATTTAATAGATGTGCAATGACATCATTCGAGCTCTCAACAAAACTTAATCTGTACTGATATATAAAGAGGAAGGGTTTGTATGTTTGAACGCGATAATAGCTGAAACTACCAGTTGGATTTGAAAAACTATTTTGATTCGACAGTCTAATTCACGAGGAAGATTATAAGCTATTCAATATGATTTTAACGAACTCTGTGGCTTAGTCGTGAATGACGCGACTTTGACACCAACGCTCGTGGGTTCCATTCTCACACAAGGCAAACATTTGTGTGCATGAACATGTCTGTTTGTCTTGGTCTGGATGTTGTAAGAGAGGTAGGGCGCATCGAAGCAGCCGTCTGGGGAAGCAGCTCCACCTCACAGAAAACCGCAGCCAAATAACTCCCTAGAGGGTTGTTTTGTTCCTGCGCGTGAGCGAGGTCACCAGTAAGCTCCCAAGGGGTTGCTGTGTAAGCAACAGAGGAGGCATCGCGCGAGTGATACTTAATATATCTCAAGCGTTAATAGGCTACGGTACCCGCTTGACATCAGGTGGGTCGTATGCTTGTATGCCTCCTGACGTAGTATAAAAAAAATACGATACAATCCTTGGAAGCCAAGGGAAAAGAAAGAAAGTAGGAAAAGCGATTCCTACGGGACATCAAGATACGCGCGAGTGAAGTCGAGGGGTCCAATTAGTATACAAATCCTCAGTGACAGTAAATGTTAAAATACCGACCTGTAGAAAATAAATGTGTACGTTACAAAATGACAAGAATGATCCCTTGATATAGATTTGGTTTTACGACGAAATGAAAAATAAACAGAGGAAAGAAAATTACATCCCCAAACCGCTGAGCTAAGGATTCTCATAAAACATAATGAAATTTTCAAAATTAATCCATGTGGAAAATGAATTTCTGTCAATATAAAGAACCATTACTTATCTATTAAAGTAAAGCAACTGAAAATCATTAGGATCGGTTTATGATATTCCAGCGGTATCCGCATTACTTTGGGTCAGTCGAGCCATGAACACACTTTCTCATTTTCATGCTACATTTTGTAAAAAAATCAATAGTTAATTGATTCAGGAAAATTGTTCTGAATTACTTCGTGTAATGCACGTTATAGCGTGCATGAAAAGAGCTATGAATGTTAAAGAAGCACGTGAGGTATGTAAGCCGCAGCGACCGTGACTTATGACGCTCGGTTTTCTGTGCTCATCAAGGGACCTCGCGTGAAGACATATATTATGTATAGGTAGTGTTGGAAGCACATAAAGAAGCTTGAATAAATCGCCTAAAATATGACTTGCACAAAATAACACCTGAATCTATTAACTATTGATTTTTTTATACAACGCGGTACGGTACAAAATAGAGAGAGCTCAATGGCGTTGTGTTAGTCTAATCGTACACGCAAAGATAAGCAGCGTCGACCGCAGTCTATATATTGATGGATCTAGTCGTCCCTTATTTCTCTAGAGCTTTGGTCCAACTATTTTATTTTAACGTCGGGGGGCATACAAGCATCGCTGGTTGCCGTAACCTATGAACTCTTGCAACACATTAAGTATTACTCGCGCGATGTTACCTCTGCTGCTAAAACAGTATTACTTACTAGTTAACTTCACTCATACAACCCTCCAGGAAGTTGTATGTATTTGCGGTTTTCTGTGAGGTGGAAGTGCTTCCCCAGACGGGCTGCTTTGGTGCGCCCTACCTCTCTTAAAAACACCCAGACCAAAGCAAACATTCAACCAAGTTCAGGCACACAAATATTGTCCTATGTGCGAATCGAACCTACGAGTATTCATGTTAAAGTAGCGTTACACAGAGTAAAAACTCTTTGGAAAGAATATCGAATATCTATAGAAAGTTTAGCTGATCTGAAAAAGGTAGGGCGCATTAAAGTAGTGCTACGGGAGAAGTACTTCTTCCTTACAGAGAATTATAATTAACAAGCCGTACTGGTACACGCAGTGGAAGACGATCCCCGACTAGTTGGAGCGACGACCTAAATAGGTTTATAGGGAGTCGATGGATGCAGATGGCACAAGATCGAGACGAATCTAGAGGAGACCGCTATGTTTAGCTGTTGACGAATACGGACTGAGATGATGATGATAATGGTTATGATAATTAACAAATGAGCACAGTAGAGTGCATCAATGCAAGCTGCATGACCAGGGTAGTACTCAGACAAGACAGTAGTCACATAATAACACCATTAACTTCCTGGTGAAGTGACCAGTAAACTCCTGCAAAGTGGCTTATATTAACAGCACGGTTGGCAATATAAGAACGATTATTAGTCTATTGCAAGCGTATATGATTTCAAGTCGGTAACTTACTCCCCACTCACGTACATCAAGTACATTTTTTATACAACTCCGGGAGACAAACAAATATATATCTACCGGACGTGTATAAGAAAAACGTTCAGTTCATCTTGTCTTTCATACTTATCTTTAACACATGTAAAACACTCCATATGTAAATAACAATGTAACATAAATTTGTTTAGGTAACTACTGCATATTAAGGGATCTATTTTCGGTCCCTTTTTAGTTTTAGTATACGCGAATGATCTGCCATGCATAATGTAGAAAATGGCGTATATAGTACTATTTGCTGATGATACCTCTCTAATTGCCCGCCGGTAAAATCATTGACAAGGTAAATGGTGTTGTGTCTGCTATTTTAAACTGGTTCACATGTAATAATCTTTTGCTAAACTCGGCTAAAACCAAATGTATCAAATATAATCTTCTGAATATGACTTCTGTCTATACAGAAGTTCTCATTGGTAATAATAAATTAGAATTCGTTAATAATACTGTGTTTCTTGGAATTAGGGTACTAATTACAATGGGCCCCCCACAGCTGGTAAGCTCAGCTCGCTGCATATGCAGTTAGGAAAATCAGACAATTGACAGATATGGCTACTGCGCGCTTAGTTTATTTCAGCTATTTTCACAGCATTATGTCGTATGACATACTGTTGAGGGGAACTGCGGCTGACATTGAGACAATTTTTATCTTACAATAAAGAGCCTTTCGCTCTATTTATAACTTGGGCTCCAGAGAATCCCTCAAGGAACTGTTCAAAGAAATAAATATCCTTACTGTTACTTCACAATATATTTACGTAAATTTTAAAGTCGTTTTCAATCTTCAGCGAAAAACTTAGAAGTAGAAATAAGTTGTGTATGCCAGGTATACCGGCCTGCTAGATCTGGTAGATCTTTTCTTGTAAATTATATTCAATTTTATAATAAGTTGCCTGAAATAGTTCTGTCCTTTCCTGACAATGTATTCAAAAAGCACATTATAAATACTCTCTTTAAAAGGGCTTATTAAAGAATTGATGAATATCTAACTGACAAAGATATCTGAAAATTATTCAGCACAGACGACCTTTACTTAATGATCCTTAACTCTACCTTTGACCATTTGATATTATTATTATACCAATATCCTGATGTGAATTCACTGTAATATCTTATTGTCAATTTTAAAAGAAACCTATATTTTCCTAAGTTTCTTTCGACTTTTCTTCTTCGCCAATGGTCATTTCCGAAATACTATGCATAAGAGAATTGAATAAGATACAAAAAGATTATATTTCAAAAAAATGTACGAAGTGTCTAAGGGGGCCTCGAGGACCCAATGGCAAATAAAGAATTTTTATCTTTATCTTTAGTAATTAATTTAATTACCAATACCTCCCTCCCAGTAATAAAAGTCATAAAAATTCGACAATCTCAAAATGTGTTTATGAAGCGGTAGTTTTTTTCATACCAAACATTTTTTATATGTGGAAAACAAACATACGGCCCGCCTGATGGTAAACATTCACCATAGCCTATGGGCATTTGCTACACCAGGGGTGTCACGTTTCTTGAAGAGCCTATTACAGCATGTGTAGACCCTTGGGAAAACCTCGGCTGGAAGTTCATTCCACAACTTGAGGGTTCTACCAGTATGCTACCATTGCGGTTCCAGCATGTGAGGGTGCACTTCGCGCCGTCGTCGGCGAGCGGTGCGGTTATAAAAAGTAGCTGTCGGCATCATATCAAACAATTCTTCAGAAAACAGTTGTACAATCGTTAGAACACACAAAGGGAGGCAAAATCTCTCCTTAAACTTAAAGGTTCAATACCGTGTGTAACCTTAGGATCGTCTTATTTGTTTGAATATACTGATCTCTGATACTGTCAGTTGGATTTGGAAACATCTTTCTGCATTTGGTAGCCCAATTCTTAGGAAAGATTTTACACTATTCAACATAATGATATCACTCTTAGAAGTCGAAGATATAGAATGAAACCAACGGGATACCGGGATACGCGCGGACGAAGTGGCGGGTTGCAGCTAGTTATATGTGCCGGAAAGTAATTCAGTTCACACATTCATTAACACTTAAGCTGTGAAACAAAATGATAATATAATTTTATATCACCTTAAGATAAATTGAATTCGTACGGTTTGTAATTATAAAGCCACCCCTGCTTCTAACACAGCAACTCCTTAGTAACTTACTGACAATCTCATTCATTGGCAGGAACACAATAACCCTCCAGATAGTTGATGTTTGGCTGCAGTCTTCTGTGAGGCGGACGTACTTCAACAAACGGCCTGCTTAGGAATACCTCTCTCGTCAGAGCCTCGTTTGTCAATTAGCAAGATGTATTGCATGTAGACGATTCCGTACAAACCCCATGACATGACAAAAGCATTATTTTGGTCAATCGCCTTTCTGTCAGTTAAAATAATCCGAGCAAACAAAAACATTTATTGTATTGTTATGTGACATATTCCAGCAACAATTCGACATCAGTTTCTAAATCCACACCTCACAAAAGCTTTCTCTTGTTTGCTATGATGCGGTCACAGAGTCGTCGAAGCATTTTGTCGTGACTAAACCGCTTATGTGTCATCCGACCCACCCACATCAGGCTGTGTAAACAACGCAGAAAGTGAATCCTTGGGCCTTTCACACGCTTCGATGCCAAGCTTCCGTAATTTATTGTTCACTCGAAACATAGCTATGGATAGTTGGAAATAGTTTATTTGTCGACGGGCCGTTGAAGCCTATGTTTATTTGTCAAGACAGTTACTGTTGTATAATAAATTCATAATTAGTAGGTAGGTTAGTAATGTCAACTTTAACACCAAGGTTCGTTAATTCAAATCACACAAGACAAATACTTACTTGCAAATTAATTTGATACTTACTCAATGCAAAAAGTACAGCTTTTTATTTCTTTAAGTAATTTAGGCACTTTGACTTCAAAAGGGCATGGAAGTCCCATTGTATCTTGTGATACTTCTTTTCATAATATTTTTGCTGCCATCGTATATGATTTTCGGTACCTGATGATAATAGGTCCTATGCCATAACTATTTATTTTAAGGTTGAACAATAGTTTGTTCCTTTCTTTGTCGTTTTTGCCACATTACATCAGGACACGCTGCATATCATCGCTCTTTGTACCATTTTTATGCTGTACGTAATACGAGTTTCGAATACGATCGTGTTTCTACTGTCAAGCGTCATCTGCTCTACTACACAATAATGTTTCGCTACTTATTTGTTTTGGTTTGTCATGGTTTGATATTATATTACGTAGTTTTGTCAAAAAGGATTATCAGTGTCTATTCATAGTGACAAGAGACTGAATATCTATGTCGTTTTATTAAAAATGGGTATTTTGAAACCCGGCCAAGTATGAATTGGACTCGCACACGAAGGTTTCATGCCGCCGCGTAGAAAAACGTCGAAATAAGCACTTTTCTTATATCTCCATATAACCTACATTGTTATTACTTTTCTTTCTGAACTCACTTCAATGAAGTCATAATTTTGCTAACTTTATTCGAAACCAATCGGATTAAAAGTTTCTGTAATAAAGAAAAAGTTTTGCTTTGAAGAGAAAAATAATTCACTCAAGTTGGTGGAAATATACCGT
Source organism: Pyralis farinalis (assembly GCA_947507595.1). Lineage (NCBI taxonomy): Eukaryota > Metazoa > Arthropoda > Insecta > Lepidoptera > Pyralidae > Pyralis > Pyralis farinalis. Next base: position 24,713,349 of record OX382270.1, read on the forward strand.
TATTCACACAAAATGACACATACAATCCACCACCGCCAAAGGTTTCACCTTATGGCCATATCAGCTGAATGGCGGTAGACTTGCAGAGCACTTGCTGCAGCAAGTAAGTAAATTTTTAATCCCCACAAATTCTTTCTGCGGCAACAGTAGGAAGACTTACGCCTTCGTATTATACTCCGATAGAGATGAAGTCTTCCGTCTTCTTCATTCGCACTCCCGTTGACCTCCTCACATCCCGTGAGTGGGCAAACCTGTTCAGACCCAGAAACCCGCGAAGTTCGCCGCTGACAACGACAGGAGATCAGTATGGTACACTGAACACATTTCAAATTCAAAAGACAATTTTTTACGTCGTAAGACATACACGCATACTATTCTTCTGATATGAAGTGACTAACGTAGGCTATGACCGCTTTCAACGCAAGAAGCTCGCTTGTTGTTGTTGGCACCCCGTTGCCTGGTGCTACACAGCAACTACTCTGAAGCTACTTTGTTCACTCGCAGCAATACAACAATCCTCCATTTTTCATTCATTTGGCCACAGAATTCTGTAAGGTGAATGTCCTTCCCGTAATGTGTTATTTATATGCGCGCTAACTCTTTTAATTCGATGGTATGTGTTTAGTCGGATTAAAAATTTTTTGTATAACAAAAATTGTTTTGCTAGTTTAGATTTTAAACTGTTAATTGAAATAGCACTTGCTAACATTAAGTTATAACACAATTTACATTTCTATTCGACGAATGTTCATTTCTATTCTAAGTAAGCAGAAGTAAAGGGTTTTGGCAGGGCAGGTTACTTAGTTACGTACTTCGAAATTAGTGTTGGCAACGCCGACAAATGTCTGGCTATTCAAGTTTACGACCGTCCAATACGCGAAGTTCTATTCAAACCCTCATGATACGCCATTGACCGTAATGTGGGTATTTTCGGTCTGCTTGTAATGTACTTAAATATTTAAGTGATTAAGCTAAATTTAAATTTATCTGGCCTTGTTAGTACTTTGAACAATGAAATGCAGTTACATATGCTTGGCTATGAGTAGACCTTAGAGTATATAATAAGTTATAGAGCGCGGCTTTAATAGTTTTTTTTTATACTACGTCGGAAGGCATACAAGCATACGGCCCACCTGATGTAAAGTGGGTACCATAATCTATTAACGCTTGCGATATATTAAGTATCACTCGCGTGATGCCTCCTCTGCTGCTTATACAGCAACTCATTGATAGCTTACTGGTGACCTCACTCACACGCAGGAACACAACAACCCTCCAGGGAGTTGTTATTTGGCTGCGGTTTTCTGTGAGGTGTAGGTACTTCCCCAGACGGGCTGCTTTGATGCGCCCTATCTCTCTTAAAACATCCAGACCAAGACAAACAGACTTGTTCATGCATACAAATGTGAATTGTGTGGGAATCGAACCCACGAGCGTTGGTGTCAAAGTCGCGTCTTTCACGACTGAGTCGCCGAGCTCGTCAAGAGTAGTGATAGCACAGTGGATATTAAACCCGCTCATTATCCAACGGTTCGGGTTCGAATCCTGGTGTGGGCATGTGACACTAAATTCCAGTTTTCGGATTTATGTACATATTTGTAATTATTGCTTACTCGGCGGTGAAGGAAAACATCGTGAGGAAACTAGCACGTCCAAGAAATTATATTTCGAAAGACGAATGGCCTAATCTAAGAAAGGTCTGGTTTTCCCTCTGCATCATGGAGTTCTGATGACAGTTGCTCCATATAAAAATCTGTATCTTCGTCAAATTCTTAGGCTTAGATTGTCAATCCAAATGGGTAATCCATTGAACCGTGCACACGTATGAACAACACCACGTGTAAATGTTGCTGTCGATCAGCAGTAAAATATGATTCTATCCAGAAATAGCTAATAGTGTTTTTGGGAACGAGTCTTGTAGAAATATCCGTATTGAAGTATCAATAGCTTAGAAATTTCGTCACGTTTAGAACATCACTATGGTAACTCTATTCCAAAGATACGGGTCTGTAAATTTTGCTTATTTGCTTTGATCGATACAAGCTACCGGGGAGATTGATCCGACTGGGGAAGTATCCTCGCCCATAATAGACAGCAGCCCTCCCTGGAGGGTTTATATGTTCCTATAAACAATTGTGGTTAACGGGATAAGATCCGGAGCCCGAGTTTCTGTGTTAGCAGCAAGGGTGGCAACGCGCGAAAGATATTTATTATATTACAAGCATTCATTGGTTACCTTAACACTTTATATCAGGTTGTCCGTCACGTTTAAATACGCGACATCGTATATAATAAGAACAGTAAAAAGATCAAATCAAAGTAGAAATAAGTATCAAGTTTTTATTATGTTTTTTCCACGGATATATTACACAACATTATCTAATACCAAACTAAGCAAAGCTATATTAACTATCTATATACTAAACAAAGGATAAATGTATGTAAATGACATTTTTTTTTGTAAATATATGCTTGTAATACATGACAAAATTCCGAAACCAAGACAAATAGGCTTACTCATGCACATAAATGTTTGTGGAAACGAGCCCACGAATGATGACTCTTCTGAACGTCTTCTAATCTGTTTATTTCGAAGTTTCAACTATAGACTAGTTGGGCAAATTGTATATGGATCCTTGAAACAAACAGGTGTTTCGTCACAACATTAGCGTTTCGTCTCTAGTGAAATCTGTTTCATTTTCGACACTGCTTTGTCACTACTCTAAAAAGTGGGTATTTAACGTAAAGTGTGCACAGGACAAGACTAGCTCATCTCATGTATTTGGTTTAGATTACTGTTAGGACTCCTGAAATACAATAGCAGGCAATCAAACCAAATGACATACATTTTGATGGATTATTCCATCATCGTATTTATGATTTTGCAATACTTGACAGATGAACTCAGTTCATATCCCAGATTAGATGGGCGCATTACGTATTACGTTAACCAAGAATGTGTTTGCATGTATTGAATACAATTCGTAGGTACAGAATTTAAAGTTCATCCGAGATTTAAAACCTGTGAAATGTCATGACTATATATTAAAAACGAATCTTAAGTTGGTACAGAACTTTCTCGGTTGATTTTACGTACCGTGTAATGTTACAACCTTATTTAATGATTTATATAGAATCTTTTCTTTACTTGCTCTGTTTAGTCTATGACAATTTGTCAAAAATATTGATATGTAATTCAAGATTTTAAAATATTACATTTTAGTGTCGGAAAACAGAAAACAAGTCAGACTGGAGGAAGCTTTCGAGAAGTAGCAACTGTTGATAACCGTAGCATTTACTTTTTACGTGGAATAACAAAACAAACTCACATCCTGGTACTTTGTAAAGACGATCCCATATTCTCAACGCCAATATTATCCAACGAATATTCAGTGTGATTTCGTTGCGACATCCTAAAACTCCGACTTTGAAATTCTATCTCGATCTCTACGTGATTTGTACTTCAATGCCTTCCTGATTCTACCACTAGACATTCTCATTTATTTCTCACTCGAGATCTGTGAATATTTCCATCTAAAGAAAATCAAATATTGCAATAGAAAATTTCATTGTGGTGGTGACATTTCAAAGTGAATTTTATTGCACAATGCGAGCAGACACCTAAATTTTGACGAGATCGGTGGCGCCGCGGGTAATAATGAGACTTTGACACCAACGCTCGTGGGTTCGATTCCCACACAAGACAAACATTGTACATCAACATGTCTGTTCGTCTTGGTCTGGGTGTTTTTAAGAGAGGTAGGGTGCATCAAATGAGCCCGACTTGGGAATACCTCAACCTCACAGAAAACCGCAGCCAAATCAGTGGCATCATGCGAGTGATACTTAATGTATTACTAGTGTTCATAGGCTACGGTAACCAATTTACATAAGGTTGGCCGTATGTTTGTATGCCTCCTGATGTTGTACAAAAAATGCAATGACTTAGAACACTTTAACATAGACACTTGTGTAAATAATGTGTGCAGTTCACACGCGGCAGAAGTGAAACTAGTTAATAGATTCAGGCGTTATTTTGCCAAAGTCAAATTTACATGCTATTTGATCTATTTATTTATTTATGATGATATTGATATTAAGTTTAAAATTATTATGCATTTGCACGAAATTCACGACCGCGTTCCAAGTAATGTAATCTCAATACAACTTATATGTTATGTACGTATAATTTATAAAAGTCTCAGCAAAAAAAAAAAAAAAAACATGATTCTATTCGAAATGGCCACTACTTTGGCTTTGTTACAGATTTTAGTCTGTCTGGCCACGAATTTATGGATTTACGCACTGTTTCCATGCGAAATTTAGCCACTGCTTGCTCCAGAGATTTCGTGACCTGCTGAATCCCGGTGGTACCGTTACTCCATATACCTATGTGTCGTAAGCGAGTGCCATATATATGGCAGTCGGGACTCGATAGACACAATGTCGGCGCATCGTTTCGAGCAGGCCATGCCCTCTAAAACTCATTATAATTTGTAGTCTAAGGAGTTCAGATCTGGGCTAGACGAGGACCAGTCTTCAGCTCAGCAGTCCGGAAATTTGGTTTCAAGTCAGGCTTGGGTAAATCGTGCGTAGACAAAATAAATGCGAATGCTTGTACCAGGTACAGACCTGGCACAAGCATTCGCATTTATTTATTTATTTATTCATACATACACAATATTGAACATTACAAATTAAAAAAAAAAATCCAATGCGTTCAACTGTGTTCAAATGAAGAAACAAAAAGAGACAAATTACATGTCATTAATTAATAATTTTCAGCGAACTTTATTTATTGGATTGGATTATTTTGTCTTCTAGCGATAGACGAGCTTGGTGGCGCAGTGGTGAAACGCGTTGTTACGCTACTTTGACATCAACGCTCGTGGGTTCGATTTCCACACAGTACAAACATTTGTGTGCATGAACATATCTGTTTGTCTTGGTCTGGGTATTTTCTGTGTATAATAAGTATGTATTTACAAAAAAAAAGTATTTACGTATGTTTATCAGTTGTCTAGTACCCATAACACAAGCTTCGCTTACTTTGGGGCTAGATGGCGCTGTGTAATTTGTCCGACAATATTTTTTTTTTTTTATTATTTTTATTTATTATTCAATGTATCGATAGAGATCTGATGACAAATTTACAAATCATCAGCGTAATCTAGCGTCTACCTCATTATATCACACGTTAAGTCCTATGAATATATGTGGTTGTTTCATTTTACTGTTGCTTTTTCATTTTATCGAATTTCAAATCACAACGATGCTAAAGAAGTTTTACTTCAATAATGATAAATAGTAGGAATTACCAACTTATGTTTATTATTATTATTTAAATAAATATTTATTTGTCATCTGTGTTTTCTATTATGTTTACATTATATATAGATATACTTATATCCGCATATAAAAGTACTGTTGCAAAAATAATAATAATAATACCTGATTAAACGTTATCTACTAAGAAGTAGTTGATGAATTCAGTTTTACTCTTAATTTATTTAGTCACATTATATCGTTTCATTTTACTTGTCATCGTTCCATTTTCTAATTATTGCATAAATCGTAATCAAAATTCTCATTTTGTGAATGAGTATCAATAAATCCATGTATAACTATATGCATATATATAATATTACTTATTGTGAGTAAAATAATACTCTATTGTGATGTTAGGTTTAGTTTGAGAACAAGTTGTCTTCTGGACTGAATAACCTGCTACTCATATTTGTAATAATAAATATCGCCGTATATATGTACTACAACAAAGCCTAGTAACTTATTATATTGGAACTTTGTCATTATTTCTCAAATTAAGCCTTTAATTTATCGCTAAACTGTTCTTGTTCGCTATTCTTTATAAAATTAGCTACTCAAATACATGTGAAGAAAGGACAATATGCCTCACGTTTTATACTACACTAGCTAGATTGGCGTCATTTTCCCAACGTACCTCAGAATACCCTTACACATTTAATTTATGTTCTAAAATTTTACGACAGTTGAATCACCTCAAACCATGAATCTGGGATACGCACATATCAAATCTGACTGCTGAGAACCATTGTAATCTGCTCAAATCGTTGTCATTGTGGATGTATTACGCTGTCTATGTAGGTCGAAGAATCTTTTAAATTATAAAATTTTGATTTTTTTCAATCCCAGTTCTCATTTATGTTTACAAATATGGCTAAATGTACAAGGGGTGGTTTATAACAATTACCAATTCAATTATTATATTTAATCAAGAATAATAGTTAATAGATTAGTTATTTTGCAAAAGTCAAATTTACAGGCAATTTAATCTAAACTACTTTGTGTGCCCCGATTAGTTCATGTCAACTAGCATCGACGGGCATCCACTACCGTTAGTAGATACATTCTGTCGCTGCTATGGCTGCTCCGATCGTCTCTACCTCGGCTACAAATATTAGTATGATGTTCTAGTTACTAACATCTACAGCGTCTAACGAGGCCTCGTGGATAGGCGAAATACGTGTCGAAGAGACGACCGGAGCAGCCAGGGTAATAACGGCGAGGGGTATATACAGTTCATATTCCAGATAGCGATCATTCGTAGAGACGATCTGAGTAGACGAGGCAGAGATAATCAAAGCAGCCATGGCACTGACGGTATGCATCTACAGGCGGTAGTGGCTGGGTGCAGGCCGGCGCCAATATGCATGAACTAATCGCTAGAGGAAGCATACAAAGTAGTTTAGATTAAATTACCTGCAATAATGACAATTCATATTCTTTTGTAAAGCACAGATCGAAATTTGCGAGTGATGGCAAACAAAAACACATTTATGCCCCGTAACGGCGAGATGGTCGTTTATGTAAAATAAAAATAATACCGCGCCGAGAACACTCCCTAATGGTACTCCACATGAATTGATTATGCGTTTTGATTTGTTTGCAGCTTTCAGCAGCAACTTGCGTATCCCTATATAAATATTTTATTATCAGGGCTTGTATTCTGTTGTTCAATAAGACTTAATTGATTTTATTCTTATATACTTAAAGAAGTAAGAAATCATGAGAAACAAAGTTGAAAGCGTGACATATTGTTAATTCCTGAACTTTTGGTTCAGGAATTAACAATATGAAGTCAATAATCTATGGAGGAGGAGGTTGTTGAACTTATTCAAAATGTAATATGCTCTATAACGTTGGACCATATGATGTAAAGTGGTTACTGTAGCCTATGAATGCTTGCAATGTATATTTCTCGAGGGTTGCCATCCTTACTGCTAACACAGCAACTCCCCAGGGGCGAACTGATGAACTCAGCCATTCGCAGGAAGAAACCTTCACGGAGTTATTATATATATTATTCAGCTACGGTTTTCCGACAGGAGGAGGCACTTCCCCATTCGGGTTAGCCTGCTTTCTATATATCATTTTTAACGTCACGCCAAGCCTCTTGCGGGATATGAAGAAAGGGCAGAGCGGCACATGACTCGGTCCTTATATACCTCACACATCCTGATCTGTTTTTGATGCTCCATACCTCTCTTATTTTACTATATTAGGCCTTAACCCCTTTTTTGTGAACTGATCAACCCACAAACATCTTATGCAAGTTAGAGAATTTACCTACTTCAAAAGACAATTTAACTAGATATTGACTTATTTGGGAGAATTGTTGTTATATGGATGCAAAAATTGTTTTTATGTGGACCTATGACCACATTAAAAAATTGTCACAATCTGTTACGTTTGTATTTTCAAATGATATATTTTGTCAAATTCTGAATACTCGTAAATGTTTACATCAAAAACTTCAAGTAAATAGGTGCTCATTTAATCTATGCTTATTACTACTACATTCGGCAAGTATCGCTGTTATAATTAGAAAATGAACTTCACAAAATTTAGTTTTGGGGTGGAAGATAGAATGATAATTAATTAAAATGCCACTCTGATTACGCTACAATATAGTGTATATACCGCTATCATCGCTCGCTTAAATTTATGAGACGGATGGAGGATCGACCTTATTACTAAGGCGAATTCCCTGCGAGACAATGTTTTGCTGTAGATATATTTATTATAATAGAGTAACGACGCAAAAGTGGGCCAAACCTTAAAACTGAATTCGATATTTCGGCATGATTAGTCTACTGGACTCGGCACCAATTTGCCGGTTCCAATCACAAGTTCGAATAATAAAATAAGTATTTCATACAGCTTTTTACAAAAAAAAAATGGTTGTCTGTAAAGTCGGTTTACGGACGATAATTTTACGTGATAACGTCATAAGAAAACATTCAACAGTTGACAAAACAGTTCACGTGTAGGTTGTGTGCTGCCGCTGTCTCTCTTCGACTCGAACACATCGGCCGATGGAGTGGAAGAGAGATGCGTCACAAGCTGAACGCTTAGGCCGATCGTGCCTCTCTATCGCTTGTTCCGCGCTCTCGCTTGCACAGGCGGAACGTGACACTTTTTCGTGCATGCAGTCGGCGTTCATCGATAGCTCTCGATCTGTTGGAAATCGATGGATTGTCGTGATATTAATAATATTTTGGTTTCTAACATCCTTTTTTTAAATGCAATAGTGATTGTTTTACCTTTAATAATTATTTTAGGCAAAAACCCTTACTTTTAATTAACGGGATTGACAAAAATAAGAGATTATTTTTGAAGAGCGCGTGATGCGAGTAAGCGGATGTTCGAAAGACAGCAAGCAAAGTGTGCATTTAAACAGTTTGGCTTACTTATTAATATTGTACTAGTTAGTTATCTAAATAAATGAACTAATGACATAACAGTGTAGTTATGCCATTAATTCATAATAGTAAAGTAGATATACTACTATACATAATACGTAAGTCTGCACCTTAAACTGGTCTTATCTTAGTGTCGTTTGGTCGCATATTTACGTGTAATATGTGTATGTCACACATATTGCACATAAATATGAAAATATAAGTGAGATGTTGAAAGTAGAGAAAAAACAGGAAACCACATCAACAGTGTTGACAAGGGATAACATGTCGGGCAAAGCTCATCTTGCTCTTATCCAGCTAACGCCAACATTGATTTACGGCAGAGGTATGAGGACACGAGGAGCGACGGACGTGATGATATGTATGTATATTTTATACATATAATACAAATATTTTTCGTTTGGTGTACATATCTTGAATTTGTGATATTATTTAATTTAGGTGACACGTAATGCGGTAATTACGTGTCACCTAAATTTACATCTACCATTTGTATTGATATCCGCCAGTCTTACTTTTGCAATAACTGGACCCCACGATCCCGAAATCGCGGGCAGAAAGTAGTTTAAGAAGTTTTAAACTTGCTATTGTGACAATTGTGTGGTTGGTTAATGAGATTTATGATGACTGTCGTAATCATTATGAAAAGGGGGTACAGGCAGTGGCGTGCACAGAGATTTTTGACAGGGTAGGCAGATTTTTTTTAAAGCTATTAACTTACCAAAAAATACAGAATGTTGATTTTGGTTACCCAGTCTTGTGGAAACAATGATGTATGTGATCACTTGTTTTTATTCACCGAACACTACACACACCACATGAACAACTTTCGCAGTGAATATCATCCATATTTATCAACTTTAAAACTTTAAAATCTTATTTTGTCTGCTACCAGTCAATCGATTCAAAACAAAAACAGTGGCGGCCGTTTTAAAATCAAAATAAAATTAACATCAATTTTATACGAAAAAAAGAAATGGCAATATCTTTCACTATAATTATATGCAGCAAACTACTTTTTAAAATAGTTACGTAGCAATGCTCGCGACACTTAGGTAATTTACGTTATAGTTCAGCTGAAAAGACATTGTCTATACTATACGATTGTGTGCGTTATTTGTGTTATTGTGGGCAATGTAATTACAGGAATGCACACTACAGTATTTGTATTAACAACACGGCACACATACGTAAATTTAGACAGAAATAGTTAGTGTCTTCCGCCGTTAAAAGCTGCCAATGCGGCGCTGGTGTAGCGTAGCGCCTAGCTGCGATTTGAATATGAGTAGCGATGATTTTAATAATTTACCGATACCGATAGATGGAGCTGTTTTTAATTTTTTGTTTTTGATACGAAATATTAGTTAAAAACTATGTTTAAGAATGAAACATCGGATGGTATTTATCAAATTGATAGGGTAGGCAATGTCTTTTTGTCTATATGGAGTGCACGCCACTGGGTACAGGGGCATACGTACCTGAATTATTGTAGTAATCTCAGTTGATTAAGTTGTGATATTATCAGTATATGTTACATTACAATGTATCATTGATGTCATTTGTTAATTTGTATTTTACCGCCTTTACCATGGTGAATGCTCTGAAGAACTGTTTTCCCTTATCCCACCGTCTCCCTTCCGTCATAGAACCACACGTGCAAGCCGCCGATGTCATCGTTCCACTGTCGAGAATATTTCTTCGCGTACCAAAACGTTCGGCAACTCCTATCTTTGCCGTACCATTAAAAAGTGGAACGCCTTGCCTGCACAAGTGTTCCCTCCTTCTTACAATATGGGATCCTTCAAACGAAGCGTGAAGAAGCATCTCGCGGGTCAGCATGACAGCGGCAACGCCGGCAACTGACAGGATTCTGTGTAGTCTTTTGTCAGTTGCAGTTACGATTTGGGCTCCTCTTTCGCTTGCCATCAGGCAAAGAGGAGCTACTATGCTGAACTAATAAATAAATATTACATGTCTCTTTGTACGAATATGTGACATTCTCAGATGAAATTCTGAGCAGAGTAAGCAATTAACTAAAGTAGTAGACTGGTAAAAGATGTAGAATACTTATAATTGCGACAATGGAATCCCTACACGGAAGAAACCGCAGGCAAAAGCTATTGTCTATAAAATATGTTGTCCTTCAAAGTCCTTGAAAAACAAGAGGTTATTCACAACTAGTACAACAATAACTATTTTCCTAGTTACACTACACTGAACCTTTTATGTTTATTGATACTTAAAAGTAGATTAATTAACACTTGAGGTTAATCACCACGTATAAGCTTAGGGAACAGACGAGACGTGTCGTATGTGTATAACAATAGTGCATCAGAATAACCTGAGTAGAGTGCCTCACGTGTTATTAAAGTAGCTAACATTTGAACAAGAAGCTTTAGAGGCACTACAAAACAATATAACGTAGATAACTAAGTTCGTGTAACTTGTATCATTAATAGGAATAGTAGCAACTTCTAGCAGTAATAGGTATTTATAATAAGCTGCTTACAAGTGTACTTCTCATACAATTCAACGGCAGCCATTCTATTTTAGTACATTTGTCTTGTTCAGGTTAAAATTTGAGTACTAAAATTGAGTACTAATACTCAGTAGGCCGATTATAGCAACGCAGAAATCGATTGGCCGAGTATTCGAGCGGTTATCGAAGGTCTTTTGGTTTGAAATTTGAATTGCCACGAGAGCAAACTAAATATTCATATTACATTTGATTTTTAATCCTATTATAAATAAAATAGGAAATAACATATTTTATTTCGTCTTTAGAAAATTTACAAAACTTAGATCTGGGTCGATCTTGGAAGCAAGTTGTTTGTGATACAAATAGATCTGCTCTTTCAAGTGCATAGTTTGATTGACGGTAGCCACTTTATTCTCATATGAGAAAGGTACGAAAGTGAAAACAGACATGACGAGGATTTATTTGTGCAGAATCGTTTTTAATTTATCTTTTATATGTTGTAACGATGAAGCAAATCCTGGGTATGATGAAGCAATTGTGAAGCTTATGGCTGAAGAAAATAACAGCAAGAAAGGTAGCAATTGTTTCAGCACAAGATCGGTACTCGGAAGGTCGTAGGTTCAAGTCCAGATCAGGCAGTGATTTATTCATTTGATAGACGTCCTCATTGGTTTTCAAGGGCTTGTCAGATTGAATTTTGACGAGCGCTGTGGTCGGGTGGTTAGCAATGGCTACTTTAGTTTTAAAGTCTCATTGGTTCGAAACCGTGTGGGTTTCGAACCAATGAGACTCGGCAGAGAGAGAATGGGCATTCGTGTTCATGTCTGTTTGTCTTGTTCTAGGTATTTGTAAGAGAGTCAGAGCGTATCAAAGCAGCCAGACTGGGGAAGTACTTCCACCTCATAGAAAATCGTAGCTAAACAACAATTTCCTGGAAAGTTGTTGTGTTCCTGCGAGTAAGTGAAGTTACTAATAAGCTTCTAAGGACTTGCTGTATTAGTAGCAGGGGTGGCAATATGCAAGTGGTACTTCCTGTATTATAAACGTTCATAGACTACAATAACTCCTTTACATCAGATGGGGCATATGCTTGTATGTCTTCCGATGTTATAAAAAAATAAATCCGACTTAGACGAGGGGAGTTTTTATTTGTATGTACATCTTACACAATGGACACCGCAAGGGGCATCTTGGCGCTACCCAGATGGTTTAGAACCGTAAGTTTCTATAATGTTCACAGCTTCTCACATGCACGCATGCCGATTCTTAGGGCTTCTGATGGCCACCGGCTTAGGCGAAGATGTTTAGGATCCATTTTTTTTTGTTTTGAGCATCGCACTTCGGTTTAAATAAGTGACAATCTTGTTCTGTTAAATCGGTAAAGCTCCAAAGTCTCTATCAACTCAGCTACAGATGACCGCCATTAGTCTATTGGAAGTTAGAAATTTGGCATCAAATAATCCGTACTAAATTGTGTTAAGTTAGAAGTTAAGAGAAGATGATCAAAAGATTTTCTGTTCCTCATAATCGAGGGACTTTAACCACGTAGAGGTTGCTCTCTTGCAGTTGGAACTTGTTCAGAGGCTCCAGTCTCGTACAATTATTATATCTTCTATTTGTCACCTAGCTATATTGTTACTGTAAATATTGTAATGAGAAAATAAACTATTATTATTATTATATAAATATTTTCCTAAGAATCTGAAGAATCTACTGAACATAGCTGTGGTCCAGAAATCAGTATAATGACAGACTTTATGTTTATTGCGCTTAGTTGTATTAATTATGGGGTTAAAATTAAGTAGGGAGTGTTGTTTTAGGATGGTGTTAAGGACGAATAAACATACTTTTAGAACTGCCCTTTGTGCTCTCTCGAGTTTTGTCTTCGATGTGCCTCCCCACACTGTGATACAATTATTTATTATTGGCTGAGATAGAGCTGTGTACACCATTTTAATGATATTTGTGTCAGCAATGTGACGCAGGTTTTTGAATATAAAGATTAACTTACGGGTTCTAGTTACAAGGAGATCAAGATGTTGATTAAAACTAAGGGTGTTATCGATGTTATCGATATTTAAAAAAAAAATAAAACACATTACATTATATCAACAGTGATAATGTATTTTGTCATTTGTTCGATTAATTAGCATTCCGTCTACCAGCACGCTATTAATATGACATCACAAAGACACATGAGCCTTACAATCCACGACGTGGCCCGCGTACCTGAAACAAAGGTTTTAATCACTAATTGGGTCCACGAACAAATAAATCATATGTACCTAGCATTATGACGCAATATGTATTTTGATATATAGAGTATTTTTGATTTTTCATTAAGAACAGACGATGTTTGTTTGGAGTCTAATTATTTATAACAGGAATTACGACGAACAAGTGATCATCGTTATTTCAAACTTGTGTACATTATTTATAAACTTTATACACAAACACTTTATGCTGTATAGGAATTATCTATCAGCCAAACTTAGGAGATTGGGATACATTATGTGCACAAGGGAACATTATAAAAGAATCGAATATTAATTAATAAAATTGCATAATAAACACTACAACTACTACTACATCTTTACGCCAAGTCCCTTGCAGGGCAGGCTGATACGACCGAGCGTCACATGACTTAGTCCTTATAAACCTCACTTTTTTAACTTTCATAGCTCTATAATACACCTTCAGATAATACTCGACCAATTTGGTAATGGTAGGTAAGAGTTGGTCTTTTAACTTGAAAGTAGAAGGATGCAGGAGCCGTGGAGGCCCCTACATCCTTCTATTTGGCTTTACATATACGTTAAGGCTACTATTACAACTTTACATAAGTCGCGATTAGTACTTGTTTGTCGCCGAAGTGTTTTTAATAAATACAACAAGATCTTGGAGAATCCATTAAAAAGTAATATAATTTTTATCCAAAAGCATAAATGATCATCTTTTATTAACTGTGGTAAATTCAAAAGATTGTAAGAAAAATGAAACAATCCAACTTCGGTCATTAGCGAGGGACGGTGTAAAAAGCAATATAATTATTCTTTGATTTATTTTACACAGAACTTGTGTGAATTAGCCTGTCAAAAATTGTTTTTTGATAATATTGTACATATATCCTGTCGTATTATGCCTAGTCGAGTATTCTAATTGTTGTAGTAATTTAGTAATCATGTAATATTAACAGCCCTCGTTTATTTTTTCATCAAATCATACAATCGATATTTAATAAATAAAGGGAAATGCTAAAGTCATTGTTTATGAAATTTCAAAGCGTCTCTTAATGTGATCATATAATTAGCGATGAAATTATTTATTTTAAAATTTTAAATTTACCTGGCTAATTAGTTCGGATAATTATCCTTTCCTTTTACTTAATACAATTGAAATAATAAAATGAACATTATTTTTTAGGACTCTACGTAACTCTTCAGGACCTCGTGCGCGAAATCACAACATCATTCCAGGAAGTGGATTCGATTTCCCCAGAGCCTGGTTTATTAATTAGCAGCACAGCACCACGAAGTGTCACGTGCAGAAGAGTTTGATATTGAAAATGATAATGTATGGTGATAGCGTATGTTCCATATAAAATATTTAAAATCAAGTCAACTAAAACATTCCGATAGATACGTCAGAGAATACTCTAACAGCTGATGCCTCTGCGTTGCTGCAGACGCTCCAGGGTGATGGTAAGTTCTAGATTTCGAATTATACGGTTAGTTCGATGCCCAAACCTGTCTAAGGAATCTTATAAATACTTTCGAGAGATGAGAGGAGTACACATTTTGGCGAACTTGCACTTTATATAACAGACAGAGCTCTCTGTTCTCAGTTTGGAGCTCCGAGTTTCTAGGGACCTGTTGAAATAATGTGATTTCCTTCTTTCTTTCTCTTATCTTTCTCTTATCTTTCATAATAACTTTTTTTATGTGACCACTTGTAGACTGCACATGTGTCTGTTTATTTTGATCTTTGATATTTTTTTTTATACCACTAAAGTGGAAAACAAGCTTACGGCCTCCTGGTGGTAAGCAGTTACCGTAGCCTATGGACATTTGCAACACCAAGAATGTCACTCTTGCGTTGCCGGCCCTATTTGATGTTTTCTAATATTATTAATTACACATCCAGTTTTAAATTGAAATGAATAGCTTATGTAATAAATAAAACAATAAAGAAAAAGATAGAAGCAAATCATTCGGTTCTCGGTATATCTTTCAGGTTCGGAAGTCTAAAAAGAATGTTACAGGAGAAATAAAACTTACTGCTATCAGTCTCCGGCATTGTAATACTATGCATTTCAGAATCTCTGAGGAAGAGATATTCAGCTCTGAATCCTGTGCCGTCTAGTCTGTCATTAGACTTGAATGTAATCCTTAGAAAGTTTTTATCGGAAGTCACTTGAAGCTCTTTATACTGTCCACAGTATCTGGAACTTTGTGTATCTATCATTTGGCTGGAGAATCGTACGTAGTCGCTAGAAGATACTGCTTCACATCTGAAAAATAGTAAGCATTATGAACATATAGTTTGAGGGCGTGAGAAGCTTGGTGTCGTCGTTGTGGTTGCCACTCTTATTGAACAGGCAAGTTAAACAGCGTAGACCGCAACTTAGGTTTAGTCGTCTCCTCCGTACTTGGAGCCCATAGTCAGTTGACGGTCGTTAAGCTAAGTTCATGCTTTCGGGTGACTTGAATACACTAGCCTCCGTGATTTCTCATTGATGGATTAGTGGCGGAGTACGCTTTAAAACACAACGGTTTGAAGAACATTTGTTGAAGGTAGACACGTATCCCATCAAAGGGATGAATTTGTGTGGAAGTGAATTATAAATAAATATAAAAAGTCTAATGGTCTTTAGACCACATATCATGAAAAACAAGCATACAGCCTGGCTGAGGGACTCACAAGTAATATTCAGTACTTGTCATCCCATTGAGTTTTTATTAGAAACTTTCTGGTCTTTACAGCCTCTCGTACTCTCTACAGCTCTCCAATTTCGTTGTCTCAAATCGAGTTACTTTTTAAATTACTAGTAAATTATAAGATAGCAATAGACCCTAAAACCTGGGCCAACAAGAACAATTTGAAATAACTGCAATATTTACTGTTTATAGGGATATAGTTACAGCAAGAGAGAGGCAATAAACAGCATTCCGCAAGTGTAATCACCGTTGAAACTATAATAGTTCTCAACCTATAATCACCTTTAATAATCCAGTGCTTAGATCTAGAATTTTGTTTCCGTGTATTCTCGTAGATTCTACAGATTGTTATTATGTATTTCAATACAATATCTATTTGTATGCAAATATAAGTTTCCGATGCACGTATATCTGCTGTGATTTGATTTCAGCATCGGATTCGTGCTCAGTTCATCGTCAGGATCGGTTAGGCTAGTAGTACCCGGAATAGACATTTGTGAGGTAAAATATAAGACGTCTTTGATACATTGAAAATGCCTAAAGTTATTCTTCTTTCTAGCGTTATCCCGTTTCCTAATCCATCAGGATTGGCGGGAGACGCTATCTTAGCCTACGGATTTGGCGAAGGTACTGATTTTTTACATGTAGCGTCTGCCGTACAACAATAATTATATGCAAAAACCAGTATGAAATAAAAGCTATAACTATAATGAATAAAGCAATAACAATTTTAAAATACTGCGACACTTTCAAACTTTTTAGTTCTGGCTTTTTATTGTATGCCTATATATAAGTATATAGGCATAAAATAAAAACAAAGTATTCCAACAATCTTCCCTTGAATGTTACCTGATTTCTGCTACAACCTCCTATTTGATTCTCTAATAGATTTTAGTTTACAGTTAAACCGTATTGCTTTATTTCTATTATATATCAGTTCGACACACCTAAGACGGCTTGGAAACACTAGCCTCATAACCACCAATCTACAAGCAAGATGTCGGAGTTAAACCGCTTTCAATATAAGGGAGGCCTATCTCCAAGGAATAGATAGAGTAGTGCCTTTTAATATGCGTGACCTATTTATATAGGCAATAAAATTGACTGACTAACAATACACAGCTTAATCATCAATCAAAAAAGCATGAAATTTTACACAAAAGCTCCAAGTATTATCCATGGTGTAGGTGTCGTACTATTCTATCGCTTAGCCTCTGTTGTAAAAGATTATGTATTTCGTAGGACCCAGACTTCTCTGGGTTCATATAAAGCTGGGAATCAAGCGAGTATTTCTGGTTGCAGCATACGCTCCCGTAAGCTCAGCGTATGCCCAAGAACTAGAAAAGTTTTGGAAGTATATGAGAGATGTTCTGTATTTAGCTGAAGGGAATGAAAGAGTTATTATTAGATTATGTGTGAAGATTTAAATGGATAGGTTAGCACCAAACGAGACAGCTATGAACGTATTCTTGGTCCCTATGGAGATAAGAGAGTGAACGAAGCAGGTAAATCTATTCTAGATTTATATATGGAATGATACCTCCTAACGAATACTTAATTCCATCTCAAGGATATTCATACCTATTTATGGAAACGGAATGACCAAAAAAGTGTGATGGGTTTGATTTTAATAGATAGATGTCTACAAAATGTATACAAGAGCATTTAGAGGTCCTACTCTTGAAGCGGACCACTACCTGGTGGTAAGCCGGTTTGTGGGACTTTTCAACAAGTAGAGGCATTGGCGAGTGCGTATCCCTTTTGGAGATCATGAAAGGATAAGGAGTGAAAAATTCCAAGATGGAAGTGTGAGGAGAATGAATGTCCATCTGGTATCCGAATTGCGAATGCAAGTCTTTCCGACTCAAGTGTAAATGATCGCTGGAAAGTTCTGAAGTGAAGGAGAAAGAAAGTGAAGGAGAGAGAAGAAGAAAGTGAAGGAGAGAGAAGAAGAAAGAAATGTACCGGTTATGCCAGAATTAAACCAAGGCTTGATTGAAAGAGAAGCGTGAAAGGCAAATTACGAATGAGAAAGAGAGGCCTAAAACAAAGACAAATACCAAACTCTTTTGGAGAGAAGTATAGAAGTCTCGGAGTAGTTCGTCGGCATCTAGAATGAACAAAATAAAATCTAAATCGGGTCTCATTCTTGCTAACACTCAGGAAGAGTTAGAACGGTGGAGTGAATATTTTGAAAAAATGTATGAATATGCCTCGGACACTGGCAATGAGAGTGAGTCTGATGCTCACCTTACGTTGACGGAGTCCAGTGAAGGTATAACTATGGATGAGATTGAATGGTCTATACGAAGCTTCAAAAATAGAAAGTTTGCGGAAATTGATATGATCACAGGTGAGATGATCAAACTAGGTGGCACTTACATCCGGGTCGCCTTCTGGTACTTAAGCAATCTATGCTGGAGAATTGGAAGGGACCGGCGGACTCGAGATGCGCAGTCATCGTGCCCATGTATAAAAGCAAATGGTCACACTTGGACTGCTATAGGGCCATCAGTTTGATTAGCTTAGCAGCAAAAGTATATGTAAAAGTAATTGAAAGAAGAATGAGGGTGAAATCTGATGAAATGCTGAGGGAGGATTCCTAAATGGAGGGAGATGTACGGATCAAGTTTTAGCGCTCCGCAATATCATGTAGAAGCATCTGGGCATAGACCAGAAGGTTTTCTGCGGTTTCGTGGATATTGAGAAAGCATTTGATAGGGTTGTGCGAAAGAAACTGCATATTGCCGAGATATGGGATTGACTGTGCACTGCTCCGTGCCGCGCCGTTCACATACAAAAATTGCTCAGCACGTGTGCGAATACATGGCAACATGTCACCCTGCTTTGATGTCAAAATTGGTGTCAAATAGGATTGCATGTTGTCTGCTACGGTGTTTATTCTGTATCTCGATAGTTGTCTACAGAGAATAACATCGATGAAAGTAGGATTACGCATGAGTGACCTAGTGGTGAACTGTCTGCTTTATGCAGACGATGTCATTCTATTAGCAGAAGCACCATCTGAACGGCAAACCCTGGGCACAATAATGAAAGACGATTGTATGAAACAAGGCTTACTATTGAATGCGAAGACTACAAAGATAATGGTATTTGAAAGAGAAGAAACCAGAACCAATGGAGGGATTATGGTTAATGACAAAGTGTTGGAACAAGTGAATGAGATTGTATATCTTGGATGAGCTTTCAACAGAAATGGAAGGTACACCGCTGATTTGGAAACACGAGTGAGTGCTGGGAATAGTATGAATGGAGTGTTGGGAAAACTTCTTGGTAGTAAATGCTTGAGCCAGAAGGCACAACTCGCTATACAAAATGCAGTGCTAATCCTAACGCTTACTTATGGAAGCGAGAGCTAGGTATGACCGAGAGAGCATGAAAGTAGAATAAATGCGAGATGCGAGCATTGCGCAAAATTTGTGACGTAACGCTTGTAGACCGTATTCGCAATGACGATGTTAGAAACAGAGCTAATCTGAAAGAGAGGGTAGGTGTTAAAATAAGAAGCGGAATGCTACTTTGGTTTGGACATGTAGAAAGAATGCGTGAAGAAAGAATTACGAACTAGATATACAACGCGAAAGTAGAAGGATGTAGGAGCCGGGGAATGCTAAGGCTTCCTACTATGACAAAATTGATTGTGTTTTCTCAGGTGATATCAGGAGTCATATTTATTGACGAGCGTGCATAGGAAGAGCAATGAATGCTAAAGAACCGAGTGAGATTTGTAAGAATCGAGTCTGTGGCGCTCTGTTCTCTCTGCCTATCCCGCAAGGGATTTGGCGGGACGTTGTAGATAGATCTTTTACAATTTGTGAGAATGGTTTTTAAGGAATTAACTTAAGGTCTTACCGATTTAAGTTTGTACAAATGGTGGGAAATCCCATCGGGTATACAATGTCTGCACTGCAGAGGTCATATGTGTTGATAGAGCGTAAATTTTAATTCGCCAAGAAATAGCTTAAAGTTTGGTGAACTCATGACTAATATAAAATGAAAATAAATGGAAAAAGTAATGTTATAATGTTTGCATCTTTTTTATCATAAAATATTTGTTCAGGAAAGCATAATGTATAGCATGCAGAAAAGATTACCCCAAGTTTACATGTAAATAACATAACGGCAAGGAAATACATCGCCATTGACAGTGACAAATGTCCGAGATGTTGCGGGATATAACGCGAAATAAAAAAAAAACTGTTACGTAAGGAACGATTCTAATGTTAGCCTTGAACGAACGAATATAAGGAAATCTTTCTGCGATATTACTGATTATAGTATTGTTTTAGTATTATGAGTTACAGGGATTGTTTTTGACGTTTTTTTTTTCATAAATCTACCAAACATACGTAATATGTATACTTTCTTCTTCCGTTTATATTGTTTCCTAATTCGTTAGGATTGGCGGAGTTCGCTGCCTAAATCTAAGAATTTCGCGAAGATACTGATTTTGATATGGAGCAACTGCTGTCAGCCCTCTTAAACACAAAAGAAAATTCAGGCCTTTCTTAGGTCACACGCATACTTCTTTTGAAAAATAATTAATTCCTTGGATGTACGAGTTTGCTCACAATGTCTTTCTTCACCACCTAGCCAGTAATAATCACAAATATACAATTAAATGCGAAAATACGAATTTAGTGATGCCCACGACAGAACTAAGCTTAATAGTCTGGTCTTTTATACATTCAACTCGACACTCAACCGAGCACGCTTGTTTAAACGGATTATTTTTGGAATTTGTGACGAGGATTTCTTCTATGGAGGAGGATACTTTTGTAATACCTTGCAGTACGATAATGATCAGAAATGAGCTATTAACATGTTGGAATGACCCTGAAAATAATTGCTCTGTAATTGAGCGTGAATAAAGAGTTATAAACTGTATATCGCTGAAACCAACAACTTTGCTTGCAACAATCAACAATGTGTATGAAGATTGTCGTGAAACATACATACTAAATTCCCTAGGATCAATATGTCTTTTGCTTAAAATAAAATTGAATGTACGAGTACAATGCATTGGGAGCTTGTATTACGATTCATCATTTATTATTTTAACGTGAATAAGTCTCTAAATTTGCTTATTGATAGTGGAGAAAACTAATAGTAACAAAATCGGGGGATATAGTTTGATGTTGTAGCGACACATTTATCTTTTATATCCAAAATTTAATTCACTACTTGATTACTTTCGTTAACGTCTTCTCGTAAAATTCAGGGCCGTGTCCAAGACAACCGACACACCGATGTTTTTGTACTATATTAACATAACATATTTCATTTATTAATGTTGATTATGTCGAAACTTTACATTAGGTAAACCGTAAGCCTGTATTCCATTCGACGTTGTAGAAATAAAAAAAAAACAAAATATTTTCACACAACACGCACGTATGCATACCTAACTCCAATAACAGTTCAAAATAATTAGGAGGTCTCGAAACGTACACTTATCAACACTTTAAATTTCAACTATTGATAAACAATAACTACCCTACTTACAATAAACTGGGAAATTACAATGAGAAACTACATTAAATACCAAAATAAGATAAAATATTTACGGTGAAACTCCTTCCACGTCAAAATATGTAAAATGTAGGTGTACTCTTTCATTCTCATTCCCGTAGAAGAAGTAGTTGCATTCCGTATCTCTTGGATAAAGGCCCGGGAAGTTTGGCGATGTTGTTACTCCTCTCGTTCTTTCACTGCTATTATATACAAAGGCACATGGAAATTCTAAAAGCAGGCTCCCTGATGTGATCCCATAATCTAAAAAAAAGAGAAAGATAATTTTTTATTAGTTTATTAAACTTATTTTATAATTAATTAAATCCATCAAAGAGTTTGTTTACGATATAAAGGTTGAAGTTAAATATCATATTCATTATTACATAGTTATCAGTATCATTTCATACAATTCTTCACTTTTGGCATCCAGCCATCTACTGTCGCCAGTTTGATCAGCGGGAGTGATGAGATTCAAAGTTTTATCTTATACGCGACATCTACTCTAAGATCTTCCTTCTTCATCTACGATTACTGAATTAACGGATATGAGAATTTAGCCTGCTGATTTTGAAATTTATATGATGACATTTGCAGCTATCTGTTCTATCTGAAATACTAGATTTCGTCCAATAAAGTATTTCCGTGTATAACTTTCTCCTTATCTCGCTGGGAATGTCGTGTGAATATTCGAATTAACAACAAACAAAGTAGTATAAATATGAAAAATAGTATAATTATGAATCCTAGCTATAGTAAAGAGAATAGATCTATAATTAGATTAATATTATTTTGTACTGAGATAATTTTAATTCTTTTAATATATATATATATATATATATATTCAGCGATTTAGTCACGACTGAGTTGAAATATGCTCATAAAATTCGACATATGCGAGAAATGTTTCTGAAAAAAAAAAACACAAAATATTTTTCTGTTCCTTTTCTTGTTTGAAAATAACAAGAACGGACTTGCACGCCGAGAAATCCGTACGGATATACAACAAAGTAATTAGGTGACATTACTGAAGTTTATAACCTATGAAAGCAAAACTGAACTGAGGAAGAAACTTAACTTTCCCGTTGCAAATCTGTTATCTCCATACAATCATCAACATAGGTCGTGGTTAGTATACCAAATGAAAAAAAAGTGAGATATAACTACAATGAAGTGCTCTTATAAGAGTTTTTCTTTAGAGGTACAAATTTTTGCTGTAAAATTGATCGTAGCCCACATTTGGATTTTTTTAAATCCTTTTTAAAACAACGCTGTTCAGAAAACGTAAGTATATATAAATGTCTAACGAATTAAAGCCATTCGTTAGTTGTAATTGTACTCGTAGCTTTATAACAAAACATTTTTTTGTAATATGAAAAGATCTAATCCAAAGTTGTTAATCTAAACCCTAATTTTGACGGCGATTGTTATTACGAAGAATTCGAAAGTATACGAAGAGACATTCGGATGTTTGATAAAGAAAATTGAGAAGATAAGGTTCGGAACGGAAAGGTAAGTTTTAATATAATAGGCCCGCGGATAATAAATCTTATTTACATTTCAGCTTAAGAGGTATAGAATATTTTGTTTGGTAAGAGTTTTTAGGTGCAGAGCTATTTTATTTAGCTATTTTCTATTCTAGTATGCTAAAATTGTAGTACATGTAATTATTTAATATGTGCATAGTTTTAAATAGTAGTATGTGTGTGACTTGTATATATTTGATAAGGACTTGTTATATATGTGCACTGTGTGCATGAACTGGTATATGCAGAGGTACTTAGTAAAATTGCGGTGACCATAATAAAGTAATATTTTCATGTGCACGTGTAGTTTAAAATCTGGGATGACACACTACACTATACAACAATGATGATGAATACATGATTTGATCATTATTTTGACATTTAAATTAGTAATTATTATATTACGGCCTGAAATTTCATTGTACTACGTACGTATTGTATTCACATAATTTTCAGTATCATTGATGGGTAGCCAGGAAGCTAATCCAACACGCTCACTGAAAGTTGTGTGACATATGAAACAGGCATTATATATATATATATATATATATGTGAATTTCAGTAGTTTTTATTACTCACCTCTCACTATAAAAAGGAGAAAACTTTTGGGTTTTTCGTTCATTCGTGGAGTAAATGCTATATACTCCAGAAATCTTTTACACAAATTAAAGCAAGTTATATTGATGATGTTAGATACAGAGTTGGTCTGAAAGAGAGTGTTGGTGTTGCAATGCAGGAGGAAAGATTTATGAAACAGATATACAACAAGAAAGTGCAGTATGTAGGAACCGAGGAAGACCAAAAATTACCTACCATGACCAAAATGATCGTGTTTCACGCTCACCAGTTTCTAAGGTTTTTAACAACACCTTCTGATAAGAAGGTGTTGTTAAAAACCTTAGAAACTGGTGAGCGTGCGTGAGAAGGGCAATTAATGTTAAAGAAGCGAGTGACGTGTATAAAGATTGAGTCCCGCAAGGATTTTGGCATAAAGTTATAAATAGTATCACTTTAGTTTGTACCTCCTTCATGGCATAATTGCAGTTTCCAGTAAACATGTTTCAGCTGTTAATGAAGCGTTTTAGTTTCAATCGTTTAGAGTCAATGTAAGATCAGTATTCTACTACTGTGTATATTTAGTTAGTGTATCAAATTTATCAATTAAATATTCGAGTATTTTTTATAAAATAAATGGTTATTATAATAATATAAGTATAGTAGATTTATTTATTATAACTCCATAAAGAACGACCCCTGTGCAAATTTCACATCGTCTATTATACAATCGGCAATAGGCGAAAGAGTACCGAAGTATTTAATAATTTATCAAAATATACCAAACAGAAATGTTTACATAATCTTAAATCGAAATATCCTTAGGTCACAAGATTGGCAGCGCGCGAGTAACATCACCGTAGTGTTCCGAGCTGCTGTGACCACTTACCATCTAATGTGGGCCGCATGCTTGTTTGCCAATCTAGTTGTATAAAAAAAATCTAAATGATTTCTTTAAGTGAACCACTTGAGTTCAGTTTTGTACATACTCGTACTTAAAGCATTTCTTGTATTCTTGTATTCATTTCTTATATTATTGCATTCAGGTAGGTCGCATGCTTGCTTGATTAAAAAATATATAATTCCATGTAACAGTCTTACCTTCGTAAACACTAATAGTGTTGCTCATGACATTTTAGCCGTAAATTTCACATGAGCATTTAGGTGATCACAGACTTTATATTTGTGTAGATAAAACTATGAACCTCTTTTGTTATCGGTTTATCAATTTGGAGGTCATGGTACCTCCAAATTGATAAACCGATTACAAAAGAGGTTCTGAATAGGAGAGCTTATTGATAAGTTTTCTGGTCCCAATCAAAGCTAGTTTGCCATTGAGAAATTGTACCATATTGAAATTCACTCAAGATTGATTTTCTACAAAATACATTTTTATTTTTAGTCATGACCCTAACTCTTGACGAATATCTAGGCTATCAACATTTTACACTCTTATCTTCCATTTATATTCTTTTTAATGAAATTTTATAGCTTTTCTTAATGAGTAAAAATAATCGAAAAAGACGACCCTAATACTCTGAAAGAAACGGACTGTAAGCTGTTCCATGAGATTCATTCTTTGGTATTTTATTCTACTGAGAACAAAAAAGAAAAAAGACGTGGGCAAATTAGAGTCTCTTTGGCAAAGCCGAATAGTGATGTTTGCCTTTCATTATCAATATTAGATTACATCAGTATTTGGCCGTTTTGGGATACAGGTTTTACGTTTGTCCAATCATTTTATTGCTCGTAATAACAAGCATCAAAAATTTTATTCGAATTATCTTTAGCATTATCAAAAGATATTTTGAATAGAATATTTCATTGTATGTATTCAAATGTATAAGTTAATTCATGTATTAAGTGCCACTTTATATTAATTACTAATTCATATTAATTACCAATTATATTAGTAGACACATCAAAGGTCCTTTATGTCAACCTTTTAAATTGAGAATATTACCCGAACATAAACCCTTGTCAACAGAAGCGTACATAATAAAATGCGTGCTATAATCTCACGAAATCTGTATACTACTTACCTTCAACAAAAGAATAAGATATCTTAAATCCTCTACTATGTCTCGACGAATATATTCCACGAAATTCAATCGATAGCTTTGGTCCATTTGACATTATTGGCTTGGATACATCGTTGCCACAAAAGGAAGCCATCTTTTCAAGTCTTCCGTCTGCATACAAAAATACGTCTAGAGAATCCATGCTTTCACAGCTGTAAAAAAAAAGTTTCTTAGTGACGTTTGTATAAGTAGTTGTAGTTTTACTATTTATATTAAAATAATTATATCAAGATAAGAATCCGATATAATTCATACGCACTAATATTAATTAACATTAGGTTTTTAATGGTATTAATTTAATTATTCTTCTCCAAAAGTGGCAGGAATTTCATTAGCCAAAACGTTATAATGTAATTCCAGCCAATTTGTATATGAATAAATAAAAACAATTAAAGAGTCGCCATTAGTATATGCCGACAGGAGAAGTACCTCCACCTCACAGAAAACAGCAGCAATGTAATAACTCCTTGCTGGGTTGTCGTGTTCATGTGGGCGAATGAGTTTACTAGTAAGCTGTGTTCACTGTGTTAACAGCGGTGGTGACAATGCGTGAGTGATACATCATGCATTGCCAGTACACATAGACTACGGTAACTAATTTGACGTTATATAAAAAATATATACGTTTTCTTAACACTCCTTGATTGCTTAAACTT
Organism: Pyralis farinalis; assembly: GCA_947507595.1. NCBI lineage: Eukaryota > Metazoa > Arthropoda > Insecta > Lepidoptera > Pyralidae > Pyralis > Pyralis farinalis. The sequence goes on from OX382270.1 coordinate 24,739,859, forward strand.
ATACATACCCGAGAGTATGAAATGTAACACATTCGCGACTTACTGTTTTAAAGTAAAATAAACCAAACTTGCAGATATTTAGTAAATAGATACATCTAGCTTTGCGAGCGTTCAGTACTCGTGCATGACTAAATGGTAGAGAATTATTAGTCCATAAACTTTTTATAGTTCATTCATTATGTCGTGAGACAACGTGTAAAGGAGTGAGACAAAGATAGCATACGTTTTCAAACTAACGAATTGATTACACCGAGGCCAACTTTTTTGTACATGCTATAATATCTTGAAAACAGTGTCTTTGATCGCAAAACGCATTGAAGTAGTCTTGAAACGATTTTTATTCGGCGAAGTAAAGCGAAAACAGGTTATGGTTCAGGTTCACTCGTTTTCTCACAGAACGTTCTGATCACATAAACTCAATAACAACTTTAAAGAAAAAGATTAAGAACTAGTGACAATAATTCATCAACGTCTCGTCACTCGGTATGACACGGGCGTCTGCGTCAAAAGTAATAATGGCAAATATAATCTGGCTAAATGCAAAAGTTGTTAATTCTTTCTACTTCGTGCGTATTAACTGTTCCCGTTCATTAGGAATTATATAATATCTTCATTCTTTGGAAATCACACCAATTTAGGGTCCTTTTAGTGTCCATAATTAAGAAAACTTAATACATAAAAATATTCATATTCTTATGTGTAAAAACGACGGACATTATTGTCGCAATTCTGGTATATAACAATATTTATTTACATAAAAGTAACTTTAAACGTTTTACTGAATGTATTGTGTTGTGCTTGATAAAAGTTTATTTCGTGTTAATAGAAATTTCTTTAAAACCTATAAATATTTTTTTTACGGTTCGTTTACATTTTATCTCAAGCCAAAGTGAATACGGTATAGTTAGCTTTCACTACGATTATGGACGAAGGTGCGTGGCTTTTGTTTGATATTTTGTCAGGCATAAGAGTTGCCTACTCGTGACTAATAGGAGACATGGAGACCAACAAAATTCCACAATTGTTGAATAAAATAGATATATAACAGCAAATAATGTACAGTTAACAATAGGCAATCATATTTCAATGAATAATACAAATGTAAACAAAAACGAGCTCGACTGTGTGTCTTTGTTGACGAATCCTTTTCAGTCGGTACAATCTAATTTAATTTTCATTAATAGAAACTTTGGAAATGCTGGTAGATATATTATTATTGCCGAATCTGTAGAATTTTGGTAATTTCAGAATCAAATAGAATGTTGTTAATAATTTAAGTTCAAACAAATATGAATTAGCCGATGTCAAAATCAATTTATTCGTTATTTCAAATAAATTATCGGTTAACACATTCAGTCAATTTGTAGATCAATATACACATAATCACTATGGAAGGATTAATCAAAAGTGATTAATCTTTTTTTTTTGCTTTCTTTTGATTATCAATTATTACGTTGTGACGTCTCGTAAATTTAAATAAATCATATGTAGTAATCGTTCATATGGTTGGACGAGTTCGGTTGACTTTGTCTTGGTGTCGGTATTTTTAAGAGAGATAGGGCGCATCAAAGCAGCCTATCTGGGGAAATACCTCCACGTCATAAAAAACCGCAGTTAAGCAACAACTCTACTGGGAGCGCGGATTGCTGTAGGATTGTTGTGTTACTGCGAGTGTTTGAGGTCACCAATATACTTCTAAGGAGTAGATGTATCAGCAGCAGAATGTGTGGTATCCATTTATTATGTTACAAGCATTCATAGGTTATGGTAAGCTTTACATCAGGTGGGCCGTATGCTGTATGCCTCCTGACGTGGTATTAAAAAAACTTTATTTACTAGTGGTCTAAACTAGACGTAAATTCCATGACCATTTTAATACACGATATTTGGTTTATAAATACAAAGCTTGAAGGATTGCAGTTCGGGCTAAAAACATGTACAACTTCGTCATGGAAACATGATCCGGAAAACAAAACACTCCGATGTCAGAAAAAAAAATGATTTCCATTCAGTTTAGTCTAATCGGACGATCTGTTTGTCTCATAGGTAAATTATTTTTCTATCTATGATCTATGTTACTTTGGCAAGTCTGTTCAGCTTTATGAGTCCGGTTACATCCTTTGGACTTATATAAGTTTGTACTTATCTACCTAAAAATAATTTGTACATCATTGATTAATAAAACTTTTATGGAACTTAATATGAATCTCTTGAAGTGTATTACTTACTCAATTATATTTTCCGTCACTCTTGGCAGACTGAAGTCCTCAAACACAATCTTGATCCTCTCTCTACCTCTCGCCAAAAAGTCATAATGGCAGTGTGTTTTTTGTGGATAAGGGGCGGGGTATAAGGGTGATGTCAATTTGCCGCTCTTGCTCTTATCGCTTCTGAATACTTGATGACAGGAGGACGCTGGAAAGGCACGTGATTTACTTTATTACGAGTATATGTATGCTTATGGATATTTTGCCGCATTCATTTATAATATAATTATTGTAATAATCGGTCGTAATCACATATTATAAAGTATTTTACAATTTCGTTGAAGTAACTTTATATCAGCTGTAAAGATTTATTTATTGTTTCAACAACAGCTGAATCATTAATGCAATCTTCTTACGTGAATGAAAAGATGCTTACTTTGTATAAAAATGTTCTAAACTACATACGATTTTACTGCGTTGGTCTAGATATATAATATCTTTACGCAATTAGTAATAGTTAAGATTAGCACATTTTGACACTTACTTTGTAGTTATCATTATAACACAGCACCTACTTTAACATTTGAATATTCGTAGCCTCGTTTTAGGATTAGCATACATCAATACATTTTGGGGGAAAATAATTATATACATATTGAGAAACTATGAGGTTATAATATTGATGTGTGTCTCAGAGAATATATAATAGTGATGCACGTGCAAAACTCCTTATATACGAAAAAGTTGACACTGACTTTTTGGAGCTCTCCCAGGCGAAGGCGCTTAACCTGTGATAAATTAAGTAGGAACTATTCTAATATCAGATATTTACTTCTAGAATGCCCATGAAAAAATTGGCCAGACTTGATGATTTATATATATATATCAATGAAGGTACACCACACAGTACAGTTCTCAAACAAAGAAGTTTTGTTAATAAGATCTTTATAACAATATTAAAATTTATCGCCTCAGATACTGCAGGTAATACAAAAATTTAGATGAACTCACAAATTTTATACCCGAAAAATATTAAACTCTCAACGTCTATAAAACGTGATGCTGATAATAAAATAAAAATTATTAGACGTCGTAGTACACTTTCTTGAATTATATGAACAAGTCATGGTTGATCTTAAAGTGAAATATTACTATCAACAAAAGAACCCTGGTTTTTAAGAGTTCACTATTTGTGCCAACTCTACTACTAATAAATTTTACGCTTATTGCACTTAAAGAGAGTGCACAATAGGTACGAAGTTATACTACTTCATATGCAACCGTCAGATGAATCACCATTTCATTTTTATATATTCATAAGCAGAGAATAGCGCAGCAATATGCTAATGATAATTGGAGATTTTAAACTCTAGAACCAGATTCCATGTGTTTGAATTGTTGACTCAATGAAGATATACGAAATCAAACATTTATTTAAAAATAAGCTATAATTTGTACACAGATATCATTTTGGAGTTGAGCAAATAAGATACTCTTAGGCAAATTTTAATTAAGGGTTATGTAAATAGTGATATTAATTATTAGTTAGTTATACTCTATTGACTATTGACAAATAAATAGCTTTATCTGCAAATTATGAAATAAATATTACAATAAGCACTATAGTGATTCAAGACAAGCTGTTCCGCTATATATATTAATATAGATATATGAAACCGATCAACATAAAAAATGTTAGAATATAATCTAAGACTAGTTCTTGAAAAAGGAATTCATTTAGTTACAAAATTCAACAGAAAAACATACAAGAAAAATCTAATATAAAATGAGCATATGTGCGAAGCCAGGGTGATTTAAATAAAGCTTGTACGAAAGCGCACTCGCAGTTTCCTAAATAAATTACATGCAGTACGAAATAAATAACAGTAGCTAATGCAGGCATATCCTCTTAACAAAATCCAAAATTCTGCTAGTCTATATTTTTAAATGCGGATATTATACTGAGGAAAATTTAAGGGCATATAAAATTGCTTTAACTTACTTGCAGCGCTCACAGCGGGCCCTAATCCGGATATTGACTCCGTAGTGCTTGATTTTTTAATATCAGACTCTGGGGAAGAGAAATTCAATTTAGATAACATATTACAGTGTCTTTGGCTATAATAAATTGTATACGAGAACGCGACAATTTTGGTACTTAACTTTTTTAATTTAGATGTAGCCAACAATATATTGATTGAAAGGATATTTAATTATTAAATTAATAATATCATATTATTATTCACCACAAATAATGCCATTAAATACATAGTAAATAAATATGTAGTAATATATAATGATTTAAAATATTATTCACAAAGACGAACCCTGTGTAAAGAGGTTAGCAATGCTACTTCAACATCAACGTTCGCGGGTTCTATTGCCACACAGTACAAACATTTGTGTGCATGAATATTTCTGTTTGTCTTAGTGTACTCAATGCATTAAGTATCGCCCACGCGACGTCACCTCTGCTGCTAACATAGCAACTCGCGGAGGATTAATGTATTCCTACGATTGAGTAAGATTACCAGTAAACTCATAACGAGTTGCTTGTTTTAAGTAATATCAAAATAGCACGGTGAACACAAATAAAGTGTCCAGGGTATGGAGAATTACTAGTAATGATCGGAAGCACCACATTGCGAATTATGCGTATAGGAAATATTTACAACTAAGACCAGATCTCGCTTGATACTCAAAGAATGAATGTAACTCTTATTACGCACAATAAAAGAACGTTACAAAGGTTAAAGTGTAAATTAAGGTGCACTTAGCTGTACTTCATAATTTCTAAACATTGTTTTTTGAATTGTTCTTTGTACTGAAGTTAATCAAAATATGGAAAAACTAGTAATAAGATTAATTTGAATTTTCCTGTCAGTTTCAATAATTTAAACGTCTTGATAAATCAAACTGAAATTGGTTCCTCTTTCTTCCGCGATTCTAAGAAATTGTGGACCGTAGAATTGATTGAATATACAAAGTACTCTGAAAATCCATTTGATTTATTATGGAACAACAGCGCTTTTGGCGCTTCAGTTAAGTTTCGAGAATATTTGTAAATTAAAGTTTCAAAATTTTCATCTGATGATGAGCTATTTTCTGAATCAAAATGAAAAGAATTAGATAAGATTACGAGAGATTATTTTAAGTAACACTCGTTATTAACTCAATTTGTACTACACTAAAAACTAAAAATGTACTTACGAGACGTTGACATATCCAGCTTTCAGTGGTAATCAGTCAAACGATTTCAGTTTAGTTTACAAAACCCTTATTCCCTAATATACTCGTAGAACCTCCTAGATTTTTTGATTAAAAATGCTTACTGAACCTGCGCTAGAATTATCATCCATGTGAAACTGGTAACTCGCTTTAAATCCTTGTCCCGGTGTGTTAGAATTTGCTGTAAATTGTACTAATAAGTCTGATCCAGTTGATAGAATTTCATAGCCTGAAAAAGAAATTAAAATAGTTGTAATATTCCATTTGTAACCTCAAAATTTTATATTTGTATGCTGTATCATTTGAATCTTACCTACAATTTCATTACATAGCATCGCAAGTACTGGAGATGTCGATAATCTTCCATCGAAGACTTTTATAATATCCGCTCGATTGAGGCAACTGAAAATATATGTATATAAGATAAATATCAAATGCAAATATTGAATTTACATAAACAGGTTTGAGCAAATTACCTTTCATCGCCATTCTGAAGAAATGATTCTTCAAATACTAATTTGATTCGTTCTTGTTGTCTGAAACAAAATCATCATATTGATTTAAATTATGTTTACTGAGGAATCAATTTAGTTTTTCTGCTTACTTTTGCATTTTTCATCTAACATTAAAATTTCCATCATACATAATTTCATCTATACATCATCACTTCATGTTTGGGTAGCGGACCCCGCCTTATGGATTACGAAACGTTAAGTAGTAGAAGAAGAGCACCACTTCACGTTACTTATAGGATAGGATAAGTTTTCAATATAGCCATACTATTCCTACTACATCTTCACGCTAAAGTCCTTGCGGGCTTATAAGTAAGAACACGGCGCCATATGACTCAGTTCTTACAGACCGCCTTCGCTTCTTTACCATACATAGCTCTTTTCATACGCAGGGTTTAATTCTGACATCATCTTCTAATAACACACGACCAATTTGGTTGTGGTGTGTCTTAGCCTTTCTCGGCTCCTATATCCATCTACTTTTGCGTTCTATATTTGTTTCGTCATGTTTTAGCCTTGCATTATTTCTACCTGTGCGAACCAGTGGAGCGTGCCTATTCTTTTCTTAATACTCATACGCTTGATACTCTTTTTCAGACCCACGTAGTCATAATCACCATTATTTCTTCTAAATATCCGGGTATATGCTTATTACTCCTGACATAATATCATACATCAGGCGTAATAAGGATATGCCCCATATGTTGTGAGGTGACCACCATATACTTTAAATGCTTGAAAAGCAAACAATATTACTCGTATGTTGCTGTAACCTTCTGTAAAGTGGAGCTATTTGCCTCCTCGAGTTGCTTTTATCAAACATGGTTGCGCGCTGCTACCCTCTTACTACAGTCCCGGCTGCTATTTTTAAGGATGCACCACATGTACGTGACTCTAAAAATAGTGTACAGCTACGTAGATCTGTACTTACCGAGTATTTTCTATTAGCATCGGGATGGGAATCCTTAGTGATAAAATTATATTTTATTTGCTTGAAGTAAGTTCAACCCAATATGAAATGATTTAAGCGAACGCTTAACCCTTCGAAACTCGGGTGGTCGTATACGACCGCGAAATGTATGGGAAAACGTATATAACGGGTTCTGACTGCTAATCTATTCTACATAATAAAATCAATATTCAATGGGAAACATAAAACTGAACTAAATTTATTTACCGTAAGGGGTAGATACATTTAGTTGAGTTAATAAATTTAAATTATAAGGTTAGGTGGTGTATATGAGCTAGGTAGCAAATAGTCTTTAATTATAAAATTATCGGGATTGCAGATAATAGAGCCCCAGGCACCGGCGAGCCTGCGAAGTGAAGCGAGTGAAGTATGTAAGGACCGCATTTTATGGCGCTCGGTTCTCTCTGCCTACCCCGCAAGGGACCTAGCATGAAGATATACATATATACATATCTGCTGCAGAAATTTACATTAGATGTATAGAAATAACATATAGTTATTTCTATACATCTAATGTAAATTTCTGCATAGCCCGTGCAGCTTTTGTCACGATGTTTACAAGAAAAGCATTTCGTTCTTCAATTAAGAAATGTCTCGAGAATTTCACTGTCTGAAACATCGTAATAGCATTCGGGATATATTAACTTCGTATATCGCACAATTCGAAAGAATTATAATTGTCACGCTGGAGGCATGAAAATAATATCTTACGTATTTTCCTTTTTCTGAAATAAAAAAATCGCGAAAATTATTTCAATGCGTGAGTAATTATTGTCACCTTTACTATTATTATGTTGAGTAGACTGCGTGGGATTATGAACTAGCCTCAATATATTTTTTAAATTGTTCCTAGCGTTATTGCATTTCCTAATTCATTAGAATTGGTGAGAGAAAATACCGATTTTGATAGAGCGACTGCCGTCAACCTTCACTATCTAGTGCAAAAACCAGATCGTTCTTAGATTAGGTTACACATCTTACGAAATATAACTTCTTGTTCGTGCGGGTTTTTACACAATATTTTCCTTCACAGCTGAGCAAATGTTAGTTACAATTATTTAATACATGCTCATGTCAGGATTGGAACCACGGACTGTCGGTTAATACGAGTATATGGGAGTATCACTTCTCTTTTAAGTGTACTGTTAAATTTACTTTCTATTTTTTAACTATAATATTACACTTTAATATTTGTAATCAGTTTGTGTACTTTATTAATGAAGTAAAAAACCTTTAATAAAAAATATTGTACTGACACGACATACACGTACAATGATTACTAAATTTACTTACGCCCTAGAAATCGGCAGCACAGCAGAGCTGCGAATGTTAAAGAAGCAAGTGATTAAGGACCGAGTCATGTGGCGCTCGGTTCGCTGCCTGCCTCGCAAGGGATTAGGCGCGAAGATAGATAGTTCAAATCAACCCTTACTTATCCCACTGTTGGGATACGGGTCACCCTTCAACCGTAGGGGTTTTTAGGGTTCCGTACCCAAAGGGTAAAACGGAACCCTATTACTGAGGCTCCGCTGTCCGTCCGTCCGTCCGTCCGTCTGTCACCAGGCTGTATCTCATGAACCGTGATAGTTAGACAGTTGAAATTTTCACAGATGATGTATTTCTGTTGCCGCTATAACAACAAATACTAAAACATAGAATATAATAAATATTTAAGGGGCTCCCATGCAACAAACGTGATTTTATTGCCTTTTTTATAGATAATGGTACGGAACCCTTCGTGCGCGAGTCCCACTCGCACTTGGCAGATTTTTATATTATTTTTATTAATCTTGCACCCCTGCCATGGGCAAGGCTCTTGATAATACAATATTATTTTCAACCTAAACACATTCATGCATCGTATTCCCTTTCATTACACAACCGAAGGGGTTTAGATCATACTCTACCACGCTGTTCAAATGCGGATTGGCGGAGGCCAGTGTTTTCAAGCTGCCCGAGGGCCACTCACTGAGCTTAACGACTGTCATCTGTTGACAACAGCCGGGACCGACGGCTTAACGTGCCCTCCGAACTCCGAACGAACGGAGCAACTCGAGATAGGTAAACCCATCAATAGAAATGCTGCGGTCTAGGTTGCTTAACATGCATGTTCGTTTAGAATGACACCGTAACGACGCCATCGAGCTCCCGAGAGATAGATACTTACGCATATAGTAAACTTTTGCTACCTATTTCATGTGGACCTACCACATGAAATTTACTCTATGTCATAAAACATATATGTAATAAATAGGCAGAACGATCTAATTGCAATTGTTTGATCCTGATGCCTGGACTAGATTGCTAAAAAGATTTAATTTCTCAGACTTCATGGTCAAAATGCTAAAGACAAAATTGTTGCCTTATACTTCTTAAATTGTAGTAGACTAACACTAATTACTGATCTCCTAGATGTATCTGTACTCTGGCAATGCGTAGATATAAAAAAAAAGGACTTACCTTGCATGGAAGTGGTAATTGCATCTAATATTACTAGGGTAACTCGACGGGTACCGAGGACTATAAAGTCTTCCGTGGGCTGGCCTGTTAGGTTGTGAATTAAATATGTAATCACACCACGTATCTGGAACTTGTATTCCGTCTGTTTCGAAATTTTCTGTGAGGCAAAATATAATGAACATTAGGCGTGACTGGCATCAAAAAATTATGCGTTGTCCATTTCACGCAGGATTATGCAATTTGAATTTTGTATTATGATAGTTCCTTTTTATGAATTATAGATTTTGCTGTCATATAATATGTTTCTATTTTGTAACTTGACACGATTAATTTTACTGCACGTATCGCTTTTCTACAATAATTTCTTACGCTGCTATTCTACTATCATATTTTCGTCATAGTTATAATTATGATATTATATATGTCATCAAGATAGTGGTTTCCATGTATTTTAATAACATTAAGTGACCATGAAGATTTGAAGACTACTCATTAAAAATGGAGGATGACATGCTTGTTTTTTTCCCTTGAATTAAAGATCACAAAATTCTAGAATATACGAATACTTTACTAACTTTGGCGTTTTTTTTTATACTTTTTATATATTTTTTTCATATAATTTTCTGCGTAAAATGTAAACATATTTTTTTTAGTTAAAATTAAATACAAAATCATAACTTTCATTGCACCGTCTTTGAAGAAATACTTAAAATATTTTAAAGCCTTAAATGAATTCTTTAGACTTTTCAGAATTTATTTGAAAAAGTTAAAATAAATATAAAAATAAATACATGATGACATATACACACAGAACATGTTACACCGAGAACGTATCTCACAGCACGCTGTCAAAAACTATCGTAGAAATTGAATCATGTACTCTATGAGACAGGTTGCTATTACACTGTTGAATAGCGACGTTAGACATAACTGTCGCGTTTTTGTAGAATAGAATTTAAAATGTCATTTTATTAAAATATAATATAAATAAGAATAAGTAATTTGTAGGGATAAATTTATTACTAAAGGGACCTCACATCGCATTTATTTAGAATGTCAAGAGAAAAATATTCTATTTCAGATATGGTAAATATATATTAGCAACGGTCTTCCCTCTATTTTATCTTGTAATATTAAAATCAAGTTGTAATACGTCAGTATACTCACTTCTATCTATAAATCTATAGGATCCAATAAATCCCGTCGAATTGGATGTTCTTGTCCCAGTATGTAATTCTAGTACTAGAAGTGGACCATGGGAGTATAAAGCAGGGGGAGTATCAACCCTGCTTCCACATAGAGTTCTTGACCATGCAGAATACTGATTAACTCCAGGAGGTCCAGGGCCGTGAGTTCCACCTTCCGAGTAGACTTTGAGGTAGTCTCCGTGAGTGCAACTGTAACAGAAAAATATAGTTAAGACAAACGTAGCGCTTCATTAGACCCATCCGATATAAGGCCAGCACTGGACGTATTTAGGCGCATAAAAATGTATCATATTAACAACGATAAATAAACTGATATACGTCGAGTTAGTATTGAAATATGTAACGTAACATGGATAATCTTAGATTGTAGTTAAAATAATTATGTAGTGTATAAGTTGTTGAAAAATTATTAGTCATCATTTGTTACACATAAGTACGACGACATAATTTAATATATCCTTATATAATAATTTAATATACAGGTTGACATATGGGTATAATAGTTTGCCAACCGATTTTCTTTCTCTTTTTTTATAGTAGCTATTTACGAGCTGTTCAATAAAAATGACAATAGAAAAAAGTTGGAAATATGCAAATTCCGTATATGTTTTCCTCAAATTTTCAATACCATTAAGGTTGAATTTTGGCCATTCAATGGGGCTAATATTGTCCTATTATATTAAATGACCAGTTATTGTATTGGAAAAAACGCGTTTCAGGTGCTATAAAAGGCCATTTCAAGCCGTTAGGAAAAAAGTACTTATTTGGTAAAAAGTCGTCTTTTTTACTATCATGTATCTGACATATGAGATAATAGAAAAAGTACAATAAAAATGAACTTGATTTTTTTTTACAAGTACAAGTTACAAGTAGGTAATTAGAGGTGTAATACAGTTATATTTAATAAGTATCTTAGTTGCTAAAATACCCCCCTTTCATAATTACTGCAGGCAAGTAATAATTCTTTAAAGCATGGTCGTGTTTCTGCGAGTGAATGAGCTTACTATACTAGGTAACTTCCGAAGAGGCTGCTACGTAGCAGCATGCAACGGATGCGGCCGCGGGTGATCGATCATATGTGTTAGTATAAAAAAATAAACTTTTAATGATTTAATCATATGAGCTTAATCCTTTTTTGTATAATGTTGGTAATCATTATTTGCATGAAATATCAATATATTGGCCGGTTTCAAACACGGTGTTGGCCTTCTGTCAAGATATTGGATTTTTTTTATTAATTACCTACTATTTTTAATAATACGATATGTTTTAATTTAATCTGTTTGTGAGGAGCTGGCGCCTGATCAGCTGGTGGCTCACGAATCAGAGCAAGTCAATTTATTCCATTCTTTCTTTAAAATTAGAGCTTACATTAAATAAAGTAATTTAGTACTGAAGAATTCATTCCAGAAGTGGTTTATTATTATATGTTAATGTTTAAGAGTAGCGATAGCCACTATTATCCTACTAATATTATAAATGCGAAAGTTTGTAGGTATGGATGGATGTTTGTTGCTCTTTCACGCTTAAACCGCTGAACGGATTTGAATGAAATTTGGCACCTAGATAGATCACGATCTGGATTAACACATAGGCTACGTTACTTGACTCCACGCGGGCGGAGCCGCGGGCAGCAACTAGTCCACTATAAGGATCCGGCCTATCACGCAACTGTTCCCCGGTTCGAACCCAGGCGGGGGTACGTAACACTGAATTAGACTTTTCGGATTTTTGGGCATATTTATCACTAGCTCGGCGGTGAAGTAAAACAACGTGAGTCACGTAGAAATTATATTTCGAAAGACGTGTTGAACTAACCTAATAAAGATCTGGTATCCCTATGGGTTACGGAGGTCTAACGGCAGTCATTTCGTATAAAAATCAGCATCTTCGCCAAATCCTTAGGCTTAGGTAGCGGATCCCGCACATCCTAATGGATTAGGAAACGGGATAACGAGAAGAAGAAGATAATAGTAATAAACTATGTGTATGTATTATTATGTGAATTTGCACTATTGCTCTATTTACGGTGGAGCCTATCCGTAAATTTATGTCTTAAATTATAAGTGCGTGTGTGGTTACCACATTTGTGAAGGACCACTTCAAACACATAATGACTTTGTTTCAAAATTACATACTATACATTTCTAATAATTAATTCTTTTAATTATTAATTAAATTAATTATTCTATTTATTAAATTTAATAATTATTATTGAATTACAATGATACCGAAATTTTAATTAAAGCTTCGTATTGTATTGTATTCGTATTATCGTATTATTGTAATTCAATTTCTGAAGTCAGTCTCTTAAAAATGACTTGCATGCATATATTGGCATTACGTAGATTAATATGTTTCTGCTTGTTTTATTGTATACGTTGACTACCCATGTAACAAAAGAAAATGTGAAATGACGTTGCATTCAACCTTAACGTGGAACTTCCGCGATTCTTTCTACGTTTCCCAGTTAGCAAGTTTGAATCATAAACCATGCAGTCCATGTTGCTTAAGAATAGCATTAAGTATAAAGAGTTGTCTAACCGTCAGGACCTGATTCCTTATATAACTCCGTGGTGGAGTAGACAAGGCAAATAAAATGGCTTACTTTAGAGATTTATGGTTGTGCTCGTTTTAATAACAAAAGATTCGATTTGGGTGCCCCACTCCAGGAAGTTATACCATATGCAAGCAATGATTGTGCTAGACTATAATAATCAGAAATAAAGTATCTAAGCCAAGACAAAAGAGTTCGTCGTTTGTTCGTCGTGGACAAAAAATTAGATCATTTGCGTATACCTTTAGAGAGGTCTAATTCGCTAAATTATTTTTGTTCGTTAAAGATCCCGAATAAGTAAAAAAAAAGTATGTGCAGTTCAGATGCGATAGAAGTGAAACCTTCAAAAGTATGAACTTCAAGATAATAATACGAATGTAGAATTTCAGGAGTAGGATAATAGTAGGGTTTAATTATGATGATGTTGATACCAAGTCTAAAATTAATAAGCATTTGCACGAAATTCACGAGCACGTTTCGATAAAGTTTTTGCAGTCTTTTTAGTCTTTTTTTCTTCTCTTTTTTCGATAATCACGATAATATTCTGCATTTGTTTTCGGCATACTTGAAAAATGTTTTTATTAAAATAATGAAATATTTATGTAAACAATACACTTGTACAATAAACCACTGTTATTATGACGCTTATCCCAAGCTTCGTAATATCCAGGCGCGCACACACACGTACTAACACACGTGCCCCGTTATATACACTGTATAATGCTTTCTAATTCATTCTCTCGCACGTTAAATCCGATAGATACTTCCATGTAGGATTTATATAATGACTATAATTAGGAGTAGGGTTCAAGTGCACCTCTAACACTTGCCTTCAGGATGATAATGGGTTAGCTCTCTAGGGTGCCGGCAATGTATGCCGCATATTGACATATTCGTAGCCATAATACGCAATAGGGCCATAACGTTCAAAAGGGAGACATTTACTATAAGGCTTTAAGAGTCCACTTAACGGAATAAAGGCATCTATTAAAAGCCTATATATTTTTCTTATAAAATCCTTGGCCTAAGATAGATCAAGTGAAATTACATAGAGTCAACTTCATTAGTGTCAGTTGGAAGTAGTTTTAAAAGACCTTAGAGCCAGCCAGAGACCAAAGACCAAAGAATCGGCGAAAAGTTCGCTTGCACTTTACAATTCTTTACTCTTAGTTTAATTAAATAATTTCAAAGTATTTTAGTTTTCTTTATTATAATTAAATGAATTTCAGAGTATTTTTAATTTTTGTTTTCTTTATTATATTAGGTCATGCTTTTTAGCTTTGATGTAAGAAAAACAGAATACAGTTTAAGGTCTAATTAATGAAAAGATTAAAATTAATTTTATGCAATTCATTTCTTTGTTACATCTTCATAAAATATACATTTAACTTTTCGTTAATTAGACCTTAAATTGTGTACTATTTCTCTAATATACATACTCGTATTATTAATAGATAATTGACATTTACAAATATGATAATTTATAACGTTTTGTCAAAAATAAAAATATTACCGAAAATATGTGTATGCATGTATGTATATTTTCACGCAAGGTTCCTTGCGGGGTAGGCAGAGAGAACCATGCGCCATAAGATGCGGTTCACTCGCTTCTTTAACATCTTGCACGCTCGCCGTTTTAAACTATAGTAATACTTATACTTTTGTGTAACTATATTATAGCTATATATTTATTTGTTATGTAGATATTATTGTATGTTCTTGTCTTCTGACATGTTCTTATTATTATTTTTTTATTTGATTAGGTTTTATCATGCACTCTCGGCGGTTCCTAGAGTTCCTGACTTCACCTTCTGATAAAACACGACCAATTTGGTCATGGTAGTCTTGGTCTTCCTCGGCTCCTACATCCTTTCACTTGTATTTCTGTATATTGTATATCTGTTTCATCATGCATTCTTTCTACTTGACCGAACCAACGGATCATGCCTTTTCTAATCCTAAAACTGACACTCTCTTTCATATCAACTTAATTTCTTACGTCATCGTTACGAACGCGGTCAGCAAGCGTTATGCCACAAATTTGCACAATGCTCGCATCTCGACCGCAGTGATAGCCCAGTAGATAAGCAACCGGTCTATTGATCAGATGGTCCCCGGTTCGAATCCTGGCACGGGCATGTACCAATAAAATTTGGATTTTCGGATTTATGTACTTATTTATTATATACTTATTTTTGACTTATGGCGCTCGGTTCTCTCTGACTACCCCGCAAGGGACCTGGCGTGAAGATATACATACATATACATGTACTTATTTATCTCTTGCTCGGCGGTGAAGGAAAACGTCGTGAGGAAACCCACACGTCCAAGAAATGGTATTTTGAAAGATTTGTGGCCTAACCTAAGAAACATCTGGGTTTCCCCCTGGGTTACGGAGGTCTAACGGCAGTCGCTTCATATAAAATCAGTGTCCTTGCTAAATCCTTAGGTTTAGATAGCGGATCCTGTTAATCCTAATGGATGAGACAACGGGATAACGCTAAGAAGAAGAAGAAAGCTCGCATTTATTCTACTTTCATGCTCTCTCTGCCATACCCAGCATTCACTTACATAAGTTAGCATTGGGATTAACACCCTATCAAATGCTCTCTGATAGCCAGATGCTTTTCTATGATGTTGGGGAGCGTGAAAACTGTGCTTCCTAATGCATTCCATCGGATTTCACCCTTATTCTCATTTGAATAATTATCCATACACTTTAGCTGCTAAGCTGATCAAACTGATGGCCCTATAGTTGGCACAGTCCATACGTGAACCCTTGTCTTTATACAAGGGCACGATGACTGCGCGTTTCCAATACGGGACGGGACCCGGTTCTACAGTATAATTTGCTCAAAAACAAGAAGGCGTCCGTAACGTAGGTGCCACCTAGTTTGTTGATCTCAGATGCTACCATATCGATTTCCGCTGACTTTCCATTTTTTAAACTTCGTATCGACCATTCAATCTTATCCATGGTAATATCTTCATGGTACGCTGGCACTACCGAGTCTGTTACAGACTCATTCACATACATTTCTCTAAAATATTCAGTCCACCGTTCAATCACTACCTGAGTCTTATTAAGAATGCCACTAGCTTTAAATTTTATCTAGTCCATTCAGGATGCCGACGATATACTCCGAGATTTCTTCACCTCTCTCTACTGAAGAGTTTGGTATTCGCCTCGAAGTTCTTCATCAACCTCTCTTGCTCTTTCATAAGTAGTCTTTCACGCTTCTCTTTCACTAAATCTTTCTATAAACTGTAAGTGCCAAGGTATTTTCATGTGCTACCTTGCGTACTGCCCGTGGGCTTAGCAAAAGAGCAGCATTGCGCTTTATAAAAAAACGTAGCCTTTTATACCATAAAATATCACGATCTTGATAAAACATATCGACCATTTAACCTCGCTGATAAAGTACTTGCAACACTGTTTTATGAATAAAGAAAGAAGAAGAATTTGTATATATGCCAAATTCTTACATGCTATTCATAAAACAGTGTGAACAATTCAAACACAAATCCTACTAATATTATAAAGGCGAAAGTTTGTATGTATGGATGTTTGTTGCTCTTTCACGCTTAAACGGCTGAACGGATTTGAATGAAATTTGGCACGTAGATAGATTATGATCTGAATTAACACATAGGCTACGTTATTTGATTCCACGCGGGCGGAGCCGCGGGCAACAGCTAGTTTAATAATAAATGATTAGAACAACGGATCGTCCCGTTGCTTAATTTTCACTACGTATAGAACTTTTAGGACTTACTGTTTATTTTACTAGGAGTGACAAGCCCTACTTCTGCTATCACGTGGCAATTAAAAACACTTAAAATATAAACAATTCTGTTCATCATTTTTTAAAGTGTAAATCAACATTTGAATATGTAATAAGAGAAATGAACTTTTCTAGACATGATTTTATCAGGATGTATTTATGAGACAGAAACTTCCTGCTTCGGTCCTCAAAAACGTAGTAAAAGCAGCTGTTATAATAATTTATTATTATAACGGTTTACCGTTAAGAGGTTAATGATACTACTGATTGGAATCATTTTCCCCTTTTGTGTTCACGTCTATCTGGCCCACTTGTATATAAATTATTTATTTTTAAGTAGTTGTGCTTAGTTATGCGTTGCTGTAATTGAATTTTGTGTTTAGTTATAAGTTCTTAGTAAGTTCTTATTTCGTCATTCTCGTGGGCAAAGCACCACAGGTGTGATAGTATTTATTTTCAACAGTGGTAATAAAGCCTAATTGAAAAACTGATGGAGAAAAAGGAAATTATGTCGAATGTAAATGTTGTAGCCACTCCAGTTTCAGTTGGGCGTTTGATTCTGGAAGTTGTTGATGAGTATCTCTATGTAAGAAAAGTAGACTAGCTACATGGATCCACCTTCGGGAAAGAGGTTTCTCGCCAAATTCATCTCAGATGAGCAGCAGCAGAGCAGCGACACACAGTACGCGACTATTACGGTTCCAGTGTGTGAGGGTGAACTGCTCGCCGTTGGTGAGCTGTGCGGTTGTGCGGTTATAAAAATTAGCTGTGGGCATCATTTCGAACAACTCTTCAGAACACAACCCGTTGTAAAAACGGTAGAATACACAAAGGAAGGCAAAATCTCTCCTTAAACTTAAGGGTCAATACCGTCTGTAAGCTTAGAATTGTCACAGCTCGTCTCTGAATCGAATCACACGGTCCAAGCTGGTATCCAGCTGCTCCCGCCCAAAGGTGACTGCAGTACTCCATGTGAGGTCTGACTTGAGACTTATATAACATAAGTCTTTGCCCCGCACTGACGTACTGCTTTGCTCTGTTGCGCATACCAAGTTTTTTCGACGCCAGCTTGACCTTCTCCTCCAGGTGATTTCTATATTGCACATCACTGAGGTGTGTCCTGGAATTTAGGAACCACAGCAAATGGCATTTTGTTAGCGGCGAACGCGCAAACTTTTGTCTTGTTGGGGTTAAATTCGACCAAGTTAAGCTGTCCTCAGTCAGATACTTTAGCCGAAGTACCATCCATTTCAGACACAAGTCACATAGGCACAACTCAAAGAACTGATCGCCGTTGGGAAAAAAGGTTGTCGAATTAAGATCACAAACCGAAAAACAAAAAACGCAGCATAGGATGGCATCCATAGATCGACGATGTCATGAAGATGAGAGAGCCCAGGGATGCAAGCAGCACGGAACCGTTCGCTGTGGAAGTCTATGGCGAAAGCCTATGTTAAGCAGTGTACGTCATGTGGCTGAAATGATAATGACGAATCGAGCATAGTTTTTTTTTTTAGAAATACGCACTCTTAATATTCAGATGTAATATTGGTTATATTATTACAAATTCTCATCACTATAAAGAAGAAGATGAATCTTGACGCGAATTAGTTTTGTTACAATTTGGTTACTCTATTGTTCAGTCACTACTGATTACTGGGTACTTACGACCTATTTGGTCTATCACAATTCAATTTATTTATGTACGTTTCCCACTCACCTAGGGACAAACTGAAAGCAAAATTGAATTAAGGAGAACGGATTTCTGCTGATTACATTCCACAGATAATGAAAGAGGGAACTAGTTCTTTTTGGGTCGGCTTATAAATAATTAGAATTTATGCGGTAAATTGAATATGCTGGATATTTTAGATAGTCTGTGCGTGTATTTTCTAGGTACGTTAGAGTACAGCAGTTGCAAGTTGAATAAAAATATCCGCCAATATGCTGCGGTACAATCGTAATGTACAGGAAAGCATTTCATACAAAGTCATATACATTATATAATCCAAATCGGTCCTCGAATATATTAAAGGACATATTTTAGTTCTACTAGTATACTTTTACGACTGATACACTTTTAGTAATTGTCACTTGTAGGGCGGCGAAGCTAAGCAAGTAAGTATTAGTTACATATTTGTAACTATTACTTGCTTCGAAAGCTTGCTTGCTCTGGGTTGCGAAGGTCTGACGGCAGTCGCTCCATGTAAAAATCAGTACCTTCGCCAAGTCCTTAGATTAAGGTTTCGCCAATCCTAATCGAATGGGAAACGCTAAGAAGAAGAAGAAGAAGTGACTTTTACGGCACTGCTACGATATTAATCAATTATTTACACATAATTAAAATCACAATTAAATTATAAACAATGGTTGTATTGTAAAATTTAAAAACAAAAATGACAATATTTTAGAGTAGCAGTAGGGCGCATAAAATCAGCACATCTGCCAGTCAAACAGCAACTCCCAGAAGGGTTGTTGCATTCCAGCGCGTGAGTGACATCGCGCGAGTAATAAATGCTTAATGTCTTGCAAGCATTCGTGGACTACGGTAACTACTCGTTGATGTCTAAAATAAAAAAGAGTTTTAAAAAGTTAAAAAGAGAGATGTCTTCTAATAAATATTTCACATTATATAAACAGGTAGTGGTTATAAATTAAAACTTTTGAGTTCTAACCTAAGAGTGAATATTAAATATTCGTAGTTAGCTTAAGCTCAGAGGCATGATCATCTTAGTAGTAGCAACAATGTGAAGTTTCCGAGACGAGAATTTGCTAATGATATAAGTTTTCTGGACGGCCTTTGTGGATGTTATTTGCAAGGTATGAAAATCAAATATACGGAACTACGCTTTTTGTAGTAATCCGGGTAAGTTTATTGTTTCCTTAGATTCATGCACTAGAACATTGGAAAAGTGAAAGGATAGGAAAGGAAGATACAATGAATTGCATGTAAAGAAATTTAAAATGTTTTGTTTATAAGGATACACAGATGTGACATAGTGCTAATTTAAAATTATATGTAGACTATGTTTTAAGCTTGAAAACAGCTTAGTTTCCTGAGAGTGTTACATGCGGGTGTACCAAAATGCAATTCAAGTTTTGCATGTTGAAACGAAATATATTGCTTTGTCAAAAATGGCTCTATAATTCAGTACATTGCCATGAGAATATATAACTCAGGACAAAAACATTGCACCCTATACAGTTACACTAAATCAGTGTAAATGTGTTGGGAATTCTGTGTACCACATGTTGATATATATGAAGTACCATGTGGATATATGTAAAATAGTAATATATTCGGAAAGGTTCCTATGTATTGGAAACTAGCAGTTATGGTATCCTTGTATAAAAACAAGGGATCGGTGATGAATTTTGCTAGATATATCCATCATCATTTTGATTAGCCTAGATTTTTTAGGCATACAACCATACGGTTCACCTGATGTAAAGTGGGCATCGTAGTCTATGAATGCTTGAATTACAGAAAGTACTGACTGCGCGATGCCACCCCTGCTGCTAACATACCAACTCCTTAGAAGCTTACATGTTACCCCTCATTCGCAGAAACACAAAAATTTTCCATTAG
Source organism: Pyralis farinalis (assembly GCA_947507595.1). Taxonomy (NCBI): domain Eukaryota; kingdom Metazoa; phylum Arthropoda; class Insecta; order Lepidoptera; family Pyralidae; genus Pyralis; species Pyralis farinalis. The sequence continues at coordinate 24,760,375 of OX382270.1, forward strand.
GTTGTTATTAGGCGATGGTTTTCTGTAAGGTGGAGGCATTTCTCCAGTCAGATTGCTTTGTCGCAACCGTCGATCCTATCTTAATGATGATATATTTCTTGAAATTACAGTGGATTTCAAATTGTAGTGGGGCCCTACCTAGTCAATTTCAGTTACTTACGCAGCATTATGTTCTTTAATGCACTATTGTCAGCAAAAGCCGATGGCGTGGAATCATTTATTATTTTACAAAATGAAGCTATATTTATGACATAGGATTCAAAGAAATAATTATGTTAATTGTTATGTTTTATAAAATATATGTATTTATATTAAATATTGCCGGACAAATTACACAGCGCCACCTAGCCCCAAAGTAAGCGAAGCTTGTGTTATGGGTACCAGACAACTGATAAACATACGTAAATACATTTTTTTTTTAACTACATACTTATTATACATAGAAAATACCCAGACCAATACAAACAGACATGTTCATGCACACGAATATTTGTACTGTGTGGGAATCGAACCCACGAGCGTTGGTGTCAAAGTAGCGTAACAGCGTGTTTCACCACTGCGCCACCGAGCTCGTCAATATATAGATGATAGATAGATAGAATATGCTTCTAAAAATATATAGATGATTTCAAAATTCATAGAAGAAGCAGGAATGAGTTTCATATTGTATAAGTTCTATTTTGGCCTGCTAAGATCTGAAGATCTTTTATAGTAAAATGTATTTTATAACAAATGGTCCAAAAGTTTTGTCCTTCTCCGACAATATCTTTATGATAATCAAAAATATTTATTTCGTGTATATTTTTGATAAAAATACCTAGAACCATTCTGCACAGGCAACCAAGTACCATATTTTTTACCACTTGATATCGTTGTTACTGTACTGATATGCTGAAGTAATTTTAATGTAATGTCTAATTTAATACTTAAGAAGTAGTGATGGCCTCGTAGATAAAGAACTGGCCTATTGACCAACTGATCCCCAGTTTGAATCCGGCCCTGGCATGTACCATTAAGTTATGTTTTCGGATTTACATACATTATGTATTTTCATGCAGACAGAGAGAGCATGAAAGTAGAATAAATGCGGTCGAGATGCGAGCATTGCGCAAAATTTGTGGCATAACGCTTGCTGACCGCGTTCGTAATGAAGACGTGAGAGAAAGAGTTGGTCTAAAAGAGAGTGTCGGTGTTAAGATAAGAAAGGGCATGCTCCATTGGTTCGGACATGTAGAAAGAATGCGGGACGAAAGAATGACGAAACAGGTATACAATGCAAAAGTGGAAGGATGTAGGAGCCGAGGAAGGCCGAGACTAACCTACCATGACCAAATTGGTCGTGGTTTATCAGAAGGTGATGTCAGAAGCCCAAGGAACCGGCGAGCGTGCATGAAAAGAGCTATGAATGTCACAGAAGCGAGTGAAGTATGCAAGGACCGCGTCTTATGGCGCTCGGTTCTCTGCCTACCCCGCAAGGGACTTGGCGTGAAGATATACATATATACATACATACATGTATTTTCTATTATCACTCACTGTCGAAGGAAATTATCGTGACTAAACCCGCCCGTCCAAGAAATTATATTTCGAAAGATGTGTGACCTTATCTACGAAAGGGTGCTACCCTCCCACTACCTTTAGTAGATGCGTGACATTGCTGTCATAGCTGCCCGACATGATATCTCTGCTGCGTCTGACCATGGTAGATAGATAGATAGATAACACTTTATTCATTTCACAAAAACACACACAATGAAAAAAATACAGTACAACATGATTACAATAAGGAACATCACAATATGAAGTGAAGAGCTGTGTCGGCACCACGCTCTGGCAATGGTAGCTGTAGCATGTATCTGCAACCGATAGCAGGTGGATGCCGGTCGGCAATTGTTGACATAAACTAACTGGTGTTGGAAGCACAAAATAGTAGAAAGATAGACGAAACATACATTTTTTTTAGTGTGATGAAAAACATATGTAACAGGTGCTACAAAAATTACAAACTCGATACTTAGTTTTTAACCTCAGACTTCACACGTTTATAACTTACTTTCTATAAAACGTGTTTATAAACGCGTTTAAATAACGCATCAGTTATTGAATTTCGACAGTTTACTAAACTGTCATAATTTTGATCAAATGAGGTAATTTTGTTAAAGCATACGTCTTTAATATATGTGTGTATGTGTATATATATATATATATTATATTAACAAACGGTGTGTGAAACGATATCTTGAAATGCATGTGGCCATAAATTTCATTGACTCCTGTTAAATATTATTTGGAAGAGGAACAAAGTGTAAATCTAGTGCACAGCGGGAGTAGTAGTTTTAATGATGCTGCGTTTATAATGTCTACAAAATAATTTAATAATCCAATAAAAAAACTGGTGACCGAATAATTAATGTCTGCCTAAATACTAAAATAAGTATACAATATTATATCTGATAACGAGTTGCCTGATTGTCACTTTATTATACTTTATACCCATTAACAAAGGAGTCCCTAAGCATCTACATTGACACAAAAATATTTCAATTAATTTAGAGTAATTAATTACTATCTACTAGCTGTGCCCGGGACTTCGTCCGCGCGGAATTTAACAAAAAAGTTATTGTTCAACTATGATTGTATTTATTTGATTATAAGTACCTAAATAAGCAGAGTAAAATAGCGAACAGCAAAATAATAGTAGATATGTATTATGTACTTCGTCCGCGCGGTGTAGTTATTTTTTTATTATTTCTTTATATTAATAAAATTTTCTAAAATAAAAGTAGCCTAAGTTACTCCTTATTACATCAGCTATCTGCCAATGAAAATCCCGTCAAAATCGGTCCAGCCGTATCACAGATTAGCCGGAACAAATATTCCTCAATTTGAAGTTGATCACTTAAATTAGCTATAATTTTTGGTTCTATTCACATATATTATTTGACTTTACTTTTCTATATATATATATATATATACTACGTCGGGAGGCATACGGCCCACCTGATGTAAAGCGGCTGCCGTAGCCTATAAACGCTTGAGATATATTAAGTATCACTCACGCGATCCTCCTCTGCTGCTTACACAGCAACTCCTTGGGAGCTTACTGGTGGCCTCACTCACGCACAGGAACACAACAACTCTCAAGGGAGTTGTTATTTGGCTGCGGTTTTCTGTGAGGTAGAGGTACTTCCCGAGATTTGATGCGCCCTACATCTCTTAAAACACCCAGACCAAGGCAAACAACCCTGTTTATGGACACAAATGTTTGCCTTGTATGGGAATCGAACCCACGAGCGTTGGTGTCAAAGTGGCGTCATTCACGACTGAGCCACCACAGCCAAGCTATATTTGCTGTTACATTACTTACGATATTGCTCTTGAGAATCCAATTGAGAATGCCTATATTAAAGTGATTATCTAACTACAAAGTGCCCTGGGTTCGTACTCGTGAGTAGGTATTTTTAGAAAAGAAAAGCAATATTAAAGTAGTAAAAGAAGTTGTGCTGAATGACAAAGAGAAACAGACAAACATTTTCAAAAAATCTGTTTAGAGTTTTTGTCTTTTACTGTATCTATTTAGTGTATATTATGTTCATCACGCGTAATTGGTTGCTCCAGCAAAACTATTTTTACTATGCAGCTAATAGTCTCTCTTTATTCATTTATTATAGAGCTTTTCATACTATTAGAACACATAAAAGCTAGGTTCATGACTGTTTGGTTGGTTCGAACTAACGACACGAACGAATTCACCGGGCGTTTGCTATTTAAAATATGAAATGTATCATTGGAGCGATTTAATTAAACTGAGCGTAACATAATTAATTAACAGTGAATAACCGCAGACCGTTGAAACAAGTGGGATCTGATTAATTATATACATTTCATAGAAATACCACCAGGCTATTTCAGAATTGTAGTAGAGATATCAAATGGAAAGAGAGAGATAAGTTTTAAATTTAGTTTTCCTAAGGAACACACGAGTAAAAAATAATAATAAGTTTAAATAATTAAAAATAAACTAAAATATAAATACCATTCTTGAATAAAATTTTCAGATGGAAACCTTAAAAATTAGAGGTATTACTCGCCGAGGTATTCATAGTATGTTGAAAACAAGAAACATGATTTGCAGGGTTTTACTAAGAGATAATACCTCACATTTTCATCATATTTCCGTGGATACAGCGTGCATATGTGATAAATTTTGTACCAATGCGCGAGAAAAATTCTCTCAAACGACGAGATTAATGAGCGGCCTCATACATACGGCCACCTTCTATAATTGTATCGTATCAAACAACTTCCAACACAAGCCGTTTTATAATAGGTAGAACTCGTCAAGTGAAGCAAAGTCTCTCCTTAGAGCGGTGATCAGAATCTACACAAGGTTATTCTTAGAACTGAGCCACAAGATTCAAGATGGTATTCAGGTGCCCTCGCTAAAAGACTACTGTACTAAAAATACTCCATGTAAGGTCAGAATATGATTTTTATGCATAAGGCTAATGTACTACTCAATATTGGACGCTTATTCAGCACACGCCAGCTTGACTTCGGAGCTGAACATATCTGAATATTGCAAGCAATACTTTTAATGATTGTAAATGGCGGACATGGATACAAGTGTTTTTTGACAGTAAACGTTTTAAATTCTTGTGAACCATGTTCTTGGTGGAATTAGGGTCAGGCCAGAAAATTGTGTAAGCACAAGTTGCATTACACAATGACATGAGTGTAACAGCACAGAACAGCATTGAATTAACATGCCATTGTAATTGTTACATTTCTCCATATTAGCTAATTATGCTTAGCAAATATTAAAGAAGCGAGTGAAGTGTGCAAGGACCGCGTCTTATGACGCTCGGTACTTTCTGCCTACCCCGCAAGGAACGTGGTGTGAAGATATACATACATGCATGTTTAGCCAGTGCGTACGAGTATATCACTTCAGTAGACTTGTCTTTTTTAATGTTAGACCTCTTAAAGTTTCTACTGTGATCATTAACGACAGCTTAAAGCTATTTTAATCTTTACTTTTATTTCGTTTATACCGTAGACCACTAACAATATGTTTGCCTATCCTACTATTTTTCACGTACGTTTGGATTGATTAGAATTTGGAATATTCTGCACTAGTATAGAAATAAGCTAGCACAATATTACTCGTTGCATTCCTACTGTCTGCTAGGGAGATTTATAGCTCCTACTGTCTTAGAACCAAATAAAATTCTAGAATATCATTATTTGGCTTTAATCTGGTAAAATATGGTAAAGGAAATCGCTCATTGCTCTACCTCATTATGGAAGTCTATATAACGTATCTATTCTTTTTGTGTAATATCTCGTATTGTCGTAAATACAATTTTCCATATTAGTGTATTCCGTGAATTGCTGTCGCTTAGATTGTTTGCTGTAGTTGTAATGAGTTTAAAATTTATATGTGGCAACCAAATGAGTTAGGATTTAGTTGCTAATATCTGTTTTCATGTCGCAAAATGTATGCTGCCAAAATGTTGCTTAATTGGTTTCTGTTTTATAGCTAAAACTTGTGGCAAATTACTAAACGTAAACAAGAGTTTAACGAAATGTTAAACGTAAACAATACTTTTTAAAGGATGTTTAATTCAAAAGCTTTTAAAGTAGATAAGTTTAATGTACAAATCCAATTAACAAATACATGAAGATGGTGACTAGTTTTGCTCGATAGGCGTTCAATTTTTTTTTTGGTATCTAATTTAAAGTGCATATTAATAAAAGGTCAGTATAAAAATACATGTGAAATTTATTTATTTTCATTCATTATTCATTCATTCATTATTTATTATTTCATTCATTTCATTCACAAATTTATTTACACTTTAATAAATTGTAAGTGTCCAGTAGCTCCACATTATCTCATACCTGTCAATATTAAAAATTTGGCTACCAATTAATTGTTAACAGAATATATGAATTTGTTTTAATACTTTTCAGTGGAGATGCTTGGTGGGATGCGAAGGTTGAATCTTCCGTAACAAGAAAGAGGAAAGCATGGCTGGGTTATATATAATTTTTGACCCTAACTGAACGCATGAAATGTTCTGTAGATGCAAAAATGAAACCAAAGTTTTAGTGAAAGTGAAGCGCGAAAAACTAAAGAGTGAGGTAAAGAAGTCTCGGTGTAGTTCGTCGGCATCTAGAGTGGAAAAAATAATGTTAATCTTGCTAACTCTCAAGAAGTGTTAGAACCGTGGAGAGAACATTTTGAGAAATGTATGACCATGCCTTGGACGTTGTCACTGAGAGTTAATGCGCATTCCTCGTTGTCGGCGTTCGATGGCCATCATCGACAAACTACTATAAATTAGATCGACTTATCGATATGAAGCTTGAAAAATAGAAAGTCAGCGGAAATTAATATGATTACTGCTCCTGTAAACCCAATGGACTGAAGATGCGCAGTTATCGTGCCCTTGTACAAAGGTAAGGGGTTATGAACTAGGCCAGCTATAAGACCATCACTTTGATCAGCTTAGCAGTAAATTATATGGGAAGATAATTTAAAGGAGAATCCGATGGAATCCTGTGGCAGGCACAGAATGGATTCTGTACTAAAAAGGGATGCAAAGGGATGGTCAAGTTTTTTCTCTATAACATATTAGAGAAGTTCCGGCCAAAGTTCAGAAATTTTTCTGCGATTTAGTGGATCTAGAGAAAGCATTTGATATGGTTTTGCAAAATAAACCATGGGATATATTGCCGAGATATATGGGATTTATAGAGCACTGTTCCGTTCTACTTATTATGTGTGTGGATAGATGACAGCACGTCACCCTGGTTTGATGTTAAAATTGATGTCAAGCATATTGCATCCTCTCAGGTCGCCCGATCATCAAGCATCTCGATTGTCTACAGAGAATATAGTCAATGATTGTAGGACTGCATATGGATGAAGTAGTGGTGAACTATCTGCAAACATACAAGTAGAACTACAAAGACGGTCACAATAAGGAAAGAGGATTGTATAGAGAAGGGCTTAATGGTAATGGTATTAATTGTAAGAGGAGAAACAAGGACCAATGTAAGGTTTACGGTTTATGATCAAGTGGTGGAACAAGTAGATGCGATTGTATATCGTGGATGCGTTTCCAGCTGGGATAGAAGGTATAATGCTGATGTTAAATGATGACTGAGTGCTGGGAATAGTGTGAATGGAGCGTTAGGAAAACTTCTGGGCAGTAAATGCTTGAGTCAGAAGGCACAGCTCAGCACAGCAGTACACAATGTGGTGCTGGTTGCTGGGACTTATTTTATGGAAACGTGGGCTGGGTATTGCAGAGAGAGCATGAAAGTAGGATAAACGTGTTCGAAATGCGAACGTTACGATTTGTGGCGTAACGCTTGTATATCGTGTACGCAATTATTATATTAGAAACAGACTTACTCTGAAAAAGAGTGTCGGCGTTAAAATATGGCGGCAGGCGTTATTAGTATTCCTAGAAACCGGATAGCGTGCATGAGATTAATAAAAAGGTTTAAACTTTATGTTTCAATTTCTCTTTACTTCGTAACTTTATTGGTATTATAAACATCATCCTAAATTTTAACTTACTAACCCAGATAGGCTGCAACATACAAGGCATACGGACAGAGAGATAGACGGACGTAACAAAATTGTAAGTTACTACAAATTCTTAAAACATATTTTGTGAATAAACCCCTTATTTGCTCCAGTTTGAATAAAATATATATATTCGTTTTAAAATTTATTTTATTGTATTTCGCGTATAACATACTCATTCGTTTTAGTACCTACTCCACTCGTGCACTAAAGATGATAGAAAGTACATGGTTCACAAGACATAAGTGCGGTTTCAAACGTACTATTGTTTTTAGCTTGATTCTTGTGACTCGCTTCAAAGACAGGCTATGAGAAATGTCTACGATTCAAAACTTTCCTAAGAACTGAACCATAAAATCTAAGGAGAGATTATGTCCTCTTTTGAGTGTTCCCCAATTATACAATGGATTAATTTCAGTTTATCCATTCGAATTGCTTGCCTTTTACAGAGATATATGACAGAGTATGGAAATATAATGTGTAGCAATTCAAATTAAGTATCGAAATAATAAAAGAAATAAAGCATCGATACTCACGACAGTTAAAGAACAGGTGACTGAAACGCAATACGGGTGCCAAGTTAAACTTAATTAGAAAACAACGTATGTACGTGACCATAACAACAGAAAGCCGTGTCGCACGGATGGCGGAGGGACGTTTAATCTCATAACATAACCCCACGTAAATTAGTTTCTTTTTGTCATCTATTTCAATTTGAAATTCAATTAGTACGTTGCGATGTTTTGTGAAACGCCATTTGCGTAATAGGGCTGTGTTGATGACTTTTTGCTTAAGTTATGTTTGTTTCAAAATTACCATGACGCGTACAGGCGCCATGTTAATTTTGAAACTGTGTCATTTTTTATGTACAAAAATATAACAATATTTTCATACAACATGTGTACAAAACATACTGACATTTTCATTGCTGTGATTCTATTCTTATTATTTTCACTAAACAAGAGTGTGCGAATGTATTGAATAAAAATTCAAGGAACCACTTTAACTCTACGACACCTATCTATCTATATATCTATCCAAATAGATATAATAATATCTAAACAACTCGTCAGCAGATAGTATAAATGTTGGCAACTAGTTTACCTTTTTTTTCACTTCTCAAAAGCGAAATTACGATCCTATTACAGTACGGTATATTGTATACCGTACGGTATATTGTATATAATTTGTGAACAGGCTAGTATTCTATAATACTCTTTATCTGATAACATTATATTAAATACCTTTCTTCTTAATTATTAGGTTATTAAGAAGATAGATATTGTAAGATATGTAAGGATCGAGTCACGTGGCGCTCGGTTCTCTCTGCCTACCCCGCAAGGGATTTGGCGTGAAGTTATAGATAGATATTGTAAAATGTATGGGGATGTACGGATCAAGTTTTCTCGCTCCGCAATATCGTAGAGAAGCATCTGGCCATAGACCGGAAGGTTTTCTGCGGTTTTGTGGATCTTGAGAAAGCCTTTGATAGGGTTGTGCGAAAGAAACTGTGGGACATATTGCCGAGATATGGGATTGACGGTTCACTGCTCCGTGCTGTGCAGTCCACTTACAAGGATTGCTCAGCATGTGTGCGGATAGACGGTGGCATGTCACCCTGGTTTGATGTCAAAATTGGTGTCAAACAGGGTTGCATGCTATCTGCTAGGCTGTTTATCCTGTATCTCGATAGTTGTCTGCAGAGAATAAGGTCAACGAATGTGGGATTGCGCATGGGTGACCAAGTGGTGAACTGTCTGCTGTATGCAGACGATGCCGTGCTATTAGCAGATACACCATCTAAACTGCAAACACTGGTCACAGCGATGAAAGACGACTGTATGGAGAAAGGCTTACTACTGAATGCGAAGAAAACAAAGATAATGGTATTTGAAAGAGAAGAATCCAGAACTAATGTAAGGATTACGATTGATGATGAAGTGTTGGAACAAGTGGATGAGTTTGTATATCTTGGATGCGCTTTCAGCAGGGATGGAAGGTACACCGCAGATGTGGAAAGACGAGTGAGTGCTGGGAATAGTGTGAATGGAGCGTTGGGAAAACTTCTTGGCAGTAAAATCCTGAGCCAGAAGGCACAACTCGCTATACACAATGCAGTGTTGGTCCCAACGCTAACTTATGGAAGCGAGAGTTGGGTATGGCAGAAAGAGCATGAAAGTAGAATAAACGCGGTTGAAATGCGAGCGCTGCGCAAAATTTGTGGCGTAAGGCTTGTAGACCGTATTCGCAATGATGATGTTAGAAATAGAGTTGGTCTGAAAGAGAGCGTCGGTGTTAAAATAAGAAGAGGCATGCTCCGATGGTTCGGGCATGTAGAAAGAATGCAAGATGAAAGAATGACGAAGCAGATATACAATGCAAAAGTGGAAGGATGTAGGAGCCGGGGAAGGCCAAGACTTACCTACCATGACCAAATTGGTCATGTTCTATCAGAAGGTGATGTCAGGAGCCCTAGAAACCGGCGTGCGTGCATGAGAAGAGCAATGAATGTTAAAGAAGCGAGTGAGATATGTAAGGATCGAGTCACGTGGCGCTCGGTTCTCTCTGCCTACCCCGCAAGGGATTTGGCGTGAAGTTATAGATAGATAGATAGATATTGTAAAACATATTACCAGTTTTTTATAAACACTTTTTATATTAACATTAAGTGTGATGGAAAGTTTGTGAATCAGCTATTCTATCCGGTAAGTATCTCCAAGTTAAATTTTATATGTATGTATGTATGCACGTATATCTTCAGGCTAGGTCCCTTGCGGGGTAAGCAGAGCGAACCGAGCGCCATTACACTCGGTCACCTCATTCGCATTGCATGTATCTTTTTCCAATCTACAGCGTATACAATGCATATTACACTTAATACAACATATTAGGCCAAAACAAGATTAGGTACATATTTAGTTAACATTTTAGCAACTAAATTCAAATAAAGTTAGTTACCTACATTAGTGAAAACCAATGCAAATTACGGCTATTATTACGACTACGTAAGCATCAATAACGAGCCCAATAAATAAATAAATAAATAAATAAATAAATATTGTCGGACAAATTACACAGCGCCACCTAGCCCCAAAGTAAGCGAAGCTTGTGTTATGGGTACTAGACAACTAATAAACATACATAAATACATTTTTTTTTTTTTTTTGTAAATATATACTTATTATACATAGAAAATACCCAGACCAAGACAAACAGACATATTCATGCATACAAATGTTTGTACTGTGTGGGAATCGAACCCACGAGCGTTGGTGTCAAAGTAGCGTAACAACGCGTTTCACCACTGCGCCACCGAGCTCGTCAATAACATGAAATATGTACTTGTAAGTAATAATGTTTGCTTAAAAATATATTTTGTAAATGTGTGTACAATATGTCTTCGTCAGAGGAATATAACTAAGCCAATTGTTTTTGGTGAATACATAAAAAATATTTATTAAGCTGTTTTTTTGATAAATGGAACAAGTCTAGATTAAAAATATTAGCCATTCGACACAGTACAGAACTTTGCATGTAATTAGTATTCATCATTGGAACGTGCAATAACGGCGTGTGACGAGTACGTCTTGAGGGTACCACAGAGAATAATTGTTTGAGGAGTTGGACAATTGCTTTGTCCGGTGATTATTCCATGTAATTGTACTGTAAATAATATTGACAACGCGTAATTTCTAAACTGTCAATTTGGTGGTGAAGGCTCAATGTAAAATTTAAATTATATAATGTTTAATTATATAACAACTTCACGTGTATTGATTAAGTATGCCTGACATATATCATGAGAAAATATTAAGGGAAGGGAGGGATTTCTGTCCTGTGGACAGACAGTATGAATTTATTTAAGAAAATCGTAAAGGGACATAGTTTACAGTGCAGTACAGTGTTAGCAACGTGTGTGTATCGCCTCTGGCATTGCAAGTATACACAGGATGCCGTTACTGCTTAGGCTCAAGCACGTGACACTTGTTTAAGGTGGTATACAAGCTGCTGAACTTTTTTTTTGCTGTTAAGTACTTGACTTTTCCTTCCTGTTAAACAGCATCGATTTATGTGTTGTTCTTTATATTGAATTAATCGTGTCGAGTTCCTCCTTTTTTTAAGGGTACTTTAAGCCATCGGTCCCAGCTCTTTTAAATAGATGGTGTTCGATAAACATAGAGAGATACTAATAAGATATTGCTACATGAAAGAGGATTAAGGAGAAAAGCGCAACTAAATACCCCTACTGAAGAAGTAACTTCACCTCGCCGGACACCTGTGAGCGAGTGAGTTTACCAGTAAACTCCTGATGAGTTCACTTCCTAAGCGCGAGTAATATTTCCTATTTCAAGCGTTCATGGGCTACGGTAAACATTTCACATCAGGTGGTGTCCTTGTAAGTCTTCCGACGTTGCATACAACGAAGCACAACTACATTGGTCATGTTTTATCATAAACTGATGCAGGTGCCATAGGATGATTGATTATTACGTATTTAGTCCCGCCATATGTACGGTCTATCTCATATGGTCACGTAAGTACCCGGTTGGCACCCCATTAACAGCACTCTCATTTTGCCTATTAGGTACTGTAAACGAGCGAATCTTGCACCTATATATATCTATATCATAAAAAACGCCAAAACGCTCAGCTACTGAATGTTAAAGAAGCGAGTTAGGTGAGTAAGGACAGAGTCACGTGGATCCCGTACGAATCTGGGTAGATACGTCTCAAAAACAGGGATTATAATGCTTTATATAATAATCGATATGTTACCGCAAGAGGCGATGAAGTTTAGTAACATTGTAAAGCATTAGTTATGTACTAAGACAGTTATATGTTATGTTCCGATATGATTGAATTTATGATACTTTCTCAGCAATTAATAACACTATCTCAAAGGCAGAATGGAAAGCCTAGGGGATGCCATACGAGGTATAATCTAGCATGATGATGATTTCGGCTCATACGAGTTTAGCCCACATGCTGAAAATGAGTATGTGACATAACGGCGCAGAGAATAAGTTTTTGGGACGAAACATCTATTGGCGCGCATTGGCACTAAAATCGAACCAATTGCCGTGACGGCAAATGGCATGACGCTCTCTCATGCCGTCTTGCCACCTCTGCACCACCACTATCGACTCCCTTGCGTGTGTGCGTACGCATACTATATCTATCCGATAGTTTTTATTTATATTTATTAAAAGATTGAATATTCACTAAGATGTTTCACATCTGCGGGGCGTCACGTGACGACGAATTTTTTTATACAACGTCGCGAGGCGTACAAGCATACGGCCCACCCAATTTAAGTTACCGTAACCTATAAACGTTTGCAATACATTAAATAACATTCGCGCGATGCCACCTCTACTGCTTGTAACTTCTAAGGAGCTTACAGGAGACCTAACTCACACAACAACCCTCTAAGAAGTTGTTATTGTTGTTGTATTTGCAGAGGTTACTTCCCCAGACGGGCTGCTTTAATGCATCCTATCTGTCTTAAAAACACCCAGACCTACACAAACAGACATGTTCCTGCACACAAATGTTTATCCTCAATCGGAATCAAACGAGTATTGGTGTCAAAACGTAACGGAACAGCGCGTTTTACCACTGCACCACCGAGCTCGTTTAGAAAGATGGTATATAATAATAGATAGTGATACAACTTTAATATCCTTGGTAATATTAGTACTATATTTTAAATTACACTTTCCTATAAATAAAAAAAAACTAATGTACTTTTCTGTACAACAGAACAGCACTTTAGTTTCTTCACTAGTGCACGGTGTGCAAGTTGTAAGCTTCGTTTACTGTGACACTTAGTTTCCCCCCGGATATTGGATAATCAATAAACAAGTTTAATAACGTCGTGGCGTGGTTTCAGAGTAATCGAATACGAAGGCTAACTAACATCTTTTGCAGCCTGTGTATTTATAGGTTTCTTTATTTCGAGGTCTTCCGAGCGTCGAGGGTACATTAAGTCAGCGGTCCCGGCTGTTGTAATAGAAGCCTGTCTGAGTGTTCTTCAGGCGACTTGAGAGTGGCTTCCACCAATAAACAAATGGGCAGAATGGCATTGAATAACGTCAAATTAAATCACATAATTTTGATATAAATATTATTAAATCAAATCTCATATTTTATCTACTACACAGGATTTAATATACCAGATTTTACTAATATCAAGCATTCATTTATTTTTAGAAATAGGTCAGACTTTCGGAAATGTTTGTCCAATTCTGTGATCACACTAATAGAAAGTGGAAAAGGTGATAATAGTACAGAATCGTGAGATGGCCGTAATACTATTTTGGCCATCTCCACGAGTTAGTCAGTTGTGGAATATTTCACTAGTTCTGCGCTAGCTACAAGACTATCAGCCTCATGACTAAAGTGTATCATGTACAATTGAGAGGGGAAAGACGATGGGATGCTGTAGGAGGCACAGGGTGAATTACAAAATGGAAGACGATTTCTATAACAGAAAATTGACCAAATTGTCTCATACCGCAATATCGTTAAGAAGCATCTAGCACTACACTAAAAGCTTTTCTGCGGTTTGTCTATCTATCTATCTATAACTTCACGCTAAATCCATTACGGGATAGGTAGAGAGAACCGAGCGCCACGTGTCCCGATCCTTACATACCTCACTCGCTTTTTTGACATTCATTGCTCTTTTCATGCACGCTCGCCGGTTTCTAGGGCTCCTGACATCATCTTCTGATAGAACACGACCAAATGATCATGGTAGGTAAGTCTTGGCCTTCCTCGGCTCCTACATCCTTCCACTTTTGCATTATTATGCAAATATAATACACACATCAAAAGTGTCTAGGGATTAACATATATTTTTGCAATAACTTTTCTCCTGATTGATATTAATTAAAATTTTCTTTAAGGATTCATCAAATAAAGTGTTTTCGTTTGTCTACAGTAACGATAAACCAAGTCACCTTTGCATTAATAAAGAAATTTGCCATTTTCATAATAAAGGGATTTTTGACATTTGAACCACTAACATTAAAGTTCGAAAAAAAGACTGAAATAACAGTTTTCTTTAAAATTTTATTGGGTAACTTAAACAAAAAAAGTTATTGCAAAAATATATGTTGATCCCTAGACACTTTTGATGTGTGTATATATGTCTGTTTCGTCGTTCTTTCGTCCCGCATGTGCCATTAATAATGTGCCATTTATACTCTCTGTGTATGGAATCCTACAAAATAAGATATACATCTGTCTATCTATTTATAACTTCCGGCAAAGTTCCTTGTTGAGCAGGCAAAGAGAACCGAGAAGAGCTATGAATGTCACAGAGGCGAGTGAAGTATGGAAGGACCGCTTCTTATGGCGCTCGGTTCTCTCTGCCTAACCCGCAAGGTACTTAGCGTAAAGATATATACATACATTATTATTAAATGTCTCCTACTATCTCACTTGTTGCCAACACGTTTTCAAGCAAACAAGCATATGACTCACCAGGTTATCGCAGCCTATTATAAACGCTTCCGAGAGAAAGAAATTCGCTCGTGGACTGACACCGAATTACCGATGTAGCACCATTGTAGGCGTTTTTTGGGTTTTCGATCACTAAGAACAAAGTTTTGCAAATGTACCGTATAATATACTATGTAATATATATTACGAGAGGGCTTGATATGAGGACCTCAAATATATTTTTATAAGTTTAAAATAATAGACGAAACGTACGTATGTCACAGTAAGTCAATTTTCAATGTTTCAATTCAAACATACAAACTTATATTTGCAGTTAGAATGTATGGAAAAATTCAGCTTACGGAATCCTCTCCACGCTAGTTCGACTCACATTTGTCTGATTTTTCTTATATGCTACTTTGTACCACATTTTGCTAATTAATGTAGTATACTATACAGATGATACTGGTTTTGGCTGTAAATTTGACTATATCTCTTATTGAATTAAACAATTTTTAACGGAAGTATCGCGTGTTTTATTTGTTTTGTTGAACCTGACGTTTCGAATGCTTTGCAGAATCCGTGGTCGCAGGAAGACCACTTCCGTTAAAAATTGTTTAATTCAATGTGTAACAATCGCGAAAACCTAAGACAATACTATATCTCTTATTTTAGCTTGTTGTTTACTACTTACTCTTGATAAATTAGAAACAGTCTCTCATACATACATCGCTGAACTAAGAAATATACAAAACCACTCTCGCTTTAAATTGTTTGCCATAAATAACGGGATTAGGGGTTAAATTAGGGACGGAGATAAAAGAAGGACATTTAAAACAATACGAAACACAGATATAGTGCAGGAAGACAATAAAAATAGTAAAATCCCGGAGCACGCGAACACAAGTCGGCGTCCGACTATAATTTGTTGGAATGGCCTGCCTGCGCCGTATTTGCCTGACAAAAGCCTGGAATATTTTCCGAAATACTATTGTAGAATACCAAAGATTTTAAAATTTTGGATGTCGCTGAATATACACATATAAATTGTCTTCCTTTAATGAGTATTGTAAAATCTGCGACGTAACGCATGTAGATCAAGTTCAGAATGAAGATGTAAGAAACAGTGATGATCTGAAATACAGAGTTATTCTTAACGTTATCCCGTTTCCTAATCCTAATTAGGATTGGCGGGGTCCACTACTTGAACGCAAGGATTTGGCGTAGATACTGATTTTTATACGGAGCGATTGCCGTCTGACCTCCATAACCCAGAGGGTAAACCAGATCATTCTTAGGTAAGATCACATGTCGAGTTGAGCGAGCGATAATTACACATATGTACATAAATCCGAAAACACGAATTTAGTGCTACATGCCAGGATTCGAACCGAGGACCTGTAGGTCACTAGATTGTTTTTTTTCCAGTAGGCTATCACTGCTCGTTGATCTAAAATAGAGTATGGGCGTTAACATAAGAAGAGGCAGAGATGGTTCGGACACGCAGAAAGATTGCAAAAGGAAAGATATACACCGCATAATGGACGTCAAGACACGACCAAATTGATCAAGTGTTATTTAATTGTCTTTGTTTTATTTTTGAAGTCACTGGTAGCGGAGTGGTTAGCAATGCTACTTTACCACGAAGGCTCGTGGATTATATTCCCACATTTGTGTGTATAATCGTGTCTGCTAGTCTTGGTACGGGTGTATTTAAGAGAGATGGCGTATCAAACCACTAACGCAGCAAACAAGCATACAGGCTGCTGTATCAAAGCAGCTCGACTAGAATTTACCTACATACCTCAATCTCACAGAAAACCGCAGTCAAATAATAACTCCCTCCCAGCAATACTTCCGATTTTGCAAGTGTTCAAATGTTACAGTAGCTATTTTAAATGAGGTAGGCCGTATGCTTGTATATTGCCGGCATTGTATAAAAAGATTCTAATAAATATAAAATTCATAAGTAAGAGTTCGAGTTCGTTAACTGAATGTTGAATAAATAGTATTACATATCATATACAGATGAGAATTGTGGTTAAAATAAAGTGTACATACCCCGCAAACTACTAGTTTATACAGATCGGCAACGCATGAATGACACGTGGTGATGCATATATACATAGGCTACGGTAACTACTTACATCAGGCAGCCTGTACGCTTGTTTGCTGCGTTAGTGGTATATATATAGCCGTCAGGTGCGAGTCCGACTCGCGCTTTGAGGGTTCCATAAAAAATATTATTTCGTGATGTAACTACAAATTTACGATTTTCGGATTTTTTCCTTGACCTGTGCTTCGTGACATTGCTTCTTACAAAATTTGAACGGTCAACGGGACGTGCCCTATAGGTTTCGATTCTCTTTTTTTAGGGTTCCGTACCCAAAGGGTAAACCGGAACCCTATTACTGAGGCTCCGCTGTCCGTCCGTCCGTCTGTCACCAGGCTGTATCTCATGAACCGTGATAGTTAGACAGTAAAATTTTCACAGATGATGTATTTCTGTTGCCGCTATAACAACAAATACTAAAAAATAGAATAAAATAAATATTTAAGGGGGCTCCCATACAACAAACGTGATTTTTTTGCTCATTTTGCTAGATATTGATAACGGCAACAGGTAGATGCTTGAAATATTCACAGAATATTTAGTTATATATTCATTGTAAGAATAAATAATTAAATTAAAATAAAACAAATATTTAAGGGGGGCTCCCATACAACAAACGTGATTTTTTTGCCGTTTTTATAGATAATGGTACGGATCGGCCGATTTTTTATGTAAATTTGTAAATACATGACAAAATATTTTTTATGGAACCCTCGGTGCGCGAGACGGACTCGCACTCGATTTATCACATTACTCGTCTATCAAAACACGTTAATCAGTACGTCCCACCATTAATTTACAGGGTTTTAGCACTAAGTATATAGATGTATGATATATGTACAGCGTATATAAAATGTGAAAATGGGCATAGTAGTAGATGTCAGACAAAGTTAATGATTTATATTATAGTACACAATTCAAAACATATATTTCGGGACCCTATTCCTTTAAAAGAGTGTGAGATAAAACCCCAAAATGTAATTTACAATACTGTTCGATGTTATAAAAGTCGTTCTAAGTTTGATTTTTGTTCGTCTGATAAAAATGAAATAATAATTTCAAATATTTCGCTACTACTACATACAAGTATCACAAAATAATAAATTTCTTAAGTATCTATTGTTGCTTGGTTTTTGACACATTGTATCATTTAATGGTATTCTAAGAAAGATAATCGATCGTTATGATAAAAAAATCGTACGTGAAATTGCGAGACTGCATATAAAGGACATTTCAGTTACATAATATGGATAATGTAGGTACGTACATTATGTTTATTACGGTTATTGCTTATTGTTATAGTTACATTTTATCTACCCATGTTTATGTCAGGTATTGCAGAGTATGCAAAGGGAACCGAACGCTCAGCTGTTATACACTACAGTCGCTTTTTTACCGTTCATAGTTCTTTTCGTGCATACTCGCCAGCTCCTGGGGAACCTACCACCACCTTCTTATACTGATGAGCACGGTGGCGCAGTGGTGAAACGCGCTGTTACGCTACTTTGACACCAACGCTCGTGGGTTCGATTCCCACACAGGACAAACATTTGTGTACATGAACATGTCTGTTTGTCTTGGTCTGGGTATTTTCTATGTATAATACTCGTAAGTAATTAATAATAATTATAATTTTTTTAATATAATTTTTTGTAAATAATAATTATAATTTACAAAAAAAAAATGTATTTACGTATGTTTATCAGTTGTCTAGTACCCATAGCACAAGCTTCGCTTACTTTGGGGCTAGATGGCGCTGTGTAATTTGTCCAACAATATTTATTTATTTATTATTTTATAAAACACATTCATTTTGGTTGCAGTAGTTTGGCCTTTCTTGCATTGTACTCACAATCAATAAATTGTCGCTTTGCTTTTATTCTATAAGCTATAATACCGAATATATAAATCATTGACTCCTGTGCAGGGGTACTAAGAATGTGCTTTTTTTATACAATGTCGGGAGGTATACATGCATACGGCCCACATGATGTTAAGCGGTTATAGTAGCCTATGCGATGCCCTGCTGGTGCATCTGCTGGTAACACAGCAACTCCTTGGGAGCTTACTGGAGTTCTCGCTCATACTCACAACAACTCTCTACAGAATTGTTATTTGGCTGCGGTTTTTTGTGCGGAGATACTTTCCCAGATGAGCTGTTTTGATGCACTCTATCTCTCTTGACTCTTGCGTTGTTGTATTCTGGTCAAAGTTTTTATTTCGGTGAGTACACTTATTGTGCGCTGTTCATTGAAGTTTCTGCGTGAGTGGTATGCAATCAGGGCACTGATTTTATTTGCTATTTGATAGAAATTAGACATAGACATAGGCTCCCTAAGTACATTTTACCGCCTGTACCATGGTGAGTGCTCTGAAGAACTATTTTCCCTTATCCCACCCTCTCCCTTCCGTCATAGAACCAACACGTGCAGGCTTGCGATGTCATCATTCCACTGTTGAGGACATTTGTTCTCGTACTAAAAAGTTCGGCAACTCCTATCTCTGTCGAACTACTAAAAAGTGGAACGCCTTGCCTGCACATGTGTTTCCTCCTTCCTACAACATGGGATCCTTCAAACGAAGCGTGAAGAAGCACCTTGCGGGCCAGCATGGTAGCGTCAACTGACAGGACACCGTAGTCCTTTGTCAGTTGCCGCTGCAATTTGGGCTCCCCTTTTCGCTTACCAACAGGCGAAGAGGAGCCACTATGCTGAGCCAATATAAAAAAAAAAAAAAAAATTGATTTATCATATACGTTCTTTTCTAGTTTGTCATGTATACGAAAAATTTCACATTAATTGTTTCTGTATATTAAAACTTTATCCTTTAGAATAATGAATTTACGCATTCTGTGACAAAACACAGGTAAGCTGCTTTGTCATTCTATTCGAAAACATGAGTCAGGCTAAATGGTATCTCAGAAATATCTCTGTTTTGAATTATTCCAAATGAAACTTTCAAATTCGCTTTTACTTATTTCAGTTCTAGGTAAATTTAAAAGTACTTTTCGATTTTTGTTTCAGAAACTCAACATTTGGTTCCTCGCACCCTTTGTATTGGCAATTTCAGTTAATCCTTGGGAACATTTTTTTTAATATAGCTTTGATTTCACCAATGATTCGTTGCTTTAAGAAACTCAACTCAATGATTATATTAAAAATATTTTTTAACTAATCACAAAAGAAACAATTGTAAGAAATGATGACAATAGGGTTTAAATGTGTAATTCTTAGTAGGTAGATAGCGCTGTATCGTAACTTTACAGTCTGTAATGGTACAACGCAGGCCATATCTGTAATGTAAGGAGGTAAACTAGACGATCATATTTCTTTTCCCAGATTGCTACTTGCAACTCTCATATAATATCAAGTCCACGTTATTGGGTTACTACAAGTAATATATAGTAATGTAAAAATTCACCAACATCGCAATCCTTCTTGGTAGCTTAGTTGGAAAAGTATTCGATCGGCAATCGAGAGGTCGTAGTTTCAATCAACATCGAGACTAATAAGACATATTTTTCCAATGTAAAATATTTAGGAAGAAAGAAATATTGATATTCTCTTTTCGGCTAATTACTCATCCTGGTAATAAATGGCGGATGTAATCTGATGAGTCACAAGATATGGAAAGTGGTTTCTATCTATCAAGTCTCTCGTGGGGTAGGCAGGGATAATCGAGTGCCTCATAAGTATGTACTTACACACTTCATTTACTTTAATATTCATAGATCTTCTCATGCACGCTCGCCAATTTCTAGGTGTCCTGAGATCACCGTCTGATAACACACTAACTATTTAATCATAATAGGTGTTTCGGCCATCCTCAGTTTCAATTGGTTTCAAGTTACCTTAAAAGTATTTTCCGTTTAAGGATTTTCTGGTTTTGTATTTGAGTAGCATACCGAAAATTAAAAAATGTTCTCAAATACCATTACTTCTCCGTTTAATGTTTAAATATAGGATGGGCATAATTAACTTGAGCTCCACCTTACTTAGTGGTCACGTATAGCCGTCAGTAATGGCGGCTGTTGTCACATGATAACACTAGTTAAGCCTACGTTAAGCGTAATACAAAACTGTCTCCAGGCAGAAACGGAATTTTGCCGATCGGATTTGCAGTAAATCAGTGCAGTTGAGTACTCTTCAATCCCT
Source organism: Pyralis farinalis (assembly GCA_947507595.1). Lineage (NCBI taxonomy): Eukaryota > Metazoa > Arthropoda > Insecta > Lepidoptera > Pyralidae > Pyralis > Pyralis farinalis. Next base: position 24,781,694 of record OX382270.1, read on the forward strand.
TTCAAAGGATATAATACCTGTATCCTAGTAGCGGGATAAGTAATGGTTGATGATAATATAATTTGACGAATTAATTTATTTCATTACGGCTGTGAGAGGTATGTATATCGTTTCATCAATTTCATTTTAACACATTGAAATCATTGTAGTAAAACATTGCAAATAAAATTTATTCCCATGATAATTATTTTGTTGCTTATATTTCCGTTGCTGGATGAAATCTGAAATTACAAAAACTTTTAACTTAAACTAATGAAATACTGAATGTGTATTTTTGCTACAACTTATACTTTTGATATTTGAACAATCCTCTTAAGAGAGGATCATTTCAAAATCGCCAAATATCAGCAGATTACTTAATTTTGCATGATAAGTTTTTTTAAGTTGGTCTGATAGCAAAAGTTAATCAACTTTCAACATTAGAGTAAATGTGAAATCAAAGCAAGTTTAATGCAGAAACCATAGTCCCTACCAGTTACTGGCCAGCTGATAAAGATAGAAGATAAAGATAAAAAATCTTTATTGAGCCCTCGCGGGAACTTAGACAAGTCTTATATTTTTGAAATATAATCTTATTGTATGATATTCAATTCTCTTATGTTCCTATTTTTATTTTTTTATTTTGGTAGCATTTCGGAAATTACCATTGGCAAAGAAGAAATGCCAAAAGTAACTTGCCAATGCAGGTCTCTTTTAAAATTGTCTTAAAATTAGATACTACAATAAATTTACATCAGCATATTGGTACAATAATGATATCAAATGGAACAATTAAATATTATTATGTATCTATCTATCATCAATTCTATAATAAGCCCCTTTACATAGAGTATTTTAAATTTATTTTGAATACTCTATCAGGAAATAATGGAACCGTTTCAGGCAAGTTATTATAAGATCGAATACAATTTGCAAGAAGTAGTCATCTAGTAGCATGTATACGTATCGTAACTTATATCTACTTCTAAGATTTTCGTTGAATTTTGAAAACGAGTTAAAATTTTTACGGACATACATTATGTTTTCATAAATGTATTGAGAAGTAACAGTGAGGATATTTATTTCTTTGAACAGTTCCCTGGGAAATTCTCTGGAGCCCATGGTATAAATACCGTACGAAATAATGCTGTGAAAGTAGCTAAAATACCTAAGCGCTCAGTAGCCATATCCGTCAATTGTCTGATTCTCCTAACTGCATATGCCGAGCTGAGTTAACCGGCAAGTTTATTTATATGGAGGCCCACATAAATAAACACATTCTATAAACACAGTATTATAAACAAATTCAAAGTTATTATTCCTGAACTGAAAACCACTAAAATTCCAAATTTCGATACCAAGAAATAAAAAAATAATCTGGAATCAGCTCGCGATATAATAAATAAATATATTCCAATTACAATCTACCTATTTTAAATCTTACTAAAACGAGGTTCCATTAATCTTTGTTAGTGTATATGAAATATGTTCTACACCTACAGCATACATACACGAATTTAATTACTAATTTTATACATGATACCTAGTAATATATACGCAAAATATTCTTTATTGACGATTACGTTCAAAATAAAAATATACAGATATAGTTGTGTCCGTGAAATCATTCGCAAAGGTGGTAAAAAAGAAAAATATTAAGAATGTCATATATAACCTTACACTCTTTCAATTTTTAGCGGCATTTAAAACAGGAGCTGCAATTCAAAATAATTAATTATAAAGAATGGTATATTACTGCCAAGAAAAAAAAAGGTCCATGGCATATTACAAACATAATAACAGACTCACCGATAAAATTAAATTAGTAAAATATCTGAAAACGTTAGCTTTGTAAATGTATCGATTTCAATTATTTCATATCATATCATGACGCTTACGCTATTTTTTTGGTGGGATATTTTTTGTTTATTGGATTTTACGTTTATATCCCGTTTTGTGAATAATATGTTGCGAATATTGCTATATTTTTTACCCTCTTCCTCATGGTTCTACTAATTTGTTTTTGTGTCGGATGGTGTTGCGAATGTAATATTTTGCAAAGATAATATTTGAGAATATTATGTTACACGAATAAATGATTTCATACAATTATTATTATTAATTCGTGCGTAATTTATTACGTCATTTTCTTTAATAACTTTTTATTAACTTCAATGAAGCCTTGTCTTCAGTAAATACATAACAGAATTATATATATTAACAATATAAAAATGTGCAATAATCAGGACACAATTGGTGTAGCTATAACGCACACGAAAACTACAGTCAAATATCTCTCTTTTTTGAATTCGGTTAAGAATATTTTTTCATTTCGTAGCTCCAGTTCAACTTGAAACATTCGCTGACCACGCTTTTGTCAGTGCTGTCCGCAACGTGCCAGCCTTTATATCCCGCGACTCGATAAAAGCCTCCATCGCCGCGGCGATGTGATGCCATTACCTCCAACACATGTCGTTTGAAGAACAGTTATTACACGACTTTCAGGAAATGCTAAAAGGTATATTTAATTTATTTATTTAAACTGTTATGCACGTTATGGGATGTGAGTGGCTCACTGTCTCCTTTACAGTAAGAACTAACCTCACTTGCACGTGGTGCATTCTGCTATTTTATAAACATGACTTCGGTGGAAGAGAGGTAGAGCACATGTTGCAGCCAACTAACAACTCTCTGGATTGTCATGCTTCTTTAACTTTAAGGTTACCAGTAGGCTCCTGTAGATTTGCTGTGTTAGCAGCGGATGTTAGCACCGAGCACATCATACAACACAAGCATGTTGTATGACGTGCTCGGTGGCGCAGTCGTGAATGACTCAACTTTGACACCAACGCTGGGTTCGATTCCTACACAAGATAAACACATGTCGGTTTGTCTTGGTCTTGATGTTTTCAGAGAGCTAGGGCGCATCAAAGAAGCCCATCTGGGGAAGTACATTCACCTCACAGAAAACCGCAGTCAAATAATAACTCCCTATCGGGTTGTTGTGTTGCTGCATGTGAGTGAGGTCACCAGTAAGTTCCTAAGGAGTTGCCGACGGCTGGGAGTTCACCTTTATACACTGGAACCGCAATGGTCGCGTACTGTGCGGTTTCTCGGAAGCTTTCTACCGAGAACTATTAAGTTTTGGAATGAGCTCCCTGCCGAGGTTTTCCCAAGGGATTACAGTATGGGGTTCTTCAAGAAAGGCGTGAAGAGGTTCTTACAGATTGAATTAAACAATTTTTAACGGAAGTATCGCGTGTTTTATTTATTCAAGGTTCTTACAGGGTCGGCATGGCAAGAGTGACACCCTGGTGTTGCAAATGTCCATAAGCTACGGTAACTGCTTACCGTCAGGCAGGCCGTAAGCTTGTTTGCCACCTTAGTGGTATAAAAAAAATGTAGGCAGTAGAAGAGGCATCGCGCGAGTGATACTTAATGTATTGCAAGCGTTCGTAGGCTACGGTAACCGCTTTACATCAGGTTGAATGTATGATTTAAAAAAAACAATCATTTATAGGCTACGCTAAAAACTTTACAATTACTGATGGGCGGTATGCTTGTTGCTTAAAAAAAAACTTCCAGAAGGTTCTTGATTCGACCCGAATATTTCCTGATAATATATGGCGCATGATATCAACAGCTGTAAACTGTAGCATGCTAGGGATGTGAAAATTATAAATAAATTTATCTGAGAACTATACACAAAGAAGTAGATCTTAGAGGTAAATCCTTGCAAAGTTTTTGCCCTTCCGAAGATATTAGTTCCGGATTTTGGCAGCAAAAACTTGCTGGGTTGTACTGGATACATCAATCATATCGCTCACCGCTGTCGACGATGATGGAGAAAAGAAAACGTTAGTTTTTACGCGTCCCAAATGAATTGTAAGGGAATCTTCTGCACTCTTGGCAGACTCTTATTCTATTTGTAGACATGTTTGTTAAGTATACGCACAGGCACATTAAGGCGTTTCATTATTATTTATTACTGCAATACCTGATACCTGTACCTACCTCTCAATAATAGCCTCAGTTTATACTTAAATTCTTGCACTCTGAATATCGCGCTCGTACGTAGTTTTGACGAGCTCGATGGCTCAGTCGTGAATGACGCGACTTTGACACCAACGCTCGTGGGTTCGATTCCCACACAAGGCAAACATTTGTGTGCATGAACATGTCTGTTTGTCTTGGTCTGGATGTTTTAAGAGAGGTTGGGCGCATCAAACCAGCCTGTCTGGGGAAGTACCTCCACCTCACAAGTACCTCCACCTCACAGAAAACCGCAGCCAAATAACAACTGCCTAGAGGGTTGTTGTGTTCCTGTGTGTGAGTGGGGTCACCAGTAAGCTCCCAAGGAGCAGCAGAGGAGGCATCGCGCGAGTGATACTTAATATATCGCAAGCCTTAATAGGCTACGCTTATATATATAGGGTATGCTTGCATGCCTCCCGACGTAGTAAAAAAAAAGACGTAGGTCCAGTGATTTTCGTTTATTGTAGCGGTAGTGGAATGTGTTATTTTATACAACGGCTGAAGGCGTAAAAAAGCTTTGGGCCCACCTGATGTAAAGCAGATACAGTATCCTATGATCGCTTGTAATACATTAAGTATCCGTCGCGCGATGCCTCCTCTGCTGCTAATACAGCAACTCCTTAGCAGCTTACTGGTGACCTCATATGCAGGAACACAACAACGCTATAGGGAGATATTATTTGACTGCGGTTTTCTGACGGCCTTCTAAATGTATGGACAGACAGGTTGCTTGAAGCATCATTAGCTTATCGATCTCATGCGTTAGACACTGTATTAATAATAATATGATTCGATAACAGCGATTAGGTTTATCTGCATAACTATCTAAAGAGATTTTTAATGAAATTATGACGAATCACTTGCGAAATACTACTATACTACGTGTATTCAATTCGAAGGGGATCGAAATATTTTTAACGCAACAATTATAAAGGAAACAAAAATTGATATATGCCTTTAGAGAAAATAACTGCTTAATCAACAACACAATTAATTCAAAATCTATTTTTATTTGTATGCATTGTAAAATTCTCGAAAGAAATCCCTTATATGTTAGTTTTGTCAGCACTGACGTTCGTCAATAAGGAATAAAGCTCAAAATCGGTACTGCGACATTACATTTGAGAGCATGAAAGTAGGATAAACGCGATCGAAATGCGAGCGTTGCGCAAAATGTGTAGAACGTATTCGCAATGATGATGTTAGAAGCAGAGTTGGTCTGAAAGAAAGCGTCGGTGTTAAAATAAGAAGAGGCACGCTCCGTTGGTTCGGACATGTAGAAAGAATGGAGGATGAAAGAATGACGAAACTGATATACAATGCAAAAGTGAAATGTTGGAGCCGAGGAAGGCCAGGACTTACTCACCATGATCAAATTAGTCGTGTTCTATCAGAAGGTGATGTCAGGAGCCTTAGAAACCGGCGAGCGTGCATGAAAAGAGCAATGAATGTTAAAGAAGCGAATGAGGTATGTAAGGATCGAGTGACGTAGCGCCCGGTTCTCCGGCCTACCCCGCAAGGGATTTGGCGTGGAGTTATATATATAATATAAATGGATAGATAGATAAACGTTAGAACTTTAAACTAAATTTAAAACGCTATGGTAGTCTTTTGATCAATTCAAACAGTGATAATCCAGTGGATAGGCAGCCGGCCTATTGATCAAGTGGTGCCGATTCGAGTCCTGGCATGTACAACTAAGTTCGTGTTTTCGAATTGCTGATATGATATGTTGTAAGGATCTGAGACTACAAATTTACAAGCACAAATGCTTTTATTAGTATCTGATTCAAGTCTCTTACTAGAGCAATTTTGCTTATAAAGCATTAGTAAATAACCAACTTGTTAGTCATAAGTATGTTGTTAAAATTGATACATTATTTGTTTCAATATTTTGTGATAACAAATACTTAACTGAGTAGGCTGTCTATTATTTGTATTATTGTAAAATATTGTTGGTAATATGTAGAAAATATAGCGTTTGTATTTGTAAGGAAGTCAATTTCACAGTAAATATATACCGTAATTGGGTTAGGTTTCACAACGTCACACAGCTGAATTGTTTAAAAAAAAACCATCGAATCTTTTAAATAGTTTAATACTTTAAAAATCATCTGAATTGCAAATGTCCATAGGCTGCGGTAACTGCTTACCATCAGGCAGGCCGTACGTTCGTTTACCACCTCAGTGGTATAAAAAATACTTATTCCTGAAAGTACTTTCTAGGATTATTGGTGAAATTATGTATATATGTATGCTTGTATATCTTCACGCCGGTACCCGTGTGGGGTAGACAGAGAGAATCGGGCGCCATAAGACGCGGTCCTTACACAGTTTATTAGTTTTTTTTGGTGAAATTATATTACTTGTAAAAGTATTATATAAGTATTCTATACGTCAGTATTGTAGCGAACTATAGGTCACAACTCTTTCTCATCCGACAGCAGATAACGGGTCTCCCATCATCGAAAGGGATTTAGAACAACTTTCACCATATTGAATTTGACGGCGGCCAAATTTTTATGTTAGATGCCTGAAGGACACTGACAGGGATTAACGTGCCTCGTGGAGGAGAACGAGATAGTTGAATTCATCTATATATAGGTTGCCGCCGACGTTGCTTAACCTGCACAGTGCCCAGTACTTTCTCTGTCATATCTCACCTTTCAAACCGGAACACAGCTATATAAATGTAGCTGCTTGGTGGTAGAAATAGGTGAGACAGAGGTGCCAACACAGATGACTTTTGTACAAAGTCTCCCTCAGGTACTACACAAATGTATCCCTATGTATATATATATTTACACCTAGATAAGTAACTATATTAATAAGAATAAATTTCCTTCCTTGCTAACCCTACCTTCTCTGTACCTTAAGGTTGCCTTGAAAAGATTGCTTTTAGCAATAAGGTCGCCTTGTTGCATAATAAGTATACATGTTTTACTATTTTTTAAGAAATTTCCTGTAACAATTATTATGTAAATAAAGCATATTCTATCTATCTATCTATCTACTTTTTGAAAACGTATTAATAGAGATAGAATTGCAACCTTTCTTTAAATGATTACTTTGTTTGTTGGATGTTCATAGTCTCCTTTTATCAATTATAACTCTTGCCATCGCCAAGAATTTTTCCTTATATGTCAGTATAGGAATATTCCTGTACTGGGAAGTTCCGTGTATGTGGTGAATTTAGAATTTAGAGTATCGGTAACGTAAAATATATTGCTAGTAGAACAAATATCCATAGATAAAGTAAACCTAAAGGAAGCCTATAGGAAGACAGAATAAGTGTGTTTGCCTCGTTCATGACCTATACGAAGTCATACCGAACGTTAAAACACATTGGTTTAGACGTAAAGGACTAACAAACAAATAATTATTTCAATACAGCTGAATAGGCAAACATGCACAGGGCCTGTTTGATGGTAAGCACATACTATGGACACAAGGTACATCGCTGGTGCATCTGCTGGTGATGATGCTGATAGTGACTCTGTTAGAACCCCATACAGTATTCCCTTATTCTGATTCTTGGTGCCGAGATCTTCAGCGTGGTTCAGTTCCGAAATAACCTAGAAGAGAGGGCTGGCGTCTAAGAAGCTTAGTGTTCAACAGCAAAGCAATACTCAGCACGGGCAAAGACTTACGACACTATACTATACTTAAGGAAAAGATAGTGAAAATTAATTTAGAGTTAGATAATGCTTTGGAAGACAATAATACATTGCAGTCTTTGGTAGGTAGTTTTGATAAATGTAGGGTTGAGTTTGAGACCACTCTAGAACGCAATATTCAGCTAGAAACTAAATTGAAACAGGCACTAAGTACAATTGATCAGCTGGAATGTTCCCATCAGGAGTCAACAGTTGTTCATTCCCAGTCGTTATTCGATGAATTGCTAGATAGCGCTCCAAACTTAGTTGCTGCTTCTGCCATCTCAAATACGAATGATCCACCGTCACTGACAATTGACTTAACCTGTGATGGGTCTGTAGTATCGAACACACAGGATAAACATGCTAGTGTATGTAGTGTATGTACAATAAAATTTAATACTAATAATAGGGAATATAAAAACATCATTCAAGACCTACAATCTGAGATCCAAACACTTAATAGTTCTTTAGATTTAATGACTAAAAAATATGAGGATGCTCAAAGAGATATTGAAGAATACAGTGTAGGCATGGATAGATTACTAGCTGACTTTGTAATGATACAACGTAGATTATATTTTGAAGAGTTATATTGTGGAATTGATAGCGAACTTAGATGTGTATACATGTATTTCGAGGGGTCGTATGTCTCCACGCGACAGCGCGTTTTGGACATTTCATACGTGTGATTTTCGGGAATTTATAACCGCATGTCGTGTGAATATCATAAAAATGCTATGCATGTTGGTAGGAATTTGTAAATTGCATGGTGAGCATTGAAAATGGAACAATTGGTTAGGCCGTCCGGATGTCATAAAGTCGGAAAGGGCCGGACGGGACGCACCGGGTGTCTGCCATTAAAGCACAAGAGCAATTTTAAAAGCTATCGATAACAAAAGCAGGCGAAGACAAAGGACGGCGGCCTATCTAATTTGTATTATTCTAAGAACGGGCGGCTTTCTTTGAGTACACATGTGCACGCTGGTAATGGGAGAAAATGCTTGTCGCTAGGCGATGGGTTTATGGCCAATCGGTGTGCGCGTCACCCCAGCGCATGGGACGGGTGCGCGGTGGAGCGGGGTATGTAGGCGCGCGGCTGAACGATTCATTCGGTTTTCGAGAGTACTGGCGGTCGGACGTTCGACATCGTGGCGCGTATCATAATAATTACTGTCGATTCGATCCCGGAGTTCGCGCGGTGCGGTCGTGCGACGTCGCGGCTTTATCATAATAATTAATTCGGTTTAGAGATACTTCTTGTCGGAAAATAATACGCGTACAAAGGGTCGAGTACTCGAACTCCCCACGACACGCGAAGGCGCCGAGATCAGCGTAGCAACACCGCCGAGGACAGCCCACGGTCGCCGACTCCACGCTGCACAGTACGAGACCACGAGTTCTTCGCGGGACCGCAGCTTAGCCCAATTAAGTTAACCTGCTAAAGCTAAGTTTAGTCTTAAGATATACGGTAATCCTACCTTATTGTATACCCGTTTATGTGTAGTGTTTTTCCTCAGGACTCGCGTGCGCGAATAACGTAAAATACATACGCCTATGCCTAAATCTGTGGCATAGTGGCTAAGTTAAATTTTGTCTTGAAAGGTACCTCTGTGTAAGTGAGGTTGGATGACGCATTCATACAATCTCGCTGAGGCGAAGGGTTTTTTATTTGCTGGCGTTTATGAATGGAGCACTTGTGATAGCCAGGGACCCCATTTATATGCGCTTTTTAATTTTAGTGGCGGCAGAGTACCTTTAGCTTATAGTATTATTCTAGCATAGCTTGCGGGGTTGATAAGTGCATGATATTATTACATCTGGAGGCCGCTCTCCAGGTGAGCCGATTTGCGGCAAAAATCACGCACAGCCCGATTTCTGTAGACTCAACTGGATTCGCTAGCGGCTCTGAATTGTTTACTCAGACCATTTAAACTCACATGTGAAATTGCCCAGCCTATAAAATATGCCACAATAATCCTGTAAGGATAATTAATGATAGTGTACACTATACTCAAAATAAGTATAATTATTTGCGCAGCGATCAAAATATGCAAAATTCTACGAGATTGGTATAATGACAGAAGTCACTATATTAATCGCGTAAGCTGATTATAGCAAAAGTCAGAGGAAATTTTCCTGACCACCAATTAAAAGACTGCGCAGACGCTGAGGCTAGCTAAAGGTTTAAGACCTAAGCATTATCCTGGTCAGTAAAGGGTTCAGGCGCTCCTGTTAAGTATTCCACAAAGAACCGTTATACACGCCATAATAGCGTGCCTACAACCAACTAACTATCAAATCCCTGAACCGCTCTTAATGTTTATAGATTCACGCTAATAATTAAAATTCTCAACAAAATGAAACAAACTAGACGATCATTTTAGGTCACTACAGGCTGCATTCCAGCAGTGTCAAGGCCACGTCATCTTAGGTTGCCTTACAACTTGAGAGAAAATGAACAAAAATTATCGTCTCTTAGTAACTTGTACAATAGGAATGAATTAACCCGAACTCCGATGAAATGTTCACAGGTAACTCGATCCTCGAAACTATCTCAAGTACATAGCCATAATGTGAATGAGGCCATTAATAGTAGTGCTTTTAAACAGATGTCATCATCATTAAATAATAATAGTGAAGATAATAACTCCAAAATAATAATGTATAGTGATGAAATAGGTAAAAATATGGGCCAATTATTATTACAAAAATCAGGAAAACTGGTTACCAATTATTGTTTGCCTGGAGCCAGTTTCACTCAAATAGTTGATGAAATAGTTAAGAGGGATAACCACCCCAACACAACTTTAATTGTTTTTATTGGGAGGAGAGGAAATTTAAACAAACATATAATGATTAAATATTTTAATATGTTACAGCAGTTAAATGTGGGAAAAGTGTTTTTATTTACTTTTCCATACAGTACTTTGTTGCCCAAGGCGGAAAATGCATCTAGGTATAGATTAAATGATAAAATGCATACATTGACATTATATGATGACAAATTTCATATACTTGACATAAATATATTTAATAATAAACATTATAATTTGACAGAAGATAAATTTTATCTTAGCAATTTTTATAAAAGACAAATAGCAGATTCGCTATCATATTGTTTTAAGAAACCAGCCAAAAGTTTGGCTAACAACCCTGCTTCTTTTGAGCAGTTAGATAATTTGACATTATGTAATGGTACCTTGGAAGGTATTCCAAATTCTTTAAATTAGGTTACAAGACAATAGAGTTATACTCTGGCAATGTAAATAGTAATAATAACAATATTCAAAATGAAACTAAAAGTAATAATAATACAATATCCCCATCAATTGTAAATTGTCAAGAATATAGAAAGAATAATAATTGTATCAACCTGGTGCACCAAAACATTCAGGGGATGATAGGAAAGGAGTTAGAATTGGAGTTGTTTATGAATTGTAGCAATATTGATATTTTATGTCTAACTGAGCACTGGCTAAAACCCCATCAATTCATTTTCAGCTTCAATAACCACCAGGTTGCAAGCTCATTCATCAGAGATAACTGTATACATGGTGGCTCCTTAATATTATTAAATAAGTTGCTTAAATTTAAAGAAAGGTGTGACATTGTGAGCCTCTCTGTTGAGCGAGTTGTAGAGATTTCATGCATTGAATTGGAACGATTCATTGTTATGAACCTGTATAAACCTCCTAGCACGCCCTTTGAAACATTTTCAAATATCATGGAGGATGCCTTAAATAAATTATCTAATAGCCATAAAACTGTTATAATTTGTGGAGACTTTAATATAAATATCTTGGAGAAAAATACTGTTACCTACAACTTTTTAAATTTATTTAAATCAAACAATTTGCATCATATTTTTACAGAGCCAACAAGAGTAACTGCTACAAGTGCTACATGTATTGACAATATATTTAGCAATGTAAAACCTTCATATCAATCTATAATTAATAAAGTTCAGTCAGACCATTCAGGTCAATTGGTTTCATTTCCAAATTCTTCAAAAAGAAAGCAAATAAATTATATACCATTTAGTAAAAGCCGCTTAGAAAGATTTAAGTCTAATATAGCAGAAAAAATTGTATTGTTGCCCTATCACGGTACTCCGGACCACTTGTACAGTTCATTATTTAGCTTAATTACTAGTGAATTTAATGCAATCTTTACTCCAAAACAACTGTCTGTAAGTGACCGTATGACATTCAGTGATTGGGCAACTCCTGGTATTTACAAAAGTCGGAATAAATTGTATGAACTTTATGAAGAAAGGACCTGTAATCACAATCCGACTTTTCAAGAACTTGTAAAAAATTATGCTAAAATATTTAAACGAGCCTGTTCCAATGCTAAGTCTATATATTTAAGAAATAAAATTAAGGGTTCAACAAATATTATTAAATCTGTTTGGAATATGATAAATAATGAGACGGGTAGAGCGAAAGTACGTAGTCGTTCAGTTAAAGAGTTTCAGTTAAAGATAAATGATATAGATATCAAAAATGATGTAGAAATTGCGACTGAGTTTGAAAAATATTTTTCTAATATTCCTCTTATTACTACGAGAAATCTTAGGTCTTCTTCTATAGCTGCTGAACTCGTTCTCAAACAGAGCGTGGTAGAATGTGACACAATATTTGAATTTTCAGCTGTAAGCCCAAAAGATGTTTTGAACGCTTTTAAATCAATAAATATGAAAAACACTAAAGATCTGTGGGGTCTATCTGTCAAAACCATATCTTCTATTATTATTTCAATCGCTCCACATTTAGCTACAATTTTCAATTGTTGTGTGGCATCTGGTGTATTTCCTGACTTGATGAAACATAGTAAAATCATTCCATTATTTAAATCTGGTGATAGTTCGGACCCTTCGAATTTTCGACCTGTTTCCATACTGCCCATTCTCAGTAAAATTTTTGAAAAACTAATGCTTAGCCAGTTGCTCAGACATTTTAATACACATAATTTGCTTCATAGGAGACAGTTCGGATTTACGAGAGGTTGTTCAACTATAGACGCAGGGATTCATTTGCTTAAAAGTATATTCGCGGCATGGGAAGGTTCGCAAGATGCCTTGGGAATTTTCTGTGATCTGTCTAAAGCGTTTGACTGCGTGCACCATGACACTCTTGTCAGAAAATTACACCACTACGGTATCAGGAACAAGGCTCTCGAACTTCTGTCTTCTTATCTGGGCAATAGGATACAGAAGGTCGATGTTAATGGTAAAATATCTTCGGGGTCCCCTGTAGTCATGGGAGTCCCACAGGGGTCAATTCTAGGTCCATTCTTATTTTTAGTATATATAAATGACTTACCTTATTATGTAAAGGATAAACATGAGATTGTATTGTTTGCGGATGATACCTCTTTGACATTCAAAATTAATAGACAGTTAGGTAATTATGACGAAGTTAACGATGCTCTCTCTAAAGTTATGCATTGGTTTAATGTTAATAATCTGCTTTTAAATGATAAAAAGACTAAAGTAATTAAGTTCTCAACACCTAATGTAAGACAGGTGACTACCAATGTACATGTTAATGGAACTAATTTAGCCCCTGTGGAGACAACTGTGTTCTTGGGTATAACAATTGACTCCAAACTACAATGGGGCCCACAAATTGAAAAATTATCAGGAAAACTAAGTTCTGCAGCCTATGCAGTGAAAACTATTAGACGGCTCACTGATGTTGATACGGCTAGAATAGTTTATTTCAGCTACTTTCATAGTATTATGTCATACGGAATTCTTCTTTGGGGTAACTCCGCGGACATTAACACCATCTTTTTATTGCAAAAGAGAGCCATAAGAGCTATCTACAAACTTGGTCCCCGTGAGAGCCTTAGAGAAAAATTCAAAGAAATAAATATTCTAACAGTCGCATCGCAATATATCTATGAAAATCTTTTGTATGTCCATAAAAACATAGATTCATTTTGTAAAAAGAGCGATACTCATAACATAAATACTAGATATAAGCATAATCTTGTGTTACATGCAAGCCGTCTCCACAAAATAAGTAATTCTTTTATGGGGCAATGTATACGGTTCTATAACAAACTTCCCAGCAATATAAGAGAATTGTCAATAAACAAGTTTAAAACTACTATTAAAGCCAAATTGTGTAGCAGGGCATATTATAAAGTATCTGACTATATTAATGATAAAAATGCCTGGGATTGAGTCGATCCAATTATAATGTAATTAATAAATTATGTAAATTTGTTTGGATACCAAAAGAGGGATGCCTGAGTTTTTTGGCAGTATTTTTATCAGTGCTCACCTAGTCATGAACTGCACGGTAGGGAAAAAAATTGTGACGATTCCAAACAAATGTAGCCATTTTTACGGAATAAAAAGATTTTGACTTTGACTTTGACATTCAAGCCTTAAGTCAGAAAATTCATATAAGCTGCTCATATAGCACCGGAATATCAGCTAGGACCTTGTATTTAGGTTCAGAGATGAGCCGTGAGAATTGTCGATAATAATAAGCTTACAGCTACACACAGGCTCTGGATTTAAGGAGAAGCTTTGATCTTCTACAACCTTAACGTTCATCGACGGCGAGGAATTTATCTTATTATTTTATCAATTTTGGAACAAGATGCGCCTTTGTGCGGTTTTAGGGAAGGTTTCCTCTGAAAAATTTTAGGATGTGGAATGAACTCCCTGCCTAGATTTTTCATGGGGTTCTTCAAGAAAGACTTGAAGAGGTTTTTACAGGCTTGGCAACGTACTATACCCCTGTTATTGTAAATGTTCATCGGCAATCGGCACAATCACGCATTGCGACCTTAATCGCAAAAATATTAAACCCAATGGTTCTCAAAATCTAATCCCACTGGAATAGTAAGATTCCAGTGGGATTAGATTTTGTGAAAGAAGTGACCTGTGCCATTAGAAAGTTGTAGACTAACGAGCTCGGTGGCGCAGTCGTAAATGACTTTGACACCAACGCTCGTTGAGTGGGTTCGATTCCCATACAAGATAAACATTTACGTGCATGAACATGTCTGTTTGTCTTGGTCTGGTTGTTTTAAGAGAGGTAGGACGCATCAAAGCAGCCCGTCTGGGGAAGTACCTTTATTTCACAGAAAAGCGCAGCCAAATAAGAACTCCCTAGAGGGTTGTTGTGTTCCTGCGTGTGAGTGAGGTCACCAGTAAGCTCCTAAGGAGTTACTGCTTACAGCAGAGGAGACATCGCGCGAGTGATACTAATTTATTACAAGCGTTAATAGGCTACGGTAACTGCTTTACATCAGGTGGGCCGTACGCTTGAACGCCTCCCGACATGGTATAAAAAAAATCGGCCAAGTGCGAGTCGGACTCGCGCACGAAGGGTTCCGTACCATTATCTACAAAAACGGCAAAAAAAATCACGTTTGTTGTATGGGAGCCCCCTTAAATATTTATTTTATTCTATTTTTTAGTATTTGTTGTTATAGCGGCAAAAGAAATACATCATCTGTGAAAATTTCAACTCTCTAACTATCACGGTTCATGAGATACAGCCTGGTGACAGACGGACGGACGGACGGACGGACGGACGGACGGACGGACGGACGGACGGACGGACAGCGGAGCCTCCGTAATAGGGTTCCGTTTTACCCTTTGGGTACGGAACCCTAAAAATAATTCTAATTGTTCGGTAGGATGATATAAATGATATTCCTAGACACAAAGCTCATTGCAATAATACAATTGTTCAAAACAGCACACTTTTGCCTTTGTATAAGCATCAGAAGTTTGTAAGCTGCCTAAATTAATTTATTGAGAGCATTACATAGTATTGTAAAAGTGTTATTAATAGAACCTATTTAAGGTTATCCAAATTGTATCCATTTTGGATAAAGCGTTCTGGTCCTTTATTCAAAAAGTGCTATACATTTATGTCGCATTCGCTTAAATCGCCAAGCAGTTGAGGGACTCCACTGAAAAATGTGAGTATCATGTAGAAAATATTTCGCTATCTCCAATACACCGTAGATTTTGTACATCCACGTGAAAACGTGTATTTATGGCCAACAATAGTGGTCCTGGGACAGAGACAAACGGCGACCAAACAAAAGATAGTTGGTAAAGTACCAGGACGCCCCTACTACGTGATCTCACCTGAATTTGGCATAGTTAAAGAAAAAAATACCGAATAAGATAGGAAACTAACATTTATGTACTATGGTGGGCATAATGATATACAAGCATTTTAATTATTGGTTAAGCGGTTAAGCCAATAAAAATAAAAACTTCACTCTTCTTCAACATCTTAGGAAGATTTTATTCGCAGACTTTTTAAACATTATTATCAATTCCAAATAAAACATTTCCGGGCATCATCATTTATAGTAAACGTATTCCTAAATCCCGTTATATTCAAGGTATTTAGGGTATATATGAGATACTTATACCAACGTTGAGTAAGTTACGATCAATGATAGTGGTCTCATGTTAGGGGAACATTAATTTTCTTATAATTGCTTTAGGATCTGAAACGGATGGACCAATCTATTCGCTGAGGTTTTTTGGTTTTGATGAATCTATTGTCAATGTTGAGACTCATCTTAGCTAGATAGTCGTGCTTTTATCAATTCATTTCACTATTAAAGCTAATTTAATTTTCTTTTATAGACATTCTAATTGACTGACTCATAAAAATGAGTACAGCTCGAATAGAATTTTGAAATACAAAACTTTTTTCATCTAGATATAATATACGTATTAAATAATAGACAATGTACAATATAAATAGTAAGATAAAGATCAAAATTTGAAGAGGGTATTAGTCACATGTGCTAGATAAGAAAAAAAAAATTAAAAATTAAATAAACGACTCTTGACGGTACTCATGACAACATATACGAGCTGCCAAAGTCCACCAAATTTCTATAAAATGTCCGATCCGATAAGATAATATTATACGAGTATGTATATTATTATGAGAAATTCCGTTTTTTGATGTCGGTACCAGAAACGTGCATGCAGTCGCTCTGCCAATTCAACAAACCTGTGGATTACAATTCTGGACGACTTAACTGCACTGACGCGCATCCCCCGCAGGCGATGCGCACCGATACATTCTCGTCGGTGTGTACTGAAATGCATGCAGCGTTGGGGGCAGCCACCCACCACACAACGCTTATCCCAGTCGGTCTAGGAGGACTGAGTGTTATATACATGTAATCTGAGAGGTAGATTCAAATATAAGACGAATGAACAGATATATATATATATATAATAAACGAGACATGCTTTGTGTGTGTGTCTGAGACCAAGCAGAAGCGAAGCGATAGCGAAGATATTTCCGGTGGCAAGATGGTGGTGTGCACCTGGACGACCATGTCAGCGCTAGTGTACGTGTCGTGCTTTCATCTCGCCTTGCCTCTGGTGTGAAAAGATTATGGTTTAGTAGGTCCAAAATTTCTCTGGGTTAGCATAAATTTAGGGATTACCCGAGTTTTTTTGCTTGCAGCATATGCTCCCGTGAGTTCAACCTATCCCTAGGAACTCGAGAAGTTCTGGGTGACCGCAATCGATAGTTTTGATTTGGTTGAAGGGAATGAAAATGATCTGAATGCATGGGTTCAGACCAAACGAAGCCGCTACGAGGCTGTGCTTGGTCCATACGTAGATAAGAGAGTGAACTATGCAGGTAAGTTACTTTTAGACGTATGTATGGAATTCGTTCCATACGTACATAACTATTGTGTCGAATACGTTATTCTGAAAGAAAGTATGGTGGATGATAAGATAGAAGCGTAGGGAGGCGCAAAGAGATGTGCATATGGAGTTTGAATCCTCCGTAAAAAATAGACGTCAAGTACGAGTCCGACTCGCGCACCGAGGGTTCCGTAAAAAAATATTTTGGCAATAATTTTTTTTGTTATGTATAGCTACAAAACTACGGCTTTCGGACTTTTCCTTTTACTTCTGCTACATGATATTGCTTCTAACCAAATTTCATTACTCTAGTTGAACGGAAAGTACCCTATAGGTTTTGATTCCCTTGCAAGTGTCAAAATATAAGCATAAACAGTCGTATCTTTTGATTGCGTTGACTTAGAAATTTGATTTTTTCAGTGCTCGAAGGGATTGCAGATCTGAGTATTTGATATTAATTTCAGCTTGATAACTCTACCCATCCCTGAGAAAAAGGGTCTTGACTGACGGACAGACAGACAGCCAGATGGACAGCAAAGTGATCCTATAAGGGTTTCGTTTTCCTTTTGAGGTACGGAACCCTAAAAAGAGGAAGAGTGGCTGAATTATGGATCATTTTTGCACCAGAGTGATAGTTTGAAAGAGAAGAAGAAAGAAAGTTAAGTGTGAAATAATTAGTTTGATCGAGGAAGAAAGGCTGACTAAGAACTTCAAGGCGAATACCAAACTTTTCTGGAGAGAGGCTAAGAAGTCTCGTGGTTCGTTAGCATCCAGAATGGGCAATATAAAGTGTAAAGTTGGATACGTGCTGTTGGCTCGGCTACTTATCCTTTATCTAGACAGTCTTCAGAGAATAAGAAATGTGTGGGAATATGAACGAGTGACCCAGTAGTGAACTATCTGTTTAATGCAAATGCCGCATCATTTGACTTTTGACATTAATATCATCCGAACCGCAAACACTAGTTACACCAATGAAATATGATTATACGAGAAAAGGCTTTCATTTGAATGAGATGAAAACCAAGATAATGATATTTGAAATAGAGGCGACCAGAATGAACACAAGGATTACGGTTGATAATGTAGTGTTGGAGCAAGTGAATGAAATTGCATATCTTGGAAGCACTTTTTGCAGAGATGGAAGATACGCTGCCGATGTGGAGTGACGGTTAAGTGCACGAAACAGCGTGAGTGGAGCGTTGAGTAAACTTCTAGGCAGCCGAATCCTAAAGCCGAAATTAGACGGTTCATCAAAAGTAATTAATTTTTGCCATGAATTGTGAAAGATGAACAGTGAATTGCGTTGTTTAGACTGTTTAGATAGACGCATCACTTTTGATGAAAGCTATTATTCCATTAAACATTATATTTCGACAAGATTACATTAATAGCACATTTCGATAATTGATGGCCGAGTGAGGCGTCACCCGCGAAGCCTCATCGATGCGCTGCACCTGTGTATGTGCGTTGACTGGTGGGAGCACACACTTGAAGATCGCGTCGACATGGTGTGCGTTCCCTTGGTGGTAAATCTTCTACTAAAAGTCTAAAAGGAAAAGAAAAAGCAAACGGAACGTCGACATTGGTGGAACCGACCTTGAATTGTAAGAAGGAATCCTATAGGAGTTTCAAACACTTTATTGATTGCATTAGCAGAAGAAAGTTCTGATTCGTATACAAATTATCTGCGAATGAATGATCATCAAACGCGCGCGGCGGCGGTAGCGAAAGAAATTAACTGTGAATGAGCTGTCGCTGTTTAGATGTTTCACTTGTAGTTAATAAACCACAAACGAAACGCCGATGAATGATGACAGATGCATGACCGATGCTAGTGAAAACAATCGGGAGCCAGAAGCTTTCATCGCGAAGGCACATTCCGATGAACTTCAATTTAGACATTTCATTTTCGGTCATTCATCGATAAAGCCTCGAAAATGAAAGCAAAAATGAACCGTCTAATTTCGGCCTAAGCCAGAAGGCACAGCTCGCTCTACACAACGCGGTGCAAATCCCAATGCTAACTTACAGAAGTGAAAGTTGGGTATGGCAGAGAGAGCATGAAAGTAGGATGAATGCGGTCGAGATGCGTAATTTTTTTATTTAGATAAAACTATGCGTTTAAATTGGAACTTTATGTCTGTCTTTCCTGAATTTACATAAAAAAGAACACAAAAATGCAAATAGTCTCCGTCGCCGGGATACTTCCATTAAAATTAATGTGCTATAGTCATTCTATATTCGTTTGTGTGGCTATTTTGCAGAAACTTATTGATTTTCGCTTGATATGCAATTTGATAAGGAAGGAAGGGTAGCAGCATCGGGTTCTACTGAACTCTAATACTTTAGTATTAGCAGTACTATACAAAAGTTCGAAAGTCTGCCTAGGCATGTTACGTTGAGATGAACTTACGACTGACAGACATGAAATAAAAGAATATATTGTAATGGGAAGATTTCCCATTATACTACAACGTCTTCAAAAAGTACATCATAGGATTGACAAAGGTTTTTACAGGGTTGACGGGGTTTTCATATCAGATAAGCCTTAATGAACCATTGTTAAAGATCTGCTCAATTGTTTCAGTGATTCGGAAATGATGTGTTCCACGGATACGTACACAGAGACCCGCACACTCATTCAATAACAGAGACACAGATTTAAAAAAATATGAAGAATGATTCAGAACGCGTTGCAACGTAAAGATACCAAAATTTGAATAATTAGCTTTTAATAAAATTACACAAGACAAATTGTTTACATTGCATACTACATATATATAATAAAAACTTTGAACTATACCCAGCTACCACAATTTTTAAACTTAATTAAAACTAAACTTGATTATTCTATGTTAAATTGGTTATGCATAACTTGTTTCAACTCTCGGCCATAATATAATTTCCGAACTCATGCTAGCTAAGTTGATTGGAAAAAGCCTCTTGGTGATATAAAATCGCCCTTGTACATGAGTGGTGAATGCATTATTATGTAATAACAGATTTGGTATAGTATCAAACTGGTTCTTTTTTAAGTCTATAGTCATCAAACTATAACGCTAAATACGTTTCAATATTCGTTACATTCCAAGTGAGTCTGGAATCCTACATCAATACGTATATTATATATTATTAGCTAACAGTAATTAATTTGTAAGTAGTTCAGCATATTGGCTCCTCTTTGCCTAATGGTAAGTAAAAGAGGAGCTCAATTGCAACTGTCAAAATACTACACAGTATTCTGTCTGTGTATTATATATAAAGAGAAGTAGGGCGCATCAAAGCAGCCCGTCTAGGGAAGTACCTCCACCTCACAGAAAACCGCAGCTAAATAACAACTCCCTAGAGGGTTGTTGTGTTCCTACGTGTGAGTGAGGTCACCAGTAAGCTCCCAAGGAGTTGCTGTGTAAGCAGCAGAGGAGGCATCGCGCGAGTGATACTTAATATATCGTTAGTGGTAACAGGCTACGGTACCCGCTTTACATCAGGTGGGCCGTATGCTTGTATGCTTCCCGACGTAGTATAAAAAAAATATGTTTCCCGTATATATGTGGAACACTCAGACAGTTTTACGAAAAAAATAGCTTTCTTTATTAAAGCTTTTCAAAGTACACTCCACCGGCCTCTATACAAAGTTTTATACGTCTGAACTAGTTTTCGAAACACTTTTTCCAGTCCGCCGCAGACACCTCATTTACAGCCTGCTCGAACGCTGACAGCGCATCTTCCGGCGACGAAAAATGGTATCCCTTGGAGCTGATTTTTTATTTTCGGGAATAAAAAGAAGACACAGGGTGCTAGGTCAGGGTTGTAAGGAGGGTGACTCAGGAGTTTGACCGGCGTGCTGTTCAGGAAGTCCCTCGTTTTGAGCGCAGAGTGCGCAGGCGCGTTGTCGTGTTGGAGCAGTAGATCGCGGAGCCCGGTGTTTGGTTAGTTGTTGCTCATAACTTCTGCTAAGCATTTGGTAGTAGTTGATGCTTCTTTGGTTCTATAAAGGAATTGACACCAGGTAACCAGTCAAATTGAAAAAGCTCGCGATCAAATTCTTCCCCCCGCTTCTAGATCGCTTCACTTTGGCAGGCGTTGATTCGTTTTGAAACTTGAAACACCCAAACCGTCGACCGGTGCTTCGTTTCTGGATCATATCGATAAATCCAGGACTCATCACTTGTAATGATGTCGTAAATACGCCGAGACGAGCGTGCTTCAAATTTGTTTATTATATTACAGCACCATTCCACTCGGGCGTGCTTCTGAGCAACGGTGAGCGCGGTAGTGCGGCACCCAGCGCGAAACTATCCTCCTCACGCGAAGATGCAAGTGATGAATCTTGTGAAGGTTTCCCGATCTAATCTGTAGTATGTGATGAATCTCCTGACACGTAACTCGCTCATTGTCTTAGAATAAATTATTTACCGCTAGCACGTCCTTCCGTTACAGCAGTAAAAGGGCGGCCACTTTTTTCTTCATCATTCATAGTTAGTCAACCGCGCTTGAATTCGTTATATCAACGATTCACGGTTGCTTGGGCCTTCATCCACGAATACTATTTGAAGTCTATCGTACCATTCATCCGGTTTCAGGCGACACTTGTAATCGTAAAAAATAATAGCGCGAAAATGTTCGCGGCGCAGATCCATTTTTCAATGAGACACGATAATTTAAATGAGCTGGCAAAAAATGTGGATGGAAATTTTGAAATTGGAACGTACCTATTTTTACTTATAATTAATCATATTTTCAAAATAGATTATAACTGGCCAGTCTCTCATACATAAAACCTTTTTTTCGCAATACTTTCTGAGTGGCATGGTACTTATATTTTACTCCCTTCATATAACCCACATAGCTTACGAGTATAATATCTACCCTATCGTTACAAGCCACTGATTCATCTTTAATTTTTTATAGTCTAGACCGCAATCCTGCGGCGTAGCTCATCAACCCTTTTCAGTCATAAACTCTGTTCTTATTTCCTCTTTTTTAAGAGCATTTTATTTACTGAGTAGTGGAGAGAACATTACTCTGCCTGGCTGGTCCTGTTCGGGTTATTATAATGATATTGCGTAGGTAGATATGACTATATTCAACTACTAATAACAATTATTGAAAATAAAAACATTTTAGACGCATACATAATCTTAGCTGCATGTAAGATTCACTAGTAGATCACCCGCCCAGCAACCTTGGCGAAAACCACATTGACCATTGCTGATCAAGTTATGATACTCTAGGTATACCAGGAATCGCTCCGTTACACGCTCCGTTACCTTGAAGAGAAGGGAGGTGAAAGTGATAGGCCTGCAATTCGATGGGTCTCGACTGTCGCCCCTTTTGAGCACCAACACTATTAGCTCTCTTCCACAACTCGCACAGCTTCAGCACCACTGCCGGTATGCTGTCTGGCCTACTTGACTTATGAATGTCGAGAGAGAGAATGAGAGAGAGCAACGCCGGACGCACATGTTGCTAAATGATGACTTTTCCGTCGTTGAACTTCCACACCACGAGATGGTAGGTGGCACAGCCTCCCCGTCATTTATGCATGAATGAGAGGCAAAGAAAAGTACCCAGAAAAGCGACTTCCTCTTTGGCACAATGCACGGCCGATAAAAGTTTCCCTCAGTAGCCTTAGCGAATAACCAGAAAGCACTGCTTCCAGAGGGAAGGTTCGTAAGCCGCTCAGCAGCTCTAACGAAATCGAATTTTGCATTCAGTTTGGTTTTAAATCAGAGACGTTAGGATTCCTATTAGTAGATCAAAGTGTCGTAAGCAGCCTGCTTTAGAAGATTGGCTTCTTTACATTGCCGCTTACATCACGGCTGCTTTTTGGTTCCCACAGTAGCCACTAGACGATTGGTGATGTTAGTATTCCATGGTCAATTGCTCCCGCTGCTACGATTTCAAGATTTCACGGGCACAGTGCATAGAATTCACGCAATTCAATCAATTAGTCTCGTCGCAGGTATTGCAATTGGGACCGAATGAGACAGTGGACCTACGAACCGAGCGATGCATCCATTGAGATGTTATACTCATCCGGTTGTGTTATCAGAAGATCCAGCTCAGAGGCTGTTTGATCACCAATATCTGGTATTCTCGTCGGAGAACCAACCGGTTGAGAGAAACAATAGGCAAATTTATGAGCAGATTTCTCCGCACAGCCCTGATAATCAAGCCAGTCGGTATGGTGAGCATTAAAATTCCCAAAAACAGTAATTGGGCAGAGAAATATTGCTCGATGACTTTGTTGGTCGCCATTTGCTGGTACTCGAAGTATTAAGCTGGTTCTCTATCACTGCTATGAGACCTCTAAAGGTGCGTAGATTAGGGTGTGGCCGTGTGATCTACGAACACCGGCAATACCAACAAGTTCCTGTCTTCTCCCTAACAATCATGCATACCTCGGTATGATGCACAAAGTGGTGCTCGGGGTTGTACCCTGGGTATTGGAGGAGAGATATTTACCTACTTCTCTATGAAAAAAGAGAATGATCAGCTGAGCCGTGTCAAGGTTATATATAATTGCTATAAACGTATAAAATTAACCAGTAACTACCATTGATTTATTTACTACGAAGTGCCAATGAAAAAATATATATTCGGCAGAAATAATGAAGAATAAAACAGTAACAGTACTAGAGTTTCGAAGTAGCTGACTCGGGGATCCTGAACGAACATTATTACGTTCAACAGTGCCCCTCTAAACATTTACATTCACTGTTTATTGCTACAAATGTGACGAAAATGTTAATACCATTTTACGTATCCGTCGCCCCGTTCCATTAAGTACCAATAATATTCTTCGTTTATGACCTATCCTTTATCTTGGAAATTGAAAAGAATAAGGCGTTAAGATTTTCCTTGTCGTCGTTATCATCATCAGAAATGTGTCCCGTTTTCGACAATATTTTTGATGGAAGTATAACATAAAAAATCAGACATTATGTCATTTACTATTTTACATGCATTTTCACGCAGGTATTCTTAAGAAAAGTAAGCATACCTACATAAAAATATGATAATCCCTACATAACCTGTCTTAATTTTTCATCGGTATGTTTCAAATATTATAGAATTCTATACTAATATATAAATTGAAAGAATTTGATTGTTTGAACCGTTGGATATGAAAAAATATTTTTGTATTTGATAGCCATAGCACAATATTGTAGAAGGTTATTCAACATCACGATACGACAGTTAGAAGCCGAAAAGTAGACAATAAGTAAGAAAAAGCGATTCCCACAGAATACAGGGATATGTGCAAATGAAGTTGCGGGGTGCAGCTAGTATTTAAATAAATTGATAGCTTTTTGTGTGACAGATACACATAATCTGTTGTTAACGACAGTTGTATTAGCGTTACCGTCAATGCTAGTACTACTATCTATACCCACTTCCTTTCTGTTGTAATGAATTTCACGTTGGCAATTAATGTTATTTGTTGCTACTACATCACATCAACAAGGATATATAGTGTCAAATCTATTAAACTGGTAATCTAGCTTACAATATTAGAGCACGTACTTTACTGTAGTCAAATGCAATATTTAGATCTACTGCGAAGTTCAGTTTCAGTACGGAAATGAAATCCAAAGTGGTGGGAATGATAAACTACCACTGGCATACATTAAATTTGGTGTGGTCTACATAGCGAAGCAGTACTACGCCTTCACATCTCAAGTTCAATAAAACTAAGGATTGTGTACCAACTTTGACCGCGACCATCTGGTTACCAGAATGGGTTTTGTCTTTGTTTGAATTGTTGAAGACTCCAAACATACGCAGCGTTGAGCCAATATGTACAAATTAATTTTTAGTTTACTTATTCGACACTTGTTTGATGTGATAGATATAGCCCTGTTGAATAATCGCACTCCACCATAAATGTGGAATTCATTCATAGAGTTCTTAAAAAAAGCAAGAAGAGTTGTTTACAACGTTGGCGAGTGATATCCCTAGTGTTGAATTGGGAAACATACGAATACATGTACTCACTGACAAACAAATACCCCCTAGATTTTATGAAAGAGTCATAGACATAAAATACTACGTCAAAATTTAATACAGCGGTAGAAAAATTGCAAAATACTTTCTCGTTCGTAATTACTCAATATCTCAATACAAAAATCTTCTACCATAGTTGTGACGACATACCGTAAAGATTCGTCTTTTACGTAATTTCTATTTGCGGGGACAAATTCGCCTAGAATTCTAAATCCTTTCTACATGTTTACAATTCAAGACCTCCTGAGTTGCATTAGTTATTGTAATTTGTTTTAGAGATTATTGTGTGGATACGTAAGGAGTACGCCTGTGTTCAACACTGGACATGCTTCAGCTAAAACTATATGAACAAACGATAAACGTAAAAAAAAAACAAATTGTGCAAAATTTTCCGACTTGCTTAAGCGATTGTGCTAGTTTTTTATGGCGAGTGCGTATTGACTTAAGATACTCGTAGATATGATTTCAATTTTAACCTTAATTGGACTACTAGTTCTTTAGTAATTAAAAGAAATATGCAACTTTTACACCCGTTCAAGCTTGTATTACGTACTGCTGGATGTAATGCTTTTTGCCAAAGGCGGAGGTTGCCTACATATCCAGCAAATACCTGCCAAATTTTTGAGTCATATGTCCATTTAGAGAGAAATTGCCCAGAACTTCGTCATTCTACACAGCTTTGGGATTTTCTGCCATTGTTGACTTAGCTGATATGGCCAACTTAGTAGATATCACACATCCTCGTCCCAGATCGCAGTGGTGACGCCCTGTTATGTTAGTGACGAGCTCAGTGGCGCAGTGCTGAAACGCACTGTTACCTTACTTTGACGCCAACGCTCGTAATACCTAATGTATTCAGTGAAAATCAAGTGAGCCGTATGCGTGATGTCCCGAGGTTGTATAAAAGAATTACTATCCTTTAGAATAAAAAATAATTATGTAAGTACTAAGTTTCAAACTAAATTAATTTTTGTTTTGATAACTTGATGTCGAAGTAAAAATAAAAATATACCCTAAACCTAAAACACACTTCTTAGAGAACTATTCGGCCTAAAGACTCAAAAAAACAATGCTGTCCGCGTTTGTACTGACACGGTGAAGAACCTTAATATTAGTTCCACTGATCCCATTATTGCACCTCAGATGCCTCAAACGGTGGACTGAATACACATTCGTGTGAATCACAGCACATCATTAAGAAAAATAGGAAATGCCTATCTATCTATCTATGTATAACTTCACGCCAAATCCCTTGCTCCCTTTGAGAACCGAGCGCCATGTGACTCCATCCTTACATACCTCACTCGCATCTTTAACATTCATTGCTCTTCTCATGTAGCCTTGCCGGTTTCTAGGGCTCCTTCTGACAGAACACGACCAATTTGGTCTTGGCCTTCCACGGCACCTTCATCCTTCCACTTTCATCCTGCATTCTTTCTACATGTCCGAACCAATGGGTAAATAATAGGCAATGTCATTTAAAATAAGTATATCATGTATATGCTGACGGCAAGAGGAACAACGAAGTACCGTGTAAACAGATGTTCTACCTATGTTGATAGAGAAATAGTGACAAATTAGCAGGTTATTTTTGAAATTGGCATTTTCATGTACCTATAACATTCACCTCTGTTTCATGTACCTTATTGCCTAATGTGCTATTAACTACCACATACTAATCACAACCCGATTTTAGGAAACCAAAAACTCAATTCAAGAATCACATAGGCGGACGATGGATAAAAGATGACAGATCAAAAATTACTTACTCAAGATGTTCCTTATATACGTCGAAGTCTGTGAAGACAAGCTCGACAATCTGATGCGGTGCAGCGAGGAAGGTATAGAGCAGACAGTCAATGTGTGACGGGTAGGGCCTCGGATAATCTGGACTGCTGAACGTGCCGCGCTCTTTGCCGTATGTCGACGTAAAACGAAGACACGTACAACCTGCAATGAGATACAACCTGCAATACTAAACATTATACATACGGTAGCGTAAGCAGTTAACTACTCTATTCAGAGTCTCTATTCAACACCAATCTCATTGAGACGTGATATACTACCAATTATGAACGAAGTAGTAACCTGGTAGAATAGAGGTACAGTGATATTCTTTAACGCACTTGAATTAGGTTTTTAATTTTTCGCTACATGGATAAGTCTACGACATGCTTAACGTGACGCGTGGACCATAAATCTATGAATTCATCAATGAGAAATGCTGCAATTTTTCCGGAGCTTTCAGAAAACGACTCCTTTCTTACTAACTGCAGGAACATATTCATCGTCCAGTATTATTAGATTCCAATAAGGCTGCTGTTTATTAAATAACGCTGCGTTTTATCTATCTTTCCTCAGAGCCATGCTTGACAATTTGCACAGCGTGCCAATGTTCCACTTGAAATAAACGGTTATTGGAGTATGAAAATAAGGCTCTATAATGACATCAGTACCTCTTGGCGATAACGTGGTTATTTATCAACCATACAACACATGTTTTATATTCCTTGCAACTCATAACTAAATGAATTTCTATTATATTTTTACTAGCTGACTCGGCAAACGTTGTTTTGCTATAAATTTTTTCTCATATATATAAAAAAAATTCACAAAAATCGGTCTTACCGTTTCGGAGGAGTGCGACCACAATCACCGTGACACGAGATTTTTATAATCACACACGATTTAATGTTTATCTATAGATAAACGAAAAAAGAAATATATATATATATAGATAAACATTAAATCGTGTGTGATTTTTTGTGGAATTAACGAGAGAAGATTTTAAGGCGAATAATATATTTTTTTATGATTTAAAAGTGATCTTTCTCCGCGAAACTGCTTGGTTCTTTTTTAAAATGCTGTTGAGAATGTTACACTATACCTGAGTACTGTCAGACGATCGTTTGAGGTATTTCAGTTTCTCTGAATGATGACATTCGTGCCTGAAGTTCGACATTCAATTATAACTACAGAGAAAACGCGGCGGTTAATTGTAGAAAACAACGCCTATGAGAGAACTGACGCTGAAGTACGACGACAGACATTTTAAGGCTAATTAAAAGATTGCTATAGTAGATGAAATAGGATTTATTGTTTTGCGCGAAGGAAAAATCTTATGAATCGGTGTTCGAAAAAAATTGGGTCATCATACAAGCGTTAATAAAAAACACTATGTTTTTATTGTCACACAACACACGTTTCGTTTGCACTTGAAGCCTGTATTGTATTAGTGCGGGTGAGTGAGTTATAGTAAATTGAGCTTCTGAAGAGTTGCTGTATTGCCAGCATGAGCTGCACGTGCTTATTGTCTTTTGCTAGTTGTGTTTTAAGCGTTCATAATTCTAACGAAATATGTTTATATTAGTTGGATCGTATAAAAAAAATCCCATCCTAATAAAAAATACTTCGAGATCAGTTAAAAATGGCAAAAAAACATCGCAAAACATACACATAAAAAGAAACTCACAGTCGATCAATTCATTATTTTTGCAGTCGGTACAAAGAATTTCATAGATATATATACTCATATAAATGGACTTTCGCTTTCTTTCATACTACAACGACTGAGTGAATTTGTACAAAAGGCGTTAATGACGATATAATCTGGAATGACAAATCAAAAAGAAAGAGGATTAAGTACGCACAGCCGCGTGAACGGCCAGTTTATCATTACGTTAATCCATAAATGTATGTGCTAAGTCCGGTTTGATCTTTCGAAGATTTTTTGGCAGCCATCGCAGCGAGGAAATATTCTTATAACTCACTAAAACGCTTCCCGCGTAAGACAACTAGCCATCTCTTGGAAGCCTTCTACTAACTAAAAATGTGCTGAATATTTTTAAGAACCGTTTAAGAGTAGTGATAGCCTACTGAACACTGAACCACCACTGGTACCATTTGATTAATGAGCTTGAATTATCGAATGGTACCTTGGTCGAATCTTGTTGTGGGCATGTACCACTAAATTCATGTTTTCAGAATTATGTACATAATCGCAAATATTGCTCGGCGGTAAAGGAAAAGATCTCAAGGAAGGCTATACGTCTAAGAAATAATATTTTGAAAGAAGTGTAACCTGACCTCAGAAAGGTCTGATTTTCACTCTGGTTTATTGTACTTGCTACTTATAACACTAGGAAGAAGAAGATTCTTAAGATGTTTATAATCATCGCTATGGATAAAACTGCGAATTTTTCGTGTGTGGGTATATATGAGTGTTAGCGTATGTGTTGAGTTGGTCAATAATAAAATATATAACATACGTAAGTTGTGACGAGTACGGACTATCAGTCAATCTGCTATAAATTCATCCACAAGTATCGTGGTTACCTACTATATTTTTTCTATATGTTTTCTTTCACTTTATTTTTACTAAGTTTATGTTTACAAATCCATAAATATAATGTTGATACTGTTGATTGTAGGCACTTGGTGGAATTTTGAAGACATCGCGTTAATGTTAATACTTGCACTTGTACAGATTCCACTTCACAATTTTATTTATGGCATTATCAAGGTATTTTATACAACATATCATAGGCCACGGTAGCCGCTTTACATCAGTTGGACCATATGCTTGTATGCCTACCGACATTGTATAAAAAACCCTCGCTATTACGAGTAACTAGTAAACTTACTCACTGGCAATAACACATTAAGTCTTTAGGGACTTGTATTTGGTTGTTGAGGTACTGTCGAATTGGAACTGCTTTTAGATGCTCTACCTATCTTAGGCCAGAACCACGTATGTCAATTAGCAATGTGTACCACGTGCCAGGTGAGATTGCCTACAGCTCCTGACAGTAATAACTGATATTACAAAAATTATAAATTTGCCGTATTCATTATTAATTAGGCAAAATATTCTGTCCTTCTTGCCATATTGATTTTGGATTGTGACGAATAGGTAGTTTAAATTATTATTACAATTCAAAAAACATCGGTATTATCCAAAAGATAGTGATTCTATTATAATCAGATAATATTATTCTTTATACTTTATTCATTCAAAATAAGATTTGAATAGAAGTGAAAAAGTTTTTCTTCAAGGATAGTTTTTTTACATTTCTTATTTTATGTCATAGTGCACAATACGCCCTTTTTATACTAACAGTATTAACATAAAGCCGCTTCTTCTGTCTGTCGTTTGTATGCTTTAAATTAAATTAATTGAAAAACGCGAGGTTCTAATGAATATTATATAAACTTTAATGTTGTTACTACTTAGTGCAGATCTTTTTTGATGAAGGTCACTGTTCAATAATCTATAGAACAGACCCGAGGCTGGTTTACTACCTCTCGTACAACCTTTGGAGCATAAAATTCTCCGAGAACATTTCGTATATATTCTTCATTGAGTGAGTTAGGTTAATAGCAAACTTCTAAGGAGCTTTGCCTAGTTTGCAATATCAAAGCGATACGAGGCAACCGGTTCACATTAGGTGAACCTTATATACCACCCGACTTAAAAATATTGACCTGTTAAATTAATTGTATATAATTGTAGCTATAATTAAATATAATTATTTTTTAAAATTGACGTGGGCGGAACCGCTGGCAGAAGCGAGTACTCGAATAAATTCCAAATTGCAAAAACAGGCAAGGATTTTCCTAAAATAGCTACGCATTTACTTTCAATGTCCCAAGAATCTCTCGTTTCTCATTTGACATCGCGAAGATTACGCAGCCGACAAAGACGGCACTAGGTTTTTACATAAAATATTCATCAGCAAAGCTGAGCTCTTGTAATATCGTCCTTTCATTCGCCACTGAGTTTCATTATGTGCGATCGTTAGGTTAAGTCTTATAATAAATCTAGCCAATGGACTGTGTAGTTTAGAGCACATTGTGTGATAAAGATGGCTACCTGAGTCATCGAAGGTAACGATGATAGAGTGATTGAGCGTCCTGTACCAAAAGAATAATGACGGAACCCAAATAACAGTTAAGAGTAAACACTTGTCTGTTTCTCACAGGCCAAAAGTTTGGTATTGGCTCAATCCTGAAATCTGATATGACCCAGGAAGTATGAAAGTAAAAACAATTCGTTGTGTATAATATATTTATCACATTAATTTATAAAACTAAATTCAATTGTGACCGGATATTTAATTTCGATTATATTCTCCGTTTGCATATTTGCGATAAAAATATGTCATAAGTCTTTAATTACCTATTTTGTATAGGTAATTTTAAGTTCATATATTTTGAGTAAATTTAGGTGTGCAATAAATTATTATGATTTCAAAAATTTTAGTTTATACCTTAATCGTGGTCTTTTATATTAATTAGAAATATCGTCAGGCTCGTATGATTGCATTTTTGTATATAATCTTCGGCATCTTTTACATATACATTATATTTTGTACGGACCGCATAAACTAAAACACGTCTGTCACATGTCACACACACGTCACCCACCTGATGTAAAGCGGGTACCGTAGCCAATTAACGCTTGCAATATATTAAGTATCACTCGCGCGATCCCTCCTCACACAACTGTTTACTGAATGAAAAATATATTCAAATATCGAAAATCGAATTTCGGTTTACGCTAAAGGTGGTATGTTCGGACTACCTTCAGTAATAATAATAATAAATAAATATTATCGGACAAATTACACAGCGCCATCTAGTCCTAAAGTAAGCGAAGCTTGTGTTATGGGTACTAGACGACTGATAAACATACGTAAATACATTTTTTTTTGTAAATACATACTTATTATACATAGAAAATACCCAGACCAAGACAAGCAGACATGTTCATGCACACAAATGTTTGTACTGTGTGGGAATTGACTGTGTGGATTTGAGTGATCGATGCACGGATTAATTAAAACTATTTTGACATTACTTAATTTACTAATCTTTAATATTTAATAATTATTGACATTAATAGTACTTAATATATTGTTAATATTTTGTTATTTTCAATTACATTTGCATGCTACCTTGTGTGGCTAAATAGGCTTAAGCAACGATATCCATGTATAACACCAGACATTCAATGTACCACCCTATTTAATGACAAATAAAGAACTTTGAACTTTGAACTTTGAATCGAACCCACGAGCCTTGGTGTCAAAGTAGCGTAACAGCGTGTTTCACCACTGCGCCACCGAGCTCGTAATAAAGCAACATTAAACAAATACAACATATGAGGGGTTCATGGCCAAAGGGCAAAATGCCAACCTGTCATTATGCCATGTGTACGTCAGTAGGAATACAAGCTTACAATACAAGGAGCACAACTCAAGCTGTCACTCTTGTTGCTGACGTAGCAACTCAGTTCTGTTATTCACCTACCAACAACAGCCTTTCAAATAATTGTTATTTAGCTGCAGTTTCTAGCTAAGTCAGTTTCGCGGTAGCACTGATGTATTCAATTGTTTATACTCTACTTTTACCAAAGAATCCTTTGCTAATCGGTGCTTTTTACAAATAGAAGCTTGATAATCATCATAATACGTAACTTGAGATGAGATACAAAGAAAACCTAACTATATATCTCGGTTCCACGAGCTCGATGGCGCGGTAGTTAGTATCACTACTTTGACACCAATGCACGTGGGTTCGATTCCCAAATAGTATAAACATTTTGTGTGCATGAACTTTCTTTGTATCACATGTATGTACTTGTATTTGCGAAAACATTGTACGTATGTTTATCAGATGTCAAGTACCCATAACACAAGCTTCGCTTAGTTTGGGGCTGTTATTTATTAACTCTCTCTAAAGTCACGGGCATTTACCCCGGTCATATGATAGGTGTGCGAGGGGATATGAATCCAATGCGTAGATGCCTCTTTGAAAATAATGATGTAATGTATTATACCCGCTGTGATCTGCTCCGGGAGATATCAATGGGAGAATTTTCACGTCACGGCAGGTATTGGGACTTTTGGAAATATGTCGGCAAAAAGATCTAGAGGTATTATTAGAACTGGGCTGTAGCAGAAAAGGGATGGACGCCTGCCATAACTAACTAAGTATATTAAAATGTTACTTTTGGCAGGCTGTGGTACGCCACTCACTAGATGAGCCCTCGAATTGCCAGAGAAATTCGGCCGGGGGTAACACCGGTGTGAGTGACTCAGGGGTGTCGAGGTGGTATGCTGCGCTTTCTCCGAAGTTACTGGCGGCCTTATGCCCTGTAAACTTCCACACCTGGAACATATCCCTGATAAAGCAATATGCTCTATCGACTCCTCTCTGGATGGCCAATGAACGCAAAGGGACAGGCCCACCACTCATACCCACCACTGTGTCTCCTGTGTAGCCAGAATTAACAGCGGCGACCAACAAAAAGGCAATGAACAGTGAAGATCATTGCCGTCCCGGGGGTTAAACTACAGCTGCCTTGGAACTCACAACGAATTTAATCAGAAGAAATTTGTAGGAGTAGGAAGTTTTGGAATTGACTTTATTTTTGGGAAAGTGAGAGACATCAATATGACAAATAAGACATTTAAAAACCTGAAAGAGATGGCTAGTCAAGTGAAGCTCAACTGCCGTGCGCCACGGTTTATCAAAAATCTAACACTATTGGGACCTAACTGTGAGTTGTTACCTAACACATCGATCGCCAATGAAGGCAAGCCAGAGCTGAGAGTCCTGCAGGCCTTCTTGACTTTCCACTCCGATCGACGAAGATGTGCCGGAGACAAAGGCCCTGATCGACTCTCTGGAGCACTTGGGTACCCGTGGTGTCGTTAAGCACCAACAGCTTGTCAAAAGCTGCCCTGCGGGCTTTATTATTATTATACTAGTTTTGTCATTTCCTTAAGCCACGCTTGAGCGACTGTATGCATCTTAATAGAATACAGAACAGGAACAATTGATTTACCAATATGCTACATAGTTTCTTATGAATTACAAATAGTTACATATAGAAAACAAAATTCTCGTGCGTTGGTATTATTGTTTGTCACACACTGGACTTTGCCTGTTCTGTGGTGACGAAAGGCGCATTAGCCACCAAACATTGGGGCTGTAGAAGGCGCAAGTAGACAAAGGTAGCGTAACTTATATTTTAGTATAATTAATACATTTTTGTAACAATTTAAAAAAGAACGTACACACAACGACGCCTCAAACTATATATTTGACCTTTGTACTATTCTTATGGCGCACGCAATAAGAGTAAAAATGGTACTGCAAATGTCTTATCTCACTATCGCCTTACATATGGCGCCATTTAAAAAAATATCAGAACACGTGGTATGTACCAAGAAGCACTTGACTCGAAGCGCTTGTTTACCCTAATTTTATTTCTTACATGAATCTAATCAAGAAAGATCGTAAATCCAAAATTCAGAGTTACAATTATGAAATGTAATATATTAATAAATAATAATATAAATATATTGTCTGACAAATTACACAGCGCCACCTAGCCCCAAAGTAAGCGAAGCTTGTGTTATGGGTACTAGACAACTGATGAACATACGTAAATACATTTATTTTTGTAATAACATACTTACTATACATAGAAAATACCCAGCTAATACCAACAGACTTGTTCATGCACAAAAATGTTTGTATTGTGTGGGAATCGAACCCACGAGCGTTGGTGTTAAAGTAGCGTAACAGCGCGTTTCACCACTGCGCCACCGAGCTCGTCTATATTTATACATATTTTCATGGCAATCTCGGCTGAAGCTATATTGTGTCACTGTTCTGTGACATTACTTATTAGTTCTAACACAAGGTACCATGAGTGTTCCTCAAATCTCAAAAAGTATTTAAAATATGCTTTGAAACAAAAAATAAACCCCACCAATCATTTCAGAGTAGATAAGATCGCGTCTAAAGCAATTTGTTAAACCGCGTATCTCGAAGGGCTCGATGCTTAAAATAATTTCCTGTAGCTTATCTTGCGCCTCCCTTCATTGTCAATAACAAATTGTGTAAATTTCAGTGAGATCAGTCGCATTTCATTGAAAAAAATCTTAGAATAAATTGATTGATATTTAGGTTTTGTATTTTTATAAACGTAATAAAGCTAAACAAATAATGTCACTGCGTTAATCTCATTTTCAGGAACACCGTTCCTATATGAAATCTATATGTTTGTTTGTGTGTGCGTATGTCTGTGCGTTTTTTTCGAATATTTGAATTTTGACTTCAGATTCAGCATAAAAAAGTAGAATAGGAATGTTCAGGAACACCGTTCCTATCTCTTAAGGAACATGGTCAAAATGGCTGAAATTAAAAAGAAACGTTATATAATTGACGAGCCAGGTGTTCCTCTGGCAATGCAAACTTGCGCATTCTCAATTGGTTTTATCTAAGTTTAGCATAGTGTCTCCGGTTTGTCTGATGGTGAGCGAAAGAGGAGCCCAAATCGCAACTGCAACTGACAAAAGACTACACAGTCTGTGTCCTGTCAGTTGACGCTGCCATGCTGACCCGCAAGATGCTTCTTTACGCTTCGTTTGAGTTCTTTAGTGCACTCGCCATGGTAAATGCGGTAAAATACGCTTAGCGAGCGAATGTACCTACGGAGTTGAATAGGTTCTAGGTTTTTGGTGACCTCTTCGTCGTCGATTATGCGAATAGCCCGTCGCTGCGACCTATCGAGAACCTCGAGAAGATACTGGATGCATCCAAAATTCTTTCTTGTATTTACCCTTCTCTGTCTCTGCAATCTCCATTTTTTAGACAATACGACAAGACCACCGCGACAGCGTTTGAGACACTGAATTCACACACTCATACCCTTATCAGGCAGGCCCTAGACTTGTTTGACACCCGATGTAATGTAATAAGCAAAAGTCGTAATTAAAATTAATTCGATATAAAACGTATATTCTAAAAAGAATCAGTATAAAAGAATAAGAATACACTTACTGGGATTTATAGCGTGGCCTTCATCAACTGTGTGCAGAGATACGTGCAGGAGCAGGATCAACATGGTTGACGTCTGGAAGGAAAAAATAAATATTTTAAATGTTTATTTCTCAAACGAAGATAAAACTAAATAGGGAGTCTTTTTTCTTATGATTGACTCAGGACATTTAATATCTTATGCTTTAATGTCCCAAACTAAAGTCACAAAAAATCTGATATTTCGTATGAAAGTACGGAAAATTTAACCTAAGCGGCTACAGTAATTCATTTTTTCAGTATTTTTTGCAACGTTGGGAGGCATACAAGCATATGTTTCTGAGGTAAAACACTGACGATAAAATATACCTGTATTATGGAAAAAGATGTTAACTTTAACTTTGTAACCTTTGCAGGTATTTGTGGTAGCAGTTCACGCCCTAACAGCAAAACCATTGTATTCTTAGACAGGTTCTAATCTAGGCTCTTTGTTAAATAACCATATGAAAGCAATATTATTAATTATTGTATCCCATATGCAACATATGACCAAATAACTGATAAAATTATGAATGTACAGGTGGATGATAAAATCACTATTGTTCTGTTAATATGAAACAAAAAAGAAGGGTAACCAGCGGGTGGATAAACTGTACCATGTAAAAGTAAATAGAATATTGTTATGCGTACTACCTTATACAATATGTTCACTAAAATTGAATATTAATATATACTATATTATTAACTTATACCACTTGACATGTTGTCATAATGACAATTTTGTATTTTTTGACACTAATAATTTTATTTGACTTAAACTTTTTATTTGACGAAAGATATACGAGTAGTATCCTACAAATAAATCTATAATTAAGATATCCACTTTAGTGGGTTATAATGTCAATAGTATTGTTTTAGGTTTTCGCGATTGTTACACATTGAATTAAACAATTTTTAATGGAAGTTAAAATACTTAAAATATAAATATTGACGGACAAATTACACAGCGCCACCTAGCCCCCAAAGTAAGCGAAGCTTGAGTTATGGGTACTAGACAACTGATAAACATACGTAAATACATTCTTTTTTTTGTAAATACATACTTATTATACATAGAAAATACCCAGACCAATACAAACAGACATGTTCATGCACACAAATGTTTGTACTGTGTGGTAATCGAACCCACGAGCGTTGGTGTCAAAGTAGCGTGACAGCGCGTTTCACCACTGCGCCACCGAGCTCGTCAAGTATCGCGTGTTTTATTTATTTAGTTGAACCTGACATTTCGAATGCTTTGCAGCATTCTATTTACATCTACCGACATAGATGGATTAATGTTCCGATTCACATATACACTGGACCAGCCAAACCATTACATGCGGTTCGATAAACCAAAAATCCTCGCCACGG
Organism: Pyralis farinalis; assembly: GCA_947507595.1. Lineage (NCBI taxonomy): Eukaryota > Metazoa > Arthropoda > Insecta > Lepidoptera > Pyralidae > Pyralis > Pyralis farinalis. The sequence goes on from OX382270.1 coordinate 24,819,293, forward strand.
ACAATCGCTACATGCCTAGAATGCTACGCGGGGCTATTGAAATAAGAAAACACCCCAATTTCAATAGAGAATATGGTTGGCAAGTACCATCTGCTTGGGATCCAATTCTAAACATAATCAAGTCACAAACCCAGAGATCTACTCAAAAACGTTCCGACACCGTGAGCAATTTTTGTGTGAATCGGATCATATATAATTAATCTATCCATGTCGGTAGATGTAATAATTGAATAACCAATGTAAGAAAAATATCACCTTAGTCTTCCTGCGACCACGGATGCTGCAAAACATTCGAAACGTCAGGTTCAACAAAATAAATAAAACACGCGATACTTCCATTAAAAATTGTTTAATTCAATGCTCAATTACTCTTGCATTTGAAGCTAAATTAATAGAATACTAAAATACCAAATTGAGCTTTACAGCGGCGTATTTTCTTTCCGTAATTCCTATCGCGACGTCAGCTGTTTGCGTATTCACGACCTCAGCAAACATAATCTCAGCTCAGACTTAATTCATGGGTCGCTGATTCGATCCAGGCTAATGTTTTCCAAGTATATTACGCAAAAGTTATTTATCACCCGTTATTCGGAAAGTTTGTGCGGAAATCTAAATGTATGGGAAAGCGGTAAGACGTATGCCGTATCACATGTTATGAGACTATCGTATTATAGAGCGGTATTTCTTAGGTTTAAGAGTTATCAAACTAAAACCGGTCAAGTGTGAGACAGATTTGAACGTCGAGGGTTCTGTACTACGATTTAGAATCCACCATCAAAAAAAAATTGTGAGTATCTGTGCATCGAATCGAGAGTCAACAGTGACAAACGTCCACCTACAAATATTTCATACACATAAAAGTTTTTTTAGTGTCAACTTTATTTATAGGCTATAATGTTATACATGAATAATCTCAATAAGTTGTCTGAATCATCATTAGTAGGCGTTTGCAGTCACAGATTGACTAATATTATAATTGAAATTAATTTTATTAATTGATATAAATTCAAATTGTTGACGTTTTGCTTTTTTATACTATGTGACCTTGCTTCTTGCCATATTTCATCATCTTAATTAAATGATAAATATTATATTGGTCGTGTTTTATCAAAATGTGATCTTTGGAGCTCTAAGAACTGGCGAGCCTGCATGAAATGAGCAATGAAGAAAGGATAAAGCACAGTAGCATATTTAATAAGTAGCGTGACTGGGGAAGCTTCTTTGTTACATACCCCATCAAAATTCAATTTTTTTATATTAGGATTAACCTTATCAAGCAGTATCGACGTTGTCGAAGCATTGCTGCTATAGCAAATGGCGGTAGTAACGTGGCGAGCAATATTGGATTGCAAGAAGTTTCGTGTGCACAAATGTACGCACTCTTCCATGAACATTACATCAGACGGACCGTATACGTATAAAACGACATCACGCAATTTCGCTTGATAAAATATACTGAAAGAAGATAAAATTTCATATCCATAACACATGGGAAATATTAACGCTAACATAAAAAAAAATGAGCATTTAGTATGCAGACCTTTTTATGGAGATTGATGAAGTTGACACGTGTAAGTATAAAACATATAACGTTGAAGAAGTGTTAGTTTACTCATCGTCAATTTTTTTGGATAGGTTTTTTGGCTGCAAGCGATGTATTCTGTCATGGAGGGTTATTATATTCTGGGAGTAAGTAATGTCATCACTTTTTTTCTGAAGTGCTATATTATGTCGATAGCGATGTAACATCCGAAGCGTTTATAGGCGGAAGTAATTAAATATTCTACGAGCCTTATTGGATAATTGTTATAATAATAATAATAATAATAATAATATTTATTTGTCAGAATACGGGTAAGATACAGATAGTTGTTTAACAAATACAGAAGCCAGTCGTATTCGGCTGTATTTCAGCGTACAAATATTGCATAAATGAAAATTCGGACAGTGCGTCAAAATAAATAATAAATAAAAAGTGCACTACAAATACTGAACATACTTACAAGAATGCCCAATTACACTGTAACTTCAATAGAACTTTTACATTACACACAAAAAACTATATGTTCAATGTTCACGTCACTGACAATAATCATATATCTTAACTTTAAAATTTGGTTAATTGTTTTATTCGTTTAAATATCCATGTACGGAATAATAACACTTTTCTAAAAGCCACGTATTGATCTGCTTTTTAAATTGTTTTGTATTTAAATCCTTAAAGTGATTCGGAAGTTTGTTATAAATCTTGATAGCCATGCAATGTACATTATTTGTGTATAGGGTGAGTCTTTGCTTTGGTATTACAAGCCTATGTTTATTTATTTCTCGTTTACTTAATGTGTTGCTTTTTTTGAATAAGTTTATGTGAGTATGGACGAAGATACATATTTCATAAATGTATAGCCCGGGAAGTGAAAGTAATTTCAATGCTTTAAATAAATTTCTACAACTGTCTAATGGATCTGCACTGCAAATAGCTCGAATACATTTCTTTTGAGCTTTAAAAGCAGTCCCTATATTTACAGAATTGCCCCAAATAATGAGGCCATATCGTAAAGTTGATTCTACATATCCGTGATAAGTTAGTATAGCTGCTTGCAGCGATGTAGTGTTTTTCATGCGATTTAAAACATAAACAAATTTATTTATTTTTGTACACACTTTATTTACGTGATCTTTCCAATTACAGTATTTATCTACCGTAATGCCTAAAAATGTTGTCGAATTGACTTTGTCTATTTGTGTTTGATTGTAGTTTATGTTAAGATCTAGTGTACTACTTTTGTATGTTTGAAATTGTATTGCTTTAGTCTTCATCATATTTATGTTTAAATTGTTTATTTTAAGCCATTCTATTGTCACATTTAGTACGTCATTTATTTTATTTTCATAATGATTTATATCTTCACCATCTATTACTAGCGTGGTATCGTCTGCATATAATACACATTTTTGGTTAATACACGTGGGTAAATCGTTGATGTAAATAATGAACAGTAGTGGCCCTAAAATACTTCCCTGGGGCACACCACAGTCATTTAAAGAAAAATGTGACCTGAATTTTTTTTTACGATTTCCTACTGTTCTACAAATTTCTACACACTGTTTTCTACCTTTTAAGTAGCTTTCCAGCCAATTATTGGCTAAACCTCGTATACCATATCGATTGAGCTTGTCTAACAATTTATCATGAGATACAAAGTCAAATGCCTTAGACATGTCAAGAAATATAGCAGTTATCGGAACCTGATTATCGAGGCTCTCAGTAATTATTTTAATCAGTGTGTAACAGGCTAAGGCAGTGGATCTGTTTTTTCTAAACCCAAATTGTTCATCTCTTAACAGTCCATATTGAATAAGGAAACTATACAATTTTTTGTACATTAAGATTTCGAGAACCTTTGATAATATTGGTATCAACGATAAGGGTCTATAGTTATCTATATTATTATTCCCCATATTTTTTAATAAGGGCCTTACAATCGTGTATAATAGCCTTGATGGGAATTTTCCTTCAACGTATGATAGATTTATAATATGTTGTAAAGGTTGAGATATATATTTTTTACATCTTTTTAAGATATTTGTATTTATTTCATCATAACCAGATGACTTTGTATTTTTTAAACAATCGATCGCTTTTTCAACGTCGCTAGCATTTACAGGAGTTAGGTACAAGCTATTTATGTGATGAGGTATACAGTTTGAGGAACTTCTTAAATTGTCATTGTTTTTGTTCGTCTGATCTATAAAATGACGATTAAATTGTTCAACTATATCTGTTGGGTTTGTAAAAGGAATGTTGTTTACTTTAATTTGTGTAATTTCTTCAATATTTTCTGTTGCAAGATTATTTTTGATTACTGTCCATGCCGCTTTACATTTGTTTTTTGATCGTTGTATGAAATTCGTATTATCTATACGCTGGGCTTGATTAATGCATTTTTTAAGGATTTTGGTATACCTAGTGTAAGTTTTCTTATTATCAAGTTTGTTCGATTTACAGTGTTGGTAACGTAAATATAATATTCTTTTTACAGTGCAGCATCTTTTTAGACTCTTTGTGATCCATTTATTTTTTAATGTTTTATTTGTTCGCTTTATATTAATAGTCGGGAAACATAAGTTATAATATAGAATCAAATCATCGTGAAAGGTGTTGAATGCTTTTTCTGTTGTTGTCTCGTTTCGTACTTCAGAGAAACTTAGTGATTTTAGACAGTTTTGAAATTTCCTAATGTTTTCGTAACTCATATCACGACCCATTTCAAACCAAAAAGGTTTTTTGTTCACCGATATTGAATTTATATGCATTTTGAAAGTTATGGTTTGTGCGGTTTCGTGGTCTGAAAGGCAGAGAAGGGGTAATTTACTTTGAACGTTGGGTAAATTGCTGGCTATTATATCAATGCAACTATTTTTTCTCGTTGGTTTATCTATATGAATTGTAATGTTATGATTCTGTAAAATTGCGCGTAGCTCGTCAGATATTTTATTCGTTTTCATTAAGTCTATATTCCAGTCTCCACATATAATAAGTTTCCTATCTTTCTTACGATTGTTTTCACTGAGTAATTGATTAAGTTTATCAAAAAATATATTTGTGTCAGAGTTCGGAGTCCTATATAAACAAATTACAACAAGATTATTTTCTAATATCTTTATTGCACAGTATTCGAAGTGATGCGGAACTGGTTCAACATTACTTTTAATATTAGTTGTATTAAACGACTCTTTAACTAAAATGCTAGTACCACCTCTTGATTTTTCTCGACAGAAACTGCTAGCAAGACGATAATTTTTGATGACTAAATTATTTTCAGATCCTTTTTTAATGAATGTTTCCGTTAAGCATATTATATCAATGTTCCCGATTTCATGTTTATTATTTTGTAAAGTCAGTTCAAACAAGTCTTTTTTACTCATTATTCCCGCTATGTTTTGATGCATTAAAATCAGACTTTGCAAGTCATTTACGAAAAAAATCGGATTTTTTTTTGCAAAGTTTTACTTCATTAGCCATTTTGCAAAAATAATAAGGAATACTGCCTTTTTTGTAGGTGATATTATTTGCATTTTCATTTTTTACATTGTCATTAAATTGAGGCATAGATAAAATGTATTTATCCCATTTCTGTATTAAGTTACAATTATTGTCAGATATTAAGAATTTATCTTCATAGTCAATATAGTCTAGTTCTAGACACAATTTGTTGCTCAAATTTTTAACAAAATATTTCGATACATAGGAATAACCATTATACAATAGCAAGTTATTCATTTCTTTTAGTTCTAAAAGTTGTTGGATTACTATGTAGATAACCCTGATTTTATTTATACCAATCTCATCACGCTATATCCAGTGAATATCGAAAAATATTTAAACGCTAAAATATGTATATTGCAAATAAATTCAATAAGTTCAATGATTGGACAACTACAGGTATTCCGCTAATTAAAAACAAAATGTTTGATTTGTATACAGAAAAATCTTACAATTTTGACCCAGTTTTTGTCAATAATGTCAAGAACTATTCCAAAATATATAAAAATGTTTGCAGTGAAAAAACAAAATAAAACGATCATCGAATTAAATTAAGTTAGTAATGAAACAGGTAAACATAAGCTACGGGATAATGAGTGTTCCATAAAATATGACAATCAAAGTATCTCAGACGTTAAACTAGTAGCAGATCTTTTTCAAAACTACTTATTCAATAACCCTTACCTTACCACTAACGCTCTTAATTAAACTCCAGATGGTGCTGCTGAGTTGTTAAAAGAAAATGTACGACTTAGTGTGAAACTTTTTCAGTTTACACATATTGAACCGACTAAAATTTAATTATTTTAGTTACTTTTAAACAACTGAATATTAAAACTCAGAGGATAATTGGAGAATGTCTATTAAAGTATTGTATTGTAATATCGAGCCAATAGCTCCAAACTTGTCACATATTCGCACATGTGCACCGTATAGACTACCCAATACAGTCAATTGAATCTCTGATTATGATAAGCATAGATAAAGAACAGCCCTTCGATGCACACCAAGATCAAACAACAATCGCTATAAAGTTTATAGGTAAGTTCTCACGGGCACTATAGACATAGGCTCCAGTTACTGATGTATCATTACAACATATTCAATGGCTATAACGCGTGCTTGGTAATTATGCTATACATGTACATACTGCATCTTCATGTATATATAGATCTTTATATAGTTCTCGACATTTCTTACATAATTACCAATGCGGTGTGCTCGGTTCTCTATGCCCATGCCGCCTACTCCTTACTTAACTTTAAAGATATATAACAGGTCAAACGTAAGATAGGGGAGTCGGGTATTTAGACGATTATCCAGAATTATATCAAATAAGGCTAAGGCCTCGAACCAGACGCACGCGAGCGGGGCGGGCGGCGCGGGCGGCGGCACGCGCGTCTTGATGAAAGTTCATAGATTTGTATGAAACTATGTTGGACAACAGCGGGCGGAGCGGGCGGTGCGGGCGGCGGCACGCGCGTCGAGCTATAATCGAGCGGTGACCGCGCGTTCGTATAGTCGTAGTGACGTTCTAGATAGGTATTTTACATAATGTCTACATAATGTCAGCAACAAACCAAGCGATCTGGCTGCTGGCGTCATGTACGGACCATGGTTACCTCCCGCACCGCCCGCGCCGCCCGCTCCGCCCGCTCCGCCCGCTCCGCCCGCTCCGCCCGCTCCGCCCGCTCCGCCCGCTCCGCCCGCGTGCGTCTGGTTCACGGCCTAAGAGTTATATATATACATATATATATATATATATATATATATGTATATATATCAAATTTTATTGGGGTAACCAAAAGTAATCTTAATCTTCTTGACTGGATTTATTACAGCACCTGAAAACACTCTGAAAGGACATGTAAAATATATTAGAAGAAGCATCATTTCGCTCTTTTCTTGTCAGCTCACCCTCGTTTTCACCGCATTGCATACTTTGTGTGTTTGTCTAAACGCAACCTTATCACTACGAGCAGTATGCATATTTTTTTAAGGTTACCTTTTGATAGGGAGGGAAACAAGGGAGTGCCTTATCAAGTTTTCAAGAATTTGACGAAGAATACGAAAGTACCTACTGAATGGTTGATTCACGACTTGGTTCTGAATTCAGATTAAGTACCACGCCTGAAAAGTATTTGATACTCACTCCTGAGGTAGATATTTTACATCTCCATTTAAACATACCCTCAGATTTCTCTTCATCTTGTTTATTTTCGTTTACGAGCGTTATAAACCGTCTCACGTACTTCAGTGTGGGTGTTATACTATTACTGTACAAATCTATAGTCTGTTGTTTCAGCTGTATATGTCTGTTTTAAGTTGAAATTTTCTTTTGACGTTAAATTTGTGAATTTGCTTCACTGCATTGTAATTTATTCGATATTACTGAATAAAACAATTGTTTATTAAAATAATCGATTACCCACAGTAGCTACCGTGGCCTTCGGCAAATGTAGAACATAGTCATGTAATTACATTTTATCTCTTCTATTGAGAAAGTAAGTTTTTTATATAACGCCGGGAGGCATACAATCATACGACCCACCGAATATAAAGAGGTTACCGTAGCCTATGAACGTTTGTAGTATATTAAGTATTACTCGCATGATGCCATCTCGGCTGCTAACACAGCAACACCTTAGGAGCTTACTGGTGACCTCACTCCAAAGCAGGAACATAACAACCCCCTAGGGAGTTGTTATTTTTGCTGCGGTTTTGTGTGAGGTGGAGGTACTTCCCCAGACGGACCGCATTGATGCGCCCTACCTTTCTTAAGTCATTTGCGCGTGGAACATCCGCTGCGCGGTCGTATCATTAGGGCGGAAAATGACATTAAAGTGCAATAATCGCAATATCATGATAAATGAACTGTTATCATATGTACAACATAAGCATAATATGATGGAAAATGTTGCATTAGTGGAAATGTGTAACGCGACATTTAGGAAGGCTGAAATTACGAATGCGAAAAGTTTACTGTTTGAATGCGTAACAGCTGAGCAGCGGAAGAAAGTTAATCGGCGTAAGGAGGGGAAGAATCAAAGAAATCTGGATGATATTATATGCTTCTTTAAGGAAATGGATCCTGATGCTACTCCCATTTTTGTGGCTTGTGCAAAAATTGCCTCCAAAATCTGAAGATCATCTCGATATTGTTATTACTCGATACTGTTATGTAGAAAGACCTGACGCGAATTAAAAATACTACATTACTATGGAACTCGAAAATAGGTGGAATTATAAAAGAAATGATTCAATAATTAATTTGAGTGGTCCCAATAATGTAAACATGAAAAAACGCCGTGGGTATTATTTAAAAAGCGGACCAGAGGCTATATTCTCATATGTAGATAACTTTACGCATGAAACAGCTATGGAAACTGCTGGCTGATGAAATGTTTCTTTTTTTGTTTTTACGTCCGACGTAAAACGATGACTCACAAAAGAAGGACTAACTCATCTCGAGCGTGTGTTAGTCATTCTTTTGAAGGGAGCACCCTCCGGGTCTTGTTGAGAAGGAGGTGGTGAAATCTCATGAGTACCTTACGAAAGCTAAGGTACTCATGAGATTTCACCACCTCCTTCTCCTACCTTTCGAGAGGAGAAGCGGGGCAACGCAAGCGTTACGCAGTTACAGGACATACGGTTAGATAAGCGACCACAGAGCCCTGTGGAAACCCAACCGTAAGTTAACGTAGGGTAGAATGGGTTCTACTACTACTACTATAACTTCACGCCAAATCCCTTACGGGGTAGGCAGAGAGAACCGAGCACCACGCGGGTAGAAAGGGTTCCTTCCTGTATTAACCAAAAGGAACGGTCTTTGATGTATGAGGCCACTATTCGGACTAATATGTCGGGCAGATTTAGCTTATAAACTTGTACAGGGTACACCCTACGAAACTTTATAAAAATCCTTCCTAACGTCGAAAAAGACAGCTAGTGTCTTATGACATTTCAGATAAACACCGCTCAAGATATACTCGACTATGCGGTGGTCTTGCTGTGGGCAAGAGTATTGTGAACGAAAGCCGATTTTGTTTTCATATATCTTCTAGGACCTTTGATGAAAACTGTGGTTGTATATGTTCTGAAGAATAAAACTGGAGATGTGTCAGACAGAAATAACTACCGTCCTATCTCCTTGGATACAGTATTAGCAAAGGTACTTGACAGCATGATCAATAACCGCCTTCAGAAATATGTAAACCTACATGAACCGTAGTTTGGTTTAAAAGCGAAATTATCTACCGAAAGTCCTATATTATGTTTAAAACACACTGTCAATTACTACACGCAGACAAAAACACCGGTATATGCGTGTTTTATTTAACTATCCAGGGCTTTTGATTTAGTGCTGTATAAAAAATTGTGACAGAAACTGGAAGACACGCATATACCAAAGGAATACATATCACTGCTACGTTATTGGTATGCAAACAGGTTAACCTAGTGATATGGGATGGTTGTATTTCTGATGAGTACGTGTTTGAGTGCGGTGTAAGACACGCAGGACTATAATCGCCTACACTATTAAATTTATACATGATGGGCTCATCGGACAACGAAATTAGAAAACTGTTACATTGTTGTGAAAAATACGCTGAAGAGCATAGACTCATTTACAATAGCATAAAATAAGTTAACTTCTTGTATTTAAAGCTAATAAAAAAACCCCTGCATTAATTCCACCTGTTCTATTGAATGGGTGTATGTTGAAAAGGGTCACTAGGTTTTAATATCTGGGCTATATTGTAAACGAGGAACTAAACGATAACGCTGACATTTAGAGGGAACGTAGGGCTTTCGCAGTTAGGAGAAATATAGTATGCTGTACAGACTCTGTTAAAATAGTTTTATTTAAAGCATATTGTCAAAGCTTTACGCGAGAGCTTATGGATAAAGTATCGCGCAGGGCTGTCGATCAACTACGGGTCCAATATAACAACATTTTCAGGATGCTACTGGGGCTTCCTTGTAACTGCAGTGCATCAGTGCTGGTGCGTATTCTGGAGTTGATTGCGTCTCGTTTTGATTGTAATATACTGTGTTGAAGCCACTTTGGGAGGCAGAATATATGAACTGCGTGCGTTAACGTTATTTTTTTTATACAACGTGAGAAGGTATACATTCTCTACTTTGGATACATGGATATATACGTCACTTCTTACATGTTCCTGATAGTTACATCGTTTTAATCATCTTTATTACTCATTGTTTTGATGTAAATATATAACGGAAATAAGTTTATATTTTGTGGTAGTACGAAACACAGGCTGCGCTACTTTGGTCGCATCTGTCCGCTATTGGTTCATCTTTACCGCTGTGAACTTTAATAAATTCAATCAATTTTAATACGAGTATATGGCCCAACTGATGTAAAGCGGTTACCGGAACACAACCCTCTTGGGAGTTGTTATTTGGCTGCGGTTGTCTGTAAGGTAGAGGTACTTCCCCAGACGGGCTGCTTTGATGCGCTCTACCTCTCTTAGAAATAATCATGGCCGCGCGGTTCTTGTATTTTGTCGGCTAACACGTAAACATAAAAAACAAAATCTCTTCTAATATTGCTAGTAAGTAAATTCTGTATTACTAACAAAGTATGGATTTGCACCGAAATAAATATTTTATTATTTATATGTCTTTTCGATCATGGGTATTAATCCCGATAATTTGATAGGCGTGCGTCATTTGATAAGGATCCAACGCGTAGAGGCCCCTTTAAAAAGACTGATGTAATGCTGTATACCCGCTGTGACCTGCTCCAGGGGATATTAATGGGATATACTCATGAACAGGTCTCGGCAGGTATTGGGTCTATTGTGAATATGTCGGAAAAAAATGTGCAATTGATATAAGATCTGGAGGGATTATTAGAACTGGGCTACTATAGAATAGGGGCAGACGCCTGCCATAACTATCATAATCTGATGTTACTTTCGACAGGCGATGGCTCGCCACTCACTAGATGGGCCCCTGAATTGCCAGAGAAAGTCGGCCGGGGGCAACACCTATAAAATATAACTACAACATTAGTTATAATGTACCTATCAATTTGTTTTCAATAAATTTTAAGGAAATTAAACGTAAAGAACAAGCATTTGTTACAACATTTGTTTCATGTTACTAAATCTCTTCGCTGAACATTTCAGCTATTCCAGTCTACGTGCAGTCTTGCTCATTGAGTGCGGGTAGCACCAGGCTGACTCTTACCAACAACTAGATATTGGCAGGGCGAGGAGTGTGAGATAAATACTTTTAGAATACCTAACTTTATGTACTAGCTGGCATTGCGATTTTAATTAGTTCATTATTGTTTTACTTCTTTTAATACTTACTCAAGTCTACCTCTAATGAGACAATTAAGTCTATTGACCTGAGAGTCTTAAATGAGTTACAGGTCAAACGTAGTTCTATAAGGGGTCAAGTAACCCAGTTTAAGAATTATTTTAACAATGTCAGTCAGAAGGCGGTGCTATCTAGCATTAATTTAGCTGAATTGACATTTGAGCTTAGCGAATTCGAGGCATTATCAATTAGGTTTGATGATTGACAGACTCAATTGAGTTGTTGAATGCTGATAATTTATCAAAAGAACTAGATGAGCCGGAGATCGTTGAGCATGAATTTGTAGTTAATATTGTTATTGCTGCATGTAAGAAAGTAATTGATTAAAAATTTGTAAATGATTACCAGATCGAAAGTACCCAAAACCGAAGAGCATGCATGAAGAGGTTGATGAGTGTGGAAGGAGAGGAGACAGAGAGGAGTATGTTTGGATTGGTACACCTGGCGTTCTATAGTCTATGCGAACCCCAATGGGAGACAGGCGCGATGATATATATGTATGTACAAAGGCGCGAGTCAAGCTTTAATGACACAAGTGGTCAGTGTCCTACTAGTTGCAAAATAGTGATATGGGGTTTAATTTGCCATAAATTCAAGTTTCATGGTTTGATAGAACATTTTTTCATTGGTTAAAATTTCACGATACTTTAGAAAGTTTAATACATAATAACAATAGAATATCAGATATACACAAATTTCATTATCTTGTATCTTATTTAGAAGGAGAGGCTGCTAGAATTATATCAAACATTGAAATGTCATCAGCGAAACTATGCATAGGCATGTCAACTGCTCTGTGATCGCTGTAGCAATAAGCGGCTTCTTACCAATCACCATCTTTATTATATAATTATTCAACATTTAGCCATTAACGCGTGAATCCGAGAAGGCGCTACGGTTCTTAGTCGATCATATGACAAAAAATTTACGTGCTTTGTCCAGCTTAGGACAACCCACAGATAAATGGGATTGTTGTACGTTTTTATCAAAATTAGATAGACGCACTCTTAGTAAATGAGAAGCATACCATAATACGCTGGAAAATATGGCTACCTTAAATCAATTTAGTAAATTTCTAATTGGTCGTGCAGACACTCCGTAGTCGGAAGAAAATCTCGTTAGCTTAGTATGAAAAAATATTAACCATAACTGTAAACAGTAAATCAGTTCAATAATCTGTTGAATTCACCTACTATGTTTTTTGTTCAATTTATAAGGTACTACTAGCTTCCGCCTACTACTCCGCCACTGCAGAGTTCGGGAAAGTAGCATATGTCCTTCTCCAGGCTTCCAACTACTTATCTACATACCAAATTTTATCAAAATCGGTTCAGTGGCCCGTCCGTGAAAGACGAACAAACACACTTTCACATTTATAATAGCTTCCGTCCGCCCGTGTGGTGCTCGGGAAAGTAGCCTACGTTCTTCTTCAGCCTTCCAATTATCTCCATACCAAATTTTATCAAAATTAATTCAGCGCTTTAGTCGTGAAAGACGGACAAACAAACGAAAATTTTTTCGCATTTATAATATTAGTTAGGATTAGGATAGAATGGGATGGGAGATGAATATAAACAACTTTTTCTGTAGAATATAGATACATTTATGAAATCCTAAGACACCACACCGAATTATTTCTCAACAGTTTTTATTTTTACACCGTAATGACAACCACAACACCGCTAAGTAGGACTTCCAGACTCGAGCGCGACTCGTTACATTAGCAGACTACGAGCACGCTACAGACTCTAGCATGAATGTTGAACTCGAGTTCATTCGGAAAGTCGATGGGCTCGTAAAACATCGAGCATCAGACTTTTCGTTTTTATTAATTGAGTCTCGGAATTTGAGCAGAGTCCTAATTTTTAGACTCCCAGACTCGAATTGTTCCACAACACTACTTGCAACACTAGTTACATCACGTGTTCCCGACCATTTCAAAACTTCTTCATGCTATTTTAGAAAAGACTTTGTAATGTCTTGTGAAAATTTCGGCAAGGAGTTCATTCGCACCTACAATACATACAAGTTAAAGTTTCACGAAAGTAAACCTTCCTGAGAGCGCACTGTATGTTACCATTGTAGTTGAAATGTGTAAGTATGAGTTCGTTGACAAACAACGAACGTTGCGGTTATAGTAGGTGGCTGTGAGCATCGAGTCGCACAACCAGTCTGAATACAACACGTGAGACTATCGTTACTATACTAGTAACATTGTAACTTCCATCCTTTTCATATAAACAAATCGCTTTCAAAACTTTAATTAAAGTGACTACAATCAACAATATAATGGTTTAAAATAGCTTTACCATTGCCATCATTATGTTGAACGAGATGTATGCCAAATATTCAGCGCAATGGATATTAGAGCTGTAGGCATGAACAACGTTTGGTCTTAGCTTAGATAATATTGTAGGACAAATTACACAGCGCCGTGTAGCCTCAAAGTAAGCGAAGCTTGTGTTATGCGTACTAGATAACTGATAAACATATGTAAATACATATCTCTTTTGTAAATACATATTTATTGTACATAGAAAATACCCATACCAAGACAAATAGACATGTTCACGCACACAAATGTTTGTACTGTGCGGGAATCGAACCCACAAGCGTTGGTGTCATAGTAGCGTAACAGCGTGTTTTAACATTGCACCACCGAGCTCGTTAAAATTAAAAGGCAATATTGTACCTACGTTTTTATTCAAATTTAAAAAAAAAATATTTTATTCAATTGTTTTTAGTTTGACCTAGGATAATTTGTTTTAGACGAGTCAACTGACATCATGAATCACAACCAAAATTTAGAATTTGAAATTTTATAAAAAAATATCAGAAATCTCCTATGCACAATGTTAATTTAATTTTACCGCTAGGTTTGCGCTAACCAGATGCATTTTTCTTCGCCTCTAATGGCACGCTCAAAGTTAAATTAGCTTGAAACTCCAAGTAAATTCATTAATTAATATGCATATAATTAAGGTCATAACCTCAAGTATTTCCAACGCTACGAGTATTTTCAGTTCAAAATTAAAAATGTAAATACGAAGAGAATGTGAAAACAACTCTTGAAGGAGTAAAAACTTATTTCATTTTTAATTTATTTTAAAGCGGTGAAAAGAGGGAGATTGTGAAAATCTAGCATTTAGTTACTACATGACAAAAACAATGCACAGTAAATGTAAACGAACAACAAAAACCGGTTTAGTGCCAGTCGGAAATCTCTTTGTTAGGATTTCGTAATTATATTTGTTCTTACAGTATATATTACATCCTTACAACAAATACCTAGGTGAGTAGGCAGAGTGACAGAACATCACAGGATTTAGTATCACAATGTCATTTTTTTTTAATTCGTGGCTCTTTTCATAAAATGTGATCAATTTGGTCACGATATGTAAGTCTTGGTCATTCTCGGCTTCCACATTTTCCTACTTCGGCGTTATATATCTCTTTCATTATTACTTTTATGTGCTAAAACCAATGGATGCCTCTTCTGAACACCTTTTTCAGATCCACTCTTTTTTTACATCATAATTACTAACACAGCCTGTAAGCGTTACGCCACTAATTTTGAGTTTGATGTCATTCCTGGTTGCATTTATTAATTTGAGATCATGAAACTACACTCTACCATAACCAGTTATGACTTAAAACGTAAGCGTTGGTATCACGATTGCTTCCAATCTAATATTATTACTGCCAACTACTCGTAGTTACAGTGCTAACGCAACTATATTTTATTTCGTTATACTTTACAAATTACATCATGGAGTGGTATTAGGGGTTGAAGTATGAAATTGGCAATTTATACTGAAAAATTAAAACTAGTTAGGGTTCCGTACCCTAAGGGTAAAACGGAACCGTATTACTAAGGCTCCGCTGTCCGTCCGTCCGTCCGTCTGTCACCAGGCTCTATCTCATGAACCGTGATAGTTAGACAGTTGAAATTTTCACAGATGATGTATTTCTGTTGCCGCTATAACAACAAATACTAAAATATAGAATAAAATAAATATTTAAGGGGGCTCCCATACAACAAACGTGATTTTTTTGCCGTTTTTATAGATAATGGTACGGAACCCTTCGTTCGCGAGTCCGACTCGCACTTGGCCGATTTTTTTTTTTAAGTTTTTCAGTTGGAGCAAGGTCTGGCGTGTACGAAGTCATCTTTCGTACTTGCTCCAACTACAACAGTTACCATTACCTTTTTATTCGTATGCTTTGCTTTAGGGCACTGTTGCGACGTTTGACCTGGGGGATTTTTCTTACAGTTATTGTAAAGAATCCACTTTTTATCACATTTCACAATTTGATCCAATATTCCTTCATTTCTGTACTGATTCAACAAGGCAACCCAAGTTTCTACACGCGTTTCTTTCTGCAGATTAGTCAAATCAGGCACCCATTTTTTTTATTTTTTTTTTATCTTATCGACTTGATGCAAATAAATCAATATTGTAGGTAAGTTAATGTTAAACGTTGTCGCTAATTCCTGGGTAGTTTGACTCGGATCGGCTTCCACTATATCCTTCAATTCAGCGTTATTCACCTGTGTGGGCGGTCTTCCACGTGGTTAGTTCTTCAAGTCGAAGTTTCCATTACGAAAGCATTTAAATCAAAAACGCACAGCGCGTTCATTAGCAGTCTCCTCCTCAAACGCAGCATTGATATTGCAAACCATTTCTGCCGCGTTAGTTCCGCGTCGGAACTCGTATTCAAAAATTACTCGGATTTTCGAAGTATCCATCTTTCCTGTATAAGCTGAATAAAAAAAAACACGTGAACTTCGAAAATCAAATGTTGCTCATTTTTTAAAAGAAACACCTCGTATGTATCATGTGAAAAACGTTTCACTCGAAAATCTCGCACCATGAAGGTTTAATGTAATTCAAAGTATCTATTACTATAAAACGGCAATTTCAAACTTTAAGTTCTATTATAAGCAAAGGCAACATAAAAATAAGTGAAATGAAATACTTTATCAGTGACAAGCGAGGAGATACTTCTGAAAATTTTTGGGTACTGAAAGATATCACTGTCTTCATCAAGATTAATGATAAGCGTGATTGAAAAAAATTTAAACTTTCCTTGTCACTTCGTTATTCGAGAATAAATTTAGATAGATGAAAATGTAAGTTAAGGTCACCAGCTCTTAAGGAGTTGCTCAGTTACATATCTTTGTAAACTTCCCGACATTTTACAAAAAAAAATATATTTTATTTATTAAGTAATATTGAGTTTACAAACATCATCTGTCTATAAATCGACGGCACATAAACCTTAATGGATTTTACTGTACATCTGTAATGATACAACGTAGATTATATTTTGATGAGTTATATTGTGGAATTGATAGCGAACTTAGCTTTGTATACATGTATTTCGAGGGGTTGTATGTCCCCCTTCGACAGCGGAGGGTTTTGGACATTTCATACGTGTGATTTCGGGCATTTATAACCGCATGTCGTATGAATATCAAAAAACAAATGCTATGCATGGTGGCAGGAATTTGTAAATTGCATGGTGAGCATTGAAAATAAAACAATTAGTTAGGCCGTCCGGATGTCATAAAATTGGAAAGCGGCCGTCTACAAATTAAGCACAAAGCAATTTTAAAAGCTATCGATAACAAAAGACAGGCGAAGACAAAGGAAGGCGGCCTATCTATTGTATCATATTGAAACATGAACGGGGCTCTAAAAGGTTTGCACGTGCATGAAAGAACGGCGACAATGAGTCGCCAGCTTGGGCATGGGAAGCCGCCGCTGTTACCGGGCGATAATTAAGTTGACGAATGAGAGTGCGCGTCACCCCAGCGCGGGAGACGGGGGCGCGGTGGAGCGCGGTGTGCGGGCGCACGGCTGGAGGCCATTCGGTTTTCGGGAGTGCTGGCGAGCGGACGTTCGACATCGTGGCGCGTATCATAATAATTATTGTCCATTCGATTCCGGAGTTCGCGCGGTGCGGTCGTGCGACGTCGCGGCTTTTATCATAATAATTAATTCGGTTTAGAGATACTTCTTGTCGAAACTAATACGCGTACAAAGGGTCGAGTACTCGAACTCCCCACGACACGCGAAGGCGCCGAGATCGGTTTAGAGATACTTCTTGTCGAAAATAATACGCGTACAAAGGGTCGAGTACTCGAACTCCCCACGACACGCGAAGGCGCCGAGATCAGCGTAGCAACACCGCCGAGGACAGCCCACGGTCGCCGACTCCACGCTGCACAGTACGAGACCACGAGTTCTTCGCGGGGCCGCAGCTTAGCCCAATTAAGTTAACCTGCTGAAGCTAAGTTTAGTCTTAAGATATACTGAAATCTTGCATTATTGTATACCAGTTTATGTGTAGTGTTTTCAGGACCCGCGTGCGCGAGTAAAGTAAAATCATACGCCTATGCCTAAATCTGTGGCATAGTGGCTAAGTTAAATTTTGTTTTGCAAGGTACATCTGGGTAAGTGAGATTGGATGACGCATTCATACAATCTCGCTGAGGCGAAGGGTTTTTTTATATGTTGGCGTATATGAATGGCGCACTTGTGTTAGCCAGGGACACCATTTATATTCGCTTTTTTAATTTTAGTGGCGGCAGAGTACCTTTAGCTTATAGTATTATTCTAGCATAGCTCGCGGGTTTGATAAGTGCATGTTATCATTACATCTGGAGACCGCTCTCCAGGTGAGCCGATTTGCGGCAAAAATCACGCACAGCCCGATTTCTGTAGACTCAACTGGATTCGCTAGCGGCTCTGAATTGTTTACTCAGACCACTTAAACTCACATGTGAAATTGCCCAGCCTATAAAATATGCCACAATAATCCTGTAAGGATAATTAATGATAGTGTACACTACACTCAAAATAAGTATAATTATTTGCGCAGCGATTAAAAAAAAAATATGCAAAATTCTACGAGATTGGTATAATGACAGAAGTCACTATATTAATCGCGTAAGCTGATTATAGCAAAAGTCAGAGGAAATTTTCCTGACCTCCAATTAAAAGTCTGCGCAGACGCTGAGGCTAGCTAAAGGTTTAAGACCTAAGCATTATCCTGGTCAGTAAAGGGTTCAGGCGCTCCTGTTAAGTATTCCACAAAGAACCGTTATACACGCCATAATAGCGTGCCTACAACCGACTAACTATCAATTCCCTGAACTGCTCTTAATGTTTATAGATTCACGCTAATAATTAAAATTCTAAACAAAATGAAACAAACTAGACGATCATTTTAGGTCACTACAGGCTGCATTCCAGCAGTATCAAGGCCACGTCATTGGGGTTGCCTTACACATCGATATTTTCGAACAAGACCGTTAGAGTTGGTAGGATACTCTTCTGCTTAGCATTATCCGGTTTCCTAATCCATCAGGATTGGCGGGGTTCGCTACATATGCCTAAGGATTTGGCGGAGATCTTGATTTTTACATGTAGCGACTGTCGTCAGACCTCCACAGCCTAGGGTGAAAACCAGATCATTCTTAGGTAAGATGACACATCTTTAGAAATATATTTTTTTATTCCTAATGATATTTTCTTCACCGCTGACCAAGTAATAATTACAAATATGTACATAAATCCAAAAGCACGTAATTAGTCCGACAATATTTATTATTTAATAAGCTGTAGACAACATCGGGAGCTACAGCAGTATACGGTCCACATTATAAAGTTACAACTTAACTGAGGCACGTTTGCAATACAAGAAGCTCGCCTTTTGCTAACATAGCAATGCTTCAGAAATTGACTGATAACCTCCTATACTCACAAAAACACAACAACTCCTAGGGAGCCTGATTTGGCTGCGATATTCTACGAGCTAGAGAAACCTTTCCAGTTGATCTCACATGAAGCCCCCTACCTCTCTCTCGCCAAAACCGACTTTGTTAACTAGCAGACTGCACTACGTGTAGGTGAAGTTGGCATTGACTCTGGCTACTATGGTAAGACACTTATATTTCAGACTTCAAACCTACAAAAATTTTTATAAAGAGGTAAAGTTTGTTTATTGGACGTATTAGGTAATCATTGGAATTGATCATCTCATTTCGAAAAATCTTGCTGTAATATGGTTATATTAGTCCTGAGTGCAATTTTATATTTAGGGTTTACGTGTTAAACGTGCACGTATGCTTGGTTTCGACTCAATAAATGATAGTGTGGCACTAAAGCCCCAAAAATTATTATATCGACACAATCGTAACGACTTATTTTTACGACAGTCGTGTCGTAACGGCTATATATTTGTTTGTTTTGTACCCCTACTGTAAGGGCTGTATATTTCCTTTTCAACATAGATAAAATATTTTCAGTTGGTACTCACAAGAGCAATGCTGGTTTTCAGCTAGGTGCTAAAGTTTTCTTATTAAAGTTATTATAAGAAATTATAGAAGTCACGATTCCGTCTGCCAATAGTGTGTTGATTTCGCCTTTGGTGAACACCGTGATATCAGTTTGGGCTTTAAACCTCTGTTCAGAGCCGAGCATAGTGAATTGTTGATGATCCGAGAGTTACGCACGGTACTGAGCCCTCAAGTTTAAATAAAGGTTCCCTTTTGTATGTTCTACACATGATAGGCTGTTTAGACGAGCAAATCGACACGATGCCTGCAGCATCCTTCTATAACTGCAACACCCATCATCGAAAGGAACCACGTTTTAATGCGGTTACATAGGCTTACATAGGTTCTTCTAAAAAGGTGATTAGAGGTTTTTACAACAACGGAAACGGGCGGTTATTGCTTTTAAAATTGCAAGTGTACAACACATTACAACAATGTGACAATTTATTACAATATAATGAACATAGTAAGAAATTGCCATATTATTGACATAGATAAGCCGTAAGGTTATTTGCTATTTGGCGTAAAAATAACTCCTCAATGTGCCTTAACCTTAATGTGATCGTTCGTAATTACATCGTTATACTTTACATATTAATATCGAACCTGTTACAGAGCGTTTATAAGTATCTATGAGTATTAAGCTTAGACACGTCGTCGGCTTTGTGCTGAAATGAAAGGATATACGGTATATTAGAGAATTAGGATTATCCCTGTCTTTGTATAATCCTATAACGAAACTGAATCCTTACATACTCTAAATTGGTTTAGGAGTATGTTTGTTGAGACATTCATTAATGTAATTTGCGGGTGATGGAACATGTATTATTACTTAAGGAAAATGGGATTTGAAAAGTAGGGCGTACTTTGTGTTATCAAAGTTATTTAAAATAACTAAGATGAATGAAAGAAGTTTGGATGCTATTTATATAATATTATTATTTTGTTATTAAAGTAATTCAGCTAACTATTGAAACTCGATATAAACCTCGAGTGTTCAAGGTACTGCCTTAGTTTTCCTGGGTGTATTCTTGTATAGTGATTTGGTATATTTTTGCTGGCTCGCACTGCGACACTTCTCATGTTGCCGAATGTAAAACATTAAAGGGGTCATAACTATATCAAAATATAATTTGTACTCATATAATTATAAAGGATAAAAATCAGTAGAGTTCGTTTCGGGTAGGTCACAACAAATTAGGTGATAATGTAAATGTGAGCAAATCGGGCGTCATGAGCTTCATAATAAAAAAACGTACAATTGAAGTAAAACTTACAGACAATAGGCAATTTAATATCCTTCGCGCACACGCACGCATGGAGAGCGTTGCCTGGGATTTTCACTTGGTTCTTCTTCTTCATAAATTTTATTGAACGTTAGCGTTAGAAGCACTTTTTTCGCATTCATATTATTATAGCGGTTGCCAAAAGTCACTACTTATATCTCCCTCTCAACTTTCGTTCGCCTCCCGCCCTCGTGCTCGCACCTCTCTTTCTCTCTTGCCCCTACAGTAATATACAAAACATAACTCTTTCTCTTTCTACCTTCACTAACTTATATCTCTCTCTCAACTTCCGTTCGCCTCGCCCGATCACACTTTTCGTAATGCTCTCGTCACGCATTCACCAGCTTACTCCCCAAGTCAAGCGTGCGTGTTCGCCTCGCCCGATCACACTTTTCGTAACACTTTCCGTTCGCCTCGCCGGATCACACTTTTCGTAACGCTCTCGTCACGCATTCACCAGCTTCCTCCCCAAGTCAAGCGTACGTGTTCGCCTCGCCCAATCACACTTTTCGTAACGCTCTCCGTTCCCCTCGCCGGATTACACTTTTCATAACGCTGTCGTCACGCATTCACCAGCTTACTCCCCAAGTCAAGCGTGCGTAAAGAAGTTTTACTTCAAAAAGTATATTCGAAATCGCTTCACAAGTGGCAAATCGCCAAGTTACGGGTTAGTAACCTGTAACATTCTGACAGATGTAATATGTTAGAACGTTTTTAACTAGAATAATTTAAATGGCTTATAGACTAATAAAAACTAGAAAGTTCGAATTTTTGCCTAAATGTATCAAATTTCAAGTACTTTTATATTTTGTAAATATTAAGAGAGACATAAGTATTTTGTAATTTAGACAGTTAAATAGTACAATTTTACGCTTAATATTAAGTTGTATATTTTTAGAGATTCGTGCTTATATAGAGAAAATAGAAACGCCATTAAATTCATGTATGTACGTCGCAGAACCGGAAGATGCAGAAAAGTAGCCCGACTGGGTAAGTACCTTAATGTTACAGAAGACCACTGACTCGCCTGACAAAATCGTTCATATGCAAGTAATATAAGTAACCTGTAAGCTCCTGAAAAATTGCTGCTGTGACATGCGAGTGATACTCATTCGTAAGTGTTCGGCTACGATAATCGCTTTATATCAGGCGAGTAATAAGATTGTTTGCTTTCTGTGGTAAAATTAAACATCAGCTTTTAAGAAATAGCAATATGCTAATTTAGAAGTAGACCACTGCAACAGACAAGTCATCGATATTTCCAAGCAACCCAAAAGTAGAGCTAGGTATTATGTATTTTCAGTAGTAGAATTCCTAGCTTTCCTATAACCAAAATCTCTCTGCTCAAATTGTACAAGGAAACCGGGCCTATAAAAATATGCCCTCCGTGCATTTATTTAGCTGCAGTACGATGGTACATCCAGTGTCACGGTGCTTATTAATATTGCTGTGCCTTATTTTCCATAGTCACTACTTATTTTGCTAGCTGACGTTGGCTAACTTTAAACTTGACACTGGGTGACTATATGTGATTACTGACTTATTTTTAAAATGATAACAAAATATCTACGGCTTCCCCACTCGTAGCGTTCATGTCTTCCAACATAATCTGATAAAGGTTCGAGTCTGGTCACGTGATATCATCGGGATCACGTTCTTTATTTACTTTTTGCTGACTGACTATCGACTGGGCTAGTGTTAGTTATCGAGACGGAATATCAATGTGATTGTATCAACTGAATAACGTGATATTTTCACATTTTCAGAATTTTCTGGCAGTGCTGTTTGAAAATATATAGAAACTATGCACTGGTGAACTGTAGTTGAGTACAAGAAATATTAATATCAGCCAATTAGCCAATATAAAAATTCTTTGTTTAAAAACACATTTTAGGCGCTGGATACTGTATTGGAATAAGTAGTCAAATTGTGTTAAAGATGGTCTTACTTTTTAATTGAGTTCAAAAAGTTTCTCAATTTGATAGCATGTTGCAGAATATTATCATTGTTGTGTATATCTTTTATGAAGGTATACTTCATGTGGTAACGTAATAAAACCCGCGCGTATTCAAACTTTGCTTGTTTCATTTGTCCGATCCGCATATCTAACAGTGGAGATGATCTACCCCTGTTTCGATAATAAAAAATTAAATATGGCGCAATTCGAAATTTTAACAAGTTTTAACCATAATTCCCAGTCGAGGCAAGTGTACATGAACAGGCTAATGCAATGTTTTAAGTCAATTACGTCGACGTTGCGAAAATAGGAATGCCAATGCTATTGAATTAGTGATTGGTTCTCGATCACCGCTCGCAATTTGACCTCACCCCTGTGCCGATTTCAAAGGTTAAAGGTTCTTGATATAATAGGTCCTATAAGCAACCTGTCATATCTAGTGATTGTAGACGCGTACTCCAAATGTGACAATTATTACCGACAATGGTAGGTTATGTAAATGAAGAGCTTGCAAATTTCTGTTCAGCTTATTTGATATCTATGGCATATCACCAGGCCTGTAATAGGCATGCCGAGAGTTACGTAAAAAATGTGATAACGAGTATCAAGTATTATTTATTTTAGGTTTTAGAACTCAATTGGTGCAACTCACGGTTCTTCGCCTGCACTGGTGGTATTCGGCGGAAAACTTCGTTCTCGCTTGGATTTAATAAACCAGACAGGCTCGATAAATTATCGTCATTAATCTTATTGAATACAGTCTTAGAGATTAATATAGAGTAAACAGTCTTAAAGAGCAATGCGTACACGGGAACTACACACATCAAAAGTGTCTAGGGATCAAGCATTTTTATGCGGATTTCTTGAGATTGAGATGTGGCTTTGTAATAAATTTATGATTTTATAAATTTATATGGATCCTTTTTGGTGCATTTCATAATTTGAAACAGGAACTGTCAATCAAATTCTAGTAAAAGATGAAAATCAGCTGTCAATATTTTCCCTATAAAAACATACAACGCATTGAAGACATTATTAGTGCTACTGTTTCCCTACTACTGATTAAAACCAACGTTATTATGGAGCGGCGACGTCATTTAAGTAGGGAAGAAATGCTCAGAGCCGTGGGAATGATAGAAGCTGGTTCCCGGCAACGTACTGTGGCTTTAGCTCTGAATACAAGTCAGAGTGTTATCAGTCGACTTTGGACACGTTACCGAAGCACCGTACCGTGGAGCACGGTATCGCTGCACCACACGGAGACAAGACCGATACATTCAAATCACAACTCGAAGAGCTCCAACAATAACCGCCATGATGTTAGCCGTGACGCTTCATCACTCTTCAGGGAACTTAATTAGCGACCAAATAGTCAGAAACCGCTTGCATGAAGTGAACCTTCATTCCCGAAGACCGCTAAGGGTACCACCTATAGCAATGCACAATCGTAGGATTCGATATCAATGGGCTCTTGAACACAGAAATTGGGCAGAAGAACAATGGCGTTTCGTGTGCTTTTCTGATGAGTCTCGTTTTGGTATGAGACCGGATACAAGACGTATACGACACTGGAGAACCCCTGGACGCCAACAGCGATTAAAATCCTGCCAGGAAGTCCATCCTTATAGTGGTGGAACCATCATGGTATGGGCGGGTATTTGGATCGGCGGAAGAACTGAGTTGATTTGGATCAGAGGCAACCTCAACGCTCAAATTTATGCTGAGACGATTGTATCAGACGTCATCGTTCCTCTACAAGTGCAAATCGGTCCCTTATTTCAGTTAATGCATGATAATGGACGACCGCACACCGCAAGAGTTGTAAGACAGACTCTCGCCGCAGCTAACATCAATGTCATGCCCTGGCCTGCTCAGTCGCCAGACTTGAACCCGATTGAGCATGCATGGGATATGCTACAGAGAAGAGCTCTGCCGAATATGGAGGGTATCCGGTCGCAAGAAGACCTTTTTTTGTTGTTGCAACGAACATGGGCGGCCATTCCACAGCGTGATTTGGATGAACTCATTTTGAGTATGCCAAACCGATGTTCTTGTGTTGTTAGTGTTCGCGGTAGAAACACGGATTATTAATTGTTTAAGTTACCCAATAAAATTTTAAAGAAAACTGTTATTTCAGTCTTTTTTTCGAACTTTAATGTTAGTGGTTCAAATGTCAAAAATCCCTTTATTATGAAAATGGCAAATTTCTTTATTAATGCAAAGGTGACTTGGTTTATCGTTACTGTAGACAAACGAAAACACTTTATTTGATGAATCCTTAAAGAAAATTTTAATTAATATCAATCAGGAGAAAAGTTATTGCAAAAATATATGTTGATCCCTAGACACTTTCGATGTGTGTATTATGCAATATTTCGAACCAGGTGACCATGTCATGTAATGTAAAAAAAAAAATATAACAAACATCATATTAAAAGAAAAAGAATGTTCAGTTAAAAAAACTCAAAAATCAACTTATACCTTATAAAGGGTTGAACGACTGCAACTGTCCGATAAATCATTACGACAACATCGCTTTTAGAATAGTAATAATATAGGAGTATCAACGCGCGAGTCAACAATGCCCCCGAGTACACTTAATGATTAGTAGCTGGAGTACAGAGAATGAGAATGCAGTCCTGAGACACCACCGCCGCCAGCAGAAGAATCCTGCGCGGCATAGATGGCGGAGCTCTCAGACGATAAACAAGTTTCTGACGCTAGCATAAGTAATATAGCCATAACAAGGTTCAATAGACAAAGACGAGTCATACAGATACAATTAGAATTACGTCCAAGGTCACAGGTTTTATTATGATTACATGATAAAATCTTTCACTTTGGATGATTTTTATATAAAACAGTGACTTATATAAACAAACAGTGACGTTTCATATAAAAAACTAAGTGTCGATCTATGTGAGAGAAATGTTGCTCATTAGATTTATAAACATGCAACATGTGGTAACGCAATAAATTCAGTGCAGTGTGAGACAGATTATAAGTTATAAGTAAAGAGTGGTTAGAAGTCGATCATCCTGTTGCGCAATTTTTAACAGAGCATGGAAACTTTAGGGCGAAGATTTTTTTGTTTAGACTTGTGTCATCACCTTTATGTGAGTGTTCTACGATAAATCATGAATTCGACCAAACAACACATCATGTTCTCTGGGATTGCGATCTTTGGCTTCGGGAGCGGGATGATATGTTAAATTCCTTGCGTGTCACATCCGGGGTAGTATACTATTCTGATTTGGTGGCAACAAGGGAGAATTACCAGGCGTTTAGGCGGTTCTGCAATCTATATTATTGGAATCGATGTGTTAGGTAACAACTCACAGTTTAGGTCCCAATAGTGTTAGATATTTGATAATTTGTGGTGCACGGCAGTCGAGCTTCACTTGACTAGCCATCTCTTTGAGTTTTAAATGCTTTATTTGTCATATTGCTGTCTCTCACTTTGCCAAGAGGGGAAATCAATTCCACAACTTCTTACTCGTTCAAATTTCTTCTGATTAAATTCGTTGTGAGTTCCAAGGCAGCTGTAGTTTAAGCCCCGGGACAGCAATGGACTTCACTGTTCATTGCCTTTTTTGTGGTCACCGCTGTTAATTCTGGCTACACAGGTGACACAATGGTGGGTATGAAAGGTGGGCTTGTCCCGTTTATCCGTGTAAATGAGAGAAGAAGTGCCGAAGAACGAGCTGAAAAGGCTGGCGTGGGTCGCTAAATTACATCACAGTACGCTTATAAACGGCAACAAAGGCGTAAGCGTGCAAGTTGTTGCCCGCGAGCGAAAAATTGCCCGCGACACGAAGATAGCCTTAAAGCATCATGTGCCGTGGGCATCTCCTGCGATTCGGCTCAAACGACCGCCAGTTCAGTGGAGCCATGGAAGGTGCTGGGATGTTTATCCGTGCATATGTAATATTCAATTACTGCGAATTGATTTTGAAAATTATTCTTTTTATTATGTAAGAAAGACAGTTGACCTGAAAGACAGTGTCGGTGTAAAGATAATAAAAACATGTTCCGTTAGTTTGGTCATGTAGAAAAAATGCAGGACGAAATAATGACCAAACATATATACAATGCGAAAGTGGAAGTATGTAGAAGCCGAGGAAAGCCAATATTCGCATACCGTGACTAAGTGTTTTATCAGAAGGTGATATCAGTAGACCTAGGAACCGAGCGTGCATGAAAAGCGCTATGAATGTTAAAGCTACCCCGCGTGAAGATATACATATATGCATACAAAGCTCTTTGTTCGAGAAAGTCGTAACATTCGATTGGTGTTGGGACCAGTATATTGTTCTTTTAGGGTTTTTAACATTTGTAAAGGATTGTGTTATAGGGAAAAAATAAACGACATTCTAATCGATATTATTTTATATACATTTTACTTTTATTCCATTTCACGCCAAAATACTGAGCTCCTGGCAATGATTTTCGCGTGTCATATCGCATGCCACATGAGGTAGCGTGTTCTATAAATTCAGTTACAAAAGGAAATTCGTGTGTAGGGAGATTATATATATAGAGAGAGGATACGTTGTGTATACTATTGAAAGTATAAGTTTCTCTACATTTATACATATTTTCAGGAACACCGTTCCTATTTGAAATCTATAATATGTTTGTCTGCGTGTGGGTCTGTCGCTTTTTTTAGAATATTCGAATTTTGACTTCAGATTAGGATTCAGCGTAAAAAAGTAGAATAGGAATGTCTGAAAAACCAACCTCCTATCTCTTAAGGAACATGGTCAAAAAGGCCGACAAATTAAAAAAAAAATTGGAATTTTTATTTCAGATTCGAAAAGTAAATTAAAAAGTAGAATAGGAATGGCTTCAAAAGAAATATCATATTTTTTAAGGAACATGGTCAAAATGGCCGACAAAGTTTTATAAAAAAATATTAAATTGTTATATAATTGACGAGCCAGGTGCTTCTCTGGCAATGCAAGCTTGCGCATTCTCAACTGGTTATACGTGAATCTTCTAAAATGAATCTATTCAATATCCAACTTCGTTACAATGAGGAAATTGTGAGTACTATATATAACCCGCAATAATTCTGCGGTTACGAAATGGCTTTTCCTTTTTCATACCACGTCAAACAAGTATACGTTCCTCCTGATGTGAAATGTTTTGCTAAGTCCATGAATTGCTTGCATTGAATAAATATCAGTCGCCTCTTGCCATCTCGCTGCTAACATTGCAACTCCTCAGGACTCGTAATATTGCTTATTCGCACGACCATAACACTTTCCAGTGTGTTGTTATTTGGCCGTTATCTTACGCGAAATAGAGGTACTTCCCCAGTCAAGCTGTTGTGATGTACTCTACTTTTCTTTTACCAGAGTCTCATTTGTTAATTAGCAGAATAAACCACGTACTGGTAAACGGTAGCTGTAACTCTAATATTATTGTAAATCACTTACATTTCTAAATACTACGATAATGATCGAATGGTGTTGGATCATACATGCTGGGCTCAATTGCAGCTTAGCATTCGGGAAGCATACAAGTCGCTCAACGCCTTGGATCTAGCTTAGTTAAACTAAAGTTAGAGCTTAAGTAATTTCATCTAGTGTCAACAACAAAAAACACCAATCTTCTCGGACGCCAACTTAGCCTTGCTCTCCAGATGACCTCGAAACTGTACATCGCTCGATATGACAACACCCAGGTTACCGATGCTAGGCGTAACACTGAGGGGTGTACCTTCTAATCGAGGAGTTACAATGAATGGGGCTTTTTCGCGGGAAATGCGCACACTTGTATCTTTGAGGGATTAAGCTTAACTAAATTCAGTCTACCCCAATCCAAGACCTGTTCTAGTGATGTCTCAATTTCAGACTCAAGCTGTGTTCGGCACTCCTTGAGGCAATTCCGAGAGATATTGGCTTGACCAGTGTATCTTGCGTCTACCATACTGTCATCCGCATAGCAATGAATGTTACGCACGTGCAACAAGTCATTGATACGCAGAAGGAACAGAGTGGGAGAC
Source organism: Pyralis farinalis (assembly GCA_947507595.1). Taxonomy (NCBI): domain Eukaryota; kingdom Metazoa; phylum Arthropoda; class Insecta; order Lepidoptera; family Pyralidae; genus Pyralis; species Pyralis farinalis. The sequence continues at coordinate 24,848,294 of OX382270.1, forward strand.
AACACACAGCCACAGGCTAGCATTCAGGGGCAGTGGATCTAGTAGTAGTCTAAGAGTTGCTGGTTGCTGATATTTCCCATGATTTTGGAAAATATAGGAGTTATTTCTGTAGGCTAGAGCTAGCATCTTTTTTAGGGATCGGGTGTACCAAATCCTTCCATGAGCTGGAAACCACGTCAAGCCAATAAGAGTACCGAAAGAGGCGCGTTAGAAGCGAAGCTAACTCCGGAGTACACATCTTCAACATAATGGGTGGAATTCCATCCGGCCCACTCGACTTAAGAATGTCCAGGGAGATAAAGGCTCTACGGATAGCTTTTATCGAGACATTAATTTCAGGCATATAGCTCTCCTATCGCTGGATAGTGGGTGGTGTTCCTTCCTGGCCATCAAGGGTCGAGTTGGATGCAAAAAGCGAGCCCAGGAGATCGGCTTTCTCCTTTGCAGTATGGGTCAGCGATTCGTCCATTTTGCGTAACGAAGGAAACGACGAGTGACAGAAGTTACCCTGAACAGCTTTGGTGAGAGACTAGAGCGCAGGAGTCCCGGAGGGTAAAAGTACGAGTCTCTCGCCAATTTTGTTTACATATTATGACTTTGCCCTTGCTATGGAACCCTTCAAAAAACCTGGACGCAGCGTTGTAGCTTTAAATCACCAGCCGCCTGGGCATTGGATGAGGCTCGATACGAATCCTGTTTAAGTCGAGACGCATCCTTGCAAGATCGATCGACCCATGGAAGGGCCTTGACATCTATGGGCACCGCAGAGCAAGAAATAAAAAGTTCCATACCCTGAAGAATTACATCGGTGACAGCTTTGGCACAGGCGCTGGGATCGTCATGTGAGAAGCAAACCTGCCCCCGGGGGCAGAAGTAGAAGAAAATACACAGCCCTTTCCAATCCATCGACCTAAAGTGACACACACAATGGCAGGCTGCTGTACACGGTCGCGTTGGGAATGCAAGTGGCACCTCCCTACGTATCAGGCAGTGATTAAAATACCAGAGGAAGGCGCCAACAGATACATGATAGTTTTCAGGGTGAGAGATCAGCAGAAGATCTAAAAGGACGGCGCATGTTTCTCTATGTCTAGCACCCGCGTGTGCGAAGAAACCAGTTGCGTCAGACCATATGCTAAGGCAAAGCTCATGGAAAGATCTTTCCGCTTGGTGAGTAGAACGTGAGCCGAGCCTTTCCACGTGGTAGGCATTAAACTTGCCCAGAACCACAATTTTAGGGGAAGGGATCTGTTGGAGTGTAATATCAGTCGTCGTTTGAATGTGCTCCACAAGACGCTCCGTTTCAGCGTTACCATTACGTGACCTGTAGAGATACGCACATATATGGATATGATCCCAGAATTCTACGCGCAGCCATATAATAGACAGGCCCCTCTCTTCAAGTCTGCCAAGGCGTCGGTAACAGATAACGTAAGCGCAGGAACCGGCTCGTGGCACAAAATTGTGTTCCACTTTATAGCCTGGGTACCGCATGTACGAGACGTCATTAGGAGAGGATATCTGTGTCTCCGCCAAAAATAACAAGGCTGGCTTAGCTGACCCTAGGTGCTAATCGATAGCATTGAGGTTACAATGAAGCCCCCTGATGTTACATAGCTCAACGGGGTACACAGGTAGCAGTACCATTGTCGTTTTGTTACGTTTCCCCCAGGCAGAAATACAGAGCGGCGTAGTGCCCGCCTCACTACTTCACACCGGTTTTCTGTCAGAGAGTGGTACTATACCGGACGAGCCGGCCCAATTACGAGCTATTTTCATATATTATTATCAAATTTGTATTATCTATCTAAATCTTCGTCTGCCCTTACATAGCTCACTCACTTCTCTAACATTTGTAGATATGATATGAGATATGCTAATATATATATCAGCTTCGTAAGAAGATTAATAATCAGACCAGCAGATTTTTAGTAAGTTATAAAAATATGAATATTTTTCACACCTTATATTGGAAATCTTGCAGCTGGCAACATGCCAATAAGCAAAATACCACCATGCCGCATTTTAATATCTGAACCAACAAACTATGTAAATAATTCAAACTTTAATTTATTAAAGTGCTATATTAAAAATTAAAGTTATTAAAAAATACCATTGCGAAAACTTCAATGGTCGATTGAAGGCTTCGCAATGACAATAATTAAAGTTAAACTACGTCTTGTAACCATATCATATTATTATGTACGAATAATTTAGTCGTTTTTAATAAATTGTCGATAACGTTCGTGTAATTGTGTGACGTAAATTGCACTTTCTCAAAATAACGCCTGAATCTATTATTATAACTATTTACTTTATTATCATCTTTTATTGCACATAAGAAATTGAAAGGCATTTTATTAAAGAATGTTTACACGGATCACAAACGTGATTATTTACACATATTAGTTGCGATGGTTTTCCCTACTACTCGCATGTTATTTAATGTTATGAAGTGATCCTTTCTAAACATTGTTTAAGGTTACTGGGGTTACAGTTCTGTTCAGATCCAACTTTCTACATGTTATTTTGCGCGGACTGTCCCGCTCCTATCTACAGGCAAAGCGCTAGTATCCGCTGTTCTGTTTCAATGTCGATCAATTAAAATTCCAATAAAATTCTTAAGAGAACTAAACAGGAATACTGAAATGCAAACAATAACTATACTATCCAAAATAAAGACGTTAACAAAATCTACTATATCTAAATACTTTTTGTAAGTCTTCGAAATATATACAAAACTCTTTGCATTTGTCGTACTGTTAAAAACACCAATTTTTGGTCTAAAATTCATCATCATCATGCACAGATTAGATTATGCCCCAACTTTTGTTCTTCTTTTATCATCAAAATATGGCAGCACAATTAAATTGAAACAAAAAAAAAACAAACATATTTCTGTCAAAGACACGTGTATTAATGAAGGTTTTTTAAGAACGTTTTTGCTAATTATCTTATTATTCACCGAAATTATACAGTACAAAAACTTTGCTTTTAGCAATTGAAATTATTTTTCACTTTAGAAATATAATAAATAAGGAGATGAAGTGTGGTCGTCATGCGTGTTCCGATTGCCTTGATTTGCGAACATTGATGAGGCCGTAGAATTCAGGAAGATGACTGCTTTCACGTTAAGAGTGAGAGAGAGAAAATTTGTTTTTGGTGGGACTATCACCAAAAACAAATTTCAAAGTCACATTGGAACATCCTTACTTTCATGAATGAGTTGGACTTTAGGACGCACTGTGTAGTGTTTTAGATAACCCGTAAACGATTGCCTACCAGTCATCTTGCACGTCACCAAAATAAATATTTTCAACACATTTAAATAGCAATCATAAATAAATCCTCGGCCTGTGCTAAGAAGAAAAAAGAAGATTTCAAAATATTGTTTGTATTTCAAAAACTGGAAACAATATTTTGATATCTTCTTTTTTCCTTTACATTTCCAACCAATGTTGACCTAAATGTTCAGTTAATTCGTTTTCACGGTGAACACTCTCACCTAAGGGACCGTTGTCTAGTTTTATAGTGACAACGTGTCTGTGCCCGAATTTTATGTGCGAGAATTCCTTACGAACTTTTCGTTACTGTTGAGAGCCTGTAAATATTTAATATGGTGAGTAATTTATTAAGGCTGACTTCTTAAGTCTTCATTAATTCGTAGGGACGCTGGTATAATAGTATATAACTGAGACATTTAAATGCGAGGAGGCATATAAGTATATTCTGATCTCGGTATCGCCCTTATACCATACATAATAAGAGTTACAATGCAGTTTCAAGTGTTAAGAGTTTTTTTTCTATGAAACTTTACTTTTACTACGTGAATTTTATTGTCGCAGAAGGTTATTTAGATTATATTTTTATAAGAAGATCATTCATTACATTGACCAGTGTTTGCAATTCAGATGGTATTTCTGCTAATATCATCACTACATCGTCTGTATAAAGCAGACAGTCCACCACTAGGTCACCCGTGCGTAGTCCTGATTTGTCGACCTTATTCTCTGTAGACAATTATTGAGCTACAGAAGACATGGACAGCATGCAACCCTATTTGACGTCAAACCAGGGTGACATGTTGCCATCTATCCGTACACATGCTGAGCAATCCTTATAAGTGCACCGTCTATCCCGTATTTCGACAATAGCCCCACACTTCCTTTCGCACAACTCTTGCAAATGCTTTCTGAAGATCCACATGTATATGGCACCATCTATTCCTTATCTCGGCAATGTATCTAAAGATTCTTTCGCATCATCCTATCGAAGGTTTTCCTGTAGAGAACTTTCTGTTCTAAAGTTAGATGCTTCGTGAAGATATTGCGGTGAGAACTTGATCCAAGTATATACCTCCCCGTGTCTCCGACTGGATCCTATTCATATCGCTTTTGATTATTTTCATCTACTCTTACAGATTAGCTGATTAAACTTACCTTTTTCTTATATGTTTGTATAACTAAGTTTGTGTTTTTATTTACATTTATAATTACCATATATTTGTATAATTTGATGTGTATTTATATATTTAAAAAAAAAACTAATATTTCATTTTCTGAACTAATCGTAGGCATCAATCAAAATATTAGGTCATAATTAATATATTGTAGGGAAATGTATGTGTATCTGTACATCATACTTCATCACTGTGATATGCATAACAAATGACGTTCACACGTGCAGCATTTCCACTTAATTGATATTTAGTTTAGTCATAAATTACAATTGTGTTTGATATTAAATGGTATTACAATTGTAAACATTATGTTTAGAATAGTGTTATTTCATCAATATTCAAGTTATAGTACTTGTAAAGTAAGATATTTGAAAAGATTGAGGTAAGTAAGATTTTATTTAAGTAAGTAAACGAAAAACAGTTATTACTGGATTTGTTTCAGTTTAAACTTAGGCGCATTGAAATAATAGGGGTTAAAGTATGAAATTGCTGATTTATAGTAATAGATGCTTTGAATTGACATTAAAACCTTCATGGTGTGAGATTTTCGAGCGAAACTTGTTTCACATGATACCTATGAGGTTTTTCTTTTAAAAAATGTACAAGATTTGATTTTCGAATTTCAATAGGATTCTTCGAAAATCCGAGTAATTTTTGAATACGAATTTCGACGCGGAACTAACGCGGCAGAACCGGCTCGCAATATTATGGCTGCGTTTGGAGAGGAGATTGCTAATGAACACAACGTGCGTTTTGGGTTTAAACGCTTTCGTAATGAAAACTTTGTCTTGAAGAACGAACCACGTGGAAGGCCGCCCTCATAGGTGAATAACACAGAATTGAAGGAGATGGTGGAATCCGATCCAAATCAAACTACCCGGGAATTAGCGCCATGGTTTAACGTTAACTTACTTGCAATAATGACTCATTTGCATCAAATTAATAACATAAAAAAATATGAAAAATGGGTGCCTCATGATTTTACTGATCTGCAGAAAGAAACGCGTGTTGAAACTTTAAAGCATTGTTGAATCGGTACAGAAATAAAGAAATATTGGATCGAATTGTGATATGTGACGAAAAGTGGTTCCAATAAACGTAACGTATAACGTTTACAATAAACGTAAGCAATAAGGCAATGGCTGATCGCAGGTCAAACTTTTTGGTGGCCTTTTCATGCATGGCCTTATTCACTAAAGCTTTCTCAGGCCGAGTCAAACAATAACAGCAAATGTTTATTGTGCCGAACTTCGAACAATGATGATGAAACTGGCAGTGAAACAGCCCCGACTCGTAAATCGATCTTCACCATTATTGCTCCATGATAACGCAAGATTTCACACTGCACGAGAAACCATTGTAACTCTACAGGAGCTGTAGTTAGAAACCATACGTCATCCTCCGTACTCGCCAGACCTTGCTCCAACTGACTACCATTTTTTTCGTGATTTGGATAATTTTCTACGTGGTAAACAAAATTTCTTCCTAGGAGGCAGTATAAAATGCTTTCACAGTTTGTCGAAAGATCCCCAGAGTTCTATCGTGAAGGCATAAACGAACTTCCGATTAAATGGCAGCAATGTATAGTTAATGAGGATAAATATTTGATTAAATAAATACGAGTATGTTAACTTTAGAAAAAAAAAAACAAGTTTTAATTTTCAGTACAAATCGGCAATTTCATACTGTAACCTAATATATGGTATTACTAGTTACTTTCATATAATAATATTGTGCCTCAGATAATACAGTGTGAGATGCGAAACTAGTGTTCAAATGAAAATTAACGCTTTGTCACTTTTTAATAGGATGCGTAAAAGTGACGCAGTGCATTTTAAATTGGAAATTGAAAAACAAAATAATCGTCAATCTTGTGTTAAATTAAAAAACGGAACCCTTACAGGATTACTAGGTTAATAATCATCTGTCTGTCTACCTGTCTAAGTACTTTTTGTCAGGAACACATGTATGCGTCAAGTTGATATTAACGAGAGTCAAGGTGAGGCATAGGCTGTCAACCAGATATGGCGAAAGCTGTATCGTAGGTGTAATGTGCGGTGGCGAATGTGAGATACTTTTGCTATGTAATATAATATAATAGATTAGCTGGCAATATAGGCACGTAATAGTAATGTGTATGCTCTCGGGAAATCATGAAGGTGCGCTCGGGAATCGTCATGGATTTCCGTATATGTTATATACGAGATAAGTGTTATTTAATAACACTACATTGAAATAGAAAACTCGTGTGTTACGGGTCCTCTCTAGGAATTTATTTATTATGTACCTATTATTGTTTATATGCTACATCAGTTTTTTGTTAACACCATGTATAGGAGTGTAGGGTATGTATGGCTCATTGACATCTATGAAGCGCGCATTCCTGCCTTTCATCCTAGCTAAAAGCACTTCCAAAATATATAATGTATACATATAATCTCATTCTCTAGTTCCAACACTATATCATCAATCATAATCCTATCGTTCAAATACCATAATCTTTATTTTTATTATGATTATATGACGAAAGGATTCAACTGTAAGCCTTTCTTCGTATAATAATCATTCATCATTGTGACTAGTTTCAGGTTAGAGACCCTAGTCATCGTCAACGATTTTTCCTCTACCCTAAGGTTGTCTGGAAGTGACTGATATGCGACAAAACCGCCTTTTGTACTTTAATTTAAGTTAATTTCGTGCATTTTATTGTCTTATGTGGTGCAATAAAGAATCATTGGAAACGTTTAGAAATATTAATGATTTAAGTAAATTTATTGTTAGAATTACATGCGAACGAAATAGAATTGAACTGTTCTATTTTAATACCTGACTTATGGCAAATAGCCATGTGGACTGGCTGATAGGCAGTTACGGTAGCCTATGAAAACCAACAATGTTAAAGGTGTCATTCGCGTGTTGCAGATCCTTAAATCTCTTCAAATAATAAATTACGTAAAACTATAATGGAATAAGAACCTATTCAAAATTTCTAGTAATACTACATCAACTTATGGTATAGTAGAGAGTTTCCTATAATTATAAATTTACAATATTTTATAAAGAAATGTTAAGAAGTTTCATTTGCCATTGGAGAACCGACTATAACATTAAATGTATGAATAATCATTTTTATTGTAGGTAAAATTGAGTTTCTTCTTCCATTAGGGAAAAATACAAGTCGCATACTTATATTGGTACGGAACTTTAAGTCTGTGAGCATGAACTCGCACCTGAAAGGTATTATATTTATGACGTCATTAAGCCCACACTTCGAAACCCGTAACTTGGTACAAGAAACATGGATTCACCGTAGAGTAATCACGCGTTTCCGTAAAACGTGAGTGACCGCATGGATCCCAAGTCACAAGGGATAAAGGAGCCTCGACATAATCGTGAGCAGAATAAAGGTTATCGCAAACATACCGGTGGCACTGAGATGGCACCTTTCGAACCCGGCAAATACTTCTATTGTATAAATACGATTAAAATTTAGTACCACACGACTCGCAGTCTGTGGGCTTCAAGCGAGACAATAGCGCACCGGTGACAGCCTCTGACTGTAAACCGCCTGCAAAACATATAGTGTTGCCACCCGCATTACGTCGCTGTTCCTTCATTCTTAATTTAAATATAAGACAATCAATGTGGTTTGGTATGTGAGCGCTTTTTATTTTGCTAACAGCAGTATAGAAAATCTAATGGAGGAAGTAGATGCTATGACCTGCATATGAAGATTAAGACAAACATAAATACGTTTTTAACTTACATTATATTTATACTATATTAATGATATGTCAATGATGCATATCAACCAAAATCCTGTCCAAGCAAACTCGACAAAGTAAGTACTTACGTCCGCAGAATTTACAGAAATTTCGATGTTCTAGTTAAATTTAACCGGTTTTATTTCCCCATATGATCATTTACGCATTAGCGTATCCATTGGGAATGGTTATTTTAACATAATTTTGCGGAGAAATATTCCAGTTTCAAATTATATTCTTTGTATTTTATCTAAAACTTGCATTTTTTTAATCTTAAGATTTATTAAAAACACGCACTCAAACACGAAGGATTTGTATTACAGTAATATTTAAGACTTGAACTTTGACATAGACCACAATAATAACATTACGTTATGTGGGCCGTATGCTTGTATGCCTACCAACATTGTACAAAAAAAGTCATTATTAAGATCAAGCAAAAACGATACGTTTTTCAGAATGTGAATTTTTTGCTCATAATTTTCATGCTTACTTCATTTTTATTACCTGTTGTATAGTGGCTATAGTAATACACGCTCTGTGAAAAATTCAAGTGTCTAGTTATTACAATTCAACAGATCAGCTGATGCCGTTACATTTCCATAGATAGCTCTGTGATAAATGAACGGATCAACTATGGAGCCTTAGAAAAAAATCAGGTTGCCAACTTTGCATTCTCTAAAAACATGTTATTTCCATATATCATACATGTTTAAGCACATGTACATTAAAAGATTTATGTACATTTATATAGGAAATGTTATAACCAAAAAAGATGTTCAGTCTGGGTCAGGGTTATATATATTTCAGACGGATACATGTAAGGTAATTTGTGTATCTTGTTGAAATGTAATCAACATGAAAGAGATTCGGGCTGGGTCAGGGCTACAGATATACCAGACGTGTACATAAATGCTACGTAATTTTACATGCTTAAGACATATCTATATCTTGTTATTGTTTTGTATCTTGTCATGCACAGCAAAGAGCACGTTATGCTTTGCACTTTGATCTTTGTACCGTTTTTGTACCGTACATAATAATAGTTATTATGGAAATTGGAGTGTTAAGTGTGAATTGCTCTTAGCTAATTTGTACATAGTATCATGATTTCCTGGGAAAGAAATTATCAGCGATAAAGCCATTTATTGTGTTATTTTATATAGATGACCTACCATAACCAAATTGGTCGAATTCTATTAGGAGGTGATGTCAGGAGCCTTAGAAACCGGCGAGCGTACATGAGAAGAGCAATTAATGTTAAAGAAGCGAGTGAGGTGTGTAAGCATCGAATCAGTCGGTCGGTCAGTCAGTCGCTCAGTTCTCTCTGCCTACCCCGCAAGGGATTTGGCGTGAAGTTATAGAGAGATAGATAGATTTTATATAGATTTGACATGTTCTAACTTCTCGAACTAATAAATAAATAAATAGTAAATAAATATTGTCAGACAAATTACATAGCGCCATCTAGCCCCAAAGTAAGCGAAGCTTGTGTTATTGGTACTAGACGACTGATAAACATACGTAAATACATTTTTTTTTGTAAATACATGCTTATTATACATAGAAAATACCTAGACCAAGACAAACAGACATGACATGACAAATGTTTGTACTGTGTGGGAATCGAACTCACGAACGTTGGTGTCATAGTAGCATAACAGCGCGTTTCACCACTGCGCCACCGAGTTCGTCAATTCTATGATTGTATATAAGGTGCAAAACTACAAGCCAACATGTTACACTTGGCGGCCAATGACTTGAGTTCTCTATCAATTTCTACGTTATCCCTTAAATCTTCAGTGAAGCAGTGGTGGTGATTTAATAATAAATGCAATTTGATCCAACCTGCTTTGTGTGCTTCCGCCACCAAAGCGGAAGCACACAAAGCAGGTTGGATCAAATTGCATGTAAGTTTGACTTTCGCAAAATAACGCCTGAATCTATTAACTATTTAATAATAAATACTCACCTTGTATTGATTGTAGGGATTGTTGACATTTAATTTATTAATATCGAGTCCTCAATTAAAGGACCAAATGAAAATAGGCAGATTGCATCTAACGTTACCTTAAAACTAATGGAATTTGAATACGAAATTTGTATATTTAAGCGATCAACGCTGTAGGTATATTGTATTAGTATACTGTAGAGCCGACACCGTATTCAGGAACATTGTTGATTCCCAAATTTCATTACAGTACCGGAATAATACTCGATATCAATTCTCATTTGATGATCACTATCATTATTGACGAGCTCGGTGGCGCAGTGGTGAAACGCCTATTACGCTACTCTGACACCAACGCTCGTGGGTTCGATTCCCACACAGGATAAACATTTGTGTGCATGAACATGTCTGTTTGTCTTGGTCTGGGTATTTTCTATGTATGATAAGTATGTATTTACAAAAAAAATGTATTTACGTATGTTTATCAGTCGTCTAGTACCCATAACACAAGCTTCGCTTACTTTGGGGCTAGATGGCGCTATGTAATTTGTCTGACAATATTTATTTATTATTTATTTATTTATTATCATAATTTTGTTATGTACTGAAATCCTGGTAGGTGAATATATACGGTAACTGTATCACTCTATGACTGAATGAGAATATATATTTATTTTATACTCCTTCATAGCAACATCGCTCACTTGCAGGAACACAACAACTTTTCAGAGAGTTGTAGTTTAGTTTTTTTTTATTTTTATGCAACGTTGGAAGGCATACAAGCATACGGCCCACCTGATGTAAAGCGATTACCGTAGCCTATGAATGCTTGGAATATATTAAGTATCACTCGCGCGATGCCTCCTCTGCTGCTAACACAGCAACGTCTTAGAAGCTTACTACCCTTTAGGGAGTTGTTATTAGGCTGCGGTTTTCTGTGAGGTGGAGGTTCTTCCTCAGACGGGCTGCTCTGATACGCCCTACCTCTCTAAAAACATCTAGACCAACGCAAACGGGCATGTTCATGCACACAAATGTTTGTCTTGCGTGGGAATCGAACCCACGAGCGTCGGTGTCAAAGTCGTTATTCACGACTGAGCCACTCACCGTGCTCGTCAAAAACTTAGTATTTGAAGTACTTTCCCAGTAGTATTGGTGTTATACTAGATACGGGCACCAATGGCATCCTGTTAATAAGTCCATCTATCCATTCGTTCTTTTTTAATCTTTTGAGTTATAATAAGCAGGGGGTGATAAAACTTCACAGAAAATAAAAAAACAAAGGAGTACTAATACAGATAATTCATTAGTGTACACTATGCTCTGTTTCATTTGTCAGTTCTTTTGATAGTATATTTCTCTTTAACAGGCATGATATTAGTCAAATGGAGTAGGTAGTGTTGAACGTTGTATGACACTCTGCAAATAAGTTCTGTTGTCAAGAAGGGGGACCTCTTGTCACCAGAGCTTGGTGACTAATTATTGGAGTGGATGTAATTGACTTTGAATCTGATGATTATGCATTCTTTTACCAAGTTAGAAACAGTCTTTTGTAAATAAATCACTGAACCAAGAAATACACAAAACCGCTCTCGCTTTAAATTGTTTGCAGTAAATAACGGGATTAGGGGTTAAATTAGGGACGGGGATAAAGGAAGGACATTTAAAACAATACGAGACACAAATTGTAGTGAATTAAGGCAATAAAAATAGTGAAACCCCTTTGCACGCACACATAATAAGTTGCGATTATCCTGTAATATTCAAAGTTTTAGTTTTGTATACTAAACAACTACATACATTAATCATATCAACTATTTTACTTGTAGAAATGTTTAAAATAAGAAATCACTTTCATAGCATTCTTGCTGACACTTTCTATACCCATATCAATTGGTCCTACAAATATCTCATTTCGACACGTTTTCATTATTAACACGTGTGTACAAATAAATAAATATTGTAGGACAAATTTCATAGTGTCATCTAGCCCCAAACTGGGCAAAGCCTGTATGGGTACTAGACAACTGATAAAAATACCATCCAGCAAATCCGATCATCGAGCTCTGAGGTAATCTAAGTGACCCCTCAATTGTAGTATATTAGTTTACTTGACATGTATGTACGAGTATTAGAGAGCTCTGTGGGAATGTAGCATGTGGTCAGATCAGACTATCAGAGGGAGTCTTTGTACAAAAGTCCTCTGTCTCACCTATTTCTACCGCCAAGCAGCTATATTTATATAGATATGTTTTGGTTTGAAAGCAGAGAAATTACTGGGTACTGTGACGAAACATTTTTAGGTGTGACTTAGATTGGCAGCGCACGAATAACATCCCCGTGGTGTTGCGAACCATCGCTTACCATCTAATATGGGCCGATGGCTTGTTTATCAATCTTGTTTCATAAAAAAAAAATATTTATTATAGTATGTGTATATATATATTTGCATATGTATATGTTAGTTGATTATGTTATTCAGTCACTTCAGTAGGTAGTGACTAAGGGATAGAAGGAAATTTAGCTTGTAGTTATATGAGCACCATCGTCATTTATATGAGAAGGTAAACAATTTACACGTAGGTTCTGTAAATTCTTTTCCACATGATATAGTGTAAAAAATAAAGTGAAAAGTAAATGATTTCATCACGTCACTAACGCGTTACAGTCGAGGGCAAAAGGAACGTAGATCCAAATCATGTCATTGGAGCGACACGAGACCCGACACCACACTCTAATCCTCTTACCCTAATATGAGATGGAAGCCTTTTATATTCCTACGCGTAACACTGACGTTGTTTGCAAAGAATAGTAACTTGTGTATAGAAAGGAAATATTATTTATTTCTCGTGGTCCTGAAGTAATCATTTCATTACTTATATAACGAAATAGCTATAGTAATTGGAATGAAATGCTATCGTCTTCCCGTTATTTATGCGCAGAATGGTAAAGGTAAGTAGTTTCTATTTTGCTAACCCAGCTAAGACTAAAGTATGTGATTGCGTATTGCTACATAACTTAAAATGTATTTAGATTTAATACATATACACCAATAATAGTAATCTGTTCAATAATAATAGTCATTGTCTGTTATGATGACGCTTGATGCTTTTCTCGCTATGTATATGTATATTAAGACAGTTGTCCAAGGAACAAGTAATGATTGGTAAGTTAGTAAGTATAAGTAAGCCTAAACCAGAAAAAAAACTTACTTAAGACTGATAACAATCTATATATATAAAACAAAGTCGTGTTAGTTACACCATTTATAACTCAAGAACGGCTGGACCGAGTTTTATGATTTTTGTGTTTTTGGATTTGTCTTCCTCCGGAATAGGATAATAAGTATTAAAACATGGAAAAAATAACAAAAAAATAAAGTAAATTACATTTCTCATACATTTTATATGAAATTGTTTTTTTATGATATCTCAAGTACGAGTTGGCATATCTATATATATAAAACAAAGTCGTGTTAGTTACACCATTTATAACTCAAGAACGGCTGGACCGATTTTTATGACGTTTGTGTTTTTGGATTTGTCTTCTTCGGGAATAGGATAATAAGTATTAAAAGAATTTATACCATCTAATAAGTTAACACACCATTTATTAAATTGAGGCGGTACGAAGTTCGCCGGGTCAGCTAGTAATATATAGAAACAAAAAAAAAAACAATAAATTGCTCTTATTTGAATAAAGCTCTCCACCTAATTATTATGCAAAAATTAGTTTCAATGTTGTTCACAAAGCACTTCCGCGAAATACTATGCTTTATTGTCGTATGGTTTATGTTTCTAGCACTGTTGTTTATAAACGGCGAGGTTTTTTTGGTCGCAGCATATGCTCCTGTGAGCTCTAATAACAGGAGCTCGAGAAGTTTTGGGAGACCGAAAGGGGTATTCTGGATTCGGCTGAAGCGGATGAACAGATAAGTATGTGTGGAGATCTTAACGGATGAGTTGGGACAAAGCGAAGCAGTTAAGAGACTGTGCTTGGTCGATGTTGCGAAAGAGACGGAACGATGCTGGTAAGTTACTTTTAGACATATGTATGGAACAATATTAAATATTTACGTTCTTTGACTATTTATGAATATACCTAATTTGGAATTATTATTAAAATTAGTGTAAAAATAAAAACTAAACTGTACTCTTTTATAATAATTTACTCCATATTTTTAATTGGTTTATGATTTTTATTTATTAAAAATTTTAATATCAGTAATATGTTTCACATCTGACGGCCACCATTTTCAGGAACACCGTTCCTATATGAAATCTATGTTTGTCTGTGTGTGCGTTTTTTTTCGAATATTCGAATTTCGAATATTTTTACTTCAGATTCGGATTTAGCATAAAAAAGCATAGAATAGGAACGTTTTCAGGAACACCGTTCCTATCTCTTAATGAACATGGTCAAAATGGTCGACAAAATAAAAAAATAAAAAATTGAATTGTTATATGTTGGACGAGCCAGGTGTTCCTCTGGCAATACAAGCGTACGCATTCTCAACTGGTTTTAATCAGGCACATTAACTATTACAAATTTGTAATTTATATGAAAATACGTGGTACGATAATGGTTATTTATTATATCAAAGATGTAGACATCGCGCTCGCTTGTAATGGAGTATAGAGGTTACGGTGCACTGCGTTGTAATTCATTGACTATTTAGCAACCAATTACTTCGTATTATACGAGTACCTAGTATACATATAAGTCTCATAGTGTGATTATATTTGCAATAGAAAAGGAGAAAAGATACCTAGTTATGTTACAGTACGAATAATGAGCTACATATACTACGTTGATAACCTAGCCTACTTCTATTTTCCTTTTTTAGGGTTCCGTACCCAAAGGGTAAAACGGAACCCTATTACTGAGGCTCCGCTGTCCGTCTGTCCGTCCGTCTGTCACCAGGCTGTATTTCATAAACCGTGATAGTTAGACAGTTGAAATTTTCACAGATGATGTATTTCTGTTGCCGCTATAACAACAAATACTAAAACATAGAATAAAATAAATATTTAAGGGGGCTCCCATACAACAAACGTGATTTTTTTGCACATTTTTGCTGGATATTGATAACGGCAACAGGTAGACGCTTGAAATATTCACAGAATATTTAGCTATATATTTACTTTAAGAATAAATAATTAAATTAAAATAAAACAAATATTTAAGGGGGGCTCCCATACAACAAACGTGTTTTTTTTGCCGTTTTTATAGATAATGGTACGGAACCCTTCGTGCGCGAGTCCGACTCGCACTTGGCCGATTTTTTATAAAGCACGATGTCAACGACAGACATACACACATTTCAAGTGAGGTACGGCGCATGAAAGTAACCCGTCCCAGTACCTCCGCCTTACAGAAAACCGCAGCCAAATAATAACTGCAGGGTTGTCGTGTTCCTGCTTTTGATTGAGGTTACCAGTAAACTTCATAGGCTACGGTAACCGCTTTACATCAGATGGGCCGTATGCTTCTCGACGTTATATGAAAAAATAGCTCTAAGTAGTTGCTGTGTTAGCAGCAGAGGTGGCATCACGCGAGTGATATTTAATGTGTAACAAGCGTTCGTAGGCTACGGTAACATCAGATTTTACATCAGATGGGCCGTATGCTTGTACGTGTGTAAAAAAATCATACGGCTTATCTGGTCGGTAAGTTGGTCATTTCAATACAAAAAGCATTACACGAGCGTTACTACTAAGACAAAAACTCCATGAGGCTTCCTACGAAGTAAAGATACGGGTAGTACCATAACACCGGCTACTTTAATGCACTCTACGTCTTTTAACTGACCTACCAGTAAATAACTGCACACATGTGTTTTTTATATAAAAGGGTTTTACAAGGTCGCAGCTTGCGAGTGATGTGAATTATGCTGTCCCATAGATTCAGGTATTTGCTTACCATTAGACAAGCACTACACTTGTTTGTCACTATGATACTCGTAATATAAAAATTATCTAGTGATTTTCTTGCACACTGAATGCATGTAGGTAAGCTTTGATGCATGCCCAAAACTTACGTACTTGTATTACACACGTACTGCATGCACGTAAGTTTTGAGCACAGTTATAATGTTTAGACTGAAATCTCTTAAATAAATTCATTTCAATAACGTATTGATACAGATGCAAAAGGAAATTACCTTTCTACAAAAACCGAAATATTTTCCTCATTGCCTGAATGAATCACATCAAATTGAAATTGGTGGGAAATGGGTCGATTTACAAACATCCCGAGAAAGAAGCGATTCCAATTTTTTAAGTCGTAATGTTCATTTCGAATGATCAAAGTGGTTGTGAACCCTTCAAATGTGTGCAATTTGCTATCGTGCTCAATTTGTATTTGATTTTTGGAACGAGCTTCTAACATCTTGCGAGCGATCAAGGTAGTATTTCACAACTGTAAAATCGTCATTAACAAATAAGTGTGAATCATTCAAGGTTTTGAGTGGTCATTAAAAATTAATGATCTCTTGATTTTCTTATATCTGAAGAAGAGGAGGAAGGTAGATTTTAGATTTCATAAATACTGAGACAACACCTCGAGATGTCTATAAGATTGCTAGCTTCCTGCTACACCTTTTACGGCTATTAAACGGTTTTCACGGCTATTAATCGGCACCGCTAAACTTGTTTGGATTTTATATAGAATAGCCCCAGCTGTCTATGAATTGCGTCATCGAAGCGATTGGATTGATATGGTTTAAGATGACCAATGTTTAGGCCTTTGTCGTCGTAAATCACTAAAAATAAATACTTTGTGATTTTTCGAAACGTTTCCGCCTATTTAGTTCATTTCTTTAGGTTCGTATAAGCTACTAACATACTATCCACGCTAATCATCTTGGGTGATCCCGATTAGTTTTCTCTGTTGGCTGGCATCGAGCAGGTAAATTCAGTATCAACGTGGCATTGCAGTTCAGTGCAGTCGTTTTGTTTTGGATTTGCACTGTTCTACCGCGTTCGTCGGCTATTTGCACTTGGGCGGTGGACGACATTACCACGTGCGGAGTTTGTATAGTGCTACCAAGAGGGCCATCGCTGCTTTATAGACGCGCCAGTTTATTTTGTACGCTGTGCGCACTTTATAGAACACGGTGCCTCCAGATCAATCGTGATCTGGATCGGTAGGTTGGTGCTGTGTATCGATTCACCTTCACAGAGGTCGGGTATTCTACCGATCGAGCTCATGCTTGCCACAGTGAGATCCGAACAGCCTCGACTTGATAAGTTACCTTAGAGAAATCCGCAGATAAATATCTATCTATACCTTGGAGAATTATTGCAACAGGAAAGTGATATTTTTGGGTTACAAGCATCTATGGCTATGGTATCTGCTTCACATCAGGCAGACTATATATTTGTTTATTACGTAATATTGTGTAAGAAAATGTACAAAGGATGTCGTACCGTGCGAATAACTTCTATAACTTGATTATTCAACAATTCATAATTTTCCACCAATTTTACAAAATAACGTTAACAAGGACTTTGCAGAATGGATTGGCGTTGTGATTCGAAAGCCAGGCCCTTCACAACACTAAACTTTGGCACTAAAACTCACAACTTTAAAACTACTTTATTCCAGGAGACTATTCAGTTTGTGTAACAAAGGTAGTTTTGACTTGAGCAAGTTTGAACAAATGGGCATCCGTAGGTATTAAATGATGGGGAAACGTGAGCAAATTTTCGTTCTCTTGTTATGCTAATGTTTGCCCCGAGAGATGGCAAATTGTGATGCATCTAAAAAACCAGGATTTCGTAGGCTGTGTCGAATGTGACTGTGGAATAAAGTTGTATCAGCATTTAGCGTCTCCCTTGAGATATAGCCTTTTTCGTATTGCCAAAATAGTTTGTTTTGGTTGAGAACTTGTAAACAAATCCGAAGCTTTGTAAACCTTGGAGATATCTTTTCTCGAAGTTTTTTGGTTTCACTTTGATATATTCTGCGAAAAGTTCCAATTCACATTCGAAGAATGAAGAATAACGAACGAACTTAAATTACTAGAAACTAGTTAATAGATTCAGGCGTTACTTTGCGAAAGTCAAATTTACAGGCAACTTGATCCAAACTACTTTGTGTGCTTCCGCTCCCGATTAGTTCATGCGAGCTACTGCCGGCCGGCACCCACCCACTACCGTTAGTAGATGCATGCCGCCGCTGCCATGGCTGCTCCAGTCGTCTCTGCGAGTGTTCGCCATCTGAAATGTGAACCGTATGCACCCGCCACCGTTGTTGCCCTGGCTGCTCCGGTCGTCTCCGCGACACGTGTTTCGCCTCTCCACGAGGCATCCTCAGGCGCTGTAGATGTTAGTCGTTAGAATAACATGCTATGAATTCGTAGCATGTTATTTTAGTTATATATGATGCGGCGGCATGCATCTACTAACGGTAGTGGGTGGGTGCCGGCCGGCAGTAGTTCGCATGAACTAATCGGGAGCGGAAGCACACAAAGTAGTTTGGATCAAGTTGCCTACTAGAAACTACTTATGTATTTATACCTCACATACAATAGGTAGATCTTCTTTCCGGTTCGAATCCTGGCATGTGCCAGTAAATTCGTGTATTCGGATTTATCACATACTTTAACTTTAAATTATAATTAGGTCGGCGGTGAAGGACGACATAATGAGAAAACTTGCAAGTCCAAGAAATTATGTTTTGAATGTCGTGAGAGCTAACCTAAAAAAGATCTGATTTCCCCTCTGGGTTATGGAAGTCTGACGGCAGTCGTTCCATGTTGGGAAGGCAATAAGCGTAAGTCTGAAAAAAAATTGAATCATAAAGTTGTTTTGGTGCTTTACCACATTCTAAGCTTTGTAGTTTGTAGTAAAATACCAAAACAACCTTGATCCATATATTTATATTCCGCAATTTAAGTGTCTCTATTAGCTAAATAGCTGATAGAGACATTTAAATTTTGGAATATGTTGTTGTTAATTGCAAATATAAAAAAAAATAGATGTATTCTTATAGATATAGATAGAATAGATCTAAAATCAGATACTTATCTTGAAATTTATATCACTGGTATATTATACATAAATTTACATTAATATTATTAT
Source organism: Pyralis farinalis (assembly GCA_947507595.1). NCBI lineage: Eukaryota > Metazoa > Arthropoda > Insecta > Lepidoptera > Pyralidae > Pyralis > Pyralis farinalis. The sequence goes on from OX382270.1 coordinate 24,867,554, forward strand.
CATAAGGTTTGAAAAGTTATTTATAAATAACTACTAACAGTATTTTCCATAAAAAGAAAACGTAAAACTGCGGCTGACAACTAAAGTAAATTAATATTGTCCAAAAACGACAAACTATTAACTCCCATTAAAATAAAAGACATCTATTCATTTGTCTGACGAGAAAACGCTTAGTAATTTGATATATTTTATGGCAAAAACCAGGTTTGAAAACCAGGGCTGGGAATTCTTTGTGGGTTCCTAGCATAGAATTCTGAGTGAGGGTCAATTCTGACTCCATTTGTGTGTAAGTGTGTACATACTTTATTGTAAAATTATTATGTGAAGTTGGAATAAATATATTTCTACTTAAAAAGTTATATTTAAAATAATTTTAATTGTATAATTACTTTGACTTTATAGTTGGTTAATATACTGGTCATTGTTTCGAATCCTGGTTTAGTAGTGCAAGTACTCTTTTTGTATTTCCGGATTTGTGTATGGACAAATTCATCTTTTAATTTTAATCTAAAACATCATCGCCCGGTGTACGTATTGGTAGTTGTTATTTGTTCGGCGGTGGTGAAGAAAAACGTCTTGAGGAAACCTGCACGTTCATGAAATTGTAATTCAAATGACGTGTGACCTGAACCTAAGGATGATTTATTTTCCCTGAGGGTTGTTAACATCTGACGGCAGTAGCTACTGCCGTCAGACATGCCAAAGTCAGTATTTTTACCAAGTTATTAGGATTAAGTACGCTAGTTCGTTACGCTTATCCAAACGGATTAAGAAACAGGATAATGCTTGGGAGAAGGAACACCATTTTTTATTTAAAAGCTAAAGTTATATATGTGATGCATTCTATCTAAAAGATCTTCGTCTATGTCAATGTCACACAAATGTTTTAAATAACAGTTTGATCAGTTATTTTATTATTGGAACTCGTAAAATTTGTTTTAGTCGATAATATTTGAGATATTTATGAGAGAAGTATGCAAATAGCTAATTCAAATTGTTAAAATTTTTCATATTGTCCGTCAACGTAAAATGTAAAAGCTAATACTTTATGAGAACAGCCGAATACTGTGTACATTTTGAGTGATCCAGAGCTTCAAAACAAAAGACAAATTATTTATTCATAGAAATTTCAATTAAATTATGCAACTTAAGTCTTCTTACCGTTATCCCGTTGCTAATGTATTAGGATTTGCGGGATCCACTATCTAAGCCGTAAAGCTAGTCGTCGCATAATATAAGTATATAGTAATAATCAGAGAAGCATCGCCTTTGCTTTTAAACCTAGGCACTTAAAATTATGAACTCAGGAAATGCAGTTACATGCTAAAAAGGGATTTCAAAATAGTTATCTTGAATTTGTAGGCAACGTCTAGTAGCTATGATAAATAAGTTTTGTCTTATTTGTACACATTTACAATTCAATCATCAATACATATAGAATTAAAACGAACGAATGTACGTTCACACAACACTTGATTTTTGTAGCTACAAATTCATTTGCACATATACAAGATGAGTGGTAATTTTTTAAATCACTTTTTGGCATATAACTGCACTCCTAGAGTTAAAAATTTGAAGTCTAGAAGTATAGATGATAATAATAATAATTTTATTTCAAGGTAAGTGAACATAATAAATACAATTAAAGTGTGCATTGCTAAATAGTACAATATTTGCAAACATCTGTGTCCGAACTAGGTTACAATAAACCTGTATTTCGAACGACAGTGCTCTTCCTTAATTTTATACAAACATTAGCAAAATGTAAGATACTTTTAGGGTATTCTAGGTAACACATACAATTTGTATTAATCTAAAATCAGATACAAAAATAAAACAAAGGCACAAATACATAAAATACAAAAAAGGCAAAATAAAAGAAGAAATTGTAGTAGTGTATCGTGTTCTCCTCTCCTTGTGTAATGTATGAGTGTATTTATGAGTGTGGTGACTGAGTGCGTGTGAGAGGGTGTGTGAAGAGTTTAGCCACTAATTGACCCACATACATACTAATAATCATAAGGTTATAAAAGTCCATTAATGATGAAGCAAAAGTTCCGTATTATCGTAATTTAATGTTTTTAAATAATTCAGTATTTTATCTTTACATTCTTTATTATTTCTTTGATAAATATTTAGTAATCTATTAATTTTATTATATAAATAGGAACCTAAGTAGCAAAAAAATCTATTTGCGTATTTATGCTTAAATATATAATAATAATATATAGAGACTAGCTCTACACAAACTTTGTAATTGTGGCGTTTTCTATTATGAATTGAATTTTTATGAGATTAGATGATGCTTATCTGATTATTATTATATTATGATAACTTTTTATTTTTACTATAATAAACACTATAGAACGGCTAAAATATTATGATGACTCCGCTCCATCAATAAAAATGATTCATAAGTAGCTTACCGATTTTCGTCTATGACAAACAGTAGTAATGATGAATGCGAGAGCGCTCTGTTGAAGGTAGGACATCAGTACCCAAAATTCATGACATCGTAATGAATGAAGTACGTGAGGTACTTGAGTAATAGGTTTAAAACGTTTAGGCATTAACGTTTAGACAATGAAATTCTCCGCAAGTTGGGTGCTATGTTTACTCACCATGTACCAAAAATGAACACTTATGACAAATTCAGAGGCAGATTGCAGTGTTAACAGCATGCATGGCAACCTGCTAGCCATACCTCATTTATTATAAGTATTCATAGGCTACGATAATCACTTTACATCGGGTGCACCAAATGCTTGTATGCCACACGACGTTATATAAACAAACACTACTACCGCCAAAACCTATATCAATTTATTGAATCATTTCATGAGCCCGTTGTCCTAATAAAATTATGTAGTAGGAAATCGGGCGCATAAAATTATTTTTCATCAGTAGAGAAAATTCACCAGCAACCAAGACAGGGAGTCTTTATAATTTTATAACTTTCTTTCCACATTGACATGATGTTAAATATTTCATGGTATTACCGTTAGATGGCGTAATGGTTGAAAATGTATGGGTTTTGTACTTCATAAACATGGTAGCTCCTAATTGAACGACGCTTTTAATTTTATTCAAAAGTCCTTCATATTCAACATCCTCCGAGCTTTAGTTATTTCAGCCAGATTTATGAAGAATTTGCTGGTGGAAGATTGGAAATACTATTTTCGAGATTGCACCATACCGTGTGCCATGCGGTGTCGACTACGTGGGCCTGCGTGGTTTGACATATTTGGTAATACTCGTAGTTGCCTGGTTGGACTTTCTTTGATGTAAGTTTTATTTTTCACGTTTATTTGTATTGCCAGATGATGGCAGAAAAGGAGAAACAAAGCCTGTGAGCGATGTTTTGTCGAATCTGTGCATCGTGATGACAGTGGCCGATACCATGATCTGCCTGTCATTAAAAATCTATTGAATAAGTTGGTTGGTTATATCAACAAATGAAGTGCCTCGCTGGATGTTGATTGGTTCGATGAGAGTGGAACTTCACGGTTTTGCAGACAGGTCCACGAAGGCTTATGGCTGTGTATACTCGCTGCTGTGAGAATAATAATTGTACGGTCCACTTAATTTAAAAAAAAAGATGGCTCCGTCTAGAAGTCGTTCCAGGTGCCTTGGGAACTAGCCTATCTCTCTTGTCCGTTACCAGTGTTCAGTACCAGTTGTACCAGTGTAGTGTTACCAGTGTTCAGTACCAGTTGTACCAGTGTTCAGGATTCGGTGCTTCAAATTTATGATATTGTCTCCATCTGAGCGGCTTGGTTTTGCACAACAAAGTTGTGTGCACTGTATCACAGAATCCTGACTTGCTCTATTATTCCAGGGCAAGTGAATATAGCTGCAAAAATGTCAGCAAAACCATCACACTTTATTACATATTGATAATAAAATGTGCGTTTGTAATGTTCGAAAAGATGATTGAATTACATTGTCCCAGATTATCTGTTATCCACTGTCACATTAGTTATCCGTGCAACTCAATCTGCAAACGTGTTGCATGTAGGATGCTATTCGATATTAACTTAGTAAGTTGTCTAGTAGATTTCATAGTGATGAACTCGACTGCACTGATTTTTTGTTAGCTGGTGACAGGAGGTCACATGGGTAAGGTAGCCGAAAGGGTTAAGTTATACTTGCAGTCTCGTTGTTCAGCTTTGAACTGAAGCTGATTTTGGGATGTTCTCATTGATTCCATTCCAAACGCTACAATTTCTAAAAGGGATTAACGTTGGCCTTTCTCTGTTATGCTTGCTGACCCTGACTTTAACCACTAGAAGAAAGTTGATGTCACTTTGGGTGCTAATATATTTAGTTAATGTATCCGTAATGGGAAATTAAATTTTGGTCAAGGTCGTCCTCGCCTGTTAAATACAGCATTCGGTAGGGATATCTTTTGTGGCGACTTATCTGTCACAATGACAGACGTTCTGTGACAATTGAATAAATATTATAATATAATTTTTAACATGACGGATGACATAATAAATAATATAGTTGAAAAAATAAATGAATATGATGATGTATTTTAGTAATAGATTTCTTGCAGTAGACCCTGTAAGATTACATCAATTTTCTTGAATGTAATTCTTATGCATCTCCTACTATTGTGTTAATTGTAAGTATCACTGGGTCATGTATTCATTATGTATGTAAGTACATAATACTTGCTTGTTAAACTTTGTGAATCAACCCACAAGCCGATAGTTATTAAAAATTCAATATTGATTTCCATAATGTATTTAATTGTAGGCACCTACACATTAAATTCATACAAATTTCATGTTTCTTTTTGTCATATCATAATCTGATTTGGCGAGGATACTGATTTTGATATAAAGCAATTGCCATCAGATCTTCTCAACGCGGGGGTAAAACCAAAACTTTCTTATACTGCGTCTATTTTATTAAGCAACTATTGACAGATAATTCTACATCTTTCGGATTTATAAGATACGCAACACTTTCTATTTCTATTCTATTTTTTAGTAGAGTGACTCCATCGTTGTTAATTTAACGATGATTTTGCCAATGTCAAGGTTGAGAAAGCCACGTTCATGTTAGTTTGTATTTTGGTCGGTGCTAAATAGCGAATGGCCGCTGAGTGATCTAAAACACACAACACAAAAACATACAGTTAGTACCCTTCCCAGATAAATATAGATTAGTACATAGAATAGATATGGGTGTAAAAGGACAATGGACTACCCAACAGAAGGACGTAAATGTCCTAAGACTTAAAATATAAATTATTAATTAAGCAAAACAACTCTATCTCTTTCTGACTTGTTATAATGATTACCTGTCAAAAGTTCAATTATAAGATGGACAGTGTATAGGAATAGGTCACACGTTGTTTAAAATAAAAAAATTTCGATGTATGTCTTCCTCATAATGTTTTCCTTCCAACTGCTTCCGAACAAGTGATAATTAAAAATACGTACTAACCATACCATGCCATGTTACCTAACCAACTGTGACCTAACAAAATCTTTACAATAGTTTGGTAAACCAGGTGGATATTTTTCTTTACGTTAGTAGTGTAGTGTCTCTTTATTACAATTTATGACTTCCCGTTCCTACGCTTATCGCTAATCGCTATTATACGCACACCAGCCTAACATTGATAAAGAGGGTAATTTTCCACGTAATTTACTACAGTAGCCCAATATAATACTAATTTGTAAGTTTCTTTCTAGTTAGTTCCATACACGCCAATCTTTACTGTACATAAGTAAATGGGTTTAAGGTACATTCACATTAGCAAATGTGCCGGGAATACACATACAGAGCTAGATAGTACGTAATGATATTTATTTGAAATTGAAAATCAGAAGTTCATAAAAAAAACGTACAGAGGGTGATGATGAGTGATGTCGTGAATTCTACAAGTGCCTATAGGCTAAGCAAACTCACAATCAGGAAGAAAGTATGATTATTTCGTACAGTAGTATGAAAAACATTATATTGAAAAACTAGATCCATGCATCCCTTTGTCAGTCTAGGTACATTCATGGATATAGAAGGAGCCTACAACAAGATAAAATTCCGCAGCATAGAAGCCCTGCTCAAGAAAGACCAGGTTAGCGAGATGATCGCAAGCTGAATAAGTAACATGTTAGGGTGATTAGGTTAGGAGATGAAAGTACAAAAGGCACTAGTGGCCAAAGGATGCCCGCAGGGAGGTGTATTATCACCCTTCCTGTGGAATGCTGTTGTCAATGATCTCATCACCAAGCTCTACGAAAAACACAGGAAACCAGGCCGGCATGGTATGTGACCAAACTCAAACAGCGCTCTGAATTGTGGAGCGTTCGTGCCGTGGGTATGGACACACAGCCAATCGTACCAAGACCGAACTAGTAATATTCACTAACAAAAGGTTACTTGGGAACCACACAATTCCCAAGCTAGGGAATACAATGCTACGCGTAGCTCAGAAGTCAAATATTTAGGTGTGACACACTAAGTTGGAGCCAACACGAAATTTAAAAAGCCTGTATCACATTCTGGCAATGCAAGAGAATGGTAGGCAAGACCTGGGATCTCCAAGGTCGTTCTTTGGTTATATAACATAATAATCAGACCAATAGTGAGCTACGGAGCACTGGTCTGGTAGACACGCACATGTCTACTTACGGTAAGTGACAAGCTCCAGTGATTCCAAAGGCTAGCCTGCATGGCCATAAAAGGATGTATGAAAACAACACCAACAGCTGCAATTGAAACGATGTAGAGTATTCTTCCATTTGATCCCTTCATACTCATTTAACAAAGCAACGACATCAGCAATGAGGCTCCAAACATCAAAGTTTAGGAAGGACTCCCGGATACCACATACGAGAATCCTGAATGAACATAAGATTGCCAACACAATGCTGAAAGCCGACGTCATCTCAAAACCGTATGTATTTGACAAAAACAATACAAAATACATCTCTTCGCGAATCAACCAACGGAACTTAAAATAAGTGTGCTAATAATATAAAGACGGATTCAAGACGGCGTATGGGTGACGTGAAATACCCAGGCAATGAGCCGATCATGCCACTCCCCTCTTCACAGAAAAAGTTCTGGACAACGTCGGCTGGGAAACGTAGCACAAAGAGAGCTGCAGCTAGAGTCAAAGGAGACCTTTTACAACTTATGTATGTTAAGTTGGAATTGTCTGAGGTGCAGAAATTAATCTATAAGTTAGAATGTTTCCGGGTCAAAGCAGCGCAGGACATATCCAAGTACCGCTTTGTAAGAGATCCCTGCGGCAACTTGTTATGCGAGGACCTCACGGTGAAGGAGAGATGACGCTCATTTTTCAAACAAGTAGTATAAGGAGCTGCAGCCACCGACACTCCCTCCTAATCAGGGACTAGTACATATAATAACTAAAGAAGACCAATGGGCTCTTCGTCGCATAAAGAATCGGAAGGCAGTCGCAGCCAACGGAGTCAAGAGAGGTAGGACGCATCAAAGCAGCCCATCTGGGGAACTACCTCCACCTCACAGAAACTCGCAGCTAAATAACAACTCCCTAGATGGTTGTTGTATACCTGCGTATGAGTGAGCTCACCAATAAGCTCCTAAGGAGTTGCTGTGTTAGCAGCAGAGGAGACATCGCGCGAGTTATACTTATGATATATTTTATTGCACCAAAAGAAAAGTACATAAATACTAAACAATAAAGTAGCAGTACAACGGCGGCCTTACCGCGATGCGATGATCTCTTTCAGACAACCTTTGGGTAGAGCAAATCTTAAGGAAAATAAAAGTCATTATATATATATATATATATATATATAGAAGAGAGCTACGTATATATATATATATATATGTGTGTATATGTATATATACATAAATAAATACATAAACATACATATATACATATACTTAATGTATTACAATAGCATAAGCTGAGTATATGCCGCGCTGGATTTGAGGAGTTACGTGGAAGAATCACGTAAAGAACTCCCGCATTCGCCCGGTAGCCTTTATGTTCGTGACATAGCATACGATTTTAAGAGCGTTGTCTACGCTAGTACGGCTACGTCTTACGAAAATTGGCAACTATTAGAGGCATGGCTAGACATTTGGGGGAACAAATGTCTAGCCATGCCACCTCAATCGGGCCGTGGTAGAAGGAGTAGGCCTATGAAATATTGGCGTGCATATTGGCATCGTACGAGATGACATGCGTGCCAATGGTCTCACATATAGGGATGCTGAAGACCGTGCAAAGCGGAAAGGTATAATTCGGATAGCGGAAACCCGCGCTTCGAAGCGAAAGCGGAGTTACCGCATTTGCTCCCTATTTTACATTATTTTAAAAATGAAAATACATTTAAAAGAAGTAAGCCCCGCGACTTTTCATGCTCAAATTTTAATTTCTTCTTTCCCAGATCCTATAGACATCCACCATCGTTGACTGACATAATTTACAATTAGTTGTTACATAGTTGTAAATCGCTTGGATAGAATATTTTTTACAACATTCTTAATATAGGTACTGATAAAGTTACAAAGTTATTATATGGGCTATAATTTGGTACCACTATAAAACGGTTAGAGTAATCATTTACTGCCTCAGGCTTATATTTTACGTTCAGCACAAAGAAACTCAGAGACAAATTTAAGTTATACCTGATCTCTTTGAATGTAAATCTATAAATTTTTTCCCTAGAGAAATCCAATGCACGTGGAAAATTTCTTAGTAATTGTTTAAAAGGTTTCGAAGTTTTTTGACGTCGGTTATACTGTTATTCATTTTTAACATTTTTATATCCCTTTGGTGTCGGCATGCTACAGGGAATACGTATTGTTGTTTATCGCTAACTGCCCTTATATATGCGCTACCCTTCAAACATCATAAACAGAGGGAAATTTCCATATGATTTACAACAACGGTCGAGTATATCCCATAATTAAGTGTTGGTTATTCTACTTTGTTCGCATTCATTAGTGGTAATAACGTCCCATGAAATTACTGTTTAACCGCCCAGTGTACAGTCAATTTATTTTGGGTTAAAAAGATACAAGTATTTGAGCATTTGTATCTAATATTACCAGCTTATATTTAATCTGGTTTCCTGTCAGCTCAGGGGACAATCTATTTATTGTTCGATCATTTTCCGATATTTAATAATGCTGAAATCTGGTCAATAAGTTTTATAGCAGCTATATAGCTGTTAAATAGTAATACCATTAACCAGTCAACTGGTGTAAGAAATAAATTTAAAATTATTAAAAGATAAGTAGTGTTTTAGTAATATTTATTAAAATTTCTTTGCCTTTCATTTCTATTATTTCCTAGCAAATACGTTCGCCAAAATTATATGGGATCATCAAAAGACTAGGTAATAAAAATCTAAACTCATGAACGAAAATTCTAAATCGTATCACAGACTATGAATATATCACAGATAATACAAAGACATAAAGAAAGTCTACTATTGAAAGTTCATTCCTAATGAAATCTAGCTAATCATCTAGATACTTTCAAATTTATATGGATTTAAATTTGGATCTACTTTTATACCATACAGTTTGAATTATCGAAGTCCATGAAACCATTTCGAGATATACCTACATAAAACATATTGGATGAACAGAGAACCACTAATCTCGTAAGTACATGGTTAGAGACACTATGTTCATACACTTAGACATAGGTTAGAGACAATATGTTTAATTTATGAGTATTAAATGACTTCAATAAAGTTATTGAAGTCGTTTATATAAAACTTATAAATAATGTAACTAAGAACCTGTTTTGTATATACCCGTGTGGAGATTTCTGTAGGCAGAACTTTAGTAGGTGCATATTGCTACGGTAAGTAGGCCAATTCTACTAAAAAATCTGCAACTACAGCACTGCTGCGCGGCGTGTATTAAAATGCTGCAGTAAATGACTCATTATTTTGTTAAAAAACCTACACTGCACCTGCATGTTTCCTGCAATATAATCGTATTCTGATAAAATGTTTTGGCATTTGTATAGCGGTGACAGAAGTTTGGAAGGAGTTTATCTGCAACGTTAGTCTCAAGCAACTTTTGCGAAGTGAAAAGAATATTCTGAAGCGGAATATGTTTGTGGAAATATATTATTAAGTAACGCTTCTTTTCAGTTAGAAATACCTCCATGTCGGTAACCAAGGATCATAATTAAGTAAAAATCCAATTTATTAGATTACTATATGGTAACATGACAGGTGTTATACAGGATACACACAGTTGCAGAGTAGTTGCAGTGCCGTTGCAGTGCAAGAAATTTTAATAGAATACATGTATTGGCACTGCACTACTAAGAATTTACGTTGACTGATATTGTACAAGTACATTACTATTGAAGTTCCAACAGCTGTTGTACTTAGATGACAGCTCTAAGCCAAGAAAGTTGCTTATTGCTTTGAAAACACTGATGTCCACAATTTCTCTGAACACTATCTGATGGCAAGGTGATGATTATTGAAGTCATATCGCCTAATGGATTCTGTAATCCATCGATCTTCATTTAGTAGTTGCATCGAGTCGGCCACAGGAGTAGCCGCCCCAGGGACCGCAACAGCATAGAATCCTTTTTAAAATAACGGAATTCATATTCTGTAATAATCATTAACCCTAAACTATCTCCTAGTTAGATAAATACTCAGGTGACTACTTATGTAAGGTACGTATAAGTAACATAGCAACTATATAGGTACATAGGTATACATAACATAAAACATCGTCACAAAAAACTTATCGCCATATATTATCCGTCGCTTGCAGACGTTGCCGAAAATGAGCCAATCTCAAGTTTATTATTATCACTTTGAAAGGTTGATTTGACACTTTGAAAACTTAATATTCGTTGAATAATAATATACTTTGCGATTTAGTTAATATATTCAACTAGTTCATGTTTCATGTTTTTATTAGTACTCTGTACTTCATGTAATTGAAACGGGCAAATAATATATACGTAATTCGATTATATTGACAAACCAAGTTAGTAGTATTTGTACTTAAATTATTTACATACGTAAAGCAGCGCAACGGCGCGATTACAAATCGATTATCCGCTTTTGGGACACCCAAGGGGCTAAGTCTAACTCGTATATACATGAATTTCATATGCAATTGAATACTTGAACGAGCTAGTATGGTTTCACCACTTTGTATACGGAAGTGGATCGTTATAATATTTAGTGCCAGAGCCAATATCACTTGCGAGTGGTGCACCCTGCTAAAAAGCCCCCATAACAAAACTAAGATAGAGCATAACCCTAATTAATATTTGTTGTATCCGATTGGAAAAGTACCGCCAAATTACTAGTAGCTGCAGGTCAAATATAAGCTCCTAGAAGAGTTGGTGCGTGTTCTAAGCTACTAAAGAACCCATAGCTTACATTAAATCTGATACTCGGTACATAGTTTTCATGTTTTACAACTACCTACCTACAGTACTAAAATTTATTGACAGAATCCTCTTGTTGAATCAATATTTTTTTATTTTGTCGTAGTTGGATTTAAATTTTTCAACGTTCTACGTAATTTTACACCTTTTTTATTATTTACTAGCTGCTGGCCGCGGCTCCGCCCGCGTGGACTCAAATAACGTAGCCTATGTGTTAATCCAGATCTATCTACGTGGCAAATTTCATTTAAATCGGTTCAGCCGTTTAAGCGTGAAAGAGCAACAAACATACATCCATACATACAAACTTTCGCATTTATAATATTAGTAGGATTTTAACTTATTATATTTATTTTATACCTTTTGTGGTCATTAATTTTATACAGGTCGATCACATGTTTCACAATCTCGTAATGTATAATAACTACTATAACAGGTGGTGTTATAAATAGTTCGATTTTATGAGAATCACTAATAACATGTAATGGTCTAAAATTAATGTCTATTTAAACGAATAAGAAATACAAAATAGATCAATTGATGATATATATTCACACCTGTCGAAAAATACACTATGTTTATATTTTTAAATTTAGAATTTTCATCTCTTTCATTTAAGTTTTGATTTGACGAGAAAGCAGAAAAAGAAATCCAAGGCCATTACTTTTTTGGATGTAACATCCGTGATATTGGACATGCTCGTATAAAATTTACAGTATGTTACACGGGTCATAATAATGAGTCGAGTCCTACTATATCTAACTCTATAATCTAAGGATAAAATCATTAACCATTTCAACTCTTTCCTGGTCACCCGGTTGTCTCGAGGGTAATGGTTATTTGTAAATAAATAAACTAATTTATTTATATCTTGGGCTTTAGTGTTCAAAATTTAACCCAAATCGCTCCGCAGAAAATTCTGAGAGAGATTGATAATATTGAGTACCCATTACAAACTGCCATTACATTGACATCGGCAGCAAACCAAAGGTACGAGACGTAGACGCTATTAACATCGATGCTCCGTGTTTACCAGCGCAATTGTGAGCAGTTTCAGGGAAATCACGTCCTCCTGTGTGCAACAAGAGGACGTGATCTAGTACGCAGCTGCAACAGGATGGCCTTAAACTGTGACTCTGGATGCCGACAGTTATCGTTGTAGCTATATGTAGGCATCTCAATAACTCCCTAATGCGGTAGTCTACTTGACATCACTACCTAATTACCTATCATTTGATATCCAAGTTAATATTAATGCACATACGCTTTAAGCTACTAAGAATGAATAACTAATCTTTACGGGTACGTTTTGGGTACGTTATGATGGCCGTTTTGTAACAATGAGCCGAAAAGTGCCAGAAAACTATCAATAGTTTTTACGTATCTCAGTGATCTGTCAAAGTTATTGTAGCACTAGTTAAGTGCCCGCAATTTTGCTGTCAAATTATATAAAAATAGTTTTTTACAAGTAAGAGTTTCTCGTCATTTAATATGCCGATTCAGATTTTTGCCAAATAGTTATTCCGATCTTGGCATTATATTATTTTACCGGTGCCATTAAATAGGGCAGCTAATGCAAGAACCAATTAATAACTTACCTTCATATTTTCGTAATTCATTGGCTGTATTTGGATCTGGAAAAAAAAACAGAGCATTGTATTATAAGTGCATTAAAACAATGCATTTCAAATAACCTAATTAACGGGTTGAAGCGTCGGCGTAGCTGATGATTATCTATCTATCTATCTATCTATGACTTCACGCCAAATCATGCACGCTCGCCGGTTTCTAGGGCTCCTGACATCACCTTCTGATAGAACACGACCAATTTGGTCATGGTAGGTAAATCTTGGCCTTCCCCGGCTCCTACATCCTTCCACTTTTGCATTGTATATCTGTTTCGTCATTCTTTCATCTTGCATTTTTTCTACATGCCCGAACCATCGGAGCATGCCTCTTCTTATTTTAAAACCTACGCTCTCTTTCAGACCAACTCTATTTCTAACATCATTATTGCGAATACGGTCTACAAGCCTTACGCCACAAATTTCAGCGCTCGCATTTCAACCGCGTTTATTCTACTTTCATGCTCTTTCCGCCATACCCAGCTCTCGCTTCCATAAGTTAGCGTTGGGACCAACACTGCATTGTGTATAGCGGGTTGTGCCTTCTGGCTCAGGTTTTTACTACTATTTTTTTTCCCCAACGCTCCATTCACACTATTCCCAGCACTCACTCGTCTTTCCACATCTGCGGTGGAAAGACGAGTGAGTGCTGGGATTATGATTGTATTTGCAAGTTTTTCGCAGGAACCTTATACATTTTAAGGATAATAAGTCTAGTGGTGTAATACGGTGATGGTGTGATTGGTCAACTTTAATTTTGACCAAACACCATTACCGTATAAAAAATGCAACCACCGTTATTGTGACCGACGATTTCAACGATTTATCGTGGACATCGACGGCAAACGTAAAGGCGCTTTTATAATTTGCATGCCGTGGAAGTTCAATACATCATTTATGTAAAATATTGAATAATGTGGACGTCATAATCAATAACCAACTTCGGCTACGTCTCCTATATTTACTGTTCTTAAGATTTATTTTCTTTCGAGAAAGTTACATATTTGAATTCTTGCATATTTTCCTATCGACCATCATAAAGTCTTCAATTGAATAATCCCACAGACAAAGTCTTATCTTTACTAATTCAAGTAATGACACTATATTTAAATGCTATTTTCAATAATACTTAATGAATAAAAAAGAAACGGACGGCTCTCACACTTTAATATGAATTACAGGGTTAAAATGGTTTACAGGAATCCGGACGTTCGTAATCTATCTTCTTCTTCATATATTTCCATTCACTCGAGTTTCTAGATTTGCCGTTGTTCCGTGGATATCCATCAATTAAAAAAACGCACATTCAGTAGTTATTGCGATAGCTTGTGAAACTGACAGATAGAGAAAATGATCTTTTATGTCTCTATATTTGTATCTTTTAAGTCTCTATATTTTTTTATTAAGCCTCAGGAGGCAAGTAAGCATACGGCCCACTTGGTGTAAAACGGTATTGTAACTTATGAATGCTTGCAATACGAGTACTTACATTAAGTATCACTTGCGCGATGCCACCTCTGCTGTTAACACAGCAACTCCTTAGACTCTATTTAGGCTATTATTTCATATCATGTATAGATGTAAATGTGTGAACATGAATACAGGACAATAAGTAATAATAAAAGTATCTATTAGACGAAATGTAAGTAATTATATTTCTACCATACATACATACATATCATCATGCCTGTGCACTGATCCAAATATACCTCTCTCGCTACTTTCACTCTCATCAACCTCTTCATGCATGCTCTTCGGTTTTGGGTGCTTTTGATTTGGCCCTTTTTTAACACATCCCCATCCCATGTGCGTCTAGGGCGGCTCTCCCGAAATCTCCATTCACTCTTGTCTGATACATTTCTTTCGTTACTCTTTTGTCATTCACTCTTTCTAAGTGACCAAACCATCTCAACATGCCCTTTTAATTGTTACTTCATCATCTTACATTCCACAAAGTTCTCGTATCGTGCTATTTTTTACTCTATCAATAATCAACAATTATCACTACACACTCCTCAGCGCTCTCATTTCTATGACGTGCTTTCATGCTTCTTCTACCATACCCAAGTTTCACTGCCGTACATCACGTTGGCTTTAATACATTCTGAATAATAGCAATTACCACGGAGTACAACGCACCATTGATACGGTTTCCTGCTTTCACTCTTTCTTTCAATATCGCACTCACATTTTCTCTCGTAAACATAGAACCTATATAAATAAATTCATTCACTTGTTCCACTTTTTCATCTCCGATCATTATCTGGCAACCTGTAACACTTTTATTCCATTCAAACATCATCGCTTTCGTTTTTATTACATTTATTTTCTTACCTTTCCTTTTAAAGGCCATATTCATTACAGTTACCGTTTGTTGTTTGTCTTCCGCCGAAGATGCAAGGAGAACCTGATCGTCGGCATATAACAGGGTTTTAAATACTGACTCATTCATTTTTATTCCATAGTCATACTCTTTCAAGTTAAAACTTATAGCTATTTACATACAAATATATATGTATATATGTGATGTCTAGATAAAAAAATATAGTTCGTAAATGAACCTGAGTTTTCATATTTATTCAACATTAAAAATATTATATAATAAAAGCCTTAGTCGATAATCTTATTGGAGTGTACGTTCCTCTAACGTAACCAGAACGCATGTAACATAGATGAAACGCTTGCGTCACTTTAGCTGAATGCAACGCTCAGTTTGGCAGAATGAGGCGTGAATTCAGTTTTTTTCACAGGTCAAAAAGGCTTGTTTTTTTATTCACTGTTGAAGTTCCAGTGTCCTTAGAATACGACTAACCTTTTTGCATTCTGTCTAGGCACATCGATATGAATGACGTCACTAATACTCGGCAGAAATAGTGTTCGATGTGTTGGTTACTTCTTCAATTAAGATAATGAGGTTTAGTTCTTTTTTGCTTCTACACTCTATTTGAGAGGCTCAGTTATGTTTCTGTGAGTATAAATAAAAACGAATAAATAAGGAACATCGACTACAAACAATATTTGAACGTTAATTTTACAAATTACGTAAATTAGTGAGCCGTAGGCTCATTGGTTTCTTAATTCTAACTTTAGCCTCACCTAAATCTAGTGAAGGACAGGACTAGAGTTATTTACGTCCTAATTTAGGGACTGGGCTCATTTTTACAGAGCTCGCACGACTCCGACTAAAATGAGTTCTGAGTCTGAAAAGACTCGTTTCATATAACTAAGATTTTATTATAGAACTCAAGTTCTTCAAATAAACTTAAGTTTTATTGGAGAATTTGAGCTTTAAAATGAGTTTGACTTTAAAGTCTTCTTGTCTTTTAGTCGTTTTTGACAAATTATTGATTAACAAATATTTTTCAATCAACTTCGTTGAGTCTTTACTTTGTATGTATGTCTATGTAGGTCTTCACAATAATGTATTTTTTTTTTTATTGTAGAATACTAACATAAAGTTTGCTCCACGGGCGAGAATATTGCGGCGATATTCTCGTCGTGTGTCAAACTTTTATAGTAACTTTTTCAATCCACCTCCACACGTCGATATCAACGCGGCGATATTCCCGATATAAATGGGCGCACTCGTCGCGTTTGACTCGCTCGTTGAGGTGACGGACGCCTCATTGTAAACACTATAGCCTGGAAATTTATACAACAGAATGGAAATGGAACTCACTTTTTCTAAAAAGGTTACGAAAACTAGCAATGAACTCGAGTCTCAAAAGTCTCTTTAAATATATTACTGTAAAAAGAGACGAGTCACGAGTCATATTGTGAGGACTTGTGAGTCTTGTCATTGATAAAAAGGCTTCGGCTCTCATTTACGAGTCTAGTCTCCAAAAATCGAGTCTAGTTTCTAAATTAGGACTTAAAGATCTCGAGTCCTCCTACACTAACTAAATCACAACAAAGATCTCGAGTCCTCCTACACTAACTAAATCACATTGGACTGTATTTTAAAACTAGAAGACCACATCGTATTGAATAAATTTGGTTTCTGACGAATCTATATTTTCCGAGAATTAGAATCAATTAGTAAAATAATGACATAATAATATGGAGTAAGTTGCAAGAACTGGATATTTTAATGAGAAATTGGTTGCGATTGTTAGCATAATATTGGACCATTTTCGTTCGTTCGCAAGATTGACTACAGGTGTAGCATATACAGTATCGTAAAAAATGCGTATATTCTCCAAATACTAAGGCTTAGATAGCGGATTCCGCCAATCCTACTGAATAAGAACAGGGCAACGGTAAGAAGAAGAAGATGAAGAAGGTATCGCGGTCTTTTGCTATTGACATTATTGTTTTGATATTTTACATTAGGCTTATGGAAAGTATTGCGTTTATATCTTCTTGTTATGAATGTTGTATACACCCGGAATCGGCACATGTATCTATAAAGCCCTGCTTTATAAGCAAGAAGTCTTGTTATGTATACTGTTGATCTACTAATATATGTAATGATAAATGAATAAAATATTCAAAAGTAAGACCAGACTGCAGTGATAACTCAATGCTCCTATACCATTCCACAGCGAATCAAAAAGAAATATTATTTAATTTCTTTTCATGCAATTAAAACTACGAATTCAACAAAGAAAATAGAGTGTTTTGCCTTTACGGTTGAGAAAACAGAATTATCATGAGCGTGTTTTGTGAACATTAGCTTTTACTTGTGCGTGCTGAAAAGGATATTCTATGCCGAGATAGAAACGAATAAGTACGTTTTTTGATGATGTTCCTAACTTATAGCTATTAGATTAGATTACGTATTGAGCTGTATATTCGTTTTTTGATATTCTTAACATTATCATCCTTCATATATCATATTGTTATATGAAGAGGCATACCAACAGAGATTAACTTAAAAGAACGCCTAAAATATCAGTCGGCGTCTGTTGCATAATCTCCGGTGGAATCACAACAATGCGTTTTATTTATGCTACTAAAATAACATGTCTGACGTGCATGTATGGCGGCTAGCAGTTAAGCTATGGACACTTACACAGGATGTAATCATTGCAGCGCCAGTGTATTTGAATGAATTCCCCGCCGCCATCGGTGAGCGGTGTGGTTATAGGACGGAGCTGCAGGCGTCATATCGAACAACTACTCGCAGCAGAACCCATTGTACAATCACTCAAATGCATATTGGGAGCTAATTTCTCTAAAACTTATGGGCTTAATACCGTGTGTAAACCGTGTGTGTGTAAATAGATAACCTCATATACTTAAGCATTGTTGAAATTTCACAAGGAGAAAAAAACATATCAAATTAAAAAAATAATATTTGTAGAATGCATTAAGCGTTCGAGACGCGAGCATTGTGCTAAATTTGAGGGGTAAAGCTTTCTGACTGCATTCGCAGTGATGATATAAAAAAGAGTTTGTCGGTGTTAAGATAAGAAAAGGCATACTCCGTTGGCTTGGACTTGTAAAAAGAATGCAGGATGTAAGGATGACGTAATTCATATACAATGCGAAAGTGAAAGGATGTACGAGCAGAGGCAGACCAATACTCATTTACCATGCCAAATTGGTCGTATTTTATCATAAAGTGATATCAGGAGTCCTAGGAATCGGCGGGCGTGCATGAGACGAGCTATGAATAATATATAATAATATACACCACTACAAGGATGGGAAAAGACCGGCTGATATGAAACAATTACCGTAGGTTATAAAGGCATATAATATAACGAATATTCCCATTGCTACAAGCCACGCTTACTAAGATAGGTTCACTTTAAAATCGCTCCTTCTGAATGTAATTGTTAGATGGCGGATCAAATTTTATTATTTAAAATTTTCGTAGACTGTCCTCAACTTCTCAGTGAAATTAATTTGGAGTACCTCGAAAAGGTTCTATTATTATTCATTTTAAATCCTTTGCTCTAAAGTTTCCGAAGTAACTTTGACATAAAATATGCTCTTAGCAGACTCTGTGATGAACAAACAAATGTTACAGTTTTGGCAAATTGTGGTGAATTTGATTTGTATTCTTATTTAGCGTTAATTATCTGTGGCAATGATAAGGCGTTCAAATCCATCGGCTGACCGAAATTCATGTCTAAATTTCGGATCTCATGCCGCGTGACTATGAGGGATATACCTAAGAAGGATTATCTATATCTCTCTTTGTCTATCTCTGTCTGTACTTTAGTGTTATTTCATAAATACTACAAGATAGAATATTAGTGGACAGTGAAATGAAAAAAAAAAAACTATTTCGTTCCGTGTTTCATTATCTGGTTTGCATAAGTAACTGCGTGCGAGCATATAGCTGGCAATTTCTGCAAGACCATTAATAATGACAATATTTTCTATTGATTCGAATAATTGTGGGAATAAAAGCAAGTGTTTCTATTGGCACATTCTAATTCAATTTTCGTTGTAGTGTACATTCCCTCATTTAGAACTTTTCTTCAACTTTTCTAAAGACATACAACTTTTCACATTTTTGAAAAGCTCATGAAATGTTCTAGTTTATTAATGTTTACCCAATGTTGTAAACTTTACACACAAATCGATAAACTAACTTATTTCTAAATAATTCTTGTACATGTTTGTTTGAGGGTAGCGTTTTCATTTAAAGTTGTTGATACTTTATTAGTATTCAGGAAATGAGTGCTCAAAAATTAGTAGATTTTTTACAGCTTTATTTTTCGACGTCGTGACAGAATATTTCAAAAGTAATATACCACAGAACCTGCCTATATCTGACAGTGTTTTCAAATTTATGTATGTATTTGTAATTATTGAACGCTCGGCGGTGAGGGAAAACATTGCGAAGAAAAACGAAAGCCCAAGAAATTATATTTTGCAAGACGTTTGGTCTAACCTAAGGAAGGCCTTATTTCTCCTGAGGCCTGCCGGCAGGCGCTCAATGTCGAAGACAGTATCTTAGTATTCGGCAGCGGACTACCTTAATCTTAAGCGATTAGGAAACGGGATGAAGCTTGTTAAAAGAAGATGACACAATATTTAAAAAGAGTCTTAAACTTCCGGCAACTTGAAAACCGCTCATCTCTGACAACGACCTGGCATAATCTGTTGTAAGACAGTTCGAATTCCTATCATTGTATCTGAATCGGTGATATACATGGGGCACACTAAACGTTTTACACTTCTAGCTAATCGGAACTATCTCATGAACTGACAGCGGAGCAGAAGCGGGCTCGCGTGGAATGGTGCTCACAGATGCTACTGAAGTACGACCACGGACATTCTAATGCTGTTTATGATATTGTCACAGGAGACGAAACGTGGATTTATTGTTTTGAACCCGAAAAAAAACAGCAATCTTGTGAATGGATGTTTGAAAATGAGAACAGGCCAACAAAAGTGAGGCAGGCGAGAAACGTTGGTAAACAAATGATCGCCTTTTTTTTTCTCAGCTACGGGTCCCATCTGCACAATTCCACTTGAAGATCAAAAGAGTGTTAATGCCGAGTGGTATTCTACCATTTGTTTACCCAGGATGTTAGAAAAAGTTTACGAAAGACGACCAAAAATCCGCGTTCTTCTACATCATGACAACGCTTCTTCACACACGGCCAACAAAACAAAGTCATCTTTAACTTCCGTAACTCGTTACTCGTTAGTACCGACCTAGCACCCTGTGATTTCTGTATTTTCCCCAAAATCAAAGATTTGATGAGAGGTTTCACTTTTACCAACTCCGAAGAGGCAGTGATAGCGTTCAATCAGCACGTAGAAAACATGCCTTCAGATCTGTGGTCCTCCTGTTTTAAAAAATGGTTCGATCGCATGAAAAAATGTTTAAAATGTAAAGGAGAGTATTTTGAAAAGCAATAAACAATAATATTTTGGTTATAACATGTTGTTTTTTTAAGTTACGCAAAACTTATAGTGTGACCTACGTATAAGTAACTGAACGCTCTAAGCATGAATAACAAATTATGATAGTATGTTTATATATCTTAGGCCTGTATATTAGATTTATCTGTAGATTCGGTTCAAAATGTATATCAATAATCATTTTTTTTAATTCTTGTGATATTGGCATATGAAAATTCTGGAATTCGATATAAACATAAATATTATACATTTGTTGCCGAATATATATTCTTTATTAAATAAATCTAATAATCGCAGTAACATTTTGACATTTACAAGAAATAGTCTAAATATGATATCGGGAATCGTCAAGAAGGAACAAAAATTGAAAAATAAAAAAGACGTCCATTTCTAAAATTTTGGGAAGGTTATTAAATTCAGAGGCACAACGGAGGCAATATCGGAAACTCATTAATAACGTTACAGGCTGCCTCTAATTTCACCGTGACTTGGGCATATTTTCTAAATGGATCAATTTGGTGGATATTATCGCCGAACAAAAATAATTTCATTATGAATTTGTAAAACGAGTCACTATTAAACCGAAAGGTTTGCGTGATGTTAAGGTGTGATTTGATGGGCACCGACTGTACACTAGTACTCTGTACCTTTTTATAAGGAGTTTTTACGACTGGTTTTGTAAAAAGAAAAATAATAAATAGATATACTTTAAGATTAAAATAAATAAAACCGAAATTGTTGAAACTTCCATTCAAACATGATTACTACTACAGTATGGGGTTCTCCAAGAAAGGCGTGAAGAGGTTCTTACAGGGTCGGCAACGCAAGAGTGACACCCCTGGTGTTGCAAATGCACATAGGCTACGGTAACTGCTTACCATCAGGCAGGCCGTATGCTTGTTTGCCACCTTAGTGGTATAAAAAAAAAGATTTGATTTGCGTTGCGGTTTTAATTTTTATATTAACCAAATAATGCTGCTATCAGAATTTTCGTAAACAAAATCAAGAAACAAATCCGAATTTATTAGTTTCCCCCTTATTTCTTTTTATTTCACTGAGGTGGAAAACAGTTATATGACTTGCCCGATATCAAGCAGTTACCATAGCGTACCGACATTTGTAACAACAGAGGAGACACTAGTACATTGTCGGTTTTTATATTACCTAATTTATATCACGAATTGAATTTTCCTAAACACAATATAGAAATTAATGTCTTCGTAATTTGTCATATTTCCATTAAGCAAATGTATAAACCAGAGTACCTATAACTAAAGTCAGTAAGAATTTAGAAAAAATACTAATAAAGATATTTGGTTTTTAGAGTAAGATTAGATTTTATTGCCTTTAATTGTTTAAATATGGAGTCAATATTCGTTCTATGTACGGGCTTTTGAAAATATTGTGTTGACCCCGTCAGGATCCGTCTAGGATCTGTCTACTCATTTTTTGTATGGTCTACATACAGAAAATGAGTGACTGCATTTGTTTCTTGTTTTATATGAAACGAAACACTATTGCAGTGCTTATGGCGCGTTATGGCGTACTTAGTAATATATGAACGCCAATTAGGCCGACTGGGGTAAGATGTATCCTATCTGGAAGGGAAAGATAATGATCCTTGCAAATGGTTGTAAATTTTATCGCAGTTTATTTATGTGTGTTTGTAAATTGAATACAGCGTTATTTGGATACTTTAGTTATAGCCTGAGGTATGTTATGTATACTATTATTTATACGATGACTTCCTAATTCTCTAATCACGCAAAAAAATAAAAATAACTTTGTAGTACGTTTGAAATTATTGTAATAAATCACTAAAAGAGTAGTTGGGATATGATTCTAAGCTTTTTAATCAAGCTATGTATGTGGCTTGGACTACGGGTTATACTAACAGGAAGTTAAGGATCAAATCATAAGTATAAGCTATCATAAGTAGCATGTGACCATTATGATAATCAAAATTGTTTTCATTTAGTTAAGTAAATAGCTATAGAATCCATATTTTTATTATGTAGGGATGTAAGATTAAACTACTTATATTAGCAGGAATTTTCTACTTCGTCGAGGTTCAACAACAACTGATTGTTAGTAGTCATGATTTTGGGAGCTGCTTCTACATTAACTTAGAGGTCTCATTACATGCGTACAGTGACAGAGAAACGTTGATGAACCCAAGCTTACCCATGATATAAGCGGCGAAGTCTAAAAATTTCCCCCTTTCACATTCTTCCTAATATACAATGATATAGTCCGCAAATAATATTTTGTTTTGGAACCAGGTAATACATTAATGTTGCTTCTATTGTCACATATTTATAGGCAGGCGAAACTGCGTATTATTTATTATACACTGCGTATCACGTATTCACAAACACTGTGTTTTTATAATAGACAGTGTTATAAAAACACAGTTTTTGATAAAAAATTCTAGGCTACTCTAAGATAGTACATAAATGTAGACTTTTTTCAATTTTATCAAATTAATATCACATATATTTCATTCTTTGGAAATAATCTCCATAATTTTAGGTAAAGCTATAAAAAAACCAATGTACTAACATCGCGAAATAACTTGTAATTTTACTTTGAAACTTAACTACACCAGTCATCCATTGTCTAAGTACAGAACGTTAATATTCGTTCAGCTAGCCGAAAATGATAAAAAAAAACAGCCAACTGCGACTCTTATTTACGTATTGAGTACACCGGAACACGCGCTACCTTTTTGGCGTTTTTTACCGATGAAAAATGGAACAGGTTTTTTATTCACCCGACATATTCTTTCTTTATGATCTTTCGTATATGGGAATACCAATTGATTTTTAATATTCATTCTTTTTTATTGTAAAGATAAGAATGTTCAAAGTACATTCGCTGAAATGGCAAACGTTACTAAATGTCTTAAACTGACATCGGTAATTAATTTCATTTTTAACGTACACTTTTATTTTCGGTAATTTGCTAGTATGTTTATTTGGCATGAATTACAAGTAAATCTATTAAACATTTTATAAATTAATAAAATATACTAAAACACGACCACGTCCAACAAATTTCAAATAGCAGTATATATCAAATCATTTATTTAAGAACGTACCAGTAAAGACGCGAATTTTCTCACATTATTTCGAGTGACTTGTTTTACAGGGCTAAGTAAATATTCTTAAATAACTTAGAGACCGTTGATACAACAGGATTTATTTATATTTATTAAGAATTAGGTTATAATTTGGATTAGGAATTTGACTACGGACATGAAAGATTTTGGATATTATATCTACTTTCTATTTTTAATGTGAGACATTAAAAATAGAAAGTAGATATAATATCCAAAATCTATCTCAGCAAAATGTTCACTTTTGAAGAATCTCTTGACAAAGCCCCAAATTTCATTTCATCTTATTCAATTACATAAATGGGGTTAAATATAAACAAAAAATCGGTGTGTCCCAAAGGTTTTGAGTCCTTCTTTCTCGTCTGTTTTTCTCGTAGTGTGTGTCGCAAAAACTCGAAAATGGCTGGATTGACTGGAGTATTTTTTTTTTGGTATGTTCAATACATTACCGAGAAGGTTCAGAAAGAAAAAAATAGTCTAAACTGCGGGTATCAGCTAGTGCCCAATAAAATGATATAAACAATGTTTGCATATGTATGTATAACTTCACGCCAGGTCTCTTGCGGGGCAGGCAGAGAGAACCAAGCGCCATAAGACGCAGTCCTTACACACCTCATTCGCTTCTTTAACATTCATAGCTCTTTTCATGCACGTTCGCCGGTTCCTAGGTCTCCTGACATCATGTTCTGATAAAATACGACCAATTTGGTCATTCTTTCATCCTGCATTCTTTCTACATGTCCGAACCAATGGAGCATGCCTTTTCTTATCTTAACACCGACGATCTCTTTCAGACCAACTCTCTTTCTTACGTCATCATTACGAATCAGCAAGCGTTATGAGGTATAAACAAGATATGTATAGTTGTACAATGCAGGTACATTTTTTTGTTATAAATAATTAACAATTCAAAAAATATTAGTCTACTTATATATAGATTATAATTAACATAAATGTTGTAGTTATATATACGATATATTCCTATCCAAATTAGAGACATGATAGTTTGAATTTGGTTGTACAAAACTGATTTTACACATACACATACATTTTCACAAGAAGTCTCTTGCGGGGTAGGCAGAGAGAACCGAGCGCCACATAACTCGGATTTTTAATTCCAATTCGAATTAAATGTCCTAATATGTTAAGAACATTTAATTTAATTAAAACGATTAGTAGTCTCATATTTTTTCATCGGTTATAATTTATAATATAAATATACCTACATTTAATGACTTGTGGAATCCTTTAGTAAGTATTTTTCCCGCAGTCGGGTTTAAGTTTTTATGTAGTAAGATTTTTATCCGCTTATCGCCGCGACATGATAAAATAATAATAATAATAAAATAATAAATATTGTCGGACAAATTACACAGCGCCATCTAGCCCCAAAGTAAGCGAAGCTTGTGATATGGGTACTAGACAACTGATAAACATACGTAAATACATTTTTTTGTAAATACATACTTATTATACATAGAAAATACCCAGACCAAGACAAACAGACATGTTCATGCACACAAATGTTTGTACTGTGTGAGAATCGAACCCACGAGCGTTGGTGTCAAAGTAGCGTAACAACGCGTTTCACCACTGCGCCACCGAACTCGTCATGATATAAACAGAGTGAAGTAGCTGAGGGACGCAAGTATAAGGTATGCAAATATGAATGTATTACAAAGTATGAGTATATAGATTTGCTCATAGAACATATGGATTTATTTACAATAACGTTAAATGTTTAGAAGATGTAGTTTGATGTGAACCGATATCGAGCGCGTGCATGACCAATGGGTCATCTAAAGAGGAGTAATTTTATTTATGTGCGCCAGGAATGGATGGTAGTATGAAAGGGAATAACGCTGCAAGTAGCTTTGTAGAAAGTGGATTTTCTGTACATAGCTTATTAATTTCCCATATATTCGCTATAGTCTCAATATTCGAAGAGAGTTGTTCATGGATATATTGTCCTGTCGATATTCAATGGAACAAGTTGGCGCTATGTGTTGTACATTAAATCAATATTCTCGAAGAGGCTTCAACGTGTTGGATCCTTATCCCCGTGCATACCTATGTTATAATCAAGATTACTAAGAGAAAATAAATATTTTCAATAAAATTACGCAGCGGATGCCTTTAGTCTGCAATTCAGCAAAGTTTGTACTAAATAACTAACAAACATAACAAAGTGGCTTTTAAATTGATGTTGTATTTATTTTTGGTTTATGTATCGTAACAAATAACATTGTACATTTCGGTCTGTGTTGTAACTATTGACCTTTACTGAAGACGAGGGCAGGGAATTCTTTGTGAGTTTCTAGCATACAGGCCTGAGTGAGGGTTTTTTGTCCAGGGATAGCCGTAGTTTCACGGACGGAGCATCAAATCTGTAGTTGATGGTATTTACTAAGACACGGCTCATAAATGCCGCAAAATACCACAAAATTAAATTTCCTTACGCCATTTGAAACGCAAAGCTAAGCTGGATTCCTAGAAGATACTCGTAAATGCAAAGGAGATAGTATTTTGTGCAATGCGTTATTTGCCTCAGCATCGCTTTTAACAATATAAGAACATGAAATACTTTTTTTACATTTACAATTTTGAGCTGGTGCTGCCAAGTATATTTTTAGGGTTTCATACCCAAAGGGTAAAACGGAACCCTATTACTGAGGCTCCGCTGTCCGTCCGTCCGTCACCAGGCTGTATCTCTTGAACCGTGATTGTTAGACAGTTGAGTATTTCTGTTGTCGCTATAACAACAAATACTAAAAAATAGAATAAAATTAATATTTAAGGGGGCTCCCACACAACAAACGTGATTTTTTTGCTCATTGTTGCTTGATATTGATAACGGCAACAGGTAGACGTTCGAAATATTCATAAAAGTTTAGTTATATATTCACTTTAAGAATAAATAATTAAATTAAAATAAAACAAATATTTAAGGGGGGCTCCCATACAACAAAAAGTGATTTTTTTGCTGTTTTTCTAGATAATGGTACGGAACCCTTCGTGCGCGAGTCCGACTCGCACTTGGCCGATTTTTTTATGCAATGTCGGATGGCATTCAAACATTTTTATCGTGGATTATCGGAGCTTATGAAAACTTGGAATACTTTATTTCGCGCGGTGTTACCCTTGTTGCTAACACGGCTACTCCTTAGAAGCTTACTCCTCACCTCATTCGCTCTCAGAAATTCAACAACCCTCCCGGCCGTTGTTATTTAGTTTTCTGTGAGGTAGAGGTACTTCCCCAGAAGGGCTGATAATCCCTATCTCTCTTTTTAAAAACATATCAATAGATATGTTTATGCACACAAATGTATGTCATGTGTGGAGACTGAACCCACGAGTGTTGGTGTCAAAGTTGCGTTGCTAACCACTGCGCTACCGAGTTATAATGTAATATAAGTGACATTGGTTTGTCTAGGTATAAGTCACAAGCCATGTGTGATGTTTGGAAGAGTCTTTGCATTTGATACCAGCCACTAAGTTGCACTGTCGTGCCACTAGCCGAAACTCATATTCATTCCACCTGGATGATTAACGTTCAAACACAATAATAATATACTTTTTAAAGCATTGTCTTTCACGTACGATATGGGAGCTTTCAAGAAAAATATCTATATATATTGTAACGCCAAGTGTCTTGCGGAGAAGACAAAGTGAACTAAGTGACACGTGACTAGGTCCTTCACACCTCACATAATTCTTTAACATTCATAGCTGTTGTCAATCACGCTAGCCGGTTTCTAGGGCTTCTGACATCACAACATCAGTTATTGGGGTGTAAATAGCTCAATGCTACCTTTAGAGCTAAAGCCAACCTCACCCGCACGTAGTGTTCCCTGCTTATCAACAGACGAAGCTCTGGCGAAAGAGAGGTAGGGCACGTACCGCTATCTCACAGGAGACGGCAGCCAAGTACCAACTCCCTGGAGGGTTTTTGTGTTCCTGCGAGTGAGTGAGGTCACCAGAAGATTAGAAGTTACTACGTTGACAGCGGCAGTGGCAACGCGCTAGCGCTATTCTTTTTATTGCTAGCGTTAGTAGTTCCTATATTTTCCGTAAAAAGCTGATAATGGATCAAAGATACTATTTATGTTGCTGATGCCTATAATCAGCTGTAATCACTTACTATCAGATGAAACACATTCGGCTGGTTCTTTCATAAAAAACTTTATAAGAAAGAAAAATGGCTTATTGTATGCTATGAGTTAAACGGTATCTGTTATGCAATCTTAGTAGAAATGTTTTAGCATTATCGCGAAGGAATGAATATAATACAATTAGTACCAATGTAAAGCAAAGTGAAGGAAGGGAGCCGAAGAAGGCCACATATCACGACCAATTTGATTGATCCACGATTGGTCAAATGTAATCAGAGCAGCCGTTGAGCGTGCATGAATAGAGCTATGAATGCTTAGGAAGCGAGTGAAGCGTGCAAGGACTTTGCTAAAGATATAGACAGAGAAAGGTTCAATGAAAGCATTCCAAGTATAATTCAACCAAATGTATTTGGTTCAACGCTATTGGTATTTGAACGTTACCAAACGCTATACGTGTTGCTCCGCAAATGAGGTGTTATTGGGTTCAACGTAGAGTTACCGACATCAGAGCGTAATTCCCGTTCAAATTTCGAAATATGGCTAGATATTCGGCGGGAAATTATTCGTTCACCTATTTAGCAATAGGATTGCACGTTCAAATTTTCCATAGCATAATCTTGACATTGTGTAGATTATTTTGTATTCATGGAACATGGCCACTGGGACCTGTTAGACTATTCCTGTAGTTTGATAATCAGATCACTCACAAAGAAAACAGCAACAGTGTATAAAATGCTAATATTGCCTAACGTAAAAGTAACCTATTATTGTGTTTGAGCGTATTAACACATAGATGTTACTGTATTGACTAATTTAGCGATCACTTACTTTTATGTTTAGATATATATACAGAATAGTGGCATTGGACATAGATTTTAATGCTCTATATCTATTGATAGTCAATTCACAGCGATTCGCAGGGTCGTACCTTGCGTAGTGTACTTTTACTCCGTCTTAAAACACCACACACTTCTATATAGAGAGTTAATATTAACTCATTCTCGGTCGAGGCATCACGCCTATGGAATGCTTTGCCATTTGATACTCGTATAAGGAATGCTCAATCACTTCGTTCCTTCAAACATCTTGTAAAACTATCTTTCTCACCTTAATTTTTCTTGGCTTTCCCCTCAGTCTCATTAGTTTCACTTACTGTGTCTATATTTATGAAATATATATATTATTTATATTAATTGTGTGTATGTATATATTTGAGTATATGTAACATATGGACATATGTATGTTTGTATATTTATTTATGTATATTTATATAATTACTTTTATTATCCTTAAGCTCTGCGCCACCCTACCTTGTTTCCTTATTTCTCCCCTACCCTTAGGTTGTCTGGAAGAGATCGTATCGCGATATGACCGCCGTTGTTCTTTATTGTTTTTCTTTTTATGTATTTTTCTTTCGGTGCAATAAAGTGTATTTATTATAATCCGCCTGATGTTATAACATTTGTCTTGTATCGTCGCTCGTATTCTGCATGATTCTGCTAACAATTCACCAGTATACCTATAACCTAAATACTCTCGGTAACTGTAAATAACGCTCTATGAAAATATGTTTTTTCTGGGATCTTCTGTGAACATAGTGGTGCCCTAGATGGCTTTCCTAAGAGCCATGATTGTTAATCCCCAATGGGTAACAAATTATGTAGTTGTACTCATCAAAAGAGTGACCACTCTGATCACTAGTTACGATGTAACCGTTCCGCTACCATTGAACTATGGTTAATGCGGACTAGCACCAGCCGCCAGTTAAATGTTAGTGTTAGTAAAAACAAACCATTGACGTTGCTATTATGGCTGATGTAGTTCTCACTGCTCCCATAAAGTAGTAGTTGTTTCTAGTGTTAAAAAAATAAATTTCTAGACATTGAATATCGTATTGAAAATTCATTACGAACTATTTAAAAGCGCTATTTCTTTGTACATATTCAATATTGTATATTAATATTTTTAAGGGCTACCTCCCTTAAAAATGGTAATATACAATATTGAATCAAAGCACCCTACCTGGTTAAGTACCTCCATCAGGAAACCGCAGTCAAATAAAAACTCCCAGGAGGGTCGTTGTATTCCTGCGAGTGAGCAAGGTCAGCAGTAAGCAAAGGAGTTGCTGTATTAGCCAGCAGAGGTGGGATCACGCAAGAAAGATCGTTCATTGTATTGCAAGCGTTCATAGGCTACAGTAACGGGTTACATCAGGTGGGTTGTGTAATGTAAAAAAAAAATTCGTTGTAATAATTTTTAAGGACATTATGAAATAATTAAAACTCTATTTTTCGTTAACGTAATTTTCTTAACGGTTAAAAACGATCAGGCAATGAATGATGTGCAGCTGTAGATTTATTAATCAGTAAAATAAATGCAATTTACCTGTGTTTTTTTTTATATTAGTTATCAACGTACGGAATTACATGGAATATGTTTTCAGGTGGAAAGGGCAGAGTGTGTAAATGGTAACACAGATTGCACAAAAGATCCAAGACTTTCAATATGCCGCCGATGGCGTAGCATAAAATTGGATATAAGGTAATTGCTAGAGTTGTTCATGATCATTCATACATGCTATTTATTGAACTTGCACTACAATGATTCATAAAGATTTTACATAATTCGTAAACGTCCACAAATGAGGGGTCATATTCCGCACACGACGATGTGAAAATTTCCGCATGGATTCCGTTAACATCACTGGATTTTGAGGCGAGGTTCAGCCGTGCATTTAGCAACGTGATTGATCATTCTCTATGTATAGAGTTTAAGGTGATATTATTCCAACGTTAAATAGTGACGTGTCGAGAAGGACGAGGTGATATTGCATACGTTTATGCAAATAAGTAAAAAAAATTTTTCTATCTATCTATCTATAACTTCACGCCAAATCCCTTGCGGGGTAGGCAGAGAGAACCGAACGCCACGTGACTCGATCCTTACATATCTCACTCGCTTCTTTAACATTCATTGCTCTTCTCATGCACGCACGCCGGTTTCTAGGGCTCCTGACATCACCTTCTGATAGAACCTGACCAATTTGGTCATGGTAGGTAAGTCTTGGCCTTCCCCGGCTCCTACATCCTTCCACTTTTGCATTGTATATCTGCTTCGTCATTCTTTTATTGCATTTTTGTTGTTGCACTTGTTCCAACACTTCATCATCAATCGTAATCCTTACATTAGTTCTGGATTCTTCTCTTTCAAATACCATTATCTTTGTTTTCTTCGCATTCAAAATGTTTGATTACAATTTACCAATTTACTTATTTACCAAGTCTCTTCAACCATCTTTGCTTTTCACAAATTTGGAATATAAATAAATATTCTCGAATAAATACAAGCAAGAGCAGTAATAGGCCAGTGGATAAAGGACCGGCCTAGTGAACAACAGGTTTAAAGCACGAATCTTGACGGGGGCATGTACCATATGGATGTATGTACATATTTGTAATTATCACTTGTTCGGCGATTAAGGACAACATGATTAGGAAACCCATACGTCCAAGAAATTATATTTCGAAAGACTTTTGACCTTACCTAAGAATGATCTGGTTTTCCTTCTGGGTTGCTGAGGTCTGATGGCAGTCGCTAAAAATCGGTATCTGCGCCAAATCCTTAGGCTTAGATAGCAGATCCCGCCAATCTTAATGGATTAGGAAACGGGATAACGCTAAGAATAAGAAGATTCCTGAATAAATACACAATGCCTTGTAAGTCCCAAACTAAGCAAATTTGTACCAAACAACCGTTAAATATACGTAAATATGTTTTTTTTAATACATTCTTTTAATATGATAGTGTAACACATCATAATAATAAATAAGTTTCACTTGTTGTCAACAGATGGCGCCACAGGCTAAGTTAAATCGCGCTGTTAAGTTTTTCTAGCAAATAATGACCTTGTTGCAATAGTGTTGATTTTGTATTCGATTCCTTTCTTTCTTAGGAACCCCAGATTTACTAGAACTGCTTTGGAGCTAGCTTCCAACTATTGGGACTAGTTCTAGACTGTTTCTCCTGACTTCTGGCGGAGAATTACCGTCACGCTTGCCGTACTTCCACTATTCTGTGGGATACGGGGACGAGGCGATATCGCATAGTTTTCATTATATGTACTGTTAGAAATTAGCACAAAATAAATTTCCGTTATACGTAAAGTTGTAAAGTGGTCTTAATTAGTTTCCGACCAACACCCCACGCCCCTTACAATCTGGCGACCAACTCGGGCAATACAACACCGCCGAACCAACCTAGGTTCATAGTAACCAGATCAGGCAGAATAACCACTACACCAGTGAAAACTCAGCGAAGTCGGCGACTACAACCAAAAATGGCTTTATCTCCAGAACAATTTCAGAAACTACTTGACCATCAACACCAACAACAACAACAACTTATAGCAACGCTTTGTGCAAGTAAGCGTAAAAGTATTTCTTCGTGCACCGCCTCTTACGACGGTAAGAAAGACGCAAAAGCCGTCAATGCGTTCCTGTCAGCGCTGAAAATTTATATCGATTCGGAGGAGATACCCGAAAACGAGGCACTGAAGGGGATCCCAATGCTGCTTTCTGGTGATGCTGCTGAGTGGTGGCAGGGCGCGCACACTAACATTACAACATTGAATGACTTTGAAGCATTGTTAAGGAAGAATTTTGCGCCACAAAAGCCGGCCTACATGCTATACAACGATATAAACACAATCGAACAAGGACCCACAGAGACCACCGAAGCCTTTCTTTCAAAGAAGAGAATGCTCTTCTCTCTTCTTCCAGGGCCAAAGCATTCTGAGATTCAGCAAATGGATATGATTTTCGGACTACTAAGACTGGATATTAGAGACAAAATTCCTCGGAACTCTGTTGACTCTTTTGAAGAATTACTTGACTTGGCACGCGGAGCAGAAGGGGTTCTCAAGGAAAAGAGTAAGGTCCTGCACACTGCTAACAGTGCTAACTCTTATAATACTGCCCCTCGTATGGGAAGAGTCAAGTGTAGCTTTTGTAGAAACCCTGGCCATACCGCCGATGTATGCAGGAAAAAGGCTAAAGCTGAGAAAAATTCGGATACTACACCAACAAAGCCAGCACAGACACAAGCACCATCGCCGTCACAGCCAAGATTCTCATGCTACGGCTGTGGCACTCCGAGGGTGGTACGTTCCAATTGTCCTCAATGTGCTAGCAAGATTAATATAAAGAAGGAAGAACTTGGATTTTGTACATTAAACATAGAGACTGCTGCAAAACCACGCCCCGTCGTTTCGCTTTCTATACTTGGCATCAATGGCTACGCATACGTGGACACGTGTGCGAAAACAAGTGTCGCGTCATATCAGCTGTATCAACGACTCGTTGAACAGGGATGCACATTCAAAAAGCAATCCGTACATTTGACAATGGCTGATGGAATACCCAAACGCCAAACCGTGCTTACTGTCATCGTCGATGTTACATTGAACGGTCGAATTATCCCAACGACATTTATTGTCTTGCCAGAAGCCAGGGACAACAAAACACTCTTGGGAGTAGGGTTTATACAGGAAGCGCGTATGATCCTCAACCTTCCACAGTATACTTGGCACTTTTTGGACGCAGAGAACGAAATTTATGAATTGTATACGGAAGATTTCATTAAATTTGAAACGACCACTTCTAAAAGACCACTAAAAGTAGCTGATACAGTTGGGAAAAGTGCAGTGGCCCTCGTATCAGTTGGCGTCACCAAGTCAGTAAACTCAGAAGAAGCATGCGTTCCCGAAAGTAACAAACCCGAACCAGACACAGCGTTTGATGCAGAGGCCAGCACTAGCGTGGAGTATCGGTTGCATCGTATACTACCCAGCACTCCAAAGCGAACCAGAGTTTTATTTGATGGGTATTCTCCACAAATGGACTATATGTTCCGAGATGCTCAAAGAAATGTCCACAACCTAGAAATCAATCTCTCGCCGCACTCTATGTCTCTCTTCCCAGATAGAAATGATATTGGTTTAAACTCGATTGACATCAGATTACTTACTAGTCAAGAACTTGATGAGGAACAACAGTATCAATTGCAGGATATGATCAAACAGCACGAACAAGTCTTCATACAAAATAAGAGCCCAGCAAAATATGTTACACATACAATTGACACAGCTGGTAAAGGCCCCATATCAGTGCCACCCTATCGCCTATCTCCGCCTCGTAAAGAAATGCTGAAAAAGGAAATAGATAGAATGTTACAAGAAGGAGTGATAAAACCTCGCAGTACACCATGGGCGGCCCCAGCAGTTCTAGTCCCTAAACCAAATGGTGAAATACGAGTCTGCGTTGACTACCGACGGTTAAACGAAATCACTGTTCCAGACAACTATCCAATCCCAAGAATTGACGACTTACTACATGATGCGAAACCGACGCCTTTCATGACTACGTTGGACCTAAAATCTGGCTATTGGCAAATTGAAGTTCGCCCCGAAGATAAAGAGAAGACTGGATTCATCACACCTTTTGGGATTTACATCTTTAATCGCATGCCTTTTGGACTCCGCAACGCTCCAGCAACATTCCAGCGCTTAATCGATAGGTTAAAAGTTAACCTAAATGTAAAACTTCTAGCATATCTGGATGATCTAATTGTGCTTTCTACCTCATTCAAATCTCATATCGCCGATCTTTCTTTAGTATTTTTAAAACTTCAAGATTTCAATCTCATAGTGAATCTCCAGAAATGTAGATTTTGCTGTTCGACTATTAAATATCTCGGTCATTATATTACTCCTCAAGGGCTTAAAGTTGATCCAGACAAAACGACAGCGATTCTGAATTTGCCACGACCTACCAATCTCCGCCACTTAGTCTCGTTCCTGCAAACGTGCTCATGGTATCGGCGATTTATAAAAGACTTCTCGTCAATTTCTCAACCACTCACAAAACTGACAAAGAAAGGCGTACAATGGGCTTGGAATGCCGAACAAGAGGACGCGTACAACGACTTGAAGCGTCGCCTATCGTCGGCTCCTATTCTACGACAAGCTGATGAATCTAAGCCATATCTAATTAAAACGGATGCCAGCGCGTATTCTTTGGGGGCAGTTTTAATCCAGGGGGAGGGTGAAGATGAACACCCCGTGGAGTACGCGAGTCGCTTATTAACCTCCGCCGAAAGAAATTATTCGACGACCGAACGAGAGGCCTTGGCGGTTGTTTGGGCAGTCACAAAATTTCGAGGTTATATTGAGGGATTGCCAACTGTGGTTGCAACGGATCACCAAGCACTACGATGGCTCATGTCGTTAAAATCACCGACAGGCAAACTAGCAAGATGGGCATTGCAATTGCAAGCCTATGACCTTACCATCAAATATATACCAGGAAGGACAAACGTGGTCGCTGATATGCTTTCCAGACCTCACTGTGCAGAAGATACCCGTGCTGATTGTGCTGTCTGTACTGTGACGGTGGACATGCCGATCCGAAGCCCGAAAGAAGTTCGGGAAGAGCAACTCAAGGACAGGACGATAGCAAGCATTATAAGTGGTTTGGAGCAACCAGAGAGTATTGAGAAGGCCGTTTATTGGAGCAATAAAGGTTATTACACCAATAATGGATTACTGTATCGTCTAGCTCCAGATTCAGATTCGGAAGACGCTCAGTTGGTTGTACCCGAGCACGAATGGGCAAATGTAATGTTTGCCTACCATGATGATCCTTTGGCGGGACACTTTGGTATCGAGAAGACGTTCGCCCGTATCTCAAAAAGATATTTCTGGAAAGGCATGAGGAAGTATATTGAAGCCTACGTAAGGAATTGCGTAGCATGCCAACGTTATAAGCCTTCGAATCTGAAGCCAGCAGGTCTTTTACAAACCACGGCGATGAATAAAAGATTTGAATCCATCTCTTTTGACCTTTTCGGGCCATTGCCAATTTCGTCGAATGGTAAAACATGGATTCTTATCGTTGAGGATTGCGCCAGTCGATGGGTCGAATTGTTTCCTTTGGCACATGCAACTGCGGAGACATGTGCTGAAGTTCTCATCAACGAATTATTTCTACGTTATGGTGTGCCTAGACGCATGACAAGTGACAATGGACCACAATTCGTAAGCGCCGTAATGCAAGTAATTTGCTTTTGTTTTAAAATTAAGCACTCTTTTACTCCTGTCTACCACCCAGAGGCTAACCCTGTGGAGCGACGTAATAGGGATCTGAAGACCCAGCTCGCAATCATAGTGGGAGAGGAGCATAATACGTGGCCAGACAAACTACCGTCGATTCGCTTCGCGTTAAATACAGCAGTGAATTCGTCGACTAGTTTCACTCCTGCTTATCTAACCTTTGGGAGAGAGCTAAGAACTCCTGATGATAATCAAAACGATCTTCGAAGTGTTATCATCAGCGAAAATTTTATACCGGAGATCACACCCAAGCTTCTTCAAATGGCAGAAACTCTCACAAAGGCTAGAGAAGTACAAGAAATGAGAGAAGAGAGACGCAAAGAAATCGTGGATAAGCAACGAAGAGAGAGCCCCATTTATGAGCCAGGTGATCTTGTCTTAGCCGATATACATCCTGTAAGTAAAGCAGTAAAAGGTCACAGCGCCAAGCTAACACCTCGAAGAGATGGGCCATATATTGTTGTAGATAGACATGGTCCCACCTCCTACAAGTTGGCAAATCTAGAGACGCCCGAAATAGTGATGGGCACGTATCACACTTCCGCTTTGAGACCTTTTCGCAGTGACAGCGACTCCACTCCATTTCCAATACAGCCTTTACGCCGTAGAGGGCGGCCCAAGATTCATACCGAAGTAGCAACTGAATCAATAACTAATCGTCGTGGCCGCGGCCGGTCAAGGAAGAATCGACCCTAAAATTTACTTATGCGATTCAGTTTCTTCGTCGGGACGCCTTCAGAACCTGAGGGGGAGAACTTGTAACACATCATAATAATAAATAAGTTTCACTTGTTGTCAACAGATGGCGCCACAGGCTAAGTTAAATCGCGCTGTTAAGTTTTTCTAGCAAATAATGACCTTGTTGCAATAGTGTTGATTTTGTATTCGATTCCTTTCTTTCTTAGGAACCCCAGATTTACTAGAACTGCTTTGGAGCTAGCTTCCAACTATTGGGACTAGTTCTAGACTGTTTCTCCTGACTTCTGGCGGAGAATTACCGTCACGCTTGCCGTACTTCCACTATTCTGTGGGATACGGGGACGAGGCGATATCGCATAGTTTTCATTATATGTACTGTTAGAAATTAGCATAAAATAAATTTCCGTTATACGTAAAGTTGTAAAGTGGTCTTAATTAGTTTCCGACCAACACCCCACGCCCCTTACAATAGTATATAAATCACCCAGACTAAGACAAATAGACATGTTTATATACATAAATATTTGGCTTGTGTGGGAATCGAACCCATGAATCTTGGCACTAATGTAGACACATGATTCCACCGACGAGATTATAAGTACTATATCGACATAATTTGGTTAAGTAGAAGAGATATTTGCTGGAACATTGGTAATAGCATTCCATACCATATTGGTATGTTCGGTGAAAAAGGTTTTTCGTATTTTAAAAGTAAAAAGCTGCAGTAAAACCTCTTTGGTTGTACTCTTTGTATCTGGCTGGATTTGATACTATTATAAAAAAAAAAAAAAACATTTTCCCGCTTTATTTATCTGTCTGCCTTAGTGTGTGATTCTAAAGAAGAAATCCGATATATTTTGGCGTTTTATTACAAAACGGGAAAAATGGAACACAAGTCGTGAATGACTTATCAAGGAGTCACAAATCTTCATTTTTGTGAAAAAGGAATGAAAGGAGTGAAGACTGCAGCCATAGTGTAGGTACAGCCTTGGATCACAAGGCACGAACTACCCAAGCCGGGCTCTTTATAAGAGCCATGGCTTTGATACAGGCCTATAATCTGTCTGGCCAAAATCTATGGATTTACGCACTGTTTCTATGGGAAATTTTGCCACTGCTTGCTCCAGAGATTTCTTAAGAGACACAATATTGGCCTGTCGTTTCGAGCCGGCGATGTGCCTTAAAACAAGTTCCAAATTATACAAATACAAATATCTTTATTCGGCACAATTTTTTTATACAAATGATTTGTGGTTGGAGTCTCCTTTTAAGTATATATATATATATACTTGTGCTAGGAAACTCCGCTCCTCCATAACAATTAGGTGTTGGTAAGTACCTATTAAGTTTTGCTTTTTATATAAAATAAGTAGTACCTAGATAGATATACAATTTAAAATTAAAATTCAAAATAATTAGTGTTGAAAAAAATAAAAGTTTCTATGTAACGGTATTTATGGCCAGACTAGTTACTATATACTTATATGTAAATACGAATATAGTATTAAAACTAAAATACAATAAAAACTATTTTTATGCGACTGGACCATAACTCACAATACTGCGAATCGCAATAATGCGAATTGAGATTTGGGGTAGAAAGCCTCGACTATAGCCCATAGACGCTTCTAAGTTACTTCAAATTTCAACATGAAGTTGATAAGATAGTAGATTCAGACGTGAAAATAGAAATTTCTAGGTAATTTTATCATTCTTATTTGTATGTCCTCACCAGCAGTTAGATTATGAGTAATACCCATCGCCAATAATGATACTATCGTTAGGAGATTACTACATCGCAAAAAAAATACTTGTCAAGCCCACCAAACTGTCAAAATGTGTTATCGCCAAATAAATTGTCTAAGGTCTTGGTAGTACTAAAATTTAATTTAGCAAATGCATGTAATATCACTGAAACATAATGAAAGTTATTTATGCTAGTTCAAGAGCACTGAAATGTGTTAAATTAATTCCCCCTAGTTCCAGTACTAACATTTAGTAAATTTATTGCTACGTAGGTCTTTGGCTGTAGTTTTAATTTTGTATTCCCAGAGAGGATTATGTAAACTACTATTCTGCTCTATTAGAGTTTGAGAATTTAGAGACGAGGAAACCCAAAATATATGGTATTTTTGAATCGCACATTTTACTGTATTTTCTTAGCATACAAATAAAATGCAATGAGGGATACATTTGTCGATCTTATTCTCTGTAGAGAACAATCGAGATACAGAACAAACAGCCTACCTGACAAGATGCAACCCTGTTTGCTCTAATTTTGACATGAAATCAGCGTAACATGTTGCCATCTATCCACACACATGGCGAGCAATTCTTGTAGCTGGAGTGCACAGCATAGAGTAGTGCACCATCAATACCATATGTCGGCTATATGTCTCACACTTTCTTTCGCACAACCCTACTAAATGCCTTTTCAAGGTCTACAAAACTGTAGTCTTCTGGTCTATGGCCTTCATTAGTGTTACCTAACGGATTAAAAATTAGCCATATAATAAAAAATCATTATTTGACATGTGCTGTGAAAACTACTCATGATACATAAAATGAATTACTACATGTTTCTAATACTCATTATTATTCACAAAAAAGTCCGCAAATCTAATATCTAACTATTATAGTTTAGTCACAAGTTAATCAATGAAATCGGGTAGAATCAAAAGATGATAAAAATCATATCGTGATATTAATCCTCATTCAAACAAATAGTTTCAAAGGAATTCTGGGTATATTATATTTGT
Organism: Pyralis farinalis; assembly: GCA_947507595.1. Lineage (NCBI taxonomy): Eukaryota > Metazoa > Arthropoda > Insecta > Lepidoptera > Pyralidae > Pyralis > Pyralis farinalis. Next base: position 24,907,265 of record OX382270.1, read on the forward strand.
GTAGTACTAAATTAGACTGTAATTAAACTTTCTATCTACATACCCGTGTGAAGCCGGGACGGGCGCTAGTTACGTACATTTCAGACTTTAATTGAAAAGTTCATAGTTAAATGTTTCGAAATTATGTAATTTACCGCATACCAAAAATATCATCCTTCTCAAAGTAGGTATATATAAAACGTTGGTTCTGCAAATACACGTATGTAATATCTTTATTGTTCAAATAACAACTAAATGTCAGGTACCCGATAAAAAATATTTAATTGAATAATGGATTTGTCGGTCACTTTGATAACAGGTTTATTCAAAATTGTTTACTTTAACAAACTCAATATTTATTCCCGCAGGTATGGAATGTTGTTATAGGCTTTTACAGTTATACAATAACAGATTTTTGTATATAATTTGAAGTTCGATGTCGGTATCAGCAAAAAACCTGGACGATGCTAGTTTCATTTACATTCCAAAACATTTCTAGGTGCTTCAGTTCTGTATATAAACTTCATGGATTAAATTATTTTATATTTACAAGATATTCCAATTATGTGAAAAATTATATCGATAACAATATCGTAATTAAATATGAGAGACTATTGTTATTCTATCGACTAACAGGATGTCAAAACACATGTCTCAGAGACGACTAGGGCAGCAACGGCGGCATTTGTGCTTTCTGTTTCTGATGACGAGCAGTCACGGGGATGACTGCAGCAGGCGAGACAGTGACGTCCAGAGCAACCATGGCGGCGACGACATGGATCTTCTAACGGTAGTGAGTGGATGCCAGCCAGCGTTAATTTGCGTATACATTGCTGGCGGAAACACACAAAGCCGGTTAGATCAAATTGCCTGTACGTACTACGTAATAATCATTATGATCATTAATCATCACAAGCTTTTTTCATATTATTTTTAAATTATGCACCTGGTTTTGAATGCCAGATGCAGTTATCATTATAGTTTAGAGATTTTTGGGATAGTTCATACGTGCTAAATGTAGCTGGAGTAAGCGAGCTAATCCTACTAATATTACTCGTATAAAAGCGAAAGTTTGTATGTATGGATGGATGTTTGTAGCTCTTTCACGCTTAAACGGCTGATCGGATTTGAATGAAATTTGGCACGTAGACAGATTATGATCTGGATTAACACACAGGCTACGTTATTTGACTCCACACGGGCGGAGCCGCGGGCAGCAGCTAGTTGTATATAAAAATCAAGTGGTGTCTCGTGTAGGGTGTGTGATTTATTGGGTACTTGAAGCCTTGTTTTTATTATCCAACTGTAAGAGGGTCATGTTTATTGCGCTAACATGTAGCGTTCTTATCACATTATATCATACGAGCAGTTCAATGGATTTTAATTATTGCTGCACCGATGAATTTGTCTTTACCGTCTAAGTATCGTAGTATTAGTAAAGTACCGTTACGTAAAAAAATATAATTATAATAAATAGATTATTGTGCGTGAGAGAAAAGTATTTATAAGTTGAAAAACTTCTTTCTTAATATTACAGTGTTTTAATAACAAATAATCAGTAATGTATAATGCTATATTTATTTCCCTTTTCTCTTCATGAAACTTTTTCTGATATACAAATTAGATAAAGTATCAAAAAGTTTGTAGTAGGCCAGTCTCTGTATCCAAACATTTTTTTATAGTTTTATGTATACTACGTTGGGAGGTAAAAATACATAAAGCGGTTCCTGTAGCTTCTGAAGACTAGAAACACAAGGAGTATCGCTGATGCATTGCAATCCCCACTGCTAACTTAGCAAAGCCTTACGATCTTACTGGTAACTCCACATACTTGTAGAAGCACAAAACAAGGAGTTGTTATTTAGCACTCCTTAGCAATACAGCACATGTTTTAGTTCACAAACAGAATGGCGCCTAAAGTAGAGCCTTCATTTGATTATTAGGATTCGAATCTTAGTAGACTCTACCGACCAATGCTCTATATGTTATTTTTTTAAGTTAATAAAGAATTAAGAAGATTAGTTTTCTTATCATAAACCAGCTGTACAAGTTTTCTTAACTTAAGTCTGTGAATACAAGTTGCATACTTGTGCCCCTTGACACTAAATTACTCGTGAATCTTATCTTATTTATCGTCTTCACCATTATTGCTCTATGATAACGCAAGACCTCACACTGCACGAGAAACTGTTGTAACTCTCTGCAGTTACAACCATACGTCAGCCTCCGTACTCTGCAGATCTTGCTCCAACTGACTAGCATTTTTTTCGTAATTTGGACAATTTTCTACGTGGCAAAAAATTTTCGTCCAGAAGGCAGTGCAATTTGTCGAGTCTAAATCCCCAATTTTATCCCCAGTTCTATCGCAAAGACATAAATAAACTCTCGAATAAATGGCAGCAATGTATAGATAATGTGAGTAAATATTATGATTTACGACGCTTAACCTTGGTGGGTTGTGGTGGAACCGCGCTTGGCACTGAAATGAACACTAGAACACAGTGGTCAGATGTGCCCAGAGGCGCCCTGACCTTATCCCGGTAGCCAGCAGGGTGGGTGGTTAGCAGTAGGTCTAGTAGAGAGGGCTCCTGATCAGCGATATCTGCTATTCTTGGTTGATCTACCAATTGCATCAGGCTGCGCGAAAGTGCGAACACGTGGGCGGTCCTTCCTGCTTGGTATGTTATGGAGAATCCCATTGAGCAGTCAGAACCCGTTATATACGTTTTCCCATACATTTCGCGGTCGTATTCGACCACTCGGGTTTTGAACGGTTAAGGAGTCATGGTGAGAGTTTAAGTCCCCCAAACACACCATTTCTGCAGTAGGGTACCGCTTCTGCACTTCATCTACCGCCCGACTCATGTAATCAAAGAGCTGGGTCATCGTCGTGTACCTAGTATGGGGTCGGTATAGGCTCATGAAAATACGGCTCTGAAGGCCCAGGTTTACACGCGCTCAGGTTTACATGCAATTCTTTAGACAGCGCATACGGTGATAAAATACATCCGAGCGGATATAAAAACAGACACCAGCTTTCGCGAGGAAATTCTCCTCAAGCACGTAACCGGGTTACTGAAGGTAGGACGTACCTACTAGACGCTGGATCTGTCTCCGTCAGGAAGAGCATGGCAGGCCGTGCCGTCTCAAGGTGCTGGTAAAGTGGAGTCCGCGGATGTTAGCAGCAACACAGTGGCTGCATGTGTTTTCTGTCGCAGATGGCGAGCAATCGCGAGAACGACCTCAGCAGCCGAGGTAGAGACTACTGGAGTAGCCATGGTAGCGACAGCATATTATATCTACTAACAGTAGTGGGTGGCCGGTGTGTTATTTCGCATGAACTAGTTGGTAACTGAAGCACACAAAACAGGTTAGATCAAATTGCGAATTATTTGGGATGCAATGCCTCCTATAAAAAACTTGACGCAAGCTAAGTTTCTCTAACCATCAAATTTAATTGTATATTTATGTCAAAAACTTAGTTTTAACTAACCCACTTCGGGACCGCTTTATACAATCTAGTAGTATTTATAGCCACAACTACTTATAAGAAATTACGACCGTACTCTACTTGGTAGGTGCTCCTTTATGGCCCACGTAACGCTCCGCTGATATAGTTTAAGATAAGCAAACAAAATTCAGACTCATTGACCCGGAAGGATGATAACAGACAACTACTTGAAATTTAAGTACCTTTTATGTAGACGACGTTTCACTGTTGTTTCTTTTTAACTTGACTTTAGGAGAAATTTTAGATAATAAAAGTTTTTACTTTAGTACAAGACTCACCTACCATGATCAAATTGGGCGAGTTTTATCAAAAGATGATTTTAGGAGACCTAGAAACCAGTGAGGGTGCATATAAAGATAATGTTAAAGAAGCGAATGAATGGTGTGAGGGTCGCGTCTTGTGGCGCTCAGTTTTCTTAGACTACCCAGCAAGGGTCCTGGCGTAAAGATATAATTAGACCGAATTTTGGAGTATCAGACACTCACCATTATTCTTAACCAAAATAAGCTAGAGGGAGGATCAGGGGGCATCGATGTACTGCGACAGGAGAAGTACCTCTGCGCCACAGAAAACTGTAGCTACTCGTAAATCTAAAATTAATCTAGGATCATAAAATTTGGTTAGAGGCAAAATGGCACATGGTAGTATTTATGTTTGTCTGTATATTATTTAACTCGAAAGTTAGATCTCCTAACAGTTTTACAGTTAATTTAGGGCAATCAATTTAATTACATAGCATAAGTAAAGGGGAGATTTAGAAATATCCATTTTAAAGATATTTTGGTTTGTATATATCTAGAAATTAAAAGTCAATAAGTACTTATCAGAAAATCATTAAAGATCCTTACGAAGGAAGAAAACCCTCGATATCACAAATTAATATTTCATTAACAATGATATGGAAGTAACCAGAAGCCCTACAAATCAGTGAGCATGCATGAGTAGAACTATGAACGTTAAAGAAACGATTGTGGTAAGACTGAAGAAACTGGCAGCCAGTTCACTATGCCTAAACTGAACTAAAACTGAAACTTGAACTTGGCGGGATGATTAGAAGTCTATCGGATGGAATGGGAGCTTGGTTAAAATCAAACTACATTCATTTGGTTGAAATTGGTGATATTTTCTATATGGAATGGGCGAAATATTTTTTCTTTTGCACCTAAAAACAACCTTTGTAAGTTGCCGGCAAAAATTCTCGAAACGATGCCAAAATTTTAATGAAATTTGGTTGGTACGTATGTAAGAAATATAAGTCGAGTGCGAGCCAGGCGATACTTAGACTCTTGATCGGTTTAATCGAATTAGAGCCATTTACAAGAATTCCAAAGAACTAAAACTATCTATATGTATATTATACACAAATCATACTTTTGATAATATGCATTTTTTTGTTAGTTTATTCAATATTATAAAGTCAAAGTCAAAGTCAAAATCTTTTTATTCCGTAAAAATGGCTACATTTGTTTGGAATCGTCACAATTTTTTTCCCTACCGTGCAGTTTATGACTAGGTGAGCACTGATAAAAATACTGCCAAAAAACTCAGGCATCCCTCTTTTGGTATCCAAACAAATTTACATATTTTATTAATTACATTATAATTGGATCGACTCACTCCCAGGCATTTTTATCATTAATATAGTCAGATACTTTATAATATGCCCTGCTACACAATTTGGCTTTAATAGTAGTTTTAAATTTGTTAATTGACAATTCTCTTATATTGCTGGGAAGTTTGTTATAGAACCGTATACATTGCCCCATAAAAGAATTACTTATTTTGTGGAGACGGCTTGCATGTAAGACAAGATTATGCTTATATCTAGTATTTATGCTATGAGTATCACTCTTTTTACAAAATGAGTCTATGTTTTTGTGGACATACAAAAGATTTTCATAGATATATTGCGATGCGACTGTTAAAATATTTATTTCTTTGAATTTTTCTCTAAGGCTCTCACGGGGACCAAGTTTGTAGATAGCTCTTATGGCTCTCTTTTGCAATAAAAAGATGGTGTTAATGTCCGCGGAGTTACCCCAGAGAAGAATTCCATATGACATAATACTATGAAAGTAGCTGAAATAAACTATTCTAGCCGTATCAATATCAGTGAGCCGTCTAATAGTTTTCACTGCATAGGCTGCAGAACTTAGTTTTCCTGATAATTTTTCAATTTGTGGGCCCCATTGTAGTCTGGAGTCAATTGTTATACCCAAGAACACAGTTGTCTCCACAGGGGCCAAATTAGCTCCATTAACATGTACATTGGTAGCCACCTGTCTTACATTAGGTGTTGAGAACTTAATTACTTTAGTCTTTTTATCATTTAAAAGCAGATTATTAACACTAAACCAATGAATAACTTTAGAGAGAGCATCGTTAACTTCGTCATAATTACCTAACCGTCTATTAATTTTGAATGTCAAAGAGGTATCATCCGCAAACAACACAATCTCATGTTTATCCCTTACATAATAAGGTAAGTCATTTATATACACCAAAAACAAGAATGGACCCAGAATTGACCCCTGTGGGACTCCCATAACTACAGGGGACCCCGAAGATCTTTTACCATTAACATCGACCTTCTGTATCCTATTGCCCAGATAAGAAGACAGAAGTTCGAGAGCCTTGTTCCTGATACCGTAGTGGTGTAATTTTCTGACAAGAGTGTCATGGTGCACGCAGTCAAACGCTTTAGACAGATCACAAAAAATTCCCAAGGCATCTTGCGAATCCTCCCATGCCGCGAATATACTTGCAAATGAATCCCTGCGTCTATAGTTGAACAACCTCTCGTAAATCCGAACTGTTTCCTATGAAGCAAATTATGTGTATTGAAATGTCTGAGCAACTGGCTAAGCATTAGTTTTTCAAAAATTTTACTGAGAATGGGCAGTATGGAAACAGGTCGAAAATTCGAAGGATCCGAACTATCACCAGATTTAAATAATGGAATGATTTTACTATGTTTCATCAAGTCAGGAAATACACCAGATGCCACACAACAATTGAATATTGTAGCTAAATGTGGAGCGATTGAAATAATAATAGAAGAAATGGTTTTGACAGATAGACCCCACAGATCTTTAGCGTTTTTCATATTTATTGATTTAAAAGCGTTCAAAACATCTTTTGGGCTTACAGCTGAAAATTCAAATATTGTGTCGCATTCTACCACGCTCTGTTTGAGAATCTGTTCAGCAGATATAGAAGAAGACATAAGATTTCTCGTAGTAATAAGAGGAATGTTAGAAAAATATTTTTCAAACTCAGTCGCAATTTCTACATCATTTTTGATATCTATATCATTTATCTTTAACTGAAAGTCTCGACTACGTACTTTCGCTCTACCCGTCTCATTATTTATCATATCCCAAACAGATTTAATAATATTTGTTGAACCATTAATTTTATTTCTTAAATATATAGACTTAGCATTGGAACAGGCTCGTTTAAATATTTTGGCATAATTTTTTACAAGTTCTTGAAAAGTCGGATTGTGATTACAGGTCCTTTCTTCATAAAGTTCATACAATTTATTCCGACTTTTGTAAATACCAGGAGTTGCCCAATCACTGAATGTCATACGGTCACTTACAGACAGTTGTTTTGGAGTAAAGATTGTATTAAATTCACTAGTGATTAAGTTAAATAACGAACTGTACAAGTGGTCCGGAGTACCGTGACAGGGCAACAATACAATTTTTTCTGCTATATTAGACTTAAATCTTTCTAAGCGGCTTTTAGTAAATGGTATATAATTTATTTGCTTTCTTTGTATTCTTGAAGAATTTGGAAATGAAACCAACTGACCTGAATGGTCTGACTGAACTTTATTAATTATAGATTGATTCAAAGGTTTTACAGTGCTAAATATGTTATCAATACATGTAGCACTTGTAGCAGTTACTCTTGTTGGCTCTGTAAAAATATGATGCAAATTGTATGATTTAAATAAATTTAAAAAGTTGTAGGTAACAGTATTTATTTATATTTTATATCTGTTTAACATTATAGATGTGAGATCTGCTGTAATATTTTCCAAAAATACCGGTTAACTTAGAACTGGGACGCGTATGAGGGCGCAAAATATGTGAAAGGGATCATTTAATTAATTGCGTTAATTAACGCAATTCAATTTACATAATATTGGATATTGTTTACCGTTTTTTAAATTTCCATTTTCAGTGAAGTTACATTATTTGCCGCTCCAAAAGCATATTTATTATTTTTTAATGTGTTTACGTTCGACTTTATACCATTTTTGGAGCATAGCTTTAGGCGTTTATAAATTCCGAAGGAATGACAACACTTCAGTTTTTCAAAAGAGTAATGAGTGTATTTTGAGGTAATTTAAACTATCTAGTAGGTGATTACATTTTTCATCTTAAGCAAATTATCAGTCTTAACTTTAAATTCTAAGGTTTCTCTTGGTTTGAACTTTGCTTTTGCAATCTGTAAATAGACCAAGTACCACCTCACTTATGGCTCTTATAGGTTTTGAAAACTTTGTTTGGTAGCTTGATTTTATTAATAAAGAAGGTTTATCTATTAACATGCCCATCATTAGCCATTAACGCCACTGATGTTTTGGTGTTTTAACTCATTTGTTGCGTATTGATGTTTTACAATAAAAAAATAACAGTTTGTACAAAGTAACCATTATTATCCCATAGAGGTCTCTCTTAACATTTATTATTGTTTGGTTAATGGCAGTGGATAAAGTGTATTGATAGTAAAGGTGTACGATACCGACCGATTACCGATTCTCAGAGATAAATTTCGTCTGTCTTACCGTCCGTTGTATTAAAATATACGAGTGTCTTATGTGATGGAGGAATTCTGTAAAGTATTCTGTATTCTGTATAGGTAGGGGATAAAGATTTTTTCATATTTTATAAGTAAACATTTGCTGTAACATCTCTTTGCCATATTTTATAAGTATAACATTGCTGTAAAACGTTTGTATCTAGCTACTTTTGATACCATTAAATAGATGCAATTTTAAAAACAGAAAAATAAAAATTAATAATGGTTTCCGATTGTTTTTCTATTGCTTATTGTCTGCCAAAATGAGTGAATGCAACGAAGACATTCGATATATTTGGAAGATTAATTACAATTAAATATAGATCAAAAATGTAAAAAACCCTCGTCGGCAAATTGCGACATGAAAAAACTTAAAAACAGAAATCTGAAAGCCACAACTTTAAAGTGTAATATGATTATTAAAAAATAAATAATTCAAATATAAATAATTACACTATCACAATAACTATGATATAGCATACTACTACTAAAATATACATATTGTAGTCAAATATAAATAAACTATGTTAAAAATATCTTGTATTTTGTTATAAAAGAAAAAAATACGAAATAACTTTCCCGCACCCTAGTGTGATATCTCAGTGAATAAAGAATCTGTTTGTCTTGGTTTGGGTATTGTTAAGACAGGTAGGGCGCATTAAAGCAGCCCATCTGGGGAAGCACCTCCATTTCACTGAAAACCGCAGCCACCCTCCATTCCCTCTAGGATTATTGCGTTCCTGCATGTGAGCAAGGTCACCAGAAAATGGCTAAGGAGTAGCTGTGTTAGCAGCAGAGGTGGCATCGCGCGAGTAATACTTAATGTATCGCAAGCGTTCATAGGCTACAGTAACCGCTTTGCATATTGTGGGCCGTATACTTGTACGCCTCCTGACGTATAAAAAAAGAACCAGCGTTCCCTCTTTCCAATCCTGATGGGATTATGTTCCACTAAAGTTGTGAGTACGATTTTAGGTACATATTTGTAATTGCAAATGCTCGGCGGTGAAGGTAAATATCGTATGGAGATCCGCACATCCAAGAAATTACATTTAAAAAGGCGTGTTATCTAACCTAAGAACTGTTTGGTTATCCCTCTGGGTTGTGGATGTCTGACGGCAGTTGCTCCAAGTCAAAATCAATATCTTCGCTAAATACTTAGTCTTAACTAATCCTAATGGATCATGAAACGGGATAATATTAGGGAGATGCAGGAGAATATTATAGTTTACATATATCATTGTCTAAATTAATAATTGTTTTATCTTACAGGGGCCAACTGCATAGACAGCATAAATATTCATTATGCTTAGTGAATATTCAAACTGGTACAGTGTTCCTTGCTGTGGATTTTATATTAGAATTCAGATGACAATATATGATGAAATATTCCAAAATATGAAGACGTTACCACAGTACTCGTACTAAGGCATACGCGTATGTGACACGTAGACAACGTAGTGTTATAAAAACGGTACCGGCCATATGTCTCTCGAACCGAAAATTCCGTACGTTCCTTGGACAGTATAACTGGTTTTATTTGTGTAAGATATTAGATGATTTCTGAAATAAAAAAAAAACTATCTATCTATCTATAACTTCACGCCAATTCCCTTGCGGGGTAGGCAGAGAGAACCGAGTGCTACGTGACTCGATCCTTACATATCTCACAAAAAAGCTATGCTAGATATTTAGAAACGTTATTAAGTTTTACTTCATTGACTCAAAAATGGTACAAATCAGGCCCTAAGTTACACAAACCGGATTGAAAATCGACGCCAACCTAACTCACACCTGACCTAAATGTGACTCAAAGTCATCCAAAACCTCACATTCAGGTGCTTACGTACGAGTTGCGCCTTACTTTCACTTATTCTAATTAAATCTACTTGTGTAGGAAAGCCCTTGGAAAACAAACTTGTTATGCGATTGAAGTCACTAATGATTTTTGTAATGTATGTTAGGAACATTAACTTTTACAATAATAAATTATATCAGATTTTTACAGCATAATCTTCGAAGATAAGGCAAATAGGATTAATAGTTATTGAAGGTTTTCTGAAAAAACTGTCACAGTGTTCTAATTAGGAACATCTTACTATATTTCCTAGTTTGCGTATGTTTTTGAGAGAAGTAAGGTACACAAAATTATTCTCACAGATGCTGCTGTAGGTGCCAACCTCCCCTTTCGCTTAGCATCTGGTGCTAAAGATTACTATTTGGTAGGGCCTAGACTTCTCTGAGTTCGTATAAAACTGGGCATCACGCGAGTCTTTCTGGTTACAACATACGCTCCCGTAAGCTTAGCGTATGCCCAAGAACTAGATAAGTTTTGGGAGACTGTGAGGTATTTTCTGGATTTTGCTGAAGGGATGTGTGGAGATTTGAATGGATGATTTAGGACCAGACGAGACGGAATGACCAGAAAGGTGTGATGTGTGTGAAATCTGATGAAATGCTGTTGGAGGCACAGGGAGGATTCCGAAATGGAAGGATGTACGTATCAAGTTTTCTCGCTCCGCAATATCGTAGAGATGCATCTGCATATACCAGAAGGTTTTTTGCGATTTTGTGATCTTGACAAAGCATTTGAAAGGGTTGTGTGAAATGAACTGTGGGGCATATAGCCGACATAGGATCGACGCTACACTATTCCGTGCTATGCAGTCCACCTACAAGGAATGCTCAGCATGTATGATACATGACAACATGTTACCCTGGTTTGATGTCAAAATTAGTGTCAAACAGGATTGCATGTTGTCTGCTAGTTTATTCTTTTTTTTATACCACTAAGGTGTCAATCAAACATTCTATTTCTCGATAGTTGTCTACATAGAATACGATCGATGAATGTAGGTTACGCCATCCTACTACTATGCCATCCTATTAGCAGATACATCGTCTGAACTGCAAACACTGGTCACAATGTAAGGATTACGGTTACAACGAAGTATTGGAACAAGTGAATGAGATTGTATATCTTGGATGTGCTTTCGGCAGGGATACAAGGTACACCGCTGATGTGGAAAGACGAATGAGTGCTGGGAATAGTGCGAATAGAGCGTTGGGAAAACTTCTTGGCAGTAAAAGCTTGAGCCAGAAGGCACAACTCGCTGTACACAATGCAGTACTCGTCCCAACGTTTACTTATTGAAGCGAGAGCTGGGTATGGCAGAGAGAGAGAGAGGTAAGGATACGGCCTGCCTGATGATAAACTGATGGTCACCGTAGCCTGTGGACATTTGTAACACCAGAGGTGTCACTCATGCGTTGCAGACCCTCTAATAACCTCTTCACATATTTCTTGAAAAATACCATGCTGAAGTCCCTTGGAAAAAGCCTCGGCTGGGAGCTCATTCCACAGCTTAAGGGTTCTCGGAAGAAAACTTCTCTGGAAGCTCATAGTACGCGACTATTGCGGTTCCAGCGTGTGAGGGTAAACTCCCGGCCGTCAGCGATCAGTGCGATTATTAAAAGTAGCTGTAGTCATCATATCGAACAATTCGTCAGAACACAGCCCGTTGTACAGTCGATAGATCGTACAAAGGCTTATCGACAATTCTCACAGCTCGTCTCTGAATCGAATCACATGGTCCCAGCTGGTATCCAGGTGGTCCCGCAAAGGTGACTGCAGTACTCCAAATGCGGCCTGATTTGAAACTTATATAACATAAGTCTTTGCCTCTGTTGTTCTCTGTTAAGCACACCAAGTTTTTTGGACGCCAGCGTGACCTTCTCCTCCAGCTGACTTCGATATTGCACTTCGCTGGAGATCTCGGCGCCAAGCATCCTAATACTTTTAGTGACAGTAAAGGGTGTGTTCTGAAATTTAGGAACCACAGCAATTGGAGTTTATTTAGCGGTGAACGCGCAAAGTTGTATCTTCTTGGAGTTGGATTCGACTAAGTTAAGCCGCTCCCAGTCAGATACTTTAGCCAAAGTACCATCCATTTATCCATTTAAAAAGGTCTAAAAGAGAGTGTCGGTGTGCAAATAAAAAGAAGCAAGCTCCATTGTTTCGCACATGTAGAAAGAATGCTGGAAGAAAGAATTACAAAACGGATATTCAACGCGAAAGCAAAAGGATGTAGGAGCGGAAGAAGGCTAAGACTTACCTACCATGACCAAATTGATCGTGTTTTATCAGATAGTGATGTCAGGAGCTTTACAAATCTGCGAGCGTGCATAAGAAGAGCAATGAATGCTAAAGAAGCGAGTGAGGTGTGTAAGGATCGAGTCATGTGGCGCTCGGTTCTCTCTGCATACCCCGCAAGGAATTTGGCTTGAAGTTATAGATAGATACCTCACAGTGAATCTCAGCCAATTAAAAACATCCTGGAGTGCAGATGTATTTGTGCGGGTGAGTGAGATAAGTAAGCTCCAGAAGTGTTGCTGAATTAGTCGCGAGGGTAGCAAAGCGAGAGATACTCCAAGTTTTGTAAACGTTATGAGGTTGCAGTAATCGTTGTATCGGGTGAGTATTAGTCAAGAAATCGCCAAGCATATTTTAAAAATGAAAATATGTTTCTTTTTCAAAGAAATGTTAAGTGATTTCTTGAAAATCGGGAAAATATAATATTTTCTATATAGGTGTATAGAAAATATTATATTTTCCCAGTTACATTTATGAAATCCTTTTTTTCATTACCTGCTTTATTACTGTCAAAGCACGGAACCTTAATTATCCTCTTTTACTTTATGTGAAAACATCGACACATAATAAAAAGCTTCCAAAAGAATTAAGATGAAAGGTAACCTGACTCTTTTTGATGCCCCTAAAAGCATATCAAGTGCGTCCGTACATCACAAATAGATTTGTTTTCACAACAAAGTATGGTAGGTAAACTTGTTATCTTTTTATATTGCACAAAAATATGAAAATGTGATGAAAGCATCCAAATTCTTTTATATTATGAACAAAAAGTTGTAGTTCAGTCAGAAGTAGCACCTATGTTCTGAAATCCATATATAAGGTAATTAGTAAGATCGCTTATCTCTTTGTAAATAAACTACGTTCTCACTAAGTATTTTTATTTTAGGTCAGGCCTCAAATAGCGTTAGTAACCGATTAGCGTAGTCTATTGGTATGAACCCTTGTAACACAAGAAGTATCTCTCGATATATATACAATAAAATTAGAAAGAAATGGTACAGTGTTAAGCTAGAAGAGAAGTAAAGAACAAAGTAGGTTAGGATAGTGGAAAACTTCTAGAATATAAAATATTTATATTCATCTTATGTTTGTATTATATAAACATTAATGAGTAAAAGAAAATAAACAGACAAAAACTTATAACCCGTATATATTAACTGTCTGTGAAAAAAGTAATCTTTCTGTTTTCTCCATATATAGGTATATGTTAAATGTAAGTACGCGATATAGTAAATAACTAAACCATACTTCAAGTTTAAATTAGAAAATTCTTGTTGTAGGGAAAGTTTTATTACATGAAATACTTGTTTGGAGGACTAGGAATTACTAAATATGTTTATATGTGCACTGCTTGAACTTTGTAATGAACTCAATTTATGTAATGATTTTAGTTTATAAATTATTAATGTAAACATAGTTCAACTGGAATTTAATTTCTACTATTATTTAAATTTGAAAATACTTACATGTATCCAAGTGGAACTAAACTCTATAAGATCAGAAAAAGTTGTTCAAAGAACTCATCGATTTCAGTTGTACACTATATACGAAACTCGTAGATGTAGCAACGGAGCTACGCAGCTACGCCGTAGCCGTCCATTAGCAGTCGCGCGCGTGGACTGACTGAACGGCGATTGCTCGGTTTCAGGGGTTCGGCTTGCGATTCTGAATTGAGAATGAGCAGTGAATTGCGATGCCATCATCAACATACGTTATTGATACCAATATCGAAATGAAGCTTTATTTTAAGTTTACCGCAAAAAGACACCAGCTGCATTATGCACAGAATTAAGTGTGTTCGGTCAACGCATGACATCCAAACGTACTATTAAAGTTATATACAACATAATGCCTATTTCTTATCGCGTAGCCCGAAAAGATGTTATTCGACATAAGAGAGATAAATGTTGTTGGAAAGTCTTAATTGTATGTAACTGAATTGTTTTATTCGTCACCATGGCATGGGTGGTATTTTACATGCTTTGCCGAGTCGAGCCGAGAGTCACTCGAGAATCGAATGTTTGAATTAAACAATTTTTAACGAAAGTATCGCGTGTTTTATTTATCAGGAACTGTGCTGTGTACAAGTGCGTTTATCTGTGTGTGCGTTTTTTTTCGAATATTAGAATTTTGACTTCAGATTCGGATTCAGCATAAAAAAGTAGAATAGGAATATTCAGGATCACCATTCTTATCTCTTGGAATATTTCCAAATGGCCGACAAATTAAAAAAAAAATTGAATTGTTATATAATTGACGAGCCAGGTGTTCCTCTGGCAATGCAAGTTTGCGCATTCTCAACTGGTTTTTTTGTTGAAGCTGAGGTTTCGAATGCTTTCTTCCTGCGACCACGGACGCTGCACTACTTCAGCAACTATATGACCTACAAGTGCCAGAACATGACTAATAATCAATATAGTCCTCACTATTGGAATACATATAAAAAATACATACGTATATAGATACATGTAAATTTAGTAATAACGTATTAAAAACGAATATGTAGTACATAGACTTGCCCTGCATATTAATAGGCGCTGTGAGCGCTAGATACCATTCCAATTTGATAATTGAGGTGATAGCGTTGTTAAAACGAAATCATTTCATAATGGTATCTGCGCGCATAGTGAGTACTGAAGACATTTCTCAGTGTCGATGGAATATGCCTGATGATCTAGTCAAATTAGCATGCATCGCCTAAGTTCAAATACTAAGACTATCGACTTGCATGATATACATATTATGTAGTTTCTTCATATAATCTGTGAGATACCAGACGCGCAGAGCAAATGGAAACATATAGGTCCATTGGGAATCTCCCGCACTCCAACTTTATCAATTGATTTCTCACTTTACTTTGAGATTCTTATATATTAATCTAAATACATAAGTTATGCATGAAGTAAATGTGTATAAATTGTAGTTTGGTCTGATAATTTGAACTATAAGTCACCTGGTCATCAGTGTTTGTATATTATACATTTTATGCACACAGCTTTACCAGTATGGATTTCGGAAGCGTAGCTTCTATGTATTTACCCGCTTGAATGTGGTAATTCTCCTGAGCTGAAACTTAGAAGAGGCTAAGTACGACTTAAACACTAAAAACAAACAAACGTACAGCAAATGTTACGATTAGACGAAAGTAATACATTCTTTACAGATGACCAACCCTCATCGTTTGAGCAAACTGTTGTAGCTGTGCAATATGATGTGGAGAAATGGAAACTAAAATTCCATTAGAAATTTAGAAATTGAAAATTTTTATATCTATTATGGTAAATTATTGTTAGATGGCCTCCTCATATTTTAGACAACCAGTTACCTTATAGTATAAAGTTTGAGAAGTTAGGATAGTTATAATAGTTAATGTACTCCACCAGTTATAATTATTATTAATTTTAGACTTCTGTATCAACTGTCAAGTAATTTCATTCAGATGAATGAAGGTTCCTAAAACATGCAAGTACCTGAATATTCACACTATCATACAAAGATGACGTAATTTACCACCTCTATAAATCATAATTCATAATGAAGATAAAAGAAATGTAGCTATATTTATGGCAGCAGCAGATAGCTATTGCTGCCAGTTGCTTAATAAAAAAAAATATTTTTCCGAATTTTTACTTTGCTATATATATCATATCTCCGTATATATATATATATATATATATATATATATATATATATATATACGGAGATCTATATACATTACATTTACATATACATTTTTGTTATATACGTATATTTTAAACGTATTAATAACCATTGTTGTAGTTCCATATATTCAGAACAAGCCGTTTACCAACGCAAAGGATATTGAGATTTTTGTCTAGATCTGCAGCAAAGTTTAGTTCTAAAAGTATCTATTGGAGAACATTAATTAGACCTGTGCACAATAGAGTGGAGTACCGCTTAATGTGGGGTAAACAATATTGCTATTCGAGTTAAAAGAGTCATAAAATATATAAATTTTTATAACTAGTTATGGAGTGAATTTTAAATTAAGATTTTCCCAAGTTATAAAAACTTATTCCAACATGCACAGATAAAAAATTGACACCTAAAATTACATTTGGTCCTAAAATAAACACAATAAGTGTGAAATATGAATAAAAAAATTAAAGCCGAATACATGCGATATAATCTATTGCCCCCACAGACACTTATGACATTGCTCTCAAAGAATAAATAGTTTATTTATTCGAATAAAACCCAAAAGTGTGTAATAAATCTGATTTTACCACAGATACTGAATAATAAACGGCATTCATAAATCACGTATGAAAACCCTATAAATCTAAACGTGTAGTTGTACAGTGTTCACCGCAGATGGACGGACGGGCGTACCAATATTACGTTTTAATGTTATTTTCATTATTATTAGTAACCGCTAAACCAAAGCTAGAGCCGGCATGTCAGGCTAAACTTTTTATTGGTTATGATTTATTAGTATAGTCGCGTTAATGTTAATACTTGCACTTGTACAGATTCCACTTCACAATTTTATTTAATAATTATTTTTACCGACCGGTTTCGCCTTTACGGCATTATCAAGGTATTTTATACAACATATCTGAATCTGTACAAGTGCAAGTATTAACATTAACGCGATGTCTTCAAAATTCCACCAAGTGCCTACAATCAACAGTATCAACATATTAGTATAGTGTTTGCATTGTCGTTAATCTTTCTTCAATATCAATGTTTAGTGGCGCACGCTTTGATGTGCGTGTCAGTCTAACCGAACACACAAGTTAACCAGCGTCGGCTGAAGCCTGTCTATAGATGGGTTTAGTCTTCGAAGAGAACATGTCAAGCTGTCGGTTCCGGCTATTATCGACAACCTAAAAGAAGCACATTAACTTAAGAGAGGTAGCTCAAATCAAAGCAGGCTGTTAAGAGAAGTACTACAACCTAACAGAAAGACGCAGCCATCTAGCATCTGCCTATTGGGAGGGTTGTTGCATTCCAGCGAGTGAGTGACTAGTAAGCTCCTAAGGAGTTGCTGCAGCAAGGATGAAAACACGCGAGCCATACTTTTTATTTTTCAAGCATTCATAAGTAACCACTGTACATCAGATGGACCGTATGCTTTTATGTCATTTCGACATAGTATAAAAAAATATTTTTCGCCAAAAATAATATTTAACACTAGATCAGTCAATCTATCAGCAAGCCATCGTGCGTCACATGATTCTGTGACGTATGATTGCTTTCCTCTGTTATAGATAGAGAAATTGATTGATCTAGCGTGTACAACTAATCGTTAAATATGATATTTGGTGAAAAATATTTTTAATTACATTACTCCTTTTCATAAAAATACTGTGTAAATGGATTTGATAAAGTATCTTGATATTTAAATACATGTTATGTTATATATCAAGCGATTTTTTTTTAATAGAAAACAAATCGCAATTTAATCGCGCTATGTATGTTAAGTGAGGTGTGTAAGTACCGAGTCATGTGACACTCAGTTCTTTCTGCCTACACCACAAAAGATTTGGTCTGAAGTTATAGATAGATAGTAAGTCGATTGAAATATCGACCTTTACTATTTCCATTTTAATGAACGTTCATGTAATACTGGGGAATTGATAAACTTCTTATTGACATTTGCCATCTCTATATCGGATGCGAAATTATTCCTATGTTTTTACATGCCAAATCAGTTCGAGCAATGTCTGGTAAACGATGGTGATAAAAATAGTTTCCAATCCTAACTTTTGTAGTTTGCAGTATTCATTATAAGAGGTACTTGTGCCACAATGGACCACCTTCGCGCGTGGCGGGCTTTCTTTTTTTGTGGTTGTACGGTGTGCAGACAAATGTTGTTGTAAAGAAGGAGTGGACTACAGTTGACCAATTTTAGTCTGACACGCAAATCATACATCCATAATTCCAATTCGTCATAGTACAACTCTACAGTTTTTTGTTTTTAGGGTTCCGTACCTAAAAGGAAAAACGGAACCCTTATAGGATCACTTTGTTGTCCGTCCGTCTGTCTGTCATGACCCTTCTTCTCAGAGACGGGTGGAGCTATCAAGCTGAAATTAATATCAAATACTTAGGTCTGCAAGAAAAATATCAAACTGCTAAGTCAACGTAATCAAAAGATACGGCTGTTTATGCCTCGTTTATGCGCATATTTTGACACTCGCAAAGGAATCAAAACTAATATAGGGTACTTTCCGTCGACCTAGGATCATTAAATTTAGTAAGAAGCAAGGATTACCTTGCTTCTTACCTGATGTTTTTCTTAACTTGTGCTGCTGTGTAGCACAAGTTAAGAAAAACATCAGATAACTGTAAAATTGTAAACTGTAAAAACATATTTTTCTTTGTGGTATGACATCACAAAGAAAAATATGATTTTTGCGAAAATAATTTGCAAAAATATTTCTTTACGGAACCCTCAGAGATCGAGTCGGTACTTGACGACTTTTTTTTAATATGTTATACAATGGGTAAACACAACCTTTTACAGGCTGAGTGTAACACCGATCTATGTTAGAACGAATGACGATATCGGTAAAATAGTGGTAACACATCACTTATGGTGGTAACACATCACTTATGGCAGTGATAGGTTACCACTATGTGTACACAAATTGTAAGTCTATAACTAATAAGAAGTCATTTTGGAGTCATATAAATATACATTATTGGTAGTTTAAAGTAATATAATATAAGATAATTATGTACGTATTTTTAATTCATTATATAAGAAATAACTATAGCAGTTCTAAGGTTTTAAACTTTTAAAGTCTAGTTTAGATAAATAAAATAAATAAATATTGTCGGACAAATTACACAGCGCCATCTAGCCCCAAAGTAAGCAAAGCTTGTGGTATGGGTACTAGACAACTGATAAACATACGTAAATACATTTTTTTTGTAAATACATACTAATAATACATACACTTATTATACATAGAAAATACTCAGACCAAGACAAACAGACATGTTCATGCACATAAATGTATGTACTGTGTGGGAATCGAACCCACGATCGTTGGTGTCAAAGTAGCGTAACAGCGCGTTCCACCACTGCGCCACCGGGCACTGAGCCGAGATGTTTTAAAACAAAAACTTATATGAATTAAACTTGTCCGATATATGCATTGCGCTAATGCATTTTAATGTTTGTGTTGTTATTATAAGAGTTTGGAAGAAGTAAGAGCTGTTTGATTTCATACCAGCCGGTATGTTCTACATTTACCTACACATTTATATAATTTCGTTAATATCACCTGGTTGATAACAGGTTCTGCCTCGCTAAGCTTTTGATGCATTTTCTTCTTCGTACTTCAAGTTGTTGTGGCATCAACTTCAAAATTTAAACATAATCTAAATTCATACTAAATATTTTAGGGGATTTTCCTTTATTTATTTATTTAGGTTATTAACACTTACCTCTCTTCAATATTTGCATATATAAAAACTTACTTCAATTGAATAGACATAAAGCATGTTCTGTACATTGTTTATGTGATTCGTAGTCGTACATACGAGTATAAATCGATGTTTTATTAATTAGCCTCAGAAATTTCTAAGATAGTTTAGGCAAATACAGTTACAACATATTGTACATTAGATGATTAACAATCAATTTTAGGTATTAAATTTGACTTTTTTAGTCCGACGTCGAAATTAGAGCATGTTCCAAGGTATGCCGAAGGTTGTTATGTTTCCACAGAGTGGCTCAACATCGACTTTGTTCTATAGCATAAGTATATAATATTTTCGCACAAATTTAACAACACCCAAGTTTTATGTCAGGAATTTTTGCTAAAATACAAGTACATCAGAGTTGCTGATTTTAAAATTTTTTGTTTGACGTGACATGTTGCCACGTTTATCTCTGTAACGTTCAGATTTTTAAAGTTTTTTCAACAAAAAATTCACTCACATGTATGTGGCGGGTAGCATTGAATTTAGGTATGGCATATTATGGGACACGGTTTATCTCTAAAAGTTGTGTAAAATATGCTTTCTGATGAAAATCGTCAGTTCAATGTTCTACATTTTTTTTCAGTATTTGGTGGATAATATTATAGTGACCCAGTTAATAAAGGATATTGGATCCCAGTGGCTGATATTCCAGTACTACACAAGACAAATATTTCTGTGTTTTTATAACGATAACTATGCCAACTTTACACTTATTGCCTAACTTTAAATTATGTAAATAAATATTCATTTCGGACAATTTACACAGCGCTATCTAGTCCCAGACTATGCGAAGCTTGTTCTGTGGGTGCTAGTCAACTGATAAACATAAGCAATTACCATTATTTTGTAAATACATATTTATAATACATAGAAAACACGTAGATAAAGACAAACAAACATTTAGTAACTATTGCAAATTGTATTTGATTTTATTGTTATTAATAAAAACTGTCTCAACGTTATATTGGATTTCATTCATGGTCTTAACTTTTGTATATATTGTTAGATATACGGTTTTTGTCACTTTCACTATTTTGTACGCCAGATTTTTATTATACAACGTCGGGAGGCATGCAAACATACGGCGCACCTGAAATAAAGTGGTGCCCGTAGCCAATAAACGCTTGCAATAAATTAAGTATTACTAGTGCGATGCCCACGTCTACCGCTAATACTGAAACTCCTTAGGACTTTACTAGTAACCTCTCTCATTCGCAGCAACACAATACCCTCCAGGGAGTTGTTGTTTTTATCTACGAGTATATGGTGGAGATACTTCCCCAGAAGGGCTACTTTGATACGCCCTACCTCTCTTGAGCAGTCAGAACCCGTTATATACGTTTTCCCATACATTTCGCGGTCGTATACGACCACCCGGGTTTTGAAGGGGTGCCCAGTCAGAACCCGTTATATACGTTTTCCCATACATTTCGCGGTCGTATACGACCACCCGGGTTTCGAAGGGTTAAAACACCCAGTACAAGATAACAGACATGTTCATGCACACAAATGTTTGTTCTGTATGGAAATCGAACCCACGAGCGTTGGTGTCAAAGTAGCGTAACGGCGCGTTTCACCACTGCGTCACCGATTTCGTCAGATTCTCGTGAAGTATATTGTTCTAAATAGATTTATGCATATGTAGAATAAGCACTGTATCCGAACGTAGATCATAGAATGAGGTTTATGATGTCACAATGAATGAATGAGGCAAACAAACAAGTCAACGAGGAACATTATAAAGGATTTGAATAATTTCTTATAGAATTACAAGTGCTGGAGTTCGCGCTTCGCGCAAATCCCACCACTACTTTTACGCTTTTGTTATTACTGTTCTATACAAATAACCGATGACTGTAATTACAACCTGGAAGTAGAAAATGTACTTTTTTAAATACTTCCGGTTATCAAATTAACTCCATTTTGATACCATTAGAAAGATGCAATTTAGTTTGATTTTCTGGTGAAAACCGCATCTCAATCGCATTTATAGTTTTATTTCTAGAGGCCAAAATGTCAGTGCAGAGAAATAGAGGGAGAAACTGTACTATTTTATGGGTTAGGGATATTAATTAAATATAATATCTTATTTTTTATTACATTTAACGTTTTATTACATTTAACGATTACGAGTATGATAAACAGTAAAATGCGGTTAGTTTTCACGAATCCGATTGTTTTTAATACCTCATGTTATCAATATGTATTCGTAATAAAACCTACCTTCTAAGTAGATCATAGAATGAGGTTTATGATGTCACAATGAATGAATGAGGCAAACAAACAAGTCAACGAGGAACATTATAAAGGATTTGAATAATTTCTTATAGAATTATGTCCAAAGGTCTTTTATCAATTATCAGTAAAATAAAAGGTTGTTAAAATTCATAATTGAATTAAACAATTTTTAACGGAAGTATCGCGTGTTTTATTTATTTTGTTGAACCTGACGTTTCGAATGCTTTGCAGCGTCCGTGGTCGCAGAAGAAGAAGAACACGCGATACTTCCGTTAAAAATTGTTTAATTCAATGTGTAACAATCGCGAAAACCTAAGACAATAAAATTCATAATTCTTAATATTTTAAATAGCATGTTTGTTGTATAATTTTTATCTATATCAGATGAGAAACTAGCATTCGACGACTTTACGTTGTACTGATGTAAAGCGGTTACTGTAGCCTATGAACGCTTATAATATAATGATATTGCTTATAATTTGGAGTCTGCTGTTATTTTAGCAAGTTTCAGGTTAGCTGAGCTCATGTTGATAAGCTCAAGGTCACATCACTGATATGTCTCTCTCCAATTATACTCGTATAAACGAAATAAACGCAGACAATGTGGCGAAATGTTCAGCGTACGTAGCTGAACATTTCGCCGCATTGTCTGCGTTTATTTCGGTCTTACATCCATTCGATTTTGAGTAGAGTAAACCAATTGATTTTGGAGCCGAAATGAAGTTTAAGTTTTGATTTCTATATCTCACCATTTTATATCATTGTAACTATACGCATTTGCTGACATTTATTTACTGAAATACAATATAACGATTGAAATAGATCGTTATTGTCAGGTCATTTTTGCCATTTCAACTTGACCAATAGTCTCCACCGAATGTGGGTAGAGATAGTAGTAAAAGGAAAGAAGACTGAAACTTTAAAAAATGTAATAATAAATTTTGTTTTTGTTTTATTAATACATTTTTTAAAGTACCAACTACCAACATTCGGTGGAGACTATTGGTCAAGGTGCAATGGCAAAGGTTCAGTGGCTAAAATAGCATTTTTATCTTATCTTAAACGATTACATGCATATTCGTAGAGGGTGCATTAATATACCTACAGACAGCAGACTTATAAGCCGTATGTATGTAACTTAATATTTTATGTTATTCAAAGTTTTATTGATACATTTTTGAATGTATCGATTACTTGCTATGTGAGATTCCGTTAAGTTGAAATTAATAATACAGGAATTTACAAAAATATTATTCGGCGAATAGTAAATGTAACATAAGTAAATAATATTAATTTACGTCTAACAGTAGGAGATTACCTTAATGTGTAATATAAAAATAATACATAGTGATAGTTATGGCATACGTCCGTTTTTCTTCTGTAATAGCCTAATTAATACCAGTAATCCCTCCAGATCTGATAATAATAGCCGTTTATATCTGACACTATTCGCAATAGTCCCAATATTTTCAGAGAATTGCTCATAGGTACTTTGCTCCACCAATACTACCTGCAGCACACCGCATCGCGTGTACTACATTACATCTCCACGTGTTGGATCCGCATCACCGTGCACGCTTGTAAAATATCCGTGATTTTATAGAACTATAATATAAAATTTACGTGAGTTTCATATAATTAACAATATGTATTTACATAACTTCGTTGCGTATGTAATATTAACACTTAATATCTATATATTTATAATAAAATTGTAACAAGCCGAAATCTGTACATTATTGATATTGAAGAAAACCTATTATAGGGGATCTTTATTAGAGCAATAAAAGCCTAAACAACAGTTTTTAGAATTTTCATCAGTCTGTCTGTCATCTGTATGTTTGTACACGCATCACGCAAAAACTACTCCATAGAATTGAATGTGGTTTTCACCGATGTATTGCTAGAGGTCTAACTTAAAATATAGGCTCCATTTTGCCGCAAGAAAGGAATATATTATTCCGATTGTTTTAAATTTAATATTGCCCAGATCTAATGTTACTTGATGAGCTTAATGCTAAATTAATAGATTATGAGGAAACTAGCCGACCGTGTCGTTATCGTAGTCTATAGACACTTGCAATACATTAAGTATCGCTCATGCGATGTGATCTCTGCTGCTAACACAGCAACTGCTTAGGAGATACTGGTGACCTCACGGATACGATTAAGTTAGTCGCTTTGTATGGTTGTTACAAAAATCACAGATGGCGCTGTTTATCATTTTAAAGGTTTATCTTAACCGATCTCAACCGATTACAACTAATCTCATGCTATAATAATATTTAGCTGTCTTTCATTGAAAGCAGAAAACCCGTCTTAAAGTGATCTCGCTTCAAAATAATATTATAGAAGCCGAAATTCTTACGGGCTGGTGAAGTAGTTTTCATGCCAATCATTCCCAAAAATTCTATAACTTCACGCCAAATGCCTTGTGGGATAGGCAGAGCTAACCGAGCGCCATATCACTTGACTAATTTTTACATACTTCACTCGCTTCTTTAGCATTAATTGCTCTTCTCATGCACGCTCGCCGGGATCTAAGGCTCGAAATAACCCTCTGATAAAACATGATTAATTTGGTCATGGTAGGTAAGTGGCCTTCCTCGGCTCCTACATTCTTCTACTTTCGCGTTGTATATCTTTTTCATAATTCTCTCCTCCTACATTCTTTCTATATGTCGGAACCAATGGATAATGCCTTTTCTTATTTTAACACAGATGCTCTCTATCAGACTAACTTGTTTCTAACAATACCATTGAGAATACGGCCTTCAGGCGTTACGCCAGAAATTTTGCGCAACGCTCGCATTTCGACCGCGTTTAACCTACTTTCATGCTCTCTCGGCCTTACCCAGCTCGCGCTTCCGCAAATATTCCATAATTTCATTTTATAGGTATTTAATTCACAACTGTGTCTGCATAAATAAAAAATATAGATACTTCATTATAAACTCCACTTGTACTAAGTCACATGCAAAGCTAGTGAATTATAAGATTATTGCCCACAGCAGCTCAGCTCCAACATATGCAAACTTCAGATTTCATATCAGTGACTTACATTGATGTAAGTTATTGATATGGAATATAAGGTTTGCATACGATAAACGACTGGTTTTAATGATAGTTAAATTCACAAATGTAGATTGTACAAATAAATATACATAATTATGTAGATGCGGAAATAATTTCACATGTTATAGCTCTATTATTTCAGCGACTTAAAATAAAAAAATAAGCGGAAAATTTTGTTACGTTATAAGAACATTTCTCGATTTTAAACAAATTTTGAATTTAAATTTTCGCAAATAAGTGAAAATGAAATAAACAGGACGTAACAAATTAACAATGCTGTTCCATAAAATACCAGTTACAGAAAAAGGCATAACACCTATAATTTAGTCGTACTCCAATACTGTCTTGTAGCAAAAGCTAAGTTCTGAAATTTTTGTAAACTCGTCAATTAGCTGTAATGAAAAGTATGCTTTTAATCGCACGAAAAGTTTTCGAAAGTTCTCCAAGGTAATACAATATTAAAATTGGCTTTCCGACATTTGTTTTTCATTCATATTTTTCCTGTAATTGGATTATGTACTATGATGCTTTTCCTGAGAGTTCTTTCTAATTAGATTACAGAAAAGCTAGCCTTCATCTATGTTTATACTTGTAATTCGATTAATGGAATTGTTTTTCAGAATTAAATCCAACTATTTATATCTTAGGGCTTTCGGCTGGGTTCTTACACCCCTTACTCATTTTCATCATCAACATCATTTTAGCCCGTATTTGTCCATTGCTGACGATAGACACTCTACAAACCTTTGAGAACGTCGCTCTGTCTATTGGGGGTCGTCCCGCATGACGTGTGCCAGTACTAAGATGCGAGTACGGTTTTACGAATTATGTGGCTGGCCAACTACACTTCAGCATGATTATCCTAGGCCTATGTCAGTAACCTTAGTTCTACTGCTGATATCGTCATTTCAAATTCTAGTACTCAGAGAAACCTCGAGCATAGCTGTTTCAAAGCACGCCGAGCGACCTTGAGCTTCCCATACATCCCTTACTTGCTTCTTTAATATTCACACCTCTTCATGGAGTAAATACCAGATATTACTTATATACATGATGGTTCTGTTTTGAACTTCTTCTTCTTCGCGTTATCCCGTTACCTAATCCACTAGGATTGACTTGGCCCGCTACCTAAGACTAAGCATTTGGCGTAGATACTGATTTTTACTTAGAGCGACTGCTGTCAAATCTCTACAACTCAAAGGTAAATCAAATATTTCGTAGGTTAGGTCACACATTATTTCGAAATATAATTTCTTGGACATGCGGGTTCCCTCACGATCTTTTCCTTCGTCGCCGAGCTTGTTACAAATATGTACACAAATCCCAACATCAATGTAGTGTTTAATAGGCCTATTCAAACCGGGGACCATTTGTATAATAGATCAATTATTTATCCACTGAGCTATCACTGCTTTTCCATTCGTAAAGATAAAAACACCACATTATTTAGTTTTGAACATTTTGAATACAAACTTTTTAAAATAGGTTTTCGTCATTTAATATTTATCACGAAATCCTACATTGAATTCGACATGAATTTGCCCAATTATTTCAACTGCTGAATTAGGTCGATCTCATAAAGTTACAAAACAAATTGTTACGTGAATAAACGTTCATTTTTATGGAATGTATATGTGACTTCATAGTACAGACCATAAAGCTCACCTCGTAGTGTAAGTAGTATAGTAACTTTATGATACAGACGTGTCCAGGTGTTCCCTTGTGAATACTGCACGCATAATTTTCGTGTGTTTCTGTAATGTCTTTTATGTACTTTATTTTCCTTTCTTAATATTCTCTGTCAAGAACAGATGCTGATGTATTGTTATCTTTATTGTATAAATGCAGATAGATAACAGAGAGACACAAAATCTAGAGATTAATTTGAACAAACGTAAGTATATTTCGGACAGAAATGTCTACTAACTTTGAGTGTTGAATAAGAAAAAAAGGATTGTCGAGGTAGGAGCATGATAAAGTAGTTACCATAGTCTGTCTATAAACGCTTGCGATATAGGAAGTTTAGTCACGCGTTGCGACGCCTGCTGCTTCAGTTGCAGGAACACAACAACTATCTAGGGAATTGTTTTTTGGCTGCGGTTTTCTGTAAGGTGGATGTACTACCCTGGTCAGGCCGCTTTGATATGCTCTGCCTCTCTTAACAAATACACAAAGCAAGACGAGCAGACACATTCATGCACACAAATTGACTTTATGTGGAAATCGAACCTACGAGTTCTGGTATTAAAGTAGCTATTGCTAACATCTAGATCTAGATGAGAAACTTATCTACCTAATTAATTAATAATAATATATATTAATACCTATAATTGCAAGACAACTTGTGGTGAGGTGTAGTGCTATCAAATGCTACAGAAGGTCATTCTGATTCACGTCGGTCGGAGTGGACACCCAAGAACGCCTCCAGGACTCTCAGCATTAGCTTGATATGCTCCTGGGGTAGAAGCTAAAGTTAAAGTGCATAACGCTGAGTTAAGAGGTTATTCGTATAAAGAGTAGCACGCTTCACGACACTGCTGACCTCTCGTCGATATTTCCCCCGGCTGACATTTTCTGGCAGTTCGAGGGCGCATCTAGTGAGCAGCGAGACACCGTCAGCAATTATAAATGATTGTTATGGCAGGCGCCGTCCCTGTTCTGTAATAGCTCAGTACCAATAATCTCTTCAAATGTCATATTATATTCTGATAGATTTATAATAGTCTCAATACCTGCCCCTACTCATGGGTATATTGTTTCCATGGCATAGATAGAGTCATGGTAGGTACAATACATTCCGTCGATTTTCTCAAAAGGCCTTCTACGCGTTGGACTTATATTCCCGCGCACGTCTATGGAATGTTCTATATTAATACCCATAATTCAAAAATAAATACAGTTTATACCCATAAAGATACAGCAAAAAAACACACAAACCTACATCTATAGCACCTATTCTCAGTTATACTGTCAAATTATAAAATTAATTAAAGATATCCTATAAAATAACCTACAAAATAATTATAAAACATACATTATATAATATTAACCAACCGCATATGAAAATAGATCTCGATAGCGTTGTCGCACATGTCAATTTCATCCACAAAGAGAATAAGTAACGTTAGCGATAGTTTGACAAGAATGGTGGTTAAAAATGCGAGCCACTACTAATCCACAGCGGAGCCGTAAGGTGGACATAGTCTACCTTACGGCTCCGCTGTACAATTCAAATCAAATCCAAATCGTTTGATTGAAAAAAACAAAATTATGGCAGCAGTATGATAAATAAAGTTAATATAGAAACAATAATGACACTAAATATAGTTGATACCTAGGAGCTTGAAACAAAACGTCGATGTCTCTGTCATTTAATTAATTCTTCCACCGAATTCATTGGAAATTCCGTTGCGAATAATTGGACATTTTCCTGTAACGAATGCATCAAATGGCAGAGTTGGCATAGTTTCAGTGTTCGGCATTTCACTGAATAGGTCTAAATATTCATTACTGGTATATTTGTGTCATCTATTTAAATGAACTTTACCTAAATGCTGTTCGTTCGCATCAATTGAGAAAGATCGGTCTGAATTGAGTAATCTTACTTTTTAAATATTTGTAGTAGGTTGTTTATGAATAACATTGCTAGATATTGTCGGACAAATTACACAGCGCCATCTAGCCTCAAAGTAAGCGAAGTTTGTGTTATGGGTACTAGACAACTGATAAACATACGTAAATACATTTTTTTGTAAATACATACTTATTATACATAGAAAATACTCAGACCAAGACAAACAGACATGTTCATGATAAAGTAGATAAATAAAGTTCTAATACAAAACGTATGTTATGAACTTCCACGTACTGTAAAATTATGAAATAGTAGCGATGATTACTCACTGTCAAAAAAAAATAAGAAGATTTGACAGTAAGGTAGAAAGAAGGAACGAGTAGAGAAACACGAGACAGAGGCGGGAGTAAATAGTTAACATTTAGAACCCACTCCCCCCTTGTCACCCGATACGAAAGAAGGGATATAATATGATGATTATTTCAAGATAGCACTGGATGATGGTACTAGGGATAGCATGATACCCTCCGTCCACTAGGATCCATAGTCTAGACCCACATGTGGATTCTTGGATACTTTTATTTCCCCTTCGATCCACGTGTGGATCCTCGGATACTTTTATCCCCGTTTCGATCCACATTCGATCCACATACCCTTGAATACTCCACTTCAATATAAAGGTAGATACATGGATATTTATATTCCTTCTTCTATCCAAAAGTTAGATTCGCGCATATTTCGTATAAAGCGTAGAGAAAGTATTGTGGCATAAAACGAATGGGATTGTAATGAAAATGTATAACCTTGATTCGTTAATTAGGATGGTAAAGCGAATGATAGCGGTATATAAATATCTTCGTAACTTGAATGAAATAAAATTATTATATATTATTATTATATTATTATAAAAAAGACGAAGAAACATAAGCTTATCTCATTTAACCCCCTAAAACCCAAATCGTTGCACTCTGGTAACTCTCATGCGAATGCAAATGTGGCATGTTGGCTAGTTACGAAAGTTAAGAAAATCTTGAGGGTATTACGAATACGAAACAAAATGTTAAGTGACGAAGCATAGTATCACGAGTGCTTGAATTTAAAGGCATTTTGATTTAGTTCCTTAAACGATATTCTTTCTGCCTGATTTATTGAGTCTGTAAATCATTTTAACGATTAATTTATACATATTTTAAGTATCTCACTCACCATCTCATAATATTTCTTCGTCTTATACATCACTATAAGACGTTTCTTTTTTTATTTCTGGAAATATGCATAGATTCACATACATTCACAGTAGAACCGCGATGATAGCATACTTATTTACACAAATTTCCATTGTTTATACGGTAAAATCAATTTTCATTGCACTATTACCCTTTGTAGGTCAGTAGTCTGTCTAGAATACATTACAAATAATAAATAAGAATTTATAAACTCAATAAAAATCTAATTCCTTGATAATTTTCAATAATGAAAATATAATTTTTAATAAGTTAAGATTTATTTTAGGCACTCCGATTGGAAAAATATCTTCACATCACAGATAATCTATGATAAATAACAACTCCATGTAGCTGTCATCCTGGCAGTCAAGAAGATTATCAGTAGGCTTCTGTGATGAGTTACTGTGTTCGCCGAAGGGATGGCAATGCGCAAGTAAAACACCTTGTATTGCAAGCATTTGCAAGCTAAGTTTATAATCAGATTGTATGCCTCCCGACGCTCTGTCTGTCAACTGCAATGATTTCATAATATTTTATGACCATGTAACTCAATTAAAAACTAGATCCAGTGTATGTAGTTGTTATAACGCGACTTTTAGTACGCGCAACTAACTTTTAGTCTCACGTGGTTTGCAAATCAACGGCCAACTAAAGCTGTCGACGCTCTAAAGCGGGCCACATACAAATAAATTAAATTAGTAAATAGCTAATATTTCTAATATTTTGTACAAAAGAATATGACTAATAAAATCACGTGGACGGTGGTCGAGAAACCAATGACTTAATACCGAGGCTTCGATTCCCATACAAGAGAATTATCTGCTTTTTTGAATTTCGTATAGAAGACAGGTAGAGCACATCAAAGCACCCCGACAGAAGTGTCTCTATCTTACAGAAAACCTTAACCAATAACAAGTCATGCTGCCCACTTAATGTAAAGTAGGTAGCCTATAGGATGTATTACTCGCGTGTAGCTATCGCGACTGCTACTTAGGTTACTCGTAGTTATTGGCATGAGCATAACTACCTTCCAGGGAGATATTATTTACAGTTTCTTGCCACTTTCCCTAAGAGGCTGCATTGATGTACTTTCCTTTTGTTAAACTCATCCAAGCCAGGTGTAGTACACATGTTCATTTAAATAAAAATTTGCCTTGTGTGGGAATGGAACCCACAAAGCCTCGTTGTTAAAGGAGATCTTCGGACTCCTCATTATTAGTCGTATATATTTAGAGAAAGATTTGTTAAGATTAGAAAATTAATGTATTTTTATCACTTTTAAATAAAATAGGTAAAGAATGAAGAACTAAACCATATCTGAATTCAAAGTTTCATCCAAATCATTAATGCTAATATCTAGATAGCCGACATATATTTGTGTATATCTAAGAACTATACGTTTATATATATATATAAGACTAAATTAGCTGACTCACAATCTGATAATGACGTCTTACGCGTCTGTCCCACGTGCACTTGGAGTGTACGGATTTTATGCCTTTTTGACGACAAATATTAACTACGAGTGCTCCCTTTATTTCTTTACTAATAACTGAAACCACACTAACTGTCGCTATTCCGACAGTGTACATGCAGCTTTATAAACATGCAACACTTGAGCCCCCGAGGATGTTCCAAACTTTGCTTTGCACGTGAAATGCATCTTATTTTGTCATAAATTATAGTGTGTTTGTTAACAAAACTTTGCAAGATATTACGAAAGAATAACGTTCATATTAAGTTTGTGCATCTCATAATGTGGTGTGTTGTTTTATATTTTAGCAAGTTATTGTATAAGACAAGTTTTTAAATGTTTTTAGTAAGTTGTTGTATAAGTTTTCAAATACAACGGCAAATAGGCATGGTAAGGTAGCTACTGACATTGGGATCCTTACATCGATGGTAGATATGTCGACCTTGGCCACTCGTAGGAACGCAACAATAACTGAAGGATTATTATTTGCATGGGTCCCTGAGTAATTCGGAGCATAATACCACTATGTACTAAGTATGTCCTAACACTATTGCATTCGACCGATATACGGTTTAATCTGTTGTCGCCATAGACCAATAAACCACTTGACAGTGCATAAAGGCGCCCCTCATTTAACAAAACGTAGTATATTAGCGCCTAAATATCACAGCGATTTGATCCCACTGACCAATGGGTGGATATTTTAACCAGTAAGACGATAAGTGACGTGATGTTGATCCGTGAACTAGTTCTACTTTACTCCCCACCCATAACAGTGAGTTGAGTTAATAGGCAAAATCATTTTATCGATTTTCTCTAGGTGATTTCTTACATGGTTGTCGCCGTTGGTTGGGTCTTTTTGTATTAGGTAAAGTTTTTAGAGCGGACTGGCATACTTACACCTTGCAAAATATCTCCTCACCTCCTACAAAAAGTATGTATGTATGTATATATATCTTCACGCCAGGTCCCTTGCGGTTTAGGCAGAGAGAACCGAGCGCCATAAGACGTGGTCCTTACACACTTCACTCTCTTCTTTCACATTCACAGCTTTTTTCATGCACGCTCGCCGGTTTCTAAGGCTCCTGATAAACATCACCTTCTGATAAAACACGACCAATTTGGTCATGGTAGGTTAGTCTTGGTCTTCCTCGGTTCCTACATCTTTCCAGTTTCGCATTGTATATCTGTTTCGTACAAAAAGTATACTATAAATAAATCCACTTTAACTCAAAGGATCGTAGTTGTAATGGCTTTGACAAAAAAAAGTCATACAAGTAGCAACGACGTTTTCTTAGATTTTTTACGAAGGTAAATGTGCTACAGTGTCGTTTTTCCTCATCTCAGGTGGCGTAACCGGATTTTATTTAGTCTGCTTTATGAGCAACCTGATTCATATTACAAAGGGCATCGTTCACATAGATTTGGATATAGCCTGTTAAGTCGTTACCTTTGAATTAAACAATTTTTAACGGAAGTATCGCGTGTTTTATTACCGTAACCGCGTAACGGTATCCGTGGTCGCAGGAAGATTTCCTGCGACCATAGTGGCATAGTGGTTAGTAATGCTACTTAGATACCAACGGTCGTAAGTTTGATTCGCGCACAGAACAAACGTTTGTGTCAGCTCGTTTGAGGAAGTATCTCCGCCTCGCATAAATCCTCAGTCAAATAATAACTCTCTAGAGGACTGTTGAGTTCCTGTGAGTGAGTTAGATCACTAGTAAGTTTCTGAGTAGTCCTTCCTAAGTAGCACTAGAAATAGCATTGCATGAGTGATATTTAATTTATTGCAAGCGTTCATAGGCTAACGTAATCATGGACTTAAACAATTTTTAACAGAAGTATCGCGTGTTTTATTTATTTTGTTGAACCTGACGTTTCGAACGTTTTGCAGCATCCGTGGCCGCAGGAAAAAGTACAAAATAAATAAAACACGCGATACTTCCGTTAAAAATTGTTCAATACAATTTGTAACAATCGCTAAAACCTAACACAATACTAACGTAATCACTAAAGAGGAGGACTGTATAAAAAAGTATACTTTACGTAGCAAATATATAAATTTATAGGTTCACTACTGCTCTTAGCTTAGGTACTCCTTCTATTTAGAGATTGACTTGTTGACTACAAACTCACAAATATACAATTTTATTTGTATTAAGGTATATCGCAAATCACCCACGTGCCCTTAACGCCAACAGAGAATACTCAGTGGAGTTTAAGAGGGTGTACAAAGCTAAGTGGCGTCCTCATTTTGTTTTTATTAATAACGCTGTATTTAAGACCAATTCCAAAAAAAAACGCTCTATAGGGCACTGAAGAACCATATTTACGTTTACACGTACATGTGTAATCACACACCAGATCTCTGAAAATATTCTGGCTCGTAAAAATAGATTATAACTGTACTCATTTGTTATAAAATTATGGAAAATGTGATCAACCAACAGCCGCAATGTAATTTAGAGAAGCTTCATTGTACGCTTAGTTTCGCTTTATCTTCTGGTATACATGTTGTATAGATTCAGTAGAGAGCAAAGGTCAGTCTATAGCTTGGACATGGTCGAGCATAATACAGGTTTTCGATTGGTTGTGTCACGATATGGAATGTTTTTTTTTCCAAAGGGCTGTCCGAAAGATTATGGAGATGAACTGGCAGCTTTTTACTGGACGGAGAGGTAAATAGGTGGTTATTCAGATAGAATACTCCTGTAATGCAAGAGTACCACTAGTCTGTGTTTTATTGCCTACTATTCTTTCGGCATGTGCACAACATCCATTATTCAATTAACAATTTTTGTTAAGTTACTATGTTCTTACGAGTAAGTGGGTTCAACGGAGTTGGTGATGAGTTGCTACGTTAATAACAATAAACTAAATAAAATAACGCGGGTATTTCTCATTATATTGCAGAACTTCATAATCTAAAGTAACCATTTCATATAACACGGGCCATAATGTTGCCAGTTATCCAAAAAAAATGTGACAAGTATAAACATAGATTATTTTCCTAAATAGTGCATTTGATGCATTTGAACTCCAATATCGATACCCAAGCTAATGTCATCTATTATAACCACGCCTAAACTACGTGACCATTAATAGATTTCAAAGCCTGCCTGCAAAAACTTGAAAACCTAAAACTAAACTGTGGCGGATAGGTAAAGTCATGAAGAACAGTGATAGATAAGTCTATCGCCAGCTTATATAATAACTTATACAATGTCAAACCATAACGTCGACATACTATAAAATATAAGACACCGGTTCAGTCGATTATACTAATGTATGCAAAACATATACAATATACAAGACCGGCGACAGATTTGCATGCGAAAAATGTGCATTACACCGGGATAATGCGGCATTTTAGAAATAAAATGCAAATTTCCACGAGGTGTGACCATTACGAAACAATGGACACATTTGCACGACGGCCTCTGAGTTTGGGTCACTACGAACCCTCAGATTTTTTACAATTTCTCACTTTGAAAGCCGGTTGTAAAGAAATCTTGCACAGATAATTTGAAGAGTTTTTGGAATTTTCTACTCTAACATAATAAGTACAAAAACATACATGTTTGTTTTTCATCGTTTTTGTCAAAACTTAATAACGTCATAACAAGTTTAAAATTTACTTTTCTCTCAGTTATTCAGATATGTGCTCAACGCTTGCAATACATCAAGTAACTCTCGCACGATACTACTTCTGCTGCTAACACAGCAACTCCTTAGGAGCTTACCTTCTAACCTACCTACCTGGTGACCTCACACACACGTAGGAATACAAAAACCCTCTAGGAGTTGTTATTTGGCTGCGATTTTGTGTGAGGTGGCGGTACCTCCTCAGATGTTGTGATACGCCCTACCTCTCATTACATGCTCATGCACACAAATGTTTGTCCTATGTAGGAATCGAACCCACGAGCTTTAGTGTCTAAGTAACGTATCAGTGCGTTTCACTACTGCGTTACCAAGCTAGTCAAAACCTTGAAATCTCATAGTTTAAAATTTTTCGTACCTTCAGTTCAGTTTTGAAAACAAGAAAATTATTTGACAGATAAGACTTTAAAATCATAGTAACAGGGACGAAGAAATTCATGAACGGTCATCAATCCCTAGATTGATTGATTAATTTTCCGTTCAGTATCCATTTTGTTAATTAAGGTAACTTTCACCATGACGTGATGACGGGTACAAAATTTTCTGCTCAACTTTTTATTTAAATCTTCACGCCAAGTCCGTTGAGTGGAAAGTAGAGAAAACAAAACGCTATATTAATCTATCCTTATGTATATCATTCGGATCTATAACATTCACCGCTATTTTCAAGCACATTCGCCTGTTTCTAGAAGCCAGAAACTTGAAGACGTCCTGGACACTAGTTCAGTCTAACTAGTCTGGTCATAAATTTTATATATAGAAAGCAGGAACACATTACCGCGCAATATTAATATGTAATCAAATACCAAATCTATCAAACACGAACAAAAAGTGTAACGGTGCAAACCCGACTTTCATGTTATTTGCGAACATCAGTACTGTCAACGTCATCTGTTAAGAAGAAGATGAATTCATGATGGCAACACATAGTCGTCAACTGGTAGATTTGGTTTGACAGATAAGTTCCGGCTTGGCAGAAGCCACGTTTTTCTTTGGGAGCTTTTTAATTTTGTGAAAGATGTAAAAATCAATTTCTTGGATCGTACCGGTCCTGACCATTCAATATGGCTTTAGAATTAATAAGTTAACACATTATTCTAATCCTGAAGTTTTAAAGGATGAAATGAGCTTTGACCTTTCAACTTTCAATACCGGGTAAGTAAGTCTGAATAGTTTGCATTTTGTGAAGCGGAGGATATTTTCATTCCCGGTAATTTGATGTCGAGAATCTAATAGTTATTTTCTTTGTTCGTTGCAGACTAAGGTTCGGTCGCAAGCACCGCCTTAATTCGAGGTTATAATGGCCGCGTGCTCCAATGAATCCCGTTGCCCGCAGTTGATAATTGAATATACTGTATCAAAGCCAAAGGTGGTTATTTCGAATAGATTTTTTTTTAATTTTTTGCTGAGACTTCCATAAACATGTACATGTAAGTTTTATTAAGATTACATTATTTCATAAAAAAGTGCATATTCATTTGTAACAGAACTTATGGCCGGACTAAGTAGTTTGAGCCAGATGCATCTTCATCGATTTCTGCTAAGTTTCCATTGTTCAAACTTCGTATTTATCTTTCAATCTTATTCACGTTGTTGTCCTTTTTGGACGCAGACACCGCAGAGTCAGTTAAGGTGACTCAACGGCAAACTATCATGTGTCACATTTCAACGATTTATGTCTCTATTCGTATTTATTTAGCACTACTACTATATTTTATTTCAATACATAAGTTATATATAATTTCAAAATAATATACACGTACTTAAAATAAAATACATACTTAATTAGCCCTTCATTCCCTTCAGCAAAATCCCGAATATACATTGCAGACTCACAAAAATCATCAGATTCAGAGATTGCAGAAAAGAACACAAATTTTTGGGTACATACTGAGTTATGCTCTGAACCTTAATCTTATATGTATTCAGATATATCTTGAGCCTACTACACCATATTCTCTCACTTCGGAGCATAATTCGGGAAGTACCTCCATCTCACAACAGTCCCTGGCGGGTTGTCGTATTCCTACGGCAAGTGATGTTACTAGTAAGCTCCTAAAAGTTGCTGCTGTAGCAGCAGAGGTGACGACGGACGACCATGAGATGGACCGTTTGCCTTTTTAACCGTTAAATAAAACAAATGTTATCAATTTATTATCATATGTCCGAAATTGCTCAAAACATTTCGCTCTACTGAGTGAGCATATGAAAGAATAATCCGAATAGTTATTCCATTATGATACTTCGCAGGCTTGTTGCATTTTATATAGCCATTTGCATTTTAGTCACGAATGCTATATTCTACAATAACTGTTGGGAGTGGTTTTATAAAGTAAATCACTATGCAGCATTTTTTGGTTTTAATGGCTTTGGTCGTTTCGTTTTTAGTGGTTGGTTCGAGAAAATGTTTCGCTATTATTTAGAACTTCATGGTATACATATTGGCCGTGATACTAAACTAAAACCAGCTACTCGTACTAAAACAGTTTAATATTTTTTATAAAAATATCGACTTTCCTAAACAATTTTTACAGCTGATCAGTTTTGTTCAGACAGTTATATACTAAAATGTTGGACAATTAACCAGCATGCGGCCCACCTGATTTAAAGTGATTGTTATACCCTATTCTTTAGAAATTTTCTTGTGAATACACTTATATATATATATATATATATAAGAGAGGTAGGATGTTTCGAAGTAGCCCTGACAAGCCAGAGCTTCGTTTACTTGATGCCCAGGTAACCATAGGCATGTAAAATTGTCTTTGGTGCTGAAGATAATGGTTAGCCATTTACACACGACTCTTAATACATCGTACCAATAACAGATGCATGTAGTCACTTATTAAAATAGTTCAAAAAAGCCTAGCCAACCAATTGACTGTTAAATCAATGAATTTTGGACAAGCTTGTTTGCTTGACAAGTAACTAACCACTGCGCCACCGAGCTTGTCTTGCTACTTTGACACCAACGCTCGTGGGTTCGATTCCCATACAGTACAAACATTTATGTGCATGAACATGCCTGTTTGTCTTGAGCAGGTGATTTAAAGGTAAGACGCATCTAAGCGTCATCTAAGCTAAGGGAAGTACCTCCACCTCACAGAGAAACGCAGCTAAATAACTCCCTGGAGGGTTGTAGTGTTCCTGCGAGTGAATGAGGTCACCAATTAGCTCCTACGGAGTAGCAGTAGTAGCAGGAGAGGTGGCATCACTAGTTACAAGCATTAATGGGCTACGGTAACCGCTTTACATCAGGTAGGCCATATTCTTATATGCTTCATGACGTTGTACAAAGAAAAAAAAAATACAGCCTATCTGTCTGATAGGCTGTCTTTTTTTTTTTTCTTGAATCCGATTTCGCTGATCCCAAAAAAATAACACAAGGGTTCCTTTTGGTGTGAGACCATGGAAAGCGTGGAGTGATGATATAGCACTAAAACAGAGGGGAAGCTATAGTGCTGTAGACAGAGAGTAATGGAAGCATTTGGAGAAGAATTCTACTGAAAACAGTAGAACAAACTATAATAAACCAATTTTGTTAATTAAGTTACAGAAAATTACTAACAAACCTAAAAATAATATTTGGATGTACATTTTCAGGAACACCGTTCCTATATGAAATCTATATGTTTGTCTGTGCGTTTGTCTGTGTGTTTGTCGCTTTTTTTCGAATATTCGAATTTTGACTTCAGATTCGGATTCAGCATAAAAAAGTAGAATAGGTACGTTCAGGAACACCGTTTCTATCTCTTAAGGAACATGATCAAAATGGCCGACAAATAAAAAAAATTGAATTGTTATATAATTGACGAACCAGGTGTTCCTCTGGCAATGCAAGCTTACGCATTCTCAACTGGTTATTGTATGCAATATTAAAGCTTTTTGTGTCTATTAAGTGCATCTGCTTAAGTTAACATTACTGAATACATTGGAGAATGAACTTCACATTACTTCTTCCATCATGAACATCGTTCATCAGCGACAGGAATACAAGATATAGGTATCAGTTAAAAAACTGGTACCAGAGTGGTGACCCATTACTATTGCTGATGACGATGTGGTGTCAACGTCATGTGGTCTACCTGCTCGTTCGCGTATCTATTATATAAAAAGTACTATGATGAATCGACATGTATCTATTTGTACTGACATGAATTCTTAGTGTAAGAATACATTAAACAAATGCTATGGATCAAGAGTACGCACTAGTGAATAATTCTGTTAGATACCGGCTTGCAAAGTGCACCGACCATCCCATTATGCACATAGCGGTAGTATATAATCCTGACAAATGCGGCCAATACCATGCAGCACGATCCAGCGTCTATTAAAGCTAAGCACTTTGAGACAGAAACTAATGTGAAGTAAGAAATCTACCGCCATGCGGCTATGAAGAAAAAGTAAGAACTCTTTATATGAAGTAATTTGCTTTACGTCGTAAAGGTGCGTTTACGTTTGCAATATTAATGATAAAAAATCTTAGTTAGATTAAAAGGTAAAGAAAAAACATTATTTGATATTTACGAGTAGTTATAGATATTACTTATATTAATAGTCTGTCCATAAATACTGTTACATAGAAACATTTCTTTTTTTTCAATTCTTTAACTATTTTAAATTTGGAATACGTTTATTATGTTAAAAGCTTCTTTCGATTTCCCGTCATTTTACATACTTTTTTCGTGTTTATTATCAAATTTTAGGCCAACGCAAGAGGTCCATAGGCTGCGGTAACTGCTTACCATTGGGCAGGCCGTATGCTTGTTTGCCATCTCAATGGTATTAAAAAAACGAACTATTACTCGCGGATTCGCCGACGTGGTCAGAGGGAAACAAAGCGTGTTCTACTGTGGGAGAAAGATATTAAGAGCCGCGATAAAAGTAGCATATGTCAATGTCGGGCCCTTCATACAAAATAAATCTCCATACAAAAAACAACACATCAGCCCATCGCTCCGTTTTGATTTAAAAAAGGACAAATCAACAAATACATACACTTTTACATTCATAATAGTACGTACGTACGAACCCTCCACGTCATTTTGGACTCTATGATTCTGTATGCTCTAGATCTATTCGACAGGAGCTGTGCATTTGCCCGGAATAAGAGCGGCGCAGTGACATTTATCAATTTATGCGTCACATAACTAATCGTTGCATCTCAATGATTGCAGCAGCCCTCGTGTCTCGCACGCAGCCTCTTTCCTGTTCGACTCCGTTCATTGTTTTCAGGACGCTGAAGCTGGTCGGGCCTCGCACTTGGTTGAGCAACATACGCAAGTAGTAGAATTCGAAATTATATACATGTATGTATGTATATCTTCACGCCAGGTCCCTTGCGGGGTAGCCAGAGCGAATATATATTATATACATATACATGCGCTGTATATATGCGTCCAAGTGCTTCACCAGCCCTTATACCTGGTTAGTTCTCCACAGGAGTCCCTTGTAAACGGCGCTGCCTGTACCTTTCACCTACGTATCGGGGCGGAAGGCGTTTGTATCGGTCCACTCTCTTCAACTGTAGGGATTGATTTAGGGCATGTCCCATGGTCTTGTTTTATTATACGTGACAGAGTCCAAAGGGGAATCTTCATTTCTCGCGATAAGATTTTTTGTTTCCGAATGGCGTTTCGGCGAATTCTGGCTTTAATAGCATTAATAGCTTTTGTAGTTCTAACAGCTCGTGGTTGCCCCGACTTTTATGGTCTTCAATAGAGGAAGTGTTGGTATATCTGACGATAGTACGATATACGACCCATGTATACGAACATACGGCTAATACCAAGCTTTAGAAGTGTCTTGAATATGACAGTACGTAGATAGTACGATATATGAACATATGGCTGATACCAAGCTTTTGAGGTGCCTGG
Source organism: Pyralis farinalis (assembly GCA_947507595.1). Classification (NCBI taxonomy): domain Eukaryota; kingdom Metazoa; phylum Arthropoda; class Insecta; order Lepidoptera; family Pyralidae; genus Pyralis; species Pyralis farinalis. Next base: position 24,948,313 of record OX382270.1, read on the forward strand.
AATATGACTGATGACTCCATACCCACTTTGTGCAAGGCAATCACTGCAATCCTATTTTATTTAATACCACATTCCATATTGTAATTTGATGATAAGCACGAAATAAATATGTAAAACGGCGGGAAATCGAAAGAAGTTTTTAACGTAATAAGCGCGTTCCAAATTCAAAATAATTAAAGAGTTGAAAAAAAATTGTTTCTATGTAACAGTATTTATGGCCAGACTAGTTATATATAGTTCAAAAATATATATTTTAAATGCTATATTTTTATTTCCTAATATGCGTCATGCTTATTACTTTCTTTCTTTTTCTCAGCTCCTAAGCGTCGTATTGTGATGTTGAATAGCAGTCCTCAAGAATTGAGCTATTAAATACAAAAATATTTTTCTAATCCGATTGATGGTTTCAGAGGTTAGCGCGTTCAAATAAACAGACTGTCTGTCTGTGCCTGTGTAAGTCTATATTCATGAGGTCGCGGTTGGGCAGGTACTAAGTTAATGAAGAATGTTGAAATCAGGTAACAATATAGTTTTGTATATTACTATGTTTGCTGGATCTGAATCAGATAATAATAATAATAATAATAATACTTTATTGTGATAAACAAACGATTTTCAGGATTCCGTGCTATAGGCACGCGATGGCAAACTATACATTTGTTAATCTGCTGTCTTTTAGTATGTGACAGGATTATAACATGTAAACTGAAGTTGTACCAATGTTGAAATATTGTATTGAAATATGAGTCTAAAATCGAATATTTGCTAAAACAAATTTGCATATAACGGAGCAAAAATATATTTCTAGTACTCTAGTAATTGTTCCCTAATATTTAGTTTTAAACCTTTGTCTATGGTGTGTAAAATTTGATATGTGTTAGTGGGGGATAAAGTATATTCTTTGTCTATGAGTTCGGCGAAGTGCGACCTTTCAATTAGAAATTATTAAACATAAAAATTCTAAAATCACACTCGTGAACAAACAGACTGACGTAAACAATTCCCCTCTATTAAATATCTTTTCACTCACACCGTCCACCCCCACCCTCAGTTCAATATAAGGGACGGCACTGCGATGGATTTGTCACTTGTAGCATGTTGTTCTTACGATTAACATCTATAGCGCCTGATGATGCCTCGTGGAGAGGCGAAACACGTGTCGCAGCGACGACCAGGCCAGTCGTGGCAGCGACGGTGGTGGTGGGGCATGCGGATTCTGTTCCAGATGAACGACCGCAGCAGCCGAGGCAGAGACTACCGGAGCAGCCATGGCAGCGTCGGCATGTTGCATCAACTAACAGTGGTGGGTGGGTGCCGGCCGCCGCTAGGCCGCATGAACTAATTGGTGGCGGAAGCACACAAAGCAGGTTAGATCAAATTGCATGCAAATTTGACTTTCGCAAAATAACGCCTGAATCTATTAACTGTTTATTTTTTTTTATCTCACTTTATCTCCGATCCAGCTATTATTATTATTCAACCACTGTGCGGGACTGGGACTGTATTTATTATTAAGAGAAAAATAAGAAGCAAGCTGACAATGAATATTTTACTGAAATCGAACTCTCAAACTGACAATACTTTAAAAACATTATAAAAAGACATATCAAAGACAATTACAAAAATAGTTCCTAACATCGTCCCCCCGTGTAGCAGAGCTACACAACTACATCTTCCTGGAGGAGGGCTAATTTACAAACAGGGCGCCTCAAAATACCCCCTTTGGTAACTACGTCGGCTACTCGCACGACTCCATCCTTTCCAGGGTATACCTTTGTAATTCTCCCCATCGGCCAGGCTCCTCTTGGTAAGTTAGAGTCGACCACCAAGACGACGTCATCTATCTTTAAGTTTCTAAAAACGCCTCCCTGCTGTTTCCTTGGTTTAAGACATGGCAAATATTCCTTAAGCCATCTTATCCAAAAATGCTCAAATAATCGAAGAGCTTTTTGCCATTCTTTTCGTAAAGAAAATGCTTTGTCATCTAGTTGAGTTGGCAATTGTTGATTGGAAGATGCACCAATTAGGAAGTGAAAGGGTGTTAGGCTCTAGCACTCTTCATTTCGTGTAACATAAGTCAACGGTCTAGAGTTTACTAGTGCTTCCGCTTCCAAAAGCAAAGTATGAAGCAGTTCCTCTTTTGGTGCCTTTTCGTTTAAAGTTGCTGACAATGCAGTCTTGACTGTTCGCACTAGGCGCTCCCAACAGCCTCCCATAAAAGGTGCCGCGGGTGGAATGAAGGTCCATTCACATTGATTAATAGCTGCGAAATCTTGCACTGATTGGCTGTAGAATTCAGTTAACTGACGCCTTGCTCCGATGAATGATGTACCATTGTCTGATATAATAATACGAGGAACACCTCGACGAGCGATAAAGCGACGCAAGCTACATATAGCTGAATCGGACGAAAGACTTGCAACTATTTCTAGATGAACAGCTCGTGTTGTCATACATGTAAATAAGGCAATCCATCGTTTCTCTCGCCGACGGCCAATCGTTACTTCTACTGGACCAAAGTAATCTAACCCAACGTTAGTAAATGGACGAGTATTATTATCAAGTCTTACTTCTGGTAGGTCACCTGTCGGAGGGATTTGTGGTGAAGCTCTGCGTTTCACACAAAACATACATTTTCTGGAGATTGAACGGACTTCACTTCGACAACGCAGAATCTAAAATCGTTGCTTCAGTTCATTGCATACTAATTCGTTAAAAGTATGTGCAGCTTTGATGTGATAATGGCGAATAAGAAGGCGAACAGCAGGATGGCGGCCATCAAGAATAATTGGAGATGCTGTCTCGTAGTCAATGTTCTTCATTCGCTTGATACGGCTGTCCAGTCTCAATAACCCATGTTCATCAATTATTGGTGACAAAGAAAATAGCCTGCTTGATTTAGGCAGGGGCTTAGAGTCGTGCAGTAGCATTAGTTCTTGGTTAAAACAATCTATCTGCGACATTCGCAAAATAGTAGTTTCCGCTTTTTGAATATCTGCAGCGGTTATTAGTGGAAGCTTCAAAGAGGAAACATTAGAATTCATTTTAGAATTTGGATCTTTAAAACCTGCCAAAAAAGAAAGAAACTTGTTCGCGCATTGATGAATGCGAGCGGTCGCACTCGACAAACGTGTCCACACACTGAACCGTGCAGGGTCTGGTATTACCGATGAAGGTTCTACCAAATGCGTATATTCCACCAGTGCCCTGGAAGGCTTAAGCTCTTCCAAAGCAGGAGAGATTACCGAAGCCGATGGTTCTTTAGGCCAGTCAGTAACTGGTAATAATAAAAAATCAGGTCCAGAGAACCACCGCTTTAAATCCATTTTACAGTCCTTCATTCTTGTGGCGTCATCTGCAACATTCAGACCACTTGGGACAAATTTCCAATTATTAATATTCGTTATTTCTGCGATTTCACCAACACGGTTGGCAACAAATGGTTTGAATGTCCGAGCATCACTGCGAATCCAACTTAAAACTGTGGTAGAATCAGACCAGAAATAAATTGCATTCGCGTGAAAGCTGTGTTCGGAACATATAGTATTAGCAAATCGAGATGCAGTCAGGGCTGCTTGGAGCTCTAATCGAGGAATAGAGGTGGGTTTGAGCGGGGCTAATCGTGCTTTTCCACCTACGAGTGACAGCCCCACAGAACCGTCCGAGAATGAGAAACGCCAGTAAGCCACACAAGCGTATGCTTGCTCACTTGCATCTGCAAATACGTGGAGCTGCCTATCGCTGATGTGTTTATTTTGAAACCCACATCTATACCACCGAGGAATTGTAAGGTCAGAAATTGTAGATATTTGCCGAGACCAAGACTGCCATTTTTTAACGATATCTGATTGTAACTCAGTATCCCATTCAATACAAGTTCTCCAAGTCTGTTGAAATAAAATGCGTCCTTGAATTACTAGTGGTGTAACTAGACCGAGAGGATCATATACACACATTAAATAAGATAGCACCTTTCGTTTCGTTAACTTCTCATTGTCAGGAATTTGATATCCATGAGGGAAACTAAAAGTGTCACTCTGTGGATGCCAAATAAGTCCTAATGTCCTGACAAAAGGTTCTGGTCCTACATGGACGTTTTCAAGTGGTGCAGCACGTAAATCTTCAGGAATGGCAGTAAGTGCAGCGGGTATATTTGACACCCAGCCACGCATCTCCATTCCTGCTGACTTGTGAACTCTAACAATATCTGCTGCTAGTTGCGAAGCCTCGTCTACGTTATCTAAACTGCCTAAATAATCATCCATATAATGATCTTCTATAATAGCTCTTGCTGCTGCGGGGTATGACTTTTGTAATTCTTGAGCATTCCTGTTTTTTATATATAAAGCTGTGCACGGACTACATACAGCACCAAAAACTACGGAAGTCATTCTGTATTCCCTTAAATCACTACTACTATCCTCTCTCCAAACAAAGCGTAAGGCATCGCGGTCCTGTTCCCTAATTTTAATTTGTGGGAACATTTCCCTTACGTCAGCTGTTAAGGCAACACGACCTTCCCGGAAGCGAAATAAAATGTGAAGTAAGGATTGTAATAGGTCAGGTCCTGGCAGCAGCAGAGAATTTAGGCTAATTCCTGAGATCTTCGCAGCTGCATCATGAACAATTCTTATTTTATTTTTTTGAGGATGAACCACTGCAAAATGTGGTAAATACCAACGTATTGAATTTTGTGTAGTTACCTTAACGTCATGGTATGTATCTTTAGGACATTCCTCGGCATACCCTTTCTCCAACATATTATTAATAAAAATAGCGTATGCTTTTTTGAAATCTGAATCGCGAACCATACGTCGTTCTAAACTAAAGAACCTCGATAACGCATGAGCATAGCTATCAGGTACAGCAGCAATGTCGTTCCGCCACAGTAAACCAACTTCGAATCTACCAGATGGCAAGCGCTTAGCTGTGGTTTCCAACGTCTCTAAAGCAATTTTATCTAGTTTCGAATACGAATTCTCAAGCTTAGAAATTCCTATGGCATCGAGCCGAAAATAATCTTTGATGAGACCTTCTATAACATGGTCGGCATTATCGTGGCAATCGCTAGTCGTATAGTTCACGAAATGGACTGGTTTAGTCCACCTACTTGCTTTCCCATGTAATACCCAACCCAAGGCAGTGCGCGTTGCCAAAGGCTGATTCTTAGATCCCTCTCTGACTTCTCGACTAACTGTTAAATACCAATCTGCAGCACCAAGAAGAATTTTTGGGGTTGCGTCTACGTGAGTAAGTTGATTAACCAAATCTTTAAGATGAGTATACTGCAATATATCACTTCGTTTGACAGTTTGCGTAAATAATGATAGTGAATCTATAGCCTTGGCATTATTAACGGAAAATACCTCAGAACAGCTTCTGCCCCTAATAGAAAAGCTCACATGTTGGATTGGCCTACTTATTGACATACCAGCGATACCGTCAACTTTGATTGAATCAGAAGGACCGGTAACTCCTATACGATTTGCTAACTCAGAATCGATCAAAGTTGCGGTAGAGCCATCATCAAGCAGGGCGTACGTATTATATTTTCCACCAGGACCACTCACTTCAACAGGAACTATTTTTAAAAGTACTTGATTGTGGTCTGGCATATTATTATTATTTACATAAGCGTCAGAAATATTCGTTACAGTAACATTGTGTTTAGGATTATTCTCGCTATTACATGGAAGGGTAGAGTCATTAACAGTGTGACATACGTCAGTGGACAATGGTGTGGTATGTAATAACGGATTATGAAAGCGTTGACAACCATCAATACCACAACGATTAATCCTACAAGTTTTCCAACGATGTGTCTTCGATTTCAGACATTTGTAGCAGATTTTAGCTTCGCGTAACCAACGCCACTTATCATCTAAAGAAAGAGACTTGAAATCTGCACAATCTGTAAGCATGTGCTTGTCTTTGCAGTAAGGACATAGTTTAGTGTCATTTCTACGTGTACACGTTACGTTAATGTTATCACGACGAATAGTGTTATTACTATTGCATTAGTATTATGTCGCTTAGAGTAATCAAAAACTAAACCGAATCTATTTTGTTTATCTGCCTCAATATCAATAAATTTGGAGAGCAGTTGTAATTTCGGAATCGATCGGTCACTATTGTAAGCAAAATCTTTCCACTGACTATACAGTATATGTGTAAGTTTACTTAGTACAGTGTGGAAAATTTCTAAAGAGTATAAATGCTCCTTTTGATTTAAACTATTAATGATAGATATACAGTTCCGAAGTCTGCATGCAAAAGAATTGAGTTCTCTTTGGTCATAACTAATCTTAGGCAAATTACGAACCAACGTAATTTCATGTAAAACGATTACTTCTGGCAACGCAAACATCTGTTCTAGCATATCCATCACTTCTTCAGGTCGCTCGGCCGTATACAGCAATGCCGAAACACTTTCAAGCGCGCGGCCACGAAGCGCACATCGCAGACGAGCGAGATTCTCTATGGGTGTAAACAAATGTTGAGTATCCAGATAGGTGCGGTTAAACATCAACCACTCCGTTACTTTTCCGCTAAAGGGCATTAGTTCTATATATTTATGTGATATTCTATGTGAACTAATACCATCCTGAACATTACATTCAATGTCGGATCTTTTTGGTAAAGAGCATGAAAACTTTTTGTTCGTATTGACTGGCATATACGAAACATTTTTTGACATTGACGGACACATAAATTCTGGTTCCGATGGAATGTGAAATGTCACTGGTTTTCTCACAAAATGTTTATGAATTTCATGATTTTCAGCATGTGATGGATGATTATGCGAAGAAATTATATTTTCTCTATTTTTGTGAAAATCACTTTGTATAATGGTACTTCGCATTGTATGACCATGTGTAGTGCAACATTCTGAATTAACTACGTTATTGGATTGTACATAATGTGACCTCGATGCTGCATCTATAGGATAGCCCGTTACGTGGTCTTTCTCTGTAGATGACAGCATAGGCCTAATAGAATGAGTATTATTACTACGTACGTAATTACGGCTACAACTGTTTACATCATTAATCCATGATATAGTGCGTGAATGATTTGAACTAACCGAACGTAAAGTGTGCTTTTCAGCATCCTCAGTAGCTAGGTTTGCTTGCATCTCGAGCTCTTCCACTTGTTTTGCCTGTTGAATGAGCTTACGTTCATAAATAAATCGTTCTTGGGCGAACTCTTGTTCGCGTTGCATTTGTTGTTGAGCGAGCTCTTGCTCGCATTGCATTTGTTGTTGAGCGAGCTCTTGCTCGCGTTGCATTTGTTGTTGAGCAAGCTCTTGCTCGCGTTGCATTTGTTGTTGAGCAAACTGCTGCTCACGTTGAAACAATTCTTGCTCTCGTTCCATGCTTTGTCGAGCCAAATGTGCCTCTGCGGTCAACTTACGTGCCCTAATTGTGGACGATGACCGTGAAGATAATGACAAACGTGACCTGGAACCAGAACTAATATTAGCATGTTCGGTGCTAATCGTGGGATTTTGACGTGTGGTGTCGGGAGCTGCATTATTCTGTGCGGGTGTCGACGTGGCTTCGGTTAAAACGTGGCCCAGTACTGGGGGCCGACCGAGCCTACCCACAATGGGCAAACTTGACTCCGAACGTATCTCACTATTATCCCCATTTTTTGTCAGCCGCTTAGTTTTAGATCTGGTATTCATAATTAGGTATTAATAACGGCGCTGAAGGACCAAAATGTGCGGGACTGGGACTGTATTTATTATTAAGAGAAAAATAAGAAGCAAGCTGACAATGAATATTTTACTGAAATCGAACTCTCAAACTGACAATACTTTAAAAACATTATAAAAAGACATATCAAAGACAATTGCAAAAATAGTTCCTAACAACCACTTAGGTATCTTTTCACCACTTTTTAAACAGTACTTTAACTAAATTTAGAGTTTCTACGATTAGAAGTTCAGAGTAAGTTTTTAAGAGAAGTAGGGCGTATCAAAGTTGTGGAAGTACCTCCACCTCATAGAAAACCGTAGCCAAATAATAACTCACTAGAGGGTTGTTGTGTTCGTACGTGTGAGTGAGGTCGCCAGTAAGCACCCAAGGAGTTGTTATGTAAGCAGCAGAGGAGGCATCGCGCGAGTGATACTTAATATATAGCAAGCGATAATAGGCTACGGTACCCGCTTTACATCAGATGGGCCATATGCTTGTATGCCTCCCGACGTAGTATAAAAAAAATAAAAAAAAGAATGTGTGTTGATCAATCAACAAATCAGAACTTTGCCTTATGTCATTGAGAGAGCAGCAACATAAACGAGAATTAACGCGGGGTTACAAAAGATATTGGTATACTTAGCCCCCAAAATATATTTTTTTAATTAGATTTTCAGGGGTACAGGTAAAATAATCGTTAACGATTTTTTAGAATCGATACATTACTTTAAAATTTTAAAGTAATGAATCGATTCTAAAAAATCGCTAACGTTAATTTTACCGGTATTGGTATATTACAAATTAATTTCGTAAAGTAATTTTAAAAATAAAGGCAAATGCTTACCAATTTCCAGGCACCGTAATAAATCTGTATTCAGTGAAATAAACCTTTGAACTCTCAACATTAAGCCATTTGACTCGCGACGTAAGGGACGAAGTTTTTTAATAAAACCCATTTTTTTATCCTCAGAGCTTGCTGAGCATAAATTTGGATAGGTAATGCCCTAAAAAGTTTTTTTGAGTTTGCAAATAATTTATCTGTTTGTAGAGGACAAAAGAGTTTCGTTTAATTAAAGGGTGCAACACAGAAGGTTTCGCAGAGGTTCTTATCTCGTGATATATTATTCTGAACTTTGTAAGGTTTAACTAAGGATATAATTATAGTAGTGTCAAGTTGGGGCTGTTGGTTACATAGAATAATAAATTTAATCTTTAAAAGAATTATAAATGCGACCCAGAAACCGGTGAGCTTGCATGAATAGAGCTATGAATGTTAAAGCAGCGGGTGAGGTGTGTTGTGGCGCTTGATTCTGTCTACCAACTCCGCAAGGGACTTGGCGTGAAGATATGGATAGATAGAAGAAAGTAATAAAAATTATAATATCAGCATATTAAAAGAGTAACAAAGATGTAAATTTGTATAAGCAAATATATAAGTGCCTATGCCGGATTATTTCAAAAAAATGTTTGTCGTACATAATATTTCATCATCCATCCAACTATATCTTCACATCTAGTCCGGGTCCTTGACTGGAGTTACATATTTCACTCTCATATTTAATAATTATAGCTGTTTTTATGCATATTCACCATTTCAAAGAGCTGCTGACACGTCCTTCTAATAAAACACGACTAATTTGGTTGTGTTAGGTAAATCTTGGCCTCTTATTTCTTTTGGATTGTATATCTCTGTCTATGTACTGTTCTTAACATAACACCGACACTCTCTTTGAGACCAAGTATCTTTCTCACATCGTTATTGTATTAAAACTTCAGAAAATCTCTGAGATATTGCGTTTATTAGTAGCCATTTATAAATAGTTCTAATGTGTGCTTAACATAGTTTTGAGCAGAACTTTTTTTGGCAATTTATAGTCACATACAATTTGCAACTTAATGTCGCCCGGTAAATTATATGTACGTGTACCGGCATAGGTACGAATGTTATTCCTACTTATAAGATTGTCATTTAATAAAAAAAAATAAAAAAATGCCGACCGGGTTTCAATTTTTTTATTATTCGAAAGAGTATTCTTCTGAGGTAGTCCTATTGTCACCAAGTTAGGATCTGATCACGGAATGGAATTCCGAGGGCAACCCACACATTTTGTAGGCGCAATGTTTTTTTTTTCATATACTTTTCAAAGCTAATTAAAGATATGCGTCTGGTAATCATCATCTCATATTACTGCGCTTATGATGGAAGGTACAACACTTTAAAGCTTAGGATAATTCTTTGAACATTATATGCACGTTTAGACCGTTAGTTATTCCTTCAAGTTATATTCAGATAAGCTGATGATGGAAAGTACAACTCCTTATGGTTAGGATTTAGAAGATACCTTGTTCGAGATAGACATACTCGTGGACATCGAGAATTGATTTGTCTATTTGTAAATATCTAGAGTATAATAATTGGCCAGGACTGTCTCTGTATTCTGTAGGTTGCTGCCTCTTGTGACTAATAGATAGCACGTAAGATGTAAATACGATTTGAGTGAAGCAGTTGGTCCGTCATTCTATAGTTACAGTCATCTACCAATTTGAAAGTTAGAATAATCCTAACTGCAGCACCATCTGCGAATTCATCAATCTGTTTAACTCGCCGTCTTTCACACAAAAGTTGCAATTGTGAGATTGTGAGCGCACCAAACCGAAGATATTTATTAAATCAACAAATTCCACATCCACGCTACTTTGACGCATGTTCATGGTGAGTTAATAATAATAAATGTATTTCTGTGATTGACCACGGGGGTTGTTCGAAGCACCAATGTCCTTTAACTGGTGGTAACTGCATGATGTCGCCAAATTACAACACATTTATAGCACCAAATAGTAAATTATTGTTGTTAAACTCCTGGACGCGTAAGTGAATTATACGCAAATTTTCGTAAGAGACCATGGGTTTTTCATCCACTACTAGCTATTTGATGTAACACCACTGACATCTTTCTCGTTCCAACGGCTGTCCGCTCATTTTACGACATTTCATCGTGATACGTTTTTTTATTGGAAGTAAAAATATCTGAATGAAGAGTTCTACCAGAAATTTTCCGTGCCGCAAGACCCGTCAGAGATGCGACTTCCACAAAAGTCAGTTTCAACATAGTATCTACTGTTAATTTTAATAAGAACGATTTTCCACTATCTGCTCCACCAGTGATAAATATAAATTAAAGGCTGCAGATTATCATTTAATCTGATGTCGCTCTCAATGGTACCTGACACTTGTTTTAATAAATCTTTGAACATTCAGATTCCACTTATGAAAACTTTGTCGGGCATAGCGGTAGAATCATTATTTTCAATGAAATCATCATGATAATAGACATTGATTTGGTCTTCAGCGTAGAGATTTATGTTAGTTCCCGGAACAAAACTTCTTTGGAACCGCACAGTTCAGCGGCAGCGGCCTACTTGATGGTAAGCAGTTACCGTAACCCATGAACATTTGCAACACCAGGGGTATGTTACTCATGCGTTACCAACCTTGTAAAATCCTCTTCGCGCTCACTATGTACGTATTTCAAGCCTACTAATCACTTCTTCTTGAAGAGCTTCGTGCTGACATCCTTTGGGAAACCTTCGGCTGAGAGTTCTCGGAAAAAACTGCTCTAGATTACTTTTGAAAATTAAGTACGAAGCCATTGTGGTTCCGGTGTGTGAAGGTGAATTCCTCGTTGACTCATATCATCGCTCTCATCATCTATCACTCGCGCCATGCCTCCTCTGCTGCTTACACGGCAACTCCTTAGGTGCTTACTGGTGACCTCACTCACATGCAGGAACACAAGAGTCCTCTAGGAAGTTGTTGTTTCGCCGCGGTTTTCTGCGAGGAGGAGGTACTTCCTCATATGGGCTGCTTTAATGCGCCCTACCTCTCTTAAAACATCCAGTCTAACACAAACAGATATTTTCTCGCACACAAATGTTTGTCTTGTGTGGGAATCGAATCGATGAGCTTTGGTGTCAAAGTCGCGTCATTCACGACTGATACACCGAGCTCGTCAGCTGTCGGCATAATATCGAGCAATTTTCTCTACTCAAACTTAAGGGCACAATATCGTGAGTAACAATTCTCACAGCTTACCTCTGATCGAAATCACATTGTCCTAGCTGGTATCCAGGTGCTCTCGCCCAAAAGTGACTACATTACTCCATGAGCGGTCTGACTTGAGACTTACACAATATAAGTCTTTGCTCAGGACTGAAGTGCTGCTTTGCTCTGTAGAGCACACCTAGTTTCTTGGACGCCAGTTGGACATTCTCCTCCATGTAACTTCGGTATTAAACATCACTGGAGGTCAACACCGTGAATCCCAAGGTTATTAGTGATGGTAAGTAAGCAAGATGGTATTCTAGAATTGACGAACCGCAAACTTGTGACTTCATAGGGTTAAATTGGTCTAAGTTTAGTCGAAAGATAGTCGAGGAGTTGCTGTGCTAGCAGCAGAGGCGGCAACACACGAGATAATTTCACGTATATCATGAAATTCATAGAATACAGTAACCGCTTTACATCAGGTGAGTACTATAATTGCATGCCTCCTGACTTTGTATAAAAAAACCGAAAATTATGCAAGTATAAATGCTGATGTAGTATACAATATATAAAATTTACATTAAAATAGAATGACCAGTGACAGACCCATGGATTAAGAACCTGCCTGTTGACCAATTGGTTCCCGGTTCTAATACTGATATGTACCACTGAATTCGTGTTTTCTGATTTATGAACATATTTGTAATTATTCCTTACTCAGCGGCATCCAAACATCATGAGGAAACCCGCACGTCCTTGAAATTATAAGTTAAAAGACGTGGGACCTGACCTAATAAAGGTTTGATTTTCCCTCTGGCTTGGGAAGACCTGCTGGCAAAAAATAGTGCGTGGAGTCCCTCCGCGCGGTAGAAGTGAAACTTCACGCTGTTTACTTCGCTATAATATTGGACGCTACTCGTTGCTAACGTATAAGTATACTACGCGCATGCGTTCGAGTGCCACGCATTCACTCTCGCTCTGTATCTTTCTATTCCCCCTCCATGGTAGCGTTAAACGTTTAACGCAACCTTGTTGGAAGTCGCATTAGAAGTTTCACTTCAATAAATCAGTGTTATTTTTAGCGTTATCCCGTTTCTTAATCCATTAGGATTGGCAGTGTCCGCTACCTAAGCTTAAGGATTTGGTGAAGATACTGATTTTTACACGAAAAGACTGCCGTCAGATAATCCACAACCCAGAGGGAAACCATATCATACTTAGATGAGGTCACACGTCTTTCGAAATCGAATTTTATGTACGACGACGTCCTTCATCGCCAAGCAAGCGATAAATTACACACATATACGTAAATCCGAAAAGACGAATTTAGGGGTACATGCTAAGATTCGAACCGGGGACCTGTTGGTCACTAGGCCGGTTCCACTGGGCTATCGCTACTTATCATCATGTAAATATCAGTGTCTTCACCAAATCCTTAGGTTTAGGTAGTGGATCCCGCCAATTCTAATACATTAGGAAACGGGATAATACTAAAATGATTAGAATAGAATACTTAAAGATACTGTTGTAATGTTTAAATATTTTTTCATGTAATTAGAGCTTCCTGTCAAATTGACACGGCAAATCCAATAGTACTTGAAAGTTTAAAATTCAAACTACCATTGAGAGAGCAAGGTAAATGCTGTGTCACGCAAAAGTCATAACCCTCTGGCAATGGGGTAAAAGGCATTGTACTCAACATCGCTGTTATGCATTTTAATTTTATTTGGTTGTAACGTCTGTTTTTGTAAGATAACAGACGTTAGACCATTTCAAAGGTAGTCAGCTTAAACAATTACGCAACCGTGTTGACCTCGCTTCACGGCGCACCTCTTGGAAAATCACGCTAAAATGTCGTATAATGCACAAGCAATATCTACCCCTTACATTCGAAGCATTCATAGGGTAAGATAACCTTTTTTCGTCACACTAACCAGTTACCATAATGTATGCCTTATACTTGTTTGGAAAGCAAGTATGACAGTAACGCATATTTTTATTACCGGCCAATTATTATTGTTATGTTGCCGACATTCCCTTTTAACTTTCCTTTTGATGAAAGCTTTGCTGTTTTATTATACCACGTCGGAAAACAAAATACATATGAGAAGTGGTTACCATTACTTATGAATGCTCGTAATAAATAATCTAATATTCTCGTGTAATGCCACATAAGCATTAATCTCTTTTTCGTTGGAATCTTTTTGTTTATAAGCAGTGCAGTGCAGGGTGCACAGCTCGCAGATGAGGCTGTCTTTAAATTTAAAATGATGGTTTACCACTTACTATACTCATTTGGGATAACTTCGATAGGGATTCTCATTCTGCAGCTTAAGGATTTTTTTTTATTTCTTTTATTTATACAACTAGATTGGCAAACAAGCATGCGGCCCGCATCAGATGGTAAGCTGTCACCGCAGCCTATTGACGCTCGCAACACCACGGTGATGTTACTCGCGCGCTGCCAATCTTGTGACCTAAGGATGTTTCGTCACAGTACCTAGTAATTTCTCTGCCATTACTCACCCTTCAAACCGTAAAACAGCTATATAAATATGGCTGCTTGGCGGTAGAAATAGGTGCGACAGAGGTACCCATGCAGACGACTTTTGTACAAAGTCTCCCTCTGGAAATTGGATTTGCGGTACATTTCTTGAACCGAACTACGCGACCAATATGTTTTCAAATTATGATAAATTAGAAGTAGTAGACAACATCTTTCAAACAAATGAGATTTGAGCAAAATTACCTTCGCGCCAATCTTATTCATATTTATATTCTGTTTAACTATTTAGTTTAGGATTATCAATTATTTTTAAACGAAGACAATAATGTTATTAATAACTATCGGCACCAGTGCCTCTATTCATGTGACGCTTTGTTCATTCCATGCACGCAGCAGCTCATCTTTACCGGAAATAGAGGCCCTGAAATCCCTACGATTTATTGACAGAAATTCATATTCAGCATTGTGAAGTTGGTAGGAAACACAAATCGGTTTAGAGCTGGGAATGTTTTGTTTTATATGTGCGTGGATATCTTTGGTGATACAATGCATATTTCAAGCGCATCTTATATACATATATAATGATATGATAATGACGAGCTCGGTGGCACAGTGGTGAAACGCGCTGTTATGTTACGCTACTTTGACACCAACGCTCGTGGGTTCGATTCCCACACAGTACAAACATTTGTGTGCATGAACATGTCTGTTTGTATGGGTCTGGATATTTTCTATGTATAATTATGTATAATAAGTATGTATTTACAAAAAAAATTGTATTTACGTATGTTTATCAGTTGTCCAGTACCCATAATACAAGCTTCGCTTACTTTGGGGCTAGGTGGCGCTGTGTAATTTGTCCGAAATATTTATATATTAAATATTTATTATAAAGTGAAAACAAAAGAGGTGCAGATTTGTATATACTCGTTATATTGCTTAAAATTATTGATCTGCTTTAGTTCCAAAGGAAATGGTAGTCTCCTTACAGTATTGCCTGTTAAAATGTCTCTATCTATAACTTGACGCCAAATCCCTTGCGGGGTAGGCAGAGAGAACCGTGCGTCACGTGACTCGATCCTTACATATCTCACTCGCTTCTTTAACACTCATTGCTCTTCTCATACACGCTCGCCGGTTTCTAGGGCTCCTGACACCACCATCTGATAGAACACGACCAATTTGATCATGGTAGGAAAGTCTTGGCCTTCCCCGGCTCCTACATCTTTCCACTTTTGCATTGTATATCTGCTTCGTCATTCTTTCATCCTGCATTCTTTCTACATGTCCGAATCAACGGAGCATGCCTCTTCTTATTTTAACACCGACGCTCTCTTTCAGACCAACTCTGTTTCTAACATCATCATTGCGAATATGGCCTTACGCCGCAAATTTTGCGCAGTTAAAATGTGTTTATTTTTAAGTTTGAGAGATAGTGGCACGACGAATATAGAATCGAGCATCATGATTTACAACACACACAAATTGATTTGATGGTAATGAATATTTCTGACAGAGTTTCTGGTCTCTCATCCGATGCTTCAAGACATATAACCACATAACTCGGCTCTTGTATACCTCACTCGCTTTTTATATCTGTAATAATTCTTTTCATTTAGGTAGCAAGTTGATTTCTAGGGCTTCTGAGTCACATTTAATAAAGAAACAGCCCATTTGTTCACGGTAGTGGCAAGTAAATCATGACCTTAAACTTAGTTCAAAAAAATATATTTTGTTGCATAAATCGCACAAAAAATTAAAACTTAAGTTGGAACCGTATCTTTGAGCTGACGTGAACGTGAATCTGGATAATCCTCTGAAGATATGCGTCCAACTCAAAAAAATAATCCCATTTACACATACATATTCATATGGTTATTAAGCTTTACATTTTTATTCTTCTTATATAAAAAAAATGTTTCTTTTTCATGTCCACTCAATAAAATAACAGCCCTACAATTTCAAACATTACAATAATAAAAATAGATAAATAGTTTTTATTGTTTCATTATTTTTGGAGTACCAGGTTATAATGAGATATGTAATATTCATAAATTGATTTTAGATGTACACGATACTTTAATGTTTAGAGCTAAATGCTCATGATCATATATATTGTATCAGATGTATTGTATTATGAATGTTGTCATATTTTTATCACAGGTTGTTCAGCAAAGATGTGTAGTTAAATCTAGAGTATTCAATAATCATTGTCTAAATATAAAAACTGTAATGTGATCTTATTTATCTCAGAGAGACAATATTTGTTTATTTGTATTTTATACACTGCCATATCGGCAGTGTATAAAATACAAATATAAAAAAGTATTGCAGAATGTTGTCATATTTTTATCACAGGTTGTTCAGCAAAGATGTGTAGTTAAAGCTAAAGTATTCAATAATCATTATCTAAATGTAGAAACTGTAATGTAATCTTGTTTATCTCAGAAAGACAATATTTGTTTATTTGTATTTTATACACTGCCATAGTGGCAGTGTATAAAATACAAATAAACAAAAGTATTGCATTATGAATTTTGTCATATTTTTATCACAGGTTGTTCAGCAAAGATGTGTAGTTAAAGCTATATATATATCAATAATCATTGCCTAAGTGTAGAAACTATAATGTAAACAAATTTATCTCAAAAACACAATATTTGTAAATTTGTATTTTACACACTGCCACTATGGCAGTGTATAAAATACTAAATTCCGAACGTATAGCTCGCATTTGCGTAAATATTAATATTTGTTTTAACCCTTCGAAACCCGTGTGGTCATATATGACCGCGAAATGTATGGGAAAAGGTATATAACGGGTTCTGAAGGCGTCTGCACTGCTTCATTTCACATAAAACTTTCTCAACTCATAGCTCGCACTCGCACGAAATTTATATGATAAAAACATTATTATAAACATAATAAAAATCCTAAAGCATTATAATAATAAAGTCAAAAAAATAAAATAAATATCATTTATACTTTTTCTTTATATATCATTCAATTAGAAACATATTCGTTATCGACAAGAAAATAAATATCATTATCAATCAACGCAATCCTATAATTGAACAAAGAACTCTTTGAAATATAAAACTACAATTATTTATTCTGCTGCGGAAGCTTCATTGCACCGGGTACCAGTTACTGTTAGTTTTAATACTAATTAAACCTGTTTCTTGACAAATGAGAATGTAATCTGTTGCTTCTTCACAAATGAGAAAAATATTCTATACGTGTCTCGGCCGAAATAGCAATTTATTGATCTCGTAGAACACCGCTACACCTTGTTCTTCCAATATCTGTCTTCGGTTCGTAAATTAAATGAGACAAAGTAATTGATGGCCGAGGGATAGACTGAAATACATTTTAAAAACTAATAGGTCATTAGTATATTTCACCATAGCGTCGCTTAAGAAATCATATAATATGCTTTTACCGTCAATTACCAATCAAAATTTACACTAAATGGTGTTCACGATTTCTCCCTTATAAATTTTGTATATTCATTTTATTCGCAGAAACCTTAAGCATTTCCTAGTAAAGTAACCATAATGTTAATTATTAAGCTGACAGTGTAAAATTTTATAAGCATGATCAGTAGTATTAATTTGATGCACATTGAGTAGACATACCGATAAAAACTGTGTGTATATTATTAGGATCTTCCGTAGTTAGATAATATAACAAAGGCATTTGAAGTGACTGTTTTCACTTCTGTAATAATATGTAAAGACGGAATAGAAAGCAGACTAAATGTGCCTCGGCTCATAAGCTATCAACGAGCGTAATTTTAGCAAAAACTGTTTAATTGTTCATGTCTAACGCGTGAACGATGGTCAGACATACACACAGAGATAAATTAACAAAAATCATAGTTTTATATAAAAATATTACATGTAAAAACTTCAGTCTGCTGTATTTTATTACTTAAGTATAGATTATTTATAATGTTAATGATGTTAATGTAGTTTATATTATTATAAATACGTAAATGTAAGTTATGAATGAATTCATACAATTTATGCGGAAATTGCGTACTGTACCGAATCAGATGAGAACAGATTCTTTATAAGAATTTATGGCCTTCTATTTCCGATTTTCACCAGACAACATCAGACGAAGGTCGCCATTATTAGAGATTGACCAAAAGGTCGAAATAAATGTCGATATTATAATTGTAGATAATTTATGTAACAAAATATCAGTTTAGACTAGAACGTATCAATACTGATAAATCCAACATCTCAATTAATAAATAGTAAAAAATATTTTTCATTTATGTTTGTTCCATACGAGAAAATAAGAAAAAGATTCTAGATTTTTATAAATTGAATTGATCTACCAAATATCATAATCATTAGTTTCGTCTAATTATTCAACCAAATTTATAGACTCATAACAGTCAAAGACAAGTTTCTATGAAAATTTTAAACTCTTGTATTGTATTATAGCTGTATGTAAACTGAAGAATTAATTATAATTTTTATATTTATTGTAAATGTAAATACAAGTACTATTTTTCAAGTTATTACTATGCATTGAATCCTATTACTGTATGAAGTATATAAGTATTAAGAAAATGCTAGTAATATGAGTATTATAATTAAAATTTTTAAAGTAAACAAAAGTATATAGATAAAAAAAAATATGATATTTGAAAAGTTTCATATGTTTAAATATTTCTTACATGCAATTTGATCTAACCTGCTTCGTGTGCATTCATCACCAATAAATTAAATTTAACTTTCACAAAATAAAAAGAAAAGCGGACACTATTAAATATCTTTTCGCTCACACCATCCACCCCCACCCTCAATTCAATATAAGGGACGGGAGAGATTTGTCTCTTGTAGCATGTTATTCTTACGATTAACGTCTACAACGCCTGATGATGCCTCGTGGAGAGGCGAAACACGTGTCACATCAACGACCAGGCCAGTCGTGGCAGCGACGGTGGTGGTGGGGGCATGCGGATTCTGTTCCAGATGGCGGACGACCGCAGCAGCCGAGGCAAAGACTACCGGAGCAGCCATGGCAGCGTCGGCATGTTGCATTAACTAACAGTAGTGGGTGATGCGGGCCGGCGCGCTGGTTAGATCAAATTGCACATTCTTATTTTATTTTCAGTATGTAAAGATTGCCGAATTCCTTGCGGATTAGGCAGAAACAACCGAGCGCCACATGACTCGATCCTTATATATCTCACTTGCTTCTTTAACATTCATTGCTCTTCTGTTGCATGCTCGCCGGTTTCTAAGGCTCCTGACATCACCTTCTACTGATTCTTCTAAGAATACCTTTACGGTGGAAAAGTATGATATAATATTGAGCGTAATTGTGATGGACATGTAAATAGGTCATCTTTAGAGCCAGAGCCATACTCACTCCTAAGAACGATATACAGAACATGAAAAATTGTAATAACTTCATAGTAGCGAAGATTAATGTAAATCGTGATATAATCACTATTGCAGGATATGTAATATTAGTTTCGACCCTCAGTAGACAGGGTGGCATCCATCATTGTCTAGAAAAGTAAAGCCGTCTTTAAATTTGATACTCTAGTATTCTGAAGATTTTCTTCTCATATTTTAAAGGTTATACCCAAAAGGATTTTCGAAGACTTTGTTAATGGTCTAAGTCTGCATAAATCGGCCAAGTATATATAAAACCACCATATTATTTCGTAGAAAGCGAACATATCTTACCGAATTAGCATTTTAACAAACATTTTGATCTAGGCTGCTTTATTTGGTACCTATACCTATAGCTTTACATGGTGCTTGTCTCTGCGACACATATTTTACTTCATCGCGAGGAATCCTTAGGGCTGCAAATTCTAATATTGAAAGTTACTATAGTAAACAACGACATACAAATTCATTGCATTAGCGTTCCTTAAAATACACTGAATCGAAGAACTAAAAATAGATATGATAGAGGGTAGTTGATACGTCCGTTATATTCTTAGAACTTGTTTTAAGATTTTAAAAGCTTTTATTTCATTTCAAAGACAATATGCATATGTAGGAGAATATATGTAAAAAACCAGAGGATGCATTTGACGAATAATAAAATCATACTGACTACGAAATTATACAGACAGACTCCAAATTGGTACTAAATAAAAATGCTATACACTCGTATTACTCGCATAGTTAGTGCATACACATACAATTTTGACGAGCTCGGTGATGCAGTGGTGAAACACGCTGTTACGTTACTTTGACACCAACGTTCGTGGGTTCGATTCCCACACAGGACAAACATTTGTGTGCATGAATATGTCTCTTTGTCTTAGTCTGGGTATTTTAAGAGAGGTAGGCGCATCAAAGCAGCCCGTCTGGGGAAGTACCTCCACCTCACGGAAAACCGCAGCTAAATAACAAATCCCTAGAGGATTCCTGTATTCCTACGTGTGAGGTCCCCAGTAAGCTCCTATGGCTCCATCGCGCAAGTGATACTAAATATTACATTATTATTACAAGCGTTAATAGGCTACGGTAATCACTTTACATCAGGTGGGACGTATGCATGTATACCTCCCGACGTTGTATAAAAAAAGTATGTTTTGCAACAATTACAATTATAAGGTACCCAAATAAACACAATGCATATTCCCTTCCTAGTCAAGTAAGTGTTGTGACGTCACTAGATATGATTACAGTACTACGTAGTAATGTACCATCTATCATTGTTTTTAAAATTTTGTAATATTGTAATCTGCGAAGATCTACTGTGTTTAAAATATGTCTTCATAACATCGGTTATAAAGAAATATATTATAATACCATTTATAATTTTCATAAGAAAGTTCAACAATATGTCATGACGGATGCGTCCATTTCAAATCTTTTAAAGTAAACTTTTTAGACGTGTTGAAAAAACGGTTTGTCGATCGAATTCTGTTTGCCAATATCAGGGGAAAAATAAATAGATTTATTTATCGATAGTCTTAAATGCACACCCCTAGCATGACCCACATTATCTGTCTAAACAAACACTCGATCACAGAAGACAATAAAAGTTGCATCTACCTACACAGACTAGGCCACAACGTACGTGTGAAAGTTTTATGGCGGCCCTTATTGGGCAAGGAATAGCTTTATTGCACGTCTGGTACAGATCTAGGGCCATTCTATGAAGCTTAAAAGTAGTTGATGTTCCATTTATGTAGTGGTCTGTGATTAGGCTTTGTTACACATATGTGTTGTTAGTAGTAGTAACACAAATATTACACATTATTTTCCCCATTTTCCCCAGGTTTCAGGATTTGACAAACAGGCCTTGTTTTAATTCATTAAGATACCTTATTCAGTTTTGAGTTATCGATTATTACTTAACAATGTTATAAGCACTATTTTTATAACATTTTTTTGATGACAGAAATATATAATTGTAAATCATACATAAACTCCTAATTTCCGTGATGATGATACTACGTTACTACGATACTAAGTTACATAGCGATGTTTATTGCCCAATAAGTAATGATAATTTCATACTGTATTTGCATAGAAATATATGAATTCTTTTCCTCTTTCAAATTTAAGGTTTATGTGATATACTTAAATATCATTAAATCAATTGGGAGTGAGAGTAATTTCGACTTATTATAAGTAACGTCATATTTTTCCCTTTTAATTATTTTTTACGCTCTCTTTTTTGTATTTTGATTAGAAATAAAAGATGCAATACGTTGATATGTGCAATTTCATTATATATATATATACTTATATATATAGTTTCCACCCAGGTCATAGTACGACTGGTGGAATGATTACATTTACGAACGATATCCGTGTCAGCAGCATGTTCGCCTTGACGATCAGCTTTCCTCTTGGTGTCCTACAACTGTTGACATACCTCAGGGCGGCATGTTATCACCTTTTTATTTCTTATTTTCTCTTTTAATCAATTCCGTTACGTTAAATCTTCGCTCCTTCTGCCATCTTTATGCAGATGACTTGCAGACTAGCTTGCTACTTTAGCGGGTAATTGGCCTGATGCGATCAATAAATAAAGACCTTTCGCATATAATCGAATGGAGTAAGGCAGACCCTGGTAAGTCCAGGCCGTTTTTTACACAGCAAACGTTTTGTTTTTAAATTCGTATTAATATTATGTAAACATTTAATAATGTGAATGTTATTTATAGTGAGAGTGTCAGAAACCTTGGCAAGAAGCCGTTTGCAGCTACTGAATCTCTTGGAAGATTGTGTAATTTTCTTCCTAGAGACACTAAAATTTCACAGGCATAGTGTTTGCGACTTCCAATACTAGACTATGCTGATTCTTACTACCTTGACTAAATATCAATTAAACAATCTTGAACCTTCAAAATCTCTGTACCTATTCGATTTATATTTGGGCTTCACAAATATGATCATGTTATGCAATTCTCTTCAATCCTACTTCTGACAGCTACTTGAAGGGACTCGTTATGATCGCAGTACACGGAGTATTCTTTCCCTTCGTCTTTTAACACCATCTCAATCTTCACAATATTACTCTAAATCCTTCTTGGTACGTGCTACGCAACTCTGGAATGCCTTACCAAGATCTATACGCAGTGCATAATACTTAGTGGGTGGTGTTGTAATTGCTCGGTGGGATGCATAGTGAATTGATAGGTTGGGAATAATATTAGAAGCATCGTTGAATTAGGAGCTGCCATATTTATTGGAATGTATTACATACAAGAAAAATATCAAATACAAACACTATACATTTTCAACCATAGCGCTATCTAAAATTATAAAAACAAATTACGAGTATAAAGACAGAGAGCGCTGGTGGTTTTTCTCCATACACCTACACGTTACACGTTAACTAAAAATAATAATTGTTCTATAATGTTATCAAAACAATTAAGCAAAACATAATACCAAAAAAAAATGAATTTATTGTATCTAGGGCGCATGAACATAATACAATATGCAATATGCATGTGCAGAGTCAATGACATATATCATTGACTCTTCAAAACTTACAAAAAAAAATTGCTTATTTTTATCAACGAGAACGAGGTAAAGCAATGATATTTTCACAATGAAATAAAAGAAATTAGGATATATCTTGCTATGTTATTAGGTATGAATCAACCTCAAATAAAAACAAACTTTATTTCAAAAGTTACTACAGAAGCAGGCACACTGAACTACTGCATATTTAACTGTATGAACCGCATTGCTTATTGCAAAAAACAAAGTATTCCTTTTATGTGAGGAATAAACAACAACACAGAAATTACTATGAAGCAAACCAAAGTGTACATGTATTTTATATCACATCAAAATGAAATCTATCGGTCTGTTTGTCTGGGTCGGGTGTTTTTAAAGTGCATCAAAGCAGTCCTTTTGGGGAAGTACCTCCACTTGATACAAAACTGCATACAAATAACAGCTCTCTGGAGAGTTGTTGTGTACCTGCGTTAAGATAAGAAGAGGCATACAGCGTCGGTTCGGACATTTAAGAAGAAAGAACAACGAAACAGACATATAACGCGGAAGTAGAAGGCCGTAGATAACGTATTCGCACAGCCTAGGTTTTGATATAAAAATATAATTATGGGGTTTCAAACTTAATAAATTCTTAAAGCAAAAGCAGTTTCTTAATTTAACCATAAACAGTTATTTCTAGAATCTTATCTTAAATATTATTAATACTAATTTTATTTAAATTTTTAAAAATATCTAGCTTAGAGATTTACCCTGCGCTTCATTATTCAAGGGTACTTTTATCTTGTAATCGTATTTATTGTGCGGCTGGACACCCACAGTACCGCATTAAAATTGGATCGTGGGTTCGATACATGCATTTATAGGTTTACTAGCTTTTACCCGCGGCTTCGCTCGCATTCATCAAAAATATATATTTTTTTTAATAAAAAGTATCCTAATTTACTTCTGATACCTCCAAGAATACGTGTACAAAGTTTCATGATGATCGGTTCAGTAGTTTTCGCATGAAAGCGTAACAAACAAACGGATATTCACATTTATAATATTAGTAGGATTTGGAACATTAATGAAATTTATACAATACTAACCGACCTGCCTAACTTCGGAAAGCACTATCCCTGCGAAATATTAAAATACATTTTCTTCGTAGATGGGGTATTAATAAGATTATGACAAATTTAATTTACTTTATTCAGTGCTAAATTTCACTTAACTTGAGTAAAATATTCGAAAGCTTGATCTATTGCAAATCCATTTAAGGTTCATAAAATTTTCATACAGTTTTATAGGATCGACTACAGATGCAGGATAAATATTGGTCAAATTGTTGCTCAATTTGTGCAATTACGGAGTTAGAGATAAAGCCCAAAATTATCAATGCATCTTATTTAAAAAAAAAAAAGAAAATGTAGAATGTTGACATAAATGTTAATTTTGAAGGCACTTATGTAAAAATGGGGATCCTAGGCTGCTATTTTGGGTCCCTATTTATGTTTTGCCCTTTAATATTTAATGTCCACGTGCAATAATCTATCTATATATATAAAAGGAGAAGCTGACTGACTGACATATCAACGCAGGGCCTAAACTATAAGGGTTAGAAACTTGAAATTTTGCACAGGGGTTCCTTTTATTACGTAGGGGAGCACTAAGAAAGGATTTTTGGAAATTCATCCCCTAAGGGGGTAAAACGGGGGTGCAAATTTAGTATGAAACTTTGCCGTTTTTGTAGTTATTCGAATGAAATTCAGCATGAAAGTTCTTTACTGATAGGCATGAAACATAAGTAAAATATTTTTTTCAAAATTCATCCCTTAGGGGGTTAAACGGGGGCGCAAAGTTAGTATGAAACTTTGTCGTTTTTAAAGTTATTCGAATGAAATTTAGCATGAAGGTTCTTTATTGAAAGGCATGAAACACGAGTAAAATATTTTTCTCAAAAATCATCCCTTAAGGGCGGTAAAACGGGGATGCAAAGTTAGTATGAAACTTTCCCGTTTTTGAAGTTATTTGAATGAAATTCAGCATGAAGGTTCTTTATTGCAAGGCATGAAATACGAGTAAAATATTGTTCTCAAAAATCATCTATCTTCTATCTATATATATAAAAGGAGAAGCTCACTGACTAACATATCAACGCAGGGCCTAAAGTATAAGGGTTAGAAACTTGAAATTTTGCACAGCGGTTCCTTTTATAACGTAGGGGAGCACTAAGAAAGGATTTTTGGAAATTCATCCCCTAAGGGGGTAAAACGGGGGTGCAAATTTAGTATGAAACTTTGCCGTTTTTGAAGTTATTCGAATGAAATTCAGCATGAAAGTTCTTTACTGATAGGCATGAAACATAAGTAAAATATTTTTTTCAAAATTCATCCCTTAGGGGGTTAAACGGGGGCGCAAAGTTAGTATGAAACTTTGTCGTTTTTAAAGTTATTCGAATGAAATTTAGCATGAAGGTTCTTTATTGAAAGGCATGAAACACGAGTAAAATATTTTTCTCAAAAATCATCCCTTACGGGCGGTAAAACGGGGATGCAAAGTTAGTATGAAACTTTGCCGTTTTTGAAGTTATTTGAATGAAATTCAGCATGAAGGTTCTTTATTGAAAGGCATGAAATACGAGTAAAATATTTTTCTCGAAAATCATCTATCTTCTATCTATATATATAAAAGGAGAAGCTGACTGACTGACATATCAACGCAGGGCCTAAACTATAAGGGTTAGATACTTGAAATTTTGCACAGGGGTTCCTTTTATAACGTAGGGGAGCACTAAGAAAGGATTTTTGGAAATTCATCCCCTAAGGGGGTAAAACGGGGGTGCAAATTTAGTATGAAACTTTGCCGTTTTTGAAGTTATTCGAATGAAATTCAGCATGAAAGTTCTTTACTGATAGGCATGAAACATAAGTAAAATATTTTTTTCAAAATTCATCCCTTAGGGGGTTAAACGGGGGCGCAAAGTTAGTATGAAACTTTGTCGTTTTTAAAGTTATTCGAATGAAATTTAGCATGAAGGTTCTTTATTGAAAGGCATGAAACACGAGTAAAATATTTTTCTCAAAAATCATCCCTTACGGGCGGTAAAACGGGGATGCAAAGTTAGTATAAAACTTTGCCGTTTTTGAAGTTATTTGAATGAAATTCAGCATGAAGGTTCTTTATTGAAAGGCATGAAATACGAGTAAAATATTTTTCTCGAAAATCATCTATCTTCTATCTATATATATAAAAGGAGAAGCTGACTGACTGACATATCAACGCAGGGCCTAAACTATAAGGGTTAGATACTTGAAATTTTGCACAGGGGTTCCTTTTATAACGTAGGGGAGCACTAAGAAAGGATTTTTGGAAATTCATCCCCTAAGGGGGTAAAACGGGAGTGCAAATTTAGTATGAAACTTTGCCGTTTTTGAAGTTATTCGAATGAAATTCAGCATGAAAGTTCTTTACTGATAGGCATGAAACATAAGTAAAATATTTTTTTCAAAATTCATCCCTTAGGGGGTTAAACGGGGGCGCAAAGTTAGTATGAAACTTTGTCGTTTTTAAAGTTATTCGAATGAAATTTAGCATGAAGGTTCTTTATTGAAAGGCATGAAACACGAGTAAAATATTTTTCTCAAAAATCATCCCTTAAGGGCGGTAAAACGGGGATGCAAAGTTAGTATGAAACTTTGCCGTTTTTGAAGTTATTTGAATGAAATTCAGCATGAAGGTTCTTTATTGAAAGGCATGAAATACGAGTAAAATATTGTTCTCAAAAATCATCTATCTTCTATCTATATATATAAAAGGAGAAGCTGACTGACTGACATATCAACGCAGGGCCTAAACTATAAGGGTTAGAAACTTGAAATTTTGCACAGGGGTTCCTTTTATAACGTAGGGGAGCACTAAGAAAGGATTTTTGGAAATTCATCCCCTAAGAGGGTAAAACGGGGGTGCAAATTTAGTATGAAACTTTGCCGTTTTTGAAGTTATTCGAATGAAATTCAGCATGAAGGTTCTCTACTGATAGGCATGAAACATGAGTAAAATATTTTTTTCAAAATTCATCCCTTAGGGGGTTAAACGGGGGCGCAAAGTTAGTATGAAACTTTGCCGTTTTTGAAGTTATTCGAATGAAATTCAGCATGAAGATTCTTTATTGAAAGGCATGAAACACGAGTAAAATATTTTTCTCAAAAATCATCCCTTAAGGGCGGTAAAACGGGGATGCAACGTTAGTATGAAACTTAGCCGTTTTTGAAGTTATTCGAATGAAATTCAGCATGAAGGTTCTTTATTAAAAGGCATGAAACACGAGTAAAATATTTTTCTCAAAAATCATCCCTCAAGGGCGGTAAAACGGGGATGCAAAGTTTAAGGGGAAATATCTTCCCCTTCGGGGGACTTTGCAATTATATTTTTATTCTTTTCATGGAATACTTATTTTTTGTAACATAAAATAACTACCTACGCATTTTTTATGTAATATAAATAAAATACATATACGTTGCCTCCTGTAAAGGTCAATAGATGGTGCTGTTCGAAAATTGAATCGCTCTATGGTTGCATCTACGACTCTGAACTTTGTTTTTTTTTTAAACATAAACAATTTCATGTCTACAGAGAAATAAAGGCTACAAAAAGCCCAAATCTCATGCGTGCGAAGCCGCGGGCTTCTGCTAGTCTTTTATAAAACTCACCTAAAATGAAATGTATAAAATTTAGTTTTCCAAATTCGAATTCTGTCAATACTGAACTTCACTTTGACAATAATATTTAATGATACTCTGTTTGTTATACTCTGTTTCTTAGAAATAAAATATCTACCTATACCTACATAAATTAATGTAAATACATAAATATTGTCCGACAAATTACACAGCGCCATCTAGTCGCCAACAAAATAACGCTTGTATTACGTCACTTTGTTTTACAATTAATAAAAATACGTAATTTCATTTTTTTTTTGAAAGTATGTACCTATAAATAAACTTGCCTGAAAATTGACAGAGTGGCTTTAATATGCTTAGTCTATTTCAGATAATTTCATCCACGTGTCTGTTGCGGAGAAAAGCGGCTGATATTAAAACCATTTTATCTAACAGAAAAGAGCCATCCGCTTTATTCAAATCATGGCTTCCAGAGGACTGTTTAAAGAAGCTCTCACGGTTAACTCCCAATATATTTATTAAAACATAATGTATCCTCGTAAAAAATAAAGTAATTTTCAAAATTTTGTGAAAGTTTCAGAAGTAAGAATAAGTTGCATATTATTACGTCGGTGCCACGATTTGCTAAGGCTTTAGTTATAAATTGTATTCGATTGTGTAATAAATTTCTGGAAACAGTTATGTCTTTTCTTGATAATACCTCAAAAGGCACATCAAATTCATTTTTTGTACTACTGAGGTGGCAAACAAGCATACTACCTACATGGTGGTCAGCAGTAATTGTAGTCTGTGAACACTTGCAACACCAGGGGCTCGCTCGTGCGTTGCCGGCACTGTAAAATCGCGTGGAGGTATCCAGTTAAAATTAATATCAAATACTGAAGTCTGCAATCCTTTAGAGCAGTTCAGAAATCAAACTTCTAAGTCAACGCAAACACAAAATATGGCCATTTATGCCCCCGGTATCAAAACCTACAGAGTACGTCCCATTGACCTAGAATCATGAACTTTGGTAAGAAACAATATCAAATAGCGCAAAAAAAAATTACTTTAACATAAGTTTAATCACAAAAAAAAAATCGACTACAAACTGATATGCAGCTTATAAACTAACACGAGACGATGTTAGGGAAAAATAGATTTCCAATAGCAAAGGCAATAGGTATAAAACTATGATTAACCCCGCAAATTTCTGAACATTGACCGAAAAAAAATCCAGGACGGTTAATAAAAAAATTTGACAGACAGAGTATGACAGACGATTTAAAAACTTCGTTAACCCTAATAAACTAAATAAACGAAAAATATTAAATGTAGCTCCCGCATCCCACGTAAATTCTATCTGAGCTAGGAGACAGTTTAATTCATTGAGGGCCATTATATAACGCGCATGGCGGAATTCAACCGTCTAGGCCTCAACGGGTTAACAAACAAGTAGTTTGTCTTGTTTTCATCTACCAAATGATCCTCCTATATTAATACGAGTATTGTTTTAAAATACGTTCGTTGTGACAATATTCTGATAAGTCAATATCTCTACCAAAGTTACTAGGCTACGTACTAATATTCGCCTAAATCGTCAAAATTGGACTATAGTTTTTAAGTATTTAGGATTTTTTTTTATAAAATCGTTTTTTATTGTTTCCAAAAAAAAAAAGCATGAACAGCCATTAAAAAAAAGAAAATCTATTGACAAACAGATTCAAGAGAAATTCTGAACTGTTTTTACCGACTTATATATTGATAGATCCTCGAGGGTCTATTATCGAACAGCTATGGACCTCTCTTCAGGTTCACATCACATAGAGTACATAATCTATATTTCGAGTGAAAGAGGTTCACCATCATTTGTCATCTTTATAGTCCAATCTAGAATCAGTACGTAGTCAACCTAGTCAGTAGTAAAGAACGCTCTAGCGAAAGATAATGTATAACAAATTTTAATAAACAGCCCCGCAGAGGAGATGCCAGTGTATATAGTGCATACCGTAGAAGACCACAACTAAGCAGTAACTCTATTAAAAGTATTTTTTTTTAATTACTCTTTATCTTTTCTATTGCTAAAGTTACCCACTAGCACCTGAAGGGTTGCTTTGTTGCTGGAATAGTAATAATAGTAAGCGGAAACGATTGTCGTTGTCCTTGTACATCGAATTATTTTAGTATAGAATATTTACCGTAACTCCTTCACATAAAGCTCCTGTTAGGCAATGATTAAATTACTTACTGCATGTAAATTATATTAACGGCGTACAAGACACCATCATAAGTTCATTATGGGCGCTTGAAGTAATTTGTCTTCATTAAAAAGCACTAACATACCAACACATAAAGGGTTACTTTATACACACATATTTACAGTCGATTTGGCAACAGTCTATAAAAAATGGAATCGCATTTATCATCTCCTATTATGTGGTGAAATAGAAAAGTTAACCGGAATTTCTTTGCACAATATTTCACTTTTTTGTATATTTTAAACGTTGAAACATCGTGAAACAGTATTTTGTCTGCCTTTGTTTATCCTACCGATCATAAAATTTGCACTAGCTACACCACATATGAAAAACCAGGCACGATTTCTGCGCTTTCCAATAGACTTGCTTAGTATGGTTGCACGATGACAGTTTTTTCTTTTAGCTTCATTGCCTAAATACAGGTTTCACCGTATACAGATTTGATATTTATTTCTTTCCTATATTCATGATATTTTATTATATTGATTAGCAGTGTTTTTTTTATTATATTGTTTAGTAAATTTATACATATAATGATGATTATCTTTTTATGTATTCATCTTCGGCTAGTGAAAATTTTCATCGTATTCAGGTATCTCTTAACGAATCTTCACTGGTTGAGTTCTCCTATGTTTCTAAAACCTTCAACGTACACCTTATATATATTATAATTATATTATTAAATAATAAATAGGTAGCTATCGTTTCGTCACTCGAGCAGGATTCTTAGTACACCCACCTATATAGTATTAAACTGTTGTATAAAACATTTATTCCTTTTTAGTTAACTTATGTTATTTTGAGTCCGGACCCGTGCTTCACCTAGGTTCTCCACCTGGGTGACGCACGGGGACTATATAGGGTCCCGTGCTCCAACTGATGACATTATTGTATAGTGATGCAGTAATTTGGGTTTCTCGTGGTAGATTTTCTTTTTTTTTTTTAAGTAAATTAGTTCACAATTTTCAGTAATAGGTGAACCTACTGAGGATGCTAGAATGATGAAACGACAGCTAGTTGAAAAGATTCATTGAAATCTATTTTTTCAATTACCTTACTATAATCCATGTACATCTTTTTTTTACAACGTCGGGAGCATACAAGCATACGGCCCGCCTGATGTAAAACGGTAACCGTCACCTATGAACTCTAAGTATGAACATTAAGTATGACTCGCGCGATAAAACCTCTGCTGCCAACACAGTTACTCCTTAGGAGCTTAATAGTGACTTCACTCACTCGCAGGCATGCAACAAATCCTCCAGCGTGGTATTATTTGGCTGCAGTTTTCTATGAGGCGAAGATACTTCCCTCGACAAGCTGCTGTGATGCACTCTACTTCTCTTAAAAACACCCCGACCAAGACAAATAGACTTATTCATGCACACAAATATTTGTTCTGTGTGGGAATCGAACCAACGCAACGCTCGTTATAAGGAAACAAAATTTAAAAGTGCAAGTTACGTCATGTAAAACACTTAAATAGAATTTGTAATAAAATAATTGGATCAACATTCTAGACACCTACCTATCTAAATTTAATATTGTAAAAAAATGATATCTACTATAATACTATACTTTTGAGACATATCACAGTTATATACCTTACTTATAATTCAAGCGGTCACCTTTAATTTAATCGATTCATGTACAGTTGTCTCATAATTTATCTGACCAAGGCGTCAGTTTCGACGAAAATCTAGTGACGATGTCAAAGTTGCAACGATTTAGACTGGTTGATAAATCGCTTAAAATGACTTTGTTTGAAGTAAATTTTAAAGGTTAGGTGATCAGCTTCTATCTTAGCTTCTCTATAGAAGGATTGGAGGGTTGTTGCATTTTTAATAGTAAGTGAGGCTACTAGTAAGCTCCTGGCGAGTTTCTGTGTTAACAGCAGGGGTGGCAACGCGCGAGCGATACTTCCTATATTGCAAACGTGCATAGGCCACGGTAGCCATTTTACATCAGGTGGGCTGTATGATTTTATGCCTTCTGTTGATGTTTAAAAAGAAATAATCGTACTTGATGAACAATATATAATGTGAGACTTCATAATTGCCATATATTTAACAATATTTATTTATTATTATAAATAATAATAAATAAATATTGTCGAACAACGTACACAGCGCCATCTAGCCCCAAAGTAAGCGAAGCTTGTGTTATGGGTACTAAGATAACTGATAAACATACGTAAATATATATATTTTTTTGTAAATACATACTTATTATACATAGAAAATACCCCGACCAAGACAAACAAATATGTTAATGCACACAAATATTTATACTGTGTGGGAATCGTACCCACGAGCGTTGGTGTCAAAGTAGCATAACAACGCGTTCCACCACTGCGCCACCGAGCTCGTCAAATGGTATCCACAGAGAGCAGTGAGAGCCCATTGGATAAAGAAACGGCCTACTGACCAACTAGTAACCGGTTCCAATCCTGGCGTGTACCACTAAATTCGAGTTTTCGAATTTATGTACATATTTGTTACTAGCTGTGCCCGGCACCGCTTTGCTGGGCGTTTTCCTTTTCCTTCTTTTATCTCTATATCTTTTTGGCAATGTGTTGAATATAACCCAGTAGTTTCATCACAATCGGATGAATGGTTTCAAAGTCAATAACGGACATAAGTACAAACATTTTTTTTGTGTTTTATATATTAAGATCGTCACTTGCTCGGCGGTGAAGAAAACATCGTGAGGAACCCGCACGTCCATGAAATTATAAAAAGTGTTCAAAGATCGTGTACCTTAACTTGAGAAAGGCCTTGTTTACCCTTTAGGCTGTGTAGGTATTACGGCAGTCGTTCCATGTAAATATCAGTGTCTTTTCTACATCCTTAGGCTCAGGTAAAGGAAAACGCCAATCCGAATGAATTAGAAAATGAAATAAAGCTACGAAGAAGAAGAAGACAGTATTCCACATTTTTTAAAATCATTTCTAACTTGTTTAGTTAAATAAAATACGATAAAATACTAGACCTGATCAGTGGGATCATCACGTAACATATCAATAGATCAACATTGTTTTAACTACCTAGTATAAATCTGCGACATTTTGTAAATTATAAATACAAAATCTTTCACATGCAGTAAAGACTGTAGTAAAATAATGGGCTAGTTACACATTTTCTTCTTCTTAGCGTTATCCCGTTCCCTATACCACTAGGATTGGCAGGGTCCGCTACCTAAGCTTAACTTGGTGAAGACACTGATTTTAGACATGGAGCGATTGTTAGACCTCTGCAATCCAGAGGGAAAACCATATCATTCTTAGGTAAGGTCACATGTCTTTCAAAATATAATTTCTTTAACATGCGGGTTTCCTCACGATGTTTTCCTTCATCGCCGTACAAGTGATAATTACAAATATGTACATAAATCCGAAAACAAGAATTTAGTGGTGCACGCCAGGATTCGAACGGGGACCTGTTGTTCAATAGACCGGTACTTTATCCATTGGGCTATCACTGCTCTTTAGTAACACTATCAGTAGAAAATACTAATAATAATTCCACGGATAATCCGTATCGACTGTACCATACAGGCCATTCAAAGCAAATCAACTAAGCTCGAGGGACGTCGAGTTGGAACTAAGTTAACACTTCGTTTAACTTTAAAGTTAGCGGCAACTATTTCGCCAACTCGTGGCTAATAGTTGAACTGTTTAACTAGTTGTTCTAGTTCTAAATGAGCTCAACAATGACGGGTTTTCTTTCATTAATACACTTAGCAACAAAGGAAAGTCACATACCATACTATGGGAAATCTTCTTACCCTTTAAGTAAAGTTTTGACACTTATACTCAATTATCCATCTGTCTATCCATTCACTTCAAAACGTTGTTAACATATTTATGTATCATACTGA
The DNA here is from genome assembly GCA_947507595.1 of Pyralis farinalis. Classification (NCBI taxonomy): domain Eukaryota; kingdom Metazoa; phylum Arthropoda; class Insecta; order Lepidoptera; family Pyralidae; genus Pyralis; species Pyralis farinalis. The sequence continues at coordinate 24,982,310 of OX382270.1, forward strand.
TTTCCGCATATATTATATATCGTATTAATATTATAAATGTGAAAGTTTGTGAGTATGTCTGGATGTTTGTCAAAAACCGATGGGAGATTTTAATAAAACACACAAATGTTATATATTAACAAACAAGTTACATTTTACTCCAAAAATATTTAGGGTTCCACATGGAACGGAGTCGCAGTATAGGATACACATAAACATATATAAGCGTATCAAGGTTCTAGACATATTTAATTTCACATTACTTTTTATTGCACTACGCCTTAGTTTATTCATAGTTACTTAGATTATTCTTTGATTATCACATTCGAACGTGGACGTAAAGCATAGAAGACAACCTCACTCTGACCGACATATGAAAACATCAGTAAAGTGTGTGATCTCATAATGGAAGACTACAGATTGCGTACACAGAGTTTGTATAGGTCATAAGTATCTCTTATGAACGTACACAAAACATCATTACCAATGAATTAGGATTTACTATTGGTACTCGGACAGCATTCAGTCGAGCAAAAGCGACTTCAATTGTCGATTTATCAGGCATTTTTGGTGTTCTTTGAAGCTGATCCGCAAAATACCATAAATATTTAATTTAAATAGAATAGTTTTACATGGTATATAATATATATAATTATATTATAGGTAGGTTTTCTATTCAGCCGATATACATTAGGATAATCAATTTGCGTTTAAAAATTCTTGCATGCTTAAAGTGTAAGTGCCCAGTCATTCTCGCAATTTCCTCCTCATCAACAATAGAGAGTACACTTTAAATTTATCAGGTATTTTATAATAGATTAAAACTTTAAGTTTTAAATACAGTGACTTGATCTAGTATTTCTTTGGTACACATCAACAGCAGTTTTAAATAAATAAGGATTCCTTTTACAAACTTAAAAATTTCGACAATATAAAGACAATACGCAGGAACTGTAATCAATCCAACAAATAATAGTCTAGCAGACCTCGCAAGGTTTCTTGTAACATATTGCACTTACACATTTTTTTTTGAGCAATTAAAACTCTTCTGACATCCATGCTGTAAGCATATAATTAACAATTAAAGAGACGGACCTATAGTATACATATAATGTTACATTCCGAGAAGTAATTTTAATTTCTATCGGTTTTGCTACGTCATTAACAGTATTATTTAAGTCACAATCATACGAGGCTAAATTGTTAAAATTAGTTTGTATAATTAAAGAAATGTCGTCTGCAAATGTGATACATTGAGCGGTGGGTTATAGTTACATTTTCATCAGTTAGTTTCGATATTTCAACACATTGGTGTTTACTTTATTCACCAGTAATGTTGCTAGAGCAGATTTTATGATCGCTGCGATACATAATCGGAAACAAAGTATTCACTTCTCGAAATTTCCGCACTTAATATAAAAAAAGAAACTGTAAAATATTGTACAAAATAAATAAATAATAATTGCAGTCCAGTTAACTTTTCTATTTCACCACATAATAGGAAATGATAAATGCGATTCTATTTTACATAGACGGTTGCCAAATCGACTGTAAATAGGTCTGTATAAAGTAATCCTTTGTGTGTTACGATGTTAGCACTTTTTAATGGAGATAAATTAGTTGCAGCGCAAATAATCAACTCATGATGTCCCCTTGTACGCTGTTGTTCTTTTATATACAGCAAGTAATTTAATCATTACTTAAAAGAGCCTACTTGTGAAACAGTTACTGGGAAAATTCGGCTGTAAGATAAGGAGTATGGATCATGTTTTTCTTACTTTGTGTTTAATATCATAAAATATGCTATTGGAGTTTGTAGTTTCAACAGCTTTTTCTGTATGTTGATGAATTAGCCGCCCTAACACTCCCTTTATTAACATGGATATAAGAAGTAAAATCTTAAACGTTCGATTAATATATTATGTTTTAGAGTATTATTATTATTCATACTGAAGTGATTCTTCTGATAACTACTGCAATATACACAGTACTTATTTATAGACTGCAGTGAAGTCAATATTCTTTATTGCACCACATATAACAATAAAATACAAGAAATTACATTATAATTAAAGTACATAAGGCGATCTTATCGCATAACAATTTGCTCCATACAAACTTAAGGTAGAGGACAATAAAAAAAGTTAAGCTGATAGCTGGCGTAATATAAACTAGAAAATATACAAGATGATTACTTGGAAATAATCAAAAATTACAATAACGATACATACTTTAGGAATACACTAAAACAAAGTTATATAGTTTTTCTATCCAAGATTCTTGAACACCGTGTCCATCAACGCCTCACACGCTTTCGCGGTGAACATAATATCCGTTGTCAGCATCAGTCGGGGTTTCCTTGCGGCCATAATACGACATCGGATCTTGTCAAAATTACTGACAATATTCGGCTCAACGTTGGTAATAAAAAGTAACTGTCCTTTTTCTACTATATTTCACTAGTGCCCTCAATACCATTGATCTTGATACTTTGATAGGAGACCTACATTCTCTCAATATATCGTCTACGGCATCAGGATGATTTTAGACTTTGTGGATCGCCGGCAATAGGTAAAAATAGGAGATCACCGATCTGACTAGTGTGATTTGATTGCTGGCGTCACAAGGCGATGTTTTATCACCTATTCTATTTTAGCTGTTCATTAACCTGACCTGTCAGAACCCGCTATATACGTTTTCCATACATTTCGTGGTCGTATTCGACCACCCGGGTTTCGAAGGGCATTAGCATTGTTTCGTCTCTCTCTTCTTTTTTCTTTTCTTATTGTCTATATGCTGATGAAATACAGATATATATAAAACTGCCCCATTTCTTAATATTTCTTGAGCTGTGCAAGCTATTAATGATGATCTTGCTATTATTGCTGATTGGTCCTATAACTTCGGTCTTAAAGTCAATGCAGCCAAATCACAAGCAATCATTACAGGCAGCCCACACTTTATTTCTAAACTCCAGGGTATGGTTTTCCCTAACATTCAGTTTAATGGTGACATAATCCCTTTTTCTTCAACTGTCCCTGATTTGGGAATTATTCTTGACCAAACTATGTTTAGGCTAGCATATTATTGAAGTCAGCTGCAGGATTTTCGCATCTCTTCACTCACTCCGACGGCTGCAAGTTTTTCTGCCGTTAGAAACTAAAATGTTGTTGGACAGTTCCCTTCTCCTTCCTTTGCTACGAGTAGATTATGGTGATGTTGCTTATCTGGACTCATCCGAAGAACTGTTGGATAAGTTGGAAATAAAACCTTTGTATTCGCTTCATCTTTGGACTGCCCAAATGAGCCAATACCTCGAAGTGCCGCAAATGTCTCAAACGATCAGGGATCATAGGAAGATGCACATACTCAGCTTAATTTTTATGTTTTATTTAATCCATCTGCACCTTCCTACATAAAAGAGATAATTTATCTTCGTGATGTGGACAATCGATTGTGCTCCTATGGTACCCATGTTCTCGATATTCCGAGCCAGAAAACCAATTCGTATACACAGGGTTTTTCTACAAAGTCCGTGAGTATTTGAAATACACTTCCTTTAGAAGTTAGATTGGCTCCCTCCATAGATTCCTTGAAACTCCGAGTCAAAAAATAATTAACTGGTGAATTGTGAGCATTTTTGGATGCATACCTTAGAATGTATCTCATGTTTGCTTGGGTTTAGCTTCTGTATTTAATGTATGTATATATTTTTATTTATTTTCCATATTTATTTATTGTTTTGTTGAATAGTCAATTCGTAATATGTATTAGGTATAATATGTATTAGGTATGTTCATGTACGTTACTTTTATGAAATTTATGATATTGACCATGTATGTTATTCTGTCAATAGCTCTAGGTTGGCTGGAAGAGATGCCTTTTAGAGATAAGACCGCCATTAAAACACTAGAATTAATTCCATTGTAATTTATTATTAATGTATCGTTTAATAAAGATATTACAACAACAAAAGAATCAAATTAAAACTGGATGAAAGAAAGATAATACGCACTAAATCGATCTTTAAAACTGAATATACTTAAAACCTAGTTTCGAAAAGAAAATACACGTATACATAATAGGTACTAGTGATACCTCGTGTTCCAAATGAGTTACCGACCGACTCAACGATTCCCTCGCTTTGATGCGCGTACCTCAATTTCACAAGAACTTCGTTTGTTAATTTGCAGGGTATAACTACATACAGGTGGTCTGGTCTCCGGTTGGTCTATACTTTAAAGATGATAGAGTGTCAATTTCTTTCTTGTAAAAAAGAAAAATATAATTAAACCTAGGTTTGAAATGAGAACACACACACATGTACATAGTAGGTACAAGTGACACCTCTTGTTCTAAATGAGTAACCGACCGACTCGACGATCCCTCTGTTTTGATGCGAGTACCTCAGTTTCGCAAGAACCTTATTTGTTAAATTACAGGGTACGCCACGTACAGGTGGTCTAGTCTCAGGCAGGTTGGTCTATACTTTAAAGATGATAGAGAATCAATTTCTTCCTTGTAAAAAAGAAAAACATATTAAAACCTAGGTTTGAAATGAGAATACACACACATATATATAGTAGGTACTAGTGACACTTCTTGTTCTAAATGAGTTACCGACCGACTCGATAATTCCCCCACAGAGCTTTTATACCTTTGTACGGAACAATTTCGCTAACTGGACCCATTCAAATAAAATGTACAACTGTTCGTAGTAATTGCCGTATAATTAAAACTATTATTTTAGACGTTCCGAATGAGAGTTAATTGGATAGGCCGAGGAAAGTTATTCGTTTATTAAATGGATGAAAATGTGCCGCTAATGAAAGGTTCTCATTTCCTTCGTGAAAATATATTTTTTTATATTATACGAGTATTATAAGGGCTAATTGAACACATGAGTCAAGTCATTGTAAGCAATGCCACCCAATGAAGTTAACCGGTCACGGATCTATTGCCAACGTTTCGAGGAATTATGTCTTTTTTAAGGTCCTTATATGGTACAATTTTTTCACGATGAAATTTCATAGAGAACAAAGGATTTCCTTTATGCTTGCTAATTGGATCAAAACATGTAATTTTCTGTTCTCTGTCCCTATCCTGCAATAAACTCGGTGTGAAGTTATAGAGACCGATAAAACACCGAGAGAAGTTGTCCATGGCCTTAGTATACCTGTAAGAAATATGTTAAAGAGCATACTACAGTCGTACTGAAAACATCGCGAGACAAGTCCAAAACATTTCTAAATTTCAGATGATTTGTTCGGTACTCATCGATGCGACCCAGAGAAACATTGACTTGAGCGATATACTTGGTATCCAAGATACTGTCATTAGCATAAACAATTCCAGTGACCGATGTACAGAAGGAATATAGTGGGTAATAAAATATAGCCTTAACAATAATACTCACACCTTGAAAACAAGTGTGGTACGCTCACTCTGAAAGTTGGCGATCAATATACAAATTCTTAGGTTAGCCCAAAGGAAAGAAGTTTACTACTACTTTTATATTGGTGAAGTGAAAAAATACCAGTTACGGGCGAACTAATGGTTTCAAGTAGGATGTTTAGTAGCGTGTGGCCTCGGCCTAAGAATAGGCTACCCAACTCAACCCGCGGGTGCCGTAAAAGGCAGAGCAAAGAGGAATATCCAGGAGATGGGCAGCAGCGTCCCTTGCGAACTTTAGTGTCTTACTGCGGTTGCCGACCTGTCTGCCAAGCGTGGCAACTATGGCAAAAGCCGCTTTATATGAGAACAAGAAAAAGACGGCCCCCACTCACCAGCAGCCCCGCTGATCCTGGCTCCGGTATCGGTTAGAGTATCGGCAGGACAGGGGGTGTTAAGAATCCCTGGCTCCGACACCGCGGCTACAACAACAACCCAAATACAACGTTTTTTTTCTTTTTTTTAAACCACTAAGGTGGCTATCAGGCATACGGCCCGCCTGATGGTAAACAGTAACCGCAGCCTATAGACATTTGCAACACCAGGGGTGTCACTCATGCGTTGCCGACCCCCTAAAAACCTCATCACGCATTTGAAGAACGCCATGCTGTAGTCCCTTGGAAAAACCTCGGCTGGAGCTCATTCCACAGCTTGAGAGTTCTCGGAAGAAAACTTCTCTGGAACCGCACAGTACGTGACCATTGTGGTTCAAGCGTGTGAGGGTGAACTCCCCGCCGTCGGCGAGCGGTGCGGTTATAAAAAGTAGCTATCGGCATCATTTCGAACAACTCTTCAGGACACAACCCGTTGTACAATCGGTAGAACATACAAAGGGAGGCAAAATCTCTCCTGTAACTTAAGGGTTCAATACCGTGTGTAAGCTTAGGATTGTCGACAACTCTCAGAGCTCATCTCTGAATCATCAAATCACACGGTCCAAGCTGGTATCCAGGTGCTCCCGCCCAAAGGTGACTCCAGTACTCCAAGTGCGGTCTGACAGGCTGTGTATGAATACATCTCAAAAGACATACATACCTAGAAAACTCACTACATAGTGCTGATGGGGGGCTTCAATGCAAAGCTGGGCACGAAAGAACGATGAGTTGAGAGTAGGACAATTTGGAATCGGACAACGAAACCATAGGAGCCAATGTTAATCGACTTCATGAAGAAGGAGGAACTCTTTATGATGAAAAATATTCCTCCTTCTTCAGGAAGCAGCCGCAGCGCAAGTAGACCTGGAGTAACTCGGATGGTTCGACGAAAAACGAGATAGACTTCATCTTGACGACTAACCGATATTTGTTCAATGATGTCTCTGTGATAAACAAGTTGAAAACCGGAAGTGATCATCGAATGGTAAGAAGCATCTTCAACCTTAACAAAAAGCAGAAAAGGTCTCGCATGGTGAAGTCTATGCTACGGCCATCTCGTGCCCTGATCCAAAACCCCGAAAGCTTTCAACTCGAACTTCATAATCGTTTTCAGTGCCTAGTCGATTGCATAACACCGGACGATATCAACAGCAAGCTCGTCGAAAATATCCATACAGTGGGTGCTAAATTTCTCTAGCCTCGCCCAAACAGAACCCAAAAGCTTTCGACTCACATGCAGAATCTCATGCAGGTCAGACGTGAAATATGGTTGCAGTCTTTAGCTCACATGCTTGAGTACAGTCAGCCGAATAGGCAGATCTCCAAAGGTATACAGCGAGATATACGCCAATTTAGTACAATTCAAATTAAAAAGCTACTAGAACCAAGACTCAAAAGTGTTCGGCAGAGATCTGGCGGTTGGGCAAAGTCAATTAATGAAGCTGAAAACCAACACTGGCACCATTATTTCTACGAAGACTGAGATTCTGAGTTAGATGGAGAAGTTCTATGAACAGCTGTATACATTGTCGCTACAGCCGAACAACAGTGCTAGTAATGACCCTAGAGCTAAACTGACTCGACTATATACCGAAGATATCACGGACATCATTCTGTACGAGATTCATATGGCTCTCAAACAGCTTAAACGGCTAGCTTCTGTAAACTTGTAGTCCTTCAGAAGCTATTTAATTCCGTCATAAACTTCTGTGAAACACCGGAAGCGTGGAGCAGAAGCCTGGTCATGTTGTTCTTCAAAAAGGGTGATAAGACCCATTTACCACATACATACCTTCCGTCAGATTATACAGAAGACTAGGGAGTATTATCTGCCCTTATGTCGGGCGTATGTGGACTACGAAAAAGCCTTTGATTCCGTTGAGACATGAGCAGTGCTACTATCTCTCCATCGATGCCGAATTGATTATCGGTACATCGAAGCGTCGAAGTACTTCTACAGTAATGTAATGATGCAAAAAGTGTAACACAGGGCGATGTTATATCCCTGAAACTCTTCACCTCGGCGTTGGAAGATGTCTTCAAGCTCGTGGACCGGAAAAGATACGGTAAAAATATCAATGGAGAATACATCACTCACCTTCGATTTCCCGACGATATAGTTCTCACGGTCTCGGTCACGATTGGAAACACTAAGCCCGAAGTTCTTGACGAAAATAGGTTCGTAGAGTAGGGTTATTCAGTTAGATAAGTCCCTATTTGACCGAGATGTTAACAGACGGATCCAACTCGGCTGGGCAGCGTTCGGGAAACTTGGACACATATACTCGTCCAAAATATCTTAACGCCTGAAGAGCAAAGAGCGAAGAGTGTATTTTACTAGTGATGATATATGGAACTGAGACATGGCCCATCACTGCGTGCCGTATGGGGACGCTCGAGGTCGCTCAGCGTTCTATGGATAGAGCTATGCTCGGGGTTTCTTTGCGTGATAGAGTCAGAAATGAGAATATCCGCAGTAGAATTAAGGTAACTGACATATCTCCAAGGATAAGCAAACTGAAGTGGTGGGCCGACCACATTGTTCGTAGAACCGACAACCGCTGAGGAAGAAAAGTTCTCGAATGACGTCCCTGCACTGGTACACCAGTGTGGGACGACCCCCCACTAGATGGAGCGACGACCTCAAGAGGTTTGTAGGGAGTCGATGGATGCAGGTGGCACAGGAACGAGATGAATGGGATTTTAGAGGAGAGGCCTATGTTCAGCAATGTACAAATACGGACTGAGATGGTAATGATGATGAGGATGTTTACGAGACACTGACCACGGAGCGTCCAAATGAAGATCGTTATGCCTTTGACTTGAAACGCAAACTGAATGCTGCCTCGAGTTCTAGCTACGGGGTAATTGCTACAGCAAAATTCGATTCTGTAGAATTGCCAAGCGACTTGTGAGCTTTCCCTTTAAGAACCGTGATTACTGATCACTTGCTAAAGCTGCCGAAGAAAATATCTTAGCCCATAGTGCTAAAGAGAAAGTCGATTTACTTAGTAACCCTCAATTCCAATTTAAATGACAGAGGAGTTGTAATGCCTACTAATCAGTGGTGTGTTAGCTATTAAGCCCGGAAATATCCATTATCCAACGAGTTTTCGGTGGGCGCTGTTCTCTCTCGAAAATCATAAGTGGAATGGACCAGACTGTATACTGTCAGTAGTATTGAAGCTGTGTTCTATAGTCATTATTCTGATGCGCCTTTCCAGATGATTTACATTTTTCGAACCCTAAGAGCTACTATCAATAAAGATACCTGAACAGGGCAATCTTAACAATAACAATTCAGGGGCTTATTGGTAATCTCGGTTATTTTGTGTGAGGTCGTAGTACATCGATCAGTCGGCCTGCTTTGAAGTACTCTATCTATCGTGTTATAATCAAATAAATATTTTATCGGAATAGGTGGCACACACGTTGTGCACCCTGCCAAGTAACAAACGAAACTCTGGCCAAAGTAACTATAGTTGAAGAGATATAACACAGTTGTATAAAAAGCAGCCCAACTGGAGAACTACGTCCACATTACAGAGGACCTCTATAAAATGAAAATGACCTGTATAGTTGGTCAATCAAGAAACTTGACATGGAACGGAATAGAGAGGATAGGTATATGATGTCAACTGCTTCCTTCTACAATCGCACTGCGCTTCACCTGTGGAGAGTATATCCGCACATACGTTGTCTTATTCCTGTGAGGTAGTAAAGGCAGCTGGAAACTAATGTGGTTGCTGCTTTAGAAACTGGGATGACAACGTTCACTTCACATCAGGCACATGGTATGCTTGACTGACACTCGAAATAGTGTACAAATAATGAAAGTATATTTTCACATAATACATCGCAGAAATATGATATGATGTACCCATACATGATAATGGCAGTAGCTACTGTATGAACCTATATATCATTGGAGTAAACTCACTGTATTGCAGTTAATTTAAATAGGGATTCGAGTTTTAAAAATGTTGAAGAGGATAAGTTTTCTTGGCGTGAAAATTTGTTGCACGCAATTTAAAGCATCGTAAATTGGTACTCAGAATCCACATCGATGCCGGGCTTGGATAAAGAACGAACGCTTTCGTTCTTTTAAAAGTTATAGTTTGTTACAAAAATAGCAACGTCCAGAATTCATGATATTATATCAAAAAGTTCTAGTAGATGTAGCTAATCGACAATAAAAATCGCACGCTGAGGGATGATCCTTTTCTGGGATCGCTAATCCTTTTATCTTTTATGAATACTTAAAACAGCCTTCTTAATATTGCTAAATACTCTTTTTTTGTTTACTCTTTAGAAGAAATACGTTAGAGCTTCCTTTTTTCTACCTTAGTTGTCGCTATTCGGCAAAATTATCTAAAAAGTGCGGGAGAATAACGGATCAATTGGGATTTAGGCTCACGCATGAAGTGTTACGTAGGTACTACCGTACAGAACAAACGACCTATCATCCCGAGGTGCAGTACCTTAATGACATAAAACTTAAGGATGTCTAGCAGGCGTTGCTTTTTTCGAAATCAATAAGGTGAGTGGGCCAGATGGCATACGCATAGAGATGTGCTCCTGAGTTGTGTTCTATACTGATGCGTCTGTTTGTGCTTTTGTAATCTACTGGTCATGCCCCGTCTTCATTGAAGATCACCAATGTGCACCAGATTTCCAAAAAGGGCGATATATCAGATCCATTGAGTTACAGGCCTATTACCATAACCTACCTTCTCTCCGAGGTGATGAAGCGTGTGATAAACAAATGACTATATGTATTTGATTGACTATGTTTCAATTCACAGGTCACTACAATACAATACACATTCACACACACACACACACTAAACCAACAGGGTGAACACCCCATATATATAAAACTTCTTAGAGAAATCTACAAAAACAGTAAAGCTAGAGTCAAATTAGAAAGAAAAGGACGCCAATTTAAAATAAAACGTGGAGTTAGGCAAGGAGATCCCATCTCTCCTAATCTTTTCACGGCTCTGTTAGAACAAATCTTTCGAAACCTGAACTGGGGCGGACGTGGCATTAACATTAATGGAAATTGGCTGAACCACCTGCGATTTGCTGATGACATCGTCATTCTGAGCGAAAACCCCCATGATCTGCAGTATATGGCCCAGACATTAGAAAAAGAAAGTAAAAAATCGGGTTTAGAAATTAATCTGCAAAAAACCTGCGTCATGACGAATGGGCACAAAACGCCAATATACATTCAAGCTCAGGCCCTACAATATGTTGATGAGTATGTATACTTGGGGCGAAACATAACCTTCAGTGATTTAACGACAACAGAAGTTAATCGGAGAATAAAAAAGGCCTGGTGTGCATACTGGTCTCTTAAACATATATTTAAATCAAACTTACCCATTCACTTAAAAAAGAAGGCTATGGACTCCGTTGTCTTGCCCACGCTATTGTATGGCTGCCAGACTTGGGCATTCACTGCTAAAATAATACAGAAAATACGGACCTTTCAAAGAGCCACAGAAAGAAGTGTTCTGAATCAAAAACTCAGCGACAGAATTAGCAGCCAAAAAATGAGGACCAAAACCAAATTCACCGACGTGGTGAAAATGGCATGCAGGCAGAAATGGCGTTGGGCTGGGCACGTAGTAAGACTCAAGGATGGGCGGTGGACGAAAGAAATATTACACTGGTACCCTCGGAGCACAAGAAGACCCCGCGGAAGACCTAAGCGTCGCTGGTGGGATGACATTGTCCAAACGGTGGGGCCGATGTGGATGCGGCTGGCTAAGGATAGACAAAAATGGTCACAATTGGAGGAGGCTTTTGTCTGTAATTGGGCTCCCGATAACGAATAGAAGTATATAGATAATATAGTATTTAAATGTAATCATCAATGCATAAGTTTAAATTATGGAACAAGAAATATAACTAAATGTAAATGTAAAGTAATGCATGTGTACAACTGTTATTATTATTTTAAACAACGTTTTGATGTTACTATTATTTAAATCTTACCAAATTTTATTGTTACTCGTAATTGTATTGGGAATAAAAGCTATTATTATTATTATTATTATAGATCCTTTATCACGGGTATATCCCGGTCATTTTATAGGCGTGCGCGGGGATTGGAACCAACGCGTAGAGGCCCCTTTGAGAAGTTTGATGTAATGTTGTATAGCTGCCGTGACCTTCTCCAGGGGATATCAATGTGACAATATACCCATGAACCAGGTCACGGCAGATATTGGGACTATTGCAAATGTGTTGGAAAATATTGGGCTATTAAAATGATATCTGGAGGGATTATTAGTACTGGGCTATTACAGAAGAGGGACGGACGCCTGCCACAACTATCATATCTGATGTTACTTCCGGCAGGCGGTGGCTTGCCACTCACTGGATGGACCCCCGAAATGCCAGAGAAATTCGGCCGGGGGCAACACCGGTGTGAGTGACTCAGGGGTGTCGAGAGGTGTGCTGCGCTTTCTCCGAAGTTACTCGCGGCGTTATGCCCTTTAACACTTCCACCCCTGGAGCATATCACCTGATAAAGCAATATGCTCTATCGACTCCTCTCTGGACGGCCAATGAAGGCAAGCCAGAGCTGAGAGTCCTGCGGGCCTTCTTGACTTTCCACTCCGACCGACGGAGACACGCCGGAGACGAAGGCCCTGATCGACTCTCTGGAGCACTCGGGTACCCGTGGTGTCGTTACGCACCAACAGCTCGCCACAAGCTGCCCTGCGGGCATTATTATTATTATTATTATGTTTCAATTCAACCCTACCTAGATACAAGTCAAACTTAACCGCTAAGAAAACCCGATTTGCAATGGTTCCCGAATTCCAGAACATGCGACTTACTATTGCCAAGAGTATTGGGATCTTCGGTACCGAGATATCCAGCGATATTCAATACCGATGTCACCCGGAGGTGAAGGTTAAATTGACGTCCAAGAAATTTAGTGTGCTCCATAGAGCTGAAGAGTACTTTAGCTTAGAGCAAAGGCTTTTTAATACTGCCACCAAGGTCTGCAAGAAGGCATAGATAAGAGCGGACGCCCAGCGCGTTTTACGAGTCAGCACGGAATTAGTGGCGCACCCTACTGGATCGCGTAATTACTGGCGACTAGCTAAAGTCGTGCAGGCCAACTTCTGCCAGCCCTCGCTGCCTCCGCTGAGATGCCCTGATGGCTCACTGGCACATCAGCCACAGGAGAAAGCCGATCTTAAGGCCAGTCTCTTGGCGGCTAACTCCCGGATAGATGACTGTAGCACGCAACCACCATCGATACCCTCCTGTGGTTCCGTTATGCCAGTAATTCACATCAGACAGCGTGATGTCCGTTTTGAGTTACAGTCACTCGATGTCCGTAAAGCCAGTGGTCCTGATGGTATCCCAGCGATTCTTCTGAAAAAATGTGCAGCGGAGTTGTCCTCGGTATTGACGCACCTCTTTCGTCTCTCGTACTCGACCGGTTGTGTTCCGGAGGCTTGGAGGAGGCTAATGTGCAGCCGATACCCAAAAAGGGAGACCGTTCGGATCCATCAAATTACCGCCCCATTGCCGTAACTTCAGTGTTGTGCCAAGTCATGGAACGGATCCTTAACACTCAGTTGATCCGTTACCTAGAAGATTACTCCTTAATTAACGATCGTCAATATGGCTTTAGACCGAAACGATCGAGGGGTGATCTTCTAGCATATGTGACGTACCTCTGGGGGGAGGCAATTGATAAACATGGTGAATCTATGGCAGTCAGCCTAGATATCGCCAAGGCATTTGATCGGGTTTGGCATAAAGCACTTCTCTCCAAACTTCCGGCATACGGTCTGCTCCTCCAGTTTTGTAAGTGGATTGCTAGCTTCCTGCAAGAGCGTAGAATCCGCGTCCTTGCAGATGGATGCGCTTCGCGGTTCATGTCAGTGAATGCCGGTGTCCCACAGGGCTCCGTCCTGTCGCCCACCCTCTTTCTTCTGCATATCAATGACATGCTGCCACTTGGTAATATTCATTGCTATGCAGATGACAGTACGGTACATGAGTGATATTTCGGGCGGCCTAGTGCTAGTCGGGCAGAAATCGGTGAGAGGCGTGAGAGTTTTGTCGTTGAGCTTAATCGGGTTTTGGACCTCGTTAGTAAATGGGGTTCCAATAACCTGGTTGAGTTTAATGCCAAGAAAACTCAGGTCTGCGCGTTCACAACAAAAATGTCCCCATTTCACCCCACTCCCAGTCTTCAGCGCGCTACCCTCAATATGCGCGATAGCCTGAATATGCTAGGCATGGATATTCGTTGCGACCTAAACCAACGAAATTACATCGAGAGCCTCATTTTAACAGCTTCAAAGAAACTCGGAGTCCTGAACAGGGTGCGCCGGTTCTTCACGCCGGACCAACTTTGTCTTCTTTAAAAGACTCAAGTTCGAGCCTGCGTGTAGTATTGCTCGCATCTCTGGGACGGCTTCGCACAGTATCTTCTTGAGGCTCTCGATAGGTTGCAGCAACGGGCTATCCGCATAATCGACGACGAAGAGGTTACAAAATACCTAGAACCTCTGCAACTTCGTAGGGACATAGGCTCCCTAAGTACATTTTACCGCCTGTACCAAGGTGAGTGCTCTGAAAAACTATCCTTATCCCACCCTCTCCCTTCCGACATAGAAACATACGTGCAGGCTTGCGATGTTGAAAACTTCGGCAACTCCTATCTCTGTCATACAATTAAAAAGTGGAACGCCTTGCCTGCACATGTGCTTCCTCCTTCCTACAACATGGGATCCTTCAAACGATGCGTGAAGAAGCACCTTGCGGGCCAGCATAATAGCGTCAACTGACAGGACACCGTAGTCCTTTGTCAGTTGCCGCTGCAATTTGGGCTCCCGTTTTCGCTTACCAACAGGCAAAGAGGAGCCACTATACTGAGCCAATATAAAAAAAAGGCTTATGTTATATAAACCATAATCAGACCGTATACGGAGTACTGCAGTCAGTGTATTTTGGGCGGGAGCACCTGGATACCAGCTAGGTTAACTAACTTGTGACTCGATGCAAAGACGAGCTGTGAGGATCATCGATAACCTAAACTCACATGCGTTTTTGAGTCCTTGAGATTAAGAAGATTGTTTTCCTCCCTTTGCGTGTTCATCGATTGTAGTACAATGGGTTGTATTCTGAGAATTTGTTCGACATGGTGCCAACAGCCTCGTTTCACAATGGCATTGCTCTCCGACGGCTGGGAGTTCATCCTCATACATTGGAGCCAGAAAGTTCGCATACTGCGCGGTTTCAGAGAAGTTTTCTACCAAGAATTATTAAGTTGTGGGATGAGCTCCCTGCTGAAGTTTTCCCAAGGTGCTGTTGCATAGGGTTCGTCAAGAAAGGCGAGAAAAGGTTTTTATAGGATAAGCAACGCATGAGTGACATGGCTACGGTAACTGCTTACCATTAGGCCGCCTGTACAATTGTTTGTCATCTTAGTGGTATAAAAATCTTGAAGAGTTATTTTTATGGCAAAATCCTATAAAAACCCATCTCCAAAAATCCATGTCATCTGTAAAAATCGAGTTTGGCGAATAAGTTACTATCCATTAAAATGATATTGCCTGCCCACAAGTAAAACCAAGTAAAATATAGCTGTTGCTCATCATAAAATCCATAAATATGGGAAAGCTATAAGTATCCTCACCTTATCATAAAATAGCCACAAAGAAAGGGTTTGCTAGGTGCGTGATGGACCCATTTGGCGACCCAATATGGATACCCTAATAAATTGAAGAGGAGTCAACATCCGAGTCGTTATTTTTGAAGATTCTATTTTATTTTTATGGCAGATGAAGGCTTATAGAAAATTATATTGGTTACTAAGATGTAATGGTTATGTATAATTTTCGTCTGATCGACTGATTTTTCTTTTTATACGACGTCCAGAGGCATGTAAGCATACTGCCCACATGATGTAATGTGGTTACCGTAGCAGCTTGCAATACTTTAAGTATAAGTCGCGTTCCTTAGGAGCTTACTGTTAATCTCACTCACTCGCAAGAAACAACAACCCTCAAGAAGTTGTTGTTATTGTTGTATTGTTATTGTAGAAATATACATAATTGATACAGTAACAAAATTGTTATAGGGACAAAGGCGGACTTATCTCTGTAAGGATGTCTTCCAAGCCAACTTTTATTGTTATAGTTACCGAAGCCTATTAACGCTTGCAATACATTAAGTTAACACAACAACTCCTTAGGAGCTTACTGGTAACCTCACTCACACGCAGGAACACAACAATCCTCTAGGGAGTTGTTATTTGGCTGCGATATTCTGTGAGGTAGAGGTAATTCCGCAGTGAATCTACTTTGATGCGTTCTACTTCTGATTATACTTTTTTTTTTAAAAGCCGTGTTACTTTGGTGAAAACATACATACCGTCTTGACCGGTATTGATATTTTTTTTGTAGATTCTCCAGTGTTGTATCTTAAACATACTTGATATTTAGTTAAAAAATGCTTGCGCATAGTGATGGGATATGGGTTTTCCTTTAACCGATATCACTCTATATGATACACACCCAGTCCCGCTACTACCATCAGCACGCAGTATATGCAGTATGTTCTTAGTAGTTCTTTTTTAAAACGTCGTGTGGCACACATGATGTAAAAGGGGCACGTAGATTATGAACGCTAGGGTTACATTAAATATCACGCGCACGATACCATCTCTGCTAGTAACATAGGAACTCCTTGCGAGCTTACTGTTCTGTGATTAAATTTTCTGATTATCCTACTTGCAGAAACGTAACAATTCTCAAGTGAATTGTTATTTAGCTGCGGTTTTCTGCGAGTTGAAGGTACTTCCCCAGTCGAGCTGTATTGACGGCCCCTATCTCTCATTTGCCATAGCCTTTTATAAAAAATCTAGGTGCACCACTTGCTGGTGATGTAAAATTAGATCTTGTCCAAGCATCACGTGAAAGCACCCTCGTCTATTTTGACACCAATAAAGTATATCCTCTTTAACACAATTAGCTTACTTTCTATCTTATTGGTATAAAAAAACAGAAAACATACGAATATACTAGTGAACGACAAATGTTCCTGCTAATGTTCACCAAAATAATATGAATACGATTCGCTTTTTTTAAATAATTATCATGTTTGTTTACGATACAGTCCTGAAGAATACACAAAAAAATGCCAATACCGGTCAAGACGCTATGTATGTTTACAACAAAATAATACGGACTCGCTAAACCGGAAGTATTTTTAGAAAAAGTATAATCAAAATTGAATAAAATACAATGTCACTATTACCAAATACTTTTTGAGTAATTATCAAGTTTAAGATACAAAACTGAAGAATATACAAAATATTATTTTAATACTAGTCAAGACACTATAAATCTACATTTCGCAATACCTACGAGTAAGAAGATATTCTCTATCTACTCGTAATATGCAGAAAGGCATTGCGTCTGATCAAAAATCTCGCGTATTTTAGGATACCGCAGTAAAAAAGAAACATAGTTTCACCTTGTCCGTCTGTCTGTGTAGCTCCGAGATGTTTGATACTAGAAAGTTGTAGTTTGGCATGTATATACATATTAACTATGCTGGCAAAGTGGTAGAATAGAATCTTGGATAAAAAAGATTTTTGACGGTACATCCCCTACACGTATAGTGGAGATGTTTTTTTTTATTCACACCCACCCATGAGGGTGTGGGAAGAATATTTTTCAATATAGTGATTCGTTTACAAAATATTCAAATTAAAAGTGTCAATCAAGACTCAGTGTCAAAAGGGGTGATGAATATAGACTAACTCATCGAACTTTTTTGCTTATCACTCACTATAACCTCCCTTCTCTCCAAGGTGATGGAGCATATGAGCCTTCAGAACCCGTTATATACCTTTTCCCATACATTTCGCGGTCATATATGACCACACGGGTTTCGAAGGGTTAAGAGGCTGCTCCTAATGTGGCCGAAGGTTCACGACTTAATCGGCAACCACCGGTACGGCTTTCGCCATGATCATTCGATCGAGTATGTGTGTGATTCATATACTATTGGGCTTTGGTAAGTGACAGTTAATGTAAGGCATTACCTGTTAGCCTATATATAGCGTCGGCATTCAGTCAGATCAAGCGTCGCTGATACCATAGCACTGCCTAAAGCTTTGTGCAAATGCTGTACTACCTTCTTGTATAATAGTTGCATACAATCCGTTGTTGTTGGTAGCAAATACAGCTATTTTAAGTAGCATTGACGTTGGCATCCCGCATATTTCTGTGCTGTTTCAGATTCTATTTATTTCTATTTATTAATAACATGTTAGATTGACAGAATTAATTCCTAAGCAGATGATAGTATCGTAGACATGAATTAGGCAAGGCTCAATGACCCTAGAGGCCGAAATGCTACTGAACACGCGACGAGACGGTGCAACATTAACCAGTGTAACGCAACATAACATACAACATTTGACAACATACCTACATACTAGTCATTTGTATACATTATGTAAATGTCTCGCAATATGTTGCTCCATTTGGCCCCTAGTGTACTTGAGGCTTTATATTAACATTATTTTATTTTCATCTGAATAAAAGCAGTTTATGCTTATTGTCAAATGTTAAGCTACGACTCTACCGACTCTTTTCACCAATATTACCAATAAGCAGGCCCTGCATGCAAAACCGGGCGTGTGAGCTAGTATCAGACAATGTAGATAAACTGATTCAACTGATCAAACACAATTAGGTTGGGTGTGTTCGAAAAGTATTGAGTTGTAAGGAAAAACCCAAACAAGAGTGCTGAAGTAAGCAAATAAACAAATAGGAAGGAATACACTAGAGGAATATATACCATTTCGGTAGAAACCGCGCAGTCAGACCCCGTGGACTTTATCTCCGAATACAATATAGGATACGTCTAGTTGATCAGAAGTTGTAAATATCTATACTTGCGTTTTGGAAACGAGAACATTCAGAAGATTTATTTATTTTATATAATGCAAGCTGCTGCCAGCCGGTGCGTCCATGTTGATTGGTGAGTTAAGTTTTACGCAATCCCTCAACTTTAATCTGCCTAGCAATGAATATTACCAAGTGGCAGGACGACAGGACGGAGCCCTATGGGACACCGGCATTCACTGGCATCAACCGCGAAACGCATCCATTTGCAAAAGACCCACGAAGAAGATGGTGATCCTGCAAACAGCCACGGTGGACAGCCCCAACACGAACGTTACTTCAGTTGCGAGAGCTGTGGCGGGAGAATATGTTCACGACAACGTGTAATTAGACAGATATACGTGTAATATTCCTTATGTATTTGCATGTACCCGGGATAGTAAAAATTTCTACGTGTACGGGTCGTTTATCGAAGGGGCCCCTAAAGATTTCGTAAATCTTAATGAATTAGGAAACGGGATAACGCTAAGAAGAAGTTGGACCTAACCTAAGAAAGGTCTGATTTCCCCTCCAGGTTTTGAAGCTCTGTCTTGAACGGCAATCGCTCATGTCAAAAATCAGTATCTTCGCCAAATCCTTAGGCTAAGGTAATGGACCCCGTTAATTCTGATAATTAAGAAACTGGATAACGCTAACAAGAAAGAGAATGGACAATATAACTAGTATAATGAATATTATTCGTACATGACACAATAGTATGCATGATAAAGACCACATTATACGGTCAAAATTGTGAACTAAAATAAATACCTATATATACAACTAAAAATGTTTGCAATAGTATAAAGTTAAAAATATTTGGAGGATTATAAAATTTACAAAACTTGCATAGTATGCCCACATCAGGATTCGAACTTGGCACATTCGGTTAATAAATGGTTCTTTATCCACTCGTAGCACGTTAATGACAAAATTCTGCAGCTCCTGAGGAATCCTTTGGTCATGTAATACGATTCCCATTCCAGATCGCAAGCAATCACAAAGAGAATTGCAGCAGCCGAGACATAATCGACTAGACCAGCCACCGCAGTGATGGCACGGATCGAACTGACGGTAGAGTGTGGGTGTCGGCTATCCCGAGTTCTCATGAACTAATTGGTGATCATCTGAATCTATTATTTAATATATATAGCTTTTTATACTCTGTCTACATTTTGTGAAATCTTTAAGGAGTAATTGAAATATATTTTGTGAAACGCTAACGTGAACACTCAATTTTTTACAGCATATGATAATACTTTTTTAAGGTTTGCTTTGTAAAATATGACAATCATTATCAGCTGCGTTTCATTTCTGGTAATCAACAGTAAACAATTGCAAATTTAACTTGCCAAAATAAAATATTTTAAATTATCTTAGTAACGCAATATTGTCTAATTATTTGATAGACTAGACGACGATTGTTACCTGTCCAGCATATGACAATATCGTCGACATATCTATAGTATTAGAATATGTGTGGTTTACCGATTATGTGATTGCGTTCGTGCGACGACCAGGCCAGTCGTGGCAGCGACGGTGGTGTGGGCATGCAGTTTCTGTTCCAGATGGCGGACGACCGCAGCAGCCGAGGCAGAGACTACCGGAGCAGCCATGGCAGCGTCGGCATGTTGCATCTAAGTACTAACGGTATTGGGTGGGTGCCGGCCCGCGCTAGGCCTTATGAACTAATTAGTGGCGGAAGCACACAAAGCAGGTTGGATCAAATTGCATGTAAATTTGAGTTTCGCAAAATAACGCCTGAATCTATTAACTGTCTAATTATTCTTCACTACATCCAAAACATTCCATATTTAATTTTTACAATTGTCAAATTACTCGAACTCTATTCTGTAGTATCTGTAGTACGTGCAGCTCAATGGCATCATTCATATATCTGTGATATCGAGTGGATGTAACACATAGATTTTAGGATCAATAGTTGCTATTGAATAAGAATGTCGATTACGGATGTTGTAGGTAGATAATATTAGTTAACACACAATATATGCGGCTGTTATTGTTTAGCCTATAGGTACCAGGCCTTCAGGCGACTTGATCAGTAGATGGCGCTTGCGTCATGTAAACATTGAGCTCCGTATAAAAAAATTGCAAAATATTTAATTACGAAGTAGCTTGCGTAAATTATAAGTGTATTTAGTGAATCCTATATGTACTATTAATGTGAAAACGTTATCCAAGTAAAAGTGACCTTTATTAAACTTATTAACAGAAACTTTTGTATGAATTGTGAATTTGTGCTTCGTGTCGAAAAAACTCATCTAATCAGTGACAGAAACAATTAAAGTTGCATAAGAATAGTGTTAAAACGTTAATACGTCAAAAATAAAAGTGGAAAAGACTAAAAAGTGTTAAAGTATTACAAAAATAAAAATCTTCAAAACCGTTTTATCACTCAAAATAGCAAATTGGACTTTGACCCCGTGTTTTGTATACTGCCATCTATCACCTGGCGTCTAGTTATATCACGTAGTAATATAATAAAACAACAAGAATCCAAAAGATGGCGCTAAACTGTTTTAACTGCAGTAAAGCCTTTGTAAACAAACAATTCTTGATTTGTATGACATGTAAAAAACATTTTCATCTGGATTGTTTAAGCGTGTCGTCTCAACGCTTCCAAATAATGACAACAGAGTCAAAACAGAAGTTCGAATGCCAAGCGTGCACGAAAACGTCAAAACAAAGTAAACCATCAGCCCAGCACTCGCGATCTTCTGTTTCTTCAAATGAGTGTGAACACGTAACACAAAGGAAAAAATATGAAATAAACATATCTACAGAAAATTCTTTTGAAGCTCTAACCGATGACACTGAGACTGAAAACTCTTCATGTACATCCACACCAAAAAAGGGAGTTAATAGAAGTTTTTCTACCCTGCGTTCGAATGGCGAATATGAAATACAGGAACTTAAACAAAAAATGGAAAAAGTGGAAGAGAACCTTAAAATTGCTGAGAATGAAATTACAAAGTTACTTTCAGAAAATTATTTACTATCAAAAAAAGTGACTGATTATGAATTAAAAATTAACCAGTTAACACATATATGTAAATCAACGAAAAAAAATGTGTCCTCTAAAAATAAAAAACCAAAGGACATCAGTAGCAAAACATTAAATTTTTCTTTTTCAGAAAAGCAACAAGAGATAATTATCAACAACACAAATACGAGTACTAAACCGATTCGATATGACAAAGAGCAGAGAAGCAATAGAAACTCAATAAATTATTGTAATGATCTCTTAAGTATGTCAACAGAGGGCGCTAGTGCATTAAAACAAGCTAGTACGACGAAAACGCAAGATACGAATAAAATATGCATTTTGAGCACAAACAAATCAAACAATATCTTATCTATAGCTGAACAACATTTTCAAAACTTCCAATTATGTCATTATTTATACCCAAACACTGGCATTAAAACTTTGTTGGATAATTTAAATCTAAAAATTTCTAATTTTACAAAACATGACTACTGTATTATATTAATAGGTGAAGAAGACTTCAAAAAAACCAATAATTATTGTGAAATTATTATCTATATACGTGAAAAATTGTTAGAATTACAGTTTACAAATATCATATTGTGTTTACCCACATATAAATATGGTTACTATGTAAGTATGTATAATTGGAGGGTTGAAACCTTTGGCACTCTCTTGTATATGGATATAGACACACATCAATATGCAAAAATATTTGACTCTAATTTAGACTTATCCTGTGATTACTCCATGTTTCGTAAGCATAATGGTACTATTAATAATAATGGCATGCGAAATATTTTTAAAAATTTGACCCATTTAATAAGGATGGAGGAGAGTTCTTTTACAGATGTTCAAAATGTACAGAATAGTTTATTTCGCAACTAATAAAATTAACATTCTTCATCAAAATATAAATGGCCTTTTAAATAAATCGGACACTTTTACCGTCTCGCTTGATGAACTTTCCAGTATAAATAAAAAAATTGACGTTCTATGTTTTTCTGAACACAATATGATAATATCCGATGTAAAGTTACTACATATTTCCAATTACACTGTTGCGGCTTATTGCACTAGATTGTCTAGACATGGTGGCACATGTATTATGATACGAAATGGGATAAGGTATAAGGCTCTAGATGCGGTATCAAACCATAGCATTCCTAATATAATTGAATGCTGTGCCGTAGAACTCACGGACCACAACATAGTTATAATATGTATATATAGAAGCCCCCAAAGTAAAGATGTAAAGCATAAACTTGAAATATTCTTCGACCAACTTAATAATATCCTTAGTCAATACACATTTAATCAAAAAAATAAGTTAGTTATTTGCGGAGATTTAAATATTGATCTTTTAAAAGACACTGCATCTTCTAGGCAATTAAAGCATCTCCTACATGCACATAATTTAAAAAGCGTTCTAAAAAAGCCAACCCGACTATGCAGTGGAACTTGTATAGACCATGTCATTCACAATATACGAGGTTGTACTTCGGAAATCTTAGAACTAGCGATATCAGATCATACAGCTCAACTCATAAGCTGTCCAGTAAAAAAAAAAATGTATGTTGAATTACTGGTACACTACCAAAGTTGATTATTCAAAAAAAAATATAATGAAATTCGAAAAATATCTAAAGACTATCAGCTTCACTGAAGTATATAAAGAACACGACCCGAATAAATCATTCAACTTATTTTATGATATATTTAAAAAATTATATGACTTATGTTTTCCCAAAATTAAGGTACGAATATTTACTAACAAAAAAGTGAAATGGGTTAGTCGGGGTATAAAATTATGCAGCAAAAAGAAATGGGAGTTATTATGGAAATACAGACTGAACCCCAATAAACACAATAAAAATAATTATAACAATCACTCGGCATTCTTGAAAAAAATAATTAACCTAACACAAAGATCACAAAATGATCACCATATTAAAACATCACGAAATATGATTAAGACAACTTGGAAAATTATAAACAAAAACAAACAGAACTTACCACCTGATAATATAATGCGTATAATTTCAAAAAATAAAATTATCACAAATCCCCAACACATAGCACAAGCGTTTAATGACTTTTTTGTAGATCAGGTACAACTAACAGAAAATGCAAAACTTACGAAAAACGTACGAATCAGTCATAATGATTCTTCAATGTTCATGCCACCCACAATTCCTCAGGATATTTACAGAACAATAATGTCTTTAAAAAATACTTCAAGTACTGGATATGACGATATCAATACTAAGATAATAAAAACAGTAGCTGCACATATTGCACCTGTCTTAAGTCACCTCATCAATAACTGTATAACTCAAGGCGTTTTCCCTGATAAATTAAAAATTACGATAATTAAACCGGTTTTCAAAAAAGGTGAAAAAGATAACTTATCTTGTTACAGACCTATAGCGTTAGTGCCGATAATTTCTAAAGTATTTGAAAAGGTCATATACAATAATCTTAACAGATACCTTGAAAAATATAATATTCTCGTAGATAATCAAAAAGGTTTCAGGAAAGGCAAATGTATCAACATGGCTATCTTTGATTTTTTAAACATAATTATGAATAAAATGGATAAAAAACAAGAAGTCTTAGCTCTTTACATGGACATGACAAAAGCTTTCGACTATGTTCACCATAAAGTATTATTAGATAAACTCAGTGCGTATGGAATTAGAGGAAATATATTAAAACTAATTGAATCTTACTTAACAAATAGGAAACAGATAACTATTATTAGTAGAATGCTCAAAAATACTGAAATTCTCTATAAATCCAGTGAAAGAACCGTACAATATGGAGTCCCACAAGGCAGCGTCCTTGGACCTCTCCTGTTCATTATCTATATTAATGACTTCCCAAAAGCATCTACATATCCAATGATAATGTTTGCTGACGACAGTACTTTAGTTTTTGGCGGTAGTGAACATAATACGCTCGAAAATGATATAAATGAAAATATTGAATCAGTTATATACTGGCTACAAAGAAACAACCTTCTAATTAATCTGGACAAAACAGTGATAATGAATTTTCAACAAAGACAAAATTTAAGTTTAAATTTAGACATCAAATATAATGACAAAAGTATTCAAGAAACTAAAGACACAAAATTTCTTGGACTTCACGTAGAAAACACAATGAAATGGGATAAACAAATTGATAAAATATGTTGCAAATTAAATCAATACTCATACGCATTACACATGTTAAGTAAAACTGCTAACCGATCGACAGTTCTAACTGCATATCATGGCCTGGCTGCCTCGACATTAAGATATGGTATAATATTTTGGGGCAATGCAACCGGTAAGGACTTAGTGTTTAAATCCCAAAAACGTTGCATACGTGCTATTTGTAATCTAAAACCTACCGACAGTTGTCAACCACACTTTAGAAGGTTAAGAATTCTCACTATGCCATCATTATACATATACGAAATAGCTTTATTTGTTAAAACCAATATGTCTAGATTTTCGCGGGTGAAGAGTCGCCGCAGATGTGACAAGTTACACTTAACGAACTGTAAAACTTCTCTCGTTCAGAAAAGTATATTTGGTATGGCCCCTAAAATTTACAACAAATTGCCAAAATCTATAAGAAATACGGATAGTTATAAGAATTTCAAAAGACAGTTATTTAATTTACTACTGGATAAGGCATATTATACAGTAACGGAATATTTCAATGACAAATTGTAAACATTATTTTAATAGGAATGTATACCATTATTAACGTTTTGACATTTTAATATAGCTTTGACATTATATTTCACTTACCTGATTTAGTAATCTAATTAATATGTATAATTATTTACTTGTAATGTGCTAATTATCCTATTTAAATATTTCTAGTGTTTATACCTTATTTTGATATTTGTACACCAATTTTATTGGTAGGATATAGAGATCAATTTAATTGTAACTCAACACCATGTACACCTATATTCACAAATAAACTGAAACTGAAACTTATTTGTTCGCTATGATTCACAATTAATCATTATAGCCGAGTACACTCTAAACGATTAAATTGAAAAGAGTCCCGTTAGTCTGTTAAATCTACTTGAAACGGATTTTTTTTATTCTCAGCCTAGAAGAGAAAGCTATAAGCAAAGGGAATGACTAAATCTATATAATAATACTCAGAGAACCCTTTTCTTTTGATATAATAGTGTGAATACGTCTACCTTTTCAGCCTTACATATTTATGTCCTGCAAACATTTCATATTTAGCCTGAAGGTGCTGCTGAATATCTTTTGTGTTCAAACCACTGTATACACACACGACAGTGTAGACACCCCGTTTGTACCTGACAGACCATAAATTCCCGGTGCTCTTTCTTAGTTCTCTGAGCAAATAACTCAGACTGAAGACAACTTAGGCGTCTTCCAACATAGATATAGAGTTGAAACCTCAGAACCTCTTGTAAGACATCAACCTGTGCACTTGATGTTATAACTACGTAGTACTGATGTTCTAACTATGTTAAAACTGTCATAAACAACTCATAATTATGAAAAAAAAATTTAAACGATTGTTTCACACACTCAATTATAACTCGAATGTATTCCTTCGAAAGAAATATTAAATTTTCCTTTTCAAAATCAAAATATACAATATTTTTTGTTAAACACGTATGTTGAGCGATATCAACCTTAGTCTGACTATGATATGGTTTGTTATCTCGAGCTTCCCTTGCATTTGGAGCACGTTAAGCAATCGCTACTGGATACAGTTGATACTGCAAGCTAAGCCAGTGAGAGACTTGTATCCCAGCAGTTGGACGAGTACGGGTATAATGTGATGATATATTAAAACCTGACCTAACCTTTACCCTAATCTCAATGTCGGAGTGTAGCTGCAGTCGATCCCCCACCATTGCAAATTGTGTCAGATAAGCGATTAGAGGTTTTGATGACAGGGATAAGGGTCTCCCTCTAACTGAAACGATACTCTATCAGGATGCCCAACTGCGGGTTGGCAAAGGCTAATGTTATCAACGGACACAATAAGCACTGACATAGCTTACTTACATACCGTCATCTATCGATAACAGCCGGGACCGACGGCTTAATGTGGCCTCCGAATACGAAGAAGTTCGAGATGGATAAATCCATATACAGGCTGACGAGCTCGGTGGCACAGTCGTGAAAAACGCGAATTTGACGCCAACGCTCATGAGTTCGATTCCCACACAAGACAAATATTTGTGTGCATGTCTGTTTATCCTGTTTGTCTTCGTCTCGATGTTTTGGTGATGATGGATGATGCGCATCAAAGTAGCCCGTCCGGGGAAGTACCTCCACCTCATAGAAAACCGCAGCCAAATAACAAGAGGGTTGTTTTGTTCCTGCACGTGAGTGAAGTCACCAATAAGCTCCTAAGGAGTAGCTGTGTTAGCAGCAGAGGAGGCATAGCGTGAGTGATACTTAATGTATTATAGGCGTTCATAGGCTAGGGTATCGAATGCCTTCCGACGTAGTCAAAAAAAAGCCTGGGGTCAATGTTGTTTAACTAGTCTCACGTTATATTTATAATCTATTCTAACACGCACGCGATACTAGATTGTCACGTGCTATCGGATATCGAGCTTCTCTTTAGAATAGGAATCGGTCTCATAGCAGAAATTAAATATCTCTGAGGCGATTCTAGTAAAGCTTCAATCTGTGACAATAGTAATAAATCCAACACAATGCTGTTGACATAAATAAATGCATAATGTCTAGCAAACAAACATCGGTGAGACAGTCTTCATTTTCGGCAACATTGAAATAAATGTTAATAAGTATGGACAACCTACCAAGGTGAACCAAGAGACTTCATAGGATTCTTCTTTTTCATCTTTTTTAAAAGGACGGCAGAATAGGCAACGGTAACTACTTATCGTCAGGCAGTCGGGATATCTGTTTGCTAGTATATAACATATAGGAAATTCAATTTAATTTACTACTGTCACTGAGAAATAAAAACCCTAATAAATGGTTAAAACCAATCGCCCTAAACACACTACAAATAAAGCAAAAAGTCAAACAGAGCAAGTTTAGGGGCGTCAAAATGGTATTCTCAAAATTAGCGCCCGCATTCAACCTCGGCGTTACGAACACGAGAAGTTAGAGTTCACCTTTGTTTATGCAAATGAGTTCAACTTACTGAGACCTCCACTTACCCGACAATAGGCTTCTGTATATTCTAAGGAGTTTTAGCTAATTTTCAAAATAACGTAGGGTTATAGGTAATTTCGAAGAGACAAACAAGAAAAGGAACAACAACATTTAAAAAACATGACACTCTCAAAGCGTGACATGCGCAAAATAAATTTAAAAAATGACGCTTGGTACTTGTTTTCATATTTTATTTCTTGATAATTCCTTATCAACCTGTACAAATTTCGTTGTCGGTAAATAAAAGGTGAGTGATGTATTTGCCATTGATGTTTATATCGGTCAAGTCCAACAGCTTGAAGACATTTTCTAAACTGCGGTGAAGAGTTTCGGGGATATAATATCTCCCTGTCTTACACCTTTTTGCACTTGGATCGGTTTCGTTGTCCGGTCCTGTACTCGGATACACATTGTTGCCTTATTGTATAAGCACTTCAACGCTTCGATGTACCGATAGTTAATTCGGCACATACGCCAGACATAAGATCAGATTATACTCCTCAGTCTTCTGTATAATTTGGCGGAGGGTATGTATGTGATCTACGGTGCTAAAGCCGTTTCGGAATCCAGCTTGTTCGGGAGGCTGGAATTCAACAAGTCTGCGTGCAAGACGGTTTGCGATGACTCTCGAAATCAGGACATAAACGACGATGTGTACAGTTGTCCATAGAACTTCTCTATCTCGCTCAGAATCTCAGTCTTCGTAGTAATAATGGCGCCAGTGTTGGTCTTCAGCTTCGTAAGTTGACTTTGCCCAACAGACAGATATTTGGTGAAGACCTTTGAGCCTTGGGTCCGCTCTATCGCCTCTTTAATACGAATTCTATTAAATTGGGGCATATCTCGCCGTATACATTTAGAGATCTGCCTATTCAGCTGTCTATATTCTAGCGTGTGAGCTGAAGACTGCAATCTCTGAGCCGTCTTTTTATCATACTCGTGTTTCTGAGGCGGTTTTTGCCATAGTTATACCCACTCGGGCACGGCAGTCGAGTTAGCAACCACAGCATATTAAAGTACGTTAAAGTAGGGTCGCGACTGCCCGTCTCCTGTATGTTTCCCTTTGTCGCCTTTTACGACACCCTCAGATTCAGATGGAGTGGCCTATTCTTACGCAGAAACCACACGGCAGTATTTAATAATGTCAGATTTTCAAACTTCGTTGTGTCATTTAAATATGTGATTTAATTATTTTTTATATAAAAAAATGGTAATAAACGACGACCTTATTGATGGTAAGTAGTAGCTTATAGATACAGAGACATCGCTCCTTCGTTGGCATTCCTGTAAAAACCACGTTCACGTTCTTTTTGAACAGCCTAGTAATTTAATTCTTTGGTAAAGCCTTTATTTTGTTTTATTATAATTGTGGTAATGTTAAACATGTAACAGTAACACATAAATAAAATATTATGATTATTTGAGTAACATCCCAATGTCTACTTAATTAATTCATGTCGTAAAAGTATATCTATTTTTCAAAATATTTTTTACTCTCAAAATAATTTCAGATTCGACATTTGGTAATATTTTTTCTATAGAAATGAACAAGTTTTACAATAGTCAAAATAATCACACAAAGTTACGCATGTTGGAACGCGTTTGACAGTATAAAGTCGGCCATTTTGTGGTAACTTCTCTATTCATGAAGCAATTTAAATACCTCTGCGATGACTCGCCGTTTATGAACTTCACAAATATTTGCAATTTCAACGTTCTGTTCATATGCAATCATAATTAACTCTCATGTTATTTGGTTGGGTGGTTGGCAGTGAGCGTGCCAGACAGTTTATAAGCTATGTTAGTGCTCTTTATTTCGTTTAATATTATGTCGGCTAGCACATAAAATATACGGTTCATCTGGTAAGCAGGCAATCTGATGTAAAGTACTCTATGTGCTTTAGCCTGTAGTTAGTCCATTCAAACTAGTGCCGGCCGGTACTCAGCCACTACTTATCTTAAACAGGAGCCGCATGCACTTGCCATCGTTACTAACATAGCTATTCTGATTGTGTCTGCGACACGCGCCTAGCCACGAGGCACTGTCGTCTGTAGTCGTCAGAATAATGTGTTAGAAAAGAAACAGCTACAAGTCAGCTTGTTGTTCTTAAGCATGTTATTCTTACGATTAACGTCTACAACGCCCGATGATGCCTCGTGGAGAGGCGAAACACGTGTCGCAGCGAAGACCAGGCCAGTCGTGGCAGTGACGGTGGTGGTGGGGGCATGCGGATTCTGTTCCAGATGGCGGACGACCGCAGCAGCCAAGGCAGAGACTACCGGAGCAGCCACGGCAGCGTCGGCATGTTGCACGTACTAACAGTAGTGGGTGGGTGCCGGCCGACGCTAGGCCGCATGAACTAATTGGTGGCGGAAGCGCACAAAGTAAGTAAGATCAAATGGCATCTCAATTTATCCCCCGATCCGTAATCGCTACGGGTCTAAAAAAATAGAACACGCAGTTCTTATTGGCTAATCCACGTATCAACATCTTGGCAGTTATGGCTTATTGGTTAAAATATTTTCCCATTGGTGAATAGGCTTATAATTAGCTCTATTGTATTAAGAATAGCTCAGATATTTAGGCGCAACGCCTTTGATAGCGTCGTGTTTTGAGAATAAAATCGAGTTGTGTAGGTCTCTACCTGCTTTAGTTATGAGAATTTTTTGATTTTTACGTTTTGTAATTTCTAATTGTTGCATTATCTGTGACTGTAAGATTTTGTATGCATTAGTAGGAAATACATTTATGACCTTTGTCGGTCAAATGTTCGACGACTGTATGACCTTTCTCACCGATGGTTTTTGTAGGAATGTTCATGAAATAGTTTTTGTAAATTTACGACCACTTTGATATAAACGTATTCACAGTCATCACATGTCCACACTAGCCAAGGGACAGACGTCCAATGCTATTGTCTAATTGCGACGATAGCCTTCGACGACATCCAAGGTTCAATAGTTTCCGAGGATAACTAGTGGCTAGATCTTGATCGTGGAAATTGAAGATTGGACAATGAGTACTTGGTCTAGGATAAGGAATAGTAAAAGAATCCTAATGTCGTAAAAACTACGGAAACTCAGTTAGTACATTGACTAGAACTAAGTCGGATTGGATAATTGAATCGGAGTATAATTGCTTTTCTAATTTTTATTTAGCTCATTTATACTTAGCTCTATAACTTTTCGAATTACCTCATTGTCAACCGTCATGTTAAATGGCATCGATTTGTCGAATAGTGACAGCCTATAAATCGCTTCATGGATTTCGTAAACAAAGTCAAATAAGAAATTAAAAAAAAATTGCAGGCAAAAGTTTCGTTAATAAACCGAGACCACTTTTTCGCCGCCCGTGTTTGAACATTCAACTTTCGTACAATAGTAGTAGTAGTACAATTTCTCGAAACATTCATATGATCAATTAACAGTGAATACCGTTCAGTATTTTAACTTACTTTGCGTAGTAACATAGAACATGGTAGGTTGGTTTTTTGCCCCTTTTTTACATGACTTTTTTACTGGTTACTGGGCTTTTAATCTGGTGGTAGTTTGTTTTCATGCTACTATGGCTACTTGGAACGAGAGGGACATAATTCGTGCGTTATTAATATTGTAACATCGTTTTTCGAAGCATTACATGCTGGAGTTTCTTAGGATAATCTCGGTAGCCTTTCACAACCTAATAGTTTTTACAAGAAAAAAATTCTGAGACCGCACATTACGTGATCAGTTTGGTTTCAATGTATGAATATAAATTCTCTGCCATTGGTGAGCGATACGATTGAAGCAGGAAACTGTTGGCTCTATTTAACAACTCCACGGAACACAATCAGTTGTTGGAATACAATCGGCAGAATAATCAAAGGGAAGTCTCCCCTCGAACTTGAAGGGCAAATTTAGCATCGTTGAAATATCTACAACTCGAAAATACTTTTTTACACTGCACCAAATTGTCTTTCTATTAGAAATAGAATGAAAGATATAAAACGTTACGATATTAATTTCTTAACTAGGAGCTATACCACTGCTGAAGAACGTACATTATGTAGAGGGTAGTTTATGCTCCAGCGAGTACAAGAACTACCTGGGCACCTCAGATACTCACTAACAGCTACATTCTCGTGCTCGCAGTGGCAAGGGCAAGCAATATTATTTACCCATATGAGTTACCATATCAACGTTAGTTAGGTGAAGGTTAGGTTAGACCTTTACAGCATTTGATATCTCTCTGACATCATAAGATGATGTCAAAGGATGATTAATATACGTAAATAAAAATCAATTGCCTCAGATACGTAAAATCAACACTTGAGAACGGATCCACCGATATAGTTGTTTTATTTTTGAAGCGTGTAACATTCATACAATAGGAAAGTTTTACATGCATTATTCCCCGCAGAAACGTATTTTTGCGTCGTGCCGGGATATATATGCTCGTTTGGGAGGATATTAGATTATAGCAATTACGCCCCGATCTACGCAAGCACTTACAAGTCCCACAACGGTGACAAATGCACACCTTATTTATTCGAATACCTACAAATGAAGACTGACAACGTAAGCAGTATCCCTCAGAGTTACGGAGAGAGTTAATTTTAATATTAAATTATATATACATAACTAATCTTTTTTGTTCCTCAGTTTCTTTATTAGGAAATTGCATACGTACAATGCATTAAATAAAACAGTTAGTAACTATTAAACTTTTTATTATAACAGTTAAATCCGTCACCGACACCTTAATCTGAAAAAAAAGAAGTTAAACAATTATTTAGCTAGGCAGTCGAAAGTCCTACTGTTATGCTTAAGTAATAACAAATCAATCAATAAGGAGAGTCGTGATTGACTGATTTACCGACGTTTAGAACGTAGTATTTTTAGAAATGCCCGCAAGAATATTCGCGGTACCCTATCAATATTTAGCCAAGTAAAGTTCTGCGCACACCTTGATGACTAACAAATAAGGCTCTGCCAATAGAGAGATACATGACAATGATCTTGTAGTCGAACTGGAATATTTTATTAGTAGGTATAGAAATTAGCGCCAAAAATTTTAGCCAATTTAATTTTTCGTACAACGCGTTTAGGTTCCAAATTCAAATTTTATGAAGATTCGCATTACAAAACTTGTCTCGGTAAAACTGTATTGAAAAGTTGTATATATTTTCATTACGCAATTGCTGATATCTGGAATAACGTTCATTGTGATACTAATTGCAGTCTTAAAATTGGAACATTTCCAAATGGGAGTAGAAAAAATACTTACAGCAATTTCCTACGGGGACACACATACCCATGTCATCCCTCAGCCAGCCAGTTACACACACACAACCTGGATCGACGCATCCCACTGGCGGAGCTGTGCACATTGGCGGTGACTTGAAATGTTGGCATGTCTGATAGCAAACCGCTTGTTTACATTGAGTGTATATTTCAGTAGGCGGACACGCTGTGTATGAAAAATATTTGCATGTAGGTAAGAATGAACTTATGAGTAAATTATTACTCACAGTACATTAGCACTGATATTATTACATACACTAGCAGAAGACTTTTAACCATAAGTAATAATTTGATTTATTCTTTTTTAATTATTTACTTTAACATTTATAAAATATTAAGCCTCATTCAATCCATCGCCTAGGACTTTAGGACAGTTTATTCTATTGGCATACGCAGACGAATTTCGATAAGCACAATTTTGACACAAAATAAGTAATACAAAGATGGTAATTTTTTGATTTTCGTTGATAAAAGGCCATAAATAAGTTTTGAAGTATTAATCTAACCACCAAATTTATACGGGAATTAACATTAGATACCATAGAACAAACATATAAGAATGTGCACTTTACTAGATTCTAGTATAAGGACTCCAGAGATATTGGTAAACATACAGTTAAGAAAAGAAATGTACTTATACGTAATCCGAAGAATATACAACTTTTTAATAGAAAGTTAAATATTCTTCGGGTACCTGTATTTCCTTTCTATAAATGCGACTGAAATGTTGTTTTAAAAGACTTCAATAAAGCTAATGAAGTCGTTTAAAACAACATTTATATTCATCAACATAACACTCATAGAATATGTATTCATTGCCCTCTGCGACTGACGTGGTAGTCTAACAGATGCCGCAAAAAAATAAAAAATGCGTTACGTCGTTATTTTTTAGAGTCCCGTGTTGCTATTGTGTGCTCAAACGTATGTCAGTAAGTCGGTAGCTGCTGCCGTAAACCGTGTGACTTTGAGAACCTGTTATTTCGAATTAAGTCATTGAAAATAAATCTGCCTTTTTATGCAACATCCGGAGGCATACAAGCCGCTCGATGTTAAGCACATGTTAGGCCTACCTGATGTAAAGCAATAATATAAAATAAAAAATAAGTTTACTGGTAATCTCACTCACTCACAGAAACAAAACACCACACGGATCCACGGAGTTGTTATTTGGCTACGGTGATGGGGTGCGGATACTTCGTTAAATGTATTGCATTAATGCTTACTTCTCTTAAAAACTGACAACAATAAATCTAAAATTTATTGAAAATAGTTAAAATTTACCTATTTCACTTTATGTATAAATGTCCCAATATTGGCGACAGATTTATGTCATGTCAATAAAAAAAAACCAACTTGTATTTTTGTTTCGATGTAATATTTACATTTTTACAATAAATTATTTGTAATTAATACATAAATAAGTTTCCAATCCCAGAGTCACATTCATGAATCACATAGTTGATTTTACCTTGATTTTGTGATACATCCTGGCATCTTGATGCACCAATAGCAAAAGCAAATAAATAAATAAACAATTTGTTGGACGGCATTGTAATTCTTGTGAAAATTTGTCGACAATGGCTGCATTACCTTCTTTATAAAGATCTGTCAACTACGTTCGCGTGTTTCATAAAATTGTGACTAGTTAAGTTAATTAAGTCTAATAATTACCTATCTAGATAAAGATTAAGTAGTGTAAATCCTTGGCTTATACATGTGTGTAAAGAGTAACAAAGATTCTTATTAATAAATTATTCGTAAAACAATATGAAATAAATTTCACCTTCTGTCCCTGTCAACAGCTTCGCTTGCGTTGAATGATGGGATCAGAAATAGTTATTAACAAATATAATATTGAAATAAATATTCTACAAAAATACTTCAGATAAATTTACTCTTTCCTCACGACCGCTGCTAAGCGTAGACGTGCCCAGTGTGTGAGAACATGTGATTTTAGATAGTTTATGTTAATAAATAAACAATTTCTTTTTTTAATCAATGCAGTGCTGGGAGGATGAGCTCAGGGATACTGCACTGTGTGGTTTTTTTTAATTTTTTTTTTAATTTTGATTTTATTACTAAAAGTAATAAAATCTGTAAAAAGAGAAATTAAGAAGTTCAAAATCGATCACAAATACATTGAATATAAAAAACGTACAAGAAACCTAGCGAATAGTAAAAGAGGTAGACAATTTAAGTAATAAGAGGCGAAAGTCTTCTTAACTTAATTTTTAATGTCTAGGAACTTCTAGATATTAAAAATAAAGTTACTGAATCACTTTTTTATATACAATGTCGAGAGGAATACAAGTATACGGCCAATCTAATAGAAAGCGGTTACTGTAGTCTATAAACGCTTGCAATACATTAAGTATCACTCGCGCGATGCCACCTCTGCTGCTAATACAGCAACTCCATAGAAGCTTACTGGTGACCTCACTCACGCGTAGGAACACAAATCCTCTAAGATCCTCTCTTTATTTGGCTACGGTTTTCTGATAGATACTTCAGAGGAAGTACTTCCCCAGACGGGCAGCGACGGTGGTGGGGGCATGCGGTTTCTGTTCCAGATGGCGGACGACCACAGCAGTCGAGGCAGCGTCGGCATGTTGCATCTACGAACGGTAGTGGGTGGGTGCCGGCTGACGCTAGGCCGCATGAACTAATTAGTGGCGGAAGCACACAAAGCAGGTTAGATCAAATTGCATGTAAATTTGACTTTCACAAAATAACGTCTGAATCTATACACGATATAAATACGTTTACATTGAACGCAGAACAGCTTATAGACGCCGGATTTTTTATTAGGCGGGAAAAGATAATTTGTAAATTGTGTGAAGAAAATAAAGAATTTGAATTTGGTTACAAAACTGACTCACTGTCGAGATTTTCGCAAATTATTTTGATCCCTCAAATAGTAAAGACGTTCTTACATTGTGAATAATGAATTAACTGTTACTTATATATATAAACAATGTGATATAGTAAATATGTTATACTTGTACGGATGTTGACAGATTTTTACAGGAATCTGTATAAAATAGATTTACGCGTACAGCCCATAATAAAAAAATCATGTACTACTTTTATGTGGCTATAGTACAGATTATATTCATTATTTTTTCTATTATATCGGGTGGCAAATGACTACATGTCTAAAAGTCTATGAACTCAATGCAGGAAGTAGCTAACGCATATTAGCATGCCCGTTGCCTACCCAGCAAATACCCCAAGAGCTTTTGCTTTTACATAAGCGTGTGCTTATTGTTACCAAATTGTACGTGATTAAATGAAAAGGAATGAATTGGTCCTATTAGAAGGCGACGTCATGAAATAATGTTGTACTTAAAATAACTGTAAATAGTAAAGAAGTGAATGATGTATGTCAGGAACGAATCATGTGGTGCTCAGTTCTCTCTGCCTTCGCCGTAAGGGAATTAGTATGAAGATATAGATAGACAGAGATGAATAGATAAAAAAATAATTAATTTTATAATTACTCTATCTATTTACAATTTCACGACAAATCTATTGCAGGGTAAATTATATAGTTATTCAAATAGTCCCTTCATTTTTATCTACAACAGTGTGAGGCACACAAGTATGCGGCCCACCGTATATGAAGCTTATATTTGAAACTATGAACGCTTACAATATACAAGGGATACCGTTCGGGCATTGTCATCATCTTCATCTTATGACAGTCAGGTACTTTCACTCTAAATTTTCCCACAGTCAAATATATTTTTTCATAGCAGCTTGCCAGAGAGTCCTCACCTTCTCTGTTTAACTGTCACCAGTATTAGCTTTTCCAACTAGTCTCAGTTTTTCTCTAAGTATCGAGGTATACGATGCATTTATTGACTGAAGCAGTAGGCCTACTCTTCTTTAGAGAACTCGTCCAAACCTTTTTCAAACGCAGTCACGGTATTTTCAGAGTTCATCAAGCCAATTGCTCCGAGTTTATCTTTTATTTTTGAAAATAAATATAATTAACTAATTCCACACCTTCCATAGATGTATTCGATTGGCCGTGTGGCAGAGTGTGCTGGAGCGTTGTTGTTATGGAGGACGATCCTGCTTCTGGGGCGCTGCTGTTGAACATGCTCCAAGATACCTAGTAAAATGACCAACATACCGATCTGCAGTATAATTTCTTTATTATTATTTATATCCAATTCTCATCACCTGTGACAATGTCCAACCACGTTTGAACTCATTAATCTAGTTATAAACAGTGGCAAAGAATGGGTTTCGTTATGAAATGCCAATTGAAGTCTATCATAATATTGATGTTGATCGAGACTGCAACGAAAGACGTAATAAATTATGAAGCGAAATTTTTCTCTAGTTAAATTAATTTCGAAGCACGACTTACTTTTTAATTTGAGGCCATTTTTTTTATAAGTCGCATGGCGTGCAATCATACGTCCAACTACTACTACTTTTTAGGGGCTTTACTGGTGGATAAAATCCACTTTCTAGCGCTCTCTGTCTTTACAATTTGTAACCAAATAAAATGTTAGTTGTACATTGATATTAAATGTTTCATGTATTGCCAAACTAAAATGTATAATATTTGTACTTGGCATTTTTCTTGTCTGTAATTACATTCCAATAAACACCGTGGCTACTGCTTGATCGACGTTTTTAATTTTAATCCAACAAAAATTGACCATACCTCCGAGTATTACATTCATCGCCCAACTGGTAATTTCTGTCACTTGCAGAAATGTTTGTGTGGGAATCGCACCCACGAGTCTTGGTATCAAAAATTTTATATAATATAATATAGCAGTACGCCATAGTACAACTTGCGTTAGAAAAATAAGGAATAAAAGAAATATGTAATATAAAAATAATTTAATCATGACTTAAAAACTCTTGTTTCGCAATTTACTTATACACAGCTCCTTTTAACCTGAAAACAATGAAATGCGTCATTTAATTTTTGCTATTGTAGAAGCATTGAAACGATTCAAACTTTTGAAATTTAAAACATCCTACGATATCTACTGTACATTAGGCGGATTATCTGCTTATTTTCAATCAGAATGTACGTTGTGAGTCTTGTTGGATCTGAATATAATTCCTGAGTAATCAAATACTATAAAACCTGATTTCCAATATGTGCGGTGAGGAGACATGTTTTCATACATTCGGTCATTCATATAGCCCACTCGATGTGTCAAATGTATAAAACATGTCTTTCCGTAAATCTCTCCTTTTTTATACAACGTCAGGAGGCCCACCTGGTGAAATGCGGTTACCGTAGCCTATGAATGCTTGCAACGCATTAAGAATCATTTGCGCGATACCACCTCTACTGCTTATTCCTTAGGAGATTACCGGTCACCTCATTTATTTATTTATAAACTTTATTGAACACAACATTTTAGGTACAATAGGCAGACTTAATGCTAAATCTCTACCAGTCGACCTTTGGGAGAGCATAAAATCACGATCGCGGCTTTATTATTACCTAAAATAATAAATATTAAAATACATACTTACAATGTATATATAATAATGACACAATATTATACATGCCTACACATAATACGATAGATACATACATAATGGACCTTAATACTACAATATATATTTAAATAAATAGACACGTACACACAATGATGATACACTTACTTATTGCTTTGTCAAGCTTTCAAACAGATATTGACATACTTTATTTTTAAAGACCAATTGACTGCAGTATTTCTTGATAGATTCCGGTAGTGCATTCCATAGTTTTATACACTGACATGTGAAGAAGTTGGACATAAACACCGAGCAGAAAAGTGGGAAAGAGTGTAATAGAGAACGGTTAGAAAGCAATGGGAGGTTATGAGAGTTACAGAGATACTAAAACTTGCATTTCAAGTATTCTGAGAATGAGGGTAGGTAAGAATAGAGTAGAGAGTACAAAGTACCCACAGAGTTCGACGCTGACGTATCTAAGCTATCCAAGCTTAGACCGGTAGGAGGAAATGTGGTCAAATTTCCGAAGACAAAAGATAAATCGGATGGCGTTATTAATTAGCCGGTCCAGCTTATCGAGCAGATCTGCATTGAGATCAGGATAACACACATCACCATAATCGATTACGGCCAAGATGAGGAATTGCACAAGAGTAAGTTTCGTAGCAATGGGCAGAATTTTTTTATATCGGTTTAACAGTCATAGTACCGATATTACTTTACGACTAACTTCAACTAGTCGACAAGTCCAGCTAAACGTACAGTCGATATGGATATCAAAATGACGTTGGTGCTGAAGGAAATAATTGAGTTATCAAGCATGACAACAGACATCGAATTGACGTCCAGTCTTGCAATTTGACGCGAACCGCCTACTTAATTGCATGACACATACAGGGATTCACGGGTATTCCGTAGCTGCTGAACCACGCAGTATTCTGCTGAGATCTTCATTTATAAGATATATAGTAATATTTATTGTATCTACAGAGGCCTGAGCATAAATTTGCAAATCGTCTGCGTAAAAGTGGTAAGAGCAACTAAATGAGAAAGAAAACATAATAGAAATAGAAAATATCAAAGGAGATAGAATACCACCGTGGGGAAAGCCAGTTGAGAGATCATTCCAATCCGAAAAATCGCGGCCTACACGTACCGCTTGCTGTCGTTCCTGAAGATACGAAGAGAACCAATCTGACGCCAAACTTGAGAATTTCAGATGTTTCAGTATCGTAAGTAAGGTGTATCGTGGTCTGCCATATTAAAAGTATTAGAGAAATGAGAATAACAATGGTGACCAACTGACTTCCATGCCCTTGCGTATATCCTCAGTGACTTTAAGAAGAGCAGTAATAGTATTGTCTCCGGGGCGAAAGACAGATTGAAATGTGGAAAGAGTAAGATTAGAGCATATAAATGCGAACACTTGTTTGTGTGCGACGGCCTCAAGAATTTTTGAAAGGAAAGGTAAAATAGATATGGGTCTATAGTTGCTTAAGTGCAAAGGAGTAGTAATTTTAGGGAACGGGTATTATTAGTGCTTTGCCCCAGATATGTACAAATGTGCCTGTCATAAAGGAGAAGTTGATAAGGTGTACCAAGATGGGAAGGATAGATTCCAAGATTGCAATAATCATATCTCTGCCCACGTTATCGCAGCCGACCGCTTTGGAATTAATAGACAAGATTATTTTGCGTATCTCATCCTCAGTGATTGGAGAAGAAGAGAATGACTGAGTTGGGCCCTGGAAGTTATATCAGAAATAGTTTTAGATTTTACCATATGGTCAAGAGGAGTGATTGATGTGAAGTGATTATTTAAATCATTGCGAGAGAAAGTGAGACTATACGATTGAGTGGAGCATTTTCCTAGACCAAGAGACTTAAGAAACTTCCATATAGGGGGCCAAGGTGTATTAGTGACATTTTGATGAAAATACTGTCGTGAGCGGCTAGCTCACACCACAGTATTGCAGATATTACGCGCCTTCTTGTAAAATTCGCATCCGATCTGTCATGCTTGAAAACTCGTAAAGCCCGATCGCGACGGGTAATCGCTATGCGGATATCTTTTGGTAATCCACGGAGCGGGTGACCGCTTCACTCTAACAGGTTTAAAGATAGCATGAGCGTCGAACAAATTCACAATGCAATCATTAAAGTTAGAGAGTTTATCGTCTATTGTCGACGCTTCAAAACCATAGAAAAGTCAAGTTCAGCAGTATCTTTCTTTAATTTCGAATGGTCCACTCGTGCAAGGTTGCACGTTTACACCACTGTAGGTTTAACTTTGTCTGATTTTAGTTGTTTATATTGTAGGAAAATTAAGCCATGTTTCGAAAAGCCTGGGGCAAATAGTTGGCCATGTTTCAAAACGTGATTGTCTGAAGAAGTAATAATTAAATCAAGCCATGTGTCACTGGAAGTTAGATTATGATGTGTTGGCTCTGTAGGCAAAATGGATAGATTAATTGACTTAATTAAATTATGAAATTTATGAGATTGCGTGGTGTTACACATTAGATCAGTGTTGAAGTCTCCCATAATTATTTGATGTGTATAATCAGAATAAAGGGACTCAAGGACTAACTCAAGAGATAAATAATCAACCGCAGGAGGACAATAAACAACACCTAAAATAGTTTTGGTGCCTTGAACTGATACTTCTAAGAAGAGAGCTCGGCAGAGCCAGAATACTGAGATGGGGATGATGCCAAAATAATGTAAAGAATATCAGCGCGAAGATAAAATGCAACACCTCCGCCACCCTTACCAATTCGATCATTGCGGATTAACACATAGCCGTGAAGGGTATATGACAAGGATGAGAGGCATGGTTTAAGCCAGCTTTCAGAAATAAGGATAGCATGGAAAAGAGTAGAAGAAAAGATATCAAGAAAGTCAGTGTAATGATAAGGGATACATTGAGAATTTATGTGACAGACCTTGAAGCAATGAGGCGTTGCAGCAATAGCAGATTCTATGAAGTTTTGTCCTGACGGTAAACTTAACTTAATTATAAGAAACAATACAACGGTTATAAGAAACAGTACAAATGTTGAACGGAATGTGTTGATAAACAAGATGCCTGGGCGAATAATAAAAATAAGAATAATAGAACAATAGTACTCATTCACTCGCAGGAACACAGCAAACCTACAGGAAATTATCATTTAGTTGCGATTTTCTGTGAGGTGGAGGCATTGCCCCAAACAAGTAGCTATAAAAACATTATTTAATGCGCCCTACCTCTATTAAACTGATGGATTCCGGCTCAAAAATACTTTTTACATAACATAATAGACATTTAATATGTTATAGTACCCGTGTACAGAATAAGAACACACACTATATAGATGCAATGAAACTTGTTTGCGTGATGCCAATTCAATGCGCATACAACAGTTATATAGTTAACTCTGTCGCGCGGTGAGCTCCAATGTGGTACAGTGCCCGGCGGTAAATATTGCACTTCGGCAATCATCGCATTTCCGAATACAAACGAATGCTTATTTCCATGTCCATCAATTACTAGATTTATCGTTCTTATCGTAGAAAAATTGTAGTTAGCAAAAGAAAAAAACTTTTTTTTGCGACAATAATTTGGGAAAAAATATTTTTTAAGAACCCTCAATGTGCGAGTTGGACTTACAGTTGACGGCTTTTTTTATATACGGTAGTCCGGACGCATATGGCTCGCTTGATGTACAGTCGTTACCATAACCTATGAATACTTGCAATAGAAGGAATATGGCTCGCGCAACTCACATATTCAATCCTTCAGAGAGTTGTCGATTGCTTGCAATTTTGATGGAGGTATTCCCAACTTATATACCTATCTTAGTTTAACAACTGACATGTAACAAACTCGAGATGAAATCCTTCCGTAGACAGGCTGCATTTCTGCCATAACGAGTAACCAGAAAGCTTCTCAGGAAA
The DNA here is from genome assembly GCA_947507595.1 of Pyralis farinalis. Classification (NCBI taxonomy): domain Eukaryota; kingdom Metazoa; phylum Arthropoda; class Insecta; order Lepidoptera; family Pyralidae; genus Pyralis; species Pyralis farinalis. Next base: position 25,024,953 of record OX382270.1, read on the forward strand.
TGTTGTTAGTTTTAATGCTACTCGTATATTGGTCGTAAAGCTAGCATATGCTCCACCTAATGTAAACCAGTAACGTATAGAAGGTTACAACACTAAGAGTCTCTTTCGTGATATCACCCTGTTTTTAGTGCAGGAATGCCTCACATCCTAGAAAATTCACTTTCTGGAACACAATACAATCCACCAAAGTATTGTTACTTTATTGCGATTTTGTAAGGTTCCAGTTTACCTCCTTTTTGTCGCTGTGTTCCTGCTTTTTTTGAGTGCACCATATTCAGATAAACGTTGAATTTACCTGATGTAAAGCGGTTAACATAGCTTATGAACTTTTGCAATACATAAAGTATCACCCGAGCAATAACACCTCAGTTCTAACACAGCTTACTAGGGATCTCACACACACGCAGGAATGCAATTAATCTCCTGGGAATTGTTATTTGGTTGTGGTTTTCTATGATGTGGAGGTATTTATACTGAGGGGCTGGTTTGACGCGCACTACCTTTCTCAGAAACACCAACAGCTCAAGACTAACTTATTTGGTTGTGGTTTTCTATGATGTGGAGGTATTTATACTGAGGGGCTGGTTTGACGCGCACTACCTTTCTCAGAAACACCAACAGCTCAAGACTAACAGACGTGTTCATGCACACAAATGTCCTGTGTGGGATCGAACCCACGAGTATTGGTGTGCAAGTTGCCTTACTATCCACTACGACACCGAGCTCGTCAACATCTCGGATATATATATAAACTGTGTGAGAAGAAAATAAAGAAGTTTATTATTATATATAACGAAATGAAGAAGTACCACAATCGGCAACAGGAATACACAAGCCCTTATCATTCCTCAAATGTCCATCGTTGCAAACACAACCAGGAACGTAGCAATTAGGAGATAGAATGGCACATGCTGGTGGCTTCTTGAGGTGCTGGCATGTTCGATAGCAGACTTCTAGCTCACATTTGTAATACTTTTCATTTGGAGCACAATCTGAAAATAAAGATAAATATAAAAGATTAAAAAAAACCGAAGAAGAGCGTGTTGGACTTGCGCACCAAGGGATCAGTACCACTGTGTAGAAAATATGTCTATAAAAAGATTCTTACATATATCCTCTTTAATTTTTTACTTTTTTATATTTATTATTTGTTCTTATATGGGCTACATCAATACACTCTCTGCAAAACTTTAAGGCTTTACCTGTTACGGTTCCAAAGATGTGCCAGACGGAAAGATAAATAGAATAGATACATTGACTTGATTTAAATTCATTACACATCAATATGCCGATACGAAAGTATATAAAACATAAGTATTAAACACGGTGTGTCTACTATTTTACATTAGTGTATATATATATATATATATATATGTATATATATATATATATATATATATATATATATATATATGTATATATAAGCATACACCTTTTGTTATGGCAGCCAGCATAATTATAAAACTCATTATGATTAATACAGGTTTTACAGACCAGAGTCTGAGAGAGCTTAACAGGTATACGTCAGGCTTCCGTCTTGTCTTAAAATTTCGTGAATTTGTACTAGTTGTGCCTAGTATCCTGTTACGTAATTATTTAAATAACAAGGTTTAATATGATTATACACATCATATATTGACACTAATAACTTTTATAGAATCTTTCTCTATTTTCCAATAGCAATTCTATTCTTGGCTTCTGCCGTCAGACCTCCACAACCCAGAGGGAAAACCAGATGATTCTGAAGTCAGGTCACACGTCTTTACAAATATTTTTTTTTTGGAGGGGAGGGTTTCCTCACGATGTTATCCTTTACCGGTTCTTTAGCCACCAGGGTATCACTGCTCAACAATAGTTTTTTCTAACAGTAATATAGATTATTATTCAAATAAAATCGATACACTGCAATGATACCTATATTGTAATCGAAAATCGTTAAATAAACGTTTTCTTATTGATGCACCTAATAAAAAAAGTATATAACGCACTTATAAAACTTACCAAAAGGTTTTTGATCATCTGTAGGCAATGATAACACATTAACAATAACAATGGAATAAATATACAGTATGTACATCATTGTCGCAACGCGAATTCATACGTGATTGACAAACCTGTCTCACATCAGCTTATATATAAAGATATATTTATTAGTAGGCGTTAGCGTAGGTATGTGTGTGTGTCATAATTATATTAGCTGAAGGTATCAATTGAATCGAATGATTTTGTTTCGTTTAATATTTGTTTTCACGACATAGCTCGAGTCATAAAAATGCACAACAAGAACTCAATAATATTTCGACCTCCCGCACAAAGTGATCGGCCGAACTGTGTAAATATGTAAATAGTGTAAGTGTATAATATGCATGGAGGGCATTTTTTTGTTGATCGCTTATGTTTCTGCGACATGTTGTTCAGTTTAGTGAACAGCAATATTTCTTCGTATGAAATGAAGTCCCAGTGAGTGCAAAATTAATACCAACTTTAAGGAATCTTAAGTATTTCCACATCCTTGCAGAATATCCATTGTCAACAAACGATGAATGTGATGACGTTGTGCTTTAGTATACATATTGTTGCAGATATTACGAGCGCGAACGTAACAATCACGATGCCTACCCGAAGCAGCCTTCTTCTAGTTTTGGCGATGTTTTCCTAGCGATAAAACCCTTTTTATCTGCTATCTATCACGATGTGGGCAGATGTTTAACCGTTCCTTTTTACAGCCGATTCAACTCTACCACCAGCGTATGTTTATATGGGAGTATGCTGGTGGAAGAGTTGAATCCGCTTAGAAATAAAAAGGTTAACTTTTTCGTGAACCGTGGGTGTTTTAACCAACCAATGGATTTTATGAGCATCTTCTCGATACGGACCAATTTGGTCATGGTAGGTTAGTCTCGGTCTTCCTCGGCTCCTACATCCTTCCACTTTTGCATTGTGTATCTGTTTCGTTATTCTTTCGTCCCGCATTCTACATTCTTTCTACGAACTAACGGAGCATGCCTTTTCTTATCCTAAGTATAATTAAATATGAAACGAATTAAGTAATAGTTAAATAATAGAAACGACTTGTGATGATATGGCAATTTTTTGGCTTTCCTCAATTTTCACAGAAACGTATCAACAACATAATCAAGCAATGGTTCATCTACTATATTTGTTATACTAAATTTTATTTTAAAGCATATAAAAAGGAAGCAATGTTATAAATAATTATAGTTACCGGCTAAACCTTTGAGAAAGGCATAAACGTTTGTATTGAGGATAGGTCGCTTTAATCTTTGGAACGCAAGTAAAAACATAAAGTTGAAGCAATGACGCAACTTCGACTCCTTCTAAAATAATCCGAGCTGCCGGGAATTGAAATACATTCTACATTAAGTATTTAATTTGGCAGTTCCCGGTAATTTAATTAAGTATTTAATGTGAATCTTGGAATTCTTAGAGTCACAAGATTCAATTGCGTGGCTATGACAATTTACTATTTTCACTGTCTCTTCTTTTATTTAAAAAAAAACTGTGTGTTAACCTGGTGTTAACTAAATAAATATTTTCGGACAAATTACACAGCGCCACCTACCTTCAAACTAAGCGAATTTTGCTAAGAGTCCTAGATAACTAAACGTTAATACGTAAATATATACGCATTTAATAAATTTATACTTATTAACAGAAAACCAAGATAACCAATATACTCGTGAACACAGATATTTGTCTTGTGCATAAATCGAACACACAGTTCTTGATATTAAAGTAGCCAATACTATGTACTCGACAATCGCATCAAAACTGTGTATTCATAAACATAATATTAATATCAATTCCATTTAGGTTTAGCATGACTGTTAAAATACTTGAAGTTAACGAGCAAATAGTACAACTATTGAAATAACCAATAACAATTACGTAAAGCATACATAGATAAATATTTAGGCATCATCTTCACGACCCAATTTATTACACTGACATTATTGTCATGCCACTTGATTACATAACAAATATATGAACATGGAACAATTGTTGAAGTAATCACAGGGATTTTGGTACTGACTCATTAAGGCGTACGTGCTCACGTATGTATCTCACTGTACATAGCATAACCTAAAGTTTTCTAGTGATTCATATTATATTACTAGCAGTTTAAAATAATAAAAAAACCCGTCTTTTAAATATATTTGACGCATAAAAGGCTTATCATTATCTTAGAGATAAACGTTACCTTTTTTATACAATATCATACAACCATACGGCCCACCTAATGTTAAGTGGTAACCGTAGCCTAAGAACGCTTTCAATATATTAACCCGTCGAATCCCGGGTGTACCTTTATTCCATATTATATATGTCGTAAGCGAGTGTCATGTCGCCGGGTTAAGTATCGCTAGCGCGATGCCACCTCTGCTGCTAACACAGCAACTCCGTAGAAACATACTGGTAACCTAACTCATACCCAGGAATACAACAACATTTTCTGTGAGGCGGAAGTGTTTCCCCAGAGTGGCTGCTTTGATGCCTACCTCTTTTAATACCGTAATAGCTTAATAACCTCCATGTGTATCATACTGCCGACTAGTAAACGAGACTCTGGTAATCTGGGGAGAGGTAGGGCACAGGAATATAATAAAAAGTAGCTCTCTAAAGAGTTGTTCTATTGATTGTTTCATATTTTTTTATTGTTTGCATAAGACACTATAAACAATTATTACTTAAGCAATTATTTAGCCAAACTGCACAGCAGTCTGTTGGCGAACATAATACAGTCATTTAACTTTACTATATTATATACTAGCTGACCCGGCAAACTTCGTACCGCCTCAGCATCAATAAATGGTGTGTTAACTTATTAGATGGTATAAATTCTATTAATACTTATTATCATATTCCGAACGAAGACAAATCCAAAAACACAAAAACCATAAAAATCGGTACAGCCGTTCTTGAGTTATAAATGGTGTAACTAACACGACTTTGTTTTATATAATAAATATATGCCAATTCATACTTGAGATATCATAAAAAAAGAATTTCATATAAAATGTATGAGAAATGTAATTTACTTTTTTTTTGTTATTTTTTCCATGTTTTAATACTTATTATCCTATTCCTGACGAAGACAAATCCAAAAACACAATAATCATAAAAATCGGTCCAGCCGTTCTTGAGTTATAAATGGTGTAACTAACACGACTTTGTTTTATATATATATATATATAGATATAGATATATACCTATTTACCTGATGAATTTTAAGTAGGTGATGAGAACACAGATTGCTATGTCCTCATCGTCTACTCAAAATGAAAATGTTTTACATAAATAACAAATGAAATAGTTACAATTATTTCATGTCCCGTTATTGTAATTTATAAGTGCCACTTGTGTAATAACAGATGTATTAGGTTTTAACTAAATAATTTCGTACTTATCTAACGAATATTTATAAGTTTTACTTTGAAAACTTGTTTACTGATACAGTCCTACTCGGCTAAAGTATTATTAAAAATTCTAGGTATTACATAGGTATATTAGATATTCGCGTGTTATTTTGCTATAATAAATGTTAACATTGACCTTTGAATACTTCCGCTGCGGTGTTAGCCTGAGCTTACGTTTCAGTATTCTTTTAGTTTTAAAATCATTTGAGCAATTACATTCTACCGCTAATAAGTATTTTATTGTTTCATGTACACGTAAAATTTTCCTTTTTGAAAAGTATCATATATTACTCGTACTTATTATATTTCATCTTGGTACTTTTACCGATTAATAGCTTTAGAAATCTTATTCGTATGTTGAGAACTTTATTCAAATAGGTCAAATCCAGGATCACATCACATAGCGTGTGGTAAAGCGTATACAGCGTATCTCGATAAATAACACTTTGCAGGTGCCTAAATATACATAATAATGATATCAGTTTGTTACGTACGTTATTAATATGCAGTCTCCAAATAAAACTAGAATCAATCATTAACCCTAGATATTTGTATTTATTTATTGATCCTGAGAATGAGTGAGTTACCAAAAGTTTTAGAGAGGTAGGGTACATAAAACTAGCCCGTCTGGGGAAGTACCTCCACCTCACAGAAAACCGCAGCAACATAATAACCCTCCCGAAGGCTATTGTGTTCCTGAGTGTGAATGGGATCACCAGTAAGCTCCTAAATAATTGCTGTGTTAGCAGCAGAGGTGGCATCGGGCGAGATACTTAATGTATTGCAAGCGTTCATGGACTACGGTAACCGCTTTTCACCATGTGGGCCGTATGCCTACCGAGGTTTGTCAATGGACTAGTGGAAAATAAAATTACACAACAAAACAATCAGAAGAAAAGACTTTATCCAGTTGCTTATGTAGGCAGTACCACTATCTCACCACCAACTTGGTTACATAAGTATTTATATTTTATTTCACCTATAAGTAAACTCATTATAAGTCCTCCATAACTTACAAACCTCAGCACACCGCAAGTTATCATACATATCATCGTAATTCAATAACCATAATCACATTACAGAGACGTAGTAAGCCACCGTTTCAATTTATTAGGGTAGGAGTAAGTGATAAAGTTTGAATTACGTTTGAAGTTTCGTTTCAGATTAAGCCTACTGCGAGATGGGAGTAACAAAATTGTAGTTCACAATACAATTTTATTGGCTAATAAAAATGACTGAATATGACTGCAGTTTTTGTTGATTACTATTTCCAAATAGACATCGCTTGGCCGTTATTACTGAGGACCATTAGTGTTATGATAGGAAAATATTATAGAGGAAACTGGACTTCTTGTTCAACGGAATTCTCTTACATAAATAACCAGTTGAGAATTCGCAAGCTTGCCAGAGGAACACCTGGCTCGTCAATTATATAACATTTTTTTTATTTTTAATTTGTCGGTCATTTTGACCATGTACCGTAAGAGATAGGAACGGTGTTCTTGAACATTCCTATTCTACTTTTTTATACTGAATCCGAATATGAAGTCAAAATTCGAATATTCGAAAAAACCGCACACACAGTCAACCGCACAGACAAACATATAGATTTCATATAGGAACGGTGTTTCTGAAAAGGTTGAAGTATTATTTGGTAAAAATCTAAGATGTTTTTAGTTACAGATACATCGTAAACGCTATAGCTTCATCTCTTTGTAACGACAGGTATCATTTGTCTATTTATTTACTCGTATTTATTATTTTTAGTGCAAAGTGTCATAATAAATAACTGTACGTAGATATAGTACCAGTTGCGCCATTTTAAACTACAATAATGTTGGTATATCCTCGTAACGTGTCTACCTTTTGATACGTCGCTGATAAAAGTAAAATTTGATCTTAGGTCTAATCTCGAACGAGTTCGAGTTCAGTTCCGAAATCACCTGCGGACGGGGTCCACAAAATATGATGTGCTAAATCAAACGAAACTGTACTTTAACTCGGTGTTCTTCCGATTTTACAGTGCATTCTTTCATCAATGCCGCTCGCTACGACGGGGAATTTATACTAACACGAGAAAAACGCAATTGTACTATTCAGTTTCAAAAAAGTTTACTTCAGAGAAGTTTTCTTGTGAATTAATTCTCTGCCGAGATTTCCCAAGGGACTACATCATGAGGCTGTTCAAAAAAGGCGTGATGAGGTTTTTACAGAGGCTCCACACGAATGACGCCTCTGATATTGTAAGTGTCCATACGATAACTGTTTACCCTCAGGCAGACCGTATGCATGTGTACCACCTAAGTCAGTTATTTATTTATTTTCATTATAAAATTACAAGCAATTTGATCTAACCTGCTTTGTGTGCTTCCTAAATTTGACTTTCGCAAAATAACGCCTGAATCTATTAACTATAAAATTACAATTTGTATGTAAAGCCAAGACCACTGTCTAGTGTGCCTATTACTTTACACTACACTTGAACTTGGGTATAACATAATTGTTAGAAATTTTATCAATCATACATTACATATTCTTTATTTTATTCATTTAATGTTCAATCATACATTACATCGTATGTACTATTTTGAATCATATTACATCATATGTACTACAACGAGATTTACGTTTACGAACTGTGATCACATTTAACCTGCATAGTGCATCGTATTTGATGATGGTCTCTGCGCGTGCAAATCTACATGGTGTCAAGAAAATCGGTAGGCATTCAATTATTTTTTAATACTTTTCGATTTTTCTATAATGAAACAAAGTGCTGTGCTTTTGTAGAGACCAAAGTAGCATAGATGGTAAGCAATATCAGCAACATGGGCCAAGTTTCATAGCTACAGTTCTAAAAGAAAAGATCTCAACAATGAGCTCAGTGTTCAAATAAACAAGAAAGACTAAACAATGGGATGAAGGCCGTACGGAAGAAAGTTCACTTCAAGCCACGTCAAAATCAGCAGCAACCTTTAATGTCATTATTTACTAACTATATGTATATATATACTATAATGATAAAATATTACGTATTTATATATTTATATCAAACTGGAAAATGAACCCTAGAAACTGATGAGTGTGCTATAAATGGTAAAGATGTGAGTGTAGTTAAGAAGAACCCAGTTTTGTAGCGCACTGTTTGCTCGCCTACTGTGAGGCTCTTCGCGATAAAATATAGATAGAAGGAAAAATGAACAAACTCGAAAAGTAGGTACCATCTTTATCTTCTTAGCGTTATCCTGTTTCCTAGTCCATTAGGATTGTCGGGGTCCGCTACCTAAGCCTAAGGATTTCGCCAAGATACTGATTTTTACATGGAGCGACTGCCGTCAGATCTACACAACCCAGAGCGAAAAGCAGACTTATCTTAGGTAAGATCACACGAAATATAACTTCTAGGACGGGCGGGTTCCCTCACAATGTTTTCCTTCACCGCCGAGCAAGTGACAATCACAAGTATGTACATAAATCCGAAACCACCAATTTAGTGGTACATGGCAGGATTCGAACCGCGGATCTATTGGTTACAAAGCCGGTTCTATATCCATAAGGCTATCACTACTCATAAATCGAAAAGTAGTCACCATATAAACTCACAGAGAGAGTATCTGAATCGGATAAGAGAGGTAACGCAGCCAAATGAGAACTCTCTAAGACTTCCCTGTGAGTGCGTGAGATAACCAGTAAGCTTCTAAGAGTTGCTGTAATGGTAGCAGATGTGCCAGTGCACGAGCGATTCTTCCTGTTTTGCGAGTATTCATAGGGTGAGCCCCATCCTTGTTCACCCTCCTACGTAGTACAAAAAAATGGTCCTTTCCGAGCGCCATAAAACCCATGCTCTTTTCAAATTCAGTGGTCGTTTCTAAGGTGGAGGTACTTCCTCAGATGGCTGCGATCTTTCTTACCAAGATCTCTAAATATAGACATGCCTCTCTTTGTACAGAGCTTTACTGTCTGTCTCTTTTTTTGACAAAGCCTTTTTTGCTGTTGGCAGTATGTACCATCGTGTGAGGGTAGTATTTTAACAGGTACCTTGTATTTTAACAGGTGACAAGATTGAAATTCAGATTTACCTTCTTAGCAATCCATTATATCTATTCACTTCCAGATAACTATATCTGTCCCATATGTCACTATTTCTCACCTTCTATATATACACTTTAAAAGGTACGAGTATATGATTTCACTAATGCACTACATGCCCACAAAAAACTTGAAACACCGCCCAGGGGCCCCCTATTGTTCCCGAAATACCAAGGGTGTTGACATATATGAAAAAATATACATTTTCTGCGCCTGAATTATTACTCACAACAATGGGAGATATTTGTATTCATTTAATATTTCTTTTAGTTCATATTAACAACTGACGATCACGGTGGCTCAGTCGTGAATGACACGACTTTGACACCAACGCTCGTGGGTTCGATTCCCACCCAAGGCAAACATTTGTGCGCCTGAACATGCTTGTTTGTCTTGGTCTGGATGTTTTAAGAGAGGTAGGGCGGATCAAAGCAGCCCGTCTGGGGAAGTACCTCCACCTCACAGAAAACCGCAGCCAAATAACAACTCACTAGAGAGTTTTTGTGCTCCTGCGTGTGAGTGAGGTCACCAGTAAGCTGCCAAGGACTTGCTGTGTAAGCAGCAGAGGTTACACAGCATAGACAGCATATCGCAAGCGTTAATAGGCAACGGTACCCGCTTTACATTAGGTGGCCCGTATGCTTAAATGCCTTCCTACGTTGTATAAAAAAATTAACCAGAAGTCACAAGCCATCTATCTGGCTATAGATAAATTACTGCTACCGTGCGTAGTTGGGACGGGTCACTACTGATTTATATGATCCCGCCTCGTAATCAGATCTAGCATTACAGCAACATCGGTAAATAGTTAGTAAATAATAACTCTCCTATGAATTTGATTATTATAAGTTCAGGAAGATGAGAGAAAGTTTAATAATTTTAATATGGCAGTGCTCGGAAAAATTTAATAAAATAGCAAGCATTAGTGGAGCAATCTTTGATTAACCACATCAATCCGAGTTTGATTAGACACAATCATAAACATAAAAGGAATTGTCAAAGTATGGCCGCTATAGAGATATCATAAAATATTTATACAACCAAACTGGAAGCCTTGTAAAGGTTTGCTTGGGAGTATATGAAAATCACAAATAATTTAATCTTACATAAGCAGCAAAGGAATTTTAACTCAATATTTATGATCAAATAGAGACTAAAATTGTATGAAATAGTTTCGTAGAAAATCAGACCATTTCACGACTTGACAAAGCATTCGTCTCCACAAACAATGAGGGAAGAAATTCGACAAAACGCAAGATAAAGATGAAATATAATTTTGATAATGGAGTCAAATTTATTATATGAGAATTTGTACCCTCGGTTTACACTTTGTGAGGTGAAGTAGGTAGGTATAACAGAATAGATGTACTTACATTGAGATTTATAAGTACAATAAAATTAAGACTTTACTTTGGGTAACCGAACGAGTATCACTTATCTATTATTTTATACAAGAGCCATACGAGTTTTGCCTTGTTGTTAATACATTTTGAATTCAATTCGAAATATTTTTTTAAATATAAAATCATGGATTTAATAAAATTTCTATTTTGTAATGTATGTATATCTTCCAGCCGTAGGCGCCGTAAGACTTGGTCGTTACACACCTCAATCGCTTCTTTAATATTTGTAGGTCTTTTCGTGCATGCTTGCCGGTTCCTGATATCACCTTCCGATAAAACATGACCAATTTGGTGATGGTAGGTTCGTCTTAGTCTTTCTCGGCTCCTGCATCCTTTCACTTTCACATTGTATATCTGTTTCGTCGTTCTTTCATCCTACATTAATTCTATATGTCCGTACCAAGAGAGATGCCTTTTCTTAACACCGACACTCTCTTTCAGATCAACTGGTTTTCTTACATTTGTAGTGTAACGCGACCAGTAAGCGTTATGCCACAAACTTTGCGTAATGCTCGCATCTCGGCCGCATTTATTTTACTTTCATGCTCTCTCTGCAATACCCAGCATAAGTTGGTCCATAAGTTAGTGTTGGGGTTAATACCGCGTTATGAGTTATGCTTCTACCTTAGATTTCGACTGCCTCGTCTCTCTACATCAGCGTTGTAACTTCCATCCCTGCTAAAAGCGCTTCTAAGATATGCAATCTCATCCACTTGCTCCAACAATACATCATCAACCATAATCCTCGTGCTCGTTCTTGTTGTCTCTCTTTCAAATGCCATTATCTTGGTTTTCTTCGCATTTCTTCATACAATCATCTTTCATTATTGTAACTAGTGTTTGCAGTTCGGATGGTAATTCTGTTAATAATACCGCGTCGTCTGTATAAAGCAGGCAGTTAACCACTGAGGCTCTGTTGAGTTTTTGTCAGCCTCTCTTCCCCATTCATAATTAGTCTATCGCGCTTCTCATTCTCTAAGGCTTTGGTTTCACTCTTGCATCGACGGTATATTGATATTCATTCTTCTTCTCATACATAATCCAGCTACGTTTTCCCCTTTTTTTCACAGAGGATTCAACGTTCGCATCACACTAGACATCAACTTAATATTCTGCGTCTCTTTGCGCATTCACATGCTTCTTTCGCAATGCCCACTATAGTTTCTTTCAGAATTTTCCAACGTTCGTCTACATCTGCGTCGGAAAGACTCACGTTCGCAAGTCTTTTACTGACTAGGCGTACAATAACTTCTTATTCTTTCATGATCACTGAAAGGAATAGCCACTCGTTAGTGACTCCACTTCTTGAAAAGGCCCATAAACCAGCTCACCACTAGATAATGATCCATTTCAAGAGTGCGACTTCTGAAGGCTCTTGTATTCATTAACGAATTTCAGAGAACGAATTACGTCTCAAATCGCAAACCGGCGAGCGTGCATGAAAAGAGCAATGAATGTTAAAGAAGCGAGTGAGGTATGTAAGGATCGAGTCGCGTGGCGCTCGGTTCTCTCTGCCTACCCCGTAAGAGATTTGGCGTGAAGTTATAGTAGTAGTTATAGTTTACGATCATACATTGTATAAAATTAGCGGTGTAAATAAAAGGCGAATTTAAAGCGAATCCAGATTACTCGTATATGATGTATAGTTTATTTATTCCTACAGTGGAATCCACTGCAAGGGAGAGTTCATTTAGATTGTTTAAAAAAATTAACTTTTTAAGTAAAATGCAAAATGCTTTTAGTGAGTTTTTATTATAGCTATAGCATATTATTTCAAAAAACATATTTTCTTTTTGTTTTTTTTTTACCTCAGATCAATAGCGTTACTCTGGAAGCCATATATGGGAACTATGGGAGTTTAGTAAGAATCCGAATGTTTTTTTAATAACTATGTAGCTGTAGTTTCAAGTTACAATAAAAAATTAAGGAAATGTACGCGGTCCGGATTTTGTACCCTTTGAAACGGAAGTATTTTTCCAGTAATGCACCAAAAACCACTTTGACAGCTTATATCTTTATAATTTCGGCCAAGTCATGCACAAAACTTATAGTGTATATTTATATTATTTTAACTATTACTTTTTGAACTTTGGTTTTGCATTACTACGAAAAAAATTGAATATCGACAAGATGAGAAGCTTAACAATCTTCATTGTCATTGAATAAAGAAGTATATTAAACTTACAAACCTTATTCGTATTATCATTCAATATGTGTATTTGTACCAACATTAAACACAATCACGTGACTTCCGAATATATTTCTACCAACAGCGGCTATTATAGTTCACCTATTTAAGAATTAAGAATCACATTATTGGGAATCACAAATATAATTTAAGGTAAATTCTTAATTATAATCGGAATCCACATATCACACCTCATAAAATTCTATTTAGTAAAACAAATAATTCGAAAATTCACATCTAAATTGATTCATGATAGTATAAGATAATAATTAAGAACATATATATTTTGCACGCTTTTACCAATGCACTAAAATTATATTGGCAGGTATCTCACCTTAGCTTGGTTGAGATTACACAGTACACAAGATTAAATAAACTGTGTTGTATTCAACTCTTCAAATGTAAGTTCTGCGTCCTTCGAAGTATAATTTCTTGAGCGTAAAGATTTCTTTACTCTATTTTACTTTACCACCAAGCAAGTGTATTACAAATATGTACATTTAGTTACCGTGGACTACTTAATAGTAACCTTACTCACAGGAACAGAATAATCTTCTAGATAGTTGTTACTTAGCTGCGGTTTTCTGCGAGGTATGAGTACTTCCGCTGATAGGCTGCTTTAATGCAGCATACAACTCTTAAAAATGTCCAAACATGTACTACTAAATTTGTGAATAATATAAGTATCTGAAGAAAGAAGTAATTTGTATGCAAGTAGAACTGTAATTCTGGTATGTGCAGACTGCACGTAAAAAGTTGAATTAATAATCACTGGCCTAAAACCATTGGGAGGGGAGGGTCCAGACTGAGGCCTACTAACTGACTACCCAGTAACTTATGATACTCAATGTTAATCTTAAGTTATAAAAACTTCTTGTACTTGTTATAGTGAAATAAATTAATATATTTACAAACGTTATAATTTATATACAAAATCACTGCACCCTATGACGAACTTTATGAAATAAATTCTAAATTATCATATTTAATTTCAAATGCCAGTCGTTAGCATATACTTACAAAATCGTTTTACAACAGGCAAAACGTACTTAGTACGAGTACTAACTCTACGCCTAACAGGAAGGCCATTTTTAATTCTATTAAAGCGTATAAATATATATAAAATCGTAAACCCAGTAGTGGAATGATTATATACTGGTGTACTTACATATGGTGAGATGAGGTGTACCATATTTGTGAATCCTGATCATCAGATGTGGAGGCCACCCAAGGGCTGTAAGAAATATTATACGAAATTAACAACTCCGACATTCTTTCAAAGAAAACTCTTGAAACTTTGGATCTTTTCCACTCACTTACATACTCAAACGGTCTTTTAAATTACGCAATTCTTTTTAAAGACACTACCTGAGCTGACAGAAGCTACAAGATAGTCCTAAAACAACAGAGTACCTGACTTTGTAACAAAAAGATAGAGCACGGTGACGAAATGGACAAGGAAATTCAATTAGATACCTAAAAACACTGAATACATAACAAACAGTTATGATGTTCAAATATGTTTTCATACATAATATTTGATAACTTATTCTTCATTCTATTTTTTCTTCATATTTTACTACTTTTGTTCATGTATCAAGGCCACTGATGTTCTTTATATAGTATTTTCACCCCTTTTTCCTGCATTCGTAATGGAAATGACATTGAAATTTTAGTTACATTTTGTATTATGTATTGTTGGAAATTTAAAATCATTTTGTATTAGTTTTTGGGCTATCACATTAAATCTGTTCTTCAGACACCTACTCATCACAAAATCTTTATATTGTCCATTATCCTTAAGTTAAAAAAAAACATCAAAAGTCATCATGATGTTGCTACCAGTTTAGGGAGACACTATTACTTTGCCGTTCAAATTGCCGTTATATTTATATTATAAGTTGTACGGTGTGCGGCTAACTTATATATGCGAGAGCTGGGTGCGATAGAGTGAGCATGAATATTGGATAAACACAGTCGAAATTCGAGCGTTGCGCAAAATTTGTGGCATAACGTTTGTACACCCGGTTCGCAATGATGATGTCAGCAATAGAGTTGGTCAAAAAGAGAGTGCCGGTGTTAAAATAAGAATGCCTCTTCTTGCTTTAACCTGTGAGACCTCGTTATATACTCGTACGTTTTCCCATACATTTCTTGGCGGAAAAGCGGCCCGCGGGTAATGAGAGATTAAATACCGACAGTCTCTTTCGACGCTCCGTTGGTTCGGACATTTAGAAAGAATACAGGAAGATAGAATTACGAAACAGATATACAACGCAAAAGTAGAAAGATATAGGATCCGAGGAAAGCGAAAACTTACCTACTATGACCAAATTGATCATGTTTTATCCGAAGGTGATGCCAAATGTTAAAGAAGCGAGTGAAGTATATAAGGATCGATTCATAGGATGTTCATTTATCTCTGCCTACCCCGCAAGGAATTTGGATTAAAGATATGGGTTAGTAGATCGATTTCTGCAGTGAGCTCATCACACCTTTTGCTTTTCCATCATGAAGACCTGAACTGACAGCGCAACTTGAACAGTCTATGTATTTTGTTATGATCGCGGTGTTTTAGAAAATCAGCGTGCATGTTTTTAGAGGCATGGTACATTGAAGCGCGTCGTTGTATTTCCAAGTCAACTGGTAATATGCCTGCCAGCACTGGTAGTGCCTCGGTGCTCACAGTTCTATACGATTTACATAAAAATATTAAAGCGAGACGCTGAATTTGCAGTAACTTACGACGCGCAGCAACTATGGTAGCCCTATCAGCCCATGCAGGTGAACCATACGTAATACATCCTAGGATTATACGCTTAGCCCACTTTTGGTTAACTTAACTATTATTTAATAAAATCTTCTCAACAGCCCTTGTATTGAAATGATATTGTTTTTCGTATTTGTCGAAGAACTCTAGAACATCTTAAATGCCTGGAGAGCACTGAAACAAAACACTCTAAAAAATTTCTGAAAAAGACAGAGAGTGTAAACATGCACTGAACTAATACTGGTTAGCTTAAATGATGCGAACTTAAGCTTCGCACCATAAAGATACACATTCTACGTTGATTGGCGGGCGTCACTGACAATGTGATCAAAAACATTATATTAGGGGCAGCATCAAATTGTACTGATTATGGGCAAGCTTTCATTGTGAAACGTTAGTCTTGAAACAGGCACGTCAAAATACGACTCGCTGATCTTATGCTCTAAATAGATTTGTTGATAACGACCATGATGCCAAGATACTGGAGCATGAACCAACTGGCTGACAATGTGAAAAAACCACCCACAAGAAAACCATATAACACTATATAATGAATGACTAGCACTAAACCGTGCGTGGTGAAGAAAAATGACTAAGAAGAAACAAATGGGAATGATGATGGTTACTATTATTATTTGTCTATCTAACTATAAGACACAAGTCGGGGTAGGTAGAGAGAATCTAGTGCCAGAAGACCTTACACACCTCTCTCGCTTCTCAGTCATTACTCTTTTCATGCACGCTCGCCTGTTATTTGGACCACTGACATCATGTTCTGATAACATGTGACCTCCTTGGTCGTGATAGGTGAGTCTAGATCTTCCTCAGCATCTATCCTTCTACTTTCGCGTTGTATATCTGTTCCGTTATTCTTTCCTTTTGCATTCTTTTAACATATCTGAACTAACGGAGCATTTTGCGCAACGCTCTCATCTCAATGGCATTTATTTGTGCCTGCTCTGCTATATCCAGCTCTTGCTTCCATACATTAGCGATGAGATCAACACCGTGTCATGTATAGCGAGCTGTGCCTATTGGTTCTGGTTCGTACGTTTTTCCAATGCTTTATTTACACTAATCACCTGCACTCACTCATCTCTCCATATCAGCAGTGTATCTTCCATATCAGCTATACAATCTCATTCGCTTGTTACAGTACAACGTTATCAACCATTATTTTTGCGTTCGCTATGGTTTCCTCTCTTATTTTGGTCATCTGTTCATTTTCATACTAAAAAAAAGGGGACCAACACATTCTGTGATTTACCCTTGCATGTCAGCATGTTTTAGAAAAACATGGACAGTACTTACCTCGTTCTGTTATCATGGAACATAATATTCCAAGATGAGATTTTTTCCCATCCCTTTCCTTACAAATGAAATCGGTTTGTCAGGCAGTTAAACAATCGGATATCGAGGAATGAAAATAGAATGTATTCGTATTTAATGGTTAAAGTACGTAAATGATACTACTCTCGCCATTCTAGTGATCACACTTCCATTTACGGGCCCAAAATTTACATAAACTAAAGAAAGAGTCTTTGTCAAAGAAGAGAATATTGTGACCGATCACATTGCAGTAACGATCCGCAAATTCAAGTGCAATTTGGGTCTTAAAAACTGACTGGCTCTAATCTTTACTGACTGCGCACTCGCTGAATACCATACATTATGATTAGGATGATTAGGGGCTTTAGAATGTAACACTTGCACGTTAACAGAGTACATATCTGTGCTGCAAAGTGAGCGATAGAAAACAATTCTCAAAAAAATGTTTATTATGATGACGCGAGAATATCTTTATTCAGCGGTATGTTATCGTAAACGATATTAAATCCTACATCAATGACCATAAAAATAAAAGGTGATTGGCAGAGTTGCGATAGCCAGCGGAGCCACATTACCCTCAAAATTGCCGTTTGGGGTAGACTGATGTCATCCAGCTAGCGTTTAGACGGTAATAGTGAGAAACTCCAAAATCGACACACTAATAGCTAACATATTGTAGTTTTGTATCCTTTAATTTGAAATTTAAATGTTCGTTGGTGAGGAAAAACGGTCCAAAATCGTTCCAATTAGAAAAAAAAACATATGGGAAAACGTATGGCCGCCCACTCTGCAGTGCAGAGTCTGCACTGCACTCCCATCAACAGAAAAAGTAACAGCACTCGTCGCTAGATGTCGTACAGGGTTCCATATATTTTAAAAAAATAAAAATAAAATATTTAAATATTTTTTAAATTTAAAAAATATCAGCTCTGCCTACACAGCTTGCTGTTATTTACTAGTTATTTTTGTTATAATATGATTTCTGCGTACGAAATGCTATGGAAAATTGATTTTGACGAGATTTATGCAATTAAATATAAGAATTTAACATGCTACACATACTTCTTTAAGATTTCCTTAGAGGAATAAAGGTAAAAGAAAAGAAAAAGTAATATGAGGAAAAATGTTTCCAACTTAAAACAGTTTGCTCGCCACCCGAAGCAAGGGACTAGTTTCCTGGAAAACTTTTTAATAAATCTGCTCGGTTAAAAAAAGAGTTTACCTAGAAAGGATTTTGCTTGTATTATGTTCATTAATCCCATCTGTAATATCGGGTTCTTGATCTTTTGTTTAATATACAGGGTAAATATTTCAAGTGTGTTTGGTGGCTAAATTCGAAACTACTAGGATTAGCAAAAAGAAAATCTCAAATCTTTTCCTTTGCTTTTGTAATATAATGTTAATATAATTATTCATACCGAATTTTTGGTCAGATTGGTCGCCCGGTAATTCAGTACAATAGAGTTTTTTAATTTCCAATTCATGATAATTTATTGTAAATATCGCAAAAGTGGGAAGTCATATGGTATTGATAAGTTTACGTAAACAATTTGAATTCATTATACACGTTAAAATATTGGCAAATACAATATTCTAGTTTTCTTGACGAATGATTCCGTCGCATAAACTTAATATGCGTGATCTCAACTGAAAAACAAAGAAGAACATATCTTTTCGATAGTGATCTCGGGTCATATCTAAACCTACCAGTCCGACTCTCATTATTTGTCTAACACCAATCGGTAAGCAATTTACTTATTACTTTAGAAGTAGTCATCAAGCGTTATTAACTCGCTCACTAATTTGCCGGGAGCAGATACTATCTAAGATCAATACAAGCATAGACACAGGTACAGATTATATATATCAACGTTTATCCTACTAATATTATAAATGCGAAAGTTTGTATGTATGGATGTTTGTTCCTCTTTCACGCTTAAACGGTTGAACGAATTTGAATGAAATTTGGCACGTAGATAGATTATGATCTGGATTAACACATAGGCTACGTTATTTGACTCCACGCGGGCGGAGCCGCGGGCAGCAGCTAGTACAATAATATTTACGGTACTATTTTTATTTATTCAACGCTCTTTCGCATTGTATTATTACCAGCGCCGGCAAACCATCTGTGAAATGTTTTATTTGTACATTTAGTGTCACAGTTCTTTATCTCTTAGCGCCCAGCGATGCGAATTACGTTTAGAAAACTTCTTTTATTATTACAGTCTATTGACATTAATTCAAGAATCGTGAATAAAAATAATAAATTAAATACGATAATATTTCTTTAAAGTCACGGTGATTCTTCTGTAATATTATTCAAATCTTAGATATATTATTACGTATATATAGATACTATAAATTATAATTTTATTTACAGCTACATAAAGCTATATAATTTAGACATGATCATGTAAAATGTATTAGATGACATCACTTTAACATATTGTACAGAAAATATACGAAAATCAAATAGATTCGAATTAATATATATTATTTAATTTATATATTCAATGCATTGTAATAAATATATTCTCAAGTATGAAATATACATTATTTACGATACGAAATAAAATGGCTATAAAAATAACCTAAATGAAAAACAGATTTTATTGTCCGTTTTTTTTTGTTTTATATAACTGTTTTATGGTATAAATAACGAGTACTTAATAATATGGATTGTTTAACTGGTTCTGCACCTTACGTTTAACTTTATTTTTATTTTTTACGCATCTATATCTTCACGTCAGGTCCTATGCGGGGCAGAAAGATGGGACCACGCGCCATCAGACGACAGGCTTTAGATTAGACCACACAAGCTTTGTTAAGACTGGTTAGCCCTTTTACGTACTAGAGTATTTTCAGGAACACCGTTCCTATATGAAATCTATATGTTTGTCTGTGTGTGCGTGTGTCAGTCGCTTTTTTTCGAATATTCGAATTTTGACTTCAGATTCGGATTCAGCATAAAAAAGTTTAATAGGAATGTTCAGGAACATCTCTTAAGTTCCTATCTCTGAAGGAACATGGTCAAAATGGCCGACAAAGTTTTTAAAAAAATAACTAAATTGTTACGAGTATATAATTGACGAGCCAGGTGTTCCTCTGGCAATGCAAGCTTGCGCATTCTTAACTGGTTGTATTTAGAGTTTCTGTTAAAACACAACTACACTACATTTTTGAAGTTTGCATTGTATATATGTTTCGTTATTATTTTTCACTCGCTTCTTGTCAAATGTTTCGAAAAATTGGAACAATTCTTGGAACATTCCTATTCTAAGCATTCCCTTTTAGCTCCTTTTATTACATTGAGGATAAAAGATAAAAAATCTTTATTCTTTATTTGCCATTGGGCCTTAGCGGGCACTTAGTTACGTATTACGTCTTTGAAATATAATCTTTCTGTAGCTTATCTATTTGTGTTAGATTTTTCTTTTTTTTCTACTAGCATTTTGGAAATGAGCATTGGCGACAAAGAAATGTCGAAAGAAACTTGTCAATATTAGTCTTGATATTACTATAAAATATTGCAATAATGTATATGAGCTTATTAATACAATCATAATAATGTCAAGTGACTGAATTACAGATTATATGGTTGCCTGTGCTGAATTATTTCCCGACATCCTTGTCAGTTACATATTCATCAATTCTATAACAAGCTTTTTTTACGGAGAGTATTTTTGATGTAATATTAAATTTTTCAACACATTTTCAAGACAGGACAGAACTGTTACAGGCAATTTATTACAGAATGGAATAAAATTTTCACAAAAAAACCTACCAGTTCTAGCTAACCGATATACCCAACTAACTGTTGGCGAGCTCGGTGGCTCAGTGGTGAATGACACGGCTTTAATACCAACGCTTGTAGGTTCGAGTCCCACACAAGACAAACATTCGTGTGCATGTACATGTCTGTTTGTCTTGGTCTGGATGTTAGAGTTAGAGGTAGGGCGCATCAAAGCAGCCTGTCTGGGGAAGTACCTCCACCTCGCAGAAAACGGCAGCCAAATAACAACTTCCTAAAGGGTTGTTGTATTCCTGTGTGTGAGTGAAGTCACCAGTAAGCACCTACGGAGTTGCTGTGTAAGCAGCAGAGGAGGCATCGCGCGAGTGATACCTAATATATTACAACCGTTAATAGGCTACGGTAACTGTTTTACATCAGGTGGGCCGTATGCTTGTATTCTTCCCGACAAAAAAAACGTATATCTGCTTCTAAAATTTTCACTGAAGTTTGAAAACGTCTTTATATTTTTGCGAGCATGCATTATGTTGTCATGAATATACTGAGAAGTAACAGTGAGGATATTTATTTATTTAAACAGTTCCTTGAGTGATTCTCCACGTTGTAAATAGAACGAATGGTTCTTTTTTGTAGGATAAAAATTGATTCAAAGTCAGCCACCATTCCCCGCAACTGTAAACTATACGACATAATATTGTGAAAGTAATGGAATATTATCGTTCGAAACTAGTCAGCAAACAGACTACACATTTTTATCATACGCTCCCATCAGGATATACGGGGTAAGGGTGAACATACCCAACTTAATTGGAAGTCAGAGAAGTCTTGACCCTACCTAACCGTAATCTAACCCTAAAGGCTAAACACGAGGAGAGATTGATCTTCTTGGTCCACTCCAGACCACAGGGCTAGTAAGCCACCAGAAATCATTATTTACATCTGTCAGCTAATTCATCATATTTTACAATTCATCTCTCATATTACATATATATATATTTATATATACCTTTTAGCTCTCTTTGATGGTGGTCGGGAGTATGTCATATACCCTACACACCTACCCCCATCCTATTAAAAATAATGTACAATGACTCAATGAATCTTGAAATATAAATTTATAAAGATTATTTGAATTTCGACTTTTGGAGCAATTGTGGAGTAAAATACATAAATACTGTTGGAAAAATTTCAATTTTTTTTTAAATAATATTTAAAACATCGAACAAAATTTGACCGTTTTAGCTGCCATTTTCCGCGGGCTTTGAATGACGTCACAAGCCACTACCGATATTTGTTTACTTAATTGTAACACTTATTACAATTATTTATACAAATTTTCAATTGCAATAGCTAATTTGGACCTTGGAATATACTAAAAAACCATTTTATAGGTATTACCTTATACCATAATGCTTTTAACACAAGTATACCCAATAGAGTGTTTTTCAGGCCCAAGAGATGCACCAATATTTGTTTTTTCCAAAATTAAAAGAAAAATCTTAACTAAACTTAACATTGCTTATAATAACTTATTAAATTATTATTTTATATGTACGGCCTACCTGATGTGAAGCGGTTACCGTAGCCTATAAACGCTTGCAATACATTAAGTATCACTCGTGTGATTCCACCTCTGTTGCTAACACAGCAACTCCATAGGAGTTTACCTCACTCATACACTGGAATTCAACAACCCTCTAGGAAGTTGTTATTTGGCTCCGGTTTCGGTTGAAGTACTTCCCCGGGGCTATTTTGATGCGCTCTACCTCTCTTAAAATACCCAGACCAAGACAAACAGACATGTTCTGTGATGTAACCCTAAGACGTGGACTTGATGTTATATGAGAGTTGCAAGTGGCACCCACACTAACAGTACCCAGCCAAAAAAAAAATCTAACAAATGAAAAAATATGTATATATAAAAATATATATATAAAAAAAAAACAAATTACCCTGACTTGTCGAAAGTAGCATGCATTGACCAAAATATATTTAAGCCCTACTAATTCTATTGTAATCGCACTTGCGGAGCGATAAATAATAAAGTAACTGACAACCTGACAAAAAACCTGTCAAACAAACAAAGGCACGGGCCAAAGAGCCTGGGGATATGACTTTTGATTTAAAAAATATATATATTGCAGTGACAGCCCAGTAGTTTAGGCACGGACCTATTGACCAACTGGTCCCCGGTTCGAATCCTTAGAGGGCATGTACTAATAAATTCGTGTTTTCCACATGTATATCACTTGCTCGGCGGTGATGATGACGAAAACGTTTCGAAGACCTAACCTAACCTAAGAAAGATCTGATTTTACCTCTGGCTTATGAAGGTCTGACATTAAGTAAAATTAAACATGTGGTTTCCCTATTGCACCTAGAATGGAAAGTTAATTATGTCAACTATTTCGACGGAGCTTGAAATTATCTAGATCCCACAAGCTATACATCTGTTTTATCTAAACATCAAATCAAACCGCAATGTACCCAGTTATTCAGCTCTACCACTTAATCAAAACGAGACAATGACTCGGCGAGATTAGAGTTTACAAAGGATCTCAAACCTATTATCCTCCTCCGTAGACTCAAATTTGAATGGTAGTAAATTTAGGATAAAAAAATGTCTCGTTGCGAGAATCTTATGAATAAAATTGTTTCTGTAATGGAAAAATATTTGTTCATAAACTAAGGTTACTCAAATAATTTATTTGTATTGAATTGCTATTAACTTAACGGACTAACATAAAATAATATGAGGGTTCAAAAAGCTACATAATATGTTATTTAGCTATGGTTTTCTGTGAAGGGTTTACCTCTCTTAAAAAACATCCAGACCAAAACAAACAGACATGTTCATGCACACAAATCACAAATGTTTGTCCTATGTGGGAATCGAATCCACGAGCGTCGGTGTCAAAATCGCGCCACCGCGCTCGTCAAACGAGTGTCTAGATTCACAAAACAACTGAAAACCTCAGACGATTCTAATTTATCATAGGTTGTAAATGGTCTCATCTGGCCCTGGCTCTCTTAGTCACTCGTTTCGGGGTTCTATATGATTCGCGGTCTTCAGGAGATCTGACGCTTGCTTTCGCTTGCGGCGGTCCTTTTCGTGGCACAAGATCTTTTCCTTCTGTTGATGGTTATGATTTGGCTTACAATGTAGCTTTTACGGGAGCGACTACCATCCGACCTCCCAACCCCTAGAGAAAAGCCAGTGCCAGAGCTTCGTCTGTCAAACAGTACGTGCGCCAACTTGCAGGTGAGGTTAACTTGAGCACCGATGATTTTGGAAGGACCCCGTACACCCCTTATACTACTTATACTTAATTTGAATATATATTGCATTAAACTGTTATTTATATTTATCGCTATAGTGTTAGGTTAAGATTTCATGGGACATTGTTTTATTGTTAACGTCTGTATCTCTGCTCGTTTAAAGAACCATTCATTACTAACATGAATTGTTTTTAATGAAAACGTTCTTCTGATCGGTATAGTACTTGATTGGTGAACATGTTTAATTCAGTTAAAAGAGCTCATTGCCATTATTTCGCTATTAAATGCTCGACCACGTTCTCTGTTTCTAAAGAAAACTAGTTTGCAATTACAATAGTTTTTACAATGGCTGTCAGCAATACCTATTATGTTAATGTACGAATAATTTACTGAACAACGATTTAATAGACAATGAAAATTTTGATAAAATTGAGATGGAAATTATTTATTTATATTTTCGTAAGTAACATTTGTTCTTGCTTTGTCTTTTATTGCTAATTCCCACGACATCGCTTGCATGGTTAGTTCGTTATGCTGTACGATATCGGAATGTACAATATTGATATGCAAATATTAAGCTGGTAATATTCTTACACTAGAAGTGTTTTAAGATGTCATAAAAGTAAGCTTAAAATTCGAGTATGTTAGAGTTCAAACTGTACCGATTAAACAGTTTTAATATGGAAGTATTGATAGAGATGATTAAAGTATTGTTAGAGATTTTTTCTCAGATGAATTAGAGATTATTTTAAGATTTGGGGATGGTTGTTTAATATATATTGGATAGATTTCATTTATTGCATATTATTAATAGGGTCGATTTTAAAATGTGTTACGTATAGTGTTAATATGTATTGGAGTTAGTTTTAAGATTTGGGAATGAATGGTTAGGTTGTATTAAAAATAGTTTTATGAAGTATATAGTATAGTTAAGCACATAACGATATGTATGTACTATGAAATGGTAATATCTATTTGGCTAAGAAGTTTTCTGACTTATTAGTTCATACTAACGAATAAATATGACGTCATATACTTAGTAATAGGTAATAGAGAAAATGGTTTGTTAGGCTTATTCTGTTTTGGAAATGTTTTGTTTTGTAGTTTCTGTAAATTAAAGTTATTTTCTAAACCTAAATATTTATCAATAAAAATATACTTCAAGCGTATTAGTAATAATATTACGAGGCTTAGACTTAATATTTGCATATTGATATTGTGTATTCCATTATCGTACCGCGTCACAAACTAACTGTGTAAGCGATTTCGTGGGATTTAGTTATAAAGGACAAAGATACAACGAATATTATTACCAAAAAATAATAATTTTATTCACACGTAACATACAGAAGGAATGACCAAAAAAGTGTGATTGATTTAATTTTAATAGATAGACGTCTCCGACATGTTATAATGGATACAAGAGCCTTTAGAGGCCCCACTCTTGAGATGGACTACTACCTGGTGGTAAGCCGGTTTGTGGGCCTTTTTAGGAAGTGGAGGCACTGGCGAGTGCGTATACCTTTCGGAGATCATGAAAGGATAAGGAGTGAAAAATTGCAAGATGAAAGTGTAAGGAGAACGTATGTACATCTGGTAAGTGAGAGACTTGCAAATGCAAGCCTCTCCGACTCAGATGTGGATGATTGTTGGAAAGTTTTGAAAGAAAGTAGTGCAAAAGAAGCTTGTGGATGTGCAAAGAGACGTAAAACAGCGAAAGGAGATGTCTGGTGGGATGCGGAGGTTGAATCCTCCGTAGCAAGAAAGAGGAAAGCGTGGCTGGATTACGTATCATCTTTGCCCTTAAATGAAAATGTAATGATACAACGTAGATTATATTTTGAAGAGTTATATTGTGGAATTGATAGCGAACTTAGATGTGTATACATGTATTTCGAGGGGTCGTATGTCTCCACGCGACAGCGCGTTTTGGACATTTCATACGTGTGATTTTCGGGAATTTATAACCGCATGTCGTGTGAATATCATAAAAATGCTATGCATGTTGGTAGGAATTTGTAAATTGCATGGTGAGCATTGAAAATGGAACAATTGGTTAGGCCGTCCGGATGTCATAAAGTCGGAAAGGGCCGGACGGGACGCACCGGGTGTCTGCCATTAAAGCACAATAGCAATTTTAAAAGCTATCGATAACAAAAGCAGGCGAAGACAAAGGAAGGCGGCCTATCTAATTTGTATTATTCTAAGAACGGGCGGCTTTCTTTGAGTACACATGTGCACGCTGGTAATGGGAGAAAATGCTTGTCGCTAGGCGATGGGTTTATGGCCAATCGGTGTGCGCGTCACCCCAGCGCATGGGACGGGTGCGCGGTGGAGCGGGGTATGTAGGCGCGCGGCTGAACGATTCATTCGGTTTTCGAGAGTACTGGCGGTCGGACGTTCGACATCGTGGCGCGTATCATAAGAATTACTGTCGATTCGATCCCGGAGTTCGCGCGGTGCGGTCGTGCGACGTCGCGGCTTTTATCGTAATAATTAATTCGGTTTAGAGATACTTCTTGTCGGAAATAATACGCGTACAAAGGGTCGAGTACTCGAACTCCCCACGACACGCGAAGGCGCCGAGATCAGCGTAGCAACACCGCCGAGGACAGCCCACGGTCGCCGACTCCACGCTGCACAGTACGAGACCACGAGTTCTTCGCGGGACCGCAGCTTAGCCCAATTAAGTTAACCTGCTAAAGCTAAGTTTAGTCTTAAGATATACGGTAATACTACCTTATTGTATACCCGTTTATGTGTAGTGTTTTTCCTCAGGACTCGCGTGCGCGAATAACGTAAAATACATACGCCTATGCCTAAATCTGTGGCATAGTGGCTAAGTTAAATTTTGTCTTGAAAGGTACCTCTGTGTAAGTGAGGTTGGATGACGCATTCATACAATCTCGCTGAGGCGAAGGGTTTTTTTTATTTGTTGGCGTATATGAATGGCCCTTGTGTCAGCCAGGGACACCATTTATATTCGCTTCTTTTAATTTTAGTGGCGGCAGAGTACCTTTAGCTTATAGTATTATTCTAGCATAGCTTGCGGGGTTGATAAGTGCATGATATTATTACATCTGGAGACCGCTCTCCAGGTGAGCCGATTTGCGGCAAAAATTACACACAGCCCGATTTCTGTAGACTCAACTGGATTCGCTAGCGGCTCTGAATTGTTTACTCAGACCACTTAAACTCACATGTGAAATTGCCCAGCCTATAAAATAAACCACAATAATCCTGTAAGGATAATTAATGATAGTGTACACTATACTCAAAATAAGTATAATTATTTGCGCAGCGATCAAAAAAATAAGCAAAATTCTACGAGATTGGTATAATGACAGAAGTCACTATATTAATCGCGTAAGCTGATTATAGCAAAAGTCAGAGGAAATTTTCCTGACCTCCAATTAAAAGACTGCGCAGACGCTGAGGCTAGCTAAAGGTTTAAGACCTAAGCATTATCCTGGTCAGTAAAAGGTTCAGGCGCTCCTGTCAAGTATTCCACAAAGAACCGTTATACACGCCGCAATAGCGTGCCTACAACCGACTAACTATCAATTCCCTGAACCGCTCTTAATGTTTATAGATTCACGCTAATAATTAAAATTCTAAACAAAATGAAACAAACTAGACGATCATTTTAGGTCACTACAGGCTGCATTCCAGCAGTATCAGGGCCACGTCATCTTAGGTTGCCTTACAGATGCTGCCGATGACCACAGGATATTTGATTCGGACTAAAATAATATAATCAGTTCGACAAATATTCTTTAAGAATCAAATTGCTATAAATTACATACACAACGTAGAAACATTTCAAGGACATAGATAACTACGAATATTATATTCACAATTTCGGAATCTATAAATAATAGGTAACAACAAAGGCTATACGCAGCATATTAAAATTAATTGGGGTATTACAAACAAAGGTTAATGAGTTAGGTGTTTATGTAGTGAATGCGTTTTACTGTTAGACATAAAAGCTATTAAGGTAGAGTAGGTAGGTATATTATAACGATAGGAATAGTAGGTGTTTATGTAGTGAATGCGTTTAACTGTTAGACATGAAAGCCATTAAGGTAGATTAGTTTAGGTATATTATAAAGGTTTTAAATATCGGTTGCTTACTGTTGAACAACTAGGAGAGTAATAATTTAATTACATTGTCCGATTGAGAAAATTGGGTATAGTTAATTACACTGTTTAATTAATTACGTCAGGAGGAATTGACCATTAAGTTACAAGTGCGAATTTAGTAGATAGGCAAAGTAAGATAATAAAGTTATTTGAATAGATAGCGTACTTTGAATAGACGTCGTCTGCAAGCGATAAGCAGGCACCTGCGTGTAGGATATATAGGTAAATAAGCGAACTACTGATTAGTAAAATGGGCCGAGGCAGGAAGCCACGTGTGACCAGCAAACAGTCGAAAGGTACTGAGGACAGTAATGCTTCAACAAATTCGAACCCGGAGACGAGTCAGATGACTCTATTACTGTCGCAAATTTTACAACGTTTGGAGAATTTAGAGCAGGCTAGGGCGAGTAACTCCGTTACGTCCGGTTCGGAAGCGAGCGTGCCGTCTACCGCTAACCGCGAAAACTTTGTGCTGAATGAGTCAGAGCATAAACAGGTGTGTCTAATTAAGATGTCACAAAAACTACCACAGTTTGACGGGCAAAAATCAAATAACCCTATGCTGTTTCTAAGGGATTTGAGGAATTACATAGAGATGTCTGGGAACAGTTTTAGTTCAGGTAAAGCTTTGGCGTTTGCTATAGAGAGTTTGATAGGGAGCGCAAAGACAAGGATGAATATTTATAGGGATTCTTGGGCTAGCTTTAGCGACTTCGAAAGGGATTACAAGCAAGTATTTTGGAGTAACTGTGAACAGGAGTTGATCAGACAACGGTTCATGACCGCGAAATACGACGATAGAGTAGGTACAATGGAAGAGTATTTTGCAGACCAGTTAAATAAAATATACGGGTTATCTCTACCTTTTACCGAGACGGAAAAGGTAAATACCATATTCAGGCAATTGCCTCAGCATGTGCAGGTAGCATTTTTCGCGAGGAATGAGAGTATGTCAGTTAAAAATGCAGTGGAGTTTCTGCGTCATTTAGAACGGAATGTACGCAAAGAGGCGAGCGTAGTGACGTCAGCCGGTACATCTGAAGGTCGCGCGACGTTCAGACCAAGTCGTGGGACTACGAGATATGGGTCAGTGCGGGTGAATACGATTCGCTATAATCATCTGACGAATCGACAAAGACGATACCCATATGCTAACCGCGGACAGAATATGCGAGGTCGGGGTTTGTATAACAATAGTACTAGGCAAAATAGGACGCAGTTGAGACCGATAGAATTCACACCAGCTTTGGATGCGCCGCGAGCTAGTGAGACGAATAAGAGCCTAGCAACAGCGGAAAAACCTGATGCTGTATCAAAAAACTAATTTCGGGGGAAGGGGGGGGATTCGCTTTACGTTATTTAATGCGGTTAGGCTGGGCGCCGAACAACGAAAGCGCTAAGCATAAGCTATATGAAATATGTGACATGGGAACGAATATGGGTTTAGAAGAGTTGACACAGTTGTTAACACATAGGGCGGAGGAGTTTCGAGTCTGTTTGGCAGATACTTCAGAGGTGGAAAGCATGAATAGGCATAATAAGTCCTTATGTACAGTGTTTAGAGATATAGATGTCTTAGACGCGGATCAGGAGCAAGATAGGAGGCTAGCGTTGCCGGAAGTGAGTGTTGAAATAGGTGAGATTCAATTAAAGGGTTTGATTGATTCTGGGAGTGAGGTGACGTGCCTGAGACAAGATTGTTTTGAAAGAGTAAAGGGACGTTTGAGCCAGTTAGCTGAGATACCTATACCGGCTGTTCGAATCGCCGGGGCGTTTGGTTTTAGTAAAGAAAAGTTAGGAAGCTTGGTCATAGTCCCTATCAAGATAGGTGAGTGTACCATCGATACACCCACGTTGATTCTAAGGAAGCTACCTAAGGAATTAATATTAGGATTTGATTTCATACAGTTAGCGCGAGGAGGTTTGGTATGTACAGACGGAACGAAGTTCGTTATTAATGATGGTAATGTGATTTGTGAGATAGATCTGGAAGAGCGAGAACGCGGTCAAATCCAATGCTGTACGTTAGAAAAACATTCGGAGAAATCAGTGGTGGGTAAGATAGTTGAGTGCGTACAAGGGACATCGTTGTCAGCCGAGCATAAATCTAAGCTGTCGGCTGTGTTAACGAAACATGTCACGCTATTCTCCGATAAGATTGGTCGCACGACCAAGTATATACACGAGATTAGAATGAAGGACGATAAACCTTTTGTTAAGCGGTCGTATCCCATACCGCATGTTTATCGCGAAAGAGTTAAGGCAAGGTTAGACGAAATGGAACGGGGAGGTGTAATTAGCAGACAGGCGACGGACTACAGTAGCCCATTAACGTGTACGTTGAAAAAGAATGGAGAGATTCGGATATTATTGGACGCGCGCGAGCTAAACAGATTAATGGCCGGGGAAACGGAAAGCGCACCGCTCATGAGTGATATATTACAATCGGGTTCCAGAATAAACTATATTGCTGTAATCGATATAAAGGACGCGTATTTTACGATTCCATTGGCTCACGAGTCTAGGAAATATACCGGTTTCGTGTTCCAAGGGAAGAGTTATGTGTATAATGTGCTACCACAGGGACTCAAAACGAGCG
Source organism: Pyralis farinalis (assembly GCA_947507595.1). Taxonomy (NCBI): domain Eukaryota; kingdom Metazoa; phylum Arthropoda; class Insecta; order Lepidoptera; family Pyralidae; genus Pyralis; species Pyralis farinalis. The sequence continues at coordinate 25,055,948 of OX382270.1, forward strand.
TGGGCTCATTCTCAAGGGCGATGGATTTGATACTGGGGCCGGAAGTGCGAACGTACTGTTGGAATTTTCTTGACGACTTAGCTATTTTCACGGATGGGGGCCTAGACGAACACATACGTCAGATCGATACGGTATTGACCAAGTTACGTGAAGCCGGATTTACTTGTTCATTAGAGAAATGTAATTTTGCCGCTAGGGAGGTGAAGCTTTTAGGGCACATTTTAAGCACTGAAGGAGTTAGTTTAGACCCAGCGAAGGTAGAGGCTGTTTCAGATTATCCTGCACCGAGGACAGTGAAACAATTACGTTCATTTTTGGGGTTTGTCAACTATTTCCGTAGGTTCATAAGGGAATTTGCGTTATTAACGGAACCATTGTATAGATTGTTACAGGCGAGAGTAAGATTTACGTGGGGTACAGAGGAACAGGACGCGTTTGATAGGTTAAAGGTAGCGTTTACACAGAGCGTCATGCTGTCACAGCCAGAGTTCGGTAGTGTATATTATGTGCAGACGGATTCCAGTTCGATAGGTCTGGGTGGGTATGTTTACCAATTAGATAAGAACGGGTTCGAAAAAATAATAGGATTTTGTTCGTACGCATACAAGGGGCCGCAAACACGGTGGTCCGTCAGCGAACAGGAGTTCTATGCTGTGATTTATACATTGAGGAAATTTGAAACGTATTTGAGAGGAGCCAAAATCGTGATAAAGACAGATCATAAAAGTCTGACGTTTATAAAGTCTTGGAAATTGCTCGGGGCGCGAATTACCAGATGGATAATGTACTTAGAACGGTTTGACTACGAAATACAGTATATTCAGGGACGTGATAACATTATACCTGACATTCTGAGCAGGCACATACGAGATGCAGGGTCGGAAAAGGTGGGTAACACAGCACAGCCGCACATATACTGGTTTAAGACGGCTAGCCGTGGCACGGTATTACAAAAATTAAAACAGATTGCCGAGTTGCAAACCGATGACCCGAAGTTAAAACATATCAAAGATTGTTTAGGTCAGGGGAAGGCCAGCCTAGAGGTTAAGGGCTTTAAGTATTACAAATTAGTCGGGAAGACATTGTACTTTAGCATACCTACGCAGGAAAAAAACCTATTAGTCATACCAAAGTCACTACAGGAGGAATTAATAATTCATATACATGAGGAAATAGGTCATTTTGGGCAGTATAAAATAATGCCTATTCTGAGAACGCGTTATTATTTTCCTAACATGAGCAAGATAGTTCGTGACGTAATCCGCACATGCGACATATGTCAAAAGGCAAAACCCAGCGTTAGTAACACAATAGGACCATGTCAGCCAGTGTCAGCTAAAGCTTTAGGAGAAAAGGTCTTCGGGGATTTGTATGGGCCGTTACCTGCGGGTAAGTTTGGTTACAAGTACATATACGTTATGCAGGACGTGTACAGTAAGGTCGTAAGGTTGTATCCATTAAGGGTCGCGAGTGGGCGTAGTGTACTTGCGTGCGCAAAACGATTTCATAAGGAGATACCTATCAGGACGATAATCACCGACCGAGGACCACAGTTCATTTCGAAGACGTGGATTGAAAGTTTACGTGATTTAGATATAAAGGTGACGCACACTTCAGTGTATTGCCCAAATTCGAATAGCGTAGAGAGGGTCAATCGCGAGTTAGGAAGAATGATCAGGACATATTGCTTCGGGTCCAACAGAAGTTGGGTGAATATGTTGACCGATGTAGAAAGGTGTTATAACAACGTTACACATAGTTCTACAGGGTTTGCACCCGACAGACTAGCGTTTGGGAGGCAAGAGTTGTTAACTATTGACAGTACGTTAGGTGATGAGTGGACGAAACGATATCTAGCTAACGAACCACAGATTAATCACGAAAAAGCATTGAAAACCGCGGAGAAGACAAGCATGTACAGAAAGCGTCAATTTGACAACAGGCATAGGTTAGTCGTTTACCGAATAGGTGATTATGTGAAGGTGAAGACCTTTGTACGATCGGACAAAGAACATAAGATAACGCGGAAATTTTCCTTATTATATAAAGGGCCATTTGTTATAGTGGACGTACCATATCAAAACTGTTATAGTCTGATGGAACCAGAATCTAATAAGATTGTTGGAAATTATAATGCGGTGAATTTAGCCAGATATTTTATACGAAAGAAGGAAGTGACGATTCTAAGTAAGGAGGTAAATAAATGAACAGGACGTTAGGTATGGAGTAAAAGCATAAGGGCGATGGTTAGTAGTTTAGAACAAAGAGCAATGATGATATAGACGAATAGGGCTATCGAACGATTGAGGTCAGGGTGTGGCACTAAGAGCTGGTTCAGAGAGAATTGGAGAGAAAATTTTTAAGATAGGGTACATATGAGATTAAGATTTTGACGAGTGAGTATCGGGGACACCAACTCACAAAATCTGGGGAAGGTTCTGTAATGATACAACGTAGATTATATTTTGAAGAGTTATATTGTGGAATTGATAGCGAACTTAGATGTGTATACATGTATTTCGAGGGGTCGTATGTCTCCACGCGACAGCGCGTTTTGGACATTTCATACGTGTGATTTTCGGGAATTTATAACCGCATGTCGTGTGAATATCATAAAAATGCTATGCATGTTGGTAGGAATTTGTAAATTGCATGGTGAGCATTGAAAATGGAACAATTGGTTAGGCCGTCCGGATGTCATAAAGTCGGAAAGGGCCGGACGGGACGCACCGGGTGTCTGCCATTAAAGCACAATAGCAATTTTAAAAGCTATCGATAACAAAAGCAGGCGAAGACAAAGGAAGGCGGCCTATCTAATTTGTATTATTCTAAGAACGGGCGGCTTTCTTTGAGTACACATGTGCACGCTGGTAATGGGAGAAAATGCTTGTCGCTAGGCGATGGGTTTATGGCCAATCGGTGTGCGCGTCACCCCAGCGCATGGGACGGGTGCGCGGTGGAGCGGGGTATGTAGGCGCGCGGCTGAACGATTCATTCGGTTTTCGAGAGTACTGGCGGTCGGACGTTCGACATCGTGGCGCGTATCATAAGAATTACTGTCGATTCGATCCCGGAGTTCGCGCGGTGCGGTCGTGCGACGTCGCGGCTTTTATCGTAATAATTAATTCGGTTTAGAGATACTTCTTGTCGGAAATAATACGCGTACAAAGGGTCGAGTACTCGAACTCCCCACGACACGCGAAGGCGCCGAGATCAGCGTAGCAACACCGCCGAGGACAGCCCACGGTCGCCGACTCCACGCTGCACAGTACGAGACCACGAGTTCTTCGCGGGACCGCAGCTTAGCCCAATTAAGTTAACCTGCTAAAGCTAAGTTTAGTCTTAAGATATACGGTAATACTACCTTATTGTATACCCGTTTATGTGTAGTGTTTTTCCTCAGGACTCGCGTGAGCGAATAACGTAAAATACATACGCCTATGCCTAAATCTGTGGCATAGTGGCTAAGTTAAATTTTGTCTTGAAAGGTACCTCTGTGTAAGTGAGGTTGGATGACGCATTCATACAATCTCGCTGAGGCGAAGGGTTTTTTTTATTTGTTGGCGTATATGAATGGCCCTTGTGTCAGCCAGGGACACCATTTATATTCGCTTCTTTTAATTTTAGTGGCGGCAGAGTACCTTTAGCTTATAGTATTATTCTAGCATAGCTTGCGGGGTTGATAAGTGCATGATATTATTACATCTGGAGACCGCTCTCCAGGTGAGCCGATTTGCGGCAAAAATTACACACAGCCCGATTTCTGTAGACTCAACTGGATTCGCTAGCGGCTCTGAATTGTTTACTCAGACCACTTAAACTCACATGTGAAATTGCCCAGCCTATAAAATAAACCACAATAATCCTGTAAGGATAATTAATGATAGTGTACACTATACTCAAAATAAGTATAATTATTTGCGCAGCGATCAAAAAATAAGCAAAATTCTACGAGATTGGTATAATGACAGAAGTCACTATATTAATCGCGTAAGCTGATTATAGCAAAAGTCAGAGGAAATTTTCCTGACCTCCAATTAAAAGACTGCGCAGACGCTGAGGCTAGCTAAAGGTTTAAGACCTAAGCATTATCCTGGTCAGTAAAAGGTTCAGGCGCTCCTGTCAAGTATTCCACAAAGAACCGTTATACACGCCGCAATAGCGTGCCTACAACCGACTAACTATCAATTCCCTGAACCGCTCTTAATGTTTATAGATTCACGCTAATAATTAAAATTCTAAACAAAATGAAACAAACTAGACGATCATTTTAGGTCACTACAGGCTGCATTCCAGCAGTATCAGGGCCACGTCATCTTAGGTTGCCTTACAAAAATATGAGGGAAAAGAAGAAAGAAATGTACCGTCTATGCAAGAATGAAACCAAGGCTTTATTGAAAGAGAAGCGTGAAAGACAAATTATGAATGAGGAAGAGAGGCTGACGAAAAACTTCGAGGCAAATACCAAACTCTTTTGGAGAGAGGTGAGCCAGAAGGCACAACTCGCTATACACAATGCAGTGTTGGTCCCAACGCTAACTTATGGAAGCGAGAGCTGGGTATGGCAGAAAGAGCATGAAAGTAGAATAAACGCAGTCGAAATGCGAGCACTGCGCAAAATTTGTGGCGTAAGGCTTGTAGACCGTATTCGCAATGATGATGTTAGAAACAGAGTTGGTCTGAAAGAGAGCGTCGGTATTAAAATAAGAAGAGGCATGCTCCGTTGGTTCGGACATGTAGAAAGAATGCAAGATGAAAGAATGACGAAGCAGATATACAATGCAAAAGTGGAAGGATGTAGGAGCCGGGGAAGGCCAAGATACCTACCAGGACCAAATTGGTCTTCTTCTATCAGAAGGTGATGTCAGGAGCCCTTGAAACCGGCGAGCGTGCATGAGAAGTGCAATTAATGTTAAAGAAGCGAGTAAGATATGTAAGGATCGAGTCACGTGGCGCTCGGTTCTTTCTGCCTACCCCGCAAGGGATTTGGCGTGAAGTTATAGATAGATAGAATAATAATTTTATTTAAAAAATTACTATGTAGTTTTTAAAATTTTGAATTAACACTTAAAAAAAGTTGACCAAAAACTATAACGAAAGATAGTCAAAGTCAAGTTAAAGTCAAAATCTTTTTATTCCGTAAAAATGGCTACCCTTGTTTGGAATCGTCACAATTTTTTTCCCTACCGTGCAGTTTATGACTAGGTGAGCACTGATAAAAATACTGCCAAAAAACTCAGGCATCCCTCTTTTGGTATCCAAACAAATTTACATATTTCATTAATTACATTATATGCAATTTGATCCAACCTGCTTTGTGTGCTTCCGCCACCAATTAGTTCATGCGGCCTAGCGCCGGCCGGCACCCACCCACTACTGTTAGTGCGTGCATCATGCCGACGCTGCCATGGCTGCTCCGGTAGTCTCTGCCTCGGCTGCTGCGGTCGTCCGCCATCTGGAACAGAATCCGCATGCCCCTTCCACCACCGTCGCTGCCACGACTGGCCTGGTCGTCGCTGCGACACGTGTTTCGCCTCTCCACGAGGCATCATCAGGCGTTGTAGACGTTAATCGTAAGAATAACATGCTACAAGTGACAAATCCATCGCAGTGCCGTCCCTTATATTGAATTGAGGGTGGGGGTGGATGGTGTGAGCGAAAAGATATTTAATAGTGGGGAATGGTTTACGTCAGTCTGTTTGTTCATGAGAGTAATTTTAGAATTTTTATGTTTATTAATTTCTAATTGTTCCCTAATATTTAGTTTTAAACCTTTGTCTATGGTGTGTAAAATTTGATATGTCAGTGAACAGAATCCGCATGCCCCCTCCACCACCGTCGCTGCCACGACTGGCCTGGTCGTCGCTGCGACACGTGTTTCGCCTCTCCACGAGGCATCATCAGGCGTTGTAGACGTTAATCGTAAGAATAACATGCTACAAGTGACAAATCCATCGCAGTGCCGTCCCTTATATTGAATTGAGGGTGGGGGTGGATGGTGTGAGCGAAAAGAGAAGAAAGATGGATTCTGTTCCAGATGGCGGACGACCGCAGCAGCCGAGGCAGAGACTACCGGAGCAGCCATGGCAGCGTCGGCATGATGCACGCACTAACAGTAGTGGGTGGGTGCCGGCCGGCGCTAGGCCGCATGAACTAATTGGTGGCGGAAGCACACAAAGCAGGTTGGATCAAATTGCATGTAAGTTTGACTTTCGCAAAATAACGCCTGAATCTATTAACTATTTTATGGCAGCAAGTATAGCTGATCAGGTGAAGGTGTATATTAAGTTGACAAAACTCCACCGCATTGCCGTTCAAAATCTCTGGTTCAACCAACAGTGCAAACACAACCACGTGATTCCCAACTATATTTCTATAACATCACATTCACGATCAATAGCGGCTAAAAAAGCCATCAAAAAAGCCCAATTCATCTGGCTAAATGAGGAGTCACGTCGTTGGTTTGCCGTTAGGGACAACCTCAAATCACATTTAAAAATATTACGTACCGAACTCGCCCACAAATTACATCCCGTAGAATTCGATTTAGTAGATCAAAAAGCCCGAGAACTCGCGTCTAATTTTATACACAAAAAGTACACCTCTCAAACAGACAAACTTGACAGACTCATTTCACAACAACGCCCATCTCCTGTGTTACAAAGTGATTTAACCCCAAATTACACTAATTCTGCATGTCACACCTTCTACCCCCGCGTAAAAAATTTATCAAATACACAGTTTACTAACCAGGAAATCACACTTTTGGAAAAGGGTTTAAAGTACAGTATCCCCCCCTAAAATAACACAAACATCCCTTGAAAACCTGGCGGTTGACGCGGAGGTCGCGGTTATTAGAAATAAAAAAGATAATTTCTTAAAGCACTCCATAGCCCAACAACTTAAATGTTTTCCAAATCAAAATACCGTTAATAGTGAGGCCAAGGCGTTGGTATCTGTCAGGCAGAGAATTTTAACCGATAATATTGTTTTATCTAAAGCGGATAAAGGAAATACGTTAGTCATCATGGACCGTAATGAGTATAACTCCAAAGTCAGTGACGTTTTACAGACAGACAGCTTTTTGACGGTAAGTCAAGATCCCACCAACAAATATTTAGCCCAATTAAAGTTAACTGTTAACGGCTCGAAATATATCTTTCCGGATAATTCATATTCAAAATTCAAAATTATTCCCATGAATCCCCATTCTCCTATGCTTTATGGTTTACCAAAATTACATAAAATCAATATTCCAATAAGACCAGTTGTGTCGTACATTGGAGCTCCCACCTATAAGTTGGCAAAATTTCTTAATGTACATATCCGTGAAAGGATATCTTTTGAGCCAAAACACAGTCTTAAAAATAGTTTACATTTAATAGATAGTATAAAAAACTTAACACTACCCCCTTCTTCCAAATTAATTTCACTCGACGTTGAAAGTTTATTTACTAATGTACCTTACGAGGATTGTCTAAAAATCCTCAAGTCCTCTTTAGAAAATAAATTCATTCATCCTGGCGAAACAGATGACATATTACGACTGACAAGACTTTGCATGTCTCAAAATTATTTTCAGTTTAATAATAAATACTATTTTCAAAAAGAAGGGTTAGCAATGGGGTCCCCTCTTAGTCCATTGATGGCTGACTTATTTATGGATAATTACGAACGCGAACACATAATCGGTAAACCACACATATTCTATTACTATAAATATGTCGACGATATTCTCATATGCTGGACAGGTACCAATCGTCAATTGGATCTCTTTGTTTCCAAATTAAATAAAATCCACCCTAAAATTAAATTCACTTTAGAAATAGAACAAAATAGTTCACTTCACTTTTTAGATTTAACCATAACTAAAAATCAATCCCTCCATCAATTTTCGATATATCGTAAACCCACTCATACCGATACCACGATTCCCGCGTCATCCAGCCATCCTTGGCAACACAAGCTCGCAGCGTATAAAACTATGATACACCGTTTGATGAGCGTTCCATTAAGTAAGGATAATTACAACAAAGAACTTGATGTAATATATCAGATCGCGAAGTCAAACGGTTATTCCAAATCTACCATCGATAAATTATTGCGTAAAAAGACGAGTAGTATCGTTAACAGACTATTGTACGCGGTTCCATATATTTCGACAAATAAATACACTGCGAGTTTGTCATACCTGGGAAAAATCACTGACAAAATAGTTCACATATTTAGAAAAAATAACATACATGTTGCTCTCAAATCCCATAATACACTCAAGTCACTTTGTAACACTAAAGATAAAATCCCGCCCAATAAAAAATCCGGCGTCTATAAGCTGTTCTGCGATGAATGTCAACACGTTTATATCGGTCAAACGGGACGTAACTTTATAACACGATTTCACGAACACGTATCGGCGTATAAAAACAATCGCCCAGAACGGTCACACTTCGCTGAGCATCTCATAGACAAAGGACATAACTTATCCCCCACTAATACATATCAAATTTTACACACCATAGACAAAGGTTTAAAACTAAATATTAGGGAACAATTAGAAATTAATAAACATAAAAATTCTAAAATTAGTCTCATGAACAAACAGACTGACGTAAACCATTCCCCACTATTAAATATCTTTTCGCTCACACCATCCACCCCCACCCTCAATTCAATATAAGGGACGGCACTGCGATGGATTTGTCACTTGTAGCATGTTATTCTTACGATTAACGTCTACAACGCCTGATGATGCCTCGTGGAGAGGCGAAACACGTGTCGCAGCGACGACCAGGCCAGTCGTGGCAGCGACGGTGGTGGAGGGGGCATGCGGATTCTGTTCCAGATGGCGGACGACCGCAGCAGCCGAGGCAGAGACTACCGGAGCAGCCATGGCAGCGTCGGCATGATGCACGCACTAACAGTAGTGGGTGGGTGCCGGCCGGCGCTAGGCCGCATGAACTAATTGGTGGCGGAAGCACACAAAGCAGGTTGGATCAAATTGCATGTAAGTTTGACTTTCGCAAAATAACGCCTGAATCTATTAACCAATTACATTATAATTGGATCGACTCACTCCCAGGCATTTTTATCGTTAATATAGTCAGATACTTTATAATATGCCCTGCTACTGTTTTAAATTTGTTTATTGACAATTCTCTTATATTGCAGGGAAGTTTGTTATAGAACCGTATACATTGCCCCATAAAAGAATTACTTATTTTGTGGAGACGGCTTGCATGTAACACAAGATTATGCTTATATCTAGTATTTATGCTATGAGTATCACTCTTTTTACAAAATGAGTCTATGTTTTTATGGATATACAAAAGATTTTCATAGATATATTGCGATGCGACTGTTAAAATATTTATTTCTTTGAATCTTTCTCTAAGGCTCTCCCGGGGACCAAGTTTGTAGATAGCTCTTATGGCTCTCTTTTGTAATAAAAAGATGGTGTTAATGTCCGCGGAGTTACAATGAAGATATCAATGACAATTTAGTTTAGCTTAATTTGTCATATCCTCTCATTCTTTTCATCCATTAATATTAATAAGCTCTAGCGTAAATTTGAAGAACTGCAGTGAAAAGCGTTTTTTACTACCTACTTTTGACTTTGCGCGCATTGAAACATTGTCAGAAATCAATTATGCTTACTGTATTTGACGTTATTGCGTCGCACTAAAGTCAAAAATAGTGTTAATGTGAAAAAACGCCAGCGCTACAATTCGCCATATTATTATGTGCGTCGGTTCTAACGTAGCCGAATGAGTCATAAAATAATTATGAGCAAGATATTACAGCTGTTGCTCAAGAACAATTTATTAGTAGGAACGGGACTCAGATCTGTAATAATTATCCCTTTTTGAAAATAACAAATATTATAACAATTTTCCAATTCGCTGTTGTTAGAACTTGCTGCATTCTCGGCAGAGCTTGCAATGCATGCATATGTTACTAATATCTTTAGACTACGTTAATCATGGTATGTTGGCTTACCATAAGTATCTGCATATATTATAATACAAATAAATCTACTGGCCTCAAATTACTATCAATTTAAAGTCTATAACAAAGGTAATACGAATTCACAACACTTGGCTAAATACGGTGTAAAATATGCAGACAAGGTTAACATGAAAATTACTTGAATTTATATAATTAACTTTGAAAAAGACTCAAATAAAACATGTGAATGATTACATACAAAACGATACGTCAGTTTCCTTAACAGCAGTTGATTATAATACAGGGAAAAAGACGCAAGTAACGTAAAGAAAAATACACTCGATTTTCTGGGTAAAGAATATTACTACAATATTATTACGGCTTCGTATTTGCCTGTACATGAGATTATACGTTTCAACAATGTAGTAAAATTGCGTCAGGTACGTGCATCTTAGTTAGATGTTAATGGTGTAATTATGGGAATAATTTCAACGTTCCGAGGCTTCATTGTACACGAATTATTATGAACCCATTTCGTGCATTGCGGGGGTAAATGCGAGTTTTAGCTCAGTGCTTTTGAGCTCTAATAACTAGTCTACAGTATATGCGTGTCTGTATTATTGTATGCTGGAAATGTGATATTGAATAATTTAGAAAAGACCTATGACGATATATTTAGAGAGTTTAGGGTGAGGATTTTATGATTTCTGTACGGAGGACTTTAGAACATAGGTACTCGTATGTACACACATCAAAAGTGTCTAGGGATCAAGCATTTTTATGCGGATTTCTTGAGATTGAGATGTGGCTTTGTAATAAATTTATGATTTTATAAATTTATATGAATCCTTTTTGGTGCATTTCATAATTTGAAACAGGAACTGTTAATCAAATTCGAGTAAAAGATGAAAATCAGCTGTCAATATTTTCCCTATAAAAACATACAACGCATTGAAGACATTATTAGTGCTACTGTTTCCCTACTACTGATTAAAACCAACGTTATTATGGAGCGGCGACGTCATTTAAGCAGGGAAGAAATGCTCAGAGCCGTGGGAATGATAGAAGCTGGTTCCCGGCAACGTACTGTGGCTTTAGCTCTGAATACAAGTCAGAGTGTTATCAGTCGACTTTGGACACGTTAACGAAGCACTGGTACCGTGGCTGAGCGCCATGGAGGACGGTATCGCTGCACCACACGGAGACAAGACCGATACATTCAAATCACAACTCGAAGAGCTCCAACAATAACCGCCATGATGTTAGCCGTGACGCTTCATCACTCTTCAGGGAACTTAATTAGCGACCAAACAGTCAGAAACCGCTTGCATGAAGTGAACCTTCATACCCGAAGACCGCTAACGGTACCACCTATAGCAATGCACAATCGTAGGATTCGATATCAATGGGCTCTTGAACACAGAAATTGGGCAGAAGAACAATGGCGTTTCGTGTGCTTTTCTGATGAGTCTCGTTTTGGTATGAGACCGGATACAAGACGTATACGACACTGGAGAACCCCTGGACGCCAACAGCGATTAAAATCCTGCCAGGAAGTCCATCCTTATAGTGGTGGAACCATCATGGTATGGGCGGGTATTTGGATCGGCGGAAGAACTGAGTTGATTTGGATCAGAGGCAACCTCAACGCTCAAATTTATGCTGAGACGATTGTATCAGACGTCATCGTTCCTCTACAAGTGCAAATCGGTCCCTTATTTCAGTTAATGCATGATAATGCACGACCGCACACCGCAAGAGTTGTAAGACAGACTCTCGCCGCAGCTAACATCAATGTCATGCCCTGGCCTGTTCAGTCGCCAGACTTGAACCCGATTGAGCATGCATGGGATATGCTACAGAGAAGAGCTCTGCCGAATATGGAGGGTATCCAGTCGCAAGAAGACCTTTTTTTGTTGTTGCAACGAACATGGGCGGCCATTCCACAGCGTGATTTGGATGAACTCATTTTGAGTATGCCAAACCGATGTTCTTGTGTTGTTAGTGTTCGCGGTAGAAACACGGATTATTAATTGTTTAAGTTACCCAATAAAATTTTAAAGAAAACTGTTATTTCAGTCTTTTTTTCGAACTTTAATGTTAGCGATCTGAAAGATCGCCAGTCACCAGCGATCTGATATTGAACGAGAGCGTAGGGCGTTGGCGGTAAGGAGTAATATGCTAGCTCGCAGGTTTGCTCGATGTACAAAACAGGTTAAGATATCTCTCTTTAGAGCATACTGTCAGTCTTTTTACTCGAGCAGCTTGTGGGTGTGGTATACGAAACGATCCTAAAACGTCTTGCGTGTTCAATATAATAATGCGTTCAGAATGCTGTTAGGGCTGCCGCGACGATGTAGTGCATCGGGGATGTTCGCCGAGGCGCGCGTAGACGGTTTCACGCTATAATGCGTGAAATATAAAAAAAAAGTAGCATATCTACTACATAGAGTTCGTGACAGCAGTAACAGCATCCTGAAAATTATCGCTGACCGGTTTGACTGTCCCATCCAAGCGCACTGGGTGGCCGTCGTCACTGGTAGGGTCAAGTGAATTATAATACAAATATATTTTGGATTATAATTCACTTCTCCATAGATATATAACGTATTTTCACTCACTCAGCCATTGTTACTAACATAGTTTATAAGATTTCGATGTTACTAACCCCTCTATGGATGTTTTGCGTCCGAAATAAATGGTTATTTATTTATTAAGTATCATTGGTGCGATAACACCTTTGCTGCTAACACATTGCGACTCCTTAAGAGTTTACTGGTGATCTCTCCCATACACAACAACCCCGCAGGAAGTTGTTATTTGGGTGCGGTTTTCTGTGAGGTAGAGGTACATTGAGGGTTGCTTTGATGCACCCTACTTCTCTTTAAAACACTCAGACCAAGACAAACAAACACATCATGCACTTAAATGTTAGCCCTGTATGGAAATCGAACCCACAACTCGTTAAAACTAAAACCTAATAAAATAAATGTATCGATGTTATCAATACCAACATATAACACCATTCCAAACTCATCCCTAGTAAACATATCTAAAAACAATCCATAACACTTCCTACATAGTGATCTCTAATTTATTTTTATAGTGGAGACCGAAGAAAAACATTTTCCAAATCTATCGATTGGTTTACATCATATTATACTTTAATTAAATATATTCATTCATTCTTATATACCGCATAACTTTCTGCTGAGATTAGTAGTGGTTACAAGCTAATCTTGTGTTTCAATAAAATGTAGGTCGGAACTGCAAGTGTAATTAAATTATTATATGGTAGGTATTACTACTATGGGAGAAAGCGACGAATACTAAAACAAAAACATTAAGTTAGAAATAGCTATAAGGACTTATCTTTTATATGGTTGATTATTTTTTTTTTTACATATAATCGATGCTCATGTTATAAACGGAAGTTATTAACTTGCAAAAGTAGATAAGTTGACAGTTCAATCAAGTTTTGAAGATATAGGCAAGTAATAATTATACTACCAAATCCCGCTAGTTATAATTGTTATTAACAACCCAACGGTTTCAAGTCCATCAGTCGGAGTTAGGCTAAGTTATTCTTCCAGTTTGAATACACTAGGGAGTTCTGAAATTAACGATTTTAGATTTTCGTATATTCCTTTTAATTGATTTAGGTCTTTGCATGCAGATTTTACATGTAATAGTGTTTGTTGTACTACTTTGAAATACTATGTCTTTATACTCATATATGTTGTTTAATTTTTACGTGTCATTAAAGTACACTTGAGATATTTATACAAAACTTGCCTTAACTAAAACTATTATAAAATTTATTTTTCTATTTCATAGTTGCGCTTGTTTCAGTATTTTTAATATAGCTTCAATTCATTATATAATGACGTTCTTGTTTACAACATAAAAGTACCAAAACAAGCACCACCATGAAGTAGACTAAATTAATTTAATAATTAAAATTACTAATTATTATAAATAGTAAAGACGTTATAAACAATAACATAATAATGAATTACGCGTTCCCGTTGTATGTTTATTCTAATCAAACTTGTTAAACTACACAATCCCTGCAACGATCTCCTACTCTACGTCACTGAACATACGAATTCAACGCTATTTTTTACAACTAATATCAAATAACTTGGTAACAAAGATCCCACAGTCCCTCGATTGTCGGTCGAGTGTTCTTCCAACTGAGCTACCAGGAAAGTTTTGAACTGTGTCGAATTTTACTATTTCTATATACTATATATAGATAGGTCGGGGCTATGTTGGGGACCACAAGTAATACTACATTGTAAAAAAATTTGAAAAATTATAACATTTACCTACTAATTTATGTATAAACTTAGTAAGTAGATGATCTGTCAAGCGCTGATATGTTAAGGTGCAATCAACACAAAATAGGCAAAATTTTGTGATTGTGTTGTGTGTTATGAATGTGGCGATTTCGTTTTGAGACCAAAAACAATTCCAGCAGTTTTCACAATTCAATTATCAAAATGCACGTAGTGTGACACGTTCCTCGTCAGCTCGATTCAGACAGACTCGTCTCTTGTCGCGAGGGATTATTAAAACTTTCAATCCTCGTAATAAAGTTTTATATTGAGAGTACTGAGTCAATTTTTTCGAGTGAAAACCATCTATGATTGCATTGAGTGATGCAACTTTGTAACCTAGTTTTTAGTTGGCCGTAGATTTACAGTTATTTTGTAACGGAATTTAAATTTCTTGATGTACACCATTTAATGTAAAATAGAACAATGTTTTATTCGCGTGATAGGTATTACGGTAAAATTGCTCCAGTAGAGCACGCGCCGAGTATGCAAATCGCAAGTATCTCATCGCATATCTGGGAAGTATGGTGACGGTGAAGTTACAGATAAATTAAAAACTGTACATGTGTGCGTGAGTGCATGTACATTTGCCCACATAGTCCACTGCTCATCGTAATCACGACCAGCAGATCCTCTATTTGTTCGTTCGCAAAAAAGCATATGGCACATGTAAATTACCTATCAACAATGCCAATGCAAGCTGCCAATAATAAATGATAACACAAGGAGAATCGCTCACTTGTTATCACCCACACAACCGCTCTGAAGCTTACTGGAAAGTTCACTTACTCGCAGAAACAGAATAGCCCTCCAGGCAGTTATTATTTGACTGCAGAGAGGTACAGGTACTTCTTCCCCAATCACGATGCTTTGACACGCTCTTGCTCTCTTTATATAGTCTTATTTATTAATTAGCAAGGTCCATGTCCAAGTGAGTTTGACTAGAAAGATGATAGCGAGCCCTAACACCCTAAAATTGCTCGACGCATAAGAATGTTCTAAACCTAGTTCTTCTTATGTGCGATTAGATCTATGTATTATAGATGTGACATGCAAAAAAATTCAGCAATTCATTAAGATGCTAAATATCGTACTTTCATAGAATAAGCTGCGCTGATTTTTTTAGTTTCATTTTTTACCGTAGAACACTGTACTTACCTAGTGCCTAGATCTCGTTCTGTTGTCTCATTCTTCAATATTCTTTTTGTTATCGGTGCCTGTTGTATTATCCAGTATAAGTACTTGTTGCGTTATTATTGTAACAAAATTGGAATTGGCATACAAGGCCTGCCTGCAGCAGTAACAGTAGCCTTTTGATATTGGCAACACTCGTACGTTGCTAACACCGTAAAATTCTTTTCAGGCTTTTCTTAAATCGTCATATCTTCAGCCCCAGACTCAATACCGTTTGTATGCTTAGAATCATCGACAATTCTTACAGCTCGTTTCTGAACCGTATAAAATGACAAGTAAATATAAGACCTATAAGGCTGGTATATAGGTGATTACAGTACCCTAAGTGCGGTGTGACTTTGGATCTGCATAACAAAAATATTTGCCTCGAGCTGAAGTACTGTTTCGCTCTGTAGAGCACATCAAGTTTCTTGGAGGCTAGATTCAGGTCCTTCTTCAGGTGATTTCGGAAATTTGCTAGAGATCTCGGCGCCTTAGATCCTAATCTAAGGTGGTGGTGTGTTCCGGAATTGAGAAACTATAAGGAATGTGGTATCCATAGCCCTGGACGCGCAGACTATTCACCTTATGTGGTTAAATTAGACTTACCTCAACGGTGCCCAGTTATACTTTATTTAATTTTAGATCCTAGTTAAATGCGCCTTCAACTAGGATCTGAAATGGAGGGACCTCCAAAGGTTATCGTTCCTTTCCTTTTGGAAGAATGCCGCAATCAATATAAGTGGAGTATCAATAGTAAGAGTAGCAATGAATGCCATTCATCAAGAATATAGCATACATGACACCAGGGACTAAGCTCTGCGATACACAAGAATCTTTCCTCTATGGGACCAATTAATATCTATTACAACTATTATCTGCTGGACAAGGAGCAGGCAATCCATTTGCTCGTATGATAGTAACGATAAAAGACCCCAAGCCAGACCCGATCGCCTTGCCATATCTAGACTGACTGATTACATACCTTGTATTGACTTTTAATCACTGACGACACTCAAAAATATTTTCAATGAATTAATTAAATAATTAATACTCGAGGACTAAAAAGGTATATATTGCGTTCATTTTATTATGCATACTTTTGAAAGTCATACTGTCTTTTACAAATATCACTTTGGGATTTATGAGATACGCAACACTTGAATTTGTGTACTGTTAAAAGTTGAATTATAAAGTGATCAGAATATAAGAAATGTAAAATATATAACAACTCAAAATAATATAAGATAAAAACTTATTTTTTCTAAATACACTTTTTTACTACTACTTTTAACCGTTAAATTTCCAGAATTCTCTCTCTCAAACTGTAAAACCGATTAACTAAATGTTTCGTATATAAAATATTCAGATAGACACGTTTCAGAGCCCTAAATTTTTAACTCAATAATAGAACTTTTATTGCAGTCAAAAACAGACGTTCACATCAAATTTGTTTTGGCCATTTACAGGAATGTTCAAAGTTTCAACAGCACTTCGAAAGAAATTAGCTGGGGCAGCAAAACATTCGTCTAACTATTAACGTAATGAGATCTTCTATTGTTTCGCCATTCAAACTTTAACAAAAGGCACAAATTTTGTTTGAAATACTTATTATAGAATCAACATTACAGTGTGAATAATGCAAAAGAGGAAATGGAATCGGAAGATAATGTAAAAGAAGAAATTTTGTATTATTTTGGAACATATCATCAATCATAAGTAGAATACTATTATTTTATTGATATATTTGTATTATCATTCCAGACTAAAAGCAAATGAAAGTACTCATCATGTAGTAAAATTGATGGTGTAAAACTTTGAAAACTATGTAACAATGTCGGTGATTATAAATATAAACTTAATTTCTAATTGGCTAAAAATACTAATTTACTTCAAAATCATATTAATTTATCTCGGAAAAAGCTTTTGGGATTATATTTTAAAATTAGATAAAGACTTCCTTTTAAATTTATCTATAAGCTAAGCTTTGTCGTCCAGGTATAATACTATGCCATAATATTATTTAACAATATAATATTTTAAATACAGAATGAAATAATCTATTGTATCATACTATATTATATCTATTCGTCTATTTATTTCTTGAAGCCAAATCTCTTACGGGATAGGAAACAATGCCAATTTAAAGCTAATTGCCCAAACTCGTGTATTTTTAATTCCTACACAAAACAAACATTTTCTCTGCAATAACATATCTGTTTATCTTGATCTGTGCGATTTAAGAGAGGTAGGGTGTTCCATAGCAGCCTGACTGGTAAAGTAACTCAACCGTAGCCAAATAACAACGACCTGGAGTGTTGATATGTTCGTAGTAAGAGTGGGGTTAACAATAAGTTCTTAAGGTGTTGCTACGTTAGCATTAGGGGAGGCAACACGCGATGCTGCGTAACCACTTAACAGCAGGTGAACGCTATATGCCTCCCGACGTTGTATAAAAAAAGTAAGAACTGAATGCCACATGACTCGGTCCTGATACACTTGACCCACTTCATTCGCTTCTATAACATTTATAGCTTTTTATGCAGACTGGCCGGTTCCTGATAAAAAATGTTAATTTAGCCATGATAGATGAATCTTGGTTTTCCTACGTATATCTGTTTTTACTATCTTTTCTCTTGCATTCTTTATACATATCCAAATCTATGAAGTATGGTTCTTCTTATCTTAACATCGTTAATCTCTTTCAGACCAATTCATTTCTTTCATTATTCCTAAAGTGGTCTGCAAGCGTTACGCCTAGCTTAATGGGTTCTTGTTTTGTAGTCGTGTGGCCTCGACGTAAGATAAACAACCCACCTCAACACGTGGATGTCGTGAAAGGTGACTCAAGGAAAGGAGATCTAGGACATAGGCAGCAGCGTCCCCTGTGTACATAAATAAATTATTGCGGTTGTCTATTCGACTGGCAAGCATGAAAACTATTGCAAACCCCCCTCAAATATAAGTACGGACGCATGAGCAAGACAGCTC
The DNA here is from genome assembly GCA_947507595.1 of Pyralis farinalis. Classification (NCBI taxonomy): domain Eukaryota; kingdom Metazoa; phylum Arthropoda; class Insecta; order Lepidoptera; family Pyralidae; genus Pyralis; species Pyralis farinalis. Next base: position 25,074,397 of record OX382270.1, read on the forward strand.
CCAGTCACCGGGAGCCTCGCCGATTTCGGCTCCGGTAGCGGTCAGGGTGTCAGCGGGGCAGAAGATACTAAGACTCCCCGTCTCCGCTCTGCGGCTACCAGCACAATGGACTCGTCCTGGCATCATGAAAAACGTGAGCATTGAGAATCGACGAGAAGATTGTAAAGCTAAAATAGGAATTAAGCAAGTTTCATTGCGATATAGTAGGACAGTCCGAAGTTTGGAGACAGGGGCGAATATACGGCAATCCTTAAATCCGACAATTGCTTTACAATAAGGAGGGTGGCTGTCTGTGCCATGGTGGTGTCGGGTTACCGTACGTAAGTCCCTTATCAGTAATGTACGATATTATATAAATACGATACGATCGAGGTTAATCGGCAAAGGTTGCCCACCTTAAACTCCAAATTACCAGATGGTATTTGCTGAAGGTCATACAGGTCTACGCACCATTTTCTACACACTCCAATAACGAGTTCAACGCGATATACCTATGAGAACATTTCCAAAGTCATACATATCTGGAAAACTTACTACACAGTGCTGATGAGGGGCATCAATGCAATTTGGGCACGGAACTGAATGATGAGTGAAAGTTGAATATGGCTCCGCTGATAATGCACCAGACTGAGGAGTATAATATACCCTTATTTCTACTGCATGTAGACAGCGAAAAAGCATTCGATTTGGTTGAGACATGGGTGGTGCTATAGTCTCTTCAGCGATACCCAAATGGCTATCGACACATCACAGCGATTAAGTGCTTATACAGTAAGGGAAAGATGTTTTTTTGTTACCAAACTAGATTGGCAAATAAGCATGCGGCCCGCATTATATGGTAAGAGGTCATCGCAGCCTATTGACGTTCGCAACACTACGGGAATGTTACTCGCGTGCTGCCAATCTTGTGACCTAAGGCTGTTTCGTCACAGTACCCGGTAATTTTTCTGCCATATATCGCCTTTCAAACCGAAATACAGTTATATAAATATACTTATATTTCTACCGCCAAGCAGCTGGCGGTAGAAATAGGTGAGACAGATTTACGCACGCAGACGACGTTTGTACAAAGTCTCTCTCTGGTCTCTTCCACAATAACTCATCGTAGTTATTTCTATGTAGAAAAAGATGTATGCCCCTGCATATTTTGGACACTGATTATGCAGTTGGCTCTTGTGCTGAAGGCTGTTCTGCGGCACCGAATTTAAGATACGGGCTTGTAGCATGAAAACCAAAAGCAGAGAGTGGGGGTCGAACCTCGGCTTATTTAATATTCGAGATTCTAAATTTAGGACTTTCAATTTTTATGCTAAACTGTAATAGAAAACACCAGTTAGACTAAATATTAATTATATGTTAGAAGTTTACGCTAATGAGGTCTGGCCAAACAATAATAGGATATTATTGGTAAGTCAAAGGTCACCCACGTTATGTATCGACAATGTATATTTTTATTCCTTAGCCAAGACGTTAGACGTCGCAACCACGCAACTAATACACAACATAAATGTGCGGTCATCACTTGTATCAATTGTTTAGTATTCTGGTAAGTAACTCAATTTAGTCATTTCGTGGATACAACTACTTTTAAGATTATATTTGCTTATTATTATCACAAAACTTTTTATACTACCTATTGTCCAATATATTTTCCTACATAATCAAGAGATTTATGTGTAATAACCCAGTTCGTAGTGGGAAAAGTACTTAAGCAGCAGTTTCTTTTTTGTTTCTCATTTTATATATCTTTATCTGATACTTCATCCATTAACATACTAAGTTGCAGTAGGTAATCAAGGCTAACGACCAACGGACATAAAATGTATATTAAATGAGTAAATGTGTATTTGAACATTTCCCTCTTGAATCAAGAGAGAATCTACTGAGTAGGTAGTTATTTTTAGAGATATTGCCACCACCACCTATGTGTACATAGGACGACTGACGAAAGGTGGCAGGAGAACGCATAGCGCAATAACAGTTGTTAAAAACAGCCCTACTAGAAAAATAATTACTGCTTACATGCAATTTTCAAATTCCTTTCCCTGTGTTTGTGTTTAAGAGTGTTCCTGCGTGTATGGCCGTGTATGTGATTATGTAAGTTAGTCAATCAGTTTCTTCATTTATACTTGTATGTCCCACTATTATTATATATCCGAAAGTAACTCTGTCGCACTATCAGTATCTGATTTTCTTTTCATGAGTATACCGGTGAGCAGATCGTCATAAAATGTGTATAGATATAGTCCGAAATCTAAAGAAAGACACAGTGTATTAATTGGCGCGATAATAGGAATCTACGCGAGCGAAACTGCGGCCAGAAACTAGTATAATAAGATTGTAAGATAAGTTGGAGAAATAAAAAAAAGATTTATTTTATTCAAACCAGCAAACATTGTGACAGATTTCTTAATAACTATTAAACTTAACGTTCATTTACTCTATGTAGCGTACAGTTGTTGCAGTATATTTTATGTATGTATATTATCATTTAATAATACTACATAATGAACAATTGTAAAAACAATTACATTATCATCCACCTGATTAAACATTCTGTTGCTCAGTAAATTGTTAATTAAAATGTACCTGTTATTAACTTTCAAATAGCGGCATAAATAATAGCATTACTTTGTCATAGTACTAGGGATGGTATATCTGTATCACTTGTCTCAGAAATTACTAATTAGCTGGTTTTTTCTCTAGACAAAACAAAAACAGAGGTAGGACGTGCATTTTGTATCGGAACACAATGACAGAAATAAATATAATACCATTATATACCATATAGCTGTTGATAAAATATTTTAGCGCCGTGGTATATGATATTTCATAGTTGAACTGTTTGATTACATGTGACTATAAAACACCAAAATCCTAGCTACGCAAGTATTTATTTTAATAACTTGAATTATTATTCAATAAACTGACATTAAAACAGAATAAAAATAATAGAAGGCGACATTAACACTGACATTATTAAAAATGACTAACTGTCATATTAACCTACACACCAAAAATAATGTATAGGACCTATAATAAGTTACAATAATAATGCTGATAGAAATTTCATAAATTTTATTCTCCTACCCAATTGAACCTCTGATTAAAAATAAAAGATCATGTTTATTATATGTTTAAACGAGGTTTAACGTGATCTAGCTTCCCATCTTTGTTTTCCAATAAACATAATTAGAATCACCTCGGAGGACATAGACCCTGTGTGATATATGTGATGTAGGTGAGGAATGAAATAACATTCTTTGACAAAACATAAACTTAGGTATGCTTATTACAAGAATTTATCGGGATCTCTTCTTTTCGCATAATGTTTTTTTCCTAATATACTTCGGCATATTTTTTTTTTGTATAATAATACATAGCCATAATTATTTTGAGACATTCATTTATATACATACATATAATCACGCCTGTCTCCCATTGGGGTGGGCAGAGACTATGGAACGCAAGGTGCACCTATCCAAACATACCCCTCTCGCTTATTCCATACTCATCAACATCGTCATCAACCTCTTCGGTTTTGGGTACTTTTGATTTGGCCCTATTTCAACATATCAGCAATTTGATCTATAGGTGTGTGTCTAGGGAGACCCCTCTCGAAATCTCCATTCACTTCTTTCGTAACTGTATGTAAAAATACTGTACACATACAGTATTTTTACATACATATAACACATTTACAAAACTTACCTTTTTTCTAAGTACATTCTTATTATGCGTATGCCTATAAAAAATATATTTTAATATAATTATACGCAAAAAAAAATTTTTTTTAAAATGTTATGCTTAATAATTTCACGCCAAGTCCCTTGCAGAGTAGACCGTGCCAACCGCGGAACAAATAACTCAGTCCTTCGGCACCTGATCGCTTCTTTAACATTGTTCTTCGTCGAATGCGCCTTGGCCTTCCTCGTCTCTTTTACGTTGTGTATCTACTTCGATTTTGTTGTTCTTTTCTCTTCCATTATAATTAATTTATATCTTACATAAAACCAGGTTATCAAAAGGGCTGGTGTACAAAATAATAGTTAATAGATTCAGGCATTATTTTGCGAAAGTCAAATTTACATGCAATTTGATCTACTCTGCTTTGTGTCCTTCCGCCACCAATTAGTTCATGCCGCCGCTCGTTCGCATTGACTAGCTATCGTGTAAGCATGACATTTGCATTATGGATAATTAATATATTATAATCTGACATTTTTGGGTTTTGTATTCAGATTTGCATGCTAATACATTATGTAAATATAATTTACCATAATATTATATTGGCATGCAAACTTAAATAAAAATATAAGAACTATAAACTACTTTAGGCAAATAAATTATTACTCTGTCTATCCATCCATTAATAATATCTCAACGTTTTTAAATTTTAAGTTTTAGACTACCAGTATAATAATTACTTCAACTGTTTCGCATAAGTATGAATTCTATTTACAATTAAAAACGATTTTTTTTTTCGAATTCTATCACGAAATACAAATAAAATCTGCCCATCATAAATTTTTAAGTAAAATTTTGCGGCGGCGAACTTCGTACCGCTTTAGGATCAATAAATGGTGTGTTAACTTATTAGATGGTATAAATTCTTTTAATACTTATTATCCTATTCCGGACGAAGACAAATCCAAAAACACAAAAATCATAAAAATCGGTCCAGCCGTTCTTGAGTTATAAATGGTGTAACTAACACGACTTTGTTTTATATATCGACGTTGGAAAGCATATTTGCTGTAAGTAGACATATTGCAATTGTTTCACCAGAGCCAAAAAACTTTATTAATTTCGGAAAAAAATTAATAGTGTCTGACCTATCCATGATATTGCTACCATTTTTGGAACATAGGTTTATTTAACTGCCAGTCACCATTTGCAACGTAAACTTTTTATCCAAAGTTACTATAAGTACGTGTTTGGCTAGTTACAGCAAACAGTTTTTTAAATCTCATACCTTTAAAACGCTGTAACTAAGGAAGAAAAATGTACGCGTAGATGGAAATATTATCAATTTATAGGCGGTAAATATGCTGTATGCAGTAAATTTATTTATTTGGGTACTGCAATTCAAGATGTAAGATTAAATTTTTAAATTATGATTAGATCTAGAAATGCAGTGGGTCAGTTGGTAATGTAATGTTTGGTTGAAATAAAATGTCGTAAATGGTAAAAAAAAAAATATGGTCTTTTAAATTGTTGAAACAAAGTTTGAAACTCTAATTATACTGCCAGAACTTCGTTTCAACAATACAATGAATTAAAAAAGTACTTTTCTCTTATATATAAGAGATAAAACATAAAAAAATAAAATATACAAAATAAAAACTAAGGCCCTAAAACTAGTTAGGAACGCAAGATGTAAATAAAAACATTGTATCCAATCAAAAAATATTTATTTAAAGGTAAAAAACAGAAACTTAGTGGCAATTTGCCTTATTTTAGAACGAAAGACGTAACAAAATAGAATTATAATTGAAACTTAACATGAAGACATTGTGTTCAATCAAAAACATATTTAAGGAAAAGTAAATAAACCAATGATATTAAAATTATGCTATCGCGAATCATTCACATTTTTTTTCAGTCATATTCATCGGTTTCAGGTAAACAGTAATTTGTTTTACAGCTGTACTTAAAACCAAAATATTCTTTGGCGTACGTATATTTTTGTTGGGATATTGGTAACTTAGTCGAATATAAATTTGATTTCGGCATTGCACTATTGAGGCTGCTTAATTGAACTTCAATTGTTTCAGTTTGTGGCAACATTGAGTTTTTCACATACATCACATTTGGTTTACACCTTTTAAATGTAACCACATGCATCTTTGAAATATTAATTCTTTGGTTTTTCTTAAAAGTATTATTTGTTATTTCTTCAAATCCCATAAAATTTGTTCCTTCTAGTGTGGTTACTTTGTAAGGAAAGGAGTTCTTCCTGGCTATTCCTACAATAGTAGGCCATTGAGATGGAGCCCATACTATTGTTTTCTTCACTCCTCGTTCTATCACAGAATGCATGCTATCTACAGGCATCTATGTATGGCCAGGGATCAAGTAGTTCATCTGAATAACTTCAAGATTAACACACCTAGATAATGCAAAGCGAAACATAGATAAAACGGTCTTATTTTTGTTTTGTCCGTAGCAGGAATCAGAATACAATAATAAGGTCTTAATTTTAGCTTGAGATTCAACTTCCATTATATAATTTAGTAAACAAGTCGAAATTTCATTTACTCCACGATGGGCATCTGTTTCATTCCATATATTACAGAGCCCTACCTGCGTGTTACTTTCATAAACTGTGAAATTATTATGTGCGGTGGCGGTAAAATTTGTCTTAATCTAGTTATTGTCTTAGTATGTGGTCGGTTGCAGTCATGTATTTTTCTGGGTTTCGAAAAGTTGGAGTCAATTCTTTGCTACTAGTCATGTTCTCTTCCAAATTCCTTGTATGTCGTGGTGTCGTTTTGCAATTATTTTGCGAAAAATTATTAGATTCATCGGTCTGTGATTTTATTATTTTGTTGTTCAATTTCGAAGGAATTAAATTGCCTTGTAGGTATAGTTCGTTGCTTAATATTTGTATTTTAGGTTTCTTTCTTGAATGCTCTTCAACAATGTCTTCTTGAAGAGGTCTCAATTCGTCCATCCATTCCCTGCGTTTCGCCATCTAAAATAAGCAAGGCAGTTTATAAAAAATAAAAAAATATCTTGTTACCCTCGTTGGCCTAGTGATTGTGATTGCTGATTATAGGTCATGAGGTTCCGGGTTCGATTCCCGGCTATGGCAAAGTGTAATATGTGGTTTTACTGTTGTGAAACTTACTCAATTGCAGCTTGTAACCGGGTTTGTGCTCGTAGTATATTGGTTGGTTCGCCACCAGTCACATTGAAGACTAAATACGTCGGTGAAATGCCTACTCCGTCAAGGATTACAGGTGTGACGATATTCATAAAAAATCTGTAGAAGGACAAGTAAATTGATCATTTTTATACTTTGAAACTACCTAGAAAAAATGCTTAAACCTAATTATGGCAGATTAGAAATATCTTTGCTTGTATTAGAAGTTTCGATTAAGATACAATACGTAAATACTTATCGACACTTAATAATAATCATTCGGAAAATTTATTTACGTTTTCGTGATAAAATACTCAGGTTCAATCTAAATCACACCACTTATTACGGACACTCAGCACACACACACAGTTAAGTTTTTAAATGGGAAGAAGTAAGTATTTGTAAAGCAAAAAATGCAGTCTTTCTTTTGCTGTAAGTACAAAATGTCTAAAATGACTAGATTTTGGTCTACATACAGCATTTAATCTTGCTAAAAAAAATATAAGTACGGGCGATTTCAACGGCGTATGTAATTTTTTTTTCATCGTAGAGACACAGGACCCGGGTCATTCGATGCGGCTTTTTTTTCTGATTCTAATGGTAGTAAAAAGTCACTTTAGGTATTTTGTCTACTTACAGCAAATATGCTTTCCTACCTCGATATATAGATTACCACGAAGAAATAAAACAGCCTTTCCACTGAGTCACGGGATGTACTCTTTCGAGAAAGATTAAATTAATCTCATAAAATATATATTACTTATGTATTCAACATATATTGTGATGTTTCCTTTCTATTTTTGACAGTATTAAACCAAATTAATCGTGTAATATCAGACAATCATCGTATAGACACATTCCGAGATGGCTGCCCTCAAATCAATCTGATTGACAAAACCTTAATATTCCTAACTACTGAAGTGTGAGTAAAACCAATACGGGTAACTGTGTCTGTAATACATCTTCTTCCCAAATTCAGTCAGGTAGACAGAGAGAACCGAGCGTCGCGCAAGTTCGATTCTTCTAGGTCTTCTGACACCACCTTCTGATAAATTGATTGATATTACTATATTGTTATATATATGTATATTTATATGCATATACATATACACAGAGGCACTTTGGCGTGGTGCCTCTGTCACAACCGGTAAACTATAGTCGAATAATTTATGAAATAATACAACTCATTTGTACTTTTAAACAAACTGCAAAAATAACTTTGTTCAATAACTCTTCAGTTTACAATAATTCTAATAGTACGGCTTGATAATATTAAAAAACCGGTATAATTTCATTATACATTATTAACGGAGGTGACAAAAAAAATGAGAATTGAAACTAGCGCTGACAGGCGTTTACCGGTTGCGACAGCGGCACCTTGGCGCGGTGGGAAGCGCGTAATTCATGTGATTCGCACGTTCAAAGTCAGATCGCTACCGTACGTTGCTCACACATATTTTTTATTAGTTCTGTAATTTGTACTAATCGTAAGTTTTAAAGTGGCAACAGTGTAATCATAATAGTGTAAAGTGAAAGTTCATGCAATTGTGTGAATACACCATCCGAGGTTAATTTTCACGTCAAAAAACGGGCGGCACCTCGTATGTCATGGAGGAACATATATAAACATATATATATATATATATATATATATATATATACCAAGATATACGATTTTGGCTTGGCTAGCGCGGAATATAGCCACCACCTATATATAAAATACACTTGACATTTGTATTTTAACCATACTTCAGTATTGAGTTCAGAAAGAAATGATAAATGTGTGTCCAATAATAAAATAAACTCAAAAAAGTACGGCTTGCGCTATAATAGGCAAAAATAATGGTAGCGTTTAAGTCTTATTGTATTTAGATAAAATTTAAACATTTATGTTCGTTGATTATGTGAGAAGTAGAAGTAGTAGTACAATTTATAATATAGTCACTATGTCATATTTCTACATGAATACGAGTATGTTGTAAATACTCGGTGGTGAAGGGTATGTCACCAGAAAGTTTTGCAATTTGCGCTACACAATTATTTAAAAAACTTCTAACGAACACGGCGTTTCGGCAAAACATTTTTTCTTCTTTTGTCGCAATGTAAAATTTAAAACTAAACTAAAATGATCATGAAACACATCGACAGTAATACTTCATTTCATCAAAATTTGCTATGTATTGGTTTTCCCGATTGCCATACTCAAATAAATATTTGGATGAACTATGTAAGAGAGGTATGGCGCATCAAAGCAGCCCGTCTGGGGCTGTACGTACCTCCACCTCACAGAAAACCGCAATCAAATAACAACTCCCTAGAGGGTTGTTGTGTTCCTGCGTGTGAGTGAGGTCACCATTAAGCTTCCAAGGAATTGCTGGGTAAGCAACAGAGGAGGCATCGCGCGTGTGGTACCTAATATATTGCATTCATAGGCTACTGTACCCGCTTTACATCAGATGAGCCGTATGCTTGTATGCCTCCTGACGTATTTAGTCTAATAGTGTGGCATTATAGCTGTTATGTTATCTATTAATGGTTATATACGATCTCTTTGGGACTCTGTGTGGTCTTTGATTTTGATATAGACTGGGTACCTATGTGACTTGTTATGTCAGACATATATTAAAATACATTTATTTCCAAAAGTACTTCTTTCTTTATTTAATACACGCATCGTATCATAATATGGTGTCAGAAGTATAGAATGTCTCAAGAAGCGTCTCCAGCAAGTTTAAATATGTCGGAATTGACTTCTTCCCGCGCTTTTGACGAGTGACATTGTTGGCTTACTTGAAAATTTTATAATTCAGTATAAAATTAGTTTTATGTGACAATTTTGATAGTATTTTGTAACATAAGTGCTAGTGAAATTATACAGTAATGAAAAAACTCAAATATAACACGTTTATGCACTTTTTGGAAGACGTGAATAAGTTCATCAAGAACACCTTGTAAAAATCACTATCGTTTTACGGGTGGTATTTAAACTGGGTTGATTGGGTCTAGGTACCCTTCCCAAGTATTTTTTCAGCACAGTTCCTGAAGCTGGAACATAGAATTAAGATTTTCAAATGGTTCTAAACTGAATACTTTGACACTGGCATAAAGTAGCAACACTATTGCCATATATTATATTATATATAATATGTCGGAATCGAAAGTGATAATACAATCCAACAGCTTGCGTCCTATGACGATTCAGGGCTGTGTTGCACAAAAATGGCGTACTTGGAAGCAGACTTGAAATATAGGCAGAAGCCAATGAATTGGATAAACTCGGCAATAGTCGGCAAGTAGCTATTCTATTGAATATAATCGGTGATGTATGTCTGGAAATATTTAATTCATTCAATGTCGCAAGAAAAGAAATTACACTGAGTGAATTGCTTGCTAAATTTGATGAAAAGTTTAACCCTTTAAAAAATATCACAATGGAAAGGTTCAACTTTTTTACCAGATATCAGAAAGATGAAACTCTAGATGAATATGTTACAGTTGTCATTAATTTAAGTAACACCTGTGAATGTTCCAAGCTGAAAGATTCACTGATAAAATATATGTTCGGTTCGGATTAAAAAAATCCACAATACGTGAAAAATTACTTCAAGAGGAAAATCTAACCATTAATAAGGCTGTGCATATAGCAAAAATATCGAGTTATCCTTTGAGCGGTCAAACAAGTTAAACACGACTGAAAATAATAGATATTTAATTGAAATACAGTACATTAAGATTAAAGAACATGAAGTACGATCTCCGCGTCATTCCACACAAAATGTGAGCAGCTCTCGTAATCAGTCACCGAGTTCCACTAGACCATTTTCAGTGAGCCAATCAAATACACGATTCAACCGTAACAACGTCGATTTTGTAAGCAACTCTACATGCCAGCGCTGTGGTCAAATTCATCGTTTTCGTTGTCCAGCACAAGGTGTTACTTGCAGACATTGTGGTTGGTGAAATCATTTTGATGCATTTTGTTTTTTCAAAAATACAAGTAGAACTATCCATACTATTGAAAATGTGAATTCGGAGGATTCTGTCAACTCAAATAATTGTTCTTTACCAAAAGAGTTTATTATAAGTACTACATATAAATTATCCTTTTAATAATGACTGCAAAATAAAGGTAAACTATGAAGGCATAGATTTGCTATGTCAAATTGACACAGGTGCAGAAGTAAACGTTATTTCAAAACATACTCTTCAAGAACTTCAAAATAATATTTCAATTGTCAACTCACACAATAAACTATTTTCTTTCTCGGACATACCAATACTAATAATTGGTGGGTGCTATTTAAAATCTAAATTTAATAACGGCAGTACATCTGATTTATATTTTGAAGTCGCGGATATGATTTGCCAAACAATAATTGGTAGAAAAACTTGTAACAAGCTGGATATTGTTAAAAGAGTTTTCAATTTATGACTAGACGGGAAATCAGAATCAGGCACGTCTTCAAATACCTTACCAAAAAAGTGACCATGTAACGAACAAAATTCACAACAGTGTCATAAGTCATTAGTGTCATTACAGTCAATATTAGAAAAAATTTACTTCACATTCGAAGGTCTAGGTTGCCTTCCACATAAAGCGCATCTAGATGTTGACCCAAATGTTTAACCGAGAGTAAGTGCAGTTCGTAGAGTTCTATTCTCGTTACAGTCTCGTCTCAAAAATGAATTATAAAACATAATTAATCTTAAAGTAATCGAGAAAGTAACAAAACCTACCAGATGGGTTAATTCAATTGTCATTGTTGAAAAGCCAAATGGAAAACTTCGCATTTGTTTAGATCCTCATAATTTAAATGAAGCCATACGACGTCCTCATTATGCACTTCCCACTTTTGATGATTTACGCGCTCAGATTTCAGGTTCGACAATATTTTCAAAATTAGATGTTAGTTCAGGATTTTGGATGATCCCGTTAGATGAAGAAAGCAGTGACCTATGTACATTCAATATACCCGATGGCAGGTACAAATTTCTTCGTCTTCCATTTGGTATTAATTCAAGTAGTGAAATTTTTCATAGAACAATGGTTGAGTCATTCGGTGACCTTCCAGGAGTAACCGTATTTGTTGACGATATACGCTAATATTATATAGTATACGCCAACTCTCTAGAAGAACACAATACACGACTGAAAGCATCTCATCAGAAAGTCTTTGAGCGTGCTGCTAGGTTGAATGTAAAGTTCAATAAGACTAAATGTCAGTTTGCTATACCAGAAGTACGTTATGTTGGTCATATTTTCAACAAAAATGGAGTGTCCCCAGATAAATCTAAGATTTACGCCATAAAAAATATGTCTTCTCCTAGTATCATCAAGGAATTACAAAGATTTCTTGGAATGATTAACTATCTTGGTTCGTATATTTCAAATTTAGCGACAGAAACAGACATTTTCAGGGATTTGCTTAAAAAAACAAAATAACTGGCAATGGACAGAACAACATGAAAAAAGATTCAAAAGTGTAAAATCGATCATTTGTCAAACACCTGTGCTTACGAATTTTGATATAAAAAAACAAGTAGAATGTCAGTTGATGCATCCAAAAGTGCAGTCGGAGCAGTTATTTTTCACGGTAAAAATCTGATTGTTTATGCATCTAAATATTTAACTCCTTGTCTAATAGCGATATGCTCAAATTGAAAAAGAATTATATGCAATTGTTTTTGAATGTAAAAAATTTCATCAATATGTATACGGAAAGATGGTTCATTTTAAAACTGATCATCAGCCTTTAGTAAGTCTTTTCAAAAAACTACTTATTACGTTCCTACTCGTCTTGAAAGGATGATGATTGCTTTACAGACATATCATTTAATTGGTAGCTATACCAAGGGCTCAGAAATGTATATATCTGATACATTGTCCCGGACTCCAATTGATAAATATACTGACAATGATATCTTCAATTTAGATGATTTGGATAAGAATGTTGAATTACATGTTAATTTGCTTACATCGAATTTGGCTATTACTAAAGAAAAAATAGACAAACTCCTGTTACATACTAGTCAAGACAATTGTTTACAAAAAATAATATTTTATTTCAAAAATGGTTGGCCAAAGTGTGAACAAATGGTTGATCCGATAGTGTTGCCTTATTGGAATATTAGGGATGAGAATCATGTTGTTAACAATTTCGTTTTTAAAAGTCAGAGCCTTATCATTCCCATTTCTCTGAGGTTCGAAATTTTATCTATTTTACATGAAGGGCATTTGGGAATAGAAAGGACTAAAAACCAAGCCCGCGGTGTTGTATTTTGGCCTACTATAAATAATTATATAGAAAACACAATTAAGAAGCCTCTATTGCCTCATGAACAGCTGTTATTTCCATGGCAAAAAGTTGCAATTGATTTGTTTGATTTTAATAATAAAAAAATACTTACTTGTCGTGGACTATTTTTCTAATTATATTGAAATTGCGTCGCTTAATAATATAAGTTGTGGTCAGGTTATAATAATCCACCTTAAATCAATATTTGCACGTCATGGTATTCCTATTGAGTTGGTCAGTGATAACGGCCCCCTATTTAATTCAAGAGATTTCCACAGTTTTTTATCTGAATGGTGTATTCAGCACATTACGTCTAGTCCATATTTAGCTAGGTCTAACGGTTTAGCAGAAGTATCAGTGACAATTATTAAAAATATTCTAAAAAAAATGTGAAGCTTTCGGGTACTGATCCTTATACTGGATTATTGCAATATCGTAATACTCCAAGAGGCAATCTTAGTTCACCTGCACAATTACTTATGTCTCATGAACTAAGAATTAAACTTCCATCTAAAATTTCTAATTTTAAGCCTAAGATTGTCCGATTTACTAATCACATAGAAAAGAAATTAAGTAATAAGAAAAAAAGTGTACATTATTACAACCAGCATTCTAAATCTAGTAGTTGTCAGTTAAATGTTGGCGATTCTGTTTATTTCCAAAAAGACCCAAATGTTAGAATGTGGTATAAAGGTAATATCGCTACATTAAGTTGTTTTTCTCGCTCTTATATTATCCGAGACGAATTGAATTGGTAAATTCTTTAGAAGGAATATTCAACAAATAAAACATGTTAATATACCTAATACTATTACAGATGATACAGTCTTTACAAACATAGATAATAGGACTTATTTGAGTACTAGAAGTCAAACTTCAGATGAGAATAATCTAGTTAAAAATAATAATGAAGTTGTTGATGCAGGGGAGGAAATGACAATCTTATAACGACTAGATCGGGAAGAGTGATCCAAACGACTAATTGTTATTGTTGCGCATAAAATTGTTCTTGTTATTAAAGGAAGTTTAGTTTGTACCCGGGAATAATGATTGTTATAAGAATTGTATTCCTTAAGTTTGCTTTTAAGAGGGCATGTTATGTTATCTATTAATGGTTATATACGATCTCTTTGGGACTCTGTGTTGTCTTTGGTTTTGATATAGACTGGGTGTGTGACTTGTTATGTCAGACATATATTAAAATACATTTATTTCCAAAAGTACTCCTTTCTTTATTTAATACACGCATCGTATCATAACAATAGCATTTTCTTTAGAGAATGCTGACTTGTAATGAAAATAAAATTGTTCAAGATTCTTTTGATCTATGTGCAGACAGATTCCAAAGATTACATGGCACTAAATGCATAAATCTAGTAGAAAGAAAGGTTAACCTACATTTAACATGCACCATAGCGCACATAGACATCGCTTATGGAAGCTGTCATGTATAATGGCTTGTGCATCACAAGCGTTATTGCTATTTTGAGACGAATTGATATTCCTTTTAAACCTACACATATTCTTAACTGATACGTGTAATATAAACGCTGAAATTTCTGATATGCCAACATGTTTGTGACATTCCACTCCAATAACATATTACTGAATATTGATCGAATAATAGGAAACCCAAAATATTTGTGGTTTCGTGTGTAACACGTTTTCACTTCCCTCGATCACATAATAGTTATTCTCAGTACCTAACTACGGTAATACTTCGGAACAAAAGCGAGCGTTGCCGTTCCGCCTATTCACACAACGCGGTGACCTTACACTTGATGATAACAATTTCATACAGAATGGTACGCCACTGTTTAGGAAATAAAATAAAGTGTGTATAAGTGCGAGTGAGATACATGTACTTATTGATAGTGCAAAGGTTGTCATAAGTATAATTAACGCAGTCAACTTTTTATGTGTAATGGTAAAGAAAATGTTTTTTTTCTACGTGACAGCCCTTTAAACTAAGCGATTTTCGATCGTTCGCCGATCCACGCTTATTCTATGGAAACAGTAGGCATATGCTTGACGTCACGCATGTTATATATACGAGTGATTATACATTGCAGCAGGTAGATTGAGTAACTATGTTGGTGATATATATAGTTTTTTTAGCTATCTCTGTTGTAAGTTCTGAAACAGATCAGCCTCCAGGATGCCCGCTACCTACAGGTATTAGTTTATATATTACTTTTTTTTAACTGTGCAATTGCCCGGAGTGTAGAACAGGAATTATAGAGTTGTGACAGCATACTGATGTACGATTATCCGCATATCATGTATTTATTCCAGATTTGACATTTGAAACATGTCTTATAAAATTTTGAATCGAAATTGAATGTTTAATGGAAAACTCAATCAATGTTTTTCGTTCACTCACACATGTGTGTTTTTAGACAAAAAAAAATATGTACACTTATTTTTCCTTTAATAACAATTAGACAGTAATTAGTAGTTCTTTTGCTGTCTCTGGAAGCAACAGTTTCATCTGAGTGTTAGCTAATTTGATAACTTTTGTCATGTTCCAAATCAATAAATTAAGAGAATTAGTCAATAATAACCTTTACCTATTATATACAAAAACTAGTCATTACCCTCAGCTGTGGTACGTTTCTGTAGCAGGTTAAATTCCAAATGCTGAATTCTGAAATCACTCATTGGTACATAGGTTCACTCATTCGTCTGCATATTGGACTATCATTGAAGTTCACAGGCATTACAGTAAGTGTTGGGTATAGTTGCATTGTTCTGAAAAATGCTGACTTCCATATTCCATATTACGTTATGTCAAATACCGAACCCAACCATTTAGCTAAAATACGGATTTTGATATGAAGGGTTAGTCGGTCAGATCTCCACAACCTGAAGGGGAAACCAGACCTTTCTTAGCAAATCAGCGAATTAAGAAAATTAATCAATTATCACTTTCACTTAGGTATTTCCTACAGCTGCGGGACTTTTCTTGTTCAGAAAGGATTCGATATACAAATATGAAAGTTTGTATTATCGTCATCTCAGCCCGTATTCGTCTACTGCTGAACACAGGCCTCCTCTCTAGAGTCTGGAGCGACGACCTCAAGAGGTTTATACTCTCCAGCTCGTCGCTCCATACAGTGGGGGTCGTCCCAAACTGCGCGCACCAGTACGGGACGCTATTAATAAACATTTCTTCTCCAGCCGTTGTCGGTTCTACGAACTATATGGCCGGCCCACTGCCACTACAGCTTACTTATCCTTAGGGCTATATCGGTTACTTTAGTTCTACTGCAGATATCCTCGTTTCTGATTCTATTACGCAGAGAAATCCCGAGCTCTTTCAATAGCACACTGAGCGACCTTCAGCTTCCCCATACGGCCCGCAGTGAAGGCCCACGTCTCAGTTCTGTATGTGATCACTGGCAACACACACTGTTCGAAGGCCTTGCTCTTCAGGCGTTGAGGTATTTTGGATGAAAAGATGTGCCGAAGTTTCCAGAATGCTGCCCATCCGAGTTGGATCCGTCTGTTGACCCCTCTGTCGAAGTTGGACTTACCTAACTAGATGACCTGTCCTAGGTAGATATATTCGTCAATAACTTCGAGCTTATTTACTTGGAGGTGAGCGATGTATTCGCCATTGATGTTTATACCATATCTTACCAGTCCAAGACCTTGAATACATCTTCCACGAATGCTGCGGTGAAGAGTTGCGTGGATATAATATCGCCCTGTCTTACACATTTTATAACCAGCTGCATCGGTTTCGTACTCTGGTCCTGTACTCGGATTAGACACATCGTCGCCTTACTGTATAAACACTTCAACGCTTCGATGTACCGATAGTCAATTTGGCTTCGCCCATGTCTCAACGAAATCAAAGGATTTTTCCACGTACGCCACATAAGGGCCGATATATTCTTCAGTATTCTGTATAATCCGGTGGACGGTATATATGTGATCTACGGTGCTAAAGCCCTTTCAGAGTCCGGCTTGTTCAGGAGGCTGAAATTCATCAAGTCTGCGTGCTAGACGGTTCGTGATGACTCTCGAAAACAATAGATAAACGCAGCTCAGAAGCGATATCGGCTTATAGTTCTTCAAATGGGTTTTGTCACACTTTTTGAAGAACAACATGACCAGGAGTCTATAACGGAAGTTTTTTCACCGGAGTGTATAACGGAATTGAATAGCCTCTGAAGGACTACAAGTATCGGTTTTCCGCTCGCTTTCAGAAGCTTTGTTTATTTCCGTCCTCACTCTGGGCTTTCCGATTTTTAAACTGTTTGAGAGCCATATGAATCTCGTACAAACTGATGACTGGGATATCTTCGGTATAGTGTCGGGTCAGTTTATTTATTACGCCAATAATCCGGTAAACTTACCAAAAAATAAAACATGAAATAAAGTTTTGTAATCTACTAACTGACTGACATATCAACGCAGGGCCTAAACTATAAGGGTTAGAAACTTGAAATTTTGCACAGGAGTTCCTTTTATAACGTAGGGGAGCACTAAGAAAGGATTTTTAGAAATTCATCCCCTAAGGGGGTAAAACGGGGGTGCAAATTTAGTATGAAACTTTGCCGTTTTTGAAGTTATTCGAATGAAATTCAGCATGAAGGTTCTTTGCTGATAGGCATGAAACATAAGTAAAATATTTTTTTCAAAATTCATCCCTTAGGGGGTTAAACGGGGGCGCAAAATTAGTATGAAACTTTGCCGTTTTTGAAGTTATTCGAATGAAATTCAGCATGAAGGTTCTTTATTGAAAGGCATGAGACACGAGTAAAATATTTTTCTCAAAAATCATCCCAAGGCGGCAAAACGGGGATGCAAAGTTAGTATAAAACTTTGCCCTTTTTGAAGTTATTCGAATGAAATTCAGCATGAAGGTTCTTTATTGAAAGACGAGTAAAATATTTTTCTCAAAAATCATCTATATATCTATATATATAAAAGGAGAAGCTGACTGACTGACTGACATATCAACGCAGGACCTAAACTATAAGGGTTAGAAACTTGAAATTTTGCACAGAGGTTCCTTTTATAACGTAGTGGAGCACTAAGAAAGGATTTTTGGAAATTTATCCCCTAAGGGGGTAAAACGGAGGTGCAAATTTAGTATGAAACTTTGCCGTTTTTGAAGTTATTCGAATGAAATTCAGCACGAAGGTTCTTTACTGAAAGGCATGAAACATGAATAAAATATTTTTCTCAAAATTCATCCCTTAGGGGGTTAAACAGGGGTGCAAAGTTAGTATGAAACTTTGCCGTTTTTGAAGTTATTCGAATGAAATTCAGCATGAAGGTTCATTATTGAAAGGCATGAAACATGAGTAAAATATTTTTCTCAAAAATCATCCCTCAAGGGCAGTAAAACGGGGATGCAAAGTTAGTATGAAACTTTAAGTTTTCGTAATAAAGTATTGACCACAGTGACGACTGATTTGATTGTCCGCGTGTTCGATTAGTTTCCCCAACGACGTCCTAAGCCGAGGTTCGACCCCTCTCGGGGGCCCTTAGGCTGTCGTTATACTTAGTTTTGCTAGGCTGTGGCGCCTCACGCCCGCCTCTTTAGTCCGGTGACGTCGTAACAACCCACTCGGGGCTAACTACATAGTCAGGTCAAAAAAAAAAAATGTTCTAATTCGTACTTCGATGATCACTTTGATTATTATAACAAAAAAATTTTGTTGCAATATTCGGATTAATTGTTATTATTTATTCTATTTTTAGTACAGAGTCGGCAACACACGAGTAACAACCAACCCTGATGTTGCAAATGTCCATAGACTAGGCTTACCATCAGGCAGACCGTATGCTGGTTTATAAAAATATTTATGGAAACAAGATCTCTTTCCATAATACTAAATTAAGAGATTGATGATATTAAGAAATTACCTACAATAGGATGTGTTATCACAATCTAAGGCGGATATCTATATATATAAAACTGGAGTTCCTGACTAATTCACTGACTCATCAACTCCGAAGCCAAACTCTTGAACCTAGAAAGCTGAAATTTTGCAAAGAGGTTACTTTTATAATCCTCACGAGAGTGAAGAGGGGCTTGACAGTTTGTATGGAGTTGAAAAATTATTTCAAGTTAGTGACTTGAAACTTTATACAGATACTCTTTATTAAAATCCAAAAAAGTATTTTCTAAAATTCCACCCCGGGTGTAATGGAGGTCAAAAGTATTTCTTGAACTAAAAGTTGAATTATTAAGAAATTATTATTTTTTAAAGTGAGCTGCTTTAGACTGTAAATATACTCTCAATCAAGACGTCAAAGAAGTAATTTCAGCGTTTTTCAAAATTCCACCTTTAGGGGCTGAAAAGGGGGTCGACAGTTTGTATGGAGCAGAAAACTTTTTGAAGTTAGTGACTTGAAACTTTGTATAGATACTCTCTATTAGAATAAAAAAAAAAATGGTTTCAACGTTTTCAAAAATTCCACCCTTAGCGAGGTGAGGTGCAGTGAAAAGGGGGTTGAAAGTGTGTTTGAACGAGACGCTAATCTATATTAATAGAAATGGAGTTCCTGTCTAATTCCCTGACTCACCAATAGGTTCCTTTTGTAATGCATATGCGAGATAAGAAAGATTTTTTTGAATTTCAACCCAGGCAGATATTTTTTTAAGTGGGCTTGAAACTTTTATGTTTTTAAAATAGGCAATGTTGAGAATAAAGAGGTGCTTTGAGTGTATACAGCCAGTATCAAATAGTTAATGAAAACCGAACAGGCCGTGACATATCTTCATTACTACACAAATAAGGATATTTGATACTTTTACTAACTATTTAATGCCGACTGTACTAAAAATAAGAAGTAAAATAAAAATAAGTAAAACTGCTGAAATTCCAAAATCTACGCGTGCGAAGCCGCGAGCATAAGCTAGTAATACATAACTATATACTTTTGCCATCATAATATTCTTTGAATATTTCCCTATAATAAAAGTATAAGTCACCATATATTCATTATTATCATTACGAAAAATCTGAAAAAAAAATACTAAGGTGTATTCCGGGCCATAGATGCTGAATTTGTCATAACAGCAAAAAGTCCATAATAGCATATTACCGACGTATTGCTTGGGGATGTCGATGTAGGTGATTTGTACCTAATTGCACGAATTTAATTCTCACTTTACCAAAAAAGCACGCTCGCAAGAAATATTTCAAGTTTTCAAATATAGGATTCAGTGCTATCAGATATTCTCTGAGGCTCAGCATGTTAGTCAATCAGTCAGTCTCTTCTTTGATCACAGTGTATTCTTTAACAATATTTCAAGTTATTTATAATGTCGGTACTAATTTTCCGTAAAGTAAGTATTTCCTGTACAGACTGATAAGTAGTTCAGAAAAATATCGATGTCATGATTTGTGTTAAAATCTGTGCGAATTGTTCGGTGTAAGTTTATAAATCCTTGAATTTTTATCATTCCAAATCTCTATAATTTCAGGTCCATACGTTCCGCCGGAGTGTGGTGAAAATGAATATTTTGAAATATGTTCCTTCAAATGCCCCCCACAAACATGCTCCTCCCTATGGACTGAGGTACCTTGTGATCCAGGTGATGGATGCTGCAGAAATGAATGCAGATGTAACGATGGATACTTAAGAGACGAAGACGGGAATTGTGTTCACAAAGATGAGTGCACTGAGGCTCATGAAAAATGTATAAAGTATATGCACGAACAGATATAAAAATGACTTCTTTTCATTTCTGTTTGTGCGAAATTATTTTTTGTGGTCCGCTTAAATATTATGTATCACTTTAACCATAGATTTATTATACTAGTATCAAAACACGATGTAAGCGAACTCTTGATGTAACAAATAAAATACTTAGAAAAAAAAAATGAAACTGTGACATAAAGTAAGTTATTATAGTCACGAGCATGTGTATAATATACGAGTGTGACCATATTTTAAGTTCGCGTCACAAGTAGCTAGAAATTTTGTATACAAACTAACATGTACCAAGCTATGCGAAGAACCAACAATGCAACCAGTTTAAATAACACGACGTATGAAGTTAGTATTAGAAAACTAGTCAACATTTTGATTTGGATGGGTTATCTGACACTGTTACGCAACTGTGTTGTTTAGTATTGAGGTACCAGGAAGGCGGTCTGCACACAGTCTGTCAACCGTTATTTATTTATCAATATTCAGAGCTATCCTTACAGGCTTGTCCTACCCAATGCGGTAGCGTAACAATCGTCAATACATTATTAATATTATGTTTTACATTCTAAATATTTTTTAATCATTACAATTCAATAAAATAAAAATATTAAACATCATCAAGTCATCAAAAAATTAGGGCATAAAAAGTCATAATAAAAATTTGCCCTGTAATTAAACACATTTAATTTAAATTTCGGGTAAAACGTTTAGAACCTTGAAGTTTGTATGCAAAATTTCTATCTTCTCGTGGTGCTGACATTAATTATTATTATTTCTTTTTATGCTACGTCGGGAGGCACACTAGTAAAAACTCGCACACATAACACACGTTCGTTTTTAAACATTTATTTATATACAAAACCTTGTAAACTTGACAAGTTATTACGTTAGATTACAATACACATATAGTAAAACTGTTGGCCCAATTGTTTAACAAAGTCATAATAAGTTAAGTATTCGTCACATATTATCTGTTTTTCTATGTATAAGGGTACTGTTATTTTATTATTGTAGGCCTTTGTGGCAGAATACAGAGGGCACATCATTTTCATATCTATTTCTTCTATCATACTATGTATACTTGTATCGCACAATAAATTATTTTGAATTTTAACACAAGTATCAAGACTGACTAATTGTCTGCATCTCTAGGTTACCATCACAGCTTAATATATAATGGCCTTATTTGGAATCGATTTATGGAGTAATCCAAATGAATATTTGGAATTGATAAAGATATAACTTGCAATAATACAATGCAGCTAGTCTAAATATGTCACAAACTTGTAGAATTGCAACGAAATGAATGAATGAATATAATAGAAAAAAGACATACGCTTCTGCTCTAGTGTTGTTCGCGTGAGGATCTCGATATCGCGGTAGTAACTTTATATCCTTTTGGAGGTCGCAGTCTACTCTTATAACAAATTTTCCGTAAGATTCATTCAGGGTGAAAAGATAACTAACCGAAATTTGTATTTTTTATACCATTGAAGTGGCAGATCGCGTGCAATCTGTATCATTGTCAAAAACACCAGCTGAACTCCAAATACTAGCCTGATTATTGAAAGACGATTAAATAGAGAAGAGCTTACGTATGAATGCAATAAAGGCAAAGGTAATGGTATTTGTAAAAGAAGAAACCAGAAAGAGCGCTGTGATTACGGTGAATGATGTTGTGTTGGAATAAATGGATGAGATTGCAAAACTTAGATGCGCTTTCAGCAGCCATGAATTATATGTAACCACTGACGTATAGGACGAATGAATGCCGTATTGGTACTCATGCGTCTTTCCACACCAGCGAAATAATAGTATGAATAGAGCGATAGTAAAAAATCTGCACAGTAAAACTTGAGTTATAAAGTATAACCCGCTATGGAATAGACAATATTCAATTTGCTTCATACAAACATACAGCAAGTTACAGTACAATAAAAAAGGTACATCTTAGTTACTTACAGTATTGAACAATTTACATGCATGTGTGTGCTGTAGCAATACACAAGGCCACTAATCCGCATTTTTTTTGCAAAAGAACTTACAAGAACACTAATTTTCAGTCATAACCTGCAAACTGTAAGTGCAATATATAAGCACATATTGCAGTGCATAATTCGATTAATGTTGTGTTATGTTAGTGTAGAGTGTTTATATTTATATGTTATGTAGCAAAAGCGTAGATAGAAAGGTTACAGAGATTAATTGCGAAAGTTACTGTATAATGTAAATTAATGATAAAATGGTACCATTACTAATATTGGCGATATGGTAGAATTGAAAAAGTAATGTATAAATAGATAAAAATAATAATGGTAATAGACAATCATAATAAATTACTAAAAAAATTAAAATAGCTGGAGATCATTACTGACTGTAACCGCTAAAGGAAATGATTTGAAATATCAATTATGGAAGTACGAGCTGGGTGTGATAGGGAGAGCATAAAAGTAGAAAAAACGCGGTTGACATACAAAAGCTGTGCATATTTTATAGAGTGATGCTTAGTGACGTTCGCAATGATGACGTGCGAAATAAAGTAAGTGTAAAAAAGAGTATTCGTGTTAAAATTAGAAGAGACATGCTTCGTTGATAGGGACATGTAGTAAGAATGCGGGAAAAAAGAATCACGAAACAGACACACAATACGAAAGTGGAAAGATGCCAAAGGAGAGCCAAGACATATCTACCATAACTAAATTGACCGTGATTTATCAAGGGTTATTTTTTTTCTGATAAAACATGACCTCCTTCTTCACCTTTTTCATCAGAAACTGGCGAAAGTGCATAAGAGGAGCTATGAATGTTAAAGAAGCGAATGAGGTATACGTACTCCCACCAATACACCAAGATATAGATAGGTGTATAAGTATGTATAATATATACATAAGTATATCTTCACGCCAGGTATCACTTTACACGCCATAAATAAAATTGAAATAAATAATAAAATAAATAAATATTAATATAAAATAAAAAAAATATATAAAATAAAAATAAATAAATGTGAAAGTCACTTATGTTGGTTAGATTATTCCTATTAATAATAAATAAATAGACATTCCATTTATTTTCGAGTTATTATAATATCAGACATCACTCTATTCAGTAACCTACCACGACCAAATTGGTCGTGTTTTATCGGAAGGTGATGTCAGGAGCCCCAGGAACCGGCGAGCGTGCATGAAAAGAGCTATGAATGTAAGAGAAGCCAGTGAAGTATGTAAGGACCGCGTCTTATGACGCTGGGTTCTCTCTGCCTATCCCGCAAGGGACCTGGCGTGAAGATATACATACATACTCTATTCAGTTATTGCTATCATATTTATTTGAATATTCGGACTTTACCTAAAGAACTTCTATAAATCTAGGTTTCATATTAAAGAGTGGTAGCTTAGCTCACAAAAACTACCAGCCAAATGACCACAGAGGTTACCAGTAAGCCCCTGAGAAGGTGCTGTATTAGCAGGTATGGAAGTAAGACGCTAGCGATACTTCCGGTAATGGTAACATTAATAACGGTTCCAGATTCCAATATCGATAGGGCAACGTTGTTTAACATTACACAGGCTGATTGCCTGTTTGGCGGCAATTTAATAGTATGTAAAATTTGCAATATATTCTAAAATTTTGTGTTCTAAAAAAAGTGAACGGGAAGATAAACTCGACATTTCAACTTTGGGTAAGTATATAAGAACATGGTTGTTGATGCTTCAAATATACAATAATCAGACCATTCCCCTGCTCTGATTATTGTATATTTGAAGCATGGAAGGTATGGAAGTAACGCGCTAGCGATACTTCCGGTAGTGGTAACGTTCATAAACAATTAAATCAGATGAGCCCTGTGCTTGTACCTCCCGAAGTAGTATTAAGAAAAACCTAAGCAGTTTGATAAATCTCTGTATAACCCGTAAAACGTACACTGGTTTCTTGTATATATCCTTCTCCAGAGCGATCTTCAGTTCCGAACTCAACTGTAGGAGAGGTCAACTTGATTTTTAAAAACTCCGCGCGCTTAGCTTAGTAAAATAGTATGTCAGCTGAATATAAAAACTTTAATAACAAGGTCATGCAAACAGTTCTGAGATGAGCTGAGAGAATTATCAATGATCTTAAAGTCGCTGTCACGGGTTATTTATCTTGGCACATTGGAAGCTCAATGGTCGCGTACTGTGCCGTTCCAGATTCCAATGTCGATAGTTAACGCTTAATATTGCACGAGCTGATGCATGTTTGGCGGTACTTTAATAGTATATAAAATTTGCAATTTATTCTAAAATGTATCTATTTGTTTAAAGCTGTACCAAGTGAACAGGAAGATGAACCCGACACTCCTTTGGGTAAGTATATACTACATACGTTAATGCTTCTAATTTACAATAATCATAGCATTCCGCTGCTTTGATTATTGTAAATTTGTAGCATGGAAGTAATGCGCTAGCGATGCTTTCGGTAGTGGTAACGTTCATATACGATGCTGAACCCTATGCTTGTACCTCTCGACGTAGTATTAAGAAAAACCCAAGAAGTTTGGATAAATGTATGTATAAGCCATAAAACGTACATTCGTTTCTTGTATATATTCTTCTCCAGAGCAAACTTCAGTTCCGAACTCACCTGGTAGTCAACTAGGCTTCCAAAAACTCGGCGCACTTAGCAGAGTAAAATAGTAAGCTGAATATAGTCAAAGTCAAAATCTTTTTATTCCGTAAAAATAGCTACATTTGTTTGGAATCGTCACAATTTTTTAGGGTTCCGTACCCAAAGGGTAAAACGGAACCCTATTACTGAGGCTCCGCTGTCCGTCCGTCCGTCCGTCCGTCCGTCCGTCCGTCCGTCTGTCACCAGGCTATATCTCATGAACCGTGATAGTTAGACAGTTGAAATTTTCACAGATGATGTATTTCTGTTGCCGCTATAACAACAAATACTAAAAAATAGAATAAAACAAATATTTAAGGGGGCTTCCATACAACAAACGTGATTTTTTTGCCTTTTTTATAGATAATGGTACGGAACCCTTCGTGCGCGAGTCCGACTCGCACTTGGCCGATTTTTTTCATTTTCAGTTCATGACTTGGTGAGCACTGATAAAAATACTGCCAAAAAACGCAGGCATAAAAACTTTATTAACGAGGTCATGCAATTGGTTCAGAGATGAGCTGTGAGAATTATTAATGATCCTAAAGTCACTGTGGCAGGTTATTTATCTTGGCACATTGGAAGCATAATGGCCGCATACTGTGCGGTCCAGATTTCAATGTCGATAGGCAACGTTGCTTAACATTACACAGGCAGAATGCCTGTTAGACGGCACTTTAATAGTATAGAAAATTTGCACTTTATTCTAAAATGTATCTATTTGTTTATAGATGTACTAGGTGAATTGGAAGATGAACTCGAGGCTCTGCCTTTAAGTAAGTATAAACGTACATAGCCGTTGATGCTTCACATTTTTTTTTATACAACGTCGGAAGGCATACATGCATACGGTCCACCTGATGTAAAGCAGTTACCGTAGCCAATTAACGCTTGTAACATATATCACTCGCGCGATGCCTCCTCTGCTGCTTACACAGCAACTCTTTAGGAGCTTACTGTTGACCTCACTCACACGCAGGAACACAAAAACCCTCTAGGGAGTTGTTACTTAGCTGCGGTTTTCTGTGAGGTGGAGGTACTTCCCCGGGCGGGCTGCTTTGATGCGTCCTACCTCTCTTAGACAATTAAAATAATCAGAGCATTTCCCTACTCTGATTATTGTAAATTTAAAGTATGGAAGGTAGGTAACATACACGATCACATCAGATGAGTCGTATGCTTGTACCTCGAAGTATTAAGAAAACCCCAAGTAACTTCAATAAATTCGTGTATAACCGGTTAAACGTACATTGATTTGCTTGCACTCGTATATAACATATATATAGTCTGGCCATAAATATTGTTATATAGAAACTTTTCTTTTTTCAACTCTTTAATTATTTTGAATTTTGTAAGTGTTTCTGTTAAAAACTTTTTTTTCCCCGGTGTTATACACACACGTATTATACACGTTTTATACGCGAATAAATATTATTCGTGTTTATTATCAAATTACAATATGGAGTGGGGTGTTAAAGAAAATAGCATTGCAGTGATTGCCTTCTACAAAGTCGGCCGTCGGTCATATTCAAGACATATCAAAAGCTTGGTAGCAGCAGTATGTAGTATAGTATCCTACTATCGACAGATATACCAACATTTTCTCTGTTGAAGACCAAAAAAGATCGGGGCGACCGCGTGGAATTAGAACTAACTACAAAGGCTGTTAATACTGTTAAAGCTAGAATTCACCGTAACACCAAAAATGTCTGTCTTATCAAGGAGTCACAAAACTTCATTATTGTGAAAATGGAGTGAAGACTACGGACAAAGTGTATCAAGAGACGGTCTGGGATCGTGTTGTGAAACCTCTTAGGAATACACTTTTAAAAAATGTACTATGGACTTTCCGCCAGGACTCTGCACCTGGTCACAAGGCACGAACTAACGTTCTGGACTTTAAGAGCTGAAGACTGGCTCTCATCTAGCCCAAATCTGAACCCAATAGACTACAATTTATGTCCAGTTTTATAGGACATGGCCCGCTCGAAACGACACGCCGACATTGATCTCTTAAGAAATCTCTGAAGCAAGCAGTAGCTAAATTTCCCAGGGAAACAGTGTGAAAATCCATATATTCATGGCCAGACAGATTACAGCGAAAGGTGCCCATTTCGAATAGAATCATATTTTCTATTTTTTTGTTTCTATAATATGCACATTTAAGTTTTTTTTATATATCTTTATGCGAAGATACTTGCGGGGTAGGCAGAGAAAACCGAGCGCCATAAGACGCGGTCCTTACATAATTTAGCTCGCTTCTCTAACATTCATGTCTCTTTTCATTCACGCTCTCCGGTTCCTGGGGCTCCTGACATCATCCTCTGATAAAACACGACCAATTTGGTCACGGTAGGTTAGTCTTGGTCTTCCTCGACTCCTACATCCTTCCACTTTCGCATTGTATATCTGTTTCGTCATTATTCCATCCTGCATTCACTATCTTGCAGACCAACTCTCTCTCTTACGTCATCATTACGAACGAGGTCTGCAAGCGTTATGCCACAAATTTTGCGCAATGCTCTCATCTCGACCGCATTTAATCTACTTTCATGCTCTCTCTGCCATAGCCAGCTTTCACTTCCAGATCGTTGAGATTAGTACCGCGATGTGTACAGCGAGTTGTGCCTTCTTCTGGCTTAGATTTCGGCAGCCTAGAAGTCGCTCTATTCACGCTATTTCCTGCACTCACTCGTTTCTCTCTTTTAAATACCATTACCCTGGTTTTCTCCACACTCAATTGTAAGCCTTTCTTCATACAATTATTTTTCATTGTTATAAATAATGTTTGCAGTTCGGATGGTGATTAGCAGAACCACCAATACCGCGTCGTTTGCATAAAGCAGGCAGTTGATCACTGAGTCACCCATTCCCTTATTCATATTTATTATTCTCTGAAGACAACTGTCCAGATACAGAACCGGCGGCCCCCACCGCCGGATGCAACTAATTCCGCACCGACGAGGGCGGATAAGTGCGTGTCGAAAGTAAGTTTATTACAAATACATTTTTTCAATAAAATATAATTGCATATTCATTTGTAACAGAACTTATGGCCAGACTAGGTATTCTTCTCCAGTGAACTTCCGTTCCGAACTCACCTGCTGGAGAAGTTTAACATGGGTTCCAAAAACTCGGTTCGCTTAGCAGAGTAAAATAGTATATCAGCTGGATATAAAAAGTTTGTTAACGATGTCATACAACTGGTTCAGAGATGAGCTGTGAGAATTATCAACGATCATAAACTCACTGTAGACGGATTATTTATCTTGGCACATTCCGATGGCAGATTCCGATGTCGATAGGCAACGTTGCTTATCATTACTCAGACTCAACGCCTGTTTGGCGGCATTGCAATAGTGTGCAAACTTTGCACTTTATTCTAAAATTTATTCTTTTGTTTATAGTTGTACTAAATGTATGGGAAGAAGCACTCGACACTCCACCTTTGGGTAAGTTTCTAAGTACATGACCGATGATACTTTTTAAATTTACTAAATCTGAAAATGGCAAGCCTAGTGGATAAACAACCGGACTATTAACTAATTGGTCGCTGGTTTGAAACCTAGTCTGAACATGTAGCACTTATTTCGTATTTTCAGGTTATATATTTGTACTCGTAAATTATCATGCATGGTGGTAAGTATCATGGTGGCAGTGGAGCAGGAAAACATAGCGAGGAAACGCGCATATCCAATAAATTATATTTCGAAAGGCATGTGAACGGACCTGTGAAAGTTCTGGATTGTGCAGGCCTGGTCTGGATCTTTGGTCATTTCATAGGCTTAGGTTAGGTAACAACCAAACTTACATGAAATAATACAATATAACTTTATACTAAACAATTTTATACACCCCTTGTTGAGGAAAACCTTATTATCATATATATATAGCGAGCTGTGCCTTCTTCTGGCTTAGATTTCGGCAGCCTAGAAGTTTACTCATCGCTCTATTCACGCTATTTCCTGCACTCACTCGTTTCTCTCTTTCAAATACCATTACCTTGGTTTTCTCCACACTCAATTGTAAGCCTTTCTTCATACAATTATTTTTCATTGTTAAAAATAATGTTTGCAGTTCGGATGGTGATTAGCAGAACCACCATCCGAACTGCAATACCGCGTCGTTTGCATAAAGCAGGCATTTGATCACTGAGTCACCCATTCGCATTCCCATATTCATATTTCGTATATATACACACATCAAAAGTGTCTAGGGATCAACATATATTTTTGCAATAACTTTTCTCCTGATTGATATTAATTAAAATTTTCTTTAAGGATTCATCAAATAAAGTGTTTTCGTTTGTCTACAGTAACGATAAACCAAGTCACCTTTGCATTAATAAAGAAATTTGCCATTTTCATAATTAAGGGATTTTTGACATTTGAACCACTAACATTAAAGTTCGAAAAAAAGACTGAAATAACAGTTTTCTTTAAAATTTTATTGGGTAACTTAAACAATTAATAATCCGTGTTTCTACCGCGAACACTAACAACACAAGAACATCGGTTTGGCATACTCAAAATGAGTTCATCCAAATCACGCTGTGGAATGGCCGCCCATGTTCGTTGCAACAACAAAAAAAGGTCTTCTTGCGACTGGATACCCTCCATATTCGGCAGAGCTCTTCTCTGTAGCATATCCCATGCATGCTCAATCGGGTTCAAGTCTGGCGACTGAGCAGGCCAGGGCATGACATTGATGTTAGCTGCGGCGAGAGTCTGTCTTACAACTCTTGCGGTGTGCGGTCGTGCATTATCATGCATTAACTGAAATAAGGGACCGATTTGCATTTGTAGAGGAACGATGACGTCTGATACAATCGTCTCAGCATAAATTTGAGCGTTGAGGTTGCCTCTGATCCAAAATGCCCGGTTTGAATCCTGGCATGTACCACATGTTTCTGTAAATTCGTGTTTTCGGACTTATGAACATATTTGTAATTATAATTTCCTTGGCGGTGAAGGAAAACATCGTGATGAAACCTAAGAAAGGTCCGATTTTCCGTCTCTTGGATTGTGGAGGTCTGATGGCAGACGCTTCATGTAAGAAACAGTATCACCGTCAAAACTTAGGCTTAGGTAACAGAACCCGCCTAAAAAAATCATAAAATCCTAATGAGTTATGGAAACGGCATAACGCTAAGAAGAGAAGGATATTAATGATTATCATTGCTGAATTCAGATAATCCCAAATATTATTGTCTTAGGTTTTCGCGATTGTTACACATTGAAATTAAACTATTTTTAACGGAAGTATCGCGTGTTTTATTTATTTTGTTGAAACCTGACGTTTCGAACGCTTTGCAGCGTCCGTGATCGCAGGAAAGACTCCTTAGTCTTTGTTCTTACTCTAGGTGTTTAAGTGTCCCCATTGCTACCAATGTATTCCATAGTTTTAGCCATTTAATTGAATCGAACGCCTTAGAGAAGTCAACAATGCAAATACTAGTCGGTTTGTTGAATTATCGAGCCTTCTCGGCTAATTTGGCGTACAATGAGGATTTGTTCCCCAATGCCCTTACCCCTTACGAAGCCGGCCTGTTCCGGAGCAATCTCCTTAGACAAGTATGCTTTTACTTTTCATTTAGAACATGTAACAAGATCTTGCTGGAGTGTGATAAGCGCAAAAGACGATAGTTGTTACATTTCTTTGTTAAGCCCATTCCCTCGGCCATGTCCCTGTTTTCCAGATCTTCTTGCAGATAGTGTGAAAAATTTGGCGGCCGCGTTGTTCAAGAGCTCGTATTGTTTCGATGGGGATCTCTGTCCGTTGCTTTTCCGTTTTTTCGATGAGTTATAATGGCTTCTCGAAAAAGAATGATAGGCTCTAACTCTTTGTTTTCAGGCTCCGTTTTAGAAAAGTGTACGGATTGAGGATCTTCAAACAGGGACTGACAATAACTCTTCTAAGTCTCAGAAATTTGGTCCATTTCTATTACAACATGGCTATTTGAGTCTTCAGTGGCCTATCTCCTTGCTGATGTGTTTGTGATGCAGCGTAACTTATGGTACAGATCTCTAGAATCGTGTATTTCAGTATGTTGATTGATATCTTCACATATGTCTCGGAGATAGGTATTATGATCTCGCCTGCATTGCCCGTGTATCTGCACTGAGAGCCTGTTCAAGTCTTGAACCTTCGCTCCTCGCGCTTATTCTTATCATATCACGCATCTCTTCAACAAGCTTTGGTGTATCACCATCCATGTCATCCATGTCTGGCGTTTGTAGCATCCAGTTGGCAAATGGAAAATAATCATAATTTATGACAATGTCATAGTCATAGTTTGTATAATAGGTATTTGTGATTTATATATTAGTGACTAATTTAAACGTTAAAACTTAAAAATTAAATGAATTATGATCGAATTTCGACCACCGGGCGACCACTAATAATATGAATTGTATAACTAAATCAATATGTCTTTAAATAAATATGTGTCTGAATAAGATTAGGAACTTAAAACTATTCTTTGTTATTAAGAATATACTATCATAATTCAATACTTACCACCTCAGTGATATAAAGAGTAGGTTAGCACCACTAAGCTATTTACTTTTTAAAGAGCTGGAAATTTGCAATACCAATGCATTGCTACTGGATAATCATAAAATACTTTTTTAGGACCATTTTGTATTGCAACCTGTTCGGAACCCAATCCCCAGAACTGCTCATATAATAGGATTTTTACATGCAGAGGAGGCAATGTTTTTACTCATAAAGGAGGTATATGTATCAGGACAGAGGCCTGCCCACGTGAGTACCACATCAGATAGTAAGTTTTGTACGATGGTTTTATAAGTGTCGTTCAATGATACGTTTTGGAAAAAAATCTTATTAGTTCTTTTGTAAACGAAGTGACTCAATTACTTTTAAAATTCCAGAGTTTCTGGGATGCAATGGAGATAAAAACGCAGTAATAAAATCGTGTCCTATACAATGCCCATTAACATGTGATTCACCAAATGCAACAGAATTTTGTACAGAAAAGTGTCTGGGTATGGGATGTTCTTGTAAAAAGGACTACATTTTAAGTAAAAAAATAGGTGGAAAATGTGTTAAACAAGATGAATGTCCAGGTAATTAACATTTTTAATAAGAATATTTTATTGTTGGGTTAACTACGGAATTGATTGTACAACTGAAAGATTCTCGTAAAATTGTCTATCTCGTTTTCCGTCATAGAACCACACGTACAGGCTTGCGATGTCATCGTTCCACTGTCGAGAACATTTCGTCGCGTACCAAAAAGTTCGGCAACTCCTATCTTTGTCGTACCATTAAAAAGTGGAACGCCTTGCCTGCACATGTGTTCCCTCCTTCCTACAATATAGGATCCTTCAAACGAAGCGTGAAGATGCATCTTGCGGGTCAGCATGGCAGCGTCAACTGATAGGATACTGTGTAGTCTTTTGTCAGTTGCAGTTGCGATTTGGGCTCCTCTTTCAATTACCATTAGGCAAAGAGGAGTCACTATGCTGAACTAATATAAAAAAAAAATAAGAAAGTTGGTCTGAAAGAGAGCGTCGGTGTTAAAATAATAGAAGACATGCTTCGTTGGTTCGGACATGTAGAAAGAATCCTGTATTCTTTCTGCGTGAATATTTATGAAACAGATACACAATGCGATAGTGGAAGGAAGCCGAGGAATACCATGACTAATCTACCATGACAAAATTTGTCGCATTTTATCAGAAAGTGATGTTAGGAGCCCTAAGAATCGGCAAAGTGCATAAGAGCTATAAATGTAAAAGAAGTGAGTGAAGTATGTAAGGACTACGTTCTATGGCGCCCGGTTCTCTCCGCCTACCCCGCAAGGGACCTATACTACACTAATTTATAATGAAGAATATGTACATAATAAAGTAGCAATAGGAATTATGTCGATTGGTTTTAGGATTTTCCATATGTTTCAGGTGATCACGGGATGAAAACAAATTCGGCTAAGACCTATTGCTACATTATAACAATGAATAACATTCATAATGAACGTATTATTCATAAACAGCAGAATGTATATTCTTCTAAAAGATGTACTTCTATGTATTAACTTAGTAATAAATTTAGTTTATGCTTGATAATTTTTGTTCTCAATCTTCAGATCCTGATACAATACCGCCAAAACCTGATTGCATTCCGACCTGCGCAGAACCAAAGCCCCAGAATTGCGAGTACAATTCAACATATGCATGTGAAGAAGGATATATATTATCCGAGATACGTGGAACATGTATCAAAATTAAAGATTGTCCACGTAAGTTAATACGTAATAATTGTAATGTGTCAATACTGTTTTGAAATAACGTATCTATTCTTTTTAATCCTCTATCCCATGACTATTTGAATGAGCATTTCTCTTTTCATGATGGAGCGCCAGGTCGTTCTATTCGTAGTGCGCTTGCCCTTAGTCTTAAAACGCCTTCATAGTCTTCCCAATATTACACGAAATCATTTTCGGTGCAGGCTGTGCGGCTTTGGAATGCTGTGCCGTTAACAATCCGTAATGCACAAACTATGTTTAATTTTAAAAATCAGGTTAAGGCTCATTATCTTTCTCTTAACTAGACTTAACTTAATCAATTCGGTTCTTTAGACAGATTGGCTGTCACTGCACTCGCTGCTTAAAACTGTGATTAAAATATGATTAATATATGTATATCTGTATGTGTACGTTACATACGTACACATACAGATATATAGATTTATGTAGGTATTTGTATGTATGGATATGTATATGTATGTATGTACTAAAGTATTTAACTTAAGTATATTTATTATTTGTGCTGCGCCACCTACCTATTTTGTTCTTTTTTTTCCTCTACCCTAAAGTTGTCTGGAAGAGATGGCTATGCGATAAGACCGCCTTTTGTACTTTAATTTTAAGTTGTCATTTTAATATGTATACTGTTCTATGTGGTGCAATAAAGAGTATTGTGTACGTGTGTGTGTATGGTAAATTAGAGTACCTAACCCTTAGACCTAACCTATCTACATGGTACTCACGAAAATTTTCTGTTCGAATTTCAATTGTTTAAGAAACCAACACCAACCACTTTGACTGCATCTGCAAGTTTAAATGTATGATGGTGGAAATTCGTTTTCGCATTTCAAAACAAATTTCCACAACCATACATTTAAACTTAGTCGTGTATATTAAAATCCTCAATGTAAAAATACTCAATTGTCATAAATTAAGTATAAGGTACGTCTTTTTAATATTTATATTTCATAATTCTTTTGCAGCTAATGAAACAAGAACGGAAGAAATGTAAAATTTTGGATATAATCAAGTAAACCAATAATATTGATATATGATTTATATTTATAAATGTCTGTTTTTTACATATTTCTGATATCATTTATGAATGTTGTTTAATAAAAAACATTTTATCAATGTTGTTTTATGTTACACACTATGATAACCATAGTTTCGTACAATCACTTACTTTTTCCTTTTGATACTAGTTTCATAGGCTACAGTACTCGCTGCATATCAGATTTATTTGCCTCCTAACAAGTTACTCCTAGCAAATTAGCATATTCTAGAGTGCTGTTCGACAGGTGGCTCTCAGCCTAGACAAAGTGAAGGAGATTTTATTTTATACTAAGTCGTAAGGTAAACAAGTATACAAGGAAGGTAACTGGCACAGCCTATGAACTCTTGTAATACAAGTATCTATTCCCGCTGCTAACATAACAACTTTTCAGGAACTAAGTGGTGATCCACATGCTCCTAAAATTACAGGCGTTTTCAGGGCGTTGTTATTTAGCTGTGATCATCTGTGAGATGCTGGTACTTCTCCAGTCGTCTTGCTTTGATGGGTCAACTCGTTATCTTACTGGATGTATATCATAAGTCTCGTTTCTTATTTACCAGGGCACACCAGCGATTGAGGTTTGGTGGTGACTTACAGATGAGAGTGAGCCCTTTATACCCCATATCGTTTTGTTATCGTAGCGTTTGACCCGGTTTTGCATTGGAAACTTCTATATGCGGGCTTACCGAAAGTTGTTACCTCGAATGAAAATTAAAATGGGTTACCAACTTCTTGTTTAGCATGATGTATACAACAGCTTCTTGTTGATGCAACTGCTGCGACGGCATGGCGTCAATGTTAGCGTTACGTGAGGTTGTCGGTTGTCCTCGACGTATTTCTTTTGCATATGATATGTTTGAAATTGTTGCCATACGTTACTATGTGAACGCCAGCATCAGATATACTCTGACTAAAGTGAAATACTTTAGTTACTGGGGATGTTGGAACTTGGGCCAGCGTAACCACATCAAGACACAATTCTTCGCGTTCATTAGGAAAATCCCATTTGTTCCCAGTTCTAGAATTGTGAAGATACAGATCTTCACAATTCTAGAACAGTATTGAGAATTTGATATTCAGACTACAGCAAAGTTCAGTTCTAAAGTCAGTCTGTGGAAGTG
The DNA here is from genome assembly GCA_947507595.1 of Pyralis farinalis. NCBI lineage: Eukaryota > Metazoa > Arthropoda > Insecta > Lepidoptera > Pyralidae > Pyralis > Pyralis farinalis. Next base: position 25,110,332 of record OX382270.1, read on the forward strand.
TGAGAGACGACAAAGCATGAATGAAGTCTCTGGTGTTGCATGTATGTATAGGTCATGGTAACTGCTTATCATTAAGTAATCGGCGTACGACTGCATGCCGGATTGTTACCTTAGTAAATAAATAAATAAATATTGTCGGACAAATTACACAGCGCCATCTAGCCCCAAAGTAAGCGAATCTTGTGTTATGGGTACTAGACAACTGATAAACATACGTAAATACATTTTTTTTTTGTAAATACATACTTATTATACATAGAAAATACCCAGCCCAAGACAAACAGACATGTTCATGCACACAAATGTTTGTACTGTGTGGGAATCGAACCCACGAGCGTTGATGTCAAAGTAGTGTAACAACGCGTTTCACCATTAGTAGTATAGTCACTAGTAGTATCATCACATTTGAACATAGGCCTCCCCTGTAAGTGTCACTCATCTCGATCCTATGCCACATGCATCTTTCAACTCCCTACAACATCTTGAGGTTGTCACTGCATCTAGTGGAGGGTCACCCCACACTGCGTGTGCGCCAGCGATTCTCGAACGGACTATGATGCCTCTTGTCCTCTAACACTTCAGCTTACCTTTTACTACCAGTACTATAAAAAGATGTAATAAAACATGGTATTATTTTGCAAAATTCAAATTTATAGATTTTATAATACTTAGGTGGTAAGCATTTACCCTAGCCTACGAGTACTTACAATACCAGGGGTTATTATTCTTGAGTTGACGACGTTTGATCTATATTATTTCTTTTGTTCACCACTTTCAGTCCTCAAATGCACGCATCAGCCATCGCAGTTGTACCGGATTCTGTTTAGTCGTCTCGGCATATCTACATCGTAAGGAACGAACTTCGCTATCATCACTGATCATCACTGATCATATGCTACGCATCGTCTTAATGCACCTTCAGGCGATGTGCATGTCGTTCGAAAAATAAGTTGTTATAATAATAACAAACGCCATTGAATGTTTTTTCTGTGAACATGTGGGACCTTGCGCAGAAATGATTTAAGCAATCGAGACGGTAATGATGACGATGCGATGCATCTTCAGTTATTCATAGTGGAACGACTATCGCAATGGCCAAGGTATTAGAGACGACATCGGTTGTGTTAGCCAGGATCGCGGGGGTGGTTGCATGCAACCAAAGGATGTAGAAATTTGACGAGCTCGAACAACGCTCGTGGGTTCGATTTCCACACAGGACAAACATTTATGTGCATGAACTGATTACCTTGGTTCCAGACTAATAAATTCATGAGTAGGTAGGTAAAAAGTTCACGTTTTCAAGAGTGGTAGGGCGCATCAAAGCATCAAATTGGGGAAGTAACCTACATATCACAGAATACTGCTGCGAAATTATAACTCCCTGAAGCATTGTTGCGTTCCTGCGAGTGAGTGAGGTTACCAGTAAGTTCCTAAGGAGTTGCTACTAACGCATGCAATACACGAAGTGTTCCTAGCGAGTTGGTAGAGGTAGTTGACAGGCTTCGGTAACCATTTCACATCATTTCGGCCGTATGCTTGCATACCTCCCGACGTTGTAACAAAAATAGTCACAGAGCATGAACAAAGAGATGGCGGTAGGAAATGAAGTAAATATATATCTGTAGCTACAATTTGGATACATTGTTCCAAACCAGTCTATTTTTTTAGTTAAATGTACCACAATATCGTTCGCGCACAGTAAAAACAATTGGTTTGGTAAGTAGGGTAAGTAACTACCGACCAACTTTCTTCTTTTGAAATACTTGACCGACCGTTTAGAAACACGAGATAGATTTTTATCGAGGGTTTTTACTGCAGAAAAACATTTCCGCCCTGTTTTCCTTACAAGTCCGTGTGAAATTGCGCGACAAATGGTTCCGACACAAATCTTTGCGTGGCTCGACAAGGAAATAAATATAGAGACGAAAATTCGATTGACCGTTTGTTTATCGCCAAATCTTTATAGTCATAGCAGAAAAAAGTAGACATGAGAGAGATTATAAGAATATCCTTGGCTTTATATTTACTTTTTTAAATACATGCATTCATTATTATGATTAGAAAATAACTAATTCACTTTTTAAACCCAATGCGTGAACGGGTATATTATGTTTTGATATAATTAAAGTTCATATTGAGGAGGACACTCCTTCCTTCAACAGAAAGATAAATTATGTGTAAGTAAATTCCTTAAATTAAACAAAATAAAACATTCATTGTATACGTTCTTCTCTCTCTTCGATATGAAATACAAAATGCGTATATTTATATCCGTCAATGTCAAATAAATCTTAGTCTGTGGTCAAACAGTCGCACTGAGTATAGATTACCTAGCGCTAAAGAATACATACAAAATAAAATTGTTGAAATAAAATATACGTTGTTAACTTACTCCATACATTGTTTATTTTTGTTAACAGATATCTGTGCTTTATATATTAGTAAAATACAACTTGCTCCATATACGTCTGTCGTTAAAAGAAAATCCTGCAGCGACAATGTGAATTATCGTCGAAAAATCGTCGAATGTGAGCTCTCACCTATTTATTATTGATGATTTCAAATATTTTGGTTTAATTTAAACATCACAATGTACTCCATATTATTATTTAAATTAAACCCTGGCTAATCTTAATAACTTCTGTAATCTATCTTTTTTTTTGTCATGTAGTCGCGCCTTCTTCGATTCTGTCTGAACATAGAATAATGTCGAAGAGAGAGATAAATAATGGTTTATTAAAATAATGAAGTTATTTTGAGAAATACATTTACATACGCACTGAATGTTATTAAAAAACTTTAAGTACTCTTAATTCTGAATTGATGGTTTTACAATGCAAAACTTGAAAGGACTTTATGTGGCATTTACTTCAGTCTCTACCCTTAAGTCAAAATTAATATTTAAAATTATTGTACGATGAAAAAATTACATTGAAAACATACGTAAACATATTATCATATATGTATATATGTACTAACTATATCATATAATGAATTATGATCATATAATTATGATATTTCAATTCATTAGCAGAAAGAAATATTTATGCAAAATCATCGGTTTTAAGTAAAATAACCTGAGTAATATTTAAATTTTAAAATTAAATGAATGGCAGGGATCATCATGCCATTTATACTCTAAAAAAATGTTAGCCTTTCTATAACAAAGACAAGTAAGGCAATAGGAATTGACTTGTATGAAAACAGGGAAATAGGATAAGAGGCTTTCCAAACGAAATCCGATAGAGGTAGAAAGAATACTGAAACAACTGTACAAAATTGAAGGGGCGCCTTCGATATCAGACATTTTAAGTATTTCCTATTTCACCGTCCACAAAACAACTTTCTGAGATTCGACAAGGTCTTAAGTCAATCCAATATTTTTTTAACTAGTCAAACTTCAAGTCTATCGATTTCTTGATGTTTCATTAGTTAAATTTACCTTGGTCAAGCTATATTGTTAGTTCGAGGAAGACATAGTCATCATTACTTACTTTTACTACTGTATTTTTGGGCGATATCCGAACTAAAAATGACGAATTCATTCTATGTTACTTTTATCCTATCATAATTCATGTCCAACTCCCACTTTAAATAAAAATACTAATTAAAATGACCAACACTCAGAATCAGAATCAGAATCATTTATTTGCATAAGATATGGTATACATGTAGTGGTGTTAGTTATACATTATTAGATGCACATATCTTGCCAAACTCGTCGGCGTACAAAAATAATCAGTTAAGTACATGTTATTAGATGTTCTTTACAGTAGTAACACTATTATAAATAATTATTAATTTACATATGCAAATTTTAATTGATTATATTTTTCCATAATAATACAATATACAAAATAATACAATATCTGAAATTACATAGTCATATAATATCTGAAATCATAGTATAGTCAATTTTAGTCTTGCATTTAGTCATTTATATGTTAAAAACTCGTTAACTGAGTAAAATCTTTCGGCTAATAGGAATTTGTGTAACTGTTTACTGAATTTTTTGTATGGCTGGTCTTTTATGGATTGTGGTATTTTGTTATAAATTTTCGTACACATACCATAAGTATTTCTTTTATATATAGTGTTGTCCTAGGAATGTGTGATAAAACAAGCCTATTGCCTTTTCTTGTACTCCGTGTATACATCATCGAGGCAGTTGTGAATAATTGGAAATTTTGTTTTACAAATTTTGCTATTTCAAATATATATATACAAGGTGGGGGCAATATTCTCAGCTTTAGAAACAATGGCTTACACGAGATAAACGGTGCAACACCGCATAGAGCTCTTACACATTTCTTTTGAGCTATAAAAGCTCGATTGATACCTATGCCATTACCCCAAATTATTAATCCATATCTAAGAACTGACTCAACATAGCCATAGTACGCTGATAGGGCAGCTTTTTGTGTCACTGTTTTTCGCAGTCTATTAAGAGCATAAACAAATTTGTTTATTTTAGAACAAGTTTTATTTATGTGGTTCTCCCATCTTAATTTTTTATCTATTATTATACCTAAGAAAGTCACAGTTTCAGACGTTTGTAGTATTTGTCCATTATGGTTAATGTTTAATTGTTTATTGCTTGGATTAACGAGGTCAAGATATTTGGTTTTAGTAATATTTACATTCAGATTATTATTCGATAACCATTCTATGACAGAAGTAACAGTTTTATTTACTTCTGTTTCATGTTTGCCAATATCTTGTGTTTTATTTGTGACAATAATGGAGATATCGTCCGCAAATAATACGCTTTTATGCTCAATAATATTTGGTAATTCATTAATATATACCAAAAATAGTAATGGTCCTATTACACTCCCTTGGGGAACACCAAGTTTATTGTGTTTATATTTTGATTTAATTGTTTCTGTAATATTATATTCATTAATTTTATTAATCTCTACACATTGCAGTCTATTTTCTAAATAAGTTTTAATCCAATTTAAAGATGGACCTCTAATTCCATAATTATTTAGCTTATCAAGTAACATATCATGTCGAACGAAATCAAAAGCGCGAGTCATGTCATAAAATAGTACCGTAGTCAAAATTTTCTGGTCGATGTTGATTAATACCTCATTTATCAAGTTATAGGCAGCAAGCGTCGTAGATTTATTTTTCTGAAACCCGTGTTGTTCCTTTTTTATGATACTGTGTGTGTCAAAGAACTGGGTTAGTCTGCGAAACATACATTTTTCATATATCTTTGAGAAATTAGAAATAAGTGCAATAGGCCGATAATTTTCCAAGCAAGCCTTGTCTCCTCTTTTGTGAGCTGGCTTGACAACGGTGACTCTAAGCTTTTCGGGGAAAAAACCGGTTTCAAAGGACATATTTACCTAGTAAGCAAGTACATCTTTTATTTCATCTTTACACTCTTTCAAGATAAGAGTGGAGATTTCATCATAACCCACGGATTTGGTATTTTTGAGTGACTGCATCAATATTCTTTACAGTAAAGCCACATTATAATGTTACTCTAAATTCTCCACTATGTATATACCTATAATGCTTCATACGGTTTTAATATAATGTCACTTTCTAATCGGCTATGACCATGCGTATACTAAAGGGTTTTGTCTGCTGGCTACACTATCAATATATTGTGATCGCACAATATGAAACCCATAGTCCTAAATACAAATGAACATGTATTGTTTACGCCTGTAAATTAAATCAATAAATTAATTCAATGTCAACATACTATGCGCAATTATCAAATTTCGTTATGATGCAAGAAACTTCTACTGTTGTTATCTCAAGCACACTTAATTGAACATTTTAACGATTTAACAATTAGAAATGGTTGAAACGTAATTAATTGGATTTCATTAGGCAGTCACATGACCAAACTACAATAATCGTGTCAAAAAATGCGGATTATAATTTTCCTTTTATAGAAATTAGTTCAAATTTTCATAGTAGCTACCGGATTTAATAAAATCGGCCAAGTGCGAGTCGGACTCGCGCACGAAGGGTTCCGTACCACTATCTATAAAAACGGCAAAAGAAAGTCACGTTTGTTGTATGGGAGCCCCCCTTAAATATTTGTTTTATTTTAATTTAATTATTTATTCTTAAAGTGAATATATAACTAAATATTCTGCGAATATTTCAAGCGTCTACCTGTTGCCGTCACGTTTGTTGTATGGGAGCCCCCCTTAAATTTTTGTTTTATTTTAATTTAATTATTTATTCTTAAAGTGAATATATAACTAAATATTCTGCGAATATTTCAAGCGTCTACCTGTTGCCGTTATAAATATCGACCAAAATCGAGCAAAAAAATCACGTTTGTTGTATGGGAGCCCCCTTAAATATTTATGTTATTCTATTTTTTAGTATTTGTTGTTATAGCGGTAACAGAAATACATCATCTGTGAAAATTTCAACTGTCTAACTATCACGGTTCGTGAGATACAGCCTGGTGACAGACGGACGGACGGACGGACGGACAGCGAAGTCTCAATAATAGGGTTCCGTTTTACCCTTTGAGTACGGAACCCTAGTAAAAATCACTGTCATTACCGTGATAGAGATCAGCTGATTAGAATTTAATTGTCATCACGCAATCACGATATTTTCTCAAATCATTATGACCTCAAATTAGTCAGCAAGGACAAGATCAGCTGACGTAATTAAAATGTGCAACAGTGTAAACAACACCTGACAATACTGGCTCATTACGACGACTGTTAGTCATAAGAATATTACAATCAGTAACTGGAAACCATACTGACACTCGACACGTTATTATTTCCTGAATATTTAAAAATGTTAAAATTAATATTATCAGGTGTGAATCGGACCTTGCGGACTGCGATACTGTAAGAGAATTTCCACAAATTTGAACTAGTACCATAGCTATTTCTAAAAATTCAAATATAATAAATATGCAAATATACCATTTTGTACTGCGAGGAGTACTGTCATATTCTACGAACGACGACTCATTTTAATTTTAGCTTTAAATTAGCACATTGTTTACGTGCTAAGTAAATAATAAGTTATCATAGGCAATAGTAATAATTTTTAAACTATTGTTTAACACATCCCTATACCGTTCACATTCCAAAAAATAACTGCTAGTACCGTATTCATTACCATAAACAAAATTACCAATTCTCGTGTATCCAGATTTTTAGTTATACTCCCATTTGTTATTTACACCTTTACCATTTCTCCCGTTCAAACATTTGCAGTATTTTTTTTTATACTTCGGTGGGAGTCATGCAAGCGTACGGCCCACCTGATGTAAAGCGGGTACCGTAGCTTATTAACGCTTGAGATATATTAAGTATCACTCGCGCGATGCCTCCTCTGCTGCTTACACAGCAATTCCTTAGGAGCTTACTGGTGACCTCACTCACACGCAGGAATACAACAACCCTCTAGGGAGTTGTTATTTTGCTGCGGTTTTCTATTAGGTGGAAGTACTCGTACTTCCCCAGACGGGCTGCTTTGATGCGCCCTACCTCTCTTAAAATTAAACTGCATGTTATCATCCAATTTGTAATCGAGTAGTAATTATTCAGGGTTGTTGTGTTCATGCGAGTGACTGACGTTATTCCCTCACGGAAAACTGCCGCCATATAACAATTCCCTTGAGGGTTGTTGTGTTCATGCAAGTGAGTGAGGTAGTATCGTCACTCACTCGCCTGACCACAACAACCGTCCAGGGAATTGTTATTTAGTTGCAGATTTCTGTGAGGTAGTAACGTCACTCACTCGCATGAACACAACACTCCTCCAAGGAGTTGTTATTCGGATGCAATTTTCTGTGAGGTAATAACGTCACTCACTCGCATGAACACAACAACCCTCCAGGGATTTCTTATTTGACTGCAGTTTTCCGTGAGGTAGTAACGCCACTCACTTGCATGAGCACAACTACCTTCCAGGGATTAGTTACATAACTGCAGTTTTCCGTGAGGTAGTAACAACACTCACTCGCATGAACACAACAACCGTCCAGGGAATTGTTATATGACTGCAATTTTCCGTGAGGTAGTAACGTCACTCACTCGCATGAACACAACAACCCTACAGGGATTTGTTATTTAATGATGCCAAAGAAGTATAACTTCTCACGCGCGTACATAAGTACACGCACCCATTTTTTTAAATATATTTCTTTTGGTGCAATAAAATGTATTGTCATCCTTATCATATCATACAAATGCCTCCCCCTTAGACTTCCGCAGCAATCGGTCTATCGTAATTGGCAGTTTACAATATGGACAATTTAGGTATTCTTTGATTCAAGATAAGTGGTGCGTGAGCCAGTTTTGCCTGTTTTGTCTACGATTCCATGGAGGGAATACAGAAGTCATAATATATCTACAATAGGTATTATCACCTATTCACATCGTTTCCCTCTTTCCTTTTATAACTTTTTAGAATATAAAGTATCCTGTAAAGACCTTCCATCAGCCACGTGAATTGCGACGCATTTTGCACGCAAATGACTCACTCACGGCTACGATTTGCATTGAATGACAACATATCACTAACAGAATATACATTAGTCTAAGAATGTCATTTAAATGCATTGTTTTTAACAGAAAAGAAACAAAACGATATGTAGTTGACACATTATGTTATCTATAATTATTTAAATATTATATTGTTGCTAGATACGCTACCCTCATATGCCTAACGAGCAATTATGTAAGATACTATGCAAGTAGGTTGGATTTATTCAATGTCTAAGTACTCCGTCTGCATTTTTAATTTAAATATATACCTACAATATTGTGTCTTGATATTAACAATTTTTAGCCCTGATACCTTAGCCTTTCCATATCGAACTTGCGAAAAAAATATACACTTGGTTATATGTAAGTGACCAAATTATCGAATATTTTGTATGGAAGCGTTGGTTTATTGAGTTCCGTACCAATTGATAGAGGGTTCGGTAAGTGTAACCAGAAAAGTATAATGATATTTCTGTATTATTCCTTTTGGCGTTTACAAAGACAAATAATTCGAAATATCGTATATCAATCTCATATCCTAAAATCTATAGAAAAAAATCAATGTTACCTAAATTAGTATTCAACTGAGCAAATGAATTATTATCTTATTCCGTCGAAGTTTACACAAACCAATTGAGCGAGAAAAGCAGCATTACCACGTTTCCTAATCTATTAAGATTGGCGGGGTCCGCTACTTAAGTATAAGGATTTGTCGAAGATACTGACCTCCACAACCCAGGGGGAAAACGGCATACTTAATTGGTTAGGTCACACGTCTTTTATATTAATATAATTTCTTGGCTGTGCGAGGTTGCCCACTATGTTTTACTTCAAAAGTAGGAAATTTGTGAATATGGAGAATTATCTATCTATCTATCTATAACTTCACGCCAAATCCCTTGCGGGGTAGGCAGAGAGAACCGAGCGCCACGTGACTCGATCCTTACATATCTCACTCAATATAATGGAGAATTATAATAGTGACAAAGTCGTATACTGGCGAACGTTAGGTTAATCTAATCAGGCAAGTTACTAATAACAAGAACAGGCTGCTGTTGATCACGAAGGTACATAGGTTCTCTATGAATGAACAGAAAGAATATGAAAATATTATGCTAGAGGTGGCAACAATTTCCTTAACTAATTCGTGTACAGCTCATTGAACTCCAAGCTTTTACACTTTGACCTCTGTATTGTTTTTATGCCGCACGTAAAAAGAGTAACAATCGAACTTTCAAATATACGCTTAGATTTGCTTATAGCCAAATAAAATTAGATTTGCTTATATAAAATAGTTAACCAAATAAATTTTAGGGTTCCGTAGCCAAAGAGACCAACAGGGTTTTGTTATATTACTAAGGTGCCACTTTCGTCTGTTAATGTATCCGCCTAGCATAGGACTGTAATTTCTACACCGTAATAGGAAGATTTTAACAGAAAATAATAACCTAAAAAAAGAGAATTTTCCGTACAAAAAAAAAACAAATTTCATTTCCGCGAGTTTTAACACGGTGGTGCAGAACTTTATTTACGAGTCCAATTGACACTTGGCCCGTTTTTATGATCAGTAAGAAATGATTTCACCGGATAAAGATTAATTGCAATTATGAATTATTAATAAGATATATCGATGCAAATCATCATTAACCTTTTACTTATACAACTCTGTTGTGTATATTTTACAAACAGGGAAATACCAACGATTATTCAATGGGTCATGAATCAGTGTAACAGGGAAAATTGCGTTCAAGTTTAACCGACTTAATATTGACAAAACTGTTTAGTTCGCGACAGACTGTCTACTGAGACAGTTGTAATTAGGCAATATGTCGAAATTTGTGGTTTTCACTCTGGTTTCATCTTTTTGGATTTATTTCATCCATAGTGAAGGTAAAAAACTTTGTTAATTCATGTATTTGTACATATAGTTATATAGTAAATGTGTAATGTAAATTATTTTTGTATTTTACAGCAAGTTATAGACAGGGGGTGTTTTTTTTTAATATTTTTTTCACACATTTTTGCAGTAGGTATAAAGTCAAGCAAGCATTGTTATAGACCATGTCTATTCAGCATAAACTGTAAATAAATATTAATACCCACGTCTGTATGGTCTATATTTTGGTATACTACATGTCAAATAAGAATAAGGCTCGAACCTTATGTGGAATGGTCATCGTTGCATATGATTGCTGGAAATACAAGACAACGCCAGGAGAAATACGCGCATACGGCTCGCCTGACGTAAAGCGGTTACCGTAGCCCATGAGACGTATCATTTGCACGTTGCATCTCCTGCTATTAACAAAGCAACTCCATAGGAGCTTACATGAGGTCGTTCTCCAGACGGGTTGCTTGCGCTGATAAAATACCCTGACCAAGATAAACGAACATATTCACACAAATGTACTGTGTGAGAACCAAAAGCACGAGCCGTCAAGGACAGGCGCCACAGGGTTCATCAAAAGTTGTTATTTGGCTAGATCTTCTGTAAGATTTTCTAAATACGGTCGTGCATTCTTTTGAGCCTCATTAGCTATATAAGTGCAAGTGATGTTAGCATCGACTCGTAGAGATAATGGTGGACCATTAATACCTCCCACAAATAAACATGTCTAAAATAATTAGAAATACTACTGCAACAAGTCACAATACAAGCTATAAACAATAGGTGATAATTGCTAACATCCGTATATGCTTATGATTGGTGCCGCCGACCGAGAGGTATGCGTGCTCTATACCTGGCATATGAATGTATAATTCATACATATTATCTAATCTACAGTGCAATAGGAAGTCTAATTGCCGTAGAAATAATTGCGTGCTTTGTGTGATTGGTCCTAAGTTGTTTGTAATAAAATTACGTTTCGTGTATGCAATTAGTGAAGTGTCATAGGGTAGATTGACTGCTTACTGTCAGGAAGACCGAACGTTTGTTTTTTTGACTACTTGAGTTAGGATCCAAACCATATCAACCTTTAATCATATCCCATTGCAGGGATATGAGCCTCCCTTCAATCGAGGATGATTTTTTTTTTTTTTTTTTTTTTTTTTTTTTCATACGTGCACCCCTGCCATGGGCAAGGCTATTTATATACATTTTATTTCTTCATCTTAATTTTTTAAATATTCCATTGTAAATAAACACATTCATTCATCATACTCTTCCATTCCGCACTTCATTCTTCCATTCATCATCTTTCAATTATATCTTCTAGCTTTTATTTCGCCCATTTCAGAACACCGGTGAACTATCCTTATATGTGTTGCCAGACTTCCCTCCCCATACTGCGTCAGTCCAGACACGGGCGACAGCGAGCTTCACAGCTCCACCTAGCCACCGCGATCCCATCGGCTATACTGAGTATAGCCGAAGTATACAACATTGGTCCTAGGTGGAGCTGCTCTGCTTGTTCCGATTTATGACAGCCGTGGCTAAACTGACGCAGTATTTTAAAAATTTTGATCTAATTTGCCCCATCACTATTTCGGAGACCTTTGTTTCGGTGACCCGCATTCCCAAATCCTGCTCCAAATAATACCTCTGTTTGGAGAATGCGGGACACCGAAACAATATGTGCTGCACTGTCTGGTCCACGCCGGGCTCGCAAAAGCACGATGGGTCATCCGCGCACTTGAATCTGTGCAAGTACGCGGAGAACCCACCGTGTCCCGAGAGGACCTGCGTAGTGATGCTCGACGGCACCATTTTACCCACGATGCCGTACGCCGCCGCCGCACTCGGGAAGAACATCTTCGTTGTCGAAGCTGTAGTTCCCGATGTGTATCTCCTGTCCCATTCGTCAATGGTCCCCTTGCGGATCATACCTTTGACGAATGAGACAGGGCAGCGGTCATAATCTGGCCGCCTCCGCAACCCCAGTGCGGCGCTCCTGGCGAGTTCATCGGCGCGTTCGTTCCCCTCCAACCCCGCGTGTGCCTTAATCCAGAACAGCGAGACGCTCTTACCCTGGCTTTTGCACAGTTTAAGAGCGTCCCGTGTTTGCACCGCCAGGGGATGGGGGGACTCGACGTTTGCCACCGCCTGGAGCGCCGCCATGGAGTCGCTGAAGATGCCAATACTGGGTCCATCGCAGCTCAAAGCGTACTCGGCCGCCGTGCAGATAGCCAGGAGTTCCGCCTGGTAGACGGTACAGTAGGACGACAAAGCAAGCTTGAGGGCCTTGGTTTCGGCGTCGCCGTTCCATATGGATACAGCGGCGCCAACCCGGCCCTCAATCTTGCTGCCGTCCGTAAACATTCGCAGGGCAAAGTTGGAGTGTGCCCTGCATTGTTCCTCGTCCACCAGGCTGCCGAACTCCAAGCTATCTAGCTCCGCGGGATGCGGGGCCTCGATCTTCGAGGCCATCCGCTCGATCTCCCTGTCCCCGAGCAGCGGATGGGGTAGCCCCCTCTTGGCCTCGTACAAAGAGGCGACCTCGCGCACTCTGAGGTCAAGAGGCAGCACCCCGGCCAGCAGCAGTGCGGAGTTCAGGGAGACCGTGCGGTAGGCTCTGCAGATCTTCTGCGCGAAGCCCCGCTGTACGCTGTTGAGCTGTTTCTGGATGCCCAGCTTATTGACCGCTGGAGCCCATGCGGCGGCAGCGTACAATATCGTAGGTTCCACTACGGCTGAATATATGATCTTCACTACTTCAGGGTTGAGACCCCAACTGACGCGGGCCGTACGCGCAAGGCGCCCGTATATGGCCACTGCCCTTTTACAGACAGTAGCCACGTGCGCGTTGAACGTCAGACCCGCGTCAATCGTCAACCCCAGCAGTTTGATCTGCCGAGACATGCCAATGTCTATCCCGCCCATGGTAAGGCGCGGAGTGTCATACCTAAGTTTGCGCGTGACCAGCATAGCGCTGGTCTTATGCGGCGCAAACTTCAACCGGTTTTTGACACCCCACGCCCTAACATGCTCGAGAGCGGCATTGGCCTGTCTCTCTATATCCAGCGCAGTGTTGCCGTCGAACATCAGCACGACGTCATCGGCGAAGGCCTGACAGTGCACCCCCGCAAGGTCGAGTTGCTGCAGAAGAGGATCCAATAGGAGGTTCCACAAAATCGGTCCTCCTATGGACCCTTGGACGCACCCTTTGGTGGTGGACCGCAAGGTTTCCCCCCCGGCGTACCTAACTCTGACCGTCCTATCGCTGAGATAGCTGTCGATCACTCTCCTCAAGCCCAGAGGACAATTTTCCTCAGCCAGTCGTAGTTTGATTGCCGGCCACCAGGCGTTGTCGAAGGCTCCCTCTATATCCAGCGAGACGAGAGTGAGCATTCTCCTCTCGTCAAGCTTGGCGCGGATGTGCTGCACCAGGTTATAGAGGGAGTCTTCGGTGCCCCTTTGTGGCATAAACCCGTACTGGCGAGTACTAATCCTCGGTAGAATGTGGTGCTTGAGGCGAGCGATCAGCATTTTCTCGTATACCTTGCCCAAGACAGGCAAAAGCCCAATCGGCCTGTACGATTTGGGCACGGTATACGAGTCTTTGCCTGGTTTCCGAAGGACAATTACGAGGGCCCCCTTCCACAGCCGAGGAAAGTAGCGGAGGGCTCGACATTTATTAAGAAGGGCCAGGAAGAACTCAGGGTCACTGTTGATGGCCCGAGCGCAAATGTCAGGCGTGAGGCCGTCGGCACCGGGAGCCTTCTTCGGGTTGAACGACGATACAGCCGCTGTGAGCTCCCTCATGGTAAACGGCGGGTCATGATCATCATCGACCCGCTCGTTTACCTCGCGGGCCTTCTTCCTCATTTCGCGGTGATCTGTATCGTCGTCCAACTCGCTGTCGGCAGGATAGAACGTATCCGCCAACAGCTCGAGGGACTCCCTGTGATCCAACGGCCTCCCGCCCTCCTGGAGGAGTACATCCTCCTTGCGCTCGGTTGCCCTCCCAATGACCCGATAGATACCTTCCCAGACGCCTTCTCTGTCTTGCCTCCCGCAGAATTTCCTCCAGCTGTCAGTCTGGGCATCCCGCACTGCGGCCTCGTATTTGCCCTTCTGTTCGAGGTACGAACTGACCACCATTTGTCTCCGGTCCGGCGCTGCGTTTCGGATTCTGCGTCGCTTGGTGTTGGTTTGCCTCTTCAGCTCCTCGAGTTCCTCCGACCACCACGGCAATCTAAATGAAACCCCGCCTTTGATTTTGGGCATCGCTGCCTGGCAGGCCTCGGCTATGGCTCGGGTATATCCGTCCACGATTACCTCCAGGTCCTCCCACACCTGGACCGCCTCAACGCTCTCCACGTTCAGGCGGTCCCTCCGCATGATTGCTGCCAGTTTCTCACGAAACTGACACCAATCCGCTTTCCTGGTGTTGAAGATCCTGGTGGTCCTCGCCACGGATACCCCTTTCGCCCGTGCCAAGTTGATTTCAAATAGAATGCCGTTGTGGTCAGAGGACGTTAGGGCCTCGGAGACGCGCCAGCCATCCACCAGGCTCAGCATATCCTCAGAGCAGGCCGTCACGTCGACATGGCTGCTGTACCTCTTCCCGCCTCGAACGGTATCGAATGTCGGGACGTCCCCCGAATTAAGTATCTGGAGGCCCAGCTCCCCTAAGGCTCCAGCCATCATCTCCCCCCTGGAGTCCTCTTGGGAGCTGCCCCACCAGAAACTCTTCGCGTTGGCGTCCCCGCCTATGACCAACCTTCCAGGTCCGGTTTCCCGCTCAACCTGTCTAAGCTGCTCCAGGTATGGCTCCATGGGTTTGTCAGGTTCGAAGTAGTAGGAGACCAGTGTAATCTTCCAGGCACTAGTCCGGATCCCCACCACAGCGATGTTGTTTGTGGTGAGTTGTGGGTACTGTACGACATCGAGGTCGTGATCGAAGACGGCTATTGCCGCCTTTACAGTACCCTCGCCGTTCCCCAGTGCCTGGAAGACTCTCACTCCACGATAGTCTCTTACGCTTCCAACCCGACCCACATAGGGCTCCTGCAGCAGTGCGACAGATATTTTGCGCTCACCTGCCGCCAACAGCAATTCGTGCGTTGCTAGCTGGCTTCTCTGTAGGTTGGCCTGAGCCATTCGATACTGGCGGGTGGTCCCCGAGGCAATCTCAGCAATAGGCGACAGAGGCCCGCGCCAACCCGTCCCACTTCTTTCTTACCGGGCATTCGCCGCCGAACGCATTGTGTTTCGCGTTCGGCAGCTTTGCCCGGGTGCAGTTTTTGCATGCTGGCGTCCCCCCCGCCCTGGCGTCCGCGCACTCCGCCTTGAGGTGCGGGCCACCGCAGTGGCTACACAGGTCGGCGGGTTCTTTGCAGAACCGCCGACCATGTCCGAACCCCAAGCAGCGTGTGCACTGGACGAGGGGCGTCTGGTCCTCCACGACGCACCTCTGGAGGTCGATACGCAGCTTCTGCTCCGCTATCGACCTCCTCCAAATCACGGGGGAGACGCTCAGCACGACGTGGCGGTTGTGCGGGTTTCGCGCCTTCCTACTATATTTGACAGCGACGCGGTCGTCCCCGCCGTCGAGGCCCCGAAAGACGTCCCGGTTCTGGTTGCGAAGGGCGCGTATGAGCTCTGCATCGCTGTGGATGCTCAGCACGTCCCTCACAACCAGAAGCGGGTCCTTGTTTTTCGCGTCCTCGACGACCAGGCCGCTCCCCGTCGCTGCCAATCTCTCCTTTATTTTCCTTCTTTCCCCTTCGTCCCTACATCCCACAATAACCTTGCGGTCCCTCACCTTCCGCACCCGCTCGACCCTGACCCACCCCTCCTTGGCATCAACCGCTTCCCTAATTTTCTGGAGCACCTCGTCCCCAGTCTCTGTTTCCACGGTCGAGGAGACGACTACGGAGTGAAGTGCGGCCGACTCCACGTCCCGTTTCGCGGTCTGGCCCGCCGCCACAACACTCGCGTATGTCGCCCCCTCGATCGCCTTTTCTTGCTTCGTCAGTTTGTCTTTAATTTCTTCAAGTAATTTATTGTTCTGGACGAGGAGCTCCGTATTTTTTCCTAATTTGGCCATTATTTCCGATTCCTGCGCACCGTTGTCCGCCCCCGAGGGTTTGCCGGGGTTGGCGACGGGTGCCACGACCGATGTCGAAGCATCCGCCGCCAACCCCGTCCCTTTCCTGCCGCCCGCCAAGTCGGCCTCCGCTTCCTTCACCAGTTGGTAGAGGCGGTCCAGAGCCTGCAGCACATCCTGTTTAATGTCCGTCTTGAGATTTCTAGAGACGGACAGGGCACTTTTGGCCTTGTTGCTGCAGGCTCTGGCCTCCTCCACCCTGGTCCTTGTCGACTTGGCGGGCGGCTGGGTGGGTTTAGACTTGGCCCGGGGCGCCTTGGTGACGGTTGTCGATGCCAAGGCGGGTCCTGTTGTTTGCGCGGGGGTAACACTCGAGGATGATTAGAGCATACTCCACCACGCTGCTCAAATGCGGATTGGCTGAGGCTAGTTTTCAAACCGCGCCCGAGGGCCACTCACTTAGCTTAACGATTGTCATCTATCGACCGACAGCTTAACGTGCCCTCCGAAGCACGGAGAAACTCGAGATAGATAAACCCATCCATAGACAGGCTGCGGTCGACGTTGCTTAACCTGCGTTTTCGGTTAGAATGACACGCGCAATGAAGCCATCGAGCTCTCTGAGTTAAGATCACTGTTTGGTAATAGCGAGGTGTACCTAATGGCAAGCATTCCCTAAAAATAGTAAATACGTTGACGTTTTTCTATTTTGTGAAACATAGCTATTTTGCGAATATTTATGTTAAGTATGAGACTTACAATTTATTGACGGACTGATAGCAGACTTTAATGGGTCATTTTGCCTCTGGAGTACGGAACCCTAGGAACGTTCCCTTGACCGGAACCTTACCTTTTAGTTTACTGTATATCAATACTTCTTAGAATTACAATTTCATTACCGAGACAATTGCATCATCGATCAAATCTACGAATTCGCAACCTCCGTAGTTTAGTCGATGCACACTTCAATAATTCATAATTCTAGACCTGGCAACTTGATCGGTCTGACGAGCTCGTTGGGTCAGTCGTGAAAGACGCGACTTTGACACCAACGCTCGTGGGTTCGATTCCCACACAAGACAAACATTTGTGTGCATGAACATGTCTGTTTGTCTTGGTCTGGATGTTTTAAAAGAGGTAGGGCGCATCAAAGCAGCTCGTCTGGGGAAGTACCCACCACCTCACAGAAAACCGCAGCCAAATAACAACTTCCTAGAGGGTTGTTGTGTTCATGCGTGTGAGTGTGGTGACCTCACTCACCGTAGCCTATTAACGCTTGTAACATATATCACTCGCGCGATGCCTCCTCTGCTGCTTACACAGCAACTCCTTGGGAGCTTACTGGTGACCTCACTCACACGCATGAACGCAACAACGCTCTTGGGAGTTGTTATTTGGCTGCGGTAAATGTTCCTGTAATGTGAATACCTGAGGTATTACTTTACTGCCTCCAGTTCGTTCATGCCACAAATGGCTCACAAATCGCCTACTAACTGGTGGAAACACACAAAGTAATATATATTATAATGCTTTCGTATTTGATTTTCCCAAAATAACACCTGAATCAAAGTAAATTGATATCTTTTATAACACTCACTATAATGCAATTGTTATTCAAGTGGTGAAGCGTTCGGCGTGTACGTCAAATGAAATGCAAGTTGAATGTTCGCATTGCGGACCCAAGACCTGCGACGACCTCGGGTATCCCATCACGTGCAGGGGCGCGTCGGGGTTATGCAACCCGGAATGCGTTTGCATCGACGGATATGTGAGGGATAGTAATGGAACCTGCATAACAAGGGTTGATTGCCGTGAGTTGAAAATATTTATTTTTTTATCAAAATAAATGAATTCTCAAATTTATGGTACAAAATATTCTTTTCTAGTACGCGTTGTGTTTTATCCATTAATCTTTAGATTTATTTATATAATCATAAGAGGATTTAGGTAAATGTACTTAATATACTTATTATATGTTATAGAAGAAGAACATGAGAAGAGCTATGAATGTTAAAGAAGCGACTGAGGTGTGTAAGGACATAGTCATGTGGCGCTCGGTGGCCTCTGCCCATTCCGAAAGGAAATTGGCGGGAAGTTATAGATATGATTATAGTAACTTTGGAATCAAAACCGAAAAAATATATCTACAATAATAAGCATACAAGTTATTCTATTTGCTGGTCAATTTTGAATATACTTATATTATCGATTTCGTTTAACGGCGTAATTTATTAATAGTAATGAGTTTTTAATCTCCTCTTTCGTCGCAGCTTTCACACATCGTGTAATAATGATAATGACACGATAATGATAATATCGGCAGCCTCGCCGATGCAACAGCGATATCGTTGCCAAAATCAGCCATACAGACTAATTATATCCACATCACCAACATCATACTAAATACAGACATGTGAATGAATATGAAATTTGTCAACTAGGAATTGAACTCAATGGAATACGTATTTTACGGAACGAAATAACTACCTTCTCTGTACGCCGATTCGTTACCTTAAGGTTACCTTGAAAAGATTGTTTTTAGCAGTAAGACTAAAATTGTAGTTGTTACATAATAAGTATTCATGTTTTTACCATTTGTAAAATTTTCTGTAACCATTATTATGTGAATAAAGCTTATTCTATCTATCTATCTAAATTTTGTATGTGAAGAGCTTTTGTCATTTTTTATAAGAAACTTTCTGAAGTTTTTTTGTTTCAATTTTATCAATATTGTTATGTGTATATACATATTTCACAAATACATTGCGTTATGAATGTATGTATATCTTCACGCCAGGTCCCTTTATTTACGGGATTTATTTTGATGACTTTGTAAAAGCTATGCTAGTTAGAACTTTTTTTGGATTTCCCGACGTTTTACATATATTTTTGGTGTTTATTATCAAATTACGAAACCTCATTAGGAAACAAAAAATCTTATCGCGAGAAATAAATATTCCCGCTTGGACTCTGTCGTGTATAATGAAACAAGATCTTAAGTTCGGCGCTTATCGTCGATATACAGGACATGCCCTAAATCAATCCCTACAGTTAAAGAGAGTGGGTCAATCAAAATATATTCTGTTCCGATACGCAGGTGAAAGGCATAGAAACATCCTCTTTAGTGATGAAAAAATTTTAGTTCAAAAGAAGCCGCCCAATTAATCGGAAAGGTACAACGTGCTCATCATCCTGCGTCTGTTATGGTTTGGTGGGAGGTGTCTTATCAAGGAGTCACAAAGCTTCATTTCTGTGAAAAAGGAGTGAAGACTTCAGCCAAAATATATCAAGAGACTATCTTGGATCGTGTCGTGAATATCTCAGCAATACACTTTTTAAAAATGTACCATGGGCTTTTTAGCACGACTCTGCACCTGGTCACGAGGCATGAACTACCCCAGCCTGGCTCGAAACCAATGTTCCGGAGCTGAAGACGGGCCCTCTTCAAGCCCAGATCTGAACCCCTTAGACTACAAAATATGGTCAGTTTTAGAGGACATGACCTACTCGATATGACACGCCGACATTGTTTCTCTTAAGAAATCTCTGGAGCAAGCAGTGGCTAAATTTCCCCATGAAAATAGTGCGTAAATCCATAGATTTATGGCGAGACAGATTAAAGGCGTAGTGGCCTTTTTGTCTAGAATATTTTTTATTTTTTTGCTGAGACTTCCATAAATATGTACATATAAGTTTCATCAAGATTACATTACTTCATAAAAAAATAAATGCATAATCATTTGTAATAGAACTCATGGCCGGACTAGGTATATATGCTTATTGGTGAGAGAATGGTAATATTCATTTAGATAAAATGCCTGAATGAAGCTTGTCGAGAATCCAATTTGATGAACACAATTTCCACCCTTTTATAAAAAGATTGTATTGTTTAAGTAAAATGGGGATATCATGTTACTACATATATCTGTGCTGGTTGATGATAACGTCTGCCCGAGGTAGTTTTTCTGATACCTGGGTAAGCCGATTGCAAAGTTGGTGTCTTATTCTGAAAAGGGTCCTATCCCTAGTTAGTATTGCAGTTATAAAAAATAAATCCTGCGATAAATCATTCTGAAAATATTGAGGTTATCTATCTATTATGGTACCTAGGTTTTCGATCGATTAAATAAAGATTTGTCAAAAACGAAGAAAATGCTGTCTGTAGCATGTAACCGTGCATACGTAAAGATTACCAGACGTGTAACATTTTTTTTTTTTTTCGAAATTCGAGTTTGATTCCTGCATCCGATTTTTGACGAGCCCGGTGGTTGCGTGGTTAACAATGCCTACTTTAGCACCGAGGCTGGTAGTTTCGATTCCCACACAGTGCAAATATATACGTGCATGAACATGTCTGTTTGTCTTCATCTGGGTATTTTTAAGAGAGGTACGGCGCATCGAAGTCACTCGACTGGGGAAACACCTACACCTGACAGAAAACCGCAACCAAATAGCAACTCTCTGGAGGGCTGGTGTGTTCCTGTGTGAGTGTGTGTGTGAGTGAGTTCAACAGTAAGCTCCTAAGGAGTCGCTGTGTTAGCAGCTGGAGTAGTAAAGCACGAGCTATACTTCCTGTATTGCAAGCGTTCATAGCGTTATGTATATAATATATTAAGAGTTGCGGGGTCCGCTACCTAAGCAGGATTTGGCGAAGAGACATGAAGCGACTGTCGGCAGACCTCCACAACCTAGAGAGAAAACAACCATCGAGCTAGTGATAATTACAAATTTGTACATAAATCCGAAAACACGAATATAGTGGTACATACCCACGCCTGGATACGGACCAGAAACCATCGGTTGGAAGGTTGATTCTTTGATTTTCTAATAGGCTGTTAGTTCTCTAATTAATCTAAATTTCTATTTCTGTTAATTGAACTATAATATATGTTTTATTGAACTATAAGCTATGTTCATGTGATGTGACGATTTGTGTCTGATATCAATGATTCAGGGGTTTAATTGTGAAAAGGCGAACAGGCAGACAGAAAGAGTTTCTTGCATGTTCATAATATGTGTGCATAAGTCAAAGATATAGGAGCCGAGGAAGTATAAGACTTATCTACCATGACCAAATTGACCAGGTTTCATCAGAAGGTGATGTCAGGAGCCTTAGAAACCGACGAGCGGGTATAAGTGAAGGCGTGAAGTTATTAGATAGAATAAGGTCGCATTTTAGCATAATGGTCTGCATGTTATATTATTATACAGCCTTATAGCGAACTTATTGCGTTAATACATAAATACAAATTCGATTCATATAAGTATTTCCCAAATTTTCCAGATATGCATTGTTAGTCGGCCAGTGATCGTTATTTTTTTTAAGTGAGCTTCAGTTTAGTTTAACATTATTTCTTTCTTTTACAGCTGGTTGTGGAGGAGATTTAAATGCGACATCAGGTTGCGGCAACCACTGTGGAAACTCGTGTTCAGATTACAAGGAAGTAAACAAGACATGTTTGACTGGTTGTCGATACAACAGTTGCAATTGTAAAGATGGTTTTGTCTACCACGATGGATTAAAGAAATGTGTTTTACCCCTAGATTGTTGTAAGTATTCTAGTTCATTATACCATTTATACCCGTGCGACGGATGCAAATACAGGTCGCATCGGTCGCGTTCATAGGCAGAGGTGACCACTTACATGAGGTGGGCCGTATGTTTATATCCCTCCTAACGTTGTATAAAAAACACCTTGCCTCTTCTTCGTTCTAGCATTATCATTATTCTTAATCAATTAATATTCACGGGATAACACAAAGCCTAAGGATTTGGCGAAGACCTTAATGTGGCTATGGATATCAGACCTTCACACCCCAGTAGAAAAACTCGTCCTCTCATAGGTTAGGTCACACGTTTGTCAAAATTTAATTTCTTGGACATTTGACATCCTCGCGATGTTCTTCATTTATCATCGAGCAAATGATATTTACAAATATGCACATAAATCCTATAATACAACATTAATAGAAAATTAATGAAAAAAAAAATAGCCTGTCTGTAGGAGATTCAAGACCTGATTGTGTTTGTTTACGGATATTTCAGTTCCAGTAATTATTTATCCTATCTATATATAGTAACATAGATCACAATTTCAACTCAAACTAATTAGGTTATTATTATGCTTCAAGAAACCTATCAATTCTTGAAAAGATTTCCATTACTTCCACGAGAAGTGACAAAGCAAAGTGCTTTGCGTAACTTTATGGAATTATTGCATCAACCCTTACTCATCCCACTGCAGGGATATTGGTGTCCCTTCAACCGAAGGGGTTTAGAGCATACTCCATCACGCTGCTCAAATGCGGATTGGCGCAGGCCAGTGTTTCCAAGCTGCCCGAGGGCCACTGACTTAGCTTAACGACTGTCATCTATCAACAACAACCGGGATCGACGGCTTAACATGCCCTCCGAAGCACGGAGAAACTCGCGATAGATAAACCCATCTATATGCAGGCTGTGTTCAACGTTGCTTAACCTGCGTGTTCGGCTAGAATGATACGCGCAACGACGCCATCGAGCTCTCACTTTGTAGAATAGCAACACTATAATATACGATAATAACATGTCATACGTGACATATCCTGTACGTCGCACACAGTCCTGTACAAACGTATTTATTATACCATTGCATAATAGAGATGAAACTCTAATCATTCATACGCTGATATCTTTTTCGTCAAGAATGAGGTAAAAATTAGCTGAATACGCTGAATATATTAAGCTACTTTCGTGTATCGATACCCTTTAATAACATACAATTTGATTTGATGTATACCATCTTTTGTATTAGTGTGATATGTAAGTAAACAGTCATCATAAACTAATGAGTATATAAACAAAAGTGTTACATGACAAAACTATAAATATATTTTTTACATTACCAAAGATTTTAACTGACGATCAACACACAGGTTTACTAAAGAAACAGAAACCATATCAACGATGTTAAATGTTATTCAATTATGAAAGATAGTTTTGCTGCAAGATTGACTAATCAATCTAATATTTTGAAATAAATTATTTACATTATTTAGTAATTAGCACTTTTGCTCATTTGACCTTTATTCCAAAATCGTGGTCAATTCAAGTCCATCACATTGTTTTATAACACTAAAAATAATAATTTTTAAGAGCTATGATCGTTAGAGATGCGAGTGACGTATGTAAGAACCGCGTCTTATAGCGCTTGATTCTCTCTGCCTACCCCGCAAGCGTGAACCGTGAAGATTACATACATAATTTTAAACTTTTAGTAATAACTTACATGACTTAATGAAAAGTTGAAACACAACTTTCCCATTCTAATGAAGTGGAACATCTCAAGAAAAACGAACATAAATATAAGATAAATTTCTTCGTTGCAGGAAAGTTACAAAAGAAACTGTAACATCAAATGGCATCACTGAAAGTTTGCAGCCAGGATGAACACAGTAGAGCAATTTGAACCAAAAACTACTTACAAAATAAAAGAAATATGACTAGTCGATGAAGTTATTGTTGTTGTTTTTTTTTATTAAATTATAAATACACGAATGACTGAATAGTTTTATAATTATTTATTTATTTAAAGGTAAAAAGAAAAAATGTATCTTTCTTAAAATGTGTACCAATTAGGTAAGTACGCGATAACAGCGATACAAACCCTAGTATCGTAAGACCTACTTACAAAAGGTTTAATTCGGAAAGTATACCGTTACTATTGTGATACATGTATATTATCTTAGTTTCATTTTTTTTCCATTTCTATACCCCTTTTATCTCTCTCTCTTTCTCTTTCTCTCTCTCTATGACCCTTCTGTCTACAAATGTACGTACAAATATTTGGAATATTTGTTAACTGGTCTAAAAGCATCGCTTACGACAATACGTTCACATGTTCATATTATTGACTATCGATTATAGTATGTTGTTATACATAGATATTACGCACAAAGAAACAAAGTCATATGGTGTAGAGGCAGCTACCGGAATTTGTGCTTCCTGTGGATAAGAAGCTCGAAACCTAGCGAGCATACAATTTGCTTAGTAGGCTGTCTCAGCTCAATGTCTAGCCTCTTTAATATATTCATCTCTCTTATCGTAAGCCGTTTTTCACGTAATGTTTCTAAGTTAGGGAGCATTGAATTTCAATACAATTGAGTAAGATCACTGGAAATTGCGTTAGCATGAATTGAAAACTCGCGAGTCGCTCCCTATATTGCAAGTTTTTATGAGCTTCATTAAACACTTCATACATATAACATACATGCAGGTAAATTATTTATCACCGATTATAATAAATATGTAATTATAGTATATATATAGTAATCTTGTCATTATAGTATATGTTTATTAAATCGGTTTCATTCTAACGAAGAAAATGTCAATAAATTTACAAACCCGGTGGTTGAGAGACTAACGATATCTACTTGAATATCATTTCCACACAACATGAACATTCGTGTGCACAAACATATTCTATCGTCTATTTTATATATTTATGTATATCTTCACGCCAGGTATAGATGGATAATTTCTTACAAAATATAAATGTATAAATGTACGTATCCTATAAATCTGTAAAGCAGATAGTTATCATCTGTAAGAATTGTGATCATTAACCTTTAGATATACTACGCCATTCTTCTTACCTATTTAATGCCTATCAATTTCCAATCATTAATCAATCAATAGAACATCGGAACTCATCTGTAACTAAATTAACGAACATCAATCGAGATGGAACAAGCAAGGGAATGCAAGACAAACAACTTCCAGCACAAATACTAAAGCCAATTACAGTTTGGGGAATAACATTTTTCCTAACCAATTATGTAGTTTGGGACTACGTTTCGATTGTGGACAAGGAACTAATAAGACAAATTATCTGAAGTTAGTTCAGATAAGGTTCACATTTGAACATGTTGTGTTGAACTTGTAAAACTAATTTATCAATATAATATAATCAAGCCTTATCCCCTACAATGTATTGCTAGATCATATGTGTTAAAAATTGGAAAATCACACACTTATTTACATATATACCTAACATATAATAGGTTAACAAATTTGTCATGTCAAATCAACCTCGATGATAAAATAAATTTTCAAAAGAAATAAGTAGAATAATAAAGAAGTAGAATAATTCCATAATAATCAACAGTAAAATAAGATTAAACTGCTGAATATATTTAAGAAGAATTTAAGTGACTGACTATTGAGTAACTGTTTTATAGTATTCATGAATTAACCCTTCGAAACCCGGGTGGTCGAATACGACCGCGAAATGTATGGGAAAACGTATATAACGGGTTCTGACTGCTCAAATAATTGTGATAAAAATACATTTGAATATTTGCACGTTTGCATGCAAGCTGAATACATTCTGCCAAATAAATTATTGCCATTATATATTACATGTACCATTAATAAGTTACGGGAATTAATCCCGGTCATTTGATAGACGTTCGCGGGGATATGGATGTAACGCATAGAGGCTCCTTTGAGATATATATTTTTTTAATATTGTCGGACAAATTACACAGCGCCATCTAGCCCCAAAGTAAGCGAAGCTTGTATTATGGGTACTAGGCAACTGATAAACATACGCATTTTTTTTTGTAAATACATAATTATTATACATAGAAAATACTCAGACTAAGACAAACAGACATGTTCATGCACACAAATGTTTGTACTGTGTGGGAACCGAACCTACGAGCGTTGGTATCAAAGTAGCGTATCAGCGTGTTCCACCACTGCGCCACCGAGCTCGTCGAATAGATGAATGAAGTAATATAGTCCTGCCACCTGCCATGATCCGCTCCGGGGAATATTAATGGAACAATACACCTATGAGTAGGTATATTGGGGCTATTGCAAACGTGCGGGACACACATACACATAATGTATAGATATACACAACAAACATAACCCTGTCTTTACTGTCGGGCTGTCCAACGCAACGACCGATAAAATGTTGGGTATCCCGATGTGAACATGTACGGAAACAAAAAGTTTTGGAAGTCTCTAACATTTTGGTTCGACATTGATTTGCTCATCCGCCACAAATACATGGGTTTCATGCTGAACCTAATCTATGTACAAAAGTCATACATTGATATAGTATTAGTAGAAGTCTGTTCATTAATTAAATAAATACATGTGAAATAGACGTGCAAATTATGTAAAAGAAATATTAAATTACTGTACGTTCTTGGACTGTAAAAACCCGTGTATAATATAGCAGTAACCGTGACGTCAGCAGTTCTAGAAATGGGGGACTATACATGAAAAGAGCTATGCATATTGAAGAAGCCAGTGAGGAGTATAAGGACCGAGTCATATGGCGCTGGGTTCTCTGACCCACAAGAGACTACGTGTAAATATATAGTTGTAGTTGTGAATATGTGGTTATATTGTATATATTTTTATTGTACTTGAAATATTTTCCCTTGTTATTTATGGATACATTAGGTACGATATTTTTAAAACTTATAAAAACTGCGATAAACTGTGATTTGATATCGCATATAAAACTCCATTCATTAAAATTTTAGATGCATTAATTTCAGCGTAAAAGCAAAATAAAATCTTGTATTCTTCTTTTACGAGATGTTCTAGTCAGAAAAAAGAGGAGTAAAAAACCGAGCTTTAAAAACTTGGCACGACCTAATAAAATGATTCCCAAGTGGCAATGTCTATGAATTTCTTAGCGGGCAGGTATTAAATCCCTTACATTCACAGGGAAACTTAAATACTGTGAAGATTGCTTTGAAATTAGATTCGAACTGACAACAGGGAGATTTATAAAATATGAACTTAATGCCGTAACGCAATTTCGGATACGTGCGTGGAAAGTTTGGTAACTTTGAAAGATTTTGAATCACCCTACTTTGTCCTCTCATTTTCTATATTATTATTCAAGACTATGCCAATTGTATTTGTGACACTTATAATAAAATCATAATTGTCTGTATATATTTTTTTATTATTAATAATTTAAGTATATAGGCTTTGCTTTCCCATTCCTTTTGTTAATATATAATTTTTAATGGTGTTAGTTTTGTTGATCCGCACCAATGCTTCGTTATTATTATATTAACTACACAGATCAGTCCCCTCGAGCAGCATCCGTTCAAGCCATCGTTTTTTTTGTTACTGATTACATAGTTGGCCCCTGTGGGCTATTTCTACGTCACCGGAAGGGGTCGAGAGGGGTCGAACCTAATCGAACACGCGGGCTCATGCCTGAAGGGCCTAGGAGGAGAGGCGCCCAGGTACATGGGCTACTCGATACCTGGTGTATTGTGCAGAAGTCCTAACTCTCCGCACTCGGATCCGCAGAGTGCGGTGTGTATGTGGAGTGTTGGGGTCGGGGTCAGAGAGGTAGAGGGCATTCGCAACCGTAATGCGTTATGATCCTGATGATAGCATTACGGTTGCGAATGCACCCTATCTATCTGACCCCGACCCCAACACTCCACATATATACACATCGACATATTCAACCACTTCGAAGGGAACACTGCAACCGCCCATTTGGAGACTTTTGTGAACATGACTTAGTTTAGGTTCGGGTTAGTTCCAGTTTAAGTACTTTGAGTTGCCCTGAAAATTCCTCAACTATTATATTTATTCCTTTTCCTCTTTTTATAGTTATCCCATTTCCTAATCAACGACTACTATCTAGCGACTGCTATCAGATCTCTACAACCCAGAGGGAAAATCGGACCTTTCTTAAGTAAGGTCACACGTCTATCGAAATATAATTTCTTGGACACACGGATTTCCTGACGATGTTTTTCTTCACTGTAGAGCAAGAGCCAATTGCAAATATGTACATAAATCAAAAACACAATTTTAGTTGTACATGAATGTGAATTGTGTGTACAATGTGAATTAGAACTGGGAACCAATTGATCAACAGGCCGGTTCTTTATCAACTGGGCTATCACTGTTCTATCTATAAATAACATGGAGAAAAAATGCTAAATCAATGTTAACAAATTATAATCTAATACTATTATTTTAAATTAGTCTATCTACGATATGTCCAATTTGATTTATTTATGATATGAATATTTTTGGATTCGAACTTAAAAATAAATAAATAAACTAGGTTCACATAATTAAAGCTTCGCTATCGCAACGCCAGGTTTAATGTTTTTGTGTTACTTAGTCTACGAGAAATTCATCTTTGTCATACAGATAGAATGCTCGACTGATCTTATAAGGATTCTGTCTTTTGTTCTTTGATGATATAGAATTAGAATTAAGAGAGGTAGGACCCATCAAAGCAGCCTAACTGGATAAGTACCATAAGTAGATTACAGAAAACCGCAGTTCTCGTATTCCTTCAAATAAGTTGGGTTACTAGGAAGTTCTCAAGGAGTTGCTGTGTTAGCAATACTTCGTAATAGCCTCACTATTAACTAACGTTCGGTTCAGTTAATTATCATCATCTCAGCCTGCATTCGTCCACTGCTGAACATAGGCCTCCCGTCTAGAGTGCCCGTTCTCATTCTGAGGGAGTTTTTGCCATAGTTACCAAGCTTGGCAGGCGGGTTGGCAACCTCAATAAATTATTTAAGTATATTAAAATAAGGAGACGCTGCTGCCCATCTCCTGGATAATTACCTTAGTCGCCTTTTACGGCTTACTGTATGGTCTATGCAGATTTAGGTCCATATAGGAGGTACAATATGTCCTACAATAATCTCAGTAGGGACCGTAACAAAAAATGTAAAACTAGCAGGAACTAACATAAAATTAGACTAGTTATCTTGCATCTATACCCACTAGCCGCAGATTTTACTTGATGGATTCACTGTACTTAGAATACAGGCCGTTTTGCATAACAGTTTACCTCTGATACGGGTTACATGACGGTCAATTTCCATCTAATTCAGACCTGTAATATCATGATAAACCATTACAGTTAGTCAAAGTTTATATCATTAACTCACCGATTCAGCAACTCTATCGAAATCCGATTGAAACTATAAATTATAAGCTCCAGCCTAAACCCACTCCAGAGTTATAGGAAATCGAACCCTGATTAAATTCTCAACGTCGGCACACTTAAACAGTTTCGAATGTATCTCAAACTGTTCTGACGGCGAACAAATGATACCTACTGGACGTTATCATAAAAGCGTTGATGTAGTTTGACCAAGTATTGTTTTGTGGTTTGCTTGGTACGTTTAGTTTATATTAATGTATACATACAATTATCTTAAGTATTATTAGCAATGCTTATGCTGTAATGTGCATTCACATTATTTACGAAATGCGAAATGCGAGCGCCGCGCAAAATTTGTGGCGTAAGGCTTGCAGACCGTATTCGCAATGATGATGTTAGAAAGAGAGTTGGTCTGAAAGAGAGTGTTGAAGTAAGAAGAGGCATGCTCCGTTGGTTCCGACATGTAGAAAGAATGCAAGATGATTGAATGACGAAGCAGATATACAATGCAAAAGTGGAAGGATGTAGGAGCCGGGGAGGGCCAAGACTTACCTACCATGACCAAATTGGTCGTGTTCTATCAGAAGGCGATGTCAGGAGCCTTAGAAACCGGCGAGCGTGCATGAAAAGAGCAATAAATGTTAAAGAAGCGAGTGAGGTATGTAAGGATCGAGTCGCGTGGCACTCGGTTCTCTCTGCCTACCCCGTAAGGGATTTGGCGTGAAGTTATAGTACATTATTTACGAAGCCAATAACATGACCGATTGCATTTGAATTCTATTCATGTTTCTGATACTTAAAGATTAAATTGTAGCTGGGCAACTATAGTGCCATTTTCATCTTAGAGCACTTGTAAGAGAAATTAGCAAGTTAATACGTTCTAGTTTCTTACAGTGTACAAATATTTTCTAACTTTAAACCAAGGCTAGATGTTAGGAAGTTTATTAACTAAGCGCATAGCCATAGTAATCCATACAAAGAATATTAACCATACGAAGTGAGGTTATAATCATGTAGATTATAAGCTTATGAAAGCTACCCGATATCCGACAGCATCATGGAAACTACAAGTACAAAAATTGTTAAGCAACACGTACTACTTCCATGTTGCGTAATAATTTTTGCTTCATGCTCAAAATGCCTCGTCCGATGACGCCGATTGCTTCTGCCGCCACTTTTTAATCCTACTTCTCGGATCGAAGTTGTATAAAAATATCTATAGTGATGATTAATGAAAAACTTTATTGATAAAGGGAACCTCTTGCATTAGATGCCAAAGAAAAACGTTACGTACAATAAAATAATTTTTCATGTCATTTACTAGGAGTAACAGTCTCACCCTAGGACCTGGCGCAGCCGCGGTACGGAGTCCGCGTTGCGGAGGCGCTGCGCCCGGTCCTGGAGGCGTGGATGCGTCGTAGACGCAAACCCCTCACCTTCCGCATGGTGCAGGTGCTCACCGGACACGGATGCTTCGGTGAGTACCTGCACCGGGTCGCAAGGCGGGAGGAGCGGCCAGGCTGCCACGATTGTGGCGCGGCCGAGGACACTGCTCAGTACACCTTGGAGCAGTGTCCCAAGTGGTCTGGGCAGCGCCATGATCTGGTGTCCGCGCTGGGAAGCGCGGACATTTCGCTCCCGAGCGTGGTCCGCTACATGCTCGGGAGCGACAGTGCCTGGCAGGCGATGGCCTCCTTCTGTGAGACGGTCATGTCCCAGAAGGAGGCCGCGGAGCGGGACAGGGAGGATGATCCGTTGGCTGTCCCGCTCCGGAGACGGCGGACGGGAGTGCGGCGTAGGCGCTACGCGCACCTACTGCCGCCTCCCTAACCTGTGGGACTAGGGGTCAGGCTGGGAACCTGGCCCCATAATGGTCCCGCCGCCGGAGGGGCTGTCCCAATTTGCCGGGATGGCCCCTAGAGAGAAGAAGTCCGGCCCCTTTTGAGGGGCTGGCCAGTCGCAGTGGTGCCCTGTTGCTGACAGATCCGGGGCACCACACCAACGCGGCCGATAGCATTTCGCGGGGTCGTTTAGTGGGTATACCGTCGGACAGCCGACGGGGAGTCCCACACTACCACCGGAGGCCACCCAGGCACCGGTGGTGTGCGTAACGCATTTTTCCCCGCGTCACAAAAAAAAAAAAAAAAAAAAAAAAAAAAAAAAAAAAAAAAAAAAAAAAAAAAAAAAGGAGTAACAGTCTCATTAAATTAGCAGCGTGCATAAATTAAAAAAAAAAATCGGCCAAGTGCGGGTCGGAGTCGTGCACGAAGGGTTCCGTACCATTATCTATAAAAACAGCAAAAACAACACGTTTGTTGTATGGGAGCCCCCCTTGAATATTTGTTGTATTTTAATTTAATTATTTATTCTTAAAGTGAATATATAACTAAATATTCTGTGAATATTTCAAGCGTCTACCTGTTGCCGTTATCAATATCAAGCAAAAATGAGCAAAAATTCACGTTTGTTGTATGGGAGCCCCCTTAAATATTTATTTTATTCTATTTTTTAGTATTTGTAATTATAGCGGCAATAGAAATACATCATCTGTGAAAATTTCAACTGTCTAATTATCACGGTTCAAGAGATACAGCCTGGTTACGGATATTACCTGATACGGACGGACGGACAACGGAGCCTCAGTAATAGGGTTCCGTTTTACTCTTTGGGTGCGGAACCCTAAAAACTATGACTCCCTTAAGCATTATGAAGGCCGTGCAACTCACTTTGCGTACAATTTTTAATTCATTACATAAATTTTATATTATAGGTAAATTGCGAAACAAAGGTTGTAAAAATAAAAAGAAAACATGTTTTACTTCAAACTTTGTTTATAATTTGCCAAGAGGATAGCTGTGTTTATGTCATTTGAAATATACATAAAATGCGCTCAATTTTCTGCTGAACTGCTTATATAATTGAACAATTCTTTTACACACATTGACTGAAGTAAATCCACAAGTTTTTAGTTGTTAAAAATATTCCTTTTTACGCCAAAATGGATTTTTTGAAACTTGCCAATAGGCAAAAAGTAGATGCACCTACACTGTAATTAATTGCTTAGCGTTGCGTGATATAAAAATATTACTTTTATATATTACGCATCGCGCAATTTACAATCTTGAGCCGGTATACAAATGTCAGTTTCGTTTCTGAAGTAATCCTTCTTGCATGTACAACGAGGTTGACAATTGAGGACTAAGGTATTACATGTAACTGGTTCACTATTGGCGCTCTCACAATATTCTCCGAGGCACTCCGAAGGACAGCTGTTCCATTCTTCGTTTGGTCTGGTACACTTTACTGGCGCTATAACAAAATAATAAAATTTAGCAATTCTGAACATTTTATAGAAGGACATACATGTTTTAACTATTACAAGTGCTGAAATAAGCTTATCATCGTGCATGTTTTAACATGTTAAAGAAGCGAGTGTAGTTTGTAAGGATCGAGTCAAGGGGCGTTCGGTTCACTCTGGCTACCCCGAAAGGGATTTGGCGTGAAGTAATTTAGGGTCGGTAACGCATGTGTGGATACACCTGGTGTTGCAAATGTCCATAGGCTACGGTGACTGTTTACCATCAGGCAGACCGTATGCTTGATTGCTACCTTAGTGGTATACGGAACAGGCCCACCACACAAACCCACCACTGTGTCTCCTGTGTAGCCAGAATTAACAGCGGCGACCAACAAAAAGGCAATGAACAGTGAAGTTCACTGCCGTCCCGGGGGTTAAACTACAGCTGCATCGGAACTCACAACGAATTTAATCTGAAGAAATTTGTAGGAGCAGGAAGTTGTGGAATTGACTTCCCCTCTTGGCAAAGTGAGAGACAGTAATATGTACAAATAAGGCAGTGAAAAACCTCAAAGAGATGGCTAGTCAAGTGAAGTTCAACTGCCGTGCACCACGGTTTATCAAAAGTCTAACACTATTGGGACCTAACTGTGAGTTGTTACCTAACACATCGATTATAATAATATAGATTGCAGAACCGCCTAAACGCCCGGTAATTCTCCCTTGTTGCCACCAAATCAGAATAATATACTACCCCGGATGTGACATGCAAGGAATTTAACATATCGTCCCGCTCACCACGCCAGAGATCGCACTCCCAGAGAAAATGATGTGCTGTTTGCTCGAATTCATTATTTGTCGTAGAATACTCGCATAAAGGCGATGACATAAGTCTAAACGAAAAGAGCTTAGCTCTAAAGTTTATATGTCCAGTTAAAAAACCTTAGTGGTATAAAAAAAAGTAATAAATAGATGTTCTACATCTTTAGAATCAATTCAATCTAATATACGCGTGACGTCCTGTCGATTAGCAAACGAGCCTGTAGCGAAGGGGGCACAGTTGTATTTAAGAGGGGGCATAAAGCTAAGTGGCGCCCTCATTTTGTTCCCAATTCCAAAAAACGCTCAATAACCATATTTTTGTTTTCTTTTTAAACATATCGTGTATTTATTAATTACAAGTACAAGTAACCATAATTATAATTATTGCTTATTGTGGCCACTTATAGCAATAACTTCGATTATTGCTATAAGTGGCCACAATAAGCAATAATGCCTCTCGACGTAGAATAAAAAAAATATATTATGCAGTTAGTCATAATTTTATTATTTATCTACAGTTAGTCATAATTTTGATTATGACTAACTCTACATAAATAATAAAAACAAAATATGTCCCAAAAATATATATTTTTTTATTCTACGTCGGGAGACATACAAGCATATGGCCTACCTGATGTAAAGCAGTTACCGTAGCCTATTAATGCTTGTAATATATTAAGTATCACTAGCACGATGCCTCCTCTACTGCTTACACAGCAACTCCTTAGGCGTTTACTGGTGACCTCACTCACACACAGGAACACAACAACCCACTAGGGAGTTGTTATTTAGCTGCGGTTTTCCTCCATTTCACAGACCTGCTTTGATGCGCCCTACCTCCCTTACAAACAGCCATCTTCATGCACACAAATGTTTGCCTTGTGTGGGAATCGAACCCACGAGCGTTGGTGTCAAAGTCGCGTCGTTCACGACTGAGCCTCCGAGCTCGTCAAAATAAATATGGTGCCTGTATTGAGCGTTTTTTGGAATTGGTCTTAAATTCAGCGTTATTAATAAAAACAAAATGAGGGCGCTACTTAGCTTTATGCTCTCTCTTAACAAGAAGCAGACGATTTAGTAACTCGTACCTACACCTAACAGCATAATATAGCCGAATACAATGAATAGTGCTGAATGATAGCAGTGTTCGTGTGGCTAAAGTCACCAGTGCCAAAAGTAGAGTAATGCACTAGCAATGTTCCTGTTATTGCAAGCATTCATTAGTTTAGGTAAATACTTCATACGAGACGGGTTATATGATTACCCCACCCTACGGATAATAAACCAAATCGACATTTATTACATCACTTTTATATGTTTTTGTTTTCTTTTTGTGCAGCTAAACAGAATTTATTGTGTTCTATTCGACAGAGTCTTAGTAACGCCTTTGGTAACTCTATATATATCAATAAAATAATAATTCTTAATTCGGTAATAAAGTAATAATTCTTAGTTCAGAAAGTTATGGCTAGTACATAAATGTTTTTGTAATACTATCTTACTACCAAACTTACTTTCTTGCGAGGTATTAGACAACCTGTTCGTGGGAATAAAACAATTAAGGCTATGGTATTCGCTGTCATACAAAAAAGTAAAAAGCTTGCTTGAATGTTTACGATAAAAATGTAGACCAAATACACACATCAAAAGTGTCTAGGGATCAACATATATTTTTGCAATAACTTTTCTCCTGATTGATATTAATTAAAATTTTCTTTAAGGATTCATCAAATAAAGTGTTTTCGTTTGTCTACAGTAACGATAAACCAAGTCACCTTTGCATTAATAAAGAAAGTTGCCATTTTCATAATAAAGGGATTTTTGACATTTGAACCACTAACATTAAAGTTCGAAAAAAAGACTGAAATAACAGTTTTCTTTAAAATTTTATTGGGTAACTTAAACAATTAATAATCCGTGTTTCTACCGCGAACACTAACAACACGTGGGAATGATAGAAGCTGGTTCCCGGCAACGTACTGTGGCTTTAGCTCTGAATACAAGTCAGAGTGTTATCAGTCGACTTTGGACACGTTACCGAAGCACTGGTACCGTGGCTGAGCGCCATGGAGGACGGTATCGCTGCACCACACGGAGACAAGACCGATACATTCAAATCACAACTCGAAGAGCTCCAACAATAACCGCCATGATGTTAGCCGTGACGCTTCATCACTCTTCAGGGAACTTAATTAGCGACCAAACAGTCAGAAACCGCTTGCATGAAGTGAACCTTCATTCCCG
Source organism: Pyralis farinalis (assembly GCA_947507595.1). NCBI lineage: Eukaryota > Metazoa > Arthropoda > Insecta > Lepidoptera > Pyralidae > Pyralis > Pyralis farinalis. The sequence continues at coordinate 25,146,132 of OX382270.1, forward strand.
AAGACCGCTAAGGGTACCACCTATAGCAATGCACAATCGTAGGATTCGATATCAATGGGCTCTTGAACACAGAAATTGGGCAGAAGAACAATGGCGTTTCGTGTGCTTTTCTGATGAGTCTCGTTTTGGTATGAGACCGGATACAAGACGTATACGACACTGGAGAACCCCTGGACGCCAACAGCGATTAAAATCCTGCCAGGAAGTCCATCCTTATAGTGGTGGAACCATCATGGTATGGGCGGGTATTTGGATCGGCGGAAGAACTGAGTTGATTTGGATCAGAGGCAACCTCAACGCTCAAATTTATGCTGAGACGATTGTATCAGACGTCATCGTTCCTCTACAAGTGCAAATCGGTCCCTTATTTCAGTTAATGCATGATAATGCACGACCGCACACCGCAAGAGTTGTAAGACAGACTCTCGCCGCAGCTAACATCAATGTCATGCCCTGGCCTGCTCAGTCGCCAGACTTGAACCCGATTGAGCATGCATGGGATATGCTACAGAGAAGAGCTCTGCCGAATATGGAGGGTATCCAGTCGCAAGAAAACCTTTTTTCGTTGTTGCAACGAACATGGGCGGCCATTCCACAGCGTGATTTGGATGAACTCATTTTGAGTATGCCAAACCGATGTTCTTGTGTTGTTAGTGTTCGCGGTAGAAACACGGATTATTAATTGTTTAAGTTACCCAATAAAATTTTAAAGAAAACTGTTATTTCAGTCTTTTTTTCGAACTTTAATGTTAGTGGTTCAAATGTCAAAAATCCCTTTATTATGAAAATGGCAAATTTCTTTATTAATGCAAAGGTGACTTGGTTTATCGTTACTGTAGACAAACGAAAACACTTTATTTGATGAATCCTTAAAGAAAATTTTAATTAATATCAATCAGGAGAAAAGTTATTGCAAAAATATATGTTGATCCCTAGACACTTTTGATGTATGTAGTTCAAATTCGCATTTTCATAGATTTGATTTCGCTTGCTGACCGCGTTCGTAACGAAGACGTGAGAGAAAGAGTTGGTCTGAAAGAGTGTCGGTGTTAAGATAAGAAAAGACATGCTCCATTGGTTCGGACATGTAGAAAGAATGTCGAAATCGATATACAATACAAAAATGGAGAGATGTAGGAGCTGAGGAAGACTGAGACTAACCTATCATGACCAAATTGGTCGTGTTTTATCAGAAGGTGATATCAGGAGCCCCAGGAACCGGCGAGCGGGCATGAAAAGAGCTATGAATATTACAGAAGCGAGTGAAGTATGTAAGTATGTACGTCTTATGGCGCTCGGTACTCTCTGCCTACCCCGCTAGGGACCTGGCGTGAAGATATACATACATACATAGATTTCCGATGACAGTACTGTCAAATAAGCTAAAAGTGAGAAAGAAACCTTTTCAACATGTCCGTAGTAAATTTACTGCTGATCAATAGAATCCGGTAGCCTATTTTCTTTAGAATTGGCTCAATAGAGGGCGTTTATATAATAGTATTACTTACGGCATTCTGAAGACACGTTACATCGATTGTCCTCTCTACTTAATCTCTTGTGATTCAGGTTGCAGACACATCCGGAGAAACATGGCGAGAAAGGATATGTTTCACAAATAACTGTACCACGGCTGTCGTCCACAGGACAATAATCTGTAGGACAACCTCCTTTACAAGCTACAAAATGTTCATTGTCACTGCAAGGATTGCCACCTAAAATAAACGAAAGCTCATAAACTATTTCCAGTAATAAAAACAAGGTTTAGTTAAATTTATATTTAGTAACGCTACTTATACACCGGCGCCCGTGAATTCTATTCCCACACAAGACAGACATTTGTGTGCTTTAATTTGTCGTTTTTTCTTGGGCTGGGTGTTTTCTATGTATCAAGAGCATGTATTTACAAAAAAAATTCGTATGTTTGTCTGTTGTCTAGTATCCATAACACAAGCTTCGCTTACTTTGAGGTTAGAGGACGCCGTGTAATTTGTCTGACAATATTTATTTATTCATTTCATGTTAACAGTGTCAACCACCACCGTGCTAATGAACAGTGAAGTTCATTGCAGTCCCAGGGGTAAAGGCCTTGGAACTCATAAAGAATTTAATTAAAAGAAAATAGTAGACACAAATAATCGCCATTCAATACTATGCGTACTGAAAACCTGATGAACATACATACTTTTAGTATATACCTAAATAATATAAAAAAATACACAGACCAAAAATAGACCAACGTGCGAATAATTCTCTCAAATATTTGTCTTGTATGGGAGTCGTACCTATAAACCCTGGTGTTATAACAGCAATTGCTTGCAACACGATAACAGAACTTCCAGTATGAAGAAGATCCTGTGAGTATGACTTATTACTAATTAAAAACATTGATCTAAGTAATATTCACTACAGAATCACCTACTTGTCTAGTGATTCTTGTGACTCACCAAATGTAAGATTCAAGGAATTCAGCGGTACATCACGTATGAGTACGTGTTAAAATAATTTGGTGCAATTTGATCTAACCTGTTTTGTGTGCTTCCGCCACCAATTAGTTCATACGGCCTAGCGCCGGCCGACACCCACCCACTACTGTTAGTAAGTGCAACATACCGACGCTGCCATGACTGCTCCGGTAGTCTATAGTCTAAGTAATTTGGTTTGCCCGTGGCGATGTATACATATGTTTTACTATAAAACTGACCGTATTTAGCTTTATTCAGCTCCTTAATCTCGGCTGGTAGGGAAAGCCAATTATATTTATTGTAAAGAGAGCTTCTTTAATAAATCTCAAAGCTCTAAGAGTCTTATTAGACAGGGTCATTAATAAGTTGAGCTTCTAATTAATCCTCTTACTTTCTACATCTTAGGCTTTAAAGGCTTCTAACTAAAACAGGCATAATGTTTACAAGAGATGAAAATATAAAATAATTAATGACAACATTAATTCTCCAACACGATTTAAAAATTAACTATGAATTTTGTTGATGTAGATAAAGTATAGCGATTATTTGATTCACTTATCATCAGAATGGCCATAAACTTGTTAGTTAAGTTAGTGATTTAAAAAATAAATGTTATTATTACTATTCTTTATTGCACAAAAACATTATATAGATACACGATTTAAAGTATTTCGTTCGCAAAGGCGAGCTTATCTCTAGAAGAGGTTTCTTCCAGCGGTACGGAATAACTGTAAGTGCCTGATAAATGTTATTATTGTATGTATTATGAAAAAAGCTACTTGCAGTTATCAAGTTTTAAGATGATATTAAATCAGAAACTAACACTCGTTTCATAAGGTTCATCGTCATCATTCATGCTATATGAATGTTAAACATCCATATACAAACAAATTGTAACAGACATCTGACTCAGATTAGGAAACGTGAAAGCATCTTAAAGTTAATTAAGTATTACATACGTTTAATTTACTTTTAGATTCTTACGGAAGTTTATAAACTGTGACATTCCATCTGCGAAACCGTGGCATTTAGCCGTCGCCATAATTTTCATACATTTTAAATAGTGATATGTAGAGCCGCGGGTGTGCTTTCTACGCATGAATTACAAACAGGGGGCGGTCCTGAACGATCTGCACTGCCGACATAGCCATTCCATTCCATTGCTTCGAGAGGGTGCAGAAATACGAATACGCTTCAATGCTTTGGAATTATCAATTCGAAGTAGCTGATAAGTGGTACCTATTTACTGTTCATGTAATTGTTCTTCATAGTTCTAGAGTGATTATCCGAATCAAGCTCCCTACAAAGAGAGATGGGAAAGAAAAATAATAGTACATATGTCGACATAGTCGAGCAGTGATAGCTTACTGGTTAAAAATCGGCCTAGTGACCAAGAGGTCCCCGATTCGAATCCTGATGTACCACTGTAAATTCGTGTTTTCGGATTTATGTACATATTTATAATTATCACTAGCTCGGCGGTGAAGGAAAACATCGTGAGAGAAATCGGCATATCCAAGAAATTATATTTCGAATGGCGTGTGACCGTACCCAAGAATGATCTGGTTTACCCTCTCGGTTGTGGGCTGATGGCAGACGGCAGAAATCAGTATATTCGCCAAATCCTTAGGTTTAGGTAGCGGACCCCACCAATCCTAATGAGTTAGGAAACTGGATATCATTAAGAAGAAGAAGTATATCGTCGTAGTAGAAAGATATGACAGTATGATAGAATTTGTGCCATAATCACTAGTGCTCGCGATAGAGCGGTAGGGTTGTCACTTATCGGGCTCACAAAGAATGTGCGGCCCTGTACGAAGACTTTATTGGCCGTTTCCTCCTTATAACTATTTAAAACTATTTAAAATGTATGAAAATAACGGCGATGGCTAAATGCCAAGGTTTCGCAGATGGAATGTCACAGTTTATAAACTTCCGTAAGAATCTAAAAGTAAATTAAACATATGTAATACTTTATTAACTTTTAGATGCTTTTCACGTTTCACAATGTGATTCAGATGTCTGATGTTTGCCAAAGGAACATGTTATTATATTATTATAATTATCGCTTGTAACATATATCACTCGCGCGATGCCTCCTCTGCTGCTTACACAGCAACTCACTCACACGCAAGAACACAACAATCCTTTAGGGAGTTGTTAGTTGGCTGCGGTTTTCTGTGAGGTGGAGGTACTTCTCCAGGCGGGTTGATGTGCTTTGATGTGCCCTACCTCTCTTAAGACATCCAGACTCAGACAAACAGACATATTCATGTGGTGGTAAGTCGCGACTTTCACGACTGAGCCACCGAGCTCGTCAAAACGTCGCGACTGACAAGCAGACGGCCGATTTGATGTATAGCGGTTACCACTGCTGATAAAATATAATGAGCCTTGTTTGTGCATTAGTACCGCTGCCAAAGCCGTATTTACACAGGAACTGGTAACCTCGCTTTCTCAAAGGAAGACGACAATGTTTTGAGAAATTGTTATCGGTCCTTCCCCTCCCTCCCTCGGTGACGTATTACAGCTACTAGTTTAGAGAGATTAGCTTCAAAGCAAAGCATATTTTGTTGAATATTTACTGTTGTACTGAATTAAGCGAGGAGGAAGTGAGGTAGGGTATAGGCTGAGGGAAATACATCCTCCTCACAGAAAGCCACAGCCAAAATAACAACTCCCTAGAGGGTAATCTATCTATCTACATATCTAAAACTTTACGGCAAGTCACTTGCGGGGTAGAACAGAGCGCTACATACCTCGGTACTTAGTCGCTTTTTTAACATTCATACGGTATTCTGGAGAGTAAATGAAGTTTCCAGTAAATCACTAAGGAGTACCTGTACTAGTAGGTAGCAGCAAAGCGCGAACTATACATCCAATTAAACATATTGCAGGTATTGTTGATAGGTTACGTTAATCATTTTACATTAATTTTACATTGTAGATTTTATGCCATCCTACGTTGTATAATAAAAAGTGAACTTGTTATAAATCTCGTTTTATACTCTTCCAATACATCGAGAAGTCTTAAATGCATGAGAGATTATACCTGGGCATTCATCAGGACTAACACATTTGCCATTTTCATCCAGAAGATAACCAGATGCGCATTCACAGCCCAAAGGTTCACATTTTTTTTTACATGGTGTAGCGTTAGGTCTTCTGCATGTTGATGGACAAGCTGCTGGACAAGACTTGGCTACTGCATTTAGATCACCGTTGCATCCCTCTGAAGAGAAAAATAATTAGTAAGTTTATGACAAAAAAGTTAAGAAAGAAGTGTACCAGTCAAGAGTGAATGAAGATTTCAGGAGGGGCCACTCTAGATGCACACATATAGATCAAGTTGGTAATGTGATGTAAAATTGCATGAAGAGGTTGATGAGTGTGGAAGAAGCGAGAGGGGTATGTTTAGATCGGTGCACCTGGCGTTCCATAGTCTCTGTTCACCCCAATGGGCGACAGGCGTGATGGTATGTATAAGAGAGTGAGGTACAAGTATGGTTATGATGGTTTGCTGCATTCCAAGCATTCACAGGCTATAGTATTCTTATCTTATCAGGCGGATCTATGCTTGTTTATTTTATGGTGAAGTATAAACCAGTTGAGAATGTGCGCATTCAGCTTGCATTGCCAGAGGAATACCTGGCTCGTCAATTATATAACAATTCATATTTTTTTTGTTTTAAATTTGTCGGCCATTTTGACCATGTTCCTTAAGAGATAGGAACGGTGTTCCTGAACATTCCTATTCTACTTTTTTATGGTGAATCCGAATCTGAAGTCAAAATTCAAATATTCGAAAAAATCGCACACACAGACAAACGCTCAGATTTCATATAGGAACGGTATTCCTGAAAACGTGCGGCGGCTCGTGAAATCGGGCCATAAAAAGGGTATGCCCGTCCTCCTATATAGGACATCTTTAGGCTTTAAAATATATTTGTTTAAAAAGTGGGGGTACCTACTTAACTTCACTTCACAATTATCTAGTGCCCTAATTGCTAGGGTGCAACATGATTTGGGCTCTATAAATGATAGTTCATAAATAATACTGTGTTAGATCTTTTTTAAGAATACTCACTTGGGCAATCTTCTATTTTAATACATTTTCCTCCTTCTTCTGATAAAATGTACCCATCCTCGCATTCTTCTTCATCGGCCCCACAACTTGGAGAATTAGGCTCAGCACAAGTTGGTTGGCAATCAGCTTTTTCATCAGAGCATGGTTTCGTTGTTCCTAAAATTAATGTTAATTATATGTTATTAATTCTTATCTATAGTTCGAATACTTTTAAAATAAAGCAGTAGAAATAAGCCTTTAGGCGGCTGGAGATGAGAATACTGCGAAGACTGCATGTTTCAGACGTGTTGATTGAGAGGCACAACTTCATAAAAACCAAATTTCTAACGAAACTTTTGATTATTGAGAAAATACATAAATCACGGTATGCAGAATCCGGACTATATGCAGGATGGGCCACGAGCTCTACTTTTTAGAGGCTAAAAGCAACATTATTTATACGCAGTGTGCGAAAACTACTCTCATGGTGCAGGATGATATGTCTTCTCGGTCATTTTTCTCATACCTTTTTAGAGACAATGAGTAAAGACATGATGGTGTTTCGTTTAGCATTGATACTCGTACATTTATGATTTCGTCGATCTTCATGTGGAATCGTTCAATCGAGAAGAAGTGAAGTGCGTTTCTCGTCTACATCTATTATGTTGGTCCGCGTTTTCTAAACACACACGAAAAATATTGTCGTTTTTCCCCAGTTTAAAACAATAAATCAACGCTTTGGCCCTTCTATGTCAATATTGGAGACAGTATTATAATTCCACACTAATAATAATATTTGTGCACCAATCAACAAGAGCCCGTTTCTATTGCCTAATCAATCGACAGGTTTTGAACTCTTAAATGTTCATGTAATATTTTTGAACTTATCTTACAACGATCCCCATATGTTCTCGAATCACCACATAAATCATATGCATCAGTTTTCTTTAATTAATCGCTTAACAGTAACCATATGTTCGTCGGTAATCGTAATTGGTAGCCAATGTTCACGAAATCAGAGAAACTCGTTCATACTTAACTTCCTTTTTTAAGAGAAGTAGGGCGCATCAAAGCAGCCCGTCTGGGGAAGTACCTCCACCTCACAGAAAACTGCAGCTAAATAACAACTCCCTGGAGGGTTGTTGTATAAAAATAACCTCCCGACGTAGTTTAAATAAAAACTTCAATTCCGTGTACCAACGTCTCGAGGTATTTTGATGACGTGCTTCCCTCCCAAAAACATTTTCATCAGAGTGATTCTGCGGAAAGGGAGCGTTTTCCAAATAATAAAAGAAGGATTAGAAATGTACCAATGTATGAGCGCAGAGAACTGCGTGAATGGAGCATTGGTCAAACTTTTGGACAGACAAATCCTAAACCAGAAGGCACAGTTCTCTGTACACAAAGTGGTGCTAGTCCTAACGCCAAACTGTGGAATTGAAAAATGGGTATGGCAGGGAGACCAGGAAAGCAGAATCAATGCGGTCGAAATGCGAGCTATACTCAAAATTTGTGGGCTAACGCTTGCTGACCATGTTCACAATGATGATATAAGAACAAAAGGCAAAAGATTTTCTACCAAGTTTCTTTAAAGAGATAAACACAATTTTGTTTCATTTAAATATAATATTCGAAGGTTATGAACAGACAGGAGTGCAAAAAAGGGTAATTTTATTAAATGTATGAATGTTTGTTTTCTATCATGTAAAAAGCTGTAGAGATATGGATGTTTTTTTATAACACACACGAATAGAACATGTTTTATATTGTATACAATTATACATAGTAGCAGTACCATTTATTTCGAAAATATTTAGAATTCCTGTGTAGAAATTAAAAATTTTAAGTTTTGCTAAAGTATTTAGTTTACCTTTGACATTTCTTGTACTAGACGTAGATGAAGATAACGACGACGAAGAAGAATGGGAGCTCGAAGACGAAGTTTCTAATGAGCTAGAGGATTGACTCGATGATTTTGACTTTGTCGATGATAGAATGGCACCTGAAGAATTAGCCGATGAACAGGGTTTCGGAGTTACACCGCCTTCTAAATAAAAAAGATAACTAGCTATAGATTATTTTCTCACAAAATTATTGAAATAAATTTGGGCATAGATAATTAGATAAATCTAATAAATTAAGATCTATTTACACATACAAAAAAGGGTTATTGCTCAGACATGTTAATCAAAACCAAACTAATTAGTAGTAAGTTCATCAAGAAACCATTAATGAAGAAGGTCTCCGAAGTGTCCGTCTTCGTTAACGGATTTTATCGTCACCAGATCAGATCGATGATAGCATATGGCTATAATGTGATCATGATTATGATGTGTAATTACACACAATAGTAAATTTTCAAGATGATGCGGTAACTAGAAGTGCTCAAAATATGGTGCCTTAGAACACATCTATACAAAATAAAAGCAAGTGATTTACACCGCTTCGCTGGGCATTTTTTTTACATTTTCTTTTTTATCTCAAAACCTTCTCGGGTATGTGCTGAATATAACCATGAAGTTTTATCACAATCGGATTAATGGTTTCAAAGTATAACGGACATAGGTTTGACGAGCGAGGTGGCGCAGTGGTGAAACGCGCTGTACGCTACTTTGATACCAACGCTCGTGGGTTCGATTCCCATACACGACAAACATTTGTGTGCATGAGCATGTCTGTTTGTCTTGGTCTGGGTATTTTTTGTGTATAATAAGTATGTATTTAAAAAAAATGTATTTACGTATGTATATCAGTTGTCTAGTACCCATAACACAAGCTCCGCTTACTTTGGGCTAGATGGCGCTGTGTAATTTGTCCGACAATATTTATTTATTTATTTATCGAGCCTTCTCGGCTAATTTGGCGTAACTTGTATTAAAGTTTATCTTACTTTGGGGCTAGATGGCGCTGTCTAATTTGTCCGACAATATTTATTATTATTTATTTATTAATTATAGGTACAAACATTTTTGTATATTATATATGTTAAGATAAGTCGTAGACAAAACAGTACCTATATATAGTACGTTTTTGCCTTGTGTTTGTCTTTTTGCTTTGTTTACGTGCTTTAGTATTATCAATAAAACAAATGATAACCTTGAAAAAAAAATAGAAATGTAAATTTGTATACGTTTTCCCAAAATTGCAATAGTGATTATTTTCAATAGTGGTTATATTTCGACCATTTGGGCAAATACCAACGCACTAAATATAACTAAAAAGAAAACCGCAGACTAAAAGAACTTATTGTAGCATTAATAAAGCCACTTTGGACACTTCGACCTCCATTGATAGACCATATTGTTAGTGCAATGAATCAATAATACGATTACTTTAATATCAGTGTTACGCTTCAATAAGATGCACAGAATGGTTTTAAAATAAGATGAGGCATTTTTTGTTGGTTCGGGCTTGTACAAAGCATGAGCAGTGATAGCCCAGTGGAACCCGGCCTAGTGTCCAAAAAGTCCTCGGTTGGAATTCTGGCATGTACGAATGAATTCATGCTTTCGGATTTATGTAGAATACATATTTATAATTTTACTATATGATCGATTGTGAAGGGAAACATCGTGAGGAAACCCGCACGTCCAAGGAATTATATTTTGAAAGACGTGGGACGTTACCTAAGAATTAATACGCGGAAGATCTGCAGGGTTATATGCAAACGACATATGATACGCTGAACACGGGAATTTCAAATAAATTCTTGGTCAAACAACTTTGGAATTCCGGTGAATCCTAATAAGTGCCAGGCTTAGGTAGCTCAAGGCAAATAGATAAAATTGACATCAGTTCTATGTCGTCTATTATGTTCAATAATTCTGTTATTCCACTCAGTAAGAGTGTTAAAAATCTTGGCTTGTATCTTGACCCTACTATGACCTGGAACACACAAGTGACTGAAGTTAGTCGCAAAGTAATATCGACATTGCGCTTTCTAAATCGATACAGAAACTTTCTGCCTATTGAAACTAAGGTCACATTAGTTCAATCCCTTATTTTTCCACTAATTGATTATTGTGATGTGTGTTATCCTGATCTTCACGAAGATCTTCTTAATAAGCTGGACCGGCTCATAGCAGCGCTATCCGATTCATTTTCTGTCTTCGGAAATATGATCATATTTCGTTCTACCGGTCAAAGCTTGGATGGCTTCCGATTCGTCAGCGTCGACATTTAAGATTACTTTGTACACTTTTTACAATTATTTTTAACCCCCATTCTCCTGAATACTTGAAATGTAAATTTCAGTACCTTTGTGATTCTCATAACCGTCAACTTCGATCAAATACTCCCATTTACTCTTAATACCACTTTTCCGTTCGGGCTTCATGTCTAATTCCTTTACTCTACAAGCTTCACGACTCTGGAATGCGTTGCCTGAACCCATTAGAAACTCCCCAAACAAGTTTACTTTTAAAAATAAGTTACGTGCCTATCTTTCAGAGAGTCTGTCCAAGCAGTAATCATCCAATGTGTGTTGTATAATTAGTAAATATTATATTATTTATAGAGAAAATATGTATGTATTACTAGGGTCTTGTATGTACGAGTATTATCGTAGTTATTTATGTATTTTTATATTTATGTTAGGTGACCATATAAAGAACAAATTCTTTATAGGGTCGATTATTATTTTATTTTAATTAAAACCGCAATCGCGTTTTTTCTCCACTCCCGATGGTTGACTGGTAGAGAATGCAAAACAAGCACTAAGTCCGCCTTTTGAACCAACTGTATTGTGGTCAATAAAGTATTAAATAAATAAATAAGAATGATCTGGTTTTTCCTCAGAGATGCGGAGGTCTGACGGCAGTCCTCCTTGTAAAAATTAGTGTCTTCGCCAAATCCTTAGGCTTAGGTAGCGGACCCTGATAATTCTAATGGATCAGGAAACGGGATAACGCTAAGAATAAGAAGAATGGCATGTAGAAAGCATACAAGAGGAAAAAATGGCAAATTAGATTTACAACGCAAAAGAGAATATGCAAGTGTAAGGATCAAGTCACGTGGCGCTCTGTTCCCTCTGCCCGCGCGAATGAATCCAACAGAATTCTTTATTTAAGTCAGGTAACTTAAGATAAGCGGTATTCTTAAGATTTCTTTTAGATAATTACTATAATATATCCGTAAAGTTAAACAATTGAAATAGGTACAATACCTGTTGAGCATTGTTCACTCGGTATACAAGTTCCGTTAGTATTCCTGAGGTAGCCAGCAATACAGTCGCAGCCACATTCACACGGTATATTTGGTTCACACTTGTAGAAACTATACATACTCTCACAAGTTTGTGGTGGACATATAATCTTGCATTTGCTATATTTCTCAATTGGGCCGCACGCTGGTTCAATTGGAATTGTCGGACCTGGGGTAAAAAGTATAAATAACTAGCTTTTACGCTCGCATTGATAAAAAATATATTTTTTTTTAAATAAAAAGTATCCTATGTTACTTCTGATACCTCCAAGAATATGTGTACACAGTTTCATGATGATCGGTTCAGTAGTTTTCGCGTGAAAGCGTAACAAACAAACGGACATTCACATTTATAATATTAGTAGGATGATAAATATAAAATGGTGAATTGTAAAGTTTGACCTAATGGCAAATAAATATTTTTTATCTATATTATTTGTTATACCGTATCTTTTTTTTTATACCACTAAGGTGGCAATCAATGATACGGCCAGCCTGATGTTAAACAGTCACCGTAGCTTATGGACATTCGCAACACCAGGGGCGTCCCTCATGCGTTGAGTATCAGACAGTACGCATGTTTGCGACCTCAATACGAGTAGATTATATAAAATGAGTATATAAATGTTACCTGTCGGACATTCATCGCTCGGTATACAATGACCATCCTTATCCCTGAGGTAACCATCTTTACAATTACAACCAATTTCACATGGCCCTGGAGGTGTGCAAAGATATGAAGTATAGACGCTGTCACAAGATTGCGGTGGACATACTATCTTACAGTCTGATAATTCTTCATTTGGGCCACATTCCGTTGGAACCACATCTGCAAAAACATATAAAAGTTTTGGTCAACTATACCGCAGTGAAAAATTTTAATACGAGACAGATTAATAACAATTTTATATATAATTGTACAGGTAATATTGAAAGTACTTAGTTAAGTTGCTTATCTTTGCATAAAAATAAAGTATCTATTAGTTTAGAGTATCTGCTATGTACATCATAAATGTTTAGGCTATACGCTTTCTGATTAACTGACATTACTAATAATCGAATCGTATAATAATCCAACACTGCAATAACCCTAACAAATTGCTGTTATTTAATAATAGGGGTTTAAATAAATAATTAACGACTGCTAATGAACGCACCATGCGTTTTTGGTTTAAACGCTTTTGTAATGGAAACTTCGACTTGAAGAACGAACCACGTGGAAGACCGCCCACACAGGTGAATAACGCTGAATTGAAGGAGATGATGGAAGCCGATCCAAGTCAAACTACCCAGGAATTGGCGGCATGGTTTAACGTTACCCTTCCTACAATATTGACTCATTTGTATCAAATCAATAAGATAAAAAATATGAAAAATCGGCCAAGTGCTAGTCGGACTCGCGCACCAAGGGTTCCGTACCATTATTTATAAAAACGGCAAAAAAATCACGTTTGTTGTATGGGAGCCCCCCTTAAATATTTGTTTTATTTTAATTTAATTATTTATTCTTAAATTGAATATATAACTAAATATTCTGTGAATATTTTAAGCGTTTACCTGTTGCCGTTATCAATATCGAGCAAAAACGAGTAAAAAAATCACGTTTGTTGTATGGGAGCCCCCTTAAATATTTGGCAGAGCTGCGATAGCCAGCGGAGCCACATTACCCTCAAAATTGTCGTTTGGGGTAGACTGATGTCATCCAGCTAGCGTTTAGACAGTAATAGTGAGAAACTCCAAAATCGACACACTAATAGCTAACATATTGTAGTTTTGTATCCTTTAATTTGAAATTTAAATGTTCGTTGGTGAGGAAGAACGGTCCAAAATCGTTCCAATTAGAAAAAAAAACATATGGGAAAACGTATGGCCGGCCACTCTGCAGTGCAGAGTCTGCACTGCACTCCCATCAACAAAAAAAAGTAACTCGTCGCTAGATGTCGTACAGGGTTCCATATATTTTTAAAAAATTAAAAATAAAATATTTAAATATTTTTTAAATGTAAAAAATATCAGCTCTGCCTACACAGCTTGCTGTTATTTAGTAGTTATTTTATTGCATTTTTAGTATTTCTTGCATTTTTAGCAACAAAAATACATCATCTATGAAAATTTCAACTGTCTAACTATTTCATTTTGTTCATGAGATACAGCCTGGTGACAGACGGACGGACAGCGGAGTCTCAGTAATAGGGTTCCGTTTTACCCTTTGGGTACGGAACCCTAAAAATGGGTGCCTTATGATTTGACTGATCTGCAGATAGAAACTTGTGTGGCCTTATTGAATCTGTACAAAAATGATGGAATATTGGATCGAATTGTGACAAGTGACGAAAACTGGATTCTTTACGATAACTTTAGCGAAAAATGCAATGACTGATCCCAGGTCAAACGCCGCAATAGTATCCTAAAGCAATGCTTACCAATACAAAAGGTAATGGTAACGTTTGGTTGTTTCTTCATGACGTTATTCACTATAGCTTTCTCAGGTCTGGTCAAGCAATAATAGCAGATGTTTACTGTGCCGAACTTCGAACAATTATGGCGAAACTGGCAGCGAAAAAGCCCCGTCTCGAATTAACAACAATGTATTCACAAGTGACGACAGACATATTTTTTTTTTTTATTATTTTTGTTTTCAGCATACATATCACAGTTCAGGTTGCTCTGTATAAAATTAAAAAAAAAAGTTCCCAAGTCATATATCGTGTAAAATTTCACTGCAAACGAAGTTTTTTGTTTCGGAAATTTTCTTGCTTGTTGGATAAAACTAAAATATCAAGCTCCATGTGGGTGAAACTGGGAGCAATAGATAATGTTAAATGCAAAAATAAACTCATAGAGATATCGTAAATGTAACGTTATTGAGTTTGGGATTTGACTAACTAACTTGTAAATAAATACTGTTATATAGAAACTTCTTTTTTTGAACTCCTTAATTATTTTGAATTTGGAACGCGTTTATTATGGTAAAAATTTCTTTCGATTTCCCGCCGTTTTACATATTTTTTTCGTATTTATTATCAAATTACAGTATGGAATAGGGCGTTAAAGAAAATAGGATTGCAGTGATTGCCTTACACAAAATGGGTATGGAGCCGTCGGTCATATCATACATATATATGTATATATATATATATATATATATATAATATATATATATATATCAGTCACTTCAAAACCTTGGTATCACCCGTACGTTGATATATCGTACTATCGACAGATATAGCAACACTTCCTCTGTTGAAGACCAAACATCAGGGCGAGCGCGTGCTGTTAGAACTACAAAGGCTGTTAATTCTGTAAAACCTAGAATTCACTGAAACCCCATTAGGAAACAAAAAATCTTATCGCGAGAAATGAAGATTCCCGCTAGGACTCTGTCGTGCATAATAAAACAA
Source organism: Pyralis farinalis (assembly GCA_947507595.1). NCBI lineage: Eukaryota > Metazoa > Arthropoda > Insecta > Lepidoptera > Pyralidae > Pyralis > Pyralis farinalis. The sequence goes on from OX382270.1 coordinate 25,161,263, forward strand.
TACCTGAAACACGGCGCTTATCGATATACAGAGCATGCCCTAAATCAATTTCTACAGTTGAAGAGAGTGGATTGATCAAAACGCTTTCTGTCTCGATACGTAGGTGAAAGGTTATATAGAAGCCGCCCAAGTGGTCGGAAAGGTACAACGTGGTCATCATCCTGCGTCTGTAATGGCCAAAGTGTATCAAGAGTCTGTCTTCGATCGTGTAGTAAAACCTCTCAGGAATACACGTTTTAAAAAAGTATCGTGGACATTCCAGCAGGACTCTGCACCTGGTTACAAGGCACTAACTGCCTGGCTCGAAACGAACGTTCCGCTATAGCAGAATTCAGGAATTTTGATGAAATATGTCTTTACACGGTGTATTTTGATGGAATTATACAAAGTTAGCCTAGATCCCGAGTTAATATTTAAGTTGTTTTTTTATAAGAAGGAAGTTCTTCACAGGAGTCCTAATTATTTCCGTTTTGCGGTACTTGTGAAATCACGTGAGCGAATCCACGTACAACAGTTAGTCTACGACTAAGTCCATGAATTAATCTTAATGATATGTGGTATTTGTGCGAGGCTTGGGACGAACATATGCTACTTAAGACAGCGATAATTGGATTCTACACGGCGAAGCCACGGACAGAAGGTGATTGGTAATCATAGACAATTGTTAGGTTGTATATGCAGCTGGGAGCTATTTACTACGATTTATTTAACTGTCTGTCCTCTTCTTATCTCCGTGTTAATGCCACAAGGTCTACCGAAATGAAATATTATATATTAGATATATAATTTTTGGATTATTTCTTTTCGTACAGCCAGCTTTATACTTTATATAAGTAGCCCGTATAAAGAAGAGCTCGGTGGCTCAGACAGTGTGCCTGGACATCTCTGTTTGTCTTGGTCCGGATGTTTTAAGAAAAGTAGGGCGCATCAAAGCAGCCCGTCTGGGGAAGTATCTCCACCGCACAGAAAACCGCAGCCAAATAACAACTCCCTAGAGGGTTGTTGTGTTCCTGCGTGTGAGTGAGGTCAACAGTAAGCTCCCAAGGAGTTGCTGTGTAAGCACCAGAGGAGGCATCGCGCGAGTAATACTTAATATATCGCAAGCGTTAATAGGCTGCCGTACCCGCTTTAAATCAGGTGGGCCGTATCCTTGTATGCCTTCCGACGTAGTATAAAAAAAAGGTTGTATTGTTCTTGTATATATATTGATTGAAAGTGGTGTTTGTATGCCTCGCGCCGAGCTAACAGCTTTGTTTTTTGATTTGATCAAGTAAATCAAAATTGAAGCTGTTAGTTTCATTAACATTTTGTTCATAACAGTTTGTAATAAAATTGCCTTGAATTGGTAAAAAACTTCACATACGATTCTACATGTTCTGTTTTTGCCCAAACACTTGTTTAAATATTGTATCTCTTACTAAAAAATGTTTGCTTTAAAACATATTTCTTCAAACACAACCTGTTGCAATGCAACTTAATATTTTTTGTTTTAATAATTGTTTTGTAGAAAAGGACCAAAACTTGTTACTTATTTTTTTACTTCCAAGGATTTCATCATCAACGTCGTGGATTTAGACTATCATCATCATTACTTGGTTACCATTATTTGACTTAGTAAGAACTGTTATTTTATGTGTTTAGCTTTGTAGTTTAGCGTCGGCTCCACACCCACTTTGTGCAAAGCAATCACTGCAGTCCTATTTTCTTTAACACCCCATTCCATATTATAAATTGATAATAAACACGTAAAAAATATGTAAAACGGCGGGAAATCGAAAGAAGTTTTGACATAATAAACGCGGTTTAATTTCAAAATAATTAAAGAGTTGAAAAAAAGTAAAGTTTCCATGTAACAGTATTTATTGCCAGACTAGTATAATAAATAAATCTTGTTTTTTTCGTTAACGCGGCGGAATTATTCTAAATCTTCTGTGAGATGTAGCTAATATGTTACTAGACTAATGGAAAAAATAGATGAATTTGAAAAAAAAATTAAAGTTTAATTGTAATTTAAAATATATAATTAAACACAAATCACACATACACACACACGCAAATGTTGTAATTCATTATATTATTTAAGGTTCGGATGAGCGGGGTCTCCTGGCACAGGTATTAATATGCCTAAAAGGAGACCTCGGCATCTAGCTGTAAGTAACTGTCTGTTAGTGAAATAAAGAATTTTTATTATTATTTTATTTACCTGGTGGTAAGGCGATTTGTGGGATTTTTCAAGAAGTGTAGACATTGACTAGTAAGTATCACATTCGGCGGTAAAGAAAGAATAAAGCGAGAACATTTGCAAGATCAAAGTAAAGACTTGCGACTTTCCGTCTCAGATGTTGATGATTGCTGGAATGTTCTGAAAGAAAGTATAGTGAATAGTGCAAAAAGAGTATGTGGAAGAGCAAAGAGGCATAAAACATTGATCTGATAAACTGCTTGGTGGGATACGGAGATTGAATCCTGCTAAAGACGATTGTATGGAGAGACGATTGTAAGGCTTACTTGTGAACAACACAAAGACTGGTATTTGAAAAAGAATAAAACCAGAATTAACGTGATGATGAAGTGTTGAAACAAGTGGAAAAGATTGTATACCTTGAATTCGCTTTTAGCACGGATGGAGGATACCTAAGCTAGGAGGAGCGGGGAGGATAACTAAGCCTTAGAAACCGGCGAGACTGCATGAGAAGAATGTTAAATATGCGAGTGAGGTGTTCGAGTTATGTGGCGCTCGGCTCTGCTTGCCCTACAAGGAATTTGGCGTGAAGTTATACATATATTGGTTTTATTGAAGAGGCGCAAAACTTGTTACCTATTTTTTACTTACCAGAATTTCATCACGACTCTAAAATAGGCTCTGTCAAGAAAAATACGATAGAGCAAACATTTTCTAAACAACTAGTTTTTTTGGAGGCAATACGGAATGCTTCGTAAGTACATAAAGTATAATTATCGTCGTCTTATATATGTATACAATTATTTATATGAAATTCAGCTTCACTGAACTGGACCCTGTCGCATTTCTCATCAGAATCTTATCAAAAGTCAGGTACCTCACAATAATATTATCAAAGAGAATTGATTTGTATGACAATATAATTTCTTAATGTATTTGTAAGTAACAAATAAGTTATAGGATTGGAGCTCTGATCAATGGTTAGGTAGGTTTGAGTAAAAAGTAACCTTTACCTGTTGCTGGGCCGCACTTCTTCACTTCGGCAGCATTTCTACCCACAGCAGCTGTGACTATGACAGCAAAAATAATACACCGAGACAAATACATGGTGCGAACTGTGTCTTTTGACAGTAATCATCACTTTTATAACTTTCATACAAAGGGATAACAAAAGTGGTAAGAAGTATTCATTGTGAAACCAGCTACAACTGTATAAATATGTGATGTTAAAACTAGTAACAAAAAATCGTGACGATAATGCACGAACGAGGATAATATGTTAAAAAACATAATTGTAAAAATGTTTTTAAGTAAATAATGTTTTTATGTAAGAAACAAGTAGGTACCTAAAGACTATACTAAAGATATTATAATGGTATTCCCACAATCACTAAATCTAAAAGTATAGGTTATCAAGGCTATAAAATCAAATTATTTATTCATTTAGCAGCAAAATTGAAATGGTACACACATTTCAATTTGATTAACAATTACGCTTATCTTACTATAATCTTTAGAGTCAAAGCCTTCGTTTTCTGCATCTTGCTAATCAAAAAATAGGGTCTGGTGGAAGATAGGCAGGGCGCATCAAAGCATCTCGATCGGCCAAGTATCTATATATCTCAAAATAACTCCATGGAAGATCGTTGAGTTCATGCAAGTGTGTTACCACCAGTTGCCACTAAGCTCCTGAGGAGATGCCGTATTAGCAGCGAGGTAGAAATGTCTATCGAGGCTCCACCTTCAAATACATGCGTTCATAGATTACGGTAACCTTTATATCAGGTGGAAAGTATGCTTCTTGAACTCGGGATATTGTATAAAAAAATAATTTCATCACAGTTTCTGCAGGAGTTTTTTGTATGATGTATGCAGAATGCCAGATACACAGACAAACTTAACAGATGCTTTTAGACACATCTTCATATCCTGCATTAACGGGAAAATGTTTTTGAGCCTATTAGCATAAAAATCGTCTATCATTCTGTAAGCCCGATGCAGAACAATATCTAGGTAGTCCCTACCGCAATATACCTAGTCCGGCCATAAGTTCTGTTACAAATGAATATGTGTTTATTATTTTATGAGGTTACAACAGATGGCGCAGCGAGCGGCATTTTAAAATAGTGCTATGTCTCAAGACAAACTTATTTTTGTCAATTAAAAAATCTAATTCTCTTATTTACGTTAAATTATATTAATTCAAGCACATTCCTACCCATTTTACACAAAAATACAAACATAACATTAAAACCATCGATTGCCTATATGCGATGGGAATGCATGAAGTATCGTTCGCGCGTTGCCACTCCTGCTGCTAACCAATCAACTCTTCAGGAGCTTACTGGTAACCTAATTCATTCGCTGGAACACAGCAACAACAATCCTAGAGGGTAGTGAGAAGTACTTTGGCTATAAAGTAGAGGTACTTCTGCATTCCGGCTGCATTGAACCACCTTACTTCTCTCAGGTTGACTTCACGACTATCACAAAAAATTTGAAAACAGCTGCGACTAGCTTAATATGGCATTCAAACACAGAGGAACTTGAAATAACTAAACGCATAGACAGATTGCGGCCGTATGAGCTTTTTGTGTAAATATTTTACTTGTTTTTTGCATAAAAATAGTCCGGACCCTGGAAAAGAACATAAACTACTAAAGGGTGTTTCAGAATGATTTTCGTTTTTGAATTTCTGACCGATATTGCCATATGATCCGGACTTTCTTGGCTACAGAAATGCAAAACCAGAAAGGCTACAACCGCAACACCTTTTTCCAGCAAGATGGAGCCACTTCCCATGTTACAAATGACTCATTAGCTGGTCTTCACGATTTATTGCCTGGAAGAGTGATAAGTCGCCGAGGAGACATCAATTGGCCACCGAGGAGCCCTGATTTAACGCCTGCTGATTTCTTCTTATGGGGCTACCTAAAAAGCAAAGTTTACAATCCATTGCCACCCAACCTGAATATTTTGAAGCAAAGAATCACTGAAGAAATCAACTCTATTCCAAGAGCGATGCTCAAGCGAATTATTGAAAATTTTAGCTCCAGGTTAAATGAGTGTGAACAAATGAATGGTGCGCATTTGTAAACGGTTGTTTTTCATAAATAAACTTCAAGAATTGCTCTTTAAATTAACATTAAATAAAACGAGATTTAATTGATATTTTTTTTTTATTTAACATCTAAAAACGAAAATCATTCTGAGACACCCATTATTTATCACGATATTTGCACGTATGGTGTATTGATATGTGTTAGCAGCGTTCATAGGCTACGCCAACCACTTTACATCAGGTGGACCGTATGTATGTATGCGCTACGTTGCATAAACAAGCTCGGTGGCTCAGTCGTGAATTACGCGACTTGGACACCGCGTCGCGTCGTTGGGTACGATTCCCACACAAGGCGAACATTTGTGTGTATGAACATGTCTGTTTGTCTTGGTCTGGATGTTTTAAGAAAGGTAGGGCGCATCAAAGCAGCCCGTCTCGGGAAGTACCTCCACCAGTAAGCTCCCAAGGAGTTGCTGTGTAAGCAGCAGAGGAGGCATCGCGCGAGTGATACTTAGTATATCGCAAGCGTTAATAGGCTATGGTACCCGCTATACAACAGGTGGGCCGTATGCTTGTATGCCTCCCTACGTAGTATAAAAAAAATTCGTCCCACTGATAAGTATATACAGAGGCAGCTAAAACTTCTTTCATCGACGGTATTATAACGGCGCCATCTATAAATTCATTTGTGCAGACATTTTGCTCTATCATAGCCATATTTCAATGCTGCTCCATCTAGCAGTTCGATGCGTAACTACAGAGAAAACGCTAAAGCAGCCTCTATCGTAACGAAGTTGCTGCAAGTGCTGTGCTTTTTAACACAGTTTTCATGATGGTGTAAAAGGTGTCGCAACTAGTTTTTCTTTACAAGTTTTGTACAGATTATTATTAATTTACCTCCATTTCTACTTTTTCAAGGATAGTGACTACATAATCGAAAGAAATGTGACATGTTTGTTGTCTCATTGGCTGGGTATCTTGATAGGAGTGTAGGTATAGTGGTTGGGGTTCTTAGAAGGATGTTCAGTTAAAAACATGTGACTGAGTTCACGAAATATATTGAATATCAAACTTTTTTTGTACATTGGCAAACAAGCATTAGATGGTAAGCGGTCACCGCAGCCTATTGACGCTCGCAACACCACAAGTATGTTACTCGCGCGCTGCTAATCTTGTAACCTAAGGATGTTTCGTCACAGTACCTTGTACTTTCTCTGCCATATCTCACCCTTCAAACCGGAACACAGCTATATAAATATAGCTGCTTGGCGGTAGAAATAGGTGAGACAGATGTACCCATGCAGACGACTTTTGTACAAAGTCTCCCTCTGGTAATTACAATTAAATGTCAAAAATCGTAAGCACTATGTGTGAAACGAGTCTCACCCGTTTGTTAAAAATAATAAGGTGTTTTATTTCTCAGCACTTATATTTTAACAAAATTATCATCGAGACTTCGGTGCTGTTCCGTTAACCGTTTGTAAAATAATGTGTTGTCCATTACAGTTCCTCTCCTAATAAGACATCGGTCCCTCCCTTAATTTCATTCCTCCTTTCATTCCTCCTCTTTTATACTCATAATTTGTAGTCATGTTGACAACTTTTACACTGTAGTTTAATGAAGTTAATACAAGACATTTACTTAAGATATTTTATATTAAATACTTTATCCATATCATTACTGTTTCTCCGCGATACGATACCATACTTTATTCTTAAATGGTTGTATGCCGAGTAAGTTAGTTAGTTTGTTAAGATTTGTAACTTTTTACAGCTGGCCGAGAGTACAAGGAAATGAAGATGCTTGCAATTTGATCTAACCTGCTTTGTGTGCTGCCGCCACGAACTAGTTAATGTGAACTAGCGCCAGCCAGCACCCACTCGATACCATTAGTGGAATATTCCACTAATGGTATCGAGTGTATCCGCTAATGGAATGTATCCACTAATGGTATCGAGTGGGTGCTGGCCGCCGCTATCATGGCAGCTCCGGTCGTCTCTGCCTCGGTATGTGACACGTGATGCGTCTGTCCACGAAGCATACTCAGGCGCTGTAGATGTTATAGCATTCTAACGACTATCATCTACAAGTCTTATAGCATGTTATTCTAACGGCTAACATTATGCATAACATGTAATTTTGACTTTCGCAAAATAACGCTTGAATCTATTAACTATTAAATGGGGATGGTTTATTAGTTAGTTAAATTAGCAGACCCTGGGCTCCGAAGCGAAAGCGTAGTACACGATCGGGATTAACGCTCGGATGACGGTGATACTTCGTATTTACCTACGTGTAAGTTTTTGGTTGTGAAGTTTTGAAATCACATTTGACTTTATTTCAATACCGAATAAACTATTTTTAAACATATAAATACTTTTAGATGATTTTTCTAGTAGGCTTTAAATGGGACTTTTTTTGACTTTTATATGTTGAGGTATGACAAAAAGAAATAGATCTAGTTTTACAAACAGAAATAACGAAAGTATAATTCATTTATTACACAAGCAATCTTTGTTCCCTAAGGAAACCTGAAACCATACTATTGAGACCACGATTTTATGTAGATAAGCTTAATAAAACATGCACAATTTCAAATTCAAATGAATACTGGTAGGAATTCATGATAAGAATAGTACAAATGAGAGTTTGCCTCATGATTATTGTAATGTACATATTCTATATAATTTTGATGAAGATTTGGAATTATGGAGCTTTTAATAAAAATGTTGTGAAATAAAATTTCTAAATAAACAAGTGAAACCAACTTCTAGGAACTCTACGCCTATTAACTGCGTTGTTTAAAATGTTTCTAGCATCGAATTCAAAAGAGTCGCATTTTCGAAATTCAAAACATTTTCATTTATTTTCTTTTTAATATAACATTTCAAATATAGATGAACTTCGTATATAAAATAGATTCAAAAGTATTTTTTTTTGTGATTTAATGAGATTAACTAATACATACGAGTAAATGAGATAATGAGTGTATAAAACAACTTACTAGGTCTCTAAATTAACCCATACACCTAAAAAATTGGTAGTGATTAATCAAAGGCTATGGCTAAAGTTGAGAATTGTGGTCAGTATACTAAGGAATAAAACGGAAACCTTGCTCGATCTCTCACGTATCTGTTTGTGTCTGTGGCAGATAAGAATAATTACTTAATTTTATAAACTCTCACACATTTCAATTTTAATTTCTCAATAATAACTTGTTAACAAATAAGATGTTATATAGTAACAATTTTATTCACAATCTATGAATCATCAAGAAAATTGATATAAAGGAGCTCAATCATCAATTATCTTTAAAAACGTTTTATAATTTTATTTATTATTATATTGGAATTCGTTCTGCGTCCGGCATTATAAGTAACTTTTTTTATTCTAATGTCGAATGTTAAGAAGCCATTAACTAGGATGGGAAAATAAAATTCAAATTACCGACCGCAGGAAATAGAACGAGTACCGTAAAAGGATTTACTTCTAAAATATAACACGGTCCATTTGACACAGACCCGCACTTAGCACTTATTGAATCGTTGGGAATGCGTTAGTAACCATCTACTCTCACTCGCACACAGTATAGAAATGTCTGAACATCTTACACGAAGTTATTCGACTATAAAGTTAAAAGGGTTAAGTAAGTATCTCTACGATATGCGCACTACTTTGAAAATGATGACTATCGTTCACCATTTGTGTCATGTAAATTGCTGTAAATTAGGTCATGTAAATTGCTGTAATTAGTATATTATTTATGGCGTTATTTATAAGCCACTGTTTTGTTATATTTTTACACTTAATGCTATGAAAATAAAATGCATACGGGCCATATGTATTGACATACTTAATTGTTTTACAATAGACAATATCTTATTGCCGTAGAGCGTGCATAAACTAATTATTGCATTAATGCGGTGTTTATAGCCTATAGTTTCCTGAAAGTTACTACTCTAATTGCGAAAATAATCTAGTATTTTACAAGTTTCTTAAAGTTAAGTATATTATTAATAATTAATAGTCTAGTAGCCTTTTATGAAAAAAATATACAGAAAATACAGATGACAATATGATTATAAAAATCATTTTCTAATTTTGAACAAGAATAAATAATTTAATGTACCCCACGTTTTTGTTCGAGTCTCGTAAACGCTCTAAGTAATCCATTGCCGTAACAATACTAGGTGGACATCAGCATCCGAATATAAAAGATGACACCGCAATCTGTTTAGCATGATTTCACATGAAAACTTAGAATCTTTGTCCTCATTATTTTCGAGATTTGGTTTATATACTGACATATTTTTTCTTATAAATCGAAAACTATTAAATTGAATGTTACTTTTCACTAGCGATGACGGCATAGTATTATGGGAAACAGCTAATTTCAACGAATCAATTATTATAAATACCTATTCGCTATATAGCGGGAAATAGGGAATCCCATAATTCTCATGGTTACTTCTGTAGTGTATTTATCTGTCAGTATATTTTTGAAAATATTATGTATGCTCGTAAAAGCATCAACTCCTTTTTATAATGTAGCTATTTCACAATGGTTAATCAGAGATCCGGGGATAAGTTGCGTAGGACAATGCATCAGCAATACTAGAATTAGAATCCTTTGTTATAAATTGTATTCGATTCTATAATAAATTGTCTGAAACATTCCTAGCCTTGTCTGTAAAGAGCTTTAAGTATCTCATTAAAATTGTCTTGATAAAATGGCTTATTGTAGAATCAATGAGGTATTGGCTAACTATAGTGATGACATTTAGACTAGTCATCGTAATTTATTGTATCAGTGTGCATCTGGTATGTTATCTAATTGGTGTTCTGAAAAAAGACCTATATTGTAATTTTGAAATGCCTGTGGATTAAAAAAGACACCGCATATAAATATGACTAGAATATAATAACAATACTATAAAATAAATAAGTTGTCCCTAAGTACCTATAGGTACCACTAGGTGAAAAAACGAACTTGAATTTGAAAGAATATTTTATCCCATAATTCTTTGCTACTTTACTTTAAAATAGTCTCACTATTTCATACGGAAAAGCCGTCATTAATGTTTTGTACTCAATAGATTCCACCTAATGAGTAAAGTGTATTTAACAGATTGTTTCTAAAATGTTTTTTCTTACGTGTTTGTTCTAAATAAACCTCAGATTTATGTTAAAGTAACCACTGATTTTTACTCGTTCATTTGCGGCGTTCAGCATCGAGGTTCGAATTCGTTCCGAATCGCGGTAAAAAGTTTTTAACTGGTTGTGGGAAACGAAAATGTCACATACACGCGTCCGTTTCCCAGCGGGCTGGATACAAGGCCCCTACTATTCGTACTCGAAAATTTTTCATAGTTTTTAATTTCATTCGCAAAACAGATTATCTGTATATGTCCTTTACTGTTTCGTTGTTTGGTTTTAGAAACTGTTTATGGTAAAAGGCAAAAGGCCTTTTGCCTTTGAACAGCATTTGAACTGCCGTGAGGCTCTAAGTCACACAGGCAAACACCTTGTTTGAACGGATGACTCGGCAAGCCACACATTATTACCGTACGTACCCGTAGCGGGTACCGTAGCCTATTAACACTTGCGATATATTAATTATCACTCGTGCGATGCCTCCTCTGCCGCTTACACAGCAACGCCTTGGGAGCTTACTGGTGACCTCACTCACACGCAGGTACACAACAACCCTCTAGGGAGTTGTTATTTGGCTGCGGTAATCTGTGAGATGGAGATACTTTCCCAGACGGGCTGCTTTGATGCGCCCTACCTCTCTCAAAACATCCAGACCAAGATAAACAGACATACACATATTCATACACACAAAGGTTTGCTTTGTGTGGGAATCGAACACACGAGCGTTGGTGTCAAAGTTGCATCATTCACGACTGAGCTACCGAGCTCGTCAAAACAAGGTTTCACATAAATGTTGCTATGCTGTACTATTTTTTAGGTATTTGAAAGCAAATGCGCTATTAGTGCAGAACAAAAAATAAATAGTTTATTTAGGAAATAAAATTGTACTCGTATAATGTCTACCCTTATAAAACTAATAGGTTTATGAAATTAATAGTTCTAAATATTCAATAAGTAATCGCGAAATCTGGCAAAGAGTAACTAACACCTGGTAAGGGACTCCGTCAATACATCTGTTCATTTTTACTTGTTTTATGGGAAAACTTTCTGAAACTTCCTCTTACTATTTTTGGATAGGCACTCTACTACTTACAGAAATAAAAAAACAGGTAAGTGCGAGTCACAGTCACAGGGTAAGGAGTTCTTTAGTCGTATAGATAATATAACGTATACTTAATTCTCAAAATGTTTTTACAGTGATACTTACATACAATTTCTATGTAACTTGTTAATAGAAAACTGTATCATTCCTGCTCAACAATTAAAGTATTTTTTGTTTTGCAATCTCTCCTCTGATAATATAGATGACCAATGTGCATTAAAAAAAAACAAATATACTGTTCCCGACATTACAAATACGCTTTAAGTTGGTTGCAAAACTTGACGACTGGACAGGGTGCACCAGCACACAGCAGGAGAATCGATAACGTGTTATAGCGATAAAATCTTTTATGAGATTAGGAGTACTTCGTCTCGCCCCGAAATTAGAATTAAATTATTTTTTTATAAAATTATCGATTAACATAAATATTTTATTTATGTTAATCGATAATTATTATCTATACATACCTATATAACTCCACGCCTTGCACGGTAGGCAGAGAAAACTGAGTGCCATGTGACTCAGTCATTTCATTACACACGTCACTCGCTTCTTTAACATTCATAGCTCTTTTCATGCACACTATTTCTAGGGCATCTGAAATCACATTCTGATAAAACACGATCGATTTGGTGATGGTAGGTAAGTCTTGGCCTTACTCGGCTATTACATCTTTTCACTTTCGTGTTCAATATCTGTTTCGTAATTCTTTCTTCATAATTATTTCTTTCTACGGATCCGTACCAGCGTAGTATACATCTTCTTATTTTAACATCTACATTCACTTTCGGACCAACTCTTCTAATATTATAATCGCGAATGCGGTCTACAAGCGTCACCGATACGCTCGCATTTCGACAGCATTTATCCTACTTTCCTGCTCTCTCTGCCATAACCTGCTTCCGCTTCCATAAGTTAGCACTGGGACCAGCACTGCGTTGTGTAAAGCAAGATGTGCCTTCTGGCTCAAGTTTTTACTGCTGATAAGTTTTCTCAACGCTCCATTCATTATCGCCAGCACTCACTCATTTACTGATGTATTTAGAATTATATTATCTTGAAAAAATGACGATTACGTAACACATTTTTTACAACTGTAACACGATTTTTCTTTATTTTTTGATGTACTTAATACGCACTTTCTACATCACGTCTTACAATCTTAAAATATAGCATAAATCAAAAACTGATTGACCAACACGTTCTCTTTAATTCAGTGGACCAGGGTTACTGGTTTATTGGTTGTATCTTTATTATATAAACCATTATTTATAAGGAGAATAATTGATATTCAATTTTTTTTATGATATTTAGTATGATTGATTATATATTATTCATAGTTTTGTTTCTTCTATAAAATAATGTTTTAATAAAGAATCTTATCATAATGGGTAGATAATAATATGGCTTAAAGTATGACATTGCCGTTTTATAGTAATAGATACTTTGAATTGACATTAAACCTTCATGGTGTGAGATTTTCGAGTGAAACTATTTTCACATGAGACCTAGAGGTTTTCTTTTGAAGAATGTGCAATATTTGATTTTCGAATTTCAATTGTTTTTTTTTATTCAGCTTAGACTGGAAAGACGTATCTTTCGAAAATCGGAGTAATTTTGGAATACGAGTTCCGAGTTCCGACATGGAACTAACACAGCAGAAACGGCTCGCAATGTTAATGCTGCGTTTGGAGAGGAGTCTGCTAATGAACGCACCCTGCGTTTTTGGTTTCGTAATGGAAACTTCGACTTGAATAACGAACCACGTGGAAGACTGCCCACACAGTGAATTTTGGTCATCCTCGTCTCCCACATACTTCCTCTTGCGTGTTATATATCTCTTTCGTAATTATTTCTTTCTGCATTTTTCAGAAATTCAAACAAAATCTACGAGAATAACTGTAGTCGGGACTGCAGTATATTTTATCAAGCAGTTACCTCTGAAAGGGATAAAAACAACACATTCGATGAAGGCTAAGAGAGGTATATAGGCCGCATCAAAGCAGCCCGTCTGGGGAAGTAGCTCCATCTTGTAGAAAACCGCAGCCAATAAACAACTTTCTGGAGGGTTGTTGTGTTCCTGTGTGTGAGTGAGGTCACCAGTTAGCTCCTAAGGAATTGTTGTGATAGTAGCAGAGGCAAAATCACGCGAGTGAGTCTTAATGTGTTACAAGCGCTCATAGGCTACGGTAACCGCTTTACATCTGGTGGATCGTATGCTTGTATACCGCCTGATGTTGTATAAAAAAAGCATATATCGGTCTACCATATTTGGCACAACTACATCTAAGGTGCTTGGCAGCTAAGTGTCCTTAATGAAAACATCAAATTATATGTTTCATAGTTTGGATTTAAATCGTAGGTCTAACGAATGCTGTTGACGCTGCCGCCACGCTGAAGTGCGGCCGGAGTGCGTGCTGAATCTCGGATTGATGAATTTTTCATAAGTGAAGTTGCACAAAGAAGTCGCGTCACTAATACAGAGATTGTGCGATAGCCATAACAACATTCTGAAAATGATTGCATCCGAGATCAAATAAAATGGGGAAGTATTTTTATATTGGCTCAGCATAGTGGCTCCGCTTCGCCTGTTGGTAAGCGAAAACCGTAGCCCAAATTGCAGCGGCAACTGACAAAGGACTACAGTGTCCTGTCAGTTGACGCTACCATGCTGGCCCGCAAGGTGCTTCTTCACGCTTCGTTTGAAGGATCCCATGTTGTGTGAAGGTGGAAACACATGTGCAGGCAAGGCGTTCCACTTTAATAGTTCGACAGAGATGGGTGTTGTCGAACTTTTTCGTACGAGAAAAAATGTCCTCAACAGTGGAATGATGATATTGCAAGTCTGCACGTGTGGTTCTATGTATAAGTTCTATAAGTGCCTACTCCACCGCTGACAGTCTAATAGAAAAAAATTGAATCTAGTTGAAATCTTACTGACAATAAAAATGCTGCTAAGTACGAATGTAGAAAATTTGGGTTAAAAATTAAAAGCATCGAAATGTGTATGCTAAAATAAATTGCCTAAGACTAGATATTTCCCTTCACTGAACTGTGTAAGTTATCGAGTGTTGAATAATTGAGTGACTAAATTCAGAAACAAAGTTGAATGAAGTCTTGAATTTTAGGTGAGAGAAAATAATGCTTTAGAATTTGTTATCGAATAGGGAATGGCCTCCTTACATTATGTTAATGATGAATTCTACAACGGATAGTAGTTCGTAGTACTATGAACATTTTCGTACATATAATTTGTGTATTATATACAATAATTTGTAGTAAATTTTGTATTTAAATAAGGTTTTGCTTTTTAAGTTTATCATTACATGTGTCTTTCCTACAAAAATAAATATAAAAACACATGACAATGCTCAAAACAAACTCTTTGGGAGCTAACTCCTTGGCTCACGTCCTCACTTACACGCAGGAACACAACAACCAGGGAGTTCGGTATTTGGCTAAGGTTTTCTGTGAGGTGGAGGTACTTCTCCAGTCGGGCTGCTTTGATGCGACCTACCTCTCTTAAAATTAATTAGCACTTTCCAATTTAAAGAATTGAGAGTCGGTCCAAGATTTCACCTTTTTAAAGCCTCCACTACACTACTCGCGAAGTTGATTGAAGTTTAGTGAATAATAGAGTGTAGAGAGGCACTTCGGTGCATTTGTGCAACCTCGTCTCGCCTCGCGCTACTTCCACTCGTTGTCGGTTTTTGTGCCCGAGTCAAAGGGCCCAAAGCATCCCGAAGTTCTAACATGAAGCGCCCTACTACACTACTCGGCTCGCTTCAGTTGCATCTAGACGTCGTCGTAATCGCTTGTGCCTGCATTTCATAGAAGTTATTTGACATTATTTTTCTCCATTTTTTCTTAATCGTCGAGTGATAGATACACACGTAGTCATAATATGCGAGTGTGCACATTGCAACAGCTGCTGCCACTTGAACGACATTCATGTTGTACAGCGTGCAGGCGCGGGGCGACTGATCGCCTCGCGAGGTTGCATGAATGCATGGTCATCTACTTTCAACTTCAGGCAATTTCGACAAGTACTTCATTAAAGCAACTTCGCGAGTAGTGCAGTCGCGGCTTAAGAGGCGACGGCTAAGTGGCGACCTCATTTTGTTTTTATCAATAACGCTGAATTTAAGACCAATTCCATAAAACGCTCAATAAAGGCCTGAAGTATCATATTTTTGTTTTTTTTTTTCAAATATATCTTTTATTTATTATCTATGTACCTACAAGTAACCAAACTTTTGCTTATTGTGGCTACTTATAGCAATAATCAAAATTATGACTAATTGTATATAAATAATAAAAACAGAGTATGTTTCAAAAAACATAAATATGTTTCTTCAGTGCCTGTGTTGAGTGTTTATTGGAATTAATCTTAAATTCAGAGTTGTTAATAAAAACAAAACGCGACACTTAGCTTCATGACCCCTCTTAAGAGTATTGCTCAAAATCTAAACCGGTTAAGAAATGTCTGTATATTATGTATGTTATGATATACTGCTGCAACAAGTATTGTAAACGCTGATTATTCAATATATAATGTAACTAAATAAATAAACACCATTTGTTGGGATACAGTATAAATTGAGTTTTTCATTCCACTGATTGCTGCAACGGCAAAGTAAAAAGAAACGGCAGGCTATTATAATGAGACCCGACTAGTACTTGAATTTATTATATTTGTATACCACAAGGATACGTCTTCGTTTCTTTCAATGTCTTTTATTTAAAATTACTACAATGCTACCACTTTTTTAATTAATGCTATTACTACTATTTTGTATTCTTATGTTACAAGTAAATGAATTAACGTCGTTTTAGAACCAGAAAGTTTTTCGGAACTGAAAATTGGGACTGTATTATCTATATGCGAAAATTTAAATAATAATTTTATTATTACTCTATCTATCCATCCATAACTTCGCTCCAAATTCGTTGCGGGGTAGTCAGACAGATCCGATCGCCACATAGCTCAGTCCTTACACGCCTTACACGCTTCCTTAACATTTTAGATTCAAAAATACATTTTCATAGTAGAACTAACCAAAAGCCCCATTGGACTCTTAGGTTCAGTAAACTAAAGCGGCAGTGGCCACATAGTTCGAAGAACCAATGGCCGTTGAGGCAGATAGGTTTTCAAATGACGACCAGGAAGTGCCTACCCTTGCGAGTATAATGTAATAATAAAAGATTTTTGAAATTTGAAGTGACGCGGAGATAACGGTAGTACATACATACATATCATCACGCTTGTCTCCCATTGGGGTAGGCAGAGACTATAGAACGTCAGGTGCACCGATCCAAACATACCGCTCTCGCTTCTTGCACACTCATCGATCTCTTCAAGCATGCTCTTCGGTTTTGGGTACTTTTGATTTGGCACTTTTTCAACACATCACCAAATTGATCTATATGTGTGCGTCTAGGGCGGCCCCTCCCGACATCACCATTCACTCTTGCTTGATACTCTTGATATAATTATGACGGTAGTGATAATTATATATCCTTTTTTACATTATTTTATTTTTGTACTTTCTCATTTTATAATCCATGCAGTACTTATTCAACGAGCTTGGTGGCGCAGCGGTTTATAACGCGAATTTGTCACCGACGCAAGTGGTTTCGATTCCCACACAAGACAAGCATTAGTGCGCATGAACATGCCTGTTTGTTTTGGTCTAGGTGTTTTTAAGAGAGGTAGAATACTTCAAAGCAGGCCATCTGGGGAAGTACCTCTACCTCATAGAAAACTGCACTAAGCTCCTAAACAGTTGTTGTTTTAGCAGCAGAGGTGGCATCGCGCGAGTGATACTTAATGTATTACAAGCGTGATTGGCTACGGTAAGCGCTTTACATTAGATGGGCCGTATGCTTGTATGCCTCCCGACGTTCTGTACAAACAAATCCCAATTCATGTCAATATTCCATTTAAAGAATTTTGGATTCAGCAGAACTTTATACGTTCATATTATTTATAAACTTTTCAAGCAAGATATATTATTATCAGTTCATGAAAACTTTCATCCATCATTTACTTTGAGGTTTTCCCATCGGACTACAGCACGAGATCAAAGAAACGTGAACAGTTTTTACAGGACCGACAGGGCGTGGGACGCCACTAATGTTGCAAATGTGCTTAGGCTGTGGTAAGTTTATAACATAATACGCTTCTTAGCAATCTTAGTGATATAAAAGATCCATACCCTTTTCTGACACACCCTATATACTTTAAGCGCGAGCCTTTACTGACATTGACAACCCTAAGCTTCTTCAGGCAACATTAATGCAGAGTCACGCAATGTATTTTCTTAGATACACACATCCTTACATATCTTCATCTCAATTTAAATTCGTTTTATTTGAATCCTTACATTAAACACTTGTGTCTAATTTGCCAATTCCATTAAACATAAACCATTTATAAATTAACCATTTAGTTTTATTATCGAGTGGTATTGGTATAAATAAGCAGAATCAACAAGCAAGAGGTCAGACATGCATAAAAAAATTCTTTATTTCAAAAACTTGACAAATAATTTACGTATTTCCATCAAGATATTTTATTAATTCACTGACGTCAATTTATTATATTTTTACCGATATGCTAAGTATATGTCTAATTGACGATTGAAAAAGATTTTAACATTTTAGTACGCTTCTGGTAGACTAAAAAAAGAAAAACTAATAACAAACAATAAGATATTATTCAAAAATGTAAAACGTGTCTAAATGCCCCAGAGGGGTCAAATGGCAAATGAAGAATTTTATCTTTTATCTTTAATTTATAAAACAGCTCACAGCGCATTTCATAGACGCCACTGGTGCTAAGATAATCGCGGGACTTGTTATTGAAGTGATAGCTGGCGCATATTTCACGCCAAGAATTAGTCTCGCTATTTAACAAGGAAAAACGGCCAGCATTTTTTCATGTCTTGCCTCGCGACGTGGTAATCTGGAAGTGTTTTTATTTATATACCATTGACATCTTAAGGTATTCATTTTTTTAAATTTACATTTTATTCAGAAATTTATTCTAAGGACAACTTAATTTAAAGAATGCCCATTTATGGTTTCAAGTTGTACACAGTTAGGATTTACTTTAAAAATCCAATCATTATTTTTCACTATGTCTCCGAAAAAATTAAACTATAATTTCTCCGGTGAATAAAATACATTAAATTAAAAATACTTACATATCATTGCGTAGCTAACAAGTTCCAGTTCGCCATTAAATTAAATTATTGCCAGTACTCAAATGTAAATACGGTACTCAACTCAATAAAAGCAGTCACTGCGTTACGTAATCTACCATTTATTGTGCAAAACTTATACATATTACGTATATTTCAATGATTACAATGGATAACTTTTCATGGTCATTTTCACTACATATGTGTATTTAAAGGAAGAAGTTTCATCGAATTACAAACTCGTATACGGTAACGGTTTATAGGAGTCTTGAATTGACAAATGTAAAATATGTTTGATGTTTCCTCTTCCTCTATTTTGTTATATACTATACTTGCTTATAGTTCGTTTTGCCGGAGATTCTGTGTTTTGTATCATTTGATATTTCTTGTAATACGTCGAGTTACGCTTCTTCGCTTCGCTTCGAAATATAACGGTAATATCAAATAATAATATGGCTATATATATATATATATATATATATATATATATATATATATATATATATATATATGATATGGCTGAATTATAGCGATCATTGTTAAGAAAGCCGAAGATAAAATAATGTGCATATTCTAATGATTATGTTATTTTTTTACGGCTTCGAACGTAGGTTAATGTAGGTAATATTACCTGTCAAAAAATAACCTAAAAAGAAGAACTTTACTAGAGTTTTTCTTGTAAATTCCGAGCTGTTTATAAAATACTCGTAAAAGAAATGTTTTTTTCGTTAACAAAAATTGTGTTTATAAACAATTGTGTTTTTGATTGTAAGGACTGCCTTTAAGCAAATAATGCTTATGCCAGACGGATTTGCTCTTTCTTAACTTACGTTTTACTAAACACATTTCAAGATAGAAGAATATTACACCAACATTTGGGACTTCATATTGATGCACTGCTAATTTAGATTTTGAACAATGAGTGAGACTTTTTATTTTTAGTATTTGTAAATGATCTGAACTACATGGTGCAGAAAAAGGCGTATATACTACTATTTGCCGATGACACTTCGTTAATTTTTAACGTTGCTCGTCGGTGCGAAACTATTGACAAGGTGTGTTCTATCTGCTATTCTAAATTGGTTCACTTGCAATACTCTTTATTAAATTCAACTAAAACCAAATGTATAAAAGTTAGTATTCCAAATGTGGCTTCTTCCAAAACAGAAGTGTTCATTGACGATAATATACTAGAATTCATTAAGGATACTGTATTTCTTGGAATTACGATAGACTCAAAATTGCAGTGGGGCCCCCACATAAATAAACTGGCTCAGCTTTGCCGCATATGACGGTAGGATAATTAGACAATTGACGGATGTGGCTAGTGCTCGCTTAGTCTATCTCAGCTACTTTCACAGCATTATGTCATATGGTATACTGTAGTGGGGAAGAGCGGCTGATACTGAAACTATTTTCATATTATAAAAGAGAGTTATCCGCTCTATTTATAACATGGGCTCCAGGAAATCTTAGAAAACTATAGTTACCTAAGTACATTTATGATAACATAGTGTATGCTCGTAAAAATATTAATTCATTTTTAAAATGTAGTGAAAATCTTAGAAGCAGGAATAGGCTGCGTATGCCAGTACATCGGCTTGCTAAGACTAATAATAGATCTTTTCTTGTAAATTGTATTCGATTCTATAATAAATTACCTGAACCAGTTCTGTCCTTGCCTGACAATATGTTCAAAAGGCACATCAAAAATACTATATGTAAGAAGGGTTATTATAGATTCGATGAATATCTAACTGACAGAGATATATGGAAATGATACAGCACATGAATGAATATAACTTGTATCTAAGAAATGAAACTGAAACTGAAAATGAAATTGTACCACTTGATATGACTGCTCATATCATTGTATTTATTGTAATATATATAAGAAGATTTGGAAAAAAGACCTGTAGTGGCAAGTTTCTTTTGGCATTTCTTCTTCGCTAATGGTCATTTGAAATGCTGGTAGATTAAAAAATAATAATCATAAAGTATAATACTGAAAACATAAGACGTGTCTAAGTGCCTGTGAGGGTCTAAAGGCAAATAAATATTTTTTATCTTTTTATCTTTTATCATACACATCTCTAATGAGCGCTTGGGATTTAGGTAGCTTTTTCAACTGCTGCTAATAAAGCAACGCCCTAGGACCTTATTCAACGCCAGGTACAAACGTGCAGGGAGTTTTTTTTCTGGTGGAATGGTTTATCATTACCACATAACATAGCTGAATATTAACTCATCTAAAAATGTCTCAACGAGCGCAATCTAGTGGGTATAAAGCACACCACACAGTACTTTACCACTACGTACCGCTAGATGTCGCTCCGGCGAAAAAAACCTGTTAATATCTGTTCGCGACAACTATGTACATAAATAGATAACCGTCGCGCGTAGTTATAAGTGATGCACATTTATATATAGTTAATAGTTATAGTTGTTTGTATTAGTTGTTTATGTAAGGATTAGAATAGGTTTACACAGTTTTCATACATACTTTGTTAGAGATAAGTTTTACATGTTTAGTATAGGTACGAGCTGTTGCAAGCCAAGTATATAATAAAGTTATAACGGCGAATTACTGGCTGCAACAGCTCAATAGTGCATAGATGTACCTATTAACGTAATTTTAAGTTTATAATGAAAACATTTTTTATGTAAAACTTCACTGACCCATAGGTTTTGACAATAACTTTAGCAAAAGTTTTTATGGTTTTATATGAAAAAGGGTCAAATGTATGAAATAATAGTACAACTTACAAACATTTTAGACACAAATAAAGCGAGCACGATCAGGTATTGCCTCTAGGTCTGGGCGATTTTGGCTATTGCTATCTCTTTCCCACACATGTGTCTCTCGCTCGCACAGCGGGGGTATAAATATGGGCCATACATCGTCGATCGGGACCAGTCGTCCGCTACACTCAGCGCTCACACTACAGTGAAATAGCCAGCCAAGTCACTCCAAAGCCAAGCCAGTCCAGACCTAGCAGCAAGTACCTACGGCTCCATACTTCTGAAGACAGCAACAGGCGTTTCATTCTGCACCAACCCACAGACCTGCGACTTACAACCGGAGGTCGAAGAACGAAGCCCGCCAGTGCCTACATTCTATTATTTTTATATTCATCTACGAAAGTGTACGGGTCGTATCGAAGGGGCCCGTACATTTTGGTCCTTCAGCAGCCGGATACTGGGAATAGTTCTTCAGACGACGAAGAAAAATGCCTGTCACAAGAAGTATGGAGTCGGAAAGGAGGACAACGCCTGCTCAAGTCGACGGAGCCGCCGCCGCCGCCACAGTGACGCCCGCCGCCGCCGCCACCGCCGCCGCACCCGCCGTAGCGACGCCAGAGACGTCTACAGCCGAAACATCGACGACGACGAACACTACGGCCACTGCAACGACCGGCGAGACGACGGCGACCGGCGAGACGACAACCGGCAAGACTGCAGCCACACACCGGACAGCCAGCCCACAGAAGGAGGCCTCTCGCCGCCCGCCCAGCGCGCCCCGCACTACGTCGACAATCAAGCGGAGAGCGCTGGCCAAGGCGCGAGAATTCCTTCTACAGAAGGAAGTGGAGCTGGCAGCTGCACGTGTCGCCGCGTTGGAGGCGGACTCTGAAGACGAGATCGAAGCAGACGAGGACTTGGCAACTAGGAACGAGCGAACAACCGACTGGGTCAACAGAAGCACGCTGGCACTCACCATGGAGCCCTACGTACCGAAGCCCGACGTCCCAGGCCCGGACCATCGCAGGACCGATGAAGAGGAGGTTATAGCAGCGCCGCCGCCGCAGACGTGCAGCGACGCACTTCATCGGGGCCACAGCGAGGTCACGCGGCACGCCGAGCAACAAGTACCGGTTCCAGTGAGAGAAGATATAGAGCCAGCACGCTATTGTGAGGAGAGACGACCGCAACGGGAGTTTGACTACAATCAGCTAGCAACTGCCATCACACTTGCAGCGAGAGCCGTTCAACCCGCCATTGCACCGAGGACCGTCGAGTTACCGTCTTTTCACGGGTCATCGAACGAGTGGCTGCCATTCAAGGCCGCCTATGATGAAGCTGCAAGTCACCTCTCCGAACAAGAAAGGCTGTCCAAGTTACGTCACAGCCTGAAGGGAGCCGCCAGAGATGCAACACTATGTCTCTTCGTCGGGTCAACGACTTCAGAAGAAGTTATGAAGATGTTAGCCGCGAGGTTCGGTCGTCCAGATGCACTGGCAATGACCGAACTGAACAAGCTCCGTGCGCTACCACGACTGGCCGAGAACCCAAGAGACATCTGCATCTTCGCTTCAAAGGTGCTTAACGTCACAGCCACAGTTAAAGCACTGAAGAAGCATCACTATCTACACAACGCCGAAGTGGTACGCAGCGTCATTGAAAAACTGCCGCCAGCGCTGCGCTACAGGTATTACGACTTCGCCGCCGAACAGCCGGAAGATCATCCAGACCTTCTCACGCTGTCCAAGTTTCTGGAAGTCACCGCCGATCGATGTGGAAGCTACGCACCGGCCGAGCTCACTGCGGTTGAAGACCGGCGGGAGCCTGCCGTACGAAAAGGACTACGTGCTTACCACACTCAAGATCAGAAGTCTACTGCGGTGCAACTAAAGTGTCAAGTTTGCAAGAAAGAGGGTCACCATCCGTACGACTGCAACGTGTTCAAGAAAGCCGACCAATTTGCGAGATGGGAGCTAGCCAGAACTCACAGGCTATGCTTCCGTTGTTTGCGAGTCCGCAAATTTCGGCATAACTGCAAGCCAAAGCAGTGTGAAGTCGACGGATGCAAATACACGCACCACCCTCTTCTACACGACACGAAAAGGAAAGAAAATGAAGTTGAAAATTCAACAGCCATAGTTACGTCGACAAGGGAAAATTTCACTGCTGCCTATCTCAAGATTCTGCCTGTACAAGTGACCGGTCCGAAGGGTACATACGACACTTACGCCCTTTTGGACGACGGCTCTACGTGCACACTCATCGAGTCGACAGTGGCGAACAAGATCGGCGCACACGGGCCGCCCGCGCCTTTTTACATAGAGGGTGTGGCCGGCGCACGTATAACGGCCGATACATCGGAACGTGTACACTTCACTATACAAGGAAGAAACTCAGTGAAGCACGATGTGTCGGCGCGTACAATGGACAAGCTGATGTTGACGACTCAAGGTGTGCCACGTAGTGTCGTGAAACACTGTCGTCATTTGGAAGACATCGAAGATCAGCTGATTTATGAGGAAGGCCATCCAACCGTGTTGCTGGGTCAAGATAATTGGTCGTTGCTGCTCACACACGACGTGCGAAGAGGGACCACAGCCCAACCAGTCGCTTCATTAACCGACTTGGGATGGGTATTGCACGGCGCGACGGGAAATAAGAAGAAGCAGCAAGTCCATCGAGTTAGCCATCTGACTACAGTAACACTAACGGAGGAACAGACAATGGATGACCTCATGAAGGAGCACTTCGCCCTCGAGTCTCTGGGTGTTCAGCCTAAACATTCACACACCAACGACGAGCTCCACGCGCTGCGCACACTCGAGGAGAAGACGCGTCGATTACCGGCGGGAGGGTTTGAAACAGGATTGCTATTCAAACAAAGCGATTTTGTACCGCCGGATAACTACAACACAGCGATGCGTCGCCTCGAGTTAGTCGAGAAGAAACTCGACAAAAATGTTGAATTGAAGCGGCGCTACGAGACACAAATGAACACTCTGATACAGAGCGGCTATGCAGAGAAGGCTCCAGCAGTGAAAAGCGACAGAACTTGGTATCTGCCACATTTTGCAGTTATCAACCCGCAAAAGCCCGAGAAACTACGCATCGTGCACGACGCGGCAGCCAGGACCCGTGGTATCAGCCTCAACGACATGCTGCTGTCTGGGCCCGACCTCATACAGTCTCTACCCGGAGTGCTGATGAGGTTCCGTCAACGCCCAGTAGCGGTCGCAGCCGATATCAAGGACATGTTCCTGCGCATCAACATACGGGAGGAAGACCGAGACATGCAGAGGTTCCTGTGGAGAGAAGACAGAAGAATCGGTCCACCCACAGAGTACCGCATGAGAAGCGTGATCTTCGGCGCCACGTCGTCACCATGCACGGCGATATACATCAAAAACAAAAACGCCGAGGAATTCAAAGAACAGTTTCCCGAGGCAGCGCAGGCAGTGATAGCAAACCACTACGTCGACGACTATCTTGCCAGCTTTGACACGGAGGAGGTCGCCATACAAGTATCAACACAAGTCGCTAATATACACAAACGAGCGAATTATCATCTTCAACGCTGGGCATCGAACTCAAACAAGGTGCGCGCCGAATTCTCCACTACACCTAAGGGGAATTTAGTGCAACTCGATGCAGAGAAGATATTGGGCATGGTGTGGGACCCGAATGAAGACTATCTGGGCTTCAACATCAATCAACACAAGCTTCCGCCTTCAATATTGGAAGGCACGAAAACACCGACGAAGCGAGAAGCCCTACGTACAGTGATGTCTTTGTTCGACCCGCTGGGCTTAGTTACACCTGTTACAATACAAGCGAAGAAGATTTTACAAGATACTTGGCGTACTGGAATCGACTGGGATGTCAAGTTGCAAGACAGTGAAGCCGAAAGTTGGTCATACTGGCTCTCTCACGTGAGAAGACTACCGAGCCTAGCTATACCAAGGTGCTATCCCGGCGTATCGACCGCACATACGAACGAGATACATACTTTCGTCGATGCAAGTTCGTCGCAATACGCCTGCGCTGTGTATTGGAGGGCACAGGATGCATGCGGGAATATACATGTGTCGTTGATAGCTGCAAAAGGCAAAGTTGCACCGTTGAACAAAGTGACGTCAATACCGAGACTCGAACTCCAGTCAGCTGTACTTGGGTGTCGTCTTGCGCGCACAGCCATAGACGAACACGACATAAAGCCGACCCGCCGAGTATATTGGTCGGATTCACGCACGGTACTCTCGTGGCTACGCACTGGCCCGCGAGCGTACAAGCCGTTTGTGGCCCACCGGATCGCGGAGATCGCCGAGGAGACGAAGACCAGCGAGTGGAGATGGGTGCCTACCAAGGAAAATGTTGCAGACGACGCAACGCGCGACACTCCACACGACTTCAACTCCCAACACCGGTGGTTCCACGGGCCCGCGTTTCTACGCGAGTCGGAAACAAACTGGCCGCGAGAGGTCAATGAACCCGACCATATGGGTCTGACCGGCGAGGAAAGAGTCAACTTTGTTCGAAACACTACATCACTAAAGGAAGCACTGCCCGACGCAACTCGTTTTTCAAGTTGGTTAAAGTTAGTGCGTACTACGGCGCGTGTACTACAATTCATCGAACTTCTGCGCATCAAGAAACAACTGTGCAACGCGGCCTACAAACGCAATAAGAAAAACGAAGTTGACGACGCTACTTGGACGAAAATAAAGAAAGCAGCGAAGGGAAAAAACAAGAAAATCAGTGCTACGTGTGAAAGTGAAAACAGCTGTTTCATTCAACTTGAAACACATCACTTACATCGTGCCCAACAGCTGTGGATACGCTCAGTGCAAGATGATGCGTTCAGTGAAGATGTCGCAGCTTTAAAGTGTAAAAAACAGTTGCCTGCTAATAGCCGACTAAGTCAGCTGTCCGTCATTATAGACAGCGATGACGTCATACGGCTACGGTCACGAATAGCAGCCGCTGTCGACATCACGGACGAACAAAAAGCTCCGCCGATTATGGATGGCAAACATACATATGTGCAACTGTACATCTCATGGGTACATCGAAGACTCCATCACGGGGGCTTCGAGACCACGACCAACGAAGTTCGACAACACTTATGGGTACTACGACTGCGCAATACAGTTAGAAGTGTGTTGAAAAGATGTCAACAGTGTCGCATCAGGCGGGCCGTGCCCGCTCAACCGTCTACGGGTGACCATCCACGGAGCAGACTGGCGCATCATCAGCGCCCTTTCACCTACACCGGCCTCGACTACTTCGGCCCGATGACAGTCACTGTTGGGCGTGCTCATCAGAAGAGATACGGCGTACTGTTTACGTGTCTAACAACGCGAGCAGTGCACTTAGAAGTCGCCGGCACTCTCAGCACCGACTCAGCAGTGATGGCATTGCGACGCTTCATCGGCCGTCGTGGATGTCCAACTGAGCTGTGGTCAGACCAGGGTACCAACCTGAAGGGCGCAGACGTGGAGCTGCGCAGAGCTGCGGAGGAAGCCATGAAGGAGGAATCTTCGGTGCGCTTCATACAATGGCGTTACATCCCGCCGAGCGCTCCATTCATGGGCGGCGCTTGGGAGCGCCTTGTACGGAGCGTGAAGACCGCACTGGCTGCCACACTGCATGAACGAGCCCCGAAGGAAGAAGTTCTCACCACTCTGCTCATCGAGGTCGAACATACACTCAACAGCCGACCACTCACTCACGTGTCAACGGAGGCCGACGACGACGACGCACTCACACCTAACCATTTTTTGATGGGAGGGCCATCACGAGTGCCACTGCCGGGGTCATTCACCGACGCCGACGCAACAGGGCGACGGGAGTGGCGTGCGAGTCAACAGCTCGCCAACCATTTCTGGAGTCGCTGGGTGAAGGAGTACCTGCCAGAACTCCAACACCGGCGGGACCCACGCGCTTCACACGGCGCTATCCGGGTCAATGACCTCGTACTGATAGCAGATGGCACTCTACCTCGTAACTTGTGGCCACGAGGTGTAGTCGTCGCTACCTACCCCGGACCGGACGGAGAGACACGAGCGGTGGACGTGCGGACCAACAAGGGCGTGCTGCGAAGGCCCACCAAGAAGCTGGTGATCCTGCCTACAGCGACGGTCGACGGCGCGAACACGAAAAATATCTCCAGCTGAGATAGCTGCGGCGGGAGTATATGTTCGCGACAACTATGTACATAAATAGATAACCGTCGCGCGTAGTTATAAGTGATGCACATTTATATATAGTTAATAGTTATAGTTGTTTGTATTAGTTGTTTATGTAAGGATTAGAATAGGTTTACACAGTTTTCATACATACTTTGTTAGAGATAAGTTTTACATGTTTAGTATAGGTACGAGCTGTTGCAAGCCAAGTATATAATAAAGTTATAACGGCGAATTACTGGCTGCAACAGCTCAATAGTGCATAGATGTACCTATTAACGTAATTTTAAGTTTATAATGAAAACATTTTTTATGTAAAACTTCACTGACCCATAGGTTTTGACAATAACTTTAGCAAAAGTTTTTATGGTTTTATATGAAAAAGGGTCAAATGTATGAAATAATAGTACAACTTACAAACATTTTAGACACAAATAAAGCGAGCACGATCAGGTATTGCCTCTAGGTCTGGGCGATTTTGGCTATTGCTATCTCTTTCCCACACATGTGTCTCTCGCTCGCACAGCGGGGGTATAAATATGGGCCATACATCGTCGATCGGGACCAGTCGTCCGCTACACTCAGCGCTCACACTACAGTGAAATAGCCAGCCAAGTCACTCCAAAGCCAAGCCAGTCCAGACCTAGCAGCAAGTACCTACGGCTCCATACTTCTGAAGACAGCAACAGGCGTTTCATTCTGCACCAACCCACAGACCTGCGACTTACAACCGGAGGTCGAAGAACGAAGCCCGCCAGTGCCTACATTCTATTATTTTTATATTCATCTACGAAAGTGTACGGGTCGTATCGAAGGGGCCCGTACAATATCTGAATTCAAAATTTATCAAATTACCTTAAAATAATACAATTCTAACATTTAAAGTTACTGACTCACTGGGCGAGTGCGTTACAGGGTACAAAACACTGCTGTACCGCTGATCCTGTGCACGACTGATGTGTTGGAACTGCGACTCCGCCACACTGCACCACGCCAACCTCCACGTTTGCAGCCTTTGAGACAAGATAAGTGTCTCGAGAGCAAAAGTAGAGGAAACCACAACCTCACCTATGACCCCCTAGATTCTGTATCTATTCTTATTGAATAAACCCTTGTCGTTGTTTGCAATGTATCTTTTTTATTTATCCTCTTGTAAATACCGGCCTTTCTTGCTCCAGGGGCATTAACCCCTGTGACACTGATATCAGTGTTCTGTAAGGTAGAGGTAGGGGACTTCTTCCCGCGCTTTTAACGAGTGACATTTTGTTCTACTTGAAATTTTTACAATTCAGTATAAAATTAGTTTTATTGACAATTTCGATAGTATTTTGTAAGTGCTAGTGAAATTATACAGTAATGAAAAAATTCAAATATAACACGTTTATGCACTTTTTGGCAGACGTGAATAAGTTCATCAAGAACACCTTGTAAAAATCACTATCGTTTTACAGGTGGTATCTAAACTGGGTTGATTGGGTTTAGGTACCCTTCCCAAGTATTTTTTCAGCACAGTTCCTGAAGCTGGAACATAGAATTAAGATTTTCAAATGGTTCTAAACTGAAGACTTTGACACTGGCATAAAGTAGCAGCACTATTGCCATATATATTATAAAAAAAAAGGTAGAGGTATTTCCCTATTCTACCTCTTAAAATAACTTCATTATCTTTCACACTCGCAGGTATACTTGTAAAAGCCTTCAGTGAAAGCAATTAGAATAATTATTCAGGTAACAAACATTAAAAGTTAATAATCACCTGTATAATAAACGTAGCATGAGTAAATTTCGTATATGACTATACTTATATATTACATGAAAATTAAGTAGGTACATATAATATGCTTAAGTTACGTCGGGGCCAAACCTGACTAAGCGGTTACGGTAACCTATGAATGCTTGCAACACATCAAGTATCATTCGTTGATTGGCACCCCTGCTGATAAAACAATAACTTTGTAGGAATTTACTGGTGTCCTCACTCACAAGCATAAATATAACAACCCTCCATAGTTGTAATTTAGGTGCGAGTTTCTGTATCGTGGAGGTGTTTTCTTAGTCGGTTTGCTTTAATGCGCCCTACCTCTTCTGAAAATATCCAGACCAAGACAAACAGACGGGTTCACACACACAAATGTTTGTCCTGTATGAGAATCGAACCCAACGGAGTTGGTGTTTAAAATAGCACTGCTAATCACTCCACTACCGCCCTCGTCGAGTTTAAAGTGAACTCATTTCCATAGTTTGGTTACTTCAATTTATAAAAGCTATGATCTAACCACGAGAGCAGTTTTTCGATTGACTTACTACTTAGTTCACTACTTCACGTAGAGATGAGGTTGGATTTGGCTCTACTGATAAAATTAAGCTATTTAAAAACCAAAATATTTACACGTACTTAAAGTCCACTGAATTCTCTTTACATACACATAACTTTTTACTGAACTCTACTGCGAAAACGACATAAATTCATACTGAATTGCTGTATTTCCGAAAGGTCCAAATTGTAATAATTTAATTCCACCAGCACTAATTCAATATGCAAAGAGAGGCCGATGCGGAGTCACAAGCCAACCCAAATGAAAATTTACTGAGAGTTAAGAAAAGTTTGCCAATGCCATTTAATGTGCACAGTGCAAAATTTTGAATGTTCAAATTGCTATTCGGACTGACTTCGTTTGGGAATAGAGTTTTGCACGTTGGATTTATAAATACTTGTTTGGAGCTGGGAAATGGTCGCGAATGAATTAAAAAAAAAACCTTGTTCCTCGTACTGTTTGGATGATGTTCTTATTTAGTTTTATTTCTTAGATACGTACATTGTGTTAACCCGTGAAATAACTATCGTATCGGCATACGTAATACTTTAAGAGACTCCATTTTTATGTTTCATCGGGTGGCACAGAAGCAATAGGCCTATTTGAGATATATCGGTTAATGGCAAATAGTGCTGGCAACATAGGCAGTACCGCCTTGCATTGGTACCCCTATTATTAATACCTCCATACTGAATAAATAGTTCATAGAAGCACAACAAGTAGTGGAAAAGAGTCATGAGACTTCATGTAATTCAATCATTGTAAAAAAACCATACTCCGAGAAATTGATAATTGATTACAGTCATCTGTAGTATCTAATTTAGCTTATTATGTAATATCGCAACTTTCTACCTCTCGCCTAAACCTCATCTGTCTGTTGGCAGGGTAAATAAGTATTTTATTTACTATTCTGTCCATAATAAATAATTACGAGCAGTAATACCAAGCAAGTAAAGAGTCAGCCTATTATATAACCGACGGTTGCTAGTTCGAATCATGGTAAGAGCATAATAAAAGATAAAGATAAAAAAAATATTTGGCATTGGGCTCTCGCAGGTACTTAGGCACGTCTTATATTTTCTTAAACACAATCTTATTATATGTTATTCAATTCTCCTATGTTATTATTTATCTTTTTAGGGTTCCAAACATCAAAAAGAAAAACGGAACCCTTATAGGATCAC
The DNA here is from genome assembly GCA_947507595.1 of Pyralis farinalis. Classification (NCBI taxonomy): domain Eukaryota; kingdom Metazoa; phylum Arthropoda; class Insecta; order Lepidoptera; family Pyralidae; genus Pyralis; species Pyralis farinalis. The sequence goes on from OX382270.1 coordinate 25,192,394, forward strand.
ATTGTTGTTCGTCTGTCTGTCTGTCTTTTCTCAGGGATGGGTGCTCAGCTATCAAGCTGAAATTAATATCAAATATAGAATAACGAAATTTGTTAAGAAGCAGTGTCATGTAGCACAAGTGACACAACGCGAAAACAGTTAAATAACAAAAAAATTGCGAAGATAACCTTTTATTACGGAACCATCGGTGCGCAAGACGCACTTGACGGCTTTTTTTTAATCTGCTAGCACTTCCAAAGTTAATATTGGCGAAGAAGAAATGTCAAAAGAAACTTGCTAATGTAAATATCTCTTCAAATCGTCAATTAAATGTTATAAATAGTATGGCCATAAATACTGTTCCATAGAAACTTTTCTTTATTACAACTCTTTAATTTCTTTGAATTTGAAACGCGTTTATTATGCTAAAAGTTCTTTTGATTTCTCGCCGTTTTAAATATTTTTTTCGTGTTTACTATTAAATTACAATATGGAATGGGGTGCCAAAGAAAAAAGAATTGCAGCGATTGCCTTGCACGGTATGGAGCCGTCCGGCATATTCAAGATACTTCAAAAGCTTGGTACCAGCCGTATGTTCGTAAATCGTACTATGACTATACCAACACTTCCTGCATGACCATAAAAGATCGGGGCGACCGCGTGTTGTTAGAACTACAAAGGCTGTTAATGCTGTTAAACCCAGAATTCGCCTAAACCCCATTAGAAAACAAAAAATCTTAACGCTAGAAATGAAGACTCCCGCTAGGATTCTGCCGCTTATAATAAAACAAGACCTGAAGCTCGGTGCTTATCATTAATATATGACATGCCCTAAATCAATTCCTACAGTTGAAGAGAGTGGATCGAATAAAATGCCATCTATCCATTGATAGCCATGAAAACATTTTCACGATTGAAGAGCACACACAAGAAGCAATATATTTACGTGTACGTACACAGTTCTAAAGAAGCCGCCCAAGTGGTCGTAATCCTGCATCTGTAATGGTTTGGTAGGGGGTGTCGTATAAAGGAGTCACAAAGCTTAATTTTTGTGAAAAAGCAGTGAAGACTTCAACCAAAGTGTATTAAGACACTGTCTTGGATCGTGTTGTGAAATCTCTCAGCAATACACTTTTTAATAATGTACCGTGGACTTTCCAGCAGGACTCTGCGCCAGCGAAACCAACGTTCCGAGCTTAGGAGCTGAAGACCGTCCTCTTGTCTAGCCCAGATCTGAACCCCTTAGACTAGAATGTATGGTCAGTTTAAGAGCAGGGTAGCCTGCTCGAAACGACATGCTGACATAGTGTCTCTTAAGAAATCTCTGGAGCAAGCAGGGGCTAAATTTCCCATGGAAACAGTACATAAATCCATAGATTCGTTGACAGACAGATTAAAGGCCTGTATCAAAGCCAAAGGTGGCCATTTCAAATAGAATCATTTTTTTTAGTTTTAGGTGAGGCTTTTTATATGTACATATACATTTTATTAAGATTATATTACTTTATAAAAAATAAATGCATATTCTTTTTTTTTTTCATTCATTTCTTTGTAACAGAACTTATGGTCCGACTAAGTAATAGATTTATGGCAACACATTGGTACAATAATAATCATGTCGAGTAGTTGAATTGAAGATTATTAAGAATTTTACCAGTACTGAAATATTTCCATATATCTTTATCAGTTATATATTCATCAATTCCTACACCTTTATAAAGTGAGTATTTTTGAACGTATTATCTGGAAAAGACAGAACTATTTCAGGTAATTTATTGTGAAATCGAATAATATTTACAACAAAAGATCTATCAGGCCTAACAAGATGAAGCACCGGCGGTATAAGCAACTTATTTCTACTTCTAAGATTTTCACTAAGATTTAAAATTGATTTTAATTTTTTGCAGTATCTACATTATGTTTTATACATATATTGAGAAGTAACAGTGAGTTATTTACTTCTTTAAGCAGTTCCTTATGTGATTCTCTGGAGTCCATGTTATAAGCAAAGTTAATTTTAAGAAAAGTAAGTCGCATTAAAGCAGTCTGGGGAGGTACCTCCATCACACAGAAAACCGCAGCCAAATAACAACCCCATTGAAGGTTGTTTTGTTGAAATGAGGTCAGCAGTGAGCTTTTAAGGAGTAGCTGTTCCAGCAGCAGAGGTGGCATCGCGCAAATGATACTTAATGTATTGCAAGCGTTCATAGGCTACGGTAACCACATTGATTGTATTGCTCCCGACATTGTAAAATAAAAACAAGAATGGCTCTTTTTCAAGATAAATTTTTTTTCAATGTCGGCCGTCGTTCCCTACAACAGTAGGTATACTAATACAACATAATGTTGTGAAAGTAATATAATAAAACTGAAATAGATCAATAAAATAGTAAAAAATTTCAGTTGAGAGGTTTCAGATGATGAGGTTACAATTTTTGATGATCTTTAAATGTATCTGTGCTAGTTACAAATATTATTCTAATAATCTATCTAATTATTTTCCATACAAGCTTTTGACTTACGGAAGTAACTTCCTTCTGATTAATTTTATAGGTGTATATACCAAAGTTATTTTAGAAAATCATGTATGAGAACCTATATAGTACATAGAGTTATCATAGAGTTTCGTAAGAAATCAGAAGTAAAATACCTACATGATATTTCAAGTTGACCTGGGATAATGAAATTTAATATGGAACATACTTTTGAAAAAGTATACTAAGTACAGTAGAAAATCTGAAACTCAACATGTATCCTTATATCTGTCTTTTATGTATCAAGTAATCCTAAATGAAACTTTATAGGAACCTTTACTTTAATGAAATTTGGCAGGAAGCAAGATGTCATAGTAGAAGTACTACAAATTTATAATCAAGTTAAGGCGAAAAACTTCGGATCCGTTTTTTCCTTTTTTGTTACGGAACCCTTAAAACAATCCTGAAAAATAGAATATCGTACAAAGGCGGAAGGGCGTAGCGAATTCTCAAGAGTACACTGTTTGATGTGCGACTATTTGACTTAGAGATTCGACGCTCTCGAGGGTAAACAACCTAACTAGATAGTATAGTAGTTACAAATGCCAGTGAAATATACGAGTTTATATTATAAACTTGCACGTTTGTTACAACAAGCCGATTATATCACAAGGAACTAGCATCATCAGTGAATAAAATATAAAACCAGTTGAGAATACGCAAGCTTGCATTGCCAGAGGAACGCCTGGATCGTCAATTATATAACATTTTTTTTTTTAATTTGTAGGCCATTTTGACCATGTTCCTTAAGAGATAGGAACAGTGTTTCTGAACAATCCTATTCTACTTTTTTCAGCTGAATCCGAATCTGAAGCCAACACTCGAATATACGAAAAAACGCACAGACAAATATATAGATTTCATATAGGAACGGTGTTCCTGATCATAGTATAAGTAGATTATTATAAATGATACACTATATTATTTAACGGCGATTAGCTAACATTTTGAAATACTACAGAGCGTGAAATGAGGTCGAAAGTACTAAAAGCGCACATTTATTTTGCATAATTTAAAAAAAAATATATATATTGTATTTTGGACAAATTTATTGTGACAAACAATAAATTTGTCCAAAAAAACCTTTATTTTTGTTCGCAAAACGACGTTCCTAACTTTTATTGTTGTTTACGTAGTAGGATTTTCTTTGAGTCATGGTACTAGTTTGGCGTGACTAATTACAGTGATATTTCCATGTAGTCTCACTTATTCAGTTTTCTTCTTCTTTAATTTCATGTTCATGTGTATACGTATTACTTTTTGTATCGAAAAGTCTATAATTACATACGTTCGTCTTTAAGTAGACCTTAGAATACAAATTTCATATTTTTACAGCTTTCCATATCCGATGTCTGTTACCATTTTAAGGTAGTACTTACACACGTCGACGTATATCAACTGGTATGGTATTTATTTTTTTATACTATGTCGGGAGACAAACGACCATACAGACCACCTGATGTAAACTCGTTACCGTAGACAAAAGAAAGAAGTATCGTAAGTCCACAGGAACATACTGGTAATCTTACTCACCTGTAGGAATGCGACTATCCTCCACAGAGTTGTACGAGTAATTTGGTTTTGTAAAGTAGAGGTACTTCCATAGTTCTTTGATGCGAATTACCCTTCTGGCAATTTGATCAAACTACTTTGTGTGCTTCCGCTCCCGTTTCGTTCATGCGAGCTATTGCCTGCCGGCACCTACCCACTACAGTTAGTACGAGTAGATATATGCCGCTGCTGCCATGGATGCTCTGGTTGTCTCTGCCTCGGCTGCTGCGGTCGTCTCTGCGAGTGTTCGCCATCTGAAATGTGAACCGCATGCACCTGCCACCGTTGCTGCCCTGGTCGACTCTGCGACACTCTCCACAAGGCATCCTCAGGCGCTATAGATGTTAGTCGTCAGAATAACATGCTACGAATGACGAATCCATCTTAGTGCCGTCCTTTATATAGAGAAGGATAAGAGGGTGAAAGGGTGGAAGGGGGCTTCTCCTCCTTCTCTATATAAAGAACGGTTCACCTAGAGCCTCGTTCGATAATTAACTCACTTTTCAGGTTTTTTTGATACCAACGCTCGTGGGTTCGATTCCCACACAGGATAATCATTTGTGTGCATGAAGATGTCTGTTTGTCTTGGTCTGGGTGTTTTAAGAGAGGTAGGCGCATCAAAGTAGCCCGTCTGGGGAAGTACCTCCACCTCACTGAAAACCGCAGCCAACTAACAATTCCTTGGAGGGTTGTTGTGTTCCTACGTGTGAGTGATGTCACCAGTGGGCTCCTAAGGAGTTGCTGTATGAGCAGCAGAGAAGGCATCGCGAGAGTGATACTTAATATATTACAAGCGTTAATAGGTTACTGTAACCGCTTTACATCGAGTGGAATGTATGCTTGTATGCCTCCCGAGGATGGAGGAGATGGAGGACATCACGCTTTAATTAAACTTTTAAAACTATGAATCTTTGTTTCTTGTGTGGCATATACGAATCAGTGATTATAATTGGTAATGTTATATCGAATATAATCACTGACATATACGCACTAACCTAATTAGAGTAGTATAACCATAGTACGTAGACTACTGTGGTTTTGCTGCCGTGAGGTTCATGGTGTACATGGCTACGATTGTACCGTGACAATATTTTAAAAATACAAACACTACAGTACCTCTTAGTGCATAACCTATAAGAGTCCACAGCTCAATAATATGTAAGGAAGCTCAAAGAAGAAAATTTTCCGGTCGTTGTCATCAGGAGTATGAGTGGACTTATGAAAGTCGCTAATATGGCCATTCTATTACTTGGCGTCAAGTATAATTAAATAACTCCCTGCCGAGGTTTTCCTAAAGGACTACAGCGTGAGGTTCTTCAAGCAAGTCATGAAGAATTAATCGGGTCGGCAACGCAAGATAAACACCCTGGTGTTGCAAATGTCCAAGGCTACGATAACTGCATACGATCAGGCAGGCAGTGTAGTCTTTTGCTTGTTAGTGGTGCCTATATAAAAGAAACTAAAACATGAAACAACAATGTATTGTTCAAAGACTAACTCAGAAATCAAACCTGCCCAAACTAGATGGGCATCTTCTTCACTATGAAGGTGTTGAATACTTATTATTATTACTTTGGACTTTTGACGACGCCAGTACTACAATCAGTAGGCGTTCATTGCCTCGAAATACCACATTCGAAACGAAATCGAAAAGTTTTCACTCAAAATGTATGGAATCAAAGTAAAAACTTTTGGAATTCGTTTCGAATATGGATTTCAGAGGCAATTTGAACACTTCCACAGAAGTAATTTAAATTCGGTTCTCTTTTTACTCGGTAATTGCATTTTTACATAGATACTATGAGTTTTGAATTACGTACTTTAAAAGTGAGCGTATCAACCAATATACAGGGTTTTTGCTTTTATTCGATACCCGATAATACATACAATTCGCAGTTCGATGCGCGGATGAAAACGGATGCGTCATGCTACATTGCACAGTCACGAATTTTAATAATTCGCGTTACGTGCGGGATTTAGACCGTTACCAATATCAGTTCCGCAAAATCCCTACTCCCTTTTTAGGAGGTTTTCCGAGCCCATAATTACTTAATTTCAAAATATTGGGGAGAAATACTATGGTGAGATCACAAATGTTTCCTCCAGCCAAACCTAATAAATATAAAAACAAAATACACAAGGGCTATAAACAAATATTTATGCCAAAAGGCATTAACAATAATGTAAAAAAATTAAGTAAAATAATAAAATGACTAATAAATATATGTAAAATACTTATGTAAATGTACATATTCACACAAATATGACATTTTTTTCTAGATAATATTCAGATAGTGTTCCTTTAATTTTTTTTTGATGTTATCACAAAACGATTCTCTCGTATCGGCAGTGATAGGTAGTTTATTGCAAAGTAAAACAGCTGTTGGATCTTCTGCTAACTGCGCATCTGGATGCGTTACGTATTGATTCCGAAACACATGCAGATCCGTATACGGTTAGCTTCTGCATCAAATCGAAACGCAAAATCTTACCATCTCCAAACTGATGATCATTCCGTTTCATTTTAAGAATAAACTTCACTCTTATTTGAGCCAAATTTGTTTACAATTAACATTTATTACCTTATTTTAATTACTGTAATCCCTATTATGTAAATTGTCATTTATCCATATCCTATTTACAGATTTAACTACCCTTTCTACATTGTCAGGATACCATTAATATACATACATAAATAACCGTTATGCTAATCCCCTTGTTTTGTGAAGACAAAATTCAATTTGGTTTACGCCGTATACTCTGTATGCGCCTACGGAAACGACGCGACGTTTGAATTGATAAAGTAATATCCGGTTCTCATGTCGGCACGATAAGAATATAAACGTTTTTTGAACCTTAGATTTATATTATTATACTTATATTATTAGCTGTTCATGAAGTCTTTTTGATTTCATGAATAGAACAAATAAAAAGGGTTCCTCATATCCTAAATTCGCTGTCAAATATTCCACTACGGACAAAATGTTTAAACATAGTTAAAACAGTAATATAATTGGTTATTAGTTAATATCTATATATTATATATTTTTGATAGATCCCAGGCAACCTATTTATCAAAGCTCAACAATCAAAGATCGAAACTACTTTGTGTGCTTCCGCTCCCGATTTCAGATGACGAACACTCGCAGAGACGACCGGAGCAGCCATGGCAGCGGCGGCATGCATCTACTAACGGTAGTGGGTGGGAGGCGGCCGGCGGTTGTTCGCATGAACTAATCGGGAGCGGAAGCACACTAAGTAGTTTAGACGAAATTGCCTGTAAATTTGACTTTCGCACATGTTATTCTAACGACTAATATCTACAGCGCCAGAGGATGCCTCGTGGAGAGGTGAAACACGTGTCGTAGAGATGACCGGAGCAGCCACGGCAGCAGCGGCATGCATCTACTAACGGTAGTGGGTGGGTGCCGGCTGGCAGTAGTTCGCATGAACCAATCGGGATCGGAACCCCACAAAGTAGTTTAGATCAAATTACCTGTAAATTTGACTTTCGCACATGTTATTCTAACGACTAATATCTACAGCGCCTGAGGATGCCTCGTGGAGAGGTGAAACACGTGTCGTAGAGATGACCGGAGCAGCCACGGCAGCAGCGGCATGCATCTACTAACGGTAGAGGGTGGGTGCCGGCTGGCAGTAGTTCGCATGAACCAATCGGGATCGGAACCCCACAAAGTAGTTTAGATCAAATTACCTGTAAATTTGACTTTCGCAAAGTTACGCCTGAATCTATTAACTAATCAAAGATCGGATGACGAGTTTAACCATGAAAGGAACAGGTAAACACAGGGGGTTATATTTAAGTGCAACAATGTTTATTAAAAAAATACTATTAATAAATTACATAATTCACGCATATATTTGAAAATCTCTAGAAATAGGGGTTTTGACTAATATGTTAAGTGCTGTATCAGCAATGCTCAAAAGAATTTAAGCGTAGTGGTTTTTATATCAACTCCTTTTACAAGTAAAAGTCTACATTAATATTATAAATAGGTAAAATTTGCTTGGATGTATAGGTTATATTTGGTACTACTTATCTGGGTCCGTATAATCCTGAGGAGTAACCATGTATAAATATGGCAATGTGCAAGGGATTATCTTTGTATTACAATCATCAAATGGATAACCTGATGACTTTAAAATATTAGATTCTTCCCGCGGCGTCGTCGGCGTGGCGAACCCGATATCGCGTCAATCAGTAGTTACGGGCTTCTTTTGTTCCCAGCTTACTTATATAGATAGGTAGGTAGCAAATATGTACGTAGATATTAATCACTATATACGTATGTACTCACACCTTGCTATGTAGGTAGCGATATATGTAAGGGCCGAATCATGTGGCGGTCGGTTTTGTCTACCTTGAAAGGGACTTCGAGTTGAGAAAGTAGTTGTAGTATTAGGTAACAAATTTCATTATAATTCTTTCAGCAGTAGTGTGGATAACAATATTCTTAGGATTAGCACAGAGTATATATTTCTCAAAATGATGCCTCAATGTTATCAAAATTCCCTTAACATTCGTAACTCTTTCTGGAGGATGTTGATACGTTCTTAGACATGTAGCTCAAAGGGAATAAATGGGTTAAGCGACACCGACCGCAGCCTGTCAATTGTCAATAATTTGGAGAGCATGTTTAGCTGTCGGTCCAGGCTATTTTCGATAGATGACAGGTCAGGGGACCTGCGGGGGGCGTATGCTCCACCTGATGTAAACTGGTTATCAACTCCTTAGGAACTTACTGATACTTCACTCATTGGTACAGTCTTATAGGTAGCCGTTATTAGTCTGTGATTTTGTGACAAGTGGATGTATTTCCTCAGTTGCGTTGCATATACGAGTAAAGAACTCTACCTCTCTTTAATACGTCAAAAACTAATAACAGACAGTGCAGAACCCATAGTTTGCGAATCTAACTTGCACTTGACCGGTTATATCTACAAAGACTTAAATAATGTTATTCTAATGACTAACATCTACGGCGCATGAGGATACTTCGTAGAGAGGCGAAGTATATGTTGCAGACACGACTAGGACAGCCATGGCAGCAACAGTAGCGGGTAGATACGGTTCCTGCCAGATGACGGACAATCGCTGAGACGGCTGCAGCAGCAGAGGCAGTGACGACCGGAGTAGCCACGGCGAATACATGCATCTACTAATGGTAGTGAGCGACTGCCGGCCGGCGCTAATTCGCATTAACTTTACTTTTTTTTACAGCGTACGGCCCACCTGACGTAAAGCCGTTACCGTGGCCTATAAACGCTTGCAATATATTAAATATCACTCGCGCGATGCCACAACAACCCTCTAGGCAGTTGTAATTAGGCTGCGGTTTTCTGTGTGGTGGAGGTACTTCCCCAGACAGGCTCCTTCGATACGCCTTACTGCTCTTAAAATACCCAGAATAAGAGAAACAGACATGTTCATGCACACAAATGTTTGCATGCATGTTGCAAATCGGGCCCGCGAGCGTTGGTGTCAAGATAACGTAACAGAGCGTTTCGCCACTACGCCACCGAGCTAAAAAAGTATTTTTACGTAAATCAGCTACACTTTCATTACATTTCTCGTCAAAAAATTACCAACTCGAGTTACTTACCTATGTGTAAAATTGTAATAACTGTGAATTAATTATATGCAATTGTAAAACAATGACAGAGTAGCTGCTTCTTGCAACTTCACCCGCGTAATGTTTAGAATTATGCAGGAACGGAATATATAACTTTTGGAGCGTGTTCCTAGATATAGTTTAAATGTAGAATGATTGGCATGAATATCTTATTCTTTCTGTCGCCTTTCTTAATCCATAAGAATTGGCGATATTTGCTTCCTAAGCTTTATAATTTGGAGAAGAAACTGATTTTGTATAGAGCTATTGCCACATGAGCTCAACATCACGGAGGAAGCATCCAATTAATGTCTGTTAATATCAGAGATGTGATTTTTTTTAAATATATCCTTTCAATGAGCGGTGCAGAGATGGACCGGCAATTTTATGTATGTATATTATACATATACCAAGAATTCTCTTTTGTGTGCTTTTTATTTTCAAACTCCTATAGCGCTTCATTAAAGTCCCGCGTAAAAATCTCTGCAACCATTCCAACCAAGTGCGTTAGTATTCTATACTCCCAAAGCAAGTTCACGGCGAATATACTGTACAACCTTTGCGCAAGTCTAGATGATCACAAAAATGAATAGTTGTTGCATCCTTGCAAGTAAGTTATGTCACCAAGTAAATCCAAACAAGGTACTATGTTGACAATGGAGGTGGCAACGCTTGGTAACCTCGTAGAAAAGAAGGTAGGTTGTAAGCTTGTTTTTTACAGGACGTTGAAAAATAAAATTGCAACGTATCTTTGAAGAATATAACGTCGTGAATTTCCAGTTTCACTGGTATGGCTGTGGCTTTCTAAGTTTCAACAAGAGTGCCGCTTGCTGACCCCAGTTATAGCATTACGCGTTTAATTTATTTACACTACGGCTCTTGCTAATAATTTCTGGATACATGCAATTTACCTTACGACTTTATCTTATTTACCTGCGTATTTAGTTTTGCTCTTCCAAAACGGTGCCAACGCATTGCGAAGTATAATTTTTTGTTCAATTGTATTTTATAAATCGAAACTACCAGCCCGTCTGGGGAAGTACGTCCAACTTACATAAAACCGCAGCCAAATAACAACTCCTTAGAGAATTATTGTATTCCTGCGTATGAATGAGGATTCCAGTAAGCTTCTAAGGAGTTGCTGTGTTAGTAGCAGAAGTGTCATCACGCGAGTAATATTTCATCATACATTCAACAAGCGTTTATAGGCTACGGTAACCATTTTATATCAGGTGGGCCGTATGCCTCCCGACGTTGTATATAAAAAAAATCCCCCGAAGAATAAATTCAAAATGGTGTATTTTCGCTCGAATGTTAACGCGAGGTACTCCGACAGACGGTCAAACTGTATTTATATACATATTGTAATACTTATCAATATGTGATTGTGCAGTAGAAGTGGTTTTATTACTTTTCCATGCTACTGTTCTGTCATTGCCAAATTTTTTGAGATATGATTTTCCGGGACCTAATCTTATTAGTTTAAGCAAGCAATGTATGTATATCTTTAAATATATAACAGGCATTTCGGAAACAGCTCTATCGTTGTATATTGGACAAAATATGTTCTGGAAAGTTTTGCTATAGTATATACGAGTAGATAAACTTAAGAAGTTTTTCTGTTAGCTTCTTAAGTTCATACAGATGAATTTAAGAAGCAAAACGTTCTTTAATGTGTGTCTTGCCTGAACAAAATGCGATATATGTAGAGAAAAATATAAAAATCGACAGACGAAGCTCGATCACCCAGATACTTGTAAAAATACGTAAACTTTTATTGCATCAAAAATAACACCATTGGACAAATTTGTTCAACAGAAGTTTAATTAACCGCTCTCTACCTTGGTAAGATAAACAACTACACACGATATTCTGAGCTCAGAATAAGGCCGTATTTCCATTTCTGTACAAAACTTGTACGCAAGTTTGAGCTCCGTACTTACATGAAGGATTATTGTTTGCTTCGGATGGGAGTACCTGGTTAACAAATCTTGTAATACAACTGTACAAATAAACACCGAAAAGTTTTTAAGAGAAAGACGCATCAAAGCAGTTTAACTTGGGGAGTAACACTACCTCATAGAAAACTGCAGGCAAATAGCATCTTCCTTCCAATATTGTATTCCTGCGAGTGAGTGAAGATACCAGTAAGCTCTTAAGAAGTTGCTACGTGAACATCATGATAGGCAACGCGCTAGTGGTACTTCCTGTGTTGCAAGCTTATTTCAGTTTATTGGCTACGGTCTGCCGACGTTGTATAAAAACACACAAAAGCGTTGAATCCTTCAAAAAAGGCGTATAAACTTATTGAGCAGTCGGAACCCGTTATATACGTTTTCCACCCGGGTTTCGAAGGGTTAATGTGTAAAGACACAAGAAAAAGAAGAAAAACAAGTCAGTTATTAAAATAATTCTAAACACTCCTGCCATTATGTATTAAATACCTAAACTAATAAGTATGCGATATTAATGTATATACACGAAATTAAGTATAATATTAATAATTAGCCGCTCAAACGCCAATGGTATCGAAGTGTCCCATGATTGTTTCCTTCTATGAGTGCCAATGGTATCGATAAGCTTCGGTCGCTGCATCTAGCTTCCGTAAAGCAGCTAAATCGTCGAGCGCCTAAAAGTAACAGCATGATGCAAGGGCCCTATGGGACTTATCGATACCATTGACACTCAACGGTAAAAAAAATAAAGATTATATTATTTTATAATTAATAAGTTTAGAAATTATTTACAACATAAGTCCTTTTTCAAAACCATATGCCTCATCATAGGTTTGGAAAATATTTTTACTTTTCAATCTGCACAATACTAGGTACATAGCGCACCATATTGTTTTACTTATTACAAGTCCCATAGCTTATGTAACTCGGAATCTATACTAATATATAAAACAGAAGAGTCTGTTTGAACACGCTAATCGGATCGACGCCAGTTGGAAATATTTGTGCATTTGATAGCTCAATTCTTTAGGATATACTAACATATATTCTATACAACATCATGACACGACTCTTAGAAGCCGTGGAAAAAGGCAGAAAGTAGGGACGGCTGTTCTCACGAGATATCGTCAAAAAATCGCGCAGTAGATAGGAACATATCAGTTAATGCATTTAGGAGTTCAGTAGAACTCCTAAACGTCCATACATGAATCCTGAATACATTGCACTCCTTTTTAGGCAGTTGTGTGAAAAAGTAATAGTATTAACAATAAAACTTAACAATAATAACGCCAAGTTGCGGGAACAATTTACCAACCATTATAAGCGTGCAGAGCATATCGTATTTACTTAAATTTGGTTCATTATTGGTGGGGTAATGAATTAAACTCGTTGTTATTTAAATAAAACAACACTGGCCTGTTAACGAGCTTAATTTTTGTCCGTCACTGTACAAAGGACGTAATTAGACCGGATGAAAGCCAATTTTTGAACGAAATTCGATTGCAACTTGTCGCTGTAAAATGTCCGAGAATTTAAGTAGTTTATCATCATGAACGAAAAATATTTTAGATTAACTTTCTAAACTATTCTATAAAACCTTTTATAGAATAAAAACCGGTTTCTGATCTTTTCTGCATGGGACCTGACAAGAAGATATAAATAGTTTCTTTTTGTACTACGTCGGAAGGCATACCAGCATACGGCCCAGCTGATGTAAAGCGGGTACCATAGCTTATTAACGCTTGCGTATATTACCTACACAGCAATTCCTTGGGAGTTTACTGGTGACCTCACTCACAACTAGGAACACAACAACCCTCTAGAGTGCTGTTATTTGGGTGCGGTTTTCTGTGAAGTGGAGGTACTTCCCCACACGGGTTGCTTTGATGCGCCCTACCTTTGTTAAAACATCCAGACCAAGACAAACAGACATTTTCATGCACACAAATGTTTGCCTTGTGTGGGAATCGAACACACGAGCGTTGGTGTCAAAGTCGCGTCATTCACGACTGAGCCACCGAGCTCGTCAAAAAAGATAAATAGATTTGACGGATATTTGTCTTATGATTCTTGAAACCGAACCATCGCCTTTTTGTTCACGAAGAAAGTACACCCAGGTGGCGGGCGATTTTGGTGCAATTTTCTTATCGTTCGAGGCATGCTGCAGGTTATTCGTAGAGCTTGCGCAGTTGGTTATGGCATAACTGGTTGCTTCTGTCAATGTTTTTTTACATAAAGTTAGAGAATATTTGGCTAACATGAGATACATAAACCTTAAACCCGAAATGGAAGAAAAGGTAATATGAACATATAATATATTCTTTATCAAAGAAAAAACAAAACAAGAGAGATAAAAGCCAAATGGCAGTAATAAGTCATACAAAGTGAGGCTTACTAAAAATGCGCATTAGTTTTAAAATAAAACGTTTTGAGCCCCTCTGTTTGTGTTTAGGAAGGAAGGTGGAATGACAGAAGGGATGAAGAGATTGTTATGACAAATGGGTGACTGAGGAAAGCGAGACACGCAACCCGACGTGGAATTACTAAATTCATATCACTGTTTGTGAGATTTGAAACCTTGGTCATGCTAGTCTCACTTTATTCATGTAACTAGGTCTGGCCATAAATACTGTCACATAGAATTTTTTTTTTTTTTAACTTTTTGATACTTTAAATTTGGAACGCCTTTATTATGTTAAAAACTTCTTTCGACTTCCCGCCGTTTTGCATATTTTCGTGTTTATTATCAAACTACAATATGGAATGGGGTGTTAAAGAGAAATATGATAGCAGTGATTGTCTTGCACAAAGTGGGTAGAGCCGTCGGTCATATTCAAGACAGTTCAAAAGCTTGGTATCAGCTATATGTTTCTCATATAGTACTATCGACAGATATACCAACACTTCTTCTGTTGAAGACCATAAAAGATCGGTGCGACCACTTGCCGTTAGAACTACAAAGGCTATTAACGCTGTTAGAGCCAGTATTCATCGAAACCTCATTAGGGAACAAAAAATGTAATCGCGAGAAATGAAGATTCCCGCTAGGACTCTGTCGCGTATAATAAAACAAGACGTGAAGCTCGGCGCTTATCGTCAATATACAGGATATGCCCTAAATCAGTCACTGAAGTCGAAGAGAGTGAGTCGATCAAAATGTCTTCTGTCCCGATACGCAGGTGAAAGGCACAGAAATATCCTCATTACTGATGAAAAAAAATTCACGATTTAAGAGCACTCCAACAAGCAAAATGACTAAAGAAACCGCCTAAATGGTAGGAAGGGTACAACATGGTCATCATCCTGCATCTGTAAAGGTTTGGCGCGGGTGTCTTAGGCAAAGCTTCATTTTTGTGAAAAAGGAGTGAAGACTTCAGCTAAAGTGTATAAAGAGACTGTCTTGGATCGTGTAGTGAAACCTCTCAGTAATATATATATTTATTAAAGTACCGTGGACTTTAAAAAAATATATATTGACGCAAGGTACGAACTACCTAAGCATGGCTCGAAACGAACGTTCCCACTGAAGACTGGCCCTCGTCTAGCCCAGATCTGAACCCCTTAGACTACAAATTATGGTCAGTTTAAGAGGACATGGTCTGCTCGAAACGGCACGCCGGCATTGTGTGTCTCTCTCTCTTGAGCAAGCAGTTACTAAATTTCCCATGGAAACAGTGCGTAAATCCATAGAGTCATAGCCAGACAGATTAAAGGCCTGTATCAAAGCCAAAGCTGGCCATTTCGAATAGAATCATTTTTTTTTATTTTTTGCTAAGGCTTCCATAAATATGTACTTACATATAAGTTTTATTAAGATTACATTAATAAACGCATATTAATTTATAAAAAATAAATGCATATTAATTCGCATTAAACAGAACTCATGGCCAGAGTAGGTAGATAACGATTTTTTTTTATAACGTCGGGAGGTGTAAAAGCATACGGCCCACCTGATGTAAAGTGGTAACCGTAGCCTATTAATGCTTCTAATATATTAAGTATCATTCGCGCGATGCCTCCTCTGCTGCTTACACAGCAACTCCTTAGGAGCTTACTGGTGACTTCACTCACACGCAGGAACACAACACCCTCAAGTATTTGGTTGCGGTTTTCTATGAGGTGGAGGCACTTCCCCATACGAGCTGCTTTGTGCACCCTATCTCTCATAAAAACATCCAGATCAATATAAATACACATGTTCATGCACACAAATAATTGTCTTGATTGGGACTCGAACCCACGAGCATCAGTGTCAAAGTCGCGCCATTCACCACTGAGCAACTGAGCTCGTCAAAATTCTGTCTGCTCTAATTTTTATATACCTTATCTAAGTTAATGTAAACATTTTGTCTCACAACAAGAGAGTGAAATCAGTTCGATCTCGCTCAATCAAATCTACATTGCAAGCATTCAGCAACTGAATCACATTATGCTTTTTTTATATACGATGGTTTAAAGAAAATCATTTCTATTGGTAATTAAAATACGTGCTCGAAAACATTATTTGAAATTAAGCAGAAAAGGCGTTAAAGTACAAACTGTTACAAATTTCTTACTCTGGGAATTAGTAACTCTTTGTACACAAGTTTGTGGTTTCAAACTGTCATGTTCATACATACAAAGCTAGTCTACTTTGTTACTTGTTCGCAAACATGTAGGAAGAATCTTCTGTTTATATTTTATATTAAAATTACGAAGATAGTGTCATTGTGTCAAATAGAAATGTATACAGACGTGTTACATAAAGACCAGATTACTCTGGTTCTTAAGTGACAGATTTATTTATTTACATTGCAACAAACATCATCATTATCTTCATCCAAGTATTAATTCCGGTAGTAAGTTATTGCTTCAGAAACCCGCGGTTGGCTTCCCAGCTTTTACTTCTCCATTTTTCTCGGTCTTCGCCATCCCTTACAGTGAGACCTTATAGTGGACTTGCATGTCAACCCTCACGATATCAATCCAGCACATCTTGGGCCTACCCCCTATACCGGGACTGAAGCGGCACTTGTTGCCATTTGTTCTCCACGTAACTTGCCGGTTTCCGTGAGACGTAGCAGTACCAACGTAGGCGACACTCTTGCAGTTTGTCTGCTTTATCACGAAGGGTATCACACAAATGCGCGAGTTCCTTATGTAATCAGCTCCACTCCACACATCCAGCACAGCATATTCATTTCCGTGACACACAGCTCCTGCGTATGTTGCACTACTACCGGCCACGCTTAGCTGCCATATCTTATGCTAGATTTATAAATCTGTCCTAAAGCTGGCCCGCGCGGCAGATCACAGATGACATTAGCCACCTTACACGACTTAGATCAAGCCTCTGATATACGTGCCTCGATGTCGCAATAGACGTTAACGGACACGTGGAGGACAAATTCCAAGTACTTACACTGGACTACGGGCCAAAGCTGACGGGTATGGTATCTGTGGTATTGCAGACTAAATACTCGGTCGGCAAATATAGGCTTCAAAACCAGCCAGATCATCACACGAGGTCATACAGTCGTCAGAGTCTACTTAGTACATGCCTAAAAATAGAAGCGTGTAGCCTGTATTTCTTCATTCTTCTTCCATAATTATGTAAGTATTAAAACTACGATTGACCTACAGGAGTATTCACATTGAATCGATAGTTCTCATTCAAATAGAAAAGTTGCTGCACTGAATCGAAATTATTTCCAGTGAAATGTACTGCATTATCTTTCACATTGACATGTTACGCAATATTCGTCTGAATTCATATAAATTACGATTTTGTGTCAAAACCTAGGGTGTTTTTATAGTTATAGATACGTCGTACAACTCTAGAATGTCAATACAAAGGTAAGGTAATTGTCCAACTCGCATTCAGATGACCACGCTTTCGCGACGCATCTATACGTATTTCGTCACAAAGTATAATTGGTTTAAGATATATATTCATCTCATAACAACAGGTATGCCTTATCTTTTGTTTCTTTGTTAGAGCAAACAGTCATAATAAATAACTGTACGTAGATATAGTAGTAATTGCGCCATTTTAAAGTACAATAATATTGGTGTATAACGTGTCTACCTTTTGATAGGTCGCTGGTCAAAATGATTACTTCTTCTTAATTCCTAAAATTAGGCCATTTGAAGTATTCTCGAGAGCTTGTATGCTCATGAAATTTTTCCGACGATGTTTTTATATGTAAATTGCAAATATTAATTAATTATAAATATTGTTGGGTTTAAAATGCGTGTATTTAATTTAAATTTTAAATAATGAAGAACATGAAAATAAAATTGTAAAATTCACTGTCGTTTTACGTGCTTACGTACGACTTGTGCTGTATGAGCCTAGATCGACCCCTCTGGACTAAAAGGAACAAAACAGACATAATATTTTTTTTCGATTCAAATGAGAAGTTTCTCTGCCAATGTGAATAATCCTGCTGGAGGACATATAATTTATGTTAATAGATTCAAATATTTTACATGATAGACTCATTTCTATAAAAAATGTCGGCGGTTTAGCGCTGTTATCTTCAAATAATACTGCTAGTTTAAGCGAAAATAGCTTAGCGAAATAGGTTTGGTTCGCTAATAATACAGGACCATATTAGTTCACAGTTTGACTCCTTTGTTCTGTAAGAGGCGAGAAATGTAACTGTAGGGATGGAATCGAAAATTGAGTATTTGAAAACCTATGTGTATAGTGTATAGCGTGTTTAACCTTAATCAGAAAAAAATTTCACTTTATAAACAAATTATTGTAAAATGTCCAGTATAACATGTATTGTTAGTAATTTTTAATTTCCAACAGGAAATTAAATAAATAAGTTTAAATCAGAGCCCTCCAGCTAGTAAATGTTTATAATGTCATCCCAGCCATTATGGTTTCTTTCCGATGGGTAATAGGTCTAATTAGTGCCTACCGTAAATACTTAGTATTCCAAGAAATTCAAGGATTGTTGATAATAAGCCTAAGCAACTCAGTATATAGGTAATCCTAATTTCACAAAATAACAATATATTTTGTTTAATTATACATAATTAGGATTATGTAGGTACTGAAAATAATACGTTAGTAGAAACGTTGCATTGCTCTATGTGATTGCGTAATAGGCAATGTTTAGAGATATTTTATAATCACTCTTATCACTTCCTGCCAAAAGGAAATTCATCCTGGTGTATTGGTACCAAAATGGCCGTATTCTGTGGAATTACAAAGAGGTTTTCTCTCACAAAGCATACTTGTGTCAACGTGTACATATACAAAACATTTTATTATGGCTTGAAGAGGTTTTTATCTGAACGATACCTATTATTAATTCCTAAGGCGTGCTTAATGTTCACAGACTGTGGTAATTATTTACTATCGCTATATTTTCATTTAGTGGCTGACAAGTGACAAATCCGACGAGCCCGGTTGTTGTGTGCTTAATTTATCACTAAGTGTACGATTCCTACACAAGACAGATATGTGTACTGTTTATCTAGGTCACTGTATTTTTAGGAGAGATAGGGCGCATAAAAACAGCCCGTCTTGGAACCTTACATCAAACCCTATCCAAATAACAACTCCCTAAAAAGTAGCTGTATTCCAGATGATCTAAACCCCGGAAGCTTTCAACTCGAACTTCGCGATCGTTTTCAGTGCCTAGATCATTGAATAATACCAGACGATATCAACAGCATACTCGTGGAAAGTTGTCCATACAGTGGGAGCTCATTTTCTAAAAACTCGCCTAAAAAGTACCTAAAAGCTCTCGACTCACACGCAGAAAAAAGTGGTCGCAGTCTTCATTCAGTCCACATGTTAGAGTGCAGGCAGCTGAACAGGCCGATCTCTAAATACATACGGCGAGACATAAGCTAATTTAATGCAATTCGTATTAAAGAGGCGATAGAATGGAACCAAGGTTCCAAAGTCTTCACCAAAGATCTGTCTGTTGGGCAAAGTCAACTTACCAAGCTGAAGACTAATACAGGCGCAATTATTTCTACTTGTAGTCCTTCAGAAGCTTACCAATTCCGTCATACACTCCGGTGAAATACCGTAAGCGTGGAGCAGAAACCTGGCCATGTTGTTTTTCAAAAAGGGTGATAAGACCCTTTTAAAGAACTATGGGCCGTTATCGCTTCTGAGCTGCGTTTATGAACTATTTTCGAGAGTCATCACAGACCATCTCGCACGCAGACTTGATGAATCCAGCCTCCCGAAAAGCTGGATTGGACGAAAAGGCTTTAGCACTGTAGACCACATACATACCCTCCGTCAGATTATACAGAAGACTGAGTGTATAATGTGCCCATATGTTTGACATATGTGGACTACGAAAAGGTCTTTGATTCCGTTGAGACACGGGCGGTGCTACAATTTCGCCAGCGATGCCAAATTGACTATCGGTTCATCGAAGCGTTGTGCTTGTATAGTAAGGCTACGATGTGTATCCGAGTACAGGACCAGAGTACGAAACCGGTATAAATATCAATGGCGAATACATCACTCACCTTCGATTTGCCGACGATATAGTTCTCATGGGGAAATCGCTGGAGGAACTTAGCGTTGTGCTCAATGACCTCAAGTGTTTCCAACCAGGTAGGTCTCAAGATGAACATGGACAAGACTAAGTTCATGTCGAATGTCCATGTTACACCTATGTCGGTTGGAAGCACTAAGCTCGAAGTTGTTGTATATGTTTACCAAGGGCAGGTTATTCCAGTTAGGTAAATCCAACTTCGACCGAGAGGTCAATAAATAGATCCAACTCGGCTGGGCAGTGTACGGGAAACTTCACGACACATCTTCTCGTCCAAAATACCTCAACGCCTGAAGAGTAAGGTCTTCGAACAGTGTGTGTTGCTAGTGATGACCTACGGAACTGAGATGTGGTCCTTCACTGCGGGTCGTATGGGAAAGCTCAATGTCGCTCAGCGGAAAGAGCTGTGCTTGGGGATTCTCTGCGTGATAGAATCAGAAATGAGGATATCCGCAGTAGAACTAAGGTAACCAACATAGTCTACAGGATAAGCAGGCTGAAGTGGCGGTGGGCCGGCCATATAGTTTGTAGAAGCGACAACTGCTGGGGAAGAAAGGTTCTCGAATGGCGTCAATGGATGCAGGTGGCATAGGATCGAGACAAGTGGCACTCTAGAGAGGAGGCCTATGTTTAGCAGTGGACGAATACAGGCTGAAATAATGATGATGATCACCATGTTATGTAATTGCAGTGTTACGAAATCGGCAAGCATGCGCGAGCGATACTTACTACATTCTAAATGTTCATTGACTACGGTAACCATTTTAATTGGGTGAATATATGCATGTAAAACAAAAATTTTGATGCTATATAAACGTGTGAATCGTTTCTAATGTTTTCCAGTTACTCATTAATGTTCCTTTTTTTTCATACTACTTCGAGTGCCAATAAACATAAAGCTCACCTCAGTAGGAGGTCAGCAAGTCAAAGTCAAATGTTTATTCGCATAACTAAGTGTACAAAATGATCTTAGATTTAATTAAGCACTTACGACTTAGTCACCTTTGTCAGGTATTGCAAAGATTTAAGGCTCTACTACCTCCTTACACAATAGTATATTCGTACGTCGAGCATTTCGTCATGTATATATATCAATAACAGAATAATTTAATTTTTATTAACCCTTCGATGTATGTCGTCTTTTGCTTTATAAATTCACATTTTTCTTTTTGTAAATTGTATTGAATTTAAATATAATAATTATTTTAATATTATAATTGAATTTAAAATTAACGAATAAATTTTATAAAATTTAATCTTTTAGTGTATTTTTTAATTTATCCTATATTTGTCAAAGTTTGTTTGTGTAGTCTATGATTTTAGATATATAATTATTTCGTTTCCAGATATTCATTTACGGAATAAAAACATTTCTGGATTAGATAGTCTTTGAGTCTTTTATCAAACTGTATGTATTTAGTCACTTCTTTTATGTCTTTAGGTAATTTATTAAATAATTTTACAGCCATATAATATGGACTACAGTTTTGCATTTTAATACGAGATGGTAGCAGGTATAACTTACTTTTGTTACGTGTATTTATCTTATACATTTCGTGTTGTTTTTTGAATAGGTTTGGGTTTTTATGTACAAAGGAACATATGTCGTGTATGTACTCGTATATAGATGGTAATGTAATGAGCTTTAAGTTAACAAAGTAAGGTTTGCAGCTTTGCGTATTGTCTAATTGAGCTAATATTCAGACGCACTGTTTTTGAAGAATAAATAATGATTTTACATCTACACTGTTTCCCCTCAGCATGACTCCATATTTAAACCAAGAGTAGGCATATGCGTAGTAGGTCGATAGTGCTGTTTCTATGTTTGTACTCTGCTTGATTTGAAACAGTGCATATGTGAATTTTGATAATTTAGTTTTAAGTTTCTCAATATGATTCTTCCAATTTAAATTAGAATCGATATTTATACCAAGTAGGCACCATGTCTCAACTAATTTGATTGTTATATTTTGGACGGAGATATTTATATTTGGAGGTTTCTTGTTGTATGGTCTAAAATACATGGCTTTACTTTTTTTATAATTTAGCTCAAGATTGTGATCGTCAAGCCAATTGCTCACGTCTGTTAAGGTCGTTTGCGTCAAAGGGACAAGTTCGTTATCATTTTCAGCATTTAATAATATTGAGATATCATCGGCGAATGGACGGAAGCAACATAAAGAGTCATAACATTGACAGCTTCTAATGAATTAACTCCTCACGAGCTTCCTGGTGGCCCTCGAAGGAATATAGCAAACGTAGATACTTTTGTTATCAACACGGGATCTCATACAAAATCGTTGACCGGTTCCTGTAACTGGACACAGCAGTCACAGATTATCGTATCAAAAAGCATGTACGTAAAAGTGTGTTTGCCTTCTTTCTTATATATTAAGTACGTTTCCTTCTTTCTCAAAAATCTTTATACCAGCAAATACTACTATTCTTTCGTCAGAGCCTTATTTATTAAATAATATATGCACCACATGCAGGTAGGATTGGGCTGTGATGGCTTGTTAGAAAGGTGACACCGTTAATACAATACACCATGGAAATACATTACGTCACACCACCAACCTATAGTCATCAAAATGGGCGTATTCCAGCAGTTTGATGACAGGAATTATTTCAACCGAATAACTTTACAATAATACCACAACGTAGGTCAAATGCGGTTTGATAGTGGCGAGTGTTTCCTAGCCACCAGAAGATAACGCATGTCTATCGACAACCGCTGGAATAGACGGCTCCTAACGTGACCTCCTAAGCATGGAGAATCTCGAATTTGATCAGATTGCAATGAACTCATAGAGTACGAGTAGTTCCAAGGCTTCGTAGCTATTTCAGTCTTCATCAGCACTCCATAGTATGTTTAAAAATTCATAACAAGAAATAAATAACAATGTTGACAATTATATCTTTATTATTTACCTTCTGTAGATATAATAGCAATATTTTATTGTCCTACGGCAACCGATGCCTTTATGAAATATAGCTTTCGTCGATGTTGCTAATCCACGTAAGATTTATAGTTGTTTCCAACGATTTATGGGGAAAAATAAGATAACTATTTGTGATTGGGCTTAACTTTGTTGATGTATTGGTGTTATCATTGACTAATACATGTGTTTATGTTTATTTTTCTCTATAAAAGACAATGAATAAGTTTGTCATTTTATGGGATTTCATTGACAGATTACATTAACATTTTATTAGATCATACAAAAGATTAAAAAAAGAGTAATTTAAGTAGTTAGTTGGTATGTAAACATTTGGTGAGAAATATTTAATGTCAATTTTATTCGAGGTTTACTTTATCCTCTCTGTAGATACTGTTGGTCTTTCCTTACGGATGGAGCATAGAACCGATTGCTGGGTAAGTTTAATGGTGAGCCCTATGTTCAGCAGTGGTAAGTTACTACTTTGGTTGAATTGATGAAAATTCAAGCCACCACCACCAAATATCAAAAATACATATATTCTTAATTGCAATAAATTAAAATTAAAAACAAATAATATTTATGAACTAAAGTACAAAAGGCAATGTTAACGCTAAGCGATCTCTTCCAGCCTATCATAGCTAAAAGAAAACTCATGTCATGAAATGAAACAGTTATTAAGGTGCAGAATGTGTATTTTATAAAATTAGCAGTGGATTTGAAATAGAAAAAAAAATATTTACTCAATAATTTAAAAACAGTGCCTGATTAAAGGTTAGAATTCTTAACAAGAGAACTGCTGCGTTTAATGGCGGATATATTTTTATGACTAAACAATTACATTGAGGACATTACGTTTTGGTAAATTTCGTCATCTGAGGTCAACCATGATATAGTTTCCGTTACACACAGATGGATAGATATAAAGTGATCTTACAAGAGTATTTTTGGAAATCTACCTCACATGTACCTACTTTTATAGGTATACATGTAGCTTCATAATTTTTAATTAAATTTCATAACAAATAGTAATGTAAATTGGTTACCTTGTAGATATTATAATATTTTGTTAACCCTCGATTGTACTAAAAAATTTTAATGCTATTATGTGTTGGTCGATACACAGTAAATACTGACCTTTTCAGCGGTCACAGATTTCACAGATCATTGCCGAGGGAATCCATCTGTGACCACGAATACTGTACATGGAAACCAAATGACATATGAAATTTAAATGTAATGTAAACAAATTTTCAGTTTTCCAGTTTGTTATTAAATTTGTGATATTCACGGTGTTTTTGACCTAGAGAGCTAGTGGATCCGAAAATGTTACTTAGGGTGAATCATAAAGCTAGCACCAGATGCTTGTCACATGCCTAGTAAGATATGGTTTCTCAAAACCTACTGATATTGTCACCGATACGAGCTAGTATTGGTTCATTTGGACAAATTACAAGGATCTTATGGCCAACGATTGTGTTACAAATGATAAGCGTAGTTCTATCCCTTTGTGAATTAAACTAGCAATGGATAAATTAAATTACTATTGTTGGAACTGTATGAACATTAAATTTAAATATGCTAATTTAATACTAATGGAATCTGTTTTAGTAGACGCTACTGAATATGCTACCATATTTTTTTTTATCATGCTATATATGTTGTCTGCCCTTATTGTTGAACAAACTGTATTACTCTTAATAAAATCTACATGTATATATCCATATCGTGTATTATTTTTGCTATTCATCATTTACTTTCCACTATATTACAAAAGTTTATCAGCTAAGACTATAATTTGATATTTAAACCAAAAACGAACGATTTAAGTCTTCGACATATACTTGTTAAGTATACTTGCGTGTGTGTAAATGTCAAGATTTGACTTACTACTTGGTCAAACCGTCTCTAGATGTTTAGGATTGCGGCAAGTGACATATGTGTGGAGACAGCATAACATAATTCATCAGAAATTTTCGCTTCCAGTGTGTCCCCCGTGGACTGTACAGGCTCAAAACACTACTAAACATTAATCATAGTTTCGCGAGGTTTTCGAATCGACTTGACAGCCTATATAGTCCCTTTAGTCACAATACACCACATTAAGTGCCAAGTTGGTTTATTCTTAAAATTTAATTCTCTAAAGTAAATTTACTGAGAATCTACACGCTATGATTATAATTCCTTAACCTTGAATACAGTTCATCTAGAACCTTTAACATACTTACAAACGAGTAAGTTTCTTAACACTATCATCCATTAGACTGAAATAGTTATTGGCTGACGCGTCACCACGTCATCGAGCTTTTCAACATCATATTTTATCATATACGAGTAACTAACATTATTTGAGATACAAAATCCAAATAGCAACGCTCACACAAGCATATATATGCTTCGGTAAACGCTTCCGCTAACAGACAGGTCATTTGCCATCTATATATATAATATAATATAATACTATATATATATATATATATATTTACATTTTACGTATGATCTTGCGCCAAGGGTCGAAAATTTGCAAAGGATGCTGCGTCCGACCGGTATACTGCGTCCGATATACGGACGCAAGATTAACCCCACCTGATTTTCACCCAACAGGCTCCATATCACCTATAAAACGCGTGGGCAAAAAATCGGCCTGGACGTGTTTTGACCTCTGAGGTGTAATTCGCCGTATTTTTTAGTTCTGGGACTTGCCGCGCAACTTTCTGAGGTCGTTACTGCGCGGCGTATATCGGAGCGACGTATATTAACATTTTTTGTCTATACATTTCTCCGATTATCCTGCTGCTATATATTGTAAATAATATTCATGTTTTTATCAGTTCGAAGTGGCGATTTAAATGCTTCCGTTAAATTTGTTTCGAGATAGATGTCTGCGGGGAAATGACAAAAGGAAAGGGGGGAGGGATAGCAGAATCGCGCGTTCGAGGGGCCACTATTTTTACACGTATTTAATATCTTCTTTTGCGACTATGTATGGGAACAAATATTGAAAGACGAATTTAACCAACTTGTAATTATCGTATCAATTACTAACTTCGCGAATGCATGTTAATCCGATGACAATAAAATAATAATAAAAATGTATAATTTGGTTCGACCGAGCTGGTGTGATGATGCACCCCGAAGGTGGATTGTGAAACTCTTTATTGATTACTAGTAAACCCCCCGAGTTTGGGCTCGTTTGGTTAGTTTTAACGAGTCGCATGCGTTACACTTGGTGACACTGTTCTGACGATGCATTTTGGAGGTGGATAGTGGAACTCATAAACTGTTACAAGTAAACCCCTCGAGTTTGACCTTAATTGGTTTGTTTTAACTAGTTGAATACTTTAGACTTCGTGATAAGTATCTGAGAATGCATCCTGGAGGTGGATAGTAGAACTCTTTAATGGTTACTATGTAGTAAAGTCATCGAGTTTGAGCTCCTTTGATTTGCTTTGACGAGTCGAATATGTTACACTTGGTGACGACTATAATTTTTACATTACTATAGGGCCTGATTGTGGTGATGATGCATCCTGGAGATGGATAATGGAACTCATAAATGGTTACTAGTAAACCTATCGAGTTGCAGCTTATTTGGTTTCATGACATTAGACTTCATGATGTGGGTCTGATAATGCATCCTAAAGGTGAATAAAGGAGGAATTCTTTAATGGTTTCTAGTGAACCCATCGAGTTTGAGCTTATTTAATATATTTTAACGAGTAATACTTTAGACCTCGTGATAAGGGTCTGAAGACGCATCCTCGGAGTGGATAGTAGAACTCTTTAATGGTTACTATGTAGTAAAGTCATCGAGTTTGAGCTCCTTTGATTTGCTTTGACGAGTCGAATATATTCTAGTTGGTGACGTCTATCTTATGATGTATCCTTAGATAGTGGATATTTCTTGTACATTTCAAGTCAAGAGATTAAGATAAGATTCATTCTGGATTCAACGGGAATTTTTCTTCTTGTTGAACGATCACAGTGCCTGCGCCCACGCTGTCATGATTCTGTAGAGCATTAAAATTTTCATTCCTAACCAAGTCCCAATTATTGTTCATGAGGTCTTGCACAGATGGGGTACAACGTAGGCGGGGTGCATGCTGACCCCAATCTAATGGCTTCTGAACAATTGCTGTGTTAGCAGAAGGATTGGCAACGATACTTTTTACACTACATGGGTTTATTGGTTTGTTCATCTGATGCTATTGTATAAAAAAATCTCCTGCTTCCCCAATACTTGTAACCACGGGACAATGAAGTCGCTACATGTAGCAAGTCAATGATATGTATAAAGAATAGAATAGGGGACAAGAAACAGCCTTGTGGTATGCCAGTATTTAAGAGCAACATATTCAAGCAAGTACCGCTAACTGCGACTTTGATGCTCCACATGCAATTAATGCTGGACACTACTATTGAAGCTTCTTTAATTTCGCAAATAGTGCCATTTGCCACATCCGATCGAATGCATTTAACTAAGTCTGAGCTAGTGGCTAAATCTTCACCTTTGAGTTTAATGATAAGTTTAGTACACTAGAACATCCCAACTGAGTAGAAACGACTTATGTTTTCCACAACTTTAGAAAAAGACATAATTACAAATAACATTGGATTAATCAGAGCCTATCCTGTGTTGGCATCCAAATCTCCAGGTCTCTCTAGTGTTAGAACAGGCCAGTATAAATCATGCTAACTTGCAGACGTCAAGTGGCAAGTCCCTTTCATAGTTCGGGGCGTCTTACCTTGGAGTCTTAACAAAACCCTCAAACCATGGCAGGAACTTACTACTGCTGAATCAGATGAAGAGAATTTTCCTATCTTGCAGAATGGCAGTAGCGAAAGTGTTGGTATAGGCGCAGTGCTTATCCAAAAATACTAAAAACCCATTCTAATATTCTGATAATTTGGGGCCATCACTCAGTAAAAATCCTAAAAGGAAAGTTATAGAATGGTAGCCTTTTCCGTCTGGTACTTACATAAGTGACGTAAATAACAGCATTCGAACTCAATATTAAAAATTGCGTTCCATATACTGAGGCTGATCTCCCCGCTTTGATCAGTTGAAAGTTTTGATGTCGTAGGCACTAAGATCACACAGAATCATTATTTTAGGGGAAAGGATTGCCTGTATAATTCTGTCCGTTGTCCTTTGAATCTGTTGTACAAGTGGAGATAACTGCTGGATACTATATCTATGCCGTCGTCAAAAAGAATCAAATTAATTTAACTGCTTTCTTGGTGATGTCGTTAAGCTCATACAATGTAGAACATAGGGTGTCACGCCATTTTCCTCTTTCTCTAAATTTAATCTCAATCATTTGACATTGGAAAATAATAATAACTAATATAGGGCGCTAATTTTAGCTCCCAAATATCTTATCAATAAGCTAACTAATTAGAGCTGGGTGTTCTGCTTCATCCCCCAAATCCGTAACGGTGAGTTAGTTGAGTTTCAAAGCAAAATCGTTCTACCAGCTGCGTTTTTGGATAAGAAAGAGAAAATCATAACTAGTTTATGTATCGTCTTTGGACCTACGTATGAGAGAGTAGAAGAAAGAATTATTTCGTCAGTACTGGAATGAAACACTTCGAGTGAGGAAGAGAGGCTGACAATTCTGGAAGGAGGTAAAGGCTAGTAGTTCGTCAGAATCCAGAATCGATGAGACGAAGTCTAAAGATGATATCATTCTTACTAATATATGTGATGTGCTGAACGGTGACGTAAATATTTTTCGAAAAAGCATGACTACGCCTCGGATGTTAATACTGAGAATAAATCTATTACTGACCCCAAAATATCAGCAGTAGCAGCAGATACGATGTTAACCGAGATGATAATACTAGGTGGTACCTATACGTACATGACACTCTCTGGTACTTATTAGGTTGGAGAACCGGGACAGTCACAACGGATTATAGACGCACAGTTACCATGTCTTGTATAAAGGGTTCACTGATTAGAATGAAAGACTGTAGAACACCGTGGGATGTACAGCGGTCTTTTAAAGATCTTGAGAAAACATTTGACAAAATTATGTTAAAGTATCTAGAGGCCATATTGCAGCTCGTGTGTGGGAATTGTACAGCAATGTGCAGGTAAACGATAACTTTAGGACGTAGATTGAAGTCAGAATCCATAGTACGCTTAGTTGGCGTATTTTACGAATGAAGGACTGCGTGTAAGTGACCAAATCGTGAATTATCTGCTTCATGCAGGTGATGGTATGTTGTTAGCAGAAACGCTGTTGAAAGACAAATATATAGAAATAGACATACACTGAATGTAAAGAAAACAAATATGGTGTTCAAAAAAGAGCATTAACACAAACGCATATTAACGTTTATGTAAATAATAAATAATGGTTATGTAGTGTGAGAATAAGTAGATCAGATTATACAATCTTGGATCTTGGATGTACTTTACAGGGATGTAAGGAACACCGATGATGTGAAGTGATGACTGAGTGCAGAAATAGTATGAACAGAGTGTGAAACTTAAGCTAAACAGCACAACTCTTTAATAATGCAGTATTAATCCCAACATCACATAATCGAAACGAATGCTGGCTATAATAGAGAAAGCATGAAAGTAGATGATGTAAGAAAGTGTGTTGGTCAGAAAGAGAGTATTTGAGATACGATAAGATGAGGTACACTCCGTTGGTTGATACATGTAGGAAGAACACACGAGGATAGATTGACGAAACATATCTATCTACCTATAACTTCACACCAAATCCCTTGCGGGGTAGGCAGAGATAAGCGAGCGCCACGTGACTGGATCCTTACATACCTTACTCGTTTCTTTAACATTAATTGCCCTTCTCATGTACGCTCGTCGGCTTCTAGAGCTCCTGACATCACCTTCTGATAGAACACGGCCAATTTAATCATGGTAGGTAAGTCTTCACCTTCCTCGGCTCCTACATCCTTCCACTTTTGCGTTGTATATCTGCTTCGTCATTCTTTCATCATGCACTCTTTCTACATGTCATAATTCAGCACAGACGACCTGTCTTTAATAATAATCTTTAATTCTACCATTTGATATCATTGTTGTACCAATATGCTAATGTGATTTTTTTTTGTGATTGACAATTTAAAAAGAGACCTATATTGACAAGTTTCTTTTGGCATTTCTTCTTTAGTCATTTCCAAAATGCTAGCAGATTAAAAAAAAAAGAAAAGTAAAATAAGAGAATTGATTAAGATACAATTAGACTATATTTCAAAAAATGTAAGACGTGTCTAAGTCCCCGCGAGGGGGCAAATAAAGATTTTTTATTATTATCTTATCTTTTATGTGCCATATTGTTTCCATCAGGAACGGGTTTTAGAAGGGAGCAATTTACACATACCATATACGGAATATACAGTGTGCCATATAATTTTCGTCACGAACGGACGTATTAAGTGAGCACAATACACCAAATATATACGAAAATATACAGGATGCCTGAAGTTTCTCAATACGAACGGACGCATAATGTTAGCAAAGCATATAAACTATATACAGAATATACACATGTGCCCCATGGTTTCCATAATGTTCCATACATATATTCCTCCATAAACAAGGGAGAATTATTCAAAATTGAATATTGTGGTATGTAAAGTAAATGTAATATCTTTATGACTACGGTCTTAGTTTACAATAAAACAACCAATATTCACAGTAAAAACAATTAAAATACCATTAGAAGTGGGAGACGCAATAAGTATCGAAAATGAAAAGATGCAAGATCACGTCTGCGATTTAAATATATATATATATATATATAGTATTATATATATATAGAGGTAGGGCACATCAAAGCAGCTCGTCTGGGGAAGTACCTCCGCCTCACAAAAACCGCAGCCAAATAACATCTCCCTAGAGGGTTGTTGTGTTCCTGCGTCCGAGTGAGGTCACCAGTAAGTTCTCAACGAGTCGCTGTGTAAGCAGCAGAGGAGGCATCGCGCGAGTGATACCTAATATATCGCAAGCGTTAATAAGCTACGGTACCCGCTTTACATCAGGTGGGCCGCATGCTTGTATACTTCTCGACGTAGTATAAAAATAATATGAAAATAAAAAAAATAATTAAATTAATTATCTGTCTCACTTTTCACTCATGTACATGGGTAAACAGTACACAATTTATGTTGTATTTAAGTACTATATTCATTTATTTAAATATAGCGTACATTGTATACTGTTACGTGTCTCATATTACTAAATAGGAGAATATATGTTGCTAACTCGACAAAGTTATTGATAACATTACAGATAATTTTATTATAAAAGTAGACAGTGATGGGGATTCTAATGATACAGTTAAATGAAAATTATGAATGAAATTATTAAACTATGAACTCATTCATTCCTTTGTCCCCATCACTACCTTTTTTTCGCTCAAAAGTGGTAACACAGCAAATGTAACTTTAGTGAATCAAATTGAAAGTCGGACTATAATAGCAGTGCGCCTATGAAATGCACTACTGAACTATTTATTTCATATATATAAAATATAAATCAATTTGATCAATTTCCTTGTGTCTATGAACAATTTAGTTATAATTGTATTACATATGTATTTGTTTATGTTAATCCATATAATTCGTTTGTCTTCTTGGAGGTACGCTCTGCATTAATTTGCTTAAGAGGATAAATAAGGCAGGATCGCTACCTTACTTCTTTTCTACCCTAACTTTTGTGGTTGACTAGAAGAGATCGTGTTGCAATAAGATCGCCGTTGTACTGGTACTTTCTCGTTTTTGTTTCTTCTATGTATTTTTGTTTGTTGCCCTAAAAATATATGTATTTAAGTAACCTTCGTTATACTTTCAAAATATTTCGCTGCGCTAATTCAAATAACTGTGTTTATTATCGTCTGTGAAACAGTGAGGTAGTCATGTAGTACAAAGTTTGTACGGGCCCCTTCGATACGACCCGTACACTTTCGTAAATGAATATAAAATTAATAGAATGTAGGCACTGGCGGGCTTCGTTCTTCGACCTCCGGTTGTAAGTCGCAGGTCTGTGGGTTGGTGCAGAATGAAACGCCTGATGCTGTCTTCAGAAGTATGGAGCCGTAGGTACTTGCTGCTAGGTCTGGACTGGCTTGGCTTCGGAGTGACTTGGCTGGCTATTTCACTGTAGTGTGAGCGCTGAGTGTAGCGGACGACTGGTCCCGATCCACGATGTATGGCCCATATTTATACCCCCGCTGTGCGAGCGAGAGGCACATGTGTGGGAAAGAGATAGCAATAGCCAAAATCGCCCAGACCTAGAGGCAATACCTGATCGTGCTCGCTTTATTTGTGTCTAAAATGTTTGTAAGTTGTACTATTATTTCATACATTTGACCCCTTTTCATATAAAACCATAAAAACTTTTGCTAAAGTTATTGTCAAAACCTATGGGTCAGTGAAGTTTTACATAAAAATGTTTTCATTATAAACTTAAAATTACGTTAATAGGTACATCTATGCACTATTGAGCTGTTGCAGCCACTAATCAGACGTTTATAACTTTATTATATAGTCTGGCTTGCAACAGCTCGTACCTATATACTAAAAACATGTAAAACTTATCTCTAACAAAGTATGTATGTAAACTGTGTAAACCTATTCTAATCCTTACATAAACAACTAATACAAACTATACATAAACAACTATAACTATATAAAATGTGCATCACTTATACTACGCGCGACGGTTATCTATTTATTTACATAGTTGTCGCGAACATATACTCCCGCCGCAGCTATCTCAGCTGGAGATATTTTTCGTGTTCGCGCCGTCGACCGTCGCTGTAGGCAGGATCACCAGCTTCTTGGTGGGCCTTCGCAGCACGCCCTTGTTGGTCCGCACGTCCACCGGTGACTGTCATCGGGCCGAAGTAGTCGAGGCCGGTGTAGGTGAAAGGGCGCTGATGATGCGCCAGTCTGCTCCGTGGATGGTCACCCGTAGACGGTTGAGCGGGCACGGCCCGCCTGATGCGACACTGTTGACATCTTTTCAACACACTTCTAACTGTATTGCGCAGTCGTAGTACCCATAAGTGTTGTCGAACTTCGTTGGTCGTGGTCTCGAGGCCCCCGTGATGGAGTCTTCGATGTACCCATGAGATGTACAGTTGCACATATGTATGTTTGCCATCCATAATCGGCGGAGCTTTTTGTTCGTCCGTGATGTCGACAGCGGCTGCTATTCGTGACCGTAGCCGTATGACGTCATCGCTGTCTATAATGACGGACAGCTGACTTAGTCGGCTATTAGCAGGCAACTGTTTTTTGCACTTTAAAGCTGCGACATCTTCACTGAACACATCATCTTGCACTGAGCGTATCCACAGCTGTTGGGCACGATGTAAGTGATGTGTTTCAAGTTGAATGAAACAGCTGTTTTCACTTTCACACGTAGCACTGATTTTCTTGTTTTTTCCCTTCGCTGCTTTCTTTATTTTCGTCCAAGTAGCGTCGTCAACTTCGTTTTTCTTATTGCGTTTGTAGGCCGCGTTGCACAGTTGTTTCTTGATGCGCAGAAGTTCGATGAATTGTAGTACACGCGCCGTAGTACGCACTAACTTTAACCAACTTGAAAAACGAGTTGCGTCGGGCAGTGCTTCCTTTAGTGATGTAGTGTTTCGAACAAAGTTGACTCTTTCCTCGCCGGTCAGACCCATATGGTCGGGTTCATTGACCTCTCGCGGCCAGTTTGCTTCCGACTCGCGTAGAAACGCGGGCCCGTGGAACCACCGGTGTTGTGAGTTGAAGTCGTGTGGAGTGTCGCGCGTTGCGTCGTCTGCAACATTTTCCTTGGTAGGCACCCATCTCCACTCGCTGGTCTTCGTTTCCTCGGCGATCTCCGCGATCCGGTGGGCCACAAACGGCTTGTACGCTCGCGGGCCAGTGCGTAGCCACGAGAGTACCGTGCGTGAATCCGACCAATATACTCGGCGGGTCGGCTTTATGTCGTGTTCGTCTATGGCTGTGCGCGCAAGACGACACCCAAGTACAGCTGACTGGAGTTCGAGTCTCGGTATTGACGTCACTTTGTTCAACGGTGCAACTTTGCCTTTTGCAGCTATCAATGACACATGTATATTCCCGCATGCATCCTGTGCCCTCCAATACACAGCGCAGGCGTATTGCGACGAACTTGCATTGACGAAAGTATGTATCTCGTTCGTATGTGCGGTCGATACGCCGGGATAGCACCTTGGTATAGCTAGGCTCGGTAGTCTTCTCACGTGAGAGAGCCAGTATGACCAACTTTCGGCTTCACTGTCTTGCAACTTGACATCCCAGTCGATTCCAGTACGCCAAGTATCTTGTAAAATCTTCTTCGCTTGTATTGTAACAGGTGTAACTAAGCCCAGCGGGTCGAAGAAAGACATCACTGTACGTAGGGCTTCTCGCTTCGTCGGTGTTTTCGTGCCTTCCAATATTGAAGGCGGAAGCTTGTGTTGATTGATGTTGAAGCCCAGATAGTCTTCATTCGGGTCCCACACCATACCCAATATCTTCTCTGCATCGAGTTGCACTAAATTCCCCTTAGGTGTAGTGGAGAATTCGGCGCGCACCTTGTTTGAGTTCGATGCCCAGCGTTGAAGATGATAATTCGCTCGTTTGTGTATATTAGCGACTTGTGTTGATACTTGTATGGCGACCTCCTCCGTGTCAAAGCTGGCAAGATAGTCGTCGACGTAGTGGTTTGCTATCACAGCCTGCGCTGCCTCGGGAAACTGTTCTTTGAATTCCTCGGCGTTTTTGTTTTTGATGTATATCGCCGTGCATGGTGACGACGTGGCGCCGAAGATCACGCTTCTCATGCGGTACTCTGTGGGTGGACCTATTCTTCTGTCTTCTCTCCATAGGAACCTCTGCATGTCTCGGTCTTCCTCCCGTATGTTGATGCGCTGGAACATGTCCTTGATATCGGCTGCGACCGCTACTGGGCGTTGACGGAACCTCATCAGCACTCCGGGTAGAGACTGTATGAGGTCGGGCCCAGATAGCAGCATGTCGTTGAGGCTGATACCACGGGTCCTGGCTGCCGCGTCGTGCACGATGCGTAGTTTCTCGGGCTTTTGCGGGTTGATAACTGCAAAATGTGGCAGATACCAAGTTCTGTCGCTTTTCACTGCTGGAGCCTTCTCTGCATAGCCGCTCTGTATCAGAGTGTTCATTTGTGTCTCGTAGCGCCGCTTCAATTCAACATTTTTGTCGAGTTTCTTCTCGACTAACTCGAGGCGACGCATCGCTGTGTTGTAGTTATCCGGCGGTACAAAATCGCTTTGTTTGAATAGCAATCCTGTTTCAAACCCTCCCGCCGGTAATCGACGCGTCTTCTCCTCGAGTGTGCGCAGCGCGTTGAGCTCGTCGTTGGTGTGTGAATGTTTGGGCTGAACACCCAGAGACTCGAGGGCGAAGTGCTCCTTCATGAGGTCATCCATTGTCTGTTCCTCCGTTAGTGTTACTGTAGTCAGATGGCTAACTCGATGGACTTGCTGCTTCTTCTTATTTCCCGTCGCGCCGTGCAATACCCATCCCAAGTCGGTTAACCCCTCGACGACCGGGCGGCGCGCGATGACGTAATCGCTTGAGACCAGCCACTTGAGGCGGCGACAGATTGGCGCGCGTTATCGCTCTGTTTACGTTCCCAGGGGCCAGTGTTTGGGTGTACAATGACCGGCTTTGTTTCTTTTGAAAGGTGATAAACGAGTCTGTATATTTAAGTGTGTAATAAACAATTTGACTGATTGTATATTTTTTTATGGCGCTTGTAACTTCGTGTATGTGAATATTTGTACCATTTTCAAATAAATGTTCTATATCTTGAGAAATAAGTATGATTTTTATTTCATTTTTTACACATGTATTCTATAGTATACGTACTTTACATAAATAGAAAAATAATGGATCCTATTCATATAAGAAAATGAAGATTTTTGCATATGAATGTCGAGTATAAATTGGTGACGGACGATTCTAGTGCAACGTGACGACTTAGATTTTCAATAATTTTCTGTAAATAGTACATTGGAGCTATATATTTGATTTATATGTCATCTTGTAGATAATCTATTCAGCTACAATACTATATTTTTTTTATTTGCGACAATAGTAAAATGTGTCTAAAATATAGAAAAATATCTATAATGGGGGGAAAAATACGCGAAAATAATGCTTATTGTTTTGACCCAATTTCGACACAAGATATTATCAATATCTCCCTAAAACTACTTGTTATGTGGAGATCATGAAATGCTCTTTCGAATAACATATATAACAGTAATACCTATAATAAAAAAATATCAAGTAAAGTGTTTTGAAAATTTTGGAATATCTTGACCCAGCAACACGGTTGGATGGCCTTCCTCATAAATCAGCTGATCTTCGATATCTTCCAAATGACGACAGTGTTTCACGACACTACGTGGCACACCTTGAGTCGTCAACATCAGCTTGTCCATTGTACGCGCCGACACATCGTGCTTCACTGAGTTTCTTCCTTGTATAGTGAAGTGTACACGTTCCGATGTATCGGCCGTAATACGTGCGCCGGCCACACCCTCTATGTAAAAAGGCGCGGGCGGCCCGTGTACGCCGATCTTGTTTGCTACTGCCGACTCGATGAGTGTGCACGTAGAGCCGTCGTCCAAAAGGGCGTAAGTGTCGTATGTACCCTTCGGACCGGTCACTTGTACAGGCAGAATCTTGAGATAGGCAGCAGTGAAGTTTTCCCTTGTCGACGTAACTATGGCTGTTGAATTTTCAACTTCATTTTCTTTCCTTTTTGTGTCGTGTAGAAAAGGGTGATGCGTGTACTTGCATCCGTCGACTTCACACTGCTTTGGCTTGCAGTTATGCCGAAATTTGCGGACTCGCAAACAACGGAAGCATAGCCTGTGAGTTCTGGCTAGCTCCCATCTCGCAAATTGGTCGGCTTTCTTGAACACGTTGCAGTCGTACGGATGGTGACCCTCTTTCTTGCAAACTTGACACTTTAGTTGCACCGCAGTAGACTTCTGATCTTGAGTGTGGTAAGCACGTAGTCCTTTTCGTACGGCAGGCTCCCGCCGGTCTTCAACCGCAGTGAGCTCGGCCGGTGCGTAGCTTCCACATCGATCGGCGGTGACTTCCAGGAACTTGGACAGCGTGAGAAGGTCTGGATGATCTTCCGGCTGTTCGGCGGCGAAGTCGTAATACCTGTAGCGCAGCGCTGGCGGCAGTTTTTCAATGACGCTGCGTACCACTTCGGCGTTGTGTAGATAGTGATGCTTCTTCAGTGCTTTAACTGTGGCTGTGACGTTAAGCACCTTTGAAGCGAAGATGCAGATGTCTCTTGGGTTCTCGGCCAGTCGTGGTAGCGCACGGAGCTTGTTCAGTTCGGTCATTGCCAGTGCATCTGGACGACCGAACCTCGCGGCTAACATCTTCATAACTTCTTCTGAAGTCGTTGACCCGACGAAGAGACATAGTGTTGCATCTCTGGCGGCTCCCTTCAGGCTGTGACGTAACTTGGACAGCCTTTCTTGTTCGGAGAGGTGACTTGCAGCTTCATCATAGGCGGCCTTGAATGGCAGCCACTCGTTCGATGACCCGTGAAAAGACGGTAACTCGACGGTCCTCGGTGCAATGGCGGGTTGAACGGCTCTCGCTGCAAGTGTGATGGCAGTTGCTAGCTGATTGTAGTCAAACTCCCGTTGCGGTCGTCTCTCTTCACAATAGCGTGCTGGCTCTATATCTTCTCTCACTGGAACCGGTACTTGTTGCTCGGCGTGCCGCGTGACCTCGCTGTGGCCCCGATGAAGTGCGTCGCTGCACGTCTGCGGCGGCGGCGCTGCTATAACCTCCTCTTCATCGGTCCTGCGATGGTCCGGGCCTGGGACGTCGGGCTTCGGTACGTAGGGCTCCATTGTGAGTGCCAGCGTGCTTCTGTTGACCCAGTCGGTTGTTCGCTCGTTCCTAGTTGCCAAGTCCTCGTCTGCTTCGATCTCGTCTTCAGAGTCCGCCTCCAACGCGGCGACACGTGCAGCTGCCAGCTCCACTTCCTTCTGTAGAAGGAATTCTCGCGCCTTGGCCAGCGCTCTCCGCTTGATTGTCGACGTAGTGCGGGGCGCGCTGGGCGGGCGGCGAGAGGCCTCCTTCTGTGGGCTGGCTGTCCGGTGTGTGGCTGCAGTCTTGCCGGTTGTCGTCTCGCCGGTCGCCGTCGTCTCGCCGGTCGTTGCAGTGGCCGTAGTGTTCGTCGTCGTCGTCGATGTTTCGGCTGTAGACGTCTCTGGCGTCGCTACGGCGGGTGCGGCGGCGGTGGCGGCGGCGGCGGGCGTCACTGTGGCGGCGGCGGCGGCGGCTCCGTCGACTTGAGCAGGCGTTGTCCTCCTTTCCGACTCCATACTTCTTGTGACAGGCATTTTTCTTCGTCGTCTGAAGAACTATTCCCAGTATCCGGCTGCTGAAGGACCAAAATGTACGGGCCCCTTCGATACGACCCGTACACTTTCGTAAATGAATATAAAAATAATAGAATGTAGGCACTGGCGGGCTTCGTTGTGACTTGGCTGGCTATTCCACTGTAGTGTGAGCGCTGAGTGTAGCGGACGACTGGTACCGATCCACGATGTATGGCCCATATTTATACCCCCGCTGTGCGAGCGAGAGGCACATGTGTGGGAAAGAGATAGCAATAGCCAAAATCGCCCAGACCTAGAG
The DNA here is from genome assembly GCA_947507595.1 of Pyralis farinalis. NCBI lineage: Eukaryota > Metazoa > Arthropoda > Insecta > Lepidoptera > Pyralidae > Pyralis > Pyralis farinalis. The sequence goes on from OX382270.1 coordinate 25,231,209, forward strand.
GCAATACCTGATCGTGCTCGCTTTATTTGTGTCTAAAATGTTTGTAAGTTGTACTATTATTTCATACATTTGACCCCTTTTCATATAAAACCATAAAAACTTTTGCTAAAGTTATTGTCAAAACCTATGGGTCAGTGAAGTTTTACATAAAAATGTTTTCATTATAAACTTAAAATTACGTTAATAGGTACATCTATGCACTATTGAGCTGTTGCAGCCACTAATCAGACGTTTATAACTTTATTATATAGTCTGGCTTGCAACAGCTCGTACCTATATACTAAAAACATGTAAAACTTATCTCTAACAAAGTATGTATGTAAACTGTGTAAACCTATTCTAATCCTTACATAAACAACTAATACAAACTATACATAAACAAACTATAACTATATAAAATGTGCATCACTTATACTACGCGCGACGGTTATCTATTTATTTACATAGTTGTCGCGAACAAAGTTTTTGATGCCTAAATGTACTAATACCAATTACCTATAATGTGTATAACTTATTGTACTTGAGTCATTTCAATGATTAACTTGCCCCAATTTTTTTTTGGTATATACAACATCGGGGGGCATACAAGCATACGGCCCAACTGATGTGAAGCGGTTACCGTAGCCTATGAACGCGTGTAATACATTAAGTATCACTCGAGCGATGCCACCTCTACTGCTAACATAGCAACTCATTAGAAGCTTACTAGTGACCTCACTCACAAGCAGGAACACAACGACTCTCTGTAAAGTTGTTATTTAGCTGCGGTTCTCTATGAAGTAGAGGTGCATTCCCAGATCAGCTGCTTTGATGCGCCCTACCTCTCTTAAAAACATCAGGACAAAGACATAATCATGCATACAAATGGTTGTTATGTGTAGGAATCGAACCTCATACAGTACAGTGGTTAACTGACGAGCTCGGTGGCGCAGTGGCGAAACCTTTGATACCAACGCTTGTGGGTTCGATTCCCACACAGTACAAACATTTATGTGCATGCACATGTCTGTTTGTATTGATCTGGGTATTTTCTATATATAATAAGTATGTATTTACAAAAAATAAATGTATTTACGTATGTTTATCAGTTGTCTGGTACCCATAACACAAGCTTCGCTTACTTTGGGGCTAGGTGTCGATGTGTAATTTGTCCGAAAATATTTATTATTATTTATTTTACCCCCGGCCAAGAGCGTCGGGGACAAAATCTCGTTATTAACTGCTGTACCACCGAGGTCGCCAACATTAATAATTTCAATTTACAACTCTTTTATCAGCTTCTGTCATTAGACATGCGGCATTAACATTATCTTCAGTGCTCGCTGCAGAAGGACGTCCTTCGCGCAAATCACCAATGAGTTTGCTCTACCCACGTTTGAACTAATTAAAACAGTTATAGAAACTAACTATCAAGTAACAAAACTACAACTAATCATCATATCTACCTATAACACATTTTATTTTATTTTATTTTAGAGAGAACAAACATTTATTTACTTTCAAACTCGACAACCGTTTCAATCAAAATAAAATTGTATGTATGTATGTATATCTTCACGCCAAGTCCTTTGCGGAGTATGCAGAGAGAACCGAGCGCCGTAAGACGCGGTCCTTGCATACTTCACTCGCTTCTGTGACATTCATAGCTCTTTTCATGCACGCTCGCCGGTTCCTGGGGCTTCTGACATCACCTTCTGATAAAACACGACCAATTTGGTCATGGTAGGTTAGTCTCGGCCTTCCTCGGCTCCTACATCCTTCCACTTTTGCATTGTATATCTGTTTCGTCATTCTTTCGTCCCTCATTCTTTCTACATGTCCGAACCAACGGAGCATGCCCTTTCTTATCTTAACACCGACACTCTCTTTTAGACCAACTCTTTCTCTCACGTCTTCATTACGAACGCGGTCAGCAAGCGTTATGCCACAAATTTTGCGCAATGCTCGCACCTCGACCGCATTTATTCTACTTTCATGCTCTCTCTGCCATACCCAGCTCTCACTTCCATAAGTTAGCGTTGGAATTAGTACCGCGTTGTGTACTGCGAGCTGTGCCTTCTGGCTTAGATTTCGGCTGCCTAGAAGTTTACCCAACGCTCCATTCACCCTATTCCCGGCACTCACTCGTCTCTTCACATCAGCGGTGCATCTTCTATTGCTGCTAAAAGCACTTCCAAGATATACAATCTCATTCACTTGCTCCAACACTACATCATCAACCATAATCCTAGTTCGTTCGTTCAAAATAAAATTGTAATATTTTTTAGTTAAAACAAATGTGCTCTACCTTAAAAAGGTCTAACTGTTTAAATAGCTAGCGCCAGGTACACTATTCTCAAATGCCAAAACCAAAGTGCTCAAAAGTAAAATGCAGTGTAAATATTAATAAGATGAAAACAGGGGGAAAATACCAGTAAAATAAATTCTCACTTTCTGGCGCAAGGTATTGTAATACTGTGTTTCTACTTAGCGAATAAACTTTGTAATAGAATTCGTAATGTGGTTAATAAATGTCTGAGAAGATTTGGTGAACACATTGCTTTATTTAAAATTCAATTTACAATTAATAATTAAGTTTTGATTAAATGAAGTGTTCTTTTAATAATCTTCTAAAAGTGGATATGTGAGAAATGCATTCTTTATGTATACTTTCCATTATTTTATACTTTATGTAGTTATGGAGCTCGGTGACTCAGTCGTGATTGACGCGACTTTGACACAAACGCTCGTCGGTTCGATTCCCACACAAGGCAACATTTGTGTGCAGAAACATGTCTATTTGTCTTGGTCTGAATGTTCTAAGAGAGATAGGGCGCATCAAAGCAACAATGTTTGCAAAGTCTGGGAAAGTACCTCTACCTTACAGAAAACCACAGCTAAATAACAACTCCCTTGAGGGTTGTTGTGTTCCTGCGTGTGAGTGAGGTCACCAGTAAGCTCTCAAGGAGTTGCTGTGTAAGTAGCAGAGCAAAAAAAGCAGCTGCTTTTCTTTTTCATCGCGCGAGTGATACTTAATATATCGCAAGGGTTAATAGGCTACGGTATCCGCTTTACATCAGGTGGGCCGTATGCTTGTATGTCTCCCGACGTAGTATAAAAAAAAGTTGTGTTATGTCATCTTTTTAATCAACGAGTGAATGTGATATACTAGTATCTGTCAATCGAATTAGTCTAATTTAAACCTAACTTGTTACTGTAATTACTCTCACTAGAACTATATGTTATTTGTTTCTCGCGTAGCCCGTTGAGTCAGAACTCGGGGCTCTGGCGACCAGTATCAGAGGTTTCTCCCGAAACCTATTTCAGGCGTCAGTCTTACACAAAACAGGTCACATTTATTAGCAATGTCTCTGTAACCTAAGTTTTAAGTACCTTTTGCGATTGAGAAATAAACCTTTATATAATTATTATTTGTCTTATTTCACGGGTTTTAATCCCGGTCATTTGATACGCGTGCGCGGGATATAAATCCAACGCGTAGAGGCCCCTTTGAGAAACTTGATGTAATATTGTATAGCCGCCGTGACCTTTTCCAGGGGATATCAATGTGACAATATACCCATGAACCAGATCACGGCAGATATTGGGACTATTGCGAATGTGTTGGAAATTATTGGGCTATTGAAATCAGATCTGGAGGGATTATTATTATTATATACGGGTATGAAGTAAAATATTATGTTAGAAATATTACACATTGTTTACAAGGATCGCGTCTTATGGCCCTCGGTTCTTCCTGCTTACCCCACAATGGACCTAGCGTGTATATCTAATACTGTTCTGTCACATTCTTAATATAATCAGGGGGCACGGCAGTGCCCCCGCCAAGTCGAGCGCGAAGCAAACACTGCCGTACCATCCTTTACTGGAACCATTTCGCCGCATTTTCAGGCCCCTATTTGAGAACCTCTGGATAAGACCAGAACGCAGAAATTTTCGTCATCCAGTAAGCTATAATCACATACTTAAAATCCAAAATTTCAAGTCTGTAGGTCATTTAGTTCCGAAGTTAAGCGAAAGCAAAGTTTGGCATTTATGACACTCACTCACTCATGATCATCAAAATAGAACTAGTACTTCCCATAAACTCAGAGATCTGAAATTTGGTACAGAGTTAGGGTTTAATGGCCACATAAAGGGAAAACTATAAAAACTAGGATAATCGAAGATCTGGAGTACCTGGTGACCCTGATTAGAAAACACAAGAGCCCAATCAAACTATAAGAGATCGACATACCGCCTTTACAAAAAATATTCAACTTGGTGGGCCGCTTCATTTGATGTCAAAAATCGAAGGTCTGAAGTATCTGATGAAGAACCCTCAGCTGGTCTCAGCTGTATTAGAGATATGGTAATGCCCCCTTCTACTATGAGAAAAAACTGTGTCAAATAAGAAAATCTAATAAAATAAATCAATATTTCACGTTTCTACAAAAAGAAGTGAAATCCCACCAAAAACATTCTGTAAAAAACTAGCCAAGTCTCGATGGAGCTGGTTGTTTATCTCTAAAAAGTAATGAAATCTAAACAAAGTCGTGCCAAGTCTAAGGTTCCTTACTGCGATTTCTTTATTATTATAGTTAATGTTGTGTGACTTGGCCGTTGAAGGGTACACAAGGGTACAAAACCAGGTGCTCCATGACACCATTGCCCCAATCTGTCGCCAGAACCGCTACCCATTGACGATGGAAAATTGCCACTTGGAAAACGTTGATTCAATAACCAGTCAATTGTAGGCTTGATAAAGCTGCGGATTTCAATAATACTTACGTATAGGCGAGCCTGAAACAAACAATATAAAAAAATATTTCCAGTACAGACGGACTTCTAATGTTAGATCGGTGGTCGATTTGACGCTCCAAAAAGAAGAGAGCAGAAGTCAGCATTGTCAATGCTGAATGCATGTGTTGCACAATCAACAACAGCCTAAAATGAGACACTAGCGTCCAATTGCCAATACCAGTATTATCTCCCTTAACAAACATAGGTAATTACAACAGATATAACATTACGTGTAAACAAAATTGACTTGTACTCACTAACGTATAAAGAATGTTCAACGGCCAAGTCACACAACATTAACTATAATAATAAAGAAATCGCAGTAAGGAACCTTAGACTTGGCACGACTTTGTTTAGATTTCATTACTTTTTAGAGATAAACAACCAGCTCCATCGAGACTTGGCTAGTTTTTTACAGAATGTTTTTGGTGGGATACATATGTTACACTTTTATACTTGTACCCATATAGCAGTATGTATGGCACTAGCCCTATTTCAGAGCATACCCCAATACGCTGCTGAACTGCGGACTACAGGTCAGTGTTTTCAAGGCGCCCGAAGGTGACATAGCCATCGACAGCCTGCGATTGACGTTGTTTAACTTGCATGTTCGAATGGAATGACACGTGTAATGATGCATTGAGCTCTCTAAATTATTTTACCGTGTATATTATTTAATTCGCTAAATAAATTTTGTAAGAGTGTAGATAAAATAGAGTATGATACTGTATATATCATAATAGTCTGCTGTGGTATATTAAAAACTGCGAAAAGAATCAGTTTTCCAAAGCACTTTCATGATTATTCCTTTTACGTGACAGTATCATAAACAACAACGTATATAATTGTACTTTGTTGTTAAAAAAGTTGAAACATTTTCATATATAAATAATACAAAATTTCTATGGTGATTCATCAAACAGTTTATCAATCTCGGACATATCAGCATCTGTTTTTACATAAGAAATACGACAAGAAATAAATAATAGCAGATGTATAATGCCGTCTTTAGTACATTTCGAATAATCTCTAAAACGATAAGTTGCTACATTTACTTAACAACAAAGGAGGTGCAATTTTCCACCTGGGTTGGCAGTGACAACGGCATAATCCAGGCTATTGTTGGAAACAAACGGTGTTCTGATGGCTATCAGAGCAGAAAATATATGTTTTATTGTTGACATTTTTGTTTTAGCCGAAATATTTTTGTGCTATTCTACTGCTACGCGCCTATGTTATGATTAATTTAGTAATACGGTGACTGAATACTATATATATATACATATTTCAATAACTTCACGCCAAATCTCTTACGGGGTAGGCAGAGAGAATCGAGCGCCACGGGACTCGATCCTTACATACCTCACTCGCTTCTTTAACATTAATTGCTCTTTTCATGTACGCTCGCCAGTTTCTAGGGCGCTTGACATCACCTTCTGATAGAACACGACCAATTTGATCATGGTAGGTAAGTCTTGGCCGTCCTAGGCTCCTACATCCTTCCACTTTTGCATTGTATATCTGCTTCGTCATTCTTTCATCCTGCATTATTTCTACATGTCCGAACTAACCACATACATATTTAATGATACAAAAGGATAAGTTGATGCTATACGTATTCTCTACCATTCCACTGACACGAGTTATAAATTCTAAAATGACGGTATTGCGAGTACAAACTGCATTTCTTTTATACTATGTTGGAAGGCATACAAGCATACGGCCTATCTGATATAAAGCGGTTATCGTGCCCCGTGAACGCTTGTAATACATTACGTGTCACTCGCGCGGTGTCTCCTACCTACTGACACAACAACTCCTTAGGAGCTTACTGGTGATCTCGCATAATAAGATATCATAATACAATCACGACTTTTAACCTTATGCACGCTCGCCGAATAACCCTCTGACAAAACGTAGTTAATTTGGTCGTGATATGTGTCTTCTTGTCTTGGTTTTCTTCGACTGCAGTGTCCTTCCAGTTTCGCGTTGTATATATACTCCATCATTATTTTCTTCTACATTATTTTTACATTGTCAAATCAACCTCGTAGTATGCTTCTTCTTACTTTATTACAAGTATTCTCTGCTCAGGCGGGTTTGGACAGGATTAAGCATTGGTTGGCGAGTAATGATTTGTCGTTGAACACTGAGAAAACCCAATATATGACTTTTTCCATGAAAAACTGCCTTAATTCAACATCTAATTTAAATATTATAGGACACAACTGCTCTAGCCAACTAGCTTGTTCCTGTCCTATATTAAAAAAATCCAGCCATCTTAAATACCTCGGTGTTATAATTGACAAACATCTTTCCTTCAAAGAACATATTACAGTAATGACTACAAGACTCAGAAAATTAATATTTGTTTTTAAAAACCTACGACATGTGGCTGATTACAAACTAGTAAAACAAGTATATTTTGCGTAAGTACAGTCAATACTAGAATATTGTATTACTATATGGGGTGGGGTCCCAAAAACAAGTTTAAAACCCTTAGAAATAGCTCAAAGAGTAATTCTTAAGGTAAGTACGTTCAGACCAATCCTATTCCCTACTCACATGTTATACCAGTCTTGCGATGTATTGTCAGTCCGGCAAATTTTTATTCTAAAAACAATACTAAAACAACATTCTAGAACAGTTTACAACAAAAAATCAATTCATAATAGAAAACGCCGCAATTACAAAGTTTGTGTAGAGACTAGTATATTTAAGCATAAATACGCAAATAGATTTTTTTGCTACTTAGGTCCCTATTTGTATAATAAAATTAATAGATTACTAAATATTTATCAAAGAAATAATAAAGAATGTAAAGATAAAATACTGAATTATTTAAAAACATTAAATTACGATTACCTTATGATTATTAGTATGTATGTGGGTCAATTAGTGGCTAAACTCTTCACACACCCTCTCAGTCACCACACTCATAAATACACTCATACATTACACAAGGAGAGGAAAACACGATACACTACTACAATTTCTTCTTTTATTTTGCCTTTTTTGTATTTTATGTATTTTTGCCTTTGTTTTATTTTTGTATCTGATTTTAGATTAAAACAAATTGTATGTATTACCTAGAATACCCTAAAAGTATCTTACATTTTGCTAATGTTTGTATAAAATCAATGAAGAGCACTGTCGTCCGAAATACAGGTTTATTGTAACCTAGTTCGGACACAGATGTTTGCAAATATTGTACTATTTAGCAATGCACACTTTAATTGTATTTATTATGTTCACTTACCTTGAAATAAAGTATTATTATTATTATTATTATATCTTTCTTATTTCACGGGCTTTAATCCCGGCCATTTGATAGGCGTGCACGGGGATATGAATCCAACGCGTAGAGACCCCTTCGAAAAGGATGATGTAATGTATTATACCCGCTGTGACCTGCTCCAAGGGATCAATGGGAGGATATACCCATGAACAGGTCACGGCAGGTATTGGGACTATTGCAAATGTGTCGGAAATAATTGAGCTATTGACATGAGATCTGGAGGGATTATTAGTACTGGGCTATTACAGAAGAGACGGACACCTGCCATAACTATCATATCTGACGTTACTTCGGCAGGCGGTGGCTCGCCACTCACTAGATGGACCCCCGAAATGCCAGAGAAAGTCGGCCGGGGGCAACACCGGTGTGAGTGACTCTGGGGTGTCGAGAGGTGTGCTGCGCTTTCTCCGAAGTTACTCGCGGCGTTATGCCCTTTAACACTTCCACCCCTGGAGCATATCACCTGATGAAGCAATATGCTCTATCGACTCCTCTCTGGACGGCCAATGAAGGCAAGCCAGAGCTGAGAGTCCTGCGGGCCTTCTTGACTTTCCACTCCGACCGACGAAGACACGCCGGAGGCGAAGGCCCTGATCGACTCTCTGGAGCACTCGGGTACCCGTGGTGTCGTTACGCACCAACAGCTCGTCACAAGCTGCCCTGCGGGGTTTATTATTTTATTATTCTCTGAAGAAAAAAACATAATAATTAAAAATAAATTTCTGTTCATACCTTTTCACTGGTTATTTCCATCCGTAATTATTTGTATTTACTACGTTGACTTCAAAATGCCGTATGGGACAGTTTTCAAGATGACCTCTAAACTTTTTTAGTGAACAACAACCTTTATAATTACTTAAAAGCAAAGTTAATAAAGTTTGTAGCTCAGTAAAATAACAATTTATACCAGCTCCATAGGCATTGAAAAAGTTTTGGACGAGAAACAAAAACAGGAAATTGAGGCATCGTAATTTAGGACTATAATATTACTAAAAGAAAAGTTGGTAAAATTAACTATGAATTATTACTGGAGTTTTAAAAGGAATTACATTACAGTAGAGCAGCTATGCTTCAAATCGAGACCAGTAGATTTTTTTCACACGCATGGCAACAATTATAAAAACAACTATAAAAAAAAAGTAATGAATTTTGGTACAGAGGTCCAGATTACCTCTGTACCTTGTAAAAGTATATATAATTAAAATTATTATTGCGAAATTTAATCTCTACGCAGACGAATCCTAGAAAAGCTAGTAAGCTCAAGCTAAGTCGCGATTCTTCGACACATCTTCTCGTTAAAATAACTCAACGCCTGAAGAGCAAAGTCTTCGGACAGTGTGTGTTATCAGTGATGACATACGGAACTGAGACGTGGCCTTTCTCTGCGGGCCGTATGGGGACTCGGAGTTTCTTTGCGTGATAGAATTATAAATAAGAATATCCATAGTAGAACTAAGATAATTAACATAGCGCAGAGGATAAGCAATCTCAAGTGACAGTGTATCGGTCACATAGTTCGTAGAACTGACAACTGCTGTGGGAGAGCTTCTTAAATGGCGTCTCCGTACTGGTGCATGCAGTATGGGACGACCCCCACATGATTGAGTGATGACCTCCAGGTGTAGATGGCACAATGGCTCTCTAGACAGGAGGCGTATATTCAGCAATAGACGAATAATATAAGTATTGTTTCTTGCCTAAAACTATGTACAAATGATGTTATGCAAGAACAGAACAACAGTTGCCCATTGATTGCAAAAAACGGCAAAAACTTCGCAAATTATGAAAACAAAAATTTATTTGATTAATTTATTCATGATTTTATCGTCATTAAAGTTGCAAAAACCCGGCCTAATTAAAATTATACAATATAATACCTTCAAAATCATAGATACCTACTAAAATTAAAATAAAATATTGTTCCACCTTATAAAATGAAGGTTGCAAAAAGTCTAAGCGGGGTCATGTCCCTGGAGCATGTCACTTTTGATTCTGTCGTGTATTTTCCAACAAAACTCCAAAGTCATTAATCTTCGATGAGGGATGCCCCTGATAAATATTCTATCAGATTTAAATATTGTATACGCGAATATTATAGTAGTTGTAGGCTGCTGGCTTCGTGATCGATGACAACTATCTGGATTCTAAAACATCTTAAGTCATGTTAATTCACTTAATTTTTCTAAATCAATTTTTTTTTGTACAACATCTGGAGGCATACCTACATGCATACGGCCTACCCAATGTAAAGCGGTTACCGTCGCCTTATTTTTATATAACGTCGGGAGGCATACAAGTATATGGCCTACCTTACGGAAAGCGGTTACTGTACACTATGAACGCTTGCAATACTCGCGCGGCGTCACCTTGTTGTCAATCACGACATTATCCATTTATGTGGTATTTAATATAATGTACTCCAACTTAGCTGTGTAAGTTGGACAAGATTCTGACCCGGTCTTGTGGTCAGACGCTTTCTTTAGCCGCCTACACGGTGCGCATGTCGGTTTGATGTCTTTTTCAGACTTTTTATTGATTAGCAAATATGTTACATGAAAACATTATTTTGGATCTGAACGTACTAATTGTGTTGTATTTGTTTTGTGGTGGTGGCATAAATTGAGCCACCTAAGGGATCTGGCTCAGGGATAAAAGTTGCCAGATGAGGGGCTACGTCATTTCGTGCACTGCCTTGTACTGCGATCTCGGGTTCGAGATCGCAGTAGACCTGCCACGCATGGGGTTTATGGCAAAATCCCACAGAACATGGTGGACATAACAAATACACGGCCCGTAGTTACCGGCGGCCTTGTTATTCCACACTAGGGTAGCGGTCGCGGTAACCGCGGACCAAAGATACGAAGAAGCCTCGGCAGTGATCCGGCTACGCAGCGTAGGTCAGCCCCCTACATGATGAAACGACGACCTTGTGTAATGGCACATGACCGATCGCTATGGAATTTTAAGTGGAAGTTCAGTAGTAGTCGTCATTCGGCTGAAATGATGATGATGAACTACTACCATGGCATTTTTAATTATTCTTTCATGTTTGTAAGTAACTCACGCGCGAATATTTTATAATCAAGTAGATCTAACGTGCATGTTGTGCAGCAGGTTCTAGGTTCAGGTAACATCCTCGCTCTAGCTTACACACTCGTAAGAACAGAAAATAATCTTCCAGAAATTTGATGTTTAGCTTCGGTTTTCTGTAAGATAAAGATTCATCTGCAATCGGGTTACTTAATATTAACTCTTTTTCTTCTTCTTAGCGTTATGCTGTATCCTAATATATTAGGATTAGCGGGGTCTGCTTCCTAAGCCTAAGGATTGGAAGAAGATACTGATTTTTACATGAAGTGACTGCCGGCTGACTTTCACACCCCAGAGGGAAATACATTTTTTTTTAGATTTATCCATAAGATTATCATTACTTTTTTATTTTGCGTTAGCTATCATTGCTGAATGCTTAATAATAACTATCGCTGTGTTATGCTCTGCCTTTATTTTAGATTCTTATATGTTAAAATTCTTACAATTATAGTTAGTAGCTTACAGCACAAATTACCTGTCATCTGAGTGATATGAAAAAAGGAATGAACTTAGTAAAAGGTCTTCCTCTGGTCCTCAAAATGCATAAAAACTTAAATGAATTGGGTACTATAAATCACTCTCTTTGAAAGGGTCACATTGCGACAACGTTTTTAATAAAAAGCCTCATTTAGTTTAAAAAACCAGTTGAAACTGAATTTTTAACTAAAAACGAAGCTATTTGTTCTACCTCGCGCAGTTTGTGGTAATTTAAATTTTTATAACAGTGTAAAAATGTGCAGTGTACATTATGCTGCACAATTACTTATTATTTGAAACTGTGCCCGTAATCCAGTGACTAAACTGTTTCACAAAAAGTAACATTCATAAAATCAATTCCTAATTTCCTCATCTTTCTTTGAAATTAATGTTAAACATTTCCGAGCACGTTCGAAAGAAATGCTTTTTCTTTTGATTAGATATACCTATTTAAATATTGCACTGTTAATAATTTTAAACTCAAAATTTTCTTATATTTCATGTATTATCCCACTTGATACGATAATTAATATGGCATACGTGACCCCACTTTTTAGTTGTAACATACTCATTTTTCATATCAAAATTGTACGCATAAATTTTTACATGTTATCCAGATTATAATTACTTAATAACAATGAACATGTCAATCATACAAATCGGCACAGTACTTTAGGCGCTATGGTAAATCTAAACATACATACATGAATGTATGCTTGTAGTACAGGAAGTATCGCTCATGCATTCCAATCCCTACAGCTAAGCTTTTAAGAGAGGCAGGACCCAGCGTGGGGTCGTCGTGGGGTCTATACTCCCTCAGATTTTTTCTGTTACGGCGACGCATAGCATGACTTTACTCTAAATATTCGTCTGGGGAAGCACCTCTACCTTAGAGAAGAGCGCAGTTAAATAACAACTTCGGAAGGATTATTGTGATCCTGTGCGTGGGTAAGGGCGCCAGCTCTCTCTCTGTTTTGAAGCGCAAACTGAATGCCGCCTTGAGGTCCAGTAAAAGGGTGATTGGGTGGAAAGGGTGATTTCGCCGGCAGAGCTTTCCCTCTGGGAGTCGTGCTTTCTAGTCGCTCGCTAAAGCTACCGAGGGAAATTTCTGTCAATCGTCCATGCACCACTGCGAAAACCGGATGACAGTTTGGCCCATAGCGCCAAAGAGAAAGCCAATTTACTCGATAAACTTTTTGCCTCTAACTCGAATATGAATGACGGGGAAGCTATGCCACCTACCATCTAGTGATGCGGTAGCTCAATGCCGGAAATCTCCATTACCCAGCGTGATGTCCGGCATTATTCCCTCTCAACATTCAAAAGTCGAGTGGCCAGACGGTATACCGGTAGTGGTGCTGAAGCTGTGTGCTCCTGAGTTGTGTTTTGTGCTAACGCACCTTCTCATGCTTTTCTGCTCCACTGGGCAGGTCCCGTTTTCATGGAAGACCGTCAATGTGCACCCGGTGTCCAAAAAGGGCACCAATACATCTTATACACCAGTAGTCAGCCTAGATATGGTGAAGGCGTTCAATCAGGTCTGAAATTGGTGTCTTCAACCGAAGTTTCCATTGTACGGGCTCCCTTTGCCTGCCTTTGTGTGTTCCACCGATTGTGTGTACAACGTTATGTTCTGAAGAATTGTTCGATATGATGCCGAGACAGCTTCTTTATACAAACGCACCGCTCGCCGACGGCGGGGAGTTCACACTTACACACTGGAACCGTAATGGCTACGTACTATGGGATTCCAGCGACGTTTTATTCCAAGAACTCTCAAGTTGTGAAATGAAATTCCAGCCGAGCTTTTCCCAAGGGACTACAGCATGGGGTTCTTCAAGAAAGGCCTGAATAGGTTTTTACAGGGTTGGCAATACATGAGTGACTCCCCTAGTATTGTAAATGTCCATAGGCTACCGTAACTGCTTACCATCAGGCAGACTGTACGCTTGATTTCCACTTTAGTGGTATAAAAAAAAGCTAACTCTTTAATTTTTAAGGTCTTACTGGTAACCTCACTCACTCATAGGAACACAACAACCGGGATTGATATTTAGTTCGATTTTTCTATGAAGAAGGGATACATTCCCAGTCGGACTGCTTTGATAGACCTAATTCTATTAAAACTACTCAAACCAAAACATACATTTAACTTTATGCAAGGTGTAAAAGTAGCTAGTGTAGTAACTACTAGACTACCGGGCTTTTCAAAAACTAAACAACTCTTAAATAATAACCTCACGCAATCACTTTATTCATAATTACTAAATGTTTTCGTTAACATTTCAGACATGCTGTAAATGAAAACTGGACAAATGTTGTTCCCGCATATTACAGTCAATCCCAACATTGTAGAGAATGAGTATACTTTGTATTACTAGTCTGTGGATTTAACTTCACAGACACGGAAGTGTAACTTGATAATGACCTTTTTTAAAACATTGTGAAAACATTGTCTGTACATAATTCTTTGCATTTGAGATAGAAATGTGGAATTTTAGCAGAGAGAATGTATTTAGACTGTGCTTTTTAACTTATTTATTGTTTACTCTTTTGAAGATAATACGTAATATCGTGATCCTTGACAGTAGCCGAAGTTATTTCATTACTTACACAAACAAATATTACTCCTTAACTACTAATATAATAGGGGTTTAAGTATGAAATTGCCATTTTATAGTAATAGATAATTTGAATTGACATTAAACCTTCATGGTGTGAGATTTTCGAGTGAAACTTTTTTCATATGAAGCCTATGACGGTTTTATTTTAAAAAATGTTCAACTTTTCATTTTCAAATTTCAATTGTTTTTTTTTATTCAGCTTTGACGGGAAAGATGTATATTTCGAAAATCCGAGGAATTTTTGAATACGAGTTCCGACGCGGAACTAACGCGGCAAAAACGGCTCGCAATATCAATGCTGCGTTTGGAGAGGAGAATGCTAATGAACGCACCGTGCGTTTTTGATTTAAACGCTTTCGTAATGGAAACTTCGACTTGAAGAACGAACCACGTGGAAGACCGCCCACACAGGTAAATAACGCTGAATTGAAGGAGATGGTGGAAGCCGGTTTGAGTAAGACTACCCAGGAATTAGCGGCACGGTTTAACATTACCTTTCCTACAATATTGACTCATTTTCATCAAATCAATAAGATATAAGAATATGAAAACAATTGATTGATCTGCGGAAAGAAACGCGTGTTGAACTTGTGTTGCCTTGTTGAATCGGTACAGAAATGACTGAATATTGGATCGAATTGTGACATGTGACGAAAAGCGGATTCTTTACGATAACCGTAAGCGAAAAATGCAATGGCTGGCCCCAGGTTAACCACAACAGTGCCCTAAAACAAAGCATACCAATAAAAAGGTAATGGTAACTGTTTAGTGGTCTCTTCATGGCGTTATTTACTATAGCTTTCTCAGGTATCAGACAATAGAGTTTTACTCTGGCAATGTAAATAGTAATAATAACAATATTAAAAACGGAACTAAAAGTAATAATAATACTATATCCCCATCAATTGTAAAGTGTCAAGAATATAGAAAGAATAATAATTGTATCAACCTGGTGCACCAAAACATTCAGGGGATGATAGGAAAGGAGTTAGAATTGGAGTTGTTTATGAATTGTAGCAATATTGATATTTTATGTCTAACTGAGCACTGGCTAAAACCCCATCAATTCATTTTCAGCTTCAATAACCACCAGGTTGCAAGCTCATTCATCAGAGATAACTGTATACATGGTGGCTCCTTAATATTATTAAATAAGTTGCTTAAATTTAAAGAAAGGTGTGACATTGTGAGCCTCTCTGTTGAGCGAGTTGTAGAGATTTCATGCATTGAATTGGAACGATTCATTGTTATGAACCTGTATAAACCTCCTAGCACGCCCTTTGAAACATTTTCAAATATCATGGAGGATGCCTTAAATAAATTATCTAATAGCCATAAAACTGTTATAATTTGTGGAGACTTTAATATAAATATTTTGGAGAAAAATACTGTTACCTACAACTTTTTAAATTTATTTAAATCATACAAT
Organism: Pyralis farinalis; assembly: GCA_947507595.1. NCBI lineage: Eukaryota > Metazoa > Arthropoda > Insecta > Lepidoptera > Pyralidae > Pyralis > Pyralis farinalis. Next base: position 25,246,909 of record OX382270.1, read on the forward strand.
TTGCATCATATTTTTACAGAGCCAACAAGAGTAACTGCTACAAGTGCTACATGTATTGATAACATATTTAGCACTGTAAAACCTTTGTATCAATCTATAATTAATAAAGTTCAGTCAGACCATTCAGGTCAGTTGGTTTCATTTCCAAATTCTTCAAAAATACAAAGAAAGCAAATAAATTATATACCATTTAGTAAAAGCCGCTTAGAAAGATTTAAGTCTAATATAGCAGAAAAAATTGTATTGTTGCCCTGTCACGGTACTCCGGACCACTTGTACAGCTCGTTATTTAGCTTAATCACTAGTGAATTTAATACAATCTTTACTCCAAAACGACTGTCTGTAAGTGACCGTATGACATTCAGTGATTGGGCAACTCCTGGTATTTACAAAAGTCGGAATAAATTGTATGAACTTTATGAAGAAAGGACCTGTAATCACAATCCGACTTTTCAAGAACTTGTAAAAAATTATGCCAAAATATTTAAACGAGCCTGTTCCAATGCTAAGTCTATATATTTAAAAAATAAAATTAATGGTTCAACAAATATTATTAAATCTGTTTGGGATATGATAAATAATGAGACGGGTAGAGCGAAAGTACGTAGTCGAGACTTTCGGTTAAAGATAAATGATATAGATATCAAAAATGATGTAGAAATTGCGACTGAGTTTGAAAAATATTTTTCTAACATTCCTCTTATTACTACGAGAAATCTTATGTCTTCTTCTATATCTGCTGAACTGGTTCTCAAACAGAGCGTGTTAGAATGCGACACAATATTTGAATTTTCAGCTGTAAGCCCAAAAGATGTTTTGAACGCTTTTAAATCAATAAATATGAAAAACACTAAAGATCTGTGGGGTCTATCTGTCAAAACCATTTCTTCTATTATTATTTCAATCGCTCCACATTTAGCTACAATTTTCAATTGTTGTGAGGCATCTGGTGTATTTCCTGACTTGATGAAACATAGTAAAATCATTCCATTATTTAAATCTGGTGATAGTTCGGACCCTTCGAATTTTCGACCTGTTTCCATACTGCCCATTCTCAGTAAAATTTTTGAAAAACTAATGCTTAGCCAGTTGCTCAGACATTTCAATGCACATAATTTGCTTCATAGGAAACAGTTCGGATTTACGAGAGGTTGTTCAACTATAGACGCAGGGATTCATTTGCTTAAAAGTATATTCGCGGCATGGGAGGGTTCGCAAGATGCCTTGGGAATTTTCTGTGATCTGTCTAAAGCGTTTGACTGCGTGCACCATGACACTCTTGTCAGAAAATTACACCACTACAGTATCAGGAACAAGGCTCTCGAACTTCTGTCTTCTTATCTGGGCAATAGGATACAGAAGGTCGATGTTAATGGTAAAAGATCTTCGGGGTCCCCTGTAGTTATGGGAGTCCCACAGGGGTCAATTCTAGGTCCATTCTTATTTTTAGTTTATATAAATGACTTACCTTATTATGTAAGGGATAAACATGAGATTGTATTGTTTGCGGATGATACCTCTTTGACATTCAAAATTAATAGACAGTTAGGTAATTATGACGAAGTTAACGATGCTCTCTCTAAAGTTATTCATTGGTTTAGTGTTAATAATCTGCTTTTAAACGATAAAAAGACTAAAGTAATTAAGTTCTCAATACCTAATGTAAGACAGGTGGCTACCAATGTACATGTTAATGGAACTAATTTAGCCCCTGTGGAGACAACTGTGTTCTTAGGTATAACAATTGACTCCAGACTACAATGGGGCCCACAAATTGAAAAATTATCAGGAAAACTAAGTTCTGCAGCCTATGCAGTGAAAACTATTAGACGGCTCACTGATATTGATACGGCTAGAATAGTTTATTTCAGCTACTTTCATAGTATTATGTCATATGGAATTCTTCTTTGGGGTAACTCCGCGGACATTAACACCATCTTTTTATTGCAAAAGAGAGCCATAAGAGCTATCTACAAACTTGGTCCCCGGGAGAGCCTTAGAGAAAAATTCAAAGAAATAAATATTTTAACAGTCGCATCGCAATATATCTATGAAAATCTTTTATATGTCCATAAAAACATAGACTCATTTTGTAAAAAGAGTGATACTCATAGCATAAATACTAGATATAAGCATAATCTTGTGTTACATGCAAGCCGTCTCCACAAAATAAGTAATTCTTTTATGGGGCAATGTATACGGTTCTATAACAAACTTCCCAGCAATATAAGAGAATTGTCAATAAACAAATTTAAAACTACTATTAAAGCCAAATTGTGTAGCAGGGCATATTATAAAGTATCTGACTATATTAATGATAAAAATGCCTGGGAGTGAGTCGATCCAATTATAATGTAATTAATAAAATATGTAAATTTGTTTGGACACCAAAAGAGGGATGCCTGAGTTTTTTGGCAGTATTTTTATCAGTGCTCACCTAGTCATAAACTGCACGGTAGGGAAAAAAATTGTGACGATTCCAAACAAATGTAGCCATTTTTACGGAATAAAAAGATTTTGACTTTGACTTTGAAGGTCTGGTTAAGCAATAGATGTTTACTGTGCCGAACTTCATAATACCCCACTTCAGCCACCGTAATGAATGTAGTGACCGCTTATCAAAATTTAAACTGTCTTCGCTGGCCGATCGCCGTGAGGCCCATGACGTGGTATTTCTGTACAAGTTAACACATGGCGCTGTTGATTGCCAAAATATTTTGAGCGAAGTACGTCTTGTTGTACCTAAACTCGACTCAAGGCCGAAGCTCACAAAAACCTACGTCATACCTCAGGCACGGACGGACCTGGTTAGAAATGCACCTTTGCCACGAATGCTTTCTAGCTATAATAAAATCAACAACTCATGTGATCTGGACATTAATCATGACTCACTTTTAAAGTTTAAGCGAAAGGTTCAGTTGTTTCATGGCGCTTGTTAATTGTCATGTGATTGTCGTGATTTGTTGACAATTGATACTGTTATATTTATAGGATTACTTTTTCAATTTTTTATTTTTTTATTTTGTTAATTTCTTGTGAAAGTTGTGTTCACCTATAATTGGGTTGCATGCTGGGCCCAGATTTGTACAATTACTTATATTGAATGTAATCATGTAACCTGTTGGTGTACCTTAATAAATAAATAAATAAACTTCGAACAATGATGGCGAAATTGGCAGTGAAACTGCCCCGACTCGTGAATCGATCTTCACCATTATTGCTCCATGATAACGCAAGAACTCACACTGCACGAGAAACCGTTGTAACTCTACAGGAGCTGCAGTTAGAAACCATGCGTCATCCTCTGTACTCGCCAGACCTTTTTTCAACTGCCTACCATTTTTTTTGTGATTTGGACAATTTTCTACGTGGTAAAAAAAATTTCTTCTCAGGAAGCAGTACAAATCCTAGAGTTCTATCGCAAAGGCTTAAACTTATAACTATAAACTTCGGATAGATGGCAGTAATGTATACATAATGAGGGTAAATGTATTGATTACATAAATATGCTACACCTTACAAAAAAATGGTTACTTTGCAGGATTGTTATTTCTCGGTTAACTAGCAAGCAAACACGTCTGATAAGCCGGACTTAACTTATACCTTAAACATTGACGTATTCGACGATAGGACTTAGGTACATTCTTCTTTCTAGCCTTATCCCGTTTTCTAATCCATTAGTTGGCGGGTTCCGCTACCTAAGTCTAAGGATTTGGTATAGAGACAGAGGGCGACTGCCGGTAAACCTCTAAGATCTTTCTTAGGTTATGTGATTTCCCCACCCACCTTCACCCGCCCGCTCCCCGTCAAATATTAGAATCAAAAAAGGTTTATGTATTACAGAAAAATATAATAAGTGTTCAAAAACTAAATTCTTAACTTAAACTTATTGAAATAAATATGAACATTATCCTAATGTAAATTTGTATTTTTGTTTTATTAAAAAAAAGGAGGTTCTCAATTTAGCTGTTATTTTTTAATGTTTGTTAATTCATAACTCCATCATTTATAAACCAATTTGAAAAAGAAAAAATGAAAGAGTATACTTTCAGATTGGTCCCATTTTTTTCATATCATAAAATTCAGTTCATCAGAACAGAAAACATTTTTATCTAAAAAAATACAAACAAAGTTAGCTAATATGGGGCCTCATGCACAACACCTGGGTACACGTCCAATGCTGTTATAATAACTAGTTTAATTTTTATTCCCAGCCACCTAGTAAACTCACTCACTCACAGGAACGCAACAACCTCACGTAGATTTATTATTTGGCTGTGGTCTTATGTAAGCGTAGGTACTAAGGTCGGGCTGTTTATTAATTTATAACGTACTACTTGTACGACTGTACCTGAACCCCGATCAAAGAAAGATTCTTGAGGATTAAAGAATCTTCCTGTGATCGGGGTTTGTATTTAAAACGTGTTTCTGATTTTGTTATACATTTTATACAACATATTTATTCGCTTCATTTCGTACATTACCATTCTGCTAGTAGTTCGCAGTCACAAAGTTACCCGTGGGAGCTTAAATTCGCCCGCAGTTTAATGGGCCTTGTAGAGAAACTTATCTTTTCTAACATATTGTTTGCAAGGCTTAGACCAAGGCTTGTGTTGATGAAAATCTTAATAGTCCATATCTGATCTGAGCAGTACATTGCTTTGAATAATATGAGGATGACAAATAGAGCAATATTAGAGTTCCTCAGCACAGTTGTGGAGCAACTTGCGAGCCATCCCTCTGCCCTCGAGTCTTACTTTCTAGTCACTCTCTAATGCCACCATGTAAAGCGGTTACCGTAGCCTATGAACGCTTGTAATACATTAAGTATCACTCACGCGATAACTTCTCTGCTGCTACCACAGTAATTCCTTAGGAGCTCACACGCAGGAACACAACAATCCTTTAGGGAGTTGTTATTTGGCTGCGTTTTTCTCCGAGGTGAGGTGTCCTAGATGGGCTGGTTTGATGCGCCCTACCTCTCTTAAAACATCCTAACCAAGACAAACATACATGTTCATGCACTTATGCATTGGTTTTAAGTATGTTTGTCCTGTGTGGGAATCGAACTCACGAGCGCTGGTATCAAAGTATCCGAACTCGTCATAAATCGTGGCTTCTACATATTTGTTTCCGTAGCATTGGACAGTGTCACCCTGCTGCAGTTTTGCATTGGCCTCAGGTGTTTTGGATATTTGTACAGTTAACAGCGTGTCAAGCTTTACACTTTGTTTGTTTGTTCCATTCTTATGTCATACGTAATAAGAATTATACTCGAACTTCGAGCATTAAGCGTGATTTGCTTTTAGCTGTACAAAGTGACGGAATATTAAATCGCGCAGTAACATAACGGGAAATATATACAGGACATACTTTCATATAATAAGAATAAATGCGGTCAAGATTGCGCAAAATTTGTGGCATAACGCTTGTTGACCGCGTTTGTAATGATGACGTATGAGAGAGAGTTGGTCTGAAAGAGAGTGAAAGTGAAAGAATGTAGGAGCGGAGGAAGACCAAGTCTAACCTACCATGACCAAATTAGTGTTAGAAAAAAGCTATGAATGCTCTCTGCCTACACCGCAAGGGACCTGTCGTAAAGATATACATACATACGACCCAATAAATGCATATTAAAATCAATATGTAGTTAGCAGTATTCGCAGGAGGTAGTTGAAGGCACAATGTTAGCTGAGTATATTACTTTCTATTTTTTTCTGAACTTCTGGTGAAGTGAACTTCCTAAATCAGCAATAGTGCAGCATGAGGATAGAATTTTAAGTATGGTTTGATAATAGCGCAAGTTATTTCAGATTTTTGTCCTCAACTTTTAAGATTAAGAAATGAACTTACTGCATAGTTATTCCAAGAAGCTACAGTACGAGACTCTACAAAAAGTATGAAAAAGTTTCTACAATGGCAGTGACGATGGAGATGGAATGGAATGGATGGAATGTCACATGTGTTGAATTTACTATTTAATCACGAAACACCACGAGTACAGTCAACGTAAGGTCGACGGAGTACTGCGCGAGACTCCTATTTCTATGTGCGAGGTTTAAATGGCTCTAACCTACTGTCAGCAATAAGGCCATTGTGAGCCATCACACGTTATGCTACATCCTGCGTGTGAGTGAGTTACCAGTAAGCTCCTAAGGAGTTGCTTTGTAAGCAGCAGAGTGGGCATTGCGCAAGTGATACTTAATATATTACAATAGGCTACGGTAACTGCTTTACATCAGTTTGGCCGTATTCTTGTATGCCTCCCTACATTGTAAAAAAAATATATCCGTGGTTGGGTATCGCACCACTCGTTGCTCGCTCGTATACATAGGCTACATTAGTCATTTTACCTCAGGCAAGTTATCCATTTATTTCCCAACTTACTGGTACAAAAAATATATATTTATTATTTGCTTCTAGTATTGTAAATAGCAGGGGAAATGTATATTTAAACCAAAGTCGATTTATTCAGGAGCTTTGGCTAGCTGCATCTGAAAAGGTCATCTCATTCAGTTGCATGAAATTGCATTTTCTAGTTAATATTAAGTTACTCGCTATATTTAAAGTCAGTTTAAATGTATGCATAGCATGTATGTTTTGTGTTTATTTTTTAATAAAATTGTTTGTTTTGTTTGAACTTGAATATATTTAAATAAGGCTCTCTTCTCGTGAAAAGAACTAGGCCTCACTGCTGACGTAATACCCCTAGCTCTATGGCAACTTCAAGACAGAAAATTATTCTACAAAATTTTTTTAGCAGCGAGCTTTTGAAGTATTTAAAAAATATTTTCTTTTCGTAATCAGACGAATGTTATTTTGATAAATCTCTATTTATAACTTCACGCCAAATCCCTTGAGGGCAGAGAGAACCGAGTGCCACATGACGCGATCCTTATAAACTTCACTCGTTTCTTCAACATTAATTGCATGATATTTCACGCTCGCCAATTCTCACTATTATAAAGCTCCTGACATCACCTTCTAATAAATAAAACACAATCTATTTGATGTCAAAACTAGTGTCAAACAGGGTTGCATGCTATCTGCTAGGATGTTTATCCTGTATCTCGATAGTTATCTGTAGAGAATAAGGTCTACGAATGTGGAATTGCGCATGGGTGACCTAGTGCTGAACTGTCTGATGTATGCAGACGATGCCGTGTTATTAGCAGATACACCATGCAAACAGTGGTTACAACGATGAAAGACAAATGTATGGAGAAAGGCTTACTACTGAATGCGAAGAAAACAAATAATGGTATTTGAAAGAAAAGAATCCAAAACTAATGTAAGGATTACGGCTGATGATAAAGTGTTCGAACAAGTCGATGAGATATCTTGGATGCGCTTTCTACCTGGATAGAAGGTACACCGCAGATGTGGAAAGACGAGTGAGTGGTGGGAATAGTGTGAATGGAGCGTTGGGAAAACTTCTTGGCAGTAAAAACTTGAGCCAGAAGGCACAGCTCGCTATACACAATGCAGTGCTGGTCCCGACAATAACTTATGGAAGCGAGAGCCGGGTATGGCAGAGATAGCATGAAAGTAGTATAAACGCGATCGAAATGCGAGGCGTAAGGCTTGTAGACCGTATTCGCAATGAAATGTAAATAACAATGTTAGATACAGAGTTGGTCTGAAAGAGAGAGTCGGTGTTAAAATAAGAAGAGGCATGCTCCGTTTGTTCGGACATATAGAAAAATTGCAGGATGAAAGAATGACGAAGCAGATATACAATGCAAAGTGGAAGGATGTAGGAGCCGAGGAAGGCCAAGACTTACCTACCATGATAAAATTAGTCGACTTGATTATGTCAGGAAATAAAGTAGTCTATGAATCTTCTTCCCAACATTCTGAGCCTAAACACGTGGCATCTTTTCTTATTTGAAAAAAAAAATACATGTGATAAATAATAACGTGCAGCATCTTTTCTCAAATATGTAAAAATCTGAAGAATGCATATTGTCTAGACAATACTAATTCCTCGGATTAGATCACCCAGATCAATACATACCGTATCTATTAAAATAAAAATATTGCTCTATCTGTCTGTTTGGTAGTATGCTTATAAATTAAGAGGCACAATAATTATTAGATTTTATTAGAGTGTAGGTAGTATGACGTGATTATGTCTATCTGTTATTAAATTTGCTACTTTATATGTTTAAATTACTGAAGGGCATCTGATGGATTTTTTTGATAAATAGATAGTTTGCATCTTGAAGACTATACTTGAAGGTATTTTATAAATTCAATCTTATTATATTTTATTAATTCTTTATAGCTTTCATTTGCCTACTATTAAGTTTACCATATGACCATTAAAAAAGCTGATCTAAACGAGGGTTAATAAAATTATTGCGAAGTGAGAACCCTAAGTATCAATTTTCTGTTCAAATCTATTGCTCGCTGTGACTGCTATTTATTGTACCTACAGATAATCGTGTAAATGAAATTTAAATAAAAATATTTAGTAACAAATCTTAGGTCCACATTTTTATATATATTTTGGAATACTTCAACTTCAGTTTATTTTGTGACATTGTATCAAAATGTAATATGTTTTACTACTTACTATAAAAGTTCCTGTTCCGTTCACAGCCGTATAGATGCAAGCAGGACCGATCGCTATGAAAGTCTAAGGGGGAGGCTTATGTTCCGAAATGGACGCCCATCGGCTGACATATTTATGATGATGTCCACGTAAGATCCTAACATGGTGTCTAGTTTTCAAACTATAGATATTCAAAAATAATCAAAAAAGTTCGCATTTGTGTTTGCAAATGCAAATGCGAGCGGCAATTGATTCGATTTTAATAAGAATATCTTATAATATCTTCCAAAAAAAATGTTGCTTAACGTATAAATAAAATTACTTTATATGTAATAAAGAGATAAATTTGAAACCGTTAAAATCCGTCAAATCGCACTTTGGAATAAGTCCGTTCAAATTAACATGAATATGTGAATATACGATCAGTGAAATACAAACGGATGCAAAAACATTAAAAGAATGATTGTTTACATCTACAATGGACCCTAAGTCAAACTGTGCATGTATACAGATGCTATTCAAGCAGAAATTAGTATTCAGTACCTAGGGAATACTCGTACCCCCAATGCAAAGCAATGTGAGCTTTGTCTAGTTTGTGACTACTGTCATAGTTTGCAATGAATTACATTAGTGAGTCAACTTCTGTTGTATTTGTTTACAAACAACTTTATTATACGTCATTAGTTTCGCAATTATTTGTTAATGACACGTCACGGTGTGATACCTTAACTGGTCATGACATTTCTTTTTAACAATTGAATTGAAATTATTATCTAGTTCAGAACCCCAGTATAATATGTATGTACGCCAGAGTTCACTTTGACTACACCGTTTGAGCTAACCGGGCTCACGTTGTATGAAAAATGTGAGGGCGATATTTAAAGGAGAGTGAAAGCAGGAAACTGTATGAATAGTGCGTTGTACTCTGCTGTAACAAGCTATAACATATCGAGCAAAGCTCGGTGATGATGTACGGCAGTGAAACATGGGTATGGCAGAAGAAGCATGAAAGCAGGGTGAATGTCGTGGGAGCGCTGAGAAGTATGTGTGGAGTGAGAATGACTGATAGAGTAAAAAAAAATTCACGATACGAGAACTTTGTGGAATTAAAGATGATGTAGTGACAAAAGCTGAAAAGGATATGCTGAGATGGTTTAGTCATTTAGATAGAATGACTGACAAAAGAGTTATGAAAGAAGTGTATCATGCGAGAGTGAACGGAGATTTCAGGAGAGGTCACCCTAGACGCACACATATAGATCAAATTCGGTGATGTATTGAAAAATGGCCAAATCAAAAGCACCCAAAACCGAAGAGCATTCATGAAGAGGTTGATGAGTGTGGAAGAAGCGAGAGGGGTATATTTGGATAGGTGCACGTGGCGTTCCATAGTCTCTACCAACCCCAATTGGAGACAGTTATGATGATATGTATGTATGTTGCGTCATTAGCCATATGTTAAAATATATTTTTGAATTCTTGATAATGAAGATAAATTCAAGAATAAGTACCTGCCATCACTTGTGTACAACCCTTAACGCTTCGTTCACACGGTTGCCTCAAACTTAGCAATCTAAGTTTTCCTGGTCATTTAGTTTTATTGCACCGTTAGTGCTATCCCAATTGGTAAGTTTCGCTGTCGATTCAACTTATCTATGGTATAAATAACTTTTCTCGTCTTAATATCTTAAATAAAAGAAAACTATGAAATGCTCACAGCAGTTCAATACAGTCAGTCTACAGATTAAAAGTCTTAGGTTTTTGTGGGAACTAACATAAGAATAAGTACGCTTTGTACATTTATTAATGTATTACATTTTAATATATATTTTTCATAGTTATTGTATGTACAATAAAGATATGACAAACAAACATCGGTCGGCACCAAAATAAAATTAATTGAAAGGTTTTTCAAATTAAATTTTATTTGACTTTCGCGCGATAACACCTTGCAGCTTATAATAACCTATGCAAATATAGTAATTTAGTTTAAGATGTCAATAGTCTGACTTTTAATTAATCATCAGTATATTGACTTTTAGGTTTTGTGTGAACGAATGAAGCAGAAGAGAAGCTGAAGAAGAACTTCGAGGCAAATACCAAACTCTTCTGAAGAGAGGTAAAGAAGTCTCGAAGTGGTTCGTCAGTACCCGGAATGGACAATATACGAGTAAGATGTAAAGCTGGTGGCATTCTTGCTAACACTCAGGAAGTGTTAGAACGGTGAAGTGAATATTTTAGAGAAATGTATGATTATATCCATGACGCTGGCATTGTGAATGAGTTTGTGATTGACACGGCAGTGCCAGCGTACCATCAATACATTACTCATCATGAGATTGAATGGTCGATACGAAGTTTGAAAGATAGAAAGGTACCTACGTTAGGGACGCCTTCTGGTTTTTGAGCAAATTATGCTGAAGAACCGGAAGGGTCCCGAGTGATTGGAGACGCGCAGTCATCGTGACCTTGTATGTATAAAGGCAAGGGCTCACGTATGGACTGCGCCAACTATAGGGTCATCAGTTTGATCAGATTAGCAGCTAAAGCGTATGGAAAAATCATTGAAAGGAGAATGAGGGTGAAATCCGATGGAATGCTTTGGGAAGCACAGGGTGGATTTCGAAGCGGCAGAGGAAAATCGTAGAGAAGCATCTGGCTTTGAATCAGAAGGTTTTCTGCGGTTTTATGGACTTTAAGAAAGTAGTTGATAGGGTCGTGCGAAAGAATCTCTGGAACATCTTGTCCGGATATGGGGTTGACGGTGACCTACTCCGTGCTGTGCAATTTACTTATGAGGATTGTATAGCATATGTGCGGGTGGACGGCAGCTTGTCGCCCTGGTTCGATATCAACATTGGAGTTCATCCTGTATCTGGACAGTTGTCTTCAGAGAATAAGAAATATGAATGTGGGAAAACGAATAGGTGACTCAGTGGTCAACTGCCTGTTTTATGCAGATAACGTGGTAGTCATAGCAGAATCACCATCCGAACTGCAAACACTAGTTACAACAATGAAAGATGATTGTATGAAGAAAGGCTTAAAATTGAATGCGAAGAAAACCAAGATAATGGTATTTGAAAGAGCGACAACCAGAACAAACATTAGGATTATGGTTGATGATGTAGTGTTGGAGCAAGTGAATGAAATTGTATATCTTGGAAGTGCTTTTAGCAGCAATAGAAGGTACACCGCTGATGTGGAGAGACGAGTGAGTGCCTGGAAAAGGGTGAATGGCGCGTTGGGTAAACTTCTAGGCAGCCGAAATCTAATCCAGAAGGCACAGCTCGCTGTACACAACGCTGTGCTAATCCCAACGCTTACTTATGGAAGTGAGAGCTGGGTATGGTAGAGAGAGCATGAAAGTAGAATACATGCGGTCGAGATGAGAGCATTGCGCAAAATTTGTGGCATAACGCTTGCTGACCGCGTTCGTAATGAAGACGTGAGAGAAAGAGTTGGTCTGAAAGAGAGTGTCGGTGTTAAGATAAGAAAGGGCATGCTCCATTGGTTCGGACATGTAAAAAGAATGCGGGACGAAAGAATGACGAAACAGACATACAATGCAAAAGTGGAAGGATGTAGGAGCCGAGGAAGACCGAGACTAACCTACCGTGACCAAATTGGTCGTGTTTAATCAGAAGGTGATGTCCGGAGCCATAGGAACCAGCAAGCGTGCATGCAAAGAGCTATGAATGTCACAGAAGCGAGTGAAGTATGTAAGGACCGCGTCTCATGGCGCTCGAACGTCTCTGCCTATACCGCAAGGTACTTGGTGTGAAGATATACAATGAAGCAGAATTGATTTATTTTTTTTCAAATGTTAATATATAGCAAATTTCCAAAGAATAACTTAATGTACGCATACGTTACGTATTATTATAAATGTAAATAGAGAAAATGAGAATTTGCACTATCAACTGATCCCCGGTTTGAATTGAAACCTGGCGTAGGCATATTCATGTTTACGGATTTATGTACATATATGTAATTATAACCTGCCGGCGGTGAAGGCAAACATCGCGAGGAAACCCGCGAGGAGCTCTCACGATAGTTCCTCCATGTAAAAATTGGTATCTTCGCTCCTTAGGATTAGGTTAAGCACCGAGGTGTACAGCTTCGTTGCTGAAAGGAGGAGCCTCGGCGAGCGCCCCACGTCGGTGGAGGTGGGGCGGTATCGCCAGCGAGGGCATGTGGAGATGATGCGGAGGTGGGGGGAGGACCTGGCGCAGCCGCGGTATGGAGTCCGCGTTGCGGATGCGCTGCGCCCGGTCCTTGAGGCGTGGATGCGCCGAAGGCGCAAACCCCTCACCTTCCGCATGGTGCAGATGCTCACCGGGCATGGGTGCTTCGGTGAGTACTTGTGCCTGGCAGGCGATGGCCTCCTTCTGTGAGACGGTCATGTCCCAGAAGGAGGCCGCGGAGCGGGACAGGGAGGATGATCCCTTGGCTGTCCCGCTCCGGAGACGGCGGACGGGAGTGCGGCGTAGGCGCTACGCGCACCTACTGCCTCCTCTCTAACCTGTGGGACTAGGGGTCAGGATGGGAACTTGGCCCCATAATGGTCCCGCCGCCGGAGGGGCTGTCCCAATTTGCCGGGACGGCCCCTAGAGAGAAGAAGTCGGGCCCCTTTTGAGGGGCTGGCCAGTCGCAGTGGTGCCCTGTTGCTGACAGATCCGGGGCACCACATCAACGCGGCCGATGGCATTTCGCGGGGTCGTTTAGTGGGTATACCGTCGGACAGCTGACGGGGAGTCCCACACTACCACCGGAGGCCACCCAGGCACCGGTGGTGTGCGTAACGCATTTTTCCCCGCGTCACAAAAAAAAAAGGATTAGGTTAAGCAATCTAAGCAGTGGGTGGAAACCGGTGGCAGTACTCCGAAGAAGGCGGTTCCATCAGCAGGCAAAGTTACAGCTACGATTTTCTTCGACGCACATGGTACAATTTTAATTGATTTCCTCCAAAAAGGGAAGATAATAAATGGAGAGTATTATTCTACACTTTCGGACCAGTTGAATGAACAAATCGAAGCAAAACGGCCTTATATTTCTTTTTATACTACGTCGGGAGGCATACAAACATGCGGTCCACCTGATGTAAAGGGGCACGGTAGCCTATTCACGCGCGATATATTAATTATCACTCGCGCGATGCCTACTGTGCTGCTTACACAACAACTCCTTGGGAGCTTACTGGTGACCTCACTCACACGCAGGAACACAACAACCCTCTAGGGAGTTGTTATTTGGCTGCGGTTTTTTTGAGGGGTGGAGGTACTTCCCCAGACGGGCTGCTTTGAGGTGCTCTATCTCTCTTCATTTTCATCATGATAATGCTCCTGCCCATTCTTCCGCCATTGAAACGGCCAAGCTGGTAGAGTTACGCTACGAAATCCTTCCCAATCCACCATATTCTTTCTTTCTTTTTCCGAACATGAAAAATTGGGTTGGGGAACGAAGATGTGTACCTGATTTGGAGGTTATCTCCGCAACTGAGGCGTACTTTGAAGGCCTTGGAAAAGATTACTACAAAGAGGGAAGCAAAAAAAATCCAGCATCGTCTAACCAAGAGAAGAGAGATAGGGCGCCTAAAAGGAGATTACGTTGAAAAATAAATGACATCAATTCTAAAAAAGAAACTGTTTCATTTTTACCGGACTTATCAATCTACCCTACAGTACGTACAGTGTAATTATAAATACAATCTTGTGTTTGTGGTATATTTACTCAAGCTATAAAATCTGTGGTCTGGCATGTTTTACGATGATAATAATATTACAATTATAATATTTTGGTCAAGAATTACGCACATTCTCAAGTCAGTGTCATACAATCGAACATTTACATTTTATGATTTTACTTCCGTTTTATAAAAATGTACAGTAGTCATAATAAAGCCGTCTTAGCAAATTATTTTGACCAGACTCATGATACTGTAATTCAATCTGCATTCATTACAATTTTCTCAGCGCAAGACACATACAAAACTCGGCAGCGATTACATAATATAAATAAGATTACATATTAAAAGTGAGAAGAAGAGTATTAGACGTTAAAGAAGCGAGTGATGTATGTACGTACCGAGCGTGAAGTTATGGTATAGTTAGTATACCATAACTTCACGCTCGGTACAGTATATAAGCCTTTATTATAATGCTATGAACTGTTTGATGTTTGGGATACAAGTAGTTCACTATCTTCTTCAGAATCAAACCCACTGTTTACTCCCCATGAATGGGGTTGAACTGCTATGTAGCCGCAAATGGGCTGTACCATTACCCGTTAGGGTTACAACTTGTCAGGGCTCTCGGGCGCCTGAGACACGATTATGCGTCAACTGCAAATTCTGAAGTTGACAGCATCCACCATTTGGCGGGGTGATTTAAATCAGCTCACCCCACCGTACAACTGACACACTGCGTAGAAACGGACTCCCCCTCAGAATCAAACCCAACCTTAAGTGTACGAGACCCGAGCTTTTATTAAAAAAAAGAGCCAGAACAGAGTATGGTGATTCAAAGCATTATTTTACAATAGCATTTACTGAGGAAGGTCAAATGCGGGTGAAACCCTGGATGAGTTATTTTGGTACAATTTGAAAAGTGCGCCGAGCCAAGCTACTCGTATCACCGAGACTAGTATATCGTATTACTAGATTCGTATAGAACAGTGATAGCGTAGTGAATAAATAACCAGACTATTGAACGACAGATCCTGGTTCAAGTCCTGGTGTCGACCACGATACGCACTTTACTAACCATGTATGTACATTTCTTGTTTTCGAATTTATAGTTGTAATCTATTTATTATTGTAACTTGATCGGCCGGGAAAGGAAACCTCTTTAGGAAACCAGCACGTCCAAGAAATTATATTTCGAGAAAAGGTCAAGTTCCCTTCTGTGTTGTTGTGGAGACCTGAGGGTACTTTTTTTTTAATAACGTCGGGAGGCATACAAGCATACGGCCCTCCAAACGTACAGCGGTTGCCGTAACCTAGAACGTTTGTAATACATTAAGTATCACTCGCGCGATGCTGACTGCTTAGTAGTTTACTGATTGCTTCACGTCGAAATCACTATCTTCGCCCAATCTTCAGGCATCGGCAGTGGACTCCGCCAATCCTAACGGATTAGGAGTACTCATACTATTTACGTTAGTGAGATCCTTAGCGGATTCAGACTGTAGTTCTGAGGATAGTTCCTTTCCTATAACTTCCATTGGCACTCATATTGGCCAAAATGTATCTCATATAAAATAAATATTGTAGCAGAAAGTATAATATCACTGGCACGGCTTATTTGTTATTTGTTCTTACAGTTTATATCTTTATTATAAATACACAAATAATTAACTCTTGATTTAACCAATTAAATGAACCATAACATTTAGATAATTTGCCATCTTTCCATCCAGTACCGCCATTACTCACAGTTCATTTAATATGAACATTAAAACCAGGGCACTCTTAAGAGTTGGAAAGCATTAAATAAACGTTTATAGCTGATTTCAGTAAAATCGACTTAAGACTTGTACACAACATCGTAAACAGTTTGCTGAAGTTTTAGAACGTCTCGTTTTTGTCAATGGAGCTCATACCAAAACTTTGCTTTACACTATGTTGAAAAAACTCTAAATCACCTATAAAAGTTAATACAATTAGGTCTACATTATTTTGTGTGCTTCCGCAACCAGTTATTTCATGCGGACTAACATCGGTCGGCGCCGATACAACAGTGATACTACTGTCACGACTATATAGGTCGTCACTGTCCTGGCTGCTGCGGTCGTCACAACGATTGAAGACTCTCGACACTGATGGATATTAAACCATAGCGTGGCCTCAGAACTATGTATGTGGTAGGATTAATGAAAGGAATGCTACAAGCAAAACTTTATTTAAGACGAAAAGTAAACGTAAGGAATGATTCATACGAAACAGGGATAACAATTGTGCGGTAACTCCAAAACTATCTGGCGACTTCTCTCAGTCACAGGGACAATATCTACGAGTATCTTTTTGGTAGCAGAGTATACGTTACAACAACAAATTAAAAGTACAAGGAGCCTAATGAATATTCCTATGTCTTAATTATGTAATAATTCAAACAAAAATATGGTATACATAATCTATATTTATGTAGATGTTTACAGATATTTACATCTAATATGGTAGTTGAATATTTAAATAATTATTAAAATTAAGTGTGTGTCTATATGCATACATAATTTTAATAATTATTTATATACAAAAGAAACATTCTAAATCTGCTTACCAAATTGTCATAATTTGGAATGATTTTCCTTACTCTGAATCATAAATTTATCTAAAATATGCTCAATGCCTTTGAGAATACCACTGATAGCACAAAGCAGTAATTAATTGGCAAATTCTTAATCCATTGAGAACAGACTGAGACGGAGAGAAGGCGAGAACGACGCCCTGTATAAAGATTTAAGATGGGCGCCACTCAACGAAATTGCTCGTAATAAGACAATCGGCAACAAAAAGAATACCTCATCTGTGATAATTTCAAGACAAAAGAGCATCAGAGTTACGTATTTTGAAAATGAGAATTAGTAGGCTTTTGGTTACAAATTGGTAACGCGTCCGAACTTCACAGATGGCAATCTGTAGTCTATTCAGGTTTCTTTTACATATGTATGCATGTTTCTTTATTCCATCATCACAGTGTATAAATTAGATATAATAATATGGCTCATCGTTAGAATGAAGATATACATATATACATAAACATTTAAGTTACCTATACCTAATTATCTAGGTCAAATTATGTAAAAAAGGTAGTTTTCTTGTTATACAACGTTGGGAGGCATACAAGAATACATAGGCATACATATTAATTATACAAAACAAATCATAAATCCTTCTGAATCCGCATTATGTGATCGGAAACTGGACCTCTTCATTGCGCGGGACCCGACACGCACTGGACGGTTTGTTTAATTTTTCCTTTTTTTTATATATATAAAGAAGCAAACAAACCTAATTCAGAAACAAAATTAATATTCGTTAAATACCTTTATCGCTAAAATAATATTTAATGTTAAAACTTGGTAAATACAAGTGCAAGTGTTTTTCTTTATTGACTGTCCAAAACGAAATAAACGCCGAAAGAGGCTGAAATTTACTTATTGTTTTTGAAAAGAAGATTTAAAAAATTTTCGTATGCAATTTCCTCTAATATTACTCTTATGTCTATTTTTACATAACTATAGAAATGAAATCAAAAGAATGAAATCTAAACAATGGAATTTTAACCCCTACCTATTTATTGTATTGTCATAAAATTGTTCTATTTATACCTGATAAAAATATACTGATCATCGATACATCGGAGGTAGGTTGACGGTAGAAACCCTTCAATGAATGATTAAGTTCAATTTGGTTGACTAGTTTCAAGTGAGGCTTTTGCTAATAAGTTCCTATGTCTGTTTAGTTTCTCTTTTTAATTATTTTGAGTGTGGCGAAGTCGAAGACCTCGACTACATACGCGACTACATAAATGTTATTAATTTTTTTTAAATACAACTAGATTGACAAACAAGCATTATCGCGGCGCGAATCAGATGGTAATTGGTCACCGCAGCCTATTGACGCTCGGGGATGTTACTCGCGCGCTGCCAATCTCGTGACCTAAGAGTGTTTCGTCACAGTACCCAGTAATTTCTCTGCCATACCTCACCTCACACTTCAAACCGGAACACAGTTATATAAATATAGCTGCTTGGCGGTAGAAATAGATGTGACAGAGGCAGACGCAGACGACTTTTGTACAGAATCTCCCTCTGGTAAACATGAATATGTTAACGCCTTAATTTTGATAAAATCACATTTAAAATCAATTACATATCTACTTTGTGTGCTTCTGTCATCAATTAGTTCGTGCAAATTAATGCTGGCCGGTACTACCGTTAGTAGATGCATTTCTTCGTTGGCATAGCTACTCATAATATCTCTGTCGCGGCTGCTGCGGTAGTCTCTGCGATTGCTCGCCATCTGAAACCGAATGCATCCGCCACAGTTGCTGCCTGGTCAGTTCGTCGCTGCGGTTCGTGTTTCGCCTCTACAACAGGCATCAAATTCATCATCCTACCGTCCCTCATATGGAGTTGGAGGAGGACATCTAATAAGTATAATAATAAACATGTATTTAAAATAAAATAACGATGCTTCAATTTGTCGTCTCAAGTATGGAAAACTTTTAAACAATGGCATAACCAGGGCGCTTAAGTAGTTTAAAGGTCAACTAATCTTGACTTTGATGAACCCTGAAACAGTGATCTGAACTTTAATCGCTCAGTTGAAGTTTCATTTTAGCATTAAATTAAAGACTAATGAGAGACTTAATAATTTTGGTGCCGATTTGTATTGATATTTAAGTTTTTTAGATCTCAGATCTCAATAAAATTTATCAAAAATGTAAACAATTTTGGCGAATGTCAATTTCTGTAGTCAGTGGCCATAGTATAAATCTGTTTACACAATTGACGAGCTCGGTGGTTCAGTCGTGAATGACGCGACTTTGACACCAACGCTCGTAGGTTCGATTCCCACACAAGGCAAACATTTGTGTGCAGCCCAAGCAAACAGACAGGTTCATCATGTCTGTTTGTCTTGATGTGGATGTTTTAAGAGAGGTAGGGCGGTTGATATAGTCTTGGTCGGGAGGCATACAAGCATACGACCCACCTGATGTAAAGCGGGTACCGTAGCCTATTAACGCTTGCGATATATTAAGTATCATCACTCGCGCGATTCCTCCTCTGCTGCTTACACAGTAACTCCTTGGGAGCTTACTGGTGACCTTACTCACTCGCAGGAGCACAACAACCTTCAAGGGAGTTGTTATTTGGCTGCGGTTTTCTGTGAGGTGAAGGTACTTCCCCAGTCGGGGTGCTTTAATGCTCCCTACCTCTCCTAAAAAATGCTCAAACCAAGACAAGCGCACATGTTTATTCACCTTAACATTTTTCCTCTGTGAGAATCGAACCCACGACCTTAAGTGTAAAATTAGCATTACTAATCACTCTTCAAAGGGATCGTCGACATTAAAAGTTAGTTATATGTTTTTTTTCTGTTTCTAGCTAAAACTTTAATTTTTCTACTATTCAAGCAACGGTCGTAGAATGTAAATTACTTGGAATTTGCTTCGTTCGAGTTTAAATAAACGGCCAACAGGTGTCTTAATCTCTTCATTAGGACCGTCCCTCAACTTATTGTTTAACCAGAATGCCTAATTACCTTTCCATTATACAACTTTCTGTGTCTTTTGTATGATATAATGAAGGGTTTATCCGATTTTGGAGTTTGTTGGTGAACCTTCCTGCAATTATTTTAATGTCGCTAAAACTAAAATATATATTGAAATAATTATCATCAATTTATGATTTTAAAATCTATTGATATGCTATGCAGTTTCCAGTTACTGATAAACATATATACAAATAGTGAGACCAAAGTGGATGATTATTATCTTCATATGCAATGAAAATATCTGTTCGTGGTGCACCCCGTCAATCAATGTATCGATACTTAATACATCGCCGGTTAGCGAAGTAGCTCACTAATATCCGCAACAAAACAACAATTTCCTGTAGATCCTCTAGTAAGTGAGGTTCCTAAGTAGTTTCTGCACTAGCAAAGGACGTCAAATGTGCGAGTCATTCCTAAATAGGCTAGGGTGAAAAGGCCCTAATATACACGTATAGACATAGCCGCACCACCGCGATCCGACATTTCTTACATACTTTTAAAATTTAAGGCTCGCGAGTGAATCATTAATAGAGCCACATTGGGTTTTGCAATAATAATGAAAATTTGCAAAGTGGGTGCAATATCAGTTGTCGTTTGTTTGAGTTACCACGATATTTAATATTCACTCCTATAAACATTTTTTATTTAAATTCGATACTAATATTTACTTTAGTTTAAATCCATATTTATTAGAGACTTTTGAAGTATATTATTGAAGACTATTTTGTTTTTATTTAGGTTTTTTTACGGATATACTCATCTAGATAAAACTCAACAAAATAATATAATTTGTATGCCAACGCACGTATTCAACCCTCCTTCGGTTAATTGGTGGTGCATTTAATTTTTCTAATTTATTTTGTCCTTCATACCCTAAGGTTTTCTTATTTAACAGTTTATTTTGTCCCTTTTTAACTTTTAGAGCTGTTACAGTAAATTCAGCTTTGTATACGGTTATTTTTATGTTTATTTTAATATATTTAGTTACTATGACATGTTAAAACATCATAGCTGATCACATTTTCATGTAATCATACGAGCATTTTTAATGGTTTAAACATATTAAGCTTTTATATCAAGGCAGGCTCGGTAGCGCAGTGGTGAAACGCGCTGTTACACTACTATCACACCAACGCTCGTGGGTTCGATTTCCACACAGGACAAAACATTTGTGTGCATGAACATGTCTGTTTATCTATATCTGAGTATTTTCTATGTATAATAAGTATGTATTTACTAAAAAAAAATGTATTTATGTATGTTTACCAGTTGTCCAGTACCCATTACACACGCTTCGCTTACTTTGGAGCTAGATGGCGCTGTGTAATTTGTCCGACTATATTTATATTCATTTATTTATATCATTTACGTTGTTATCGTTATTAATGTAATACTTTTCAATCTTCGTTATATATTTATTATTTTTATGTTTTTTCCTGGTAAAAGCCATGGTTATATGTGGTGACGGTATAAAGGTGTGCAGTATTTGTGATTGACTTATTGTAAAAGTTAAGGCAAGGAATAGTTAAGCGGTATGTGGGTGAGAGAGTGTTTTGAGACGAATATTGAAAGTGTCATGTCGGGCAGGACTCTCATTCTGGACATTCCTTTTGAATTAAATACATTATCTCAAATAAGAAGACTTAAATTTAACTAAATGTACCGATTAAGATGCAGGTTATATGTATATTTCTTACCATCATAATACAATTTGTTGAATACTATGTTTTATCTCCACGCACATAGGTACGACAATAACTATTTATATAGTACTTTGCTCGATGTCTGACATATCTGGAAATAATTCTGATGTTGATTTCTGCTCTCTAGTTTCCTCCTCTGACAGTTACTCGAGTGCTAAAAGTAATTCTGCAGACCTACCCTCGTTAGCTGATAATTTGTCTTACACTTTTTCTTCCGTCATAAAAAACTTTAACATTGTACACATCAATGCTCAGAGTGTGGCGGCGCATCACGCAGATTTACTTGCCTCTTTCTCTGACCAGCATATTCATGCAATTTTGATATCGGAGACTTTTCTCAAACCATCGTTGCCCTCCACTCTATACCCAATTCCTGGTTTCCGACTAATAAGGAATGATAGAACATGTACCAAAGATACGGGTAATTCCTCTAAAATGATGGGCTACGGGGGTGTCGCCATTTATTTGCGCAGTGACATAATGTGTCGTGTCATCTCTCAATCCGCACCTGAATTCAAATCGCCCGAGCACCTATTTCTCGAAATCACCTTACACCATTCCAAGATAATGCTAGGTGTCTATTATAGTCCGTCATTGCATATTAATTTCTTATATTCATGCAATTTTGATATCGGAGACTTTTCTCAAACCATCGTTGCCCTCCACTCTATACCCAATTCCTGGTTTCCGACTAATAAGGAATGATAGAACATGTACCAAAGATACGGGTAATTCCTCTAAAATGATGGGCTACGGGGGTGTCGCCATTTATTTGCGCAGTAACATAATGTGTCGTGTCATCTCTCAATCCGCACCTGAATTCAAATCGCCCGAGCACCTATTTCTCGAAATCACCTTACACCATTCCAAGATAATGCTAGGTGTCTATTATAGTCCGTCATTGCATATTAATTTCTTTGATTCCTTAGAATCACTTCTTGCAGATCTACGTCCTCAATTTGATCACATGATCCTAATGGGAGACTTCAATACCTGTCTGATCAGGAATGATGGGCGGTCAAAAATGCTATTAGATATGTTGCAATCTCTGGATTTACATCAGCTGCCACTTGGTCCTACCCATTTCCCACATAATGGGCCTCCTTCTTTATTAGATTTAATTATCACTTCTTCTCCCGACATCGTTGCATGTCATGGTCAGTTTAACGCACCCGCTTTCTCAGCTCATGATCTTATTTTCGCTTCCATGAAAATACGAACCCCAAAACGCAAGCATAAGGTGATGATGCTGCGAAATTACAAGACAGTTAATCGTGACGCATTGCGGGAGGATTTCTCTGTGGCGGACTGGAGCTCTGTTTTCTCTGGTACAGATCCTGATTCCAAGCTTACCGCTTTTAATTCCATTTTTCTGTCTATTTATGACAAACATGCGCCTTTGCAGTCCGTCAAAGTTAAACACTATCCTGCCCCCTGGCTTACCAAAGATATTAAATGTCTCATGGCTAAAAGAGACAGGGCCAAAGTAAAGTGGCGAAATAATCCTTCGGACACTAACCGCTTTAATTATGTCACACTGCGCAATAAATCTAATAAACAATGTAGGGTAGCAAAAAGAAATTTCATTCACTCGTCAATTGACAATTGTCCCCACGATAAAGTGTGGAATTTTTTTAATAAGATAGGTATAGGAAAGCCCAGATCTAGTAATTCATCCAATTTAAACGCTGATGACCTAAATAAACACTTCAGCTCAACTCCAAGTATCTTGTCACCTCAGGTTAGTTTGGCTACTGTAAGTCACTTGAATTCATCTCCTGGACTAAGCGGTTATCAATTTGAGCTTGGTACGGTTTCGGCGGATGAAGTGGTGAAATTCATAGGCTCCTTAAAGTCTAAATCAGTAGGGTGCGATGGCATGTGCATCGACATGATGGTGCCAATCAATGACATAATAGCTCCGTTATTAGCTGACATAATTAACTGCTCCTTATCCTCTGGCATTTTTCCTGCTTTATGGAAACGTGGCCATATCATTCCACTTCCAAAAACATCAAATCCTACCTCTTTCGCCGATTTTCGGCCCATCACTATCCTTCCCATTCTCTCTAAGATTTTGGAGCACTTTGTGCATCATCGCCTTACGAAATACCTTCGTCTGAATAATCTACTGAGTCAGTATCAGTCTGGTTTTCGGGCCGGCCACAGCACTGTTTCAGCACTCATAAATATTACTGACGACATTCGGAACAATATAGATAATAAACTTCTTACTCTTCTCGTCTTACTTGACTTTTCCAATGCTTTCAATATGGTTGATCACGAAATTTTACTAGCAGTGCTTCGGCAAAGGAATCTATCGTGTGTTTCTCTTTCCTGGTTTCATTCTTACCTTTCTGACCGGCTTCAATCAGTAAAAATCGACGATTGTAAATCTGACTGGTGCAAAGTCGACGTGGGTGTCCCACAAGGTAGTGTGTTATCACCTCTCTTATTCTCTATTTTTGTTAATGGCATTACTTCATATGTGTCCTCCTCTATTCATTTGTACGCTGATGATGTCCAAATCTATACAGCTGCCTCTCTTCAAGACTTTTCAAACGCTACAGACGTTATTAATTCAGATCTCAGCGCTATTGCAAAATGGGCACAGAACTTCGGCCTAAAAATTAATGCGATAAAGTCACAATGTATCGTAATAGGCCCTCACTTCATTTCCAGGTTCCAATCAGGAAGTTATCCAAATATTGTTTACAACGGTACAATAATTCCTTATTCTTCTACTGTTACAAACCTTGGAATTGTCATTGATCAGACACTATCTTGGGGACCCCAAATAAATGCCATAAGCCGCAAATTGTTCTCTTCCCTTCACTCTCTGAAACGCCTTCAAAATTTCCTTCCAACGGAGACCAAGGCGTTGCTGGCTCAATCTCTTCTCCTGCCGCTCCTTGATTATGCCGATGTAGCCTTTCTGGATCCCTCCGAAGATTTACTGAATAAATTGGACAGGCTTCAAAATCAATGTATCCGATTTGTATTTGGTCTTCGCAAGTATGACCATATTTCTCAATTTCGACAGCAACTTAACTGGCTGCCTACAAGGCTACGGCGTAAAATCCACATTCTAACCTTTCTCTATAATGTTCTTTTTAATCCTTCTTTTCCAACGTACCTCAGGAGGAGGTTTCATTTTCGGATCATGGACGAGCGTCTACGATGTAGCCAAGACCCCATCTTGAAGGTGCCTGCCTCCCTGACCAACACGTTCGGGAATTCTTTTACCGTGCGTGCCGCCCGTCTTTGGAACGCACTTCCGCTCGACATCAGAGCTTCGCCTACTATAAGTTCTTTCAAAAAACGTCTAAAAAACTTTTTCAGTACTTCTGCGAGACATTGAGTTTACATTATGTATTATTTTTATTCAATTATATTAAATATTTGTTTGTATTCTATCCATTATATATCCATTAGTGTGTATATATGTATCTGTGCCCGTGTGTATATACATTTGAGTGTCTATATGCATATGTACATAAATTAATATACTTAAAAATCCTTTCTCAATTTTCTTTATATGCTGGCATCAATTTAGTTATTATGTTAACCTTATATACTTTTTATCTACCACCGCCATACATTATTCCACTCAGGAACTCATAAGCAATGGTTGGCTGGAAGAGATTCCTCGAAGGAATAAGCCCGCCTTTGCAAATCAAATTCCAATATTTTAAGAATGTAAACATTAATATAGCAATAAAGTTCTACAAACAAAAAACAAACAAACGTTTATTGCTACATCATTGTCATCAGGCGTTTATCAAATAATTTTTATTTTTGCTTTACTTGAAGGTAGTTATGATAGGTACCATATCGTTTTATTGTGTTGAGCAAAGCATAGTTAAAGTAGGTTAAACATGGAAAATTCCGAAAAAGTAATTTAAATGTATTGTGGATTTATTTACGAAAAAAAAGTTTTAACAAAGAAGAATGCAAGCAGCATGCCAGCAAGGATGAGAGCCAATCGTCGCAGATAATTTTAATGCTCAGTTCAAAATCCCGAAAATAAAAATGGCGATTTAAAATAAAATGATCCTGTTTTTACTTCGTTTCTTCTTCGGTGGTCATAAAAAACCCAACATCGAAGGTTAAGGCGGGAGCTCGCTTCACTTTGATCCCGCCTTAACCTACTGAACCTAAAGGGTCCATGGCGGATCTGGTTGGACTTTTCCGCTCGCTCGCTTTGATAGATTTTTTCGAACGAGAAAATATCGTTTTTTTTTCTACGATTCTGGGTGGTTATAAAAATCTGCCATCTTCGTAGTCGCGTAAATAAACGTTATGCTAAAAAAATATGCGAAATTTAATTTTGCCAAGGTAATTATGATAAGTGAAATTTTGCCATATTAAAAGTATGTCATTGTTAATTCAGACGAGTAAACATTCAGCCAAACAATTATTATATTAAATCATTTTTATGCCTTAGTTTCGTTTGAGCAGTCAGAACCCGTTATATACGTTTTCCCATACATTTCGCGGTCGTATACGCCCACCCAGGTTTCGAAGGGTTAAAACACCCAGTAAAAGATAATATAAATAAATATCTGACATGTCTATTATCTTGTACTACAGATATGCCAAATAAATATCGGAGAATCAAGATTCTGCCACATATAGGGGATCCGTGGGAAATAAATTTCAAATTCTTTGAAATAAACCAGCGGCTGCAAACATCTTGTTGATTAATTTCACCACCTAGAGAGTCCAAGGCAAGATTCTAGTAAGTTTTTGTCATCTTAACTTAAATGTTAAATAATGGAGTACATGTTATATTAATTTATTTTAAAAATAAATCGAGATCTACCAATAAGTCTGTGCTTGTGTTGTAATAGCATTAAGTAAAATACTCTGCTATTTATTCCCGGTATATATTCATGACAGATCACAATGAAGACCTTAATAGCTAACAGATATCGCCGATGTAGCTTAATTATAAATTTGAACTTATTTAGTAGAGATCGAAGAAAAAGCAAAGTTAAATAGTAATAGATTTAATGAACAAAAAGAAGAAATAGGCCGTGAGCCTTGAAAAATGATGATATATGTACTACGTCATGATGGCATTGTATAAGTAATGTGAATACGCTGTCTACGACCTTACACGTAAGAATCAAATCGTCGCAATCGTCGAACAAAGACGGATCTGCAAACTGCCAAGTTTCCAGGAGAGTGTTTTGAAGTTTTTGAACTGGTTTTTTTGCTATTTCCAAAAAGCCACTGAGCCGATTGAAGTCAAATTTGAAAATATTATTAATATTAAGATCTTTTTATATATGAACTACTAAATAATCTCCTGGAATGTTCACTTTTTGCAGAATATCACATGTGTCAATGTTCTGTGGACAGCTAGGGTACGTATGTGATAATACGTCGTTGTTATACGTTATTTTTCAGTACATTTTATGACGTATGTCTTTTTTAGGCAATATTCTACGGAATATCGGCAATGAATACCTGTCGGATGTTAAATAAAAATGGAGGAAATAAATAAAAAATAGTCATACATAATGTTTAATTATTTGTCAATTAAAAAAAACTTTTTTGTGTTCTAGTGTATCAAAAACATCAACAAACGAATAGTAAACTATTATCATCTCTTCAACAATAATTAAGTATAAATTAAGATAAGGTAGGACGTACTTTTAGCACTTAATTAGAGGTCATCTAACAAAACTTACAATAATATCTCAGTGTATCAAAATATAAACAGATATATATATATATATATATATATATATATATATATATATATATATATATATATATATATATAGCAAGATGTCATCTCAAAATTCACTAACATTAATATATTTTTTTTATTCTCTAACGACGTCTTTTAAAAGGTAACAACTCAGTCTCAAGTTTTACTAGCGTAATAATTAGGAACTTAGTGTAGTTAACAATTAGGAACTTAGTAATGTGACTTATTTTCTAAATAAAATTGTATTCTTACTATAACAAAAAATAAACTGTTAGCCTATTGGCAGTCTCAAAGGTATCACAAAATGTTCATTATTTGACTCACGGCAAGGAATCTAATATAAAATAACTAAAAAACCTAAAGATAATCTCAAAAGTATCACAAAAAAGTATTGTTATGCTCCTGTCAATCTATGTAATGTAATAAAATATTTAACAATACATTAATCAACTCTACACATCAGAATCCGAATCCATTTCGGCACCCCGGCCATGCGGTAATCCTTGAAAAAAGCTGTGGTATCTGCTGGGAATGATTCCCGAATCTGCAAGGCTTTTAAGATCTTTAAACTTATCAGTTGATATAGGAATTCGCTGTGAATACGCTTTTTCCAAAATAATATTATCATCACCACGATTTCTTGTTTTCTTTCCAATAACCAGGGTCATAGAATCATCGTCTAAACTATATTTATACTGTAGATTTTTGTTGTCGTCAACTACTACCTCTTTGTTTTACCTGTATTTGTAAGGATTTTCCTTCTCACCTCTCCCCAATCCTTATGGTTTTGGATTCGTTTCTTCCCTATGTTTTTCACCAAAGATGCTGTAGACGGTTGGTTGGTGTTCATTCCACTGTTTTGTATAGTTTGTGTAACATCTTTGGCATCATGCTGACAGCAAAACGGATCCTGGCAATTCCTATGTCTATTTACTGGGGACGGCATCGGTGTCAGATCTTTGGATTCCTCACAAGTAGGCGAAGGTTGAGGAATATTAATAAAGGTTAGTGTCACGGACGGAGTAATTATGACGAAGTTAACGATGCTCTCTCTAAAGTTATTCATTGGTTTAGTGTTAATAATCTGCTTTTAAACGATAAAAAGACTAAAGTAATTAAGTTCTCAACACCTAATGTAAGACAGGTGGCTACCAATGTACATGTTAATGGAACTAATTTAGCCCCTGTGGAGACAACTGTGTTCTTGGGTATAACAATTGACTCCAGACTACAATGGGGCCCACAAATTGAAAAATTATCAGGAAAACTAAGTTCTGCAGCCTATGCAGTGAAAACTATTAGACGGCTCACTGATATTGATACGGCTAGAATAGTTTATTTCAGCTACTTTCATAGTATTATGTCATATGGAATTCTTCTTTGGGGTAACTCCGCGGACATTAACACCATCTTTTTATTGCAAAAGAGAGCCATAAGAGCTATCTACAAACTTGGTCCCCGGGAGAGCCTTAGAGAAAAATTCAAAGAAATAAATATTCTAACAGTCGCATCGCAATATATCTATGAAAATCTTTTGTATGTCCATAAAAACATAGACTCATTTTGTAAAAAGAGTGATACTCATAGCATAAATACTAGATATAAGCATAATCTTGTGTTACATGCAAGCCGTCTCCACAAAATAAGTAATTCTTTTATGGGGCAATGTATACGGTTCTATAACAAACTTCCCAGCAATATAAGAGAATTGTCAATAAACAAATTTAAAACTACTATTAAAGCCAAATTGTGTAGCAGGGCATATTATAAAGTATCTGACTATATTAATGATAAAAATGCCTGGGAGTGAGTCGATCCAATTATAATGTAATTAATAAAATATGTAAATTTGTTTGGACACCAAAAGAGGGATGCCTGAGTTTTTTGGCAGTATTTTTATCAGTGCTCACCTAGTCATAAACTGCACGGTAGGGAAAAAAATTGTGACGATTCCAAACAAATGTAGCCATTTTTACGGAATAAAAAGATTTTGACTTTGACTTTGACTTTGGAGAACTTACGTTCTGATGTAAGGAATTGGCAGATGGAGGAACGTACGTACGGGTACGTTTTACTCTTATGTTTGCCATCGAAGCTGCTGGAGATGGTTGGCCACTTTTCTGGATAGGTTGGGAAATTTCTTTATCTTCTATTACTTCACAAGGAAGCGATGGTTGAGGGATGTCTTCGAAAATTGGTGACAGGATAGGTGAGTCTATGTTTTGATATAAGGAATTGACAGATGGTGGATAAATGTTCATATCTGGTGTAAGGGTCTCTGAAGGCAAAAAGTGATCAAGCATGACTATAGTATCAGGCTGATCAGTGTCAGACGTAGACGTAGATTTTATCAGTAGTGGTAAAATAGTACTATTTTGTGTGAATACGTGAAGATCAGGCTGCTGAGGAACCTCGACAGATTGATCCTCTTGAACTTGGCTGTTTTCACTATCTGAGAAAACCCCATCACCGATAAGATCTTGCATTTTCTGAAGAATATCAGAATCTGCTTCAATGGGTAAAGGAGACGATACATTCGATCGAGTAAGTTGCACATCTGTGAAAAAAGAATTATTTTGCATTATACCTATGATTTCGTAATTTTATACAAAATACTAGCTGGCCCGGCGAGCTTCGTATCGCCTTTAATATCGCTATTAATAAATAGGAGTTGATGGTGGAAGGGTGAAAATTTAGGGTTGTATATATTATTTAATCATCATAAAAAAAAATCTCAATAAAGTAAAATAAAATATGGGTGGGTCACCATTTAAGGGTATGAGAAATAGATGTTGTCCGATTCTCAGACCTATCCGATATGCACACAAAATTTCATAAAAATTGGTCCAGCCGTTTCGGAGGAGTTTGGTAACAAACACCGCGACACGAGAATTTTATATATAAGATGTACTTTGTAGGTACGCAATATTATTTCATTAATTTTATATGTAAAATATATTTTTTTTATTATATATCGTGAAAAAAGGCTTATAACAATCCAATTATTTTATTCTTATTTATTTATCTTAGTGAATACCGAATTTAAAAATTGAACAAAGATGCAAAAACACAACCTGCCCCTAGAACAAAGCCAGTTGTATAGATCCGACATAAAAATGTCCACAGTACAATGCTGGTTATCATCAAACGTCCAATAAAAATCCCTAGAGCAAAGCAAGTTTAGTACATCCGCCACCAAAAACTGTTAATCACACCTGACAGTCTTATAGTTTGTTATCAAAAAACAACTCCAAAATAATATTAATAACTAATAAATGGGTGTGTTTTTTTTTATCTGCGAACTCCCTAGTACATCGACGGATGTTCCAATCCGTCGCAGTGATTTTTCTATCAACCCCGTAGAACTGAGACGGTTGTGATGACCAGTCATTATAAAGCGCAGAAACGATAAAATATCTACTTTTAAAGATAATAATAAGAAATTACTGTATTAAAATAAAATATAGTTAATGCTTACCCGAAATGCAACTCTGGTATTCTTCATCAACCGCAGCATTACTTTGAATTTGGTCTTCTTCGGTATGAATAATATCATTATGTTCCTTGTTTCTCACTAAATCTAATGTGTTTAGACCTTTTCGAAAACATTTTAATTTAACACTACGAAGGTTATTTAAATAACAATATTATTGTGTTATTGATATTGAATATAAAGTTGTGTGTAAATAACCCTTCTCAAAGTCTCCACGTGCGATCCTGCGTAGAACACGGTCGAAGCTAAACAACCGTCGCGCGGAGGGAGGGTGGCGGGGGAGGCAGGTATACGAAGTACAACGACGCATGCACAGACACGTCCTTGTACTACGTTATAATATCAGATCCGCCGATGTTCAATTACGTAACTTCGTTATTTTTATGAATTTTGAAAAAAAAAGAAAACGTTATGTAGAGGACCTATTTTAGATCCGTTTAGTACATGTACACAGATTTTGACGGATAGTCACATACTACGTTGTTCGACGATTACGACGAAATAAGCAATTGTGGTTGGGAAAAAAAAATATAGCATGCCTATAGCAGTCTAAAAGCATAAGAATCGTAAGCTTAGATTTATCCATACCGAGACGGATATAATCAATGATAATGAGTACGGAACACGTAGGTTATGGGCCTGAGCGGAACACATTGAAATTATATACATAAAGGAATCATATATTGTTTTTGAACTTGAATGTATCTATGTGTTGCTGAATAAAGAATGTATACAAGAATAGCAGAAGAGAGGAAGAATACATTGGAATACAGACTAGTGGGATAAAATATATAAACTGCAATATTATACGGTAGAAGACGAAGAAAAAGGGCAAGAATGGTTAAGATGAGTCAAAAAAGTTGAAATCTAGAAACTTGATTATAATAACAATTAAGAAGTATTAGGGTATTGTGGAAGGATGGACAAGAGGTTGTGAAAATTGAACATCGAAATTATGATATTACAAAGATAATTAAAAGAACCATTTAGAAAATTTCTCATTCGTCAGTAAAACCTCAATAACCGACTCTAGTGCAAGTCAAATTATTTCGATGTGTATTTGGTAGATCTTCATAATAAAACGTTCCCGATAACTTCTAAAAATTTAGAGAATATCAAAAATTATGGTTTGACCGTCATAAATTCGTACTTTTTGGTCCCATTTTTAGCGGGAACCTTGACCTTTGCCATAGTAAGGTAAAATATGATTTTATACCGATAGCAAAGATAAATTAATATCCATTTGCTGTGATTGCGAACACCTAATTAAAAATTAAATTAATGTGGAACTTGATGATTTGCAATGTAAATGTCTTACAGTCGAATGAATCAAACGAGAGTTGAAAAAAATTACGGTAAAATTATTTTCAACAGTCCAACAGTGAAGTATCTTCACCTTTAAGAAAATAATAGTCTATATACATATATATCGTCACGCCTGTCTCCCATTGGGGCAGGCAGAGACTATGAAATGGCTGGTGCACCGATCCAAACATACTCGTACCTCTCTCGCCTCTTCCATACTCATCAACCTCTTCTCGCATGCTCTTTAGTTTCGGGTGCTTTTGAATTGGTCCTTTATCAGCACATCAGCTATTTGATCCATATGTGTGCGTCTAGGCTAGTCAGACTCTGTCGATATCTTCATTCATGTCATCCATTCTTTCCAAATGTGTAAACAATCTCAGCATCTCACATTGTTCTCGTATTGGGCTATTTCTTACTCTATTAATCATTCTAACTTCACACATACTCCTCAGCGCTCTTGTTTTAACAGCATTGATCCTACTTTCATGTTTCTACTGCCATACTCATAATTCACTACCATGCGTAAATGTTGGCGTTAATAGACCCTGAATAAAAGCGAGGCGAGCTTTGTTCGATATATTTTCGCTCGCCAAAACCGAGTATAACGCACCATTGATATGGTGTTCTCCTTTCACTCTTCTTTCAATATCTACATCACATTCCCACCTCTCGTATACATGAAACCTAGATATATAAATTAATTCACTTGTTCCATTCTTCGTCTCATTATTTAGCACTCTATAACAGTTTCATTCCTTTCAATCACCAACGCTTTTGTCTTCATTACATTCACTTTAATACCTTTTCTTGTAAAGGTCTCACTCATTATAGTAACCATTTGTTGCAGTTCTTTTGCCGAAGATGCCAGGAGAACCTGGTCATCGGCGTACAACAAGGTTTTATATATTGACTCACTTATTCTTATTCCACAGTCAAGTCTTTCAAGTCTCTCTCTCAAAAACTGTCCATGATAAGTTGAACAGTCAAGAGGATGCTACATAGTTATCACCAACACTTCCAACCAACAATCTTTACAAACTCCATCCTTCCTCCATCCATACCCTGACACGGGCACTCGATTTTTTGTAAAAACACTCCAGTACCCGTATCAAAATACTATACTCCATACATGGGCAGCGTAGATCAAAGTTCGTCCCTCGCCACTCTGTCATAAGTCATTTCCAAGTCAATGAAGGAGCAGGAGACTTTTTGGAAACCACGATTGCACATCCCAGATTTTCGGTTCCGATACAAATATCACTCTTCCAATCAGTGTCTTTGCATACATTTTGCCTACTACGCTCAGGAGGCTTATAAAAAAAGGTAAAGCAGGCCTGTTATGACTCTTCTACCCGTTTTGAGCATTTCGGCAGATATCCTATTAAATCCTGCAGCTTTACCCATTTTCATTACCTTTATTGCACTCATTATCTCTTCCATACTAATGCCATTTTCACAGTTACGTTTCTCATTCGCATCGTCATTTCTGTTCCTTTTAATTCTATCTATCTATAACTTCACGCCAAATTCCTTGCGGGGTAGGCAGAGAGAACCGAGCGCCACGTGACTCGATCCTTACAGATCTCACTCGCTTCTTTAACATTCATTGCTCTTCACATGCACGTTCGCCGGTTTCTAGGGCTCCTGACATCACCTTCTGATAGAACGCGACCAATTTGGTCATGGTAGGTAAGTCTTGGCCTTCCCCGGCTCCTACATCCTTCCACTTTTACATTGTATATCTGCTTCATCATTCTTTCATCTTGCATTCTTTCTACATGCCCGAACCATCGGAGCATGCCTCTTCTTATTTTAACACCGACGCTCTCTTTCAGACCAGCTCTATTTCTAACATCATAATTGCGAATGCGGTCTACAAGCCTTACGCCACAAATTTTGCGCAGCGCTCGCATTTCAATCGCGTTTATTCTACTTTCATGCTCTTTCTGCCATACCCAGCTCTCGCTTTCATAAGTTAGCGTTGGGACCAACACTGCATTGTGTATAGCGAGTTGTGCCTTCTGGCTCAGGTTTTTACTGCCAAGAAGTTTTCCCAACACTCCATTCACACTATTGCCAGCACTCACTCGTCTTTCCACATCTGCGGTGTACCTTCCATCCCTGCTGAAAGCGCATCCAAGATATACAAACTCATCCAATTGTTCCAACACTTCATCATCAATCGTAATCCTTACATTAGTTCTGGATTCTTCTCTTTCAAATACCATTATCTTTGTTTTCTTCGCATTCAGTAGTAAGCCTTTCTCCATACATTCGTCTTTCATCGTTGTGACCAGTGTTTGCAGTTTAGATGGTGTATCTGCTAATAGCACGGCATCGTCTGCATACAGCAGACAGTTTACCACTAGGTCACCCATGCGCAATCCCACATTCGTTGACCTTATTCTCTGCAGACAACTATCGAGATACAGGATAAACAGCCTAGCAGATAGCATGCAAACCTGTTTGACACCAATTTTGACATCACACCAGGGTGACATGCCACCGTCTATCCGCACACATGCTGAGCAATCCTTGTAAGTGAACTGCACAGCACGGAGCAGTGAACCGTCAATCCCATATCTCGGGAATATGTCCCACAGTTCCTTTCGTACAACCTTATCAAAGGCTTTCTCAAGATCCACAAAACCGCAGAAAACCTTCCGGTCTATGGCCAGATGCTTCTCTACGATATTGCGCAGCGAGAAAACTTGATCCGTACATCCCCTTCTATTTGGGAAACCTCATTGTGCGTCCCACAGCATTTCATCGGATTTCACCCTCATTCTCCTTTCAATCACCTTTCCATATACTTTTGCTGCTAAGCTGATCAAACTGATGGCCCTATAGTTGGCGCAGTCCATGCGTGACCCCTTGCCTTTATACAAGGGCACGATGACTGCGCGTCTCCAGTCCATTGGGACCCTTCCAGTTCTCCAGCATAGGTTGCATAGGTACCAGAAGGCGTCCCGGACGTAAGTGCCACCTAATTTGATCATCTCAGCTGTGATTAGATCAATTCCCGCTGATTTTCCATTTTTCAAGCTTCGTATCGATCATTCGATCTCATCCATAGTTATGCCTTCGTCGGACGCCGTCAACGTGGAGTAAGCATTCGACTCACTCTCATTGTCCTCAGCGTCCGAGGCATACTCATACATTTCCTCAAAATATTCACTCCACCGTTCTAACACTTCCTGAGTGTTCGCAAGAATGACACCAGCTTTAGACTTTACCTTATCCATTCTGGATGCCGACGAACCACTCCGAGACTTCTTTACCTCTCTCCAAAAGAGTTTGGTATTTGCCTCGAAGTTTTTCGTCAGCCTCTCTTCCTCATTCATAATTTGTCTTTCACGCTTCTCTTTCAATAAAGCCTTGGTTTCATTCTTGCATAGACGGTACATTTCTTTCTTCTTTTCTCTCATATTTTCATTTAAAGGCAAAGATGATACGTAATCCAGCCACGCTTTCCTCTTTCTTGCTACGGAGGATTCAACCTCCGCATCCCACCAGGCATCTCCTTTCGCTGTTTTACGTCTCTTTGCGCATCCACAAGCTTCTTTTGCACTATCCACCATACTTTCTTTCAAAACTTTCCAACAATCATCCACATCTGAGTCGGAGAGGCTTGCATTTGCAAGTCTCTCACTTACTAGATGCACATACATACTCCTTACACTTTCATCTTGCAATTTTTCGCTCATTATCCTTTTATGATCTCCGTAAGGGATACGCACTCACCAGTGCCTCCACTTCCTAAAAAGGCCCACAAACCGGCTTATCACCAGGTAGTGGTCCGTCTCAAGAGTGGGACCTCTAAAGGCTCTTGTATCCATTAGAATATTTCGGAGACGTCTATCTATTAAAATCAAATCAATCACACTTTTTTGGTCATTCCTTCTCCATGTATACGTGTGAATATCCTTATGATGAAATAAAGTATTCGACACGAGGAGGCCTCGTTCCATACATAAATCTAGTATTGACTTACCTGCTTCCTTCACTCTCTTATCTCCACACGGACCAAGAATAGCTTCATAGCTGTATCGCTTGGTCCCAACCCATCCATTCAAGTCTCCACACATAATCGTTCATTCCCTTCAGCTAAGTCCAGAACATCCCTCACAGACTCCCAAATCTTCTCAAGTTTTTGAGCACACGCTGAGCTTACTTACTTGGTTGCAGCATACGCTCCCGTATGCTGCAACCAAAAATACTCATGTGATGCCCAGTTTAATACGAACCCAGAGAAGTCTAGGCCCTACGAAACAGTAATATCTTACAGTCTCTCCAGTGGCTAAGCGAGAGGAGAGTACGACACCTACACCAGCACTGGCATGATCGTCCCGGTCTACCCCAGACCATAGGGCCATCATACCACTGGGCAGATCATCGGTGTCGCTCCCCTTGCGCTTAGTCTCTGTCACACATAAAGCATCCAAACGTCTATCATTCATTACGTCTATCAGTTCATTCGTCTGATCATTCAATCCACCTCTCACATTCCACGTGCCTATGCGGCACTCGGCTCCCCTCGTCCCGCCGGAATTGGCGCTGCGTGGTGGGTGGCGGCCCCCACCGCCGCATGCAGCTATATTCGCACCGACGGGGGCGGATCGGTGCGCGTCGCCTACGGGGGACGCCCTAATCCGCACGTCGGTGCGCTCTTGGTCCAGAATTGCAGTCGACTAATTGGCAGGGGTCGCGAACGAGCACGCTTCTGGCACATGACCCCCTACTTAATTCTACCTTGTTCAAATAGACTCAAAATACCACTTCCATTCATAGATTTTCTGTATTATGTGTATTTGCCTCGGGGTATTCTGATCAAATGTCAGAATAGCTTCACATTGGACCGAAAATTAAACCATAGTCTACACGCAGTATAATGAAAAATGTTGCGTTGAAAAATGAATCATCTTACCAAGAAGAAACGAAATGTAGAAATGAATAATTAAAAAGTTGCCTAGTTAGCAAACGGTGTACGTAACAATGCAAGAGAATACTCCTGGTTTAGTAAAGCATCCATAAGTTATGATAACCATTTCAAATTCAGGCACGATTTATGTATGTTTGCCCATGCTACGTAGTCTAATTTCGGACATTTCCTGACAACAATTCCCAAAGATGCTACTACTTCACTTTTTGATTCGACTTCTTATTTCATCGGTATTACCATAATGAGGTATCATCTAATATCCGTTTCTTTCTTTTTAATATAATAGAGAAAATGAGATTTAAATTTTTATACTACTGCGGAAGCAAACGAGTTACATGTGTGAATGCAGCTCAAGGACGCTTGCTTGTTTAACGATAGGCATAAAAGCATACGGCCCACGTGATGTAAAGCGGTTACAATAGT
Source organism: Pyralis farinalis (assembly GCA_947507595.1). Classification (NCBI taxonomy): domain Eukaryota; kingdom Metazoa; phylum Arthropoda; class Insecta; order Lepidoptera; family Pyralidae; genus Pyralis; species Pyralis farinalis. The sequence goes on from OX382270.1 coordinate 25,284,338, forward strand.
ATCACTCGCGCGATATCACTCCTTAGTAGATTACTTCAGTCACATGTAGGATAATACTCCAGGAAGTTGTTATCACTTACATACTGCGGTTTTCTGTAAGCTGGATGTTCATCCCCAGACGGAGGCTGCTTTAATGCACCCTACCTCTGTTAAAACACTCAGATCAATACAAACAGATAGAAGTAGATATTAACAGCACAAAAAGTACCTTTGAATAAGACTCATGGAATATCTATTAAAGTAGAAACATTTATAATAGTAAAGACTTTACTTTTTACTTATGATTTATGTTACTATCAATAGTTGAACTCATTTATATGTATAATGCATGTTCTTTTTATATATGTAGATATTCTGTTACATATTTCATATTACAACTGTTGAAATATTGTAACACACAAAGTTTAAACAAACTCTTAAATCATTTATTTTGGAAACTGGTTATGGCTCTATACCAAAAATACGTATTTTGTTCATAAACTAAATTTGAGAAATACCATTTCGATTATAATGCGCATATATGTTTGATTATGTTAATGTTACAAGTTGGGGACAACCCCCGTGACTCCACGCAGTTTACGTATTTATTTCAAGGATAACCCAAGCCTCTAATAACCCGGCTCCACAAGGAATCATGGCATAGTGTCATTTCATTGCGGTAGGTATTCTACCAGGGTTATTCTCTGTCTAATACCAGCTCTCGTCGGTTTGAAGCTTGAGATCTCACTTGAGATTTAGACAGCTTGAGATTATTAGCATAAATATGACAACTCACTGGCCCTACCTCTCTTTCGCAGAGCCTAGTTCGTTATTTAGTTAGGTGCACCATATGTGGGTAGGATTTGCTTTAGTCCTAAATATGACATTGATTTATGATGATTATGATGTAAAGTGGTTGCTGAAGACGTTATTTCATGCTTGCTTTTGCTTATGAATAGACAGTGGATACGTTAGAAAGAGACTAAATGAAAAGTTAAGATGTGAATAAATTAGTATTTGAAGAAATACAATTTTTAAATAAGAACGTTGTAGTATGAATTAGGAAATGCGCGGATTTGAAAATGTACAAGAAACCGACCGGAGGGGAAATTCGCACCGAGCGTTCCTTACGTAAATAAGTCTTTACTAAAATTTCTTTGTATGTACATTTCATTCACTATGGGCATAACGAAACTCCATTTGTGTTTTGACGAAATCATGATGTGCCTGCCTTGTGTGTGAGATTGTTATTCTTTGCTTCATTCAATAACTTATAGGCAATGATTGACTGGAAGGAATTCGTCGAAGGAATAAGGCAGCCTTAGCAAATTAGGTAACTCTTATACTTTTAGTTATAATTATAGATAATGCAATAAAATTATACAAGCAAATAAATAAAACAAACAAGTAATAGTATACGTATTCAAGTTTGGGAAAGGTTTGAGGTTTGGATCAGATTTAAATTAGGTACGTTGTTAGGTGCGATTTGGGATCGCTCGGTATAACTAGTTCGTACATTGTGTGTACAAATGTTATTTCTGTTTATAGACATATAAACCATAAATCAAAACCAATACTTTTGTAAAGCAGAAATTTAAATTCGTTCGCAAACACCAAAGACTAGTTGAACAAATTACCTAATAAGAACCGGTTTGCAAAAGATCCGAAAAATAGAATGATTTCAACTAGTACAGATTCGCAAATAAACTTACTTATGTAGTGGCAGTAACTTAGTACTCAACTTTATTAATATATCTTTAATTGTATCACTAGACATCACTTATATAAACTGACAGAAATTGTCTGTAACAGAAATTGACCATTTGAAAAGAGACCTGTTATTGGCAAGTTTCTTTTGGCATTTTTTCTTAGCCAATGGTCGTTTTCGAAATGCTCGTAGACTAAAAAAGAGAAATTAAAGCTATGAAAAATTAATAAGATAAAATATGAACTGATTAAGAGAATGTAAGACGTGTCTAAGTGTCTGTAATGTAATGACAAATAAATATTTTTAACTTTTTATATTTTATCTTAACATATGGAGCATGAGTCTGCGCCGTATTTAGTCAAACAATTCAATTAACAAAAATAATATTACTCTTATCTTACTATTATATTACAAATGTTAGATAGATAATATAATTGAATTTGACGTTGCAATCATCGTACAGAATAACACTCCTGTAACCGTACCAAGCGCAGAATGTGCTTACAGTTGGTTACGCTTGTATCTCTCAAACCGTAAACTGCAATACTGGCAACACCAGCAACGAATTTAGTCTATAGTATAATTTCCATATTAACAAATAATTTGTACACAATATTATTTGTTAATATGGAAATTGTATGATAATTTAATCTTTTCTGGTTTTAGCAGGGTGCTATTGGTTAACTATATACCTCTTTGCCTTTGTAAATATATCTTAAAAATTGTAAACATGAATAATCCATGCGTGATGTGTGTACATAAATAATTGAAAAGAAAATCTGAAGACTTTAATAAGGATTGCAACTGTTTAAATCTTGCCAGGTTGTATATCCAGGTATCACATGAAATCTACCAGACTCTAATTAAACTGGGAATACTAGTTGATATTTCGAGCCAACATACTATTTTTTATTTTGGAATCCGAAAATATATTTAATCGGAAACGTTAACGTAGTCTATCAACGTAACTACGATAATCACGTTACGTGTTGCTGGTCCTGTAAAATCTATTAATTCTTCATAAAAAATCTTTTACAAAAACGTGTTCGATTATTTTGAAATCTACGTCAATAAAATATAGACTACCTGATTGGTACACATTTCTATGTAAAAAACAAATCGAACATGGATCCTCCTACTTTATTGAAGTGGGTAAAATAGTGAACGAACAAGTTTTCCTCTGACAATCCTTGCATCTGAACCTCTCTGAATGGTTAATGAAGCTGCGAACTGTTGACCTATGGAAATGATGCGCCTCGGTCGAGCATACATACATAATTTGTTGTCCTCTTTGTGAGTTTGAATACGAGTATTTGTGAATTTACTTAGAGGTTGGATTACGTATTCAAAATCTGTAATGATTAAGGTAATCCAGATTGTTCCGGTAGGTTTACTACAACGAGTGCCATTGACTACCCATTGTTTGGTCATATCTGAGTAATGAATATAGTATTACATATTTCACAAATAAATCCAAAAAAGTATCAGTATGTTTCTGCTTAGCAGAAAAACCTGGAAAATTATAGACTCTACAACAAAAACACATTGTTTGGGAAAATATCATTTTATACATTAGTGTTATAATGTTACGAGTATACACGTACAACCTAAGGCCACGTCTATATTTGTAGAATAAAGGTATATACTTATCGAAGCGAGAGCTAGGTATAGTAGAGAGAGCATGAAAGTATGATAATCGCGGTTGAAATGCGAGCGTTGCGCAACATTTGTGGCGTAACGCTTATAGACTGTATTCGCAAGGGTGAGGTTAGAAGCAGAGTGGGTCTGAAAGAGAGCGTCGGTGTTAAAATAATAAGAGACATGCTCCATTGGTTCGGACATGTAGAAAGAATGCAGGATGAAAGAATGACGAAGCAGATATACAATGCGAAAGTGGAAGGATGTAGGAGCCGAGGAAGACCAAGACTAACCTACCATGATCAAATTGGTCGTGTTTTATCAGAAGGTGATGTCAGGAGCCTTAGGAACCGGCGAGCGTGCATGAAAAGAGCAATTAATGTTAAAGAAGCGAGTGAAGTGTGTAAGGACCGCGTCTTATGGCGCTCAGTTCTCTCTGCCTACCCCGCAAAGGACCTGGCGTGAAGATATATGTGTATATATATATATATATAAATAAGATATTTAACATACGCTGGGCGTTCTGTGACGGTCACCATTTTTTTTATCACACCGTGTTGAATACTGTGCGATATTTGATCTTCAAACAGTTGGCATACCTCTTTACTTTTGGATTGATCATATGTGTCTTATTATGTACCTCCCGTCCACTCCATACAAAAATCGCGTCCATTAAATAATTTTATAATGCGATTTTTGTCTAATATGAAATGAAGCGCCGTCGTAGCTATGGAGTCCTATGCAAATGGTCATATATTTGTTACAATATAGTGGACAAGGTGTATTAATAATATGTAGACTAAAGTTTGTATGAGGTCAGAAACTAAATAGGTTTCCAGAATTACCACGTTCATTATTTTAAAATATAACCCAAAATCATTGATAATTTAATAAACGCCGATCGCGCCAAAGTTAAAACCTCATTTTGATAAGTTACCAGAAATCATGCATTTCGAAAGCGTGTAAAATTGGAAACGAGTTTCAAGTTTGAGAACTGAAGTTTTAACGATGCATACTTACTACGTAAATATTCCAACTTCTAACTTTTAGTACATTTCGCAATATTATTACTAAGTTCGACAATTTTAGTTTCTATAAACCTTTGCATAAAATAAAAGTTTTTTGATTTCTTAATACGTATGTTCATAATAAATCATTTATATATATATTTTCTTATCTTAACACCGACACTCTCTTTCAGTCCAACTCTCTTTCGTAGGTCATCATTTCGAACGCGGTCAGCAAGCGTTATGCCACAAATTTTTCGCAGTGCTCGCATCTCGACCGCATTTATTCTACTTTCATGCTCTCTCTGCCAAACCCAGTTCTCACTTCCATAAGTTAGCGTTGGGATTAGCACCGCGTTGTGTACAGCGAGCTGTGCCTTCTGGCTTAGATTTTGGCTGCCAAACAGTTTACCCAACGCTCCATTCATGCTATTCTCTGCACTCACTCGTCTCTCCACATCAGCGGTGTACCTTCCATCGCTGCTAAAAGCACTTCCAAGATATACAAACTCATCCACTTGCTCCAACACTACATCATCAATCGTAATCCTAGTGTTCGTTCTGGTTGTCTCTCTTTCAAATACCATTATCTTGGTTTTCTTCGCATTCAATTGTAAGAACCTTTCTTCATACATTCGTCTTTCATTGTTGTGACTTATGTTTGCAGTTCGGATGATGATTCTGCTATCAATACCGCGTCATCTGCATAAAACAGGCAGTTAACCACTGAGTCACCCATTCGCATTCCCACATTCATATTTCTCATTCTCTGAAAACAACTGTCCAGATATAGGATGAATAGCCGAGCCTACAGCACGCATCCCTGTCTGACACCAATATTGGTATCAAACCAGGGCGATAAGCTGCCGTCCACTTGCACACATGCTGTGCAATCTTCATAGGTGGAATGCTCAGCACGGAGCAGGTCAACGTCAATCCCATATCTGGGCAAGATGTTCCAGAGATTCTTTCGCACGACCCTATCAAATGCTTTATCTGTTCGCGATAACTATGTCATGAAAATAGAAAACCGTCGCGCGTAGTTAGTAAGGCACATAGTTATAGTTGTTTTTTATGTATAGATAAATAGGATAAGCATTTTACAAACAGTTTTTACATATTAGTTCATTAGATATAAGTTTACACGTTTTATACTTTACATTAGTTATAGGCACGAGCTGTTGCAAGCCTAATATATAATAAAGTATATAAATATTGGATTAGTGGCGGCAACAGCTATAATGGTAAATGTTACAAGTACCTATCATCATAGTTTTAAGTCTGAATAAAACATTTCATGTGTAAGCTTTACTGACCCATAGGTTTTAGCAATAACTTTTATCAAAAGTTTTATAAACTTGTATGGAAAAGGGTCAAAAGTATGTAAAAATAGAACAACTTCGATGTATTTTTAATACAAATAAGGTAATTCTTCCAACTCTGGGCGATTTTGGTTATCGTTATTTCTTTCACACAGTAGTGCCTCTCGCTCCCACACCGGGGGTATAAATATAGCCCCCAGTGCGGCGATCAGTACCAGTCGCTACACTCAGCGCTCACACAAGAGATAACTAGCCAGCACAGTTACTTGGAAGCCAGACAAGTCCCAACCTCGGAAGAATTACCTTCGGCTTCATACTTCTGAAGACAGCATCAAGCGTTTCATTCTGCACCAATCCACACCTGCGACTTACAACCAGAGGTAAAAGAACAAGCCCGCCAGTACCTACATATTACTCGTATTATTTTAAAAATTCGCTTACGAAAGTGTACGAGTCGTATCGAAGGGGCCTGTACATTTTCATATCTTATTTTTAATAAATAAAAATCAAAAACCATCATACATAGTAAACTGCTCATACAGAGAAGCAACGGAGTGTCTGGTATGCGCGCGCACCCACACAAGGGAGTCGAGAGGGCGTGACATTATGAGAGAACGTCATGTTATTTGCCGTCACGGCATACGATTCGTTTTTACTGTCAAGGTACGGCAATAGATGTTTCACATCAAAAATCGAAATAAAAATAACATATAATTAATTTAAAACTAATGGTTAATTATATTGGAATTTAAAAAGATGGGGTCAGACTGATATACATAGTTTGAGTTCGAATGGACTTTGAGAACTTGCGAGAATGGATCTAACTGAATGTTCAATAGGTCCGAGTGCGGTAGGAGATCTGGGCGAAGACAGTAGTAGTGCACAGATACGGCAGGAGGTTCTGATGCACTCACAGATACAGATTTCTCCGTGTACATCAGCGGAGGCCGGTCGGTCACACACATGCAAACGTAAGATGTAAACAGACATTGCTCAAAACATTTCCGGTCATAGGTGCACGTGTGTGCTACATCAAGTAAATAGGCCATAGCTCAGTGTGACTTGCACGATGCGCGAAAACACTGATTTTCAGCTACAGTCTGTGGGGCGAGCGCACTCAAAGACGCTTTTTAAGATATGAATGTGTGTGTGTGTGTTGGGTGAGTAAAAACAGTCAGGGGTATTATACTAAGCGGAAAACTCAGATATCAACATAGCAACGACGATACTTATGTAATTAGATAAATAACGTAAATGAAATTGGATTTATAAATGCATTGAGATAATAAAATACAATTAATCAACATAAAATACAACAGGTATGTATGTATGTATGTATATCTTCACGCCAAGTCCCTTGCGGGGTAGGCAGAGAGAACCGAGCGCCATAAGACGCGGTCCTTGCATACTTCACTCGCTTCTGTGACATTCATAGCTCTTTTCATGCACGCTCGCCGGTTCCTGGGGCTTCTGACATCACCTTCTGATGACCAATTTGGTCATGGTAGGTTAGTCTCGGCCTTCCTCGGCTCCTACATCCTTCGACTTTTGCATTGTATATCTGTTTCGTCATTCTTTCGTCCCGCATTCTTTCTACATGTCCGAACCAACGGAGCATGCACTTTCTTATCTTAACACCGACACTCTCTCTTAGACCAACTCTTTCTCTCACGTCTTTATTACGAACGCGGTCAGCAAGCGTTATGCCACAAATTTTGCGCAATGCTCGCATCTCGACCGCATTTATTCTACTTTCATGCTCTCTCTGCCATACCCAGCTCTCACTTCCATAAGTTAGCGTTGGAATTAGCACCGCGTTGTGTACAGTGAGCTGTGCCTTCTGGCTTAGATATCGGCTGCCTAGAAGTTTACCCAACGCTCCATTCACCCTATTCCCGGCACTCACTCGTCTCTCCACATCAGCGGTGTACCTTCCATTGCTGCTAAAAACACTTCCAAGATATACAATCTCATTCACTTGCTCCAACACTACATCATCAACCATAATCCTAGTGTTCGTTCTGGTTGTCTCTCTTTCAAATACCATTATCTTGGTTTTCTTCGCATTCAATTGTAAGCCTTTCTTCATACAATCATCTTTCATTGTTGTAACTAGTGTTTGCAGTTCGGATGGTGATTCTGCTATTAATGCCGCATCGTCTGCATAAAGCAGGCAGTTGACCACTAAGTCACCCATTCGCATTCCCACATTCATATTTCTTATTCTCTGAAGACAACTGTCCAGATACAGGATGAACAGCCGAGCCGACAGCACGCATCCCTGTCTGACACCAATGTTGACATCAAACCAGGGCGACAAGCTGCCGTCCACCCGCACACATGCTGTACAATCCTCATAAGTGGATTGCACAGCACGGAGTAGGTCACCGTCAACCCCATATCCGGGCAAAATGTTCCAGAGATTCTTTCGCACGACTCTATCAAATGCTTTCTCAAAGTCCACAAAACCGCAGAAAACCTTCTGGTCCAAAGCCAGATGCTTCTCTACGATGTTGCGGAGTGAAAAAACTTGATCCGTACATCCTCTGCCGCTTCGAAATCCACCCTGTGCTTCCCAAAGCATTCCATGGGATTTCACCCTCATTCTCCTTTCAATGATTTTGCCATACACTTTAGCTGCTAAGCTGATCAAACTGATGGCCCTATAGTTGGCGCAGTCCATACGTGAGCCCTTGCCTTTATACAAGGGCACGATGACTGCGCGTCTCCAATCGCTCGGGACCCTTCCGGTTCTCCAGCATAATTTGCTCAAAAACCAGAAGGCGTCCCTAACGCAGGTACCACCTAGCTTGATCATCTCAGCTGTTACCATATCGATTCCCGCTGACTTTCCATCTTTCAAACTTCGTATCGACCATTCAATCTCATCCATAGTAATGTCTTCATGGTACGCTGGCACTGCCGAGTCAATCACAGACTCATTCACAATGCCAGCGTCATGGACATAATCATACATTTCTCTAAAATATTCACTCCACCGTTCTAACACTTCCTGAGTGTTAGCAAGAATGCCACCAGCTTTACATCTTATCTTATCCATTCTGGATGCTGACGAACCACTTCGAGACTTCTTTACCTCTCTCCAGAAGAGTTTGGTATTTGCCTCGAAGTTCTTCGTCAGCTTCTCTTCCTCAATCATATGTAGTCTTTCACGCTTCTCTTTCACTAAAGCTTTAGAGTCATTCTTGCATCGACGGTATATTTCTTCGTTCATTTCTTTCATACCATCACTCTGGTGCAAAGATGATACGTAATCCAGCCACGCTTTCCTCTTTTTTTCCACGGAGGATTGAACCTCCGCATCCCACCAGGCATCTCCTCTTAGTGTTCTACGTCTCTTTGCGCATCCACATGCTTCTTTCGCACTGTCCACCATACTTTCTTTCAGAACTTTCCAACATTCGTCTACATCTGAGTCGGAAAGACTCGCGTTCGCAAGTCTTTCACTGACTAGACGTACATACGTACTCCTCACACTTTCATCTTCCAATTTTTCACTTCTTATTCTTTCATGGTCTCCGAAAGGAATACGCACTCGCCAGTGCCTCCACTTCTTGAAAAGGCCCACAAATCGGCTTATCACCAGATAGTGGTCCGTTTCAAGAGTGGGACCTCTGAAGGCTCTTGTATCCATTAACGACTTTCGGAGACGTCCATCTATCAAAATCAAATCAATCACACTTTTCTGTTCATTCCGTCTCCATGTGTAAGTGTGAATATCCTTGTCTAAAAGTATAATACTACATACAATAATAAAATACAACAGGAATTTTGATATAAAAAAAATATTAGTATTAGGAATACTAACAGGTTAAACGTGATTGTGTATAGGTCAGTAGGCCGATTCTACTAAAAAACATCGCTGCTGTCAGATCGCTTAACGAAACTGCAAATATATCCTCTAACTACCTGCAATGATCTTGACCAGAAGATACATAGATAAATACTCAGGAGCATGCTGGTGACCACACTCACACGCAAGAACACGACAATCCTCTAGGGAGTTTAAATTTTCTATAGTTTTCTGTGAGATGGAGGTACTTCCCCAGACTGGCTGCGTTGATGCGCCCTACATCTGTTAAAATATTTAAAATATAAATTGGTCAGTTATAAATACACACATCAAAAGTGTCTAGGGATCAACATATATTTTTGCAATAACTTTTCTCCTGATTGATATTAATTAAAATTTTCTTTAAGGATACATCAAATAAAGTGTTTTCGTTTGTCTACAGTAACGATAAACCAAGTCACCTTTGCATTAATAAAGAAATTTGCCATTTTCATAATAAAGGGATTTTTGACATTTGAACCACTAACATTAAAGTTCGAAAAAAAGACTGAAATAACAGTTTTCTTTAAAATTTTATTGGGTAACTTAAACAATTAATAATCCGTGTTTCTACCGCGAACACTAACAACACAAGAACATCGGTTTGGCATACTCAAAATGAGTTCATCCAAATCACGCTGTGGAATGGCCGCCCATGTTTGTTGCAACAACAAAAAATCGGCCAAGTGCGAGTTGGACTCGCGCACGAAGGGTTCCGTACCATTATCTATAAAAACGGCAAAAAAAAAACCACGTTTGTTGTATGGGAGCCCCCCTTAAATATTTGTTTTATTTTAATTTAATTATTTATTCTTAAAGTAAATATATGACTAAATATTCTGTGAATATTTCAAGCATCTACCTGTTGCCGTTATCAATATCCAGCAAAAATGAGCAAAAAAATCACGTTTGTTGTATGGGAGCCCCCTTAAATATTTATTTTATTCTATTTTTTAGTATTTGTTGTTATAGCGGCAACAGAAATACATCATCTGTGAAAATTTCAACTGTCTAACTATCACGGTTTATGAGATACAGCCTGGTGACAGACGGACGGACGGACGGACGGACGGACGGACGGACGGACGGACGGACGGATGGACGGACGGACGGACAGCGGAGCCTCAGTAATAGGGTTCCGTTTTACCCTTTGGGTACGGAACCCTAAAAAAGGTCTTCTTGCGACTGGATACCCTCCATATTCGGCAGAACTCTTCTCTGTAGCATATCCCATGCATGCTCAATCGGGTTCAAGTCTGGCGACTGAGCAGGCCAGGGCATGACATTGATGTTAGCTGCGGCGAGAGTCTGTCTTACAACTCTTGCGGTGTGCGGTCGTGCATTATCATGCATTTACTGAAATAAGGGACCGATTTGCACTTGTAGAGGAACGATGACGTCTGATACAATCGTCTCAGCATAAATTTGAGCGTTGAGGTTGCCTCTGATCCAAATCAACTCAGTTCTTCCGCCGATCCAAATACCCGCCCATACCATGATGGTTCCACCACTATAAGGATGGACTTCCTGGCAGGATTTTAATCGCTGTTGGCGTCCAGGGGTTCTCCAGTGTCGTATACGTCTTGTATCCGGTCTCATACCAAAACGAGACTCATCAGAAAAGCACACGAAACGCCATTGTTCTTCTGCCCAATTTCTGTGTTCAAGAGCCCATTGATATCGAATCCTACGATTGTGCATTGCTATAGGTGGTACCCTTAGCGGTCTTCGGGAATGAAGGTTCACTTCATGCAAGCGGTTTCTGACTGTTTGGTCGCTAATTAAGTTCCCTGAAGAGTGATGAAGCGTCACGGCTAACATCATGGCGGTTATTGTTGGAGCTCTTCGAGTTGTGATTTGAATGTATCGGTCTTGTCTCCGTGTGGTGCAGCGATACCGTCGTCCATGGCGCTCAGCCACGGTACCAGTGCTTCGGTAACGTGTCCAAAGTCGACTGATAACACTCTGACTTGTATTCAGAGCTAAAGCCACAGTACGTTGCCGGGAACCAGCTTCTATCATTCCCACGGCTCTGAGCATTTCTTCCCTGCTTAAATGACGTCGCCGCTCCATAACGTTGGTTTTAATCAGTAGTAGGGAAACAGTAGCACTAATAATGTCTTCAATGCGTTGTATGTTTTTATAGGGAAAATATTGACAGCTGATTTTCATCTTTTACTCGAATTTGATTGACAGTTCCTGTTTCAAATTATGAAATGCACCAAAAAGGATCCATATAAATTTATAAAATCATAAATTTATTACAAAGCCACATCTCAATCTCAAGAAATCCGCATAAAAATGCTTGATCCCTAGACACTTTTGATGTGTGTATATGCTAAATGCAAATAATTTAGCGATCAAACCAATTCATAACCCAATACTAATGTATGATTATGTATTTAAATAGTATTTCTGTTACATAAAAAGACCTACAAAGTGCATAGTTTTCAAATAAATAATTCGTAGAAACTTAAAAATTTGAAACTGACGATGTGCAGTCAGAATTTAAAGTATTCCGTATTGGATTTAGAGCACAAATGTGCCGATCTGTGGTGACATTCAGACCGTGACTAGGTTGCTAGAAATTCTGTTTCCGACTGTGTCTAATGTTCTTTCTGCGTATTCTCAATGTGTAAGTATAACAAAATGAGCAAGTTATATATATTAGTAGTCACCGCAAACTGTACACTATAATCATTATTGATAATTTGAAGAAAAGATACAAAACTTCAACCTTACTTTTTTTACTGCAGCAAGATGTCTGAATCAGTTGAAAAATCAATGAGTATTTAGCCACTATTTCTCGCTGATTTATCCGAAGAAATTAAAATTCATGGTTCTTGGTATGTTGTGTGAATTTAGCAACAAACCAAAAAAGTGCGTCTCAAGCTTTGTGATTCTTTGATTTTGTCAAAACTTAACTACGGTGATCTAGTATACGGTCGGCGTCTGTTTTGTAGATCTCAGAGATTGATATAACGCATGTAGAATGCTTGTTGTCGATACAGTTTTGAAGTTCTGCCTCGACGTCATATCTCTCCCTATTTGAACGTATATATATTTGAAGTATATATATATATATATATATATATATATATATATATATATATATATATATATACACATACAAATAGATATACATTTTAAGAGTGGTAGGCATTAAAACAGGTCGTCTGGGAAAGTACCTCCATCTCACAGAAATCTGCTGCTAAATAACAACCCCCTAGAGGGTTGTTGTGTTACTGCGTGTATGTGAGGTCACTACTACTAAGGAGTTGCTGTGTAAGCAGCAGAGGTGGCATCGTTGGAAAGATACTTATTGTATTGCAAGCGTTCACAGGGTACGGTAACTACTTTACATCAGGTGGACCGTATACTTGTATGCCTCCCGACGTTGTATTATAATAACATATATGTTCATATATATACGTAGCTGCCTTGGGAATAAGTCATGATCTTTTATTTGTCAACGTTTTTATTTATCTCGAAATATAATATTTGACTTTCTTATGGTAAATTAGAATAAAAGTATAATTAAACAAGTAATGACATACTGAAAAAGGGACTCTGTTATATAATTTATTATTGATCTACATGCAATCGTAGTGGCACAGATCTTCGATGCACTGAGCCGTGACAGGCCTCTTAATTACAGATAATTTTTGCACGAACATTTTCCTTAATAAGATTATTTTTTGTACGTAACCTAACAGAGTCAATACTATACTGTGACTAAACAATAGCATTCTAATATTTTCAATTGTTTTAAGATTCTGAATTCAAACTAATTTGAATTGTACAATTCCAAATTCAAAATTGCTGGAAAATATATAAATAACAAAACTTAAACGGCCAGTTCATCACAAGTTAAAACTTTTTTAAAAACAGTTGCAGCGCTTAGTGGTATATAAACATCTATATGGTAAATCCAAATATCTTTACAGTACTAGCTCTGAGAGTTGCCGTTGCGGTGGGTAGAAGAGCTACTGGCCCCAACTGCTGTACTGTAGCGGTCAGGTCCACGTCTGTCACTTTTCCTCGCACATCGCTTGCGTTGTGTATAGCCAGCTGTGCGTTCTGGCTTGAGCTCCCAGATATTTACTAACGTATAGGGAACCGGATATATTTTAATAAAACATAGTTGAATTAATCAAAACTTTGATATCTGTGAATATGCATAAGAGAAAATGCATGTGTAACGTTCTCCACCTTTTTAAGAACGTTAAACAATCGAACTTATTATCTTTATAATTATTTGTATATATAAAAATGAATGTTTGTCTGTATGTCCTCTATGGACTCGAAAACGGCTGGATCGATGTTGATGATGATTAGCTAGAGCTAGATTGATCTTCAGATTAGCCCGCGGACGATCCTGTGAAGTTTGATAGCGATTGGGTGTGTGACTTATAAATATTAACATCCAGAGACTCAAATGTTCTAACTTGCGCAAACGTTCAAACCGAAATTGTGTTAGCATTAAGCGGAAATTAGACGGTTAATTTTTGCTTTCATTTTCCATGATTCATCGATAAATGACCGATAATGAAATGTCTACATTGACGTTCACCGGAATGTTGCTTCGCGATGAAAGCTTCCGGCTCCCGATTGTTTTCACTAGCATCTGTTATCATTCATCGGCAATGAACGATAAGTGAAACGTCTAAACAGCGACAGCTTGTTCATAGTTCATTTATTTCACTGTCGCCGCTGCGAGCGTTGTGTTGTTCATTCATTCGCAGGTGATTTATATAGGAATCAGAAAATTCTTCTGCTAATTCAATCAATAAAGTGTTTAAAGCTCCTGTTCCACGTCGACGTTTCCTTTTCTTTTCCTGTAACTCTTTTAGTAAATGGTTTACAATCAAAGAAACGCCACGGCGCACGACTTGTTTCACGTCATAATTAGGTATTCTTTAGTTAAATTACTCGTCACAGTTGATCTTCATGCGGGAATTCAACAAGAAATCACATAATAGCTTTCATTAAAAGTGAAGTGTGTGTACAAACAACGCAATTCACTGTTCATCTTTCACTATTTCACTTTTGATGAACCGTCTAATTTCGGCTTTAGTAATTGAGTAATTTAGTAGTATATATGAAAACGTGAAACGTAATATTTGTACTTATTTTCTACAGTATACTTATACCTATAACTTGCTGTACAAGTTGCAGGTCAGTTCAAGTGAAATTTGTATATTTGAAGGGACATTCGTAGTAATAATTACGTTAAAATGTTGAGTCAGTATAATCATAAGAATAAATATTAACTTAATACTAACATTTATATATTGTATACATACATTCGTCATTAAAATATAATTTAATGACGAATGGTACAGTCCCTTAAATGTAGGATAGTCACGTCGATTCTTTCTATGTTAGTCTGCGGTCTATGTAACAATGTCCCGTTGGAACTTTGCCTATGAAACCCTATAAATCAGATCATAATGTTATTATCAATTAGTACCTACCTATATGTATACTATTTTATCAAATTCAGTACAACTGCAACTGACCACAAAAATCCAATATTAGATACTCTGTACGTATATACGCTCATAATACTCGTATTAGTAAGATTTAACTGAAGTATTTTTTTTATACAACGTTGGGAGGCATACAAGCATACGGCCTACCCGATGTAAAGCAGTTACCATATTATACCATACCATATGCAGTCATGTAAATAAACACAAACGTTTGGTGCAACAATGTAACATTTGATTTCAGAGGACACAAACATTTGGTGCAACTATAGTTTTGCAATATAACATTTGATTTCAGAGTAGTAACTGTACTCTCTTCAATCATTATACTGGCAGCAAACATTGCGACAGAACCGCTGCTGGTTTGTTATCAACGCCCGTAACTCATGGTCAACGCGTCGGATGCAGTTGTATACTAGAATAACACAGTGATGCCAAGCGTTCTAAACTAAAAATAAAAAGGAAGACATTGTTTTTTTTTATATACAATGTCAGGAGGCATATCTTATAAAGTTCTTATAGTTTTTAACCCATTTTGATGGAGGGTGTTCTAAGTTCGTTTTACATGGTTCCTTTTAATGTATATTCACTAATATCCTCAAAACCGTTATTCGGATTTTGCTAATTCAATTAAATAAGCTCCGAATTTACTCTTGTATAAATTTAGTGAATATATTATGAATGAATCATTAATTACATAATTTTGACGAGCTTGGTGGCGCAGTGGTGAAACGCGCTGTTACGTTACTTTGACACCAACGCTCGTGGGTTCGATTCCAATACAGGACTAACATTTGTGTCCATGAATATGTCTGTTTTTCTTGGTCTGGATGATTTTAAGTGAGAAAGGGCGCATCAAAGCAAATAAAGAAAAAAATTAAATAAAATTAATTATTTATTAATTTAGTTAAATTTGCCGTCTGGAGAAATACCTCCACCTCACAAAAAAACCGCAATCTTGTTTGCCAATCTAGTTGTCTAAAAAAACATTTATAACTAAAAGTGCATATTCTATGTAGTCGAGACTTCGAAATTAGCCACTCAAAATAATTAAAAAATAAAACTAAACAGACATATGTATAAACCAACTTATTAGCAAAATCCTCGCTTGAAACTAGTCATATCAGTCATAGTTAGTCATAGTCAGTCTATTCCAAATAACAACTCAGTAGAGGATTGTTGTGTTCCTGCGTGTGAGTGAGGTCACCAGTAAGCTCCTCAGGAGTTGCTGTGTTAGCAGTAGAGGAGTGATATTTAAGATATTACAGGCGTTCATAGGCTACGGTAACTGCTTTACATCGGGTGGGCCGTATCCTTGTATGCCTCCATACATTATATAAAAAAAAACTTTTGCGTTGTATATCTACTTCGTCATTCGTTCATCCTGCATTCTTTGTACATGTCAACGGAGCATGTCTTTTCTTATTTTAACACCGACGCTCTCTCTCAGACCAACTCTGTTTCTAACATTGCAAATACGGTCTACAAGCGTTACGTCTCAAATTATATGCAACGTTCGCATTTCGACCGCTTTTATCCGACTTTCGTGCTCTCTCTGTCATACCCAGCTCTCGCTTCCATAAGTAAGCGTTGGGACCAGCACTGCATCGTGTATAGCGAGCTGTGCCTTCTGGCTCAAGTATTTACTGCCAAGAAGTTTTTCCAACGCTCCATTCACACTATTCCCAGCACTCACTCGTCTTTCCACATCTGCGGTGTAGCTTACATCCCTGCTAAAAGCACATCCAAGATATATAATCTCATCCTCTTGATCCAACACTTCATCATCAACCATAATCCTTATATTGGTACTGGTTTCTTCTATCTCAAAAATCATTAACATTGTTTTGTTCGCATTCAATATTTACATATTTTTTTTTTTATATTTACATATTTATTTATTCTAACAATCACAATCTTAAGTATGTACACAAATTTTCTTATACAAAATAGAAGAATAAAGATCATGTAGTAGCACATGGGTGTGTGACATCTGAACTAGTATCTGTAAAAATACTGTATCTCAGATGACACTTGCCTTCCTGGGTTACATATAATAACAAAAGTTGCGGAAGTATTGTAAACTACCAGAAAATACTACACAACTAAGCAAATTAACAAAGATAATGTAAATAAAATACAAATAAATAATAAATCACATTAACATAATTTTGTAATAATATCACTAAAATTCCCACAAAACCCTATATTATTATATTATCTATTCGTAAATACCGAGCAAAATCTTTTCAGTCTCCTCATAGGTGAGCTTTTGGAGCCATTCTATCATTTTAGTTTTGGACAGGTATTTCGACAGGGGATGTATTCTTAATGCTTTATTTATTTTATCAGAGAAGAAGCCGCCATTGTACGGATAAAAATTTTTCACAAACCTATTCGAGATTTTTTGTGTTTGGCAGACTGTATAGTTTCTACGTCTATCGATGCATGGATTAACAGGTACCTGGGAGTGTCTAATCCCTCTGTCGCCGCTTGGAATACGTCTTTCCAAGTGTCTCCAGTAAAGCACAGGGCAGTATCGTCTGCAAAAGACACTATTTTCCCTTTATGGAGTAGTAGTTACGTTAGCTCGTTGATATAGCACAGAAAAGGGTCGGACCTGTTATCTCCCCTGTGGGATACCAAAAGTGACTGGTTCATCTTCACTAATGATGTTATCGATCAGAACACATTGTCGATGGTCAGTCAGATAGTCTTTGAAAAGTTACAGTTGCATACCTCTAATGCCCATGTTTTCTAACACTCTCACTAGGGTCGGGAGAGAGTCCGTGTCAAAAGCTTTCGCCAGGTCGAGAAAATGGTTAAACATTTCTTTCCTGTATTCAAACTACTAGCAATAGAATCGACAACCTCATGGACGGCATCTACTGTTGACATTTTCCGGCGGAAACCAAATTGGTTGGGGGAAAGTAGTCCATAGTCTTCGAGATACTTAACTAAACGGTTGTTTATTATGCGTTCCAGTACCTTGGACATCGCCGGCAGGATGGAGATTGGACGAAATTACTGACACAGTCCCTAGCCCCACCCTTGAATATAGGTCGAATTACAGACTTTTTAAATGCTCTTGGAAACGTTCCAGTAGCCAAACTTAGTTTTCAAATGTGCGTCAGTGGACCAGAGATGAGATGAAGATACTGTTTCAAGAATAATGATGAAATGCCATCCCATCCTGTAGCACAGTCATCACGGAGATCCATTATTCGTCGACGCACTTCATCCTCATCAGTATCAATATAAATATTATTTTTTGGCAGTATTTTAGTCAGTGCTCACCAAGTCATGAACTGCACGGTAGGGAAAAAAATTGTGACGATTCCAAACAAATGTAGCCATTTTTACGGAATAAAAAGATTTTGACATTGACTTTTTGACTTTATAAACAGAACGAAGGAATTATGATTTAATTGAGGAGATAACAATTTCGTAAAGTTCGATCGAGGAGTAATTGATCTCCTATGTATTAGTTTAGCAAGATTTGACCCTACACTTGCAAAATATTTATTTACTGTAATGGTACAACGTAGGCCATATCTATGTAGACCTACCTATGAGGATATAGCGATTGTTGTGTGGTGTACGATTTCACCGAGGGGTTGTTTCTTTGTATGGGCCTATCTTATACCGAGAATTCCATTGACCTCTATCGCGGAAGGGCATGACGTGTGTTTATATGCTTGTGTGGTGTATATATGTATTTGCATGCTAGAAATATTGATTGGTAGCTCGTAAGGGTTCGTGTAGAGCAGGGAGGAACCCTAAAACGGGTATCCCATAGCGTGGGAGCCATAAACTTGTTTATGGCTGGGCGCGGCAAATGTCTCAAATTGATGAATAGTGACTTCTAAGATGTTAAAGACAATGAGGCAGGAGATCCATTGTCTGTAATGGAGCATGAACGGGGGTTTTTTTTTGAAGGTTAACAATGCATGTGTTTGGGGTGATGGCGAGCGTGGGACGCCTTAATTTTTGTTGCCTCTCGGAAAAAAATGGAGAGAGGCCGATGCGAGTATTGCGCGCGGGGATGGTTGGACATTCGTCCTGGGAGCGCGACGTATACCGGGCGAACGGAAGGCGCGAGATATTTCAAATTTACCATTTATATTTTGTAAACAAATTAGTGTTGGTAATACTTAATTCAACAAGTGATTTAACCCCTCGAGCGTGTTTGGCCCGTATTCGAGCATAAGGTAAAAGTGGCTGTAGTGTACTGGTCCCGTATTCGTGCGTAACGGTTAGGCCCACTTTTATTTCGTTGGTTCTTCCGTATTATTCGTTTGGCTAGCTTGTAAATGTTTGTACCTTGTCTATGGTTATTTCAGTTTATAATAAGGTCGGTTTTGCCCAACCTGTTGCTCCGAAGACCAGTATAAAAATGAAATCAGAGTGAGTCGGTACATTTTTCCGTTTCGCGCCATTTTGATATTGCTGTGTGTGTAATGGATTCCGATAAAAATGTTTGTTATAAATAAACAGTCAGTGCTTTTTACATGTAATAAGCTTCAATCTTTTGGAAATTTTGTGTTCTTTCAAGTTATTCTATTACTTTTAGTGAATAACGGGATATTATTCGTGAAAAAACATTCAAAAATAGTGAAGCCGGCATTTTCGACATGTCCGTCGTACGAAATTTATTTGTAAAATGTGTTTATGTTTAATTATTATTAGGAGTGTAATAAATATTATCTTGTGGCAAATTTATCCAGGAATCTATTTCTAAAATTACTTTTTAGCGATTGTTCATTAATTTCGTGTAATAAATATCTGTTCATATCAATGGACTGAAGTGGACTGAAGTCACCTAAACTCCCCCACTAGAATGTGCTTGTTTTCATTTTTATAATAAATACATTAGACATTTGAATAGTTTCACGTGGTTATAAAAGAGTGTTCAATTGAATATATCTCCCGAAAAGTACAAAGTGAATTGGAATGCAGTGTATGAAGTAAAAATGTTCGCGGCGTCGTGACTTATAAGCTAAATGTCTCGATATATCGTACATCTAAGGAATGATAAAGGTATTTTATCTACGAGTTCTTTTTATATTAGTAGTATTGGAATATCAGCTTTCCAACGATGTATATTTCATAAAATATAATTATCAATTACTCGAGAAATTTCACTTTTTCTAACCGCGGTCGCGCATTAGTTAACGCGAGAGAATGCTTGGCCACACTATAGGCACTTTAAGTCGCCCGGGCCGCCACGCTCGAGGGGTTAAGGTGCTAATTGCGATCCGGGAGTGTAGAGCGCGACGCTCCACTGATACTAGTGTACGCAGGGTCGACGCAGCCGCCAGGGAGAGTCTACAGACAGCGTGGCGACGCGCAGGGCCAGCGGACAGCGTGTCGACGCGCGCCAGACCGCAGCTTAGCCTAGTGCGCTAACCTGTGACAGATGAGTTCTAAAAATTAATTCCTTGATTCGATTTTACCGCTGTTGCGACGGTTTTGGAACGACTGAAATTAATGACGAATTTCGAGCAGTGATTCTGGAGAATAGCTGCGTCTTCAACATTGTATTAAGAATAGGCGCTAATTAGATCTACGTGTATCTATGTTAAGGTTTAATAATTTTGTGCTTCAGGATGTATTACCGTGTCTTTCTCCAGCAGGTGGTGAACGCGATCGCGAGTAAAGTAAATAATATACGCCTATGCCTAAATCTGTGGCATAGTGGCTAAGTTAAAATTTGTCTTGCAAGGTACCTCTGAGTAGGTGAGAGTGGATGACGTATTCATACAGTCTCGCTGAGGCGAAGGGCATTTTTATTTGTTGGTGTTTATGAGTGGCGAACCTGTGATAACCAGGGAAACCATTTATATGCGCCTTTTATTCAGTGGCGGCAGAGTACCTTTAGTTTATAGTATTATTCCAGAGTACCATACGATTTTAATAAGTGCATGCCTAACAGACCCGGTCAGGAGCCCGCACTCCTGACTGCCTGTACGAGGAAATAGAGTGTCACACAGCCCGGTTTTCGTAACCCAAACGATAAGCGCCTACGAGTTCAGAATCGGTTATTTGACCAAACAATTGAGTAAACAAATACGTGGAAGCCGCCTCCCTTGTAAACGTTTTCCCACGATTATCTTACAAAGATGATCCACACGTGATCACGTGAAACCAAAGAAATATATGTGCAAGTGCATTCAGACTCCTGCTTCACCCCGTGATCAATATAATAATAAAAGTTATTATATTGACCGCGATGACTTTAACGAACGTTCGATAGGAGTACTTATAATATTGGCCACAACACATAGTGAAGTTATTGCACAGAATCGAGGCTCACTGGATGATATCCTAAAATACATCATTTTGGTCTTTAAAGGGTTCTGAGTTCCCATACTAAGGAATTCTCTCCTGATATCCACTGACGTCATGATGCAGAGTCTACATCCATACTAACTATAGAAATTGAACGGCCAGCTTTTAGTGTTTCAGTCTTGCGTATTCATATTTCAAATTCGTAATTAAGAGGTAAACTAGACGATCTTTCCCAGATTGCTACTTGCAACTCTCATATAATATCAAGTCCACATCGTCATTGGGTTATTACATTACGTCTGAGAGAGATTGTTCTGGAGTTTTATTGCGACTTAGAAGTTCCTTGGGTTGAGTTTGTTTACTTTTTCGATGGGTCACATTATTAATTATTTTCCACATTCTTTTTGGGTCGGCGCCAGCTTTAAGTAATTGATTTTTTTCGTATTGAGTTTTCAGATTTTTTAATAGATTATTGCAAAATTTTCTATAACGAATATACGCGGTTTTCAGAACGTAATTATCAGGCGTACTTTTCAATTGAAGATGAAGCTTGTCTGTTTGTACACAGCGCAAAATACCTGGAGTAATCCATGGCTTTATAATTTTTATGCGACGCGTTGGTTTATATGGATGACTACTGGCGTCAATCGCTATGCTGAGCAGTGATGTCATAAGATCGGCAGCCATGTTCGCATCACCCGCTTCGTATACCGGACCAAAATCGATATCATTCATGAGAACAGACAGTCGTTCCCGATCTATTATTGTGCGAGTAGTGTTGGAGTAACCTATCTTATTATTTAGTTCCAAAGAAAGTAGGACCGCATTGTGATCTGTAATTGTTGTGTTTAAAACTAGGGTGACTGCCGATAGGCTAGACTTCAGTTGGACGTGGTCTAGGCAGCTGCATTACGAGTAGAAAAATTATGGGCAGGCAATAAACCGTGAAAAGCGACTAGGTACGATTGTGCATTTATATTGCTAGTTTTGATATCGATATTTATGTCGCCAACTACTGCAATGGTTTTGTACTTGCCTAGAGATGTTGAGCGTTATCGAGCGATTTTTCAAGTAATTCTGTATTACGATACGAAGTCGAACGATAGATAGTAACGAGAGCGATATCATTATTAATCGTTACTACTAAGCAGTTTCCTTCATTAAACTTTGGTTCTTGAATACTAATATTTAGATCCGATTTAGAATCGATCACAATGCCATTATTTTGATTGTAAAATTGAGAATTACGATATGCGTTATAACCATCAATGATGGGGGATTAGAATAGTGAGAGAGCCAGCATTCAGTAAGTACCAGAAGGTCGCAGTCAATTTTCAATCTAATTACTAAAGTAAGAATATGTTGCAATTAATACTACGTATGTTTTTTGTTAATATATTTACTCTTTTGGTGCTATTCGGAACTATAATATGGCAAGTTTCCGGGTCACAGCGCTGGGAGTCAGATATTGAAAACGAGTCGAGAGCATTTTGCAAATTATTTATGGTATCGAATTTAATAAAAATTGAACTTTGTTGCATAAATATAGGCCCAGGTTAGGAGAATTAGGTGTAGTTATAATATAGGTACAATTCATATGGCCGGACACCAGAACCGTGGTAGCTTGATGGTGAGACGATGAATGAGATTTCTTATATTTACAACAATGCATAGTTCACGGATTGATGTGGGTTTCCAACTACAAATTATATATAACTAAAAGACTTCCATTTAATATTTCAGGAACAATATACACAATGTGACGCAAGACTATGGATTGATGAATGTATAAGAAAAGAACAATAAAATAAAATAAAAACAAAGGAACAAAACAATAATAAATTACCTAAGCATGCGTTCATTAACACGTCCTGTCATGCTTGGGGAGTAATACTAAGGCTAGTAAGTTGCTCCTCATCAGAGACAGTAATGGGCGGTGAGCCCTCTGACCTTCGCAGCATTACTTTGCCGTGAGTAGTCCAGCAGTATCTGAACTGACCCTTTTTGGCTAGTTCACGGCCCAAGTAGTATAATTTACGCGCTTTTAAGGTGCGGCGTTCAGCAATATAAATGTTTTGCATAATCTGATGAAAGCCGATGCATTTTGTATTTAGACGTTGCTGATTACTGTCGGTGTTGTATTTTTTTGTAGCGGCGAGTATTTTATTCTTCAGGACCACTGTTAGCGAGACTAGATTTTTTTAGTCTTATCGGGCAGACGACGGATGTCTACTATGTTGTTACAAGAAATGTCTGTATATAACTTTAAAAATCTTAGAAGCAATATCGATAAGCTGCTCTTGAGTTTCTTTTTGGGCGAAGGGTACGTGCCGAATTTCCAGTTCGTTCAGACACAATCTTCGAGATACCTCTTCACTGGCTTTCTCCAACAAAACAATCTTTTTATCGTGCGTGATTTAGCTTTTCTCTAGACTGTTCATTTTGTTAGTCAATGCGTCGAATTGTGACGACAAAAAGACAATCGATTTTTCGATTTCGTAATTCGTTCGTCAATAGTAAGCCCTTCTCCATACAATCGTCTTTCATTATTGTGACCCGTTTTTATCGTTCAAATGGTGTTTCTGCTAATATCACAACATCATCTGCATACATCAGACAGTTCACCACTAGGTCACCCATGCGCAATCCTACGTTCGTTGACCTTATACTCTGCAGACAACTATCGAGATACTGAATAAAAAGCCTAGCAGATAGATGCAACCCTGTTTGACACTAATTTTGACATCAAATCAGGGTGACATGCTACCATATTTACGCGCACATGCTAAACAATCCTTGTAAGTGAACTGTACAGCACGGATCAGTGAACCGTCAATCTTATATCTCGGCAATATGTCCCACAGCCCTAAAAGGCTTTCTTAAGATCCGTAAAACCGCAGAAAACCTTCTGATCTATAGCCAGATGCTTCTCCACCATATTGCGGAGCAAGAAAACTTGATCTGCACACCCCCTTCCATTACAGATTCCTCCCTGCGCCTCCCACAGCATTCCATCAGATTTCACCCTCATTCTCCTTTCAATTACCTTTCAATATACTTTTCCTGCTAAACTGATAAAATCCTATAGCTGGCGCAGTCCATGCGTGACCCCTTGCCTTTGACAAGGGCACGATGACTGCGCGTTTCCAGTTCATTGGGACCCTTTACGTTCTCCAGCATAGATTGCTTAAGTTCCAGAAGGCGTCCCGGATATAAGTCCCACATAGTTTGATCATCTCGGCTGTGATCAGATCAATTCCCGCTGATTTTCCATTTTTCAAGCTCCGTATCGACCATTCGATCTCATTCATAGTTATGCCTTTGTCGGACGCCATCAACGTGGAGTAAGCATCAGACTCACTCTCATCTCACGCCAGCGTCCGAGGTATTGTCATATATTTCTTGAAAATATTCACTCAAAGCGAAGAGAAGCGAGAGCTGAATATAGCAGAGAGAACATGTTACTAAACAAAACATGTTTAATTTAAACACATTGCCACGACCAGTAAGTACATCGTCCTATACAAATCGTAAATCTAAGCACGAAACTAGAGCCAGTGAGTCAATTTGTTAGTAATTTGTGTAAACACAAGTGTTTACCAAAACCCCGTCCAAGTTTCACATTGAGAACTATTATGTTCCGAGTCCAATCCGTTGTCCACGATGAACGTGAACGATGGATTGGGCTTGCAACAATTGTTGGCATACAATTTATATATTGAATGTTCCTTTTGATATAGGGTAATTTTATTTATCCACAATATGCATATAACCTTTTAAGTTAACATGTTATATTTTATATGTTAATAAACTGTAAAGTTTACGTAAATGTTTAATAAAGTACAGTGAGTGTATAAAAGTGTTTATATAATACGAAGGAAAATGAATTTGTAGTACATTGTAACATATTAGTTTTTAAAGGTTATTTTAAATTTATTTATAAAAAAAATGTGACACTCTAAAAAGATATAAAGTTATTTATTTAATCAAAAAAAGAAAGAACTGAGAGCTATGAATATTAAACAAGCGAGCGAGGTGTGCAAGGATCAATCATGTGGCGCTTAATTCTCTGCTTACCACGCGAGGGATTTGGGGTGAAGTTATAGACAGATAGATAGAGATAAAGAGCAAATGAATTACTACATAGGTCGGCCAACATATGATATTATATTGAAATAAACAATTTTTAACGGAAGTATCGCGTGTTTTATATATTTTGTTGAGCCTGACGTTTCGAATGCTTTGCAGCATCCGTGGTCGCAGGAAGACTGTCTTCCTGCGACCACGGATAACCTAAGACAATACCAAAATATATAATAAAAAGATAAAAGATCTTTATTTGCCATTGGGCCCTCGCACCAATGTCATATATGTTTATAATATTCAAATGTTATTTTGTTTTATTAATTTCTCATGGGTTTTCTTTTTTGAATTACCAGCATTTCCTAAATGTGTATTGGCGAAGAAGAAATGATGAAAGAAACTTGACAATATAGGTCTTATTTCAATTAATATTACAATAAATCTATATTAGTATAACAAAACAATAATAATGATGATGACGATAATAACAATCGCAAAAACCTAAGACAATACTATGTGATATTACATTCTGCGGTTTAAAGTGAAAACTCTACTTCTTAAATTGCATCTGCATCGTAAACTTATGAATACTTTACTAAGGTGATTGATGGATGGCCGGTTAGGACGGGTTTTGTTGGTGATAAATGATACTTTATGTAATATTTTATGCATTGTATTGTATTTGTATATTGTATTTGTTCAACATAACGTAGCATAATCGAGCGCACGAATAATTTTTCTGGTTTATATCTCCTCTCCTAAGCTCGGATTCCTGAGTCAATAGATTAACTAGTCTATATTTAGGCAATCAAAGTGGTAAAATTTTTGGGATTATTACAATCATGTTTAGAGTTCAAGTGCCATCCAAAATCATGAATACGTGATACACTACGCTAATTGACAAATAAGACTCTGGCGAGGTGGACGTAGGGAGTATTAAAGAAGCCCGACTCGGGAAATGTCGCTATCTCACAGAAAACCACAGTCAAATAACTATTTCCTAGACTATTGTTGCGTCTCTGTAAGTGGGTGAGATTATCAATAAGCTTCCGTGGAGTTACAGTTTTAGCAGCGGGCGCATCAACAGTCCCTTGACATCAGGTGGTCCGTGTAATTATATGACTACTAACGTTGTATAGAAATATCTCTCGGGTCAAATATCTATCTTGCAGCCTGCTGTTACCTGTTATTCTAGCAGCGGAGTGAAGCTTGATCTAACTGGACCATACCTATGATAGTTAACGTATGTTACTTCTTACTCTCTGACTGATCGGAAGTCGATGTCATATATGGACGAAAACC
Organism: Pyralis farinalis; assembly: GCA_947507595.1. NCBI lineage: Eukaryota > Metazoa > Arthropoda > Insecta > Lepidoptera > Pyralidae > Pyralis > Pyralis farinalis. The sequence continues at coordinate 25,311,013 of OX382270.1, forward strand.
ACATACTAATTATTATGCAGACGAAGGCCTACAAAAGCAGAGACCCAATATGTTGGATACCTGAAAGACTGCTAGTGGAGTCAAGAAAGAAAATCTCTTTAAAAATAAGCCTTCCTATCGCCGTCGTAGAGACCCTTCGCTTGAGCTCCTTAGAAGGAGGTCATGTTACCGTTTTTGTTATAGTCGCATTATTCAGAGTGGGAAAACGATTGTGATATTTTATTTGGCATGACTAGAGTCGAGAATCATTGCGATCTTCAGCTTTTTGCTCGGAGAAAAACTAGAAACTTAAAAAAGTATATAAAGTTAAATTTGGAAGTGTTTGAAAGTGACAATACATTTGAAGAGCAGGTTACTTCTTCAAGACTAGGTCTATAAATTAACCTTCTAAATTATTACAATAAAGTTTTGACATCTCGTACCTACTATCTTTTTAAGGGTTTCGTAGGTACTATGCCTATAGATAGTACGTGATTATCGAATTTGACGACCCGATTGACGTAGCAATAGTGAAGCTGCCTTCTATGTATAGGGCCAAGGGTATGAATTCCAAATGTTTTAAACCACGTCGGGCGTCAAACAAGAATACTGTCCGCCTTACGTAAAGCAGTTACCGTAGCCTATAGACGCTTGCGATACAAGGGTTGTCGCTCGCCCGCTGCCACCCCGGTTGCTAACGCCCCTCAAAAGCATTCTGATAACCTCGCTTACTCGAAGGAATACAAATGTCTATCTATCTATCTATAACTTCACGCAAAATCCCTTTCGGCGTAGCCAGAGAAAACCGAGCGCCATAAGATGCAGTCCCTTATACACTTCACCGAGTTCTTTATCATTCATAATTATTTTCATGCACGCTCGCATTTTTAGGAATCTTGACTCGTTATCGCCTTCCGATAAAACATGACCTGATGATGATGATGTTATGATGATGATGAGTTAGTCTTGGCCTTCTCTGCTTCTACATCCTTCCACTTTTGCATTGTATATCTGTTTCGTCATTCTTTCGTCCTGCATTATTTCTACATGTCCTAACCAACAGAGCATGGCTTTTCTTATCTTAATACCGACACTCTCTTTCAGCCTAACGTTCTTTCTTACATCGTCATTATGAACGCGGTCTGCAAACGTTACGAGACAAATTTTGCGTATGCTCTCATCTCGACGGCATTTATTCTACTTTCGTGCTCTCTCTGCCATACTCAGTTTTCACTTCCATAAATAAGCATTAAGGTTAGCACCGTGTCGTGTACAGTGCGCTGTGCCTTCTGCGTTAGATTTCAGCTGCCTAGAAGTTTACCCAACGCTCCATTCACGCTGTTCTCTGCCCTCACACCTCAATCTACATCAGCGGTGTCACCTTCCATTGCTACTAATAGCACTTCTAAGATATACAATCTCATTCACATGCTCCAAAAATATATTCAATATCCAACCGTATATGTCCATAGCCAACCGTAATCATTCTTCATTTTCTTCGCATTCAATTGTAAGCCTTTATTAATTCAATCATCTTTTATTGCTGTAACTAATGTTGGTAGAAAGTGTTAGAAGTAAGAAAAGGAATCTCGAAAAATCTATTGGATCATCTTGTAAATGCAAATTGAAATATCATGAAAAGATAGATAAACATACGTTGAAGAATATTTTTAAGAAATTTTGAGATATCGGCGACCACGAAAGACAATGGGATTTCATTAATTGTTATGCATAGAACGAATACTTTTAATAAATTACAGTAGAACGTGAAAATAACCATACTTAAACATTAATATATTAACTTCTCCTTGATTCTGATTCAAATATAAAAAAATAGCAAAACCATGTTTGTAAATACCTTATCTTTTGGTGGTATACAATGGTATCGAGAAAATAGGAAATAAGAATTATATGAAAGATAACAGAGGAAGACATAAAAATAGGCCAAGAAGAATATCAGAGGAGATTAGGAAAATTGTAACTGACAATATAAATCATAGAAATAGGTACCATGCAATGCAAAATCAGTGCCTTAGAATAAAATACTTTCCCGACTGCGATGAGCATGTTAATTATCTGTTATTAACGATATAGGCCCAATATTAATGCTGACACAGTTTTAGAGGGGATCGTAATCCGGAAATCGAGCTATTTTATGCAAGTTAAAAGTTTCACGGTTCTGACATGATGAAGCGGTCGTCGATAATGCTTCCGTATGTCTGTGAATGCGGCTGGCGAAATAAAAATCTAGTAATCTACATATCACACGGTAAACTAGCTCTGCTGCAAATGATTACAATTTTTATTTGAATGTGCTTCTAATTTAATATAACAAAAGGTAGTACCTCAGTCCGTTGCGAGTTGTTATGGCACTTGACAGCAGCGTTAAGGTAACTGTGTAACCTCTCTACAATTCCATAGAATTACAGTTGTGCTATGTTGGGCTCCAATCAGATTAGCAAGGCTTTGAAATAGTTATGACTGGAACTGTTGTCTCTGTTAATGGTGGTGTAATGTGGTTTTAACGTATGTACGCCTGGTACTAACTAGTACTAAGGTAACTAAAACCTTATTAGGACTTTTCAGGACTTTGCTGAAATACAACAAAATGGTGGAAGCGGTTTTCGTTGTGAGTTGTTGCAACTGTCTTTCGGCAATACACCATTTGTCAAATCGCTTGCAGGCGGAAAAAAGCACTTTAAGTCTTTGTAATAAATAAAGCCTAATATATAATACGTTTTACAAAACATTTTCTATTTATTTGAAGTCTAAGTTATGTAGTAAGTTGAGTCCATTTATTTGAATCTGGGAAGGACAGCAAATATTAAGATGCACGTCGGGAGGCATAGGGCCTACCTGATGTAAAATAGGTGCCGTAGCCTATGAAATCTTGTAATACAACGAGCATCACTCGCGCGTTACCAACCCTCTTGCTAAGATAGTAACTCCCAAGAGCTTACTGATTAACTCAGCCACTTGTAACAACGCGACAGCACTCCAGGTATTTTGTATTTAGCTACGATTCTATCAGAGTTGAAAGTACTGTTCCTCTGTGCAATTTTTTAATTTTTTTAATTGGTTTAACATACCTTCTGACAAGGAGGAACTCGTGGTGACTAAACGCATCCATCGACAAACTGCCGTCCGCCCTTCTTAACTCGCATGTTCAATTAGACTGATACACACAATAACCCCATCGAGCTCCTCTTTAGCCTTGTAATGAGATTACGAAATTAATCCAAAAATTGTGCGTTTGCTGACGATGCAAACATTATATCACAGACTAGCTTTTTCGGCAGTTTTACTTATTTTTATTTTACTTCTTATTTTTGAGTATAGTCAGCGTTAAAGAGCTAGTAAAAGTACTAAATATCCTTATTTGCATAGTAATGAAGATACGTCACGAACTATTTGGTTTTCATTAACTATTTGATACTTGCAGAACACCCAAAGCACCTCTTTGTACCCAACATTGCCTATTTTAAAAACATAAAGGTTTCAAATCACCTTCGGGAGTTGCAGTTCAAAAAATGTTTTCTTACCTCTAATATGCATTATAAAAGGAATCTCTATATGAGACGTTGAATTAGTCAGGAACTCCATTTTTATTAATATAGTTTTATTGATATAGATTAGCGTCTCATCCATACACACTTTCAACCCCCTTTTCACACCATGGGTGGAATTTTGAAGGTGCTGAAAACATTTTTTTGTGTTCAAGTCCCTAATTTCAATAATATTCCTACTCCATACAAACGGTAAACCCCCTTTTCAGCCCTCTAAGGGCGGAATTTTAAAAAACGCTGAAATAACTTTTTTGGTTGAGAGTATATTTACAAAGTCTAAAGTACTAAGCTCACTTAAAAAAAAATCTTAACAGTTCAACTTTTAATTCAAAAACTATTTTTGACTCTCATAACACCCTTTAAGGAATGGAATTTTTGAAAACGCTCTTTTTTATTTTTTTGTATTCTAATAGACTCTCTATTCTGTGCAAAGTTTCAAGTCACTAATTTTAAAAAATATTCCTACTCTACACTAACTGCCAACCCCGTTTTCAGCCCTCTAAGGGTGGAATTTTTGAAAACCCTGAATTTACTTTTTTTAGGTTCTAATAGAGAGTATCTGTACAAAGCGTCAAGTCACTAACTTGAAAAAATATTTCTGCTCCATAAAAATAGTCAATCCCCTGTTCACCCTCTTATGGGTTGCAGTCCAAAAAATCCTTTCGTATCTCTCATGAGCATTAAAAAAGTAACCTCTATGCAAAATTTCAGCCTTCCAGATTCAAGGGTGTGGCCTGGGCGTTGACGAGGCAGTGAATTAGTCAGGAACTCCATTTTTATTGAGCAGTCAGAACCCGTTATATACGTTTTCCCATACATTTCGCGGTCGTATACGACCACCCAGGTTTCGAAGGGTTAATATAGATGATTACAAAAGTAAATTTTAGTAAATCAAAATTTATTCAGTTTCACAATTATAATACAGACTCTAATAAGCTAAAGATATACATTCGAAAATAGACGAGGTAAATGTAACTAATTTTCTAGGAGTCACCATTGATTAAATTAGAAATATTAATAAAATAAATCAACATATTATGTCCAGTTATTGCTTCGCTCTATTAATAAAACTAATAATAATTGAAAGTTTAGCAGAAAAAATAACGCGTTTGGCATATTTTGGTAATATGTATCCGTCACTAACTTATAGAATAATCTATCGGAGAATTCTGTAAATGTTGAATCAACATTTATGCTTCAAAAATATTGTATTATGATGAAACTCGTCGAGATAAATTAAAAATACATTCTTGAATTATCTTTTTGTTGAGAATATTGTTGATTATTGTATGTTATTAATAATGCACGAAACAGAACGAATAGAAAAATACAAAATGATAAATTCTGCCCATTATAAATAATTACACGTATGAAAAGATAAGTAAAGTAATTATTATTTTTCCATTTTGTTCTTAAATTAAAAGTAAAGTATTTAATTTACCTAGTGACATCGAAATAGATTGATAGTCACGCATTCAATTTATATTATTTACATTATATTATATTATATGTACCAATATCGCATATAATAAAACTAGACCTGAAGCTCGGCTCTTATCGTCAATAATGCCCTAAATCAATCCTTACAGTTGAAGAGAGTGGATCGATCAAAACACCTTCTGTCACGATATGCAGGTGAAAGGCAACATAAGACACATGTAAGGCACATAACCTGTTTACAGATGAAAATGTTTTCACGATTGAAGACCACTACTATAACAAGCAAAATGACAACGAGCTGCGTGCGTACCACACAGTTCGGTTCGAAACGACACGCCGACATTGTGTCTCTTAAGAAATCTCTGGAGCAAGTAGTGACTAAATTTCCCATGGAAATAGTTCGTAAATCCACAGATTTGTGGCCAGACAGATTAAAAGCCTGTATGAAAACCTATGGTGGCTATTTCGAATAGATTTTTTTTAAATATTTTGCTGAGATTTTCATAAATATGTCCATATAAATTTTATTAAAAGTACATTACTTCATGAAAATAAAATGAATATTCATTTGTAATAGAACTTATGGCCGGTATTTAGGTATTTTCATGATAAGTCACTTGCAGAAGGCAGAGATGAAGTGAAATGACTTAATCGTTACAAACCTCACTCTCTTCTTTAACATAGAAAACGAAATATTTTTTAAACAAATTAAAAACATCTTCACTTCCTTGATCTCGACTTCATTTCACAGGGGATCCTTGGTGTTCTTGCGTTTGCGGGTTAGTCCAGCAGAGACCGAAGCTAGAACGGCTCCCACTTTGATTCTGGGCTCAGCAGTGACCACCACTGTTGCAGTGCCGGCCAACATATTTTTTGGTGGTACGACACTTTCGTAGGTTCAATCTGTATTTTATAACTTTGTATAGTCCTGTCGAACAATTGAAAGAATATTTTGATTTTTATTGATACCCTACATCAACCCAGAATATTAAAAATCTATATTGATCCGGGGAAGAACCTCTCTTCATAGAAAATCGAGGTTAAATAACAACTCAATAAAGGGTCGTTGTATTCTTGCGAGTGAATGACGTTACCAGAGAGGTCCTGACAAGTTGCCGCTTTAGCAGCAGGATATTCAACGCGCGTGCGTTAATTTCTGTGTTGGAAGCGCTCATAAGCTATAAACACTTTGCGATGAGCCGTTCCTTGTATGCCTCTAAAAATATTTTTTTATACAACATCGAGGTTTTGCTAGTGCTAAATATCTTGTTTGATTTTTCTCCTAGGCCTTTATATATCTTTGTTTATTATATATTTTGGACCTTTATATAATAATTTGGATAATTGTCGATGATTCGCTCGCTGGCGTACGTACTCATACACTGGAACCGCTATAGTCGCATACTGTGTGATTCCCGAGAAGTTTCCTACCAATGATTCTAATGTTGTGAAATGAAATTCCTGTCGAGATATTCCCCAAGCATGACAGCATGGAGTTCTTCAAAAAAGTCGTGAAGAGGTCTCTATTGGGTCATATCGCAGTCGGGAAAGTATTTTATTCTAGCGTATTGATTTTGCATTGCAGGTTACCCATTTGATATACCGTGTGTAAAGAAATAAAAGATAACTCGTTTATATACACTCTACTATACATACTGTTATACACACTTGTTCTTCATTATTGAAGGTTGAGGACTTTATGTAACTAACATACACAATACGCGGACTTGTATATAATGTGTATGTCAAAAGCTCAGCACTTAACTATAGTTAAAGATTATATACCCGATGTTAATCTATACTTAATGTTCTAAATGAGCCTGGGAGATATTGCTCAGATACTTTGCCTCCTATTCGTTTAGACTCATCAGTTCGAAGCACGCTAACCATTTTCATGTAATCTCTATTTTCCTGGGAGCTTAGAGTATCTATCCAAAGATCTGTAATGAAAAATATTAAATTTAGAAACAAAATCTTTAAAATTATATATTAAATAGCTTCATACTTCGAAATTCGATCACGGTAGGTTAGTCGTGGTCTTCCTCAGTCCCTTTATCCTTTCACTTTTGCAATGTATAATTTGTCATTCTTTGATACTGCATTCTTTCTACATGTCCGAACCAACGGAGCATGCCTTTTTCTTATCTTAATATCGACACTCTCTTTCAGACTAACTCTCTTTTTTACGGTGGCATTACGAACGTGGTCAGCAAGCGTTATGCCACAAATTTTGCGTAGTGCTCGCATCTCGACCCCATTTATTGTAATTTCATGCTCTCTCTGTCATACCCAGCTTTCACTTCCATAAGGTGACTGTGAATTTAATGTGTTAATGTATGAAAAGTGCTACGAATGTAAAGAAGTGAGTGAAGTGTGTAAGGACCGCGTCATATGGCGCTCAGTTCTCTGTACTTACCCCGCATGGCACCTGGCGTGAAGAAGACATACATATATACATGCTACGCATATGCAACTTTATAAATAGGTAAATATAATTATTGCCTCCGTTGTCGCCGGAGCACTGACCTTTAGTAAAAAGTCATAGTCGACATGTCACGTCTCATCTCATTTGGATGTAGTACGTGTTTAAATCTCTAGGAAAGTAACGTTAGTTTTAACTATGTATTTGACTAATATTGTTACTACTGTTGTTGTTTAAAGTGCAGTTTTCTTATAAGGAAATAAAAGTTATAAAAACGGGGCATAGTGCAACGAATTCTATACCGAGGGCTACTAGCGAAATATATGGAGTTATGCTAGCACACAGTACTTTTTACGCGACTGCGACGAAGCCAAAAAGGAGGGTTATTTAACAGTAGATAAGTTTATGAAAAAACTATCTTGACATGTTAGATTTTGGCCAAGAGGGAGTTATTAGAGATAATACAATTGATAAACTTTTTAAGTTGGTTAAACGGTAACCATGTTGAATATATATTAAAGCGTTATTTTGTTTACTATGACAAAAAGAAGTATATTTTTTTATAACATTTGACTAGCTTTCACTAAACTGACTTACTTTCCACCCCATTCCTGTGAAATGAACCTTGCATGAAATGAATATATCATGATTTTTTATCATCTATACGGACAACTTTGGCATGGATACCAGAATCTAAATCTGCTAGATCCCTAGATAATAGTCAATCTAGTGATCCACAGAATTAGGGGATTGCAAGTCTTGACCAAAACCGTACCACCACGTCATTGATATCGCGGTTTTCATTACGGATTGAGGTGTTCCCCGTAGACTGAGTGCCGAATAGGTAAATGTTATAATGAGAGTTGAATTAATAGATAAGATGAATAAACTCGTAGATATAATATCAAGCCAAGTCATGAACAGAGAATGCTGGAGCACTGAATTGCCCGTGCGTTGATACTAATTAATTTAAAGATATGATTATCAAATCAAGGAGAGGATGACTAGGACGTTAATTTATTGTATAAGTATTGAATATATTAAAAATCAAAGAAAATTAGTAAAGTACTAGTTCAAACGCATTGCAATATTTGGAACACTCCGTAAATATTCACTCCGGTACAATTTCTAGCAGCCATCAATTATGCGAGAGATTTGTAGAGTAGTTAATAGAGCTAACTCTACTGACTACTGTTACATCTTTATAAGACGTATAGTTAAAATGAAAAGTCGTTAACAGCTCGTCTTGAACTAATATTTGACAAGCGTTTTCTAACAAATGTTTCTACCGACTATTATCTCTTACCTATAGTTATTCAATTCTATTATGTTACTATTATTATTTTTTAATCTGCTAGCATTTTGAAAATGACCATTGGGGAAGACCGAAGGAAACTTGCATATTAGTATTTTACATAGAGTATTTTTGATGTGCATTTTTGAACACGTTGTCAGGAAAGGACAGATCTGTTTCAGACAATATAATATACAATCGAATATAATTTACAAGAAAAGTACCAGTCCTAGCAAGCCAATGTACCGGCATACACAACATATTACTACTTCTAAGTTTTTCGCTGGTTTTTGAAAATGACTTTAAATTTTTACAGACATACATTCTACGAATAAATAATAAGTCAGGAAATGTAACTGCACTCAAAAAATGACCCAACAAAAATCGTGTACAAGTGGGCAGGGCTTAAAAGTCGTGTACACGCGTCACTTAGTCGAACATTTTTCACGCAAGCGAGCACATGTGAAATCTTTGTGTACGTTTTCGTTTTTATCACTGTAAATAAACTTAAAATCATCATGAGAGGTCGTGTTGTGAAGTGGTGCAGGAGCTATACAAGATTTAGATGTCCTGGGATCACTTTTCACTAGTAATAGTTACTCAAATATAATTATAATCAAAAATGTTCAAATACGCTATGAAATCGAGATCGTCAATATTATGCCAAATGAAGTCAGTCAATTTTAGACTTTAGTAGGATCTTTTTTTCCTCTTGATAAAATATTTAACGATAAAATTATCAAATATATTTTAATACTAATACATTTTGCTTATTTTATTTACTTTTAATTTTCATACCGATTAAATTCGTCAAAATAACTGAATAACTGCAGTTAGGCTAGAAAGACGTCAGACGTCAGCTACAGAGGTCAGACCATAGACAACAGAAGGGTCAGACGGTAGTCGCTCTAATAAGCTGGACTCTTGTCACATCAAGATGTAACCCACTCCAGGGACTCCAGGCTCCGTAGTGGATGTAACCGCAATTTGCCGCTTGAAGAAGACGGATATTTAAACTCATCGTTCAAATAACTACTCAGCCGGGAATCAAACCCAGGACCTATGCGCAGAAGATAGCTACACTGCTAACTAGGCTATACGGGTTGTCAAAATTATATTGCCATACATAATTATTCGTTGTGGAATTCCTATCAGCTATGTTACGTTATGGCTGGCATGGAGGAGAATAAGTCCGCCATTGCATTTAAATTATATTGTTTAATTAATTCTGTTTATTTAGTGCAATAAATTGATTACATACATACATATTATGGCTTCATCATTCCACTTTTCTATTTAAATACCAATTTAGAATCCATATAGTATGTATAACAACTTAACAAATAATTGTAATTAAAACATAACAAAAAAAAATCTATTTATTTTATAGCATGGAAAATATTATTTTATTATATATTTGTTCCTTTTCACTTATAACATACCATCGTCCATGCAGTCTGCGCGCGAACCAATCTATGCTCTTGTTTTAAATTTAAACCAATCACTACGCATGTGTATTAGTGTAACCTAATTGATTCATAATTTGAACATACGTCGTTTTAGTTTCACGTAGCGCCACTTTTTGTGTCGAATTTGTTCTGAGTTAGAGTTCCTGACTTATTATTTATTCATAGCATACATTATGTTTTCATAAATATATTGGGAGGTAACAGGGAGGATATTCTTTTCTCTGAATAGTTTCCTGAGTGATTCTCAGAAGTTCATGTTATAAACAGAGCAAATGGCTCTTTTTGCAACAAAAAATGTCTCAATTACAGCCGCCGTTCCTCACAACAGCTAATCATACGACATAATGCTGTGAATAGTTTCCTGAGTGAATGTAGCTGAAATCGACTGAGTGCGCAGTAGCCACACCTGTCAAATATCTGATTTCCCTAATTACATAATGCACCAGGACTGAGCTTACCGGCAAGTTTATTTATGTGGGGGCCCATTGTAATTTGGAGTCTGCTGTAATTTCGAAAAACATAGTACTGTTAACAAATTGTGTGAATTTGGTGTGGTGAATTGTGGATTGCAGTTCTGGACGTAAACCGCACAGACGCGCGAAGGCGTCCTCCGGAGGCGACCCACACCGGTCGGTGCGGGATTAATTGCATGCGGCGGTGGGAACCGCCATGAACCACGAAATGCTCAACCCGACCGGACGAGAAGAACTGAGTGTCGTATAGGCATATGAAATGTGACAGGTAGATTACAAGATAAGATTAATGTGTCAATAGATATAATGAACGAGAGATACCTAGATGATTCCTGTGTGTCAGAGACGAAACGAAAGGGAAGGGGTACCGAAGATCTGCCCAGTGGCATGATGGCCCTGTGGTACGGGGTGAATCAGGACGCATATGCTAGCGCTGCCGTAGGTGTCGTGCTTGCATCTCGTTTGACCGCTGATGTGAAAGATTGCGATTTAGTAGGTCCAAGACTACTCTGGATTAAAATGAAACGGGGGATGACGCGAGTTTTTTTGGTTGCAGCATATGGTCCTGTCAGCCCTACTAATCCCCAGGAGCTCGAGAAGTTTTGGGAGATCGTAAGGGGTATTCCGGATTTGGCTGAAGCGAATAAATATGTGTAGATGTCTAAATGGATGGGTTGGGACCAAGCGAAGCAGTTACGAGGTTGTGCATGGTCCATAAGAGAGTGAACGATGCTGGTTAGTTACTTTTAGACGTATTTATGGAACAAAACCTCTTTATGTCAAACACGTTATTCCATTACAAGGATATTCACACTTACACATGGAGTAGAAGGGGGTTTCGACAAATTCTGCTTTTACAGCATTAACAGCCTTTATAGTTCTAATAGCCCGCGGTCGCCCCGATCTTTTATGGTCTTCAACAGAGGAAATGTTGGTATATCTGGCGATAGTACGAGATATGAACATAGGGCTGATACCAAGTTTTGAAGTGTCTTGAATATGACCGACGACTCCATACTTATTTTGTGCAAGGCAATCACTGCAATCATATTCTCTTTAACACTCTATTCCATATTGTAATTCGATAATAAACACGAAAACAATATGTAAAACGGCGGGATATCTAAATAAATTTTTGACATAATAAACGCGTTCTAATTTCAAAGTAGTAATTATTAGTTGAAAAAAGAAAAGACTATATACTATATATGTAACAGTATTTATGGCCAGACTTATATTATATTTCATGAGTATCAGTTTTACAGAAAAAGTTAAATTGGTGTAATTTCACTTTTCCCGAAAATACCCAATACTGTCAGGATAATATAGCAGACTTGTAACAAATTATTGATGAGACTCTTAAATTATTTAATGACTGGTTTGGTGCGAAAGGAATAGTGGGCAATGGCTCTAAAACAAATTAAATCTCATTTGAACTAATACGAAAAATAACGACAAGTTAAAAATTGCTCAGGATAGCTAAAAGCTTTCTTTGGTGAAGTCCGTTTAAATGAATGATGAAGATAATAAAATTACTTGAAGTTGTTACGAAGCGGATATTAGTCATTTCAAAAAGGTATATTATGCTTTAGTTAATTCAAAGTTTCAGTATAGTATTCGACGATTCCAAACAAATGTAGCCATTTTTACGGAATAAAAAGATTTTGACTTTGACTTTGACTTTATTCGATTCTGGGAAAGGAGTTATGACTATAATATGAAAAAGCTTTCATCTTGAAAAAAGGGCTTTAAGAATTATCGCTCGTATCTGCCAACAAGAATCATATCGTTAACACGTGTCTTTAGGAATTTTGACTTCCCCTAAGCCTGTATGTTTTTTTAGTACTAAATATTTGTCAAAACGTATGAAACGGAAGACAAAAGGAAAATTTTTGAAAATACTAAAAGGCAAGATTAAGCAAAGAAAAAACCTAATAACGAAATTGACAATCGTAAAGTATAGTTTAAACTATCAATTGAATTAAAAATAATCTTGTATAGTAGGTATTTCAATAGTAGACTGAAGGAATCTTTGTTGAAAAAATGTTACTACCCTGTAGGCGAATGTCTTAAGAAGGTTTAACATAGAAAATATTCATTTTATTGACAACATATATAAAGATAACACAACATATTATTTAATAACAATTGCCTAAATTTAAAATTTGTATTTTAATATTGTGAGTGAGGTGAGGAACTCCAAAAGAGTTGTTGTATTAGTAGCAGAGTTGTATAAAACATGTTTTTTATACAACTCTGCTACTAATACAACAACTGTTTTGGAGTTCCTCACCTCACTCACACGCAGGAATACAACAATCTTCTAGGGAGTTATTATTTAACTGCGATTTATTGTGAGGTGGAGGTACTTCCCCAGACGGACTCTTTTCTTATTATTAATTTGGATAACTAGAATAATGACATAAATTGTAAGGAATGTAAATTCAAAATGTGACAATTACAAAATTGTTAGACTCAACTATTGAATATAATTTAAATTAGAAGAAGCACATTGATAATATATGTACGAAATTGAATCAATTTTCATCATAATCAAAAATCAAGTGAAATGGTTAGAAATTTTGTGTTGGTGTGTAAGTGTTGGTTAGAAAGATAAAAAAGGTTCGCTTTTTGTTGATTCGAACATTTAGAATGTGTGATGAAAGAATGAGGAAACAGATGTGTACTACGAATGTGGAAGGATATAGGAATCAACTATAACTAAAGCACGTCTACTTCGATCAATTTATGGTTGTTTTTTATAAGAAAATGGTATAAAGAGCCCTAGAAACTGGAGAGCATGCATGAATAGAGCGATGAATATTACGAGTTGTGAGATTTGTTATTGAATTCTTTCACAAAGTCATTGATGCAGAGTTCATTCATGTTGCATCAGTGAACAGAGTGCTAATTTCTTGATACTTACTTCTTAGATCATCCAATGATAATTCATGCCCACCATATTCAGAGCATAAGATTTCCTTAGGTACCATTTGATACAAGCTCTCTAGAGTTGAATGACAATATATGCGCTGGGCTACTTTTGTAGGGAAAATAGAATTCATAATACTGATCAAACTTTCAACAAGTTTGGAATCTGTTAACAAGTGTACTGCTTTTACCCTCATGCTGTAGCCCTCCTGAAAATAATATGATTGATATTATTACTGGAGCTCGGAGTAAGTTATTACCGTTAATTACTACAGTTAAAAAGAGACTAAAAAACTACTACTCATCGATTAATAAGAACTAGCGGCCGTTTCGTGGCGATATTCAACCATCATCATTATCATCTTAATTGTATATAACGTAAAATGTGGCGAATTAATTATCAACATGCAGTTAATTTTTTTTTTAAGTAGCTATAATTTATGTAATCATCTACAGACTAAGCTTTTGCATGCCATTTATAATATTGGCGGAACATGGCGAACTACTCAATATAAAGTGTCCAAAACTGTCTCTGGTAATATCTCATGTTTTTTTTGTTGTTTGCGTTCAAAAAGTTCAAACTACGTAAAATAAGTGTTGCCATCTATCTACTCTGTTTGGACTTTTGTTCTCGAATGTTCGATATGGGCCAGTACTTGCAAGACTATTTTTTCTTGTATATTTATTTAAATTGATTAACTTTGCACGGCAGAAATTCCTTGACTATAATTGCTGTCGTTAATTAATATTGTATTTATTGTTTAATTGTGCTAGTTTTTTTCCCCTATATCAAAAAGCACACAATTTATTGGTAGCAAGGTTAACTTTGTACATTGAATATTTTTTATAAAGTAGTGATGTTGCTCAACTCCAAAAGTACGCTAGACTTATTAAAATACTTCCTGTCTGATTAACTGTCTATCGATTGTTATCCCACGAATTCTTTATGGAGAAACAAATATAAGAGTTTTGATGAAATTTTACATGATGCTAGCTTATTTGGGCATAAGCACAATGTTGACCCGGGATATACCTCCTGGGCCAACGTTTAATCTACTTCGCAAATATTAACAATATAAACAGGCAGTTCTCAATACGACTCATATATTTTTTATGTTTGTACTTTGAATTAGGAAATGATTTTCAAAAATATTTTTTATTTTAAAGCTTTAAATTAGTACCATAAGATTTTATTTTACAACGTAGGCAGGTATACAAGCATACGGCCCATTTGAGCTATGAGCGCTTGTAATACATTAAGTATCACTCGCGCGATGTCTTCTAAAGATTTGACAAAGATATGATGACCCATATATGAGATAGGTAATCTTACATTACTAGATTAAAATCACAGTTTTTAAGCTATGCAATGATTTTCAATGAGTAACAAAACAGTGCCTGCTATAGAATAGTTTTCGTCGAGCTGGAGCCTTAAAATTTTTCATAAACGTAGACATCTAATTATACAGCTATATGAAGAAAAATACCATAATTTTATTAAGCAGCCATTTCATTGATTCTGTTGTTTAGTAATGATTTTTGAACTCGCTGACTGAATTGTCTATTATACATATAAATAAATATATAATTTTAAAACAACATTTTTACTATTTACAAAAAGTGAAAAGGTGAAGAAAAGTTGTATCAAAAGTATTGTCAAAGGATTCTTACCTATGTATAATACGAGTATATTAATCAAATAAGGAAAAGAACTTTTTATTTTTAACATATAATCGAATACAGTACCCGTAACACTGTGACCATGCGTCTTAACTCAGTTATATTGATTTTACTAACGTAATCCAATATACTGATATATCTTAAATCATTCACAATTACAAATCCAGCTGGATAGTCATGTTTGTAAACATATTCCCAATACTGAAAATAAAAAAAACTTAGTGTAACACAATAATAAATACATTATAGAGTTGTGGGATTTCGTCAAAATATTATTTTAATTAATTAGAAAAATATTTTTTCCTGATATAATCAATTCCGTAATATAAATTATTGCATTTTAGATGTTTCTAAATTTATACAGTATAATAATACATAGTTTATTGCGCCACATAAAACAGTAAAATTTTACATTAATAACTTAAAATTAAACTACGAAATGTGCACTCTTTTCCAGAAAACTTTAGGGTAAAAGAAAAAGAACAAACAGGTAAGTGGCGTCCCAAAAATTTTAAATATATAAGAGAAGGTAGGGTACTTAGGAATAAACAATATGACAATATAGGTAGATATTTTTATTCATATGTACGTACTTACAGACTCATTACATACATCCACATACATATTAATGTTTTTGTTGTTAATACGAGTAGCATAGCATTCCAAAGATGCACATTCCATTCTATATTCAATTACTGAAGAGCCTACCGCTAACTACCCGCTCTTCCACACTAATATTATAAAGAGGAAAGATTTGTATTTTTGTATGTTTGTAACAAATAAATTCAAAAGCTATTGTACCGATTTCAAATTTATTATTTTATTCCATTAAAATGCTACATTATCCCTGAGTATTATAGGTTATATTACTAGAAAATCGTTTAAAAAATAAATGTCCACCCGTGGGAAGCCGGCAGGGGCCGCTAGTCACTAATATATAGGTAACAGGAATCTAAAATAGGAAGTAGCAAGGACTGGGAATGCGCCATGTTTCTAAGAGAACTAACCGAAATTCTTGCGATTTGAGATGACCAGTATAAAGTTTTATTAAAGATAACTCCAATATATTTCACCTTTTCAGTGGTGTCTAAATTATTTTCCTGAACAAACAAATGTATACACAATACAATAACTCTTTATTGCACCAAATAAAACAAACATACATAAAGTAAAAATTAAAACAGAAAAGGCGGTCTTATCTCAAAGCGATCTCTTCCAGACAACCTTGGGGTAAAGGAAACGACAATGACACAGAATAGGTAGAAGGCGCATAAACTACTTACATATTCACTACATATTCAATATACATAAATAAACACATACATACAAATATATAAAAGTATGTTCGTAAGCATACTCTAATAAAAGTTATTACATAATCAGGCGTCATAACAGGGATGATTATAGACAAGTTTAGTTAAACAGAATCAAGAGACAGATAGTGAGCTTTTACAAGTTTTTTGAATGTAGACAAGATTTGAGCACATCGAATATACAATGGCAGAGCATTCCAGAGACGTACAGCTTGTACCGAAAAAGATTTTGAGTAATAATTAGTAGAGTATGGTGGCGTGAACAGTCGAAGGGACAAGGTATATCGCAAGCTACGACCTTGTACTCCAATGTGAAAAGAGAAACGTTCCTTTAAATAGGTAGGATTTGAAGGATTAAACAAGATGGAGTATAAAAGAGACAGGATGTGCGCATTACGGCGAAGTCTAATAGGAAGCCACTTGAACTAACAGCGTAATTGGGAAAGATGGTCTAATTTGCGAAGTCCAAATATGAACCGGATGCAAAGATTTGGGAGGATTTATTCAATTGTTCTTCAGTAAGATCGGGGGAAGAAGAGTCGGTCGAATTGGAAGTAGCAATGAATGTGCTAACGCAATTTTTGTGTCAGTCGGTAGGAAGTATTGCAGTTTTCTGAGAGAGCCAACAGCAGAGAGCATCTTCCTACTAATTGAAGCAAGTTGACCTGTCCAGAAAAAGTTTTGTCAAAAATTATACCATGATTCTTGACAGTATCGCTGTACTTAATAAGAGTTCCATTAAAAGTAATGGCGGGAAATGTAGGCCAGTAAATTTTCGATATCATTCGGGAACTACCTATGAAAATAGACTGCGTCGTTGGATTCACGATTAGCCCGTAGGATTTGCTACATTCCGATATGAGTTTAAAATCTTCGTTCATACTAAAAATTGCGTTTAATAATAGATCCAAAGAAGAATGATTTTAAATTTGTAAGTCGTCTGCATACAGATAGTAAAAGGATCGAAGTTTAATTAAAAATAATGATAGAATTAATCAATAAAGCAAATAAAATCGGTGACAGCACGCCAACCTGCGGCACGCCTGCAGCTATAGAATACCAAGAAAATAACGAATACTCAATGCGTACCCGCTGCTGGTACCCGTACAAATAGGAATGAAACCACTCAATTGACTATTGGACTATTGGAGGTAAATGTTGATAGAGCATAATTGCTTCAAAAGAATATCAAAATCAATAGTATAGAAAGCATTGCTGAAATCCAATAGCGTCAGAACCGTAAGATTTGATCGATCCATGGCGAATGTCATCAGAAATATTCACAAGAGCAGTATCATGCTATGACCTGGACGGAAACCCGATTGCAAAGAACTGAGGATATTGTTTTTATTTAAGAAACTGCTCAATTGTTATTGAACTAGGCGCGCAAGAACTTTGGCAAGGAAAGGGTGAACGGAGATGGATCGGTAGTCAGAAAAGGACAATGTGAGGGATATCTTAGGTAATAGGATGACAAAAGCATTTTTCCAAGCCGATGGAAAAGCACCTTTTGCTGGAATTATTAAGGATTAGAAATTATAATAGGAAGGATAATATCAAGGATTTGTAGGATCATAACACGACTAATGCAATTATTCTCCACGCATTTGACGCCACGCTCAATAGTGAAAATAAATTGTTGAATGATAATGAAAAAATATTTCTTTAAACCTGATGGAATGTGAAACCTTTAGATATTTATGATTTTGTCCAATATAACAAAATCAAAAAAACATAATGGAATGTCAATTGAAGGTCCTTGTTCAATGTGCTCACTTTCTCCCTCTCCCTCCCCACTATCTTAAATGTTTTTTTTTTACATTTATAAGTCTTTTCAAAAATTAATTAATTTAAATGCCTTCATATTTAATATTTACACAGGAATAAACGTTTATACTAAATGTTTAGACCAGAGTCTCAATTATTACGTACATAGAACACTCCCGAAGCGTAGAGAGAAAGTCCAATACCTTTCCTGATGAACTGCTGACCTCAAAGGAATAGGCTCGAAGGGAATACAGAAAGCGAAGGATTGTATATTATGGAAAACATTTACGTAAGCCTTTATCTAGCAGAGCATAGCTTAGTAGATATAGGACCAGTCTATCTACCTACTAACCTCTCTTCTAACGTCTTATTTCGAACCCTGGTGTGGACAAGTACAAAATTCGTGTTTTTGGATTTATGTACACATGTATAATTATTATTTACTCGGCAGTGAAGAAAAATATCATTATGAAACCCACACATCCAAGAAATTACATTTCAAAAGACGTGTGGCCTACCCTAAGAAAGATATAATTTTCCCTCTGGGGTGTAGAAGCCCGATGGCAGTCGCTCTATAAGTTTCTGTGCCAAATGCTTAGGCTAGGGTTAGAAATTGATAACAGATTTAATTGACAGTATCATATCAATTCTATCTGTAACAAACTTAGGGCGATCCTGGCTAAGTTTTATATTATCAAACCTACTGTAACATACAAAATACTATCAAATATATACACAGCCTTAGCAGAATCAATAATTTCATATGGAATCAGTAGTTACCGAATAACCTATAAGACATACCTTGACCAAATTTTAGCATTGCAAATAAGATTTTTAAAACTTATCATACTTAAAAATATCAAAGATAAATTAAAAGATAATATATTTTGCATATTTAAGCACTGCAATGTCATTCCTGTATATGATAGCCCAAAAGATGTTTTGAACGCTTTTAAATCAATAAATATGAAAAACACTAAAGATCTGTGGGGTCTATCTGTCAAAACCATTTCTTCTATTATTATTTCAATCGCTCCACATTTAGCTACAATTTTCAATTGTTGTGTAGCATCTGGTGTATTTCCTGACTTGATGAAATACAGTAAAATCAATCCATTATTTAAATCTGGTGATAGTTCAGACACTTCGAATTTTCGACCTGTTTCCATACTGCCCATTCTCAGTAAATTTTTTGAAAAACTAATGCTTAGCCAGTTGCTCAGACATTTCAATACACATAATTTGCTTCATAGGAAACAGTTCGGATTTACGAGAGGTTGTTCAACTATAGACGCAGGGATTCATTTGCTTAAATGTACATTCGCGGCATGGGAAGGTTCGCAAGATGCCTTGGGAATTTTCTGTGATCTGTCTAAAGGGTTTGACTGCGAGCACCATGACACTCTTGTCAGAAAATTACACCACTACGGTATCAGGAACAAGGCTCACGAACTTCTGTCTTCTTATCTGGGCAATATGATACAGAAGGTCGATGTTAATGGTAAAAGATCTTCGGGGTCCCCTGTAGTTATGAGAGTCCCACAGGGGTCAATTCTAGGTCCATTCTTATTTTTAGTATATATAAATGACTTACCTTATTATGTAAGGGATAAACATGAGATTGTATTGTTTGCGGATGATACCTCTTTGACATTCAAAATTAATAGACAGTTAGGTAATTATGACGAAGTTAACGATGCTCTCTTTAAAGTTATTCATTGGTTTAGTGTTAATAATCTGCTTTTAAATGATAAAAAGACTAAAGTTATTAAGTTCTCAACACCTAATGTAAGACAGTTAACTACCAATGTACATGTTAATGGAGCTAATTTAGCCCCTGTGGAGACAACTGTGTTCTTGGGTATAACAATTGACTCCAAACTACAATGGGGCCCACAAATTGAAAAATTATCAGGAAAACTAAGTTCTGCAGCCTATGCAGTGAAAACTATTAGACGGCTCACTGATGTTGATACGGCTAGAATAGTTTATTTCAATTACTTTCATAGTATTATGTCATACGAAATTCTTCTTTGAGGTAACTCCACGGACATTAACACCATCTTTGAAAAACTAATGCTTAGCAAAAGAGAGCCATAAGAGCTATCTACAAACTTGTTCCCCTGGAGAGCCTTAGAGAAAAAATCAAAGAAATAAATATTTTAACAGTCGCATCGCAATATATCTATGAAAATCTTTTGTATGTCCATAAAAACGTAGACTCATTTTGTAAAACTCATAACATAAATACTAAATATAAGCATAATCTTGTGTTACATGCAAGCCGTCTCCACAAAATAAGTAATTCTTTTATGGGGCAATGTATACGGTTCTATAACAAACTTCCCAGCAATATAAGAGAATTGTCAATAAACAAATTTAAAACTACTATTAAAAAATTGTGTAGCAGGGCATATTACAAAGTATCTGACTATAGTATTGTCTTAGTCTTCCTGCGACTACGGACGCTGCAAAGCGTTCGAAACGTCAGGTTCAACAAAATAAATAAAACACGCGATACTTCCGTTAAAAAATGTTTAATTCAATATCTGTCTATATTAATGATAAAAATGCCTGGGATTGAATCGATCCAATTATAATGTAATAAATAAATTTGTTTGGATACCAAAAGAGGGATGCCTGAGTTTTTTGGCAGTATTTTTATCAGTGCTCACCTAGTCATAAACTGCACGGTAGGGAAAAAAATTGTGACGATTCCAAACAAATGTAGCCATTTTTACGGAATAAAAAAAAATGACTTTGACTTTGATAGAGTACTAAGTCTATTAATTGAACAGTATAGTGACACTAAATTTCTAAAACGTACTTATTTTGTGTACTATTGATACACAAAATAAGTACTAGAAAAATTACTCAACAAAAATTAATGATACCGAAAACTACTAATTTCTTTGGGAGATGCACAAATGAAGTCATAATGCCAATGTTGCTAAACGCCATTCCTGTTGCATTTAAAAAAGATTTAAATCATAAAAATTACAACATTAAATTCAAACAATTTTACCGAAATAAACTATGATATAAATATATATATATGTCGCAGAGGTAGCAACACCATATTGAGAAGCCCGGAAGAAATCAATCCCCGTGATGCTAGTTTTAATAATAACGGATCAAAATGTCAAGTCGGCGCTTGGGTGGAATCGACATCGTTGAATTGGCAACACCGGTTGTGTTTGTTATGGTTTGCTCGAAATGTCGATTGTTGTCAGTTGTCAAAAACGTCAACATGAGAGAGCGTCATTGGAAGAAGCGGCATTACGAATCGAGCAATGGAGCCAATCGCACGTGTCGCGTCCACCGCATTTTGAATCCGTTGTAATCTGCGATCTGAGCATAACTTTTGTTACAATTATTTTCGTAATTGGCTGATTAAATATTGAGAAGATTAATTACGCTGGTATTTCACTTTATTCGCCATGAACAACGAGCCACCTGACGACCATTACATCCACGTTCCGACATCAGACGTGGGATGTAATCCAACCGCCCCAATAATGAAAAATGAAAATAGTGATGAAGAAAAATGGCGTCTTTTACTGGAGCAACAAAACCAGAATCTTTTAGCATTGATTCAAGTGATAAAAGGACCATCGACTAGCATTGAAATTCAGTTGCCCGAATACGATCTTGACAAAGGAAATGTGGACGCGCGTGCATGGAACAATACCGCGGATATATGTGTACCGGATCAGCAACTGAGTGGTGTTCCGCTGATGTTTGCTTTGACCCGTGCGCTGAAGGGACAAGCTGCTGCTTGACTATCTAAAGTATCTTTCCATGGCATGTGTTGGAGTGACTTCGAGAACCTTTTCATATCAAGGTACGATTGTCCTGAAACTACATGTGCTTTTTTGATAAATTTAAATAGTTGCGAACCAAAAGAAGGTGAATGTCTTGCTTCATATGCCACCACGTTAATGACGTCCCTTCTAGTCAAAATGGAAAGACCTTACTGTGGAACAAATTGCAGTTTCAACAGTTATGGCACATATCGCGCAATTTGAACCACGCATACAGAGAATGGCGTTTAACCATGATATCGGCAATCGGAACCGTTTACAACAGGAACTGAAAGCGATATCATTTCGCAAAGCACCTACCACAGCGAATGATCAAGTTGCTGAAGTAAAACGAAGTCGCGATACCATTATCAAATGCTACAATTGTGGCAAGCTTGGGCATAAAGTGCCACAATGTCGTCACCGACGTGATTTTTTGAGACAAAACAGTAGAGTAATGAACAAACGAACCTCAACGCGGAACCAGTCAACATAGAAGCGCTCCTGTGAATCCAGCAGTTACCTGCTTCCACTACCGTTGGAACAGGCCACTGTGCATCCAGCGGCCCCAATCGACGTGACCAGGGTGGAGCTAGCGGTACCAACGACACCCGAGCTACGGCGGGGAAACGAGTGGATATGTGCAGCATCAGCGCCCCTGCTGGGATAATGCGACACTCAGGTGAGCAGTACCTATTCTATTATGATTCTGGAGCTGAATGCTCGCTTATAAAGGAGATGTAATGACACCATAACTTTGACTGTTATTGGACAGACGTCAGTTAATAGCACTTTTCAAATTTTGACTACTGTTGAAATAGATGACATTCAGTTAGAAATCCTCTTTCACATACTGCCTGACTCTTACTTACGATATGACATTCTAGTAGGCCGCGAACTATTAAAACAAGGTCTAGCAGTTCATGTGACTCCTGATAAGTTACAGTTTACTAGGACGACTGTTGTTTGCGCATGTGATGTTTCAAATTCCCCGAATATTGACTTCGATACACTCGATACAGATGCACCCCCGGAATATAGAGTCAAGTTAGTTGAAATTCTAAAATCTTTCGAGAAATCACTTACCTACGACTCGAGCTGACGTAACACCTATGCAGATACGTCTCAAGAATTCTAGTAAGCCTGTATACAGCTAATAGGTAGGGTTGCACGACTTCTTGATATTTTATTTTATGATGATGATGTTCATATCCAAGAACAGACTGTCGATATCGAACAGGTTAGATCTGATGCGGTTAAGAATATTGACAAAAACGCTAACTATGATAAAACACGTTTTGATGGTACAAAAGCTAAATTTGTTAACTTAAAGTTGGAGACTTTGTTTTTATGAAAAATGAATAGCGAAACCAAACGAAGCTCGGTCCTAAGCACAAAGGCCCCTATAGCGTCATTGAGGTGCTTGAAGGAGACCGTTACGTTTAAAGGCTTTGAGTGGTGACCGTACCTACAAGTACGCTCATGATTGCTTGTGAAAAATGCCTAATGATTGCCCTCAATTAGATGAGGATGATAATCGATCGAAGACCATTGAGCAATAATGTTGTTTAGAATTTTAAGAGTTCTGTTTTCATGCAAATTGTGAGAGTATCCGCCGGATGGAGGCGATGGCTTTTTTGAGAGTATCCGCCGGATGGAGGCGATGGCTTTTTTGAGAGTATCCGCCGGATGGAGGCGATGGATTTTTGAAAGTATCCGCCGGATGGAGGCGATGGCTTTTTTTGAGAGTATCCGCCGGATGGAGGCGATGATTTTTAGAGTATCTACCGGATGGAGGCGATGATTTAGAGAGTATCCGCCGGATGGAGGCGATGATTTCATGATAGCAGAATCCAGTAAAAATGTTGAATTAACTTTAAACTAAATGTTGGCAGATAATTGCACAATGGTCTCGATTGTGAATTATAACTTAGAGTTAAGTGCAAATTGTACTATGTTACTGGTTAATTGAAATTTGTTTTACTTGAAATAAATGTTGACTAAAGCCAGTCTTAGTCAGGGTTGGCCGAGCTGGAGTAAGATCTGTTTCTGCTCAGATTTTTTGGTTACAGATTACGCACACGAGGACGTGTGATGCATCAGAATGGCCGTGTCGCAGAGGTAGCAACACCATATTGAGAAGCCCGGAAAAAATCAATCCCCGTGATGCTAGTTTTAATAATAACGGATCAAAATGTCAAGTCGGCGCTTGGGTGGAATCGACATCGTTGAATTGGCAACACCGGTTGTGTTTGTTATGGTTTGCTCGAAATGTCGATTGTTGTCAGTTGTCAAAAACGTCAACATGAGAGACCGTCATTGGAAGAAGCGGCATTACGAATCGAGCAATGGAGCCAATCGCACGTGTCGCGTCCACCGCATTTTGAATCCGTTGTAATCAGCGATCTGAGCATAACTTTTGTTACAATTATTTTCGTAATTGGCTGATTAAATATTGAGAAGATTAACTACGCTGGTATTTCACTTTATTCGCCATGAACAACGAGCCACCTGACGACCATTACATCCACGTTACGACATATATATATATATATATACATGTATGTTATTGCAAGTGTCCATGGGCTGCGGTGACTACGTACCATCGGGCATTATAAAAACCTACACTATTTACTATTACATATGTATGTATATGTGTATGTATATATGTTGTGTATGAGCATGCATGCATGTGTAAACTTATGTATACCTACTTGACACCATACATTAATAATGTGTATAATTTTTGGAATGCTGCAAAGTACTCGTAAAAATGAATCATCCTGTACTCCACTGAGTGCATGCAGCACTAGTCAAACCAGTTTTATTAGTTTTTATTTTACCTGCTATTGTACTCGTACGTAACGATAACAAAGATGTATTCTGATGTTATGAGGTCAAGAATTTGAACAACGATATTATTGTTGCTACTACCTTACCTACAAATTAATACTGTACTGTGTAATAATACTTTAAATACTTTTCATTGTATCCTACATAATTAGTATTTACGACGAATGTGAGTACCTTACACAAACCTACAGAGGTTTTTAAGGTACAATACAATGTAATTTATAGGTTTATACATTATAATTTATAAATAAAAAAAGGTAAAGGATCAGGAAAATGAATAATTCTAGGAAGAAGAAGAAGTATAAGTAGTTATGGGTTGATAAAAATAATGATTGATCTGGCAGTCATTCAGGTAAAATTTGACATATATGTTTTTAATAATACGACTATATTTGATCAAACAACAATGGATAAGCGATTATCAATGAATATTCTTACCCACCAAAACTGATAATTTGTTGAATGCTGAAACCATTTCCTCTGTGACATAATTGACATTATTAATTTTAACCATATACACCCGGTAATTCTCGGGAGTCATTTTTGTCATGATTCCATCACTCCTGTAAAAATATATTTCATGTTACAAAATTGCATTCACGTTTGTAATAAATAAGAGTTACGAGTTAATTAAATTTAGATACTTCAAGTTTATTGCAGAAACTCGAAATATTGACTAGAATTAGAAATAGAATAGAATTAAAAGCAGCTTATACAATACAAATATGTAAAATTTAATGGACATTCTTTTACTCAGCTTTTATATATAGGTTGAGAAAAAATATATTTTTTAATATACTTTATTCATACACGATTATAATATATATGTGCCACTTTGTTCAATAACTTGTTTTCATTTTCTAGGTAGTCATATTATTCATTCAAATAGTCTCATTGTCGTAAAAATTTTGAGACTTCTTAACAACAAAAGTTTTTTTTTTGTTTTGACAGTCCTATCTTGATGTTAACCTAATACTACGTAAATAATTCTGAAGAGACCGAAAGAGGTGAAAATCGGAGGTTGCAAGGTCAGGCCTTTTGATCTAGGAATCCGCGAGGGGGCGCTGTGCAGTAACAGTGCTCATAAACGTCTCCGTAAAATATTGTGTTGTAAAATATTATATTAGTGCAAATTCATTCCGAAAACTGACCACCCGTTACAAAAACTGCAAATCATACGTGTGTTAAAAAGGAAAGTTGAATAGACGAAACATTACCTAAAATGTAAAAGTAAATATTGCGGACGTATTTGACAGTTATAAGTGTTTTGAATAAAATTAAAAGTGCATAAATAGTTGTATTCGATATTTACCGACAGATATAAAGGATTTGAAAAATACTAATAGTGAAGGCATGTATGGGTTATCCACTAAATATTTGTACTGCAATGCACTTTGCATTGCAGTAAAAGATATACCACATATCAGATGAGCGTGCAATTATTTTTGGAGTATAATATGGAGGAGCCGTAATGAATATTAATGACCTGCCAACTGTGACATGTTAACTAATGTATTTCTTTGCTGAGAATAGCACTAATACTTTAAAGCATAAAAATGTGCACGACTATGAAAATGAAACAAATGAAAACTTAAAGCTTTTCGTCACATGGCTGATAACAATAATTAAAAAAATAAATTATATTAAAACAAACATTTTGTAATTTACTCGGAGAATATCAAATAATATGACATTTTACCATATTTTTAAAGGAATCTAAGGATTGTGTACTACGAGTATGTATAGATATTGGTAAGGTACTTCAGAGTAATATTGTGAAGAGTGAGATGGTGTTACTAGATGTAAGGAAAGAATACTGCATGTATTGTGATCACAACGATCCCGTACCTCACTGAGATAAATAAAACGTTCCTAGGGAATAGTAGGATTGAAGAGAAAAGAATAAAGAAGAGAGACGATGTGCCAGTTACGACGTAATCTGATAGGGGCTTCAGCTGAGTGCGAGGTTCGGAAACATGATTATATTTGCGAAGCCAAATATAAATCGAATACAGAGATTTTGAAAGCGCTCAAGTTTGTTTAATTGGTCTTCAGTGCAAGTGCAGGCTGAGTTAGCAATAATAAGCATAGTCCAGAATTCGAAGGAGCAAAGACCGAACAAGAGAATTTTTAGTGTCGATAGGGAAAAAAATTCACAACTGTCGAAGGTTGCCAGTAGCTGTAAACAGCTTCCTGCTAACGTGGGCTATTTGCACCGATCAAGTATATATAATGAAGAAATAAATGTCAAAGTTTTTGACACTGTCGCTAGAAGAATTCTGAATATTATTCAAGAGACAGACAATCGATTTTGAAAATAAGGTGGGTGCGGCCTACAATAATGGCCTGGGACTTACCAGTGTTTACCATGTGGTATTAGACTTACTCTATTCTATTATACGCGCAAGGCGTTCATTTACTTTAGTGGTTGCATTAGGCAGATTATCCGCTAAAGTATGAAAAAATCTGCAAGTCATCTGTATGAAGATGGAAGAAGGAGCGAAGATTTGATGTAATATAATGCTGATCGTCAAAGTGAACACGCTGCTGACAGCAATTGACTGGCTTCAATCTTACCTGTATGTGCTACAGGTAAGATTGAAGCCAGTCAATTTTTGCAGGAGATATGTTAAGAAAACGTAGTCGCTATAAAAGTATATCGAAATCGACCATGTTGAACGCGCTACTAAAGTCTAGCAAACACATAATAGTAAGTTGCGATGAGTCCAATGCGAAAAGGATATCGTCCGTGATTTTTACCAGAGCACTAGTATTTAGTATTACCTGGGCAAAACCCAACTAGAATGGATTGAGGAAATCGTTTTTGGGAATAAAGTAGTTAAGCTGTCCTTGGAGGATTTTGGAAAGAAAAGGGAGAATAGAAATCGGGTATAATCTGAATACGAAGAAGTATTTGACTTTTTAGGCAACTGAATAATGTAGGCATTTTTCTACGCTGAAGGAAATTCGCGAGAAGTAATGGAACTGTTAAGGATGAAGGTAATAATAGGAAAAATAATGTCAAGGATAGGTAAGACCATATGACGACTAATGCTATCGTCTCCCACCGCATTCGATGCCATCGAATATCGATACATTCTTCTTAACATTACATTGAGTGAATTGACTAAAGAAAATTCTAAAGAAAAAAGGATAATAGTATGAAGTTGGAAGTGAAGAAATCTCATTAATAGTTTTGTTTTTAATATTGCAATCAAAATTTGCCGATGAAGAGAAATGCCTATTAAGGTTATTTACATCAATATTATTAGGACAGTTAGTACGATTTTTGCTTGTATGTTTTTCTTGTAATTTGGTTTTCGTGTTTGATGTAAGTACATATTTCTGGTGCTACAATTCGTTAGTCAGACATTTAGAGTATTTTAATATCAGTCGCCGCGTGCTCCTGCTACGCTATTATTCGTATTCCTTGTAATATTGTCTTGACTGTTCAAAATAACAATTATTTTGGACAGAATCATCGATGGCAGTAAATTGGCAGTATTTTTACAATAGTATATCGAACATCTCGTATAATTTTTATTAAACTTATATTGAAAATCTGATATAGATAATAACAATGTTGCGTAAAAATTGAATACATACATTATATCTTTAATATGGGGTATACTCCATATCTCCCTTAAGTCAAAATATCCAAAGAATTCGGGTAGTAAAGTTCTAAAAGTACACAGTTTATCCAATTTATATTTAGCTCTTTCCGTTGATCCTTTGTTAGCAATAATAAGGCGTTCCAAATAGTCTCTATCTGCGAATTGAAAAAAAAATAATTATAGAAAAGATTTTGTTCTAAATGCGAGTCGGGCGGTCACTAGGATTCCCTAAACTATTAACCTGAGTAATGCCTTGGTAAACTGAATCGCTAATCTGCTCAAAATTCCAGTTTCAGTATGAAAAAATAACCGGGGTTTCTCAGCTAACGGAGGCCTTTCTGGCCGCTGCATCCTAACTCATTACATAACCTGCACGCTATTATTTTTAGCGTGTTACACTTGATGCGCTGCCCGCTCACGGCAGCGAAGAAGCTGCTTGAGCTGGGCAGTATCGGGGTGGGCTGGAGCAGGGTGCAGCTCCACTTGCTGGAGGCGCGCCCCATGCACTGTTTCAAGTGCATGGGGAAGGGGCACACCGCTGAGCTGTGCCCCTCCAAGGAGGACCGCAGCCGGTTATGTTATAGGTGCGGGCAGCCGGGGCACATCGCCTCGGGCTGCTCGGCCCAGGCCCGCTGTGCCGTGTGCGCAGACGCCGGCCGGAAGGCCAGCCATGTGATGGGGGCCCGTCTCTGCAACCCCCCATCCATCCGCGGGAGAACGCCCCCCATCTCCCGCGGAAGTGGGCGGCAGAAGGCGCCTGAGGCTGGGATGTCTGAGTAATGGCCGGACATCCCCGCTTCCTGCAGGCCAACGTCAACCACTCCGCTGGGGCTCAGGACCTTTTCCTGCAGACCATGGCGGAGTGGGACGTGGACGTGGCGGTGGTTGCGGAACCATATTCCGTGCCCTCCCGGCCTAACTGGGCCGGGGATCTGGACGGTTGTCGTGGCCGGGGACTTCAACGCCAAGTCCACGGCGTGGGGAAACCCGGCCACGGGAGCCAAAGGGCGGAAGGTGGAGGAGTGGGCGCTGGCCGCGGGACTGTCCCTCTTGAATAGGGGGACAGTCCACACGTGCGTGCGGTGGAACGGAGGGTCGGTGGTGGATCTGTCCTTCGCCACCGCGTCCACCGCACACCGAGTGGAGGATTGGAGGGTAGAAACGGGGTTAGAGACACTCTCGGACCATAGGTACATCAGGTTCGGGGTGTCTCGAGCCCCCGGGAGTTCGGCGATTTCGTCCCGGTGGCGGAGCCGGTTCCCGCGTTGGGCACTCACCAAGCTCGACCGGGAACTGGCAGAGGAGGCAGCCATAGTCGGCCGCTGGGGCCTCCCGCCGATGGAGGATTTGGGGGTGGAGCAAGGGGCTGGCCGTCTCTGCGACGCCTTCACGGCGGTGTGCAGGGCGGCCATGCCCAGTGTTGGGCGTCCGCCCCCAAGCCCCCAAGGTCTACTGGTGGTCGGCGGAGATAGCCGACCTCCGGGACGCCTGCAACGGGGCGCGTAGAGCGTACACCCAGAGCAGGCGTCGCCGCCCCCGGGACGAAGGACGAGATGGCCATCTGCACGGCATCTACGTGGAGAAGAAGAGGGCCTTGCAGATTGCCATAAGTAGGGCCAAGGAGGGAGCGTGGCAGGAGCTGCTGGAGGGCCTAGACAGGGACCCGTGGGGCCGACCGTACAGAGGAGCGCGGAACAAGATCCGCGCTCAGTCGGCCCCACTGACGGAGACCCTCCAGCCAGCCCTGTTGGAGAGGGTTGTCGGGGAACTCTTCCCCGACACCCCACGGGGGTACGCTCCCCCGAGAATGGCCCGATCGTCGGACTCCAGAGGAGAGGAGGAGGGCGCTCCGCCGCCCGTCACCGACCAGGAGATGGAGGCGGTCGTGGACCGCCTCCGAGGCAAGAAGAGGGCGCCGGGTCCGGACGGGGTGCACGGGAAGGTGCTTGCGTTGGCTCTCGTTCACCTCGGAGATAGGTTCCGGGAGCTCCTCGACTGCTGCTTGCGGTCGGGGGGCTGCCCGGGACCCTTCAGGGTGGGCCGGCTCTGCCTTCTGTTGAAGGGAGACCGGCCCCCGGACTCGGGGTCGGCGGTTCGGCCGGTCGTTCTGCTGAACGAGGCGGGGAAAGCCCTAGAAAGGGTTGTCGCTTCCCGCCTCGCTCAGCATTTGGAGGATGGCCCGGGACCGGGCCTATCGGATGCCCAGTTCGGGTTCCGGGCCAGACGGTCGACCGTCGACGCCATTAGGCGCCTAAGGTCGGTGACGGAGGATGCGGAGCGCGAGGGTAAGGTGGTGGTGGCGGTGTCGCTTGACATCACCAATGCCTTCAACAGCCTCCCCCACAGTACCATACTGGAGGCCCTCAAGTACTTTGAGGTGCCTCCGTACTTGGGGAGACTGTTGAAGGCATACTTGGAGGACAGGGAGGTGTGCTTCGAGGATGCGAGGGGCCGTATGATCAGGAGGTCTGTCGGGTGCGGGTCCCGCAGGGGTCCGTTCTGGGCCCCATTCTATGGGACCTCGCATACGACTGGGTCCTGCGGGGCCGTCTCCTCCCCGGGATGAGTGTCATCTGCTATGCAGATGACACCCTTGTCGCGTCCCGGGGTAAGACCTTTGTGGAGGCGGCGCGGCTGTGGCCGAAGTCGGAGTAGGACTGGTGGTCAGCCGTATAGAGAGGCTTGGGCTTCGGGTCCGTTTGGACAAGACCGAGGCCCTCCTCTTCCGCGGGACCGGCAGACGGGGCCCTACCCCCGGAGCACACCTCCAAATAGGAGGAGAGAGGATAAGGGTGAGTGCCCAGATGAGCTACCTGGGCCTCACCCTTGACGGACGATGGACCTTCGGCCCCCACTTCGAGCGGTTGGGACCGAAGGTCATCAGAGCTGCGGCGGCGCTGGGTCGCCTCCTGCCCAATTTGGGCGGGCCCAGCGCCGCGTGCAGGCGGCTGTACTCCGGCATCTGCCGGAGTACAGTCCATGCTCGGGAGTGACAGTGCCTGGCAGGCGATGGCCTCCTTCTGTGAGACTGTCATGTCCCAGAAGGAGGCCGCGGAGCGGGACAGGGAGGATGATCCCTTGGCTGTCCCGCTCCGGAGATGGCGGACGGGAGTGCGGCGTAGGCGCTACGCGCACCTACTGCCGCCTCCCTAACCTGTGGGACTAGGGGCAGGATGAGAACCTGGCCCCATAATGGTCCCGCCGCCGGAGGGGCTGTCCCAATTTGCCGGGACGGCCCCTAGAGAGAAGAAGTCCGGCCCCTTTTGAGGGGCTGGCCAGTCGCAGTGGTGCCCTGTCGCTGATAGATCCGGGGCACCACACCAACGCGGCCGATGG
The DNA here is from genome assembly GCA_947507595.1 of Pyralis farinalis. Lineage (NCBI taxonomy): Eukaryota > Metazoa > Arthropoda > Insecta > Lepidoptera > Pyralidae > Pyralis > Pyralis farinalis. Next base: position 25,342,953 of record OX382270.1, read on the forward strand.
CATTTCGCGGGGTCGTTTAGTGGGTATACCGCCGGACAGCCGACGGGGAGTCCCACACTACCACCGGAGGCCACCCAGGCACCGGTGGTGTGCGTAACGCATTTTTCCCCGCGTCAAAAAAAAAAAAAAAGGTCTTAACACTAAACACATAAGTAAGATCTTAGAACAGGTACATAACGGGAACATAGGTTAGGCACATAAGTAGGTAGTTAGGATATTAGTTAAGAGGATTTGTAGGGCTTAGCAAGCTAGAAACATTTAGTTCGTTAGGTAATATAATAATAATAAGATAGCAATAAGATAGCAAATTAGGTAAGGTACTTCAGTAGCAGTAGGTGTAGTTAGTTAGTTAGGTAGAGCGTAGTGCGGCCTGCAGCTATAAGAGGCTGTTGGTCTCATTACTTAGTGGATGGCGTGGCCTTAGTTCAGATCGTCAGGTCGGGTCTCATTGGGGTAGGTAGAAGTAGATAGGTAGGTAGGCGGGGTCGCGCTGCAGTCCATTACAGCGGTAACATTTCATTTATGAGTTATCTATTTAGATTTGATAGTTTCTAAAATAAATTGAATATACATAAAATATACTATAACATTTTCCACAAAAAGCTACCTACTGATTTATACAGATTCTTAACTAATTTTCAATTTTAAAATGTATTTAAGCTAAATAGTTCGAAGATACAATTGCGTTAATCATTCGCGCGTCCATTTGTCAACTCGAACTAACAGAACACCTTTTAGTAGATTAAATAACGTTATTATTTCTTTATTAAATAGTTTACAGTGCAGTGTTTAGAAATAAAACGTGAAACATTCTAGACATGCTTGTGATTACCCTGCCATTAAGTGAAGAAGAGTATACCTTTCTTTTGCTTTTGGACATCGGTCCAAGACGTTGGTTACCGTTCAGTGCAACTGTGCATGTGATGCAGGCGAATTATTTTAATCAGGTAATATAAAAACTTTACATGCGTTAATGAAGTCTTCTAACTTACCGATAAAAATAAAAAGATAAAATTCTTTATTTATTACGTCTTACATTTTTATTTAAAAAATGTTTGTATTTTATTCATTTCTCTCGTTTTTTTTTAAATTTACCAGAATTTCGGAAATGAACATCGGCATAGAAAAATGCTGACCTTGCCAATTTTTTTTCAAATCGCCAATTTTCCATCCAAGTCTTATTTCAAATAGTCATAATTAAATATCTAATGACACTTAATCGTAAATCTAACGTTTTGTTTTTGCATTGAAATGTGATTGCAAAGTTAACTTTCCTTCAAATTTTAATATTGAATAAAGCAAACTATTTTATTTTGGGCTATTCCAACCAGTCAGTTTCCCTTTTATAATTCGATTGTTTCCGCGTTGTCCGCTTGATTCGGCAACGAGCCAAACTAACTACACTTGACAGTGGAGACGATAGTAGGTGATGGAGGAATAATGTCCTAATGTTGTTGTCCTAACTTAAATACACTACACCGGGTACAAGCCTAAGAACTTTTTTATGGTTGTTATTTCTCTGTTTGATCGACTCAGATCAGGGAGCTGATATTATTGTACGTGCTTATTGCAACGGGATATTCACACCCACATCAGAGTGTATTTATATTTCCTGCAGCTAAAATACTGATACAGGTCGATTATGTGAGCACCTGTATGTGGCAACTAACAAAGTCATCAAGCATTATTTGGCACATTTAATCATTTTAGGCGACATCATACTCACTAAGCCTAGTGAATTATTTTTTTATGCACTTACCACGTCGGAAGACATGTTGATAAGTTTCCTTCAGTCCACAGTTTATTCAAGTTGGCCCATTCTCTAATAACACAAAGAATACCACTAACCGAAGTTATGATTTCGCTGAAAGAGGCAAATCCTACACAGCTACAAATAGAGGTTTTCACATAAAACGCCAAAGAGTTTTATGTTGTTTAGGAATCAATTAGGTACCTCCACGTAGGTAATACGAAAACCTTGCAAAACTTTCTCTATATGCTAACTTATGAGCTGACGATTCTTACCAAATTTTTTAATTATAAAATGTTCTTGTTTCTGTATCCAATCTTCCAATAGTTTTATAGCTTCTTCCATTCGCCCCGGTTTATTCAAATCATATAGACTTCTTACTTCTTGTAGCGTATTTGAATTAAATTTTAAAACTGATGTTTCTTTCAGTGCCTCCATTTTAAAATCACAATTCAATAATAACAAATTCGAATAATACTTATATAAACCCAACGTGCGTGGTTATAATATTTGTTCGAATAATAAATATTTATAGATAGGTCAAAAGTCTCTATTGTATGATTTTTACGCAAACATATGTATAATTAGATATACTGGGCAAGTGTAAGTGGCTACATAATAAGTGTTCTATACTGAGTATCTTATTGTTTATACATACTCGTATAGTGATTTATTGTAACATTTTTTTTATACAACGTCAGGAGCCATGCGATAGAGAGCTCGATGGTGTCGTTGCGCATGTCATTCTAACCAAAAACGCAGGTTAAGCAATGTCGACTGCAGCCTGCCTATGGATGGGTTTATATGTCTCGAGTTTCAGCCGTCGGGTCCGGCTGTTGTCGATAGTCTTATATAAAAACCCAACCCGCGTGGTTATAATATTTGTTCGAATAATAAATATTTATAAATAGGTCAAAAGTCTCTATTGTATGATTTTTACGCCACATATGGATAATTAGATATACTGGGCAAGTGTAAGTGGCTACATAATAAATGTTCTATACTGAGTATCTTATTGTTTATACATACTCGTATAGTGATTTATTGTAACATTTTGTTTTATACAACGTCAGGAGCCATGAGATGGAGGGCTCGTTGTGTGTCATTCTAACCAAACACACAAGTTAAGCAACGTCGACCGCAGCCTATCTATGGATGGGTTTACGTAGCTCGAGTTCAGCCGTCGATTCCGGCTGTTATCGATAGATGACAGTCGTTAAGCTAAGTCAGTGGCCCTCGGGCGGCTTGAAAAAGTTGGGTTCCGCCAATCCGCATTTGAGCAGCGTGCTGGAGTATGATCAAAACCCCTTCAGTTGAAGGGAGACCCGTGAGGATCTCCTTGCAGAGAGATGAGTAAGGGTTGCTATGGCAGGAGCAATGCAAGCATATGGCCCACCTTATTTAAATCAGCTACCGTAGCCTACAAACGTTTGCAATACATTAAGTATTACTTGCGCGATACAACCTCTGCTGCTAACACAGCAACTCCATTGGAAGTTACTGGTGATCTCGCTCACACGTAGGAAACCCCTAGGTAGTTGTTATTTGGTTACGGTTTTCTGTGAGGTGGAGGTACTTCCCCAGACGGGCTGCTCTCTTAAAATACCCCAGACAAAGACTGAAAGATATGTCAGAACAGACATGTTCATGCACACAAATATTTGTCCTGTATGGGAATCGAAACCACAAGCAAAGTAACATAACAACGCGTTTTGCTACTGCACCACCGAGCTCATGGAGTCAAATAACTTTTGTTTCGATTTATAGTAATCTATCAACGTCTATATTCCGGATAGTTAGCAGTGTCATTACCCATCTTGCTTGCTATATTCAGAGCTCATTTCACGGCTACTTGCTGATTCCCAGGGCTCCTGATACTTCTACTCCTGATAATTCTCGAGGCTCTCGATAGGTTGCAGTGACGGGCTATCCGCATAATCGATGACGAAGAAGTCACCAAAAACTTCGAACCTCTTCAACTCGTAGAGACATAGGCGCTCTAAGCATATTTTACCGCCTTTACCATGGCGAGTGCTCTGAAGAACTGTTTTCCCTTGTCCCACTCTCTCCCTTCCGTCATAGAACCACACGTGCGGGCCTGTGATATCATCGTTCCACTGTTGAGACTATTTCTTCGCGCACCAAAAAGTAAGTCAACTCCAATCTTTGTCGTACCATTAAAAAGTGGAACGCCTTGCTTGCACTAGTGTTCCCTCCTTCTTACAATATGGGATCCTTCAAACGAAGTGTGAAGAAGCATCTTGCGAGTCAGCATGGCAGCATCAACTGACAGGATACTGTGTAGTATTTTGTCAGTTGCAGTTTACATTTGCAATTTGTCGACGACTTGGCGATCAAAATTAAATGTATCAATTTTTTGTTATGTAGTAGTGTTATCTGTAAATATATTAAAGACATAACGGTAGCTGAAACAGTAATGGTCTTATGTTCTTGATTAGTTTCATCGTGATGCTAAGTGATCGAACTTTATTTTTCTTGACCGTTTTATGATTTCAGCCGTTAACTTCCGAGATGGCCATATGGAACGTCTAATAAGTCCACTCTTTTATTTTTAATCTCCATATTCATGTATTAATGACGAATGACTCATTATGTGACTACAAAATTATCAATTGCCTCTACCTCTGCAAGCATTGCTGTACAAGGCTTGCAAGAAATTCTGTGAAATGTACACAACAAATTTATGTGAAAGAGATGTACTGGGTGTTACGTAAAAATGAACAAGCAAGCAACAATAAGCTATGCAAGAAAAGCGAAGGAAATCCAAACGGACTGCAAAGCATGTGAAAAGGCATTCTGTTTAGATTGTTATAATAAGAACATGAGAACAATTATTGTTATGAATCATGCACAGTTCTCGTGTTCTCATGTCTTATCAAAATTTTTTTTTTGTCAATAAAAACATTTGTCTATTAGTAAATCATTAAATTTTCTTTTATTTCCTTCAACATTAGGTTTTTGCTATACGTCCACGTAGCACTATACATGATGTATCACGTTCATAACAAAAAAGATGTACTCTTGAACTTATTCCAATACGTAAGTCATATACGACTCATTGGACCGCAAAGTTGTTAAAAATAGCTTACAATTCGGCATATCTATATTGTAATATGCAATTTACGGTTATGAAATTAGTATACCGATCGGTGATCAAGAAGTTCTCTTCTTTCATACATCCACCCAAAAATGCAAATAATGTTCGATCAAGTTATGCTTGAACTAGTATCCGATCTACCAGGCACTAAGCACGACTTTCAATACCTTGCATTCAAATACAACAACATAATCATTTATGATTTGAACGCTGATATCTATCCTTATTAATTTTGACTTAGACGTATCCCGTGTCTATTTAGGAGTTTTCAAAAAACTGCAAGTGACGCCGATTTTACATAAATTACGAATTTATTCGTATATTTACATTTTCTTTTTTAATCTTACAATTTTTAAGAGTAAAAAGGTAGTAAATGTGAAATATTATGAAAATTAGATGTTCATATAAATTACTTAGTGGATAGTAATTTTATTACTTGTTTTCTCAATTTAAAATTTTGTTTTCAAAATTTAAGTTCTTCATATTATTATCAAGGTTTCCTTATTGGGTCTTCTCCAAAACTTTTGATTATGTCGGTTTATGACTATCGGTTGTATGACTATCGGATATATATTATTTGAAGCTGTGCTATTATGGAGTTATAGGTAAAGTCCGAAATTTTATTTCATATTATTTAAATCACAGGATGCAAACTATTGACATAAATGGGTTTAAATCTAAAGGCAGTAATGTTAACATAGGAATACTGCTGCAGGTCTCTATTTTGAGTCCGATTTTATTTTTAGAGAAAGTGAACTATCTGCTCTTCGTGGTGTAGAATACGACGGATACGATAATTATTACTGATAAACAGGTTGAGTTCCTAGTATTGCTCGTTGATGTGAAAATGACGTCTAGGTAAATAATGTCCTGACGGCCATTCGAAACTGATTTATAAGAAATATCTTCATTTTTTATTGAAATTTCACTAAAACCAAATGTACTCAATTTAACCTTACAAATATGACTTCTGTCTATACAGAAGTTCTCATTGACAATAATAATGTGTTAAAAGTACAGTATTTTTTACGATTTAATATTTTGGGGTCGGTACCAGAATCCAGTCCAACAGACCTGTGGATTAAAATTTTGTTGACCAGAACTGCATCGATGCGCGAGTTAGGGCGTTCCTCGTAGGCTAAGCGCACTGATCCGCCCTATGTGTGAGGTTAAGTACATACGGCGGTAGGGGCCGCCACCCAAAACGCAACGTCCAATATGGTGGGTAGAGGAGAACTGATTGCCGTATAGGTACATGAATGTGAGAGGTGGATTGCAAGAAAAGACGAATGAGTTGATAGATATAATGAACGAGAGATGCCTAGATGTTTTGAGTGTGTCAGCGAAAGCGAAAGAGAAGCTACAGTGAACATTTTTCCGATGGCCCTGCGACCTAGCGCTGGCCCAGGTGTCGTATTTTCAGCTCGCTTAGCTTCTAGTGTGAAAGATTAGTAGGTTCAAGACTTCTCTAGATTACAGCATATGCTACTGTGAGCTCAACCAATCCCCAAGAGTTTGAGAAGTTTTGGGAGGTCTTAAGGATTTGACCAAAAACTTTGGGAATGACCGGATTATTCATTATGTGTGGAGATCTGAATGGATAAGTTGGGACTAATAGAAGCAGTTACGGGACTGTGCTTTGTCCATGGAGATAAGAGAGTGAACGATGCAGGTAACTTACTTCTGGACGTACGTATGTACCGAATTTTTTTATTTATTATTATATATATTTTTTTATTATGTATGGAGACGGAAAGAACTGAAAGTATGATTGATTTTATTTTTAAAGATGGGCATTTCTAAATTTTTTTAATGGATACAAGAATCCTCAGAGGTTTCATCCTTGAAATGGACTATCTGGTGATAAGCTGGTTTGTGGGCCTTTTCAAGAATTGGAGGTACTTGCAACTGTGTATTCTTTTCGGAGATCATAAAAGATGAATGTTGGAAAGTTATAAAGGAAATTGCGATGGATAATGCGAAAGAAACACGTGGATGCGCAAAGAGCATAGATAACTGACATACATAGTGGGATGCAGAGGCTGAATTCTCCGTGGCTAAAAGAAAAGCTGGCTGGAACATGTATTATTTTTGCACCAAAGTGATAGTATGAAAGAGAAGAAGAAAGAAATATACCATCGATGCAAGAATGAAACCAAAGCTTTAGTGAATTTGAAACGTGAAAGAATTACTTTGAATGAGGAAAAGAGACTGACGAAAATCTTCAAAGGGAATATCACACTGTTCTGGAGAGAGGGAAAGAAGTGTTGAGGTGGTACATCAACATTCAGAATGGACAAGATAAAGTCGAAAATTGGTAGAATTCTTGCACTTATGAAATATTAGACCAATGTAGTGAATGTTTTAGACAAAATGTGTGATTATGTACAGAACATTGACACTGGAAATCAGTCTGTCGGCAGTGCAAGAGACTAAATAGTCGTCGAAGTTTAAAAATTAAAACTCAGCGAAAATCAACATGGTTATAGCTCAGGTGATCAAACTAGGGCCACCTAGTTTGATCTTGATATACGTTAGGAACGCCTTATGATTTTTTTGGTAATTTATGTCTGAAAGCTTAAAGGGTACCGATAGGAGACGCTAATCATCGTGCCATTATATAAAAAGGTAATAAATCACGTATCGACTGCGCTAACTATAGGGCCATCAGTTTTATCAGATTAGCAACTAAAGTGTATGGAAAAAGTATTGTAAGGATAACGAGGGGAATCCAATGGAAGCTTTGGAAAGTACAGGGTGAAATTTGAAACGGTAGAGGATATATGGATCAACTTTTCACGCCACCATATCGTGGAGAAGTATTTGCTATGGACCAGAAGGGAAGGAATGTTGTTACACTGAATTGGAATAGTTTCCTAGTAAAATATATATCTTTTTCATTCACATTAACACAGAACGCCATATTTGTCAAGAAAACTAAATCTTATTGATGCAATTTGAATCCATGAAAGTAATGATTTCGAGTCAAAATGATTTCTTCTTTTTAATGCGTTCAATTACGCCATTTTTACTGGAAATAGTTTTGACAGCTTACAGGTTTACAAAATTTCTCTTTAAACTCATTAGTTCCATATCGAAAAGAGATCGCATCGTGATAAGGCAGCCGTTTTATCGATATTTCTTTGTTTTTGTTTTTATTATATTTCTCTCTTGGTGCAATAAAGTATACTGGGATTAGGGGTTTCGATTGTGAAAAAAAAAAAAATTAACTACGAGATAAAATTCACTGGCGTTTTCACAGAATTCAGAAAAAATGGAGACAGTTATAACGTCAATTTGTACTGTATAAGCTAAGACTCTGTCTTTCCTCTCTGGACTAAAGATAACCTAAACAAATGAATTTAATTCATTATGTGTAATAACTTATTGAGAATGAGAAGTTTCCGTTATTTCTTGTTTAGGTATATCAACATGTTTATACTTTAACATGGGTGTAAAGTAATCACTAGCACACTTACAAGGCCATCTTTATTCAGAGTCGCATACTAAGCCTGGCCACCTACTAAGTACCTACATGTACCTACATGGACATGAGTTAAAATATGTATTAAAAGCATTGTCATTGGCGAGAGCATCAAGATCGCCACAAAGATGAAATTGAAAAGTTTCTGTGTCAAAGTATGTATGTAATACCCCTGCTGAACATAATTTCCATCAAAGTAACAAAACCAAAAATTCATGATTCAGTCATGATCTCAAAAGAAAAAAGAACTCCAAGTATGCGGAGCCTCTATTGACGAACTATAGACCCATCTCTCTTCTGAGCCATATATATAGGCTGTTTTCAAGGGTTATCACGAATCGTCTCGCACGCAGGTTTGATGACTTCCAGCATCCCAAACAAGCCTGCTTCCGGAAAGGCTTCTCAACTATAGACCACATACATACACTGCGGCAGGTTATACAGAAGACCGAAGAGTATAACCAGCCACTATGCTTAGCGTTTGTGGACTATGAGAAGGCCGTTGATTCGATAGAGACTTGGGCTGTGTTCCAGTCTCTCCAGTGGTGCCACATTGATTAAGGGTATATCGAAGTGTTGAGGAGAATGTATGAAAACGGGGCCATGTCGACTGTCCGACTACAGGACCAGAGTATGAAACCTATCCAAATGCAGAGAGGGGTGAGACCTTGTTTCTCCCAAACTGTTCACTACTGCATCGGAAGATGTTTTCAAGCTAATGGACTGGAAAGGATACGGTATTAATATAAACGGCGAGTATATCACTCATCTTTGATTTGCCGATCATATAGTAATCATGGCGCGATCGCTGGAGGACTTGAACACAATGCTTGAAGATCTCGACAAAGCGTTCCAACGAGTGAATCTTAAAATGAACACGGACAAAACGAAGATTATGTCGAATGTACATGTTGTACCCACTCCAGTTTCAGTTAGGAGCTCGGTTCTCGAAGTTGTTAAGGAGTATGTCTATCTAGGACAAACAATCCAGCTATGTAGATCCAACTTCTAGAAAGAGGTCTTTCGTCGAATCCAACTTGAATGGGCAGAGTTTGGTAAATTGCTAAAGATTTTCTCGTCTAAAATACCTCAATGTCTTCGACCAGTGTGTGTTACCAGAGATGACTTACGGCATAGAATCGTGATCCCTTACTATGGGCCTCATACGAAAGCTCAAGGTTGCACAGTGTGCGATGGAGAGAACCAAGCTCGGTGTTTCTCTGCGGAATAGGCTCAGAAATGGGAACATCTGTAGTAGAACTGGAGTTACCGACGTGGCTCTAAGGATCAGCAAACTCAAGTGGCAGTGGGCAGGCCAGGCAGTACAGCTCGGAGTACCGATGGCCGTTGGTGTAGAAAGGTTCTCGAATGGCGACCACGAACCAGAAAACGTAGCGTAGGACGGCCCCTCACATGATGGACAGACGATCTTGTAAAGATCGCAGGGAGCCGTTAGATGCAAGCAGCACAAGATCAATTGCTGTGTAAGTCTAAGAGGGAGGCCTATATCCAGCAGTGGACGTCTTTTGGCTGATATATGCTGATACGGGGCCACGAGAGGCAGCTAGCTTATATATATTTTTTTAACTTGAGAATAAATTACTATCAAACTATAAAATAACAATAGTTCTATAACATGCATCAAATACGCCGACAACGCCCACTAAAACAACCCATCTGTCCGCCTTGACATGCACATGTCATATTGTCTTTTGAAGGTTATTAATAAGTTTTATACCTACTCTACGGTCTGCTTGTATATTTCGTTTTTTTTTTTGTATATATTTTAGTTAAATTTGTATTTTTAGGGTTCCATACCTCAAAAGGAAAAATAGGACCTTTATAGGATCACTTTGTTGTCCGTCTGTCTGTCTGTCAAGACCCTTTTTCTCAGTGGTTGGAGCGATCAAGCTGAAATTAATATCAAATACTCAGGTCTGTAATCGCTTTGAGCAGTGACAAAATCAAACTTCTAAGTCAACGCAATCAGAAGCTACGGCTGTTTGTGCCTCGTTTATGCACATATTTCCTCACTCGCAAGCGAATCAAAACCTAACCAGTCGATGACTTTATTCAGCTTTGTCGTCAAGGACGCTGTCAACTAGAAATGTAAAAGCTGTACAAGAGTTGCCAAGCCCAAGTGAACTTCTTACATAGTGTCAGATGAAAAAGATGATAATGAAGAAAATGTTGATGTAGAGGCTACACAGATCCAGGACATACTGATGTGCGCACAAAAGGAAATGTATGTTATTGACTACTGTTACAGAAGAATCACGTAGATCCTTAAATTTGTAAGCAAACTCGTCAACTTTGTAGCGTACAATTACATGCACTGAAATCAAAAATAATGTCAAACGTTATTAGATGTGAAGTAGTTAAAAACAAACTACACTATGTTCAATTGCCTAACCTGCCTAAAAAATATAATATCTAGTTTCAATTATGTGCTGTAAAAGTGACAGAAAAAAAGTACTTTACTCCTTACGAACGATAATTGTGATATATTACATATCAAATAGAATAAAAGGGTAAATGAAAGTATCTTCAAAAATAATAAGAATAACGTTTATTATTAATAAATGTGAACTATACGCTTACCAATTAACCGCATCCACGTATTTTTCGGATTCTTCTTCATAACCACTCCAATCAATTTCTTCCATATTTTCACTTTAATATTTTTTTAACTTTAATCACTTGATGATTTGTTTAACTCGGATCCTGTAATAAACACTGAATAATCCCTTCTATCTCATTTTCTCGCACGTTAAATCCTATAGATGTATGTAGTTGTCGCTTTTTAATACTTCTATCTCATTCTCTCACATGTTATATTCTACAGATGTATATGTTTGTCTCTTTGTAACCGGATGAGCGTAACGCCATCACTTTTACTTAACACTTGATTTTACTCCTAATAAAATTTCCTTACCGGGCCTTATAATTCAAAATAGTTTCTTAAGGAGTAAACTCCAATAATCGCTTATAATTTAACAGACTAGATACCAACTATGATAGTGAAATGGCATATTTTCAAACAGACTTATTTTAAAAGCCTATGTGACTCTGGGTGACTGTTATCGCAGATTTCATCGAATTTAAAATTTTCATCATTACAGTTCTTAGTAACAGGCGAGAAGTCAGGCTCAAGCAGATCTAAGTAGGTTGATTAAATGTTAAGATGAAAAGTAGATATAATTTTTTTCTCCTCCATAACATTTATGAGCAGAAGTGTGAAGATGCTGATGCAGGGTAGTTAAGATTATTTCAAATAAATTTAGAAGGACAGATTTCTAAGCACGCTTTATTAATCCATGGCAAGTTGTTGTCACAGGTTACTGCCAATAAAACTGTACCCATTAGAATTTGAAAAGTCCGGTGGCAGGGTGGTTAATACTTAATACCAAGACCTGTGGGTTCGATTTCCATACGGGTAGAACATTTGTGTGAATATGTTGGTTTACCTTTGGCTGTGTGTTTTTAACCCCTGGAGCGTGGCGGCCCGGGCGTCTTAAAATGCCTATAGTGTGGCCAAGCATTCTCTCGCGTTAACTAATGCGCGACCGCGGTTAGAAAAAGTGAAATTTCTCGAGTAATTGATAATTATATTTTATGAAATATACATCGTTGGAAAGCTGATATTCCAATACTACTAATATAAAAAGAACTCGTAGATAAAATACCTTTATCATTCCTTAGATGTACGATATATCGAGACATTTAGCTTATAAGTCACGACGCCGCGAACATTTTTACTTCATACACTGCATTCCAATTCACTTTGTACTTTTTCGGGAGATATATTCAATTGAACACTCTTTTATAACCACGTGAAACTATTCAAATGTCTAATGTATTTATTATAAAAATGAAAACAAGCACATTCTAGTGGGGGAGTTTAGGTGACTTCAGTCCACTTCAGTCCATTGATATGAACAGATATTTATTACACGAAATTAATGAACAATCGCTAAAAAGTAATTTTAGAAATAGATTCCTGGATAAATTTGCCACAAGATAATATTTATTACACTCCTAATAATAATTAAACATAAACACATTTTACAAATAAATTTCGTACGACGGACATGTCGAAAATGCCGGCTTCACTATTTTTGAATGTTTTTTCACGAATAATATCCCGTTATTCACTAAAAGTAATAGAATAACTTGAAAGAACACAAAATTTCCAAAAGATTGAAGCTTATTACATGTAAAAAGCACTGACTGTTTATTTATAACAAACATTTTTATCGGAATCCATTACACACACAGCAATATCAAAATGGCGCGAAACGGAAAAATGTACCGACTCACTCTGATTTAATTTTTTTACTGGTCTTCGGAGCAACAGGTTGGTCAAAACCGACCTTATTATAAACTGAAATAACCATAGACAAGGTACAAACATTTACAAGCTAGCCAAACGAATAATACGGAAGAATAAATGAAATAAAAGTGGGCCAAACCGTTACGCACATATACGTGCCTAGCACACTACAGCCCATTTTGCCTTAGGCACGTATATTAAGGGGGTTAAGAGAGGCAAGATGCAAAGCAGCATGACCTGGGTAATATAATTATCCATCTCATAGAAAATTATAGCCAAATAATTGAGCTATCCTCTCTCTTTCCGAGCGTGCCGTAAGAGCCGACTAAAAGAAACACGTTACCAAATGTCAGGTAGCTGCATCTTTTCGCGCACTGCTTCGTACTGCGATTATCAACCCGCCTGCCAAATGTAGTGATGGTAGACTATGATCCTGATATCCTCCATGGATTCTAAAAAATATTTTGTTTCCTTTCTTTAGATATGCTACAGATTGCACAATGGGTAGTGTTCCGAGAAATTGTACGATATAATGCTACGCTTAGTTTTACAACCATAACGCTCGTCGATGATTGATTGAACTCATTCTGATACACTGGTATCCGAATGGTCGGTATCACGTATGCCAGTACATCGGCTTGCTAAACTAACAGATATTGTAATGTTACAACCTTATTTAATGATTTATATAGAATCTTTTCTTTGCATGCTCTGTTTAGTCTATGACAATTTGTCAAAAATATTAATTTGTAATTCAAAATTTTAAAATATTACATTTTAGTGTCGGAAAACAGAAAACAAGTCGTCAATCTGGAGGAAGCTTTCGAGAAGTAGAGATTCAGTGCACCACGTCTGAGACCACCAGCCTCCTGCTGAGGGCTACGTGGTGAACCCTCGGGATATTACTACCTTTTCCAAACTCGATAATTTCCGGACATCTAACTAATCTAAAAATTATAATACCTGCAGCCCCTGTTGTGGACTACGGCGGCTGACAAAGATACCGCTGCGGTGTTGATCCGTAAGGCGGTCCCCACCATTACCAACAACTTCTACGTCTGGATCTGCGTGCTGGCTAGCACGCTAACCTGCCGTCTACTCGCTCTCATATATATTTATTGTAATATGTATAGATGATTTCAAATATAAATATAAGTCTCTTTTGGCATTTCTTCGTCACCAATGGTCACTTGAAATGCTGGTAGATTAAAAAAGAGAAATCAAAACTATGAAAAATTAATAAGATACTAGCTTTTGATACTAGATTTTGAAATTTTGATAGTTTTAGTTATTTTTATTTTACTTCTTAAATTTTGGTACAGTCAGCAGTTATATAGTTAGTTAAAGTACCAAATATCGTTATTTATGTAGTAATGAAGATATGTCACGACCTGTTCGGTTTTAATTAACTATATGATATTGACTGAATACACTCAAAGCTTTATTAAATACACAACATTGCCTATTTTAAAAACATAACATAATTTGTGGCGGAAGCAAAGCAGGTTAGATCAAATTGCATGTAAAAACATAACTGTACAAACTCACTAACTTCAAAATATATTTCTACTCCATACAAAGTGTCAACCGTCTTTTCAGACACCTAATGGTTTGACAAACACTGAAATTTTGACTTCTTGGTTGAGAATATATTTACAAAATCTAAAGTAGCTCACATTAAAAAAAAACAATTCCTTAACAGTTCAACTTTTAACCCCTCGACGACCGGGCGGCGCGCGATGACGTAATCACTTGAGACCAGCCACTTGAGGCGGCGACAGATTGGCGCGCGTTATCGCTTTGTTTACGTTCCCATGGGCCAGTGTTTGGGTGTACAATGACCGGCTTTGTTTCTTTTGAAAGGTGATAAACGAGTCTGTATATTTAAGTGTGTAATAAACAATTTGACTGATTGTATATTTTTTTATGGCGCTTGTAACTTCGTGTATGTGAATATTTGTACCATTTTCAAATAAATGTTCTATATCTTGAGAAATAAGTATGATTTTTATTTCATTTTTTACACATGTATTCTATAGTATACGTACTTTACATAAATAGAAAAATAATGGATCCTATTCATATAAGAAAATGAAGATTTTTGCATATGAATGTCGAGTATAAATTGGTGACGGACGATTCTAGTGCAACGTGACGACTTAGATTTTCAAGATTTTCAAGAAATACTTTTGACCCTCATTGCACACTTTCAGACGTGGAATTTTTGAAAACGCTGAAATCACTTTTTTTGGATTCTAATAGAGAGTATCTGTACAAAGTTTCAAGTTACCAACTTCAAAACATATTTCTACTCCATACAAACTATTAACCCCCTTTTCAGGCCTCTAAGCGTGGAATTTTGAAAAACGCTGAAATTACTTTTTTGACGTCTTGATTGAAAGTATATTTATATTTAAGTCTAAAGTAGCTCACTTTAAAAATAATGAATTTCTTAACAATTCAACTTTTAGTTCAAGAAATAATTTTGACCCCCATTACACCCTTTAAGGGGTGGAATTTTTGAAAACGCTGAAATTACTTTTTTGGGATTCTAATAGAGAGTATCTGTACAAAGTTTCATGTCACTAACTTCAAAAAAATATTCCTGCTCCGTACAAACTGGCAATCACCTTTTCAGCCCCCTAAAGGTGGACTTTTAAAAAACGCTGAAATTACTTTTTTTGGATTCTAATAGAGAGTATCTGTACAAAGTTTCAAGTCACTAACTTGAAAAAATATTTCTGCTTCATACAAACTGTCAATCCCCTTTTCACCCCCTTAGGGATTGAATTTCAAAAAATCCTTTCTTATCTCTCGTAAGAATTACAAAAGTAACGTCTTTGCAAAATTTCAGCTTTCTAGGTTCAAGAGTTTGGCCTGGGCGTTGATGAGTCAGTGAATTAGTCAGAAACTCCATTTTTATATATATAGATTATATTGAGAATGTAAGACGTTCCTAAGTGCCCGTGAGAGTCTAAAGGCAAATAAACATTTTTTATTTTTATGTCTTTACTGCTGGAGTTTCTTCCAAAAGGCGTGAGGAAGATTTTACAAGGTCATCAGCAATACTCCTGGTGTACAATTATCCACGGCATACGGTAAATACTCTTCAGGTAGTACGCTAGTTCTTCACATTAGTGGCGTAAGAAAAAAATGAGGTGAAATAATTAAGCTTAGTTTATTCGATGGATCAATTCTGACACCCTTTTTAGGAACCAGCAATACACATTTGGCCAGATATTTATCATGCATTTGGAACGATGAATCTGTGAATGGGGAATCCGCTATCTAGGTGAATTAATAACCTTAAACGAGTGGAAGAGATAGAAAAAGAGGATATTAGATACGCAGTAGTTATCATAACGATACCTATGTATGCCTACCCTGCAAGGAATTTGGCGTTATTAATAGATAGACACCTATTTATACCGAGTACACAGTATTTTTTTATTTATTTAATTAGCTATAAAAGTACATGATTTCAATCTATGGAACATAAAAATTTATGAATATATTCTTATTAGTTTAACATCAAGGGAATTATCTTTCACCTGAAATTTCTCAATTACAAATCATTGTCACAAATCCTTCAATCTATTTTGTAAACTACAAGGAGGGAACTTTCGAGAAATTCTTAAGTAAAAGTTCTACAAAACTTTATTTCTCTCACGTCTCAAAAGAGAATGGGCAACATATGAGCACGCTTTAGCAATGCGGTCACGGATATACCTGGCGGCACAGGTGAAAATATCCTTTCATCGGTGTACATACAGCTCCCTATCTATCCCTATCCTGCAAAGTTACGAAGGATCATTAAGTAAGACAATCATAATCTTGGCAATCTTTAGTCAGTAATATAGCGACCCATTGCCGATGACCAAATATTAAAAGTTTGGAGGTATATAATTTGTTACGAAGAACGTCGAGATTGCTTACAACTTTTTTTTAACTACCTTCTTATAGGTCATGTAATACTTTGTTTATGAACATACACTTCAAATCGTACATTGCTATATCATTGTATTGTATTTCTTCATGCCAGGTCCCTTGCGGGATAGGCAGAGAGACTCGAGCGCCATAAGACACGGTCTTTACATACTTCACTCGCTTCTCTAACAATCATTGCTATATTATATTACTAATATATAGTTTTAAATAGGTACTACTACCCTTGTAATAGAGTAAAAGGTAAACTGCAAATAAATAAAAATAAATATGACCTTCGCATTTTGGCCTCTAAAATATCCCTGTAATAATGTAATAAATCTTTTAAGTAAGGTTGAGGCAGGTTTGCGCTCTCCCGAAATTATCGACTGGCAAGAAAATGCGCAAAATATAAAATGGTGACGTCCTCTCGTTGAATAAGTCAAGATGTTTGTGTTTTGTAATACTGTGTTATAAAAATAACGTAATAATGAGACAATAACTTATAGAAAAGAAACAACAGGTTTCTGCCACAGTAAAATATCGCTCGACAAATATTCCTAAGACACGAGTCACCACATGTATATGTCATACGTATATACGAGTATAATACATGTATGTCATAAAATATAACTTTACTAATAAATAGAGCAGGTACGTACATAATATTGATGCGTATATTTCCATGAGCCTACCTTATTTTTACACTTGACAAAACATCGCGTGATTCCATACACGTATTACTATCTCGTTTGTATTGACATTTTATATATAATCCAGCATCTTGGAGCGAAATTCATCCTTACAGTAGAAAATCATAATTTTTGTGGCATTTTTATGTGCACAAATGATGTCCAACTTTACTGATTTGAGTTCATTCATTTTGATGTTTGCAGATTGATAGTGAAAAAGATTATTCAGCCTCTATATACTCCATACCTCTCAACCTATTTAGAATATACAGGACACCAAAAAAGCGTAATAATATAAAAAAGGACAGTTGGCGTTTAAACTAACTATGCCAACTACCAACTAAGTCAGTAAAAATCAAGTTATAACTGCCTGATGGATTTTAGGCGCTAATGGCTATAGGGAATGCTTAAAAAAGAAAAAAGTTATTGGCAGTAACAAGACATAATAAAATGTTTTACGAATTATCGATCAGAATATAATAGCTGTTTAGTTTTTTTATCTACTGAATTGCGTGCATTGGTTTTGTGACCATACAGCATAGTGTAGTTGTCTCATAAGTGAGCACCAGAGTAATTGATATCATTTACCTGATATGCAGAATTATATTACGAAATTGCTACAGAATTGCTAAGGAATCTTTCTTTATTTAATTGTAAACTATGGACTTTATATTAGCTTCGCACAAGAATGTAATTGTAGTTTGTGTTAGTACCTACCTTAACTATATTAGTGATTTGTTTTTGTTTAATTTATATGTTTTGTAATGGTTAAATATCATTGTATATTTTTGGTCCATGTCGTCACTCTTGACTTTCACTGAAAACCAAGGCTGGGAATTCTTTGTGAGTTCCTAGCATAGAACCCTGAGTAAGAGTCAATTCTGACTTCACTTATGTGTATGTGTACATAATTTATTGTAAAATTATTATGTGAAGTGAAGTTGGAATAAATATATTTCTATCTCTATCTCTATTTAGAAATGCTACCACGATCCTTAAGTTGTCGGTGACACCTGTCAGACCCCGTTATATACGTTTACCCATACATTTCGTGACGCAAAAGCGGTTCGCGGGTAATGAGAGATTAATTCTGGGTTTAACATTTGAGTAAAACAAATATATAGGTGTATTTGTATATCAGTAAGTCATTACACCACAACTGGCTTCAATACAGTTGCAAAGAAATTAAACTGTTGGTTTTCACACTTCACTTCCGCTGCAACAAAAGATCTCAACTGATGCTTACTAGAGACCTTACTCATGTACTGGAAACACAATAAAAGATTTGTTGTGATTAAGTAAGGAGTAAGTGTGAGTGAGTAAGGTCATCTATAAGGTGGAGATACTTTTCCAGTTCACGAATATTACGAATTTTTTAACATCATAGTTTAATGTTGCCTTAGGAATACATTGAATGTCACTCTCAACTCTCAAAATATTTAATTGAAGTTGATTTTATTATTATAAATTTTATTTAAAAGAAAAAAATATTATTTGTATTAAGTGTGACATCGAGTTTTACATATGTGAGACACACAAATCCATTTTTATAGCATAGTATGTAAATAACAACTTATCAATCGTAATTCCGAGAACAAAACTAACGCAAATAACCCTGTGCGGGAAATTAGAGACAGACGATAATGGCTTTGTCTTTGTAGATAGTAGTCGTTTGAATCGAGACTTTGATACTGTCACACCTGTAAGGATGTCGTGTTGGTCGCATTGCCGAGAACAAAGCAAACAGACGTGATATTGTGCTGGTGGGTATATAGTGCCTACTACTGCCTACCAACAAACATAATTTGTATTTGCTTCGTTGCAGCAGTTGAGTTTAGCATTTGACTCTAAGACGTGAAAGTGATGTAACAATAAAAGTAGTTGTAAATATTGGTCAATAATAACAACTACGTTCTTCACCATCGCTCGCCGATGGCGGGGACTTACTTGTACTCTGATACCACAATAGTTGTGTACTGTGCAGCTGCAAAGAAGTTTTCTCCGAGAACTTTTAGGTTGTAGAGTGAACTCCCTACGGAGATTTTTCTCACTTACAGCATGGGCTTCTTTAAATGCGTGACAAGGATTTCACAAGATCATATACACATCTAGTGTTACAAAAACTGACTGTGTATTGCTTATCATCAGGGGTCAATACACTAATTAAATTTAATGGCGTAAATAAAAAAAGGGTTTAAATGTAAATAACAATATTATCAGAATTCAAGAAACAAGCATAGACAAATTACTCCAAATAGAAAGTTACAAACGAACCCCGACGTAATTACACCAATACTTGTCATGTTTATCACAATCAGCCCCAAAACGACGATAAACAACGAAACGTAAGTTCTACCGGCAAACTTTGATTAGTTGTAGTGTGTTTAGTTTAGCTAACTTAAGATTGATAGCTTTGAAATAACTTATATTTTCTTAGGTCAGTTCGCTTAGGTCTTGGAAAATTGCCTAGTCCATTTATTTGATAGTCTGTGTTTTATTGTGGCATAAATTATGTTCAACCGTATAACCTTTATGCAAGTGAAGTCCTAAGGCTTTTTATGCAATAAAGTAGCTTACAAACTCTTAACTGGCTACGGATATGTGATTTAGATATTCTGGTCAAAATAATAAATATTAATTAATCAATATCTTATTTAAATGAGGATAATTTGTTTTACTCGTTTGATATACTTAATACTGTATTTGAAGACTAAAAGCTAAGAAAGCTGCTCATATTTCCAAGCAATAAATAAATAAATAAAATCAATTAAATAACAACACCCAGGCCATAGGTCGTATCTTGCCGTCTCTGTAGAAACATATTCACACCATTTTTGAAATACGTCATGCTGCAATTTCTGCTTTACCGTAAAACCGTTAATTATTATTTTACATAATTATTATTTTATTTAGTACTAAATAATAATAAACAAGCATAAGTAACATCAGATAGGATAGTTATGGCAGGTGTCCGTCTCTCTTGTATAATATCCCAATACTAATAATCCCTCCAGATCTCATTTCAATAGCTCAATTATTTCCGACACATAGGCAATAGTCCCAATACTGCTGTGACCTGTTCGTTGGTATATCCACCCATTGATATCCCTCAGAGCAGGTCACAGCTGGTATAATAGATTACATTATTATTTTAGAAGGTGCCTTTACGCGTTCGATTTATATCCCCGCGCACGCCTATCAAATAACCGGGATTACAACCCGTGAAATAAGAAGAACTAGCATATATATAGTCCGATACGGAGTGGTTACTACAGTATAGGAATATGTTCAAAATAAAGAAAATCACCCACGACACCCCTGATGTTTAGCAGATTGTTAGGGGATTATTGATAAGTTTCCCACCGAAACACGACAAGCCTCTGAGGAGGAGCGACTCAGAAATGGTCGTTTGTAAGGTGTAATATTTTATTATTTTTTTATTACATCGCTAATATAGTTGCATTTTAATCTCGTGTTACTAACATATTTTGTATTTTAGTAAAATAGAGCTTTTAAAATAATAACAACAAGAAGATTTATCTCATTTATCAACTTTGCAGAAACCTCAGCCTAAATAAAACCGCTGACAATATCTGCTTTAATAAAACTCGTCTGCTGTCACTTTGAAACTTTACACCTTGAAACATAATATTTTCTGGAGATATAAACTGCGCAATGTTATATTTCCCAGAGATAACTTAACGTAAGTGGTACTTCGCATTTCCCAAAACTACTTGCTTACTCAGTTATATGAAATGTTTGTTTTTAAGTTTGCTTTATTGCTGTTTCAATAGGCTTACATAAAAGTGAGCTTTATTTTCTGTAATTATTTATTTGTAATCAAAAAATACGAGTACAAAACCTCTTTTGTATAATATATATCTAATATGATATATTATAATCACAAATATGTACGTTAACACGAAAACACGACTGTAGTGATACATTTTGTGATTCGATTCAGAGACGAGCTGTGAGAATTGTCGTCAATCCTAAGCTTACACACGGTATTGAACCCTTAAGTTTAAGGAGAGATTTTGCCTTCCATTATGTGTTCTACCGATTGTACAACGGGTTGTGTTCTGAAGAGTTGTTCGAAATAATGCGGACAGCTACTTTTTATAACCGCACCGTTCGCCGACGGTGGGGAGTTCACACTCACACACTGGAACCGCAATGGTCGCGTACTGTGCGGTTCCAGAGAAGTTTTCTTCCGAGAACTCTCAAGCTGTAGAATAAGCTCCCAGCCGAGGTTTTTCCACGGGACTACAGCATGGAGTTCTTCAAGAAATGCGTGAAGAAGTTTTTAGAGGATCGGCAACGCATGAGTGACACCCTTGGTGTTGCAAATGTCCATAGGCTACGGTGACTGTTTACCATCAGGCAGGCTGTATTTTTAATTGTTACCTTAGTGGTATATATAAAAAAAACATGCTCATACCAGGATTCAAGACCCAAACCAGTCAGTCGCCAGACTAGCTCTTTATCTACTATATTTCTAAACATACTTGTTCACATATTTTACAATAAAAACTTAAAATTGAGAGTTGGTATAAAACAGAGTAACGGTTGGTCTAAAAGAGATAACAAGACATGCTACGTAGGTTCAGACTTGTAGAAAGAATGCAAGAACAAACAAAGAAAATAATTTACTTGTATAGAGTACAACACTGCACAAGACTATATGAACAGCTCTTTGTTATAATATCAGACACAAAACAACATGCACATAGCAATAACATAATACAAACTTAGCATAAACACAGCTAACAGTGTTGTGCAATGTAACAAAGTGATCTCGACTCAGTATGTTTCGGTCTAAGCCAGTGTGGCAGACTCAACCCTGATTTTCTGTCGAAACCTGTCTGTTATGAAGAAAAGAATGATGAAACAGAAATAAAACGTGAAAGAAGAAAGATGTAGAAGTCGATCTTATTGATCTCTCTCCCTCTATTAAATATCTTTTCACTCACCTTATCCACCCCCACCTTCAATTCTATTTAAGGGACGGCACTAAGATTTGTCACTTGTAGCATATTATTCTAACGTTTAACATATACAGCGCCTGAGGATGCCACGTGGAGAGGTGTCGCAGAGTCTACCGGAGCAGCCATGGCAACGACGACATATTCAGTGCCTAACGAATGTACAAAACTGGACGACGTAAAACGTAAGCTCTGCAAGCAAGTGGAAACTCCGTGCGGTAGGACCTAAATTTCTAAAATCCCGTACTAAAAGAACCCAAAAGCTCCCGAGTTCAGGTCAGACGCGAAATGTGGTTGCAGTCTTCAACCCATACTACTCATACTCACACGCGCTGGCAGTTGAACAGGCATAACTCATATCGGTGGACATACAATACATTTCGTATTAAAGATGGAGTATACAGTACAATTCGTATTTAAGAGAGGTAGGGCGCATCAGAGCAGCTCATCTGGGGAATTACCTCCACCTCGCAGAAAACGCAGCCAAATAACAACTCCCCAGAGGGTTGTTGTGTTCCTGCGTGTGAGTGACGACAACCGGAAGCTCCTAAGGAGTTGCTGTGTTAGCAGCAGAGAAGGCATCGCGCGAGTGATACTTAATGTATTTCAATCGTCCATAGGCTACGATAACCGCTTTACATCAGGTGAGCCGTATGTTTGTATGTTTTCTGACGTTATATTTGATTAAAGTAGCGATAGAGCGGGCCAAAGATCCTATTTGTTCGGCAAAGTCAACCGACGAAGCTGACGACTGAACCCTACATATCCGGGATTTCAGTCTCTATCAGATTCGTATGACTCTCAAAAAGCTTAAAAATGAGAAAGCACCGGGTGAAGATGGAATTACGGCGGAGCTTCTGAATGTCAACATACCCGTTCTTAGTATACCGTAAGACTAATGTCTGGCGTATGTGGGCTACGACATAACTTTTAATATAGACGAATCTAATGAAGATATAAGCGGTGCTACAGTCCCTTCAGCGATGCTGAAATAAGCTAAAGTCTTTGTACAGTAGGGCAAAAATGTGTATCCGCTTTAAGCTCTTGGACTGGAAACGAATACGGAATAAACATCAACGGCGAATACATCATTCACCTTAAATTTGCCGATGATTATAGTTGAAGTTACTGAAGGACCTTTGCAATATGCTCAAATACCTCAATAATGCTTCGAACGAAACGAAAAGGTAGGTCTCAAGATAAGCATTGTTAATATTAAGACCGTTGAAAAAATTGTAGATTCCAATGAATCGTTTTAACGAACTGTCGTTCCCTCATTCGAGCACCATTATTAGTAGGGTTTACTCATCACTAAAAATAGTATTTTTTTTATAAAACAACAGTTGTTGTATAAAACATTTATTAGTTGCTTTTTAGTCAACAATATAAGTTGACTAAAAAGCATCAATTTTTGTGACTCTTGAAGTCAGTTTTTCCGTTTCCATTCAATGTGATTAAGAAATTATTATTTAATTATTTTATAATTTTATAGTAGGTGCCAAGCAAAAAAACGATTATATTCTTTAAAATAAAAATAGATGACAATAATACGTAATTTTTATAATTTTGTATGCGACTTAATTCTTGATTTATTTTAATAATAACTTATTAATTTATTTGTCGTATAGTTAGTGGCGAATTATATTGTAATTTGTATAAATAAGATCGAGTCTGTTGTGTTATTTTTTCATTGTATACTGTATTGTAGTTTAATATGTTGTGGTAGCAATGTAGATATTTTTTTATGTTTTACTTGGCACCTACTTCAAAATTATAAAATAAACAATAATTTCTTAATTAACATAAACGCAATAATAAATACATGTTAAATTGTTGTATAAAACGTTATTTTTTTGCTTTTTCGTCAACTTATGTTAGTTTTCTGTTACTTGAAGTAGGTTTTTTTGTAAAAGTTAATTATGACCAAAACGCATTATTCGCCTAATAGTAGCCGAGCGCCTATTGTAAGCTATTGTAAATTACAGAAGACATATTATATGTATACAGCATGTATATAATTCAATCCAACTATATTTTGTCAAGCTTATACTTCGCAGTAGCATGTTAGTGCTATTTTTATACAGCGTCCGCGGCTTAAAAACATCTGGTAGTGATATCTAAAACATGTCGGATGCAGCGTTGGATATGCAAACTTTATCACTAGTCTGTACAAACATTTCTAAGGCAGGTGTTTGCTTATAGTTTGAGTACAGTGTTTGCGTTAAAACTGTGACACGAAAATGACAGGTATTGTTGCATATACGTATCTAACAAACATCGTCTGATGTGAAGTCTAGGGACGCTTTCGATACAAATAGTATCACCCCCGGATTACCTTCGTCTCTGTTAATACATAAACATTTTACCAGATTCCAGGTGACTGTATTTACTTGCAGGAATATATTAATGGTAAAATAAGTGTGTGTGTACGAAAGAAATTTTTGGGGTTATTTTTATTCTGTTATATGAAAAACAATAACTTGTTAAGTGCGTACTAAGTATGTGCGCGCTTAAGAAGTTATTGTTTTTCACATAACAGAATAAAAATTTCTTTCTTCTTGCCAGTACTCCACGTTTGTAAAACAAAACGATAATATAGTAAATTATCAATAAATATCATTCACTACCATATTCAATTTAAAGACACATACACATATATCCATATATAAATATGTATTATTATATTATAAATATTATTCCTTCCCACTCCCAGTCTTCAGGCGCTTCCCTCAGTATGCGAGATAGCCTGAATATGCTAGGTATGAATATTCGTTGCGACCTTAACCAGCGTAAATACATCGAGAGCCTCGTCTCAACAGCTTCAAGAAAACTAGGAGTCCTGAACAGGGTGCGCCGGTTCTTCACGCCGGACCAGCTTTGTCTGCTTTATAAGACTCAAGTTCGGGCCTGCGTGGAGTATTGCTCGTATCTCTGGGACGGCTCTGCACAGTATCTTCTCGAGGCTCTCGATAGGTTGCAGCGACGGGCTATATGTATAATCGACGACGAAGAGGTCATCAAAAACCTAGAACCTCTTCAACTCCGTAGGGACATAGGCTCGCTAAGCGTATTTTACCGCCTTTACCATGGCGAGTGCTCTGAAGAACAGTTTTCTCTTATCCCATCCTATTCCTTCGGTCAGAGAACCACACGTGCAGGCTTGCGATGTCATTGTTCCACTGTTGAGAACATTTCTTCGCATACCAAAAAGTTCGGCAACTCCTTACTTTATCTTTGTCGTACCATTAAAAAGTGAAACGCCTTGCCTTTACATGTGTTGCCTCATTCTAACAATATGGGATCCATCAAATGAAGCGTAAAGAAGCATCTTGCGGGTCAGCATGGCAGCGTCAACTGACAGAATACTGTGTAGTCTTTTGTCGGTTGCAGTTGCGATTTGGGCTCCTCTTTCGCTTACCATCAGGCAAAGCGGAGCCACAATGCTGAACTTATATAAAAAATATATATCAGTACTGCTATATAACACGTGTTGTAGATTCAAGTACCTTGAATATAGTTACTGACAAAACTTGAGAGGCATTTACCAACCAACTTCGTGGTGTCGATTTTACATGCCAGTGTCATAAAGATTCAAGGAATCGGCCTATTTACGGTTGGTCCCCGGTTCCAATCCTGGCTGGCTCATGTACAACTGTACCACTACCACTGTACAATTGCGCTAATAAATTCAATATTTACCACCTGCTTGGCGGTGAAGGAAAACATCCTGAGGAAACTCACACGTCCAAGAAATTACATTTCGAAAGACGTGTGATCTAACCTAAGAAAGATTAATTTTCCTATCTGATGCTAAGACATTTTATACTCATATTTACTGACATACTTAACATAAACTGTAGAAACTCCAAAACTTGTATTTTTGTACTATCTGTACGTTTTAAGTACTTTATAGTTGATATATTTAGAATTGTTTAATGCGATGACGACGACTTCTTTTTATAACCGCACCGATCGTTGACGGCGGGAAGTTTACCGTTAGCGTATAACGGTAAACTTCCCGCCGTGGTTGCGTACTGTGTGATACAGATATTTCCAGAAGTTTCCTTACGAGAACTCTTAAGTGGTGAAATGAAATCCCGGCCGAGGTTTCTCCAAAAGACTACAGCATGGGATTCTTCAAAAAAAATGTGAAGAGCTTTTTACAAAGTCGGCAATGCATAAGAGTTGAAAATGTCTGTAGATTACTTACCATCAGGCAGTCCGTAAGCTTATTTTTCCATCTTAGTTGTATAAAGAAATTTTTAAAAGCACGCGTGACTTTCTTGGTGTTTCAAATGTCTATAGACTATGGTAACTGCTCATCATCAGGATAATGAAATTTCAAATAAACAATTATTGCATCAGCATTGGGAAAAATGGTCTATTTTGTAATTACATCAGGAGAGCAACATTTTACGTAACTTTAATTGTTTAAGTTCTAAACTATCGCTCTATGTTAACTGCAGTTATTATATAATTCTCGTCTCTAAATCAAGGTAGGGTAATAAATAACATGGTTTTGTACTGGCGTATGTTAGCAAAACTATCTAGATTTTGATGAAAATTTGTGGGTCACTCCACGAGTCTCACTCTTGCACTTGCACTCGAGCACTGTCACTCGACCGGCTATTATACCTTTCCTTCTTCTGAATCCATCTCCAGTGCATCGTGTGGTGGTTTCGGTGTAAGGTTAGTTTTGAATTCAAAGATGACAGTGAACCTCTTCCACACACGTGCGAGTATCAGGAAGGATGACTGTAAGCAGCCTGACTGAAAAGTATCTGCATCTTACAGAAAAACGCAGGTAAGTAACAACTCTACATTACAGTACTGCCGTTACTGTAACATTACAGTTACTATATACATATCATGGCTGCCATCGCTGCTCTGGATACGACCAGAGCACTCATGGCAGCATTGGCATGCATGTAGTATGCCTCGAATACGATGTCGTCTCTGCGATTGCTCGCTAACTGGAACAGGAACCGCACACACCCGATGCACTCTGTTACTGTCCTGTCTACTCTGGTTGGTCTTTGTGTACACAGATAGATACTTTTTATGCAGCCCTCCAGAGAGTGGTTGTGGTTTTCGATCACGTGGATCGCTGCTTTGAGGCGCCTTACTAACTCTCTTAAAATAATCATAATTGTTGAATCGCCTTTGATCTATTAACTTACTTTGCATTAAACATTACGTTAATATTTCCATAGTAAATAATATTTATGTATTTATTCGTATCGCTGACGTCTTAATTATATTCGTCTCTAATTGCTTAGTCTTGGCATATACTGGATCGGTGTTTTAAACTCCGGCTTAGTATTAGACCACTAGTGGATTATAAAGTTCATATAACTCTTGTGGACAACCGGGCTCTGAGCCAAATCACCTTTGCCACTGTGTTCTAACATTAGGTTTATGTTACATGTATTGTGAAGAAATTGTACTCAAATATTTTTGAGTACAATTTTTCTACATTTGTATTTTACTTACAGGTGAAGTATAATTTGCCTATTACTAACTTGTAAATACATGTTGGATATGAATGAAATAACCTATGGAGGAAATGACGAAATCGATGTTACGTAGTAATTCAATTTACCGTTACGGGTCCGGGGGTAAAGTAAAACGCGCAGCTTTTATTGGCTAGTTCTCAGATCTACGTCGCTGCACCCATGTCTTATTGGTTAAAATATTTTCCCATTGGATCCAATCTCAAATCGCTGAGATATGTAGGCACTAAAACGCAATGTTTTTGTGAGCGCGAAGTGCCTTCATGCGGAATGAAGTGATTTGTGATGTTGGAGTAAGAAAACATTTTATTTTAATTACTGTTAAGTAGAGATTAGTTAAATCATAATAATAGTTAAATCACACACGCACTGTAAAAAATCCACCAATTGCTTCAGCGTTTCAACAGAAAAATGTGCGCAAAATTTCGATTATGTACACATGGAGGTATGAAAAAATCGGCCAAGTGCGAGTCGGACTCGCGCACGAAGGGTTATCTATAAAAACGGCAAAAAATCACGTTTGTTGTATGGGAGCCCCCCTTAAATATTTGTTTTATTTTAATTTAATTATTTATTTTTAAAGTGAATATATACCTAAATATTCTGTGAATATTTCAAGTGTCTACCTCGTGCCGTTATCAATATCGAGCAAAAACGAGCAAAAAAATCACGTTTGTTGTATGGGAGCCCCCTTAAATATTTAATTTATTCTATTTTTTAGTATTTCTTGTTATAGCGGCAATAGAAATACATCATCTGTCAAAATTTCAACTCTCTAACTATCATGGTTCATGAGATACAACTTGGTGACAGACGGACGGACGGACGGACAGCGAAGTCTCAGTAATAGGGTTCCGTTTTACCGTTTGGGTACGGAACCCTAAAAACGGGATATGTAAACATTGTTTTAAAGTCCAAGAAAAAACTATTTGTAATGCAAAATATATTTAATTAAAATTAATGCAATTAATAAAATGTACGTAGAACTCGATTACTTGACTTGATCGATATTCAATATGACGTGGAAGGCCGCCGTCTTGTGGACTGTCATATCAGCAATTTCCGTGAATCGTAAGATGTATCGCAATTGAAGTCACATACTTATTTCTTAAAACTATGCATGTAACATAATATGTGTACACACACACACAAACACCTACTTACATAAAACACAGCCCTTTTCTCAAAAATGGTGGAAATGGCTCAGGTTGTCTTGAAACGTACGAGTATACTTGTCCAGAAAATTGTGAACTTCATACCTAACGAGAATTTATTTTACTTCTCCGTAAAACAGAAGTTAAAAATACTATTTGCTATTTTAATACTGTACATGACACTTAATATGTATATCCCAGATTCCTGATCAGAGATAGTTTCATTCGTACCATAGATCCTGTAAAACTAATGGTCTCAAATATAAGTGTTCATAAATCAAAATAATGAAACAAATATTCTTAAAAAAATCTAAAAATGTCAGTGATAAATAAAGGTAAATCATTACGCAGCTTCCCGTGTATTTATTAAAAAAAAAACAATCATTAAGGTGTTTGAAATAATGACATGCCTTTATAAAATGAAAGCTTTTTTCTCCTCGTATAAGACTTATTCGGATAAAGTTCGTACTTTATGTGTATACATTAAATACATTTTTAATATGCCATTCTGTATGGCGTTAATTATTTATTTGTTATTACAGTGCTAAGTCAATAAGAACTAGCTTCCCAGAAAATATTAAGTTGCAGAAATCTGAACAAAGCAGATCTCCAGTTGTATTATATATTCAACATTATTCTGATACAGAAGAACTAACGTTGAGTTTTTTCTTGTTGCAAATCTTACAAAATTCGAGACAGCTTGTAACTTCCGTGCCTTTAGCAAAATTAGCTTCTGTTTGTCTCTTTGCCCTGCTGAAGCAAAAAAGAAGTATTTATAAGTAGGTATACTATTAAATAGTTCCTCTTGAGCATATATACTTTTATTATTCTCGTTTACAGCTAGTTGTTGATTTTTGTTTACGGCCACAATATTTACTATTTGTCCGACTATTAAACATAAATAGCATAGATTCCATCGGTCATGAAAACTTTATGCGTAGTTCTTACAAACCATATGCATATCTTTTTCCACAGCAAAAAACACAAATAAATTCAATTAAAATCGAAAGTAGTGCACAGTAAGTGATGCTAAGTGACACAAGTAAGTCGACGCTGACAGAAACGCATGGATGCCATCAAGTACGTTCAGCTGGGAAACTGAAAGATTGTTTGAGTTATTCCACTATAAACTGCTTTTAAAATAAGGATTTCTTTCTTCTAAAAGCTAGCTCAATCAAAAATTTCCTCCATACCATAAACTTTGCCTCCGCAGTAGGTTCCTGGAAATAAATCATACTTACAGCTTTGATTTCCCTAAGAGAGCCGATTCCTTTTACTTGTACCACTTCCTAAGATTTTTTAATACTAGTGTGCGGAATAAAACCTAAAATCGACTTTTAGCGTTGTAATTAAAGGGAATGTGTATTGAATCGGTGGAGATCCAATCCTCATTCAGTTTATAGGCACCGCAGGGAATTTATACGTATTTATTTTGTCCGAAGTTATTTTCCTGTGAGTATCGAATCGAGTTTTAACAAACGTTTATTCCTTGGAGATATCACTGAGAGTATTGAACGAATAAAAAAAAACAGTTAAGAGCAAGTCACGTTCTTCCGAGGAATCCGTACCTTTCTTAAGATTCTCGTATATTGCATATTAAATGTTATTATAAATTGTTAATTGAGATTGGCCATGACGATATAAGTAGATAGATATAGTTATCATAAACAAGAAAAGTACCATGATTACGTAAATAAGCATTTAATTTTTAAACCAATTCCCGTACCCTGTTTTATTTGTAGGTCAGCATAATACATTTAAATTTTGTATGTCAAATAGTTTCAATGATAAACAATCTGATATAAGTCAGCTTAGTAGAGAAATTAATAAACATAAAAATTCTAAAATTACTCTCATGAACAAACAGACTGACGTAAACCATTCCCCACTATTAAATATCTTTTCGCTCACACCATCCACCCCCACCCTTATTTCAATACGAGGGACGACACTGCGATGTATTTGTCACTTGTAGCATGTTATTCTTACGATTAACTTCTAAAACGCCTTATGATGCCTCGTGGAGAGGCGAAACACGTGTCGCAGCGACGACCAGGCCATTGGTGGTGGCGGATTCGGATTCTGTTCCAGATGGCGGACGACCGCAGCAGCCGAGGCAGAGACTACCGGAGCAGCCATGGCAGCGTCGGCATGTTGCACTTACTAACAGTAGTGGGTGGGTGCCGGCCGGCGCTAGGCCGCATGAACTAATTGGTGGCGGAAGCACACAAAGCAGGTTAGATCAAATTGCATGTAAATTTGACTTACGCAAAATAACGCCTGAATCTATTAACTAAAAAAAAATACTACTGTTGAGTATAACAACTGTCGATGGACTCACCTAATCCACGTTTGGTGTCTCGCCGAGTCTTCTAAGGGTCTTGGCAAGTCCCTCTTGTGTTATGACTCCATAATGAAATCCATAGGCTGTTCTTGAAGTAGAGGTTGTTTTCACCAAAGTATCACTCCACTATATCGGGAGTATCACGCTAATACGCCCGTAATGTGGGCGTGTAACTGCTTAAATTCGGTGTGAAGTCAGCACGAATCACTTCTATTGGCGCGCGTAGCGGCCGACCCAATTGCAGACTGATGGTGGCGTGGAATTGCCACATAACATCGGAGAGGGAGGGGGTGGGGGGTGACATGTCGCCTCTCCACACATCAAAGGTTAGTCATCGACAGATACTTATTATAAAGAAAATATTGAATCACAGAATTTTGCTACCTTCCAAATAGTGTGGTTTTGGTTTCAAAAAAAAGAAATTGAAATATTCTGTTTAGTAATAAACAACTACAATTACTATGTTATAGTAGATGTCAGCCCTTCTTCCACGAGCCTTCCATCTAGAGTGTTTTATCTTTATCTGGTATCAACTCTCTGAACCTTTGATGGGGTCGTCGCTCGGTCCAGTGAGAGGGGTGAAGGCGATCGCTAAAGCCGCTTTCTCCTTACGCCTACCAGTAGGGATATCGCTATTCTAGAATATTTATTCCTTAGTGATTATCGGTTCGTTAAGTTACAAGTGTTTGCCTGGCCCATTGTAACTTAACTATCATTGCTTGGATAGTCTTCTGGCTCTCTGAAATAAAAAGAACGAGAAATTCTGTGATTCACTAATAAACCCCAAATTTACCCACTTCTTAGATTTAGTGTAAAAAAAAATTGAATAGCAATATGATTAATCGAGAATGGGAATGAACGAAGGAAAAAAAGATTAGATTTGTTCAGAAGTGCGCGTGCAACCGTAGTTTAATTTATAACTTGAAGGTATCTTTCTAAAACACTTTGACATACCCATTCATCAACGTCAGAACCGAATCAAGGAGCCGCTTCGTTCACACATTCACGTATTCCCACGTGATTTACCTTTCAAGGAAATCAGTAGACTGTGTTTGATATTTGATAAACGAATTGATAAATTGAGGCAATGAAATGTTTTGTTTATTTTATTCGTCTGGTTACAAAAGAAATCCTTCAGGCACAGTTTTAAAGGCTTGATTTTTAGCATGAAATGCGACGTATCAAAGACATATTTGGCTCGCATTAACACAAGAACTTTAAGCCAATAGTAAATACATTCTTACAAGTACATCTTTAATCATGAAAAGGCCTATGAATGTTGAAGAAGGAATTATTTTAATTTATTTAGTTCCGTTTATAGACACATATTATTACTATTTGTAAACAGATAAATACATAGAAAGTCTATTTTGAACGGTCGCAGTTAGTCTGCACCATCGCACCTAGCTCCCGCTGCACCACGACTATCTCCATCTCCGGCGCGCCTGCTGCACTTTTGGGGAAAGCTAAGTGTTACATAGGCAACTGTAGCGGAAACCACGGCTCTACTAGCGACCTTATGCTGTACTCTTTTCTTCTTTCTTGTAATAAACAATTAGTATTTTTTTCTTCAACAAAATGAATATACATTTATGAAAAAAAAGGATTCTATTAGAAATGGCCACCTTCTGTACGGTCACGAATAATAATATGTGGATTTACGCACGGTTTCCGTGGGAAAATTCGTTTTGAGCAGGCCATATCCTCTAAAATTGTGTGTGGAGACAAACAGAATGTATCAAATAATAGGTCGATATCAGTCCTTACTGCCATTTCAAAAATTCTAGAAAAATTGATAAACAAAAGACTTGTAAACTACTTACACCATTTTAACCTTATTTATGATTCGCAATATGGCTTCCGGCAGGGACTATAAACCGAAGATGCAATTATAGCGCTAACTTCGCATATTGCACAAGAAGTAGTGTAGTAACCCAAAATGACGTGGCCTTGATACTGCTGGTGTACAGCCTGTGATGACCTAAAACGATGGTCTAGTTTTGCTTCATTTGTTTAGAATTTTAATTATTAGCGTGAATCTATAAACATTAAGAGCGGTTCAGAGAATTGTTTGTTAGTGCGATTGTAGGTACGCTATTATGGCGTGGATAACAGTTCTTTGTGGAAGACTTGATAGAAGCTCCTGAATCCTTTACTGACCAGGATATTGCTATTAGGTCTTAAACCTTTAGCTAGCCTCAGCGTCTGCGCAGTCTTTATAATTGGTGGTCAGGTAAATTTCCTCTGACTTTGCTATAATCAGCTTACGCGATTAATATAGTGACTTCTGTCATTATACCAATCTCGTGGGAGTTTGAATTTTGTGTGCGCTGCGTAAATTATTATACTTTATTTAAGTATCGTGTACACTATCGTGAATTATCCTTACAGGATTATCGTGGCATGTTTTATAGGCTGGGCAATCTCACATATGTGTATTAAAATGGTCTGAGTAAACAGTTCAGAACCGTTAGCGATTCTAGTTAAGTATATAGAAATCGGGCTGTAGCGTAACTTTGCCACGATAGGCTAGCCAAGAGAGCGGTCTCCGGCTGGAACAATAGCATGCACTTATCAAACCCGTAAGATACACTAGTAAGATACTATAAGTTATAGGTACTCTGCCGCCGCTAAAAAGCGCGTATAAATGGGTCCCCTGGCTCATACAAGTTCACCACTCATACGCACCAACCAAATGCCCATCGCCTCAGCGAGACTGTATAAATGCGGTCATCCAACCTCGCCTACACCAGAGGTACCAAACAAGACAAAATTTAACTTTGCAACTATGCCACAAATTTAGGCATAGGCGAATGTTATTTACTTTACTCGCGATCGCGAACACTTCCTGCGGGGAAAATCAACACACAAAGGAATCTTAATACTCAAATAAACAAACAAAATCTTAAATCTACACTTATCTGCCTGCAGGTCAGCACACTAGGCTTAGAGCTGCGTCCCGCGAAGAACTCGTGGTCTCGTGCTGTGCAGCGAGGAGTCGGGCGGCCGTTGGCTGTCCCCGGCGGCGTTGCTACGCTGGTCTCGGCGCCTTCGCGTTTCGTGGGGAGTTGCGAACTCTCGACCCTTTTAAACTTATCTCTAACAACGTTTAAAATTTCCAATACAAAATAATTATTATGATACGAGCCGCGATATTCGAACGACCGTGCCGCGAGAACTCCCGAGAACCGAATGAAACTCCTCCGTCGGTAGCTCACATACCCCACTCCCCGCTTCCCGCCTCACGCGCTGAGTGACGCTCACTCCGATTGGCCAACACCTCTTTGCCTAGTGACAGCAACAAGCTCCCCACCCACGCTTCAAACGCCGCATACCAACCGTACTTCCCAGCATGCACGTGTGCTGTCAAACGAAAAGCCGCCCGTTCTCAGAATAATACAAAATAGATATGCCCCTTCCTTTGTTCTCGTTGCCTTTTGCTATCGATAGCTCTAAAGTCGCTTTGTACTTAATTGGAGACACTTAGTGCGTCCGTCCGGGGTTTTTCCCAATTTTATGACGTCCGCCCAGCGGCATAGCTAATTGTTTATTTTCAACGCTCAAAATGCAAAATTACGAATTTCTGTTACCATGCATAGTGTATTCCCACCAATCATGCATTTATCGTACGACATGCGGTTAGAACTGCCCGAAATTACGCTTTATGAAATTTTCACACACGCTATCGTGTGTGAAAATACGACCCCTCGATCATAAATATATGCATAACTAAATTCGCCATCAATTCACAATATAACTCTTCAAGATATAATCTACGTTGTATCATTACAGTAGGTAAGAGAAGGAAATGTATCTCCGTGTTTCTTGATATAAAAAAAACTTTTGATACGGTGTCTGTCCCCATTCTTGTAAACATGCTGGAAAGCATAGGTATTAGAGGAGCTCCAAATGCACTACTTACAGATTACCTTACTAACTGTAAACAATGTGTAAAGATTGAGAACTACGTCAGCGAAGAATCCTATGTGACATATAGGGTTCCATAGGGGAGTGTCTTGGGCCCGACATTGTTTTTAATGTACATTAATGATTTGTGCAACATGAAAATCAAACATGGTAAGGTGTACTCTTATACTGATCATACAACTGTCGTCTTTGCTGCTGATTCTTGGGTTTCAGTAAAAAGAAATAACTGAAAATGGGAATGGAAACTCAGGATCGTATCTAATTGGTTACAAACTAACTTACTTACTGACGCTAAATATTACTAAAACTAACTTCATGACTTTTACTAATTATCATTCAACACAACCAGACATTAACTTTTAAATAAAATTGCATAATAGCGATGATCACAATAATGACTGCATTTGTAACATAGTTACAAAAGTTAACACCGCCAAATATCTAGGAGTAGTAGTTGATCAGAGATTGTCTTGGCACGCCCAGTTGGAGTAAGTCATGGCCAAAATCCGTGAGCTTGTGTGGTTCCTCAAGACTCTTCGTCATATTGCTGACAGGAAGTTACTAAAGCAAGTCTATGCCTCGCTGGCACAGTGATTACTAGAATACTGTATACCTGTCTGGGGAGGAGCAACTAAGACTAAGTTTCTCGAGTTGAAACGCGCACAAAGATCGCTTTTGAAAGTCATATACTTTAAACCATATAGGTTCCCAACCCATGGTCTATACCTCCATAGCGATGTTCTTTCTGTTAGACAGCGGTGTATAAATAACACGGTCCTAAACGCGGTACAAAAGTTTAAAATATAATCCCACTAATCGATTGGGTAACCGAAGACGTAAACGGAACGTTGCACTTGTGCCCCTAATGAAAACAACTTTTACCAACCGACAATTTAGCAATAGGTCAGCTACCATATACAATGCTATAAACAATATTTTAAATATCTATCCCATGGCCAAGCGCAATTGTAAAGCTAGCCTAATAAAATTGTTAATGACATGGAGTTACGATGAAACGGAAGTCCTATTCGGTTAGATTGAATACTGTGATTATTATTTGTATGTTGTTCAGCTATTTGTTTTCTCTTGCTTTGATAACTACCATTTTTGATTTATTATATATGTAGAAGAAATAATAGATACATTCGCACACACCCCACACACACACATACACATACTTTCGTACACACCCTTCCACTCGTATGAGTACCTAAGTGTATGAATGAGTAGACACAAACACACAGCTATTATTATTATTGTTTTTTTTAGTTATAAATATGAGGATTCAATCAGATTTCTTTAACCGGTTATATTATAAAATAGTTTCGATAGACCTACTGTCAATGTGATTTTGTTATGAAGAGCGGTGTCCTCAAACACAAGTATATAATATACTTAAAAGGGGTCCCCAACAAATTGTTATTATTTAATTTAAGACAGTTAATGAATAAAGAATTTTATTATTATTATAAAAAATTGCAACCCAAGAGGTGTCGCTCGAGTATTTTCAACCAAGCAGTTCCAGATGCTTAATGAAGACCTCGGTTTTCTCTGCTTCTTTATTACATTATTTTCGTGTATTAAATACTTTTTAAAAACTATTCCTGACCCACCCCGTAATAGTAACTATCTAAATTATGGTTCATGGTAACTTCTATTCCATATGTAATTTCTAAATCAATATAATCAAGATTAACTGTAGCAGTCTAAAAAAGTAAAAAAAAATATATTTATTTACTGTACATCAAAAGAATAACTGTATAGGTTAGTGAAGATTTATACTGATATCACACTACTTGTCCACGATTTAAAATGAAAACTCTCCACTGCTTAAACTAGATCAGTATCAAGAAAGCTACGAACACTTTACCAAGATGATTGATGGATGGCCGGCTAAGAGCGGATTCGTCGGAGATAAGTGATACTTTACTCTCGTGGCTTTTGTATGATATAAATATTACAAAACATACTGTTATATTTTGTAATATTCCTTCATCTTTTGAATTCCGTCATTGTGACGTATAAGTGGAAGCGGTTTCTTTCTGTTTTGTGTACAAAGCGTTCAAGTATGTTCAGGAATCACGAAAGGTTAAAGTAGGTATATTCGGTAATTTAAATGTTCACTTTTATCCCTACCTAGGGTAGGTAGGGATAAAAGTGAACATAACAACAATCTACATATATGTATTATTAAACGCACGTAAAATTGCAGCTGCAGTTAGGGTTTCTGGTTCAGAAAATCCCTCAGTCGATAAAAAATCAAGAGTTTGCAGTTTGCAAGCATTTTCGGAGTTATTTTTAATACAATGTTGGGAGGCATACACGCATAGGCAGTAGTTATTTGGCTGACTGCGCACAAATGACTGCCCTGTGTGGGAATCGAACCCACGAGCGTTGATGTCAAAATCATTCACCATAGTGACACCGAGCTCAGTGCAAGTGGTCTACACATGATGCACAGTGCAAATTGACAAATAAGGCTCTTGCGAAGTAGAGATAGGGCGCATCAAAGCTGGAGTGTCTCGACCTCACAGAAAATGAAATAACGACTCTCTGGAGGCTTATTGTGTTTTTGCGATAAAGTGACCATTAGGCTCCTGAGGAGAGGAGTAGCTATATAAGTAGTGGGGCTGGCATGGTGTAGGTACTACCCCGGCGTGATCATAATATCAATGTATGTCAGACCATAAATACTGTTACACAGAAACTTTTCTTTTTTTTCAATTCTTTAATTATTTTGAATTTGGAACGCGTTTATTATGTTTTTTTTATGCTACGTCGGGAGTCATACAAGCGTACGGCCCACCTGATGTAAAGCGGGTACCGTAGCTTATTAACGCTTGAGATATATTAAGTATCACTAGCGCGATGCCTCCTCTGCTGCTTACACAGCAACTCCTTGGGAGCTTACTGGTGACCTCACTCACGCTGTTGAAGCCAGAATTCGCAAAACCCCATTAGAAAACAAAAAACGTGTGGCACTCGGGGACTGCCGCGGTAAAGCTATTGCATAGCATTTTTTTTTTATCAACTTATGCAATTATAATTATTTTTTCATAAATTGTTATTTGGCTGCAGTTGCCTGTAAGGTGGTAACGTCACTCACTCGCCTGAACACAACAACCGTCCAGGGAATTGTTATTTGGCTGCAGTTGCCTGTGAGGTGGTAACGTCATTCACTCGCATGAACACAACAATCCTCCAGGAAATTGTTATTCGGCTGCAGTTTTGAGCATATTTTTCGTGAGGTAGTAACGTCACTCACTCGCATGAATGCAACATCTGTCCAGCGAATTGATATTTGGCTACAGTTTTCCGTGAGTTTTCACTCACTCGCCTTAACACAACAACCGTCCAGGGAATTATTTGGCTGCAGTTGCCTGTGAGGTGGTAACGTCACTCACTCGCATGAACACAACTTCCCTCCAGGGATTTGTTATTTAATGATGCCAGAGAAGTATACTTCTCACGCGCGTACATAAGTACACGCATCCATTTTTTTAACTATAGCGCCATCTACCGGTAATACCGTGAAACATGTTAAACGTTTAACGCAACCTTTTTGCAAGTCGCATTAGAAGTATAACTTCAAAAAAAAAATTTTCTACTAATTTTCTTACTTGTTTGCCACCCGACGGATCACCATCATCATCTGATGATTTAGAAAAAAAAAATCTTTACCAATTTTGTTACTTGTTTGCCACCCGACGGATCATCATCATCATCTGATGATTATGAAAAAAAACGAGCTACATGGTAGGCGGAGTGGCGGGTGTTAGGTTTTATTTTCGTTACGGAATTTCTTGATTTGGTCGCCGCGCTCAAAGCCCGCGATAAAAGCTATGCAATAGCTTAAAAATCTTATCGCAAGAAATCAAGATTCCCGCGTCGGTTGCGTATAATAAAACAAGACATGAAGTTCGACGCTTATCGTCGATGTACAGGGCATGCCCTAAATCCTACAGTTGAAGAGAGTGGATCGATCAAAATGCCGTTTGTTTTGAAGCCGCACATGTGGTCGGAAAGGTACAACGTGGTCATTATCCTGCGTCTGTAATAGTTTGGTGGGGGGTGTCTTATCGAGGACTCATAAAGCTTCATATTTCTGAAAAAGGAGTGAAGACTTCAGCCAAAGTGTATCAACAGACTGTGTTGATTCGTGTAGTGAAACCTCTCAGCAATAAACTTTTTAAAAATGTACTGTGGACTTTCCACCAGGACTCTGCACCTGGTCACATGGCATGAACTACCTAAGCCTGGCTCGAAAAAAACGTTCCGGACTTTATAAGAGCTGAAGATTAGCCCTCGTCTAGCTCAGATCTGAGCCCCTTAGCCTTCAATTTATCGGTCAGTTTTAAAGGCAAATGACCTGCTCTAAAAGACACGCCGACATTGTGTCTCTTACGAAATCTCTAGAGCAAGCAGTGACTAAATTTAACATGGAAACAGAACCTAAATCCATAGAATCGTTGACCAACAGATTAAAGGCCTGTATCAAAGCCAAAGGCGGCCATTTCGAATATAATCATTATTTTTATTTTTCCGAGTCTTCCATTAGCCGCCAATATGTTTTACATACATACGTAGGTCACACTATAAGTTTTGCGTAACTTAAAAAAACAACATGTTATAACCAAAATATTATGTTTATTGCTTTTCAAAATACTCTCCTTTACATTTTAAACATTTTTTCATGCGATCGAACCATTTTTTAAAACAGGAGGACCACAGATTTGAAGGCATGTTTTCTACGTGCTGATTGAACGCTATCACTGCCTCTTCGGAGTTGGTAAAAGTGAAACCTCTCATCAAATCTTTGATTTTGGGGAAAATACAGAAATCACAGGGTGCTAGGTCGGGGCTATGCGCAGTATGGGTAAAGAGTTGTACTTTTTCGGAAGTTAAAAATGACTTTGTATTGTTGGCCGTGTGTGAAGAAGCGTTGTCATGATGTAGGAGAACGCGGCTTTTTGGTCGTCTTTTGCGAACTTTTTCTAACACCCTGGGTAAACAAATGGTAGAATACCACTTGGCATTAACACTCTTTTGATCTTCAAGTGGAATTGTGCAGATGGGACCCGTAGCTGAGAAAAAAAACGCGATCATTTTTTTTACCAACGTTTCTCGCCTGCCTCACTTTTGTTGGCCTGTTCTCATTTTCAAACACCCATTCACAAGATTGCTGTTTTTTTTCGGGTTCAAAACAATAAATCCACGTTTCGTCTCCTGTGACAATAAACAGCATTAGAATGTCCGTGGTCGTACTTCAGTAGCATCTGTGAGCACCATTCCACGCGAGCCCGCTTCTGCTCCGCTGTCAGTTCATGAGGGATCCAACGACAACAAAGTTTCCGAACTTTCAATTCTTCGTGTAAAATTTTCTGAATTTGTCTCATACCAATCCCCAATAGTTCTCGAATTGTCTCATAGGTAATCCGCGGGTTTTCTTCAATTAGCCGCTTAACAGTAGCCACATTATTTACGTTGACGGCAGTTGAAGGCCGCCCTTCACGAAATTCGTCATGTAAAGAAACTCGACCTCTCTCAAATTCAGCAAACCATCGCCTCACGGTGCTCAAAGAAGGTGCTTCTCTCCCAAAAGCATTTTGAAGACGAGCAGTACAGTCTTGCGGAGAGAGAGAACTTTTAAAATCATGAAAAATCATCGCTCTAAAATCTTTTCGACTCAATTCCATTTTCGTTGCGTACGTAGAACTTTGATGTGTCATAAAAAACAATTGACAAATGATTTCCCGCCAATTGTTTTTTTTTATTACTAAGTAGGTTGCAACGTTTCAAAAAATATAACATTCGAAATTCAAATAGTTCCGATTAGCTAGAAGTGCAAAACTTTTAGTGTGCCCCTAGTATAATAAATTTACAAAACTTAACTGTTCTCTAAGTATATTATTATTATGCGAATGCATAATTATGAAAATTATGTTTTAATATAATTATGCGTAAATAAATTTATGCTTTAAAATGTCATGCTTAGGGAAATTATGGCTAAAAAAATATGCGTAAGCTGTTATGCGTAAATCATGTTATGGGTATCATTAGGATAAACAAAAGTATGCCATGTTATATTATGTCTTAAAATTTCATGCAAATGGATAGGGAACCTCACCAGTAAGCTCCTAAAGAGTTATTGTGTTAGCAGCGGAGATAGCATCGCGCGAGCGATACTAAATGTGTTGCAAGTGTTCATAAGCTGCGATAACCGCTTTACATCAGGCGAATCGTATGCTTCTATGCCTTTCGATTTTATATAAAAAAATACATGCTTGTATTTATTTGAAAAGGGAATATAAATAACTTTCACTTAACAAATGAAAACCTTTGGAAAATATTCAGATCTGAAACTAAAGTGGTATTTCTTGAGGTACTCCATACAATATCACGATGAATTTCTTGTATTAACAAGGGGTCTCACTCGCATTGGCGCTCTCGCTGTTAAAGAAGAAAAAAAGAAAATGCTTTACTGACATTTACTACAATGAAGGAGGTTAGACTCAGATTTCAGTCTCATTTACAATCTCTATTATATTATGTCAATGAGGGTTTCTGGATTGGTGGAGGATTATCGGTTGAACTCATGTTTGGAAGACTAAATTTATATTTAGTTTAGTCGAATTTAATAAAATATTATTGAATATAAATCAATTTAGAATGGCAAACAGAACACTTTTATTTTTGTCAATATTTTCGCACCAGCTAGCAACATTAACAGTTAAATAGTTATCATCGGCATATAGTACTAATCCTCCATTTTCCGCATTATGTAGGGCAGATAATTCACATATACTAAAAATAAAAAGAGATTCTAAATAGAAAGTTAGGGCATCTCGATATTAACATTTAATATGATATTAACATTAGCCCTTAAATTTAACCCCGTTTACGTCAACAGTTCGTATTCTGTTGTTTAAATGTAACGCAATCAAATGTTTGGCTTTACCTTGAACGCTATGCTAATCACAGGAGAACACAGTAGCATCCTCTCCCATGCGCCAAGTATATGCTTGACAGATGCTTCCCCTGCATCTCTAGTCGATTTACCGGCTGTAAACCCTTATTGTGCTTATTCTTCTTCACGTTATCCCGTTTTCTAATCCATTAGGATTGGAGAAATATGCTATCTAAGCCTATGGACAGCGAAAACACAGATTTTTACATGAAGCGACTGCTGTCAGATCTCAACAACCTTTAGGGAAATTCAGATCTTTTTACTTTTGAAATATAATTTCCTGAACGTGTGAGTTTCCTCACGATATTTACCTGTATTGTGCATCATGAAAAAATTCGTTAGCCTTAAAATAAATTTCTAATTGATCATTAATATCCTTTTGAATATTTTTCTCAATACTGTATTGTAGCAAAATAGATATTTGTTTGTAATTTCAATTTCACTCTTTTCACTTGACTTGAATAATGAAATCAGGTTAATTGGGAACTTAACATCTTACGCCGATTAAAGATAAGTGTCGAGCTATTGTCTCTATAATACAATAAAGTACTTTAATTGATATTCCCCTTTGATCCTCCAAGTTTTATCATCCAACTGCTTAAATTTTGCTTTAAATTCGACGAGCTCAGGAGCGCAGTGGTGAAACACGCTGTTACGTTATTTTGACGTCAACGCTTGTTCATTTCCCACACCGGACTAACATTTGTGTGTTTTTAAGAGAGTTAGGCCGCATCAAAGCAGTCCCTCTGAGAAAGCAGATCTCCACTTCACAGTAACCTGCGGTCAAATAATAACTCCCTAAAAGCTCCTAAGTAGTAGCTAACTTAGCAGCAGACGTAGCATCGCACGAGTGATGCTCAATACGTTCATAGGGTACGGTAATCGATTTACATCAGATGTGCCGTATATAAAATAAAAAAATAATATTAAAAATTAAATAGTAAGTAATTATTTCACTGGGCCAATTATATGTACTCATAAATTGGTAAAGTTCCACCCTTGGTTGTACATTATTTTGTTTTGAAAATACATAGATATCGTTACTTTGCAATCACTTTCAAATATTTTAGTATAGTTTTTAACATAATTCTAGTCAAAGTCAAGTACAAAGTGGATCATAAATAAGTATTTTCTGCATATAATACAAGCATCAATAGTGTAAGTTAAAGTCCTGTTATTTTATAAATTTGTGAGTCAATTTAACAAAAAGGTGACATGCGATTTCCTTAAGTCATATTGTAATGTTAAAAATATCTAATGTTAACCTTATTTGTTACAGGTATAGAATCTTTTCTTTGCATGCTCTGTTTAGTTTATGACAATGTGTCAAAAATATTGATTTTGTAATTTAAAATTTTGAATATGTGATATTTTAGGAAAAACCGAAAAACAAAGTCAGTCTGAAGGAAGTCTGGAGCAAGATCTGACGATAGAAAAGATACTGGACATCACGTCTGAGACCACCAGCCCCTGCTGTGTGGCTACGTGGTGAAACATCGAAAATCTCTGTCTCTTATCCACTGTGAATCTGCGGACATTATAATAACATATATTTTCCATATACTCCAGCCGTTGCTGTGGACGTCTGGTGACTCTTACCGCTACGGTGTTGGACCGCGAGGCCGTCCACACCGATACTTT
This sequence comes from Pyralis farinalis, assembly GCA_947507595.1. Taxonomy (NCBI): domain Eukaryota; kingdom Metazoa; phylum Arthropoda; class Insecta; order Lepidoptera; family Pyralidae; genus Pyralis; species Pyralis farinalis. The sequence continues at coordinate 25,386,785 of OX382270.1, forward strand.
TTTCAGCAACGTGGTCTACGACGTCCGTGAGTTCCTCACGGACCTGCAAGCTCTCTGGGGTGCTGACGTGCCCAACTGCAGTCGTTGGCCACTATAGCCGACGGCCGCTTTCACCACTCCACCAGTTTACATTCAGTGATTCAGTGATGCCGGTGAGACAGTGCGGAAGAGTTCTTAAAGACCATTTTAGCCGAACTTATAGTAATATTTGGGATTTATTCTTTTAAACTTTTTGACTTCTTTAAAATATCCGTCTACCTTGCAGTCTTATCAATCGAATCACGAGAGATGGATACGGAATGGTACGGCAATCCTAGATACAATGTGTCTGCTTTACTATTGTTTCCCTTCTGGGATGGTAATGCACACGCATACTTATTTGCTGCTATCTATGGAACACGAGGATATTCTATTGTAGTGGTCGCTCTTCTCGCTGTTAGCTCAGTACACTTAGGAGGTGTATCATACGGCCTGACAAAAAATATGCAAATGAGTTGCCAGCGTCTTGTCTAGCGCATGCATAAATATTAATAGTATCTACTTTGACACCAATGCTGTCACGTTTTGTGTTGTCCTTGATGTTGTATATTATTATGTGCGCTCCAATATGCTCGTTGCCAGTCTCCAAAAATGAATACTAACATAATTATACAATCTTAACAATCTATGTCATTTGACACACTGTCACAATGACAATTTTGTATATTTAACATTAATAATTTAATTTGTAACTTATTTGACGAAAGATATTTTAACAGAATTCGGTGGCGCAGTGGCCAAACGTGCTGTTACTTTACTTGGACACCAACGCTCGTGGGTTTGATTCCCACACAAGACAAACATTTGTGTGCATGAACATGTCTGTTTGTCTTGGTCTGGTTATTTTAAGAGAAGTAGGGCGCATCGAAGCAGCCCGTCTGGGGAAGTACCTCCACCTAACAGAAACTCTCCAGAGGGTTGTTGTGTTCCTACGTGTGGGTGAGACCACTGAAATTACGGCACTGGGGCGGTAATTTGATGGGTAGGAACGGTCTCTCTTTTTGGGGTATCCACATTGGCCTCTCTCCAAGCTTCCGGAATACAACCGGTCGAGTAAATACGGCTTCGTCCACTTTGGTAACTAAACTTACGTAACCAGTTAACGGCTCTGAAGGCCCAGGTTTACATGCACCCAGTGGACGAGAAGGGAGGAATCTCCTAGACAGCGCAGACGGCGACAACATATATCTGAGCGGACAAACAAACAATCCCGTCTTTCGCGAGGTACTTCTTCTCAAGCACGTAACCACGGTACTGGAGGTAGGACGTGTCTGCTGGATGCTGCATTTGTGTCTTCGTCAGGAAGACCATGGCGGACCGTGCCGTCTCAAGGTGTTGGTGAACGGCGTCAAGGTTTGAGTGGAGTCCGTGAATGCGCGACTCACCCTTGAACAGGGTGGTGAAGGAGTGCACCGCTATAAGACCATGTATCTTTAATTGCGCTGCACGACATTGGAGAAGAACCACGGTCGACTGTTTCTCCATTAGTTTGTCGACAAAGGAGTTGTACTGATCTGGTCGGACAGACCCCGAACAGATTATATCACAGATTCATACAAATAGTGATACCATGAAAACTTCGCCTAACCTCTCGACAGAATGCAATAAATAGCACTGCGATCTTTATTGAGAAATTACTTACTAATTAAGGATGTAAATTATATGTAGAATTAATTAAGTTATAAATACTGACACTCAAATAGTCAACAAACCAGTGCCAGTAAGACACAGCTACAATTGATACTAGTGATGACCGCAGCTCTGAACTTGTAGTATAGTTTGTCAACTGAACTTAACAACAACGCTGTGTAACTTAGGGTGTAAACTAAAATCATGTAAAATTTTATCAAAATTTGTTTAATAGATTTTGCATTGTGTATGTATTCAATGGACAGATAGACAAAACATAATGTTATTTCGATTTGATTCAATTTCTGTATTGATAGTATATCAGTATCATTGCTTTCTAATATATTTCAGATATAATGATGACGAACTCGGTAGTGGAGTGGTATGGTACTTTAACATCCACGATCGTGTATTTCCCACACAGGACAAATATATGCGTACATGAATGTTTCTCTTGGTCTGGATGTTTTCAAAATAGGTAAGGCTCATCAAAGCGAAAAGTACCTCCAAGTCACAGAAAACTGCAGCGAAATAAGAACAGCCCCGAAGGTTCGTTCTGTACGTGCGAGTTAGTGAGGTTACCCGTTAGCTTAAGAAGTTGCTATGTACGCATCAGTAGCGGAGGCAATTCGCGAGTGATACTTCATGTATTGAAAGCGTTCGTAGGCTACTTTACATCAGATGGGCCGTATGCTAGTGTGCCTCCCGACGTTGAATAAAAAATATATCCGCTCTGTTGCTATTTTTTGGTACACGTAGATGTGTACAAGAATCTGTACAACTTTGGCAGACCACACTGAAGATCGCAGCCTAATGACTATTAAAATCCTGCTGGTATGACCAATCACCGGGAAGCTGTTGAGGAGATGTTTTTTTGACAGCCGGAGTGGCAAATGCAAGTGGTAATCCTTCTATTACTGACGTGAGAAGTAAGTATGTAAAAAATTACGAAAGTTTAATAGTATGTACATAGACACTTTCACGATCCTGTTTGATCAGTGTGACTTAGAATATATCATTAACATACATACATATCAACACGCCTGCCATTGGGGAAAGTAGAGACTATGGAACGCCAGGTGCACCAATCCAAAAATACCTCTCTCGCCTCTTTCACACTCACCCTATTCTGGCATGCGTTTAGGTTTCGGGTGCTTTTCATTTGGCCAGCACTTCAACTATTTGATCCACATGGTTGCGTCTAAGGCGCTCCTGCCAATATCTACACTTGAAGCGTTGACCCTACTTTCATGCTTTTTTTGCCATACCCATGATTCACTACCTTATGTAAATGTTGGCGTAATAAATCCTGAATAAAATCAAGGCGAGCTTTGTTCGATATAATTTCGCTCGTCAAAACCGAGTATAACACGTCATTGATACGGATTCCTGCTTTTCCTCTTCTTTCAATATCTCCCTTACACTTCCCATCTCTCGTAAACATGGAATCTAGATATGTACACATATTCATTCACTTGTTCCACTTTTTCATCTCCGATCATTATCTGACACTTTGTAACTGATCCATTCCTTTCAATCATCAACACTCTCATCTACATTACATTCACTTTCATATCTTGCCTTTTAAAGACCTCATTCCTTATAATTGTTGTTACAGTTCTTCCGCCGAAGTTGCCAGGAGGACCTGGTCATCGGCTTACAACAAAGTTTAGAATATTGATTCATTCATTTTTATTCCACTGTCATACTCTTTCAAGTCTGTCAAACAATGTTCCATGAATAAGTTGAACAGCCAAGGGGATGCTAACAACCCCATCTAACACCACGTTCGATGTTGAACCAGTCTGTACAGATCCCATTTACGCTGACACAGGCACTCGAATCCTTGTACAAGGTTTCCAATCCCTGTATCAAAATACTGTCTACCCCTAGCAACGACATAGCGTAGACCAAAGTTAGTCCCACGCCACTCTGTTATAAGCCTTTTCCAAGCCAAAAAACTTTTTAAGTTTTGCGAAGGCTTTCTCCGCAATACACTTTAAGGAAAAGACTTAATCCACATATCCCAACCCTTTTCGAAACCCCGCTTGCACATACCAGATTTTTGGTTCCGTTGCAAAAATCACTCTTCCAATCAGTGTCCTTGCTTACAATTTGGCTACTACACTCTTTACTACTACTACGACAATTTTAGCAATCCTGCTGTTGTGATAAAATCTTAGCCAGATTTGAGAACAGGAACCATAGGCTACGGCGTCTCACTCTACGATTCGTCTAGTCTAATCTTAGCCGTGTACTTGATATTGTTTAAGACTTACAAGTAGTAGTTTTGAATGATCGTCTAGTTTTATTTTATTCACTTGAACTCAACGTATTAACGCGTAAATTAGCGACACAGAGAGTGGTTTAAAGCAAAATTATAGTTAGCGACTGGTGATATTACATTACAGCATCAGATGGTACTTGGATAGTTTATTTCAGTGTACATGCTTCAGAACCCTTTACCTGACCAATTTCGTTCGAGGTTAATACCCTCGTATACCTCAGTTTGCGCAATATTTTGTTATGTATCATAGGCCATGTAATTTATATGCTCCTTTTCGTACGTACGATAATGCTTTCGCGATCAATATAATAACTTCTGTTATTATACCAATCTCGTGGGTGAATCAGGAGTCTGTATGCACTTGCATATATATATATATATATATATATATATATATATATATATATATATATATATATATATATATATATATATATATATATATATATATATATATATATAATGATCTGAATCAGGAGTCTGTATGCACTTGCATATATATATATATATATATATATGCATATATGCAAGTGCATACAGACTCCTGATTCACCCACGAGATTGGTTGGTAGACACTCAAACGTACAACCTGCTCACAAACGTTATATTTTAAGTGGTGAGGTGCCTCCACTCATGGAGTGCCGGAAGATAGCTCTGAGACTCAGTTCTCATCTACCAAAATGCCACACCCAAATAGCCTCGGCTGATTAGATAGGTATATCTAAGTCTGCCTACAAGACCAAACCAGAAGTTAGGCAAAGTTTACTTAAGCAACTATGACCCAAATGGCCGTAAGCTGATAATATTTACAAACAAACCGCGGTCGCGTTAAATGTTGGCTGATAACAACATCGTAGAACACAAAAAAAATAACCACCTATAACATTGAAACAAAAGAACACGGGAACCTCATTAAAACTATGTAATTGCAGAATTGACGACGAAGCAATCCATGCAGGTCATAGCTGACTGTCTAAATAAACTCTTCGTCGTAAAAAGTTTGCGTTAAACGTTTAACGCTACCATGGAGGGGGAATAGAAAGGGTCAGAGCGAGAGTGAATGCGTGGCACTCGAACACAAAAGTACAGGTTGAAGATGGAGAAGATGGTAGATGGCGCTATAGTTAAAAATGTGCAATTGGTTAAAACTGCTAAATGTTTCACGGTATTACCGGTAGATGGCGCTATAGTTAAAAATGTATAATATTTGTATTTTACATTTGACTTGTATTGTACATTCCATAAACATCGTCGCTACTACATACTTGATAGACGATTTTTAATTTAAGTTATTAATGTTAAATATTTATTTAATGATGTCAGAGAAGTATAACTTCTCACACGCATACATAAGTACACGCACCCATTTTTTTTTTCGTAACCTTAGGCTACCGTTACCGATGTATCATTACAATGTGAACCTTTATCTTTGTACAGCAGCACTATCACGACCCAGTCGGCTAGTATATAGCCGAAGCGCCAGCAAAGGTTAAACAGCAGCAGCAGGCCCGCTATTTTTTTTCCTCCTCCTCCAACCGCTTTGAACATTTCGGCAGATAACCTATCAAATCCTGCCTTTATCCATTTTCATTCTCTGTATTGCACTCATTTTCTCTTCCATACTAATATCATTTTCACAGTTACGTATTCTCATTCGTATCTTCGTTTCTATTCCTTTCATTTCTAACTCATTCAAATAAACTTTCAAAATACCTAATCATCAAAATAATTAGATTTTATGTATTATCTGTAATTACATTTCCATTCGAATTCCTTATTAACACCCACTTTCGAATCTCCAGATTTGCCTCGGTCTTTTCTGGCCAAATACCAAAATACCTTTACATTAGCCCGAAAATTACTGGAGAATATTCTGTCATACTTGTCTTAGCTTCATATACATTTAACTAAACATTTATAAAGTTTCAAGACAATATTTTGTATGTCATCATTCACCATAATCATTCAATCGAAGGAAATCCACTGCTGAAAATAGGCCCCTTAGACTTCCACAGCGATCGGTCCTGTGCTGCTTTCTACCCTGGCTGCTGATTCTTAGAGCCACTTCGGTAACTCCAGTTCTTCTACGGGTGTGATCATTTCTGACTCTATCTTGCAGCAAAAATTCTAGCATGATCCTTTCATAAACAAAATTTGAGCATTGGTTACACACGTATAAATTTCAATAGAATAGCTAATAGATATTGCGTATTAAGATATCTTGAAAACGTTATTCCATCACATGTACATTCACCTAATGCACGTATACGACATCATCAGAAAAGTGTGATTATGATATGTCTAGTCAGTGAAATACTTGTCACCGTGAGTCTTTTCAACTCAAATGTAGATAAATGTTGGAAAGTTCTGAAAGAAAGTACGGTGTATAGTGCCAAAAGAGCATGTGGATGCACAAAGAGACATAGATCACTGAGAGGTAATACATGGTAAGATGCAGAGGTTGAATTCTCCGTGGCAAAAAGGAGGAAAGCCCCGCTGGATCATGTATCACTCGAGTGGTAGTATGAAGAAAAAATAGTAGTAGTAGTACTTTCTATTTTTGTATACAATATGTAAGAACAAAATCATCATTAATGAAAAAGAAGGGTGCAAAATTTCTACTGATTATGAAGAGACGCTGATGAACTTTTGAATGTCCATACATAGCAATATTTGTACTGTGTGGAAACAGAACACACGAACAAAATAGTATAACTAGCCACTTCGCTACCAGTACAGTACGGTCGACACTGTGACGACGTGCCAAACCAGAAATCCATCATTGCACTAGTTTGGTATTAATATTGGTGTCAGACAGGATCATGTGCTCTCGGCTCAGCTGCTTGGCCTTTCTTCCCTGTCATCATTTTAGTTCAACGGATATTATGGTTTGAAAACTAAATGCTTATAAGGAACTGGCGAGTGTGTATGAAAACAGCTATGAATGTTAAAGAAGAGAGCGAGATTTATAAGTGCGTACCGCTTACAAATCTCACTATCTTGCAAGGGATATGGCTTGGCCATATAGATACATGTATAGTTAAAATTATGAAGTTCGTCTTAGTTTTTTTCTTTGAAGATAAGAGGTATAAAAAGCATTTTAACTTCAATTTACAAAAAAAAAACTCTTAATTAACTGGTAATCCTAGTAAGTACTTCCTCTACAAAATGGCGATCAGATACCAGAAACCACCAGTAAAGAGAATGCGATAGATACTATTCGCAAGTATTTAAATTACCCTGACATTGACTTCTTGTTGTAGAAATTGTCCACATAATATATTATATTAAGAACAGAGTAGGACTGCATGTAAAGAACTATAGGGAACATACCCTCTAATGTCTATACTCTCCGACCTGTATAATTAAATCGTAACAAAGATCGTATCAAGCGCTTACATCCAATCTAAGAACACTGTAACGTATTTCTTTCCTTTAGTGTCTTGGTTGATAATATGAGATATTGCTCCTGTGACAGCATCTTCAGCTGAAGTACTTTGCAGGTTGTAAAATGTTTCTGGAATTCTGCTATTAGATGTAAGACAACCACGGGCCTAAAGTTAGATACTCTCACGTTTCGATAGCATAATAATTGCTCTTTTTAGCTGCAGATGTCAAAATTCCCAGTTAAAAGCAGAAGTTAGCCAAGTGTGCAATTATAGTACTCAAAAAGGCCAGGTATAATATTCAAACCCGGACCGCTATCAGACTTTAGCTACATTAGAATCGAATGTACTTTTTTTGCCCAAGAAGAATAATGAAATATCCGTTTCGAATTGAAAAAAGGAAAGTACAGTAGAGTGCTATACGTCACCATTAGTGTCTGCTGCCATGAACTTAAAAGAACATCTTCTGCTATTTCTGGCTGATACTTGCGAAATACTTACGTCTTTACAATGTTAATAAATAATTGTCGGAAGGATAAGGATTAGTTTCGTATGAATTTTAAAATGCCAGTACAATCCAAGTTTTGTAAAATTATCTTTGGAAAAAAAACATTCCATAAAAGTGTTAGAAGAAATTAACTTCATAAAAGTGTTATTTATTATATAATATTGCTATTAGGTTCACATTTTTTCTTTTTTGGTACAAACACCCAATATAATTAAGTAAACATAACTATGACACCGTACAACGTGAAATAAAATTACATTTCCGATTCTAGTCTACACTTAATGTTCTAAATGAGCCTGGTAGATATAAATCAGATACTTTCACTCCAATTCGTTTAGACTCGTCGGTTCGATGTTCATTGACACTTTTCATGTAATCTTTATTTTCTTCGGAGGTTAGAACATCTATCCAAAGATCTGTAAATAAGAGTATTAAAGATAGAAATAGAACATTATAACTTACCACTGCTTTACACTTTATAATTTGACGTACTTTTTAGGTTTACCTCGTTTTTTTATGTTACATTCACTTTGTTTTTATATAAAATTGCATTTTTTTAATCAAAAAGACGCTCATGTGGATATACTTGTAAAGCCAAACCTTCTATATTTAGAAAATAATACATGATTCAAATCATTAGAGCGATTTCCGAAAGTCTCGAAATATATTAATAACTATGTATGTATACAAAATTTGTTCGTTTAAAGAAATTAGGATTTCATTTATAATGCCAGCTATGCTTAACTTCTTTTCTTGATCTGTATACGTATATAAATATACTTATTGTTCAGTGTTCTCCTCGAAAAAATATCTCTTACCAATAAGGAACAGTCCCAGCTGCATGTCGCATTCTGCGTGTCGCGTCTGCTTGTCGTTTATGTTTAAATTTCTAGAAAGGCATCGCTGCAATATCCCTCCCGAAGTTGTATAAAAATAAGTAAAAATATAAAAAAATCGGCCAAGTGCGAGTCGGACTCGCGCACGAAGGGTTCCGTACTATTATCTATAAAAACGGTAAAAAAAATCACGTTTGTTGTATGGGAGCCCCCCTTAATTATTTGTTTTATTTTAATTTAATTATTTATTTTTAAAGTGAATATATAACTAAATATTCTGTCAATATTTCAAGCGTCTACCTGTTGCCGTTATCAATATCGAGCAAAAATGAGCAAAAAAATCACGTTTATTGTATGGGAGCCCCCTTAAATATTTATTTTATTCTATTTTTTAGTATTTGTTGTTATAGCAGCAACAGAAATGCATCATCTGTGAAAATTTCAACTGTCTAACTATCACGGTTCGTGAGATACAGCCTGGTGACAGACGGACGGACGGACGGACGGACGGACAGCGGAGCCTCAGTAATAGGGTTCCGTTTTACCCTTTGGGTACGGAACCCTAAAAAGGAACAAATCGGTGTTCATTCATTAGCCGGTCCAGTACTGGCCTAATACCGACATTAGTGAACGACAGCTATTGTTTTCATTTGATGTGACCGACAATGTTTTACAATGTTAATGACTGATATTTATTTACTTTACTCAATTTTGTCCGTTTTTATATTTTGTATGATCAGGCTACAATGTATAAGATCGTTATCGGTTACAGGCACATCTGAGTGGAAAGTAGGAGTTATCTAAGTTAGTAAGTAGAAGAGTTAGCTATATCGGTATGTGACTATATACCAACACGCAATATAACGGTACCAAACCGATATTCATATTCGACCGACATAATATAGTGACATGAAATACGTTCTATATATTTATATTTATATAGGTCGTCGGTATTTAATGTCGATGTAGATATCGTCGGTGGTGGTGCTATATACAAATGAAATCACCCCCTTTTACCTTAAAAAATAAGGATGTTTTCAGTTCGACCGCACTTTACCCTTATTTACGGGTATGTTATGCCATATCTTCCTTATTTCATCATTATTTTTGGTTATTATTTTCTTACCACTAAGGCCTACGCGAAGGTAAGCAGTTTCCATAGGTTAAGGACACTTGCAACACCCAGGTACGTCATTCATGCGTACCGACCCTAAGTATTTTAAATAACAGCACCAAAAAGTAATAATTTGTACATACACAATGTTTTTTAATTAGAATAGTATGGAGAAATTCGAAACCATAGAAGATGCTGGAAAGCGATCATGAAAAACATTCGAATAATTTGTATGAAAACTATTAAGATCACGCCAAGTTCATCGGGGGGTAGGCAAAGAAAACCGAACGCCACATGACTCGGTCCATACATACCCCATTTTTATAATTCCTAACTCTTTTCTTGGACGCTTGCCGGTTCCTATAGCTCCTGACATCACCTTCTGATAACACCCAACCTATTTAGTCATTTGGTCGGTATTCATTATTTTATATTTTATCCTTTCTACATATAGGTACAAAACAACTAAGCATGCCTCTTCTTATCTAAACACCGATACTCTCTTTTGAACAAACCTACTTTCTCACTTCTACATTGCAAACTCGGTTTGGAACCGTTACAATGCATATTTTGCGCGACAGCAGCCCTAACTATTGGATCCGATTCGATTTACATGTCTCTACAAATATCAATATAAATTTCAGGCAAAGCAGTCAAAGATTTTCCCCATATGCAAAAGCAGGAAATGCAGAAGCCGTCTAGGTTATTATCCTGGTTCACTGACCAGAGCAATTCGTTGCCCTTAGCCGAGGCAAACTCCTGGGACTGAGTTCATCAACAAGCAACGTGTGATCTGACTGAATGTGGAGAAAGCCAATTTAGTTATGTCCATGCCTCCCACTTCTGTATATGATTGAGTAGCCGTGCTTTTTAGGTACATGTTCATAATCGCCAGAGCTTCACATGACCGGAGGATATCCTCTGCCTCCGTGTTTCGACTTCGATCTTTGTCACAAGTTAATGAACAAGACAATGTGGCAATAAATCAGTGAACAGTAGCCATTTTTAATGAGCTTGCACAGTACATCGGCAAGCTCCTGCGCGCGTCCAGTCTATAATATATTATATGTAGCGAAACTGAATTTTCTAGTGGCCACTCATACGCAGCACAATAGCTAGTCCATTTGCCACAGAAGTCGTGCGAGGCTTCTGCTTTCGAATATAGCCTTTACGGTAGCGACTGCCATCCGAGCTTCAAACCTCGATGGGAAACCCTACGCCACAGCCTTGTCTGTTGAACAGCAAGTGCACTGACTTGACCAGTAACATTAGCTGAGGTGCCACAGATATTGATAGGTGTATACTGTTCATCAATACACACTGTGTTAAATTTATTGTAACCAAAATCCATATGTTAATAATAGGCAAACACAATACAGATAAGTAACATTTTCTCCTATGTTTTTCAAACGATTTTTTTTAATTTGGTAGCTATTGACGAGCTTTAGTTTTTATCAACAATAAAAATTGATAAGCAGAAAAAAGACACATAGACAGAAACATGCAAATTCATTATATTATGTAAATTTTCAATATTATGTTATTCTTGAATTTAAAGGGCGGGGCGACCTAAATTATTATTTCTAACACGCTATTCCTATATGGTTTCGGATTTCCCATAATATTCTATTTAAAAAACCCATGCCGTATGCCAGCGTAATTTTGGTTCATATAAGATATCACTACTTATTACGACGACGACGCAATTAGCTGTAAAATTCGTAATCTATTGAATTATTTCACAGAAACATTAATATAGAGCTCTCTTATACCAACTCAATAAACAGTGTACTTATTTTTTGTACTTACTTCTGAGATCATCTAATGGCCTTTCTTGCCCACCATATTCAGTGCATAAAATTTCCTTAGGCACTTGTTGATACAGACTCTCTAGATTTGAATGACAATACACGCGCTGGACTATTTTTGGAGCTAAAATAGCTTTCCAAATATTGACCAAACTTTCAACAAATTTGGAATCAGTTATGTAGTGTATTCCTTTTATCCTCACGCTGTAGCCCTCCTGAAAATTACCTCTTTTTATTATTTATTACTAGGGCTTGGAATATATTGGACATCCTTAAATAGGCACAATTAATTTATCAAAATTCATTCAAATACGGGTCAACGTATTTGAATGAAGTGTTACTGTCTTTATTAATTATGTCAGTGAGGAAAATGTAATGATGCCGCTCGGAGGTAACAAACTAATTGAAAGTAACATAGCAAACAAAATAAATTGTTAAAGGTATTATTTCTTTTTTGTGTTACATATAAGTGTATGTATAATATCTGTTACAGAGATATTTTACACTTTACTAAAACAATCTATTCATTTTCAAAGTTTATTCATGTTTGTAATATAATTTCCAGAATCTCTTTAATTCATTAACTCTTTACGTCGTAAAATATTAAATTTAATGCATTTTCTATGCTAAATTCATGGAAAGATGATTAGATGAACTAAATATTTATTGAAACTTTTAGTTTAGTTTAGGATGACATATTTGTAATTTAATTCAATCTTACACCCTGTTCAAGTGTTGCTGCAAAGCGATTTACTGCTACTTTTTACTTACAAAATATGAAAAAACTTTTTTCCCTACATTTTATTTAAATTTGTTACGTCCAATGCCCACTTACACTGAATGCAGCAGAATTGCTGGAAAGTGATGTAAGTTACTACAGTCTACAGAACTACAGACATTAATAAAAAGATTTCAGTGTACTGCAACAAAATTATTTTAATCGAACTCAAATACGAAAGGTTCGCAATATACAACCATTACACATATATTCGAAAATTGTGAATTGATTTAATAAAAAATATTGTAATGTAATCCTAACTCATCCATACTTTTATTATATATTGCACTTGCTTTTCATAGTTTAACATATATCTGGGACGGGAAATCTTAAAATCATATTATGTAAGCTAAGCGGGCCGGCTTACACATTAACTATCTTAATGTTGTCTACCATAGAATATACTCTTTGATGAGATATATAATTATTTATTGTTACAATTAGATAAATAATGTATGATTGTAAAATGTAAAATTATAAGACTATACAATTTTACTCAGACGCAGGATTTATGATGGAAGTATGTAAAATTATCATTTCTTTACTTCCATTGTTAAGCAATAGCTTTCGAACATTTTACTCGAATTGTCTATTATATATGAAATAATAGACCGATAATAATGAAAAAGTCCCAAAAATATTTAGATTAAAAAGTAAATAATAACTTAAAGTGTAAAAGATAAAGTAAAGTTGTATCAAGGGTTCCGTTGAAGGTCCTATTATATCTACATAACATTGTGATGCAGAAATAAACAAATTTAAGTATTTTGAAAATATAAGCGAAATAATGGAATACCTGTACTACTGTGATCATTTTTTTCAGTTCAGTTAAATTTAATTTGCTTATATAATCCATCATACTAATATGCCTTAAATCGTTTACAAATAAAACTCCAGCTGCATAGTCGTGTTTGGCAATATATTCAGAATACTGAAAAAATACAATATTAGTGTAACACAAGAATTTCATGACACAAAACTGAATTTATTGAGTACAATTACATCACAAACATCTGTTAAATACTTTTAGACGTTTCTAAATATTTTATCAAAGAAATAAAAAGAAAAAAAAGGGAAAATCGTAGTTGGACTACGCATCATCTCTGACCCAGAATAAAAGTATGAAAGAGTAAAAGAAAGAAATATACCATCAATGCAAGTATGAAACCAAAGCTTTAGTAAAAGAGAAGCGTGAAATACTAATTATGAATAGAGGCCAACGAAGAACTTCGAGGGGAATCCAATCTTTTCTGGAGAGAGGTTAGGAAGTCACGAAGTGGTTCGTAAGCATTCAGAATAGACAAGATACAATGTCAAGCTAGTGCTCAGGAAGTATTAGAACGGTGTAGTGAATATTTTAGAGAAATATACTGTATAGCACTGTGACTAACTCGGTAGTATTAGCGTAAATGGTTGATACGAAGTTTAAAAAAAAGAAAAGTCAGTAGGAGTCGATATGGTTCCACTGAGAAGATCAAACTAGGTGGCAGCTACGTTATGGACGCCTTCTGGTATTTTAGAAATCTATACTGGAGAGCCAGAAGAGGTTTCGACCGAGACGCGCAATCATCATGCCCTTGTATAAAGGCATCACGTGTGGACTTTACCAATTATATGGATATCAGTTTGATCAACTTAGAAAAATTATTGAGAGGAGAAGTTCACCCTACTTCTCATCTCAATAAATGCTATAGGAAGAACAGGAAGATTCTGAAGTGGAAAATAAATTATGATTGATTCGTTTCTCCATGAATGTTCTCACCTACCAGGAATGAGATTTTGTAGCAAGCTGAAAGAATTTCCGGTGTGAAATAATTGCTATTGTTGAATTTTAACACATACACCCTGTAGTTCTCGGGAGTCATTTTTGTCATAAAGGACTCACTTCTGTAAAAAAAAATGTTTCATGTTACTAAAAATATATCTAGGAAACGGCAGTACAAGTAGGAAAGGAAAGATAAAATGAGCTGGGCAAAGCAATGCAAAATACAAATAAAATAAACTATTAAGTAAAATTAATGTACTATGACGATACCAGAGTAACTGTAGTCTCTGTATATAAATGAGTATATAAATAAAGCGATGACGGTGGAATTTGCTTGGACGAGGGATTGGTTCTCAAACTGTGCCTAACCAGGTTGAGAATTTAGTCGGTTGTGACGGGTAGGCGGTTTGCAAACCATTGCATGAAAAAGAAAGGATTTATAGCTTGCAATATGATACTAGCATATAAGCGCAGCATGGTTTGATTAAAAGCATATGATAGTCAAGTTATGTGAAAGTAATGTAATGGCATGTTAGAGTTTAGATGTTGAGAATTCTTGTACTGATGTATTGTGTTAATGTCGGTATTGTTGTAAATCTCTTAGGGGTTTTATTACGTACTTTGACATTGGTATCATAGAGTGTAACTTTGAAATAAAGGATAAATATTCTTTTGTAAAAAGCAGTAAGCTTCTTTCAAATGGCCACGCGCTGGTTATACGCAACATTTGTCAAGCAATAAATATCGTTTCTACAATTGATGAAGATATGAAAAAAGAATAAAAACAAAGCGACTTTCTAAGATGGTTGAAACAACAGATTCATTTCAAAAGAACGAATAACTCATTGTAGTTTCGGGTTACAGGGTAGAGTTTATTATACTCAACTGAAGCATAGATAAAAGATCAGCTTGTGAAAGTTGCGATCAAGATACTGAGAACTGATATATAGCTTTCAGATGTGTGTGGTTGTCGTGTGAATATTTTTTTTTTTTTTTTTTTTTTTTTTATTTATTTATCGTTTGTACAATATAATTTACACAATTATACAATAATAGCAACAAAAAACCACCGAGGTTTAAACATATGCTATCATCAGTCTACAATTTACATAATAATATAACTTCCACACATTTCGCTTTTAAGCATTTGTGAATTTCGTGATGTGATAACATTCCTAACTAGAGCTTAAAAAATATAGTTTAAGTTTGGCTTTGAAATTTTCCTTAGTCATATTGTTACATAGGTTTGAAGGTAGGCTATTGATAAGTCGCGGGACAATATAGCCGGTACACCGCTCACCATACACATTATTAGCCAGCTGAGTACGAAGCCGGTTCATTGAAACTGCTCGGGTGCATACAGGATGTTCGATAACGTTTTTTAAAGATTCATTAAAAAATTGATCTTTTAATATTGAAAAATGTACATGAGTGTGTACTGGTAAGATTGTACAGTGTTTAAAGAGACCGTGTTCATTGTTATGGAATTCATGCTTTATTTTTGGGGACACTAAAACTTTTAGTATTTTCACTTGAAGTTTATAGATCTGGTCAAGATACGTTTTGTAGGTACGACCATAACTACTAATACCATACTGTATATAACATTCGGCTAGTGCGTAGTAAAGCATACGCTTCACCTTGAACGGGATGCGATTTTTTAGGATCGTGATATTCGCAAGAAATTGTCTTAGTTTATCGCAAACACGTTCGATGTGATGGCTCCAGTTAAATTTGTCATCTATAATCAATCCAAGGTATGTATGAGATTTGACAATATCTATAGGTGGACAATTGCAGTATGCGTTGACAGAATGTAAGCAATCATGGTCATGGGCTACTAGGTTCTGTATGAGGACTTGTCTAACGTAAGGAGATTTAATAACTAGTAATTTTGTTTTGCTCGCGCTCAGCACAAGACCAGCATCATGACACCATCTTGTTAAAGCATCCATCATTATAGGCGTGGTTTCGGCGCGAGCGCATGGGATGGTACAATTGTCGTATCCCGGGGGTTAGCTCGACCAATGAATAAAGAAATGATGAAATTTGGGGGTGTAGGGTAAGGCGTGGTCACATATCTACCATTTGGGTGAAATGCTCACGGACATGCTAGAGGACAGGGAGTCGGGTCTAATCGGTTCCACGCGGAGGTCGTCTGACTGAAAGCCTTCAGGTTGTTTAGATTTCATAAATTTATTGTGAGTGAATCTGGACAGTAAAATAACTAATTATCGAACGCATTGACGGGCCCGAGCCCTCTGTGAAATAATCGAATGACAAGTCGAGCAGGCCAACTCCTCTGCTGCAACAGCACGCCAGCGACCGGCGAGTAGCAGTCTGATTGCTGAAGACGTCTTCGCATTATCCACAGCTAAGTTTAGCCTTAAGTTTATCTCAGACTTACTTTACTAATAAGTATAATTTAGAATTAGCGATCCCTATCGGCGAAGCTGGCTCGGGGATCTCGTGTACATAGCTCAAATGTGAATTTCATGTGTTAACCTTTCTTTACAGGAGTTTATGTGGTTTTTTCCAGGATATTTTATTTGTCGTTTCTTAATAACTTTCAGCAAATAATCACTAAAACCGTTTGATACAAATAGATTAAGTATAAAGCTATTTTATGTATATTTATAAGCACGAGGGAGCTTAGGCACGCCTGTCCGCGATATTGCTGTAATATCAGTTCGCTGAAATCCATTTCGGAATTCGTTGCAGATTAAATTTTGCTTAAAGTTGGTTTGGTCCGTTGTAGGTGGAATCTGATCCGTTATCAGACGATATTGAGGCTGTAGAGGCGTGTCGTATTGATAGTGAGACCTGGATTTAAGGTCAATCTGTTAATACACACGAGTGGAGGGGACCTTACCATTTCAGAAAATTCGCGAGTGTTTTCAGAATGTGAATTGTTCATGCATGTCGAATTGACTAATCAGAGAGCCACGGGTTCACGGAAATCCCTA
Organism: Pyralis farinalis; assembly: GCA_947507595.1. Taxonomy (NCBI): domain Eukaryota; kingdom Metazoa; phylum Arthropoda; class Insecta; order Lepidoptera; family Pyralidae; genus Pyralis; species Pyralis farinalis. The sequence goes on from OX382270.1 coordinate 25,403,901, forward strand.
GAGGGGAAATCACGGCTGTCAGCCCGCCCAGCATTTGGCACCTAGTCGCTTTAAACCTGCAGAATTATTTACCTTGACCAAATAAGAATATATATGGAAACACCCCTACAATACAACTATTTCATTATACACTGAAAGGTATAATCAGCGCACGAAGTGTATGCAAATATACACACGACTCCTTGTCCTAACACGTGATTAGTATATTAACAGCAGTTAGTATACTAATCTAAGTACGTATGAAAGGAGATAAATTCATGCGCCCATGTTATAATAAAATATTGCACTAACTTGACATATTCGAAGGTTCTACCTAACCTTGAACATGTTTGGTCAGTAAAAATTCTGAAGCCTATAAAGTAAATAATCTATCTCAGCTGAATCTTAACTCTGTAACACAGTGAGACTATTGAGCTAACTCTAAGTGCTTGAAATCATAATAATCGCTCTCGAATTACGCGTTATATTACGAAATCAAAACAAAATATTATGCTAGACGATCACTCAAAATAACTACTTGTAAACTTTAACTAAGTTTATAAGCACGGCCAGGACTAGATAAATTTAACGTAGAGTTCGTAGTTGAGAGACGGCCGACGGGTCCTTATGAGGTTGGGTTTCATCACATTACATACATTTAGTATACTAAGATACTAAGTGGTTTAACCATCGATAGTTTAACAAATAAAGAGCATTGAGAGAAAGAAAGTTAAATTGACAAAATGCTTACAGGATCGAAGTAATTGAAAATAGTAAAGCATTTCATAGGTGAACTGCCTCGACCGAGAATGTCATCATCATTATCCGAGCGCTAATCCCGGTCATGTCCTAAACTCTCCTAATCCGCGGTACGCCTTCTGATTTCTACTTGTCCACTTAGGGCGATTTTCGACATCTCTTAATGTCCCGCGAACGCCGGAGTTCTTTACGCGATCTTTCCGCGTCACTTCGCACATCCATCTCAGCATATTATTCATCTCAGTGACAGGCAGTACCGGTCATGCTTCGGTGCCGTATAAAAGGACAGGTCTAATGATTTATTTATAAACCTATGCTTTCAGCTTAACCGATATTTTAGAGTCACAGATGGCATCAGCCACCTCACGCCACTTTGCCCAAGCTGCTAAACGTGAACGATACGTACCTTGCAATCGATGTTACCGGACGCGTGGAGGACTAATCACAAATATTTACATCAATCCGTGCGCTCGACCGTGTCTTTGCCAATGCTATCACCACCCGTCCGGTGTGAGATCCGTGCTATTACAGGCCAAGTACCAGGTCTTTGCTACATTCAGTTTCAGACTATCATTCTCAAGCAACCGTCTCCAAGCATTCACGCGTCGCACCAGGCATCCACTGTCCGCGTCCACAAGCGCAATTTCGTTGCTATACATGAGCAATCACGGAGGCTGCTTATGTGCATCTCTGATGCTGTCCGAGACTATATCTAATTACGCTGAACAGCAACGGACTAAGAACAAATCATTGGTGTACCCCGATGGTGATCAGCATCTGTGTGTCGCCTCGACCGAGAATGTATCAGGGTGGAATTCAGTGGAGTGGTATAGTGTATTAAGACGGAGTAAAAGTGTACTACGTAAAGTAGAACCCTGCTATGAAAGACAAAATGTACCTATTGTATAAGTTAACGTATTGAAGTCAAACCTTCAAAAACAAAAAAAGTCATGAAGGTAAAAATGTATCAGTCGCAATGAAGTCTTATGAGTAACCACGTGAGTTTTAGACAATATTCACAAAGACTAAGTATAAACCACATATACTTTGAATACTTATTTAATTTATTTTTGGTCTATAAGAGTCTTTTGCAAAGTAGGCGATAACACTCCCTTTTGGGCGCTGAAGGACTAGAGGAGGGAGAGAATAAGGGGTTCAAAAAAATGGGTACGTTGGCGTGGTTTAAGAGGGTGATGGTTGATTTGGAATTTCATTTACTTTATAATTTAAAATTCACTGAAATTAAAACCTACTTACACAATATCGATTATTTAGATTCTATTTCTGCCCTGTATGATTGTATAAAAACTAAAAATGACATAGCTTTCGTAGGATAGCCCGTACGCAATCAAGTTGTAACAAGTTTTTGTTAAATAACTACATATATATTATAAGTACATACAGTGCAGAATATATTAAATATGAATTCATAGAAAATTCCACAAATTCATCTTTGCATTTGTGCATTCTTTATTCAAACACATTTTCAAACGAGCCTTCAAGACTTCAAGATCATTTGAATAAAATATATCGAGATAAAAGGACAAACTTTTGGGTTTGGGTAAACTTCTAGGCAGCCGATATCTAAGCCAGAAGGCACAGCTCGCTGTACACAACGCGGTGCTAATTCCAACGCTAACTTATGGAAGTGAGAGCTGGGTATGGCAGAGAGAGCATGAAAGTAGAATAAATGCGGTCGAGATGCGAGCATTGCGCAAAATTTGTGGCATAACGCTTGCTGACCGCGTTCGTAATAAAGACGTGAGAGAAAGAGTTGGTCTAAAAGAGAGTGTCGGTGTTAAGATAAGAAAGTGCATACTCCGTTGGTTCGGACATGTAGAAAGAATGCGGGGCGAAAGAATGACGAAACAGATATACAATGCAAAAGTGGAAGGATGTAGGAGCCGAGGAAGGCCGAGACTAACCTACCATGACCAAATTGGTCGTGTTTTATCAGAAGGTGATGTCAGAAGCCCCAGGAACCGGCGAGCGTGCATGAAAAGAGCTATGAATGTCACAGAAGCGAGTGAAGTATGCAAGGACCGCGTCTTATGGCGCTCGGTTCTCTCTGCCTACCCCGCAAGGGACTTGGCGTGAAGATATACATACATATACAAAAAGGACAAAATTTAGTCTATTTTCAAGACCTGGAGAAGAAGCATAATGCTCACCCAAGTATTTTAAAACTTTTTTCGGCGGCTGCTAAGCACGACGATGACGGACTTCAAGATTCATATAATATGCCTTTGTTAATTGCTCAAACAGGTAAACCACACACCATCGGCGAAATATTAATTTTGTCAGCACTAAAAGAAGTTAAACTACTGTGCTCCATAAACCGGCGGCAGATATTATCCAAAAATTCCATTGAGCATTAGTTCTGTGCAAAGATGAATTGATGAAAAGTTTGAAGAGTCATTGTGCAATCATCTGAAGACTAGTCAATTTTCAATTCAGTTGGATGAGTCCACTTTGCCAACTAATGAAGTATTTTTGACTAATGAGGTTTATTAAAGATGAAAAATATGTCAAGAACTATTATTTGCTAGAAATTTAGGCATATGACAGGGTGTCTAAAAGGCTTCATAGCGTACATACTTAAAAAACAACTTTCCAGATGTACTCGCTGCATATTGCGTCATTCATCGACAACATTTGGTTGCTAGAAATTTAAGTGAACGATTGTTTCAATCACAGTAACATGTCATCAAAGCAGTCAATAAAATCCGAAACAACTCTTTAATTGACAGATTATTTCATTTTAATCAGTTTTGTTTTGCTAATGATGTATATTTCAACCGATTGATCTTTCACACAGAAGTGCGTTTGCTATCAAAAGGAAATTGTCTGACTCCATCTGTTTAACTCTGTCATAAAGTTCTTAGAAAACAAAGACACAGACGTTGCGCGACAGCCTCATCATATCAAAGAATAATATCGCGTATCTGAAAGACCTTTATAAATTGCTTAATGATATGAATAAATTGCTTAATAAAATCAATCTTCAAGGAGACGAATTAAACTTAATAAAAACAAAACATGTCGTTGCTGCTTTCGTAGCCAAGCTGCTCTTACACAAGAAGAATATCGGCAGACGTGAGTTACACAATTTTCCCAATTTATCAGTATCCTGCAACAACGACGACTTGCTTTCTCTCTCTCTCTCTCTGCTTTCTCTCTCTACTGCCAATATTTGGAAAACCTCCACAATAATTTCATAGAAAAATTCCAAGATATTTTGAAATTGAAAAAAATAAAATTCAAAAATGTTTACCAAGAATTTTGGCTACAAAAGCCAATTCCGCAATTGTACCCTAGATTGTGGTCGATTGTTCACCGATTTTTGATGACACCCATTATCATATTTGCCTGAAAGTGGATTTAGCGTTGTGGGTACGCTGCTTACTAAAAAGAGAAATCGTTTGCATGTTACCGAACGTTGTTTTAAAATTAAAATTGATTAGCTGAACTTACGTAGAATTTGATTTTTCAAGTTTTTTGCAGAAGTCTTAGAATTTTTTGTATAAAAAATAGCCTAGATTTTGAATCTGTATAATTATTTTCTTTCGTTTTGATAGGTTTGTTAGAGTGAAGTATTAATCAAATCATCAACTTTTCAATAACAATGGACAATGGTCATGACAATGGTCCAATTTCAATCATCGGGGCGTACAATATTTTGTAATCATTACTTTATCGCGACCACAGCAAGTGACAAAGTACGAGAGTTGTGATGACTTATCGAAATGGTTTAAAAGCCATGAAAATATGTGATGAAAATTTTATTGGTGCCATTAGTCAATTGTCTCCCCTTTTTGCTCTCATTATCCGCTATCTTTATCGTCTAATACGTTGTATTTAAAGTTCATGATACTTAAGTGGCATATATTAGTGCATAGGAGGACCGAATGCTTGCATGCCCACCCGACGTTGTATAAAAATATAAATATTGAATACGTACACTACATCTCTAAAATGCGGTATATCCATAATTTCTCTTATGTCACAGTAAAAGTACTCGGGTATTAAGGTTCTAAATGTACACATCTTATCCAATTTGGATTTAGCTCTTTCCGTTGATCCCTTGTTATTTATAATAAGTCGTTCCAAATAGTCTCTATCTGCGAATATAAAGAATTGTAATTAAGTTTTTTTTTTAAATATAGTAAGGGTTTTAAATAAAGGCAATAATTAGATTACAATATTCGGTTGATCACCAATCAGTGCGATTTCCGAATATTGTAATCTTCATATCGATCTTGGGAGACTTCAGTAGTGGAAGTCCTTCTGTAGGGCCAGCACATATTTCACAATCACATTTTTTCCTCAACACCGTGTAATATCAAGTAGACGAAAAATATAGTGTACGAACTTCACTTTGACTGCAACACTGCTCATCAACATCTTGAGATTGCTCGATCGATTACTATTTTTCTCGAGGAATAATAAAAGGAAAGCAAATATTTTTTTAGTCGATAAAAGATATAAAGATAAGATAAAAATTCTTTATTTGCCATTGGGCCCTAACGGGCACTTAGATACGTTTTACATTTTTTGAAATATAATCTTATTGTATCATATTTAATTCTCTTATTTTAGATATTACAACAAAAAAAAATTACAGAACCACATTGATACAATCATCATCATCTCAGCCTGTACTCGTCCACTGCTGAACATAGGCCTCCCCTTTAGAGCGCCACTCGTCTCGATCCTGTGCCGCCTGCATCCATCGACTCGGTTCGGTACGGTACCCGCTTTCAGGCGGGACGTATGCTACAATATCTTTGTTACATTTTCATATATACCCATATTGTCTACTTTATAGTATCAGATTAAAAATATATTCGTCCAGCATTAGTTTAGTTCTCTATGTATTCCCACAATAGGGCCCCTATCGCCACAATATATAATCTAGCTACGCTTTCCTCTTTCTTCCACCGAGGATTGAACCTGCGCATCCCACCATTCATCTCCTCGTAGTATTCCACGTCTCTTTATGCATACACATCTTTCTTTGGTACTGTACACCATACTTTCTTTCAGAACTATCCAACATTCGTCTATATATGTATCGTAAAGATTCATGTTCGCAAGTCTTTCACTAACTAGACGTACATACGTACTCCTTACACTTTCATCTTGTAATTTTTTAGTTCTTATTCTTACGTGATCTTCAAAAGGAATACGCACTCGCCAGTTCACTTCTTGACAGGGCCAACAAATTTTCGCCAAATAATGGTACGTATCAAGAGTACCTCTGAAGGCTCTTGAATGCATTAACGACTTCGGAGACGTCGGTCGATCAAAATCAAATCAATCACACTATTCTGCACATTCCGTCTCCATGCACCAGTATGAATATCCTTGTAATGGAAGAACGTGTTTGACTCAAGGATGTTGCATTCCACACATACTCCTAAAAGTAAAAGTACACATATGGATTTTTGACATTAGCATTGCATAATATTTTATTGAACAGTAATTAATAAACTACCTGCTAGAATTCAATACACAGATTAGCCATTGATTTATATGTTATTCATGATTCTTACCAAACTTTTTGCTTTTAAAATGTTCCTGTTTCTGTATCCAATCTTCCAACAGTTTTATAGCTTCCTCCATTCTTCCCGGCTCATTCAAATCATATAGGCTCCTTACTTCTTGTAGTGTATTTGGGTTGAATTTCAAAACTAGTGTTTCGTTTAGTACATCCATTTTGAAATCCCAGCCCGAAGAATACTTACACGAATGTAACATGAACATTTATTTTATTCGTTCAAATAATAAATATTCATAGATATATCAAATGTCTCCATTGTATATTTTGCATCCTGACTTGTGGGTAGTAAGTTACACCGGACAAGTATAACTAAGATACGTAATAAGTGTTCTGTACACCGTATCGTAGTGACTATTGATGTATCATATGATACAACTTTTGGTTCGAATAATGTTCCCAAACTAGGGGGAAATTGAGGATGAAGTTGTCTGTTTATGTAATTATTTTAAATTAATTACTTATTAGGGGTCGGTACCAGAAGCGTGCACGTCGCGTCCCTGCCAGTCCAACACTGGATTGCAATTCGGGTCTTAAATTCAAACCGCACAGGCGCGCGGATTAGGGCTTCCCCCGTAGGCGACGTGCACCGATCCGCCCTCGTCGGTGCGGGTTTAAGTGCATGCGGCGGTGGGGGGCGCTACCCACCACGCAACGCCCAACCCGGCGGGTCGAGGAGAAGGAGGAGGAGTTGTATAGGCACATGGAATGTGAGAGGTGGATTACAAGATAAGATGAATGAGTTGATAGATATAATGAACGAGAGATGTTTTTGTGTGTGTCAGAGACCAAGCGAAAGTGAAGCAACATCGAAGATCTGCCCGATGGCATGATGGCCCTGTGATTCGGGGTGAACCAGGACGATCATGCCAGCGCTGGCGTAGGCGTTGAGCATTCATCTCGCTTGGCCGCTGGTGTAAAAGATTACGATTTAGTAGGGCCAAGACTTCTCTGGGTTAAAATAAAACTGTGGATTACGCGAGTCTGTTTTGATTGTAGTATATGCTACTGTAAGCTCTACTAATCCCCAGGAGCTCGAGAAGGTTTGGGAGACCGTAAGGGATGTTCTGGATTTGGCTGATGCGAATGAACGGATAATTATGTGTGGAGATCTGAATGCATGGGTTGGGACCAAACGAAGCAGTTATGAGGCTGTGCTTGGCCCATAGGGAGATAAGAGAGTGAACGATACTGGTAAGTTACTTTTAGACGTATGTATGGAACGAAACCTCCATGTGTCACAAGGTTATCTATAGGCTATATATATATATAATCCGGAATGGACAAGATAAAATGTAAAGCTGGTGGCATTCTTTCTAACACTCAGGAAGTGTTAGAACGGTGGAGCGAATATTTTAGAGAAATGTATGATTATGTCCAGGGCGCTGGCACTGTGAATGAGTCTGTGACTGATTCGGCAGTGCCAGCGTACCATGAAGACATTAGCATGGATGAGATTGAATGGTCGATACGAAGTTTGAAAAATGGAAAGTCAGCGGGAATCGATATGGTTACAGCTGAGATGATCAAACTGGGTGACACCTACGTTAGGGACGCCTTCTGGTTTTTGAGCAAATTATGCCGGAGAACCGAAAGGGTTCCGACGGATTGAAAACGCGCAGTCATCGTGCCCTTGTATAAAGGCAAGGGTTCACGTATAAACTGTACCAACTACACAACCATCAGTTTGATCAGCTTAGCAGCTAAAGTGTATGGAAAAATCATTGAAAGGAGAATGAGGGTCAAATCCGATGGAATGCTTGGGAAAGCACAGGGGGTATTTCGAAGCGGCAGAGGATGTACGGATCAAGATTTTTCACTCAGCAACAAGAAGGTTTTCTGCGGTTTTGTGGTTTTGTGGTTCTTCCGTATTATTCGTTTGGCTAGCTTGTAAATGTGTGTACCTTGTCTATGGTTATTTCAGTTTATAATAAGGTCGGTTTTGACCAACCTGTTGCTCCGAAGACCAGTAAAAAAATTAAATCAGAGTGAGTCGGTACATTTTTCCGTTTCGCGCCATTTTGATATTGCTGTGTGTGTAATGGATTCCGATAAAAGTGTTTGTTATAAATAAACAGTCAGTGCTTTTTACATGTAATAAGCTTCAATCTTTTGGAAATTTTGTGTTCTTTCAAGTTATTCTATTACTTTTAGTGAATAACGGGATATTATTCGTGAAAAAACATTCAAAAATAGTGAAGCCGGCATTTTCGACATGTCCGTCGTACGAAATTTATTTGTAAAATGTGTTTATGTTTAATTATTATTAGGAGTGTAATAAATATTATCTTGTGGCAAATTTATCCAGGAATCTATTTCTAAAATTACTTTTTAGCGATTGTTCATTAATTTCGTGTAATAAATATCTGTTCATATCAATGGACTGAAGTGGACTGAAGTCACCTAAACTCCCCCACTAGAATGTGCTTGTTTTCATTTTTATAATAAATACATTAGACATTTGAATAGTTTCACGTGGTTATAAAAGAGTGTTCAATTGAATATATCTCCCGAAAAAGTACAAAGTGAATTGGAATGCAGTGTATGAAGTAAAAATTTTCGCGGTGACGTGACTTATAAGCTAAATGTCTCGATATATCGTACATCTAAGGAATGATAAAGGTATTTTATCGGCCATTATTATTATATTTTATATTAGTAGTATTGGAATATCAGCTTTCCAACGATGTATATTTCATAAAATATAATTATCAATTAATCGAGAAATTTCACTTTTTCTAACCGCGGTCGTGCATTAGTTAACGCGAGAGAATGCTTGGCCACACTATAGGCATTTTAAGTCGCCCGGGCCGCCACGCTCCAGGGGTTAATAGCAGAATCATCATCTGAACTGCAATCACCAGTCACAACAATGAAAGACGATTGTATGAAGAAAGGCTTACAATTGAATGCGAAGAAAACCAACATAATGGTATTTGAAAGAGAGACAACCAGAAACACGAAGATTACGGTTGATGATGTAGTGTTGGAGCAAGTGGATGAGTTTGTATATATTGGCAGTGCTTTTAGCAACGATGGAAGGTACACCGCTGATGTGGAGCGACGACTGAGTGCAGGGAATAGCGTGAATGGAGCGTTGGGTATACTGTTTGGCAGCCGAAATCTAAGCCAGAAGGCACAGGTCGCTGTACACAACGCGGTGCTAATCCCAACGCTACCTTATGGAAGTGAGAGCTGGGTATGGCAGAGAGAGCATGAAAGTAGAATAAATGCGGTCGAGATGCGAGCACTGCGAAAAATTAGTGGCATAACGCTTGCTGACCGCGTTCGAAATGATGACGTACGAAAGAGAGTTGAACTGAAAGAGAGCGTCAGTATTAAGATAAGAATGGGTATGCTCCGTTGGTTCGGACATGTAGAAAGAATGCAAGATGAAAGAATGACCAAACAGATATACAATGCGAAAGTGGGAGGGTGTAGGAGCCGAGCTAGGAGGAATTGGATTTTCGTCGATTGTTGTGTGCTTTGGCGGTGTAGAGGTCTCCCGTAGAAAATTTTTGGAATTTCCCACGGGGACCAGTTTTGATTTTTCTGTTGGTGGTGTTTTGTTTTTGTTGTGTTTTTTGTGGTGTGCTTTGTGTTTTTCATTGCGGAACCATATTCAGTGCCCTCCCGGCCTAACTGGGCCGGGGATCTGGACGGTTCCGTGGCCATCGTCACGAGGCCAGCCCCTCACTCGTGGTGTGGGGGAGGGGAGCGGGTTACGTGGCGGCGGTTCGGGGAGAGTACGCAATAATCGGTGTGTACTTCTCCCCGAACCGCGACCTGCCGGCCCTGGAGCGGCTGCTCGACGCTCTCGGGTCGGCAGTGAGGCGGCTAGCGCCTGTCCAGGTTTTCGTGGCGGGTGACTTCAACGCCAAGTCCACGGCGTGGGGGAACCCGGCCTCGGAAGCCAAAGGGCGGAAGGTGGAGGAGTGGGCGCTGGCCGCGGGACTGTCCCTCTTGAATAGGGGGACAGTCCACACGTGCGTGCGGTGGAACGGAGGGTCGGTGGTGGATCTGTCCTTTGCCACCGCGTCCACCGCACGCCGAGTGGAGGATTGGAGGGTGGAGACGGGGGTGGAGACACTCTCGGACCATCGTTATATCAGGTTCGAGGTGTCTCCAGCCCCCGGAGTCCGACGATTTCGTCCCGGTGGCGGAGCCGGTTCCTGCGTTGGACACTCACCAGGCTTGACCGAGAGGAGCGCGGAACAAAATCCGCGCTCAGTCGGCCCCACTGACGGAGACCCTCCAGCCAGCCCTGTTGGAGAGGGTTGTCGGGGAACTCTTCCCCGACACCCCACGGGGGTACGCTCCCCCGAGGATGGCCCGATCGTCGGACTCCAAAGGAGAGGAGGAGGGCGCTCCGCCGCCCGTCACCGACCAGGAGATGGAGGCGGTCGTCGACCGCCTCCGAGGCAAGAAGAGGGCGCCGGGTCCGGACGGGGTGCCAACGCGTGCACGGGAATGTGCTAGCGTTGGCTCTCGTGCACCTCGGAGACAGGTTCCGGGAGCTCCTCGACTGCTGCTTGCGGTCGGGGTGCTGCCCGGGACCCTTCAGGGCGGGCCGGCTCTGCCTTCTGTTGAAGGGAGACCGGCCCCCGGACTCGGGGTCGGCGGTTCGACCGGTCGTTCTACTGAACGAGGCGGGGAAAGCCCTTGAAAGGGTTGTCGCTTCCCGCCTCGCTCAGCACTTGGACTGGAGGATGGCCCGGGACCGGGCCTATCGGATGCCCAGTTCGGTTTCCGGGTCAGACGGTCGACCGTCGATGCCATAAGGCGCCTAAGGTCGGTGACGGAGGATGCGGAGCGCGAGGGAGATGTGGTGGTGGCGGTGTCGCTGGACAACGCCAACGCCTTCAACAGCCTCCCCCACAGTACCATACTGGAGGCCCTCAAATACTTTGGGGTGCCTCCGTATTTGGGGAGACTGTTGAAGGCGTACTTGGAGGACCGGGAGGTGTGCTTCGAGGACGCGAGGGGCCATATGGTCAGGAGGTCTGTCGACCCGACCACCACCCGCAGGGGTCCGTTCTGGGTCCCATTCTGTGGGACCTCGCATACGACTGGGTCCTGCGGGGCCGTCTCCTCCCCGGGATGAGTGTCATCTGCTATGCAGATGACACCCTTGTCACATCCCGGGGTAAGTCCTTTGTGGAGGCGGCGCGGCTGGCCGAAGTCGGAGTAGGACTGGTGGTCAGCCGTTTAGAGAGGCTTGGGCTTCGAGTCCGTTTGGAGAAGACCGAGGTCCTCCTCTTCCGCGGGACCGGCAGACGGGGCCCTCCCCCCGGAGCTACCTGGGCCTCACCCTTGACGGACGATGGACCTTCGGCCCCCACTTCGAGCGGCTGGGGCCGAAGGTCATCAGAGCTGCGGCGGCGCTGGGTCGCCTCCTGCCCAATTTGGGCGGGCCCAGCGCCGCGTGCAGGCGGCTGTACTCCGGCATCTGCCGGAGTATGGCCACGTACGGTGCCCCCATATGGGCGGACGCCTTCTGCGCTCGAAACAGGGCTCCGCTGCGCAGAGCGCAGCAGGTCATAGCGCAGAGGGCGATAAGGGGGTACCGTACGGTAGCTTGTACGGCCGCGACCGCCCTCGCTGGCGACCCGCCCTGGGAGTTGGTGGCGGAGGTGCTCGCCGTGGTATACGGCTTCGTTGCTGAAAGGAGGAGTCTCGACGAGCGCCCCACGTTGGAGGAAGTGGGGTGGTATCGCCAGCGAGGGCATTCGGAGATGATGCGGAGGTGGGGGGAGGACCTAGCGCAGCCGCGGTATGGAGTCCGCGTTGCGGATGCGCTGCGCCCGGTCCTAGAGGCGTGGATGCGCCGTAGACGCAAACCCCGCACCTTCCGCATGGTGCAGGTGCTCACCGGACATGGGTGCTTCAGTGAGTACCTGCACCGGGTCGCGAGGCGGGAGGAGCGGCCAGGCTGCCACGATTGTGGCGCGGCCGAGGACACTGCCCAGCACACTCTGGAGCAGTGTCCCAGGTGGTCTCGGCAGCGCCATGATCTGGTGTCCGCGCTAGGAAGCGCGGAACCTCTCGCTCCCGAGCGTGGTCCCCTCCATGCTCGGGAGTGACAGTGCCTGGCAGGCGATGGCCTCCTTCTGTGAGACGGTCATGTCCCAGAAGGAGGCCTCGGAGCGGGACAGGGAGGACGATCCTCAGGCTGTCCCGCTCCGGAGACGGCGGACGGGAGTGCGGCGTAGGCGCGCCTCCCTAACCTGTGGGACTAGGGGTCAGGATAGGAACCTGGCCCAATAATGGTCCCGCCGCCGGAGGGGCTGTCCCCCACAGAGAAGAAGTCCGGCCCCTTTTGAGGGGCTGGCCAGTCGCAGTGGTGCCCTGTTGCCAACAGATCCGGGGCACCACACCAAATGGCATTTCGCGGGGTCGTTTAGTGGGTATACCGTCGGACAGCCGACGGGGAGTCCCACACTACCACCGGAGGCCACCCAGGCACCGGTGGTGTGCGTAACGCATTTTTCACCGCGTCACAAAAAAAAAAAAACGGATGTAGGAGCCGAGGAAGACCAAGACTTACCTACCATGACAAAATTGATTGTGTTTTATCAGAAGGTGATGTTAGGAGCCTTAAGAACCGGCGAGCGTGCATGAAAAGAGCTATGAATGTGAAAAAAGCGAGTGAAGTGTGTAAGGACCGCGTCTTATGGCGCTCGGTTCTCTCTGACTACCCCGCAAGGGACCTGGCGTGAAGATATACATACATACATACACAATTACTTAATTTTTAAAACATTATACGAGTATTATTGTAATATTATTAGAAAACATTGTAATTTATTCAGCAGGAGTGACTATTACAAAAGTATTGTGAATCTTCATTGTACATTTGAACCAAGATAGTATAACAAAATAACATTATGACTGATAAACTGTTCACTCAATATTAATCTGAATATTCAGAATGCTTTAAAGGAGAAAAAATATTATCTAGTGACCAGCGACATAATATATGGTACTAAATAAACATCACGTACACTTATTGAAAGTTTCCGTGTCCGATATAAGGCCGAAGCCACTTCTTCAGTGTTCTTTCTTCATATATCTAGTTAATGTAAGCTACTTCTGTAATATATTATATCTTTATATTCAAAAAAGCATCATTACCATTAACCCTGAATCACCAACCTTCGTCAAATTGACGACGCAAATTCGAAAAAAGTGCACACCTACTACCTACCGGGTGGTAGGTAGTGGTGCAATAGCTCTTTGCCGGAAATCTCAATTAGCCAACGAGATGTCCGGCGGGCGTTGCTCTCCCTCGACATTTATAACTCGAGTGGGTCAAATGACATAGCGGCAGTGGTGCTAAAGCTGTGAGCTCCTGAGTTGTGTCCTGTTCTAATGAGTCTTTTCATGCTTTCGTACTCCACTGGGCAAGTCCCATCTTCATGGAAGACCGCCAATGAGCATCCAGTGCCCAAAAAGGGTGATGAATCGGATCCATCTTAAATTACATGCCTATTGCCATAACCTCCCTTCTCTCCAAGATGATGGAGTATGTGATAAACAATGGCATAGCTAGAGGATCACGATTTGATCAGTGACGGTTCAACTGGTGATCTTCTAGTATATAGGGCTTCGGCGATTGAAAGTCAAGGTGAGGCATTGGTTGTCAGCCTATATATGGCGAAGGCGTTCGATCAAGTCTGGAATCGGGCTCTTCTATCGAAGTTACCATCATACGGACTGCTCGAGGGTTTATGCAAATAGATTGCCAGCTTCTTATCAAGCAGATACATAGTAGCCGTGGTAGATGGCAGTTGCTCCGATAGCATGGATATCAATGCTGTATATCAATAATACGTTTTTGTTAATTGATGGCATTCATTGTTATGCAAATGACAGCACCGAGGACGGTTATTATACTTTACCTTTTTAACAACACATCATTGTGGACACGATCGAATGCTTATTTAAAGTCAACATATTCTTGTTTACAGCTAGATGCGGCCACAAAGTTTACTACTTATCCGACCATTTAACATATATAGCATAGATTCCATCGGTTACGAAAAATGTATGCGTAGCTCTTTCAAACCATGTGGATATCTTTATTTTCACGGCGAATAAACACTAATTATATTAAATTGAAACGAAAGCAGTGTACGGTAAGTGATGCTAAGTGACACAAGTAAGTCGACGCTGACAGGAACGCATGCATGCCAGTAAGTACGTTCAGCTGGGAAACTGAAAGATTGTGTGGTCTATCCTACTATGAACTGCTTTTACAATAAGATTTTTTACCTAAAAGCTAGCTCAATCAATCATTTCCTTCTTACCATAAACTTTGCCTCCGCAGTAGGTTCCTGGAAATAAAAAATACTTATACAGCTTTTATTTTCTTATTAGAGCTGATTCCTTTTACTTCTACCACTCCCTAAGATTTTCTAATACTAGTGTACAGAATAAAACCTAAAATCGACTTTTAGCGTTGTAATTAAAGGGAATGTGTATTGAATCGGTGGAGATCCAATCCTCATTCACTTTATGGGCACCGCAGGGAATTTATACGTATTTATTTTGTTCAAAGTTATTTTCCTGTGAGTATCGAATCGAGTTTTAACAAACATTTATTCCTTGGATATATCACTGAGAGTATTGAACAAATTAAAAAAAAAGAACAGCTAAGACTAAGTCACATTCTTCCGAGAAATCCGTACTTTTTTTGAGATTCTCGTGTATTGTATGTTAATTGTTACTTGGGACCGGGCATGATGATATAAATACATAGATATAGATATCGATTATCATAAACAAGAAAAGTACCAGGATTACGTAAATAAGGATTTAATTTTTAAACCAAATCTGATATAAGTCAGCTATTTAGAGGAAGAGGTTTTATACTTATTGGATACAGAATTATAAAAAGTAGAGCCAAAAATAGACTCACGCTACGTCGAGAGCACAATTTTTTTATAGTAGTAAACAAAACAACAAGAATACAATTTCCCATATAGATTTTCATAATTAATATACTACACGACGAGCTCAGTGGCGCAGTGATGAATGACGAGACTTTGACATCAACGCTGGTGGGTTCGATTCCCACACAGGACAAACATTTGTGTACGTGAACATGTCTGTTAATCTTGTGAGTGTTTTAAGAGAGGTAGGGTGCATCAAAGCAATCTGTCTGGGGAAGTACCTCCACCTCACAGAAAACCGCAGACAATAATAACAATTTCCAAGAGAGTTGTTGTGTTTCTGCGTGTGAGTGAGGTCACCCGTAAGCCCCTAAGGAGTTGCTGTGCTAGCAGTAGAGGTTGCACTGCGTAAGTGATACTTAAAGTATTACAAGCATCTGTAGGCTACCGTAACCGCTTCACATCAAGTGAGCCATTTCGTATGCTTGTATACCTCCCGAGGTTGTATAAAAAGAAATACTACAATTACTATGTTATAGTTGATGTCCAGTATGTCTTACACGAGCCTTCCATCTAGAGTGTTTTATCTTTATCTGGTATCAACTCTCTAGGGATATCGCTATTCTAGAATATTTATTTCATAATGATTATCGATTCAGCAAGTTACGAGTGTTTGGCTGACCCACTGTTACTTAATTATCATTGCTTGGATAGTCTTCGGGCTCTCTGAAATTAAACGAGAATACCTGTGATTCACTTATAAACCACAAATTTAACCACTTACGTATTAGATTTCGTGTAAAAGTTAATTAAATGGGAATAAGTTTAATCGAGAATGGGAATGAACGAAAAAAACAAAAAATGAGATTTGTTTAGAAGTGCGCGTGCAAACGTAGTTTAATTTATAACTTGAAGGTATCTTTCGAAAACACTTTGACATACCCATTCATCAACGTCAGAACCGAATCAAGGAGCCGCTTCGTTCACACATTCACGTATTCCCACGTGATTTACCTTTCAGGGAAAGCAGTAGACTGCGTTTGATATTTGATAAACGAATAGGTAAATTGAGGCAATGAAATGTTTTGTTTATTTTATTCGTCTGGTTAGAAAAGAATTCCTCAGGCACAATTTTAAATACTTGATTTTTAGCATGAAATGCGATGTGTCAAAGACATATTTGGCTCGTATTAACATAAGAATTTTAAGCCAATAGTAAATACATTCTTAGAAGTACATCTTCAATCATGAAAAGGCCTATGAATGTTGAAGAAGGAATTATTTTCATTTATTTTTTTGCCGTATATAGACGCATATTATTACTATTTGTAAACAGATAAATACATAGAAAGTCTATCTCGGACGGTCGCAGTTAGTCGTTATCAAGTCATCCATGCCGCGTCAGGTAATGTGGAAATTGAGAAATGAACCTAAAATTAAAAGGACATAAAATCTGAGTAGGTATACTTAAATTGTAATACTACAAGAGAGGTACAAATTACTCCTATGACTACCATTTCTGATTGCTATTTCCGTCAGACCAAAGCGCTCCGCTTACTGGATGAGCTCCTGAAATGCTAGTAAATATCAGTTGGCACCAACCCCGGAAATACGACTCGGGGTTATCGACAGTTGTGTTGCACTGTTTTCAATATGTACATTGTTTGATGTGTGGTAAACGGTGTTGGTGTCAAAATTGTTATTACTTTTAGTCTAAGCTACTTTATCTATTCTCATTTTGCCACTGTTTGCTTACCCCAATAAATAGAAAAAATCGGCCAAGTGCGAGTCGGACTCGCGCACGAAGGGTTCCGTACCATTATCTATAAAAACGGCAAAAAAATCACGTTTGTTGTATGGGAGCCCCCTTAAATATTTATTTTATTCTATTTTTTAGTATTTGTTGTTATAGCGGCAACAGAAATACATCATCTGTGAAAATTTCAACTGTCTAACTATCACGGTTCATGAGATACAGCCTGGTGACAGACGGACGGACGGACGGACGGACGGACGGACAGCGGAGCCTCAGTAATAGGGTTCCGTTTTACCCTTTGGGTACGGAACCCTAAAAAAAGACCTGAAGTTCGACACTTATCGTTGATGTACAGGACACGCCCTAAATCAATCCCTACAGTTAAAGAGAGTGGATCGATCAAAACGCCGTTTGTTTTGAAGCCGCGCATGTGGTCGGAAAGGTATCCTGCGCCTGTAATGGTTTGGTGAGAGGTGTCTTAACAATGACTCACAAAGCTTCTTTTTTCTGAAAAAGGAGTGAAGACTTCAGTCAAAGTGTATCAACAGACTGTCTTGATTCGTGCAATGACGGTTTCAGCAATAAACTTTTTAAAAATGTACCATGGACTTTCCATCAGGACTCTGCACCTGGTCACATGGCATGAACTACCTAAGCCTGGCTCGAAACCAACGTTTCGGACTTTATAAAAGCTGAAGACTGGCCCTCATTTAGCCCAGATCTAAACCACTTAGACTTCAAATTATGGTCAGTTGTAGAGGCAATGGCCTACTCGAAACGCCACGCCGACATTGTGTCTCTTAAGAAATCTCTAGAGCAAGCAGTGACTAAAGTTAAAATGGAAACAGTGCAAGGGGAAGCTACATAGCTCTGTTTAACACCACGTTTGATGTTGAACCAGTCTGTACAGATCCCATTTACCGTGACACAGGCACTCGAATCCTTATACAAGGTATCCAGTCTCTGCATCAAAATAGTGTCTACCCCATACATGGAATGCGTAGACCAAAGTTAATCCCTCGCCACACTATTATAAGCCTTTTTCAAGCCAAATAACTTTTAAGTTTTGCTAAGGCTTTCTCCGCAATACACTTGAAAAGACTTAATCCACACATCCCAACCCTTTTCGAACCCCCGCTTGCACGGACCAGATATTTGGTTCCCAAAAATTACTCTTCCAATCAGTACCCTTGCTTACATTGTGCCTACTACACTTAGGAGGCTTATTTTTATTTATTTATTTTATTTTATTATTTTGAGGGAAGCTTACAGCTATTGTTACAAAATGAACATCTAAATTTATCAATATAAGCCAATTACAAGCTACCACAGATAGTTATCAATTAACATACTTAACAAATTATCACTGTACATGCCTTACAAACTAAAGGTGAAGAATAAACAGGGAATATGTACTTATTGTCTAATAATGTATTGTTATGGAGCACAATCATCACTAAATGTTTCTGTCAGTATCTGTTTTCTTACATATGTTTTACTACTGCAAAATATATCAATATGCTTATTCTTGCTACATAATTCGTTGAAATACGACGTGGCTCGATAAAAAAAACTATTTTTCCTGTATTGGGTACGAGTCCATGGAACACTAAAAGTTTTAGATCGACGTGAATGGGAATTGGGAACTGTTAAGTTAATCTTACTCAACAAAAGGGGGCTGTCAATCAATCCTTTCGCTATATTCATTAATAGCATTGAATCAGCCACTCGCCTTCTAGCACTTAGGGGTAATAGGTGTAAGTGACTACAACGGCTCAGGTAATCGCAATACGGAATTTTAAACTTAAAATATAAGTAACGAGTAAACCTCCTTTGTATACGTTCGAGTCTGTCTATATATATGTTAAATTGCGGATTCCAGACCTGACAGGCATATTCTAATATACTACGAACATACTTATACTACTTATACTACGACAATTTTAGCATTCTTGCTGTGAACCTTTACCTTTGTACAGCAACGGCCTTTACCCTGTCGTCTTGTATATAGCAGGCCTGCTATGATTCCTCCAGCCGCTTTGAACGTTTCGGCACATATCCTATCAAATCCTGCACCTTTACCCATTTTCATTCTCTGTATTGCACTCATTATCTGTTCCATACTAATATCATTTTCACTGTTACGTTTCTCATTCTTATCTTCGTTTCATATCCTTTCATTTCTACCTCATTCAAATAGACTTTCAAAATACCTCTTTCGTTCATTTAGATTTTCTGTATTATCTGCAATCACATCTCCATTTGAATTCCTTATCACACCCACTTTTAAATCTCCAGATATACCACGTCTTTTCTGACCAAATACCAGTTAGATGCAACCATGTGGATACCTTTACATTGGCTCGAAAATTAGTGCAGAATATTCTGTCATACTTGTCTTAGCTTCATTTACCATTAACTAAAGCATTTATAAAGTTTCAAGACACTATTTTGAATGTCATCGTTCACCATTATCATTCAATCGAAGGAAGTCCACTGCTGAAAATAGGCCCCTTAGACTTCCACAGCGATCGGTCCTGTGCTGCTTTTCTACCTTGACTGCTGATTCTTAGAGCCACTTCAGTAACTCCAGTTCTTCTACGGGTGTGATCATTTCTGACTCTATTTTGCAGGAAAACTTCTAGCATGGTCCTTTTATAAACAACATTTGAGCATTGCTTACACACGTATAAATTTTAATTGATAGCTAATAGATATTGCGTAGTATTTAGTTCCTTAAAAGTTATGTTGAAAACGTTATTCCATCACATGTACATTCACCCAATGAACGGATACGACAACATCAGAAAAGTGTGATTTATTGGATTCTGAGAGATAACCACTTAGAAATTATATTATATATACGAAAGCCTTCAGAGATCTTTTTCTTGAAACCGGTCACTTCACACGGTTAAGCTGGTTTGTAGGGCTTTTCAAGAAGTGGAGGTACTGGTGAGTGCTTATTCCTTTGCGTGATCATGAAAGTATATGAAGTAAAAACTTAAAGGATGAAAGTCATGAGGAGAAATCGCATGTATGTCTAGTCAGTGAAATACTTGTCACCGTGAGTCGTTTCAACTCAAATGTAGATAAATGTTGGAAAGTTCTGAAAGAAAGTACGGTGTATAGTGCGAAAATAGCATGTGGATGCACAAAGAGACATAGCTTTCTGAGAGGTCATACATGGTAAGAAGCAGAGGTTGAATCGTCCGTGGCAAAAGGAGCAAAGCGCGGCTGGATCATGTATCACCCGAGTGGTAGTATGAAGAAAAAATAGAACTAAATATACAATATGTAAGAACAAAATCATATTTAGTGAAAAAGAAGCGTGAAAATTTTCTCCTGATGTCGAAGAGACGCTGACGAACTTTTGAATGTCCATAGATATGTATAGGCGGTCACGAAAGGTCTTAAAAAAATATATTTATTAATTATGTAGAAATGTTTACAGTATGGAACTCAGAACAAGACTATTTTAAATTACAAATTATACTTATTATTTATTGTCTAAAGAAAATGTCGCAATTGCTGACTCGAAGATTCTTGCCGGCGCATGTAGCCGACGATGCAGCTACGTCGACGATTTACCAAGGTTACGCCTTGGTAACTCCATACATAGAAATATTTGTACTGTGTGGAAATCGAACCCACGAACAATAGAGCATAGCTAACCACTCGTGCCAAACCAGAACTCCATCAATGCACTAGTTTAGTATTAATATTGGTATCAGACAGGATCGCGTGCTCTCGGCTCAGCCGCTTGGTCTTTCTTCCCTGTCATCATTGTTGTTCAACGGATATTATGGTTTGAGAACTAAATGTTTATAAGGAACCGGCTAGTGTGTATGAAAACAGCTATGAATGTTAAAGAAGAGAGCGAGATTTATAAGTGCATACCGCTTACAAATCTCGCTATCTTCTTTGATACTAAGTTCACTCAGTATATGCCGCAAGGGATCAGACTTGACCATATAGATATATGTATAGTTAAAAGTACCTATGAAGTTCGTCTTATATTTTTTCTTTGAAGATAAGAGGTACAAACTTCTTAACTTCAATTTTCAGAAAAAACTCTTAATAAACTGGTAATCCCAGTAAGTACTTCCTCTACAAAATGGCAACCAGATACCAGAAACCACCAGTAAAGAGAATGCTATAGGTCATATTTGCAAGTGATTAAATTACCCTTACATTGACTTCTTGTTGTAGAGATTGTCCACATAATAAAACACATAAAAAACTATAAAAAAGATAAAAATTATTTATTTGCCTTTAGACCCTCACGGGCACTTAGACACGTCTTACAATATTATATCTTATCATTTTTTTTAAGTTTTTCTCTTTTTTAATCTACCAGCATTTCAAATGACCATTGGCGAAGAAGAAATGCCAAAAGAAACTTGCCAATATAGGTCTTTTTTTTCCAAATTATCTTATACATATTACAATAAATATAATGAGTGTACATATAGTGATATCAAGTGGTACAATTAAAGTTATATTAATTCATGTGCTGGATCATTTCCATACATCTCTGTCAGTTAGATATTCATCGATTCTATAATAACCCTTCTTACATAGAGTATTTTTGATGTGTCTTTTGAACATATTGTCAGGCAAGGACAGAACTGTTTCAGGTAATTTATTATAGAATCGAATACAATTTACCACAAAAGATCTATTAGTCTTAGCAAGCCGATGTACTGGCATACGCAATCTATTCCTGCTCCTAAGATTTTCAGTACATTTTGAAAACGAATTTATATTTTTACGAGCATACATTATGTTCTCATAAATATATTGAGAGGTAACCGTGAGGATATTTATTTCTTTAAATAGTTCTCTAAGTGATTCCCTGGAGCCCATGTTATAAATAGAGCGGATGGCTCTCTTTTGTAATATGAAAATAGTTTCTATATCAGCCGCTCTTTCCAACAACAACCATATGACATAATGCTGTGAAAGTAGCTGAAATAGACTAAGCGAGCGGTAGCCACATCCGTCAATTGTCTAATTCTCCTAACGGCATATGCGGCAGAGCTGAGCTTACTGGCCAGTTTATTTATGTGAGGGCCCCACTGCAATTTTGAGTCTATCGTAGTTCCAAGAAATAGAGTATCATTAATAAATTCTAGTATATTATTGTCAATGAAAACTTATATATTGGAAGACGCCACATTTGGAAGACTAAATTTTATACATTTGGTTTTAGTTGAATTTAATAAAAGATTATTGCATGTGAACCAATTTAGAATGGCAGATAGAACACTATTTACCTTGTCAATATTTTCGCACCGGCGAGCAACATTAAAAATTAAAGAAGTGTCATCGGCAAACAGTAGTATATCCGCCGTTTTCTGCACCATGTATGGCAGATCATTTATATATACTAAAAATAAAAAGGGTCCCAATATAGAGCCCTGGGGCATCCCAATATTAACGTTACTGCCTTTAGATTTGACCCCATTTATGTCAACAGTTTGTATTCTATTGTTTAAGTAAGTTGTGATCAAATCATGGGCTTTACCTCTAACTCCATAATGGAACAGCTTTAGCAATAATGTCCGATGATCGACACAATCAAAAGCTTCGGAGAGATCACAGAATACCCCAATAGCATCCTGGGATCTCTCCCATGCGCTAAGAACATGCTTGACCAATGCCACCCCCGCATCTGTAGTTGATTTACCTGCTGTAAATCCGTATTGTGCACTATGAAAAATTTCATTGGTCTTAAAATAGAGTTGTAATTGATCAAGCATTATCTTTTCGAATATTTTACTCAATACTGCCAAAATAGATATGGGTCTATAAATTCCCCAGTTCACTTTTTTCACCAGACTTGAATAATGGAATTAATTTACTAAATTTCATTAAGTCTGGGAACACACCCATATCTATACATTGATTAAAAATAAATGCCAAGTGTGGAGCTATTGACTCAATAATATAATAGAATACTTTTGTGGTCATTCCCCAATGATCTTCTGAGTTTTTAATGTTTAGTTGTTTAAAGGCTTTAATTATATCGCTTGATTGAATATGTGTAAATTGGAAAAGCTTCACTCTTGGTTGTACATTTTCCTTTAATAACTTCGCAGCAACATGAGGAGATGAATTGAGGGAGTCAGTGGTAATATAAGGGATATTAGTGAAGTAGTCATCAAATAGATTTGCTACTTGTTTAGCAGCTGTTACAGTTTGATTATTATGTTTAATAGAATACTTTATCCCGTGGTTTATCTTTACCTGTTTTCTTTTTAACAATATCCCATACAGCCTTTATTTTATTTGACGACTGCTTAATTTTGTTTTTAATATTCTCGTACATTGATTTTGCAACTTTACAAACATTTTTAAATATTTTGGAATAATTTTTAACATATTTAACAAAGTCTGGGTCAAATCTATATGCCTTTTCTCCATATAATTCAAACATTTTATTTCTACTTATCAATATATCTGTAGTAGCCCAATTATTAAACTTAAATTTATTCGTGGTATTAATCTTTTTATATTTGAATATGTTTTGGTACTCACTGGAGATAACATTAAACAAATTGGTATAGAGCAAATCAGGATTGTCTACAGAGTAATCCAATAATGGCAACCTTTCCCCCAGTACATTGTCGTATTTAATAAGTTTATTAGTGGTCAGTGGTATATACAGCAGATCACTTTTTAAATCTACATTATTTGAACATTGGTATACTACCAACTGACCATAATGATCTGAAGGCAAGTCGCCAATTATTGATTTATTGATATGCTCACAATTACAAAAGATATTATCTAGACAACTCGCAGATGTGGCTGTTACACGTGTAGGCTCCAGGAAGACATTATTTAAATTAAATGATTTAAATAAATTTAAAAATCTAAGTGTTGTTTGTGTGTTTACTAATATGTCTACGTTGAAATCACCACATACTATAATGCTTTTTTTGCCTGTAATAACTTTTCTTAAAGTATCCTCCATTACCTGCTCAAATTGTGTAAAATCACTCGTCTGTCGGAGGTCTGTATACACAAATAATTATGTAGTTATCTAGTTCAACACATGAAATCTCAATAGTGCATTCAACAGAGAGCCCAACAATGTACTTACGTTCTTTGGCTTTGTGGCATTTTTTTATAATAATCATTGAACCGCCTCTAATCGAAGACTCTCTATTAAAGATACTAACTATTTTATAATTATTGATACCAAGTAATATTTCACTTTTCTTTAGCCAATGTTCCATTAAACATAGTATATCAATATTATATTTTCCTAAAAAGAATTCTACTATTTCTTCACAGCCAGGAAAGCCTTGAATATTTTGATGTACAAAGTTTAGGTTTTGCTTTCCTTTTGTCTTTTTCAGCAGTTTAAATCTGCAGTCAAATTTACACAATTACTTTGTAGTTTACATTGTAAACTGTTAATACTATTAATGTTATAATCTTATTTCTAGATTTCTTTGAAAGATATAGTATATCCTTCGTCAAATAAAAGTCACTAATAAAATTATTAGTGTCAAAAAATACAAATTTGTCATTGTGACAACATGTCAGATGAAATAAATTGTTAATATTGTATATGTTAGTATTTAATTTTGGTGACTGGCAACTACTCGTAACATACGGAAGTGCGCATAATAAAATCTTATTAACATTTAATTGGTACAATTTATCTAATGAATGAATTATATCCTTTTTTTGGATTTCTAAACTATTTCCTATCAAAAGAACAATAGTGGTATTGTCATCCACCTGTGTATTCATAATTTTTCCTATTATTTGGCTGTAGGTTGCATTTGGCATACAATAATTGACAATAGTTTTAGATGGTTATACATTAGTGAGCCTAGGTTACAACCTCTTTAATCAGAAAAAATTATGGTTTTACTCTTAGAATCTGATTTGCTGCCACAAGTACCTGAATTAAGATTATCAAAATTTTTAGTTGAATAACTCACTGAAATGGTCCGAGTGTCACTAATAGTGGATATATTTGTGTTACTACAAGTGCAGCGATTACTCAGTGACTCAAACCGATCTGCATTGTACTTACTGATGTCAATTAGTTCATCCAGTGCCAAAATATGTTCGTTTATTTGGCACTGTGATAAATTGTACTTAGCCGCTAAGTTGTGAAGCGACATAGCCAAGTTTCCAATTTTACATTGCAGGTACTTTGTGTCAGCATCATACATATGCTCTCTTTCCACCAGTTGTTTTTGACATAAGTTAAGCTCTGAATGAAGTTTTACATTAATCATGGATGTTTTCTTACTTTTAGAAATGTTACGATATTTACTTTTTAACATTTTCTCTAATTTTGTCACAGATTTCTTAACTTTTAAATATTTCTTTATTTTATTGTGAGAGCTAGTCAGACATTTTGTTTCATACAGATTGCCTGTTGAAGCAGACGTAGAATCCTTGTTAACTTGTTCGTCATATAAATTCATAACTGTCACTGTTTCATGATGCTCTCCATCTCGTTGGTATTGATTTACCAGCTTATATGCCTCTCTCAACTCTGCTTCTAAAGTGGTGATATGCTTGAGAGCTTCCTCATGAGTTTCATTACATTGGTGAAAAGTATCAATGGTTTTTTGAAGTTGGTCACGCTGATCGAGGATATCATGATAGTTAATATCTAATTCTGCAAGCTCATTTTTGAGTTCGGTATTTTTTTTTAAGACCTTCATGACGTCCTCTTCACTCTCTTCTCTCTCATGCAATAATTGTTCGTTAAGCTCTTTCGATGCCTTAAGTTCTTGTAAGGCCTTAGTTAATTTCATTTCTATTTGACGGCTAGTAACAGCGCGGGTAGCGATTGTTGCCATTTTAGGTACCTACTATGCCAAGGTAAATAAAAGACAACAACTACTGTATGGATGAAGAGAATGCAATAATTGCGAACAGAAAATACCAGCAAGAGCAATAACAAAATAAGAGGACTATGATTCTAAGTGTTTAATTGTTTAAATAAGTGGATGACTGTGTTTTATATTTATTGGCAGAGCTGCGATAGCCAGCGGAGCCACATTACCCTCAAAATTGCCGTTTGGGGTAGACTGATGTCATCCAGCTAGCGTTTAGACGGTAATAGTGAGAAACTCCAAAATCGACACACTAATAGCTAACATATTGTAGTTTTGTATTCTTTAATTTGAAATTTAAATGTTCGTTGGTGAGGAAGAACGGTCCAAAATCGTTCCAATTAGAAAAAAAAACATATGGGAAAACATATGGCCGGCCACTCTGCAGTGCAGAGTCTGCACTGCAATCCCATCAACAGTAATAGTAACAGTACAGGGTTCCATATATTTTTAAAAAATTAAAAATAAAATATTTAAATATTTTTTAAATTTAAAAAATATCAGCTCTGCCTACACAGCTTACTGTTATTTACTTATTGTGCAAAAGCAGCTCTGCCAATGCGCCGCAGGCCCAGGGCCCCTAGTATTTTACACTTTGGGATAACTTTGACAGTCGAACAATACCCAAATAACAGTGAAGTTGCTTACGAGACTCTTCGATACGTTTCCGAAGGGCGGGGAGCGCACTGATTTCGATGCAATACTCGACTAGCCCTAGTGCCCAGTTCTCCAAGATCTTTATTACTAATCCTATTAATAAGTAAAGTGACAGATTGAAGTTACTTATAACAGCGATTCGTGATAGCTGTTACGTAGGTACGAGTTTGTCAATAATTATGTTACGTACTCTAGTTTCTACTATAATTTTATAGTGGAGATAGAATACAAGCATTTATTTGATAGTACAGTAAAGAAAATTGGTGTAAGTAGTACCTTTGTCCAATGATTTCAAATCAGCTGATGGCCGTTAACCTAATTTCGAAGTGACAATACCTCAAATCTTAACAAATACGCGAGTAATGCTATTACGAACACTGACACGCGAGTTTTACGCACTAATATTGCTAATATGCACTTCAATGACAAATTTACACTTTCTAAACTAATAATTATAATTTAATAAATACGGAGTAACAATTTTGACAATAAGCCTCCAGTGTTGCCAGCGACCAAAAAACTATATAGGGAACAGACCCTCTAATGTCTATACCCTCTAACCTGTATAATTAAACAATAACAAAGATCGTAACAAGCGCTTACATCCAAGGAGAATAATGAAATATCCGTTTCGAATTAAAAAACGAAAGTGAAGTGTCAGTTGCAATAACCTACTTAAGAGAACATCTTCTGCTATTTTAGGCTGATACTTGTGAAATACTTACGTCTTTACAAACTTAATAGATAATTGTCGGAAGGATAAGGATTACTTTTGGATGTACAACCCAGGTTTTGTAAAGTGATCTTTAGAAGAAATTAACTTCATAAAAGTGTTATTTATTATATACTATTGCTATTAGGTTCACATTTTTACTTTTTTGGTACAAACCCCTAATATGATTAAGTAAACATAACTATGACACCGTACAAAATGGAATAAAATTACATCTCTGAATCTAGTCTACACTTAATGTTCTAAATGAGCCTGGTAGATATAAATCAGATATTTTCTCTCCAATTCGTTTAGACTCGTCGATTCGCCGTTCATTGACAATTTTCATGTAATCTTTATTTTCTTCGGAGTTTAGAACATCTATCCAAAGATCTGTAAATAAGAGTATTAAAGATAGAAATAGAACACTATAACTTACCAGTGCTTTACACTTTATAATTGGAGTTAATTTAGGTTTACATCGTTTTTTTACGTTACGTTCACGTTTTTTTTAATATAAAATTGCGTTATTTTAATCAAATGACGCTCATGTGGATAAACATAAAAATCAAAACCTTATTTATTTACAAAACAATACATGATTTAAATCTTTAGAGCCATTTCCGAGAGTCTCGAAATTCGGTATATTTATTACTATGAATGTATACAAGATTTGTCGTTTAAAGTAATAAGATTTCATTTATAATGCCAGCTACGCTTTACTTCTTTTCTTAATCTGTATACGTAGATAAGTATACTTATTGTTCAGCGTTCTCTCCGAAAGAATATCTCTTACCAATAAGGCACAGTCTCACCTGCATGACGCGTTCTGCGTGTTTCGTCTGCTTGTCGTTTATGTTTAAATTTCTAGGAAGACATCGCTGCAATATCCCTCCCGAAGTTGTATAAAAATAAGTTAAATAAAATTGACGAGCTCAGTGGCTCAGTCGTGAATGACGCGACTTTGACACTAACGCTCGTGGGTTCGATTCCCACACAAGGCAAACATTTGTGTGCATGAACATGTCTGTTTGTCTTGGTCTGGGTGTTTTTAAGAGAGGTAGCACGCATCAAAGCAACCCGTCTGGAGAAGTACCTCCACCACATAGAAAACCGCAACCAAATAGCACCTCCCTAGAGGGTTGTTGTATTCCTGCGTATGAGTAAGGTCACCAGTAAGCTCCCAAGGAGTTGCAGTGTAAACAGCAGAGGAGGCATCGCGCGAGTAATATTTAATATATCGCAAGCTTTAATAGGCTACGGTACTCGCTTTACATCAGTTGGGCCGTATGCTTGTATGCCTCCCGACATAGTGTATAAAAAAAGCAAAAATATTAAAAAAGGAACAAATCGGTTTTCATTCATTAGCCGGCCCAGTACTGGCCTGATATCGACGTTAGTCAACGACAACTATTGCTTTCATTAGATGTGACCGCAAATGTTTACATTTATTTACTTTACTCAATTTTGTCCGTTTTTACATTTTGTACGATCAGGCTACAACATATGAGATCGATATCGGTTACAACGGCAGAACTGAGTGGATAGTAGGAGTTATCTTAGTTTATTAGAAGAGTTAACTATATCGGTATGCGACTATACCCAACACACAATATAACGGTACCAAACCGACATTCATATTCAATCAACATAATATAGGGTCATGAAATGCGTTCTATATATAGGTGCCCTATTTACAGGTGCCCTATTTATAGGTGTCGATGTAGATATCGTTGGACTCGTGCTATAGGCGAATGATATCAAACCCCCCCCTCCCTTTTTACCTTTACGCTTCCCCCCCCCCCCCCTTATTTAATTATATTTAAAAATTAAATAAGGGTGGGGGGTAAAAAGTATTAAGTATTAAAATTAAATTATATTTAAAAACTAGAAAATCTACATGTCCCGAAATTAAAAATACATATAAGAAGTACTGTCATATTATGAAAGCGGTCACAAGACAATCGAAAAGAAATGTGAACGATAATTACATAAGACAGAGCAATAATAAAAGTAAAGCCACATGGCAAATTATAAGAAAATTTACAACAAAAACTAATGACATAAAAGAAACAATAAAATATATTAAAAAAGGTGACATTTTACTCAACAAACCTCTTGACATAGCTACAACGATGAATAATTACTTTATTAACATTAATAATCCAACACAGACAAAAATCGACAATTCATATAAACCAATAACCCATCCAAATAAAAACAGCATATTTTTGACCCCGATAAGCATATACGAAATGAAAAATGTAATAAAAGGATTAAAAAATAAAAAAAGTACAGGCTATGACAATATACCCATGCTACTAATAAAATCTAGTGTAGACTTTATAGCTGAACCTGTGTAACAGACGTAAATCTATTACATTAAATAAATATCTACGCAATTATATTTAACAAAATAAACGTTAAAATTTAAAATGTAACTGATTAACCGTCGTGCGGTGTTATCTAGGACGTTAAGTAAACAATGAACGCGGGGCGCGGCGGAGGGACGCGACACCGGCGATCGTTCGTCATTCGATCTGCGGAGCTCACCAGTCGGCGAGAAACCTCACTGGGTATTGTCTGTGTCAATTGTTTCTCTGCTCGGCGTCTCAATCCCAACGTTCAATTTGAATTTTTATCGCTTAGTTCTCATAGATGCATATTTATATACTCGTAAATATCGTATTTATACTTGAGTGTGAAGTTGCTCGAGAAGTGCTAGTATCCCGTACTGGGTAAGTTGTGCATAATAAATGATATCCGTTACATTATATATAGTGTATTGTCTGCTTACTTGTTGGTAGATTGTTACTTTTACATACAAGCTCCTTTTGTTAAATAATAAATTCTTAATATTGCCATCAGTTATAATAATGTATCCGTTTCTGATTCTTTTATGTAACTGCCACTCATCTCAGCTTACTGCTTAGATCTCACTCCGCATAAATCTGCTAGTAACTTGATTATGAACCGCTCGTGCTTGCAATGCAACCATCGTTCATGTTCACTTGACATCTCATGGCAGTGACTAGTGGCAGTACCAGGATTTACTTGTTCTATAACTAAATATGAACATGTCCATCCACACAGGAACAACGCTGACCCTAGGACTGGTACAACCCAAGCACCAAGTGTCTTCCTGGCTACTGCCGTTCAGCGGCGGGTTACTCTTACTTCGAACCTGCCCTCAACGAAGAAGACCTCGAGAGCTCACCGGCGTTAAGGGGAGTGAGATTAGAGGGAAACTTCTGAGATATACAACCTTAAGGCCTACCTACGCCCTGTCTATCTATACACCATTTTAGTTGTCTTTTACCTATTAATATACTATTTGTTAAAACTTAATTTTGCCGTTTTATTTCGAATTCTGAAATAAAAACGTGACAATGGCGCCCACGCTTATCGTTTAAAGGCCTAGAGGTTGGATTTATCGAAGTTTTTTTTTATTTACTGGTGATGGTAGTGTGCACGTTATATATGTAAAACGATGATAGTTGTCGTATCTTCAAAAAAAAAATTCAAATGAAGTGTTATTTTTAATTACTGTTACTGATTTATTTGTCACACCTACTGCCGAAATACTATAAATTATATATCATTGTTGAATGTCAAATTGTATATGAAAGTAACTATAAATAAATATTTGTAATTGAAATTTCTCTCTGCCTACCCCGCAAGGGACCTGGCGTGAAGATATATATATATAAAGGAAAAGTATATTGTAAATATTCGTTTGATATTTGTTAAACACATCGTTTGAATTTTAGTACCTATAAATATTTTGGTAGGTACTCTTTATTTTTATTTTATTTATCTCACTGCATTTTTTTCATTTGTTCTATTTTTTTCGCTCAATCATTCTCAATTTTCATCAACTCATCGTTCTTGATCAAATTTAATTATTGTGACAGAACGGAAGTAAGTAACTGCTTTGGCTGTTTGTGTTTTTTTTTTGTGTTTGTTTTTTAGTTTTTTTATTTAGTGCTTACTTTATTTTCTTGTTTTGCACAACATACCCAGGTATACTAGGTAAATATGGCTTATCCTATTAAATTTCTTCACTTGCAAAAATCTGAACTGCAATATGAGGTCACAATCCGAGGGGAGATACCTTGTAGTACTGTTTTGGAACTCAGACGTCAAGTTTGTAAATTAACGCAAATTTATCCGTCCGTTGATATTTCGGAATCCTGTCTAGAATTTGCTGATGATATTAAAGGAATTACAGAATCTTTAGCGAAGGTTCAGGCAAATTTAGATATTCTGCAGTCATCGCCGGATGAAAACCTGAACGATCGCACACATTCTTTACTGAATCATATTCATCATAGGCTACGTCGAGTGGTATACCCGGATACCGCAGAACATATTGCAAAGCTTAAATTATTAAAAACGACTCTGAGTGATTACCGTACTCAACTTTTGAAAATTGCTAAACCTCCGGCACAGAGTAGCGCACGGGATTCTGAAATTGATACTGCTGAAGTCACTAAGGTCACGTCCGGGTTAGATAATATAAATATATCCGTTCAGTGCGATCGTGGGATATCAGCAGAGTTATCGAGACTTAAGTACGATGGCAAATCTTGTGTTAGGTCATTTATTCAGAAGCTTCAGGAATTTCGTTCAGCCAAAACTATTTCTGATGATAAATTAATGGGTTCTGTCTACGAATTGTTTACAGGGGATGCCCTGCATTGGTTACGTGCAAATAATAATGTTATCAAAACCTACGATTCCCTAATCACTCGACTTCGCGAAGATTTTGACGTTTTTGATTACGATTATAGAATGATGGCTGAAATACGCAATCGTCGTCAAGGAGAAACTGAAAATATTATCGTGTATTTATCTATAATGAAGGGTATGTTCTCTCGACTTAGCTCACCTATGACTCATAATGATCAACTAGAGATCCTACTTCATAATATTCGCCCTTGTTATGAAGGCGTCTTAGCAAGCTATCCTAATGTAACATCAATAGATCAACTGCAGTCTCTTTGCCGTAATTATGAAAAAGTTAAAGCACGGTCAGATACGACTCCTAAAATATTGGCTCCAGAATTTGCATATAAGGGACCCAATAAAAGCTTTCCCAAACCATTTGATCACAATTTAAAATGTTACTCTAATAATACTTCTTATAAACGATCAGAAAGTAATAAGGTTTATGCCATCTCTAATTCAAAATTTTGCTATCGTTGTCGGGTAGATTCACATACTATGAAAGAATGTCCTGCCGAGCGTACTGTTTTCTGTTTTAAATGTGGTAGGAAGGATGTACGTTCTCCTGATTGTCCTCATTGCAATAAACCGAAACCGGCGAGCCCAAAAAACGAATAAGTGAAAATTGTGGCAAATCAGTAGCCAATCGCTTTGATTACTCGGATTGGAAGAATTGGCTGCTGACTGTTAGAAATTTTTTTTCATCTTATAATATTGCTTCAATTTTCACTTCCAGACCTAGTTACGATCCGAGGCCTTACATAAAAGTTAATATTAATAACAATAGAAATCTACACATGTATGGCTTGCTGGATTCCGGATCGGTGGTAAGCATTCTTGGCAAAGACTGCTATAAAACACTATTAGGATTCGGCTATACCTTGTTTAAAGAGACAATATCAGTTAATGCTGCTGGTGGTCAAAAGTTAATATCTATAGGTTATATGCTTCTGCCTATTGTATTTGATAATCAAACACACATAATTAAAACTCATGTTATACCAAACGTAGATACAATCCTAATACTTGGCATTGATTTTTGGAATAAATTTAGGATTCTTCCACAATATTTGTCAAAAATCCAGTATATAGCTGACAATGATCCGCAACTCTCAAGTCTTTCATCAGAATCTCAAGAAGTCTTTTTGTACTCTTATGATAATTTGAAAGATACAGAAAGACCTATAGCTGATAACGTAGTACTCAAATTTAAAGATATCTCTTTTGAGGGTAAAGGTTTAGGTAGAACTGATGTCATAGTTCACAATATCGATACTAGAGATAGTGTACCAATCCGTCAACGGTATTACAGAATGTCCCCAGAGAAACAGAAGATTATTACCGAACAGGTCAATGATATGCTGTCTCTTGACGTTATAGAGCCTTGTGAAAGCCCTTGGTCATCGCCTGTACTTGTAGTGGGTAAAAAGGATGGCAAACCTAGATTCTGCTTGGATAGCAGAAAATTGAACTCTGTAACAAAAAAGGATGCGTACTGCTTGCCTTACATTACTGAAATTCTGGATAACCTAAGAGACGCAAGATACTTGTCTAGTATAGATCTATCCAAAGCCTTTTGGCAGATCCCTATTAGAGAAGAAGACAGAGAAAAGACAGCGTTTTATGTTCCTAATCGAGGAACCTTTCAATTTAAGGTTACTGCATTCGGCTTGTCTAATGCGCCAGCTACTCAGCAACGTTTGGTTGATATACTTTTTGGACCGGAATTTGAACTTAAGGTCTTTGCTTACCTTGACGATATCATTATAATTAGTCAAACCTTTGATGAGCATGTTACACTACTTCTGCGTGTCCTCGAAAAACTGCGTAGTGCAAGCCTAACTGTCAATCTTACTAAGTGTCAATTTTTTCGTAGTAATCTACGGTACCTTGGCTATATTGTGGATGCCCAGGGCCTTCGAACTGACCCTGAAAAGGTGGAGGCTATTCTAAGTTATCCAACTCCTAGCAACCGGAAGGAGGTTAAACGTTTCCTGGGTACCGCCTCGTGGTACAGACGGTTTGTTCCAAATTTTAGTACGATTGCTGGGCCCTTGAATAAATTAACCTCTACTAAAAAGAAATCTCCGCCGTTTCATTGGTCTACAGAAGCAAACTCTGCGTTTCTGAAACTTAAATCCTTGCTCGTAAATGCTCCTATCCTTGCATGTCCTAATTTTTCTCATCCATTCGAAGTTCATGCAGATGCTAGTAACTTTGGCGTCGGAGCGATGTTGTCTCAGACCATCGATGGCGTTGAACATCCCGTGGCCTACATGAGTAGATCTCTTACCGGTTCAGAAAGGAACTATAGTGTCACAGAACGTGAAACCCTTGCCGTTCTTGTGGCACTCGAACACTGGCGATGTTATTTGGAGAATGGTAAGCCATTCACTGTATACACTGATCATTCGGCTATCAAGTGGTTTTTATCTTTATCTAATCCAACTGGTAGATTGGCCAGGTGGGGTGTACGCTTATCATCTTTCGACTTTGTTATTAAACATCGTCGAGGTCAGGACAATGTTATTCCTGACTCTTTATCTAGGATGCCCACTCTTGCCACGATTTCAGATACTATTACAACTACACATGTTACTCAAACTCAAGACGCGTGGTACTTAAATATTTTTAAAGGATGTCAAGACTCACCAACTAGTTTCCCCAATTACCGCGTTGAAAATGGACTCCTTTATCGCTATATGCGAATAAAAAATATGCTCACAGCTGAATTTGCATGGAAATTGGTTGTTCCACGGGAACAACGTCTACAAATCTTAAATGATAATCACACAG
The DNA here is from genome assembly GCA_947507595.1 of Pyralis farinalis. Lineage (NCBI taxonomy): Eukaryota > Metazoa > Arthropoda > Insecta > Lepidoptera > Pyralidae > Pyralis > Pyralis farinalis. The sequence goes on from OX382270.1 coordinate 25,438,615, forward strand.
AACCTACATCTGCTCATTTTGGCATTTTTAAGACGTACAAAAGATTATTATTACGGTTTTATTGGCCTAAGATGTACTCAGATGTAGTTAACATTGTAAATAACTGTGACACTTGTCATACATACAAAATGCCGACTCATGGTACCTTAGGAATCATGGGTAGACCTAAGGATTGCAGTAGACCGTTTCAAACTCTTTCCATTGATCTTATTGGCCCTCTTCCACCCACAAGAAGGCAGCACTGTTATATATTTGTAGTGACATGCTGTTTTTCCAAATATTGCCTTATATTCCCTCTCCGTAGAGCCACAGCCGAGACCGTTTCTAAACACTTGGAAAATGATGTCTTTCTGGTTCACGGTGTTCCGCAAACTATTATTCTTGACAATGGCACTCAGTTTACTAGTCGCGAATTGGAAATACTATTTAAAAAATATTCTGTCCCCAGTATTCATTACACACCTAGATACACTCCTCAAATAAACACAGTAGAGAGATACAATAAGACTATCATTACAGCTGTATCAACGTACGTTAATGACGACCATCGGTCTTGGGATATGAATCTTCCAAAAATACAATTCGCGATTAACAACTCCGTTAACGAAACGACAGGATTTACTCCGGCTTTTCTAGTCCATGGTAGAGAATTAGTAACGTGCGGGTCTCATTATATTGATAATGATACCCCAAATGAGTTGGTTTTCCTTCCACGAGACTTATATGCGGAAAATTTAGGTTACCTGAGAAACATATTTGATAATGTTCAGGTTTCTTTATGGCAGGCACATTTGAAAAATACCCAGCGATACAATTTAAGACGAAAACATGCAGAATTCGATATTGGAGATATCATCTGGAAACGGTGTTACTTTCAGAGCGATAAAGATGCACGATTCACAAAGAAACTTGCTCCAAAGTATCTGAAGTGTCGGGTTAAACAAAAGAAATCACCCCTTGTATACGTTCTTGAAGATATGTGTGGACAGGATCTGGGCTCATGGCATATCAAGGATCTTAAACTTACTGGGTAACTCCTTACAATGGTTACACATCTTAGTTCACTTATAGCTGTCGAATTTTTATTGAGAGCAATAAAATTCTTTTCTAGGAAGAGGGGTACTGTAACAGACGTAAATCTATTACATTAAATAAATATCTACGCAATTATATTTAACAAAATAAACGTTAAAATTTAAAATGTAACTGATTAACCGTCGTGCGGTGTTATCTAGGACGTTAAGTAAACAATGAACGCGGGGCGCGGCGGAGGGACGCGACACCGGCGATCGTTCGTCATTCGATCTGCGGAGCTCACCAGTCGGCGAGAAACCTCACTGGGTATTGTCTGTGTCAATTGTTTCTCTGCTCGGCGTCTCAATCCCAACGTTCAATTTGAATTTTTATCACTTAGTTCTCATAGATGCATATTTATATACTCGTAAATATCGTATTTATACTTGAGTGTGAAGTTGCTCGAGAAGTGCTAGTATCCCGTACTGGGTAAGTTGTGCATAATAAATGATATCCGTTACATTATATATAGTGTATTGTCTGCTTACTTGTTGGTAGATTGTTACTTTTACATACAAGCTCCTTTTGTTAAATAATAAATTCTTAATATTGCCATCAGTTATAATAATGTATCCGTTTCTGATTCTTTTATGTAACTGCCACTCATCTCAGCTTACTGCTTAGATCTCACTCCGCATAAATCTGCTAGTAACTTGATTATGAACCGCTCGTGCTTGCAATGCAACCATCGTTCATGTTCACTTGACATCTCATGGCAGTGACTAGTGGCAGTACCAGGATTTACTTGTTCTATAACTAAATATGAACATGTCCATCCACACAGGAACAACGCTGACCCTAGGACTGGTACAACCCAAGCACCAAGTGTCTTCCTGGCTACTGCCGTTCAGCGGCGGGTTACTCTTACTTCGAACCTGCCCTCAACGAAGAAGACCTCGAGAGCTCACCGGCGTTAAGGGGAGTGAGATTAGAGGGAAACTTCTGAGATATACAACCTTAAGGCCTACCTACGCCCTGTCTATCTATACACCATTTTAGTTGTCTTTTACCTATTAATATACTATTTGTTAAAACTTAATTTTGCCGTTTTATTTCGAATTCTGAAATAAAAACGTGACACCTGTGACATATATCGTAAATTTGATGCTTGAAACTGGAATATTTCCAGATGATTTAGAAAGAACATTGATTAAGCCGCTTTATAAAAAAGGCTTGAAAAGTGAAATGGGAAAATACAGACCGATAGCATTATTATCTAACTTTTCAAAAATATTTGAAAAAAATATAGCTACTAGAATAATATCTTTTTTAAATAAGTACGAAATACTAAATACAAATCAGTTTGGTTTTCAAAAAGGGAAAAATACAACTTCAGCGATTTTCAAAATATTGAAACAGATATGGACAGATATTGACCAGAAAAAAACCTGCGTTAGTCTTTTTTTAGACCTATCTAGGGCTTTCGACTGTGTAATACACCAAATTTTATTAAAGCAACTGGATCACATTGGAATACGTGGAAATGCATTGAAACTACTGGAGTCTTACCTAGATAATAGAGTGCAAGCAACGATATTAGATGCATATGATGAAAAGTCAAATACAATCGGACAAGTACAATCAAATTTTAAAAAAATAAGTCTCGGAGTGCCTCAAGGCAGTGTACTGGGACCTCTTTTGTTGATTTATGTTAATGAGCTCCCCCTTGTAGTCAAACATTTGTGTGTGATGTTTGCCGATGATGCTACGATATTTATATCTAATGATAATTTAAGCGATGACAATTTTAGCGATGAAATTTATAATACACTTATTATTGTGGATAAATGGCTGACATCTATTAACTTAAAAATTAATTTCGACAAGACAAAATATTTAGAACTAAGAAATTATAAAAAAAGGCCTTTACATTTGAATATTACTAGTAATAATACGACTATTGAATAAGTGCCCAGCATGAAATTTTTAGGTGTTAACATTGATACTCATCTTAACTGGAAATCCCACATTGTTAAAATCAATAAAAGAATTTCTAGTTACGCGTTGTCTATTTTAATCAAAGTAACTTCCGTCGAGGTTGCTAAAAGTACTTATTATGGGTGTGTATATCCTCATTTAACCTATGGCATAATATTTTGGGGGAATTCAGCTAATGTTCAGTCTACATTTTTACTCCAAAAAAAAAATGTATAAGAATTATATATAATATTGACAAACGTGCATCATTGAGAGCTGTATTCAAGGAAGGCAAATTTTTAACTTTGACGTGTATCTACATACTAGAAATATGTTTATTTGTAAAAGAACATACTGAATATTTTTGTAAAAAAAGTAAATTAAAATCAAACATACGATCGCAATATAAATGTGACATACGTATTGATACATGTTCGAGTTTTTTACATGAAAAAAGTACTTATATATAAGGAATCAAAATATTTAACCATTTGCCAGAATATATTAAATTACTAGATGGTCCTCAATTTAAAGGAAAGCTGAAAGATTGGTTGATATCTAAGTGCTTCTATAGTTTAGATGAATATTTTAATAGAACTGTATAATTTAATGACAACATAGCTTTACATATTAAATAAATAATGTGTAAACCAACTAATATATTGTACGTCCGAAATGGGCAAACTGTTGAGACTATGACACCACATGTATGAATAACCCTTGTACACAGTTGGCAATAAACGTTTATCTTATCTTATCTTATTTACGTGTATGTTATACCATATCTTCCTTTTTTCATAATTATTTTTGGTTTTTAGGCAAATAAGCATATAAGCTACCCGAAGGTAAGCAGTTACCATAGTTTATGGACAAGTTTTTATACATTATAAAATTTTGATACAAGTTTTTATATGTACATACTTAATGTTTTTTAATTGGAGTAGTATGGAGAAATTCGAAACCATAGAAGATGCAGGGAAGCGATCATGAGAAACATTAGAATAATTTGTATGAAAACTATTAAGATCACGCCAAGTTCCTTGGTGGGTAGGCAAAGAGAGCCGAACACCAATGACTCGGTTCATACATACCTCATACTTATCATTCCTAGCTCTTTTCTTGGACGATTGCCGGTTCCTAAAGCTCCTACATCACCTTTTGATGACTCCCGACCTATTTAGTTATGGTCGGTGTTCATTATTTTATCTTTTATCCTTTCTAAATATCCAAAACAACTTAGCATGCCCCTTCTTATCTCAACACCGATACTCTCTTTCAGATAACCTACTTTCTCACTTCTACATTGCAAACTCGATTTGGAAGCGTAACAATGCAGATTTTGTGCGACAACAGCTCTAATTATGGATCGGATTCGAGTTACATGTATACAAATATCAATATAAGTTTCAGGCCAGGCAATCAAAGGTTTTCTCCATTTCCAAAATCAGTAAATGTAGTAGCTGGTTATTATCCTGGTTCACTGACCAGAGCAATTGTCGCAAGAGGTCGCAGAGGCAAACTCCTGGGACTTGAGTTCATCAACAAGCCACGTGTGATCTGACTGAATGTGGAGAAAGTTAATTTAGTGATGTCTATGCCTCCCATTTTTGTACATGATTAAGTATCCGTGCTTTTTAGGTACATGTTCATAACCTTCGTGTTTCGACTACGCTACGCTCAAACTTTTCGCACATCTCATACCGATTACGTGTACGAGATGTGCGATAAGTTTTAGCCTGTTCATTGTAGCTTGGATACGATAGTTCCTTCCAGATATTATCCCTGTATTAACGTGATACCACGAAATACTATAGGGAGTCGATATGATTTTCACTATTACCGGCTTGTGGTGCGCAGACACCTAATCGATCATTGTCACAACATAATGAACAAGACAATGTGGCAATAAATCAGTGATCAGTAGCCATTTTTAATGAGCCGCAATATGCAGCCTTTCCGTCTAGTATCCTGTAACATCACCACGGTCGTCTTACACTTGCACAGTACGTTAGCAAGCTCCTGCACGCGTCCAGTCTTATTATAGGTAGCGATGCTGATTTTTCTAGTGGCTCGCAATCTTTAGCAGTGCTTACACGCAGCACAACAGCTAGTCCGTTTGCCACAGGAGTCGTGCGAGGTTTCTGCTTTCGAATATGGCCATGGTACTGCTATCCGAGCTCCAAGCCTCGACGGGAAAGCCTACGCCACAGTCTTGTCTGTTGAAAGGCAAGTGCACCGACTTGACCAGTAACATTAGCTGAGGCACCACAGATGTTGATAGGTATATACTGTACACTATTACACGCTGTGCTAAAATTATTGTAATAAAAATCCATAATAGACAAACACAGTTAAGTAACTTTTTCCCCTATGTTTTTCAAACGATTTTCTTTTTTTTATTTGGTAGCTATTGACGAGCTTTAGTCGTTATCAATAATGAAAATTGAAAAGCAGAAAAAAGACACATAGATAGCATAATATGCAAATTCATTATTATTAAAATTTTCAATAAATGCTATTCTTGAATAGAACAGGGCGACCAAAATAATTATTTCTAACACACTATTCCTATAAGGTTTCGGATTTCTCATAATATCCTTATTAAAAAACCCATGCCGTATGCCAGCGTAATTTTGGTTCATATAAGATATCACTACTTATTACGACGATGACGTAATGAGTTGTGAAATTCGTTACCTATTGTATTATTTCACAGAATCATTAATATAGAGCTCTCTTATAATCAATAAACAGTGTACTTATTTTTTGTACTTACTTCTGAGATCATCTAATGACCCTTCTTGCCCACCATATTCAGTGCATAAAATTTCCTTAGGTACTCGTTGATACAGACTCTCTAGATTTGAATGACAATACACACGCTGGATAATTTTTGGAGCTAAAATAGTCTTCCAAAGATTGACCAAACTTTCGACAAATTTGGAATCTGTTAAGTAGTGTATTCCTTTTATCCTCATGCTGTAGCCCTCCTGAAAATTACCTCTTTTTATTATTTATTACTAGGGCTTGGAATACATTGGAATAGATGGACATCTTTAAATGGACACATTTAATTTATATATACTGGTATGGATCAACGTATTTGAATGAACTGTCACTGTCTTGTCTATGCCAGTGACGATGAGGCAACGATGTCGCTGGGAGGTAACAAACTTATTAAAAGCAACATGTAAACAAAGTAAATTGTTAAAGGTGTTTTGTGTTACATTTAAGTGTATGTAAATAGCTGTTAAAGAGATACTTTACAATTTACTAAAAATATGTATTCGTTTTCAATGTTTGTAACAAAATTTCAGAATCTCTTTAATAACTTTGCGTCGTAAAATATTAAATTTAATATATTTTCTATGCTAAATTCATGGAAAGATGATTTTGTGAACTAAATATTTATTTAAACTTTTACTTTAGTTTAGGATGACATATTTGTGATTTAATTCAATCTTACACCCTGCTCAAGTGTTCATGCCAGGTTGTTCTCCAGCAGATTGAAAAAGTTGTTAATTTTGGTAGCTATTCCGATTTTAGATACTCATCTCAGGAAATTTCGTGTCTCTTCCAATTACAAACAATATAACATATAATTATCAATTTAATTACAAATAATAAGGCAAATATAAATCACATCAATCCCTTATATTTATAAGGGACACATTTTTTTCTATACCAGAGCGAGCTTCATCTTTGACATTGAACATTGACAATTCCCGGACTGAAAACGCATGAACCAATTTTATGCTACTCTTACTGACACTGCGTTAAGTTCATAAATGTTACAATTTTTTTCGGGACTTGTGTCGCATTTTTCCCTTTTTTGAAATAAAACTTATGGTATAATAAAAATATAAGGAATCATTTTCATTTTTTATTTTTCTGTTTTTAATATGTTGTCTATTTAATGGTAATGGATGCAAACTCTACAACCAATGGGATTTTACTGCAACTTTTTACTTATAAAATATGGAAAAACTACATTTTATTTAAAATTGTTACGTGCAATGCCCACTTACTGGGTGCAGCAGAAGTGATGGAAAGTGATGTAAGTTACTACACTTTACAGTACTACAAAAATTAATAAACAAAAAATTCCGCTTAGTGCAATAAAATTATACATTACCATAACATGCCATTTTTAATCGAACTCAAACACGAAAGGTTATACATGTATTCGAAAATTGTGAATTGTTTTAATAAAAAATATTGTAATGATATCCTAACTCCTCCATACATTTATGGTATATTGCACTTGGTTTTCGTAGTTTAATATATATCTGGGACGTGAAATCTTAAAATCATATTATGTAAGCTAAGCGGGCAGCTTACACATCTATCTTAATGTCTGCCATAGAATATACTCTTAGTTGAGATATAGGTATAATTATCACAATTAGATAAATAATTTATGATCGTAAAACGTAAAATTATAAAACTGTACAATTTTACTTAGACGTAGGTGTTATGATGCAATTATGTAAAATTATCATTTCTTTAATTCCATTGTTAAGCAATGGCTTTCGAACATTTAACCCGAGTAGTCTATTGCAGATAATGGCGATAATAATGAAAAAATCGCAAAAACATGTAGATTAAAAAATAAATAATAACTTTAAAAGTAAAAGATAAAGTAAAGTTGTATCAAGGGTTTCGTTGAAGGTTCTTTTATATCTACATATATTATAATGCAGAAATAACAATTTTAAATATTTTGAAAATATAATTAAAAAATGGAATACCTGTACCACGGTGAACACTTTTTTCAGTTCAGTTAAATTTATTTTGCTTATTAAATCCAATATATTAATATATCTTAAATCGTTTACAAATATAACCCCAGCTGCATAGTCGTGTTTGGCAACATATTCAGCATACTGAAAAATACAATATTAGTGTAACACAAGAATTTCATGATACAAAACTAAATTTATTGAGTACAATTACATCACAAACATCTGCTAAATACTTGTATACGTTTCTAAATATTTTATCAAAAAAATAAAAAAATATCCTTGCAAAAAAAAGGGAAAAGCGTAGTTGGACTACGTATCATCTCTAACCGAGAAATATACCGTCAATGCAAGTATGAAACCAAAGCTTTAGTGAAAGAGAAGCGTGAAAGTCTAATTATGAATGAGGAAGAGAGGCTGAGGAAGAACTTCGAGGGAAATACCAAACTCTTCTGAAGAGGCTAGGAAGTCACGGAGTGGTTCGTCAGCATTCAGCATAGACAAGATACAATATCAAGCTAGTGGCATTCTTGCTAATACTCAGAAAGTGATAGAACGGTGTAGTGAATATTTTAGAGAAAATGTGATTATGTCCAAGACGCTGGCACTTGACTGAGTCGGTAGTATTAGCGTAAATGGTTGATACGAAGTGTGAAAAATAGAAATGCAGTAGGAGTCGATATGGTTCCACTGAAATGATCAAACTAGGTGGCAGCTACGTTAAGAGGCCTTCTGGTATTTAAGAAATTTATATTGGAGAGCCAGAGGTGGTTCCGACCGAAACGCGTAGTCATCATGGCCTTGTATAAAGGGATCACGTGTGGACTGTACCAATTATATGGACATCAGTATGATCAACATAGAAAATTATTGAGAGGAGAAGTTCTCCCTACCTCTCCTCTCAATAAATGTTGTGGGAAGAACAGGAAGATAAATTACGATTGGTAAGTTTATTAATGTTCACACCTACCAGGAATGAGATTTTGTAGCTAGCTGAAATAATTTCCGGTGTGAGATAATTATTGTATTTTAACACAAACACCCTGTAATTCTCGGGAGTCATCTTTGTCATAAATGTCTCACTTCTGTAAAAAAAATCTTTCAAGTTACAAAAATGTATCTAGTATACGGCAGTATAAGTAGGAAAGGAAAGATAAAATAAGCTAGGCGAAGAAATGCAAAACTCAAATAAAATAAATTACTATATAAATAAATACATAATCATACTTATAATGATGAGCTCGGTGGCCCAGTCGTGAATAACGCGACTTTGACACCAACGCTCGTGGGTTCGATTCCCACACAAGGCAAACATTTGTGTGCATGAACATGACTGTTTGTCTTGGTCTGGATTTTTAAGAGAGGCAGGGCGCATCAATTCAGCCTGTCTGGGGAAGTACCTCCACCTCACAGAAACCCACAGCCAAATAACAACTCCCTAGAGGGTTGTTGTCTGCCTGCGTGTGAGTGAGGTCACCAGTAAGCTCCAAAGGAGTTGCTGTGTAAGCAGCAGAGGAGGCATCGCGCGAGTGATACTTAATATATCGCAAGCGTTAATAGGCTACGGTACCCGCTTTACATCACGTGGGCCGTATACTTGTATGCCTTTCGAAGTAGTATAAAAAATACTTGAAAACAAATATTCTTATATGTATATATAAATTAATATTTAATTAATGTACACACAGTCAGTATACTAAGATACTAAGTGGTTTAACTATAGATGTGGTTTAACAAATAAAGAATATAATCTGTTTACGTAGCTTTAAGAGAAAGAAAGTTAAATTTGACCAAATGCTTATAGGATCGAAATAATTGAAAATAGCAAAGTATTTCATAGGTGCATTGCCTCGACCGAGAATGTCATCATCATTATCCGAACGTTATAAAATATTTACATGGGTCCGTGCGCTCGACCGTGTCTTCGCCAATGCCACCACCACTCGTCCGGTGTGGGATCCGTGCTATTACAGGCCAAGTACCCGGTCTTTGCTACATTCAGTTTCAGACCATCATTCTCAAACGACCCTCTCCAAGCATTCACGCGTCGCACCTGGCATCTACTGTCCGCGTCCACCAGCGAAGTATCGTTGCCATACATAAGCAACCACGGAGGCTGCACTCATGCATCTCTAATACTGTTCGACACTATATCTAATATTAGGCTGAACAGAAACGGACTATAAACAGATCATTGGTGGACCCTGACGGTGATCGGGAAGGGTTGTGTGTCGCCTCGAACGAGAATGTATAAGTGTGGAATTCAGTGGAGTGGCATGTTGTATAATGGCGGAGTAAAAGTGTACTACGTAAAGTAGAACCCTGCTCTTGGCTATGAAAGACTAAAAGTACCTTTAAATAAATTGAGGTGTTGAGGTCAAATCGAACAGTTGTGAAGGTAAAAAATCGGCCAAGTGCGAGTCGGACTCGCGCATGAAGGGTTCCGTACCATTATCTATAAAAAAGACAAAAAAATCACGTTTGTTGTATGGGAGCCCCCTTAAATATTTATTTTATTCTATTTTTTAGTATTTGTTGTTATAGCGGCAACAGAAATACATCATCTGTGAAAATTTCAACTGTCTAGCTATCACGGTTCATGAGATACAGCCTGGTGACAGACGGACGGACGGACGGACGGACGGACGGACGGACAGCGGAGCCTCAGTAATAGGGTTCCGTTTTACCCTTTGGGTACGGAACCCTAAAAATGTACCAGTCGCAAAGTCTAAGTATAAATCACATATACTTTGAAGGCGCTTAAGCTTATTTAATTTATCTTTGGTCTATAATAGTCTTTCTCAAAGTAGGCGATAACCCTCCTTTGTGGGCGCTGAAGGACTAGATGAGGGCGGTAAGGGGCCCAGAAAAAAAGGGGGGGCGTTGGCGTGGTTCACGGGGCGATGGTTGATTTGTAGTTTCATTTACTTTATATTTTTAAATTGACTGAAATTAAAACCTACCTACTACACAATATCGATTATTTAGTTTATATTTTTGCCCTGTATGATTGTATAAAAACTAAAAATAACATAGCTTTCGTTGTTACAACTTGATTACGTACAGGCGTACGCAATCAAATTTAGTTAAATAACTACATATATATAATAAGTAGCAATCGGCTGGTTCATCGATACTTGTTCTATCTTGCTCAGTACGATTGAGCGTCAAAAGAGATAAACGAGTATGTGCATGTTTGTCTTACTCCTGTCGATGCGTGCTCTTTTTCAATTCAATATAAAAGCTCGTAATATTTCTTACATTTTCATTAGTGGTTTCGGGCGCAATCGTTAAACAAGTACTTAAGTTCAACACTTTACTTACATTATATGTAAAAACAAAACCATGTCAGAAGCAAAAAAGAGGAGACGGCAATACAGTGCAGAATATATTAAATATGAATTCATAGACAATTCTACAAATCCAGCTTTGCCTTGTGCCTTCATTGTTCAAAAACATTTTCAAACGAAGCGATAAAGCCTTCAAGACTTGTATATGTATCCAGTTAATAAGGACAAAATGTAGCCTATTTTCAAGACCTGGAGAAGAAGCATAATGCTCAGCCAATTCTTGCGGCGGCTGCTAAGCAAGACGATGACGGACTTCGAGTTTCATATAATATATCTTTATTAAATGCTCAAACAGGTAAACCACACACCATTGGAGAAATGTTAATTTTGCCGGCACTAAAATAAGTTATAGCTACTGTGCTCCATAAACCGGCGGCAGATATTATCCGAAAAAATCTTTTGAGCATTAGTTCTGTGCAAATATGAATTGATGAAATGGTTGAAAACATTGAAGAGTCATTGTGCAATCATGTGAAGACTAGTCAGTTTTCAATTCAGTTAGATGAGTCCACTTTGTCAACTAATGAAGCATTGTTGCTGTCTTACGTGAGGTTTATTAAAGATAAAAAATATGTCAAGAACTATTATTTGGTAGAAATTTAGAAACAGCTACAAAAGGAGAAACAATATTTAATGCACTGGAAAAGATTGATGAAAAGATGAGAAAGGAATTCCCTTGAAGAATATTATATCAGCTGCTACAAATAGCGCTGCGGCTATGACAGGGTGTCAAAAAGGCTTTATAGCGTACTAAAAAAAAAATCCAGATGTGCTCGCTGCATATTGTGTCATTCATCGATAACATTTAGTTGCTAGGAACTTAAGTGAACGACTGTTTCAATCACAGCAACTTATCATCAAAGCAGTAAATAAAATCCGAAACAACTCTTTAAATGACAGATTATTTGATTTTAATCAGCTTTGTTTTGCTAATGATGAATATTTCAACCGATTGATCTTTCACACAGAAGTGCGTCAGCTATCAAAAGGAAATTGTCTGACTCGATTTTACAATCTGTTTGACTATATCATAGAGTTTTTGGAAAACAATGGAATGAAATCGCGTACCTGAAAGACCTTTATAAATTGCTTAATAGTATGAATCAGTTGCTTAATGAAATCAATCCTCAAGGAGATGACTTGAACTTAATAAAAACAAAAAATGACGTTGTTGCAGACGTGAGTTACACAATTTTTTCAATTGATCAGTATCCTGCAACAACGACGACTTGTACTCTCTACTGCCAACATTTGGAAAACCTCCACAGTGATTTCATAGAAATATTCCAGGACATTATGAAATTGAAAATACCAGACTGGGTGTTGGATCCATTTTCAAATGTCAACACAGCAATTTCATCCCAGCTGGAAGAAGAACTTATAGAATAGATAACCAACGAGGAAATAAAAATCAAATTCAAAAATGACTACCATTTTGGTTACAAAAGCCAATCCCAATGGTACTCTAGATTGTAGTCGATCGTTTAAGGATTTTTGATAGAATTCCCATCGTCATATTTGCGTGAAAGTGGATTTAGCGTTGTGGCAACGCTGCTTACTAAAAAGAGAAATCGTTTGCATGTTATCGAACGCCGCGGCGACTTACGGCTGTTTATGAGTAAAATCAAACCTGATATCAACAAACTTGTTAAAACTCATCAGATTAATTCTTCTCATTAGATTAGTTTTAAAATTAAAATTGATTAACTGAACTTACGTAGAATTTAATTTTTCAAGTTTTTCGCAGAAGTCTTAGGATTTCTTGTATAAAAAGTAGCCTAGATGTCGAATCTGAATAATTATATTCTTTCGTTTGGATAGGTTGTTAGATTGAAGTATTAATCAAATCATAAACTTGTCAATAATAATATATTGTCAACAATAATAAAAATTGTTTTATTTGGTGCAATAAAGTGTATTGTATTGTATTGTAATAATAATAATGATCCAATTTCAAGCATCGGGGCACACAATACTTTGTAATCATTACTTTAGCGCGACCGCAGCAAGTGAGAAAGTATAGTAGTGATGAATTGTCGGATCGACTTATGATTTAAAAGCCATGAAAATGTGATGGAGATTACACTAGTGCCGTCAATTGTCTCCTCACTTTGCTCTCAATATCCGCTATATTTACCGTCTAATACTTTGTATTTAAAGTTCATGATACTTAAATAAGTATTAGTGTATAGGAGGGCCGAATGCTTGTATGTCCACCCGACGTTGTATAAAAATGTAAATATTTAATACGTACACTGCATCTCTAAAATGGGGTATATTCATTATTTCTCTTATGTCACAGTAAAAGTACTCGGGTAGTAAGCTTCTAAATGTACACATTTTATCCAATTTGGATTTAGCTCTTTCCGTTAATCCCTTGTTATTTATAATAAGTCGTTCCAAATAGTCTCTATCTGCGAATATAAAGAAAAATAATATTTTTTTATTATTTAAAATATAGTACGTGTCTTAAGTAAATACAATAAATAGATTATAATTATTCGGTTGATCACCAACCAGTGCGATTTCCGAATAAAGTAATCTTCATATCGATCTTGGGAGAGTTGAGTAGTGAAAGTCCTTCTAAAGGACCTGCACATATTTCACAACAATTTTTTCCTCAATACCGTGTAATAACAAGTAGATGGAAAATATAGTGTACGCACTAAATACGGGATCGTCAGCCGAAGGTCCCAAAAAATGATTTTATTAATTTAATTTATTACAAAATAAAATTACAATCTAAGTATACTAAACTAAAGAGGTATTGCTTCAGTACGATGGTAGAACAAAATGGCCGATGAATGTCCGTTTTACGTATAATGCAACCTCGGTCGCGGACGTCACGCCGGTCACGCAACGTGACCTGACGGTGTGTGTGTTGAGTCGAAATTGGGTCATCGTCACTGCTTCTATGTTGCAATTGATGTTTGATATATGTATGCAGCGCATATGTAATTCCTCCCCCTTTAGATCAGCAACTATTTTCCAATCTTGTGGGAAAATATTGCTGGTTGACGATGATGGTCTTGCGTAGGTATGGTTTTCATGGTCCTCATCCGGCTGTAGACTCGATTTGAAGTCTTTTTCTTTCTTACAACAGTGTTTCCAAAGTCCATAGCGTCGATTCAATGTAATGCCCAAAAGTACAATTGTACCCATCGATAGCATGGCCTAGACTGGCACTGTTGTGTGGTAAAGCGAGCCAGATGTCGTCTCGAGTTGAAGTGGGGTTTGTATCTGCATTTTCTCTTGAATTTTATGAAGTGTCTTCAGGTCGACGGTGTCTAGATTGAACTGGGGTGATTTCAAATGGATTTCAGGTGGGTAATTGATCTTGGTTATCTTCAATGGCTGTCCCTGTACTACATCATCGGAGTTTGTTAGGATGAGTTCAGGTGTTTTCATAGAGCAGTGTATTGGTATTGTTGCTAAAAAGCTTCCATTTAATATGTTGTAAGTTTCAGTTCCACAAATGAGGTGAACTTTCGTTGGTTTGGGAAACATTATAACATAGCTGCGATCGTCGAGTTGCTCCATGGCCTCTCTGGTTAAATTGACGTTTGAAAAAATGCAGGACGGGCTGAAAGACTGGCGTAAAACGACTTCTTGTATGCAATTGGGCTGGGTATCGAATCTGCGGTGCGGAGTCTCTTCACAGAGATGTTGGCCTTCGAACTTCGGGCGTTCAGCCTCTATGTACACGAAATTTTCCCTATTGGTTGCTATAAATGGAAAGGCAGGTATGAGGACTTGATGGAATTTATTTGGAGCCAGAGACAATTTGTAAAGGTCATGAGTACTATCCGAAACTACAGGGAACTTAAAAACTATAACTATTTGTTTCCGAATATAATAAGAACCTGACTTAATTATATTATAGTAATTTCTTAACTCTAGATCCATCACCTTATCCTTACCATAGACTAACTTTAATTTATCTAACATTTTCCCGAGCACTTGCTTAGTTATCATGGAATGATGGGTAGTTGTAGTTCGCGTGAAAGCTAAAATATTTTCTATTTTCTTAAGTTCGTTTAGTAGATCATCTGCGTTTTCCGAGATGATTGCAAGCAATTGAGCAAACTTAGCATATTTTATAAGATTACTATCCCCATATGCATTTGAATCTAATAATAGTTTTAAGGTAGTATTAATTTTCTTTTCGTTATCGACAATTTGACTGATTATGCTGTTATGTACATCTATTCTTTATTCAAGCTAACGCGATTATTAAATTCCGTAGTTATTTTATTCTGGTTATGTTCTAATATTTTAAGGGCATCGTTATATCTTACAGCATCCTGATGGTCTAAATTACCGGTTATGCTTTTAATTATAGACCCTAAACCATCTAACAAGCCTCTCTTTATCCTAGTGGGCTCAAGGCTTTTTAAATGATCTAATATCTTATTCGCATTGTTAGTTAAGTGGTTTATTTGAAGTTCGTACAGTAAAAACGTATCGTTCGGTAAACTTCTCTCAAAGTCTTGTAACTGCGTTCTGAATCTAAAGATTTCGAGTTCTACTTTGTCAAGTTCTATGTACTGTAGAAAAGTAGGTATGGTAGTGAGTCGTTATTCGTGTCGATCCTATTTTAAAAGGCAGAAGTCCGGGTCTATCATTAAGGCTGTCAAGTTTTATCTCCTCAGCTCGTACTAGGTATGTTGTCAACAGCAGAAGTGTCCTGTAACATTTTTTTATTTTTAGGGGTACGTTTCAGACGTGATTTTGCTACTGGACCGCGTTTTTTAGACGTGTAGATGTGGATGGGTAAGTCAGCGAGCACCTTGTCCTGAGTATAACGAGGAGCTACCTTTTGTCGACTGGCAACCGGGTTTTTGATGAAAACTTCCTGTTGCGGTTCATATTCCGCTTCAGGTTACCTAGATTTATTACGGTTATTGATAATGGAAATTCGATTTTCTAATGAGGAGTCATTAATAATATCATACACAGCTTTCATTTGCTCACGGTGGTTCTGAACATATTGTTGTAATAGTCGCTCTGTTAGTTGCTGTTAGTGCTAAGTTAAAGTCTGTGGGATCACGAGGGTCAAAGTGTCCTTTTAATATGTCATAAGGTCTACATTTGGTAAAACTATGTATCGAGCTATTGTATGCAATGAGTGCATAAGGCATTAGATTTACTATAGGTTCATCTTTTTGCTTTAGCTTAAGTACACGTAAATGCTCCAGTAATGTTGAGTGAAACCTCTCAATGTTACCGTTGTCGTTGGGCGAGTGTGGTAAGGTTCTATGGTGTGATATTTTGTGAAATTTCAGAAATTCAGCAAACAACTGGTTTGTAAACTCAGTTTCGTTGTCAGTCATTATAGTCAAAGGAAAGCCATAGTGAGTACAGTACATTAGAAGGGCTTGGAGTACACTTATAGCAGTGCCATCCCTTAAGTAATAAGCCTGCCCATACTTAGAGAAAACATCGATAAATGTAATGTACTAGTCATTCTGTACGCTGAATAAGTCAGCATGTACTATTTCTAATGGTTTGGTTGCTGGTGGGACGATATTAAACTGTTGCTTTATAGGATTCCTATCATATTTGCTCTGACCGCATATACTACATTCATTTATGTGTTTAGTAATGTGGTCTTTCATTTTCGGCCAATAGTACCTACGGGACAGTGCTAGATAACATTCGATTGATTTGATTCCCCTGTGGTTGGTTTTTCCATCATGATACTGTTGGATTATATCTTGTTGTTTCATGTATTCTTTGATGTTTTCTAGTTCCGTTTTGCACAATACAAGATTCATTGAGGAACTTTTGAATTTTTCCTGAATGATAGGAATTATTTTATACATGGCCACGGGTGGATTGATCAACAAGGCAGTTTTTACCTTAGGATTTATGTATTCTTTGATGGCATTTACTACGTCTTGTTCTAAGTTATCTTCAGTCACTTGTACTGTCACTCGTGTATGGGTCTCAAAGGGTTTACTTACAGCAGGTCGTCTTTTGATATCACTTACTACAGTCATGCACAATTGTCTGTGGAATTTATTTAAGGGTTCATCTATTATGGGAACTTCTAAAATAGGATGCTCTTGGCCGGTATGGGCTGTATCTGTATCAGAATTGTTAATAGGCATTTGATTTTAGGATGGGTTGGCAATTATGGAACTAACTTCTTCGTTATGGATTTCTATTCTAGACAGGGCGTCTGCGTTTGTGTTGTTCTTACCCTTTTTATATACGACTGTAAAGTCATATTCACTTAATTTTAGTCTCCATCTCGTTAATCTGGAGTTCGGCTCTTAAAGGCTCATTATCCATTGGAGTGGCTTATGATCAGTTAAGATTTTAAACTTACGTCGAAATAGATATGGTCTAAAGTATTTCGTCGCCCAGACTATTGCTAAGAGTTCTTTCTCAATCGTACTGTAGTTAACTTCGCTCTCATTAAGAGTGCGCGAAGCGTACGATATTGGCTTGTCGGACCCTACCGGTCCCTGAGAAAGAATAGCCCCAATTGCGAAATTCGAGGCATCAGTAGTTAATAGGAACTCTTTTGTGAAGTAATTTTTTGCATTTCTCGAAACAGTTGATATTGTCATTGTCTAGAGTGATTTTTCTGCCTTTCTTTAAACACTGTGTTAGAGGTTTAGTTGTTTTAGCAAAGTCGGGGATAAACTTACGGTAATACCCTAATAGGCCTAAAAACTGCTTAATCTCTTTAGGAGATTTTGGCAGAGGGTATTTCTCTATAGAGGAAATTTTATCAGGATTAGGTTTAACTCCATTGCGAGTAATAATATGACCGAGATAAGCCGTTTCAAGCTTTAGAAATTCTGATTTGTCCATCTGGATCTTGAAGTTGGACTCGCGAAGTCTATCAAAAACTTTTTCGAGATTGTTCATGTGCTCTTGAAGCGAGGTACTGAACACGATTATGTCGTCCAATTAGACTAGACATATCTCGTTTTGTAAGCCTTTAAGAATGTTATCCATGACGCGTTGGAATGTCGATGGTGAATTTTTTAAGCCCATGGGCATTCTCAGAAATTCGAAATGCCCATGTTCCACGTTGAAAGTAGTTTTCTGAATATCTCCCTGGTCCATTTCAACCTGGTAAAAGCCACTGGCAAGGTCAAGGGTTGTAAAATATTGACACTTCCCTAATTTGTCCAAAACGTCACTAATGTTAGGGATAGGGTATTTGTCGTCTATTGTCTTTTCGTTTAATTTCCGAAAGTCAATAACTATAAGCCATTTTTGCTTGCCTGAAGCATCAGCCTTCTTGGGTACCACCCAAATTGGCGAGCTCCATGCGGACTCCGAGGATCGTATAATGCCCTGTGCCAGCATCTTTTATATGTGTTCTTTAACCTCTTGTCTGTACACGAACGGATACCTATAGCTCTTTGTATGAACTGGTATCTCGTCAGCGGTGTTGATTCGATGCTTTACTTTATTAGTGAAAGTTAAAGGTTCATTTTCAACATAAAATATGTCTGCATAGCGAGAACAGAGTAAGGTTAAGTTTGATCTTTCCTCATCATTCAAGTGATCAGTGCGCAGTCGTGATATAACATCTTGCGCGCGTGATGACAGTATTTCACTATTGAAACACTCGATATTGGATACTTCAGCATTAATAGAATGGTCTAGAGAGAGTATTATATCATTGTCGGTTACATTTAAGATCTCTACATAGGCTCGATTATTAACTACGGTTGTGAGACATTCGGAAATTATACAATTACAAGTTATTTGTTCAGGAATATAAACTTCACCATCAGATGCGTTAATTGGAAGCCTCAGCATTTTGGAACTTTTTGCTGGGATGACGTCTTCGTATAAATTGACGTTTCGGGAATTGTACATTTTTATTTCGTTAATCATACATTTTGTAGTCAAAGTTTTGTCCTTTAGGTCGATCTTAGCCTCCCATTTATCTAGTAAATCGAGACCAATGAGTCCGCCAAAGTAGTCGTGGAAGTCATAGACGAAAAGTCGTATGTCCTCTGTATCGTTAAATTCATCAAAGCAAGGTACCGTAATGGAGTAATTATTTCTACTAGTGGCGTGGACATTTGTGACCTCGTAGGGGTCATAGGTAAGTGGGATGTTAGAAAAATAATTCTGTACTGCTCTCGGGCTGATAAATGATTGGTTTGCGCCCGTATCAATCAAGAGCTTAAGTGGAGGCTGTCTTATTTGGATGTATGGTAGCTGCCTCTGAGTTTGTAGATTTATTTCTATTTTGGTCTTTTTGATATCTGACTGAGGTGAAAATTTTGGCTATTATCTTTCGGTTGGTAATCGTCCGTGTCGTCAGTGCTTGGGTTATTCGGTACGTTATTGTAATAAGTGGGTGATTCAGTATGACAATCATAAAATTAATAATTACCTTGTGCACAATCTAACTCCTCGCTGCTTTGTGGGGGCATAATAGCATGCATTGTCTATTTTGTACTCATAGTCGTACTGGTCTGAGTAAAAGTTATTATAACATTCGTTAAGGTTCATCTCACGCGATTTAAAGTAGTTGGTCGGTGGCGGATTCCCGTGAGTTCGCCAATCACGGCCATGAATCCCTCCTGAGGGTGGTAACACTCTCGGCGTGAAATGTTGTACACCGCTCATGGGCTTAGGAGCAAAAGATGGGCCGGGCTGATTCCTAGGTGGAAGGCGGAATGTGTTACTTTGCGCGTTATAGTAAGGGGGCCTAGCACTAAACATTTGTTGTGTACGCGTCGACATTGTACGTACCTGGGGCTGGTGCGGAACTTGCAGAGGGCTAGGTCTAAACTCCCGTTGTGGCAACGGCGCGTACCTAAATGGCTGCGGCGCTGGTGGCAAGGGCCTCTGTATAGCTGGTGCCGGCCAGAATGGAGAGAGAGCGGTTGAAAATGTAAAGGTTTTTGAGTATGTACAGGTATTAACTGAGTATTTTTAGGCACTGCGTGCGATTTAGACACAACGTCATTACGTTGTTGCAGATACATAATGTTCATTTCTTCCTGTACAATTCCAAAGCCTTTTCCATAGTGGTTGGTCGCATGCATCTAATTCTAGAGCCTAGGGGTTCATGCAAACCACGTACGAATGCCAGTTTAGCAAGGTTACGGTAAAGAGTACGCTTTGCCTCTATGGTGGTCGCTATAGTTTCGTGAAGACTTACATAAGTCATAATCGTACTGAACAATGTTTGACAGTGATCGTAAAATTCCTGTGGAGTTCTCTGTCCTTGCGTGGCCAAGGACAGGTCATTATAGAGAGCAGTTTCGTCTCTCTGGTCAGTAAAATTATTAGTGAACGAATTACGAATATCTAACCAATTATCAGGTATACCGTTAGAATTAATTATGCTAGCGGCCGGTCCCGTGATTTTATTTAATATTCCATTTAACAAACATAGATTTGATAATTCGCTACCGGGCTCAGTACTCATATACGAACATACTATCTGATCACATATTTTAATAAATCTAGTGAGTACGTTAGGATTGCCGTTAAAGTCAGGCACTGGGCGTAAGGCCTCAAAAATGGTGTCGGAGTCATGTGGCATTTTGATATCAAATAATATATTTAAATCGATATCAGTTATCTCTAAATTCCTACGACTATCTATTCTTTTTTTGCCGGCGAGACTGCCTTAGCGCAGACTCGCTTGACCCTGGCTTGCTAGGGCGAAAAATGGTTGGGGCAGGCCCCAAGTATTTTCTAGTGCTTCCACGTAGTCTGTCCTGGACCCACTCACCTGGTGCGCGGTAACGCAGTGGCCGGTGAGTGGTGACTAAAACTAGAAAACAATACTTGTGGGCGAGGTGGTTGATTACCTAGGAGTTTTCGTTGATTGTTTTGGTGGTGTGAGCGTGTCCCGTGGAAATTTTTGAGAACCATTTTTGTTTGTTGGTTGTTTTTGTCGTGTTTTGTGTTTTTCGTTGGGTGTGAGTTGTCTAGGTTTCGGTGACGAACCTGGGCAGCCGAGTCCCGGTGCTCCCGGGGAGCGGGACGATGTTGGGGCCTGATGGTCCCGGGGAGAGTGGCCTCCCGGAAGAGCCACTGGTGGAGGTGGAAATTATGTGTGGCGTAGGGGAGGAGACCGACAGTATGTCGGTCCCCACTCTTTCAGAGTCGGAGCTGGGGCGGAAGTCAAAGTCAAAGTCAAGTCAAAGTCAAAATCTTTTTATTCCGTAAAAATGGCTACATTTGTTTGGAATCGTCACAATTTTTTTCCCTACCGTGCAGTTTATGACTAGGTGAGCACTGATAAAAATACTGCCAAAAAACTCAGGCATCCCTCTTTTGGTATCCAAACAAATTTACATATTTTATTAATTACATTATAATTGGATCGACTCACTCCCAGGCATTTTTATCATTAATATAGTCAGATACTTTATAATATGCCCTGCTACACAATTTGGCTTTAATAGTAGTTTTAAATTTGTTAATTGACAATTCTCTTATATTGCTGGGAAGTTTGTTATAGAACCGTATACATTGCCCCATAAAAGAATTACTTATTTTGTGGAGACGGCTTGCATGTAAGACAAGATTATGCTTATATCTAGTATTTATGCTATGAGTATCACTCTTTTTACAAAATGAGTCTATGTTTTTATGGACATACAAAAGATTTTCATAGATATATTGCGATGCGACTGTTAAAATATTTATTTCTTTGAATTTTTCTCTAAGGCTCTCCCGGGGACCAAGTTTGTAGATAGCTCTTATGGCTCTCTTTTGCAATAAAAAGATGGTGTTAATGTCCGCGGAGTTACCCCAGAGAAGAATTCCATATGACATAATACTATGAAAGTAGCTGAAATAAACTATTCTAGCCGTGTCAATATCAGTGAGCCGTCTAATAGTTTTCACTGCATAGGCTGCAGAACTTAGTTTTCCTGATAATTTTTCAATTTGTGGGCCCCATTGTAGTCTGGAGTCAATTGTTATACCCAAGAACACAGTTGTCTCCACAAGGGCTAAATTAGTTCCATTAACATGTACATTGGTAGCCACCTGTCTTACATTAGGTGTTGAGAACTTAATTACTTTAGTATTTTTATCATTTAAAAGCAGATTATTAACACTAAACCAATGAATAACTTTAGAGAGAGCATCGTTAACTTCGTCATAATTACCTAACCGTCTATTAATTTTGAATGTCAAAGAGGTATCATCCGCAAACAACACAATCTCATGTTTATCCCTTACATAATAAGGTAAGTCATTTATATACACCAAAAACAAGAATGGACCCAGAATTGACCCCTGTGGGACTCCCATAACTACAGGGGACCCCGAAGATCTTTTACCATTAACATCGACCTTCTGTATCCTATTACCCAGATAAGAAGACAGAAGTTCGAGAGCCTTGTTCCTGATACCGTAGTGGTGTAATTTTCTGACAAGAGTGTCATGGTGCACGCAGTCAAACGCTTTAGACAGATCACAAAAAATTCCCAAGGCATCTTGCGAACCCTCCCATGCCGCGAATATACTTTTAAGCAAAAGCGCCTCTTCTCCGGCTCAGAGACGGAAACGCCCGACGAGCGGGCGAAGGTGGCCACTGCTAGGCGGGGGAAGAGGGGCGGCATCGCTCCCAGCCTTGCCAGGGCCCGCCGGCTGCTTAAGGAGCGGGAGGAGGATGCCAAGGAGGCGGCCATCCAGGCGTTCCTGAAGAAGCGGGCCCAAACGAGCGGGAAGGCAGTGGCCGGAAGCGCCGAGGGGGTGAGCCCCGAGGCGGTGGAGAAAAGCCCCGAAGGGAGAAGCCCTGAGGGGGAAGCGGCGGGCCCACTCGAGAGGGGCGCCGACGACCTCATGGTGAGGGGCGAGGAGATGTTGGGAGTGATACTCGACCTCACGGGGAAGTCGGCGAGCCTCAAGGGGGGCTACGCCGCAAAAATTGCTAGGGCTACGAGCGGGATCCGGGAGATCCTCGAGGCCCTGGTGGTGCGCACGGAGGCGGAGGAGACCCACCGCCTCCGAGCCGACAACGGTCGGCTACAGAGGGAGGTCGCCTCCCTCAGGGACGAAGTGCATGCGCACCGCCGCGAGTGCGAGGAGCTCCGGAAGGAAAGGAGGACGCAGGGGCCGATGAGCCCGGACGATGTCCAGTCCCTGGAACATTGTCCGGCTCGTCGGCAACTTGGTAGATGGGCGGCTCGCTGAACTCGAGTCGCGCCTGCCTCCTCCGGCTGTCGCCCGTCCGCCATTAGCGGGCGACGGTTCCGCGGTGTCCAAGGCCGCAAGGGCGGCCATTGAGAGCGCGCGAAGGCCGGCGCGTAAGTCGCAGAAGGCGAGCGCGCCGGCCGAGCTGGAGGTGCGCCCTCAGGCGAGACAGGCCGCCAAAGTGAGTCCCGCCCGCCGTACTGGGGCCCGCGAGGAGTCGTGGACGAGCTTCGGCCCGTCCACATCTAGGGCGAAGCCGGCCGCGGTGACACCGTCGGCAGCGGCAGGGACCGCCGAGGTCCCGGAGGTGGCATCGTGGACCGACGTGGTCCGCCACAGGCCGTGGAAAACCGCGGCCCCCGCGACTCCTGCGGTACCCACGCCTCCCAAGGTGTCAGCCAAAGCTCCCGCAGGTAAGGAGGAGGGCCGAAAGGCCAAAGTGGTGCTCCTTGGCTCCACGGCCGTAATTCTCAAGTTACGGCCGGAGGCAGCCAAAGGGGGGGCATCGTATGCCTCGGCCCTTTTAAAGGCCGAGCGGGAGGTGAACCTGGGCGAGCTGGGGATCGGCTCGCTCCGGATTCGCAAGTCTGCGACCGGAGCGAGGCTTATCGAAGTCCCCGGCTCGTCCAGTCACGAAAAGGCTGACGCCTTGGCAGCCAGATTGTCGGCTGACCTGTCCGGCGTTGCTGAGGTGTCCAGGCCCGTGAAGTGTGCGGAGTTCCGCCTCACGGGTCTGGACGACGCCGCTACGGCACAGCGGGTCAAGGCTGCGGTCGCGCGCGCGGGGGGCTGCACCCCCGAGCAGGTCCGGGTGGGCGAAATCCGCCCGGACTGGCGGAGCTCCAGCTCCGCCCTGATGTGCTGCCCGGTGACGGCAGCGAAGAAGCTGCTCGAGCTGGGCAGTATCGGGGTGGGCTGGAGCCGGGTGCAGCTCCACCTGCTGGAGGCGCGCCCCATGCATTGTTATAAATGCATGGGGAAGGGGCACACAGCCGAGCTGAGGACCGCAGCCGGCTTTGTTACCGGTGCGGGCAGCCGGGGCACATCGCCTCGGCCTGCTCGGCCCAGGCCCGCTGTGCCGTATGCGCAGACGCCGGGCGGAAAGCGACGCACGTGATGGGAGGCCGTCTTTGCAACCCCCCATCCGTCCGGATGAAGAACGCCCCCCATCTCTCGCGGGAGTGGGCGGCAGACGGCGCCGGAGGCTAGGATGTCCGAGTAATGGCCGGACATCCTCGCTTCCTGCAGGCCAACGTCAACCACTCCGCTGGGGCTCAGGACCTTTTCCTGCAGACCATGGCGGAGTGGGACGTGGACGTGGCGGTGGTTGCGGAACCATATTCCGTGCCCTCCCGGCCTAACTGGGCCGGGGATCTGGACGGTTCCGTGGCCATCGTCACGAGGCCTGGCGCCAGCTCCCCACTCGTGGTGTGGGGGAGGGGAGCGGGTTACGTGGCGGCGGTTCGGGGAGAGTACGCAATCATCGGTGTGTACTTCTCCCCGAACCGCGACCTGCCGGCCCTGGAGCGGCTGCTCGACGCTCTGGGGTCGGCTGTGAGGCGGCTAGCGCCCGCCCAGGTTGTCGTGGCCGGTGACTTCAACGCCAAGTCCACGGCGTGGGGGAACCCGGCCACGAAAGCCAAAGGGCGGATGGTGGAGGAGTGGGCGCTGGCCGCGGGACTGTCCCTCTTGAATAGGGGGACAGTCCACACGTGCGTGCGGTGGAACGGAGGGTCCGTGGTGGATCTGTCCTTCGCCACCGCGTCCACCGCACGCCGAATGGAGGGCTGGAGGGTGGAGACGGGGGTGGAGACACTCTCGGACCATCGTTATATCAGGTTCGAGGTGTCTCCAGCCCCCGGGAGTCCGACGACTTCGTCCCGGTGGCGGAGCCGGTTCCCGCGTTGGGCGCTCACCAGGCTCGACCGGGAACTGGCAGAGGAGGCGGCCATTGTCGGCCGCTGGGGCCTCCCGCCAATGGAGGATCTGGACGACTTCGCCCTTGATGTGGACGGGCCGAAGCTCGTCCACGACTCCTACCGGGCACCACTGCGGGCGGGACCCGCTCCGGTGGCCGATCTCGTCTGAGGGCGCACCTCATGTTCGGCCGGCGCGCTCGCCTTTTTCGGCCTAGTCGCCGGCCGACCCGCGCTCTCAACTTCTTCAACTGACTTGACAAGGGACTTCAACGCCAAGTCCACGGCGTGGGGGAACCCGGCCACGGGAGCCAAAGGGCGGAAGGTGGAGGAGTGGGCGCTGGCCGCGGGACTGTCCCTCTTGAATAGGGGGACAGTCCACACGTGCGTGCGGTGGAGGATTGGAGGGTAGAAACGGGGGTAGAGACACTCTCGGACCATAGGTACATCAGGTTCGGGGTGTCTCGAGCCCCCGGGAGTTCGGCGATTTCGTCCCGGTGGCGGAGCCGGTTCCCGCGTTGGGCACTCACCAAGCTCGACCGGGAACTGGCAGAGGAGGCGGCCATAGTCGGCCGCTGGGGCCTCCCGCCGATGGAGGATTTGGGGGTGGAGCAAGGGGCTGGCCGTCTCTGCGACGCCTTCACGGCGGTGTGCAGGGCGGCCATGCCCAGTGTTGGGCGTCCGCCCCCAAGGCGGGCGGTCTACTGGTGGTCGGCGGAGATAGCCGACCTCCGGGATGCCTGCAACGGGGCGCGTAGAGCGTACACCCGGAGCAGGCGTCGCCGCCCCCGGGACGAAGGACGAGATGGCCATCTGCACGGCATCTACGTGGACAAGAAGAGGGCCTTGCAGATGGCCATAAGTAGGGCCAAGGAGGGAGCGTCGCAGGAGCTGCTGGAGGGCCTAGACAGGGACCCGTGGGGCCGACCGTACAGAGGAGCGCGGAACAAGATCCGCGCTCAGTCGGCCCCACTGACGGAGACCCTCCAGCCAGCCCTGTTGGAGAGGGAGGAACTCTTCCCCGACACCCCACGGGGGTACGCTCCCCCGAGAATGGCCCGATCGTCGGACTCCAGAGGAGAGGAGGAGGGCGCTCCGCCGCCCGTCACCGACCAGGAGATGGAGGCGGTCGTGGACCGCCTCCGAGGCAAGAAGAGGGCGCCGGGTCCGGACGGGGTGCACAGGAAGGTGCTTGCGTTGGCTCTCGTGCACCTCGGAGACAGGTTCCGGGAGCTCCTCGACTGCTGCTTGCGGTCGGGGGGCTGCCCGGGATCCTTCAGGGTGGGCCGGCTCTGCCTTCTGTTGAAGGGAGACCGGCCCCCGTACTCGGGGTCGGCGGTTCGACCGGTCGTTCTGCTGAACGAGGCGGGGAAAGCCCTAGAAAGGGTTGTCGCTTCCCGCCTCGCTCAGCATTTGGAGGATGGCCCGGGACCGGGCCTATCGGATGCCCAGTTCAGGTTCCGGGCCAGACGGTCGACCGTCGACGCCATTAGGCGCCTAAGGTCGGTGACGGAGGATGCGAAGCGCGAGGGTAAGGTGGTGGTGGCGGTGTCGCTTGACATCGCCAATGCCTTCAACAGCCTCCCCCACAGTACCATACTGGAGGCCCTCAAGTACTTTGAGGTGCCTCCGTACTTGGGAAGACTGTTGAAGGCATACTTGGAGGACAGGGAGGTGTGCTTCGAGGATGCGAGGGGCCGTATGGTCAGGAGGTCTGTCGGGTGCGAGGTTCCGCAGGGGTCCGTTCTGGGCCCCATTCTATGGGACCTCGCATACGACTGGGTCCTGCGGGGCCGTCTCCTACCCGGGACGAGTGTCATCTGCTATGCAGATGACACCCTTGTCACGTCCCGGGGTAAGACCTTTGTGGAGGCGACGCGGCTGGCCGAAGTCGGAGTAGGACTGGTGGTCTGCCGTATAGAGAGGCTTGGGCTTCGGGTCCGTTTGGACAAGACCGAGGCCCTCGTCTTCCGCGGGACCGGCAGACGGGACCCTCCCCCCCGGAGCACACCTCCAAATAGGAGGAGAGAGGATAAGGGTGAGTGCCCAGATGAGCTACCTGGGCCTCACCCTTGACGGACGATGGACCTTCGGCCCCCACTTCGAGCGGTTGGGACCGAAGGTCATCAGAGCTGCGGCGGCGCTGGGTCGCCTCCTGCCCAATTTGGGCGGGCCCAGCGCCGCGTGCAGGCGGCTGTACTCCGGTATCTGCCGGAGTATGGCCACGTACGGTGCCCCCATATGGGCGGACGCCCTCTGCGCTCGGAACAGGGCTCAGCTGCGCAGAGCGCAGCGGGTCATAGCGCAGCGGGCAATAAGGGGATACCGTACGGTGGCTTGGACGGCCGCGACCGCCCTCGCTGGCGACCCGCCCTGGGAGTTGGTGGCGGAGGTGCTCGCCGAGGTGTACAGCTTCGTTGCTGAAAGGAGGAATCTCGGCGAGCGCCCCACGTCGGTGGAGGTGGGGCGGTATCGCCAGCGAGGGCATGTGGAGATGATGCGGAGGTGGGGGGAGGACCTGGCGCAGCCGCGGTATGGAGTCCGCGTTGCGAATGCGCTGCGCCCGGTCCTGGTCCTGGTGCGGCGTAGGCGCTACGCGCACCTACTGCCGCCTCCCTAACCTGTGGGACTAGGGGTCAGGATGGGAACCTGGCCCCATAATGGTCCCGCCGCCGGAGGGGCTGTCCCAATTTGCCGGGACGGCCCCTAGAGAGAAGAAGTCCGGCCCCTTTTGAGGGGCTGGCCAGTCGCAGTGGTGCCCTGTTGCTGACAGATCCGGGGCACCACACCAACGCGGCCGATGGCATTTCGCGGGGTCGTTTAGTGGGTATACCGTCGGACAGCCGACGGGGAGTCCCACACTACCACCGGAGGCCACCCAGGCACCGGTGGTGTGCGTAACGCATTTTTCACCGCGTCAAAAAAAAAAAAAAAAAAGTACCACCTGCTTGGGATCCCTTTCTAAAAATAATCAAGTCACAAACCCAGAGATCTACTCAATAACATTCGGACACCGATTTTTGTGTGAATCGGAATGTATGTAATTAATTCATCCATTTCGGTAGATGTAATAATTGAACAACCACTGTAAGACAAATGTCACCTTAGTCTTCCTGCGACCACGGACGCTGCAAAGCATTCTAAACGTCAGGTTCAACAAAGTAAATAAAACACGCGATACTTCCGTTAAAAATTGTTTAATTTAATGTATAACAATCGCGAAAACCTAAGACAATACTATTACCAAGATTATTGGATTACTTAAACTGTAAGTAGGAGAAGTATGTTCTGTAAACTCAATATCAAGAAGGTCTATCATATGATACCTGTTACAAAGCCAGAGAAAACAGCAATAATAATTCCATTTGGACTTTTCGAGTTTCCACGAATAAATTATGGGTTAAGAAGTGGAAACCAGTCCTTCCAGCGGTACATGAACGGTATGTTTCAGAACTTAGACTATGTTTTCGTTTTCGTAGATGACATATTAATTGCCAGCAAAAACCAAACACAGCTCTATGGGACTCAAGTAAACATAGATGATTCAAAACCCGAAACAGTCAAGTCAAGAAATTACAACGTTTTTTGGGTATGGTCAAGTTTTATAGACATTTAATTTCACAAGCAGTCAAGCTTCACACATTTTTGAAAAAGACAAAAAAAACAATACACCCATAACGTGGAACAACGGAGGAGACCGAGCCGTGAATGCAAACATGACTTAAGCGACGTCACAGCTCTGGCTATTCCGGACCATAAAGCGGAAATAGTTGTAATGACCAATGTTAGTACTAGGTACGTAGGTATACGAAATTTTTCGACTCCTATTTAACTTCGTTAATCCTCTAAATACGTCGTTCGACGAGCTAGGTAGCGCAGTAGTGAAACGTTACTTTGACACCAATGCTCGTGGGTTCGATTCCCACACTGGACAAACATTTGTGTGCATGAACATTTTGTCTTGTCTTGGTCTGTGTAATTTTAAGAGAGATAGGGCGCATTAATGTAGCCGGTCTGGGGAAATACCTCCACCGCACAGAAAACCCCACTTAAATAACAAACTCCCTAGAGGGTTGTTGTGTTCCGGCGAGTGAGGTCGCCAGTAAGCTCCTAAGGAGTTGTTGTTAGCGGCAGAGGTCGCGCGAGTGATACTTAATGTATCGCAAGCATTCATCGGCTACGGTAACCACTTTATATCAGTTGAGCCGCCTGTTTTGGTACATTCTCGAGTAAAGGATTGTGGTTACATATTTTTGTGATGCGATAGATGCGATAGATACGTCCCGGTCTCACACCTCCATCGATGCACTATATTTAGTAATCAAACGTTCGGAGAAAGTTTTTACCATACAAAGTGATGGTACAGAAATGAATGTGTCGATATATCACGTGTCGATAGAACGTGCCGCTTGTAACCAGCATTTTTGATGAACGACGAAGAAACATTACGTGACACTGAAACAAGAAATCATGCACGTGTAGACAAAACAGACAAAATTACCAAATTGAAGCACGTCTCGCCTACCGTCCTTTTCAAAATAGTATAAGTAGTTAAACGAAACTCATTAGTTACATTCACAGCTTACAGTTTAAATCAAAACGACTGAAGTCTAAGAGTATGGAAAGAGAATGAGAAAGGGAACGACAAGTCATCAGAACGAGCAGATCAAAATGGTCTAAAACAACGTTGGAATTGATAACAGAACAGCGAAACGTCGGGCTACGGTATTACAGGAATTCCAGAATTGTATGAAGTTTGGTTCATAACAGTCACCAGAAGTTTATCATGGCATTAGCGATAATATTCTTCATTTGACTATGGTTCTGCAACATTGGATCCGTAAATACTCGGTAAAAATTATACTATAGGTTAATGTTTCGTGTACCAAAAAATTGTTTCCCAAGGGGAAATGTCTACGGGGATGACTATAGTAGATATAGGTGCATATCTACTATAGTATAGTCATCCCCATAGACAGTTTACCTTGGGAAACAGTTTTTTGGTTTAACCTTAAACTTAGATCGGTACGGTACGTGTAAGCGATAAGAAAATGATATTGATTATTATTATAATTAAATAGTATATCAGCATCACACGTTCTCTTAGAACGTGTCTCAAAACCACTTCCTAAATAGTAAGTTTAAATATCTTTGTTATATTTTCATATATACCCTTATTGGCTAGTTTATAGTATCAGATAAAAATATATTCGTCAAGTTTAGTTTTCTACATATTACCACAATAGTGGCCATCTCGCCACAATACATAATCCAGCCATGCTTTCCTCTTTTTTCCACCGAGGATTGAACCTGCGCATCCCACCAACATCTTTATCCGCCATGCATCTCCTCGCAGTATTCTACATCTCTTTATGTATACACATCCTTTTTTCGCAGTGTACACCATACTTTTTTTTAAGAATTTTCCAACATTCGTATATATATGAGTCGGAAAAACTCACGTTCGCAAGTCTGTCACTGACTAGATGTACATACGTACTCCTTACACTTTTAACTTCTAATTTTTCACTTCTTATTGTTACGTGATCTTCAAAAGGAATACGCACACGCCAGTTCATTTCTTGAAATGGCCAACAAACTGGCTTACCGCCAGTTAGTGTTCCGTATCAAGAGTGGGACCTCTGAATGCTCTTGAATCCATTAACGATTTTCGGAAACGTTCATCTATCAAAATCAAATCAATCACACTTTTCCGTTCATTCCGTCTCCATGTACCAGTGTGAATATTCTTGTGATAGAACAACGTGTTTGACTCAAGGATGTTTTATTCCATACATACGTCTAAAAGTAAAAGTACACGTATGGATTTTTAACATAGCGTTGTATAATATTTTATTGCACAGTAATCAATAAACTACCAAATAGAAGTCAATACACAGATTAGCCATTGATGTTATTCATGATTCTTACCAAACTTTTTGCATTTAAAATGTTCCTGTTTCTGTATCCAATCTTCCAAGAGCTTTATAGCTTCCTCCATTCTTCCCGGCTTATTTAAATCATATAGGCTCCTTACTTCTTGTAGTGTATTTGGGTTAAATTTTAAAACTGGTGTTTCGTTTAGTACATCCATTTTAAAATCCCAGCCGAAAGAATACTTACTCGAATGTAACATGAACAGTTATTATATTCGTTCAAATAATAAATATTCATAGATAGGTCAAAAGTCTTCATTGTATATTTCTCATGCTGTATTGTGGGTAATAAGTTTCACCGGACAAGTATAAACAAGATACGTAATAAGTGTTCTGTACATCGTATCGCAGTGACTAGTGATGTAACAACTTTTCTTTCGAGTAATGTTCCCAAACCAGGAGGAAATTGAGGATGAACGTTGTTTATTTATGTAATTATTTTAAATTAATTACTTAACTTTTAAAACATTCTATTCATCACATCATATCAACCCTTACTCATCCCACTGCAGGGATACGGGTCTCCCTTCAAACGAAGGGGTTTAGAGCATACTCCACCACACTGCTCAAATGTGAATTGACGGAGGCCAGTGTTTTCAAGCCGCCCGAGGGTCACTGACTTAGCTTAACGACTGTCATTAATGGATAACAGCCGGGACCGACGGCTTAACGTGCCCTCCGAGCACGGAGAAACTCGATATAGGTAAACCCATCCATAGACAGGTTGCGGTCGACGCTATCGAGCTCTCAAACATTCTATTATTATAATATTATTACAATACATAGTAATTTATTCGCCAGAAGGAGTGACAATAACAAAAGTATTGTGAATCTTCATTGTACATTTGAACCAAGATAGTGTAACAAAATAACATTATGACTGATCAACTGTTCATTCAATATTAAACTGAATATTCAGAATGCTTTAAAGGAGAAAAAATATTATCTAGTGAACAGCGACATCTATGGTACTAAATCAACATTACGTACACCTACTGAAAGTCTCCGTGTCCGATTTAAATAAGGCCGAAGCCACTTCTTCAGTTCTTTCTTCATATATCTAGCTAATGTAAGGCCGTAGCTACTTCTGTATATATTATATCTTTATATTCAAAACAGTATCATTGCCATTAACCCTAGATCACACCCTTCGTCGAATTGACCACGCAAATTCGAAAAAGTGATGTAAATTTTGTATGCCGGAATGCGTGCGGCATTCCAGCTCCCGTATAACCTTACTTTGTCTGTTGCCCCCGCGACAGACGGTAGTGTTTCTTGTGTGAGGGGCTTGAGTGTGCCGTACCAGCAACCATGACTCGTCGCATGGATGAAGGTTTTTTTTTCATACAACATTGGGGAGGCACGCTAGTATACGGCCTATCTGATGTAAAGCGGTTACCGTAGCCTAAAAACGCTTGCAATACATTAAGTATCACACGCGCGATGCCACCTCTGCTTCTAGCACAGCAACTCCATAGGAGCTTACTGGTGACCTCACTCACACGCAGGAACACAACAATCCTCTAGGGAGTTGTAATTTGGCTGCGGTTTTTCTGTGAGATGGAGGAACTTCCCCAGACGGGCTGCATTGATACGCCCTACATCTCTTAAAAATACCCAGACCAAGACGACCAGACATGTTCATACACACAAATGTTTGTCCTGTGTGGGAATCGAACCCACGAGCATTGGTGTCAAAATAACGTAACAGCGCATTTCGCCACTGCGTCACTGAGCTCGTCAAAACGCGTAATAACGCTATATTTTATACTATTTTGTTACTAACATTTGAAGTATCTTTTCTATTTTTACATTATAAAAGTAATGTATATTATTTTCTATTTTGGATACGATTATTCAGCTATTTTTAGCAAATAACAGTGATGAAGAAATACATCAGAGAGGGAGAAGGAAGATCACATCGAGGATCCAGCTTATGAAACAGATGGTGAAGATGAGGTTTATTCTTTGACACAATAGCCACCTCCGAGTCAAGGCGTTTAGCTACATAACCATGCATCTCCATCAATTGAAGATCAGTTACCAGGTATGCCCATCAGCATGACGAAGGATGATGAAAGTAATTGTTACAAGTGCAATAAATCATTGTGTAGTGAACTAGATATGTCACAAATGTCTTAGTTCGTAGTTTTTTACTACTCGTAAAATGTTATTTTTTTGTTGTTAATTCTACGTGTACATTTTGATTATTTAAGTTTTTTCAAAATATATATTTTTTTAAAACACAAATATTTTTATATAGAGCGAAATGTGTCGTCTCAGTAATAAGGCTGTTAAGTGAATATGAGATTTTAAGAAGAATAGATTTTATTTTAAGATTATAAGAATGTTACATTTTTGTTAACAAATGATTGTAAAAAAGTAACATAAAAATAGTAAGTATTTCTTTCAACATTATAAATTTACTTTTTGTGATCTAGGGTTAATTAGAAGCTTATACAATATAGTATCCAAATGAAACCTTACTCATCCCACTGCAGGGACACGGGTCTCCCTTCATTGTATTTCAATGTAGTATAAATCTTGAATATCTTATCCAGGTTTACAATTCCAATTCGTCGATTCGCTAAATTTACGATAAATTTAATCCTTGCATGTTACAGTATTTGTAAGAATGTTTAGAATGTCCCGTGGGATGCTATTGGATGTCTTATATAATTTTAACAATTTGTCTGTCAAGACTAGTATCTGAATATTATATGCAGGGCACTCAAAAATATATGATTTAAAGTTTGATCTACGCCTAGGATGCATTGAGGGCTTGTTGGACATGAAATCATATTCATTCTACGAGTATGTAAATGTGAGTTAATTCGACAATGTACAAATCTCAAACGTGTAATAATGGTATAAAATTTCCTGCTATGATATTCACTTGTTCTTGTAAACCGCGGGCTTCTGCCAATAGCATTATTAATTTGGAAATACCATTTTATCTTTATTTTAAGTATTTCTTACTAATCCCTGAACCACTCTTGTTTCAACAAGTGTTTGAGTTTAGTACGATTTAGCACAGTACGGTATAGCAACAATTTAAGAGAGATAGGGTCTAGCAGGAGGTCGTGCTCTGCTACGCCTCGTAGTATTGTAGTAGTATTTCTGCGCATGAGTAAGATCGCCAGCTTACTGAGAGGTCGTTGTGCGGACTGCGTAAGGACCGGCGGATGTCGAACCGCCTCTAGTAATGTGGGTGCGGTAGACTGTGGTGGCGGTCAGGGCGACCCGATGAAACGGTTGACCGCTGGCCGCCCGCAACGACCTGGGGAATACTTAATCTCCGCCCTGGAAGGCTGAACCGCCAGCCTGTGTAAAGTCCTTGTTGCAGTGGTCGTGCTGGAGAAGGAGATCTGGGTGAACATGGCTACTGTAGTAGGGAGGAACCGGGGGCCCCTCCGCTCGCCTTGCTAGCAAACAGCACAACCTGCACTGTATTGTGGTGGAAGACACCGCGCTTTTGCCGACCGACCGACCATTCTTTTCTTTTCCTCATGGAGACACAAATATCCTCACCGGTCGACACATTTTACTTACATCATTTTACATGCGTCGTACCGGAGTATGCATGTTTCTTCGAGAGAATATTTGTTGTCGCTGACTACACAGTCTTGAAGACATGGACCTGACCTTTTATGGATACGTGTGGATCATGGCGGCTACACCCGAATCTACGCGTGCCTTTACAGGTCACATAGCGGTGAAACTGGCACTATCCCTCTGCGGAGTTAGTGATTTTAGGACACTTTAATGCCCACCATGCTAAGTGGCTTGGCTGTCGGTGCACTGACGAGGAGATCTGCTCATGAATTTGCTCTGGTCCATGGTTTCTCTCAACTAGTTTATTCTCCCACGAGAATACCAGATATGGAGGACCATGCAAGCTCTCTGCTGGATCTTCTGCTGACTACACGTACGAATGAATATAACATCTCAGTGGATGCGTCGCTTGGCTTGTTGGGCCACTGTCTCATAGGGACCCAAGTGCCCTACACCAGGCGCGGCCCATCTCGGCCTGCCGGATGGCGTCGTGTACGGCACTATAGGTCAGCAGACTGGGATGGATTGCGGGAATTCTACACATCGTACCCGCGGAGGCAGCTGCGTTTCAAATCAGAGGACGTCGAATCCTGTGCAAGCGCAGTGGCTGCGGCGATATTGGATGGCATGGAATGCTACATTCCCAATCGTCTAATAACTGCTGCGGGTGCTAAAAAGCGACCGTGGTTTAATCAGTATTGTAAGGAAGCCAACTTTCTTAAACAGGCTGTTTACGAGGCTTGGTCCACGGCGTATGGTATGGGAGACCCAGATGTCGCTGTTTTGAAACGTAAACTGAATGCTGCATCGAGAAAGTAAGTAAGAAAGCGAAATTTGATTTCGTCGGCAGAGCTGGCGAGCAGCTAGCAAACCTTCCTTCTGGGAGCCGCGGTTTCTGATCGCTGGCTAAAGCTGCCGAGATAAACTTTTGTATTGACGATTGCGTCCATGCTACCATTGCAGAAACCAGATGGCAGTCTGGCCTATGGTATTAAAGACAAAGCCGATTTACGGGGTAATCTCTTTGCCCTTAACTTGACTTTCAATGACGAGGGAGATGCGCTACCTACCATCCCGAGGTGCAGTAGTTTATTGCCGGAAATCTCAATTACCCAGCGAGATGTCCGGCGAGCGTTGCTCTCCCTCGACATTTATAACTCGAGTGGGCCAGATGACATATCGGCTAGTGCAGTGGTGCTAAAGCTGTGAGCTCCTGAGTTGTGTCCTGTTCTAACGCGTATTTTCATGCTTTCGTACTTCACTGGGCAAGTCCCGTCTTCATGGAATACTGCCAATGAGCATCCAGTGCCCAAACAGGGTGATGGATCGGATCCATCGAATTTGCATACCTATTGCCATAACCTCCCTTCTCTCCAAGGTGATGGAGTGTGTGATAAACAATGGCATTCCTAGAGGATCATGATTTGATCAGTGAGCGTCGATATGGTTTCCATCACGGTCGTTCCACTGGTGTATCTTCTAGTATATTTAACACACCGCTGGGCTTCGGCGATTGAAAGTCAAGCTGAGGCATTGGCAGTCACCCCAGATATGGCAAAGATCTCTAGTAGAAGTAATGTTTATAATCATACTAATAATTGTAAAACCGGTAGCAGTTATGACAAAATAGACGCGCGACCTTTCACCTAGAAACAATTAGCGTCACTAATTGAAACACAATCACAATCCGTTAAAGTGCGCCTGAGCGCGTGCCAAACCACTCCTCCCCGCAGTCCCCGCACCTGTCTTTGTTAACACGTAAATACTGATGAATATTTCTGTAATTATTGCGAAATGCCTAATAAACAATATTTGCATATATTTTTGATTAAAAAAGTACACTTAAAATACTTTCATTGCCATTTGTAGATTGCAAAATTATCGCTGAAAAATTCATTATTTTTAAATGTTTGATATCTTGGCGGGGGCGTTTACAGTTGTTTGATATTTTTTATTTTTTTATTCTAAACAATAACAGCAACAGTCAACTTTTAGTAACTATTCCAAATCAAAATTCGCAAAAAATTTTTTTTGGACCAGCCTATTGCGTAGTGATTAGTAGTTGGCAATGCCGCTTTAACATCAGAGTATGTGGGTTCGATTTCCACACAGGACAAACATTTGCGAGCATGAACATGTTTGTTTGTCTTGGTCTAGGAGCTGTAAGCTTGTAAGCCTCCGTTCTATAAAAAAATACAGGTACCGTCATAATAGTTCATTCGACAGCGGCACAATGCATATTTTCGAAGTTAGTCTTTTAATTATATGACTTGGTGGCTGCGGATTTCGAATATAGCTATTTTATTTTACAAAGGAAGAAAAGCAAGAATCTTAATTGTTTATAGGTATTCAAGATATTAAAAGAGTTACCAAGTAAAAAGAAATGAAACAACGAAGCATTCATGAACAAAATATACTTTAATAAAAAGAAAAATCCTTTAACAATATTAATCCATGTGTAGAAATTAGTAATGTGATGATGATGTGAATAAAATATTGACGATCCCGTTTAATCAGCCTATTGCTGTTTGCTTATCCTCAGATAGCCTCGACCTAGGCAATCTAAAACAACGTAACTTCAACCAAGGCTTTTGTAAACGTTCATAATTGTATTTTGCATATACAGCTATCAAAACATATACCAAGTGTATCGCTTGTGCATAACTTACTATTTAAAATTAATAAAGGTCATTAATTTTAAGGTCATTGAATTAATTTCAATCTAGAAACACTGTAACGCATTTCCTTTCCTGAGCGACTTTATTGACAACATGATGAGTTAGCGTT
Source organism: Pyralis farinalis (assembly GCA_947507595.1). Taxonomy (NCBI): domain Eukaryota; kingdom Metazoa; phylum Arthropoda; class Insecta; order Lepidoptera; family Pyralidae; genus Pyralis; species Pyralis farinalis. Next base: position 25,476,039 of record OX382270.1, read on the forward strand.
GTAACTACGTGTTCAATGAAGTAGTTTTTAAGTTATTCTAGAATTTTGAAATCGTGTATAAGACAGAAATATGCCTAAAGTTAGATATTTTCTCGTTACGCAGTCGTAATAACTACTCTTTTTAGTTTTAGATGGGAAAATGCCTTGTTTAAAGCAGAAGTTGGTCAAATGTACATACATAATAATCGAAAAGAAAAAAGTAGTAAATAATAAATGTTCAATTATAATATTCAATTAAGTTAGCAGATAAATATTGCAAGGATGAGGGTTTAGTTTCAGATACATCTTAAATGTCCAGGTGTAATACAGCTTTTGTAAAGTGATCTTTAAAGGAAGTTCGTTTGGTATAAAGGTTATTTATTGCATATTATTACCATTAAGTGAACATTTTTACTTTTTGGTACGACCCCTAAAATGATTATGTTAAACTGCCTGATAATGTAGTCAGTTTAGCAACAAGAATGAAAATGATATCTCTTGATTCTAGTCAACACTCAATGTTCTAAATGAGCCAGGGAGGTATTGATCAGATATTTTCTCTCCTATTCGTTTAGACTCGTCAGTTCGAAGCTCATTGACAATTTTCATGTAATCTTTATATTCTTGAGAGTTCAGAGTATCTATCCAAAGATCTGTAAATAAGAGTATTTAAGTTAGAAATTGATCACTTTAATTTATCAATACTTCGTACTTTATAATTTAACACATAACGGATATCTCATTTAATTTTTTTTTTGAGTCGACGAGTTCCGTGGCTCAGTCGTGAATGACGCGACTTTGACACCAACGCTCGTGGGTTCTATTCCCACACAAGGCAAACATTTGTGTGCACGAACATGTCTGTTTGTCTTGGTCTGCATGTTTTAAGAGAGGTAGGGCGCTTCAAAGCAGCCCGTCTGGGGAAGTACCTCCACCTCAGAGAAAACCGCAACCAAATAACAACTCCCTAGAGGGTTGTTGTGTTCCTGCGTGTGAGTGAGGTCACTAGTAAGCTCCCAAGGAGTTGCTGTGTAAGCAGTAGAGGAGGCAACGCGCGCGTTAATAGGCTACGGTACATCAGGTAGACCGCATGCTTGTATACCTCCCGACGTAGTATAAAAAAAAAATAACTTTATTAATGGAGGAGTTAGATATCTAAGGATGTGACCATACACACCACATATAATAGTTCCGAATCGACTTTAGCAGAATGTATCTCCTAGGACTTCGCGCAGAAGTTCATGACCAGGATACGATGTTGTGTAGTGAGACTCCCGCCGGATATGACCTTACTGTTGGCCACGTTGGTGATGAAATATCTCCTAGTGAGTAGGAAATCTATTTGGGTATGCTCATGCCCCGACTACTGTAGACGATTAAGTATAGGTAATTATTTTTGATGTATGTGTTCATGATGACCAGATCGACAGCTGTACATTTCCGGAGTATATCCTCTCGCCCCTCTATCGTTTCAACCACCGTATCCAAAGCCACAATGAATACGCTCAAATTCCTCCCTTCTTCCTTACTTTACTCTCTATACGTTATCATTAAGACCACCGCTCAAAATGAGCCCTAGTGACAACAGGATACTATGGAATAGTAAGTTGTTTTCAGAACTGTCATTTTGTCAGATTATACCGGCTTATCCATTTTTTAGGGCTCCGTACCCAAAGGGTAAAACGGACCCTATTACTGAGATTCCGCTGTCCGTCCGTCCACCCATCCATCTGTCACCAGGCTGTATCTCATGAACCGTGATAGTTAAACAGTTGAAATTTTCACAGATGATGTATTTCTATTGCCGCTATAACAACAAATACTAAAAAACAGAATAAAATAAATATTTAAGGGGGCTCCCATACAACAAACGTAATTTTTTTGCTCATTTCTCTCGATATTGATAACGGCAACAGGTAGACGCTTGAAATATTCACAGAATATTTAGTTACATATTCACTTTAAAATAAATTATTAAGTTAAATAAAACAAATATTTAAGGGCGGCTCCGATACAACAAACGTGATTTTTTTGCCGTTTTTATAGATAATGGTACGGAACCCTTCGTGCGCGAGTCCGACTCGCACTTAGCCGGTTTTTTTTTACCGGCTCCATCGACGGCCTCCATCGACGATGATCATACGCCAGTCAATCGTAGCCATTTCTAATGAGCTAGAATCTGCTGTCCTTTCATGTAGTCTCCTGTAGGAATATCATTGCCACATTGCGCTTGCACAGCACGTCAATAAGCTCCTTCGTGAGTCCAGTCACGTTTCAGTGGGCCAATTCTGCTAAATAACTGCAACTGCACGTTTACGCCTGTCACTTGAGTCGTGCAGGAATAGTGCAGTGCCGATAGGTGTATTCTACTAAAATTTCCTGCACTGCAACTGCGCTGGAACTGCGCGTATGCTGCACTGCAACGGCACTGCAACTACCCTGCAACTGTGCGTATCCTGCAAGTAAACTACTTAAAACCTAAAATGTTGCCATATTTCTATCTAATAAAACTGAATTTTTATTTAATGTTGACTCCTATAGTTTCACTATTGACCTTGGTTGCCGGAGTGTAGGTATTTCTAAGCGAAAAGAAGCTTTACTTAATTATATTTATCCACAAACATCTCCCAAAACAAAGCAAATATAATTCACCGCCTCAGAATATTAATTTAACTTCGCAAAAGTTGCTCAAGAGTAACGTTAACAAAACTGCAAGTAAACTACTTCAAAACTGCTGTCACCGGTATACAAATGTCAAAACAATTTATCAGAATACGATTATATTGCAGGAAACGTGCAGTTGCAGTGCAGGTTTTTTAACAGAATAGCGATTCATTTACTGCAACATTCCTGCAACGTCGCTGCTGTCAGATCGTTTAACAGAATACCGAAACGTCAAAATGTACGCATTTTGACACACGCCGCGCTGCAGTGCAGTTGCAGTTTTTAGTAGAATCGGCCCACAGGTCGTAAAGCGGATTTTTCTAGTGGCTCGCAATCTCTAGCCTAAAGTTTATTATGTAAACAGGTCTTAAAGCCTTTTTAGTGCGTTTATTTCTTTTTTTATTGTCTTTTCCGATTTTTTCTTTATGTTATGTGTAGTAGTTGTTGGCGAGCTTTAGTTGTTATCAATAAAAATAATTTGGAAGTAGAAAAACAACGGAAAAATGCAAATTCATGTGTTTGTCCCAAATTATCACTAATCATTATGGTTAAATTTCGAAAACGGGGTCCACCAATAGAATCGTTCGTGTATTGTATGGTTTTGGATTTCCCATAATATCCTAATTAAAAAAGTAACATTAGCGCATCTTTGGTCCATATAAAATCTCCCTACTTTTTACGACGATAACATATAATAATGTTTTATACTTACTTCTCAGTTCATCTATTGGTACTTCATCCCCACCATATTCAGCACATAAGATCTCCTTAGGTACCATTTGATATAGGCTCTCTAGATTTGGATGACAATATACACGTTGGGCTACTTTTCCAGACAAAACAGACTTGGTAAGACTGACCAAGCTTTCAACGATTTTGGAATCTGTTAGATAGTGAATTCCTTTCAATCTCGTGCTGAAACCCTCCTGAAAGTTACTTGTTTTTTATTATTTATTAATAAGGCTCGGTATAAATTGTATGTATATATGTAGATAGAAAGAACCGAGCGCCATAAAACGCAGTCCTTACACACTTCTCTCGTTTCTTTAACATTCATAGCTCCTTTCATGCACACTCGCTAGTTTCTAGGACTCCTAACATCACCTTCTGATAAAATACTAACAATTTGGTCATGGTAGGTTAGTCTTGGTATTCCTCGACTCCTACATTCTTCTACCTTTACTACATTTAATATGTATATAATATTAGGTTTTTATAATAATAATCTTTTATTAATATTTTTTTTTTTATAAACATATTTTTTTTATAATAATAATCGAACCCACGAGCGTTGTTGTCAAAGTCGCGTCATTCACGACTGAGCTACCGAGCTCGTCAAAATCGATGCCTGTAGCCTGCTCGTCGCGACAGTGGATTAGATTATTGAAGATTGCCATTTTTAATCAACAAATACAATATACAAAAGTATATTTGTACAGTAATTATCAAAGTATAGCAATTCTCAATGGTATATATTATACGACTAGATGCGTCCCGCAACTTCTTTCGCGAGTGCGGGCGCTTTTTCGTACTTTTTTAATTTTTCTCGGCTTCTGAGGGTTGTATCGTAATTTTAAAAAGTCTATAATCTTTCTCATGAATTGAGATATCAAAGTCAAAAATACTTTTTCAAATACTTCTGGTAGATCCAAAGATTAGTACGTTCAAACATTGTATATCTTGGAAGCGCTTTTAGCAGCGATGGAAGGTACACCGCTGATGTGAAGAGACGATTAGCAGGGAATAGCGTGAATGGAGGAACGTTGGGTAAACTTTTAGGCAGACGAAGTCTAAGCCAGAAGGCACAGTTCGCTGTACACAACGTGGTACTAATCCCAACGTCAACTTATGGAATGAAGCTTTCAGCTGGGTATGGTATTAGAAAGCAGGAAAGTAGAATAAATGAGGTCGAGATGAGAGCATTGCGCAAAATTTGTGGCATAACGCTTGCCGACCGCGTTCGTAATGATGACGTAAGAGAGAGAGTTGGTCTGAAAGAGAGTATGGGTGTTAAGATAAGAAAAGGCATGCTCCGTTGGTTCGGACACGTACAAAGAATGCAGGATGAAAGAAAGACAAACCGATATACAATGCGAAAGTGGAAGGACGTAGGAGCCGAGGAAGACCAAGACTAACCTACCAAGACCAAATTGGTCGTGTTTTATCAGAAGATGACGTCAGGAGCCCCAGAAATCGGCGAGCGTGTATGAGAGAGAAATCTCGGTTCTCTCTGCCTACTCCGCAAGGGACCTGGCGTGAAGATATACATACATATACATATTAACTATAAGCACAAATCATAAAGTAAAGTAGCATCAAATGAGCTGTTAGAAGTGGATCACCTGTTGCGCAATTTTTAACAGGGCATGGAAACTTTTAGGCGAAGCTCTTTTCGTTTAGACTTGTGTCATCACCTTTATGTGAGTGTTCTACGACAAATCATAAATTCGAGCAAACAGCACATCATGTTCTCTGGGAGTGCGATCTCTGGCATCGGGAGCGGGACGATATGTTAAATTCCTTGCGTGTCGTCACATCCGGGGTAGTACTACTATTCTGATTAGGTGGCAACAAAGTACAATTAATTACCAGGCGTTTAGGCGGTTCTGCAATCTATATTATTGGAATCGATGTGTTAGGCAACAACTCACAGTTTAAGTCCCAATAGTGTTAGATATTTGATAAACCGTGGTGCACGGCAGTTGAGCTTCACTTGACTAGTCATCTCTTTGAGGTTTTTAAATCTAGTTTAATAATCTAATTTAATAGTCTCTCATTTTGCCAAGAGGGAAAGTCAATTCCAAAACTTTCTACTCCTACAAATTTCTTCTGATTAAATTAGTTGTGAGTTCTAAGGCAGCTGTAGTTTAACCCCCGGGACAGCAATGAACTTCACTGTTCATTGCCTTTTTGGTGGTCGCCGCTGTTAATTCTAGCTACACAGGAGACACAGTGGTGGGTATGAGTGATGAGCCTGTCCCGTTAGCATCAAATGAACAAATAAGGAAATGAAAATGTTATGAATATTTAACCAAAAATAAAATATGTACCTGCATCACTGTGAGCAATCTTGTCAGTTCAGTTATACTAATTATACTTAAGTAATCCATTATATTAATACCCCTCAAATCGTTCACAAATAGAATCCCAGCTCCATAGTCGTGTTTGGCGACATATTCGGAATACTGCAAAAATACAATATTAATGAAACACAAAAATTTTGTGGCACTAAAACTGATTTATTGAGTTCAATTGTATGTCAAACATTTGATAAATGCTTTACGACGGTGAATAATTATTTATTAAAGGTTCTGAAGCACTAATATTGAGCAAAAAAATATAAATGCTTTCTTAAGACATTGCAAATTTATGTTAATGATTTTCAGTGCCCATATCTGTAGTGAAGACTTGTTCATGGTTCCTATTAGCTCATAGCTCAGTCGTGCGTACAAATTATTCAATGACAATATAACAATCAGGTGAAGTAACTTTTTAATATAAGCAAATGCCTGATGGAAGAGTAAATACTATTAAACAATTACGCATGTCACTAGATAACCTGGTTAAATTCGGGCTTAAAAAGAACATGACCAAAAGCATATTTAAGTTTTTGAAAACATATAGAAACTTTAAATTCCAAGCTAATTTAGGAGCATTTTCGGAGGATATCGCTATGACATTGAATGATCAAATATGGAAAGCCAGCAGGAATAAATTGATAGGTTGCAAATAAGATGATCGAACTAAGCCGCGCTTGCATCCGGAAGCTTTTTAGTTTTTGTGCAATTTATGCTGAAGAACTGGAAAATAGCAATGGATGGACTTACCAAGCTATAGTGCCACAAGTTTGATCTGCTTAGTGGCTAGGGTGTAAAAAAACGAGACGAGAGGATGGAGAATAGTAAATAACTAAATGTAAAAAAGAAAAAGATAATAGTATTCCAAAAAGAGGTAACAAGAACGAATGCAATAATTACAGTTTAAGATGTAGACTGGGTGTAAGTGAATGAGATTGTATATCTTGAATGCACTTTTAGCAGGGATGAAACGTATATCACTGATGTGGAGAGGCGAGTGCGAGCCCGGAATAATGTGAATGGATTGCTTATGGATGTTTATTAACCGCAACGATTACTATGTGATACCATATATTTTTTCTACAGATAACTCACACAGGTATGGAGGCTACAAAAAAGACGAATTTTATAGAATCGGCAACGCACGAGTGTTGCAAATATCCGTAGGCTACAGTAACTGCTTACCAATAGACGGTTTGTATGCTTCTTAGCGACGTTAGTAATATAAAAATATTACTCGCGCATTCCTATACTGAAAGCAGGTGCAGCTGCTTTTAACATAGCGACTCTACAGGAGCCAAGTGATAAACTCACGCACATGAGAACATAAAATCTTCAAAGAGTTGTTTTTTGAACGCGGATTTATATGACGTATAGTTACTTGAGTAGGACTGCTATATGCGCCAAAGCTCTCTTTATATAAATGTTTCTTTTGAATTGTACCGAATACCGAAACTTTATAACTAAGGCTCCGCTGCCTGATGTAGCTGTCTGTCAGGACTACATCTTATAAACCGTAATACGTAGAGACTGGAAATTGTCAGAGTATGTATTACTATGGCTGTTATTGCAACGAATAATTAAAATTAAAAAAAAAGGCTCTATACTAGAATCCTATTTAATTTTATACCATGGTAAGGAACATTACATTTATTTATTCTCTTCATTTATATGGAAATTTCCGGGTTTTTTAGACAGTCCGAGTGACAGTCATTCATTTGGAATTTTTCACCATTTTTCTTTTACTAATACATTAACATTATAGATACATAATAATGATGGAAATAAATTATTATCAATGAACGTTTGTACCTACCAGTATATGTAATTTGTTGCAAGTAAAAATCATTTCTTGTGTGAGAGTGTGGGTATTATTTAGTTTTAATACATACACCCTGTAATTCTCGGGAGTCATCTTCCTCATAATTGCATAACTCCTGTAAAAAATGTTTCATTTTACAAGAAATGTTTTCACATTCGTAATATACACATCGCATAATAACACACATCACAACTACTACTTGTTGCACCAAAAGAAAAATACGTAAAACAGCAAAAACCATAATGGAGACGGCCTTATCGCGGTACAAACTCGTACAGACAACATTATGGTCGAGGGGAAAAGAAACAACGTGGAGACGCAGTGCAAAACTTAAAGAAGAGAAAGTATCATGTCAAGAATAAATGATATACTATCTTCTCTTATCATATAATAGGGGTTAAATTATGAAATTGACGTTTTATAATAATAGATATTTTGAATTGACATTCAACCTTCAAGGTGTGAGATTGTCGAGTGAAACTTTTTTCCCATGATACCTATGAGGTAGGTAGTAGTTGATTCACGAATTGCAGTTGTTTTTTTTTATTCAGCTTATACGGGAAAGACGGATTATTAAAAAAATCGAGTAATTTTTGAATACGAGTTCCGACGCGGATCTAACGCGACAGAAACGGCTCGCGATATCAATGCTACGTTTGGAGAGGACACTAATGAACGCTAATGAACGCACCGTGCGTTTTTAGTTTAAATGGTTTAGTAATAGAAACTTCGACTTGAAGAATGAACCACGTGGACGATCGCCCACACAGGTTAACGCTGAATTGAAGGAGATGGTGGAAGCCGATCCGAATCAAACTACCCAGCAATTACCGGCATGATTCAACGTTACCTTAACTACAATATTGACACGTTTGCGTCAAATCAATAAGATAAAAAAAATATGAAAAATTAGTGCCTCATAATTTAACTAATCTGCAGACAGAAACGTGTGTTGAAACTTGTGATGGCTTGTTGAATCGGTACAAAACTAAAGGAATATTGGATCGAATTGTGACATGTGACGAAAAGTAGATTCTTTACGATAATCGTAAACTAAAAATGCAATGTCTGACTCCAGGTCAAACGCCGCAACAGTGCCCTAAAGCAAGGCTTACCAATAAAAAGGTAATGGTAATTGTTTTGTGGTATCTTCATGGCGTTATTTTCTATATTTTTTTATACTTTATCTGGCCTGGTCAAGCAATAACAGCAGATGTTTACTGTGATGAACTTCGAACAATGATGTCGAAACTGGTAGTGAAACTGGTAGTCGGGCATGTCCCGACTCGTGAGTCGATCTTCACCATTACTCCGTGATAACGCAAGACCTCACACTGAGAAACCATTGTAACTCTACAGGAACTGTAGTTAGAAACCATACGTCATCCTCTGTACTCGCCAGACCTTGCTTCAACTGACTAGCCTTTTTTTCGTGATTTGTGCAATTTTCTACGTGGTAAAAATTTTTCTTCACAGGAGGCAGTACAAGATGCTTTTAAACAGTTTGTTGAATCTAGATCCCCAGAGGTCTATTGCAAAGGCAGTCACTTCCGATTAGATGGCAGCAATATATAGATAATGAGTAGCTTGAAACATCTTCCAATGCTGCCGTAAACAGTTTCGGAGAAACAACGTCTCCCTGTCTCATTCCTCGCTGCAAATGAATAGGTCTCGTACTCTGGTCCTGTAGTTGGATCGACATGGTCATGTTATCATATATGCTCCTCAACACTTCGTTGTACCTATAATCCATGCTCCTCCGGCGGTGCCGGAGAGACTGGAGCACAGCCCAAGTCTCGATCGAATCAAAAGCCTTCTCATAGTCCACAAACGCAAAGCATAGTGGCTTGTTATACTTTTTAGTCTACTGTATAACCTGCGGCAGCGTATATATATGGTTTCTTTCCGGAAACCGACTTGTTCGGGAGGCTGGAATTCATTAAAGCTGTGTGCAAGACGATTCGCGTAGACCCTTGAAAATACCTTATAGACATGGCTCAGAAGAGAGAAACCTTTATCATCCTTCTTGAAAAACGACGTACATACTCGGATGGGTTTATAGAACTCGAGTTTCTCCGTGCGGTAAGGTCACGTTCCCGGCTATTTTCAATAGACTACAGTCATTAATCAAATAGAAATAGGACACTGCCAACTGGGAAAGTACCTCCACCTCACAGATAACCTTAGCCAAATGACAATTCCTTGAAGGGTTGTTGTGTCCTGCGAGAGCATGAGGTTACCATTGCTCCTGAGGTATTAGTATATTAGCAATACACTAGCGATATTACCTGTATTATAAGCATTAATAAGCTATGGTAACCACTTCACGTCAGGTGAGCTTGCATGCCAAATGTTGTTTAAAAACGTATATTTATATCATTTGAAAAGTTTTTAGCCTAATATGGTTCAAGTCATTGGTTTTTTTTTTATAACTACCCTCATTTTGTAGTTACATTATTTAGCAACAAGTATGCACAGTTTAGTTTATTCACAGTAACTCATTGTTCGTTTACACGTGATACCGTAAGTCAAGTCAGAGCTATTTTTGAAAATGGATAAAATTGAACATCGTGCAGTGATAAAATACCTGAATTTGAAAGGTTTAACTCCAAAAGCTATACATGAACACATGTCTGCTACTTTGGGTAAGTACGCTCCTTCGTATGCGACTGTTAAAAACTGGGTGGCAGAGTTTAAAAGTGGTCGTGAGACCATTCAAGATGAGCCCGCAGTGGCCGGCCTTCGACTGCTTCCACTGATCAAAAAAAAGAAAAAATCTGTGATGTAATTTTATCTGATCGAAGATTGACTGTCGAGGAGATAGCTAAGACTGTAGGCATCTCATCTGAGCGAACACATCAAATAATTACTACTGAACTTGGATTCTCTAAGGTGTCTGCGCGGTGGGTACCGCGACTGCTTTCAGTGGAACAAAAACGCAACCGACTCACAACTTCTCGCGACTGTTTAGAGTTATATGAAGCTGGCCCAATAGAATTTGTTGAAAGATTTATAACCATGGTTGAAACCTGGGTTCACCACAATACACCCGAGACAAAAGAACAGTCGAAACAATGGAAAAGAGCAGGATCGCCCACCCCAAAGAAGGCAAAGGTGGTTTTATCGGCGGGCAAAGTCATGGCATCCGTTTTTTGGGATGCAAAGGGCATAAATATCGTGGATTATTTAAAAAGGGTGAAACAATAAACTCCAATTACTATTGCAACCTGTTGCGTCGTTTGAGAGAAGAAATCAAAGAAAAACGTCCAGGTTTATTGAGAAGAAAAGTCTTGTTTCATCAGGACAATGCGCGCGTTCACACCTCTGTGCAATCCATGGCAGAAATCCATCAATGTGGCTTCGAATTGTTACCTCATCCCCCATATTCACCGGATTTAGCACCATCCGATTTTTATCTGTTCCCAAAGCTGAAAAAATTTTTAGGTGGTAAACATTTTTTTACAAATGAAGAGGTCATAGCCGCCGTGGACGCTTATTTTGAGGAGTTAGACGAAGATTTTTTTAAAACGGGTTTCGAAGCCTTACTGGGTCGATGGAAAAAGTGTTTTGAGCTCGGAGGAGAGTATGTTGAAAAATAAAAATAAACTCAAAATCGTGTGGTTTCATTAAGTATGTTAGGCTAAGAACTTTTCAAATGACCCTCGTATATATCGAATACATACACTACATCTCTGAAATGGCGTATATTCATCAACTCTTCTACCTCACAGTAGAAGTACTCGGGTATCATAGTTCTAAAAGTACACATTTTGTCTAATTTGGATTTCGCTCTTTCCGTTAATCCTTTGTTATTTATAATGAGGCGTTCCAAATATTCTCTATCTGAAAATTTAAAAGAATAAATTAAATTAAAAAATATTTGCCTGTGGAAAGTTCCTATTGCAGTGCTTCTGGATCTCTGGCAGATCCACTTATAATTTTGGCAGATCAGTTTATTATTTGCTGTATCTGTATGCTTTCTGGAGTATGGAGATTTCAGGCAAAAAAAGCAAACTGATTTCAGGAACTTAGCATAGGTTCAGTTTCTTTTTGTTTCACACAAACTTTACTTACTTTCTGTTTCTTTTACAATTTTTTTTAAGTATTTACAATTTAATTCACCGCGCTTACGTTGTTTAAATAGTTCTGCAAAAAATCTCTACGAATATCTTACCACAAATGTATACAAGTATGTATCATTATGACGTGTTATATATCCAATCCTTTACTAGCACTGTTAACGGTGAAACAGTTCCTAAACTGCAATTATAAGAACTGAATGACTAACGACTAACACAAGGTTGTCCTCTCGTTTTATTTAAAATACAAATATTTTATATCCCCCAAAATGATTGAAACTAATTGAAATCATACAAAGTCGCGAAAATTAGATTATAAAGCTCGAGGCCAACTCATGAAACAGGTCTTAAGCTTTCTAGTCTATTCACCTGCGTTTACTTTAAAGTCAGACTATCCTTGGCATATACATATAAACTGACGCACTACATTTTTATATATTAGCTTAGCATAGTGACTCCGCTTCGTCTGATGGTAAGTGAAAAGAGGAGGCGTTCTACCTTTTATTAGTACGACAGAGATAGGAGTTGTTGAACTTTTTAGTACGAGAAGAAATGTCCTCAGTGGAATGATGACATCGCAAGCCTGCATGTGTAGTTCTATGACGGAAGGGAGAGGGTGGGATAAGGGAAAACAGTTCTTCAGAGCATTCACAATAGTACAGGCGGTAAAATATTCTTAGCGAGCCAATATCCCGACGAAGTTGCAGAGGTTCTAGGTTTTTGGTGACCTCTTGGTCTTCGATTATGTGGATAGCCCATCGCTGCAACCTATCGAGAGCCTCGAGAAGACAGTATACGGAGCCGTTCCAGAGATACAAGAAATACTCCACACAGGCACAAACTTGAGTCTTATAAAGCAGACAAGGCTAGTCCGGCACGAAGAGCCAACGCACTCTGTTCAGCAATCCGAGTTTTTTGAAGCTGTTAAGATGAGGCTCTCGATCTATTTTCGTTGTTTAAGATCGCATCGAATGTCCATGCATAGCATATTCAGGCTATCTCGCATATTGAGGGAAGCACTCTAAAGACTGGGAATGTGGGGTGGAATACACCTGAGTTCTTGGCATAAAACTCAGCCAGGTTATTGGAACCCCATTTACTAATGATATCCTAAACCCGATTCAACTCGACAACAAGACTCCCGCACTTCTCACCAATTTCTGTCTGACCTGCATCAGGCCGTGCAAAATATCGCCCATGGACTGTACTGTCATCTGCATGGTAATGAATATTACCAAGTGGCAGCATGTCCGTGATATGAAGAAAAAGAGGGTCGGCAACGGAACGGAGCCCTGTGGGACACCGGCATGAATCGCGAAGCGCATACATTTCCAAGGACGCGGATTCTTACTACTACTTATAAAACAGACGGCAGACCGTATGCCGGAACTTTGGAGAGAAGTGCTTTATGCCAAACCAAATGCATTAGCGATGTCTAGGCTGACTGCCATAGATTCGCCATCCACCGCCGTCTATCAATTGCCTGGAGGTGCATCTCATACGCTAAAAGATCATCCGTCGATCGTTTCGGTCTAAAGCCATAATGACGATCATTAATTCAGGAGTAATCTTCTAGGTAATGGATCAATTGATTGTTAAGGATCCGTTCCATGACTTTGCGCAACACTCAAGTTACGGCAATGGGTAACGGCGGTAATTTGATAGGTCGGAACGGTCTCCCTTTTTGGGGACTGGCTGCACATTGGTCTCTCTCCAAGCCTCCGGAATACAACTGGTCGAGTACGAGAGACTAAAGAGGCGCGTCAATACGGGGACAACTTCGCTGCACATTTTTTCAGAACAATGGCTGAGATAATATCATGACCAACTAGCTTTACGGACAACAAGTGACCGTGGGTCAAAACGCACATCGCACTGCCTGACATGAATATCTGGCATAACGGGACCACAAAAGGGTGTTTGTGCGCTACAATCATCGATCCGGGAGTTAGCCGCAAAGAGACTGGCCATAAGGTCGGCTTTCTCCTGCGGTTGATGCACCAGTGAGCCATCGGAGCATCTCAGCTGAGGCAGCGAAGGCTGGTAGAAGTTGGCCTGCGCGGCTTTGGCTAGTCACCAGTAGTTACGAGACCCAGTAGGGTGCTCCACTACCGCCGTACGTGCCGACTCGTGTAACGCGTTAACGTGCTACTTCTGTAGCAACATACTTAGTGACTGTTCCATGTGGACTCCAAATAGTGTGCCGTGCTATCTCCAGCATGCCGCATTACTTCGTTTGCCTTCTTGATCCTATTTATAGAGCGACGGGCCTTCTATGAGACCTATGTAATGTTTGATTATACGGCAATGCCAAGATCTTGCATGACTTATTGCACACTGTCTTGCAAGCATTCATAGGCTACGATAACTACTTTACATCATGGGGCCGCATGTTTAAATTTATCTCGGGATTGTCTTCTGCTTTAAGTCGCTGATGATTCTTACCAAACTTTTTGCATTTGAAATGTTCTTGTTTTTGTATCCAATTTTCCAATAGACTTATAGCTTCGTCCATTCTTCCTGGCTTATACAAATCATACAAACTCCTTACTTCTCGTAACGTATTTGGGTTAAATTTTAAAACGGATGTTTCTTTAAGTGTCTCCATATTGAAATCACAGACCGAATAATACTTACATGAAAGCAAATTAAATGGTTCTTATATTAGCTCGCATAATAAATATTCAAAGATAGGTCAAAAGTCTTCATTGTATAATTTCCACTCCAATGCGTGAGTAATTTAGATACATAGATGAAAGATACAATGGACAAGTATAATTAGTATACGTAATGAGTGTTCTGTACACCCTATTGCAGTCAGTAGTGATATATTGTATTATAGATGCAATTTTCGCTCGATGATTTTTTTATAACACTAAGGTGGCAATCAACCATATGGTCTGCCTGATGGTAAACAATCACCGTAGCCTATGGACATTTGCAACACCAGGATTGTCACTCGTGCGTTGCCGACACTCTAAAAACCTGTTCACGCATTTCTTGAAGAATTCCAAGCTGTAGTCTCTTGGAAAACCCTCGGCTGGGAGCTCATTCCACAGCTTGAGAGTTCTCGGAAGAAAACTTCTCTGGAACCGCCCAGTACGCGATCATTGCGGTTCCAGCGTGTGAGGGTGAACTTTCAGCCGTCGGCGAGCGATGCGGTTATAAAAAATAGCTTTCGGCATCATTTCGAATAATTCTTCAGAACAAACCCGTTGTACAATCGGTTGAACACACAAAGGGAGGAAAAATCTCTCCTTAAACTTAAGGGTTCAATACCCTGTGTAAGCTTAGGATTGTCGACAATTCTCACAGCTCGCCTCTGAATCGAATCACATGGTCCAAGCTGGTATCCAGGTGCTCCCGCCCAAAGGTGACTGCAGTACTCCAAGTTCTGTCTGACTTGAGACTTATATGACATAAGTCTTTGCCCTGCGCTGAAGTACTGCTTTGCTTTGTTGAGCACACCAAGTTTTTTGGACGCCAGCTTGACTTTCTCCTCCAGGTATTTCGATATTGCACTTCACTGAAGATCTCGACGCCAATCATCCTAATACTTTTGGTGACGGTAAGAGGTGTGTTCTGGAATTTAGGAACCGCAGCCAATGAAGTTTTCTTAGTTAAGTCGAGGGCGGCTTAACTTGGTTGAATTCAACCCCAAGAATTCACTGAGAGAGAATTAAAAAAAAAGAGCGAATGTATAATGGTTGGACAAACAACTATTATTAAGACCTACTTTTATTAGACTCAGCTGCACATTGTACGCTCAGCTAATTATCAAACTAGGCTCTGACGAAAGAGAGATAGCACGCACTAAAGCACTTTCCACTACTATTTACTACCTGCACTTCATAGAAAACTGCCCAACAAATCTGCGTTAAGGCCCTTTAAGGCCCGCAAATTAAATAGCAATAGTTGGTTTTAGATTTTTTTTTACTTCTAGTGTTTATACTATTTTTGGCGAGCGAGGCCATCGGAGGCAACTAGTGTATCGTATTTATGATGCTGATAATAAATTACTAAGATCTAACAAACAATACTTAATTGACGCAAATTAAATATACCAACAACGCCCACAAACAAACCATGCGCACGCTGTTACATGCAAATGGCAGGTTATGGCATTTGCTTGTTATTTTTTGTTGTTAATACGCACGGTTTTCTGTTTGCTTAATTTTTGTAAGTAATTGTATTGTTTTTTTTTTGTATTTTCCTCATCTAATAATGCTTTCTTGACTATTATAATTTTCTACAGACAAGTGCTTACCAAAAAGTTCTGATTTGTCTGCTAGTTACAGCGATAGTTTAGATTAGCTATTGGGCTATAGTTCACGATTGATACTCTATCTTTTGATCCTGAGTAGCTTAAATATTCAGTTCACAATGAATGTATACTTATTTTTTATGAAGAAGGTAATGTAATATTATTAAAACTTATCTGTACACATTTATTGAAATTTAGCAAAAAATAAAATAACTGATTCGAAATGGCCACCTGGGCTTTGATACAGGCCTTTAATCTATCTGGCCACGAATCTATAGATTTACGCAATGTTTGCATGGGAAATTTAGTGACTGCTTGCTTGAGATATTTCTTAAAAGATACAATGTCAACGTGTCGTTTCAAACAGGCCATGTCCTCTAAACCTGACTATAATAAATCCGGAATGTTGGTGTCGAGCCCGGCTTGGGTAGTTTGTGCCTTGTGATCGGGTGCAGAGTCCTGCTGGAAACTCCACGGTACGTTTTTAAAAAGTGTATTGCTGAGAGGTTTCACAACATGATCTAATAGTCTCTTGATACACTTCGGCTGAAATCTTCATTCCTTTTTTCACTAAAAAGAAGCTTCGGGACTCCTTGATAAGACACTCCCCATCAAACCATCACAGACGCAGAATGATGACTACGGTGTATCTTCCGACTACTTTGGCAGTTTCTTTAGAACTGTGTGCGTACATTTTGTCGTTTTGCTTGTTGTAGTGCTCTTCAATGCTGAAATGCTTCAACCGTAGTGATTGATTTAGGGCATGTCCTGTATATCGACGATAAGCGCCGAACTTCAGGTCTTATTTTATTATACGCGACAGAGTCCTAGCGGGAATCTTCATTCCTCGCGATAAGATTTTTATTTCCAAATGGGGTTTCGGCGAATTCTGGCTTTAACAGTATTAACTGCCTGTTCTATACATCACGCGGTCGCCCCGATCTTTTATGGTTTTCAACAGACGATATGTTGGTATATTATGTCGATAGTATGCTGCCAATGCCGATGCTGATGCCGAGCTTTTTAGATGTCTTGAATATAACCAACGGCTCCATACCCAATTTGTGCAAGGCAATCACTGTAATCCTATTTTCTTTAACACTCTATTATATATTGTAATTTGATAATAAACACAAAAAAAATATGTATAATGGCGGAAAATCAAAAGAAGTTTTGAACATAATAAATGCATTCCAAATTCAAAATAATTAAAGATTTATGACCAGACTTTTAAATATAGCACGTATTTACCACGAAGTGTCAACTATTGCTATATCAATCGGCAGCCTTATATTTCAATTACAATAATGGCAATATTGTAGTCAATTTCTTAATTATAAACTTAAATATAGTTTCATAGAAAGAATAGATCTAACTCTATTTAATAATACCATTTTGAATTTATCATAAAACCGTGTAAATGAAAAAGTAAAATTTATATTATCGAAGTCGGCGTTGGTAAAAAACTGTAATATAAAGCAACTATGAATACAGGCGTCGACTTCAATGAAGTCTGTGAAACTTTAACAACAATAACCAAATTTTACACAATTTCTTAATTATTAAGAGAAGTAGGATCCGTCGAGTACTCATGTTGTGCTTGTAAATATCCGTCTAGGAAAATAGCTCCACCTTTCTGAAACCAGCAACTAAACTACAACTATGGGAGGATTGTTGTCTCCCTGTGCGTAACAAAGTTCGCCAGTAGTTTGAGAAATTGTTGTGTACGTAGTAGGAGGAAACTGAGGTGGACTGTATCGGGAGAGGGACGGACAGACGGAGGTAAAAAGGACTATGCAAGCTCTCTACTGGACCTTCTGCTGATTACACGTCCGGATGAATATAATATCTGATTGGATGCGCCGCTCGGCTCGGATCGGAGCACTATCTCATCTGAACCCGAGTGACCTGCGGGCATTGAATTCTGTGCGACTGCAGTAGCTGCAGCGATATTAAATGGCATGGGATGCTTATCATTTGTCTAGTGGCTGCTACGAGAGCTAAAAAGCAACCGTGATTTGATGTGTCTTGTAAGTAAGCTAATTTTACTTAGCCCCCGCGCGTGCTAATGAGGATCCTATTGTCTTTGTTTACAAACAACAACTGAATATTGCCTCGATAGTAATCAGGACCTTGTGATTTGGTGGAAAAACGAGCTGTGAGAAACGTCGGTGATCAACAGTTTTTAACACTTGAGTTCATGGAGATATTTTTCTAAAATCAGATCAAAATGTAATTGAAAATAGAATGGATTACGACAAATTTATTTACGTAGTTCTTGCTTGTACCAAATAATTATAAATTGATTAACAATGTGATTAATAATTTAATGTAAGAAATGATGTAAAAGACAACACTATTACTTTTGCCCCTTAGCGTATTATTAAAAGTATGATAACATAAACAATGAAGCTTAAATGAAATAAATTTTCACTAAATAACTTCGCCGGACATCTACTGGCGAGCTAACGACACTACGGATACCCAAGTGCTTCAAAAAGACTATCAGGTGCTTCGTTTGCGGCATATCTTCACCGATCAGAGTGGAGACACAAGAAGGCCCACAGAATTCTCAGCTCTGGCTTACTTTTAGTGACCATCCAGATACAAGGCGATAGAGCAATATACTCCAAAGGGTCAAGTGTTAAAGGGCATAACACCAAAAGTAACTATCCCAGTCACCAATGTTAGTGTTACCCTCGACCGACTTTCTCTGGCTTTTCGAAAGCCTATCATGTAAGTAGTGAGCCACCACCTGCCAGAAGTAATAATCAGGTGTTAGAAAGGCAGGCGTCTAAACCTCTTCAGTAATAGTTGATTCCTCCAGATCCCTTGAAAATACCCCAATACATTGAGAATACCAACCGTCCCAATACCTGCCGAGGTTTACTCATGAGTAGATTGTCGATTAATATTCCCCGGATCAGGTCATGGTGGCTGTACTACATTGCATCAATCTTCATCTACGCATTGGATCCATATATCCGCGCACGTTAATCGAAAATGTAAATTAAAGCAATGTAAATTTAACCTTTGCTACTGTGGCATGTTACGGCATGACGCTATTGTGACAGATTCCCGCTTCCAGTACATAGTAGCAAAAGTACTAGTAGCATTACATCGCATCGAAACATTTGGTGTTTAGGAACCCTAAGCCTGTTAGGACCACGCGCAGGTCCATAGTCGTGACTTAAAATGGGCCAAATTAGTGTTCCGAGCCTAAACCATGGTTTTTGGATTGTTTTCCTTTCGCAAAAGTAAGCGGTGGGGTGCAATATTTGAGCTATATTCCTTATTGTATTACAAGAAGTATCTCAAACCCAAACCAATAAAATAGAAATGATAAAATTTATAAAAAACCAACAAAACGTAATCATCTCAGAAATTCAACATTACTTTTTGCTTTATTATATTTTATATATTTTAACACAGCAAAGAAAACACGGTATAATAAAAACACCTTGTTTCCTGTTATATCTCATAAAATAAAGATGAAATTATAAACTCCAACCTCGTATAATGAAACAGACCAAGCTTAAAAAAAATACTTTCTTCCTCACAGCGCTGTCATGTTGTTAAGTAAAACGGTAAAAACTGTAGCGATTGTTGTTCTAAATGACTTTACGAAAGAGGATTTGCACTTATAAAAACCACATTTCTTTCCTTTTGCCAAAGCATACTAAGGTGAAATTCGTCCGTAATGCTTAGAAAATAGAGATGATTTCATGTCATTTAAGTGGTTTGTAAGCTTCAGGAAGTAAGTTGTATAAAGAGCGCTGTATACGATAAAGGTAATTTTTATGATCTACATATTGGAGCTTTATCTTAATAAGTTATTATATTTTTATTTTTATTCACGGGTATTATCCCGGTCATTTGATAGGCGTGCGCGGGGATATGGATCCAACGCGTAGAGGCCCTTTTAAGAAGATTCATGTTATGTTGTACATCCACCGAGACCCGCTCCTAAAAATATCGATAGAACCATATATCTATGAGCAGGTCACGGCAGGTATTGGGACTATTGCGAATGTGTAGGAAATGATTAGTCTATTGTAATGAGGTCTGGAGGGATTATTGGTAATGGGTTACTGCAGAAGTGGGACGGACACCTGCCATAACTATCATATCTGACTGTTATTTTTGGCAGGCGGTGGCTCGCCACTCACTAGATGGACCCCCGAAATGCCAGAGAAAGTCGGCCGGGGGCAACACCGGTGTGAGTGACTCAGGGGTGTTGAGAGGTGTGCTGCGCTTTCTCCGAAGTTATTCGCGGCGTTATGCCCTTTAACACTTCCACCCCTGGAGTATATCACCTGCTAGAGCAATATACTCTATCGACTCCTCTCTGGACGGCCAATGAAGGCAAGCCAGAGCTGAGAGTCCTGCGGGCCTTCTTGGATTTCCACTCCGACCGACGAAGACACGCCGGAGACGAAGGCCCTGATCGACTCTCTGGAGCACTCGGGTACCCGTGGTGTCATTACGCACCAACAGCTCGCCACAAGCTGCCCTGTGGGGTTAAGTTAAGTTATTATATTATTAGTTTTTCTAAAGTCACGGTTATTAATCCAGGGTATTTAGTTATTTTAATATGGATATTTGACGTTTACGCAGGGACGTAGATCCAAACGTAGATGCAGACCACTTACAAGGATTGCTCAGCATGTGTGCGGATAGATGGTGGCATGTCACCCTGGTTTGATGTCAAAATTGGTGTCAAACAGGGTTGCATGCTATCTGCTAGGCTGTTAATCCTGTATCTCGATAGTTGTCTGCGGAGAATAAGGTCAATTAATGTGGGATTGCGCATAGGTGACCTAGTGGTGAACTGTCTGCTGTATGCAGACGATGCCGTGCTATTAGCAGATACACCATCTGAACTTCAAACACTAGTCGCAACAATGAAAGACGAATGTATGGAGAAAGGCTTACTACTGAATGCGAAGAAAACAAAGATAATGGTATTTGAAAGAGCAGAATCCAGAACTAATGTAAGGATTACGATTGATGATGAAGTGTTGGAACAAGTAGACGAGTTTGTATATCTTGGATGCGCTTTCAGTAGGGATGGAAGGTACACCGCAGATGTGGAAAGACGAGTGAGTGCTGGGAATAGTGTGAATGGTGCGTTGGGAAAACTTCTTGGCAGTAAAAACCTGAGCCAGAAGGCACAACTCGCTATACACAATGCAGTGCTGGTCCCAACGCTGGCCCTAACGGCGTAAGTAATATTGACGTGACCCTTTCTGCCGGCGATATCAGCGTGCTGGGTTGGAGAGTTGACCCCGATGTTAGCAGCTCTGATCACCGCCTCATCACCTTTGATGTGTCGAGGATCCATCGTGTGGGCGGACCTGAGCGCCTGCAGCGGTACGAGGAGCCGCCACGGTTTCGGGATCGTGGGGTCGAATGGCCCAGTTTCGAGACGTTACTCCAAGTAAGAATGGGAGGCCTGAATGTGAACCAGCCCGCTGGCAAACTATGTAAGGATTTTGTGAGATGTATTGAGCGAACGGCATCTGAATGTCTGGGTTGTAAACGGCCTAGGCAAACCAAGGGGTATGAATGGTGGAACGCGGAGCTTGAGCAGCTGCGTAAGCAGCAGCAAAGAGCCCGCAACGCCTGGCAGCGCCGAAGGATGAAAGGTGGCAGGTCGGAGGAGATAGCGCGAGAGGAGTTCCGTGAGGTGCGCCTGAAGTATAGGAGGACCATGGAGAGGACACAGCTTGAATTCTTTCAACAAATGGCCGAGTCTGGCAACAGGGACCCCTGGGGCCAGGCTTACAGGGTCGCGTGCGGGAGGATTAAACCTCCAGCCAACGTAATTAATGGCGCTAAATTCGCCGCTGGCCAATCGGGCTGCCTGGAGGACGCTATGAAAGGACTACTGCATGGTCTATGTCCGGATGATGATAGATCTAAGGACACTGCGTATCACGCGCTTGTGCGGCTGGTATCGTCCTTTACGCCCTCGGGCCGGGCCTCGTCCTCTCCAACCCGCGAGGATCTGGGAAAAATAGTCATGGCTCTGCCTAACACTTCTCCGGGGCTCGATGGGGTCAGCTCAGAAATCCTCAAACACGTATGGAAGGCCGTACCTGCCGAATTTCACCTTGTAGTTGTACGTTGCGTGGTGGAGGGTGTTTTCCCGGACTGCTGCAAAAGTGGTCGATTGTTAATCCTTCCTAAAGGAAATGGAAAACCGCTCAGCGACCCAAAGGCATACCGTCCAATAACGCTCCTCCCCATCATGGGGAAAATTCTCGAACGTGTAATGTTGAAGTGCGCCCCGCAGATACATTCAGGATTATCGGAGCATCAGCACGGGTTTTCTCCGGGTAAATCAACAGTTACGGCACTGGAGGAAATACTGAGCACAGCACAAATTTCAGTATGTAAGTATGTTCAATTAATTTTCTTGGACATCTCGGGTGCCTTCGATAACGCTTGGTGGCCGATGGTAATGCTCAAGGTGAAGAAGGGGGGGTGTCCGCCTAACATTTATAGGATGCTGGGGGATTACTTCACCGGACGCAGGGTGGGCTTATTCATTGGCGACAGGGTGATGTGGAAGGACTCCACCATGGGGTGTCCGCAGGGCTCTGTGCTCGGGCCGACGCTGTGGAACGTCCTCTTGGATGATTTACTGCGCCTGCCCCTACCTGGGGGCGTCAAGATGATTGCTTATGCTGACGATGTGACGGTTATCATAGAGTCCAACTCAAGAGCGGCTATAGAGAAGACCGCTAGTGTGGCATTGGGTCTGATTGGTGAATGGGGTGCCCGTAATAGGCTGGCCTTTTCACCCGGAAAGTCGGCAACCATGACTGTGAAGGGAAAATTCCAGCGGCCCCCAATAATTAAATTTGGTCAGGGCTCTGTGAGGAGCGTCACATCAGCTACGGTCCTCGGAGTGGAGTTGGATACGGCCATGTTATTTATGCAGCACGCTTCGCGGATTGGTGAGCGCGCTGCAGCCTGTTTTGGGAGAATGTCGAGGGTCACAGCTTCATCTTGGGGCATAAAGTACCCTGCACTCAAGGTACTGTATAAGGGAACATATGTTGCATTGCTTACCTACGCAGCAGCAATTTGGTGCCACCGATTAACAGCGTATGCTTGCCGCAGTGTCGTACTAAGGAGTCAGAGACAGGCACTAATTCTTCTGACTAAGGCATACAGATCCGCCAGTACGGCTGCCCTGCCCGTTCTGGCTGGAGTCCTCCCCGCAGATCTGGAGGTAGTCCGTGCTGGTCACCTTGAGGGGGCGCGTAAGACTGCGGTTGGTGGGGAGTTGAGCCGACGGAGACGCGATATTTGGGCCGCTGCGGTTCGCGAGTGGCAGGATCGCTGGGCTGACGAAGTTAGGGGTAGGGAATTACATCGATTCTTCCCGGATGTGGAGGCCCGGCTCAGGGCTACCTGGGTCGTGCCTGATTACCAAGTTTCACAGATGCTCCTGGGACATGGTATATTTCGTAAGAGACTGCATGAACTGGGTAGGCATGTATCGAGTATGTGTGAGTGCGGGGAAAATGAGGAGGACAGAGACCACATATTGTGGTCCTGTACCAGGTATGATGATCTGCGTTGTGTGATGATGGATGGGATTGTGCGCCACGGGCCAGAACTGGGTCCGGTGTACCACACCGATCTTGTGTCGTCGGCGGCGAACTTCGCGGCTTTCCGCAGGTTCGCCCATGCTTGGCATGGGAGAAGAAGTGCTGAAGAACTGGTTGAAAAGGCTGGCATGGGTCGCTAAAATTAGATCAAGTATGCTTATAGACGGCAACGAAGGCGTAAATGTGCATGTCGTTACCCCAGAATGGGGAGAAGGCGGACCTAGACACAACAGAGCAGAATAAATAATTTGTAGGGAGTGAAGAATTGCCCGCGGCACGAAGAGAGCCTTAGAGCAGCATGTGCCGTGCGCATCTCCCGCGATTCGGCTCAAATGACCGCGAGGTCGGTGGAGCCATGGGAGGTGGTGGGTTCTGGTCCCAACGCTGACTTATGGAAGCGAGAGCTGGGTATGGCAGAAAGAGCATGAAAGTAAAATAAACGCGGTCGAAATGCGAGCGCTGCGCAAAATTTGTGGCGTAAGGCTTGTAGACCGTATCGCAATGACGATGTTAGAAACAGAGTTGGTCTGAAAGAGAGCGTCGGTATTAAAATAAGAAGAGGCATGCTCCGATGGTTCGGACATGTAGAAAGAATGTAAGATGAAAGAATGACGAAGCAGATATACAATGCAAAAGTGGAAGGATGTAGGAGCCGGGGAAGGCCAAGACTGGTAAGTCTAGTGGTAGGTATACCATGACCAAATTGGTTGTGTTCTATCAGAAGGTGATGTCAGGAGCCCTAGAAACCGGGCGAGCGTGCATGAGAAGAGCAATGAATGTTAAAGAAGCGAGTGAGATATGTAAGGATCGAGTCAAGTGGCGCTCGGTTCTCTCTGCCTACCCCGCAAGGGATTTGGCGTGAAGTTATAGATAGATAGATAGATAAAAGGATTACTTAAAGTAATAGGATTAATGTAAATATTCACGTTAACAAAATTAACTTAACAAACTTTGCTATGGGGTATCGTATATGTTGTACCTATTACGAAAACATGTCAATTTAGTAATCAGTACCTGGGCGATCGGTTTTTATACTTTTTTTAAAGTAAAATTGCGTTTATTTAAAAAAATCACCGCGTGCATGAGAAGAGCAATGAATGTTAAAGAAAGTGAGTGAGGTAGTTAAGGATCCAGTCATGTGGCGCTCGGCCCTATCCACCTACACCGCAAGGGATTTAGCTTGAATTTATACATACATACATACAATGTCATGTGTTTTTGACACGGCCTCGAAACGAAAGTATAAACATCAGTTGAAGGCTTTTGATTTGTAAAGACACTGCCTTTGGGAATGACACGTCTATAAGTAATTATGATAGAAATGCGTATGTAGTAAATTGAATTTGATATGCCAAACAATCGATTCTGTTTAGAGGGAATATTTTTTTAAGTTTTTATTGCCACTCTAGTATACCAATCAATAGTTACTTGTTGATTGTGGTTTCTTTCAACTTGCATTGTCACTTAAGAAAAATGATAGTGAATGTACTTAATATGTTATTCTAATAGTATCTTCCTTACTCTTACTATAAGCTAATATTAAAAATTTACTTAACAACGAGGAATTCTCAGATCTTATTTTCAATGGTCTCGAAATATTTAAATGAGTATGAATACACACGACACGGAAAAATCATCAACAAAGACACGTAGAAATATGTTTGTTACTTTTAATCAATATACGAATACAGATATTTTTGATATATCGAAGAACTCCAAACTAGTATTGCTGCCTTTTCGTCTATCAGCAAGATGCAAAGAATTTTAATTTTAGAGTGTAAATGTATTTATTAGTTTAATTACTTTTTTAAATAATTAATAGTTCGATCCAACTGTAAATTCGAGAAGGGCTATGTTACGTAAAATTATTCACTGTAAAAATCAGCTATCAGGTTTTGGCGGTTCGGGAGGATATTGATCACAAAAATTCGTTTACCTACGCTTACAAATACATTGCTGGTTTGGTGTTCCAAATACTATAATTCTTCAGGAGCTTACTGGTAATCTCATCCACTCGCGGGCATGCAACAATCCACCCGACAATTTTTATTTGCTTCGCGATATTTATACATAATGTTTGTCAGTGGAGTCCAAACTGTTGCTTTGTGGCTTATGTATGTAATGTCATGTTTCTGTTTCAAAAGTGGAACTTCTAATTTTATTGTTTTTTTTAATACCACTCAATCAAGCATAGGGCATAAGCCCATGGTAAACGCGTTACCGACCCTCTAAAACCCTCTTCATGCATTTCTTGAAGAATTCCATGCTGTGGTCTTTTGGAAAAACCGCGGCTGGGAGCACATTCAGCTTGAGAGTTATCGTAAGAAAACTTCTCTGCAATCCCCCATTGCGATTTCTAAGGTCACTGGTATTTTTCAAAAAACTTTTTTGGGCATGCGGGTTTTTTTCCTTCACCGAGTAAGAAAGTGTCTTTCTCTCTCTCTTTTGTGTGTGTTTTTATGAATACGCTTATTTATGTCCATGACTTTTAATGTGAGGGTGCCGTTGCTCTGAGTATTTGTGTGCTTACGTCACTGTGCTTGCGTATTTATATGAAGCATATTTTTATTGTGACTATAATATGTTGATGTGACTTAGTTCTGATTAGGCCTTTAGCTCTGTTTTATAGTTAAAGTAGATACGATAATTTTATTCCAATTAAAACCTTGTAACTTGCTAATAAAGAAAATAAAATATAGCTAATATTTATTTTACGTATAGTCTATTCTATTAATGTGAGCTGTATCTCCTAGTATGAAATAATTAAATAAGTAAGTAATTGTTGCTGATTAAGAACACATACATTAACTTATGGTCCATACATACAAACATAATCACTGAATGCTCGCTATATCTATCATATTGAATTTAAAACGATGCTCTATGAACGCTACGGCAGTGGGACTTTTAGCTTTAAGCTCGTCGGTAACTTCAGCTGGATTGTTTGAATTTTTAAAAGGGGTTCTGCGATTTAACGTAGAGATGTATTACCTACTTAAATTACGGGTCCTCTACTATTTTGCAATTGCCATAGTTTACACTTGAGATATTTTACATGAAAAGTAAAAATAGTAAATAAGGCAGATATTAGAAATTGTTTTAACACGTCTGATTGTAAAAAGATACGGTTCGCAGATTACTGCACAATTATTAATTAATTAGTAGCCAATGAACACTTGTATTACAAGAAGCATTAATTATGCATTGCTATCGCTTAGCTGATGCAGCGTTTGTTCAGGAGGTTACTCTTCCTCAGAACACAGCACTCGTTATATTTTGGATGCGGTATTCTGATAAAAGGCGCGCCTATTACGAGTTGAGCTGCATTATTATTTTATTATTTATACTTTACTAGCTGACCCGGCGAACTTCGTACCGCCTGAGGATCAATAAATGGTGTGTTAACTTATTAGATGGTATAAATTCTTTTAATACTTATTATCCTATTCCGGACGAAGACAAATCCAAAAACACAAAAATCATAAAAATCGGTCCAGCCGTTCTTGAGTTATAAATGGTGTAACTAAGAGAGGTAGGATCCAGCGAGAAGTCGTGCTGTGCTCCACCTCCTCCGACCCTATATCTGTTGCGGGGGGGGGGGGGGGGGCATAGCATGACTTCTTGCTCTAAATATCCGTCTGGGGAAGCACCTCCACCTTACAGAAGACCGCAGCCAAATAACAACTCCGGAAGGATTGTTGTGTTCCTGTGCGTGAGTAAGGTCGCCAGTTAACTGAGGGGTCGTTGTGCGGACAGCGGGAGGACCGGTGGATGTCGAATCGCCACTAGCAGTGTGGGCGCGGCAGGCTGGCGCGGCGGTCAGGGAGACCCGGTGAAACGGTTGACCGCTGGCCGCCCGCAGGTTAGTAGGGTTCCCGAACCCGGGGATCACTTAATCTCCGCCCCGGGAGGCTGAACCGCCAGCCTGTGAAAAGTCCCGGTTGCAGTGGTCGTGCCGGAGAAGGAGACCGGGGTGGACCCGGCTGCTGCAGCAGGGGGGACCGGGGGCCCTTCCGCCCGCCGCGCCAGCAAACCGCATTACCCGCACGGTACTGTGGTGAAAAACACCGCGCTTTTGTCCTTCACTCTGTCTGTTCATCGACCTCTTATTTTATTTTATTTACCTCATCACTCATGAAAAAGCAAAAAAAACGGAAAAATGGTTTCACAGCGGCCACCCCTTCCACAATGTATGTGAACTTTTGCAACATCAGGGGTTTGCACTCGAACATCAACGCGGTCCATCATCACCTGGAAACCGCGCGGCCGACCATTCTTTTCCTCACGGAGACACAAATATCCTCACCGGCCGACACTTCTTACTTGAATTACCCCGGGTACAAACTGGAGCACTTGTTTGTGCGTCATGCCGGGGTATGCTTGTTCGTCGGGGAAGATATTTGTTGTCGCCGATTGCATAACCTTGAAGACAGGGACCTGTCGATATTATGGGTGCGAGTGGATCAAGGCGGCCACACCCGAATCTACGCGTGCCTTTACAGGTCTCATAGCGGTGATACAGGCACAACTCGGTTATTTGAGCGCCTGCAAAGGGCGACTGACAGCGTTATCGAACAGTATCCCTCCGCGGAGTTAGTGATTTTGGGAGACTTCAATGCCCACCACGCCGAGTGGCTTGGCTCTCGGTGCACTGACTACGCGGGGAGATCTGCTCATGAATTTGCTCTGGCCTATGGTTTCTCTCAACTGGTTCTTTCTCCCACGAGAATACCAGATGTAGAGGACCATACAAGCTCTCTACTGGACCTTCTGCTGACCACACGTCCGGATGAGTATAACATCTCAGTGGATGCGCCGCTTGGCTCGTCGGATCACTGCCTCATCCGGACTCAAGTGCCTTGTGCCAGACGCGATCCACCTCGGCCCGCCGGATGTCGTCGCGTATGGCACTATAAATCAGCAGACTGGGATGGATTGCGTGAATTCTACGCATCGTACCCGTGGAGGCAGCTGTGCTTCGAATCAGACGACATTGATTCCTGCGCAACCGCAGTGGCTGCGGCGATATTGGATGGCATGGAATGCTTCATTCCCAGTCGCCTTGTAGCTACTGCGGGAGCTAAAAAGCGGCCGTGGTTTAATCGGCGTTGTAAGGAAGCCATTCTTGTTAAGCAGGCTGCTTACGATGCTTGGACCACGGCGCATGCTAATGGGGATCCTAGAGTCTCTGTTTTGAAGCGCAAACTGAATGCTGCCTCGAGGTCCAGTAAAAGGGTGGTCGCTAGAGCAAAATTCGATTTCGTCGGCAGAGTTGGCGAGCGACTTGCGAGCTTTCCCTCTGGGAGCCGTGCTTTCTGGTCGCTCGCTAAAGCTGCCGAGGGAAATTTCTGTCAACCGTCCATGCCACCACTGCAAAAACCGGATGGCAGTTTGGCCCATAGCGCTAAGGAGGAAGCCGATTTACTTGGTAATCTCTTTGCGTCTAACTCGAATATGAATGACGGGGGAGCTGTGTACCTACCATCCCGTGGTGCGGTAGCTCAATGCCGGAAATCTCCATTACCCAGCGAGATGTCCGGCGGGCCTTATTCTCTCTCGACATTCATAAATCGAGTGGGCCGGATGGTATACCGGCAGTGGTGCTGAAGCTGTGTGCTCCTGAGTTGTGTTCTGTACTAACGCGCCTTTTCGTGCTTTCCTACTCCACTGGGCAAGTCCCGTCTTCATGGAAGACCGCCAATGTGCACCCGGTGCCCAAAAAGGGCGATAGATCAGACCCATCGAATTACAGGCCTATCGCCATAACCTCCCTTCTCTCCAAGGTAATGGAGCGTGTGATAAATATACGACTCCTAGGATACCTAGAGGATCACGACTTGATTAGCGACCGTCAATACGGTTTTCGCCATTGTCGCTCAACTGGTGATCTTCTAGTGTATCTTACACACCGCTGGGCTTTGGCGATAGAGAGTCAAGGTGAGGCATTGGCTGTCAGCCTAGATATGGCGAAGGCGTTCGATCGGGTCTGGCACCGGAGTCTTCTATCGAAGTTATCATCATACGGGCTGCCCGAGGGTTTGTGCAAATGGGTCGCCAGCTTTTTATCCAACAGATGCATAAAAGCCGTGGTTGACGGTGGATGCTCCGATAGTATGGATATCAATGCTGGCGTCCCTCAGGGTTCTGTACTGTATGCGACGCTGTTTCTGCTGCATATCAATGATATGTTGTCAATTGATGGCATTCATTGTTATGCGGACGATAGCACCGGGGATACTTATTATACAGGCCGTGCAAACATCCCTCGTTCCCTTGTGGAGGAAAGCCGCGACAAACTTGTGTCTGAAATGGATGGTACTCTGTCTAAAATATCCGACTGGGGGCGGCTTAACTTGGTCGAATTCAACCCCAAGAAGACACAAGTTTGCGCGTTCACCGCTAAGAAAACTCCATTTGCTGTGGTTCCTAAATTCCAGAACACACCTCTTACCGTCACCAAAAGTATTAGGATGCTTGGCGTCGAGATCTCCAGTGATGTGTAATATCGAAATCACCTGGAGGAGAAGGTCAAGCTGGCGTCGAAAAAACTTGGTGTGCTTAACAGGGCTAAGCAGTACTTCAGTGCGGGGCAAAGACTTATATTATATAAGTCTCAAGTCAGACCGCACTTAGAGTACTGCAGTCACCTGTGGGCGGGAGCACCTGAATACCAGCTTGGACCGTGTGATTCGATTCAGCGACGAGCTGTGAGAATTGTCGACAATCCTAAGCTTACACACGGTATTGAACCCTTAAGTTTAAGGAGAGACTTTGCCTCCCTTTGTGTGTTCTACCGATTGTACAACGGGTTGTGTTCTGAAGAGTTGTTCGAAATGATGCCGACGGCTACTTTTTATAACCGCACCGCTCGCCGACGGCGGGGAGTTCACCCTCACACGCTTGAACCGCTATGGTCGCGTACGGTGCGGTTCCAGAGAAGTTTTCTTCCGAGAACACTCAAGCTGTGGAATGAGCTCCCAGCCGAGGTTTTTCCAAGGAACTACAGCACGGAGTTCTTCAAGAAATGCGTGAAAAGGTTTTTAGAGGGTCGGCAACGCATGAGTGACGCCCCTGGTGTTGCAAATGTCCATAGGCTGCGGTGACTGTTTAACATCAGGCAGGCCGTATGCTTGATTGCCACCTTAGTAGTATAAAAAAAAAAAAAAAACACGACTTTGTTTTATATATATAGATTACCTGAGTTCAGTTATAAAATGTAGTTCAGCCTTACTTTTCTTTCTGCAGAGAGTTTTTCATAATTGAATGATAGATCAGCTTCAGCATTGAAACTGATTTTGATGAAACTGATAAATCAAATGAAAGTAGTTAAAATCTATATCAACCTCATAAACCTTATAAAATTTGGTAAGGTTAAGTACCCGTTGGTGTCGAAGTAGTGTTACTAATCGCTGCACCACTGAGCTCGTCAGTACTTTACCATAGAGATGTATTCAACGAGGCTGGACTGCTTTTCGAAAAAGAGAGAGGGGAAAAGAAACGTCGGGAGACATACAAGCATACGACCCACCTCATGTAAAGCGGGTACCGTAGCTTATTAACGCTTGCGATATATTAAATATCACTCGCGCGATGCCTGCTCTGCTGCTTACACAACCACTCCTTGGGAGCTTACTGGTGACCTCACTCACACGCAGGAACACAACAACCCTCTAGGGAGTTGTTATTTGGCTGCGGTTTTCTGTGAGATGGAGGTACTTCCCCAGACGGGCTGGTTTGATGCGCCATACCTGTCATAAAACATCCAGACCAAGACAAACAGACATGTTCATGCACACAAATGTTTACCTTGTGTGGGAATCGAACCTACGAGCGTTGGTGTCAAAGTCGCGTCATTCTCGATTAAGCCACCAAGCTTGTCAAAATTGAGCCCCGTTTTCTGCGGGGAACCAAATTTGTCAAGAGTGCAAGGCAAAATTGGAGACCGTCTATGGCATGAAGACACAATTGTCGCCCTCAATGGTCATAGTTATGTAGCATATGATCATTGAGGGCGACAATAGATATAGCAGTTACACAGTAAAATTTTGACTTACAGGGTATTAATAGTTGCTCTAAAGACTTTGAGATTTCCGTCAACCGTAATAAATGTCAAGCTATTGTCATGGGCAGAAGATAGATTCCAGTTCTATTTAACCTGTTATATTTGAGAACTGCATTATAACTTTCAGCCCCCATGTTAAAGATTTTAAGGTCACTCTAGTAACGTCACTCATATTCCCCATAATTGATTATACTGATGTCTGCCATTCTGATCTAAACAAAGGTCTTCTAAATAAGCTGGACCGGCTTATCAATAACGATGCGTTTTATCTTTTGTCTTCGCAAATTCGATCATGTCTCTTCCTATCGGTCTCAGCTCAAATGGCTTCCTATTGGTAAGCACAGGCATAATACTTTGTTTACTCCACTCTATTCTTATAATCCCCTCTCTTCTGAATACTTGAAGTGCAAATTTCAATATCTCTGCAACTCTCATAATCGGCAACTTCGATCTGAGAGTTCTTCTACGCCCCTTTATCATTCTGGCTTTATGTCAAATTCCTTTAAGATACAAACTACATGTCTCTGGAATGCGATGTATGTTTCTCTTAGAGGAATCTCCAATAAATTCGACTTCAAGAAGAAAATTCATGCCTACTTACTGGACAATTTGCCAAAACCATGATCCATTAATCATCGTCAGATTGTTTATATAAGTGTAAATATGTCTATGTATACTACCGTATGTATTATATTATAAGAAAGATATTATATATGTAATATTTGTGTATGTATATTTACTGTGTGTAGTAATTTTAATTTAGAATATCTATATAATTTGCTTTCTTACTCTGTGTATCGATATCTTGTATATGTACTGTTCCATAAGGTTGTATAGTAGAGAATGCTATTAGCATTCAGTCCGCCTTTGTACCCTATATATGTGGTAAATAAAGTTTAAATAAATAAATGTCCCTAAAAAACTCAAAAGTAGTTAAATTCAAAACAACCCTGGTTTTTGAAAAGGCCTATATCGAGCCATATACAAGCAAATTATGGTTTTTGAAGGTTTTTCTGAGCTCAAAATATTGCATGTATGTTGAAATCTGGTTATTAAAACTTGATACACATTCTAATATTCAAAGTAATTAAGATTTAACAGAAACGTGGTGTTTGCATAATAATAAATAATTTTCGTATCATAAAACTGATCTAATGATAATGGAGCTAGGAAGTGTACAACGGAACTCCCTAATGGCAGTCCCTAATGGCACTGGCGATAACCCACAGCATATGCTGCAATCGTAAAAACTCTCGTGATTCCTTGCTTTATTTCAAACCACAAATTTTAGACCTTTCACACTACAGAATAAGCGAGTAGAGAGTATTATAAAAAACATTGTTCTTGATCCCAGTATTGAGAAATATTTATTATGTGGCCAGCAAGAGCATTATGGTCTACCCTACCATTCGACAACTGTTACACGCAAAACATCTTAACGCCTCTAATTCGCAAAAATATTTGTATTTTCTATATCTATCTATAACTTCATGCCAAATCCCTTGTGGGGTAGGTAGCGAGAACCGAGCGCCATGTGACTCGATCCTTACATATCTCACTCGCTTCTTTAATATTCATTGCTCTTCTCATGCACGCTCGCCGGTTTCTAGGGCTCCTGACATCACCTTCTGATAGAACACGACCAATTTGGTCATAGTAGGTAAGTCTTGGCCTTCCCCAGCTCCTACATCCTTCCACTTTTGCATTATATATTTGCTTCGTCATTCTTTTATCCTGCATTCTTTCTATATGTCCGAACTAACGGAGCATGCCTCTTCTTATTTTAACACCGACGCTCTCTTTCAGAAAAACTCTGTTTCTCACATTATCATTGCGAATATGGTCTACAAGCCTTACGCCACAAATTTCGGACAGCGCTCGCATTTCAACCGCGTTTATTCTACTTTCATGCTCTTTCTGCCATACCCAGCTCTCGCTTCCATAAGTTAGCGTTGGGACCAGCACTGCATTGTGTATAGCGAGTTGTGCGTTCTGACTCAGGGTTTTACTGCCATGAAGTTTTCCCAACGCTCCATTCACACTATTCCCAGCACTCACTCGTCTTTCCACATCTGTGGTTTACAAACATCCCTGCTGAAAGCGCATCCAAGATATACAAACTCATCCACTTGTTCCAACACTTCATCATCTACCGCAATCCTTACATTAGTTCTGGATTCTTCTCTTTCAAATACTATTATCTTTATTTTATTCGCATTCAGTAGTAACCCTTTCTCCATACATTCGTCTTTCATCGTTGTAACCAGTGTTCGCATTTCAGATGGTGTATCTGTTAATAGCACGGCATCGTCTGCATACAGCAGATAGTTCACCACTAGGTCACCCATGCGCAATCTAACATTCGTTAACCTTATTCTCTGCAGACAACTATCGATATACAGGATAAACAGCCTAGCAGATAGCATGCAACCCTGTTTGACACCAATTTTGACATCAAACTAGGGTGACATACCACCATCTATCCGCACACATGCTGAGCACGGAGCAGTGAACCGTCAATCCCATATCTCGGCAATATGTCCCACAGTTCCGTTCGCACAACCCTATCAAATGCTTTCTCAAGATCCACAAAACTGCAGAAAACCTTCTGGTCTATGGCCAGATACTTCTCCACGATATTGCGGAAAGACTGAAAGAAAACTTGATCCGTACATACCCTTCCATTTCGGAAACCTCCGATTTCACCCTCATTCTCTTTTCAATCACCTTTCCATATACTTTTGACGCTAAGCTGATCAAACTGATGGCCCTATAGCTAAAGCAGTCCATGCGTGACCCTTTGCCTTTAGGGTCACGTATGGACTGCGCCAGGGCACGATGACTGCGCGTCTCCAGTCCATTGGGACCCTTCCAGGTCTCCAGCACAGATTGCTTAATTACCAGAAGGCGTCCCGGACATAAGTGCCACCTAGTTTGATCATCTCAGCTATGATCAGATCAATTCTCACTGATTTTCCATTTTTTCAAGATTCGTATCGACCATTCGATCCCATCCATAGTTATTCCTTCGTCGGACGCTGTCAACGTGGAGTAAGCATCCTACTCACTCTCATTGTCAGCCATCATCCCACCGGGCAGATCAGCGGAGTCGCTCCCCTTGCGCTTAGTCTGTCACACACAAAGCATCCAAACGTTACGTCTATCAGGTCGTTCGTCTTATCATTCAATCCACCTGTCACATTCCACGTGCCCATTCGGCACTCGGCTCTCCTCGTCTCGCCGGAATTGGCGCTGCGTAGTGAGTGGCGGCCCCCACCGCCGCATGCAGCTATATTCGCACCGACGGGGCGGATCGGTGCGCGTCGCCTCCGGGGTACGCCCTAATCTGCACGTCGATGCGCTCGTAGATATTTATATTTTAAAATAATAATTAAACTTTATTCACGTTACACTGGACATTACGTTTTACAGATACTCGTGTTTTTTGTGCTTTACAATTTTTTGCGAACCGTGTCAATCGCCAAAATTGTAATTGGATAGTTTGAACTCAGTGATAGGCCAGATCTGTTTTCGGCTTAATGCCACTGGTATGTAATGAATGAGGCGATAGTGTTGTTGTGCGTGTCAGTCTAGTGGAACACGCAGGATAAGAACATCGACCGCTATGGATAGGTTTATCTATATTGAGTTTCTCCGGACTGCACGGTAAGCCGTCGGTCCCGGCTATTGTCGATAGATGACAGTCGTTAAGCTTAGTCACTGGCCTTTGGGCGTCTAAATTATTATAATTTATACCACTGATAAGCAGCAAAACAGGAAAACGGACACATTAAAATACAAAGAAAGAAGATTTAATGTATATATTTGGGCACGAGTAATTAGCAACAGGATAATAGGGCTTAATTATTTACAGGACCACTTCAATGGTATAATTACAAATATTTTCAAAAAAAATATCTATTTTCCGAATTTGTGGACGAAGTATTCTAGAAAGATAGACACATCATCTTTCAGCATGACGTTTTCTCTAATTTGTCTATTCTTGAATTGGTCTGGATGGTCCAATTTCCTTGAATCCGCGATCGCCATCACTTTACCCTAATTGATTTATGTCTGGGGACCGATCAAGGAGTTAGTTTACTACACAGAAACTTAAAGTTGTGAAGAACTACCAAGTCGAATTGATGATGCATTCGAGAAATAGGAGGTACTATTGCGGACAACAACAGTTGACATAAGAATTTTTTTTTGTGAATTTTGATTGCTACTTAAATAAAAATAGCATATGAAGGGCGGCAATTTGAGTTTTATCTAACATATCTGAAATTTAATTTTAGTGTTTCATTATCGTAACCAGAAAGGAGTGCACCTTTCGGGTAATTTAAGTATTTACTTGTTCTCAGTCGACCAGTGGATTGAATGATAAGACGACTTTCATTTTTAACCAAATTCAAAAAAAAAAGGAGTAGGTTCACAATTCGATTGTTTTTCTTTTTTTTATGCTGTTACCTCTGAACTTCGTCATTGATGAACCGGTTTCAAAAATATTTTTTGAATTGAAAGGATAGACCTTCAGTTTAGTTCCATATTTTTTTATCAAAATCGGTTCCGTAGTTTTATTAGTTACATAGTTAGCTATGATCACAATTTTTTTTATACCACTAAGATAGCCAACAAGCGCACTACCTTCCTGATCGTTAGCAGTTACCGTAGCCTATGAACATTGGCAAACAACAGGGGTGTGTTATTACTCATGTGTTGCCTACCCTGTATAAACCTCTTCAAGCCCACTTAGCCACTTCTTGTTAAAGAGCTCCTTGTTATAGTCCCTTGGTAAACCCTTAGCTGGGAGTTAATTCCACAATTTGAAAGTTTTCGGAAGAAAACTTCTCGGGAACCGGACAGTACGCAGTCATTGCAGGGCCATTGTGTTAGGGTGAACTTCTCGCCGTCGGCAAGCGGTGCGGTAGTAACAATAAAGCTGTCGGCATCATATCGAACAACTCTTCAGAACACAACCCGTTGTACAATCAGTGGAATACACAAGTGACACCCCTGGTTTTGAAAATGTCCATAGGCTACGGTGACTGTTTATCATCACGCAGGCTGTACGCTTGATTGCCACCTTAGTGGTATATTAAAAAAATCAATAATTGTATATTATTTTCCTTCAAAATTAAATTTGTTCCAAAAATATATTTTTAATGATTAAATTAGAATTACACTATAATGTTTGTTTATTGTTAATTAAGTAAATAAATAAAGCAATTATTTTGCAGGAACGTGGTGTTTACATGATGATAAATGATTTAGGTATCATAGAGCCAATCTGATAATGATAGAGCTAAGAGATCGAATTAAAAAATAAAGTTTCGTTAAAAATGTTCGTGTAGGTAAAATTAGAAAATAACGCTAGAAGTTATAAAAATAAATTAATACCTATCAAACAAATCACACGCTAAGGATATTTTGATAGTATTGTATTTATTTGATCACTTCTTTTTTGAATACAGTGCACAGTCTGTTAGCTTTAAATATTTTTGTACCACTTTTTATACATTTCAGAGCTTACATTATTTTTCATAAAATCTACAGATATTTCAGTCAAAAACAAAACGTTGGCATTTTTATCTATTTTAAGTAAAATGTTGTAAGTGTTAAATACGGCAAAATAAAAAAACCTATTTGCACTTTCGGATATTCAATATTCTGTCGAACGTCCTGTAGAATCAGTATTTAACACTTTACAGGACAGAAGGCTTAGCTCAAATTTCACAGGATGTCACTACGATTTTCCATACAAAAAATCACCACATCTATAGCCGTACTTATCAAAATAAATACTAACATACCAAACTACATCAGTAGCCACGGGTATAACCGCTGTACAGATACAATCCTACTGTTATTATAAATAGCAAAGTTAAGCCATCAAGATAGTCAGTACTGGCTTTACCGTACATCGGGCTACACCGTACTGTTATGATGACTAACAAAGTTAAGCCATCAAGATAGTCAGTACGGGCTTTACCGTACACCTGGCAACGCCGTACTGTCATGATGACTAAGAAAGTCAAGACGTCATTATAGCCAGTACGGTTTTTACCGTACCGTTGAGGTACCTACTTAGAAGGAATTCTCACATTTGGCCTTTATGAAATCGGAAACTTTCTTTTCTCTTTTAGTACTAGCTTCAGATAAGCTTAGACATCGTAATATTTGTTCGAAGCGACGTCCTGACATTATGTATGTAAAAAAGGGGTAAAAATATAAGGGGTCAGAGAAAGAGAACAATGATCTTCTACTAGGCCCCTTTACTTGACCTTGCAACATACACAAAGCCAAGAACATCTCCATCTCATTTACTGTTACTGCTCTGAAAGACTGGTGTCGGCTATTCCTAGTATAAGGTCTATTAGAACAAGACATAAATTCGCCTTATGCGTTTGTCCTCGCCGCTAAATATTCGTGTAGTTATAGAGAAAATACCCGTCTAAACACGTCCAATGGGGTAGGATTTTCATCAATATCTACTCTCAATCCTTGTGTGCTATAATCAAACCCAAACTCTGGAATTGGATCAGTAGTACATGTCCATTCTTCTTCTGGCCCAGTGCTTATACATTTTGAGACAACCGATGATTAGAACATTCTACAGGCTCCTGTTCTTCTGAATTTCGATCTACAGGAGCTTCGGGGTTGCAAGGCCCGATATTTCGTGAAGAGGAATTTCAGGCGATGCAGCTCTGGAACATTGTGCAGAAGTCAATGGAAATGGTGATTCGAGTAGGCTAGGACATCCCGTAGAAAAACTTCTTTTTGTTCTCACGCTCATGGTGTCTGATGGTTTGTCAAAATCTTGAGGCTTATGGAATGTAATGGGACTACCAAGAGGTATTGCAGGACTTCCAGAGGCAGCTTCCATGTGCATGCTCGCAGCAATACGTAAAGGTATTTATTATATTGGGCTTTTTGGATTAAGTCGACGATACTCCTTGAATGATGGTCAGAAATGGAAGGAGAGGGTGGAACTAAAGTAGCTCTATGTCCAGAAGTTGATGGTGCAGAATCGGTACATTGATTATATCTAGGCCTTACATTCCTGGATTGAGAACTAGAATCAGAATCTTTATCGGATTCGTCCTCATCTACGGCGACTGAGTCATCAGAATCACTATTTGGCATATAATCTGCATCCGTGCCATACTCCCTATTGTCATCCTCATATGGGGCTCTTTCCGTTATTACCGATTTTTCAGAAAAACTAAAATAATTTTCTGGGGTAGACACACGCAACACAGGTACCAATCGGCGTGACACTGACTTGGTGATTCTATGAATTCTCTAGGAAAACTAAGCGGTTATAACCGTAGTGCCACTATATCACCCACTATTTTGTGTTCCTATTCGATGTAGAAATGTATGTATTTTGGCTCTTAGATTTGACAGTACAAATATTTGATTAACTTGCAGGTAGACAGTAAATCTTGTTCTTTACAATGATAATATGAGCCCAGCTCGGTGATCACCGTGGCGCATTATACACTATCAATTGTAGTTACTGCGATGCCCGTACTGTCTAACTACTATTTTGTATGAGCACTGGTATGTCCGTACTGTCCTGTAAAGTGTTAACCTATCTTGTTTAGGTACATATGATCTAATTCAATGCCTATTTTTCGTAAATGCTATTCGTTATTATTGTTATAATAGAAAACTTTATTGTAACAAAAAACAAAAAGGAACATTGCACTTTGTAGATACGTGACTTGACCACAGTTAAAATGAAATTATATTATTAGTCAAACTTGATGATTATTTATTATGTTGACTTTATTAATTTTTTCTTTAATTCTATCCGAATTAGTGGACGTAGTATTCTAGGAAGATATACACATCGTCTTCCAGTTCGACGTTTTTCCTAATTTGTTAATTCGTGACTTGATCGGGATGGTCCAATTTCCTAGTCGCCGCGTTCGCAACTTTTTACTCCCATTGATTTTACGTCTGGAGAGCGACCAAGGACAGAAACTTAAACTACACAGAAACTTAAAGTCGTAAAAACTAATAAGTCAAATTAATGCTGCGTTCGAGAAAAATTAGGTACTATTGCGGACAACACCGGTTGAGATGAGAAATGATGCTGCGAGCAAATAAAAATACCAAATGTAGGGCGGCAATTTGAGTTTCTGTCAAAATATCTGAAATTTAATTTTAGTGTTTCATTAACGTAACTGCCTTCCTTTCAAGTTATTTAAGTATTTACCTGTTCTCAGTCGATCGTTTCATTTTTAACCGGCTTCAAAAAAGGAGGAGAGGAGGAGGAGGAGAGAAGGAGAGACAATTTGGTTGTATTTCGTTTTCATAATGCATTCAATTGGTTCATAAATGATGATGAACCAATAATAAAAAAATGTATGAAAGAGGAATGCAGTCACAGTCTCAAAGACAGAAATCTTGCTATTTGTCATTAGGGCTCTTCGAGTATACATGTGTTTGAATGGGTTCAGGTCAGCGCAGAGTCGATGTCTCATATTAATGTGGTGAAGCTATGACTGAACTAAAATCCGTGTTATTTGTATTGAACTTATGTAATCATGAAAGCCTACGGTTCGATTAATTTCATAAGTTACATGAAGTTTGGGAATGATATGGCTACATTGTTTTACGGTTTTTAACCTTTTGTTGCAGCAGTGGTTGATAACTAAATCTATATACAGCGTTCGGATCTTCCAGAAGACAACGTCTAGTATAATTTTGATAATATGAGATGAGACCATAATTACCCAGAGTCGGAGCTGTCAAAATTTTATCATAAAACTCTAATTCATGATCAGGCATGAATTAAAAAAATGGTCATAATAACCACACGTACGTGGTAATGTCACTACACCATTTAGGTGAGAGGTAGGGCGCATTAATCTCTCATTACCCGCGGACCGCTTTTCCGCCAAGAAATGTATGGGAAAACGTATATAACCAGGTCTGACAGGTTAAAGCAGCTCGCCTGGGGAAGTACCTCCACCTCACAGAAAACCGCAGCTAAACAACTCCCTAAAGGGTTGTTGTGTTCCTGTGTGTAGTGTGAGGTCACCAGTAAGCTCCTAAAGAGTTGCTGTTTAAGCAGCAGAGTACGGTAACTACTTTACACCAGGTGGACTGTATGCTTGTAATGTATAAAAAAAAGGAGGATCACTTTCGGGCAACGAACTGGCGAGACTGTTTTATTTCACTTAATAGCACTATAATCATATTTTATATTCTTTAAGGTTTTTAATGTACATTGAAAGTAATGGATTAATCATTAAGTTTTCATATACATAAAGTACTAAATGTAATTATTTTATACTTAAATAATCCAAGTTTCGACTTGGAAATAAAACGGTACCAACCGCACAGAAATAACTAAAAGTGTGTATGCCTTTTCTTATCAGAACACCGACGCTCTCTTTCAGGCCAGTTATCTTCCTTGTATCATAGTAGAAAACGTGGTCAGAAAGCATTATGTCACAAATTTTACGCAGTGCTTGCATCTCGACTGTGTTTATTCTATGCTTTGCATGCTTCCTCTGCTATGTCCAGCTCACTTTTCATTAGCCTAAAGCCTCGTCCACAATAGATTAAAATCACCATAAAGCTACTCACATAGGGCAATCTACGCCGTATACATATTAAAGAGTCTACCCTAGCTAGAGCACCACTATAGCATAGTAAAATCAAACAAGTAGGCCGAGTGCTGGGCAATCAAGGCATTGAGCAAGGCAGTGAGCAAAACCGCTAGTAGACGGCGCGGCCGCAGTCTCGTATACTGCTCCGGGGCGAATAAACGACAGCGTGACACAGCTGCAGAATTATCAAACTTGCCATTTAGGAGTTGCTGATAATACATGGTCAAAGCCAGTTTCCGCCTCAATTCCTATGTATCCACGCCTCAATACCCGAGACAAACACAGATGTATATATGTAAGGATAATAACCGTACATTTTATAATACAACTGTCTGGCAAATTTCCGTTGCACGCGCTCTAGCGTGAGTTTATATTTTGTTTCGTGCGGGTGGTACAAACTATATGATTAAACTCAAGTTTACGCCGATCAAAGGCAAAGTACAAGACAATAAGTGCATCCTTGTTCCTGAACTTAGCACACTGCCTCATAAGAAAGCCGAGAGCGTTGTACGCGCGCCTACATAAGCTAATAATATACGAATTAAAAGTGAGTTCGCTATCAACTATTACGCCCAAGTCCCGAGTCTGAGTTACCCGTTCTAACAAATTTCCAGCAACTGTGTAATTATACTGATTTGGAATACGTGATCATATCAGTGTCATCGTTTTGCACTTTAAGATGTTAAACTCTAGATGTTACGAGTGCAGTTGTACTTAATATAAATTATTGAATTTTTTTTTTTATAGTAGTTCAGCATAGTGGCCCCTCTTTGCCTGATGGTAAGCGAAAGAGGAGCCCAAATCGCAACTGCAACTGACAATATACTACATCCCGTATCCTGTCAGTTGACGCTGACATGCTGACCCGCAAAATGCTTCTTCACGCTTCGTTTGAAGGATCCCATATTGTAGGAAGGAGGGAACACATGTGCAGGCAAGGCGTTCCACTTTTTAATGGTACGACAAAGATAGGAGTTGCCGAACTTTTTGGTACGCGAAGAGATATTCTCAACCGTGGAACTATGACATCGCAAGCCCGCACGTGTGGTTCTATGACGGAAGGGTGAGGGTGGGATAAGGGAAAACAGTTCTTCAGAGCACTCGCCATGGTAAAGGCGGTAAAATACGCTTAGAGAGCCTATGTCCCTACGGAGTTGAAGAGGTTCTAGGTTTTTGGTGACCTCTTCGTCGTCAATTATGCGTATAGCCCGTCGTTGCAACCTATCGAGAGCCTCAAGAAGATACTGTGCGGAGCCGTCCCAGAGATGCGAGCAATACTCCACGCAGGTCCGAACTTGTGTCTTATAAAGCAGACAAAGTTGGTCCGGCGTGAAGAACCGGCGCACCCTGTTCAGGACTCCGAGCTTTCTTGAGGCTGTTGAGATGAGGCTCTCGATGTAATAACGCTGGTCAAAGTCGCAACGAATACCCGTACCCAGCATATTCAGGCTATCACGCATACTGAGGGAAGCACCCTGAAGACTGGGAGTGGGAAGGAAGGGGGACATTTTTGTAGTAAACGCGCAAACCTGAGTTTTCTCGGCATTAAACTCAACCAGGTTATTGGAACCCCATTTACTAATAAAATCCAAAACCCGATTCAGTTCAACGACAAGACTCTCACGCCTCTCACCAATTTCTGTCCGACCAGCACCAGGCCGACCGAAATATCGCCCATGGACCGTACTGTCATCTGCATAGCAATGAATATTACCAAGTGGCAGCATGTCATTGATATGCAGAAGAAAGAGGGTGGGCGATAGAACGGAGCCCTGTGGGACACCGGCATTCACTGACATGAACCGTGAAGCGCATCCATCAGCAAGGACGCGGATATTATAAACTAACAATTTTACTACTTTTAGAAGATTCTAGTGAGAGGCCATTTACTTCTCTCAATCATAGCTAGAGTTTTATAAATTGAAATAATATATAAACAACCTTATATTGCACTCACTTTAAATTAAAATGTCGCTGTGTTCATTTATCATCTTATTTAATAAACTGTGGACTTTTAAGATTGCCCTTCTACTTTTTATAACTATCTCCAAGTTGACTTTGTACGAGTAATAACTTAATCTCTAGCTTCTTTTACTACGAGATATCTGTGCGAAGAGTACCTGACGTTGTTGTTGAAAACTTTCTTTTAAAATAAGGAATATCACAAAATATAGGCATATAATTTACATAGGGCACACACTGTGCATATGGTTACATAATCACCGCCGTAATTTTATACGTATTTGTAATTATCACTTGCTTGGCTGTGAAGGCAAATACCAGCAAATCAAAGAAATTATATTTCGATAGACGTGTGACCTAAGATAAGAAATATCTACTAGTTACTCCATGTAAAAATTAATATCTTATCTTATAATTATTACTATCTTCTAAATCCTTATGCTCTGGTAGTTAGGAAACGGGATAAAAGATTGCAGAATTTGCCGAAAGTTGGAATTGCATAAGAGCAGACTAGTGATATCTTTCAGCAATTCATAGATAATAGATACAAAATGTAAACCAGGAATATAACATAAAACATTATTACATTATCTCGAGATACTCACATTAACTCAGGTGCACACACCAAGCACTTCATCATGAGGGATTTGAAGAAATTAAACGTTTGTGTCATTTTCACATCAACTGGGAGTAAGGGTCAATAGAAGTGCTGTATAGACTAGGAGTCTATAAACGCGTGACCTAAGATAGTGGTATTTTGGTATTGACAGAGAAAAAATGGTGACGTTTATTCAAGCGGCATAACGAAGCAAAGATCGTTCTGCTCACTTCATTGTAGAGTAACCAGAACAAAGTTGGGTCAAGAATTATATATAAATGTTTTAGAATAGAGTATTATATATTGATGTTACGGTTAAATATATATCAGGGTACAATCATATTTTGTATTCAATATATATAAAAAGTAAACGATGAATGTGATGACTAGTTGCGATTTCGCAGTAACCCATAATCCAAATTTATTGGATCATTTAGTATTTATTTAATATAATTAAGACTTTGTTGTTCAT
Source organism: Pyralis farinalis (assembly GCA_947507595.1). Classification (NCBI taxonomy): domain Eukaryota; kingdom Metazoa; phylum Arthropoda; class Insecta; order Lepidoptera; family Pyralidae; genus Pyralis; species Pyralis farinalis. The sequence continues at coordinate 25,520,272 of OX382270.1, forward strand.
ATAATTTCAATTAAACACGCATTCAAATTATCAAATTCATATATTTTTTTGGATTTGTGTTATCATTTGTAACTATTGTTAACATAATAGATAATGCATGTATAAATGAAGGTCCTAATGTAACAACTATCCATAAGAAAATTGCTTACCATTAGGCGGGCATACGCTTATTTATACCCTTTGGTATTAAAAATAGACAAAATCAAATAATAGGCAAAATTATTTAGCTTGGTCATGTGAAGTATAAGCTGACTATATCTGACATATATTATATCCCATGTTTCTACATAATGGAACAAAACTCCCATAATACTTTAGGAGTATTTGTTAAGGGCTAAAGAGATCTCTAAACTTTATCATGTAGTACTTTCTCTACAATACTACAAAACCACCCAATTATTCTAATAAGACCAATTATGCATGCACCCCTTTATAGGAAAAGATTTCCAACTTTCTGCGGTATGTAGCGGCAAGACATACATATTTGATCAGGCGAGGGTCAAGGGATTTCAACTTGTAAGACTTTGTTCAATATATTTTTTTTATTCTTTTTTTTATAAACCTATGGAAAAAAATACTAGTACACACGCTTAAGTCCCCCGACACTTCCCACCATCGATCGTTGCGAAAGGCACTTTATTTCAGCCTCCGATAGATACCGAAGACTTCGTCGAAGTAACAAAATGACAAACTACCGAAACTATATGTTATTGAAGTGACATAATCGAATCGGCATGGCAAACAAATGTTAAAAAGTTAAATTAATGGTCCTTAGCTATTAACTTATGGCGTCAATATACTTTGTAGGCTAGTATTCTCAAATTTACAGACGCCACGTGCTATGCCCTCAACGAACAAGAGAGTTGCCCTATCTCTGCATCAAAGCAGTCGTCTGGTGAAGTGCCTCCGCCTCACAGAAAATCGCAGCTAGAGGGTTGTTGTGTTCCTGCTTGTAAGTAAGCAATAAGTAACCAGTAAGCTCCTAAGCTGCTGTGTCAGAGTAGGTCTCGCGCGAGTGATACTTAATATATTACAAACGTCAATAGGCTACGTTAACCACTTTACATCAGGTTGGCCGTATGCTTATATGCCTCCCGAGGTTGTATAAAAAAAATTTTGAGAACGGATCCTAAATTTTTCGTAATAAAAATGTAGTTGGTATTGCGCACTATTTATAAAAAAACCGGCCAAGTGCGAGTCGGACTCGCGCGTGAAGGGTTCCGTACCATTATCTACAAAAACGGCAAAAAATCACGTTCGTTGTATGGGAGCCCCCTTCAATATTTTTTTTATTTTAGTTTAATTTTTTTTTTTTAAAGTGAATAAATAACTAAATATCCTGTGAATATTTCAAGCGTCTACCTGTTGCCGTTATCAATATCGAGCAAAATAATCACGTTTGTTGTTTGGGAGCCCCTTAAATATTTATTTTATTATGTTTTTTAGTTCTTGTTGTTATAGCGGCAACAGAAATACATCATCTGTGTAAATTTCAACTGTTTAACTACCACGGTTCGTGAGAAACAGCCTGATGACAGACGGACGGACAGCGGAGTCTCAGTAATAGGGTCCGTTTTAACCTTTGGGTACGGAACCCTAAAAAATAATTAAAATTTTCATGGATTATAAGACTATCCCTCTGCGAGTCAATCCCACAATACATAAGATTTCATAACAAGCCTTATACCTCACCTTGTTGTGGATATAATGCTTTACTGTAACCACTGTAATACTACAAGTATAAAGTATAGTAACTCTTAACCTGTAGAAAGATAGGAAAAGAATGATCAAACAGATATACAACACGAAAGTGAAGGAGCCGATCGCGCGGTCGCGTGCTTTCCGAAGATGGTGTCAGCAGCACCAGAAACTGGCGAGCATACACGAATATAAACATTAATATTAAAGAAGTGAGTGAAGTGTGTAATGAATGAGACTCGGTCATTACGAGTCATATGGTGATCGGTTCTTTCTGCCTACACCAAGAGGAACAAAACGAGAAGATATAGTCAGATGGAGAATTGTTTACCTTCAGACGGCGAATATGTTTAGTTCTAACATTCAGTCCGGTAGCGAAACAAAAAGTAAAATGTTTGGAATATGTAGTCATATTTCTAACATTTTACACCGGCAACATTTTAGCGATCACACCAATTATACTGACTCATCAGTTCAAAGAATGTCAAAAGCTCGCTCTACTAGGCGTTCCATTAAAAGTTCACGGCAACTTGAGAGTGCTAACTTAATTATGTCACGCGAAAATTTACTAGACACCACTAATTTTCTTTGAAATTTCTCCGCTTAATTAAAAGTATTAACCGCCAACTATAATTTTAAGGGTTAATAATTCTTATTACGTATTTTTTTTCACATTCGAAATAACTAATTGCGAAAACGCTCGCTAACAAGTTACGTATAAAAAAGATGAACTCACTATTAACAATTGCAAACTTACTATGCCATATCACCATATCATCTGCATAATTAGCACGTTATTATCTTATTATATAGGTATTGTTATCAAATTACTACACAAACTACGCTCGATTTCCAGGCTTTATTATAATACAATAGTATTTAAGCGGTTGAAATTTTATTCAAGAGATTCCATTTCATAGTTGTAGATGTCGTCTCATCAATAAAACAGTGTTAAGAACAGCATGAAAAATTGACTAGAAAATTTCGATTTTAATCAGGTTGATTCTTATTCTGATTTGTTATAACAAATATGTCGTGTTGCCAACTTTTCAGTTGAGTTAATTTAAATAATGGTGCTTTATGATTATCATTAACAGAATTACCGAAGGTATTTATTTGTTTTGCTATGGTTTTATAACATATTAAATGATGCATCTGTGCTAACACTTGATAAAGTTCCAGGAAATTATTATGAACAGATTTATTGATTATAAACTTTATCATTTAGTAGTTAAATGGTGGCCACCTAAATTATATTCGTTAGAAAATTATTTCGAAAATTGAATTTCGAGTTTTCGATAATAAATCATAAATTAGATATACGATGTATATTTGTATATTTAACTTCATATCAAATCCCTTGCGGAGTAAGCAGAGAGCACCGCGCGCCACATGACTCGATCCTCACATACCTCACTCGCTATCGCGATTTTTAAGGCTCCTGACATAACCTTCTGATAGAACACAATCAATTTAGTCATGGTTGGTAAGTCTTGGCCTTCCTCGGCTCCTACATCCTTCCGCTTCTTCACGTAATTCTTTCTTTCTGCATTCATGCATTCATTTTACATGTCTGAAACCAACGAACATGCCTCTCCTCGCCTTCTTATATTAACACCGACGCTCTCTTTCAGTCAAATTCTATTTCTAACATCATCATTGCCTTACGCCATAAATTTTGCGCATCGCTCGCATTTCGACCGCGTTTATACTACTTTCATCCACTCTCTGCCATACCCAGCTCTTGCTTCCATAAGTAAACGTTGGAACCAGCATTGCATTGTGTATAGCGAGCTGTGTTTTCAGGCTCAAGTTTACAGCCAAGAAGTTTTCCCAACGCTCGATTCACACTACTCCCACGACTCACTCGTCTGTCCATATCAGCAGTGTAACTTCCATCCCTGCTGAAAGCACATCCAAGATCTACAATCTCGACTGCCTGTTCCAACACTTCAACATCAACTGTAAACCCTACATAGGTTCTGGTTTCTTCTCTTTCAAATATCATTATCATCATCTTGTCTTTTTTGCATTCAAAAGTAAGCTTTTCTCCATACAATCGTCTTTTATTATATTATTTCTTGTATGTAAACACAACTACTATAGCGTGAAATTGCAAAATTCGATTCAGACATAAGGTGCGAAAATTGTTGACGATCATATGCTTACTCACAGTATGGAACTCTTAATTTTACGAAGTGACTCCCTCCCTTTGTATTTCACCAACTGTACAATGGGTCATGATTCGAGAACTTGTTTGATATGATGCCAACAGTTACGTTAATTTTAAGAGAAGTAGAGCGCATCAAAGCAGGTCTGGGAAGGTACTTCCACTTCACAGAAAACCGCAGCCAAATAACAACTCCCTAGAGGGTAGTTGTGTTCCTGCGTGAGAGTGAGGTCACCAGTATGCTCCCAAGGAGTTGCTGTGTAAGCAGCAGAGGAGGCATCGCGCGAGTGATACTTAATATATCGCAAGCGTTAATAGGCTACGGTACCCACTTTACGGTGGGCCGTATGCTTGTATGACTCCCGACGTAGTACAAAAAAAACGTTACTTTGTACAATTACACCGCTTATTGAAGACTGGGAATTCATCATTACATTTTGAAACCGAAATGGCTGTGTTTTCATTAGAGATTGCTTCATAAGGTTCTTTAGAAAGGCATTTGCAGGTTATTAAAGGGTAGGCTACTTGATAAGGAATGCTTCTGATATCACAAGTGTATTTAAGTGTATATTACTTAGGGTCTGCAGGATTGTAAGTGGTACCTGCTTACAAGCCTGCAGACCCTAAGGTTATTTGCTACTTCAGTGATCTGAAGTAAGTAGGTATGAAATGTGATTACTTAAGATTTTCGCAGAAATGCCATATATTTACTCTTTTTTGATTCTGAATTCTACTTTTTCCTAGCGTTATCCCGTTTCCTAATCCATTAGGATTGGCAGGGTCTACTACCTGAGCCTAAGTGTTTATTGTAAACTCCAGTAATTGCTTACCACCAGGTAGGTATAAAATTTAGATAAGTTTTTGCTTTCTAAGTTTCTGTAGACTAAATAGGTGATTTTTTGAAAAAATCTACGTTTTACACAAGAATACTAAACGATGCCGAGGGATGTACGCCCAGACACTGTATTCTATATAATCAATGTATGTGTGTATGTATATCTTCACGCCAAGTCCCTTGCGGGGTAGGCAGAGACAACCGAGCGTCATAAGACGCGGTCCTTACATACTTCACTCGCTTCTGTGACATTCATAGCTCTTTTCATGCACGCTCGCCGGTTCCTGGGGCTCCTGACATCACCTTCTGATAAAACACGACCAATTTGGTCACGGTAGGTTAGTCTCGGTCTTCCTCGGCTCCTACATCCTTCCACTTTTGCATTGTATATCTGTTTCGTCATTCTTTCGCCCCGCATTCTTTCTACATGTCCGAACCAACGGAGTATTCCCTTTCTTATCTTAACACCGACACTCTCTTTCAGACCAACTCTTTCTCTCACGTCTTCATTATGAACACGGTCAGCAAGGTTATGCCACAAATTTTGCGCAATGCTCTAATGTATAAGGGATGCTGTAACCTGCCATGCAATTCTCTAAGCGACTCGTAATGGCTGTGTGCGTCGCTGTGATCACAGATGTCACAGCTTTGACATCGTCTACTGCGATCACGGCTTTTTATTTGGTTTTCTATAAGGCTGTAAGCGTACGCGAGGCTGTTTGCCTTGTAGAATTCCAATTCCAAACACAGCCTTGCGGCGCTAGTGTCGCACAACCATGAAAAGCGACACTAAGGAATTGCAATTTTGTGTTCAAGGCTATAACAGCCGATGTTTCCGAGGATGTAAGGATGTTTGCTCTTACAGAATTGCATGACTGAAGACAGTATTCACGAGAGCACATACAAGCTTAATAATATAAATCATTACAATATTAAAATTACACCTACGTTGTATCATTTACTTAGGAGCAAACATTAATTAATTATACAAAACAAGCGTGTTTAATAAGTTAAACGTGTATCCCCGAAAGGGACTTTAATTTCATTTACGGAGTCCCAAAAGGACAAGTAAAACACGCTGTACCCGATGCACTAACTTTTCTTGAGTAAAGACAATACAGACGACTCTCTTGTGGTTCGTCTCGACATCGAGCTACTAAACTTGTTTCTCTTATACATATGAGTATATGTGTATTCGTATAGTACTCGTATGTTGCAGTCAATATGTAATTTAATAATATCACATTTATTTGGTTTGGTAAGCGGAATCTAAATGCATAACAAGTTTTCCTTATTATGTAATTAGTTACCACACATGTGGGAACAAATCCTACATATACTCGTAAATAGCAATTCCTTACAAGCTTCTTGATGTCAATCACTGAAACTAGAAAATATTTCTGCAATCCGGCTGTTTCTTACTAACAAATGTGATCATAATGAGGCCGTAGATAAAACTTGTATCGGATATATATGGTTGTATCTTGTGTACTCTTCGCTTGCCAAAAACTTGATTGATAATCAACAAGTTGCACCACAAGCATAAATTTGACCCTAAGGATGATAATAGGCCATTCATACGCTATATATATATATATCATCAGTCATAACGTGGATGTAATGGTAGTCAGATGGCTCGTTGTTCATGGCGATTAAAGTGAAATACCAGCGTAGTTAATCTTCTCAATATTTATTTATTTCTCAATAATAATCGTAACAAAAGTTATACTCAGATCGCAGATTACAACGGATTCAAAATGCGGTGGACGCGACACGTGCGGTTGGCTCCATTGCTCGATTCGTAATGCCGCTTCCAATGACGGTATCTCATTTTGACGTTTTTAACAACTGACCACAACCGACATTTCGAGCAAACCATAACAAACACAACCGGTGTTGCCAATCCAACGATGTCGATTCCACCCAAGCGCCGACTTGACATTTTGATCCATTATTATTAAAACTAGCATCACGGGGATTGATTTCTTCCGGGCTTCTCAATATGGTGCTACCTCTGCGACATACATATATATATATGTGTATGTGTGTGTGTGTGTGTCATTTATTACTAATAATAAAATCAAGACAAACGTTACTTATAATAACTATATTTTCTTCTAATAACCTCTTTTGTAAACATGGTCAAGTGCGAGTAATAAGTATTCTATAGCATATACTAACGAGAGAGGAATTTGTATAATTCGACTATAATATACCTGACTGACTTTCTGATGGGATCATAAAATCATATCATATTCCGGGAACTTCTATTTTGACTAATTATAAACTAAACTACAACAAAAACCCATTAGTTTAAGCACGTTATTTTATGCAATAAAACTGTAACAATATACAACGTTGGCGATAGAGGTAGTTAGTAATTAATTTCTTAAACTACTTATTCAGATTAACGTTGAATAGAGATGTATATTTTCCATGCGTTATACGGTTCCATTTATATTAACAGGTTGTTCTTAAAGTTTGACTAAAACTTCGAAATTTTTGTTATATACCACATGCAAACATGTACTATGATCATAAACTGTAAATGCTCACAATATAATAAGTATGACATACATATTACTGCCACTGTTGCTATCATAGTATCTCTTTAGGTGCACCTCATTCTCACGCAGTAACATACCAAGCTTTAAGGAGTTGCTACGAGTATTTATCTGTGATCTCCTGGGCAGGGGGGGTACCTCTCCAGTTGGGCTCTGACCTAAGAGACATAAGGGATATCCCTTATGTCTCTTAAGTCAGAGCCTCGTTCAGGTTTTGTAATTATGTGGGTGCAATACAATGCAGGTGTGATTGATTTTAACTATAAAGGTGATAGCGAGTCACTTAATCAACCCAAGAGCCTTGGTGTCAAGTAGCACTGTTAACCACTAACCACTCCGCCAACTAGCTCGTTGAAATTAGTTAATTGTAAAGTACCTAAATACATAATAATAGCAAGAAGTATATGTTTTTGCAATCCGAAATAAACTTGAACCTTCGCAAATAACTTAATACATATGGTAATCGAACTGTTCAAAGGTGAAAATAATACCTGTATGCCAATAGAATTGTTTCAAAGGTTCATATTTCTAAATTGAGCCTTCTGATCAGCCTTTTCGACGAGCTCGGTGGCTTAGTCGTGAATGACGCGACTTTGACACCAACGCTCGTCGGTTCGATTCTCACACAAGACAAACATTAGTGTGCATGAACATGTTTGTTTGTCTTGGTCTGGATGTTTTGAAAGAGATAGGATGCATCAAAGCAGCCTTTCTGGGGAAGTCACGGAAAACCGCAGCCAAATAACAACTCCCTAGAGGGTTGTTGTGTTCCTGCGTGTGAGTGAGGTTACCAGTAAGAAGGTTACTACTTAGGAGTTGCTGTGTTAGCAGCAAAGGAGGCATCGCACGAGTAAAATTTAATGTACTACAAGCGTTATTAGGCTACGGTAACTGTTTTACATAATGTGGGCCGTATGCTTGTATACCTCCCGACGTTGTATAAAAAAATTACTTAAATATCAGTTATATAGATGATGATATATTTAAATATATAATATTTATCTGTTTTTAAGTCAAGTTTATTTATTTTTATCTACCTATCTATGTATACGGTATCTTCAGTACAACATGATTGGGTTCTTTAACATTCATAGCCCATTTAAAACATAGCCGGTTCTTGGGTTTCCTAACAGCCGCCAACATCAGCATATAGGTGAGGTTTTTACTTCTTGCGCTCCTACATCCATACTTTCGCGTATTTACACTAATAGACATGATTCTATTCATGCCTAGTAGTGTCATTTTATACAGCGAGCTGGGACTTCTCGCTTAAATTATGTAGCCAAAATTTCCCAGTTTTCCCTTCACACTATACCTATACGCGTTTGTCTCTGAACATGAGCGGTCTATCTTCTATCCAAGCTTAAAGTATATCCAATATATACAATCTCATTTACTTCTTCCACTATACCAGAGCTCTACACCATGCAATTTAATTGGTAGTAAGCTGCGGACTCTTGTAAGGCGGAATTGGTAATTAAGTATTTTTTTTCTTGTTTACTCATCTTCCCTGTATGATAGTTAATATTGTTGCCTAGAAATATTGCTTGGGATCAGATTAATCTCTTATATTAATTGATAAGAGCTACATGTTTGGAACTATGATTAGGACAAACCATGTTTGCTTTAACAACCAAACAAAGGAATCGTCTAAATTATTGGAACATTTGTTCGGTCCATAGCACCATTACATTCAGCGGATTTACGTCACGCACGAGCAGTGAAAAAGAAGCCTAAGCCACCTCTAAAGTAGTCTTAATGACAGAAATTTGTCAGAAGTTAGAGATAACTTATGGTATCCATTGCTGCGACTCGAGAGGCGTAAGGATCACTTATCAAAGCTTAACGAAGATTTATTTGGAGACTTGCCTTTCTGCTTCTATGATATATTATTTTTACGCGAATAGTGAGAATTGTCTTTAAGATTGTTGAAATTTATTTTTATTTATAGCGATTATGTTACTCACTACTCCGCAAAAGGCTTCGTGTAGAGTTATAAATAGATAAATAGACAGAAATTCATCTAAAAGTACCTATATAACAAACTAATCACTATATTTTCAATTCTACTTCTACTTGGGATATCTTGAGAAAAAATCCCAATAACTGATGATTTTTAAGGAAAAAAAAAATACCACTGGATATAGGGCATCGAGAGTCTATTGTGTATTCACTCCATAAATAACATAGTTATTTTCTTTGAATTTGTACCTGTACTACAAGAAAAAAAAAGTGAAATGACACTCGACGATGAATTAATTAATTTGTCTAAAATTAATTCATCTAACATCTCAACTAAAGATATTTTATGACATGTCCATAAGATTGTAGTTTATAGAATGGAAATAAAGAGAATTCTAAGGCGACTTATGTAGGTTATGTTTAAAATGTATATTTACAAAGAATTTATGAAGAAAAATGAAATGAATATGAACTAAAACTGTAATTCATAAACGCTTGTCATACGAAATATTCTTTATAACATGACGCTGGCTGAATATGGTACTGGACAAATTATAATACGACATCGTTAGTAAAAACAGCTCAATATTTTTTTCTAGGGTTATCCCGTTACCTAATCCATTTAGATTGGTGGGGTCCGCTATGTAAGTCTGAGAATTCTGCGAAGACACTGATTTTGACATGGAGCGACTGTTGTCAATTCTCCACAATCCAGAGGCCAGATCTTTCTTAACTTAGTATTCTTTAGGTCACACTTCTTTTGAATTTCATGGGCGTGCAAGTTTTTCACGATGTTTTTCATCACCTTTCCTGACTTTCTCCTCCAAATGTTGCCATATCTTGTAGTCCAGTGGGTTTAAATCAGGACTAGAAGAAGGCCAGTCTTCATGCCCGATGAAGTGAATTCTACAGGCGGTCAACCAGTTTTGAGTGCTTCGTGCCTTATGAGCTGGTGCAGAGTCCTATTGGAATATCCAGCGTCTGTCTGTTACGGTATTTTGGTAAACCACGGCACTGGTTTTCACACTTTTTTCACAGATAAACACCTCAGTTAAGCCTGAATATGAGACTCCAAGCCAAACTATGATTGATGAAGGATAATGCCCTCGCTGGACCCTCGGAATACGCGCGCTCGCTTCTTCATAACTGTGGTCATACACCTTATCATTTTGTTTGTTGTAACTTTCTTCGATGATAAAAACTTTTTTATCCGAAAACAAAATTTTTCAGTAATCTCCCTTTGCGTACCCCTTAAGTAGTTGTTTAGATTTCACCACCCTATTCTTTTTTAAATTATCAGTTAAGAAATGACTAGTACGTCTCTTATAAGCTGCAAGTCCTAAGTCATCTTTTAATAAAATCTTTTGCTTTCGGACAGGATTTCTTCGAATTCTTTCCCCTACTGCTTTGACCACCCTTTTCGTACGAACACTACGTGGACGGCCAGATCTTTTTCTGCCACAAACAGAGGAGGTCTCATTGTACCTATTAATAGCCCGGTACACAGAAATTTTACTAATACCAAGCGTATGGAGAGTTTTAAAAATTGCATTAGGCTCCAGACCTACTTTGTGTAATGCAATCACAGCGATTCGATTCTCTTTATCACCCCACTTCATTTTAATATCGTAAAATATTGTACACTGTATTGGCGCCAAAATGAGAAAACTCAATGAACAATCATATAAAAATGACAGATTCCAAATTCAAATGTCATATTTTGTTTTTTTTTTAATTGTAATAGTATTTATGGCCAGACTAAGTATAAGTCTTTGCCCCGCACTGAAGTACTGCTTAGCCCCGTTTGGATACACCAAGTTTTTTGGACGCCAGCTTGACCTTCTCCACCAGGTGATTTCGATATTGCACATCACTGGAGATTTCGACGCCAAGCATCCTATTACTTTTAGTGACGGTAAGAGGTGTGTTCTGGAATTTAGCAACCACAGCGAATGGAGTTTTCTTAGCGATGATCGCGCAAATTTGTGTCTTCTTGGGGTTGAATTCGACCAAGTTTAGCCGTCCCCAGTCAGACTTTAGCCAAAGTATCATCCATTTCAGAAACAAGTTTATCGCGGCTTTCCTCCACAATGGAACGGGGTATTTACGCGGCCTGTGTAATAAGTGTCTCCGGTGCTGTCGTCCGCATAACAATGAATGCCATCAATTGACAACATATCATTGATATGCAGCAGAAACAGCGTCGGAGACAGTACAGAAGCCTGAGGGACGCCAGCATTGATATCCATACTATCAAAGCATCCACCGTCAATTACAGCTTTTATGCATCTGTTGGATAAAAAGTTAGCGACCCATTTGCACAAACCCTAATGAAGATTTCCGGCATTGAGCTACCGCACCACGATGATGATGATAGAACTAAAATGGTAATAATAAAGGATGATAGGTAGAACAAAAATGTTCCTGAATTTTCCTTCTGGTTTGTCCTTTTAGTTTGTAGCTTTGGGTTTTGTAAACCCAAAAGCTACAAACTAAAAGTGACAATGAACTAATGCTACTGAAGTCAAGTATTTCCGTCTAGTTTTAAATTTAACAATTGTAAAAAATACAACATAAATATTACAATTTTGAGTAAAAAATATAACTCCCCACAAATGTTATTTCTGTATAATAAATATCTGGTAAATACAACCATAAATCAGAAACATCGACCTTAGTCACTCGCAAAGTGTTCAACGAGTTAATTATTCACCTGGATGGATCGTTACGAATTCTAGTGATTTACGAACAGAGGGTGAATTTGTAAGCGGAATTTGGTTTAGCTTCTCAAGATACAAGTGTTCAGCATTTAAATAATAATTTAAGAGTTGAATAATTACATTAACCAATTTTTTTATTAAGAATATCAAACACAAAGACACTATAACTTTAACAATATACAAGTGCTTTAAATACTCGTATAATATTTTTTTCTACAAGGCTTTCAGAGGAGATTAATTATATATATGTATCTATACATAACTTCACGTCAAATCCTTTGCGGAGTAACTTGCTTCTTTAACATTCATAGCTTTTCTCCTGCACGCTCGCCGCTTTCTAGGGCTCCTCACCTTCTGATAAAACACGATCAATTTGGTCATGGTAGGTAAATCTTAGCCTTCATCGGCTCCTACATTATCCTTGTATATCCGTTTCGTAATTCTTTTCTCGGCATTTTTCAACATGTTCCGAACACACGGAGCATGATTCTTCTTATTTTAATACCGGCACTCTCTTTCAGACCAACTGTTTCTAACATCATTATTGCGAATACGGTCTACAAGCGTTATGCCACAAATTTAGCGCAACACTCGAATTTCGACTGCATTCATTCTATTCATGTTTTATCAGCCATAGCCATACCTATTGCTTCCATAAGTTAGCGTTGGGGCCAGAAATGCGTTGTGTATAGCGAGCTATACCTTCTGGCTCAAGCTTTTACTACTTAGAAGTTTTCCCGCCCCATTTAGTGTGAATAATAAAATTATTCCCAGCAGTTACTCTTCTTTCGACATCAGCGGTGTACCTTCCATCTCTGCTGGAAGTATCCAAGATGTATAATCTTATCCACTTGTTTTAACACTTCATCACCATTCCTATACCTTATCTTATTATTTCTTCTCTTTCAAAAAACATTATTTTTGTTTTCTTCGCATTCAGTATTAAGCCCTTCTCCATACAATCGTCTTTCATCATCATGACCAGTGTTTGTGACAATAATTATAATTTTACATGTACTTGCTACGCTAATTTTAATTTACCTCGAGATTCAGAAAGAGAATTGACCGAGACGCATCGAGGATAAGGGCAGCACAGTAATCCATGTGATAGTTTTTAATACAGGCCCAGGCCCAGGGCCTAAGGAATTTCATCGTTTTTGACTCGATCATGTTAGCAATTTTAAAAAGTAGCACCAGCAAAATCACCAGCCAAATTACAGCAATTCAAAGACGTAAGTCATAAAATCACAAAGTGTTTGATTTTTCGACTTATTGCTGCTTCGTGAGATTACTCTGGAGCAGGCCATGTATAACCGACTTCGTAAACTGTGACCCTGCTAAATTAAGTGTTTGGCCTAAGATTTGTTTATGGTCATAACCAAACAGACTTTGAGTGGGAACTGAACTCTTTTAAACTCGAAAGGGTAGTTCGATGGTGTTAGAGGAGTCTCGGATCAAGAATTCAGATCTGGGCTGGACGAGGGCCAGTCTTCAGCTCTTATAAAGTTCGGAACGTTGGTTTAGAATCAGGCTTGGGTAATTCGTACCTAGTGACTAGGTGCAGAGTCCTGCTGGAAAGTACATGGTACATTTTTAAAAAGTGTATTACTGAGAGGTTTCACAACATAATCCCAGACAATATCTTGGTATACTTTGACTGAAGTCTTCACTTCTGTTTCACAAAAATGAAGCTTTGTGACTCCTTGATATTACACCCTTCACCAAACCATTACAGACGCAGGATGATGAGGACGTTGTACCTTTCCGACCACTTGGGTGGCTTCTTTCTAAAGAACATAGTTCTAACTGTGTGCGTACACTTTGTCATTTTGCTTTTTGTTGTGCTCTTCAATCGTGATTTTTTTTTCATTAGTAAAGAGGATATTTCTGGTCTTTTACCTACGTATCGGGACAGAAGGCATTTTGATCGATCCGCTCTCATCGACTGTAGGGATTGGTTTAGGGCATGTATTGTATATCGACGATAAGCGCCGAGCTTCACGCCTTGCTTTATTATACGCAACAGTCATAGCGGGAATCTTCATTTCTTGCGATAAATTTTTTTACTTCCTAATGGGGTTTCGGCGAATTCTGGTTTTAACAGCATTAACAGCGTTTGTAGTTCTAACAGAACGCGATCGCCCCGTTCTTCCACAGAGGAAGTAATGTTATATCTGTCGATAGTACGATATACGGACCCTATATTCGTATATATGATATCTGATACCAAGTTTTTGAAGGGTCTTGAATATGACCGTATCTTCCGTCTTGGCCTCCCCACTGCCACTTCAGCTTGCTGAACCTTAGAGCCACGTCTGTAACTCCAGTTCTGCTACGGATGTACTCATTTCTGATCCTATCCCGCAGAAAAACTCAGAGATGGCTCTCTCTATCGCACGCTGAGCAACCTTGAGCTATCGTATGTGGCCCATAGTAAGGGACCACGTTTCTGTGCCATAAGTCATCACTGGCAACACACACGCGTTTCACGTTCAGAGATATACTGTGAGAATTATTGTTAATCCTAAATTTACACACGGTATTAAACTCTTTAGTTAAATGATAGATTTTGCCTCCCTTTATGTGTTCTACTGATTGTACAACGGGTTGTCTTCCGAAGTATTGTTCGGTATGATGCCAACAGCAGATGCTTCCTTCTACAACCTCACCGCTTGCCGATGACGGTAATTTTATATTTACACAGTGAAACCACAATAAAAATATAGAGGCAAAAAATATTTATTTGCCATTGGGACCTCGCGGGCAGTTAGACATGTCTTATATTTATAAAATTAAATCTAATTGTATTTTATTAATTTATCATACATTTCGTATTTCTCTTCTAAATTAGTTTCATTTCGAAAATAACAATTGACGGAAACGAAATGCCGAAAGAAACTTATCAACATAGGTATTTTTTTCAATGAATGTTACAAAATCTATGTCAGTATAATAATATAAAAATAATGATGAGGGTAAATGATAAATCAATCAAATATAAAATAAAAAATATAATAAACAATCGTGTGGGATCATTTCGAGATATCTTTGTCAGTCAGATATTCATCTATTCTATAATTAGACCTTTCGAAAAGAGTGTTTTTGATGTGCTGTTTGGAGACATTGTCCCCTTAGGTCAGAATTATTTCAGACAATCATATTATTGAATCGAATATAATTTACAATAATAGATTTACACCTCTAGATTTAACAGATTTACACCGCACCGATGTGCGGGTTAGGGCGTCCCCCGGAGGCGACGCGCACCGATCCGCCCCCGTCGGTGCGAAAATAGGTGCATGCGGCGATGGGGGCCGCCACCCACCACGCAATGCTAATTCCGGCGGGTCGAAGAGAGCCGAGTACTGCATAGGCACGTGGAATGTGAGAGGTGAATTGAGTGATAAGATGAACGAACTGATGGACGTAATGTATGAGAGACACTTAGATGCTTTGTGTATGACAGAGACTAAGCGCAAGGGGAACGACACCGATGATCTGCCCGGTGGGATGATGGCCCTATAGTGTAGACCGGGACGATCATGCCAGTGCTGATGTAGGTGTCATACTCTCCTCTCGCTTAGCCTCTGGTGTGAAAGATTAGAGTTTGGTAGGGCCTAGACTTCTCTGGGTTCGTATAAAACTGGCCATCACGCGAGTATTTCTGGTTGCAGCATACGCTCCCATTAGCTCAGCGTGTACCCAAGAACTAGAGAAGTTTTGGGAGTCTGTGACGGATGTTCTGGATGTAGCTGAAGGGAATAAAAGAGAGATTATGTGTGGAGACGTGAATGGATGGATTGGGACCAAACGACACGGCTATGAAGCTGCTCTTGGTCCCTATGGAGATAAGAGAGTGAACGAAGCAGGTAAGTCCATTCTAGATATATGTATGGAACGAAACCTCCTCGTGTCGAATACTTTATTTCGTCACAAGGATACTCACACGTATACATGGAGGCAAAAAAGTTTTTTTGATTTGATTATAATTGATAGCCGTCTCCGAAATGTTATAATGGATACAAGAGCCTTTAGAGGCCCCACTCTTGAGACGGACCACTACCTGGTGTTCGATTCTCGCTTGTTCATGTACACAAATATTTGTTTTTATGAACATATACGATTTTCTTACGAGTAGTATGAGTGTTTTCTAAATCCCATAAGTATATATATTTACAAAGAAGACTATGTTTGTCTTCCTTTGCATGTTCTACCGATTGTACAACGAGTTCTGTACTGGAGAATTGTTCGATATAATGAAGAAACTTTTTACTGTCACACTAGAAGCCGACGCCAAGTTTACCCTGGAACGGTAATGGGTACTAAGAACTCTCAGTCTGAGAGAACAGTCCCTTAAGTTATGAAATGACTACAGCATGGTTCTTCAAGAAAAGCGTGAAGAAATTTTAACAACGTCAATTTTATATAGTCGGCAACGCATGAGTAACGCCTCTGGTTTTGCATATGTTCATAGGCTATTGTAACTGCTTATCATCAACCACGCCGCACGTTCGTTTGTCACCTTAGATTATAAGAAAACATATACAAGCTTTTCTTAGTTTGAAACTAGATGTAACAAATAAGCAATTATAATCAGCCTTCACGCCATCGAATCTCAGTTGAAACTGAACCAAATAAAATAGCTACCGTTCCCTACTGTCCTGTAAGTCGCAAAACAATCAAGAACTCTCCCCGGGTATTGGATCCACATCGTGTAGTGAAAGAATAAATAGTCGTACTATCTAGCTTGGCCACTCGAAATTATGTTTGTTCTAGACACAAGGTATTTTATTGACGATACTGTTTTCTGAAATAAGTGGATTCGCTTATATAATGTCAACTAAGTTAAAGATATGTTTTTACGCCTGATGGAAATGTATTCAGAAATGTTAGTAGACGCTGTAAAATTTTATCATTAAATAATTGTTTGTATGTCAGTCCCTTGTCGATGATTTCATACTACTATGTAAATATAGAGAGCGGTTTAATGAACATTTACTAGATTAATATTGTATATAAGCTTAGAAAATATTCAATGAGAGGGATTTTCATCTATTCTAATAATTCTTTCCGCTAGAATAATAAAATAAAGATTAATTGTCACATCAGAAATATGATTCCTAATGGCCAGTATATATTCTGTAAATTTGGAGCTACAGAGTACTTACTAAAAAGTGTAGTGAGTCTGTGGCAGTATATAAGGCGCGAAAGTTCATTACACACACAATTTATTTGTTTCCGTTTTGTTTAACGTGTATGTATTTTGAGGACCATTTGTAAATACATAATTTAAAGAATAAACGATTTATTATGTTACAGATTAGAGACAATATTGTTCATCTTACATCCTCTCTCTATTATTATTATAAAACGGTTATACACGTTATAAATCTAGAAGTAAAATCATTTTAATCAAATCAGAGACATATTTTTATACAACGTCGGGAGGCATGCTAGCATACGAACTACCTGATGTAAAGCGGTTACGGTAGCCTATGAACGCTTACAATACATCAAGCATCAATCGCGCGATGCTACCCCTGCTGCTAACACATCAACTCCTTAGGAGCTTACTGGTGATCTCACTTAGAATAGAATACACTTTATTGCACCAAAATAAATACATTTGAGTAACATGTTATTGCAAGAGTACAATAGGCTGCCTTATCGCTAAAGCGATCTCTTCCAGACAACCATATCAAATGAAGAGAAACAATCATTAAGATACAAGTAGGTAGTGGCGCATTTATAACTATACCTATTTCTACACATAGATACATATACTCGACATACAATTCAATCGACAAAAAAAAAAAAAATAGTGAGCTAACAGTAACAAGGACAACAACAGACAACAATGTACGTACGTATGACAATGCCAAATACATATCTATCTATCTATAACTTCACGCCAAATCCCTTGCGGGGTAGGCAAAGAGAACCGAGCGCCACGTGACTCGATCCTTACATATCTCACTCGCTTCTTTAACATTCATTGCTCTTCTCATGCACACTCGCCGGTTTCTAGGGCTCCTGACATCACCTTCTGATAGAACACGACCAATTTGGTCATGGTAGGTAAGTCTTGGCCTTCCCCGGCTCCTACATCCTTCCACTTTTGCATTGTATATCTGCTTCGTCATTCTTTCATCTTGCATTCTTTCTACATGTCCGAACCATCGGAGCATGCCTCTTCTTATTTTAACACCGACGCTCTCTTTCAGACCAACTCTGTTTCTAACATCATCATTGCGAATACAGTCTACAAGCCTCATGCCACAAATACATACATATACATATATATTTTACTATAGTTAGATAGACAGATAGTGAGATTTTACATGGTTTTTAAAGGTCATTAGAGATGGTGTACGGCGAATAGAAAGTGGTAAAGCATTCCATAGTTGCACAGCCCGTACCGAGAACGACTTAGAATAATATAGCGAGGAGTGAAATGGCGTTATCAGTCGAAGG
The DNA here is from genome assembly GCA_947507595.1 of Pyralis farinalis. NCBI lineage: Eukaryota > Metazoa > Arthropoda > Insecta > Lepidoptera > Pyralidae > Pyralis > Pyralis farinalis. The sequence goes on from OX382270.1 coordinate 25,538,695, forward strand.
GAAAGAGTACTGCGTGAACTACGGTCACAGCGATCCCGTACCTCAGTGAGATAGATGAAACGTTCTTTCAAGTAACTGGGAGAAGTAGGATTGAAAAGAATAGAATAAATAAGTGAGAGTATGTGCCAGTTGCGATGTAACCTGATATGGAGCCACTTAAGCAGAGAGCGAAATTCGGAAACATGATCATATTTGTGGAGCCCAAATATAAATCGTATACAGAGATTTTGAGGGCGCTCAAGTTTATCTAAGTGGTCTTCAGTGAGGTTAAGATAGCAAGAGTCGGCATCAAGAATGGGAAGAAGCAAGAACTGTGCGAGTGAAATTTTAGTGCCAATAGGGAGAAAATTCCGCAAACGACGGAGGAAGCCAGTTGCTGAAAACAACCTCCTGCTAACACTGGCTATCTGCACCGACGAAGAAAAAGAAAAAAAGGTTCTCTCAAAGTAGACGCCAAGGTTCTTCCACTAACACTCTCACTATAATGGGCCTGAACATTATTAAATATTATTGGAGGAAGATTCTTTAATAGTAGAAGAGGCTTGAACGGTGCATCATCATTTCCCGAACATGAAAGATAAGCCGGTTCTATTTGGTCGGCATAAGGCTCCTTATATTGTTCAAATGACGCGAATTTCGCTTTCAGTTCATTTAGCTTATTTAAAAGTTCAGGAGCTAAGTCTATATCAATACTTTTTAGCGTAATGTCGTATTCTTAGCAAACCAAGGCTAGGGTTATAACATCAGTAATATTGTGCTCATTTTTTACTTGCAATTTATTTTAATGGCAATCATACATATTTGAAAAAAAACCTTTACTTATTTAAAATTTAAACCATAGACTTATGTTTATAGTCCTTATGTTATATAAGCCCTTATTTTATAGCCTCTGGACCTCCAGATAACTCTTGACTTTCTTAACTGTACTTTTTTTAATAACTTTTTTGTATATACTCAATTTTAGTTTAATATTCATCCTTTGCTTTGATTATATTTTGGCTATTTTAATCGAAGCCCTTTATCTCACAGTCCCGTTCGCTGGCTGTGGTTCCATGTTATAAATAAACATAGTAAATAAAGTCACAAATTGTAATCGAATTGAGAACTAGCACAATTTTGAAGACAGTTAAACTCTCTCGGTGGCGCAGGTGGCGTAGATAATAACATTACTTTACGTCTGGGAAAATACCTCCACCTTACAGAAAACCGGAGTCAAATAACGACTCCCTGGAGAGTTGTTGTGTTCCTGCGTGTGAGTGATGTCACCAGTAAGCCCCTAAGTTATTGTGTGAGTTATTGTGTTAGCAGCAGAGGTAGTATCACGCGAGTGATTAGTGACTTCATGCGGCCCGTATGGTTGTAATACTCCCGACGTTGTATAAAAAAAAAGAAACATTCACGACGTCATACAATTGTGCACAATTTCCGAATATTGTTTATGATCGCCCACATGTTTGTCAATTTTGCATGTAAATATTCCGCAGACAAAGTTGTGTAACAACGTAATAAAATGTCAATCATAGAGAACTCAAACAAAAACCATAGTATTCTTGCGTCATTAAATCCGTCCTTGAAGTTGTTTACTGTTGACTTATTTGACTGTCATATCTAGCGAGACATCACAAAAGTCCGAGCGGAATAAATAAGGAGACGTAAGCAAAACAATAGAAAAAGTTCAGAGTTTATACAATACCTAAGTTAAGATTTTATGTTAAATGTAACAAGTTGAAAAAAGAATGTAAGCTGAGGTTTTATGCGATGTGAAATAGAATACTGAGTGAGAACTGTCTTTAATCATGTTTTTTTTAAACATAGTGGACACAAAGAGTATTGATCACCTATTGTGATTGTTTATTTTTTACATCGCATAAGAGAGAAGTGGTTTGAAACGATACACTATAACTAATTGAGTAATAGTGAATCGTTTCCAACCACTACACCATCACCATATAGTTCATACCCATCCCTGAAAGAGATTTAGTATAATGTTCCGCCAAACTGCCCTGTTTCTGATTGGTGGAAACAGGTGCTTTCAAGCCACCTTATGATCACCGGCTTGGTATAACGACTGTTTGCTTGCTTACTTTTGATAACAAAGCGATACGTGTGTATGTATGTCTTTACACCAGGTGTCTTGTAGGATAGTCATAGAAAACCGAGCGTCATAAAGACGTGGTTCTTACATATCTCACTCGCTTCTTAACGTTCAAAGCTGTTGCACGCTCGCCGGTTCCAAGGCCTTTTGACATCACCTTTTAACAAGACGATATGTATAATAACTAATCATTATTTTTGTACAACATTACAACTTCCACACATCTTCTTGTTTAAAATATCTGAAGAGCGTATGTTGCCAGTGATAACATACGGAAAGCAGTGGGCCGACTACATTACTCCTAGTACCGCTGGGTAAAAAAAGATTCTCAAATGGTGTCCCATTACTGGTGCTCGCAGTTTGGGATCCTACTCAATGGATCAACGACTTCAGAAGATTTGTATGGTCGTACTTACGAAAACCGAATATAAAACTTATAGCTAGAGAACGTAAAGCTTGAAAATTGACTGATTGAATGAGCCTAAAACGCCAGTTTCTATGACAACCATATTTTCTTAACGTCTCTTTCTATAAATTATAAATTCCATAAGAGTGTGCATCTAAATAATATTCAACTTATTATTAAGTACTGCATTATTAATATTAAGGTACTGCATTAAGATATTTGCAATATTATAAAAATATTCAGGAATAATCCTGATAGATAAGAAGAATAGGAAGTAATATTACAGTAACAAAAAAATTACAGTTAGGAACCTTTTTTATTTTACTTCCCACACTTTTTATATTTAAGAAGAAATGAATTGCAAATATTTTACCATAGAACAAGTAACGTATTACTTTCGGTCTTATCGATTGCCAGTATAATATACTGTGACAAATTCTAGGAATTTTAGAACTTAATAACACAAAAAAATTTGAAAATTGCTGAATCTGTGAAAATGCTAATTAAGTCGATTACCATTATTAAAATAATCCTTATACAAGTAAGGTAAATTTAACGCTCAATATTTATTTTATACCGCAAATATAGAATATAGAACAAAGTGCAGCAGGGTGTTCTTAAGACATTATAGTATTAGGCTGAGTTAGCTAACATTATTAATACCTTGTGATTTGGTTCAGAGACGAGCTGTGAGAATTGTGGCGGTCCTAAGCTTACAAGTAGTATTGCTCTAATGGATAATTTTTGAATATACTAAATAGATTATAATAAAGCGTGGACGGTGTCCGGCTGAGGCTTTTTCCTTTCACGACCAACCTTTCTCTACCTTTCCTATAAAGTGCGTACACGTAAATCCAAACCTAAAACTCTCCTGCAACGTAATTTTGGTAGTAAGGATGGCAGCAAGTTACGCGAAGTTGCGGATAAAATCAACTGGATTGACCTTTTGAAGGACTCCATCGCCATCGTCGAGTAAGTCAATCTTTTTAATAAGAATTTAATTTAACTTTACGATCACCATGCTCCTGCGCGGCCAGTAAAGATAAAACATTTGCCCGCGCCTTGGTTGACAGAAGAAATTAAGGGTTTAATTGCCAAGAAAAATATAGCCATAGCCAAATATAACGCTGATCCGGTCAGATATCGTGATCGTTCGCGCTCGTAACATCTGCAACAGGATGTGTATGGAAGCACAACGTCGATCTACACGATCGGATATCGTGTGTTCGGGTCCAATTTCGTGGTTTGGAGCGAACTATGTGCAACCTATTAATAGTGTAATCAAATATTGTAGTCTTGGTACTAGGCAACTAATGAACATTCCATTTCTTAGTCAGTTACTTACTTGATTTGGCAAACTTATTCTAAGCAGAATATATACTATATTGTGTATATAATATATAAACGTATGTTCATACGCTATGCACACAATACTGCTGTGGTGCATAACCAAATAACCCATTTACATAATGTGGAATATTTGGGCAAGAAAACACCCAAATAACCAAATGTTACATGTTTATGCACAAAAATGTACGTCTTGCTGCTAGTCAAACTGATAAGCTTTTGATATTAAAATAACTATTGCCGGTTCTTACGTATATTTATGTCACTTAGCTTGGATGTTTACTTAGATCGATATACGCAAGTGGGCCATATGTCTTCTTTGGACTTGATAAGAAGATATTAGTCTTAATATAAAAATGAGTGCAACAATAAATCTGCAATATGTTTAAATCGTCCAACTTCGTATTTAAAATAAATGTCATACTTTAATAAACTCAATTTAAGTCGGTTCAGAGGAAATTTAGCGCGAACCTTAACCAGTCTTAATATTCTACTAGGTTTGTCTTAATCTAAGAGGAAGTGGTAACGGGGAGAAATAGATCGAAATTTTTAAAATACTGCGTCGGTCTAGCCACGGCCGTCACAGATCGTAATAAGCAGAGCAGCTCCACCTAGGACTAATGTTGTATACCTCGGCTATACTCTGTATAGCCGATGAGATCGCGGTGGCTAGGTGGAGCTGTGAAGCTCACTGTCGCCCGTGTCTGGACTGACGCAGTATAGGGAGGGAAATTTGGAAACAGTTATAATCGTTTTACCGGCGTTCTAAAATGGGCCAAATCAAAATTTTTTTTTGGAAATATAACTGAAAGATGATGAATGAAAGATGAATTGCGGAATGAAAGAGAATGAGATGTATGAATGTGTTTATTATATGTAAATTGTGACAAATTAGCGAATGTTAAAAAAATAGCCTTGCCCACGGCAGGGGTGCTAGTATTAAAAAAAAAAAAAAAAAAAAAAAAAAAAAAAAAAAAAAAAAATGTTTAAATCGTCCAACTTCGTATTTAAAATAAATGTCATACTTTAATAAACTCAATTTAAGTCGGTTCAGAGGAAATTTAGCGCGAACCTTAACCAGTCTTAATATTCTACTAGGTTTGTCTTAATCTAAGAGGCTTCTGAAGATTTATGATCGTTTAATATTTTCATTAGTATATAATTTGCTATATTACATACCAGGAACCTTAAAAACCGGTGAGCCTGCATGAAAAGAGGAATGAATATTAAAGAAACGAGTTAGGTATGTAAGGATCGAGTCATGTGGCGATCGACTTTGTCTACTTAACCCGCAAGGAATTTGGTGTGAAATTATACATACACATGAAGAAACTCAATTCCCTCGTAGTTCATGTTAGTCTAGTCGAAAACGCAAGTTAAGAAACTTGATCCTGCCTGTTTTCTAAAGATGGCAGCCGTCACACTAAGTAAATAAAGAAATGTTTTCCAGAACACCCTACCTTTTAAACAATATTTATTTTTTATCCACGCACTGTCGTGCCAGCGAAGGTGAATTTCATACACATGTGACGTCTGCTGTACCTGATATTGTTGTAAAACTAAAACTTTGTGCAATTTTTTTTAGAAATAAACCTCAAATGAATCTCTCTCCAGGATACGTCACAAATAGATAAAAAATAATAACTTCTTGACATTGGAGTACGAGAGTTTGTCAGTTTCATCGCATTATTTTAGTGTAATCCCCATGCAGTCTCTGCAGCACATCTGCGCAATGTATGCATTATCCACAGCTTATCTGCGTGCCTTGTATTTTTATTCACTAGTTGCTTATTACGGATTATTCTACATAATGATGTAGAATTATATGTACTAATTACTTGCCTGTAGCATTAATGGATGAGGCACACTTAATTTAAGGGATAATATGTATAACAAAATAGTGTGCCATGTACATACTGACAGAAAATTGTATTCGCTCATTATTTTATCTTGTTGGCGACCAATTCTTGCTTACTTTGAAGTTATCACGCATATAAAGATGTTACAGATAAATTTAGTTGTAGAAAACTCAACGAACCAAGCGGATTTTAGATCCAATCACATTTCCTAATCCAATTTCATATTTCCAAATTGTACAAATCTGAAACAGATTACTTGCCTTTTATTATAAATGAGTATTAATTACTGGCAATATTAGATAGACGAAGCGAGCCAAAAAACTCACCTCACCTCACTCACCTCCACCTAACAGAAAACTGTAGCCAAATAACAACTACTTGGAGCGTTATTGTGTTCCTATGAGTGAGTGTGGTTACTAGTAAGCTCCTAAGGAGTTATTATGTTATCAAGGCGACCATCCTTGTTGATAACATAATAACTCCTAAAGTGCGAGTGAGTGATACTTCTTGTATTTGCAAGCGTTCATAAACTACGGTGACTGCATTACATCAGGAAGACCATATGCTTGCATGCCTCCCGACATTGTATAAAAGAAGGCAATTTAGAACATTAAACATAAGTAAGTATAACAACTACTTGGAGGGTTGTTATGTTCCTGCGAGTGATTGTGGTTATCAGTAAGCTTATAAAGAGTTGCTATGTTGTATTGCCTTAGCTTTTCGCGATTGTTACACATTGAATTAAACTATTTTTTTAACGGAAGTATCGCGTGTTTTATTTATTTTGTTGAACCTGACGTTTCGAAAGCGTTGCCACATTGACTGATAGATAGATTCAGTATTGCAAACGTTCATAAACTACGGTAACTGCTTTACATCAGATAAACCCGGTGTTTGCATACACCCCGGTGTTGTATAAAAAAGGAGACAATTTAGAATTTTACACGTACCACACCTTTTACAAGTATTTATTGCCACGGCGATATCGGACATCCATACAAACCATTGCAATAATTTCCATTATTGAAGTAACAAACACTCTTTGCACGTAAAAATGCAGTTAACCTTACACCAAGAATATTTATTCAGTTACTTAAACTTTATTTACCGCATATATAGGGTATAAAGGCGGACTTAATGCTAATATCATTCTCGACCAGACAACCTTATGGAAGAGAACATATAAAGGAAACCGGTACACAAAGTAAGAAAACAAATTATTTAGATATTCTTAATTAAAATTAGTACACACAGTAAATATACATTACATACATAATAACTGTATAATACATACGGTAGTATACATAGACATACTTACACATACATAACCATACAATCAATCTGACAATGATTAATAGGTCATGGTTTTGGCAAATTGTCCAATAAGTAGGCATGGATTTTCTTCTTAAAATCGAATTTGTTGGAGATCTGAGAGAATCAAGCAGCGCATTCCAGAGACGTGTAGTTTGTAACGGAAAGGAGTTCCACATAAAGCCAGAATGATAAAGAGGCGTAGTGAGCGTTAGAGAACTCTCAGATTGAAGTTGTCGATCACGAGAGTTGCAGATATATTGAAATTTGCTCTTCAAGTATTCAGGAGAGAGAGGATTATAAAGAATAGAGTAAAGTGAACAAAGCAGCCGCTTTTGCCTGCGCTGACGAATAGGAAGCTATTTGAGCTGAGACCGAAAGGAAGAGACATGATCAAATTTGCGAAGACAAAAGATAAAGCGGATAGCGTCATTGATAAACCGGTCCAGCTTATTGAGAAGATCTTCGTTTAGATCAGAATAACAGACATCAGCATAATCAATGATGGGAAACATGAGTGACGTTACTAGAATGACCTTAATATTGATTGGGAGAAAATGTCTAAACCGATTAAGAAATCGTAAGGAAGAAATAACCACACGACTTACCTCTCTTACTTACTGATGTGGAGACCAAGATCTTTAACATGGGGGCTGAAAGGTATAATGCAGTTCTCAAATATAACAGGATAGAAGAAGAAGAATAATGATGAATCTTTCTAGTACTTACCGCTGTATTTTCACTATGATGAGAAGATTTAAATTGGCCATACAATTTTCAGTTCTCGCCGCGCTTGTGGACTTTGTGCTGTGACTTTTTTAATTAATACATTTAGGACGAACAAATATTTACATTTTCATCATTCAAACACTATTGACAGTCGTTATTTTTCGTTGCCGGAATTTCCTAAACCTTCTTTTTCGTTTATATTTGACCAACTACAGTTTCAATCCATTTAAATATGTTGAGGTGAGTAGACTGAAGGCGCAGCTGGCTATACACAATGCAGTGCTGGTCCCAACGCTTACTTATGGAAGCGAGAGCTGGGTATGGCAGAGAGAGCATGAAAGTAGGATAAACGCGGTTGAAATGCGAGCATTGCGCAAAATCTGTGGTGTAACGCTTGCAGACCGTATCCGCAATGATGAGGTTAGAAGGAGAGTTGGTCTGAAAGAGAGCGTCGGTGTTAAAATAAGAAGAGGCATGTTCCGTTGATTCGGACATGTAGAAAGAATGCAGGATGAAAGAATGACGAAGCAGATATACAATGCAAAAGTGGAAGGATGTAGGAGCCGAGGGAGGCCAAGACTTACCTATCATGATCAGATTGGTCGTGTTCTATCAGAAGGTGATGTCAGGAGCCCTAGAAACCGGCGAGCGTGCATGAAAAGAGCAATGAATGTGAAAGAAGCGAGTGAGGTATGCAAGGATCGAGTCGCGTGGCGCTCGGTTCTCTCTGCTTACCCCGTAAGGGATTTGGCGTGAAGTTATAGATAGATAGATTAAAAGTGATACTGATTTATAGTTCCCTATATTAACTACTTCGTACCCTTTTTCCCAAACACATGCTACATTTACCGAATTTTTAAATAAAAGATTTCATATTTTAAAATAGGAGACTTTCAGGATGCAAGGAACTTATAAAATAATACGACTAAAATTAAAAACATGTTAAAGGATTGTCACAGGGATTAGTGCCCCTGGAGCAAGAAGGGCCGGTAATTATTAGAGATGAAGAAAGTAAAGAGGTAATTACAGATAAGGTTCATTAGAAAAAAGTAGAATTACAAGAATTTGGAGGTCGTGGATGAGGTTGTGGCTTCCGCAACGGTTGTCCGCAAGACACTTATCCTTTCCCCAGAGGCTGGAACAGGCACGCTGTAGCTGAAGGTAGGCGTGGAGCAGCAGAAACTAGACACGATAGTGTAGCGTGGCGGAGTACAGCTCCGACGTGTCAGTTGTGCCCAAGATTGGCCGCGCTGGCAGCGTTTTCTACCCATACGATGGAACCCTGTAACGCACACGTCCAGTGGGTCAGTAACTGGCTCCGCCTTGCCTCCCGATTGTCTTCGCGCCTTCGATGCTAACCGCAGAGAATTGAAGTTAAGCGTCTAATAACCCAGCTAGCAATCGAAGCGGGTAATCGAGAGAAAGAAAACGGTAATAAGATAGACAAATAGCATAAAATAGCGCAGAAAAATATATAACATCAACAAAACTAGATCAACTCTGGTTGTCGTTTGAAGAGCTTAAAATGATTATTATGATATACAATAAGAAGAAACTATTTAACAACATTACTCTCCTTGATGAGGTCCAGTTAGTTAAATGAGAAAAATATTTTTGCAAAGACAATGTCGTAATGTCTTATACCAAAACAAATATAAACAAATGCAAAATAGGATTGAAGATCCGTTATCCAAGTACATTAATAAAAATTGTGCATATAGTCGACAGGTACAAGGAATGTTGTGCTAGTTAAATCTACACAATATTATAAAATTTCAATTTGTAATAAATTCTTATTGTAGACGGTGACTAATTAATTAACATAAAAAGTAACCCAGAAGCTGTGAAGAAATAAATATTAGATTTATGCTGGTAAGGTCATATGTATATACATACCCAAATTGTAGAAATAGGGTTATAATTCGATCAGTAGAACTGGTTCTTTTTGTTAGCACTGGTCACAAATGTTTCAGCTACTATGTAGCCTAGTAGAAGTTAGCAGGTTATTGTATTTATTAGAACAGAGATACTAATCAGTCCGACATTGGCTATATCCACGCAAGAAATGGACGAGATATCGCCGTGACCGGTGAATGAACCATAGATCGTTCGAGTTAAAGTTTTAAGAAAAGAGTCTCTAACCGTAATTATAGAATGTTTAAAGATGTAAAATATATACAAAGAATTATTTTTAATAATAGGTATATTTTTTAGGAAATTTCATAAATTTATAATTTTAGATTAGAAAATGAACTCGCAGCAGCGAACCTAATGGTAGTGGTATTTACTATACTGCTATGCGATAGTCCCATACGAGGTGTGTTTTACAACCGTCAGATTGCGCTAGTTGTAGCATTTAGAGATAAGTTAAAATACCGTAAAACTAGTTAGGTAGTAACCGTTACAGGATGTCATAACATAGTAACAGAAATCACCGGAATGCCATTTGATCTATTATTTATTTACATTTAAAACTTAATTATCCAAAAAGATTTTAAAACAGCCGAAGAAAATGTTATAGAATAATAAATGTATCATTAATATTAATTTACAGTGATGACAAGTATTTTGCAATTTCATCATTAAGTCTTCTTTCGTTGCTTATGTAGCTCCTTTTATTTATGAGTCTTCTATTATGTGAGATGTCATGTTGAATACTAGTTTGATAGTGCATTTTAACCTTATTATTACAGCGTTATATATAGGTCTCATAAAAATTATGTTCCATGTTTCCAAGTGAACAAGAGTACGAGAGCTCACACATAATACACAATGAGAACAACATTTTATTTATTTAAATCCCACTTCAGCGCTGAATTCTAAAACTCTTGTTTAATTTCCACTTTACATGTCTCAAGAGCATTCTTAGTATTTTGCATATGAAATTATTTTGCAGTACGAGCTGATGTATTGAAGTATCTTTCTCGGATATAAAATTTATAACAAATATATCTGCAATCATTTGCAAAGGATGAAACTGTATGCATCGTTACTAAATACATAAATAATATATTATAAATTAAGGTATTATTTTGTGGAAGTCAAATTTACAGGCAATTTGATCTAAGAGTATACAACTTATTAAACTTCCTTCACCAGTTACTCCATGCGAATGTCGGCAAGTTGAAAACGTATGTTATACATTTGTTTTGTTATTTGCTCGCGTGTGAACGTGCGTACGAAATATCGTGCGAGCGTGTGAGTGTCACACATTGTGCAATAAGAGGTCATATTAATCGAGGATACTTAGCGGTGATAATTCCCTCAAGATTTGATCACTGGTCTACATATCGTTGTGACAGTAAGTGCAGCCCAGAGATTCATGCACATTCAAGCTCAGAGGCAGTTTTCCGTTCCTCATTTTTGTTGAGTAGTTATTTATGCGAAGACTGCACAGAAAAAATGGCATCTGTAGTAAAAAAATAATTATTTCTTCCCTGCTTAGAGAAGAAATAATTCTTTTTTTGCTCAAATAAGAATAGGCAGTGAGTAAAGTTCTCTATTAAGCCCTTTTTAGGGTTCTGTAGTAAACAATCCAAATTAGTTTAGCCATGTCCGTCTGTCTGCGGCCTAGCTCAGATACGCTTGATACTAGAAAACTGTAGTTTGGCATATATACGTATTAACAATGCTGACAAAGTGATGGAATAAAATCATGACAAAAAAAATTTTGGTGCTGCCACTTTACGTGTCCTGTACACGTAAAGTGGGGATGAACTTTTTTATTCGCGCCCACCCAATGGTGTGGGGAGTCGTTAGACAGGTTTTTTAAAATATTGAGGGTGTGGAAAGATCATTTTTCGATAGATATCGCCAGCGAAACTGTTGTATTTGGAAATGTAAAAATCGTGGAAGTAGTCCATATAGTAAATTTAAAAGGAAAACTATCACGGCTAAGCAGGCTTTACATGTTAACGAGTAATAGTCGACGAACTTATAAAATGTATTTTTCCTGATGGAAAACGCGCTTATCTGCACTAATGGTTTTGCTTCCTAGTAATTTGGATGGGCAAGTAGTGAAATAATATAGTGTATTTGAACAAATAATATTAAAAGCGTGGATTGATAGAGCAAGTCTCAACTCGCATTTTGACTGGCATTCTCATTTATTTCTCACTAAACAAACTATTTATGACAGACATTACAGCAAAAGTCAATTCACTGTAAAAATCACACAAGTTGTTGCCATGATAACCAGAAGCCTTCGAGTGACCTAAGAAATACAATAATGCGCAATATGGTTTCGACTGTTATCTTGTTGAAAGAGAAAATTATATCCTCGACGGAGCTGTGTTTTATCTACACATGTAGGTTAGTTGTTATCACAGGGTTCGCACGCGAGAGAAGCTGCGAGCAGAAGCTAGTTAAATTATCTAGTAAATTTTATAGAAATTTAAATAGTAAATCTTTAAATTGAATGTACGTAGTAACTTCGTATGATAGTTAATTTAGTCGAATTGAATAATCTCATTACCTCAAGTAACTATAAGAATAATGGAAGAAGATATAAATAGGTATAAATAGTATGTAAACTAGTGCATAGGTGAAACTCAACACAACGACATTTTATTTTCATTGTAATCCACTAGTGTTTCCATCTCGTCTCATGTAAAATTCAGATGAAGGCAGTACACAAGACATATAACTAACGACGCTAGATTGTAAGCAAAAACATTTTTTTACATCAAATAAATAAACCCTGACAAATCACACATCGCTACCTAGCCTCAAATTACTGAAGCTTGTACTATGAGTACTAGACAACAAACAAACATTCGTGAATACATTTTTTTGTAACATTATATAGGTACTTATGATGCATAAATTACCCAGACTAAGGTAAATAGATATGTTTATGAAAACAAATATTTATTATGCAAGCATCAAATCCGCAACCCTTGATGTTAAAATCGTTTACTTAATAATTTCATTTCATTTATTTCATTAAGAGATTTCCGCCTTTTTTGAACATACAATAAGACTACAATACAATTAATTACAAATGTAAATAATTATTTTAAAAAGGTCAAGGGAAAGTTGCAAATACCACTGGATTTTCAAGAATTTTGAAGAATATATTAAACGAAGTCAGTACTGAAACACATTCCAGTGCAATTAGTCCAGCACTCCGAAAAAAGGGAGATCAAAAAACATATTCGTTTAGATATGGACGATTTTGATTATGATGTTGTTCGAAGAATGGAGTACGATTTTCACTTGTATTTTAATGAACTGCCGACAATAAAATCATTAAAAGCTAAATTATCTGAGGTTATTAATTATAATGCGTCTGAAAAGACGTTAAGAAAAATCTTCATGAGATGGGATTTAATTTCGCTAAAGTTGACGTAAATCGAAAAGTTCTTATGAAAAAGCACGATGTAAGTCTCAAACGAATTGAATACCTAGATAAAATACGCAAATTTCGCGAAAAAGGAAAAATATAATCTATATCAATGAGTCCGACATACATACATCACACTCTAAAGGAAAAACTTGGGTTGATGATAAGCAAAATGGAGTAAAAAAGCCGATTTCAAAAGGTCAACGTTTGATAATTGGTAATGCAGGAAACGAAAAAGGCTCTGTACCCAGAGCCTTTTTAACATATAAATCCACGGATACTACAGGGATTATCACAAGGAAGTAAATAAATATAACTACGAAAAATGGCTGGTTAATCGATTTATCCCAAATATACCCAGTGATTCTGTTCTGGTTATCGACAACGCACCCTATCACAATAAATATGTTGAAAGACCCCTATTTCAAACACCGATAAACACGAAATGATCAACTTGTTACAAAGACACGAAATTCCAGTTGATCCAAAATTGACGAAACCTCAGACATACAATATTATATGTCAACACAAGGAGACATTTACAGAGTTTTCCGTGGACATAGTACTTACCGAACATGAGCACACTGTGTTGCGATTGCCACCATACCGGAAATAAAATCCGGAATTTTAATCCAATTGAAAATATATGGTTTCAACTAAAAGGCTATATAGCGACTAAAAACGTGGATATGAATTTAACTTCAATAAAAAAAAATATTGAATGAAAAAGTAAACATGATCGGAACTGAAGAGTGGACAAAGGTAAGGAAAGGACGAAGATTTCAACACGGTGTAGACGATTACATTGATAAATACGGCTGATAGTAATAGTGAAAAATTGACAATAGTCCTCAATGAAAGCACAGATAGTGAAATGGAAGGAATTTTTCTAAGTAAAATATAATATCAATATTTTTTATTAGCATTCGTTTCTATTCGGAAATGCGATGATTGCTGAAGTGCAATATTTACCGCCGGGCACTGTACATAAACTGGAAACACGAATTTAGTAGTACAGGCCCTGTTAGGACCAGGCGGTCCATAGGTCGGTTCCTTATCTATGGGGCTATCACTGCTTATTTTTCTAAAAATTATTCATTATAATAATTAGAAGGATTACTAAATATAGACCTACAAAGGTCAAAATTTTTAATTTACGAAAATATTAGTTTACAGGATTTCCGTAGCGGTATGCGTACCATGCCCTTATCGCTGTATTAGTAACTATGGCTCCAATCCTCCAATATTTGATGCTATAACGCAGATTCAACTAATGAAAAGCATACAATTTTGTTTTGATCGCAGCTAATTTCATCGCGAATATTCCGTAGCGCGAAACAGGCAGAAGATACACACCATTCTATATTGAAATTAATTCGCTTTAGAAGTTCATGGATATAAATTGATCTGAACAAAGTAGCTTTTGCTGCAATTCAATTTCAAATTGTTGTTATTATACTACGAGTATGTATAAAACCTTTGTAGTGTGGAATTTGGAATGTTGTTTAATCTGGTAATGTCAATACCGGATATAATTGCATTAGTATCATCAGTGTAATTTAATAATTAGATATTTAATGCAGATTTATTTAAAAAACTAGCGAGATCATTGAAAATATTATAAATAAAATTGACTCTAGAATAGATCCCTGGAAAACCCTTTAATTTATGCGTTCCATTTTAGATACCCACATAATTTCATGACTATACTATATATACCAATGAATTGTAAAATTTTTCGGAGTTAGAAATTTTAAAGGGTTATTCCGAAATCCGTAATTTTCTAGTTTTCTCCGAAATACTCGTATATCGTAGTTTACTGCATCAAATGCAGAACTATATACCCTATATACCCAGTACTACAATATCTATTCTATTCTAGTACGGGATAACAGTCTTAATTTTAAAAGTAATATATTTGTAACTGCTGGCAGGATTCTAAAATTGATCTGCGCAATTAAGTTTTAGAAGTAGATTACTGGTAAGTGTTTAATTAAGTCTGTATAACTGGTACTTTGACAATCAGTTTAATAATTACTGACGCGAACATAAAGAGCTATTCTGAAAATCTCACTTAGAAAGCGTCGAAAATATCCCACCTTATTAGGCTCAAGTTCTAAGTGTACGCAGATAATTTTTATTTCTACAACTCTATATATCCACCGCCAAGAATGTCCAGCATTTCATAATTTTATTAAGAAGCATGTACATTGTACATTGAACATGTACTTTTCTGGTATTCGAATAGAACCTTGGTAAGATTCATCATCATCATCCGAGCGGTAATCTCATTCGCGTCCTATACTTTCACATCGAAGCCCAGGTTCGCTTTCCATTTTTCCTTTCCCACTTCACGGGATTCGGCATAATAAGACCATTGCCTACTTGACAATGGACCAAGAAGTGGACAATGGACATGAAGGCTACCGCGAATGCGGGAGTTCTTTGCGCGATCCTTTCACGTCACTCCGCACATTCAACGTAACATATTCATCTCCTTTTAAATTCAACTGGAACCTTGCCATTATATGGTAGTAGTAATAATCGATATGCCATCGTAAATGGATTCGGTATAGCTGGTTTCAATTATAATAATAATAAATAAATAAATATTGTCGGACAAATCACAAAGTGCCATCTAGACGTAAAGTAAGTGAAGCTTGTGTTATGGGTACTAGACAACTTATAAATATAGTAATAATAATAATATTTTGACGACCTCGGTGGCTCAGTCGTGAATGACGCGACTTTGACACCAATGCTCGTGGGTTCGATTCCCACACAAGGCAAACATTTGTGTGCATGAACATGTCTGTTTGTCTTGGTCTGGATGTTTTTAAGAGAGGTAGGGCGCGTCAAAGCAGCCCGTCTGGAGGAAAGTACCTCCACTTCACAGAAAACCGCAGCCAAATAACAACTCCCTAGAGAGTTGTTGTGTTCCTGCGTGTGAGTGACGTCACCAGTAAGCTCCCAAGGAGTTGCTGTGTAAGCAGCAGAGGAGGCATCGCGCTAGTGATACTTATTATATCGCAAGTGTTAATAGGCTACGGTACCCGCTTTACATCAGGTGGGCCGTATGCTTGTATACCTCCCGTCGCAGTATAAAAAAATATACGTTTTATTTTTTTGTAAATACATACTTATTATACATAGAAAATAGCCGGACTAAGACAAACAGACATGTTCATTCACACAAATGTTTGTCCTGTGTAGGAATCCACGAGCGGAGGTAAAGTAGCGTGTTTCACCACTGCGCCACAGAGCTCGTCGAATAACTACTAAACTATAATAACCACATTGAAGAGTAAGGATTATCACTCTATCGCCATCGTCAACAGCGAGCAACGCGATATGCGGAAAGTATAACATGCCTGCTCATTTAGACACATAGCTCGTAAATGATTTTAACACGATGACTGTGTGCGTCTGTGTGAGTGCATCGATAATAAACTTTGAAGTTATCCTACTTTATTTGAAATTACTCTACTGCTTACCTATATCTCTCTACTGCGGTACGGTTAAACTTAGTGTATAAAGGTCACCGTCTCAAGGGATACATTGCTAACGCGTTGTTAGTTGTGATTTGTGGTTAATTTTCAATTTCAACCCTTGTTGTCGGGTTTATATACGGCGAGGGGACTAAGTCTTTTGAGAGTTAATGAAGCTAAGTCTGGCAAGTTCAATGAACTAACCCTTTGTCAAGTAGCCTTCACTCAGCTTTGTTTTAACAGTATCACGTATGCCCTCTACTGACTTGAACTTTGGGTGAACAGTGATTTAGTAGATAGTCCTGCATCGATACTTAAGATTTGTTTCCATAATTGAGACATATACTTTCGAATAAAGTTTTAGAAATGTAAGCGGGTCCAGAGAACATTTTTGCCTTAATCAATACCTGAATTGAATTTTAGGCACACAATAAACATAAATAAATATTTTTTGTTTAATCGTCTGATGACGATTATACAAAAAATGATCCTGCACATTGAAAATAGATTGCAAGTTCCCACCTTTGTTGTTAATTTCGTTAGTTCTCAGCAGTTTCGCAGTAAGGTTTGCATTTGCATAAATGCGCTATCCTTCTAGATAATTTTTATTTGGTCAGTCTTCTTATTTCCCACATATCGTTGAAAATGAAATCGAATTTTCTTAGACTATATTGGAATGAACTTTATTTTTAATCCAGTTCCACTTATTTTTGTAAGTGACGGAATTAAGTTTCTAGAATTTTTAATATGAGTAAAATAGACACATATTAAATGAACACAAAAATAACATTGAAATTAAAAAGCCTCTTATTTGAACTCAGATCAAAAAGTTAATAAGTTGTGGCAGTTAAATTATTTAAACGCTAGGGTAGTTTCCAGAGTCCTCTCTCCTCCTCGGTTCATCCTTATGATCTTGAAAGATAGAGTTACATCAATTAATTATCAAATTACTACAATTATTCGGGTCACAAAGAAGACGCGAATGATTGCAGTGAACTTCTGATGGTGACAAGGAAGAAGACGTAGAGGTTGAAGTGCCGGACGATGGTCATAATTTGAAATCATCGTGACATATATCTATCGGTCATGCCGCTCTTCAGGCCTCTGAACGAAACCCATGGAGACAGTTCTCGAATCAAGATGCTAACAATGGGGACGTGAGTCAGGAGAGGTACTGCCGAAGTTACTTAGTTGAAATTACAGAATTGTTTATTTTTGACGTCAGTCAATTAGTAGATTGATTGATTTGAAGGGAGGCTCTCATATTTTTGCAAATAATGGCGAATGTTTTTTTTATCTTAACTTTTCCTCCTTTTCGCTTCGTTCAAAAATAATATTTACGCCAATATGGAATAGAGATCTTTACTACGTTGGTAATTGCTTACCCTTGAACTTTGTATTTGTGAATTTGTATCCATTATGAAAAACAACGCAGACGGTTTCTTCATAGCATTGTTTCACAATATTTTTAACCCTGTGCACAATATGCTGCTTTGGCACTGACATTGTTACCTATATTATAATGCCATTATGGTATTAAGTGGTAAGTGAACGGCCTAATGGTAAGCAAGTAACCGCACCTTATGAAGATTTGCAACACCAGTGTTATCATAAACGTTGCATACCCTAAATACTGACCAATATACTAATTGTATATATAAATATATACTATATTACAAGTTATGCTAATTATTTATAACCGACTTCAAAAAAAGAAGAGTTTCTCAATTCAACTGTATTTTTTTGTACGTTTGTTACGCGATCATTCCGCCAATTGAGAATTGATTTTGATAATTATTCTTCTGTTTAGTAGGTCATACTTCAAAGGTGGTTCCACATAAATTTTATCGAAATTAATATAGGGCATTTTCTAAATCTAATACATACACACAGATAATGTTTTGGTTCGTGGTTCCCTTCAGCAAAAGTTTTTGATGACGACATTCAATCTACGTATTTTTTTTGTTCACCCCTAAAAAAACATTTTCAAATAAAAAAAAAACCGCTTTCAATAAACTCATTCTAAAAAGCGAAAAATAATTGGTCACAATTATTTACGATTTTTGGAGTCGGTGCCAGTCGCGTAACTAATTGATAACATCAGTATACTGGTAATAGCAAACAAGCTCAAGACCTGTCTGTATGCAGAACCCTATTAATGACAGAAAGATATAATTTTATAGACATTTATATACACATTTATACATATATGTACATTATTAAATGGAATAAATAAAATAAACATATTTCAATTTGTAATGAATTTCCTTAGCTAAATATATGATAATAGAATAGAATCAGTAAAGTCAAAGATACCTCGACGGCGCAGTGGTATAGTAACGCAACTTTGACACCAATGCTCGTAGGTTCGATTCCCACACATGACAAACATTTTTGTTTTTTGTTCAAACGATTTTGTCTGTTTGTACTTGTCTAGGTACTTTTAGGGGAGCCAGGGGCATCAAAGCAGCCTGCCAGCGGAGGTACCTCCACCTCACAGAAAATCGCAGTCAAATAACACCCTGAAGGGTTGATGTGTTCATGCTAGCGAGTGAGGTCCCCAGTAAACTCCTGAGGAGTTGCTGTGTTAGCAGCAGAGGTCACACCCCACGAGTGTTTTTTATTGGTTTTTCGCTTTTTCGCTTTACATATGGTGGACCATATGCGAGATTTCCTCCCGCCGTTCAATAAAAAAAAGAGAAACACACTATGTGTCTTTAGCGAAAGCATTATTAATTTATGGGCAAGATGCAGAGAGTGAAGGTGGGGTTGACTTTAGCTTCTCTATGGGTCTCGAGTGAGCTATGTACGTTACAATATAATATAAAAATTGTCATATATATATTATAGCTAGCAATACAATCTATACTAATTCATGAAGCAGCATAAATGACGAGCTTGGTGGCTCAGTCGTAAATTACCTGATTTTGACACTAACGCTCGTGGGTTGGATTCCCACACAAGTCAAACATGTGTGTGCATGAACATGTCTGTTTGTCTTGGTCTGAATGTTTTAAGAGAGGAAAGACGCATCAAAGCTACCTGTCTGGGGAAGTTACATCACAGAAAACTACTTTCAGATAACAACACACTGGAGGGTTGTTGTGTTCTTGCCTGTGAGTGAGGTCACCAGTAAGCTCCTAAGGAGTTGCTGTGTAAGCAACAGAGGAAGCATCGCGCGAGTTATAGTTAATATATTTCAACTGTTAATAGGTAATCGTGTTACATCATGTATGCTTGTATGCCTTCCGACGTAGTATAAAAAAAGCAGAAGAGTTTGTTTAATTGAACGCGCTAATCTCTGTACCCGCCACTCATATTTAAAAAATATATATATATAATATTTTCACATTTAATTGCTCCATTTATGATGATGGTTAGAGACTATTCAACATATTGTATTTGTAATTGTATATTATATTATTATACATATATTAATATATATATATATATAGGTATATATCCTTTACAAGTCGAGGAAATAGAAAGAAAAAGCGGTTCCCGCGGAAAACCGAGATGCGCGCGGACGAATACGTAGCTAATATAATTATATAGATGAAATAAAAATACATATTCTTTTACTTATACACTTTGTATAAAGTGAAAAATACGTATATAATCTTTCTTCTCATAAAACCTATGACGAAAAGTTTATAGCTCGGTTCTCTCTGTCTACTAGTGATTTGGCGTGTAGTTTTAGTTAAATATTTATGTCATTAGATTTATGCCTTTCTTATTGTAAAGTCAAAATTTAAGTTACAAATAAATTATCCCTTTATTACGAAAACGTAATTATACAAAGTAAGATTAAAGCCTCAGGGATTTTACTACCAAACTTAATTCAACGTGGCATTTGTGATGTTTATAAATCAAGTGAAGCAAATACTAGGTTATTAAAATTAAGCAAGAATAAGTAATTTTTCTCACGTTAAATATTTCAACATGGTCATACAGTACTCAAATTAAGATTCTTAATAACTTTTATGGAGGTCTTGGGGTCATTCAATTAACACGGTTTTGGGTTAATTTCAGAGATATTAGTTTGACCTAGAGTATTAGTTTGACCTAGTTATTTGACTTGGCAATAACTATGACATGTAAGAAAGGGCAGGCAGATAAAGTAGTACATATGAATAAGACGAAAATGCTATCTTTGAAAGCCGGTTAGCAATATACTGCAACAGCGAGGCTCGTGGGTTCGATTCCCACACACTGCAAGCAATTGCGTGCATGAAAAAGTCTGCTTTTCTTGGTTTGAACATTTCCTGCGTATCATTAGTATGGATTTACAAAAAAAAGTATTTACATATGTTTATCAGTTATATAGTATTCATTATACAAGATTCGCTTACTTTGGGGCCGGATGGCGCTATGTAATTTGTCCAAAGGTATTTGTTGTTTATTATTATCAATCTGTCTAATCTTCACACAAATTCGTGCGAGACACATGACTTCATTCTTCCACACCTCATTCGATTCTTCAACAATCGTGGTTCTTTTAAAGCATACTCATCGAGGGCCAGCCATGCAATTCTCTAAGCGACTCGTAATGGCTGCGTGCGTCGCTGTGATCACAGATGTCACAGCTTTGACATCGTCTACTGCGATCACGGCTAAATTATTTGGTATTCTATAAGGCTGTAAGCGTACGCGAGACTGTTTGCCTTGTAGAATTCCAATTCCAAACGCAGCCTTGCGGCGCTAGTGTCGCACAACCATGAAAAGCGACACCAAAGAATTGCAATTTTGTGTTCAAGGCTGTAACAGCCGATGTTTCCGAGGATGTAGGAATGTTTGCTCTTACAGAATTGCATGGCTGGTCTGCTTACACCACCGTTCAATAGCAAACGACCAATTTGGTTAGGATATGTGAGTAACGGCCTGTGTTGGCTCCTACATTCTTCCACTACATAACTTTACTAATATTTTATTCTTCGAATAACCATCTTCCAGTTCAATCGACAGACTATCTTATATAGTTCTGTGATATTAAATTATATCAACAAAGAGTTGGCGATACATGAACATATATATTATAAATTATTTAATTATGATTTTCTATTTATTATTATTTATTTATTTATTATTTTATTATTATTTTCTCTAGATATCATATCGAGAAAATCGAGATAAAATAGCACATGTTGTTGTTACATAAAAGTTGTTGTAAAAGTAATAAAGTTGCCATTAGGTACACAGAAATAACACGTATTATATGAACCTAGCCCGCAGGCCGCAGCACTCTTGTCGGCTCCTGATTCCACGTGTTATTGCGTTAGTGGCGGACGTGAAAATATGATATTCCTTGTATCGCAGGCGTTCATTTTAATAAGAAAGATAGAGCGCTGCACCGTCTGGGGAAGTACGTCTGCCTCACAGGGAACTGCAGCCAAATAAACACCAAAGGGTCGTTGAGTGAGTGAGGTCCCTGCATGTGAGTGAGGTCACCAGTAAGCTGCTAAGGAGTTGCTGTGCTAGCAGTAGACGTGGCATCGCGCGAGTGATACGAGTTCATAGGTTATGGTAACCCCTTTCCATCAGGTGGGCCGTATGCTTGTATGCCTCCTGACTTTGTGTAAAAAAAATTGCAATGGAAAATATTTCACATCATGCATATCGTATGCTTGATTGCTTTCCGACATAGTAAAAAAACAAAAACAATGTAATTCTAAGAAACGAATAAAGGCATGTTAATTATAAACTTATAACTTGTAAAAGTATTTATTTAATCCGTTTTGCCCCCTGTCTTTGTGTAAAAAAAATTGCAATGGTAAATATTTCACATCAGGCAGATCGTATGCTTGATTGCTTTCCGACACAGTAAAAAAAACAAACACAATGTGATTCTAAGAAACGAACAAAGGCATGTTAATTATACACTTATAACTTGTAAAAGTATTTATTTAATCCATTTTGTACGCAATAAGTCACGGCAAATTACTGAATTCCATTACCCACTGTTTACATTGTAATACAAAATTCCATTTACATACCATTCAAAAATTACAACTATAACATTATACAGATAACGCCTACGATCACAATACCACGGAAAGCGAAGGTACGAGACCCCAATGAAGAAATCATCTCAAGCGTTAAATTGTGAATGCGTGACCTGAAAATTTTAACAGCCTACCGACAATGTGAACAGTTTAATCAAGCGAATAAATGAAAATTTAGTCAGCTGTATTCTATGTCTAATTTGAACTACGATTGATAATAGATAATTTTCATAATAAGGGACTTGAGCTAAATATTACGACTTGTTGAAAGTTGATGAATGTAGAAGAAGCGAAAGAAGATGTGTTTGGATCGATACACCTGACATTCCATAGTTTCTGCCCATCCTAATGGAAGACAGATGTGATGGTATGTAAATATATATGTACTTGCTGCAACATTTAATTAGCAATGTTTGCGTCATTGCATACCTTTAAGTCATCAATGTAAAAAAATAATTGAGTAACAAAAGGGAGCATTTCGTACCTGCGTTTCCTACGTAACTACGATCTGTTTATGTACATGAATGATAATTTAGAAAGTAACCAAACAATTTTTAGGGTTCCATATGCAAAGGGTACCCATTTGAACTGTATTACTATTGCTCCGCTGCCTGTTCTTTCGCCTATCACAAGTATATCTTTAGAACCGTAATAGGAAGAGATTTGAAAATTTCCGGACGATAGCAAACAAGCATGTCATAGTTACCGTAGCCTATGGACGCTAGCAACAAAAAGAATATCGCTAGCACGTTGCCATCCTCGCAATTAACGTAGCAATTCCTCATCTTCTGGTGACTTCACTCATTCGCAGGAATACAAGAACACCCCCGTCGTATTTTTATTAAACTTAAGCGCTGATCTGAATGGTGTTTTTATTGTCACACAAATCATTGGTCGGTATGCTAATAAAATAAATTGTGTTAATTTATCGATTGTCAAGTTTAGTAAACCATTATTTTGGCTCATTATTTTAGCAGCCCCATACATTTACCATTACATTTTATTATCTTTGGAGCAATAGAAAGTGTACATAATTTAATAGTGTAGTAGTATATATTGTTTGTTGGACAGGATTGGCATAAAGTATGTTTAGCCTTCGCGTATGCCAAACTATACATTCTTCGTTTCCTAAGCAGTTAGGATTAGTGGAAACCGGAGACCTAAGTCTAAGAATTTGGCGAAGATATTGATTTTGACCTCCACGACCTAGAGAGAAAATCAGACCTTTCTTAGATAAGGTCACACATCTTTTGAAACATAATTTCTTGCAATTTGATCTAACCTACTTTGTGTGCTTCCGCCACCAATTAGTTCATGCGGCCTAGCGCCGGCCGGCATCCTCCCACTATTGTTAGTAGATGCAACATGCCGACGCTTACGCAGATCCTCTCGGGACATGGTGGGTTCTCCGCGTACTTGCACAGATTCAAGTGCGCGGATGACCCATCGTGCTTCTGCGAGCCCGGCGTGGACCAGACAGTGCAGCACATATTGTTTCGGTGTCCCGCATTCTCCAAACAGAGGTACGATTTGGAGCAGGATTTGGGAATGCGGGTCACCGAAAAATCGGTCTCCGAAATAGTGGTAGGGAAAACTCGGGCAAATTTTTTAAAATACTGCGTCAGTCTAGCCACGGCTGTCATAGATCGGAACAGGTAGAGCGGCTCCACCTAGGACTAATGCTGTATGCCTCGGCTATACTCTGTATAGCCGATGGTATCGCGGTGGCTAGGTGGAGCTGTGAAGCTCTCTGTCGCCCATGGCTGGACTGACACAGTATGGGGAGGGAAGTTAAAATCGTTTCACCGGCGTTCCAATATGTGCATAAAACTAAAAGTTGATGAATGTATGAATGAGTTATGGAATGAAAGGGACCGTGAAACCGTGAAAGTCACCGTAGATTATATATAGATTAGACTTCGGTATACACAATACACAGTAATTTTGTGTTCTACGAGTTTTACAGCACAACAT
Organism: Pyralis farinalis; assembly: GCA_947507595.1. Classification (NCBI taxonomy): domain Eukaryota; kingdom Metazoa; phylum Arthropoda; class Insecta; order Lepidoptera; family Pyralidae; genus Pyralis; species Pyralis farinalis. Next base: position 25,563,250 of record OX382270.1, read on the forward strand.
TCAATTATATTCGCTGCACTATATTTGCGTATGTAATCAAGTACCTCATATCGATGTCCCCTATGTACCATTATACACGATCCTTCGCTGCGGTTAGTTCTAGAATAAGAAGCAGCAAGTCTAACCCCATCAATATGCAACCTTTCATAGTGTTTCTCTATCATATTGAGTTCTGTTAAACATACAATATCCACCGGCCTATTATTGGTTGTTATTTCACAAAGATCTGATTTATTGATTAATCCGTTTATATTCTGATGAACTGCATAAATCTGTTCATAACTAAAATACCTGCATGTTGGTTGATTTACAATGGTCTTCAATTTGAGTGTAATTATCTCGTAAGCTACCTCTATAAGATAAATTATTGTTACATGTCTGATTAAATTTATAATTATACGTTTTACTATGTTTCCTAAACTTAGAATTATGTGTATCATAGAATTTATTCTTGTCATTAATCCGTAAGATCTCTTTTAGCAATGATCGACATAAATTTACAGATTTATGCCATTTTTTAATTGCATTATTATTTTATTCTACAAACGTTATATCTTCATATATGGAGCATATACTCGTATATTTTAATTCACAATTTAATTTATAAATGTTGAGATGTTTATTATAAGGCACTTCAGAGACAGTAATATTTGTATTTATGACATCAGAAACCCAGTCTTTGACTATAGAGAGAAATTTATAATGTTTTCAGACATTTACGCCACTAATTAATATAACATAGTCATTCTTCGTTAGACATTGTATTTCTTTTTTTATAAGGTTAAGTTGGCATTGTTCAGGAAGCATTCTTTCTATACATTAAGATCCTGTTAGATTGAGCAGTGACTTATTTCATATTGATACTATTGCTTATTTCATTAATTTAAAGAATATGTATACGTATATAAGAAAGTTACTAATGTATTTTTGCAACTTTAATGAACTATACTACTAGTACACCAGCCTCAACTCATCCCACTGCAGGAATACAGGTATACCATCAACCAAAGGGGTTTAGAGCCCACTTTACCATGTTGCTCAACTGCGGATACGTAAACTGCGGATTCATTGTTAAGCCTCCCGAAAGTCTGTAAGTTATTATTGGCTAGCTAGTAGCGTAATGCCAGTCATCTATCGACAACATCCGGGACCGACGGCTTAACCTGCCGAAGAACGGCATAAATAGGCTGCGGCCTTAGGATGCTTAACCTGCGTGTTCGGTTAGAATAATACGCACAACGAGGTCATCGAGCTCTCTACTTCGATGCACAATATGATTGATGTACTCAAAGTCTTGACGAAGTTTGACGAGTTTGATGGCGAAGTGTTGCTACAGTCAATTGTGTGCATATACTACTCTGTGTAAAAAGTATCGGGAATATGTCAATAAAAAGACCCGCGTAAAAGAGGTCGTTCTAATTTTTTTACTGCATGTTGGTAGCACTGTACTGATTTAGCGCGCAAAATTTGAGCGGGATCTGTCATTTAATTTGTTTTAAACTACACTTTTTGTTGGTCATAGTTTTGAGTCCTCGGCGATTTTTACAATGGAAAATATTGTTGAACAAAGAGTGTGCCTTAAATTTTGTGTTTCAAATGATATTTCATGTGGTGAATCACTAAAAATGTTGCGAAATACCTACGGCGAATCGTGTATATCGAAAACAAGGGCTTATGAATGGTATAAGGCTTTTAAAGAAGGCCGAGAAGTAGTAGTAGACTTGCCTCGTTCTGGTAGACCTTCAACCGCTACGACCAGAGAAAACATCGACAGAATCAAGAAGCTAGTGCTCGAAAATCGACGTATGAGTCTGAGAGAGTTGGCTAGTGAGGTGAACATATCTTTTAAGTCCGTCCACAACATTCTCATTGACATTTTAGGCATGAAACGCGTCGCCGCTCGACTAGTTCCAAAAGAGCTCAATTTTGTTCAAAAAGCGCAGCGAAAGCATGTCGCTGAAGACATGGTTTCCCGAGCTTCTACGGATCCGACCTTTATGAAACGTATAATAACTGGCGACGAGACATGGGTTTATGAGTACGACATGCAAACAAGCCAACAGTCTTCAGAATGGCGTCTCGAAAACGAGCCGAAACCCAAAAAACCGCGGCAAAGTCGCTCCAAAATCAAGGTGATGCTGACAGTTTTTTTTGACTACCGTGGTGTGGTTCACTCCGAATTCCTTCCAGAGGGAGAAACAGTGAATAAAGAATATTATTTAGGCGTCATGAAGCGTTTGCGTGAGAGTATCCGCCGAAAACGTCCAGATTTGTGGCAACACAACTCATGGATGCTGCACCATGATAATGCACCATCACACACAGCCATTATAGTGAAAGAGTTTTTAGCGAAAAATTCAACAAAAGTTCTCGACCAAGCACCGTATTCACCTGATATGGCTCCGTCTGACTTTTTTTTATTTCCCAAGTTAAAATTACCACTTCGAGGAAAACGTTTTGAGTCGATAGAAGCCATAAAAGAAAATTCGCTGAATGAGCTAAAGGCCATACCGCAAATAGCCTATGAAAAATGTATGGAAGACTGGGTGAAGCGGTGGAGATGTTGTATTGCAAGCGATGGGGCCTACTTTGAAGGCGATAAAATAAATTTAGATGAATAATTTGTATTTTTTGTTTTATTGACAAATTCCCGATACTTAGTACACAGAATGTACATGTATGTTTATGATGGACTGAGTGTTTTAAAAAGAGGTAAGGCGCATCAAAATAGCTCGATTGAGGAAGTACTTCTACCTCGCTGTTGCAAAACCCCAGCCTAATATCAGCTCCCTGGAGAGCGAGTGAGTGGGGTCATCAGTAAGCTCTTAAGTACTTGCTGTGTCGGCAGCAGGGGTGACAACAGGGGTGCTAGTGTTCATAGGCGATGTTAGTCACTTTACATCGAATGGGTCGTATGCTAAGGCATGCAAGCCTTTCAATGTTGTATATAAAAAAAGGAGACACGTTAGTATTAAAGATGGAGAAGTTGAACATCTCAAGATTACGACCACTATTTGATTAAAGTTGGTATTATATAACAAGCGCCTAAGTAAAATAAACTTTGAAATTATGCAAAATGTTAACTCGAACTAGAATTTAATAGACAAACTTAGTTAACCACCCAAACGAGTCTCTCATTTAAAGCGAGGTTAATTTCAATTTGAAATTTCATATTAGTTATTAAACTATTCAAGTCACCACGTGCCTTAATTATTTTACCTAATCGCAAAAAATAAAAAGAAATACAAACGAATAAAATATTGAGGTAAATAAAAACTTGAACTGATATACAATGCAAAAGTGGAAGGATTTAGGAGCCGAGGAAGACCGAGACTAACCTACCATGGCCAAATTGGTCGTATTTTATCAGAAGCTATGAATGTTACAGAAGCGAGTAAAGTATTTAAGTACCGCAACTTATGGCGCTCGGTCCTCTCTGCCTACCCCGCAAGGGACTTGGCGTTATGATATACATACATACATAAATACTTTGACTGTACTACAATCGCAATTATATAATTACCTAATTAAAACGAAATGTCGTTGCATCATCGAAAATGTATTTTTCAACTTTGCTTGGAAGGTCTACATTCTAATCACAGTATTGTGTGTGTACAGCACACAATATTGTAGTCGATTATGAGCAAAAGGCTTTGCACAAGTAATATCAAGTCTTGAGTAAAAGAAAGTTATTTAAAGCGATAACGACTACGCAATTCTAACAACCTTCTGACATATGCCTGCGCCTGCCTAGTGATCCGCACTTACTAGCTATAAAATAAAAACGATATAATGTGCAATCATATGTATTTCGATAGAAAAGTACGATATGATTGCACAATCAAAAGTGATAGCCGGTACATACCACATGAATTCTACTTAACATTCGAGAACTGTCTTCAATTCGTATTCGTTTTTATTTATTCACTATAATTGGTAACATTTAGTAAACAAGAGTGAGTCCAAGATGACATTAAAATGCTACTCAATTTACAAGGCATTCATGATTTTTTCTACAACATAATCCAATACACATTACAATACAATCAAATTCATAATTATTATTTTCACATGACATTGTTTGATGCCAATTTATTTTAAATTTTCTTTATTCAAGGAAATGTCAAAACAATGCACACATATAATATTTTTTTAAATTGTGGAGTGTAATAGCGCGGTCGAAGCTCATGCTAAAATCCGCTGAGTATTTTGTTATTAACCGCAAACCGGGGCAGATTTTTGTGGATCCATGCTTCCAGAATGTTAGACAAAAAGTTAAATATTGAAAGAGAGTTGTGTAGAGCAAAGACATGGGTTTTGCACCATAAACAAGGGAGTAGACTCGTGGGAAGTGAGAGATAGTAAGAAATAAATGGCTCATTATAGTTCCTATAGCTTTTAATCTCTCATTACCCGCGGACCGCTTTTCCGCCAAGAAATGTATGGGAAAACGTATATAAAGGAGGAACTAGCCCATCTAAAATCATCATCCGAATTCAATGCTGCTACGTTAGAAGAACATGGCAAAAGGTTATGTATGGCTGAATCCAAAGTTTCGGACATAGAGAACATCAAGGAATCACTGTGTTCTACCCTCAATGTAGTCTCAGCACTCAAAAAAGAATATGCGGTCAAAGACCAATGGTCACGGCTTAATAATGTCGAGATAAAGGGTGTCCCAATGAGAGCCGACGAAAATCTTTTCTCTGTCACGGAGTCGTTATGCAAAGTTGTTGGTTACCACTTTCCTAAATCCCAAATAAACTACATCGCCAGAGTACCTGCTTATAACTCGAAAGATAAGTCGATAGTGGTAAGCTTCATTAACCGATATATCAAGGAGGAGTTCATAGCTGAAGCAAGAGCGAAGAAGTTTATCTCAGCCAGTGATTTAGGATATGCGGGAAAAGATCACCGTATTTTTGTTAACGATCATCTCATCCCGGAATACAAGATGTTATTATCTAAAACTAAATCTATTGCGAAGGAAAAGGACTTCCGTTATGTATGGGTAAAGTACGGAAAAATACATGTTCGCAAGAATGACAATTCTCATGTGCTTATCATCTCTGGTGAGAATGATTTAAACAAAATTGCATAACCCGTAATAAGCTTTGCTGTTGTGTAAATTCAATATTGATGTTTATAATTGCCACTTTTAACTTTCAATCACTTTGCTTAAAAATGTTTGTTATCTCTGATTTATATGAGGGACCTACGCCCGACTATTGTTTACATGCTTCGACTGCTCGCATCTGGTCATGTATTCGAACACTTTTTATCCTTCTCGATCATTTGAAATTGATAATAGATTGCTTGCTTGCTCGCACTTATCTGTTGCTGTTAACCGTTGTATTAACTTGCGCATACCTACTTAGAGCCAATAATGTTAAACTATCGCTTAATTTTTTCTGCATACCATGTCGCTCTTATCATTGTAACGGGGCATTATTTATGTGCCATTTCATTCCATTGGTTTTATCGCGGAGATATAATGATACTAAAGTGTATTTAAAGTTTATTTTACTTTAATATGGCTTCCACAAGCACGTATAATACTTTACAATGTGACCATAATTTAAATATGTACTACCAAAACGCTAGAGGCTTACGTACTAAAACTAATATTTTTTATCGTACAGTATGTACCTCTAACTACGACGTTATAGTTATTACTGAGACGTGGCTATTGGAGGGAATCAAGGATTCGGAATTGTTCGACTCGCGGTATGTTGTTTGGAGACGTGATCGTAATTATGCCTCAACCGGGCAATTATATGGCGGAGGAGTTCTTATAGCTACACGCAAAGAGTTGGCCGTCATTCCACAGATTAGGTTCCATTCCAGTGCAGAGGATATGTGGCTGACGCTAAATTTAAAACAAATTAATAGTAAAATTTCATTAAAACTACACATATGTGTAGTATATCTGTGCAGAGAAAACTTAGGCTTTAGTTTTTCACAACAGTTATCTAACTTTTTGATGAATCTTGACAACGTCATGACAAACAATAGTGATGATAAATTTATTATTCTCGGCGACTTTAACCTAAGTAGTATTACCTGGACCCGTAATAGATGCGAACCTACGTTTGAACCTTCCAATATGCACTCTGAGGATGAGCTGCTGTTGATTGACCAGATTAATATGCTTAACTTAAATCAGTATAACGGTGTCAGGAACGCCTTTAATAAGACACTAGATCTCGTTTTGTCTAACGACATTGTCAAGGTCACTGACTGCAGTGCCGACTCACTCGTACCAATCGATGCGCACCACGGTGCTCTTCTCGTACAAATATCTTTTGCGGAGCACAATTGTTTGGAGTCTGCTCCCTATGTTAAGTATCAGTTTGAAAAAGGTGACTACGCCTCCATCAATAAAGAAATCTCTGATATCGACTGGCGTACGGAACTTTCTAATTTATCACTTGACCAGGCCGCAGACTACTTCTACAGCGTATTTGAAACGCTTCGAGATAAATACATACCCTCCAAACTAGTCACCTGTCATCAATACCCCATATGGTACTCTCCGGCTTTAAGAAAAGCTATTAAAGAGAAGTCGAAATATTTCAAAAAATTCAAAATCTATGGTAATCGGTCAGACGAAATGTCATTTCAATTATTACGCCAAAGAGACAAATTAATGGAAAAGGCGTGTTACGATAGTTACATTGCCTCTGTAGAAAAATCTATTGAACTGAATCCTAAAAATTTTTGGTCATTTGTCAAAACTAAATGTAAAGATAATGCTATACCTAGCAGCGTAAATTTTAATAACGTTGTTGTCAATGATGGTGAATCTATATGTAACGCGTTTTCAGATTATTTTTATTCGACCTTCCTTGGTACTTCTAGTACTGACGTCGATGTTACGAGTATCTCGTCACCCAATAGTGCACACTCAACTGCCGCTAACATCTCCTCTGTTCAGGTTGATATTGATACTGTTGTCAATCTTCTTCTCAAACTTGATCCATCCAAATCGGCAGGTCCTGATAAACTTCCTGCTCTGTTTTTAATTAAATGTGCTAAAACCATTGCAATGCCTTTACACATTTTGTTCAATCAATCTTTGACCGTAGGTACCGTTCCTACAATATGGAAACGTGCCTATATCACCCCAGTTCACAAAAAGGGGCCCAAGACGGATGTGTCTAACTACCGCCCGATATCCAAATTGTGTATTGTCTCCAAAGTCTTCGAGAAGGTGGTCTACAATCAAGTTTATCCTGCAATCAAACATTTGTTAAGTAATGTTCAGCACGGTTTTTTGAAACGTCGCTCCACCGTCTCGAATCTTGTCTTACTTAATTCCTTTCTCACTAAGTCCATGGATACCGGCCATCAAGTAGATGTAATTTATACAGATTATAGTAAGGCATTTGATCGTATCCAACATAATTTACTTTTGCAAAAGCTTTTTCAATTGGGCATAAGTGGAGACCTTCTTAGATGGTTTGCGTCGTATATTGACAAACGCACACAAGCAGTAGTAGTCAATAATTATATTTCCAGGTGGGTTACGGTCCCTAGCGGGGTCCCGCAGGGATCCTTGCTGGGACCCCTATTGTTCGTCATATTCGTGAACGACATTGAAAACTGTTTTCAGTCTTCCAGTCTACTTTGTTTCGCAGACGACATGAAAATTTACTCTGCTATCTCTTCCATAACTGACGCAGAGGCAATGCAGTCTGATCTTCTAAGGCTTCAGGACTACTGTATTAAAAATCACCTAGACCTCAACCCCAGTAAATGTAGTATAATAACGTATAGCAGAAAACGTAACTTGATAACCTTTGACTATTTGCTGAAAGGCGTAAAATTGCATCGCGAATCTCTAGTGCGTGATCTCGGTGTATTTCACGACTCAAAATTATTATTCGATAGCCATATTAACAACATTGTCTGCAAAGCTTCTAAGGCTCTTGGCTTTGTTAAGCGTGTATCAAAGAATTTCACTAAGGCTAAGACATTAAAAATACTTTATTGCACGTTAGTCCGAAGTAACTTGGAATATGCTTCGCAAATTTGGAATCCCAGATATGACATATATATTTCCCGCTTAGAAAGTATACAAAAGAGGTTCCTGCGTTTCTTGTGTTACCGAACCGGTGAGCATTATAGTTCTATTGATTACGATAGGTTGTGTAAGAAACATCATTTGCTACCACTGGAAAAAAGACGGGAAATCAGCGACCTACTGTTTCTGCTAAAAATAGCATCTGGCTCCGTAGACTGTTCCGAACTTCTGTCCCTTATTTCCATCCGAGTTCCCTCCAGATCCCGCAGACTACATACCACTATGAGCGTTCCATACTGTGCAACTAACTACAGACAAAACACATTTCTAGTGCGAGCGAGTACAAATTTTAACAAAATTTCAAATACTTTAGACTTAGATTTATTTAATACCAGCTGCGAAACAGCGAGGCGCAAACTTACACAGTTGTTTTTTAATAATGTAAGTTAAAGCAAATCCTGTAAAGTGTTCCCATTGAGTGTTATTTACCTTTATAATTTTATATTGTTTTATATTTGTGTGGACCTGTAATTGGCTCTCTTTTGCTACATGTGTTATATAATATGTCAATACAGCTGTTGGTCTTCCAATAAATAAATAAATAAATAAATAAATAAATAACGGGGTCTCACAGGTTAACTTAACCCTAGAAAGATAGTCTGCGTAAAAATGACGCATGCGTCTTCGAACTATTGCTCTGTCTTTCTAAATAGTGCGATTTCGTCGTTCGTTACGTTTCGAATATCTCACTCGTTGCACAGACCTTCGGCGGATTGACGCCTCACCAATTTTGATATATAACGGCCTTGTGAGTCAAAATGACGCATGATTATGTTTTATGTGGCTTTTAAGATTTTTAACATAACATAATATTCGTGTTGTGTGTGTCTGATAATCTTGTTATTTTAGTTCTTAATTGTTTTTATATTTTGGTAGATATTATAACTAAAATAAATAATAACGAAGAGTCGAAGTTTGGAAAACGGTCGTATCCTAGCCGTTCTTTTAGAAAGCGAAGACTATCTCATATTTGAAGACGATGACAGCGAGATTGAAAACCAAGAAAGTGAAGATGACGTGCAGAGCGACACTGAAGAGGCTTTCAACGATGAAGAGAGAGAAGAGCCGATTCCCAGCGGAGACGAACCCTTAATCAATGAAAATACTCAACAACCAGTATCTTCGTCTACTTCTCATCGAATAGTAACTTTGTCGAATAGTAATGTTGTTTGTGAAATATCGGAAAAAATCGGCCGATGTACTCACGCCGTTATGCCTTTCACCTTTCCATAAGACCTACGAAAACACGCCGAAGACAAAAGTTGTTACTCACCACAGATCGCCACGAACTATGATCTTATTATTATAAGCCCCTTATTACTATTACATCTAAACATTTTATTAATAGTTATTGCTTACATTTCTTGAATTTCTGTTGTTGTTTCATTTAGGTAACACGGTATAACATACATTTATGTTTGTGTACTCGACGTATTACATTTAGGTAAAACATTTGTTTGACTATAATAATTGTTATCGCCTACGTCACTACCGGTTGCAGCGGATGGTGGGGCGGCAATATGGCGGCCCAGAAGCGACGACAGAAAAAATTGAGGCGGGAATTGCATTCTATTCTCAGCTCTCGACTAGTACAGACGTCCCGGCAGTACTAGGCACTAATTATTTAATTGATCTCGTACATACTGTGTTAATAATAAATAAAGTATAAAATTAAAGGAGTTATTGCATTGAATTATATTAGCTATTCAAGCAATGCTTCATTAGTAGAGTTATACTGTATTCTTAATACCTAGTTGCTATAATAAAATATGTTGAGCGTTGTAATTGTAGGGATGAATATCATAAACCTTTTACGTGTATTAACCAGTGTTTTTCTTATATAATCTTAGGTGAATAGGTTATATTATAATGTTTAAATGCAGTAGGTACACAATATATTGTATTAATATAATAAATGCAATAATACAATAATTTTGACACTATCAAATACATTGATTACCTTACAATGGTATAAATAACGTAGTATAATTATTTTCAAAAGTATAAGTATTATATCCATAACATATATTTTATGTCATCGTTATTGCTCAAACCATAGCTGATCAAAGAGTCTGCAAGTGCCTTAATCAAAAATCTAAGTGTTGCATAAAGTAGTTTATGTTTTAATAATACCATTTTGTTGAAGAGCGAACTAAGTTTGTGCAATAAACTTAGTTCGCTCTTCAACAAAATGGTCTTTATGAGTACCCCAGTTAAGTACGTTGTCTATCTTTAAACATACATAAATGTGTTTATTAACAAACTCTAGACACGGGCAGGAATATCTCGCGAAAGTAGCGCCGCTGGCGTGATGTCAGTTGTGACTACGAGTAGTTATTGCAGGCTACACTCCGGATTTATTATATGAGAAATATAACTTTCATTCTCGTGGCGATATTAATTAATTTTAAGTTATATTATGTTCTTTTACTAATTAACTTTTTTTATAATGTTTTTACAGCCCCTCAACCAGCTATGATAGTTCGTCTTATATTTTGAGATATAGAAGTGAAATATATGTATCTTACGAACATACATAAGTAACATGTAGTCATTTTATTGTTTAGGAAACAACGCACGCTTTCGGAGTCGATATGACTATAGATTTAATCGAATGAATTATTGATATGGCTCCCTAGTCCCACTCGCGCCACTATCCCCATTCTTTTTTATACGTACGCGTACCTTATAAGTTTATAACAATGCCAAAGCGAAGTACTAAAAATCAAATTGCTTTATACAAAAAAAAGTTATTAAGCAACGAAGTTGAGCGTGACCGTCGTAAAAGAGTTATTATTTATTCCGATTTATCAGATTCTGGTAAGCAGATTTGATTTTTTTAATATTCTTACCCGCGTACACATAGAGTGACACTAATGATCATATTTTATCGTTCTATAATTGAATTAAGTTAGAATTCCATTAAGCATTCTATTTCCAATAAATTAAGAGTTGTCAATGAGTCAACCGGAAATCAAGTATGGCCTAAGTTAACCGTGAGTTAACCATAGGTACGAATATTACGACAGAGTTGATCGTGAGTCAATCAATTATTATTTAATTTTACTCAATATTCTGAACCAACATGAAAATATATTATAAAAGATATCTTATTATTTTTCTACCCAGCTTCCTAACGATAAATATAATTTGTTTTAGATATCAAAACCAATAATAATATCGAATTTACTTCTTCGAAGCCCATCGACGACGTCTTGGGAAATCAAAATTCAGCTCAAACTGACACTAGGGCCTAGGCTTCGGTACTCTAAGAAACATTAACCGCTTTAGATCCTGAGGTGTTAATTGACTAAGGAGAGCTTGTTCCTAAACAATTTACACGTGGTCCTGATATTCATCCGATTTAGCTTAAAGATGGGCTCCAATCCTCCGAAAGGGTCTGACAGATAAGGACAAAAAGAATAGTATTGTCAAAGAACATGTAATATCACAAAATTGCAAGCTATTATATAGGGCCCCTATTTCAAACTCTGAAGTAGCTGCCACAGTTACTGAATTTGCGCGGACTCGGGATAAGAAGATTGAGAATTCCCTACAGCAATTACGGGTAGGCCTTACAGCCATAAATAGAGCCATTACAATACTGCTCACGAGCGATTACAAGGTACAGACTATTAAGATCTTGTCAGATGCATGTAGAATCTTGTCCGATCTCCACGTATCGGAGAAAACCCAATCCCGAGCAAAGTCTTTAACGCAAGGGTTGGACAAGTCATTTTAAGCCTAATTCAAGACAGCGAAAGCGATGAAATGATTTCGGTAGCAGTCTTCCTGAAATAAATCAGAGCATCTAAAGCCATTGAGAAACAAGGTTCTCAGATCAAAAAACCGGATGTCAATGCTACTCCCGGTCCATCGTCTTCTCCCTCGATAAGCCCGCAGGGAAACTGGAGGGGTCCTTCCCGCTCAACAATACAGGGGAGCGAGGAGTGTCCTGGAAGAAGTAGGTTGCGGTAAGTGATTAAGGAATTACTGTGTTAGCAGCAGAGGTTCACAGGTGTTCAAAGGTTAATATATATAATATAATCTTTAGATTAAGGGGTCGTATACTTGTATGCCTTCCGACAGGCAACTAAGAGAGGCAGCGCGCATCAAAGCATTAAAGTCCGATCCAGAAAGTTACTCCACCACACAGAAAACTGCAACCAAATAACAAATCTCTGGTGTGTTGTCACAAATTGCGATTGAGTGAGGTTACCAGTACGCTCTCAATGATTTGCTGTATTAACAACAGAGGTGAAAGAATTAATTAATTAATGTATTTGTTTGCTCAGGAAAAGGTATCAGGGATCTTAGTCTTAATTATGTGGCTTTATTAACCTGCCACTTGGATAGCATGCAAATGTTTAGTAACACATCAAATTTAATCAATTGTAAACTGTTACAATATAATAATTTGATTTTTTTTATATGAAATGTGGCGTCAAGCGAGTGATATTTAATGAATTAAAGCGTTCAAGTGAAAGTAATTTGTGTAAATGAAAACCTCCAGAGGGTTTCAGTCTAGTGTATGTAAGGACATACTTAAATGGTGGTTAGCCACTTTTCGCCTTTCTGCCCCGCAAAGGATCTGGCGTGTACATTATAGATAGAAAGAAGTGTAAGGGCTGCCTAAAAATGGTACTGTGAAATTAATGTGTAACGTCAGCGGCATTATATGTATGACAGCGGCCTAATCGCATCATCGCGACAAGAACAGCAAAGACGAGTATGAGAAAATTTACTATTGTCATTCAACAGTTTTTATAAACATAATATTTAAAATTATGAGTAATTTATAAATGTATGTTATAGTTTCGATTTCAAACCTTAAAGTCATATAATGGACATTAATCTAACCTTGTTTTACTGTAAAACAACTGCAAAACAATCGAAATTTTATCGGCCTCGCAAAATTGAGACCTCACTGGAAGCCGTACTCAAGCAGCTGTAAGTAAAACCTAGCCAGGTATAAATTTGAATTAAACAATTTTTTAACGGAAGTATTGCGTGCTTTATTTATATTGTTGAACCTGACGTTTCAAACGCTTTGCAGTTTCTAAGACCTATCAAGTGTAATATCCCCTTACAAGATGCAGGAGTATACAAATTAGACTACGAATGTGGTTTATCATACATAGGGTAAACAAAGAGAAGCATAGGTACTCGTGTGAAAGAACACATTGCTGACATGAAGAATAGGCGCAATAAAAACTTCATAATTGAATAATTAATGTAAGACAAATATCACTTTAGTCTTCCTGCGACCACGGACGCTGCAAAGCGTTCGAAACGTCAGTTTCAACAAAATAAATAAAACACGCGATACTTCCGTTAAAAAAAATGTTTAATTCAATGTGTAACAATCGCGAAAACCTAAGAACCTTGTTACCATTTCTATAATTGAATGATAAAATGTTTTATATTCATAAAAACAAAACGGGCTTTTTGCCTCTAACTTTACCTTCAATTAATTAGTGGCTCAGTACCACCTAGCATTCCATTATGTTTCAATTCCATCCCGGAATTTTCCAGGTCGAAACACATAGCGGTGCAAACTTCCACAGACTGTCAGATGGGCCTGTTTATAGTTTTTAAAGTCGGCAGTTAGTAATCTTAATGTTAAAATCATGGTATGGTAGAAAGAAACCAACAAATTCCTTTACAATATATAATCAGGTTTGTTTTACGAATATATGGTTATTTACTTCCATTATGACCCAAAATGTTCACAGAACGAGGAAAAACGATGGCAATAATTTCTAAGTACATACTCCGCGGTTTAGGTAGAAATTATGATGAAAGATTCTTACAGAAATATTGTTCATAGCATCATCAGAAAATATTGTTTTGATTAAACTTAATGTTAAAGATGAGGACGATGATAGTGGTGGTGGTGGGGTTTTTATTTACTAAAAGCTATTCAGCAGATGATTATTAGCGAAAGGAATACTTCATGACCTTATATCCATCCATAATGCCAAATTAAGAGCTAATAATGATATCAACCAAAAAAAAAAGAAAATATTAGTGGATTATACCATTAGTTTTCAATGTACTACTTTCCATAATGTTACTGCAATATAATTAGATATATTATGAAAATAACCATAACCAGTTCCTTAGAGTACGGTGCAGGCAACAGAGATAAGTATACTGTGACTTCGATGTATGTTTAGAAAGAAAGGGAACATTTTTGAAAATTATTCAAAAGCATATTCATGGGAGTATATGTGGTTAAAGTAAATTGGTTTTCACATCGCCCACAATTCAGTCGATATGAATGCGAAACTAGTAGACCCACGGATTGTTTAGCCAAGAGTTTTCTTTCCCCATAGTATGCCAAATAAGTAATAGCTATTAAGCGTACCACTTTCTGTGTAGTTTTCAAGTTTACGAAAATGGAAATCTTAATATACCTAGTTCAAGAATCAGTGATAAATTCCTGTTTTCATTCTCTTACAAGCCGCATAAAATAAGTTAAAATAAGAATAAGATCTATGTGTAGATTACGGCAGACAGATTCATGTAAACCGTACTTTCAAAAGTTGCGGTTGCTTACACTGCCCTCGTTATATACACACATCAAAAGTGTCTAGGGATCAAGCATTTTTATGCGGATTTCTTGAGATTGAGATGTGGCTTTGTAATAAATTTATGATTTTATAAATTTATATGGATCCTTTTTGGTGCATTTCATAATTTGAAACAGGAACTGTCAATCAAATTCGAGTAAAAGATGAAAATCAGCTGTCAATATTTTCCCTATAAAAACATACAACGCATTGAAGACATTATTAGTGCTACTGTTTCCCTACTACTGACTAAAACCAACGTTATTATGGAGCGGCGACGTCATTTAAGCAGGGAAGAAATGCTCAGAGCCGTGGGAATGATAGAAGCTGGTTCCCGGCAACGTACTGTGGCTTTAGCTCTGAATACAAGTCAGAGTGTTATCAGTCGACTTTGGACACGTTACCGAAGCACTGGTACCGTGGCTGAGCGCCATGGAGGACGGTATCGCTGCACCACACGGAGACAAGACCGATACATTCAAATCACAACTCGAAGAGCTCCAACAATAACCGCCATGATGTTAGCCGTGACGCTTCATCACTCTTCAGGGAACTTAATTAGCGACCAAACAGTCAGAAACCGCTTGCATGAAGTGAACCTTCATTCCCGAAGACCGCTAAGGGTACCACCTATAGCAATGCGCAAGCGTAGGATTCGATATCAATGGGCTCTTGAACACAGAAATTGGGCAGAAGAACAATGGCGTTTCGTGTGCTTTTCTGATGAGTCTCGTTTTGGTATGAGACCGGATACAAGACGTATACGACACTGGAGAACCCCTGGACGCCAACAGCGATTAAAATCCTGCCAGGAAGTCCATCCTTATAGTGGTGGAACCATCATGGTATGGGCGGGTATTTGGATCGGCGGAAGAACGGAGTTGATTTGGATCAGAGGCAACCTCAACGCTCAAATTTATGCTGAGACGATTGTATCAGACGTCATCGTTCCTCTACAAGTGCAAATCGGTCCCTTATTTCAGTTAATGCATGATAATGCACGACCGCACACCGCAAGAGTTGTAAGACAGACTCTCGCCGCAGCTAACATCAATGTCATGCCCTGGCCTGCTCAGTCGCCAGACTTGAACCCGATTGAGCATGCATGGGATATGCTACAGAGAAGAGCTCTGCCGAATATGGAGGGTATCCAGTCGCAAGAAGACCTTTTTTTGTTGTTGCAACGAACATGGGCGGCCATTCCACAGCGTGATTTGGATGAACTCATTTTGAGTATGCCAAACCGATGTTCTTGTGTTGTTAGTGTTCGCGGTAGAAACACGGATTATTAATTGTTTAAGTTACCCAATAAAATTTTAAAGAAAACTGTTATTTCAGTCTTTTTTTCGAACTTTAATGTTAGTGGTTCAAATGTCAAAAATCCCTTTATTATGAAAATGGCAAATTTCTTTATTAATGCAAAGGTGACTTGGTTTATCGTTACTGTAGACAAACGAAAACACTTTATTTGATGAATCCTTAAAGAAAATTTTAATTAATATCAATCAGGAGAAAAGTTATTGCAAAAATATATGTTGATCCCTAGACACTTTTGATGTGTGTATCTATGAGGTATCAAATTTTGTAAAACAAAACATTCATTCTTACAATATGCTATCAAGTAAACGACATAATGTCCAACTATGTACCATAACATCCAATACGACTATGTTCCATAAAAGTGTATATTGTATGGCCCCAAAAATATATAACAAATTACCCCAGTATGTCAAGGCTGAAGAAAATATACAGGGTTTTAAGAAAAAGCTAAAATACTTGCTAATAGAAAGGGCTAATTATTTTGTTGACTAATTTGTTGCCAATATTAATTAAGTGACAATATTTTATGCTAAAATTTGTTATGTGTTAATTAACTAATGTAAGTTTATAATTATGATTGGACATATTTTATTTAAATATTTTGTTAACTGTAACGATATATATATTTTATGTTAAAAAGCTTGCATGCCTATACTACAGGTAAAATTTGGCTTGTTCATATATACAAACTTTATATGTGATCTTTGTTACCCATATTTAGCAAGAAATAAATTGAATTGAATTGAATTGAAAATTCCCATTGTTAATACTTGCCCGTGAGCTACGGTGTAGAACGAAGTGAACCTGGTAGGAATGCAAATAGCAAAATTTCGTCTTTTAACATAATAATAGATCGTAA
Source organism: Pyralis farinalis (assembly GCA_947507595.1). NCBI lineage: Eukaryota > Metazoa > Arthropoda > Insecta > Lepidoptera > Pyralidae > Pyralis > Pyralis farinalis. Next base: position 25,580,090 of record OX382270.1, read on the forward strand.
TAGAAAACCCTCATGCATAAATAATAGACTTCGGTAATTACTTACCACTTCTACGAAACTATGGGACGAATCCAATAATTGGAAACAATACGATCACCCGAACTCTATGTGTATTCATAGGTGAATTAATCAGTAAATGGATATAGGGTTGGAGTACTATCACTGTAGTCGGCCAATCTTATGTTGTGTTACTTATTGCACAGGGGGTATCAAACGTCTCAAATTTTGATAAAGTTTAAAACCACGTTATTGCTATTTATCAAATCTTTATTGGTGATGGCGATCTGCATAGCTATTAAATTATTACTCAATGAAATTGATCGTTTTCGTATATGTATTTTTTTGATGTACAACATCCTTCCCCTCATTTTCCTTGATACATACCTTAAATTAAAATATATATAACAATATAAACTAATTACTAATTCCACGATTAGTCGGCGACGTGTAGCGCGTGTCGTTAGGCAACCGTCCTCGGAACTTCCGAAACACGATTCCCTCCGGCCAGAATTCTTCCTTCATGAACGTCGGCAGATGATGAGTTGGAACCCTCACCACAAAGGAACTAAAGTTTACCTTGTGGCGAGATTCCAGTCGCTCGACTTTCAAGGTGAAGTTGATCTTCTTCTTCACATAGTCTACAACCTCCTCGACCTTTGTAGACCAGTGTAGTCTGGAAACGTACAACGGCGTCGCTGGTACTTCCACGCGCAGTTGTGACGATCCGGTCTGTGCGGTGCCGCAGTAGTTGCGGTTGGAGGGCTTCTTCTTCTTCTTCTTCCTGTCCACTTGTATGAAGCCCTGCTCATCGCACTGGTTCTTGCGAGAACCCGGTTGCAGAGCCTTGCGAGCGGGCTCGCAACGACTTGACTTCTCCCGGTTAGATGGTAGGTGAGTCGGTGGTAATGCAGTAACATTTGCGTAATCACATCCCGGGGTTGACGTGTTTACATTTGTAGTCGGCTTCGCTGGTGAGCGGGCGGCATGGCTCGGTACGCTGCTCATAGCAACAGTAGTCGGTGACACCATTAAACTGCATACGGATGCATTCTGTGCACCACGACGCGTGTTAATGTTGCCGACCTCAGGTGACCTACTTACGGAAACATTACATTTTAGTGATAATATTTCCGTACGTAGCCTACTAATTGTTGTTTCAGATGTCGATAATCGTGACTGGACATCAGCGAGACTGGCTTTCAGGCTTCTGATGTCCTTCAGCAGCGTACTAACGTGGACATGTTCCAGGGTCACAGATGGTAACTTGCGTAGGTCTTTCGCTACGAAAGACGTCTCGTTCTTGCGTAGGCACGTCGTCGGTTTCGGTCACCTTCAAAAGACTGATGACATCTAGTATACTTTTGTCACCTCCATCCCTCCTGCGTGACGGCATCTCCGTGGTCTTGTCTAGCGTCTTGAACAGTAGCATCTTGCCACTGCAAATCTCATCTTCACTGAAGGTAGACTTACAGATGCGCATGATGCTGACTTCGTCCAAAGTGTCGATGGCGTGTTGTATGAACGCCAAGAACTCGTTGGCTTTGAGTTGTCCGGAACCCATACGGTACGGATGTACGGACGGTACGGACAGTACGGACGGTAGCGTACAGCGGCTAGGCCGCGGCCGCTCATTCGCGAATTAATATTCGTGACAGTGACGTGTGGCGGGAAGCGACCGTATTCGTTCGCACATCGCACTGCACTATAAAAGCGGTGTCCAAAAAAAATCGTAACGTTGAATTTTATGGCATCAGATAGCTTAAAAATATACGGGTTTAATGACCTAAGCCTATTAGCGGTATCTTGTTTAAAACCTGTGGAAAAACCTTAAGAAAGTTTTCCCTATCTCAGTTTTGCCTATATTACGTAGGTAACCAGTCGTAATATTTGAATACCGGTAAATCTCTTCCAAAACGACAGCAATTTTTCTAAGCCTAATCTTTCTTAATTTACGTTGTCAATTCAAATAACATCATCGCCGACAAGATCGTGATAAAATACTTTGAACCAGGCTACACCTTTATGTCAGCCGACAGCTTCCACTATGGGTGGACTTGTCAATGAAATGCATGAAAAACAAATTTTATGATTTTTCTGACTTTCCTCAGGCTGTAGTACTGCAGGAAACATTAAACCACTTTTGCAACTGGGAAGATTACACGATACGGTATAAACTCGATCTCGAATTAAGCCGCATACACATATTAGTGAAATGTTTTGATTTGACGTACAAAACTAGATTCAATAGATCATTGCGAGCATAATCGGAAATAAAATTTTGAAAACAACTTTTCCCACCACCAAAAAAGAAATCTGCACCAGAGGGCATTTCTAAAAACAAAAAGGAAAATATTTTGAAATCTTTTCAATATATTATTCCTCCAAATATAATGGCCTTTTGGAGCAAACTCCCTACATTTGATTAGATATATTTTAAAGAATGCTTTTCTCTTTCCAATATTTTTATGTCATTATAAATTTAAATAATAAATGATTTTATAAATTTAATTTAGTTGGTTTTGTCATTTAGACAATATGTATTTTATTCGATAACAAATACACCTTTTTTTACATACAAGCATGTAAGAGAACAGTTAACAAAAAAGCCGTAACTCAATTTTCTAATTCTATATTACTAAGCGGTGTAGCAGTATCTCATGAATAAGATTAATCCATTTACATTTCTGATATTTTAGCTATTGTGATAAAAAATGTGTATAAAAACCATTTCTTTGTTCTTATATTTTGAAGTGATTCTATCTATTAAAGTATGGAGTAAGGCAGGGTGGATTGTCTTCGCCAAACCTATTCAACTTGTACATTAATGACCTTATCAACAAGCTGAGCGGCATGTATGCTGTATACATTGATGGTGTTGGTGTGAATAATCTAAGTTATGCAGTTGATATAGCTCTCCTTGCACCGTCTGTTAGTGCGTCTCTTAGAAAACTGCTGCTTGTCTGTGAAAATTTTGCCGCGGAACATGGACTAAAATACAACTAAAAGTCAGTTCATAGTATTTAAGGCTAGTAACAAATGTCCTGAAGGCGTGCTTCCCATTATGCTTTATGGTACTGCCCTCACTCGAGCGAATAAGATATCTTGATCACTGTGTCACAGAAAACTGTAAAAATGACTTGGACATTGAAAAGGAACGGAGGGCGCTGTAGGCGCCGGAAATTGCTGATTTGTATATTTGCGAAATGCAGTAAAAAAGTAGACTACTCTTTTTAAATCTTATTGCCAATCATTTTATACGTGCAGCCTATGGACTTCATACACTAAGCGTACTTACAGCGACTTTCGTGTCCTGTTTAATAACGTTTTTAGAGTTCTGTTAGGGCTGCCTCGTTTTTGTAGTGCGTCAGAGATGTTTGCAGAAGCACGTACAAATAACTTAAGAATTTGCTGATCGGTGTGACGGGCATCTGCTGGAGCACTAGAACGGTGTACTTAGGTGCATTTTTATATATAAAAAATTAACATTAGAATATAAGCTTTTTGTGTTACTAAATAATTTATATGGATCTATATCTGAAATAAATACATTATTAATATATTATTATTAACTTATCAAGGATGTCCAAAAAGTATTTATATGCAACCTGGTACGATCTGGTGTTCGATAAATACTTACAATTAGGCCCATGCCAAACACCTCGAAACTGCAACACTCAAAAAATATTTAATAATACACTCAGAAATAAAATTGCCCAAAATACAAGTACCTCCTCGGCTTTTATCGTGACAAGTGGGATGGAACTACTTTTAATTTATGGTTATCAATTCTCCAAAGATATCATTACCGTCGACAACATATTGATTATCGCTTTTTATTCTACTATTTTCGAACAGATTATCACTTTTTCTATTGATATTTCCATAAAAAACCCCCACTGAAATGTTGAAAATTTTTGATAAATCCACGGATTGAATTGATTGTCAAACATATTCTTTCACACAAATATTGTTTTATTTTTATATTTAGTTGTCAAGACAGGCTAAAACAAAAAGAATTTGCTAAATTGATAAACCGATCTCAAGTTATACGCATGTATAACTTTTATTTACATAAATAATTACAGATATAAAACTGAAATTTATCCTCCAAACCTCATTCACACGCAGGATTACAACAACCCTCCAGAGAGTTGTCATTTAGCAGTGGTTTTCTGTGAGGTGGAAGTACTTCCCCAGATGGGCTGCTTTGATGCACTCTCTATCTCTCCTCTCTCCCTCTCTTAAAACACTCAGACCAACATAAATAGACATGTTCATGCACACAAATGTTGAAATCGAACCCGAATCGAGCGTTAGTGTTAAAGTCGCGTTATTTATCGCTGCGCCATCGACCTCGTCAAGTAGAGAACTAAGTAGGGAAAAACATTTGGTCAATAAAAAAATCTATTACATTTTAAATGAGCACAGATCAGATAAAATTTGTGGAAAAAAATGTTATTTACAAGTTTTTACCGAATGAACCTCGTCGTGTTCAAAGTCAGTTTTCTTCCAAGCGTTATTCCGTTTCCTAATCCAGTAGAATTGGCGACTTTTACCTGGAGCGACTGTCGTCAGACTTCCACGACCCATAGGGAAAGTCAGATCTTTCTTTGGTAAGTTATTCACATTTTGTCGAAATGCAATTTCTTACACGTGCGGGTTTCCTCACGATGTTTTCCTTCATCCCCGAGATATTGATAATTAGAAATTTGTACATAAATCCAATAACAACAGTTGATTAATAAACCGCTTCTTCATCCACTGAGTTATCACTGCTCTTATAATAATTTCGTGTTTAAAGCCAGTGTTAAAAAGTTTTTTGCATCGGACCCACGAGCGTTTGGGTAAAAGATAGCGTGTTTCACCACAAGAATATCTCAAAATATGTGGTATAAAAAATAACATATTTCAACAAGCGGGTCATATGGTTGTATAGGTTAACTGCGACCATGTGGTTATTTACGTGTATCAGATACGAGTATCCAGTGGTATATGATTTTTTTCCAAGTAATTAGCTCAAAGCTTGTACATGTCGAGTCATTTCGTTTAACCTCGGGTACCAACAATATAACATTGGTGTCCATATGTATATTATACGTATGCGGTCTTTATTTTACGTTTTATCCTTTTCAACCAAATATTCATCAATAAGTAAAATAAAATGCCAATCGGATTGTGTATCGAGGGTTCCCGACTTTATAAACTCATTTACGACGGATTATCGGTGACGTATAAAAATTGTGTGAGTAAGAAATATCATTCTATTTTTCTTCATCGCTAATCAAGCCGAATGGTTAAATTTTAAAATTTACACAAAGAAAGACTCACTTACCATTATCAAATTGGTCGTGTTCTATCAGAAGATGATGTCAGGAGCCCCAGGAAACGGCGAGCGTGCATGAAAAAATCAATGAATGTTAGAGACGCGAGTGAAGTGTGTAAGGACCGCTTATGGCCCTCGGTTCTCTCTGCCTACCCCGCAAGGGACCTGGCGTGAAGATATACATACATAAAAAATGTACTACATAATTAAAAAAATACAACTCAATAATCCCATTAAATATTGTTACGCCTATTATTCGAACGAACACGTGGCGACATGAGTGGCTTCACTGAATGCCAGCGCTGTGGCATTACTTACTGTGGTGCGGTATTAGTTAGATTCATATACACTAATGATATTCATACGTATGTTCCGCTAATAAATGTATTTTCTTTTTTTCAAACAATCGTCTCTCACAGATGACCGGTCAGTCACGGCAGCAACGGTGGGGGATGCAAGCGGTTCCTGTACCAGATAACGTGTAATAACTGAGACGATCGCAGCACCCAGATAGAGAAAATCGGATCAGCCATGGCAGCGACAGCATGGGTCTACTAACGGAGGGTTGGTGACGGCCGGCGCTCGTTCGCATGAACTAGTTGATGATGGAAAAAGAAGAAAGAAGCAATAATCAGGTTAGATCAATTTGCAAATTTTATTATCCTTACCGGCAGACCGCCCGCCATGCATTGAAATTAAGTCATGAAGCCATCAAACTACGGGATGATAGGTGAATTCACGTAATAGCTGGCTTCTAATGCTATCTGGTCGCATCAGATTTACTATCTTGTCTGTTTTCACTTGTGTTCCGATGAAACAGTGGCTATCCCGTAGTTATTTTTATCCTACGTCAAATTTGATGAGTATATTGTTTTACTCTTACTGTTTCCTTTTCTTAATGACCTTTTTTTTATTAACCGGCAAGATACCTTGCAAGTATATGAGGTTAGTTTTGAGACTGTGGATGATAGCGAACTACTTAAACCCGTTGGGGTTGTACTGTACGTACTGGCTTCTATTTTGTGATTGAAAGTTTTAAATTAGTGATAGTTCTAAGCGTTGTTATTTATGTGATTTGTAGGGTTTTCTGACTTACGAAGCTGACATATCACAACACAATATCCAGGTAATGTGTTCCTTCATCCGTCTCTAGCTAAGTGCACCCAACTTTTACCATCTTTTTGAATTCGATTAACTAACTTGCTAGACTATAATTACGCTGTGACATCTCCGGAGATGTCCGGAACATGGCCATTAGAGTGTCCCAGAACTTGTTACACAAGTTAGCTAATCGAAACCTGTTTAGTGAAGGACTTGAGTTTCCGCTGATGTAGTTGATAGTTAATGTTAGTTTCTGAAGAACGACGTCATAATTGCAATTGACATGTTTTATATATGCGTAAAATTCCTCTATTTCAGTTCAATGAACCTATACTCTTATTTTTGTTGTTCATCAATGTGGGGCTCTTGTGAGAAGTGCGCATCTGACTTTGAAAAGTGAAAAATATTCACAATATCTCTCTGGTCCGTCTATATATAATTATCCTCTAACTAGATTAACCAACAACAGAAATGTCGTAGTTATTATTATTAGCATTAGACAATTATATTGACTACTGCACCTGGCTATCCGCGCATGAAATTTAAAAGTTTATGCACAGATTTTGTATGCACAGAATATGCGCGCATGAAATTTAGAGTTTATGCAAAGAGAGCCGTAACCGCTCAAAATTTTACTGTAAACCGTACAGTATTTTTTGCGTGGCGAATACAATAAACAATAGATGAACAATGGATTCACAGAGACAAAAATAATACTATTTTGCCTCCATATCTACGTTGCTACGATTTGAGTATTATACTAACTTCTGTCCACGATATTGCTAGTGTAAAATCCTTATGTAGGTAGGTAAGTAGTGTGTATTATCTTAATGCAATGAAATAAATCTCACTCAAATAGGATAATTTATAAGAAGTATATTCGTAACTAGGGACTTCGTATGTAAAAATACTGCAATATTATGTCTTCGTAAGTTTATTTAATTCGCCATTGTATTTAACGCCATATTATGGGTTTATCTATCTTAAGCTTCTCTGTAGTCGTTCGGAGGGTACGTTAAGCCGTCAGTTTCGGCTGTTGTCGATAGATGATAATCGTTAAACTAAATCAGTGACTTTAGGGCGGCTTGAAAATACTGCCCTCCGCCAATCCGCAGTTGAGCGTGGTGGAGTATGCTCTAAACCCCTCCTGTTAAAGGGAGATCCGTATCGCTGCATCGGAGTGAGTTAGGGTTGGTATAGTAATTTGTATAAAATGGCGAATTACATGATGAGTATGAAGAAACTACAATCTACACTAACATCATAAAGAGGAATGATTTGATTTTTTGTATGTTAATATGTTGTTTGTAATGGATAAACTGAATGAAATGGATAAAATCTTTATAGTATTCAAGTCTGCGACGCTATATATCTAACTACAACAACACAACTACTAAATTATTGTTCAATATAACAATAACTGTTTTTTGTTCAAAATCACAACGTGGGTAGAATTAAAGATGACTATATCCATATGATGATATTAATCCTTATAACGCATACTACGCAAAAACATATTATCAGCTCGCCATAGGTTAATTCTTTCATTCTATCCGTGCGAAGCCGGGGCGGATTACTAGCAATATTATATTTATAAAATGTAAGATGTGCCCAAGTGCTCGCAAAGGTCTAACTAATGTATTGGCAATGAATTTTTGTTTTAACTTTTTTTGTCAAAATAAAAAAAATATTTATTTTATTATTAAAAAAAATATTTATAGGCTTATAAATAAAAGTATTATCATTTCAGAAATGAGCAATCTTGAAAAAACTTGTTAATTAAATATTACAATAAATATACGTCAGCAGACATACTGTTGCTGTTCATAAAATGTACTGATTCTAGTTATACTGACAAACTTCAGCGAAGCCAGCGATAGTTACAGATAAAAGATACATTTTTTTTATTTGCCTTACATTCTCCATATTGCATCTTATTAATTTTTCATAGCTTTGATTTCTCTTTTTTAATCTACCAGCATTTCAAATGTTTGGCGAAGTAGAAATGCCAAAGAAACTTGCCAATATAGATCTCTTTTGAAATCGTCAATTTATATTACAATAAATTCACAACAGTGTTTAATTGTGACAGTTGTACAGTTAAAGATATATTAACGAGATATTCATCGATCCTGTAATAACCCTTCTTTCAAAAAGTAGTTTTGATGTGCCTCTTGAACATATTGTCTGGCAAGGACAAAACTGTCTCAGGTAATTTATTATAGAACCGAATACAATTTACAACAAAAGATCTACTCGTCTTAGCAAAATATACTGGAATATGCAATCTATTCCTGCTTCTAAGATTTTCACTAAATTATGAAACGACTTTATATTTTTACAAGCATACATTATGTTCTCATAAATATACTGAAAGGTAACCGTGAGAATATTTATTTCGTTGAATAGTTCTCTAGAGCGGATGACTCTCTTTTGTAATATAAAAATAGTTGCAATATCAGCCGTTCTTCCCCACAACAGTATACCATATCATATAATGCTGTGAAAGTAGCTGAAATAGACTAAGCGAGCAGTAGCCATATCCGTCAGTTATCTAATTCTCCTAACGGCATATGCGGCAGAGCTGAGCTTACCGGCCAGTTTATTTATGTGGGGGCCCTACCGCATTTTTGAACCTATGGTAATTCCAAGAAATACAGTGCCATTAATAAATTCTAGTATATTATTGTCAATGAAAATTTTTGTATTGGCAGTAGCCACATTTGGAAGACTAAATTAAACATTTAGTTTTAGTTGAATTTAATAAAAGATTATTGCATGTGAACCAATTTAGAATAGCAGATAGAACACTGTTTATCTTGTCAATAAACAGGAAGCGCTTCACGGTGCGCAGCATTTTATTTGAAATAAGATTTCATTGCAGACGTTAGAACTCGCAAGACTCGTATGCCGTATCAGGTCCACTACTGCCAGCTACGGATATATAGCTGAAAACTATGGGTCTTAACTGCGTGCTATAACTTATTAAAAAGTAAAACTAAATCGTATTACTTATGGCTGCAAATGATTCACAACAGTCACACGAGTAATGTTATAAAAGAGTTCCATTTTTATTTTGAGTGCAAATCCTAAAAAAACTTATTATTTATTGTGCACGAAACCATAATAATATCTCGCCCGACTCACGCTGGGTGGTTTTTACATTATCGCTCGTGTCAGAATGCGGTTTCCTTTTTATCTATACGAGGATCGTACGGTAGATTGTCGACTAATTTCCGGATCGCAGTTTAGACGACGTCGGGTTAAAGCCAAGATACGAAAATGCTTTCGGAAAATGAAGATTTTTTTGTAAACAGAAAATGTGGAAAAAATCTTGTTTACAAATTAATTGTCGCCCATGAAACTGCTATACCAGCTTTTTAAATAATAGAATACCATTTGTTTATAATTAATAAAATTGTAAATGTATACAGAATAAATATTTTATATAATATGTACATTAATGATGTATTTGAGTAGCGAAACGGGCTGTTACGTTACTTTGACACATAGGTTATGTCAAAACACACATACACACAAATATTTGTCCTGAGTGTGGGAATTGAAGTGGGTTCGATTCCCACACAGGATAAACATTTGTGTGCATGAACATGTCTATTTGCCTAGAACTAGGTATTGTAAAGAGAGATTGGGCGCATCACGCAGCCGGTCTGGGGAAGTACCTCCACCTAACAGGAAAGCGCAGCCAAATAACAACGCCCAGGGTTGGTATGTTCCTGCGTGTGAGTGAGGTCACCAGTAATAACTGCTGCTGAGGTGGGCTCCATATGAGTTGCTGTGTAGGGGTAAAGGAGGTGGCATCGCGCGAGTGATACTTTATGTATTGCAAGCGTTTATAAGGTAAGCGGTAATCGCTTTACATCCGTGTGCCGTATGCTTCGTATGCCTCCCAACGTTGTATAAAAAAGGTATAATAAGCGGCGACACAGCAGTATATATATTCCGTGGTTTCATCATAGATATTTCTCAGCATGGTAGTATTGAGATGAATGAATATGAGAGATAAATCTTTCTTCCGTATGATGTAAACCGACTATTAAAGCCTACCACCAACCAATAATCATTCATCTGAATGATATTTTATATAAAAAAAAACAGATTCCTACACAATTTTGCAGCGGGACTCGGGTTACATAGGCTTGCGACGTAAGGAGTATCAGTCACGCTATCAATGCAGTTCTTCTTTTGCTTTCAGGGGCAACACAACAAAATATTATGAATCTGTTAAATCTATACTTGAGCGAAAAATATAATCTGTTTTCTAAATTAGAAAAAATGTTAAAATTTCTTTTAAATAAATGTTCATAATGTTTAAAAAATTGTACTCACATAAATCTAGAGCATTTCTTCTGCCTTCTTCATAGGACAGTTGTTATTATAATTTACATTTAAATGTATTAACCTTTAATGTAATCGCAGAAAACTCTTATCGAGTTTGCAATACGTGATAAAACTCTTGATCTGTTGCATAACCATGATAAATGAAGTAGTTTGATTCTCTCATGTAAAACATTTTAATTAAAAGTATCATAGAGTATCTGTATCAAATAGTATCATTGGATGTCCTCTCATATCCCTTATTTATTCATTTTATTTTCGTACTTACTTGCGAAAAAAACGAAATCACTTGTTTTCGTTTGTTTTAGCGATTACATACACACATCAAAAGTGTCTAGGGATCAACATATATTTTTGCAATAAGTTTTCTCCTGATTGATATTAATAAAAAATTTCTTTAAGGATTCATCAAATAAAGTGTTTTCGTTTGTCTACAGTAACGATAAACCAAGTCACCTTTGCATTAATAAAGAAATTTGCCATTTTCATAATAAAGGGATTTTTGACATTTGAACCACTAACATTAAAGTTCGAAAAAAAGACTGAAATAACAGTTTTCTTTAAAATTTTATTGGGTAACTTAAACAATTAATAATCCGTGTTTCTACCGCGAACACTAACAACACAAGAACATCGGTTTGGCATACTCAAAATGAGTTCATCCAAATCACGCTGTGGAATGGCCGCCCATGTTCGTTGCAACAACAAAAAAAGGTCTTCTTGCGACTGGATACCCTCCATATTCGGCAGAGCTCTTCTCTGTAGCATATCCCATGCATGCTCAATCGGGTTCAAGTCTGGCGACTGAGCAGGCCAGGGCATGACATTGATGTTAGCTGCGGCGAGAGTCTGTCTTACAACTCTTGCGGTGTGCGGTCGTGCATTATCATGCATTAACTGAAATAAGGGACCGATTTGCACTTGTAGAGGAACGATGACGTCTGATACAATCGTCTCAGCATAAATTTGAGCGTTGAGGTTGCCTCTGATCCAAATCAACTCAGTTCTTCCGCCGATCCAAATACCCGCCCATACCATGATGGTTCCACCACTATAAGGATGGACTTCCTGGCAGGATTTTAATCGCTGTTGGCGTCCAGGGGTTCTCCAGTGTCGTATACGTCTTGTATCCGGTCTCATACCAAAACGAGACTCATCAGAAAAGCACACGAAACGCCATTGTTCTTCTGCCCAATTTCTGTGTTCAAGAGCCCATTGATATCGAATCCTACGATTGTGCATTGCTATAGGTGGTACCTTTAGCGGTCTTCGGGAATGAAGGTTCACTTCATGCAAGCGGTTTCTGACTGTTTGGTCGCTAATTAAGTTCCCTGAAGAGTGATGAAGCGTCACGGCTAACATCATGGCGGTTATTGTTGGAGCTCTTCGAGTTGTGATTTGAATGTATCGGTCTTGTCTCCGTGTGGTGCAGCGATACCGTCCTCCATGGCGCTCAGCCACGGTACCAGTGCTTCGGTAACGTGTCCAAAGTCGACTGATAACACTCTGACTTGTATTCAGAGCTAAAGCCACAGTACGTTGCCGGGAACCAGCTTCTATCATTCCCACGGCTCTGAGCATTTCTTCCCTGCTTAAATGACGTCGCCGCTCCATAATAACGTTGGTTTTAATCAGTAGTAGGGAAACAGTAGCACTAATAATGTCTTCAATGCGTTGTATGTTTTTATAGGGAAAATATTGACAGCTGGTTTTCATCTTTTACTCGAATTTGATTGACAGTTCCTGTTTCAAATTATGAAATGCACCAAAAAGGATCCATATAAATTTATAAAATCATATATTTATTACAAAGCCACATCTCAATCTCAAGAAATCCGCATAAAAATGCTTGATCCCTAGACACTTTTGATGTGTGTAGATTTTTAATACAAACACCAGTAGGAATATCAGCATACCAGGCAGATATCTGCCTGCTAGTAAGCAGATACGGTTGACTATAAACATTTGCAGCAGCAGAGGTGTCACTTGTGCATTGGCAACCCATTTAAGCACTTTTGAAGAACTCGCGTTGTTTAAATTTTTTTAAGATGAAATGGGAAAGTAGAAAAAGTAAAAACAAGAAAGAATCTATAAAATACTTTAACTTTACATAAAATAAGAGTTGAATACATATTTTAAAGAATACATATTCTATAAAATGGAACGTAAACGTTATCTTGTACGAATATTATTACAATTACATTCGCAACATACCTTTCACACCCAACTACATTATATAGTAACGACACCAACAAAATAGAAAACCATTGTCTGGACATTCGCCGCATTACGTACTTTGTGCTATACCTACGAAATTAACATAGAACTTGTACAATGCGATGAATGGTGAAGTAATATTTTTTCTTTATTTTCCTATTATATAAAATTTTCTTTCACAATAACGATAAAAAATATTCATCTTAACGTACATCAAATATAATTTACACAATTTTCGTACAGATTACGGTGTTTTTAATTTTAAATAGTAAGATAGCTCTTCTTAGTAATTAAAAACCGAATAATTTTCATTGAAAAATAGTAATGTATTTTATAGTCGATGGAGTGTCAGTACGGATTAAAATAACACTTATAATATTTTTTACATCTAAAATTTCAGTAAATACTAACAATCAATAAATATATGCATGAAATTTATTTTTCATTTTAAATCCCACAATTATCATATAAAAAGTAAAACAAAAAACATTTTTTGTAGTTTAGTTTTCTGTAGTTTTTTTTTGTTTAGTTTAAGTGTTAAAAGTCGTAAAAAAATCAAACAGTTTCTACAACAAAAAAAAGTGAATAATTTGAATCATTGTCATATTTTGAACATGATTTACTACGACAGCATCAATGTGAATGCTTGAATTGCGGAAATACAGCTAATATTTAGACAAAGTCTATACATAGTTTGTGACGTCATCTAACGCGGCCTCTTAGTATGAAGCGTTTTCAAGTCACGTGATGAAATGCCACTTTAAACAGCATTATCTCGTAAACTAATTATCGTAGAAAATATTTTACTTTGAGATATCTTCATATCTACTCTTCTTTTAAAATCTGTACTAAAAAGTTTTTACATATTTGTACTTTTCGGGTATATGACGATATTGTATCAACAGAGACATTTTATTTTATCATGTTTACAATTTTATTATTGCAATTAACACTGGTTCGTTTGATAATCATGCCTTCAGTAGTTAGAATAAACCAGAGGTGCGTTTTTGTCCCTGGAATAGTTACTGAGGATTGAAATCGTGGTCGGGCAAATGTTATTTGGCGTTCAACATCATCTTTAGATCATCATCAATAGAAAAAGGCTCTTCGAGGAGTTAAAATTGAGTTCGCCCATTCCTACAATCATACTGGCGTAATAATTGCTCTACTTAGAATAATTGCAAGCTTGCAAGTGTCGCTAAACGTTTCAGTTTCGATGTGTCTAGGTATATATTATCAACTGGCTTCAAAAAGTGACAGGTGTTACGCTCAGAGCGACATGTACACGTACCCTAATTGCGTTATCTCCCAAACTAATTTAGATCCCATTCTGTAAATTTTGTTGTAAAATATATAAATGTTTAGCTTTATTTTGCAGTAAATAAATCCAAATTTAAACGGTCCGGATCATTAAAAAAAATATTGTAAATATTTAATTTTTTTTTTATAAATATTGTCGGACAAATTACACAGCGCCAACTAGCCCCAAAGTAAGCGAAGCTTGTGTTATGGGTACTAGACAACTGATAAACATACGTAACTACATTTTTTGTAAATACATACTTATTATACGTAGAAAATACCCAGACCAAGACAAACAGACATGTTCATACACACAAATGTTTGTACTGTGTGGGAATCGAACCAACGAACGTTGGTGTCAAAGTAGCGTAACAGCGCATTTCACCACTGCGCCACCGAGCTCGTCATTTACTTGTGGTTTAACACTAAAAAATAAAATCAAATTGGGAATCTCATTTCAAAATCAAAAAGAACAGTAAATTTTCTATAAATACTCTACATTTATCATGATTTATTTCAATGTGAAAATAAGTTTCAAAGAAACCGTTCCGTCAATCAGGGGAATTCTATAGTCCCATATCTCAACAACAAAGCCATAAATAATATTACGTGTACACGTTCATAACCCCTTAAAAGCACAAATGTGCCCATTATACACGAATTTCAGAACTTCAGAAATTTCAGAAAAATTAAGAGAGGTAGGGCTCATCAAAGCAAGTACTACCAATGCAACTTGCTTAGTTCTTCTTCCAGCTTCACTATCTTCTCGTCGCTCCTCATTGTACGCGTGTTGTATGTTGCCAGGGGAAGTCACGATTCATGCAGATCCATATTGACCTAGTTGGTCCACTTCCGATCTCCCAAGGCTATCGGTATTGCCTAACTGCCATAGATCGCTTCACGCGATGGCCAGAAGCTGTACCGTTAGAAGACATAACGGCCGAGACTGTTGCCAAGGCCTTACTCTCATCCTGGATAGCCCGATTTGGTTGTCCGACTGTCATCACAACTGATCGTGGCCGGCAGTTCGAATCGGCCCTGTTTCAGTGCCTATCGAAAATAGCCGGATTCGAACATAAACGGACGACAGCCTATCACCCCGCATGCAACGGCCTTGTGGAACGATTCCACAGGCAGCTCAAGGCAGCAATAGTATGCCATGCTAATATCCACTGGACTGAATCTCTGCCGTGGGTCCTGCTTGGCATTAGAACAGCTGTCAAGGAGGACTTGCAAGCGTCATCTGCTGAGCTGGTATATGGACAACCATTAAGACTTCCCGGAGAATTCTTCGAAGCAAATGTACCCGAAACTACAGACATAGCTGAGTTTTCTGCTCGTCTCAGAAGTTTTGCTGAATGTCTACGTCCCAGACCCGCATCCCGGCATAGCTCCCCTAAGACATTTATTTATAAGGAACTAGCTACCAGTGATCATGTCTTCCTCAGAGAAGACGCATCGCGTGGCTCACTTCAACCTGCATATTCTGGTCCACATAAGGTGGTAACCAGAGGGAACAAGGTTTTTAAAATCCTTCATAACAAAGGGAAGTAACAGTTTCCATAGACCGTCTAAAACCTGCTTTTATATTGTCCGACCAAAACGAAGAACAATTACCAGACATACAAAAGGATTACGTCACCCGTTTTGGACGAAGAGTGAGATTTCCAGATTTTTACCGCCCGTAACGGTCTCTGGAGGGGGGTGATGTAGGCTACCCTACAATATTTGTACTTTGCATACATCCACACAACACACGTAAACACATTAATCTCGTACCAACTCGTCGGTGTCGGTTAAGCTGCGACGCGCAATGGAAACGTGTGCCGTCCCAACCGGTCTTGTACAGGTATGTAGTTGGTCGCGCGGCGCCCGCGCATTCGCATATACCAGTCGAGAATTATTCATCGCGCCGACCGCACGCCGCTTAGTTCTCTGATGCTTGGCTTTCGCGCTCTCGTATACGCCTGCTTGTAATGTGCTTGGATGTTAATAAATATAAAATTCTCCTTCTGTGCTTTTGACTGTACTGTACTACCACAAACATAACGACCAAATATATTTTATGCTAAAAACCTATTGTTCTATACTGGGCGTAGATATGTGTAAAGTATAGATACATTTATTGTGTCTAAGCCTTTGTTAAGAACAATTGCGGAGCTAAACTAGACTATTCCAGGAAATTATAGCTTTACACGGTTTGGGCGTTCACTATTGTCACCGAACAAGGTTATCTTGCAAACGGAATTAGATTTACAAAAAGCCTTTTTATTTTTCTGGTCCGTTATAGATTCGACTCGTTTCTTACGTAGTATTATTAGTTTTTTCTAAAGTATTAAAAAGAAAATCAGTTGAATATTTGAGGTACAGTATTCTTTTTGTTTGTTTGTTTATAAAACTTTATTGTATAATTTAACATTCAAAATACATAACAATAATAATACAAAAAAAAACTTAATCTAAACTTAATCTAAAAAAAAATATTTTTATTGGAGGTTTATTAAAAATTAAATGATATGTTTATAATTTCCATTTAATATTGGGCATATTTTTAAATTTAGCTAACAAATTAAATAACGATCTAATATGTAGACGCCACATGACTACAAATGTGTTCAGTTGTAAATTCTCTTTAAAATATATAACGAGAATAATCGCGCCCTTCCTTTTTGTCATATATGTAACTTAGTAGGATATTTTTTTTATATCTACAGTGACATAAATTAGTCTAAAAATTATCGCAGCCAATTAGACACACAGCCCAATATTGATGCAAGATTTAGTCTGTTCAAGCTAAAGATCGTACTAGTGGGTAAGTAATGGATACCACATTTTTATCTTCGACCAATTTTTGTAGGAGTACAATATTTTAAAGGATTTTTACTATTTACACAAAAAAAAATATTTCGTAGTTTAAACAAAGTCTAGTCGTATTGACTTATGAAACTTGCTATTCTACATTGTCCTCGCGGCAATAGTATGCAATATATTCGATATTAGACGTGAAGTGTTATTTCGTGTAAGTCAAATTTACAAACAATTTGATCTAACTTTGCGTGCTTCCGCCATCAATTAGTTCATGAACTAGTGCCAACCGGCACCTACCCACTATCGTTAAAAATGCGTGCGGTCATTGCCATGACTACTCTGGCCCTCTATGCCTCGGCTACTACGATCGTCTCTGCAACGGTCTATCATTTAAACCAAGAAAAATAAATCCGCCTAGTCAGTGCAATGGAAATAAACTCGTAAAAAAAATACTACAACATAAAGTGACTGAGAGTATTATTCTTACAGATCATTTTTCTCATCTGTAGTTAAGTATGAACCTATGTAATATTTACTTTTACAATTGCACCACTTACTATCCGCAGGGAATTTATTCCCAAATATTACAATTTATAACACATTTGTAGTCGGGTGGCATCTACATATTCACTGCTTGCTCCAGAGATTTCATAAGAGACACAATTTCGGCGTATCGTATCGAGCAGATCATGTCAAAACTGACCATAATTAGTAGTCTAAGGGGTTCAGTTCTGGGCTAGCCGAGGGCTAGTATGCAGCTCCTATAAAGTTCGGAACGTGATTTCGAGCCAGGCCAGCCAGTATTTCGTGCCTTCTAACCAGGTGCAAAGTCCTGCTGGGAAATTTACGGTATAATAATTTACATTTTAAAAAGTGTATTGCTGAGAAGTTTCACAACACGATCCAAGACAGTCTCCTGATACATTTTGGTTGAAGTCTTCACTACTTTTTCACAAAAATGAAGCTTTCTACCTCTTTGATAAGACATCCCCACCAAAACCAGTACACACGCAGGATGATGACGTTGTACCTTTCCGACCATATAGGCGGCTTCCTTAGAACTGCGTGCGTACACTTTGACACTTCGCATGCTGTAATGCTGTTCAATCGTGATTTTTTTTATTAGTAAAAAAGGATATTTTTGTGCCTTTCAAATGCGTATCGTGACAGAAGGCGTTTTGATTGATCCACTTTATTCAACTGTAGGGATTAATTTGGGGCATGTTCTCTATATCGATGGTAAGCGCCGAGCTTCAGGTCTTGTTTTATTATACGTGATAGAGTCCTAGCGGGAATCTTCATTTCGATTTTCATGCGATAAGGTGTTTTGTTTCCTAGTGGGGATTCGGCGAATTATGGTTTTAACAGCATTAATAGCCTTTACAGTTCTAACAGCACGCGCTTGCCCCGATCTTTTATGGCCTTCAACAGAAGAAGTGTTGGTATATCTGTCGATAATACGATATACGAACATATGGCTGATACCTAACTTTTGAAGTGTCTTGACTATGACCGACGGGCTCCATACCTACTTTGTGCAACGCAATCGCTGCAATTCTGTTTTCTTTAACACCCCATTCCATATTGTAATTTGACAATAAATACGAAAAAAAAATATGTGAAACGGAGGGAAATCGAAAGAAGTTTTTAACATAATAAATGCGTTCCAAATTCAAAATAAGTAAAGATTGAAAAAAAAATTTTTTAAACAGTTTCTATGTAACAGTAGTTATTGCCAGGTTCTCGAATGGCGTCCCCGTACTAGTACGAGCGACGACCTCATGAGGTTCTAGGGAGGCGATGGATATAGGTGGCACAGGATCTAGGCGAATGGCACTCTAGAGGGAGGTCTTTGTTCAGCAGTGGACGAATACAGGCTGAGACGATGATGAGTTACGAATTGCGTTCCGTATGTAATGCTTTCTTTGTGCGATTCGTGTGGTAAAAAAATATACATACTCGTAGCTACAACAAACAATACTACCAAAAATTAAGGTGTAGTTATATAGAAAGGAAATTAAATTGACATATTAGGAACCGGCGGCGTTTGATGATGGGGACTGCTTAACATTTAAATATTCATACCTGTATTATCGGCATCTATAGCCCACTAAAGCAATGTAATATGTTAAAATTCATAAATTCTCTTGATACTTTGTTACTAAAACTAGCACATTATAAAAATATAGTCATTATTAGAGACTTAAATATAAATATCAATCCCACCAACACAGACAACAGAGGTAATGAATGTCTTACTTTACTGGCAAGTCATGGTATACTACCAGGACACACTTTACCAACACGTGGTTCTTCTTGCCTCGACCATGTCATGTTAAGGACAAATAATAATATAATAATAAATATATATATATATATTAAATATATATGTATATTGTTCCATTGATATACCCTGGAGCGGGTCACGGCGGGTGTACAACATAACATACAGTCTTTCCTAAGGGGCCTCTACGCGTTGGATACTTATCCCCGTGCATGCCTATCAAATGACCGAGTATAATACCCGTGACTTTAAAGATATAATAATAATAACCCCGCAGGGCAGCTTGTGGCGAGCTGTTGGTGCGTAACGACACCACGGGTACCCGAGTGCTCCAGAGAGTCGATCAGGGCCTTCGCCTCCGGCGTGTCTTCATCGGTCGGAGTGAAAAGTCAAGAAGGCCCGCAGGACTCTCAGCTCTGGCTTGCCTTCATTGGCCGTCCAGAGAGGAGTCGATAGAGTATATTGCTCTAGCAGGTGATATGCTCCAGGGGTGGAAGTGTTAAAGAGCATAACGCCGCGAGTAACTTCGGAGAAAGCGCAGCACACCTTTCGACACCCCTGAGTCACTCACATCGGTGTTGCCCCCGGCCGACTTTCTCTGGCATTTCGGGGGTCCATCTAGTGAGTGGCGAGCCACCGCCTGCCGAAGTAACGTCAGATAGGATAGTTATGGCAGGTGTCCGTCTCTCTTCTGTAATAGCCCCGTACTAATAATCCCTCCTGATCTCATTTCAATAGCTCAATTATTTTCGACAACAGGTCACAGCAGTATTGGTACTATTGCATATGGCAATAGTACCAATACTGCTGTGACCTGTTCGTTGGTATATCCTCCCATTGATATCCCTCACGGCTGGTATAATACATTACATGATTCTTTTAGAAGGGGCCTCTACGCGTTGGATTTATATCCCCGCGCACGCCTATCAAATGACCGGGATTAAAACCCGAGAAATAGGAATAATAATAACACAAAGTCTCATTGCTGAATCCTATATCACAGATCAAGAATCCGTAATACTTAATCTGAATCTGCGCTCAGACATTATAAAAGCAATAATAAAAAATCGGCGAGAAGATATACTTACATACATACGTAGGTACTATTTAGATAACCGTTACGATTTTTTAACTACATTTCTGTATGGAATCGGATGTTATGCGAAGAAATTAATTGCTTCAAACCATTTATGACTTTTATTTTCTGAACGTTACTTACCTTACAATCGAAAACCTACGTGGACTCAATTGTTACCAAATTTTCCTTAATAATAAGGTATCAGGGTTAGTAGACTGTCACAAAGCGTATTATCCGCCTACTGGTTTTGTAAGGGCCTCACGAACTCACCGCCCTTTAGTTTTCGATTCCCATAGGATCCCAAAGCTATTTGCATCGATTTTACTCTCTTTTGCTTCATCTATTTTATATCATCTTCCATAATATGGGGTTCGTTTTGCATCATTGATTTTTATTAAGTTTAGTAAAAGCTTTAAAAAATAATGACCTTTGAGACTATTAATTAATTTATTTGTTCGGTCCCTAAAACAATCAACCATTTAATAAGTTATATTAATAAAATATCTGTAGTCATATAACCTTGACACAAGCACGTAAAGAATTCGTCCTGGAGGTATATATGTATTATGAAGGTGTATGTTTTTAATAGATATTTTGTTGTATAAACGAAACATTTTTGTCAGTGAGTTATGGTAGTACCTTCTATGTGACTTTAAACATTTTCATATTATTTATTCGGAGATTATCTGAGAAATTAAATTTATACATGCCTAAAAAGTAAGTATAGTCAAATTAATTATTTACATATTTGTATAGTTGTAGAAAATCTTGTTCTTGAAACTAATAAAACTACACTATTAATAGGGGTTGTGAAAATAAAGATCTTTTGGCTTTAAAAATAACCGGGAGCGATTTAGACACAACTCCATGGAATCTTTGCTTCACTAGAACCTTTGCCTTTGCTTAGTAAACATTAGTTTACAAAACAGATGATAAAATGTTCGTTTTTAGGTGTTAATTGAGGTGTTTTTCTGTGAAAATGGTGTCAAAACCAGTGTCGTGGTTTACCAAAATACGGTCCTAGCAAACATAGTAGAAGGTCTTTCTCAAACAATGTTCAAAACAGACACTGGACAGGACTCTGCACATGCTCATAAGGCACGAAGCACTCAAAACTGGTTGATCGCCCGTGGAATTGACTTCATCGGGTATGAACACTAGCCCTCTTCTAATCTAGATTTAAACCCACTGGACTACAAGATATGGCAATAGAAGGAGGAGAAAGTCTGCGCTAAACCTCATCAGAATTTGGAGTCTCTCCGAGCATTTCTGGTTAAAGCAGCAGCAGAAAGAGATATAAATTTGATGCGTGCTGCGATCGGTGACTGGCTGCGTCGATTAAGGGCATGTATTCAAAATGGAGGAGAGCATTCCGAATAATGTAAATAAAATTTTACTGTACATTTAATTACCTTTCATTTCATATATAACTTTTACATAATTATCAAAAGTGTATCATTAATTACATCAAAAGTTTTTGGCAGAACTTATGACCTGACTTGGTATATTTGTATATATAGATATAAGTATATCATTGCTAACTACTCAACCACCACTTTAGTGGTGACATCGATACCCACACAAGACGAACATTTTTGTGTATGAACATGTATGTTTATCTTGGTCTGCTAGGTCTCATCAATGCAGTCCGACTGAGAAAGTACCTACACCGCACTTAATACCGCAATAACAAATCCCAGAAGGATTGCTATGTCCCTGCGAATAAGTAAAGTTATTAATATGTTCCTAAGGAGTTGCTGGGTTAGGAGTACGCGGGATAAAGCGAGGGCGATACTACCTGTATTGCAAGTGTTCAGAGGCTACGATAGCCACATTAAATATGCGTGTATACCTCCCGATGTTGTATAAAAAAGTCGTTGAATTCGGTCCTTCTAGCTTTCATACTTAATGTCGCCTGATTGGCAAAGTAGCCCATATAAACAGTTTTACTCACCATCGTATCCACCTTATTTTCTTTTCATTTAATCGCTTTTTTACCCAATTTCCTAAGGAATGAGTATAGGAAATGTTCTAATCCGTACACTCACGCTCTCAATGTAAAAAGTCGACTCTTCAGACAAACGACCACTTGCGAAGAGATAAGGGCGGTACGAGACTTGAAAATGGCTGTTAATTGTAGACCCATCCACCGCCATACTTTTTATTTTATTAGCCTTTTATATGTACTTTAACTTTGCAGTTTGCGGTTTTAAAGACGCGGGTTTATTAGTGTTTGAACTTTCTTGTTTTCAGTTTCTCAATTTTCCTACCTTCGGATTTTAAAAGTTAGATAATTTTCTGATTCGCCAAATTTAAATGTATCGTGGTAGCGGCGAATATTTTTTCCAACTTTTATTATCAACAATGGAGCCGATATAAAAAAAAATATAACTAGTAAATAAATTGTTACAATGTCGTAAAATTGTACAATGAATTTGTCTACCGAGAAGTTATACAATGTAATGCTAACAGCTTCTGTTCATCTGGCATCACACTGAATAACTTCTCAGATGCTCCTTCAGATGTTTTATAGTCACACCGCTCGCCGACGGTTGGGCATCCACATACACAGAAGCGCAATGGTCGCATGCTGTGCGGTTCCATACAAGTTTCCTATCGACAACTCTTACATTTTGGAATGATCTCCCAGTCGAAATTTTCCCAAGGGACTACATCATGATATTGTTCCCAAAAGACGTGAAGAGACATTTTCAGTGTAACGAACGTATGGGTGACCCCCTGGTGGTGCACTCTCCGTAGGCTATGATAACTGCTTACCATAAGGCAGGCCCTATGCTTGTTCACCTTAGTAGTTTAAAAAACTCTTACGGAAGCGAACGTTTTATTTAGGTGACGAAAAAGTGTTGTGTGTGACATTTTTAATTCTAGCCGAGATTTAAAAGGAGCTCGAAGTCTTAGTTGTGCATGTATATACTCAAACACTCAAATAAACGTCAATCACAGCCTTTCTATGTATAGGTTAACCAATTTTGAGCTGCTCTGTTCGAAGAGTACATCCACCTGTCAATCCCGGCTGTTGGGACCAATGACAGACGTTGAAGGCTTTTTGGACACTTAAAAATAATACCCTCCACTAATACGCAATGCATGGAGTATGTAATGCATGCATTAGCATGGAGGAGTATGCTCTTAATCTTTTCAATTTGAAAACAGACCAGGAAAAGTTTTTTTTTTTTACATATTATACGAATTCAATAATTTATTTTATAAAGACTTAAAGACATAGTACAGCTAAGAGCACATCATGTTTAGCACTTTGACCTTTGTATCGTTCTTATACCGTACGTAATAGTAGTTACAATCATAATTCTGGTGACAAGCTTAATTTGCTCTTAGCAGTACAAAGCGAAATTAATATTTTTATTTCTTTCGCTGTTTAACAAAACATATTATATCTTGATAAACTGCGGTACGCTAGCGCTAGTGACTAGTTAGATACTTATCACATACAATAAATTAAAGTTCCCGCCGCTCTAAGTTTGTTTGTTTGGGCTAATCTCATACTATCACAGGTTATGACAATAAATAAATGAACATATTGCGAAAACAACCTGCGATATGATGATATTTATGAATTAAAACGGAAAAGTGATCGCCTCTGAGACTTTCCCACTAAGGGTTACATGAAAACTAGCGGGGCAGGCGGGTCGCTCGTTGGTTATAAATATAAACATAGTTTTATCTAGCTTTTACCTATAACGCTGCTCGCATAGAGGGATTCCCTCTATCTGCTAGAATCTTGATATTAATATTAATTATTGTTTGGCTGAATATTTATGTCTGAATTTACAATGACATACGTTTAAGATGACAGAATATAACTTATCATTACCTTTGGCAATATTAAATTTCGCATAATTTCGTTTAGCATAAGGTTTACTTACGCGATTGCGAAGATGGCAGAAGTTTAATAACCACCCAGAATCGTAGAAAAAAAAAAGGTTATTTTCTCGTTCGAAAGACATCTGTCAAAGCGAGTGAGCAGAAATGTCCACCCAGATCCGACACGGGCCCTTTAGGTTACAGAAGAATAAAATAAGCCTTAACCTTCGATGTCAGGTTTTTTATGACCACTCAGAAACGAAGTAAAATAGGATATATTTATTTTAAATCCACCAGAATCTTCAGGATTTTGAAGTGACCGTTAAAATCATTTGCGTTGATAAGCTCTCATGCTAGATGACATGCTGCTTGCATGTATGTATGCTACATGTAAACAAAGAGTTTACATGTAAATAAAAACCATATATCGCCCAATTTTATTATTATCGCAAGAAATATAAAACGTATGCCAAAAGATGACTCTTACTGTAAACTTCCTAAGATACTCGTTTGATAGTTCTGCCTTTTAATGACTATATACGAGTATATTAAATACTAGCTGCTGCCCGCGGCTCCGCCCGCGTGGAGTCAAATGACATAGCCTATATGTTAATCCAGATCATAATCTATCTACATGCCAAATTTCATTCAAATCCGTTCAGCCGTTTAAGCGTAAAAGAGCAACAAACATCCATACATATAAACTTTCACATTTATAATATTAGTAGGATTTGCCAAAAGACGATTCAAACTGTGAACTTTCTGCGATATAAGTTCTACTTTTTAATAATTATGGATATGAAATGTATGCCTAAAGATGATTCTGATTTACACTATTCTGCGTTTTAGGTGTATGGTAAATGAGTGTAGGCCAAACGATTGTCTGCGAAATTAAGTTTATCCCATCCGCTGTTATGCATAATAATATTATAACATAAAAAGTTCTGCTATAAAGGGTGGACTCCGCATAGAGATCTGTTATCGGGACAAAAAGTACTCTATGTTTTTATCCAAGTCCTAAATTTCATTACGTTTGGCACTCTACTCCCGTAAAAGGGATAATCACATAGACAGACAGATTGTCACGTTAATATATATTATGTAGGTATATTTGAATTAGTTTTTTTTTTCGGAAAAAGTACTAAAATGCATGTACCTATTTCATACTCAATACATATACAACTATTTAGAAAATCGTATCCGAGTATTAGTAGCCGCCTACTTTATCGTACCAAAAGGATTTTCTTCGAGCCACGTTTCTTTGTGGACTTTTCTGGCTTTAGTATTGCAAAGCCAGCTCTTAGAGCATTAGTTGGAGAAAGCAACGAATTTTCGAATAAACCTGATGAAATGTATTGTTAGTAATTTTAAGGTACTCTAGGACTCAGTTTTATTATGCAATAAAATGCAATACAATCCTCAAGCTATTTATTTCATTTTTTTAACCCATTCATGGAATCAAAGCACTTGGAGAGAGTTTTAATTGAATAGAACAAAAATGTTTCTATATTAACTCGTCTGTGTATGTATATGTATGTATGTATATCTTCACGCCAAGTCCCTTGCGGGATAGGCAGAGAGAACCGAGCGCCATAAGACGCGGTCCTTGCATACTTCACTCGCTTCTGTGACATTCATAGCTCTTTTCATGCACGCTCGCCGGTTCCTGGGGCTTCTGACATCACCTTCTGATAAAACACGACCAATTTGGTCATGGTAGGTTAGTCTCGGCCTTCCTCGGCTCCTACATCCTTCCACTTTTGCATTGTATATCTGTTTCGTCATTCTTTCGTCCCGCATTCTTTCTACATGTCCGAACCAACGGAGCATGCCCTTTCTTATCTTAACACCGACACTCTCTTTTAGACCAACTCTTTCTCTCACGTCTTCATTACGAACGCGGTCAGCAAGCGTTATGCCACAAATTTTGCGCAATGCTCGCATCTCGACCGCATTTATTCTACTTTCATGCTCTCTCTGCCATACCCAGCTCTCACTTCCATAAGTTAGCGTTGGTATTAGCACCGCGTTGTGAACAGCGAGCTGTGCCTTCTGGCTTAGATTTCGGCAGCCTAGAAGTTTACCCAACGCTCCATTCACCCTATTCCCGGCACTCACTCGTCTCTCCACATCAGCGGTGTACCTTCCATTGCTGCTAAAAGCACTTCCAAGATATACAATCTCATTCACTTGCTCCAACACTACATCATCAACCATAATCCTAGTGTTCGTTCTGGTTGTCTCTCTTTCAAATACCATTATCTTGGTTTTCTTCGCATCCAATTGTAAGCCTTTCTTCATACAATCATCTTTCATTGTTGTAACTAGTGTTTGCAGTTCGGATGGTGATTCTGCTATTAATGCCGCATCGTCTGCATAAAGCAGGCAGTTGACCACTGAGTCACCCATTCGCATTCCCACATTCATATTTCTTATTCTCTGAAGACAACTGTCCAGATACAGGATGAACAGCCGAGCCGACAGCACGCATCCCTGTCTGACACCAATGTTGACATCAAACCAGGGCGACAAGCTGCCTTCCACCCGCACACATGCTGTACAATCCTCATAAGTGGATTGCACAGCACGGAGTAGGTCACCGTCAACCCCATATCCGGGCAAAATGTTCCAGAGATTCTTTCGCACGACTCTATCAAATGCTTTCTCAAAGTCCACAAAACCGCAGAAAACCTTCTGGTCCAAAGCCAGATGCTTCTCTACGATGTTGCGGAGTGAAAAAACTTGATCCGTACATCCTCTGCCGCTTCGAAATCCACCCTGTGCTTCCCAAAGCATTCCATCGGATTTCACCCTCATTCTCCTTTCAATGATTTTTCCATACACTTTAGCTGCTAAGCTGATCAAACTGATGGCCCTATAGTTGGCGCAGTCCATACGTGAGCCCTTGCCTTTATACAAGGGCACGATGACTGCGCGTCTCCAATCGCTCGGAACCCTTCCGGTTCTCCAGCATAATTTGCTCAAAAACCAGAAGGCGTCCCTAACGCAGGTACCACCTAGCTTGATCATCTCAGCTGTTACCATATCGATTCCCGCTGACTTTCCATCTTTCAAACTTCGTATCGACCATTCAATCTCATCCATAGTAATGTCTTCATGGTACGCTGGCACTGCCGAGTCAATCACAGACTCATTCACAATGCCAGCGTCATGGACATAATCATACATTTCTCTAAAATATTCACTCCACCGTTCTAACACTTCCTGAGTGTTAGCAAGAATGCCACCAGCTTTACATCTTATCTTGTCCATTCTGGATGCTGACGAACCACTTCGAGACTTCTTTACCTCTCTCCAGAAGAGTTTGGTATTTGCCTCGAAGTTCTTCGTCAGCTTCTCTTCCTCAATCATATGTAGTCTTTCACGCTTCTCTTTCACTAAAGCTTTGGAGTCATTCTTGCATCGACAGTATATTTCTTTCTTCATTTCTTTCATACCATCACTCTGGTGCAAAGATGATACGTAATCCAGCCACGCTTTCCTCTTTTTTTCCACGGAGGATTGAACCTCCGCATCCCACCAGGCATCTCCTCTTAGTGTTCTACGTCTCTTTGCGCATCCACATGCTTCTTTCGCACTGTCCACCATACTTTCTTTCAGAACTTTCCAACATTCGTCTACATCTGAGTCGGAAAGACTCGCGTTCGCAAGTCTTTCACTGACTAGACGTACATACGTACTCCTCACACTTTCATCTTCCAATTTTTCACTTCTTATTCTTTCATGGTCTCCGAAAGGAATACGCACTCGCCAGTGCCTCCACTTCTTGAAAAGGCCCACAAATCGGCTTACCACCAGATAGTGGTCCGT
Organism: Pyralis farinalis; assembly: GCA_947507595.1. NCBI lineage: Eukaryota > Metazoa > Arthropoda > Insecta > Lepidoptera > Pyralidae > Pyralis > Pyralis farinalis. The sequence goes on from OX382270.1 coordinate 25,608,236, forward strand.
TTCAAGAGTGGGACCTCTGAAGGCTCTTGTATCCATTAACGACTTTCGGAGACGTTCATCTATCAAAATCAAATCAATCACACTTTTCTGTTCATTCCGTCTCCATGTGTAAGTGTGAATATCCTTGTGATGGAAGAGCGTGTTCGACACAAGGAGATTTCGTTCCATACATACGTCTAAAAGTAACTTACCAGCATCGTTCACTCTCTTATCTCCGTATGGACCAAGCACAGCCTCATAATTGCTTCGCTTGGTCCCAACCCATCCATTCAGATCACCACACATAATTATCCGTTCATTCGCTTCGGCCAAATCCAGAATACCCCTTACAGTCTCCCAAAACTTCTCGAGCTCCTGGGGATCAGCAGAGCTCACAGGAGCATATGCTGCAACTAAAAACACTCGCGTAATCCCCAGTTTTATCTTAACCCAGAGAAGTCTTGGACCTACTAAATCATAATCTTTCACACCAGCGGCCAAGCGAGATGAAAGCACGACACCTACGCCAGCGCTGGCATGAACGTCCTGGTCCACCCCGGACCACAGGGCCATCATGCCACCGGGCAGATCTTCGGTGTCGCTTCCCTTTCGCTTGGTCTCTGACACACACAAAGCATCTAGGCATCTCACGTTCATTATATCTATCAACTCATTCATCTTATCTTTTAGACCACCTCTCACATTCCATGTGCCTATACGACACTCAGCTCTCCTCGACCCGCCGGGATGGGCGTTGCGTGGTGGGTGGCGGCCCCCACCGCCGCATGCCTTAGATTTCGCACCGACGGGGGCGGATCGGTGCGCGTCGCCTCCGGGGGACGCCCTAATCCGCGCGTCTGTGCGGTTTGGGTCCAGAATTGCAGTCCAAGTGTTGGACTGGCAGGGTCGCGGCGTGCACGCTTCTGGTACCGACCCCATCGTCTGTGTATCTATTATTTTTATTTAAAGCTCCATTGGGAAGGGAACGTTAAGCCTCCAGTTTCAGCTCTGATATATAATTATTGTTAACTGAAAGTGTTAGTTATGGATTTTAAACTGAAATGTTAAAACACCCGCCAGCTCGCGGATGAAAATTTATCTATTCTGGAACACAGAAAAAAAAGAATATATCTGTCTTTCATTGGAACATAGTTTGTCTACTGAACTTCATAGGAGATACAATGGATATTGTATATATATGTATAGTATTTACGTTCAGATACATAAGCAGTGCGATATAGGTAAGTTAGACAGTCACTGTATTGTTTTGTAAGGATAAGTAAGGCCAAGATAACAGGGATTCATACTCGACGATTCATACGACTTTCATACTTTTTAAAGTGATAACTTCTTAGGAGAGGGTAAACCGCTTCGTCACGTAACGCGTTACGGCGCCAGTCTGTCTGGCTTCCCTTTCTCTCACGCATACGGCAGCGGATTAGTTTAAGTTATCACTTCTGTCGGGCGTTTCGAGACGCACACGTTTTTTTGAAGTTATACTTCTTTAGGCGCGTTATGAAAAATGATGAGAGTGAAATTTTAAGATGCGCGCGCATCACTGTAATACAAAAGTAACAGTTGCTGCTGAATATTTCACGGTATTACCGGTAGATGGCGCTATAGTTAAAAATGTATAACATTTGTACTTGACATTTGACTTGTATGTAATACATTCCATAAACATCGCCACTACTACTTGAAAGATGTATTTTTTTTAATTTTACTCCAATAACCCTTCTTATAAATTAAAATATTATTATTTAATATAATTAATACTAAATATTAATAAATTATTAATGTTAAATATTTATTTAATGACGCCAAAGAAATATAACTTCTCACGCGCGTACATAAGTACACGCACCCATTTTTTTTTAATTAGTATTAAAGTCGTATGAATCGTAAGCAGTCGATATTGGATCGACCGCTTAGTATTAAAGTCGTATGAATCGTAAGCAGTCGATATTGGATCGACCGCTTAGTATTAAAGTCGTATGAATCGTAAGCAGTCGATATTGGATCGACCGCGTAGTATTAAAGTCGTATGAATCGTAAGCAGTCGATATTGGATCGACCGCTTAGTATTAAAGTCGTATGAATCGTAAGCAGTCGATATTGGATCGACCGCTTAGTATTAAAGTCGTATGAATCGTAAGCAGTCGATATTGGATCGACCGCTTAGTATTAAAGTCGTATGAATCGTAAGCAGTCGATATTGGATCGACCGCTTAGTATTAAAGTCGTATGAATCGTAAGCAGTCGATATTGGATCGACCGCTTAGTATTAAAGTCGTATGAATCGTCGAGTATGAACCCCTGTTATCTTGGCCACTAACTCCTAGTACAAGTTATACTTTATAAACATACTTTTATTTTATATTTTATCCACGTTCGGTTCATTTACAAAATTATAAAAGGGTACCACAGAGGATTCATGTTGAGCTACAGACATGTATACCAGTGGCGAAGAGTCCATATAACCCGATTCCCATCGGCTTCCCTTACGAAAAATCTAATCTATGGGCCAAAGACATTTTTAGTTTGTTATATTATTCACTCACTTTGAATAGTTTGAATTGACTAAACGCCTTAAAAAATTTAAATAGCAATTGTCAAATTGCAAGCCGAAAAATACCGGGTTACTTCTTCATACTACGAGTACAATATCCCATACAGAGCATCTACTCCTTTCGTTTCTATGAACTGACTCCTATTACTGCTACTCGTTCCGTCTCGTTTTAGCACGCGAAAACAATACACGAAATAACTCGGTGAATACCGGCTTGTGACAGAGTAAGGTAATTAGCAACGTGCAAGTGTAAGCGAGAAAGATCATTTATGAAGTAATAGCAACTATAAAGATTCTAAATTATGAATGAATGTAGCGCCTTAAAACTGTTACTGGCGAGTAATATATTTTATTTGGCAGGATTTATTGTAATGATTCTAAATTAAGAATGATTTTAGCGGCATAAAATCGTGACAGTCGCGTAATATATTTTATTTGCCTGGATTTTATACATGGCGGATAGTGCGTACGCGTATGAGTGTGTAGCGCGAAACTTTAGTTTTGTTGAATTTGTTTTTTTGTCAATTTCTTGTCGAATTTTATTTGTTTTTAGTACTGAAGTATAGTGAGTGAGTTGTTTTAATTTGTGTTGTGCCGACCGTCGTATAGTCGTTCGCTGGTTCGTTATGACTTTATGACATTAATTCATGAAACTGTTGTCTAACAGATTATTTGCTGTCGAAGGAAACTTCGTTTTTTTCAACAGTGTTTTATCTTAGTATTGTCTTAGGTTTTCGCGATTGTTACACATTGAATTAAACAATTTTTAACGGAAGTATCGCGTATTTTATTTATTTTGTTGAACCTGACGTTTCGAACGCTTTGCAACGTCCGTGGTCGCAGGAAGACGAAACGTCAGGTTCAACAAAATAAATAAAATACGCGATACTTCCGTTAAAAATTGTTTAATTCAAGTGTTTTATCTTATTTTGTTAAAAAGAACAGACGAATTGCTTTAGAATATAAATAAGTCCTAGGTCATCGTAGTGGTCGTAGATGGTCGTTTTTAGGGTTCCGTACCCAAAGGGTAAAACGGAACCCTATTACTGAGACTCCGCTGTCCGTCCGTCCGTCCGTCCGTCCGTCCGTCTGTCACCAGGCTGTATCTCATGAACCGTGATAGTTAGACAGTTGAAATTTTCACAGATGATGTATTTCTGTTGCCGCTATATTAACAAATACTAAAAAATAGAATAAAGTACATGTTTAAGGGGGCTCGTTTTTGCTCGATATTGATAACGGCAACAGGTAGATGCTTGAAATATTCACAGAATATTTAGTTATATATTCACTTTAAGAATAAATAATTAAATTAAAATAAAGCAAATATTTAAGGGGGGCTTCCATACAACAAACGTGATATTTTTGCCGTTTTTATAGATAATGGTACGGAACCCTACATTATTTCCGTGCGGTGACGGAGAAAGAATATTAGAAATCACCGCCCCCTCTCTTCCCCTGGGTGTCGTAAGAGGCGACTATGGGATTTCCTGACGTTCCAGCATCTCAGCCGGTGGTAGGGTAAATACCCGCCTGGTTGGCTACCACCGTACACACGGCGAAACACCCGTGAAGTGGCGTACCTATGAGTACGTCGCGTTTCGGGATCAGCTGGTGTATAACCAGTGCTCGGCGGATTGTTGACGCGATATTGCGGGAACAGTGGTGGATTCTGTCTATCCATTGTCAGAAGGACTGAGCTGACCCGTCGGCCAGGGAGACCCGTTGAAACGGTTGATCCGCTGGCCGCCCGCGGTATAGTACAGGGGCCCAATCAAGACTAACCACCTTGAGAGGCTGCCCTTTCATACCGCGCATAATCTCGGGGTAGTTCGTCGTGCCGATTGGTGACCGGATGGTGGGGACCCGGCGACTACTTCCGGGGGGGTTCGAGGGCCCTTCCGTCCGACGGATCAGCACAGCTCCTTTGTCGACAAACTAATGGAGAAACAGTCCACCGCGTTTCTTCCCCAATGTCGTGGCAATTCTCTCCCGCTTCACGCTTCCATTCTTTACATTACTCATGACAGCGCAAATAGGAAAAGATGGTCTAACAGCGGTGCACTCCCCCACCACCCTGTTCAAGGTTGAGTTCGCTAACATCCGCGGACTCCACTCTAACCTTAATGCCGTCCACCAACACCTAGAGACGGCACGGCCCGCCATGCTCTTCCTGACGGAGACACAGATTCGCGCGATAGCGTCCAGCGGACATGTCCTACCTCCAGTATCCCGGTTATGTGCTTGAGGAGAATTTCCTCGCGAAAGCCGGGGTCTGTTTGTTTGTCCGCTCGGATGTATGTTGTCGCCGTCTGCGCTGCCTAGAGGATTCCTCCTTTCCTGTCCTCTGGGTGCATGTAAACCTGGGCCTTCAGAGCCGTATTTACATGTACCTATACCGACCCCATACTAGGGACACGGAGACAACTCGGCTCTTTGAGTACATGAGTCGGGCGGCAGATGAAGCGCAGGAGCGGTATCCTACTGCAGAGATGGTATGTTTGGGGGACTTTAACTCTCACCACGACTCCTGGTTGGGATCCTCCACAACTAACCATGCAGGAAGGACCGCCCACGCGTTCGCTCTTTCGCACAACCTGACGCAACTGGTGCACCAACCCACCAGAATACCTGATGTTGCTGGTCAGGAGCCCTCTCTGCTAGATCTACTGCTGACCACCCACCCTGCTGGCTACCGGGTTGAGGTCGGGGCGCCCTTGGGCACATCTGACCACTGCCTAGTATCCAGCACAGTGCCAAGCGCGATTCCGCCACAACCCACAGAGGTTAGGCGGCGTGTCTGGCACTACTCGTCAGCAGATTGGGACGGTATGCGCGACTACTTTGCTTCCGTCCCATGGGGGCAGCGCTGTTTCAGTGAGAAGAATCTAACGGCGAGTGCTGCGGCCATTGTTGACGAGATCGGCATTGGCATGGAATACTACATTCCCCACTCCGATGTCGTCATCAAAAGCCGGAGACGCCCTTGGTTTAATCGCGAATGCGCTGAAGCTGTTAGTAACAAACAGGCGGCGTATCGCGCTTGGATCAGGGGTCGCGCCCTTAAAGATCCGAATACTAACTCACTGAAATCAGCCTACAACACTGCCACCAAGATCTGCAAGAGAGCATACATAAGAGCGGATGCCCAGCGCGTTACACGAGTCGGCACGGAACTAGTGGCGCACCCTACTGGATCGCGTAGCTACTGGCGACTAGCCAAAGCCGTGCAGGCCAACTTCTGCCAGCCCTCGCTGCCATCGCTGCGATGCCCTGATGGCTCACTGGCTCATCAGCCGCAGGAGAAAGCCGATCTTATGGCCAGCCTCTTTGCGGCTAACTCCCGGATCGATGACTGTAGCACGCAACCACCAACAATACCCTCCAGTGGATCCGTTATGCCTGATATCCACATCAGGCAGCGCGATGTGCGTTTTGAACTACAGTCACTCGATGTCCGAAAAGCCGGTGGTCCTGACGGTATCCCAGCGATTGTTCTTAAAAAATGTGCAGCGGAGTTGTCTCCGGTGCTGACGCGCCTCTTCCGCCTCTCGTACTCGACCGGTTCCGTTCCGGATGCTTGGAGAGAGGCTAATGTGCAGCCGGTCCCCAAAAAGGGAGACCGTTCTGACCCATCGAATTACCGCCCCATTGCCGTAACTTCAGTGTTGTGCAAAGTCATGGAACGGATCCTTAACAAACAATTGATCCGTTACCTAGAAGATCACTCCATAATCAATGATCGTCAGTATGGTTTTAGACCGAAACGATCAACGGGTGATCTTCTAGCGTATGTGACGCACCTCTGGGGGGAGGCAATCGATAAATATGGCGAATCCATGGCAGTCAGCCTAGATATCGCCAAGGCGTTTGATCGGGTCTGGCACAAAGCACTTCTCTCCAAACTTCCGGCATACGGTCTGCCCCTCCAGCTTTGTAATTGGATTGCTGGCTTCCTGCATGAGCGTAGAATCCGCGTCCTTGTAGATGGATGCGCTTCGCGGTTCATGTCAGTGAATGCCGGTGTCCCACAGGGCTCCGTTCTATCGCTCACCCTTTTTCTTCTGCATATCAATGACATGCTGCCACTTGGTAATATTCATTGCTATGCAGATGACAGTACGGTCCATGGGCGATATTTCGGTCGGCCTGGTGCTTGTCGGACAGAAATCGGTGAGAGGCGTGAGAGTCTTGTCGTTGAACTGAATCGGGTTTTGGATCTCATTAGTAAATGGGGTTCCAATAACTGATGTATACCTACGTATTTCTAACTTTAAAATCACTGTTACAAACTTTTCATACCCAGTTATATTCTAAGGAATGATTTTTTAATATAGTGTGATATAGTAAATTTTATTATCAGACGAAATGTATCTATTTTCACGTGTATTCAAAAAGTCCTGAAATTTCATACAAACTTTCAACAACTTTTTTTAATTTTTTTTATGCTGCCAAAAATCACTCATGTTCACTTGCAGCTTTTAAGAAATATTTTTCCAAGAAATGGTATTTCTGAATCTAACTTTTATATGTGTATACAGATGTCCTGCACATTTTTCCCCGATTTTAGATTTTTTTTGTACAATATCGGAAGCCATACAAGCATAATTATAGCCCCTCTGATGTAAAGCAGCTACCGTAGCCTATTAATATATTAAGTATTCTCCGTGCGATGCATCCTCTGCTGCTAACACAGCAATTCCATAGGAGCTTTCTGGTGACCTCACTTACACGCAGAAACACAACAACCCTCTAGTGTGTTGTTATTTGGCAACGGTTTTCTATGAGGAAGAGATACTTCCCCAGACGGGACACAAATGTTTGACTTGTGAGCGAATCGAACTCACGAGCGTTGGCGTCAAAGCCGCGTCACTCACGATTGCCCTCACGACCAAGCTCGTCAAAACTGCTAAAATTATGAACATTCCAGCATAAAGTTGAACAACAATACTTGGTTATTGCTACATCTGCCGACACTTGTCTACAACAACACAGACTACAATTTGGAGCGAAAACTTCTTTTATACCATACGATTTGCGAGCGAGAGAACTACTTTTCATCTTTTTTTTATATATAATAAATATAATAGCAAAATGTACACTACCGCGATTGCATTTTAATGGAGTATCAGTTGCAAATAAAAGCTCGGTTTGTTACTTGGGATTACTGTTAGACAAAGGTTTTAGTAATTAAAACCTTTGTTTGAACACTTAAAGCAGGTTGGAGAAAAAGCTAAAAAGAACTTTTATGCGTTAACTCGAATTTCCACCTCGACGTGGGGCTTATCTTTTAAAACGTTAAAAATTATTTACGCAGCCACATATTTAAGATGTATTACGTACGGTTCACCTGCATGGGCTGATAGGGCCACCATAGGTGCTGCGCGTCATAAGTTACTGCAAAGTTAGCGTCTCGCTTTAATATTTTTATGTAAATCGTATAGAACTGTGAGCACCGAGACACTACCAGTGCTGGCAGGCGAGATACCAGTTGACTTGGAAATACAACGACGCGCTTCAATGTACTACACCTCTAAAAACATACACCCTGATTTTCTAAAACACCGCGATCATAATAAAATACTTAGACTGTTCAAACCAATTGACGAGGTACTTGAAACTTTGCTTGAAAGATGGGAAACTTCTACTAAACGACGCCACTTGTATATGTTCTTTCAATCAGTGCGAGACAAATTAAGTAAAGAGTGATTAGAAGTGGATCATCCTGTTGCGCAATTTTTAACAGGGCATGGAAACTTTAAGGCGAAGCTCTTTCCGTTTAGACTTGTGTCATCACCTTTATGTGAGTGTTCTACGACAAATCATGAATTCGAGCAAACAGCACATCATGTTCTCTGGGAGTGCGATCTCTGGCGTCGGGAGCGGGACGATAGGTTAAATTCCTTGCGTTTGCTATTCTGATTTGGTGGCAACAAGGGAGAATTACCAGGCATTTAGGCGGTTCTGCAATCTATATTATTGGAATCGATGTGTTAGGTAACAACTCACAGTTTAGGTCCCAATAGTGTTAGATATTTGATAAACCGTGGCTATTATATTTGATAAACGGCAGTTGAGCTTCACTTGCAAGCCATCTCTTTGAGGTTTTTAAATGTCTTATTTGTCATATTGCTGTCTCTCACTTTGCCAAGAAGGGAGGTCAATTCCAAAACTTCCTACACCTACAAATTTCTTCTAATTAAATTCGTTGTGAGTTCCAAGGCAGCTGTAGTTTAACCTCCGGGACAGCAATGAACTTCACTGTTCATTGCCTTTTTGTGATCGCCGCTGTTAATTCTGGCTACACAGGAGACACAGTGGTGAGTATGAGTGGTAGTCCTGTCCCGTTAAAAAAAAGATGTACACTACAATTAGCTTAATCCAAGCAAATGACTGGTGTTTATACTAGGAGGACCTGCATGGTAGATTACCAGCCTCTCCGTTACTGGACCAGGTGGACAAAGTGGAAGTACAAATAAGATCATCAATAATAGATTGATGAAATTACCATGGCGGCATGCACAATGTTATGAATTAACTGAGATATACGAAAGCATATTGTAATCAGACTTGTTTTAGTCTGCCAAGTTTGTGACGGCAGATGGAGAAGATTTTGACAAGTTCAGTGGTGGAGTGGTTAACAATGCTACTTTAACACCAACGCTCATGGGTACTATTCCCAGACAGGATTCGTGTGCATGGACATGCCTGCTTGTCTTTATCCGGATCTTTTCGATAGAGGTAGGACATGTCGAACAGCCGTCTTGGAATTACCACCAAGTCACAGAAAACCGCAGCCAATTAACAATTCCCTAGAGGGTTGATGTGTTCCTGCGAGTGAGTGAGGTTCCCAGTAAGTTTCTAAGGAGTTGCTGTGCTATCAGCAGAGGTGACAATGCGTGAGTGATATTTTCTGTATCGTAAGCATTCATAGGCCATTGTAATCACTCCACACTAGGTGGATCGTATGCTTGCATGCCTCTCGACCTTACTTAATGAAAAAAATCCAAACAGCGAGCACCGCGTATGGCACAAAGCGTTTTTGTAACTATGCAGATGACAGTACAGCCGATATTTCGGTCGGCCTGGTGCTGGTTGGACAGAAATCGATAGGAAGTATGAGAATCTTGTAACGACAATCTAAACGGTGCTGAATCGGGTTTTGGATCTCATTAGTAAATGGGGTTTCAATAACCTGGTTTAGTTTAATGCCAAAAAAACTCAAGTATGCGCGTTTATAACAAAAATATCACCATTCCTTCCCACTCCTAATCTTCAAGGCGCTTTCCTTAGTATGCGTGATGGCCTGAATATGTTAGGTACATCAAGAGCCTCATGTCAACAACTTCAAAAAAAAACTCGAAATCCTGAACAGGGCGCGCCGGTTCTTCACGTCTTACATACCGCTAACGCTTTATAAGACTCAAGTTTGGAACTGCGGGGAATATTGCTAGCATCTCTGGGACGGTTCCGTACAGTATCTTCTCGAGGCTCTCGATAGATTGCAGCGACAGATTATCCGCATAATCGACGACGAAGTGATCACGAAAAATTTAGAACCTCTTTAACCTCGTAGGGACATTGGCTCGCTATGCGTATTTTAACGTATATTGGTGAATGCTCTGAAGAACTGTTTTCACTTATCCCACCCTCTTCGTTCCGTCATAGAACCATACGTGCTGGCTTGCGATGTCATTATTCCACAGTTGAGAATATTTCTTCACGTACTAAAATGTTCGCTTCTCGCAACTCCTATCTGTGTTCTACCATTAAAAAGTGGAATGCCTTGCCGGCACATGTGTTTCCTCCTTCCTACAATTTGGAACCCTTGGGCTCCTCTTTCGCTTACCATCAGGCGAAGTAGGGCCACTATGCTGAGCTTATATAAAGACAAAATTGGAAAGCATGGATGACAAAAGAGATACGAAAGAAGTGAATCCAGCAATAATGAAATGATTAAGTAGATGATGTACTGAAAAATGGTCAAATCAAAAGTACCCAATACAAACGAGCATGCATGAAGGAGTTGATGAATGTAGAAAAAGTAAAATAGGTGTGTTTGGATGGGTGCATCTGACGTTCCATAGTCTCTGCCTACCCCAACGGGAGACATCCGTGATGAAATGTATGTATAATGTAAATCTAATCAAATCTAATTTGGACAATTTAAAAAAATCTGTTCAATCAGATATTCAAAATTTTAATTTCGACTTTGAAGCAATTACAATGACTTTTCCTAAAATGGGGAGTTAAAAAAGTATGCAGGTTTGTGTCCTTTTTCTCTTCATCGTAGAAGTGAATTTATTTACTTAGTTTCTCTTCGATAATTAGTTAATGCTCTATTAATAATTAAATTACTTACCGAACCGAAGCGATAAGAAAAGTCAGGCTGCAAGATTTACAGTCAGTTTCTATAAAATTCCTCCTTCACTTTTTCATGACACGTTTCGATCCGCCAAAAACTCGTCAAAACCGTATGAAAACTTGGTCTTGAATAATACTTCAGTATAAAATTTATACCAACCGGAAAATTATTAGCAGTAATACACTTGAAATATTTGAGTTGGCGGCGCCTTCTATAATCGCTCATTTCGCATTCCAACTACCATACCACACCTCGGTATACTAAACCTGTTGTTTAGATATGAATCTTCTTTCAACTGAATGGATTTGGAGTATATAGGTATGGAGTGGAGTATATGGAGTATATAGGCGCATGTAGGTTTTTTATAACACTAATGTGGGAAATAAGACTAAGTTCCGCCTGATGGTAATCAGTTTACGTAGCGTTTTGATATTTGTAACCAGGGGTCTCACACTTGTGTCGCTAACCATGCAAAATCCTCTTTACGATAATCTTGATACACTCTACTGCATGAAGTTTTTCATTGGGAAAACTTCGGCTGGGAATTCATTCCACAACCTATGAGTTCTTGTAAGAAAACCGCACAATACGCAACCATTGCGGTTCCAGCGTGTGAGGATGAATAATTCCCCACCGGCGGCGAACGTTGCGGTTGTATGACGATGCCGTCGGTATCGTATCAAACGATTATTTGGATTCCGTTGTACTATCGGTAGAACACACAAAGGGAGCAAAACCCGACGAATATTTGGAACTTTTAAGATATTTCAGTTCATAATCTACCCCTACATTAAATTTCCCGCAATTCTGTTTAGCCTGACTGTAAAAAGTCACAGTCACACGGCTGAAAAGAATAGCAAACCAATAAACACCGAAACCACTTTCGCCTTAATGGTATTAGATAAAACAGAAGTAAAATACGAAGATGAGCCTTGATATTGTACATATAATCGTAAAGTATAAATGTCTCAACTCAAAGTTTCTCCATGTAACTCATTTTTTGTCAGAACAACATTATATGTCCAATAATATGAGAAATATGAACGCATATCGGTTTAAGGGTAAAACTTTGTTCGGTAAGGATCTAACTTCATTTAGGGATTATTTTGCTAAATTATTGCGAATATAAATCTTATCTACTAGTAGTGGTGGTACTAAATTACGTATAAACTCACATAGAGTAATAAAAAGTTAAGCTTCTTATTGATTTTATGTGTTGCCACGACTTTGTGAATACAACTATGAAGTCATAGTGCAATGCAATTCATTAGATTTTGTAGGCTTGAATTAATTTTATTAACAACCATAGTAGACAATTTAGTCGTAAAGTATTTTATATATCGGAAGGGAACATAAACGTATCACTGGAGGCACCAATACGGTATGGCAGGCACGATATATCTACAGGAGACGAAAGGTGTTTAATGACGACGTCAATGTAATGTGAGCTTTACTTATTAATTCAGATTAAAAACATTTCTATCTTTCTATTTTATAACAACTACCATTAGATCATAGATTTCAAAGTGGTCTATACCAACACGATGAGATCGATGCTGTGCACTAGACGAAAGGGGTATGCATCTATTTGTCTAATAATGGCAGTGTCATGTACGAGTTTTAAGTGCAAATGCGTTCACGTTTACGTCGATAATTTGTATGAAAATCTGTGTATCCAAAACGTTTCACTAGAAGCGCGGCTGAAACTTCCAAACTAATTGTCTGCGTAAATATAACCATTTAGAGCCACAGTGGAGAATTTTGCTACACGAGATATTATGTGTACGTATATTACGGTATGAAGTCACAGATAAAAGTTTTCTATGACTACAATTTGAACTATATTTCAAAGGCACTAACTTTACATAATACATTATTTGAACTGAATTTTTATTTATCTTCAGAGCCAAAACCAACTTCACATACATTTGAAGGATTGGCAGGGCACAAATATATTTAATTAGCAACCTGTTATTATAGTCATCGGTAGCCTAACTACTGTGAGTGAGTAAATCATCACTTTACTTAAAGTTAAACCTTATGTTATCAATGTTATATGGATCCAAATTATTACATACTTGGTGATTCGTAAAAGGTTTTTTCCGCATGTGCTCTCATGCAGTCGAACGAACTCTTTGTTGAGTTGAACCCTTGCCTACAAAGACTTCAGAGTCAATCAACTAGATCAAATCTCAAACTTTTGCTACTCCAAAATTATTCTGTATTTGGTATTTCGTTGTACGTGTAATTTACCCATGTGTTATTTGAATTAAGTTAATTTCATTATTTCGTTGTATCACTACTAAATTATATTATTTAATCTTAATTGCTACAGATACCGCTCGTCTCTCTTACCTCCGAAGGTTGCAATGCAATTTAAATAATAATAAAAATAAGTTGTTGCGAATCGTGACCTCAAAAATCTGTTCACACCTTTCTTAAGAACCTTATGCTATAGTTTTTTACTCGAAAATGAGGACAATTCACAGTTTACGTTTTCTTACAATAAAGGGTCGAAGGTAAGGTAAAAGATTAGCAATGGGTCACTTTTCGCTCAGGTAATGGACAAGTTTGACATAGGTTTCTATAAGGTTTAGATTCGGAAGAAGTTTGAATAACGTAATATTTCTATTACAACAATATTTGACATACTAGTACTCAAGCCCAATTTTATGTTTTATTATTTGTGTAACATATAATTACTTTTTACTAAGGCGTTGCTAGTGGAAAGTCCCTAGACAGGAATAATAACTGTTAAATTTTCATTAGTATTCATTAATTTTCCTGTTCAAAAAATTGTAATATAATCTTCGTAAAAATTTCTGTCTGTTCTCATAAGATAACGCTATTTGAGCATTACTTTCCGCCTCCGTAACATTTTATAAATTACTAAGACGTACAAATTATGTACTTATTTCTCTTAAATTTATTATCAATCGTTGCAGTCTTGTATTTTGGTCAAAGTAAGTTATTATGAATATTCTATTTTGAATTTATTTTTGTTACTCGTCAATTTGGTACCTATTTTCATTAATTCTATTGTTCGATCGAGAAACGTTACGTCCATGTTCTGTCCATATCTTTTCACTTCAGGAACATATTACCTACCTTACAAACTTCAGAGATAAGTCAGGAAATGGAATCGAATTCATTATGATTCATTAAGATTTCTAAAAAAATATAACTGTAATTTCACAAACTTCACATTGGCAAGGAATGGTATTTAATTATTCAGGCAATTTCAGATTTTTGCATGATAAACTTGAAAAATATAGAGGGGAGCATCTTTTTATTGGATAAACTTTCATTGAAGTTACGTAACGCGATTGGTCACAGCCTTGAAGTTACACTATTTTTGGAAGCCATTGTTAGTTCACTTGCCATTTTATGCTACTAATATACGATCTCCAATATGGTAAACACTTATTATTTGCTGGACAAAATTCACCAGCGTTCACTGTCTTTATAGTTTTTAACTTTCTTTGCACATTGACATGATGGTAAATGTTTCACGGTATTGCCGGTAGATGTCGTTTACATTACAAATAAAAAGCGTTGTTCAATTAGGTAATTGAACGACGCTTTAAATTTTACTCCAAAACTTCTTCGCCCATCCGGTCCACCGAGCTTATGCATAGTCGCCCATTTGCTTTAATAATAGTTACAATTTGCACAATTTTTATTTCGAGACATAAAGACAATACTAACTGTCACATATGAGAAATCTAGTGATAAGCTAAAAACATGAAACTCCAAATTTTTTAATATTATTTTTTTGCAGTTTATTTCTCAACTGAATTCAGTCAGATTACGAATGTCACGTAATCTGATTTATTACATATCTGCTAAACAAACAAATACTTTTAAGTATGTAATAAAAGCTATCTTCTTCTCTCTTAATATTTACTTTTAATTTTGTTTGATAATTAATATTATTATTGTAAATAGTATAAATTTCTGTAATAATATATATTTTTACTAATGTTTATACTGCAACTTTTATGTAATAAATAGAGATAACTGATCTCCGTAACCAAGTGGTTTGCACCATGATTTTTGGATAGAGAACACTGAGATTTCGAGTTCTCGATTAGTCCAATGGAGGAAACAAGTAATCACAGAAACTCAAGAATACTTGAACAATCCAGAAATTAGATAAACTAACCTTTAACTACAAATGACGAATAAGAACATAAATGGTATATTTTTTAATGTAAAATGATCATGAGCGTGACCTGTAGAATTTGACACTATCTTGACAATATGTGACATGAATAATTTAAAAAAATCTGGCAACCATTTCGAAAGTTTCATATATTCTTAATTTTATCTCTCACAATAACAGCAGTAAGAAACTTACGGAAAAATATTTTCACCAGGATTCTTTTTCGATTTCTTTCAGTTATCTACAGACTTGGAGATTTTTCTGCATCAAAGACAATTGAGTAAAACCACTCTAATACGCTTGTAGATTTTTTTTGTAGTAGTTGTTAGTTAGTTGTAGTGTAGTGTTTTTTTTTCAAGTATATGGCCCACTTAATATAAAGTGTAGCCTATGAACGCTTGCAATACATTAAGTATCCCTCGCGAGATGTTACCTCTGTTGTTAATACAGCGACTCCCTAGGAGCTTCCTCGTAAAATCACTCACTCGCAGGAACAGATCAACCGTCCGGGTTGTTGTTATTTGGCTGCGGCTTAATGAGGTGGAGATACTTCCCAGACGTGCTGCATTGATACGCGCTACCTCTCTTAAAAACACCCAGATCAAGACAAACAGACACGTTCATGCACACAAATGTTTATCCTGCGTGGGAATTGATCTTACGACCCTTAGCGTCAAAGTAGCATTATTAAACACTACGCCACCGAGCTCGTCATTAGGCTACCAAGTTTATCATTACGCCACACCGAGTTCGTCTTTATATATTTTAAGCTCCTCCCTATGTTCACCGTTCTTTATATTCAGCTGGAATAGGAGAGAGAGAAGGGAAGAACAGAAAATAGAGTTTCTTGTTGATATATATTCAATGGTATCTGCTGACCATGACATGTTTACCATCTTAGTGTTACAAAAAATCCGCAAGTTTGCTCTACAGTTTCTGTGAGAAAGTTTTTGCATATTCCTATTGGAATATTTCTACTTTACGAAATAAATAATAACTACATATTAACCGGAGATAAAAGCTATGAAAGTATCAATTTTTATCTAGTTGATGATGTGATGCACACATAGATACACCGATTTTTTTATAATCGTGACTCTTTATTGTTATAATTTCATACGAAAATTTTATGTACAAACAGGGGAATGATACAGTTTTATTTTAAGAATTGACGAATTTTTCCTAAGATTGCTTCGATGAGGGCATGCATGAGAAGTGCTATGAATGTTAAACAAGCGACTGAAGACCGAGTCACATAGCGCTTGGTCCTTTCTGCCTACACCGCGACTTGGCGTGATAGATTGCTTTATGCTAGTCGCTCTTTGCATTAAAATTGATTGAAATATTATTTACGCAATCAGCAAATCTGTCTTCCATCGAGGTATACGGAGACTATAGAACGCCAAGAAATTTTAATATCCTAATACTATATTACATCTTCATGACAAGTTCCTTGCGGGATAGGCAGATAAGTCCAACCACCACATGGTTCTATCCTTACACACATTCACATTCATAGCTCTTTCATACACGCTCGCCAGTTTCTAGGGCTGCTGATAAATAACGATCAATATGGTAGTCATGGTAGGTGGATTTTGGACTTCCTCAGCTCCTACTGCCTTCTACTTTCACCTGCCTTCTTTCTACATGTCCGAACCATCGGGTCATGCCTGTTCTTATATTAACACGAATACTCTCTTTATTAACCTAATAAACTTTAAAAGCAATAATTAATGTCCTATTTACAACAATAAGTGAAATATCCATTACCGTTTCTACCAAATTCCATTACTGTTTCTCCCATAAATCTTCGCTTTTTAGAATCAACCTAAAAATGTTGATCGTAAAGTCACGTCTAATTTCCAGATAAACATCACCAGCTGAAGCAGCCGGATGAAATATTCATGAAGACAATGTAATTTGTTACCGATATTGCTCCTATACACGGGACTACATAATTCAGGCTCATAGGGGTAAGGTAAATGAGTTTTTATCTTATACTAGAAGTTTAATGTTGTTATATTTTAAGACTTTATAATATATACCGTAATAAACTTGGCAGTCTTATATTGTTTTATTGTGTATTTTTTTACCGAGCCGAGTTTATTAGGGTTTCGTGTCTATAAATAGGCCTACAGAATCCTTCAGTTCACTAAGTGTGTTATTATGGCCATTGTAATAACAACTAATGAAAATAAAACATACATACATATCATCACGCCTGTCTCCCATTGGGGTAGGAAAAGACTGTGGAATGCCAGGTGCACCCATCTAAACATGCATGCTCTTCAGTTTTGGGTGCTTTGAGCCTATTTCAATACATCACAAATTTGATCTAAATATGTGCGTCTAGGGGGACCCCTACCGATATTTCAATTCACTCTTGCCTGATACAAAATAAAATATAAAAATAAGTAAAGTAAAATAAAGTTACACATTTGGAAATATGATAAAAAACGTTCCAAACTTAAGAAACATGCTTTTTTGACATTTTTTGAACGATGGTGTATATATAGGCTACCCTTCGTATAGTCCGACCTAGCACATTGAGCAAACCTTTGACCCGAATCAAAGCTCGAATAGAAGGTAAAACATAATGTTTTTGAAATTGAATACGACCTGTATGTATATATATATATATTCAATTCGTTTTATGAGAAAATGGCTGCGTCGATTTTAATTATTATTTTCACTGTATTTTTAGTCTGACATAAATACATTGACAAAGATTCGTTTCTTCTATTAAGTTCAGTAGGCATACAAAAGGTAAATTGGGAACCCAATTATTGTTTATGCACCAGTTTTTCATGGATCTATAAAACGCAAGTAATATATTGTTGTTGAACCACTATGTGAAGTATCTAAGTAGTAGAATACAACTTTAGTTCCGTTTTATGGTTCCATATCTTAGAAGGAAAAATCGAACCCTTATAGGATCACTTTGTTGTCCCACTCTCTGTCTGTCTATCAAGGCCTTTTTTCTCAGGAACGGACTGTCAAGCTGGAAATAATATTAAATACAGTTAGGGTACTTCTCGTTGACCAAGAATCAAGAAATTTGGTAAGAAGTAGTGTCACAAGTAAAGGAAAAATCGAAAATCATAAATTTATAGTTCCATCTCAAAAAAAAAAATACTTTTTTGGGACAATAATTTGCGAAAATAAATAATAATATTTTTGTACGGAACCCTCAGAGTGCAGTCGGACACGCATTAGACTGCTTTTTTTAAGTACTGAAACTGAAAAACGACATAAATTCTTTATTCATTTGACCCTAACATGCACTTAGTCTTTTCATTTTTTTTGTAAAACCTTATTATAATTATTCATTTCATATAATTTTCATTGTTTTTTTAATCTATCAGTATTTTGAAAATGACAATTCTGGAAGATAAGATGCTGAAAGAAAACTTGCCATTATTGATTTTTTCACAATTCGGAAGTTAGTACCTAACTATAATAAATTAATATTGGTATAGTGATACAATAACAATGATGTCAAATGGTAAAATTAGAGATTTATGAACATAAATTTGTAATTTATATTTAATTTGTCGGTTACATATTTGTCGATCCTGTAATAAGATTTTGCAAAAAGTATTTTATGTGTCTTCAGAAGAAATTGTTCTTCAAAAGTGAAGATATTATATTGTAAAGTCAAACCTGTCTCAGGCAATTTTTTGGGATCGAATACAACTTGTATTTGTAAAGTCGATTTTCATTGCAAATAAAAATTGCTATTTACGTGCAAGTGTCATTTGTTATATATTTTTGTGAACAGACCTTCGAGTGTATCTCTGAAGGCCATATAAGTCCCAAACTAAGCAAAAATAATATTATATGATATTGATACTTATAATGCAACAAACAGACATGTTCATGTATACGAAATATGTTTATCTTATGCGGAAATTGCAGTCACGATAAAGTAGCCATTACAGACAGGGATGTTATTTTGCATCTGTATGGCTATTGGCACATTCTATATGTATCTATAACTTCACGTCAAATTCCTTGCAGTGTAAGCAGATACAATCGAGCGCCATATGACTCATGACCTTAGACTTCACTCGCTTCTTTCATATTCATTACTTTTCTCATACACGCTTTTACTACCAAGAACTTTTTCCAACGCTCCATTCACACTATTCCCTCGTCTTTCCACATCAGTGGTGTACCTTCCAATCCTGCTGAAATACATCCGAGATATACAATCTCATCCGCTTGTTCCAACACTTCATCATCAACCGTTATCCTAACATGGATTCTGGTTTCTTCTCTTTCAAATGCCATTATCTTTGTCTTCTTCACATTGAATAGCAATTCTTTCTCCATACAAACGTGTTTCATTATTGTTATCAGTACAGTTCAAATGGCCTTGAAAGTGGACTGCACAGAATGGAGCAGTGTACCCTCAATTCCATATCTCGGCAATATGTCCTATAGCTCTTTTGGCACAACCCTATCAAATGCTTTCTCGAGATCCACAAAATCGTAAAAAACTCCTGGTATATGGCCACATGCTTCTCGCGATATTGTGATTGATCCGTGTATCCCTTTCCATTTCGGGATCCTCCCTGTGCCTCCCACAGTATTCCATAGGATTTCACTCTCATTCTTCTTTCAATTACCTTTCCATATACTTTTGCTCCAAAGCTGATCAAACTAATGACCCTATAGCTGGCGCAGTCCATGCATGACCTCTCTCCTTCATACAAGGACACTATGATTGCGCGTCTCCAGTCCATTGGAACCCGGGCAAAAGGGTACATCGGGTAGTAGTCCGTCTCAAGAGTGATACCTTTAAAGGTTCTTGTATCCATTACAGTAGGTATTTCGAAGACGTCTGTCTATTAAAATCAAATCAATCATACTTTTTGGTCATTCTGTCTCCATGTATACGTGTGAATATCCTTATGATGAAATAAAGAATTCGACACGAGGTTACTTTATTTTGTTGTATTTTTAAATATTTTATGTTTCTATCGTTCTTTGTCAGAATCTCGCACCACATGCTTGTGACATCGGTTTTAACTAGAAATTTACACTCTTTTTCTTACTAAAGTTTCATCCTATGCTACTTAAAAGGAAAACAAATTGTCGTTAAATTAGCAGATAGAGATAGAAAGATAGATAACACCAAATTGCCCGTGGAGTTTTTACATGTTATCCAAATGAATACAATTATTATCGGAAATTGAATAACTTTTTCCATGGCAAATACGTATCGAAAAATAAACCTTCCCTGCACAGAATAATTGCAAAGACCTTCAGGTTATTCGGTAATCGTTTTCAATTTGGATATACGTGACAAGTCACGGGCAATAGAGCCCAAAATTCTGTGAAAATTCGTTAACAAGCACGTAAAAAATGTTTGACAATCAACTTTAAGGATAGGCCGTTTGTTCGAAAATACGGAGATTGGTCTCAATACATTTTATCGAGTTGTTTGTTCTTTGTCTTTCCTCGAAATTTTTTTATTGAATATTGATATCAAAATATATTCCTTTAAGTTTTTTTTTTTTCATTTTACCATTTATCGGAATATTAGGGAAAACTTTGACAGAGAAATACGAAGTTTTCCCTAGGGACTACAGCATGAGGTCCTTCAAAAGGTGATTTTTTTACAAGGTTGGCAATTGCACGAGTAACGCCCCTCATGTTGCCATCAGGATAATTCCTGGTATATCGTGATATATCCCGATGGTAAGCATCAGGCAGGACATATTTATACCATACATATGCTTGTTTGTCACCTAAGAGGCTTAAAAAATATCATACAGGTGGAAAGAAGTATACGGCTTAGCAATAATCATAGCCCATGGACACTTTAAATACCCGATTGCATTACTGACGATGTGATGACCCCTTTACTCACTACTGGAAATCATTATTGGAAAAACCTTGGCAGAGAGTTCAATCCACAACATAAAAGTTTTTTTTTTTATACAACATCGAGTGGTACACTAGCATACAACCCATTTGATGTAAGGCGGTTAACGTAGCCTAGGAACTCTTGCAAAACATTAAGTATCCCTCGCCCGATGTCATCTCTGCTGCTAACACAGCAACTATTTAGGAGCGTACTGGTGACCTCACTCATACGCAGGAACACAACTACCCTCTAGGGAGTTGTTATTTAGCTGCGGTTTTCATGAGGTGGAGCTACTTCCCATACAGAATTGTATCACTATAAGCGATGTCGCGCGAAGTGGAAACAATTTTTTTGTTGTATACAACTAGATTGGCAAACAAGCATGCGGCTCGCATTAGATGGTAGGTGAGGTGACTTTTGTGCAAAGTCTCCCTCTGGTGTGTACATTAATCTGAAAACAGGTATTTAGTTGTATATGACTGTACCAGGATACGAGCTAGAGACCATTCGGTTAATAGGCTAATCCCAACGAAAGATATTATCAAACAAATATTAATATTTACGTATAATATATCGTTTTCTAATTGTCATTATTTTATTAAATAAATACAATAATAATATAGTAGCGATTAGCTGGCGCTAATATATATAGATGAAATCTTTAAAATTTTTGTCTAGTTTCCTGTCTGTGCATCATGCACGCATCACATAAAGATTACTGAGAGGATTATGCTTGATGATATGATCGCGTGCAGTTCGCGTGCCTCCGGAAGTCGCATAAAAAAGTATTTTTATATGTGATTCCCCTGCCCAAGAAATCTAATCCATCTGAACCTTCCCATTTTCGTCCTATATCCATTCTTCCTTTGCTTTTGCCTTTGCATTGGTACATACTTAACATTTGTAACTGTATATGTTATGTATATTTGTGCAATAAACAGATAACAACAACAACAACAACAAAAGTACCTTCGCTAAATTCGAATCCTTCGCCAAAAATTAGCTTTTTATTAGGTAACGAATCCCGCCAATCCTAATAAATTACGAAACGGGATAACGCTAAGAAGAAAAAAAAATCGGCCAAGTGCGAGTTGGACTCGCGCACGAAGGGTTCCGTACCATTATCTATAAAAACGGCAAAAAAAATCACGTTTGTTGTATGGGAGCCCCCCTTAAATATTTGTTTTATTTTAATTTAATTATTTATTCTTAAAGTGAATATATAAATATTCTGTGAATATTTCAAGCGTCTACCTGTTGCCGTTATCAATATCGAGCAAAAATGAGCAAAAAAATCACGTTTGTTGTATGGGAGCCCCCTTAAATATTTATTTTATTCTATTTTTTAGTAATTGTTGTTATAGCGGCAACAGAAATACATCATTTGTGAAAATTTCAACTGTCTAACTATCACCGTTCATGAGATACAGCCTGGTGACAGACGGACGGACGGACAGCGGAGCCTCAGTAATAGGGTTCCGTTTTACCCTTTGGGTACGGAACCCTAAAAAAGACATAAAGAGAAGAAAAAGATCTTTTCCAAACAGCAGGTTTCTAAAATTCGATATCGTAAGGGACTGTCAACCATCCTTTCGTCACTGAAGTGACTCCTAAAGTCCAAACTGCTATTCCGATACCAAAAATGCATGAACAGTATTCTAGATAAAACATGAAACGTGTCCTGATCTGAAGTAAATTTTATTTTTCTAATCTTCGAAGTACAGGAATCTTCTTAACTTTATTAATGGGTATACCCAAAATCCTTACAACTCACAGAGTACGTGACGAAGACCGTATAAGTGAGATTCAATAGCAGGAAAAGCCCGAAGGCCTGATTTAATCGCTGCACGAGACACGTGCGTAATGAGAGGACATATCGAAGCGGCTGCCTCTCTCGGTAGGGACTGTGGAATATTCAACATGCGATTATCCCCTTACTAGGGCGTTGCCTATGATTTTACTGAGACGGATGGATTTTCTCATATTTATAGAGATTAAGATAGTATAAACTATCTTTATATGTAATTAATCATTGACGTGTGTATCTACTGAACTTCTCCTAAAAGATGGGAGCGATTTTCATTACTTTTTTGTGTGTACATCGGTTGGTTTCTGAATGGTTTACATTCACAATATGATCGCTACAATCGGGTTTCAGAATTCTTTGTTTTTATTTTTCGACAAAGAAACCTCTATCGCATCCACTAGTATAGTAGGCAATTTGATCTAAACTACTTTGTGTGCTTACGCTCCCGATTAGATCCGTTAGTAGATGCATGCCGCCGCTGCATGTTGCAGTGTTGGCCATCTGAAATGTCAACCGCATGCACTCGCCACCGTTGCTGTCCTGGCTGCTCCGGTCGTCTCCGCGACACGTGTTCCGCCTCTCCACGAGGCATCCTCAGGCGCTGTAGATGTTAGTCGTTAGAATAACATGCTACGAATTATATTACTATACTATGCTATGCTTAACGTATTACACGCGTTCCTAGTCTACGTTAACCGCTTTACATCAAATGGGCCGTATGCTTGTGTGCCTCTCGATGTTGTATAAAAAAAAACTTTTAAGTTGTGGATTGAATTCTCTGCCAAGGTTTTTCCAATTATGGTTTCCAGTAGTGAGTAAAGGGGTCATCACAGAGTCAGTAATGCAATCGGCTATTTAAAGTGTCCTTGGGCTATGATTATTGCTAAGGCGTATGCTTCTTTTGGAGCGGAAGCACACAAAGTAAATTAATCTTTTGGAGCGGAAGCACACAAAGTAAATTTGACTTTCGCAAAGTAACGCCTGAATCTATTAACTACTAGTATAGTAGTTCATATAATTCCTGTGTACATAGCTGAATAAATTTTGATGAATTATTTGTTTGTTTGAGGGGATCCCGGGATGGTTTTGACATACAGTAAGTAAATAGATATTAGATTTTTTTACAGGCAGAAAAATGCCAGTTGGAGCCGCGAGTACATAATATATTTTATATAAAACGAGTTCCGTGGCGCTCGTTTCTCTCTGGCAAAGCCAAGTAG
This sequence comes from Pyralis farinalis, assembly GCA_947507595.1. Lineage (NCBI taxonomy): Eukaryota > Metazoa > Arthropoda > Insecta > Lepidoptera > Pyralidae > Pyralis > Pyralis farinalis. The sequence goes on from OX382270.1 coordinate 25,632,216, forward strand.
TTCTGCATAGTATTAGTAGTGTGTGTATGTACCCACGGACGTGGTACGTAATAAAAACATTTGCATGTTTTTGGTATTTTACCGTATTGCGACATTTTCTTCATACATGCCGCTTATTTATGATCAGTATAATACACTACGTTCTCAGGATATGTTCAAACGCTGATGCTATTATCCTAATAGTTTCATAGTGGAGACATCTTCTATACGTGATTTATTTTTTCGAATTTTTTAAGTTCTCAGCTTAATTGGTCCACCTTGACATTGAAAATATTTCGACCTCATAGAAGACCGCAACCAAATTATAACATTTTAGAGGGTTGTAGGGTATTTATAGAACGTCTTATGAAAAGCAGCAGTGTAATATAATAAATATGATATATTTAAATTGAGAGCTCGATGGCGTCGTTGCGCGTATCATTCTAACAGAACACGCAGGTTAAGCAACGTCGACCGTAGGCTGTCAATGGATAGTTTTATCTATTTCAAGCTTCTCCATTCATCGAAGGCCACATTAAGGCGTCTTTGCCGACTGTTGTCGATAGATGATTGATGACGATTCGATGATGATTCGTTAAACTAAATCAGTCACCTTCGGGCGGCTTGAAAACACTGGCCTCCGCTATTCCGCAGTTGAACAGCGTGGTGAAGTGTGCTCTAAACCCATTTGGTTGAAAAGAGAGCCATATCCCAGCCGTGGGATGAGTGAGGGTTGGTGTAGTAGTAGTAGATATTTTCCCATACCATAATATAGGAATTTTGCGTAAATGCCCAATACGTAAAAATCCGCATCAATTTATTATCATTTTTATTACTAAATCCAAAAACATTACCGTTAATTGTAACACAACACAGTATCTTGTTTGTAAAGCACGAACATCCTAATTGAATCCAATATCTATGCGTTACGTATAATCTAGACAAGGACTAGACGATGTATTGTGGTTTCTCTGAATTCACTCAGCATTGTGTTGGCGTAATTAACTTGTATTACAAAACCAGAATAGAATGTTCCCTCGTAATATGGATCGCGACTACGATTGAGTGAAAACGAGAGCGTTATTAAGTAACTGTGCAAATTAGGTTTTGAGGTAGAAAATTGAGGTATGTTGTAATAACCCATATTAGATAAAATGTTATATTTGTCGACACATGAAACTGCACGACGAATTACTGATATAAGAAATTACCCGATAAAAAAAATATTTTTGAAGTGAAAACTTCTTTAGCGGCGTTGTGCACTTTTTGTGTGCAACTGCGCACGGCGTTGTTTTTTGACACGTGACCCTGACCGTAAGATTTTGGTGAGAATTAGAACTTAAGTTCGCTGCAGCGCTAAAACATTTTAACAGTTACCTCTAATTACAATCAAACAGTTACCTCTAATTAAACAATAAAAACATGAAGCACTAGATAGTTCATAGGGCATTATTTTCTCGCGACCAAAACGTTGTAAGCGCCATGAAATTCTTAGCGCTTATGCGTTTCGTTCAACGTAGTTTATCAGCATCGTTTAGTTTAACGGCGCAGGGCGCTTGCGTGAGTGTGCGTGTGTGTTTGAGTTTTAGAGATTGGCGATGATGATGCTGGTAATGATGATGGTGAAAGAGTCATTGAAATTATGGATGAAAGCTGATTTTTCTGAGAGATAAACTTTTTAATGTAAAATAATTGCAATAGTTCTAAAGTGTTAAATTTTTAATGTAATATAAATTGTCATGTTTGTGTACGATAGCGCAATAAATGAATATTGTATTTTACCACATACACGATAGTACTTTTATACTGATAAATAAAGCAATTCGTGCGAAATTAATCCCTAACCATTCCAAAAAATTCAAAAACGCACAACGTTAATGTTCAAGTTTTCACTTCTGCCGGCACTCCCGGAGTGCAACCCGTGTTTTTAAGCTATTGCATAGCTTTTATCGCGGCGAATCAAGAAATTCCGTAACGAAAATAAAACCTAACACCTCCCACTCCGCCTACCATGTAGCTCGTTTTTTTTCATAATCATCACATGATGATGATGATCCGTCGGGTGGCAAACAAGTAAGAAAATTGGTAGAAGATTTTTTTTTTCATAATCTTCAGAAGATGATGATCCGTCGGGTGGCAAACAAGTGTTCAGCCTGCCTGTTGTGAAACTGTTACACAGCCTATGGACACTTTTAGACTCCGTCGGGTGGCAAATTCGCTGGACAGATGTTGCGTTCATGCGAGTGAGTGACGTTACCACCTCACAGGCAACTGCAGCCAAATAACAATTCCCTGGACGGTTGTTGTGTTCAGGCGAGTGAGTGACGTTACTACCTCACGGAAAAAGCTCTCTTTCAGACCAACTCTGTTTCTAACATCATCATTGCGAATACGGTCTACAAGCCTTACGCCACAAATTTTGCGCAGTGCTCGCATTTCGACCGCATTTATTCTACTTTCATGCTCTTTCCATACCCAGCTCTCGCTTCCATAAGTCTGCGTTGGGATCAACTCTGCATTGTGTATAGCGAGTTGTGCCTTCTGGCTCAGATTTTTACCGCCAAGAAGTTTTCCCAACGCTCCATTCACACTATTCCCAGCACTCACTCGTCTTTCCACATCTGCGGTGTACCGTCCATCCCTGCTGAAAGCGCATCCAAGATATACAAACTCATTCACTTGTTCCAACACTTCATCATCAACCGTAATCCTTACATTAGTTCTGGATTCTTCTCTTTCAAATACCATTATCTTTGTTTTCTTCGCATTCAGTAGTAAGCCTTTCTCCATACATTCGTCTTTCATCGTTGTGACCAGTGTTTGCAGTTCAGATGGTGTATCTGCCAATAGCACGGCATCGTCTGCATACAGCAGACAGTTCATCACTCGGTCACCCATGCGCAATCCCACATTCGTTGACATTATTCTCTGCAGACAACTATCGAGATACAGGATAAACAGCCTAGCAGATAGCATGCAACCCTGTTTGACACCAATTTTGACATCAAACCAGGGTGACATGCCACCATCTATCCGCACACATGCTGAGCAATCCTTGTAAGTGGACTGCATAGTACGGAGCAGTGAACCGTCAATCCCATATCTCGGCAATATGTCCCACAGTTCCTTTCGCACAACCCTATCAAATGCTTTCTCAAGATCCACAAAACCGCAGAAAACCTTCTGGTCTATGGCCAGATGCTTCTCCACGATATTGCGGAGCGAGAAAACTTGATCCGTACATCCCCTTACATTTCCGAAACCTCCTTGTGCGTCCCACAGCATTTCATCGGATTTCACCCTCATTCTCCTTTCAATCACCTTTCCATATACTTTTGCTGCTAAGCTGATCAAACTGATGGCCCTATAGCTGGCCCAGTCCATGCGTGACCCCTTGCCTTTATACAAGGGCACGATGACTGCGCGTCTCCAGTCCATTGGGACCCTTCCAGTTTCCAGTTCTCCAGCATAGGTTGCATAAGTACCAGAAGGTGTCCCGGACGTAAGTGCCACCTAGTTTGATCATCTCAGCTGTGATCGGATCAATTCCCGCTGATTTTCTATTTTTCAAGCTTCGTATCGAACATTCGATCTCATCCATAGTTATGCCTTCGTCGGACGCCGTCAACGTGGAGTAAGCCTCCGACTCACTCTCATTGTCAGCGTCCGAGATATACTCATACATTTCCTCAAAATATTCACTCCACCGTTCTAACACTTCCTGAGTGTTCGCAAGAATGACACCAGCTATAGACTTTAGCTTATCCATTCTGGATGCCGACGAACCACTCCGAGACTTCTTTACCTCTCTCCAAAAGAGTTTGGTATTTGCCTCGAAGTTTTTCGTCAGCCTCTCTTCGTTTCTTTGCACTATCCACAGTACATTCTTTCAAAACTTTCCAACAATCATCCACATCTGAGTCGGAGAGGCTTGCATTTGCAAGTCTCTCACTTACCAGATGCACATACGTTCTCCTTACACTTTCATCTTGCAATTTTGCGCTTCTTATCCTTTCATGATCTCCGAAAGGGATACGCACTCGCCAGTGCCTCCACTTCCTAAAAAGGCCCACAAACCGGCTTACCACCAGTAGTCCGTCTCAAGAGTGGGGCCTCTAAAGGCTCTTGTATCCATTATAACATTTCGGAGACGTCTATCTATTAAAATCAAATCAATCACACCTTTTTGGTCATTCCTTCTCCATGTATATGTGTGAATATCCTTATGTTGACATAAAGTATTCGACATGAGGAGGTTTCGTTCCATACATAAATCTAGTATTGACTTACCTGCTTCGTTCACTCTCTTATCTCCATACGGATCAAGAACAGCTTCATAGCTGTATCGCTTGGTCCCAACCCATCCATTCAAATCTCCACACATTATCACTCTTTCATTCCCTTCAGCTAAGTCCAGAACATCCCTCACAGACTCCCAAAACTTCTCTAGTTCTTGAGCACACGCTGAGCTTACGGGAGCGTATGCTGCAACCAGAAATACTCGCGTGATGCCCAGTTTAATACGAACCCAGAGAAGTCTAGGCCCTACCAAACAGTAATCTCTTACACCAACGGCTAAGCGAGAGGAGAGTACGACACCTACACCAGCACTGGCATGATCGTCCCGGTCTACCCCAGAGCATAGGGCCATCATCCCACCGGGCAGATCATCGGTGTCGCTCCCCTTGCGCTTAGTCTCTGTCACACACAAAGCATCCAAACGTCTATCATTCATTACGTCTATCAGTTCGTTCGTCTTATCATTCAATCCACCTCTCACATTCCACGTGCCTATGCGGCACTCGGCTCCCCTCGTCCCACCGGAATTGGCGTTGCGTGGTGGGTGGCGGCCCCCACCGCCGCATGCAGCTATATTCGCACCGACGGGGGCAGATCGGTACGCGTCGCCTACGGGGTACGCCCTAATCCGCACGTCGGTGCGCTCTTGCTCTTGTACATTTTACGCGTTTTAATTAAATATTTCTTATTTGTTTTTTAGGCAACAATGCAATTATGGTTTTTAAATACGCAATTATAAATTACGATGCATATGTTGATAAATACATTTTGATAGGAATAAGCAAGGACAAGTTATTAAACGGAAATATAAAAGTATGTGAGTGGATGGAAGAACTAGATAAGAGAATGTTACAGTGTTCACTTACATAGAATAATTTTATTGCCTACTTGTACGAATACAATGTATACGTAGTGCTTTTCATGCGAACAATCATATGACAGCTTGATCACACGTATCATATAAACCTATAAAACTAAAGGCATTTATTGATCACACTTATTTACTTATATTTACTAACGTCGATTTCAATGAAGTCTGTTCCGCTTTTTTATTAAAAAAATATTCTTGAAAATTGATGCATTTCTTCAAAGTAACCGCTCATTAAATATGCTCATCTATCTCTTGAAATATATTCAAAAATCATTGTCTCGATGTAGATGAAAAGACAGACAATTCCGATGCAGTGTTTGTGTCGTGTTTCAGATTTGTCATTAAAATCACGTATCGACTAAGCTAAAATGTACTGAACACTATTTGCGAGCAGTGTCTATTCATGAATGCAACTGTTCAATTGGATTCTATTGAGGCTCATTCTTGCACATTTGAGTTGTATTAAAAAGAACCATAGATTGAAAAGGTGCAATAAAAGGCACAGGTTCATTGATATCTCGGCCTTACAGAAAACTGAAGCCAAATAACAACTCCCAGGTTGCCAGGCTCTTAGCTAACGTACCAAACTCTTATGAAGAGAGGTAAAGAAGACTCGAGGTGATTCGTGAGCATCTAGAAGGACAAAAAATCTCTCTGAAGAACTGTTATACCTTATCCTCTGAAGTTATTCAGTTGTTCAAATTTCCAGAAATGAATTATTTCACGTTCTTTAACTTGAAATATTAAGTTATATATGTTTATGATGAACTTGATTGTATCTGCTATTCCGTGGAATGAATGAAACACATGTGCCGGCAAGGCGTTCCACTTTTTAATGGTACGACAGAGATAGGAGTTACCGAACTTTTTAGTACACAAAGAAATGCTCTCAACACTGTTTAATGGTCCTTCCTACAGTTTGGGATCCTTCAAACGTAGCATTAAGAAGCACCTTGTGGGCCACCTTGGCAGCATCAACTCAATTGCCGCTAAGATTTGGGTTCCTCTTTTCGCTTACCGTCAGGCAAAGCGGAGCCGCTATGCTGAGCTAATAGCCTACTAATATTATAAATGCGAAAGTTTGTATTGTATGTTTGGATGTTTGTTGATCTTTCACGCTTAAACGGCTGAACGGATTTGAATGAAATTTGGCACGTACATAGATTTGACTCCACGCGGGCTGAGCCGCGGGCAGTAGCTAGTAAAAAATAAATCTCTTTGGGATTGCGAATGGTTGACTAGTGGCGAAATGTCTGCTTTATGCCAACGATGCGGTATTAATAGCAGAATCACGATCAGAACTACAAACACTAGTCATAACAAAGAAATATGATTGTATAAAGAAAAGCTCAATATTGAATGCGAAGAAAGAAAGGAAACCAGAATAAACACGAGGATTATAGTTGATGATGCAGTGTTAGAACAAGTAGATGAGATTGTATATCTCGGAAGCGCGATTAGCAGAGATTGAAAGCATATCGCTGATGTGGAAAGACGACTGATTGCAGGAAATAATGTGAATAGCGCGTTGGATTAACTTAGCAACCGAAATTTATGCCAGTAGGCACAGTTCGCTGTACACAATGCGATGCCAATCCTAACGGAATTGAAAGCTGTGTATGGCTGAGAGACCATGGAAGTACAATAATTTATGGTAGAGATGCAAGCATTGATTATGATTTGTGGCGTAACGCTTGTTGACCGCTACATGATGATGTAAGTAAGAGAGTTGGTCTGAAAAAGAGTGTCGCTGTAAAGATAGGAAAAAACATGCTTCATTAGTTCGGGCAGGTAGAAATATTGCAGGACAGAAAGAATGACGAAATAGACATAAAAAGTGGACACACATTTGTGTGCATAAACATGTCTGTATGTCTACTGGGTGTTTTCTATGTATCATAAGTATGTATTTACAAAAAATATATATTTATCTATCTATCTATAACTTCACGCCAAATGCCTTGCAGGGTAGGCAGAGAGAACCGAGCGCCACGTGACTCGATCCTTACATAACTCACTCACTTCTTTAACATACATTGCTCTTCTCATGCACGCTCGCCGGTTTCTAGGGCTCCTGACATTACCTTCTAATAGAACACGACCAATTTGGTCATGGTAGGTAAGTCCTCGGCTCCTACATCCTTCCACTTTTGCATTGTATATCTGCTTCGTCATTCTTTCATCCTGCATTCTTTCTACATGTCCGAACCAACGGAGCATACCTTTTCTTTTCTTTTATTGTAACACCGACGCTCTCTTTCAGACCAACTCTGTTTCTTACATTATCATTGCGAATACGGTCTACAAGCCTTACGCCACAAATTTTGCGCAGCGCTCGCATTTCGACCGCGTTTATTCTATTTTCATGCTCTTTTTGCCATACCTAGCTCTCGCTTCCATACGTTAGCGTTGGGACCAGAACTGCATTGTGTATAGCGAGTTGTGCCTTCTGGCTCAGGTTTTTACTGCTAAGAAGTTTTCCCAACGCTCCATTCACACTATTCCCAGCACTCACTCGTCTTTCCGCATCTGCGGTGTACCTTCCATCCCTGCTAAAAGCGTATCCAAGATATACAATCTCATCCACTTGTTCCAACACTTCATCATCAACCGTAATCTTTGTTTTCTTCGCATTCATATTTACGTATGTTTATTCGTTATCTAGTACCCATAACACAAGCTTCACATACTTTGGGGCTAGTTGGATATATGTAATTTGTCCGACAATATCTATTTATTATTTATTTATATTGTAACCAAATTTGGGAAAGACATAGGTTATGCAACTGTGATTCCAAAATTTCCACCGATGTAGCTGCGGCATGAAGCTAATTCGTTGTCATTGCTCGAGTTAAAAACTAGTTATATAGCAGTGATGGCCCAGTAAATGGATAAAGAGCCGGCCTATTGATCAACTGGTCACCGGTTCGAAGGCTGGCATGTAGCACTGAATTAGTGTTTTCGGATTTATGTACATACTAGCTGCTGCCCGCGGCTCCGCCCGCGTGGAGTCAAATAACGTAGCCTATGTGTTAATCCAGATCATAATCTACCTACGTGCCAAATTTCATTCAAATCCGTTCAGCTATTATATATATCTATCACCAGTCTGTGATCATAGAGGACCCAAGGAAGCAAAAGTCAATAGTTCAATGCCAAAGATGCCAACAATATGGGCATTCCAAAAATTACTGCATGCGCCCATATCGTTGTGTAAAATGTGGACAATCACATAAAACCTCAGAATGCCAGAAACATGATCGCACTACACCAGCCCAATGTGCACTATGTAATGGTCCACACCCGGCAAATTATAAAGGATGCGAAGTATATAGGGAAATCCTACTAAGACGAACCAAGCCACCATATCAGACAGCAAGCCGCTATCAAACCCTAATACCTGCAACTAAAAAACCAATGGATAGATCAATGTCAAGCCCTGTAAAGACAACTGAAAACTATGAAGACAAAACTAGAAAGTATTCTGATGCCGTGAGAAACAAAAAAGAACCAACCCAAGAAACAACTAATACACAGACCCCCCTGAACTGGGAACAGATATTAATTAAACAAACGGAAAAATTCGACCTAATCCTACAACAAATGAGTGCTCTGACCATGCTCATAACACGTCTCATAGACAAACTAACAACATGATTTCACTTCGAATAGCGACTTGGAACATAAATGGACTGACCCCAAACAAGTACGATGCAGAAATGTTAATGATTCAACAGAATTTAGACTTACTTTTGATATCTGAAGCTCATTGTACTTCTGCCACAAGTATCAAGTTCAAAAATTATGAGTGTTATGTCACATTACATCCGGATGGGACTGGACACGCTGGCGCTGCAATTATAGTAAGAAAATCACTGAAACATCATTTAATGCCTGAATATAGAACTCATCATATTCAGGCTACCACAATTGCAGTAGAAGATAGAAATGGGTGCTTTAATATCTCGTCAGTGTATTGTCCACCAAAACACAAGATATCAGAAGAGATGTACTCAGAATTCTTTGATACACTTGGCAATCGATTTGTGGTGGGTGGAGACTGGAACTCGAAAAACACACACTGGGGATCCAGATTAACCAGCACAAGAGGAAGACAGTTAAAGCTCAGTATAGATGCTAATAAATTCACTACAGCCTCCACATGTGAACCCACATACTGGCCAACAGATACCTCGAAAGTCCCAGACCTACTTGACTTTTTCGTTCTAAAAGGTTTTTCTTCTCAATACACTAAGTGTGAATCTTGTTACGACAGCTCATCAGACCACTCGCCAGTAATACTCACCTTAAGCACGAAGGTCATAGAACACGAAACTCCAGCAAGACTTTATAACAAAAATACAGACTGGTATTCATTTAGTGAGTACATTGATGCCAACATCAACCTAAAGGTTGCGCTGAAGACACCTGATAATATTGAAGCAGCAACTAAATATATCACTAACCTCATTCAGGAGGCCTGCTGGAGGAGTACACCTCTGCTGGAACCTAATAAGCGGATAAGTAACTATCCTCTTGAAATAAAAAAAATGGTCTTAGAAAGACGCAGGTTGCGCCGTGTTTGGCAGCAGAGCAGACTTGCGTCTGATAAAACTAATTTCAACAGGCAAGCGTCATACTTACGGGAAACTCTAAAGGACTGGCACGATAAGACTCTTGAAGCCCAACTGGAATCTCTTACACCTACTGCCACGACAGATTACTCACTGTGGAAGTTTACTAAATCTTATAATAGACCACAACTGGTAAAACCTCCACTAAGATGCGACACTGATTGGGCCCGCACACAGCAGGAAAAGGCAGATGTATTCGCAGGACATTTGAGAAGTGTTTTTAGCCCGAATCAAACCAACGACACACTGTCCAGGATGGAGGTGGAATCTGTTCTTGCCCAACCTTTGCAAATGTCACTCCCACCTAGGCCCGTTACTGTACGAGAAGTTTGTAGGAATATTAACGACCTCAAAGATAAAAAGGCCCCAGGATATGATCTTATTACAAAAGAAATTCTGAGAAAACTCCCGAGGAAGGCACTTGTCTTTTTGCAATGTTGCACAATGCTTTATAACGGAATACTAAAGGTACAACACTTTCCAGACCTTTGGAAGGTATCACAAATTATTATGATACACAAGGCAGGGAAACCACCCCATCAAATAACCTCGTACAGGCCAATCAGCCTACTACCCATTTTGTCAAAGGTCTGGGAGAAACTAGTCCTTCACCGAATCGAGCCTCTACTGGACAGTAATAACACCATCCCTAATCATCAATTCGGTTTCAGAAAACAGCACTCTACTATTGAACAAGTACACAGAGTAGCCGAAAAAATAAGAAAATCGCTAGAAGAAAATGAGTACTGTTCAGCAGCCTTTTTGGATATACAACAGGCATTTGACAGAGTCTGGCATGAGGGTCTGCTGTATAAGATAAGGATGAGTCTTCCGCACAGCTACTACATTCTTTTGAAATCTTATCTCATAGATAGAATATTTCAAGTAAAAGAATCAGAAGCAACTTCCAATCTTTACGAAATAAAGGCAGGAGTTCCTCAGGGTTCGGTGTTGGGGCCCATTTTGTATAACCTATACACATCGGACCTACCCCAGGTAGAAGGAGTGATGACTGCTACTTATGCTGACGACACAGCCGTAATGGCGAGTAATAAGCACCCAGATGCAGCTACAAAACAACTCCAGAAAGGGCTAGATGCGACTACAAAATGGCTGCAAAAATGGAGGATCAAAGCTAATGTAACAAAATCAGTACAAGTCACATTCACACTGCGGAGAGGAAACTGCCCCCCTGTACATCTTGAAGGCAATATCTTGACACACCAAGACAATGTAAAGTATTTGGGTCTACATCTGGATCGTCGTCTGACATGGAACCAACATATTAAGAGCAAAAGAGAAGAACTCAAAATACGGCACAGAAATCTATACTGGGCACTTGGACGAAACAACAAGTTATCTATAGATAACAAGCTTTTAATATACAATTCCATGTTAAAGCCATGCTGGATGTACGGCATTCAACTCTGGGGAAGTGCAAGTAACTCAAGCATTGCAATACTGCAGAGGATGCAGAATGCTATACTAAGAACAATAGCGGAAGTCCCGTGGTTCATTACTAATTCAGAAATACACGCGAATTTAAGTATGACCACTGTGAGGGAGGAAATTCAGGTTTCCAGAAAAAAATATAAAAAGCGGCTGGAAAAACATCCGAACATACTGGCGGCGAGTCTGATCAGACTCAGCTATCACAAACGTCTAAAGAGAAAAGACATAATGTAGTGGAACCCCACTTCATGAATAAGAGTATCTGCTCTCAATGGAGATAGAGCTCGACCAGACACTGATCGTACATATTATCTGCTTATAGTTGTCTACTGATTGCAGATTTAATTTCAAAAAAAAAAAAAAAAAAAATCCGTTCAGCCGTTTAAGCGTGAAAGAGCAACAAACATCCATACATACAAACTTTCGCATTTATAATATTAGTAGAATGTGTAATTATCACTTGCTTGGCCGTTAAGGAAAAGATCATAAAGGAAACCCGTGCAAAAAATTATATTTCGAAAGACGCGTGACCTAGCCTAACTCAAGGAAGGTTTAGGTAATGGTAGAACGTTAAGAAGAAGAAGAAGCTCGAAATTAAAAGTAAATCCGAATCGTGGGGTTAGTGGATCTGTGGGAAGTATTTTGTTTTCGTTATACAAGTTCGTAAAAAGTATAATAGCATGCACGAGAAACGTACCGCATGGCTTTCATAACACTCAAGACCTTAATAAAAAAATTTTACCCCTAAGGTGGCAAACAAGCGTACGGCCTGCCTGATGGTAAGCAGTTACCGTACCCTATGGGCATTTGCAACACCACGGGTGTTAATTTAATTACAGTCTTTATTATTATGGTTGTTTGTAAGCGAATATTTTTTAATCAGCTTATTTAGTGTTGATTACGTAGAGCAGTCCGAATCGTCGGCGACCCAGTGATCTCCGCTCGGCTAGACTCGCTTTTTACATGAAAATATGATGCTTCTCTTTGTGTTCTGAATAAATTGTGGTATGGGGAGTGTTCGGAGGATTCCTGCTGAGTTCCACTATCATACCATATCATACCATACCGCCATAAACTTGAATTTCACCTTCACCATCTTGATGAGAGACAATCCACTACAGTACGCTTTTTGAGGCATTTTCTACCACGTACAGTAAAATTGTAGAATAAATTGCCCTCAGCGGTGTTCCCCAACAAATACGATATTCAAGAAAAGAGCCTATGTTTCCCTGAAAAGGCTGGCAACGGATCAGTGACTCTTTGGTGTTGCTGATGTCTATGGGCGGTAGTGACCACTTAGCATCAGGTGACCCACATGCTCGTTTGCCCCCCTCTAATACAAAGAAAAAATATTGATTTTTGTAATTATACTCTGTAAATTGAGGATGTTAATATTCCAAATATAAATAAAATAAAAATACACCGTATATTACATAATAGTTCTTACACAAATATATCATTATTGTATATCGGATTATCCTAGGTTTCCACGTAATGAAACGAAATATTGACATTACCTGTGCAATAAGATTGCCGCCGCATTAATTTAAGCATATGCCTTAGCTACCGAAGATTAAACATAATATTAATAAAGTAAAATAAATTTAGTTTTTATAATTAAATGTACGAGTATTTACATAAAGTACGAGTATATCGCCTAACAAATAAATACATTTTAATTAGTTCCTTGCAAATCAATGAAAAGAAAACATCGAGTAACATGAGCGACACAGTAATAACAAATTTGAGTCATTGTAGACTATGGTCTCGGGTCTCGAGCTTCTAAATGCCCCTCATTTGTAATTCCCTCTATACCGCCCTTAACCCACAATCCTACTATGACAGAAAAATGAATAAATTTTTCGCCGTGGCAAATGTTATCTAGTGGTCCCATGTCGAACATTGCTGTTATTTTAGCGTTCGTATGCAGTAATAATAAATAGGAGACAAAATTTATTTTCGTACCCTTCCGAATATTGCAATTTGTTATCATAAAATTTTGACCATTGAATTATTTTACTTCTATTTTTATAACAATACCACTGTTTTTATTAAATTTATGAAGGCTTTTTACAATACTTTTTTTTCTTTTTGTATTTATTTACCGGTATGTTTGGTATATAATCGTATTAGAAGGGTCACATTTCTATCATATTACTTAATATGAATTAATGAACGAATAAATGCAGTCGAGATGAGGCATTGTGCAAAATTTTTGGCATAACGCTTATTGATCGCCTTCGTAATGATGACGTAAGAAAAATAGTTGCTCTGAAAAGAGTGAGTGGTGGTAAGATAAGAAAAGGCACGTTCCGTTGGTTCGAACATGTAGAAAGAATGCAGGATTAAAGAACGATGAAACAGATATACAATACGGAAGTGGAAGGATGTAGGAGCCGAAGAAGACTAAGACTAACCTACCATGACCAAATTGGTCGTGTTTTATCAGATGGTGACGTCAGGAGCCCTAGTAATCTGTGAGCGTTCAAGACAAGAGCTATAAATGTAGAGAAGCGAGTGAAGGACCGCATCTTATGGCGCTCGGTTCTCTCTGCCTACCCCGTAAGGGATCTGGGGTGAAGATGTAGATACAAGTCTTCCTGCGACCACGGATGCTGCAAAGCATTCGAAACGTCCGGTTCAACAAAATAAATAAAACACGCGATACTTCCATTAAAAATTGTTTAATTCAATGTATAACAATCGCGAAAACCTACGACAATACTACATACAAGTACTTAAAATGAACAATTCTTGTATACAATAAATCAAAGATACATGAAATATATTTACACCTACGCAAGATATATTTCGTAAATACTCCGTATGTACTAGCAGTCCCGACAAACGCTATAATGCCAGGATATTATTAAGCCTAAAATCCGATTCTAGTTCGAGTTTTGAGTTCGAGTTGTGACGACTAGGTCTAATTGTGATATCTAAACCTTCCTTCTAAGTTATCCACATAAATATATACAAAAAATATATTAAAATCAGTCCAGCCGTTTCTTGCGACCAAAAAACTATATATTTATTTACTTAAAATAAATTTACAGTTCAAAACGCGTGTTTGGGTCCTCCTTTTGGGCAAAAATATGCCTGTGCCAGGAGATTCCGCTTTTCCGTTACAAAAGTTAATCACTGTACACGTGCATATATGCGCTAGAAGTTTATTAAAATAAGTATTAAACTAGATTAGCAGTACACTCGTCCATTCGCCTCCGTTGTCGCTGACCGCACCTAGCCCAAAAGATAATAAATATTAGAGATAAGTATAGGTACCTATATAATATTATACACAAATATATATATGCACACACACACAAACATTATATATGTATGCCTATATCTACTTACACCCGTATATTTTATGGCCAAAAGTTTTTAGTTTTATATTAGAATTTTTATTTTCCAGTTTTATTTTTAGTTGTAGTTGTAGTAATTATTAGTTATGTGTGAAAAAATAAATGTCACTCAGTAAGAATTTCCACATGTTACGTATTCTTGTTCTCTGAATTTTACTTTAATTTTAAATGTTTTAATTTAAATTTAATTCTAAATGTTTGTAGATTGTTTTTCACTCAAAGAAGTAAAAATATGTAAAGTGAGATTATATGGCTGCGCTGTTGAAAAAAAATGTGAATGGCTGTATAATACAAAAGATTTCGTACGCACTTTTCATACGCACTTTCGACATAGGACATGTTCCTAAAAGAAGGTTGTCAATTTGAATAATTATTAAAATTAATAGGTATAACTTGACAAAAAATGGTTTAATAGTAAGTTAATATAGTATTTTATTAATATTAAATAATATTTTGACACCATAGTTTGTTTATCACATTAAAAACTCATTAAGTAATCTCAATGAGACATGACAAGAAGGCCAGGTACAAGAAAATAAAAAACGACCATTTACAAACAATATCTTTACACCCAATATATATTTTTATATCTCTACATGTGAATTTTTTAATGCACAAAACTTTCCAATTTAATTAACACTGTTAAAAACGGTACCATTAAAACAAATATGGTGTTAATCTCTTCATTCGCTGGTATAAATCCCCTGCGCTTTAAAAATATTTCTGAATATATATTTAAGTTTATTTCTGATTAGACTGAATAGATTCTTTCTGGTCCAGTCCAGAGATGTATATATGATAAAATATAGTCGATGGTGATAAAGTAAGCAAGAAAGATATGCAGATTGCGCTATCCGATGCGTTTCTTTTACAGATTATAAGCTATAAGAACAAGCACTGAAAAAAAAAACCGTTACAGAACCCTCGTCTCAAGGCTTGAGAGTGAGGGCTTCACTCTAGTGCCTTGACCACCGCACTGCGTATTGCGGGGTTTTGCGTATTTATGAAAATAATCCCAGCAATGTCTTTGTATATAATTTTTATACAGCCTACGTTGTCACTATGCTTGATGTATCATATTTGTTGTATTAAATATAGAAAAGGTTGTAGATTTTGTGATGTGGACACATTCTCAAATAAATACATGTATGTATTTATTTGAGAATTTGTTCCAGCATAGTTAGCCATTTTGTTGCTATTAGGTCATCTTCACAAGATACCTATAAAGAAAGCTGTGAATGGTAATCCTGGGTAGTAAGATTTTGATGGCTTTAGATACCGTACGGCAAGTAATAAACATCATTAGAAGTTTAATATCATTTTATGAGTAATAAAAATCAAGAATAATTTAGTAATTTCTTTTATAACTTGTTCGCGGAGTAAAAATTATGTTGATTCCTGTATAACTTAATATAATAAATACGGTAATAACTACTCGAGCAATAATAATATTAACCCGCAGTTAAGCTTGTAGCGGACTGTTGGTGCATACCGACACCACGGGTACCCGAGTGCTCCAGGGAGTCGATCAAAGCCTTCGTCTCCGGCGTATCTTCGTCGGCCAGAGTGGAATCTCAAGAAGGTTCGCCAGACTTTCAACTCCTTTTTGCCGTCATTGGTCATCCAGAGAAGAGTCGATAAAGCAATATATTCCAGGGGTGGTAGTGATAAAGGTAATAACGCCGGGAGTAATTTCGGAGAAAGTGCAGGACACATCTCGACACACTGAATCCCTCACACCGATATTGCCCCCAGCTGACTTTTTCTGACATTTCGGGGTTCCAAGTGAGTAGAGAGCCATATATTTTATTATTATAACAGGCGTCCGTTCCTCTTCTGCAACAGCCCAGTACCAATAATCCCTCCAGATCTCGTTACAATAGCCTAGTCATTTTCCACACGTTCGCTATATACCCAATATCTGTCAAAATCTGCTGATGTATATATTACAGACGTATTCTCAGAAGCGGGTCACGGCGAATGTAACATTATATTAATCTTCTTAAAGGGTCCTTTACGCATTGGATCCATATCCCTCCGCATGCTTATCAAATGAACGGGATTAAACCCGTGAAAACAGACAGATAATATTAAAAATATCTTTTGCAAATTGACAGTGGGGATACCTACAGACAACAGAGAAACAATAAACACTGGATAATGGTGTTTTTAGTTGCAAATGTTCAATGTTGACAGTTTATATTCTGTTACCTCAAAGCAATAGCGGGTTAAACTAGATAATATAAACATTTATGGAACCTCCACATTTGTAGAAGACCATACATCAAGAATAATCTGGAATGATTGTTGAATTCCTGCTCTTGAGGAAGATTAACAGTACAATATGTAAAGAAGGTGTCGACAACGAGAAAATCAGTGCATGTTGAACCTCCTTTTTTTTTGTGACGCGGGGAAAAATGCGTAATAATCAACACATAATCTGGAAGACTAAATGGTCAACTTATGTAACCTAAAAGACGAAAACGCGGTGTCTTCGTAGCGTATTTGTCTTTTGGACTGCCAGCGCAATCACACTTTAATTATAACTAGAACAAAAAGGAAAAATGTTAAAAATACAATAGTCTGCGACCACCACTTCCATGATGGTATGGATTTTTACAACATCAGGGACCTGTTGAAGTAAGGGTAAACCCTTACGCCATCACTTTATGATCATTTGGTCGACCAATCTTGCTCTTACGAAGACGCAAATATTCTGCCCGGCCGGGCGGTGTCTTACTTGCTATACAAACTCTTTCTCATGTATCGAGCTTGTATATACCTCTATATTTGGTATTCTTACTTAGTTGGTGGACTACGATGTCAGTAGATAAAGCCCCCCTGATGTTGCAACAATTCACATCAATTGAAAATGACGTCAAAGGAAAGACAGTAATATAGGGTATTAACGGTTTACCTTTTTATTTTAGCCATATCTAAAGTATTTATAGACAGAATAAACAAGAGAAGTCTTTTGACACTGCAATCAAAAGACAAAAGTGGGGTTGCAGACAAAAGTGGTGTTTCTCTCTTCAGTGTGTTGCATCATCGAACAACACAGTATAAAGATGTGACAGTGACCACAATTAAACTCGAACTTGTTGATGTAGTAGATTAGACTAGAGCAATAATTTTTAATAGTCATATTTATATACAATTTGATCTAATTTATACTTTGTATACTTTCGCCACTAGTTACTTCATAAGAACTAGCGCCTGCCGGCACCTCAATGCCGTTGGTAGATGCATGCAGTCTCTGCCATAGTTCGCATGAACTAATTGGTGACAGAAGCTCATAAAGCAAGTTAAATCAAATCCGTATAATTTCCTAAAGATTGGTAGATTGGTGGAATAACTCCGTAACATATCAGCAATCGATTGCCTCGGAAAATACACTGCTAGTGCGCAAAATGGTTATGTATCCATTACCGTTGATATTCTCTATTTTACCGAGTGAAACCGGTGTTCCGATTGGTCACTCTTAATAGCCGTTAACCAATCGCATCAAGATAAATTTTCCCGCTAATTATATTTGTAGTTGCAATTTCAGAAAAAAAATGAGTGTGCTTTAGACCACACGACAGAAGTAAAACTTACAGACTTAATAGATAATTTAATATCCTTCGCACTCGCGATGGACGGACCGACGCACGCACGCACGCACGGAGAGTGTTGACTGGGAATTCCACTTGGTTCTTCTTCTTCTTCCTTTTCTTCGTCTTCTTTTTCTTCTTCTACTTCATCTTATCCGTCTTTTACTTCTTCTTCGTCATAAATTTTATTGAACGTTAGCGCGTTGATTACTAACTGTAATAAGAGTTAAAGTGAGGCATTGACTGTCAACATAAATAATTGTAGCAAATGCGTTTGGTA
The DNA here is from genome assembly GCA_947507595.1 of Pyralis farinalis. Taxonomy (NCBI): domain Eukaryota; kingdom Metazoa; phylum Arthropoda; class Insecta; order Lepidoptera; family Pyralidae; genus Pyralis; species Pyralis farinalis. The sequence continues at coordinate 25,650,689 of OX382270.1, forward strand.
GAAGACTGGCACGGCGATCTTCCATCATAATTGCCATTTTTATAATATGATCATCAATGTTCCCGCAGGGCTCTGCGTTGTAATCATTACTTTGCCACTGCGTATATCAATGGTATTTTATATTTGGTAGCATACAATTTACAGGCCCTGAAACATTCGTAATTCAAGCTACTCTAACATCCCCTGTGTGCTATATGGAATAAAGCTACCAACTACTTGCATCAGAAATAGAGAATACTCTGACTAGAGTATACGACTAGGGCCGGTTGGACTTGATCGAATTCAAACACACTGACGCACAAGTCCTTGTATTCTCCACTGGAAATACTCTGTTTTCCGTAGCTCTGCCAGTTTAAAATACACCTCCGTCATTATGAGCATTGGAATTTCCAGCGATGTAAAGTTTCGATGTATTTGCAGGTCAAACTGGAGGAGGATGGAGAGCGTTAAACTGGTGTCCTATCGTTGGCACCGTTATGTCTGTTTAGAGAACGGAATGGAGCAAGTGATGCTACATACATCGAAGGCTACAGTAACTTCCAATTAAATGCAAGCCCTATGCTTATTTGTCACCTTATTGATATATACAAATGTTTATATTCACTGGTGTAAATTGTTATATCCAAATTGTGCCTCTTGACATTTAGTGATTCTGCTACATGCCGAAAAAATGACTATAACGATGCCAATTAGTGTAGCAACTGGTGCGAAATGCGCATTTAATCAATTGTATTTGCCGTTGAATCATATATTCAAAATGATCGTTAGACGTTTGAATATTCCATGTATCTGTATTTTGTAATTGCATTTGAAGGGAATAATTTTTGATTACAATTATGGCACAATAACACTTTTTAATAAATCATAAACATCGGTCGTAAAAGAAAAATATATTGTTATATTCTACACAAGTCAAGATAATAACTTCTAAGTAATGTTCAAAGTGTGTGTTAAATAAACATTAATAATTCCCTTGTTCATGTCAAATAAAGTCGAGCCATTATTTATGACACGAATCCAAAGCGTTGTACCAAAAATTCTCGGTAAACGACGCAACAGGAGCTAAATATTCTGAAATAAAGGAAACTTGGTCGCGACACAGTCATTTTGCGGTTAGGGTGTCTACGATGTTAATAAAACGACATAATTTATTTATGCAAGCAGTATGAAACTCTCCAAACTATAATGCTTCCCAATAAAATGATTTTATGTTTGTCTTTTTGATTTAAGTGGGTAATAAATACCTCTTTGATTCAAATAACTTCTCAACATATGTACAATGTATTATATATAGTATGTTATTTAAACTAGGTAGTTCTTCTTCTTCTTCTCGGTTCTTGTACCCGCGGGCATGTGCGAACGGGCCTCGAGCTACGGTAGTTTGCCCGAGCTGTCTTCGGCAGCGAACCGCTGCCGAGTATTTTAATCCCGCATTTAAATAGGAGTGGAGAAGATAGTAAGAAGGCAGGGACAGCAATGAACTTCACTGTTCATTGCTTTTTTGGTGGCTTTTATCATTGTAATAATATAATTGTACCTAAAGTTTGTTTCTAGTTTTGATTCGTTCTGAATATGGCACCGAATTAATCCCTCTTTATCCCTCACTAAATGATATTACGAGAACGTGAAGTGAAAGGGCATCTTTTGTAACTTAATTTATATTTGACTGAGTTTTTTAGTTTTTTAAAGCTAGGAGTAGAGTGAAACCTACATATACAACCTACGGCAGTATAAGCAGTATCAAAATAAAACATTTTATTTTTTATAAGGTGGGCACAGGTTACTAAGACTAAAAGTATTTTTCATCTTCCTAGTCTTATCCCGTTTCCTAATCAATTACGATTAGCGGAGTCCGCTACTTAAGCTAAAGAAATTAGCGAAGATACTGATTTTGACATAGAGCGACTGCCATTATCAGAAAATCAGACTTTTCTTAGGTTATCTCACACGACTTTTTGAAATATAATTACTTGGACATGTGGGTTTCCTCACGTTGTTTTCCTTTACCGCCGAGCAAATGGCAATTTAACTACAATGGCTAAACATCATTTAACCTTTTTGTTAAGCGGTGCGTTGTTAAATGTTGGTCTAGGTGCCCTGTAACCATTCAATTGAATGCCGGTTAATGAACAATCTAGTCGCTTAATCAACAGGCTGATTTAACCAACATGCGACATGTACTACTTTTTTGGGTCCTCGTTTAGAAAAACGTCTACTTTGACTTCAGCACCTATAGTGCAATTATTCCATGAACCAACTCGGCCCTGATATAATTTTATTATAAGGCTGTATTGATAGCTGTGTTATTTTTCTGTTAAATTTAGTTTACATTTAGTTGGTACTAACGAAAATCATGTCAAAATAAATTCATAGCGCTTTAATACAAAAGGGAAAGTTAAACAAGGGTCGTAGTATTGAATATCATCCCCGAGCAGAGTGTTCGCGAGATTAAATGTTGCGTATAATTTAACGACCTCTGTAAGGGAAACAACTTTCTTTATAGGGATGAAAAAACCGATACCTATCTATTTTCAGAGTTTATATCTGTTTTATTTTTTTGGCAGTTTACGTTTTCTGTATTTACGATATTGTCTTTTTATAACACTCTGGTGGCAAACAAACATTTTCTACACCATACGTAAGGCATCCTGTCACCTGATAAAAAAAACCGTATTTGACCTGTCGAATGGCATTAAATATCATCTTTAGAGCTATACCTCAACTGCACGTGGCGCACCGTGCCAACTCACACGAGGTTTGACAAAAAGACGTGGAGCATGACTTTTATTTATTGGTTATTTTTAATAACATAAAATAACCAATAATTAAACAATACACTATAATTATATGTATATTAATGCAAGGAACTTCACAATAAAATATTTTTTTTATAATTACTGAGGACTGAAAACCCTTAATATATATATATATATATAGACTTCTGTAAAGAATTAATTGTACCAAATTTACCAGTGCCAGGCTTATTATGTTTGTTTGACAAACATATTTTCTATTCTATACCATACGAGAGACATCCTGCTATAACATAAAAGACAAACGGGACCGTATTTGATCTGTCGAATGGAATTGCATTTCATCTTTAGAGCCATACCCAAACTCATCTGCACGTGGCGCACCATGCCTACTCGCACTATGTTTGACAAAATAGACGTGACGTGGTTTAAGAGAAGAGACTTTTATATATTGGCTATTTTTAATAACATAATATAACCAATAAATAAATAAACAATGCACTATAATTATATGTATAGTAGTCCCAGGAGCTTCATAATAAAAATAGGTTTTTTATATTTACTGAGGGCTGAAAAACCTTAATATAGACTTCAGTACAGAAGTAATACACCTAATTATATATAAGACTAATCGGGTGCTAGGAGTTACCTAATAAGAAAGCAGTTTCAAAATCGGTTTCCAAAAGCTTTATAATAAGTAAATAAGTAATATCTCAATCTCACAGAAATGGAAGCACTTGACTGTTTTTTTCCTAATGGATGTTTCCTTACTTTTACAGGGCATGCCTGTTAAATTCAATGTTCTACTACAAGAAGACAATTCTTCCTGCCTTGGTGATAAGTGAATAATTCTGTTCAAATTTAATTGTTGAAATAAATATTATAAAACGTATAAAGATGGAAGCTTCAAATGCGTATAGTTTCATTATTTACAATTTTTTTAAATATTACCAAATTTTAAATGTGTGTGAAATCAGCACCACTTTATATATAAAATTAAAAGATATAGGTAATGTCACGTAAAGATAATTTGAACATTTGTGCCTTATAAATATACACTACAAATCATTAGCACAAATACGATTTTCGACCATTTTATAGCGGTCCCTAATGCCCTAGACAACCTTGAGATCTTAATACAAAAACTAGATTATCAACCATCCGTCTTTGAGTTCTCGAATTCGGTGACATTGCAAGAAAATATTTATTATCCTTTTGTGTCTTTAAAAATAATAAGTAGGGGGCTGTCAAACTTGTAATCTCTTATATCATATTTATCATGTCAAAAACTAAACTCGTTAGAAATTTCCAATTTCTCTGTACCATGTTCCATATATTACATTAAAGCACCAAATACTAAAAATGCCGATTCATACTGCAGTTTATTTTTTACTATATTTTAAAAAATATGTAGTCTTAAATATTTTAGGCAAGAACGGAACCCTTCATGTGCGAGTCCGTTTCGTACTTGGCCGGTTTTTATATTATAAAAGACAAAATATTTACAGATACATTTCACTTTTTCACCCCCATTATATGTGTGTTACGGCGGCCTATGGACACTTTTATACTCCGTTGGGTGACAAACAAGTGTTTAGCCTGATGTGAAATTGTTACCCATCCCATGGACACTTCTATTCGGGTGACAAACCAGTGTTCAGCACGCCTAATGTGAAACTGTTACCCATCCCATGGACAATTCTTAGTACTCATTCGGGCGGCAAACAAGTGTTCAGCCCACCTGATGTGAAACTGTTACCCAGCCCATGGACACATCTTAGTACTCATTCGGGTGACAAACAAGTGTTCAGTCCGCCTAATGTGAAACTGTTACGGCGATTTATGGACACTTCAATACTCCGTCGAGTGACAAACAAGTGTTCAGCCCGCCTGATGTGAAATGTTTACTGCGGACTATGGACACTTATACTCTCTCCGATACCATAATAAACTTGCTTCTGATGGGTATTGGGCGAAAAAGTAAACAGATTTACAAAGTAAACTTGAATTTATTACGCAGCACATGTACAGACATTGCGGAGCAAAAACCAAAGAGAGCGGGACCATAGATACAACTACATAGATTATGTCAATGTCAGAACTCTATGGTTTATGCTCCAACAGCTTCGAAGGAGTATCATGTTGCCACTCCCGTTGCTAACTCTGCGACTACTCTGAGGCATGTTGATCACCTTACATGCTTGTAAAAATACAGCAGCCCACCGGGCAGTTGTTACTTTATGTAACATGGAGGTACTTCCCCAGTCGAGCTGCATTGATGTGCCCTGCCTCTCTTTGCCCTGGCTCCTATATTAATTAGCAGGGAGCAAGTGTAAGGTTTTTGAATTAAAACTTCTTTACGCACGCTTGACTTGGGGAGTAAGCAGGTGAATGCGTGACGAGGGCGTTACGAAAAGTGTGATGGGGCGAGCCGAATGGAAGTTGTGAGGGAGATATACGTTAGTGAAGATAGAAAGAGAGAGAGTTACGTTTCGTATATTACTGTAGGGGCTTTGGGAAGCACAGGGTGGGCACAGGGTTCGAAGCGGCAGAGGATATACGGATTAAGTTTTTTCACTCCGCAACATCGTAGAGCATCTGGCTTTGGACCAGAAGGTTTTCTGCGGTTTTGTGGACTTTGAGAAAGCATTTGATAGGGTCGTGCGAAAGAATCTCTGGAACATTTTGCCCAGATATAGGGGCGGTGACCTACTCCGTGCTGTGCAATCCACTTATGAGGATTGTACAGCATGTGTGCTTGTCGCCCTGGTTTGATGTCAACATTGGTGTCAGACAGGGACGAGTGCTGTCGGCTCGGCTATTCATCCTGTATCTGGACAGTTGTCTTCAGAGAATAAGAAATATGAATGTGGGAATGCGAATGGGTGACTCAGTGGTCAACTGCCTGCTTTATGCAGACGACGCGGTATTAATAGCAGAATCACCATCCGAACTGCAAACACTAGTTACAACAATGAAAGATGATTGTATAAAGAAAGGCTTATAATTGAATGCGAAGATAACCAAGATAATGGAGTATTTGTACGAGAGACAACTAGAACGAACACTAGGATTACGGTTGACAATGTAGTGTTGGAGCAAGTGAATGAGATTGTAGGTATATCTTGGAAGTGCTTTTAGCAGCAATGGAAGGTACACCACTGATGTGGAGAGACGAGTGAGTGCAGGGAATAGGGTGAATGGAGCGTTGGGTAAACTTCTAGGCAGCCAAAATCTAAGCCAGAAGGCACAGCTCGCTGTACACAATGCAGTGCTAATACCAACGCTAACTTATGGAAGTGAGAGCTGGGTATGGCAGAGAGAGCATGAAAGTAGGGTAAAAGCGGTCGAAATGCGAGCGGTGCGTAAAATTTGGTGCGTACTGCTTGTAGACCGTATTCGCAATGATGATGTTAGAAACAAATTAGTCTGAAAGAGAACGTCGGTGTTAAAATAAAGAGAGGCATGCTCCGTTGGTTCCGACATGTAGAAAGGATACAGGATGAAAGAATGATGAAGCAGACATATAACGCAAATGTGTAAGGATGTAGGAGCCGAGGAAGGTCAAGACTCACCTACCATGACCAAATTGGTCGTGTTCTATTAGAAGGTGATGCCAGGAGCCTTAGAAACCGGCGACTGTGCATGAGAAGAATAATGAATGTTAAAGAAGCGTGTAAGGATCAACTGATGTGGGGCCCGGTCCTCTCTGCCTACCCCGCAAGGGATTTGGCGTGAAATTATAGGTAGATAGATAGTATTTTTTTTATGTTTGTTACCTCAGAACACCGTCTTTTACAAACCGATTTGTTTTTTGTTTTTAATCGAAAGGATATATCTTCAGATTGGTTCAGTAGAATGGTATTTAAATCAAAATAACTGAAAAAATATGTCATTCGGTGGTGTTTACGGCCACTACTTCTTTTAAACCACTAATATGGCAAACAAGCGTATGACCTTCTGGCGAGAGGCACCGACTCCAGAAATAACAACAAATGTTTATCATTGTCCTAATAAAACATTTATTTTATTGTAAGTAGTCTAAAAATATTCTATGTAAGTAAAAAAGGATACTATATTATTTGTTTAGAGTGAATTAAAGAAATAAATTAAAGCAATTATTTTGTACCTTTTAGTATGCACTAAAATTTAATTCTTAATAGCAGATATTTTTGGAGTCGGTGTTTTCCTAGCATACGAGTCATCCCATGACTCCCTGGTTGCCTTTCTCAGGTTAGATTATAAGTATTTCGAAATATAATTTTGTGGACGTGTGGGTTGTGGTTCCTCTCGATGTTTTTTTTCACCGCTCGCTAATAACAATTACAAATATGTACATGAATACGAAAACACGAATTTAGTGGTATATGCCCGTGCCATGATTTGAACCAGGGACCGTCGGTTCGATTTAGACAAAAATTCTATTTGAAGCCAATATTTTCTTAAAGCTTGTTTGTATGATAAATGATATAAGACAACATACTCATGCTAATATTCGAACCACCGTACCGTAGGTTTATAGACTTGTCCTTGATCCACTGAGCTATCACTGCTTATAAATATATTGCACACAATTATCACAAAATCGATAAATATTGTATTTTACCTAACAATAATAGACCAAATAATCAACAGAGTCATATAGGAAGAAGTTAAAAAAAATCAAAATCGAACGCGAAATAAATATTTTTATTTTTAGCAGCATTTTCTTTGTATTAGAAACCAAAACAAATATATATGTAATACGTATCGAAATTTTAGTTTACTCGGAATTGAAACCTAGCCTATGAAGAATGTAAGGACTCAAACGATACTAAATTCATTGCCATTCGGAAACATATACATTCCTTTTTTCGGGCATTTGTGTAAATAATCGAAATTGCCAAAATACAGTTCAAATATTTGTTTGTATCAAACAATTTCCCAAATTGAAACAACGACGATTGCTTATACAATCTTTGAGCTTTTATTCGAATTAAATGCGCTCCTTTTTCTTTGAACTCGTCAATAGAAACTGCCAATAACATCACCCCCGCGCAAAAGGTCCAACAGAAGTCATTGCCCGACTATGGCAATAGGCATTGAGTGAAATAAAAAGACGATGCATATTCATTCGTTCATGATGCTCGAGGACGGTACTTCGCATACTTATGTCTTCTATTACGCAAGTTAAACATCGTCTGAGCTTTGAAAGGTATTTTACCGTAGGTACTAGCTCTTGTTTATAGATCACAATTGTTAATCCAAGACAATCACATTCGTGTAAAAACACTCGTCTCCGCGCATTACAACAGCGTGGTGAAAAATCCTCTCAATACCTTAGATTATTATGTACTACTTGTATAACGCCGAATATCTGTAATATCTTCAATAAGATATGTTGCTCAGTCTGGCGTAAAAATTGTGAATTTGAGTTGGGTCAACTCTTTCATCTTTTTAACTTTGTTTTCGTAGTTGTACCTTCAGTCAACTTTACAAGCAGGTATTCACAGTTTGCATTGCTACGCTTTAGTATCCATCGCGTTCTCACTGTCTTATTGATGGAGTGCACCACATATTTTCTCTAGAAAAAAAAAAGCCATTTTCATCTCTTACCAATACCAATCACTACGCTACATTCAACAAGTTACCTACTAGATAGATTTCTCCTCAAAATAAAACACGATTTTTTCTGCGTGGATTTTTTCTACATGTGGAGGTTCCCTTACAGACAGTAAAAGGGTATTTGAATTTCGGTGTCTAAAGTCTGCGGTTTGACTGTATACAAGCCATGAATATGTATCGAGAGAGGAAAACAGTAATGCATAAATTACTGGAATGAAATACAATTGTGGTGTTCGTTTTTGTACTGAGTTCCATAAATAAACTATTGTAGCTACAGTCTTAAGTTGGTTTTCTGTAGAAAAATTATGACTTACATAGAAAACGTTGGCTCTTCGGGTATTGTCGAAGAACACTTCGGTAAATTCTCCCACATCAAAAGATTTAATTCAATGGCAATCTTTTTTCTCTTGCGTGGCCTTAAATCAGTTCAGACGTATTGAGTATGCCGCACGCATCGACGTTATTACATATTAATGCTGCACCCACAACTACATCTGCGCATATCTCGGTGTCCCGTGGGACAGCTTTTTCTTCATTCTTTCGTTTTCCTCGGCCTCTAAGGGTGGTATCGTGATGTTCAATATTATAGTCTTAAGGTTATACCTTACTTAAAATTGGGCTATCGAATGAAAAAAGAATATTTCAAATTCGACGGGTAGTTCAAATGATAAGCGCGTTGAAACAAACAAAATCTTCCACTTCATATATTAGTAAAGATTATACTGGCTTCGTTATACATATATACAGTATACATTGTACAGTCAGGCGCCCAGACTCATGAAACTGTAGATAAATATACCTTCTAGGATTTAATTAGCAATTTCAAAAGATACAGAACGCATCATTTCAAAAGAGCAAATCCTAGTGTTTGATTGGACAGTTAATTTCGATTAAAATCATGATGCGGCGTGCATTTGTGTCAGTACGATATTGAATGTCACTTTCAAGTTATCGTGCCGTTGTCTCTCTACTGTAGTCTCTGTGCATATACTGTGTTCATCACATGAGGTTATATTTAGTTTAGTAGAAACAGATCTATGGAACAAATAAAAAGTAAAGTAAAGGCGTATTAGAAAATCAGTGGCACGATCATTACTCACAGGAAAACTGCTGCGAAATAACAACTCCCTGGAGGGTTATGGTGTTTCTGTGAGTGAGTGAGGTTACCACTAAGCTCCTAAGAATTTGCTATTTTAGCAGCAGGGGTGGCAATGCGCGAGTGATACTTTCCGTATTACAAGCGTTTATACGCTACTATCACTTTAAGAGTAGGTAGATATATTAGGTGGGCTGTGTACCTGCATACATCCCTTTCTGAGCTGAAATAAAATCGTTGAACCTATATAAAAAAAAGATTCACCATGATCATCATTTCAACCGAAGGACGTCCATTGCTGAACATAGGCCTCCCCTTTAGACTTCGACAGCGATCGGTCCTGCCATGCAATTCTGTAAGAGCAAACGTCCTTACATCCTCGGAAACATCGGCTGTTACAGCCTTGAACACAAAATTGCAATTCTTTGGTGGCGCTTTTCATGGTTGTGCGACACTAGCGCCGCAAGGCTGCGTTTGGAATTGGAATTCTACAAGGCAAACAGCCTCGCGTACGCTTACAGCCTTATAGAATATCAAATAATTTAGCCGTGATCGCAGTAGACAATGTCAAAGCTGTGACATCTGTGATCACAGCGACGCACACAGCCATTACGAGTCGCTTAGAGAATTGCATGGCTGTTCCACTTGCATCCGTTGGCTCCCTGCAGCCTTCCTAAGGTCGTCGATTCGTCGTGATCGTGAAAAAAAAGATTACCCCAAATTAGGCTTTTATTGTCGAGATAAAGAGAGGGTTTGATTTTCTTGTAAATCAGAAAGGAACGCGTATCCATATATTTAACGCATAATCTCGAAAACACTGCTATTTTTCTTGGGTCATGAAATATTAGTAATATAAAAATAAAAGAAAAACAATGTATATAGTAATAATCTATACCTATATAGCAATAATACTAATAAGATTGCAGTGTAGGTTTTTTTTTTCTCTTTATTGGGGTAAACAAATAGAGAATAGATAAAGTAGCTTAGCCTGTTGTTTACCGGGCGGTCGTTTACGACCACAAAATGTATGGGAAAACGTATATAGCGGGTTCTGACATAATAACAATTTTGACACCAACACCGTTTAGCACGTAAACAATGTATGTATTCATTGAGAAATTTTATGTTTAACAGCAATATAAATACAGTGATATTTAATATATAAGTACTATAAGCTACAATATACATTTTTACAACATCAACTGGACTCATTGAGTCATTCTGCAACATGTAGCATACATCTAGTTACCAAAATATTTCAGTCTTAAAATTGAAGTCTTCTCAGGGTTACTTATCGTACAGAAACGTGGTTTCTGACAGAGTGTGATTCATACGAAAATTCAAAGTTGCACAGCGTACGATGGAGAGGACTGTTCGGAATTTCTCTACGTGACAGATTTAGGAATGAGCATATGCAAGGTAGAACCACAGTTAACGTTGTAGCCTTAAGCAAGATGAATGGTAGTAGGCACATCACATAACTCAAATAATCGATGAGCGCTGGAGTCGAGAGCTTGTCAAATGATGACCAAGATCTGGAAAACGCAGAGTAGGATGGTCCCGGTCCTCATATAGCTGTCTATATTATTTCATCCCCAGGAACGGATCCCGGCTGGTATACTACATTACATCAATCTTATAAAAGGGATATCTACACGTATTTCAAAGGCATAATAATTGACGGTCAATGTAACTAGTCTGGCCATAAATATTGTTACATACAAACTTTTCCTTTTTCAACTCTTTAATTACTTTGAATTTGGAACGCATTTATTCTGTTAAAAACTTTTTCAATTTCCCGCCTTTTTACATATTTTTTCGTGTTTATTATCAAATTACAATATAAAATGGGGTATTAAAGAAAATAGGATTGCAGTCATCTGCACCTGGTCACAAGACACGAACTACAAAGCCTGGCTCGAAATCAACGTTCCGGACTTAATTAGAGCTGAAGACTGGCCCTCACCTAGCCCAGAGCTGAACCCTTAGACTACAAATTATGGTCAGTTTTAGAGGACATGGCCTTCTCGAAACGACACGCCGACATTGCGTCTCTTATGAAATCTCTTGAGCAAGCAATGGCTAAATTTCCCATGGATACAGTGCGTAAATCCAAAGATTCGTATCTAGATAGATTAAAGGCCTGTATCAAAGCCGATGGTGATCATATCGAATAGAATCATTTTTTTATATTTTTTGCTGAGCATTTCATAAATATACGCAGATAAATGATAATAATTTTTTTTAACATTACTTCATAAAATAATAAATGCATATTCATTTCTAACAGAACTTATCACCGGACTAGGTATATAGATCTTGAATTGCTTCGTGTATGAAATCCCGAATTTAACTGTAATGACAAATGTCAAGTACGTAATCATCTTAGACGATCTAATCATCTTCCAATCGAGAGTAGCGGATTGGGTTTCATAATAGTACACATGTATATTAAAAAATAATGGTTAGGGAACAATTTCGCACGAATTGCTTTATTTATCAGTATAAAAGAACTATCATGTATGTGGTAAAATACAATATTCATTTATTGGGCTGTCGTACACAAACATAACAATTTATATTACATTAAAAATGTAACACTTCAGAACTATTAAAATTATTTTACATTAAAAAGTTTATCTCTCAGAAAAATCAACTTTCATCCATAATTTCAACTACTATTTCACCATCATCATTACCAGCATGATCATCGCCCATCGATCTTTAAAACTCAAACACACACGCGCACTCGCGCAAGCGCCCTGCACCGCTTAAACCAAATAGCGATGTTGAGAAACTACGTTGAACGAAACGCGTAAGCGCCAAGAATTTCATGGCGCTTACAACGTTTTGGTCGCGAGAAAATAATGCCCTAGGAACGAACGCGCTTCATGTTTTAATTGTTTAATTAGAGGTAACTAATGTTTTAGCGCTGCAGCGAACTTAAGTTCTAATTCTGACCAAAATCTTACAAAATACTTAATACTTAAAAAATGTTAAACTCGCGTCAGGACACGTAAGGCTAACCGGTTATGTGTCCTGACGCGAGTTTAACATTTTTTACTCATCCCATGAAGTGCACAACGCCGCTAAAGAAGTTTTCACTTCAATAATATTAGTAGTGTATTAATTCGAATTTGAAAAAATAATCTTTTAAAAATCGTACGTGTACCGATAAATGTTAACATATCTACACGAATACGTACAGCAATTTATATATTACCGACTTAAATATAATGTGAACGTAGTGACGTCCACTTTACATTCACGTACAGATAACATTTTTTTTACTAATAGCGTGTATAAGCTTTGTACGAAGTCCCAAACAAGGAACATAGCCACGAACAATAAACCACTTGACTGCGCATGAAGGTACCGTGAGCTCAAAAACATTCTGTTGTAAGCCCTAAATATCTTGACTATTCGAACTACTGACCAATGGTACAATATTTTAACTAGTAAGTCGATTAGTGACGCGATGTTAACCCGCGAACTAGCCAATAAGAGCTGCGCGTTCGTCTTTATCCCCCGATCCGTAGTGGTGAATTGAGTTACGACATATTGCAAGCATGGCGCATAATTATTTACATCCATCAAATGCTACAAAAATATCCCGCGTATCAGCATCAACCCAATTATTTCACCATAGGAACACGATACATTCGTGTTCCTATAGTGAATCCTATGGCGGGTTGGTAAAGTCCAGTGTTTGCAAGTAGTGCGTTGGCTAATTACTTTACATCGATCATATAATGAGAATGTCTTAACATGCATGAATGTCTCTCCAAATCTCGGAGAAGTTCGTGATAATTATACCCAGCTAAAAACAACTCATTGGTTTTGTGTGTTCGATTAGACTCACAAGAGCAACAATACGATCAAGCCCTCGCCTGGTCACGATGCTGGTATGCTATCTCAGTCGCAGCGTTAGAAAAAGTACTACGTATTTCTTCTTCTATATTATGTACAAAAGTATGTACTGAATATTAATACATACATAAAGAAAAATGTATCTATAGAATTAGACGGAACGTTTTAAAATCTGCATGTCCGCTTATAAAGAGTTCTAGATTATATTCAAAAATACTCGTAGCATGAAGAGGTTTTAAATTATTAACTCGGATATTGCAACTATCGTAACTTCTAGCCGTAAGGTAAGACTCTTTGGCAATTAGTACTGTGATAAAAATAGTACAAATCCCTTCCCTTAGATTTTTTTTAAACTTTTTTTTTTTTTTTATATTGCCTCAGCATAGTGGCTCCTCTTCGCCTGTTGGTAAGCGAAAAGGGGAGCCCAAATTGCAGCGGCAACTGACAAAGGACTACGGTGTCCTGTCAGTTGACGCTACCATGCTGGCCCGCAAGGTGCTTCTTCACGCTTCGTTTGAAGGATCCCATGTTGTAGGAAGGAGGAAACACATGTGCAGGCAAGGCGTTCCACTTTAGTTCGACAGAGATAGGAGTTGCCGAACTTTTTAGTACGAGAACAAATGTCCTCAACAGTGGAATGATGACATCGCAAGCCTGCACGTGTGGTTCTATGACGGAAGGGAGAGGGTGGGATAAGGGAAAATAGTTCTTCAGAGCACTCACCATGGTACAGGCGGTAAAATGTACTTAGGGAGCCTATGTCCCTACGAAGTTGCAGAGGTTCTAGGTATTTTGTGACCTCTTCGTCGTCGATTATGCGGATAGCCCGTCGCTGCAACCTAACTGCAAACGTATTTTTTCTCATATAACTTGTGTATATTATGTTTTTGGATTCTGTTCTGTCTGTCCGTAAGTCCATCAAACAACGATAGTTCTTTCGAAAATTAACCAAAAACAAAGCATAGAAATTTGAATTTTGACATTGATAGATCTTGTTTGATGACTAATTGAACGAAATGAGCTAAGTGAAATAATTTTAGACCCGCATTGAGATTTGAAATTCTTAATTCAAGCTCACAACTTCGTAATTAATTTAGGTAGTAATGGAATTAAACTGTTTTCATATAACGACCGGCTATGTCGACATAATTTGGAAATTTGTTAAATACACGCTTTAAATATATTATAGTTAGTAATTATGAATATTATTTCGATCGAATCAGTCATGTTGCATAAAATAATAATATTATTGAAGTTTTGTACGGCACATGCAATGCAATTTTATAATTATATGCTTCAGCACCAATAGTAGCGGTAAGGGCATTCGTGTACGGACGACTTTTAAATTATAGGCTTTCAGTATACTACTCATACTATACTTTTTTTTTTATATTAGTTCAGCATAGTGGCCCCTCGTTGCCTAATGGTAAGCGAAAGAGGAGCCCAAATCGCAACTGCAACTGACAACATACTACATCCCGTATCCTGTCAGTTGACGCTGCCATGCTGAACCGCAAAATGCTTCTTCACGCTTCGTTTGAAGGATCCCATATTGTAGGAAGGAGGGAACACATGTGCAGGCAAGGCGTTCCACTTTTTGATTACCATCAAAAAGTAGGACAAAGATAGGAGTTGCCGAACTTTTTGGTACGCGAAGAGATATTCTCAACCGTGAAACTATGACATCGCAAGCCCGCACGTGTGGTTCTATGACGGAAGGGTGAGGGTGGGATAAGGGAAAACAGTTCTTCAGAGCACTCGCCATGGTAAAGGCGGTAAAATACGCTTAGAGAGCCTATGTCCCGACGGAGTTGAAGAGGTTCTAGGTTTTTGGTGACCTCTTCGTCGTCAATTATGCGGATAGCCCGTCGCTGCAACCTATCGAGAGCCTCAAGAAGATACTGTGCGGAGCCGTCCTAGAGATGCGAGCAATACTCCACGCAGGCCCGAACTTGTGTCTTATAAAGCAGACAAAGTTGGTCCGGCGTGAAGAACCGGCGCACCCTGTTCAGGACTCCGAGCTTTCTTGAGGCTGTTGAGATGAGGCTCTCGATGTAATAACGCTGGTTAAGGTCGCAATGAATACCCATACCCAGCATATTCAGGCTATCACGCATACTGAGGGAAGCACCCTGAAGACTAGGAGTGGGAAGGAAGGGGGACATCTTTGTTGTAAACGCGCAAACCTGAGTTTTCTCGGCATTAAACTCAACCAGGTTATTGGAACCCCATTTACTAATGAGATCCAAAACCCGATTCAGTTCAACGACAAGACTCTCACGCCTCTCACCGATTTCTGTCCGACCAGCACCAGGCCGACCGAAATATCGCCCATGGACCGTACTGTCATCTGCATAGCAATGAATATTACCAAGTGGCAGCATGTCATTGATATGCAGAAGAAAGAGGGTGGGCGATAGAACGGAGCCCTGTGGGACACCGGCATTCACTGACATGAACCGCGAAGCACATCCATCTGCAAGGACGCGGATTCTACGCTCATGCAAGAAGCCAGCAATCCAATTACAAAGCTGGAGGGGCAGACCGTATGCCGGAAGTTTGGAGAGAAGTGCTTTGTGCCAGACCCGATCAAACGCCTTGGCGATATCTAGGCTGACTGCCATGGATTCGCCATATTTATCGATTGCCTCCCCCCAGAGGTGCGTCACAAACGCTAGAAGATCACCCGTTGATCGTTTCGGTCTAAAACCATACTGACGATCATTGATTATGGAGTGATCTTCTAGGTAACGGATCAATTGATTGTTAAGGATCCGTTCCATGACTTTGCACAACACTGAAGTTACGGCAATGGGGCGGTAATTCGATGGGTCAGAACGGTCTCCCTTTTTGGGGACCGGCTGCACATTGGCCTCTCTCCAAGCATCCGGAACAGAACCGGTCGAGTACGAGAGGCGGAAGAGGCGCGTCAGCACCGGGGACAACTCCGCTGCACATTTTTTAAGAACAATCGCTGGGATACCGTCAGGACCACTGGCTTTTCGGACATCGAGTGACTGTTGTTCAAAACGCACATCGCGCTGCCTGATGTGGATATCAGGCATAACGGATCCACTGGAGGGTATTGTTGGTGGTTGCGTGCTACAGTCATCGATCCGGGAGTTAGCCGCAAAGAGGCTGGCCATAAGATCGGCTTTCTCCTGCGGCTGATGAGCCAGTGAGCCATCAGGGCATCGCAGCGGTGGCAGCGAGGGCTGGCAGAAGTTGGCTTGCACGGCTTTGGCCAGTCGCCAGTAGCTACGCGATCCAGTAGGGTGCACCACTAGTTCCGTGCCGACTCGTGTAACGCGCTGGGCTTCCGCTCTTATGTATGCTCTCTTGCAGATCTTGGTGGCAGTGTTGTAGGCTGATTTCAGTAAATTAGTATTCGGATCTTTAAGGGCGCGACCCCTGATCCAAGCGCGATACGCCGCCTGTTTGTTACTAACAGCTTCAGCGCATTCGCGATTAAACCAAGGGCGTCTCCGGCTTTTGATGACGACATCGGAGTGGGGAATGTAGTATTCCATGCCAACGCCGATCTCATCAACAGTGGCCGCAGCACTCGCCGTTAGATTCTTCTCACTGAAACAGCGCTGCCCCCATGGGACGGAAGCAAAGTAGTCGCGCATACCGTCCCAATCTGCTGACGAGTAGTGCCAGACACGACGCCTAACCTCTGTGGGTTGTGGCGGAATCGCGCTTGGCACTGTGCTGGATACTAGGCAGTGGTCAGATGTGCCCAGGGGCGCCCCGACCTCAACCCGGTAGCCAGCAGGATGGGTGGTCAGCAGTAGATCTAGCAGAGAGGGCTCCTGACCAGCAACATCAGGTATTCTGGTGGGTTGGTGCACCAGTTGCGTCAGGCTGTGCGAAAGAGCGAACGCGTGGGCGGTCCTTCCTGCATGGTTAGTTGTGGAGGATCCCAACCAGGAGTCGTGGTGAGAGTTAAAGTCCCCCAAACATACCATCTCTGCAGTAGGGTACCGCTCCTGCGCTTCATCTGCCGCCCGACTCATGTACTCAAAGAGCCGAGTTGTCTCCGCGTCCGTAGTATGGGGTCGGTATAGGCACATGTAAATACGGCTCTGAAGGCCCAGAATTACATGCACCCAGAGGACAGGAAAGGAGGAATCCTCAAGGCAGCGCAGACGGCGACAACATACATCCGAGCGGACAAACAAACATACCCCGGCTTTCGCGAGGAAATTCTCCTTAAGCACATAACCGGGATACTGGAGGTAGGACGTGTCCGCTGGACGCTATCGCGCGAATCTGTGTCTCCGTCAGGAAGAGCATGGCGGGCCGTGCCGTCTCTAGGTGTTGGTGGACGGCATTAAGGTTAGAGTGGAGTCCGCGGATGTTAGCGAACTCAACCTTGAACAGGGTGGTGGGGGAGTGCACCGCTGTTAGACCATCTTTTCCTATTTGCGCTGTCATGAGTAATGTAAAGAACGGAAGCGTGACGCGGGAGAGAATTACCACGACATTGGGGAAGAAACCCGGTGGACTGTTTCTCCATTAGTTTGTCGACAAAGAAGCTGTGCTGATCCGTCGGACGGAAGGGCCCCCGAACCCCCCCGGAAGTAGTCGCCGGGTCCCCACCATCCGGTCACCAATCGGCACGACGATCTACCCCGAGATTATGCGCGGTATGAAAGGGCAGCCTCTCAAGGTGGTTAGTCTTGATTGGGCCCCTATACTATACCGCGGGCGGCCAGCGGAACAACCGTTTCAACGGGTCTCCCTGGCCGACGGGTCAGCTCAGTCCTTCTGACAATGGATAGACAGAAACCACCACTGTTCCCTCAATATCGCGTCAACAATCCCCCGAGCACTGGTTATACACCAGCTGATCCCGAAACGCGACGTACTCATATGTACGCCACTTCACGGGTGTTTCGCCGTGTGTACGGTGGTAGCCAACCAGGCGGGTATTTACCCTACCACCGGCTGAGATGCTGGAACGTCAGGAAATCCCATAGTCGCCTCTTACGACACCCAGGGGAAGAGAGGGGGCGGTGATTTTTAATATTCTTTCTCCGTCACCGCACGGAAAAAAAAAAAAATACTACGACTTCTAGTACAAACTAGAAGTAACGTTAACTTCTAGTTCTAATAGCAACTAGTTCTTCAGTTAAGAAGGCAACATGAGCTACATAGAAAGAGTTATACACATATAGTTATTAAATTATCTTAAATAGTGTTCATCCCAATACTTGAAATTAGACAATAATCATGAAATTTATACGAGTGCATGATTCTATTCTTTTATTCTGTTTTAATTTTTTTTATTGACAGAAATGAAATAAGTCAACATATACTAAATAATAAAAATAAAATTGGTTGACGAACTGAGTATCATCGCATTCCGAGCGTTAACCCGATCGCGTTCTACGCTTTTGCCCAGAGGCAGTTTTTCGATTTTTACTCCTCAATTTCACGCGATCTTCGGCATCCCTTATAGTGAGACCATTGGCACGTATGTCATCTCTCACAATGTCAAGCCAGCACTTCTTGGGACTACCCCTTCTACCGGGACCCGGCGGAGATGGCATAGCTAGACATTTGTTCCCGACGTAACTTGCCGGTTTTCGTAAGCGTAGGCAACACTTTTTTTTTATACAACGTCGGGAGATATACACGCATACGGCCCACCTGATGTAAAGCGGTTACCGTAGCCTAGAAATGCTTGCAATACATCATCACTCGCACGATGCCACCTCTGCCGCTAACACAGCAACCCCTTAGGAGCTTACTGGCGCCTTCACTTACACGCAGGAACACAACAACCCTTTGGGGAGTCGTTATTTGGCTGCAGTTAAAACTCGTGCAGTTTGTCTCGTATGTCACAGACACGAAATCTTCGTGACCACTAATGCAGGAGTTCCTTACGCGATCCTTTGGCGTCACTTTGCAGAACCAGCGCACCACATTCATCTCCGTGACGCATAGCCCTCCTTAGCCGCTCAGGTACAGACCACGCTTCGCTGCCATGTAAAAGGACAGGTCTAGTGATGGATTTATACACCTATCCTTTTAGCTTAATAGGCATTCTAGATCACAAATGACACCAGCCATCACACGCCACTTGGTCCAAGCCGCTGAAATACGTGCCTTGACGTCGTTATTGATATCTCAGGACGCGTAGAAGACGGTTCCCAAATACGAACGCATCAAGTTCCTGTAAGTAAGGAAGGAGGGAACTTAGCGCAGCATCGCTGTTAATAATGGGGGTGGCAATGTGCAAATAACACCTTTAGTAAATGTTCGTAGGCTACTGTAATAACTTGAAATCATACTTATTTATCATCCAACTAATTATCATATACTAACTCGGTTGGTTGGTGGGGAACTTTTCAATTGAAATAGAATTTTCAAAATACTTTTACATTTGGCGAAAATACCGCTTATAAACATAAATAAAAATCTAGTTCAAATTTTAAACCTTTTCTTATATGAAATTGTTAAAAATAATATTAAAATAGGGGTAAAATTTTAAACCTCTTTTTCGAAATTAATTAATGATAATATAGACAAAAAATAACGGTTTAATAATGCTAATAGTACTTTTTAATTTAATTGATTAAAATAATGAAGTTACGTAACTGTCTAAAAATACTCAGCAGCAACGTAATTAGTCAAGGTATCGGTACAAAAAAGTTTATTAATTGCATAAAGACTGTTGACCAAATCCAATTAAAAATATAATCATTTCTGCTCTAACAGACTTATGAACAATTCATAAACTGACTTTTATTAGAACTTGAGGCAGGCTTT
Organism: Pyralis farinalis; assembly: GCA_947507595.1. Taxonomy (NCBI): domain Eukaryota; kingdom Metazoa; phylum Arthropoda; class Insecta; order Lepidoptera; family Pyralidae; genus Pyralis; species Pyralis farinalis. The sequence continues at coordinate 25,670,792 of OX382270.1, forward strand.
TAATATATAAAGCATAATTTAATGTGGTTAAATACTTCAAGTAAATGTTGAAATTAAAACCGGTAGTTTTAATTTCAATGTACAATTTCATGTGTACCGATTTGTATGCTTCTACTGATTACCACTAACGCGGGCAGACTCCCACTTCCTATTGTTAGTAGGTGCATACCGCCACGGTTGCTGTTATGGCTGTCTGGCTGTCGCTGATCCGATTGCTTGCTTGTCCACGTTCTGAAATAGAATCTTTTGCAGAAACATTCACTGCTGCGTTCATCTCTCCGCATGTCCACTATTTGTAATAGGTAATGCGTGCAATTTTCTCGGCTACTGTCCCAGCTGTTGTAGTCATGTGCACCATCTGAAATGTGCCAAAATACTGATAATTTGATGATTACAAAGTAGTCTAAAAATGGTAAGGGATACAGCATTAGTTTGTACTTCACAAACTAATGCTGTATCCTACAAGCCAATTAGCTGATTAGCAAAATCAGCTAATTGGCTTGTATGATGAGAAGCGGTTGATATACTCTTGTCATTTTACAATTTCATCAGAAACTATATGTTTTTGCTGCAGACGCAACACATATTTACCTCCCACGTACAGATTTTTCTCAGTCCGAAGAATACAACACCCCTCCACGGCATTATCGGGATTTCTCTATGGTTTTCTGTGCGATAGAGCTGCTTCATTGGCACGCCGGTCTTTTTGTTTGAATGGTTTAAGTTCATGTTACAGTATAAGTAATCAAGTTAAGATACTTTGAATACGTGATGAGACGATAATACCAACATAACTACACACATCAAAAGTGTCTAGGGATCAAGCATTTTTATGCGGATTTCTTGAGATTGAGATGTGGCTTTGTAATAAAAAAATATATAAAATATATAAACGTATACGACACTGGAGAACCCCTGGACGCCAACAGCGATTAAAATCCTGCCAGGAAGTCCATCCTTATAGTGGTGGAACCATCATGGTATGGGCGGGTATTTGGATCGGCGGAAGAACTGAGTTGATTTGGATCAGAGGCAACCTCAACGCTCAAATTTATGCTGAGACGATTGTATCAGACGTCATCGTTCCTCTACAAGTGCAAATCGGTCCCTTATTACAGTTAATGCATGATAATGCACGACCGCACACCGCAAGAGTTGTAAGACAGACTCTCGCCGCAGCTAACATCAATGTCATGCCCTGGCCTGCTCAGTCGCCAGACTTGAACCCGATTGAGCATGCATGGGATATGCTACAGAGAAGAGCTCTGCCGAATATGGAGGGTATCCAGTCGCAAGAAGACCTTTTTTTGTTGTTGCAACGTACATGGGCGGCCATTCCACAGCGTGATTTGGATGAACTCATTTTGAGTATGCCAAACCGATGTTCTTGTGTTGTTAGTGTTCGCGGTAGAAACACGGATTATTAATTGTTTAAGTTACCCAATAAAATTTTAAGTCTTTTTTTCGAACTTTAATGTTAGTGGTTCAAATGTCAAAAATCCCTTTATTATGAAAATGGCAAATTTCTTTATTAATGCAAAGGTGACTTGGTTTATCGTTACTGTAGACAAACGAAAACACTTTATTTGATGAATCCTTAAAGAAAATTTTAATTAATATCAATCAGGAGAAAAGTTATTGCAAAAATATATGTTGATCCCTAGACACTTTTGATGTGTGTAGATCGATAATGATTTTAAATGTAATTGGGTACAATAAAGGCGGATAAAATGTGGATACGGAAAGGGAAATTTTGGAGCATAAAAACACATTGCATTGACTAAGATCAACGACATCCAACTATTCTTATTCAAGTACTAGGTTATGGTATCACTTAAATGAAAAAAGTTTAAACTATATTCGTCATGAACTTTTATCGGATATTGATTGCCGCCCGGAAGCCTTTATCTTAACAACTATGTTCAAACACAAATTGTATTACGTGCTCCTATATACAATATGAGCAAGTTCACCGAGCCAGCGTATTTCAACGCGAGAAACCTTTTACATAGAGGCCATACTAAGAGATATGACAATGTTCAGTAACTAAGCCTTGTATATAATAGTAGCTTCAGTGTTCCTCTAACTTTAACCTCACTTGCTAATTGGTGCACCTGCTGATCGACAGATGAGGTTCTGGCGCGGGCTTTCCCCTCGGGTTCAGGAGGTCGGACGGCAGTCGTTTCCGTAAAAGTCATGATTTAAGCCAAATTTAAAATGAAAAGAAGGGAAAGATCTTGCGCCATGGATAGGGCGCCACCGTAAAACGGCGCGCAAGAGCCCCACCCGACCCCTGTGATAAGTAGACAAGGGCTACCGTGCAAAAACACGAGCCAAAAGGAAAATCCGTTTCGCGACCTGGAATATTGTCACGCTGACTGAACGCTTGAGGGAGCTGGCCGATCTACTCTCCAGGCAAAAAGTGGCCGTGGCATTTCTGCAGGAGAATCGGTGGAAACGCAGCAGTTCCCGGCTTATCAGGAATAGCTACAGGCTAATTTACGGCGGTGCACGGAGTGGGTAGAACGGCGTAGCCCTAGCGCTGTCCAAGAGGATTGAAGATGATATCTTGGAAGTGAATATATATATATTTTGTGACATTCAGCACAATGTGAACTATATTCATGAATTTCATCTTCTACTGTAACTAGTATTCACCCGAATGTTCGATAAACGACTATAATCATTTGAAGAGTTTGCCAATAAAATAGAGCAGTGATAGGCCCAGTGGATAAATAATCGGCCTATTGCGTCTGGTAGCCAGTTTAAATCTTGACACGTACTACTAAATTCGTGTTTTCGTATTTATATTTGTAATTATCACCTGCTCGGCGGTGAAGCAAATACATCGTGACTAAACCCGGACGTCCCAGAAATTATATTCCGAAAGACTATTCTTTTGGGTTGTGGAAGTTTGATGGCAGTCGCTCCATGTAAATATCCATATCTTCGCCAAATTCTTATGTAGCGGATCCCGTCGATCCTAATAGAGTAGGAAATGATAACGCTGAGAAGATTGAATGAGAAAAATAATGTAAAAGGTAATCCTTTTACAGTATTTTTGTCATTCAGTACATTGTAATAATTGTCCTGAATAAATGGATTGAATGAATTCAGACCCGGTATTACTTACTTGAATACTCAAGACCATAGTGAGAAGCCAAATAAAATTTCCGTAGAGTTGTTGTGTTCCTGCAAATGAATAAGGTCACCAGGAATTTAGCGATACTCTTTCTATTGCGAAGATCCATGAACTAACGTAACCACTTCAATTAAAGTGGACCGTAAGGTAGTTCATCAACTCAAGCAGTATAAGGAAATAAATGTCGTTATATGGTAATGAACCGCGAACAACGAAGACCGATGTAGTGACTCAACCCGAAACAGTAAAGATTAAATTTACTACCGCTCTCGTGTTTCAAACATCGTAAAATATAATTTACGCCTGTCACTCTTTAGTGGAAGCTGCTTCTGGGTTCAATGGCAATAAAACGAGATGTTACACTGTATTTTATGTTCTGTGCTGGTTGGTATTGTATGGGAAAACGGGTTATATTTGGGTGATTTTGAAAGAATCAGAATTATTTATATAGTACTGGATAGGTATTGACACTTGTAGCACGAAATACTAAGGGAAGCAGGTTAGGTTAAGAGTGCTCAATTCGTTCTACTTTCCATACAAACGCATGCGCGACGTATTGACTTCGTATGGTACTTAATTTATATAATTCAGGCGTAATTTTGGGAATATCAAATTTGCAGGCAATTTGATCTGAACTAATTTGTCATGGCTACTCTGGTCATCTCTACGAATGCCCGTGATCTGAAACATGAACCGCATGCACCCGCCAACGTTGCTGCCCTGACTGCCCCGGACATCTCTGCGAAACGTTTATCGCCTTTCCACGAGTCATCCTTAGGCGTCGTAAACTTTACTAATGGTAAAAGGCGGGTGTCGGCTGACGCTTGTATGTACTAATCGGCAGTCTAAACATCCTAAGAACTTTAGATCAAATTGCCCTTAATTTAAATGTTTTGAACGAAGTCTAGGGTTCACATTCAATTTTTATTTTTTTAGACGGAACTTCAATATGTACTCGAAAATACACGGTAGTCACACTTTTTACCTAAACTTAGCCGTTTGTAATGTTGTCGTAAATAGTAGAGGTAAAATAATATCTTAGTGAAAGCATTCCATATATAATGAATATTTTATATAACCAACATATTTTTCAGAAAGATATCACATTTCATAAATCGTACATATTTCCTAGTATTAATTTTATGAAATATCACGCAACAGATAACATTAGTTACGTAGGGGACGAATCGAACAGAATCGTGATTGTAGCGAATAGGAGGTATTGGGTTTTAAAAATTCGCACAACCTAAATATTATTTTTTATTATTGTTGGTAGTTGCGCAAATGTACTCGTATCTCTTTCTTCCTATATATTATGTCCCTTCCCGCCATGCACACGTCAAGACCCCCTCTTGCGAGTGCGTCGCTACTGTTCTACTGAAGAAATTAACAATATGGCCGTGTTCTAACCGCTCCGCAAATTTAATTGATTTATACAATTTTTATTGTGAAAATCGGAACTAAGTGCACGAAATAACTGTTCTAACACTGCGAACGTTCATAATATAGTGTTTTTGAGACGATCCGAGGTCCGTCTGTGGTTTTATGAAGTAGCCGCCACGTGATCACGCTGCGTGGCGCCGGTCTACCTTTTCATCAGAAGACGAGCTGGCCGGCATCAAGTAAGTGTGCATGGTCATACTTTTCCATTGTCTCAATATCCGAAAATTGTTTGTATTTCCCGCTAATACGAGTGCATTTGTTTTCGATTTTCAAAAACCGCTTTTTTCTGAACCAACCAAATACAGTCCACTTATAAACTTCTCATAACCGCTAAAAATAATGGAAATTATCTACCAGGAGGAGTAGAATGAAGCAAGTTTTGAGATAATTTTAGACCATGTCTAAAAACTCTATTTTAAGGTTTTTGTGACCTCATTCTACAAACGTATACATTTTACTAGCCTCTGCCCGCACTGCACTTAGTAAGTTTTGTAAGTTTACTGCATAAACCCTAAATATTATCTATAAAAGTGTAACTCGATCAAGTAGATCGAGGATGTCTGCTATCAACATATTAAATTTAATCATACTTTGTAATAATTTATATGTGATAATATTGATAAGTGCTCTATGATGTCATTTACTCTTGCAAGGAAGCCGATTACAGCCACTTACCATCTAGCCAATTCTATCGTACCAAGAGTTTCATCTGTCCGAGATTTAGGCGTGCAGATGTGTGAAGATCTGTCCTTTCATGAACATATTGTTAGGGTTTGCACTGCTGCTTTTCGATCTTTAGGTTTTGTACTACGTCAAGCACAGCATTTTAACAGCATAATAGCCATCAAAACCCTATATAATGCGCTTGTTCGTAGTCAATTAGAGAGTGACGCAATCATATGGAATCCGTATGAGGCCAAATATGTGCTCATGATAGAAAAGTTACAGAAAAAAATTGTACGGTGGCTTTATCGTAAGCAGTATGGGTATAGTGTCGGTTATCCCAATATTTATCCCAGTGCTTTTTTGCTTGGTATGGTTGATTACGGCACTCTCGAGGTTAGACGTAATGTCCGACTTCTTGAGGTTGTGTTTGACCTGCTTAGGGGTTATAGAAATAATGCTGCTGTCTTAGAGCTAATTACTTTTAATGTTCCTGATAATTACTATCGGTCCCGTTCACACAAATTATTCACGCTGCCTTTTTGTAGAACGCAAGCGGGTAGCCATGCACCGCTACCTCTAGCGCTGCGCCTGCTCAACGGCATTACGGCTCAATACGACAAGCTCGATTTGTTTAGTTGTTCGCATGCAGAATTTCGCAGGGTGGCAACAGAATATTTAGAAAATGCAAATTTATAATATGCATAATTTAAAAATAATTTATGTTTTTTTTTTTTATAATAATCAAAATCAGATCAAAATATGTTTATTTGCCATTGGGCACCTGTGGGCGCTTCGACGCGTCATGTATTGTTTTTTTAAATAATGATCTATCATTTACTTAAATTTATTATCTTAATGCAGTCTTAATGATGTATGTGTAATATGAATAATTTTTATTATTTATGTTTATAATTAGATAATAGTATTTGATAAGCGAGTTGGCTTCTTAGCTGTAATGCTTATCAAAAATATATGTGTAATAAATAATAAATAAATAAATAAATGTGAAGAATATTATGCTTATAAAAATTTTAATTAATATCAATCAGGAGAAAAGTTATTGCAAAAATATATGTTGATCCCTAGACACTTTTGATGTGTGTAGATCGATAATGATTTTAAATGTAATTGGGTACAATAAAGGCGGATAAAATGTGGATACGGAAAGGGAAATTTTGGAGCATAAAAACACATTGCATTGACTAAGATCAACGACATCCAACTATTCTTATTCAAGTACTAGGTTATGGTATCACTTAAATGAAAAAAGTTTAAACTATATTCGTCATGAACTTTTATCGGATATTGATTGCCGCCCGGAAGCCTTTATCTTAACAACTATGTTCAAACACAAATTGTATTACGTGCTCCTATATACAATATGAGCAAGTTCACCGAGCCAGCGTATTTCAACGCGAGAAACCTTTTACATAGAGGCCATACTAAGAGATATGACAATGTTCAGTAACTAAGCCTTGTATATAATAGTAGCTTCAGTGTTCCTCTAACTTTAACCTCACTTGCTAATTGGTGCACCTGCTGATCGACAGATGAGGTTCTGGCGCGGGCTTTCCCCTCGGGTTCAGGAGGTCGGACGGCAGTCGTTTCCGTGGCAGGGTGGCAACAGAATATTTAGAAAATGCAAATTTATAATATGCATAATTTAAAAATAATTTATGTTTTTTTTTTTTATAATAATCAAAATCAGATCAAAATATGTTTATTTGCCATTGGGCACCTGTGGGCGCTTCGACGCGTCATGTATTGTTTTTTTAAATAATGATCTATCATTTACTTAAATTTATTATCTTAATGCAGTCTTAATGATGTATGTGTAATATGAATAATTTTTATTATTTATGTTTATAATTAGATAATAGTATTTGATAAGCGAGTTGGCTTCTTAGCTGTAATGCTTATCAAAAATATATGTGTAATAAATAATAAATAAATAAATAAATGTGAAGAATATTATGCTTATAAAAATACTCCTTTTGTCTACGATATCGACAGTCTGTGTTGTATAAGTACATTCTGCTATCAGTTATGTTGCATATTTAATGCAACGCAACTACCTATTTCTAAATTCTAACCTAATTAAAATTAAACACTAACACTTTAATAGAAACATTTTTACTCTTTGTACATAGAGATCCTTCATTCAGAATGTCACGTCAAATCATCACGAAAAGTTAATTTCTTAAATTTTAAAAAAAATGTAGATGTCCGATCAGAAGAAATAACAACAGTCTACGCTGAGATCCAGTTAGCAACGCATGGTGTGCATCACGGTTTCTCTTGTGTGCGGTGTGCTCCCCTGTCCCTTGTTGTGTTGAGCCTCGCCGTGTACATCGGCGTTCGACTTCTTCTGCGTCCTCGGCAGCTCTGACTGCTGCGGTGGTGGATCGCAAGGCGATCTCCATCGACTCCTACTGCAACTACGTTTGCGACCGTGAGCGCCTCACAGTCCTGCTCGCTGGCTGTGGTTCGCTGGCGAGCTACACTACTCCCTGTGGCCTACATCTCCGTCCGGACCTCCCGACGTGACCGGAAACTGCCGGCCATCTCTGTCCGGGCCATCATAGTGAACTTTGGTTAGACCAACCCTACGCGAGTCTTTAAAACCAGACCCTCCGTTACAACTTTTGAACCCGTCTTTTTTATATATTTATTAGTGAAATATTAGTTTTAAATAAATTTGTTATTGTTATTTTTGAAGACCCTTTTTTTTAATTAGTAAACTTACAACATTCGCATGAGGTCTTCTTATTCATTGTCCGAGTCGGTATCTTCCCAAATAATGACGCTGACTCTAAAATAAAAGGTTAAGTAAATGAAAGGACAAGGGTCTCTCTCTCTCTCTCTTCCAAAATTTTGGTAGATAACTCCCGCCTAAGCTAAGTGAGGGAAAAGTCTTTCAACCAATCACTTAAATTTCCATTGCTAAATACATTAAATATCTAAACTACTAACATTATATTTAATTAATCACAGTACAGATCATAAAATATATTACTACTGCATGTATGCCAACTACACAAACCAAGTTACCAATTGCAATCACCATAACAAATATCAACCAATCACAATCTAGATTATACAGAATTGTCATACGTGCGCTTCCGTGCATTAAGCAATCTTATTCGATTATTTACCTTACTGTAGAAAATTCTATTGATATTATATCCAATATTTACTTTTCGAAAGAATCATATTCAACATATAAATCTAGTTCCATACACAACATTTCAAAGAAATCCTCTCGAAGGAAATTGTTTCTTTTGTATATTTCAAATCTCATAAATATGAAATCTCTTTGGCAGGAATAAGGCGCGTTAAAATTCATCAGATGATGTGTAAAAGACGCTTTGAATTTACATCCATCGTAATATTTTATTGATGCTACGAACTTGGGTGATGTAAATCGACAGATTTTAGGGTCCAAGTCATGTTTCTCGTAGAGATTTGTTTGTCAGTCCGTTTCAATTAAATGAAACATAAAGTATACGATTATGATTTTAAATTAGGTCTATCGTAATAAAAATGAACTTGCATTGCAATGTTATTTTTAGTTTTTACGATTTAGTCTGAATTTATGCAAATGTCAAAAAAAAAATTGCCAAAACCAACCAACTTGGAGATATTTTATCAGTTGGAGGCATAAAGTTAGGAGGCATAAAAACTGACTTGACAAGCGAAGCTTGTGTTATGGATACTACACAACTGATAAACATACGTAAATACATTTTTTTGTAAATATATACTTATTATACATAGAAAATACCCAGACCAAGATAAACAGACATTTGCAGGTAAACATGGAAACAAGTATATATACATTTATTTACGGGCATATAAAGTTGTAGGTTTCAATGCTTTACATAATATGTTTCATTCTGGTATTAGATTGTATTTATAATTTATTAAATTATTATTTTTTTGTCAATAGCTTTTGGAGTTCTAATAACTGTTTCAAGACAAGTATGAGGTGCGTCTATAGAAATGTCTTAGTGACCAATAGGTTTAGCATGGAAAGAGACAACCGATGGTTATACGACCACCATAAGTATGTATTATAAACTCGAAAAAATCCATTTTATGTGACCGAATCTGCCATTTTAAATAACATTGGATTAGGACGAATCAACAAAAATAATAATGGGAATACTTTGCGAAGTGCTTTACTTTCAGCGGCCGCATAAGTCAATATCTTTGCCGAGAATCGGGCTCTTTCGATGAAACGTTGACGGTCAACAGGCCAAAGCATCTAATAGATGGTTACAACTACAATAGAATGTTCTTCTTCCTAGCATTATCTCGTTTCCTAATCCATTATTGATTGATTTTTCGAAGACACTAATTTTTTACATGGAGCGACTGCTGTTGGACATCTACAACCCAGAGGGAAAATCATAATAATGATCATAATCATAATACATTACATCATTCTTTTCGAAGGGGGCTCTACGCGTTGGATTCATATCCCCGCGCACGCCTATCAAATGAGGATTAAACCCCGTGAAATAAGAGAATCATAATCATAAATGAATTTGCTTGAAATGTAGGCACGTTTAAATTGGTGATACACGGTTAAATTGATGCCATTGCACATTGTAAAACCAAATCTTACTTGTTTTATTCGTTTGTCTATTAAGTCATTCATTTAACAGCTACTACAAAATATTCACCTATACGTAAGCAAATGCTGTCGCAATCTTTAGAAGCTGAAAGCAAAGCTCATATGGTGCGGCTGTTCAGTAAGTATTAAATTAGGCGTATTAAGGATACAATTACCTACAATGTACTATCTCTTTCCCTTCATGTCAAAACTCCAACATACTTTATTACACCAAGCCTACGTTGAATGCCTACGTTAAAATAGCTCGTGTATTGCAGATTGTTAACGGCTAAAACTATCTGCAATGCACAAACAATTTCCTGCTTTAATGTCAGGTTAAGTTTATTATCTAATTTCGTATCTCTGTTTAACTTCACTTATTCAATTCTATTGTCATACTGATTATCACTACACACACTACTTTCACCGCTATGGGTCGGGAGGCAAAGTAGAATACCCAGCTCTTATTGGCTAGTTCACGTAACAAAATCATGGCGCTTATTGGCTAAAGTATTCTCCCATCGGTTAGTAGGCTCGAATTACTGTTTTTGTGAATTCAGGGTGTTTTCATATGCAGTCAAGTTCTTTATCGGTTTGTTGCATTAATCCCATCATTCTCGACAGACGACAATGCATTGTGTTCAAAAAATTGACGTAGACTCTATCAGAAACCTCTAATAAGTTGTTTGTAAAATTATGTGGGGAACGCGGTAGTTAATTTGGAATTGTAAAGTAAATTTTTTTATACGTAATTTATGTACAAATAAATAAATAATAAATAAATATTGTCGGACAAATTACACAGCGCCACCTAGCCCCAAAGTAGGCGAAGCTTGTTATGGGTACTAGACAACTGATAAACATACGTAAATACATCTTTTTTTTTATAAATACATACTTATTATACATGGAAAATACCCAGACCAATGCAAGCAGACATGTTCATGCACACAAATGTTTGTACTGTGTGGGAATCGAACCCACGAGCATTGGTGTCAAAGTAGCGTAACAGCGCGTTCCACCACTGAGCCACCGAGCTCATCTTAAATTTAATACGAAATTAAAATGAGATTAAATTTTACAAAAAAAAAAATGTATCATACCAGTACAATACAAATTAAATATATATTGGTTATTTGTGCGGATCATTTTCACATATCTTCATCGATTACATGATGATCTACAAATTATCGTTGGGGACTTAGTTCTCCGTTAGGTTGGATTCGCTTTGTAAACGAAGAGACTTGTTTCTCTTGGTGTACTGTACAAATTGTATCACGGGGAGTATTCGGAGGAGCTGTTCAACTTAATACCAGCCGCTGAGGTCCACTATCGTACTACTCGCCATAAACTAAAATCTCACCAAATCTTCTTGTATTTAATTAATTTCTCTGTATTTTTGTTAAAGTATATAAATATGTGAAGTGCTGGGCTGTCTCGCTGTAATGGTAGCATGCCCCTCCTGTGCACAATGCAGCACAATGGACCGTGTATATAAGTATATGGCCTACAGTCCGGTGACGTAGTCACAGGCCACTCGGGGGTAAGTACATAGTCAGGCCAAAAAAAAAAGTCTCGGTCGAGTAGTAACAACTCCACGTATTGTTCTGATATTCCTGCGAATGAGTGAGATTACCAGTAAGGTTTTATTAGCTACGGTAACTACTTCTTGCCTTCCGACATAATATTAAAAATATCATACTGTTTTTATTTATGTTAAAGCGATGAAACTTAACAATGTCGCACTGCTTTCAGCAAATGCATACAATATGTATATATTTTCATTATTATGGAAATCAAATCCGTGACCCAAAACAATTGTACCTATCATAAAAGCAATTCCCGGCTATATGATTATCAGGGTACATTAAAAATAATAAGGAGTATTATAAACTTCCTTGGCTTTAAAAGTATGACCAATATTTTTTAAATAACTAGAACGTAAAACTTTTGTCAAAAAATCGTTTAAGTATGCTTACTAAAAATTTTTAGGGACATTTTCAGTATCAAGACTAAAGCCACACCTAATTAGTAGCGCTGGGAACGCAGCCAAATGATACAGGCATGGACCTTTCGCCGGTTTTTTACTGGGTATGCTTAGAGCTGCTCGAATACGGGCTGACTGGTTTAAAATAAAATAGTGACTAACGCGTCCAATTTACCGTGACCTCTTGAAATATACTCTGCCATACAGAATTGTCCTTCTGGAGGCAAACTTTTTTGATATCTCCGCGTGCCATGTTATTTTGGGGAATAACCAGCCCGCTGACTGTTAAACGTCGTTGCAATTTTCACGTGTCCACCAAGTTTTTGGCGAAACATCGTTTCATGCATTTTTTCATGTTTTTTAAATTCGAATTAGGAAATTTTCAGCTATTTACGTATGTAATATTTGAATATGCAAGTCATATAATATCAATAAACCAAGTTGCGACAGGCCATCAGGCTTAATTTAGGGTAGTAGTATAGTATTGGTTGGTCGAAGAGTTTTAGATTTTACAATAAGCATAATACGAGTAATTTTCAATATCGAAGCGGAATATAGTACATACTCATACAATAAAATAAACCATAATACGAGTACATTAAAACTCTTCTATTAACACTAAATAACAATTTCGATGCTTTATTTCTTAAAACGGAGTACGTACATTAGGTGCAAATAACATTAGTGGTAATTCTTTCCATGATGCTGACTGGTGTGACAGCAATATCTTTAAAATATCAGTTTTTTTAATCTGACAGTTATTAGTTTTGCTTCGTTTTTTGTTTAATTTTATAATGTACATTTTCTTAAAAATACATATAAATATATTATTAAAATAGAACCGTATTTGAAAATGAGAATTGAACCAACTTTCTCTGGCATTTCAGTTGTCCATTTCGTGAGTGGCGAGCCACCGCCTGCCTAAGGTAACATCAGATTATTCTAGTTTTGGCAGGCGTCCGTCCCTCTTCTGCAATAGCCCAGTTCTATTATTAGACCTCCAGATCTGTACTTTTTCGGATATATTTCCAATAGTTCCAATATCTGCCAAGAGTTCATGGGTGCATTGTCCCATTGATATCCCCCGACATACGTCACAGCGGGTATAATACATAACACCATTCTTTTCGAAGGGGCTTCTGAGAGTTGTATTCATATCCCCGCGCACGCCTATCAAATGACCGGGTTTAAAACCCGTAAAACAAGAGATATAATAATAATAAAATATAACTTTATCTTGTTTGTCTATATCTCAACACGTCTTTATGAAAATGTTTTTATTTAATTGTATTTCTTGATGAATTTGACTGTAAATTAATATTAAACTATTCATTTTTATACGTTGGTAATGTACATATAACAAAAGGAAGAACAACTATATACCTTTTTAAGAAAGATGCTAATATAAATATGGACATAACAAACAGCAAATGTCTCAGAAACAACGGAAAATTAACATGATGAGAAAATATTATATAAAGATAATAACATTATAAAAACGTCTACATAAAAATGTTAACATGGAGAAGAGCCACAGCCAGGAGTCGATAAGTGAAGTCGCAGTCTTTCTCTTCCAGGATGTGGAGCGAATCTTGCGATGTCGGAACTGATAAGGATCGAGCGAGACATATTTCAGGGCGATAGTTTGAGTCCTCTTTGATGTTGCCTAGCTTCGAATCCCTTGATCACTATGCTAAGTAACTCTAAGCTAGGCTATTGATTTCGGAGAGGTGGTGTAGTCATTTCTCATCTCTTGTATATGGATAACCTCAAGCTATATGCATCGAATGTTCAAAATTTGATGACACTTCTAAATGTGATTCATTCATTCAGTAGTGACATTAAAATGCAGTTTGGTGTAGATAGATGCGCAGTCCTACATGTACAAAGAGTGAGAGTTGTAAATAGAGAACATTTACAAATTTCAGAGACCGTGGCTCTCAAGTCCCTCTCCGAAATGGAAACTTATAAATACCTTGGTATGACCGAATGTATTAAGTATTTAGGATGGGGAAATAAAACAAGCAGAGAAGGAACGTTTCTTTGGTCGACTTACAAAAGTACTGAAAAGTCTTTTCGCAGACGGCAACAAGGTGCGAGCTTTTAATGCTTGGGTTATGTACACATTTATATTATATATATATATATATATATACATATACACATACTTGTGTACACATTCGGTACATTAACGTGGACTCAAACCGAACAACTTGACGCCCTTGATCGTAAAGTCCGTAAACTTCTAACAACATATCATATGCATCATCCACGCTCATCTGTGAGATTGTACATCTCACGGAGATGTGGGGGTCATAGGTTCCTTAATGCCAAGAACCTACACAGCCGTGAAGTGCACAATCTTAGGAAATATTTTCTACATATTGACCGTGGAATGCATCGAGATGTTGTAGCAATTGACAAAGGACTGATGCCGCTTTCCTTGGCGAAAGAGGACTGGCGCAGGCCTGTTGTATTAAGCACAGAGGATGGCTTGAACATATGGAAGAGCAAGGAGCTACACGGACAGTTTATTGGGTGCTTTATGGGTCCGATGTTTACCTTTTAGACTCCGTCGCCTGGATGCGATTCGGTGACCTTTTTAGTGGTTGACGAGGTTGTTAAGACTAACAACTAGTGAAAATACATGATGAAGGACGGTACGGCTGATATTTGTCGGGCATGCCACCGTCCTGGCGAATCCAACTAAACACCAGCGTGAACAGATTATTAATCAAGGTCCAACTGTACACATCGATGGTATAGCAGTTGAAAGAGTTGAAACAGCTAGGAATCTTGGTCTCCTCATTGATAGTGACCTACGTTATATTGATCATGGAAATGGTAAAATTAAAAACGCATTTTGTAGACTTAAAGTATTATACGGTTTGAAAGAGTTCCTGTCAGAAAAAGTAAAAGTTACTTTAGTAGAATCTCTAGTTCAGTCACAATTTAATTACTGTGACACTGTTTACGGTCCTAGGTTATTTGCAAAAACGTCGCAAGCTATACAGCGTACTCAAAACGCCTGTGCGCGTTTTTGTTTCGTGATACCAAAACGTGTACATGTCACACCTTACCTTAATGAGAAGCGGATACTAAAAATGGCAGGCCGTCGAACATTACATTTAGCGTGTTTAGTTCACAGGATAACGGCCAGGGGAAGGCCGAAATGTCTCGCCGAAAAAATAAAGTGGAGGAGGGACCAACGAAATAGACCCACTAGGAGTCGTATACTGACAAAAATGGTCTTCTGTCATCATCGCACGGCCTCATTTAGGGGTAGTTTCAAATTTGCTGCGGCAAAAATATGGAACGATCTTCCCCCGCCTCTCCATCAGCTAGCGTCTTCTTGTATAGTTAAGAATAATGTGAAAAAAAAATTATAAATTATCAAATTGGCGCAGACATTTGAAACTATTCAATATCAATACAATTCGATAATACAATACAATTATATTCGACCCAAAATAATTGTAATGTTGTTAGGATAAGCACATCAGAGATTTTAATGTGTTTTTTTTAGCAGGAATCCACCTACAGTTCTTCTACAAGCCCATCTGATTAAATTAATCTACTAGCCATAATGATGTCTACATATTTCATAAAACCTAAGACTAGAAGACTCAGGTTTCGTGCCGCGGGTGCATATCCGCAGAAGTGAGAATTGAAAAAAAGAAGTGAGTCTGCGGATGCGCCCCTGTGGATCTGAGTTTATGAATTGTTTTTTTTTCTCTCTTTATACGTACGCTTTTATAATGGTTATCTATGCTTAAATATGTATTTATTAGGACTACATATTATATTATAACCTGTAACCCCGCCAGCCTGTAAACCCGCAATAGTGTAAGTTTGAACTCGTTGAAGGTCTGACTGAAAATCAGCGCTGTTCAGTGTCGCAGCTTGCTAGGCACTGGTCAGCATCAGCTGAGTTGGTACCTTATTGCCACACAGTGTACCTTTTTTAAGTTATTTTTTTTATGGAATGTTTTTATAAATTTTCCCTCTATGTTTCTTTTAAGTATCATGATATTGTGATTTGGCAATAAAAAAATTTCAATTTCTATCTGACGTGTTATTTCCGGTTGTTCTTACCTTGCCAATGGTGAATTTTTATATAGACGTAACCAGGTAGCAAGGAATATCCACCAGCAGATTGCTCTTCTGAAGAGCCTTATTACAAGTATGTACCTATGCCAGCACTTGAAAACGTTGTGCGAAGCTATATTGAGACCGGTCTATCATCACGGACAGGACTATTAGTGCTAATAAGCCTGATATCGTGGTGGTAGACCGGTTGGACCGAAGGGCATTTCTTATTGAGAGCGCCATCCCTTGTGATGAGGCTGAGACTCGTGAAGGCTGAAAAAGACAAGTTATCAAAATACTTAGACTTGGCTCACAAGGTTACGCCATGTGGGACATTGATTCAATAAAAAATGTCCCGATAGTCGCATCGGTCAATGATGTAAGAGTGAAAAGTCTCGACCGACATCTCCAGAGACTTTCGCTAGGTCATTGGATCAAGAGCCGGATACAGAAGGCGGCAATTTTGGGAGCTGCACGTTTTGTGCCCAGATTCCTTAGCCTGTCGCCCACACCGCTAGCGACTCGGATAAATGTTCTGCGCCGGCGAGAATTCTTTTTATATATATTTTTATATTTATGATATTGTATTTTATATAGGATGTGTTGTAAATATAATAATGTATAAAAAAGAGAAATAAATAAATTAGAGAATAATAATAATATCTTTATTCAGAAAAAGGTCTTAAGAACTAGGCTTAGCACATGTATCTCAAGTAACAGCGCTATTTCATCTGAGTCGATACAAAAATAATATTTTATAATAAGTGTGCCAGATACATAAATATAAAAACTAATAAACGGTGGTGTGTTACGGGAGTGTACCTTTCTGTGAGTATGGTGTAGATATATGAGTGTATGTGTGAGGCTTTGTAAAAGGTGCGTTATATTCTTTTGGATAGGTTATTACATATTTGCTTTTATTTATCAGTTTTTCACTCTTCTCATAATAAAATTGGTAAAGTAATTTAAAGACATTGTCTTTACAGTGTTTACTATTTAGAGAATAAGTATGCAGAATATTGTGTATATTATTGTAACCGGGTCCTAGAAAATATATAAATATCTGCGCAAAGGCGTGTCGGAAACAAAATGGATTACAGATTTTAGTAGGTCATCGTTAAGGTTGTACACTAACATTGGAGTCATAATTTAAGAGAGAATGTTGTTTTAATACTATGTAGAGTATAAATAATGGCCGAACGGTTGTAACCTCGCAATTTTGGTATAACTGATATGTAGAATATGGAGTAGGTTGAAAAGTGCATATTTTAAGTACGGCCCTTTGCGCCCATTCTAGATGAATTGAAGCATCTTTTGAAGCCCCTCCCCAGATAGTGATATCATATATTAAAATCGATTGACAAAGAGTTTCATTCATAGTGTGTCTTAAATTTTTAAAATACATATATCAGTGATTCACAGTGCTAGTTACGAGGGAGATGTGTTTTTTAAAATTTTATAGTTTATTCAGTCCTATATCCTTATGACTGTCAGTTCGTATAAGTGTGGGGCAGGAGCAAATTCGCTAATCAATAAAACCACAGTTGTGCACTATCATTGACAGATTGGAAGAATGTTGAGTTGAGGTTCTAATAGAGAACGTGATATATCTTGTTTTATTATATCACGTTCTTAAATATTTCTGCAGAGCCATTGGGAGGCGGAGTTAAAACCGCTCTGGGCTTTTTTAAATGTTTCAGTCCATGTTGTTGCCGAAAAAAGGAGTACTACAACACTATACCTACACCTTCTGATAAAATATGACCAGTTTGATCATGTTAGATAGGTCTTAGCCTTACTCGGTTCCTGCATCCTTTTACTTTTGCGTTGTATATCTGTTTTGTACTTCTTTCCTCCTGAATTCTTTGTACATGTAAGAACCAACGCTGCATGTCTCTTCTTATTTTAATGCCGATACTCTCTTTCAAACCAACTTTGACTCTTACATCACCATTGCGAACGCGGTCCACAAGGGTTGGCCATCAATTTTGCGCAGCGCTCGCATTCTGTGCGCGTTTATTCTAGTTTCATGCTCTCTATGCTATACCCAGCTCTCGCTTCCATTAGTTAGCATTGGGATCAGCACTGCATTATGCAGCGATCTATCCTTGTGAGTTAAAGCTTTATTGCCAAAAAGTTTCCCAACACTCTATTCGCACTATTCCTAGGACTTACTCGTCTTTCAATAACGTATTGTCGACGACAAGAAAGATAGCACAAGGATGCAGGCAATGATTTAATTGATTGTTTTTTTGTTTTTTGTTTAAACGTTTACTTACCTTAATCTAATGATTAAGTGGTCATTTGTACTCCAAGGTTTATTTATACTAAAAAAATTGTTCCATTATAAAACTGTCAAATCATTCATTCAATTACTGTTGATGAACGTGAGGAGTTGCCTAAACGTTGCCTAGCTAAGCGGTACCAATCAAAGCTAAAAAGAAGCCTAATTCTTCTCTTATGTCGTAATATCGGATCAGGTCTATCCTTCAACTTCTATCATAAATTTTGGAGCGTTTTACATATTTTATACCTTAAGCGTTTTAATCTCCTTAGCAAATTCCAATCAGGGTTACGCAGTGGATACCGGGCTGTCTCCATTCTTGTTAAAATTAATGAATATATACGCTATAATGTCAAATAAAAAAAATCAGGAGATTCTTTATCTCCTACATTCCTATTCCTCACATTGACAATATTACTAGCGAGGCATATTAAAACTGGACATTATATTAAGAATGGCAAACCTTTTAGACGTTTTTTGACCTACAAAATTTTAAATAACAGTTTTGTTCTTAATCATACCTGGAGTTTGCCTGTATAACATCGATGTAAGATCTGTAGTCTCACTACAATCCCCGTCATGCCAATGTGAGATCTATAATGTCAGAAGATATAACCGTTCAAAAGAAGTTTCTAAAGTCCTTTGCGAGGTAGGTAGAGAGAACCGTGCGCCACACCATGTCTCGGTCCTTACATACCTCACTCGCTTCTTTAACAATCATAGCTCGTCTCATGCGTGTTCATCGGTTTCTAGGGCTCCTGACATCACCTATACATCTGTGCTTAAAATATTGTACATCAAAAAATAAATAAAGAAGTGAAACGATTTGGTTGATTACATTTTGCTTAGAAATATTGAAATATTCAATATTTTACTCATTCTGCTCACCTTTATACTACGTCGGGAGGCATACAAGCATACGACCCACCTGATGTAAAGCGGGTACCGTAGCCTATTAACGCTTGCAATATATTAAGTATCACTCGCCCGATGCCTCCTCTGCTGCTTACACAGCAACTCCTTGGGAGCTTACTCGTGACTTCACTCACACGCAGGAACACAACAACCCTCTAGGGAGTTGTTATTTGGCTGCGGTTTTCTGTGAGGTGGAGGTACTTCCCCAGACTGACTGCTTTGATGCGCCCTACCTCTCTTCACCTGATTTTGGTCATACGTCAGAGGTCGACATCAAGTAATTAAGGTCGACAAATATCGGTCTGACTGGTATGCTTTTTTTTTTTTTTAATAGTAGTCATATCCACAGGCTCTTTGGCCCGTGCCTTTGTTTGTTTGTCATTTTTTTTTTGTCAGATTGTTAGTTTTTTTTTATTTATCGCTCCGCAAGTGCGATTACAATAAGTGCCTTATTATTATTATTATTTTTATTACTAGTTTTTATTTTAGTTTTTGTTTTAACTGGTATGCTTTGACTGCTTGGGGTTTTCAGTGTTATTATATCTAATTTGCGCTCACAGGTTAACTTGAAGAGACTACTTATAGGAATAAGTCCGCCTTTGTACATTTTCTTTTGTAATTATAATGTTCATTGGTGTCATATACTCGTATCTTTACATGTACATATCTCTACAGAAACCAAAGATATAACAAACAAATATAAACTAGTGTAAAACACATACGTTAAGAAATCATTAAGTTTATAGAAATTTATGTTTATCCAAATTAAGTAACATCACATTTCAATTAGAAAGCAGAAGCCAAGCTTAGCATATTTTCTAACCAAATAATATATGAGAATGTCTGTCCTGTATTTTTAAAACTTTATTAACTATTAAAAGTTTCAAAGAATATAAACTTAAGAGCTCTTATTACATTATGCATTCAGTATAAAACTCGTAAGATGCACCGTTACCGCCAGTAACATACAAACTTGCATAATTTGAAAGCTTATGTGGAAAAATAGTAGATACATTAATTTGTAATAAATATAGTTTTCGGTTTTGTACAGTGTTAAGGTATAAATAGAGCTAAATATAACTTCTGCATGGGATCATTATTATCATTATTTCTGTCAAAGTACTTCCACTCCTGAATAAAGGGCTCCCCCTTAGACTTCCACAGAGATCAGTCTTATGCTGCTTGCATACATTGGCTCCTTGCGATCTTCCCAACTAGGACAATCGTGTGGGAGGCCGTCCTACGCTGCGTTTTCCGGTCATCATTCGAGAACCGTTTTACCCCAACGGCCATCGGTTCTCCGAGCTGCCCACTGACACTTCAGCTTGCTTATCCTTAGACCTACATTGGTAACTTCAGTTCTGCTGCGGATGTGTTCATTTCGCAGAGAAACTCCAAGCATGGCTCTCTCCATCATACACTGTGCAACCTTGAGCATCCGTACAAGACCCATAGTATGCGACCTCATTTCTATATTGTGAGTCATCAATACACACACTAGTTGAAGACTTTCGTCTTGATACATTGTACGTTTGACACGTGTTTTTCTGCACAGGTTGTAGAGTGAACAAAATAAGTTTTTGCTCTTATAAATTTTAAAATTATTACATACCATTGATATCGGTAACAATATGCCCTAGATATTTAAATTCATAAACGCATTTTATCTCATTACCATTGAGTTTAATATCAATATAATCAACAGAAAGTGCAATACTGTGTCTTAAGCATACCGTCAGATACTATACGGATCGTAAAACCCCTGTATATGCATGTTTCCTCGACTTGTCAAAGGCCTTCGATTTGGTAGCGTATGACATTATGTGGAAGAAGCTGGAGAGCATTAATTTACCTCGAGAACTTATCTGTATTTTAAAGTACTGGTATACGCACCAGATCAACAACGTCAGATGGGCGGGGACAATGTCGGAGCCTTACAGGCTGCAGTGTGGTGTGAGACAGGGAGGCTTAACTTCACCTTCTCTATTTAATTTGTATATGGATGCACTGATCGCGGCGCTCAGCAGCCAGTATGTCGGCTGTCATATAGATAGCGTATGCGTCAACAACCTGAGTTATGCTGATGACATGGTGCTCCTGAGCGCGTCGGTCTGTGGTCTGCGACACCTTATACGAATATGTGAAGAATATGCGGCTGGCCACGGCTTAATGTATAACGTGACCAAAAGTCAATACATGGTCTTTGAGGCAGCTGGTGCTAAGTGTCCAGCAAATGTGCCACCAGTTCGTCTCAGTGGTGTTCCTCTGAAAAGAGTGAACCAATTCACATACTTGGGGCATGTTGTTACCGCGGACCTCAGGGACCATGCAGATATTGAGCGGGAACGGAGGGCGCTGTCGCGGAGAGCGAACATGCTAGCGAGTAGGTTCGCGCGATGCTCGGACGCCGTTAAAATTACTTTATTCCGAGCATACTGTACATCGCTGTACACATGTAGCTTGTGGGCGCAATATTCGCAGAACGTGTATAGTGCCCTCCGAGTCCAGTTCAACAATGCGTTCAGAGCGGTGTTGGGGCTGCCCCGTTTCTGTAGCGCATCAGGTATGTTTGCAGCTGCAAACACAGATTGTTTTCACGCGAGTATGCGCAAGCGGGGTGCATCTCTGGTGCGCCGGGTGCGGGCCAGCTCCAACGCCGTCCTGGCGATGATCGCTGGTAGACTTGATTGCCCCTACATTCGACATTGTTGTGACAGACACGTCCCACTGTGCAGGATGAGGAGGCAATTATAGTTTACATGTATTATATGTCATATTCTATTTTATTTTAATTTAATTTTGTGTGTATTTTTATGGGTACTAATAACCTGAAATAAATTGATTTAATTTAATTTAATTTAATAGCAGGCACGGATTCAGGACATTTACCGATGGCCTTAAAGACCATGTATTCGCACTTTTTGACATTATAGATCAAGCCATGCTGTCGAGCGTAACTCTCACACTTCTTTAGGAGCTCTCTAAATGCCCTGATAGTTGGACTCAACAGAGCCATGTCATCCGCGTAATTAATGTTGTTAACACTAATGTCATCGATGCGACATCCGATTGCTTTATTACTGAGTTCAACAATCAGGTCATCAACGTACAGGTTGAACAATTTTGGTGACGATATTCCTCCCTGTCTTACGCCACAGTCTAACCCATATGATACTGAGAGTTCATTGGCCCATCTTATGTTATTTGTTTGATTAAGGTACCAATATTGAAAAATTCGCATCAATTCGGCTGGTACTTTTCTTCCTCTGAGCTTTTCCCAGAGTATATCATATGATACTAAATCGAAAGCCCTCGAAAGATCAAAGAAGCAAGCATAAATTGGAGTTTGCCGATGAGTATAATAATTAACAGAATGTTTTAGTGCAAGAATAGCACTTTCGGTTGACATTCCTGTTCGAAAACCAAATTGAGAGTTATGTAAATGTAAAAATTCCTCCAGCCTAGCATCCATTTTAAACCATCGACTTTAGACATAATTGTAGCTAGAGATATTGGCCGATAATTATTTTTGTCTGCTACGTCTCCGGTCTTGTTTTTAATAATAGGAACTGCTACAATTTTTATCATATCATGAGGTAGGTATGAGTGATATAAACATAATGTAAAGAGCATAGCCAATACTCTTGATAGATGGAATCCCGCATGCTGCAAATGTTTGATGCTGAGACTGTCATGACCAGGAGATTTTCATCTACTCATTTTTTTAATTACTTTAGCTACTTGATTAGCATTAGCGAACTAAATCCGTGTCACGACAGTCCCCATCATCGACCACTCGACGTGAGGCCCTAACGGAGAATTAGTTTAAAAATGCTGGACAAACATATTAGCAATCGAGGTTGCGTCATTTGCCCCCCCCCCCCCCCCCAACACTCATAGGAAGACCAGGCTTAATATCAAGTTTTTTTGGTTGCCTTCCAGAACTTCTTACAGCTGTTACACTTACGATGTTCCGCTATTATGTCAAGTTGAATTTGTTCCTGATGTTTTTGACACTATTTCAATTTGCTCTTGAATTCTTTTCGAAATGAACACATGTCATTGTATAATTATAATACCCGGCATTGGTTTGTTATGCCACGTCCACAACTAATATTTAAGCCTAGCTCTCCCATGTGCCTCCCGTACACGTATCGGTTCCACCCAATTACACAGGCCAGGCCAGACCATGTTTGCTATTATTATTTTTAACATGAGTTTGTACAGCGGACTCCTTTAAAATGTCAACAACATTTGTGTACATATTGTCAATAAGTTGTATATGCTCAATGAGCCAATGTCCCTTCCGAGTTGAAGAAGTTCTAGGTTTTTAGTGACCTCTTCGTCGTCGATTATGCGGAGAGCCCGTCGCTGCAACCTATCCAGAACCTCGAGAATATACTGTGTGGAGCCGTCCCAGAGATGTGAGCAATACTGCATGCGGGCCCGAACTTTAGTCTTATAAAGTAGACAAAGCTGGTCCGGCGTGAAGAACCGGCGCACCCTGTTCAGGATTCCGAGATTTTTTGTAATTGATATAATACTCTCGATGTAGTTTCGTTGATTAAGGTTGCAGCAAATATCCATGCCTAACATATTCAGGCCATCTCGCATACTGAGGGAAGAGCCCTGAGGACAGGGAGTGGGATGAGGATATTTTTGTTGTAAACGCGCACAGCTGAGTTTTCTAGGTATTAAACTGAACCTATCAAACTCAAATTAAAAAATGTTATTGGAACCCCATTTACTAATAAGATACAAAACTCAATTCAGCCCAACGACAAGACTCTCATGCTTATCGTCGATTTCTGTCCGACCAACACCAGGCCGACCGAAATATCGTCCATGTACTGTACTGTCTTTTGCATACCAATAATTTACCAAGTAGCAGCATAGCATTGATGTGAAGAAGAAAGAGGGTAGGCGATAGAACGGTGCCCTGTGCGACACCGATATTCACTGACATAAACCACGAAGCGCGAAGCGGGATAGAATTGCCACGACATTGGAGAAAAAGCTCGGTGGAGTGTTTCTCCGTTAGTTTCTCGACAAAGGAGCTGTACTGATATGTCGGACCAAAGGGTTTCCGAACTCCCCCAAAGGTAGTCGCCGGGTCCCCACCATCCGGTCACCAATCGGCGCGACAATCTACCCCGAGATTATGCCCGGTATGAAAGGGCAACCTCTCAAGGTGGTTAGTCTTGATTGGGCCCCGGTACTATACCGCGAACGGCCAGCGGAACAACCGTTTCAACGGGTCTCCCTGGCTAAAGGATCAGCTCAGTCTTTTTGACAATGGATAGATAGAATCCCCCACTGTTCCCGCAATATCGCGTCAAAAATGCCCCGAGCACTGGTTATACACCAGCTGATCCCGAAACGCGACTTACTCATAGGTACGTCACTTCACGGGTGTTTCGCCGTGTGTACGATGGGGTAGCCAACCAGACGGGTATTTATCTTACAATCAGCTAAAATGTTCAACCGTAGGCGTTAAGAAGGACAGGCCTCAAAAACGTGGTGATGTCTTTATAGAACGCTGGCACTGCTGCGTAAATCATAGACAAATTCACAGTGTCAGTTGAACCCGAACATAGTCACATTTTTCCCCAAAATGATATAATCGAATATTCGTTCCAGTCATATATTTCTTTGATAACATGAATGTCCCTAACTTTAGACTTTATTCTATCCTTCTGCATAATTATCACTCTGGATACTGACAAACAACCTTCGTTTCGTCGTTTGGCTCTCTTCCTTACTCATAGCTATTCTTTCATCTTCCTTTTTTATTCGAAAATAAATGATACGCTAGAAGGTAAATTGCCTCGTGGATTAGATATTGATACTTTAGTTGAATAAGATGTGATCACGTCTTAAAACAAAATATCGGAATTAATACTCCAATAAACTGAACAATAAATATAGTTGATTTTATATCTCTTTTGATGGCCCATTAAACGTTTAACACGAATTTTCGTATCCATCAATAGAAAATAAACAACAAATCTTTCCGAATTTCTCTTTGTGGAGATATTTTTCCATTATGAGTGAATTCCATTATTTGCGACCGGATCAAACGGGCTGCGAATTAAAAACATTGGGAAAACAAAATAAATAAATGTTTTAACGGAATTCTATTGAGTGCAATTGAAATGTTCAAAGAGTGGGCATTAATATGCGCGTGCAATTTATTATAATTCGAGTTGGAAATAGTATTTTTTTTTCACTATAGCTAGTAGTAAACAACGGGCCACTACATGTGCAGCGGTTACGGTAGCATATGATTGCTTACAACGAACTCCTCAGGACGTTGTAGTGAATACACATAACAACACACTTCAGCAATTTCTATTTAGCTACTTTATGTTTTTATGAGGTAAAGGTAGAGCTTA
This sequence comes from Pyralis farinalis, assembly GCA_947507595.1. Taxonomy (NCBI): domain Eukaryota; kingdom Metazoa; phylum Arthropoda; class Insecta; order Lepidoptera; family Pyralidae; genus Pyralis; species Pyralis farinalis. The sequence continues at coordinate 25,696,331 of OX382270.1, forward strand.
GTTCAGATCTACATGTCTACTGAATATACCTTTATTTGTAATTTATAATTATAATGCATATCGACCATGCATATTTTTTTATACAACGTCGGGACACATACAGCCATGCGACATACCTAATGTGAGGTGGTTACCGTAGCCCATGAACGCTTGCAATATAGGAAGTATTACACGCGCGTTGTTCTGTTGTACAGTAACTTCTCAGGAGTAGGAAACACCGAATCCAGATGAGTTTATTAAGCATATAAAAGTCAGTATGTATGTAAAAGGGCTTAGTACTGAATGCGAGGAAAACAAACATAATGGTATTTGAATGAGGTGAAACCAGAACCTCTGTTAGGATTACGGTTGACGATAAACGAGGACAAGTGGCTGAGATTGTATATTATCTTGGATGTGCTTCCAACAGGGATGAAAGTGTGGAGATATGCCTATGTGGAGATACGAGTGAGTGCTGGGAATATGATGCATGACGCATGAACATGTCTGTTTGTCTTGGTCTGAATGGGTTCTTTAAGAGAGGAAGAGCGCATCAAAGCAGCCCGTCTGGGGAAGTACCTCCACTTCACAGAAAACCGCAGCCAAATAACAACTCCCTAGAGGGTTGTTCTGCTCCTGCGTGTGAGTGAGGTCATCAGCAAGCTCCCAAGAAGTTGCTGTGTAAGCAGCAGAGGAGGCATCATACGAATGATACTTAATAGATCACAAGCGTTAATAGGCTATGCTACCCGTTTTACATCAGGTGAGCTGTATGTTTGTATGCTTCCCGACGTAGTATAAAAAAAATTGGCCAAGTGCGAGTCGGACTCGCGCACGAAGGGTTCCGTACCATTATCTATGTAAACGGCAAAAAAATCACGTTTGTTGTATGGGAGCCCCCTTAAATATTTATGTTATTCTATTTTTTAGTATTTGTTGTTATAGCGGCAACAGAAATACATCATCTGTGAAAATTTCAACTGTCTAACTATCACGGTTCGTGAGATACAGCCTGGTGACAGACGGACGGACGGACGGACAGACGGACGGACGGACGGACGGACAGCGAAGTCTCAGTAATAGGGTTCCGTTTTACCCTTTGGGTACGGAACCCTAAAAACCAGAAGGTACAGCTGGTCATACGCAACGCTGTGCTGATTCTGACGATAACTTATGGAAGCGAGGCTTTGTACGCCAGAATGAGCAGGAAAGTACGATAAACGCGGTGGAAACGTAACGCTTGTAGACGGCTTTCTCAATGATAATGTAAGAAATAGAGTTGATTTGAAAAAAAATATCGGTGTTAAAATAAGTAGAGGCATGCTTCGTTGGTTTGGACAGGTAAAATGAATGCAGTAAGAGAAAATTACGGAATAGATGTACTAAGCGAAATTAGAAGTATGTAGGAACCGAGGATTGTCAAAACTTACTTACCATGATCAAAATAATCGTGTTTTATCAGAACGTGATTGAACAAGCTTGTAAGAGCCATAAATGTTACAACGGCAAGAAAGGTGTGTTAGGACCAAACACGACATAACTGTGCCGTTTGGTTCTGCCTGGCTACCCCGCGAAGGTTTTGGCATGAAGCTATAGATATAGGGCGTAAAAGTTAGTTTAAATAAAAATAAAATAAGTACAAAAAAGTGTAGTCCAGTAGATTACTGTGTAATGCAATTACACGAATTACTTTAGAATTACTTTAAAAATAACTTTTTCACAATGTGCCCTCTTATTTATATTCTCGACATAACACTGAAAAAGGTCTGTAATTTTAAATGTAGTGAGGTCTGGTCTACGTTTAACGGCGAGTTTATTTTTTCCTGTGTGGGAGTTAGGCAAATAAGCGTGATTAAATGTCGTATGTTCACTACACCTTATATAGTTGGAGAAAAAAGTCACATTTATTTAATTTAGAGAACTGTGTTTTTCTATGTAATTTGTACCTCAGATAGTTCCTGAACGTATTATCTCATTTCATTTCATTTATTTTATTGCATGTCACATGTGAAGTACAGCACAGGTTTAAATTCTTAAACAAAAGTAGGCACTTACAGACATATGACACCCTGTAAGGGTGTAGCAAAAATTACATTTATTGTTGTTATACACACATAGTTCTGAGTATATGAAGACATTCGTACATTAACTATCAGTTAGTTTTAATTAATTTTATCCTCAAAAAATTCCGATACACTGTAATAGCTTTTTTTAATAAGAAATTCCTTTAATCGACTTTCGAAAACCATATTATTTTCCAATTCTTTGATAGATGTGGGGATATGATTAAATATTTTTATTGACATTGGATGTGGGGCTGATGAAAATAGTTAGAAGGCAGAGCAGGGGACCGCGAGTTTATTTTGGTAACGATTATTACGTCTGATTAATTTGAGTGGGGAATATAAGTCAGGATGTTTTTTAATGAATTTACAGGTTTCGAAGATATATAAGCATGTGAGTGTCAGTACGTGTAGTTATTTAAAATGAGGTTTACAAGATTCCGTTTGTCGTATATTAGTTAATATTCTAATACATTTTTTCTGAAGAATAAAAATTTCCTGAATGTTTGAACAATTTCCCCAAAGTATAATTCCATAGGCCATACGTGAGTGAGCGTACGCATAGTAAGCAGAGAGGGCAGTTTGTATGTTAGTAGCACGTTTTAATTGCCTAAGAGCGTATATGAAAGAAGATAAGCGGTTTGAAAATTTTTGAATATAGGATTTCCAGTTTATATGCGTATCTATGTCTATACCAAGCATGTCATGTCTATATTAATCTGGATCTAGGCTGAAAAGTATGCTACTTGTATGTAATTCGTACATCAAGCCCACATAATAAATACCTAGTATTGTCTTAGGTTTTCGCGATTGTTACACATTGAATTAAACAATTTTTAACGGAAGTATCGCGTGTTTTATTTATTTTGTTGAACCTGACTTTTCGAATGCTTTTCCGTGGTTACGGGAAGACTAAGGTAACATTTGTCTTACATTGGTTTTTTAATTCACTAGCATTCCTTGATATATTAACCAGGAAACTTGACAACTCACTTACTCATACTGTGTATAGGAAACCCACCCATACAGACAAATATCTCAATGGTATCTCACACCACCATCCATGTCAGTTAGCTACCGTAGGCAAATCTTTGTTTCAGAGAGCACACGGCATCTGCGACGCTGAGCATCTAGAGGAGGAAACAAGTCACAACCTCCCTCGCATGGATCACAGAAGCCGCCCGAAGCTACAGTTGAACGTCAACCTGCTATCTTACCATACTTAAAGGGAGGCACAGACGAAATTGGCAACATCTTACGGCGAGCTTCAATTAAAACTTATTTCAAGCCCCATAAGAAGATCAGTCAATTTCTAAGACCTACTAAGATAAGAAGTATAATATCCCCTTACAAGATGCAGGAGTATAGAAATTAGACTGCGAATGTGACATAGGGCTAACAAAGAGAAGCATAGGTACTCGAGTGAAAGAACATATTGTTGACATGAAGAATAGGCGTGATAAAAACTCTGCAGTATGTGAACATCATATATATAAAGGGGTTAGGACAAAGCAAATTCTATACAAGAACGCGAATGTTGTGCATTGTGATCGGTCACGAATTGTCATTGCTATTCAAGATTAAAATTATGTAGCTGAGATGTTTCTTTCCAATATGATCTAATCTGCTCTATGTGCTTCCGCCACCAATTCAGTTCATGCGAACTTACCCACTGCCGTTAGTTGATGCAACATGCCGGCGCAGCCAAGGCTGCTCCGGTCGTCACTACCTCGGCGCCTGTGGTCGTCCTCGCGATTGCCCGCCATCTGGAAAAGAAACCATCTCATTTTTCATCTCTCCGCGAGGCATCCTCAGGCGCCGTAGATTTTAGTCATCAGAATAACATGCTTATAAGTGATAAATTAGTCGTCTAGCCTTATATGAGTGCAGCCATGGCAATGACGACATGTTGCATTTATTAACCGTAGCGGGTGGGTGCCGGTCGGCACTAGTTCTCAGGAACTAATTGGTGGCGGAATCACATAAATTTGACTTTCGCAAAATAAAGCCAGAATCTACTAACTAAATAACGTTTCTATGTCAGTTTTTAACATTTTCTCAGTAGCATAGGGGAAAGAATTAAATTTGAAAAGTAAAACTTCATTTATAATGTTTGTAGTAGTAATAAAACATTATTTATGATAGCCGGTTTGGACAGGAAACACATTTAGATAAGGTAGACAAATATTTTTTAAATAAAATCTAAATATTAATTTTACACTAAACTGTAAGAAGTAATACTACATGGAGACGTTCTATAATAAAACACAAGGGAAACTCATAAAAAGTAGCTTCCAAACCATATGTATTGATATATATCCAAGAAAGTATGTTAATACTTGTACGTATTACTGACCAGTAACCTCTAACTAAATAGATACTAAATAATACGACATAAAATACACCAGGAGAACAATATGAAAAAAAAGGACAAAATGACTACAACTAAAGCTGAGACTATTATTATACTGTCGATTGGCAGAGTATATGTAGATAAATACTTATATAGGTTTGTTACTTTTTTGAAATGGCTAAAGATATAATTATAGTTCAAATTTATACAAATTACTGAGCTCTATAGTCTTATCCAGTCCTGTAAAAAACAACTTCATTGCTGAATTGAACAAAAGTTACGGGTCTCCAAACGCATATTTCCGTAGTAATTAGCATTTGATTAAAATTTACTCGTTCTTGAATCTTGAAATATATATGTTGGTAACTCAGCTGGTAGATCACTTTTCCCCTTATAAAAATATTTAGATATTTAATCCTTCCTATTTTCTGTAGGTTCAATTCCTGCTCAGGCAATCTTGTTAAAAAAAATGTGGAATGGTTTCTCTTAATATTGAGAACTAAGAATATTTACTTTTCATAAAATTTTCGATCATCACGTATTTCGTTCATTTCACGTATTTTCGTCTAAGATGCACTATTTTTTCCAACCTGTGTATTTTTGTTTGTTATCCTAATATTTATAGTATAAGATGCCCAAAACATCTCTTGAGCGCACGGTGAGTTTACGGGATACACTGCAACATTATTAAATTATTAAAGTATGATTTTTTTATACCACTAAGGTGGCAAACAATCTTACGACCTGCCTGATGGTAAGCAGTTACCGTAGCCTATGGACATTTGCAACACCAGGGGTGTCACTCTTGCGTTGCCGACCCTAAAATTGCCGATTTGTACTGAAAAATGAAAACTCGTTTTTGTCCAAGATGTAACATATTTATTTAAATAAAAATATTTACACTCATTATCTATACATTGCTGCCAACTAATCCGAAGTGTATTTATGACTTTGCGATAGAACTCTGGGGATCTAGATTCGACAAACTGTATGAAAGCATTTTGTTCTGCCGCCTGGGAAAAATTTTTTTTACCACGTAGAAAATTGTCCACGAAAAAAATGGTAGTTGGAGCAATGTCTGGCGAGTACGGAGGATGTCGTATGGTTTTTAACTGCAGCTCCTGTAAAGTTACAACGGTTTCTCGTTCAGTGTGAGGTCTTGCGTTATCGTGGAGCAATAATGGTGAAGATCGTTTCATGAGTCGAGGCTATTTCACTGCCAGTTTGCCAGCCATCATTGTTCAAAGTTCGGCAGAGTAAACATCTGCTGTTATTGCTTGACCAGACCTGATAAAGCTACAGCTTTAAGTCCTTTTAAGTTTAAGTAAGAGACCACCGAATAGTTACCATTACCCTTTTATTGGTAAGCTTTGCTTACCAATAAAAGGGCACTGTTGCATGCAATGCAATGCAAGGTTCGCAAGATGCCTTGGGAATTTTCTGTGATCTGTCTAAAGCGTTTGACTGCGTGCACCATGACACTCTTGTCAGAAAATTACACCACTACGGTATCAGGAACAAGGCCCTCGAACTTCTGTCTTCTTATCTGGGCAATAGGATACAGAAGGTCGATGTTAATGGTAAAAGATCTTCGGGGTCCCCTGTAGTCATGGGAGTCCCACAGGGGTCAATTCTAGGTCCATTCTTATTTTTAGTATATATAAATGACTTACCTTATTATGTAAAGGATAAACATGAGATTGTATTGTTTGCGGATGATACCTCTTTGACATTCAAAATTAATAGACAGTTAGGTAATTATGACGAAGTTAACGATGCTCTCTCTAAAGTTATGCATTGGTTTAATGTTAATAATCTGCTTTTAAATGATAAAAAGACTAAAGTAATTAAGTTCTCAACACCTAATATAAGACAGGTGACTACCAATGTACATGTTAATGGAACTAATTTAGCCCCTGTGGAGACAACTGTGTTCTTGGGTATAACAATTGACTCCAAACTACAATGGGGCCCACAAATTGAAAAATTATCAGGAAAACTAAGTTCTGCAGCCTATGCAGTGAAAACTATTAGACGGCTCACTGATGTTGATACGGCTAGAATAGTTTATTTCAGCTACTTTCATAGTATTATGTCATACGGAATTCTTCTTTGGGGTAACTCCGCGGACATTAACACCATCTTTTTATTGCAAAAGAGAGCCATTAGAGCTATCTACAAACTTGGTCCCCGGGAGAGCCTTAGAGAAAAATTCAAAGAAATAAATATTCTAACAGTCGCATCGCAATATATCTATGAAAATCTTTTGTATGTCCATAAAAACATAGACTCATTTTGTAAAAAGAGTGATACTCATAACATAAATACTAGATATAAGCATAATCTTGTGTTACATGCAAGCTGTCTCCACAAAATAAGTAATTCTTTTATGGGGCAATGTATACGGTTCTATAACAAACTTCCCAGCAATATAAGAGAATTGTCAATAAACAAGTTTAAAACTACTATTAAAGCCAAATTACACAATTTATTAGCAGGGCATATTATAAAGTATCTGACTATATTAATGATAAAAATGCCTGGGATTGAGTCGATCCAATTATAATGTAATTAATAAATTATGTAAATTTGTTTGGATACCAAAAGAGGGATGCCTGAGTTTTTTGGCAGTATTTTTATCAGTGCTCACCTAGTCATGAACTGCACGGTAGGAAAAAAAATGTGACGATTCCAAACAAATGTAGCCATTTTTACGGAATAAAAAGATTTTGACTTTGACTTTGACTTTGACTGTTGTGGCGTTTGACCTGAAGTCAGCCATTGCATTTTTCGCTTACAGTTATCGTAAAAAATCCACTTTATATCACATTTCACAATCCGATCAAATATTCCTTCATTTCTGTACCGATTCAACAAGGCAACATAAGTTTCAACACGCGTTTCTTTCTGCAGATCAGTCAAATCATGAGGCACCCATTTTTCATATTTTTTTATCTTATTGATTCATTTGTATCAGAAATGAGTCAATATTGTAAGGTAACGTTAAACCATGCTGCTAATTCCTGGGTAGTTTGACTCGGATCGGCTTCCACCATGTCCTTCAATTCAGCGTTATTCACCTGTGTAGGCGGTCTTCAACGTGGTTCGTTCTTCAAGTCAAAGTTTGCATTACGAAAGTGTTTAAACCAAAAACGCACGGTGCGTTCATTAGCAGTCTCCTCTCCAAACGCAGCATTTATATTGCGAGCCGTTTCTGCCGCGTTGGAACTCGTATTCATAAATTACTCGGATTTTCTAAGTATCCATCTTTCCCGTCTATAATAAAGAAAAAAGAAAAAAACATTTGAAATTCTAAAATCAAGTGTTGCACATTTTTTAAACGAAAAACCTCATAGGTATTAAGTGAAAAAAGTTTCACTTGAAAATCTCACACCATGAAAGTTTAATGTCAATTCAAAGTATCTATTACTATGAAACGGCAATTTCATACTTTAACCCCTATTACCTGTACGGCGGTTCCGTACCTAGGCGCTTGAGGGCGCTAGTTTCGCATACTTTTGTCCGGCTTTATCATATTCCTATTATTTTATTTATAACTGCTTCGTAATTGTCCTCTTTTTAACAATAGCGTAGTTAGAACTCATAACGAGAGTCTTAATGTTTGCTTTTACTATTTATAACAACCTATGAACAAAATGCTTAATCTTGGCACAGATAAAATGAAACAATAAACTATTCTGCTATGATATAGAATGCAGGACACAATGCGATGGAATGCTTGAGCACGAACGGTCACTCTATGTCAGACCGCCACTGACCTACTTCGCGAATATGTTTGTTAAGGACAGTATAGATGACTAATGACGTAGGTGCTTGCTTGCTTTGTACTATTTTCGTTTTACTAAGACAAACCATATATTGATTTTCAGACGTACTCATAACTCTAATGGCCGCCGACTGAACAGAAAACATACAAAAATCAAGACTTATTAACGTCCTATTCTAGCGAAAATTGTAATTGACATAAAATTAGAAGACCTTCTGAGTCATTTTATACAATTTTCTATTAAATCCACCAACAATACACTATATGGTCCTTCGTGCCGGATCATGTTGTGGATCTGCCACGTACTAGTGATTGTGGGTGGAGACAATATAATTTCACTGATAAGCTTTATGAAAAATGGTTTATTATTAAATTCTACTAAATACAAAAGTCACTTATTACAAAATTGGTAAAATTGGTAAATATTGGTTATTTGAATACGCGTTTGATTGGTATGGTATGGCGTATGATGGTTGGCGGTAATTCGCGTACTACTGAATCAATGAAAGCGTATTCAATTTATACGCAATGCATATAATTAAAGTGCCGAGCTGTTTAGTGCATAGCTCCAAATAATCGCCATACGAGAACCTTTTTACCTCGACGGCCAGTATATTTTTTAGTAGCCTAGACTGCTTCAGTATATTGATCCTTATATATATTATCTGTACTATATACTGTGAGACGGCCACATACGAGAAGATTTGATTGATGTATCGTGACGGCCAAATGAGGGATTGATCTCTGTACCATTGATAATGCCGTGATGAATGGGCGAATATCACGTCATGTATATCTAAGACATAGATACATTACATCCCAGATTTTTGTTTTCGTCTGGAGAGTTTTGAATTTAGTTACTGTTATAAAAATTGACCTTCTGTAACATAGGACTTCTGTGAAGAGTACATTTGATTTCCTTTTATTACGTACAATCACCGATACTTTGGTTATATAGTGATTAGACCGATTTAGATAGTTCAAGTATGTTTTTTTATACAACGTGAATCTATATTAGCTATTTACGCTTGCAATACAGGAAGTTTTCCTCTCTTGGCATCCCTGCTACACATACAGCGACTCCTTACTGGTGACCTTCCTCACTTGCAAGAGCATCACAAATTTGCTTCGACTTTTTATTTGCCTGCGGTTTTCTGTTAAATGGAGGTACTTCGTCGGAGGCACCAGATGGGCTACCTTGATACGCCCAACAATATCATGGGATATGTATAAATATTATTAACTTGTAATTAAATCAACGGTACGTCTTTTTATTGTTACCCAGCGTTATACCGTTTTCTAATCCATTAGGATTGGCGGGGTCCGCTGCCTCAACTTAAAGATTTGGCAAATAATTGTAGCATGTTATTCTTACGATTAACGTCTACAACGCCAACAACGCCGGATGATGCCTCGTGGAGAGGCGAAACACGTGTCGCAGCGACGACCAGGCCAGTCGTGGCAGCGACGGTGGTGGTGGGGGCATGCGGATTCTGTTCCAGATGGCGGACGACCGCAGCAGCCGAGGCAGAGACTACCGGAGCAGCCATGGCAGCGTCGGCATGTTGCACGCACTAACAGTAGTGGGTGGGTGCCAGCCGGCGCTAGGCCGCATGAACTAATTGGTGGCGGAAGCACACAAAGCAGGTTGGATCAAATTGCATGTAAGTTTGACTTTCGCAAAATAACGCCTGAATCTATTTATATTGATTTTGACATGGAGCCGTCAGACCTCCACAACCCAGAGGCAAACCCAGAGCTTTCTTAGGTTAGGTCACACGTCTATCGAAATATAATTTCTTGGACCTGCGGGTTTCCTCACGATGTTTTCCTTCATCGTCGCGCAAGTGATAATTATTAATTACAAATATGTACATAAATCCGAAAACAAGAATTTAGTGATACGTGACAGCATTCGTACCGGGTACCTTTTGCTCAATCGGCCAGTTCCTTATCCTGGGCGGTGCCGTACCGTTGAGCTTACATCATTCTTTCAAATTTTCAAATCAAATAGTTGTTTTATCTTACATTTAAAATTTACTACATTGAACCCTACATCTAGAGTGTGTAAGGTTCGTAACTTTACAATACAAATATATCACTCAATCAATATTTGTCGATTGTTCGAATCGGTCTCAAACATATAACGGTGAGTCTGTGTAACGATTGTACAGAAAAAAATATGTGAAGACAAAGATTAAATTATATTAAGTACAAATGTAACAGTGTTTTATTACAAGTGTATAAGACTCTATATATAATATTCATCATATTGACTATTATCAAATTATTTCCGTATCTATTTAATTGCTATTTAAATGCAATTTTGATGCTAGAAATATCCAGTGTGTACCCTAGGAACAAAAGTTAGCTGTACATACCTGAACTCTATTGCACTTGTAATACGGGTCATGCTATTAAAATTAGTTTCAGAGATATTCGTAAACGAAACTTGTCATTTATGTGAAAAAGCTTGTTCAGTGTGTGCCATGTCAATGAGCGAAAACAACAGGAAATATATTCTGTAAGTACCAACGCACTGGAGGAAAGTGATCAACAATCACTTTGTAGTACATATTAGCATTTATGAAGCCTTCCTGTATGGAAACAAACAAGTACATATGCAATTAATATTTAAATGTAAAACCACCTTTATATATCATTGTAAAAAACCTGTGAATATTGACGTATTCCTCATTGTGAATTTGATTGAGTTGGCCTGAAGGAGAGTATCGGTATTAAAATAAAAAAAGGCATGCTCTGTTGGGGGAAATAACGAGACAGATATACAACACGAGAGTAGAAAGACGGAAGGAGCCGAATAAGACCAAGACTTATCTACCGTGACCAAATTGATCGTGTTCTATCAAAAGGTGATGTCAGGAGCTCTAGGAACGGGCAAGCGTGCGTGAAAAAAGCTATGAATGGAAGTGAGTGAGGTGTGTAATGGCCGAGTCGTGTGGCGCTCGTTTCCCTCAACCTACGGATTTGGCGTGAAGTTACAGATAGATAAACAGATTTATTGAAATTATACGTTACAAATGTTCTTTATTTAAAAAAAAAATGTTTACATTTATATCATACCCTTACAGATTTCAATGGCGCTATTTTGAATTGCTATTTTGAAACTAAACTAATAGTTTCCGCAATAACCCAATATCCAGTTCATTATATACATACATTTTTAAATAATATCACGATATAGACATTTTTTTTTATTTTACGACGTCGATATGGTAACTAGCATACTGACCACCTGATATGAAGCAGTTACCATAGTCTATGACTATGTATACTAGTCTATGGTTTGCACCCAAAGGAATATCACACGCGCGCCATTGTTGCTAAGATCTGTTTGATAAATTCCTTTTCATTCATTTTCAAATATGGAGTGGTCGAAGAAGGAAGATAGAGTCGCGGTTATCGCGTTGCACCGCTGTGGTTACGCGCCAAAAGAGATTTTCAATATTCTACAAAAATTGAAACTACGGTTTATTTACCGCAGTATCAAACGATATACTAAAGACTTAAGCTTCGAAGATCGTAAGAGGAGCGGCGGATGTGCGAGGACGGCCTCGCACAGTTAGGACACCAGTGGTCATCAAAGCAGTGAAGGCGCGAATCTAAAGAAATCCCGTGCGTAAACAAAAAATCTTGTGCTTTTCTGTGAAAAAGGTGTGAAAATCAGTGCCGTGGTTTATCAGAATACCGTCCTAACAAACATAGAACCTCTATCTCAAACAATGTTCAAAAACAGACACTGGATATTCCAACAGGACTCTGCGCCAGCTCATAAGGCACGAAGCACTCAAAACTGGTTGACCACCCGTGGAATTGACATCATCGGGCATGAAGACTGACCGTCTTCTAGTCCAGATTTAAACCGACTGGACTACAAGATATAGCAACATTTGGAGGAGAAAGTCTGCGCTAAACGTCATCGAATTTGGAGTCTCTCCGAGCATCTCTGGTTAAAGCAGCGGCAGAAATAAATATAAATGTGGTGCGTGCTGCGATCGATGACTGGCCACATCGATTAAGGGCATGTATTCAAAATGGTGGAGGGCATTTCGGATAATGTAAATAAATTTTAATCGTACATTTAATTACGTTTCAGTTCATATATAACTTTTACATAATTATCAAAAAGTGTATCATTAATTACATCAAAAGTTTTTGACAGAACTTATGACCTGACTAGGTATATATATTTTATACTACATACAAGTCATTCCTCAATTATATGTTTTCTCACATTGACATGCAATAAAGTTTGCACAAAATAAATTAATTCTAAAGGTTTTGGCTACCTTGGATGCACTTACAAACTTCAATGGCGCGTTTGCTATTTCAAAACAAAACAAAACATTGAGACTAGAAAACTTCATTAAAATTCTCTTTACACCTCTAACTCTCAAGAAAGGAACAAAGACTTGTTTCTAGCCAGTTCACTGGTTGAAGTCAACAACGATCATTAAATGCAACAAATTGCTACGCCCTTGTTACTACATCCCAGGCTCGCAACAATTTTTACCTCAATAATCCAACACTTTGCTACAGAATGAGTTAAGTGGTGTGGTAGACAATTAATTTTAGACGCCTTCAAAGATGTAGATTTTTATATATAATTTCGTAGTCATTTGTGGTTACCGTAGCCTACGAAAGTAAACACAGTAACTCCTTAGGAGTTTGTAGGTAACACACTCATTCGTAGAAACACAACAAACCCTACAGGGAGTTATTATTTGGCTGCAGTTTTCTGTGACGTGGCGGTACTTTCCCAGAGGGCTACATCAATGGGCCCAACCTCTCTTAAAATACCAATACAAACAGACATATTGTTCATGCCCATTATATTAGTCCCGTGTGGAAATCGAAAAGGAAAAAATTCGGAAACCATTCCCGTAAATAAAATTCCATGTACGAGTATATATAAAAAATAAGCTTTAACAAAACAATTTAGTTATGCGAAATTAACATACAGAACCTTCGGTGGGCGCTTTTTAAAATAAATTGTGAGGCGAACTCGCCCATGAGGGGTACATCTTACAAACAAGAACATTTTAACAATTCATTTATTATGAAGAAGCAGGATGTAGGCCCAATTGTAAGCGCAGACAGCTTACGTTAACTTGTTGGCTAAAACTAAATAGAATTGAAAGTTGTTATAAAATAATTGTAAAATATTTATATTTTCTTATTAAAATGCAAGGATCAAACGTTTTATTGCAGACAATGAAGTTGTAAAGATATAGACTTGAAAGGTTGTCAAAGAAAAAACTTGTTGTGGTTACTATTAATTTAATTACATGGATTTTTAAATGGTAATAGATCATATTTTTTCCTTTATTTTTAACCATTTTATATGACTTTATTTATTTTAGATGAGCTCGGTTGCGGAGCCTCAGCCAAGGCTCGTGGGTTTGATTTCCACACGGAACAAACATTATGAGCATGAATATGTCTGTTTGTAATGGTCTAAGTATTTTAAGAGAGGTAGGGCCCACCAATATAGCCCTCTGGGAAAGTACCGTCACCTCACTGAAAACTGGAGCCAAATAACAACTCCCTGGAAGATTTGTTGTGTTTCTGCGAGTGAGTGACGTTACCAATAAACTCCTACGGAGTTACCGTAATAACGTGCAAAGGCTACGGTAACCATATATGCTTCCGAAATTGTATATAAAAAACTACATCTTTGAAGGCGGCTATAATTAATTGTCAACCACACAGCTTAACTCCATTCTGCAGCAAAGTGTTGAATTATTGAGGTAAAAATTGTTGCAAGCCTGGGATGCAGTAACAAGGGCGTAGCAATTTGTTGCATTTAATGGTCGTTGTTGACTGCAACCGGTGAACTCGCTAGAAACAAGCCTTTGTTCCTTTCTTGAGAGTTAGTGGTGTAAAGAGAATTTTAATGAAGTTTTCTATATTCTCAATGATTCGTTTTGTTTCGAAATAGCAAACGCGCCATTGAAGATTGCAAGTGCATTCAAGGTAGCCCGTTGTGCTTTGGCAGAAACTGTGCATCGATAAACTTTACAATTAATTTATTTGTTCAAACTTTATTGCATATCAATATGAGAATAATGGTAACTGCTTCATATCAGGTGGACCGTATGGGTCTTAGCCTATCGTAATAAAATAAAAATAAAAAAATGTCTGTAACCTGATGTTATTTAGAAAAGACGTGTAGCAAAATGAAATTCACCATGGATATGAGATTGGTAGACTGGATATGGAGTTATTACAGAAACTATTAGTTTTGTTTCGAAATAGCAAATGCACCTTTGAAGTTTGTATGCGTATTCAAGGTAGCCTGTAGTACTTTAATATATACTGTATATCGAATAATGAGCTGAACCCCGCGACTTCGCCCGCGCGTATCCCGTATGGACCGCTTTTCCTACTTTCTTTTTTTCCCTCAGCTTCTAAGGGTCCTATCGTGATGTTGAATAGCCTATATATAAACCTTCCTCATGAATTGAGCTATCGAATGCAAAAATCATTGTTCAAATCTGACCGATATTTCCAGAGATTAGCGCGTTCAAACAAATTCTTCCGCTTCATATATTAGTATAGATATGGAAGGTTTTCTTTAGAATTAATTTATTTTGTTCAATCTTTATTGTATATCAATATGAAAGAACATGTAATTGAGGAACTTAATGCAAGACATTGCCTTCCATTTTCCGAAGGTTATGTTAGAGGGGTTCTGAGTATTTTTTTATTAAATAAACATAATTTCCATGTAATATCTTACATGTATATAATAAAACATCTATATAAATGTAAAGAAAATATTCTTTTACATAAATAATATTTGAAACATGTAATAATCTCAATAAATCTATTTATCTATCTGTAACTTCACGCCAAATCCGTAGGCTGAGGGAAACGAGCGCCACAAGACTCAGCCCTTACCCACCTCACTCGCTTCTTTAATATTGATAGCTTTTCTCATGCACGATCGCCGATTTCTAGAGCTCCTAACATCACCTTTTGATAAAACACGACCAACTTGGTTACGGTTGACAAGTCTTGGTCTTCCTCGGCTCCTTTCCTTCGTTCTACTCGTAATTCTGTCTACATCTCCGAACCAACCGAACATGCCTTTTTATTTTAATACCGATACTCTCTTTTAGACCAACTCTATCAAATTCACAATGAGGAGCCTATGTTCATTGGTTTTATTTTACACTGGTATATAAAGGTGGTTTCACATTTACATATCATTGAATATATACCTGTTTGTTTCCATACAGGAAGGCTTCATAAATACTAAAATGCAACACAACTACAGAGTGATTGTTGATTACTTTCCTCCAGTACATTGGTACCTACAGAATATATTTCCTGTCGCTTACTGACATGCACACTGGACAAGCTTTACCATTTAAATGGCAGCTAAGTTTATGTGCTAACTTAAATCGAAATCGGTTTCATTACAATATTACCGAAATATCGGTGATCGTATGACATCTTTGTAGAGAGTTTGCAAAGACAAGCTCGGTGGCTCAGTCGTGAATGACGCAACTTTGATACCAACGCTTGGTTCGATTCCCACACAAGGCACATTTGTGTGCATGAACATGTCTGTTTGTCTTAGTCTGGGTGTTATATGAGAGGTAGGGCACATCAAAGCAGCCCGTCTGTGGAAGTACCTCCACCTCACAGAAAACTGCTGCCAAATAACAACTCCCTAGACTCTAGGGAGTTGTTATTTGTCTCACACACAGAAATATAACAACCCTCTAGGGCCTAAAGGGTTTTTATGCTCCTGCGTGTGAGTGAGTTCACCAGTAAGCTCCCAAGGAGTTGCTGTGTAAGCAGCAGCGGAGGCATCGCGCGAGTGATAACTAATATATCGCAAGCGTTAATAGGCTACCGTACTAGCTTTACATCAGGTGGGATGTATGCTTGTATACATCCCGACGTAATATAAAAAAAGAGCACAATTACTCTACAAAGATGTCCTATGTTACAGAAGATCAATTTCTATAATAGCCTTCCAAATTGAAGATCCTGTAGCTGAAAAGAAAAACCGAGATGGAATGTATCTACGTCTAAGATATACATGACGTGAAATACGCCCATTCATCACGGCATTATCATATCACAATGGTACAGAGATCAATCCCTCATTTGGCCGTCACGATACATCAATCAAATCTTCTCGTATGTGGCCGTCTCACAGTGTAGCACAGATCTCGCACGCGTCCAAATATGAAACAACGGTATTTATAAAATTGTTTCTTGGGAAGGCACCTGCATTTTGTTCAGTACTAGACATTCGTTGGAACGAAAAAAAATCTACTATACGTTTTAATATTCAAGTAAAATTGTTATATCTATCTATCTATAACTTCACGCCAAATCCCTTGCGGGGTAGGCAAAGAGAACCGAGCGCCACGTGACTCGATCCTTACATATCTCACTCGCTTCTTTAACATTCATTGCTCTTCTCATGCACGCTCGCCGGTTTCTAGGGCTCCTGACATCACCTTCTGATAGAACACGACCAATTTGGTCATGGTAGGTAAATCTTGGCCTTCCCCGGCTCCTACATCCTTCCACTTTTGCATTGTATATCTGCTTCGTCATTCTTTCATCTTGCATTCTTTCTACATGTCCGAACCATCGGAGCATGCCTCTTCTTATTTTATTAAATAAAATTGTTATATCTACCTGTATAATTATTAATATGAAAATATAACTAACCCCTCTAGGAAATTGTTATTTGGCTATGGTTTTCTGTGAGGTTGAGGTCTTTTCCTTGTCGGGTAGCGTTCATAGGCTGCGGTAACCACTTAACATTAGGTGCTTATATGCCTCCAGACGTTGTAGAAAAAAAAATGTGCCACTAAATTTGTGTTTGAGGATTTTTGTACACTTTTCAAGAACTGTGAGCGGCCCTCTATACAGTACGTTAAACATTCCCGATCGCGTGGCACTATACGATTCTAAGATAAGTCCGCAGTCAATCAGCGGCTGGTTCTTTAAAACAGGTGGTCCTGTATACTTTTCTGATCATGCAATTTTATTGACGTTTTGAAGACGAGTTTACAAATTCAGAAGTAATGAAAGAAGACCTATAAATTAATGGGTTCACTGAAGTCACTGTATCTATTTATACTAAAATAGACAGCATTTTAAATGAAAGGTGTCTATTTACTAATCTAATAAAACATTTTATGTAAGTAACGGAAAAAAGTATTCATAAATTAAATTGGATTACTTTGATTTGATTTATTCATTTCAAACCCCATCTCCGACATCTTCAAATAAATGAAGTTTCAGAGTAAAGTACAAACTTTTATTAAAATCTCGAAAGAAATCTTTGGAACGTTTGACTTAAACAACATGCAATTTGAATTTATCATTTAAATCGAATTTCTTTACACTTCGAAGAAGAGGATACTTAGACTGCAAAGGCATGAATGTATCCGTTATTCTAAGTATGAATTTCATTTTAATTCCCGTGACTTTTTAGGCAATAACAATGATAACCTAGTGGATAAAGAACCGGCTTAGTATCCAACAGTTTCCTAGTTCGAATCTTGGTATGTACCACTAAATTCATGTTTTTGGATGAAGAAAACATCGTGAAGCAACCAGCACGTTCAAAAAAATATATTTCGAAATACGTGTGACCTTACATAAGAATGATCTGGGTTGCAGAGGTCTGACGGCGGTCACTCCATGTAAATCAGTATCTACGCGAACTCCTTACGCTTAGGTAGTGGAC
This sequence comes from Pyralis farinalis, assembly GCA_947507595.1. NCBI lineage: Eukaryota > Metazoa > Arthropoda > Insecta > Lepidoptera > Pyralidae > Pyralis > Pyralis farinalis. The sequence continues at coordinate 25,714,261 of OX382270.1, forward strand.
TCCGCCAGTCCTAATGCATTAGGAAACGGGAATAGAACGCTAAGAAGAAGAAGACTTTATGTGTTCTTGTGCATGAGTAAGTTCCTAAGTAGTTGCTGTGTTAGCAACAGAGGAGATATCGCGCGAGTGATACTTAATGTATTACAAGCGTTTATATAGGCTAAGATAACCGCTTTACATCAGTGAGTGAGGCGTATGCTTTAGGCCACATACCTTCCAACATTGTATAAAAAAAGTCGATGTCAAATTCAAATTAACGTTTGTCTTATTCCAAGTGAAATGTTACTCAGTGAATTTTAAAACGTAGAGGCAAATACAGCTTAACTCTAGTATGAATACAGAAATTAAAACAACCTCTTAAATCTTGGTGTAAGTTCTCCAGACTCTAAAAATCAATATGTTGTATGTAGTCCAGCGTTGCATTTCCATATTTGATGTTTACATCCCAACATTGATTACGTTTGAACATATACATATATCTTTCAGTGTAATAGTAATAAATCTTGTGGTTACCGTTGCCTTCCACTATCTTGTAGGTCGTCGGCGTCATTATTATTTGATGTCACAACAATTCCATTTGCACATTCTCTTTTTTTCATCTTCTTTGTGTTGTCTCGTTTTCTAATCTCTCAGGATTGGCGAAATTCGTTAACTAAGACTGAGGATTTGAAGATGCTGATGTTTACATAGATGTCAGACTTCCATAACCCAGAGGGAAAAGATCTTTCTTAGATTAGGTCACACGTTTTTCGATATATAAATACTTGGACGTGCGGGTTTGCTCACAATATTATCCTTCGCAGTCTAGAAGTGATAGTTAAAAATCCTACTAATATTATAAATGCGAAAGTTTGTATGTATGGATGGATGTTTGTTGCTCTTTCACGCTTAAACGGCTGAACGGATTTGAATGAAATTTGGCACGTAGATAGATTATGAACTGGATTAACACATAGGCTACGGGCAGCAGCTACTATATAAATCCGAAAACACGAATTTTGTGGTACTTGTCAGGATTTCTTTGTTGGTCATAGACTGGTTCTATGTACGTTGAGCTATTGCTCTTCATATTCGTCTTTTCACATCCTTGAATAAACTGATATTTCATATGTTCATCGATTAAATAAATTAGGATAATTTCAAAATGTTTGCACTAAGTTTATGTTCGGTAATATGTCACCTATCTGAATACCTTGAACCACCTAAATTATTTTCCATTCGGCAGCGCAGTAATGTCCACATTTATTGCTTTCTTTACTCCATACTCTTCAATCTCAATGATCTTTATCATATCAAAGTGGTTTAAATTCTCCTCTTCTAGCCACGACCAACAACAATTAGAAAATCTTTTGCTTTCTTTCTGATTCTAACTACTGTATAATTAACATTTTAAGTATTTCTACACATTGTACTCTATTTGTTTTATTGTTTATACAGTATTATTTTATTATTATATCAGAAACTACATACAAGTATGTTAAGTATCAATTTATTTACTTACCTTTTATTACCTTAATATTGCGTTGAAAATTGCTTTTAAAAATAAAGTCGCGCTTTTGCTCATTTTTATGCACCTATGAAACTGTAATTCATAGTGTGCAGGTAAAGCATACTCCATATGTCCACCATAAAAAAAATTATATGATTTGATTTGTCAACATATTCAGATAGTGTTTCTATTATCCGTCAGTTCGTAATAATTTAAAGGTTTGCCTAAGTTGAAATTTAAACAAAGAGAACTTACAACTACACACATATACACCTTACATTGCTACAACGAAACTTGTAAACCTACATGTATAAAGAATACAATATCATTTCGAATGTGAAAATTCGTACACCCACAAAGTGAAAGATATATCTTAGCACAAAAGCAAACGATCATTTATCAATTCACCTGTCACAATGACTGAAACTGGATAATTTTCTTTTATACTACCTATTCACGTTACAAATAAAGTTCTTTTTGATAGTAGTCTTTTAAACTAAAGGTTTTGGTCGAAAAGGCTTGGGTCACAATACAATCTTTTGATACACTAACCATTCGAACTGCAAACACTAGTTACAACAATAAAAGACATTTTTTTAAGGGACAGGCCCACCACTCATTCCCACCACTGTTGTGTCTCCTGTGTAGCCAGAATTACCAGCGGCGACCACCAAAAAGACAATGAACAGTGAAGTCCATTGCTGTCCCGAAAGTTAAACTACAACTGCCTTGGAACTCAAAACGAATTTAATCAGAAGAAATTAGTAAGAGTAGGAAGTTTTGAATTGACTTCTCCTGTTGGCAAAGTGAGAGACAGCAATATGACAAATAAGGCATTAAAAAACCTCAAAGAGATGGCTAGTCAAGTGAAGCTCAACTGCCGTGCACCACGGTTTATCAAATATCTAACACTATTGGGACCTAAATGGTTAGTTGTTACCTAACACATCGATTCCAATAATATATAATGAAAGAGATTGTATGAAGTGAAGCTTACAACTGAATGCGAACAAAACCAAGATAATGACGAATGACACAATGATATTTGAAAGAAAGAAGAGACAACCAAAACGAACACAAAGATTACAGTTGATGATGAAGTGTTGGAATAAGTGCATGAGATTGTACATGAGAAATGCCTTTAGCAGGGATGGAAGGTACACCGCTGATGTGGAGACATGAGTGAGTGCAGGGAACAGCGTTAATGGAGCATTGGGTAAACTTCTAGGTCTAAGCTAGAAGGCCCAGCTCGCGGTACACAACGCGGTGTTCATCCTAAAAGCTAACTAATGTAAGTGAAGTCTGAATATTTCAGAGAGAGCATGAAAGTAGAATAAGCGCAGTCGAGATTATGCATTACGCAAATTTTGTGGCAGAACGCTTGCTGAATTGGTTCGGAATGATGATGTAAAAAAGAGAGTTGATCTGAAAGAGAGCGTCGACTTTAACACAAGTAAAGACATGCTCCGTTGGTTTGGACAAGTAGAAGGACGCAGGATAAAAATGATGAAACAGATATACAATGCGAAAGTGTAAGGATGTAAGAGCAGAGGAAAACTAAGTCTCACCTACCATGACCACATTGGTCGTGTTTCATCATTTGACGAGCTTGGTGGCTCAGTCGCGACTTTGACACCAACGCTCGTGGGTTCGATTCCTACACAAGGCAAACATTTGTGTGCATGAACATGTCTGTTTGTCTTGGTCTGGATGTTTTAAGAGAGGTCATCAACGTAGCCCGTCTGGAGAAGTACCTCCACCTGTACAAAACCGCAGCCAAATAACAACTCCCTAGAGGGTTTTTGGGTTCTTGCGTGTGAGTGAGGTCACCAGTAAGCTCCAAGGAGTTGCTGTGTAAGTAGCACGGGCAGGGGGCACATCGCGCGAGTGATACTTAATATATTACAAGCGTTAATAGGCTACGGTACCCGCTTTACATGAGGTGGGCTGTATGCTTGTATGCCTCCCGACATAGTTTAAAAAAGAAGATGAGATTAGGAGCCCTAGAAACCGGCAAGTTTGCATGAAAAGAGAAAATAGAAAATTAATGGCATCTTATGGCGCTCGGTTGTCTTTGCCTACCCCGCAAGGTACCTGGCGTGATGATATACATACGTACAACTTCACAAATTAAATTAAAGCTAATTAAAAGGACACCATTTAAATCAAATAAAAATTGAGTACTTAATATGTTTCATTATGATTATGAGTAGATTGTCAGCATTTTTTTTATGTGAGAGAGTACTTATATTATATGGTAGGTATGCATTCCCACCGCTGAGCCTCCTATGTAGCCTAAATTAACAGGACAACCACCAAAATGGCTATTAACAGTGAAGTTAATTGGAGCCCCAGAGGTAAACTTCGGCTGCCTTGGAACTCACAATGAATTTAATTTGAATAAATTACTAGATTGGACTATCTTCTTATTTATCTTCTGACGTTATGGTCGAAATGTAATAAAATTCTACGCAATAAGATACAAATATAGGTATGTATTTAAAACGATCTCTAAATCCAATAGATGGCCAACATGGTTAAAAAAATATCATTCAAATGTTGAATAAATAAAAATACAGAATTTAAGATATGATTTTTTTTCGGACAGTCTGATACGGAACTTATTAAAACATAAATTTATTGCACCACCTGGTTTCTTACGTTAAGTATGAAATAGTAGCGGGATAATAAGCCTTCTTTCTCTTATGTGACTAACTAGGTAAGCAAACTAAACTATATTTATTATAAATATACTAGTATAAGTTGCAGTAGCTACACTTTGCTCTTCAATCTATTTATTCAGTAATGTTCCTTCAGCCTGAAAGCATTAATATTGCTCATTTCTAAAATGGATTATAGGTCAAATGTGAAGAACTATAGGGACATGACTATTTTACCAAAATTTGGCAAAGGTGTCCTCCTGGGTGAGTTTTGAATTCTTCCGGTATTCTCGAAAAGTTCCTATACAATGCACTTGTTAAGGCCCGTCCACTTTAACAAACGTATCATACTATATATTCGGCTTAGGTACTACTGATATCATTTATACAGACTTCAACAAAGCCTTTGGCATAATTTTCCATGAACTATTTATAAGTTACCATCGTACGTCTTCACGAAAAATTTCCTTAAATAGTATGCTTATATTAGAAGTGTCTACAGCTTACTCAGGGGTCTCAAAAGTAGCTCTCATCTTTGCTATTATTTATTCTTATTTATAAACGATTCTGCATAATTATTTAGAAACTAGCTTTTGTCCGCGATTTCGTACGCGTGGAGTTTATAATCAAGTATCTTGTAATATATGCAACCTATTTTATTGTCTCTCCTAACTCTATCAAATGTCAATTGTCAAAATAGGTAGTAAAAATTAATTTGTAAATTTAAATATTTAAAATAAAGATGTTGAATAGACGAACAACGATGAAACAAGGCAGACTACAGGTGGATTTGATCGGGAACGCACGGTGTACCGTATCTGAGACCACTAGTCCCTACCGTGTTGGCTACGCAGCTTTACCGATCTCCTGAACCTCCGGATACTTTCTTAACTGTATATTACCTGAATAACTTCAGCCCCTGCTGTGTTGACTACGCGGTGGACTACGGCGGCCGGCATCTTACCGCTACCGCTGCGGTATTGAACCGCAAGGCGGTGCCCACCGATTCCTGCCATCTTCTGCAACTTGCACTGCGACCTCAAAATCCTCAATTAAATAAAGAAATCGGCAACATCTCTGAGCTAAATCTTAGTCAGTAGTACATCCTACCAGAACCAGAGACAATTCAGTAATACGGTAGTTCTTTATTTACTAGGCTATTACTGCTCTAAATGATGGTCTATATTCATCATCATCATAGCCTGCATATTCGTCCACTGCTGAATATAGGCCTCCCCTCTAGAGTGCCACTCGTCTCGATCCTGTGCCACCTGCATACATCATCATCCGAGCGTTAGTTTCGGTCGCGTCTTAATCTCTCTCGCTTCGGAGCCCGGGGATCCGCTTTGCAGCTTGTGCTTCTCCACTTCGCGCGGTCTTCGGCATTCCCTACTGTGAAACAATTGGCACGCATATCATCCCTTACGACTTCAAGCCAGTACTTCTTGGGCCTACCCCTTTAACTGGGACCCGGCAGAGGTGCCATGGCCAGACATTTGTTCCCCATATAGCTTGCCGGTTTTCGCAAGACGTGACCGTACCAACGCAGGTGACGCGTTTGTGATGAAAACAGTACATAAACGTGGCTCAGAAGCGATATCGGTCAACAGTTCTTCAAAAAGGTCTTATCACCCTTTTTGAAGAACAACATGACCAGGCTTCTGCTCCACGCTTCCGGTGTTTCACCGGAGTGTAGGACGGAATTGAAAAGCTTCTGAAGGACTACAAGTATCGACTTTCCTTTTCCGCCCACTTTCAGAAGCTCCACCGTAATTCCGTCCTCACCCGGTACTTTCCCATTTTTAAGCTGTTGGAAAGCAATACGAATCTCGTACAGACTGATGTCCGGGATATCAGGTCAGTTTAGCTCTTGGGTCGTTACTAGCACTGTTGCCTTAACGACGATGTGTACAGCTGTCCATAGAAATTCTCCATCTTACTCAGAACCTCAACCTAAATAATGGCGCCTGTATTGGTCTTCAGCTTCGTAAGTTGACTTTGCTCAACAGAGAGATCTTTGGCGAAAACATTGAAGCCTTGGTTTCGCTCTATCGCCTCTTTGATACGAATTGCATTAAATGGGCGTATGTCTTACCGTATGCAGTTAGAGATCTACCTGTTTAGCTGCATGCACTCTAACGTGTGAGCAGAAGACTGCAACCACATTTCACGTCTGACCTGCATGAGATTCTGCATGTAAGTCGAGTTTTTGGGCGAGACTTAAAAAAATGAGCTCCCGCTGCTTGGACAGTTTCCACGAGCTTGTTGTTGATATCGTCCGGTGTTATGCAATCATCTAGGCACTGAAAACAATTGCGAAGTTCGAGTTGAATACTTTCGGGGTTTTGAATCATGGCACGAGACGTACGGAGCGTAAACTTCACCAGGCGAGAACTTTCCTGCTTTATATGAAGGTTCAAGATACTTAGCATCCGGTGATCGCTTCCGGTTTTTACTCTGTGGATCACAGAGACGTAATTGAACAAATGCCGTCAAGATAAAATATATCTCGTTTTTCGTCATCCGGGCTACTCCAGGTCCACTTGCATTGCAGCTGCTTCTTGAAGAAGGAGTTCCTCCTTCTCCGTGAAGCTACCAGCAATTGGCCCCTTTGGTTTCGCTGCCCGATTCCAAATTGCCCCACTCTTAACTCATCGTTCTGTTTCGTGCCCAGCTTTGCATTGAAGTCCCCCATCAGCACTATGCAGTGAGTTTTAGAGGTATGCATGGCCTTGGAGATGTCTTTATATGTGTGTCGAAGTTGGTTGGTGTTGGTGTGTATCTGTATGACCTTCAGCGAATACCGTTTGGTAATTCTGAGCATAAGATACGCAACCCTCGCCGACATAGACTGGATCTTTAGTACATTGCTAACAAGGAGTTTTCGGACGATAAACCCGACACCACCTTGGGACAGATGGTCGTCCTCCCGGTAGTAAAGCAAATTGCCGGATTTAAGGATCACACTGTCCTCCCCCTGTCTTTGCAGTTCGGACAATCCTATTATATCCCAACGCAACTTGCTTAGTTCCAGCTCCACTATCTTCTAGTCAGACCTCATTGTACGCGTGTTGTATGTTGACAGGGCCAGTCCGTTGTGGTGGTAGCTACGGCGTCTGAGCTGGGTATTCTCAGCACCCCCCTGCCCCGCCGATATTCTGACCGGAGTCAGGATCAGCGGGGCTGCCGGTGACTGGGGGCCATTTTTGTGTCATACTCATGTTAAGGGGGTTTTTGCCATAGTTGCCACGCATGGTAGGCGGGGTAGCAACCACAGTACGTTCTTTAAATATATTAAAATCAGGGGACGCTGCTGCGCGCAATAAGTATTCAAACTGGAATTAAATTAACTATTCAAGTATGCTCACTTTCTAAGGATTGACGAGTTACTCGTAGTTTTTTTGACTAGATTAACACACCTGTAAAGATAAAGAACTTTCTTCAGCAAAATTAATTTTGCTATATCATTTATTTTTCACACTCCAAGTATGAACGAAGCTTGAACGGAGCTCGAGGGTTAAACGAAGTGACGAAGAATCAATATCATGATAAATGCTTTTTATTCTGAACCGGGAGGTGAGTTCAGATAATAATATGAATCTTTTCATCTGGGGAAACAGTGAATTTATGATCCTTGTGTATTTTTCAGTTGTGATATGTTTTTTACGTACTCACACATTTGTTTGTTACATATTTGTCCCATATAAGGAACTATATGTACTGGATTATACTTCGAATAGGAGAACGTTTTAATTCAAATGTATTTTGTTTTAGTCGTATCTTACTTCGCCAATTGCGATTTGAAAAACTGATTTGTTTGTTTTTATTCACAAGTATCCAGTGGCCGATTGGCGCAATAGGAATTTGGTGAAGTTGGGATTTAATTGAAGTCTGGGTGAAAAATTATAACGAAGATGTACATCTCACCTGCATAACTATTTAAAACGTTACAAAACAAATCAGCGGCGGCTAACGTAAATATGTTTTACTTCAATTGATACACTTTGAAATCGATATTCCTAATTAAAACAAGTAATTATTTAAAACTTTTTGTTGTGCAATGAATCAGATTATAATGTATTTCATAGTATGAGTCTATTGTTTTTAATTGTGAAAAAATATGTAATTTTAGTTTGAGAAATTTTATGCACATAATACTAGCTTCATAAATTTTAGCAATAACGTATATCAAGAGCGTTGCCAATTCATTTTAATTTACGTCTTTGTACTTGAACACACTTATCAACAATTATGTAAAAAAATCCAACACATCTAGTTTGTTTCTCGTTACTGTTTACCCATACTGTTACATTTTAAGTCGGCATAAGAAATACCCGTGGGCAGGATCTAGTTTAATAATAAAATTTCAATCAAAAATATTACACAAAAAGTGACTGTTAATAATTTATAACCTCAACCTATAAGTTCAATCGCTAAATCAATTCAATTTACAAAATTTGCTACCTTATTTAAAAATATCATATGCAAAATGCAGCAAAATATTCACGATCACTATTTCCAGATATTGCAAGTAAGAATATTCACAAAAAAAATAACATGAGACGTCGACATATCAACATGTGTTTATTGAACTGCCTAATGCTGTGTTTTGGAGTTTTTATAGGCGAATATCAAGGCATCAGAGTAAGAATATTCAGCGTTGAATATGGCACCATTCGGGTGATATAGAGAGAATTTGGCGACGATGTGGCGACAACGTCAAGTTCAGGGAACTCTTTATGTTGAGTTTATTGACATAGAGCAGGAATAGCGCACAGAAGGTCTGATTAGTTGTCACTTAAATGGAGTTCGCATAACGTACAGCACCTACATGATCGTTCAGTGACTCCACGAAATAGTATACCCTTTGTAACATGGAGTCCCAGAAATAGTGATAATTAGTAATTTATATATTGAATTAAACAATTTTTAACGGAAGTATCGCGTGTTTTATTTATTTTGTTGAACCTGACGTTTCGAACGCTTTGCAGCGTCCGTGGTCGCAGGGAGCCGCAGGACGCTGCAAAGTGTTCGAAACGTCAGGTTCAACAAAATAAATAAAACACGCGATACTTCCGTTAAAAATTGTTTAATTCAATGTGTAACAATCGCGAAAACCTAATATTAAGTAATTTATATCATTCGATAACGTAGGACAACAAGTGTTGTGTATGTGCATCATGCAAAGTTTAAACAAAAATATTTAGTCCAAAAGTTTATAATATTTCTTTCGATCAATTTGTTAACCGATGATATTCTTATCCCCTGTTTCTGGTACGAGTCACAAAAAAAATCTTCATAATATGTGGCGATGATATCTTCATAATATGTATGAAACGCATCGCGACCTTAACTTTATTTCCAAAAATATGTATCTAGGGCAACATCTATGACAACGTCTGTTGGGTCCGCTAGATTCTTATAAAAAAATTATAACGCTCATAAAGGCTCAATGTTAAATTACTTTTCGTTTTATAATTTAAACAACTTATCATACTCATTAGATACGAGACTACAAAACGAGACTAGAAATCAGACTTTCTACATAATATTTACTTTGCGCTGTCTACTATACGAAGTTTATCAAGCGGCCTCTTTTTATTGTGCGGGTTGGAAGTTAAGGTGAAATATGAAGTAAATGAACAATTTAGAAAATTACTATTGCTTAACGTTATTCGTTCCATATTATTAATATATTATTATAGATAAAGTTTATTGAAATTCTGAAACAATGCATTAAAAATAGCGATTAAGTGCGAGCGTGCCGGAATCGCACTCCGAGAGTTATCTACGACCATTTAAAATTCAGGTTTCTTACGTACCTACATACCAAATAGCATTAAAATGAAAGAAAAGGTTCGAGAGTAATCAAATAGCTGACAAAGATACAAACATACATTCAATTAATGGCCGGAGGATTACTGCTGCCTCTTCACGCCAAGTTCCTTCCGGGTTAGGCAGAGTCAACCGAGAGTCACATAAAATTGAAATGAAATGAAATTCTTTATTTGCTAGGGTCATACGTTAATTTACCTACTGGTTAAACTGGGCATACAAAAGTTCGGATATATCACGCTCGCTTCTTCAACTTTCATAGTGTAATGACAACGTTGTTATCACTACTGTTTTTTAAACCTTTACGTTTGTGCTTTAAATTCCGATAAGCTGGCGTATGTTTACATTATGCAGGGCAATAAGTTTTCTCGAAATTTTGTAACAGACACTAAAACAAAGCCTGTCTGAAAATAATAAAATACGAGAAATTATTGCAACATTGTTATAAGACACTTCATCTTTTTACAGTGTTTATGTTACATGAGAAAAAAACATGCGATATCCAAAACAAGCTTTGCCATAGATCACAATGCATTTGATTTTAAAGGGCGTGACTTAATAGAAATGGACCAATAAATTTGTTTGTAGTCTTAGGAGGAGACTATTTCGCGGCAATTCAACTAGTTTGGAGGGAGCATTCGGGGTATAGCGGTCAAGGCGAAATTGAGAATAGTATATTGTCAAGTTGATTTAAAGTCACGATCACGTAGTCTTAGAGTCACGTAGCGCTCGGTTCTCTCTGCGTACCCCGCAAAGAAGTTAGCGTGAAGTTATAGATAGATTTAAAATATCAAATTAATAATAAATTGTTAGTCTTAGTAATTATAGTACGAGAATTACAGTATGTACAAGTTTCGTTTGCTGTCTTTGTACTGTGAATAAAATAGCGTAATTCATTTATACATTAATTATTCTAGATAGAATTTGATATAATAGTGGGTGAGATCATAACGATGATAATTGAGGAATGTCATAATTTCTTATTATCCTTTCCATACCCAAGTTAGCTGACTGTATGTGTTTGCTAATTTGCTGTTGTATGTATGGAATTAATATATATCTATGAATGACAGTAGTTTAATCATCATTTAGTAACACATCTAGACTTAAGGTGAACCGACCTCTTAGGGGATATGTACTTTGAACCCCGTAAAATTGGTCATGAAAATTAACCGTAAATTTCTTGGGAAACAGTTCAATTCTTTGTTCTGTACTGGTATCCTCAGGTCTGTATCTTTAGAATGATAATTTGAATAAATCCCACTGTAGACACAGATTTGCTGAGGGAATGCCTTCATATACGTACCGACTTGAAATGTAACTTGATAAACCCTTCCTATTAAAAACATATGGGTATGTGCAACATATATATACAGTGCAATTTGATCTAAACTACTTTGTATGCTTCCGCTCCCGATTAGTTCATGCGAACTAATGCCGGCCGGTACCCACCCACTACCGTTAGTAGATGTATGCCGCCGCTGCCATGGCTGCTCCGGTCGTCTCTGCGAGTGTTCGCCATCTGAAATGTGAACCGCATGCACCCGCCACCGTTGCTGCCCTGGCTGCTCCGGTCGTCTCCGCGACACGTGTTTCGCCTCTCCACGAGGCATCCTCAGGCGCTGTAGATGTTAGTCGATAGAATAACATGCTACGAATTCTAACGACTAACATCTACAGCGGATTACGCTTACCACTAAATGTAATGGTCCTACGTTTCCCTGACTAAGAGAGTTCCACTGGTTGAAAATTCCTGTTATCTTCGGTCTTGTTACGCTAACAACACCTATCTTTGTCACTAAATACTTGTATAATTCAATCTTGCTAAATCGACATTAAATTTGGAAATCAACAAATCCATAGAGAGAGTTTCGATTCCTTATACTTAGACAGGCTTGTTCAGAATTGTGAAACCATGAATAATTTGCAGAGACGACAGTGTGGGACTGCCAGTATGACAATTAATATTGACATATTTAATAAGTTACAGCCCAAAACAATACCAACTGCTTGGAGTGAAACTGAGAACAGTACAATAGATATTTGTAGTTATGTAGCTCTGTGCAAAAGGAGTCATTGCACATATATGTATGTGGTGCACCTTGGCATCTTTACAGAAGTTTTCTACAATATGTCTTTATCATCATATGTCTTGTACAATAACATATAACTGATGGCTGGTGACTGAAGCTCAGATAGCCTGGAATCAGAATAATTACAAGGAACACAATTATTATACTATGCATGTTATAAATATTAGGAATGAAACCCACTAGACGATCTTTGAAAATGGTCTACGGAAGGCGAGGGAGCAACGCTAGTTATTACGGCCAAATAACATTGCACAGCCTTAAACCTTCAAATCAGGCGGTTGTCATCACAATAGCTCTTTTCATGCATGCTCGCTGATTCCTAGGTCACATTAATAAAAAAATATGTAATAACTACATAGAATTAGTGAATAAAAATTAGGTATAAAATTAATTTAATTCTATTATTTTTATATTAAAAATAACTCTAAACATATGACCTGTGTATATCTTTAAAATTGCCTTTTAATTTTTTTTTTATTTTATACCCACTCTATAGGTTTGGCAGACTTTTTTCTACAATCTGCACAGTATAATCTGTTAATAGTGCTTTTATTACGACGTCACATAGCCGCCACATAAGACGTCACATAAGAATTCTAATGATATATCATACATTTGAATCGATTAAGTCGTTAGATAATTATGGCGTTTGATAATTATAATATTACACCCCATTTTTCGGGCAGTTATCTAAAAAATAAATATTTGTAACAAATATCTAGTCATATAAATTATCAAGTAGCTTGGATAAATCTTTTCATTTTATATTACGCTTTAGGACCATGTATAAGTATCAAAAGTAATAAATAGAATTTCACGTAAACTTAAAGAACAATAAAAAACTTTCTTCCGAATTCAAATGTCTAGTCTCCAAATGTAACGCAGTTTAATGCTTTTCTTATTGGATGACAAGACGATATTATCCATAACTCTACTGGAAACTTCTAATAGACCAATTTCTATACAAATGATTTCACGCAAAAACTGGGCTTGCTATAAAATTATGGCTATAAACCTAAGTTTGTGTATTCCAAATATAATTTATTCTCGTCGCATAAGACATAAATGAATCCAAAAGTTTATTAATGGGCATTTTGAAGGTGGACCATTGCTCTCCTGAAAACCGTGAACTGAATTTATAATAACACTTGTGTGTAGTCCCGTTATTGTCGTCGCGTTCAAATTTCGTGCTATAAAGAAACGGTTAGTTGGATAAATTTTTCTATCCGCCTTACCAAACTTTCTATACCAATAAGATGTCAACAAGAGTAGGGCCACTACTTACCACGAGGTATGGTATGACCTACATCGCTGTAAGCAGTTACGCGTAGACATAGTTATTAATAGCGACACTTGCAACACCCCGAACTTCACTCTGAGTCGCCAACCCGGAATAAAAAAAAATTCAACCCTTTTTTGTAGAGAGACAGCGTATAATCTTTTGAGAAACTCGCCAAAGTACATTCATAATTTTTCGGACTTCGTCAGATTATTTGGCGTATAGACCTAATTGGATGCGCATCTGATAGGTAAGCGCTATCGACCTGTTATTTTTCTCGGTACGCTATAACTGCAGATATGTTTTTATATTTGTTTGGATATAACGGATAATCTTTGGACCTATTGATCGAATTTGAAAAAGATTTTACAAATAGGAAAAAGTTTTTGTTTAGGATTCCTACAAAAATTCAAAGTTTAATTTCACACGGGCAGAGTAATTATATATAATATAGGTATATATATACGCGGACCGTATTCTTGTATGCCCCTTGACGAATCAATATCTTCACGTCTTCTCATCTCATGTCACTTCAATTGTAATGGATTAGGAAATGGTTTAACGCTAAGTAAGAAGCTAAATAAGAAGTGTAGAGTAAATCTGATCACGTATGGTTCTCGATGAAGGAAATCTACTTCAGCGAGTTTGAAGTCAGTGACAAAACTTTATTCATTTTGTCAAATTCATCGAGTTTGTCTCTGATTTGTTTTCCAGTCAGCGTTTGTATAACGCGCTGTTTTAAAACATGTCTAATTAACCAACTAAGTTTCATATCACCCTAAAATTTGGTTTAAAATATCTATGACTAGTGCTTTATTTCTCATTATGTGATAATTACTATTCTACTACCGTATTGTACTATTCCCCCACAGGACAAATATTCTGTCCTGTCTGTTTGTCTTGCTCTGGGTATTTCATATGTATCATAAGCATGTACCTACGAAAAATATATATACGAGTATTTACGTCTGTTAACCATTTTCCTAATATCCATAACACATGCTTCGCTTACTTTGGAGCTGGATTCGGGGCTTTATTTATTAATTATTTAAATCATATGTTCAATGAGAAAACGGTGATCAATATGATCATAGCCATAAGCTGAAATTGCAGGAATTAGTTAGTGGAACATATTATATCATCACGATGTATTTCGATCGAATATCGCAACCAGAACGGGAATTCTGTATTCTTATTCCTGTCATGCATGAGTCAAATGAAATAGCTCATGAATATTATACTTTCAAATAAACTATCATCTACTAAAAGTACGTTTTTCTGTTTACTTTTTTTTCAGGTTTCTTTAGATTTAAACTTGATTTATTGCTTTGAGTAACCTATATACAATATTATTTTACATTGGATTAAAAATACGTAAAAAAAACATTTTCTACAAATACTATATGCTATACTATAATTGCACTTGTGTTCTATAGTTTACCAATAGGGCACATGTATAATTTTGAACATTCACAGTTGTTTGTAGGTTTAGGACATACCGCGATTTGTTTTTATATTTCCTCGATTTTTCGGCGACGTTTACGAACGCCATGGTCATGGGATGACTGAATCCGGCGTGTAGATAAGCCGCTAAGAGCAGATATATCCGTCTACCCTCTTTTTGCGCAGTTTATTACTTGGTGCCTTACACACTACACTCGCGGTGTTTCGCCCATAACCTTTGCATGACTCGACAACTGGGTTCCACGTTCCCGACAATTTGAAACCGTATTCTCGATTGAAATCACGATGCTTCTTTATTTCAATCGCTTCCCTGACGTCGCGGTATGAAGCGTCGTTTAGTTGAGGACCTTGGGATTATGCAGCTCAATCCAGTGATTGACATCCGTGTGCAGAAGTATATACTATATAGCGAGTAATTTACACTTTTTGCATTAGTAGTATAAAAAGAACAAAGAAACTGAAGAATAACAGACCGTGCAAACCCTTGCAATTCTCACTTGACAAGGTTTTTGTTAATTTAATGTTACAGGAAGTTAATTGAAACATTCTAAATATACACGTACTGAAACTCTCCCGCGAGGGTTTCATGAAAAAAGGTCAACAATGACAATGGAATTTTGCGCACAATGTAAAAGGCTTTCTGCTCGATTCCTTTTAAATGTAATACGTAAGGGTCGGAAACTGATAATCATTAATTCGACATTCAAATTTTACGTTTTTGAAGTTAACCGGAAATATATTAATTTTTGAAGTTCACCGATACTGTTTTATAAACATTAGACTAATTTAATCCTAACTTTTGGGTATTCATATTTTTATACTTATAACTTCACGCTAAGTCCCTTACGTGGTAGGTTGAGGAAGCCGCTCGCCACGTGACTATACCCTTACACACCTCACTCGTTTCATTAATAACCCGAGAACCCGCTGCAATATTGTGTATCTGTTTTTTTTTTTATAAAATATCATTCAGGTGAATGATTATTGGCAATATAATGTGTTAATTCCGGGTTGTTTTTAAAAAAATAGCCGCAATAATTTTTATTTATTATTCTATTGAACTATTTAATTTTTTTTACAAAAAATATTATGAAACTTAATCCTATTGTAGTTGCAATGAGTAAATAACAACAAACATTGGTCCATCAGAAAATATGAACATATATTTTGTAATAATGATATTAAAAAAATATTACGATTTGAGTAACGTATTTTTATTTAAAAAAATAATATGATCTTATTTTTACATGTACATAAATTCTTTAAAATATATATTAAACATCTTATGATTCTACATTTTTTTCTTATTCATCTTTTTCTTCTTCTTGTTCTGAATCTGAATCATCTGAGCGGGATGCGAGACAGGGATGTTCATTCTGTATCTGGACAGTTTTGTATTCAGAATAAGAAATACGAATGTGGAAATACGAATGGGTGGCTCAGTGGTGAACTGCCTACTTTATGCAGACGACGCGATATTAATAGCAGAATCACCATCCGAACTGCAAACACTAGTTACAACAATGAAAGATGACAGGTCTAACCTACCATCACCAAATTGGTCGTGTTTTATCAGAAGGTGATGTTAGGAGCTCTAGGAACCGGCGAGCGTGCATGAACAGAGCTATGAATGTTAGAGAAGCGAGTGAAGTGTGTAAGGACCGTGCCTTATGGCGCTCGGTTCTCCCTGCCTGCCCCGTAAGGAACATGGCGTGAAAATATACATACTTATGATGTACGACAAACATTTCTATTTTGCTAAAAACTCTATGCTTCACATATAAGAAACTGAAAAACAAAATTACGTTGACTACACTACATTATATATTGTACGAGTATATAGAGCGAAGTAAGGCGCGTATTCCTTGCCTCTCGCTTGTTCCTGTTCAAGCTGGGAGCAAGTAATTCAAATCATGGCAACCGTGGCTTGCGGCCACTTTTTACAAGCAACCATGGATTATTGTATTCAGCACAAATTTCACTTCAATTTGATATAATATTTTTTTGAAAAACACGATGACCGCAAAAAATCAACATTAATGTACCTATTTACAGCTGGTAGCCTAAAGGTTGCAGCTGACTGGAAGGTGGCAACCACATTTTTCTATATTCTTTCCATCATTTCCTTTTAAATGACGTTTCATTCACTTAAAAAACATGTAGCTCAAATTCATATAACAAAATATTTAATTAAAAATCATTGCGGGTAATTTTTATAGGCAACCCGGAATATTAGTATAATATTATATCACCAATAATCGTTCATCTGAATGATGTTTTATTAAAAAACTGATACCTACACAATAATTTTCCAGCGGGATCTTAGGCTATAATATTCATGGCTATTCTTGCACGCTCATTTACATCACGGCTATTCCTATGGTTCCTGCCTAGGGTAGGCATATCTATATTTTCGTGGAATGTGAGTAAGGCCTCCCTCAGTACCTCTTTCCTCTTGCTTCTCTTCTTTCTACATTTCTGACTGAGAGACTATATTTGAGACATATTACATATCTTTCTAACTGAGACGAATATAAGAAAGGACCCAAAGAGTTTCTAGTCATTTATGAAGTACCAGCGGTCGCTTAGATATACATGTAACGAATTGATTTCAACGGGAAGACAGTATCAGGCCCAGGAGCTACTGATGCTGTTGCTGAGTATTTCAAATCTGTATTTTTGACTGTTAAACCAACCCTGTCAGCAGCACGTGCAGAGGAGGAAGCGGGAACAATTAATCACTACCATATTGCATTAGATCACATTAGCTTAATAGATCCTACTAATATTATAAATACGAAAGTTTGTATGTATGGATGGATGTTTGTTGCTCTTTCACGCTTAAACGGCTGAACGGATTTGAATGAAATTTGGTACGTAGATAGATTATGATCTGGATTAACACATAGGCTACGTTATTTGACTCCACGCGGGCGCAGCCGCGGGCAGCAGCTAGTCTATTATATGCCGTAAAGCGTCTTAAAGATACGACTGCCATAGAACCGGGTGGCATCCCATCTTATATTATTAAAAACTGTATAACTGTATTTCAAAAGCCCCTTCTCTATATCATGAATTTGTCACTATCTACCCAATTCTATGGAATGAGTCAAAAGTATCGCCGAGACATGAGGAAGGCTCTAAGCCCCAAATTCACAACTACAGACCTATTGCCGTCCTTTCAGCTTTTGGAAAGTTATTCGAATCCATCTTAAATGGTTACATAACTATACAGGTTCGTACACAGCTTAGTGACTGTCAGCACGGGTTCCGAGCTAGTAATTCAACTGTAACTAACCTCGTCGACTTTGTGGACTATGCTGCTATGAAAATGGATCAGGGCAAACAAGCCGACGTGGCTTATTTTGACTTTAAAAAGCATTCGATCGAGTCCACAATGACGTGTTGTTAAAAAAACTATCCACAATAGGATTCACACCTAACCTTCTCAAGCTTTTTGCGAGTTACTTTTCTAGTCGCACACAATATGTACAACTATCTAGTTTCAGATCTAAGTCATATAAGACCTGTTATGGTGTAAGTCAAAGTATTAATCATGATCAAGAATAGGGTTGGATCTAGGGGGTCCAACCCTGTTCTTGATCATGATTAATGAGTTGCCAGACGCTGTTAACGCGGCCCAGTGTCTAATGTTTGCTGACGATGTAAAGTTGTTCTTGGGTATTAACACCCTTGAAGATTGCCAAACACTTCAGCGTGATATTGATAGCGTGGTGGCATGGGGAGTACGCAACGATCTAGAGTTTAACATCTCTAAGTGCAAAACCGTGACACTGACACGATCACGCACTCCAAATCAGTATAATTACACAGTTGCTGGAAATTTGTTAGATCGGGTAACCCAGACTCGCGACTTGGGCGTAACACTCGTAGTTGATAGTGAACTCACTTTTAATCCGCATATTATTAGCTTATGTAGGCGCGCGTACATGGCTCTCGGCTTTCTTATGAGGCAGTGTACTACGTTCAGGAACAGGGATGCACTTATTGTCTTGTACTTTGCCTTTGTTTGGAGTAAACTTGAGTTTACTCATATAGTTTGGGACCCGCACGAAACAAAATATAAACTCATGCTAGAGCGCGTTCAACGGAAATTTGCCAGACAGTTGTATTATAAAATGTACGGTTATTATCCCTACTTATATCCGCCGCTGTTTGTCTCGGGTATTGAGGCGTGGATACATTGGAATTGAGGCGTAAACTGGCTTTGACCATGTATTATCAGCAACTCCTAAATGGCAAGCTTGACAAATCTGCAGCTGTGTCACGCTGTCGTTTATTCGGAGCAGTATACGACACTGCGGCCGTGCCGTCTACTAGCGGTTCCGTTCGTGTGCACGTGACGTTACGTTCGGGGGCAGTTTGCACCAACGAATCGGGCTATGGACTTGCTCAATGCCTTGATTGCCCAGCACTCGGACGTCGATATTTTGACCTGTAATATTACAGAATTCATACAGAAGTGCTATTTTTATTTGTCGAATATAATCAATTCAATTTAATAACGTTCATTTAATATGTTTATGTATTCAATTGTATTTGTATTGTGACTTACTACACGCTTTGGTTTTATACTGTAAGTGTAGTGAGCAATTGTACTAAATAAAGAAATAAAGGAATATGTAGCTGCAGTTTATATTTAAAAAAAAATTCGAGGATTCGAACCGAGGACCAATTGCTAATAGGCAGGTTCCTTATCGACTGGGCTATCACTGCTCTCTATTACGTAAAGTCGAATATCGGATATAACAGTGTAAAAATTAAATATAAATAACCGACGAAGTATAAAACCGGAATTTACATTTTTTACATACCTACCCAAAAATTTCATCAAATTCAACGCGTCGATTCGACTGTTATCACTACGTATTTAAAACATAATATTTTTATTTCTAATACTATTTATTAACAATTAAATACATACATCAACAATTTTAATAAGATGCCTGCAGTATAGTAACCATCGAGCCAATGCTCTTAGAAATAAAATAATTATGATAATATAATAAACTCAATCAGTTAAAGGAACAATATTTCATTGTAGGTAAGTAAGGGGTAGAGTACATCAGTGCAGCCCATCTGGGGAAGTACCTCCACCTCACATAAAACCGCAGCCAAATAACAACTCCCTGGAGGGTTGTAGTGTTTCTGCATGTGAGTAAGGTCACCAGTAAGCTCCTAAGGAGTGGCTGTGCTAGTAGCAGAGGTGCACCGCGCAAGTAATACTTAATGTATTGCAATCGTTCCTAGGCTAACCACTTTACATTAGGTGGTACATATGTATAAAAATAAGAGTCCAGATATTGTATAAAAAGAAAATGGAACTTTTTGCTTAGAGTTTTAATTACTATCTACTAAACTCTCTTTTCGTTAATAATAAATTACTTAAATTTATTATTAACGAAAAAGATCAATATTTTTGTTAGCGGTCTTAAATTATAGTCAAGATAAAACAGCTAAAACAAAGTGAAATTTTGCTTTACTTTATGTTTTAATCACTGAACCCCCGTTTTAAGGGTTACATGTTCTAAGTATTATAATAGACTGAAGTAAACATTAATTTCATTAAGAGACTTGTTATGCCAAATCTGACTGAAATTCAAGTACCCCGAACTGTCACCTCTTGTTTGAAGAGGGTCAAACTATGAGATATGTAGGAAATGAACTAGGACTCGCCTCTTTTGTAATCTGCAGAACAGTATGTTCATTCGGAAGCGGTGCCTAGAGACGAGAGAATACTCAGTGCTGGTCAGGTTTAACGTCGACCGATAAAACCACTTCTTTGCAAGATCACTATGTAATCAACTATGTTTGTAAACTAATCGCTACTGAAAAATGCACTGGTGTAGAAAGGAGAATGTCCAATGTTGTATGGAGTTTGGTTTCTATATTATTTTTGTTGTGCAGAAATATAGGTATATATATTTTCTTATACTACGTCGGGAGGCATACAAGCATACGGCCCACGTGATGTAAAGCGGGTACTGTAGCCTATGAATACTTGCGATATATTAAGTCTCATTTTTTTTATACTACGTCGGGAGGCGTATAAGCATACGGCCCACCTGATGTAAAGCGGGTACCGTAGCCTATTGACACTTGCGACAAACAGACATGTTCATGCACACAAATGTTTACCTTGAATCGAACCCACGAGCGTTGGTGATACAGTCGCGTCATTCACGACTGAACCACCGAACTCGTCCTCGAATCAACTCGGCTCGCGGAACTCGAAATAAAGCCGGCTGCTATAAAAGCAGAGCTTCAACTGTTATATTCAAATAAAATTAACTTTGTTAATTTTAGGCCTTTTTGACAGGAAGTAAAAACTACAATTTTCGGTTGTAAATTGAGGCTATAAATAATTTTAATTATTCTTTCTTTTTATCGGGAAAATTCCACTTATAATGTTTAGCTAATAAGTGTACAGAAATTATAGACCATGTTGCTAGATTGTACATATTTAGGATTTACATTATAGGTACATTTGAGCTTCTCTTGACTAGCCATCTCTTTGAGGTTTTTAAATACCTTATTTGTCATATTGCTGTCTCTCACTTTGCAAATGGCAAGGGGCAATTTCTTCTGATTAAATTCGTTGTGAGTTCCAAGGCAGCTGTAGTTTAACCCCCGGGATGGCAGTGAACTTCACTGTTCATTGCCTTTTTGTTGGTCGCCGCTGTTAATTCTGGCTACACAGGAGACACAGTGGTGGGTATGAGTGGTGGGCCTGTCCCGTTATAGGTGCATTTGGAGAATTCCTATTGCATCCATCGTAAATACTGACAATTCGATTTGAAGCTCATGAAGATTACACACGTTCCTAAAGGTCACTGAAAATGAATATTCAAATAATAAGGGTACTGCTTTGACAGACCTTTTCAAAACACGACTATGTTTTCGCCTAAAATTAATTTGTGTTTTATATCAATCTTTCTATATCTACACGCCAGATCCAATGCAGAGTAGGCAGAGAGAACCTAGCACTATAAAACGTGGTCTTTTGACAGTTTCCTTTTCATGCACGCTCGGCGGCTTCTAAGATTTCCTTCTGATAAATAACCACCAATTTAGTAGTTGAGCATTGGCCTTCCTCGGCTCCTACGTCCACTTTCGCATTGTATATCTTGTTTTGAATTCATTTAGGTAGCTTATTTCTTAGGCCTTTTTTCATTTTTTTCTTGCACTTGGGAAAGAGACCTTAGGTTAACTCTAACCATCCTTTCAATTTGCATTATTTTAAACAAACATACTCAAATCAAAAAAAATCTATTACTTATTTCAATTTGTAAGGCTTTTAAAAATATCAAATCTTAGTTAATTTTTCGATATAAGTTTATATACTCTTTTGAATTATTACATAATAATATATGATATCATAATGTGTAGATGAGTTATAATTAAAAATGTATATAGGTGTTGATGATATTCGTTCACAATCATTAGGATCTAACACGCAAAGATCAAATATCACTGCAAAATGACATTTGTATTTTAGGAGACTAAATTTGATAACCTAGATTTGAATCACAATTCGACTAAAAGCCATTATGCATTAGATTAGGAACCCTATATGTTTTGATTTATATATTCTTAACTATTTGCCTTTTCTCTCCTCTCCTTTTACCATGAATTAATTTTAATTACGATATATACATACAGCATACCGTGATTGAAATGACTAAGCATTAAGTTAGGTCATTCTTTTTTGGGATAACTTTAACAATGGTTTTAAAAATACAGTAGCGATGCCTACAAATCACGTGTGGGCTCCGAACTACTGATAGCTGTATGCGCCTGTTAGTCAAACAAAATTCTCGCACTTCGATCATTGAATAAAATTAAGAGGTCAGAGGTCATCCATATTTATTCGTGTCAACATCAAAGTTACTCGAAATAGATGCGAGCAAACTAGACTTTGTTTCAGGCTGTCAATATGGCTTTGCTTTTTGTCTATTGCGTATCGCTTCAAAAACTATAATAAAATTCAAAACGCGTTCCTTTGTGTCCGAAATGAAAAGAGCGATTTTTGAGGTAGGAGGCTACTAACGAAACAAGCTATTGAGGACGTCACGCTTGTATAGCTTGTATATAAGTCCTCCATGCCAGACTTTCTGAAAAGCCTTGGCAATGTCAAAAAAGACAGCTACTGTCTTTTGTCGTTTAGGATAAAGCCGCTCGAGATATACCATGACGCGGTGGACATGCTGAGGGCAAGAGTATTGTGGTTGAAAGCCGAATTGGTTATCTACGCAAAGACCATTTGAGAAGAGGTGCTCTCTCATTTAAGAGAGTATCGCTTTCTGAAGAAGTTTACCCTTCGCCTTACGTACGTTAATGAGACAATGATTATGAGGGAATGTGAAGTGGTTTGCCCGACTTTGGTATGTCTATTGTAAGCAACCCAAAATGACGTGGCCTTGATACTGCTGGAGTGCAGCCTGTAGTGACCTAAAACGATCGTCTAGTTTGCTTCATTTGTTTAGAATTTTAATTATTAGCGTGAATCTATAAACATTAAGAGCGGTTCAGGGAATTGTTAGTTAGTGCGGTTGTAGGTACGCTATTATGGCGTGTATAACGGTTCTTTGTGGAATACTTGATAGAAGCGTCTGAATCCTTTACTGACCAGGATATTGCTATTAGGTCTTAAACCTTTAGCTAGCCTCAGCGTCTGCGCAGTCTTTTAATTGGTGGTCAGGAAAATTTCTTCTGACTTTGCTATAATCAGCTTACGCGATTAATATAGTGACTTCTGTCATTATACCAATCTCGTGGGGTTTTGAATTTTGCGACCGCTGCGTAAATAATTATACTTATATTAAGTATCGTGTACACTATCGTGAATTATCCTTACAGGATTATCGTGGCATGTTTTATAGGCTGGGCAATCTCACATGTGTATTTTAAATGGTCTGAGTAAACAGTTCAGAGCCGTTAGCGATTCCAGTTGAGTATACAGAAATCGGGCTGTAGCGTAATTTTGCCACTTATTGGCTCGCCAGGCGAGCGGTCTCCGGATGGAACAATAGCATGCACTTATCAACCCGTGTGATATACTAGAACAATACTATAAACTATAGGTACTCTGCCGCCTCTAAAAAAAAGTGCGTATAAATGGTTCCCCTGGCTTTCACAAGTTCGCCACTCATAAGCACCAACCAAAAAAATGCCCTTCGCCTCAGCGAGACTGTATGAATGCGGTCATTCAACCTCGCCTACACAGAGGTACCTTGCAAGACAAAATTTAACTTTGCCACTATGCCAAAAATTTTGGCATAGGCGTATGTTATTTACTTTACACGCAAACGCGAGTTTCCTGGGGGGAAAAATAACACAACACAACAGAATTTTAGCACATGGATAATAGAACTGGACTTAAATCTACACTTATCTGCCTGCAGGTCAGCACGATAGGCTTGGAGCTGCGGTCCCGCGAAGAACTCGTGGTCCCGTGCTGTGCAGCGTGGAGTCGGGCGACCGTAGGCTGTCCCCGGCGGTGTTGCTACGCTGACCTCGGCGCCTTCGCGTTTCGTGAGGAGTTGCGAATACTCGACCCTTTTAAACTATTGTTCGACAAAATTTATATTCCAAAACGAAATAATTATTATGATACGAGCCGCGATGTAGAACGACCGAACCGCGAGAACTCCGGGAACCGAATGACATCGCCCAGTCGTTCGCTTCCATACCCCACTTCACCGCGCCCCCGCCTCATGCGCTGGGTGACGCTCACTCTGATTGGCTATGATGCACTAACTATTAGCGTAGTAACAAGCAACAAGCCCGCAGCCAACTCACTGTACTTCCCAAGCATGCACTTGTGTTGTCAAACGAAAAGCCGCCCGTTCTCAGAATAATACAAATTAGATAGGCCGCCTTTCTTTGTCCTCGCTTGTCTTTGTTACCGATAGCTTTAAAATTGCTTTTGTACTTAATTGGAGACACTTGGTGCGTCCGTCCGGGTTTTTTTCCAATTTTATGACATCCGTCCAGCGGCATAGCTAATTGTTTATTTTCAACGCTCAACATGCAATTTACCAATTCCTGTTACCATGCATAGTGTATTTTTTCAATATTATGATATCGTACGACATGCGGTTAGAACTGCCCGAAATTACGCGTATATGAAATATACACACACACGCGGTCGTGTGGAGACATACGACCCTTAGATTTCATATATACATAACTAAATTCGCCATCAATTCCACAATATAACTCTTCAAGATATAATCTACGTTGTATCATTACACTATGAGCGTCGCATCTTTCCAGGCGGCAGGAAAGTGACATAGGTCGAAGCAGTCGTTGAATATAGGAACTAAAAGAGTTAGCACTTTTGCTGGGATATGCATCAACGCCTGGGGCTTTATTGCCTTATCTTTTAAAGTCCTTTTATGAAATATCATTATTGGACACTGCGGTGAGAGGGAGTGACTTCTTGTACAAGACCTCATCCTCTACCGCTTGGATGCGTACTGAATCGCACCTCTACTGACTCACTCATCAACGCTAAGCCCAAACTTCTAGACCTAGAAAACTAAAATTTTGCAAAGAGGTTTCTTATGTGACGTAGATAAAGGCATAAAAGAGGTTTTTTTTTGGAAACCCTGTGGGGTGAAAAGAGGGAAATACTATTGTATGGAAAATCGAAAAAGTTGAATTTACAGACGTGAAATTTTGCTCACGGCATCCATTTATGATGTACCCGTTAAAGGGTGAGAAGATGGGAAATACTGTTGAATGGAAAATCATAATCGTTGAATTTGCAGAGATCAAACTAACATTTTAATTCCTTTTTAGTTGAAAATATGAAAGTATGAATAGGGTGATAAGATTTTTTTCTACAGGAATGGATCAAGGCACTACTTTCCGCTGACCAAGTGTTAATTAAATAGTGAATCCAGAACCCGGATATTAGGTACTTTCAACTCCAGCTGACGAAGTTAAGGCTTTCATTATGCCGTCAAAACTTAGCGCTTAAACGTAATACTTCATCTTAAAAAAATATTTGGGTGCACCTAAAGGCGACGTTTGCGCTGGACAAATTCCCGATCTCGTGCTTTAAATAGGAAACGGTGAATATCCGAAAACTGAGGGAAAAATTACAATTTTATTGGACCTGGACTGTGCCAAGCGTTGAAGACACAAATAGTTCGAATATATCCAGACATCCACATCCTACATAGGAAATCTACAGAGTGGCTGTGCGAACGTGCGATTCTGATGCCTAAGAATGATCAGGCTTCCGTTATCATTGACA
Source organism: Pyralis farinalis (assembly GCA_947507595.1). NCBI lineage: Eukaryota > Metazoa > Arthropoda > Insecta > Lepidoptera > Pyralidae > Pyralis > Pyralis farinalis. The sequence goes on from OX382270.1 coordinate 25,740,368, forward strand.
CATTGTTTTAGTCGTTTGAAGATGTACAATACTAATACAAGTCTGTGGACATTTTAATGCATATAGACAATGCTGTAAATTATCCTATGGGGTTCATAAATATACTCAACCGATTTGGTCTAGCGGCTCACACACTTACTCACAAAGTAGACGCTCCTGTAATGTTACTGCGTAACCTGAATCCGCCCAAGCTGTGTAATGGGATCAGGTTGCAGGTGAAAGCTTCGCGTTGGAATATAGTAGAGGCCATTGAATATACTGCTTGTGCTCGAGACGAATCGGTATATTATACACGGAGTACCCATTTGAGTTCAAAAGTCTGCAGTTTCCCTTTTTTTATATAACTTCGAGAGGCACCTCATGTGAAGCGGCTGCGGTAGCCCATGAACGCTTGTAATACATTGAGTACCACTCGCGCGATGCCACCTCTGCTGCTAAAACAACAACTCCACGCAGGAACACAACAACCCTCCAAACACCAAGCGTTTAGGCTGCGGTATTTTGTGAGGTGAAGGTACTTCCCCAGGCCGAATACTTTAACACACCCAGATCGAGACAAACAGACATGTTCATAGACACAAATGTATGTATTATGGAAATCGAACCCACTAGTGTCGGTGTCAAAGTCGGTTATTAACCGCTGCACCACCGAGCTCGTCAAAAATCATTGTCGTAGGGGTTAGTGCCCCTGGAGCAAGAAGGGTCGGTATTTACACAAGAAGGAAAAGAAAAGATGTAAATACAGACAAGATTTATTGTAGAAGAAGTACAGACGTTAGGGGTCGTAAGTGAGGTTGTGGTTTCCGCTACGTTTGCTCTCGAGACACTTATCTTCTCTCAGAGACTGCTAGGGCACGCCGATGTTGGAAGTTTGGTGGTGTGGGCGATGTAGCGGAGTCTCAGTCGCCACCCGACCGTTGAGCGCAGGATCAGCAGCTCAGCTACCTCTTCCATCCGTACGGAGGAACCCTGCAACGCACACGTCCAGAAGGTCAGCAGCTGGCCCCACTTTGTCTCCTGAACGTCTTCCTGCTTTGATGCTAGCCGCTGAGAGTAAGACATGCGCCTAAGAGACCAGCTACGAGTAGCAACCGAGGCCGGCAATCGAGAGAACAAAACGGCAGAAAGGTAGATAGACAGACAGACACCATAAGATATATCAGAAGGACTAACATGATGTTAGCTGTCGCTTGAAGAGCTTAGTAAGATTGTTATGCTATAAAATAAAGAAAACCTATTTAACAATATTTCCGCGGGGATAATATTACGCCCTATACCAAAACAAATATAAGGTGTAATTATAAAGTGGGATTGCAGATTCGTTATCGAAATACATTTTTCTTTACATAACGGCAACTTTTTTATTTTCTCCGTACACATATACATATCATTTTGCATTGCTTCTTGTTAAGTTTCAAAATTTGATGGTAACTGCAAGTACCTTTACATTTCAATTTATGATTTGTACAGAGTGATATATTTTTTTTATTTTTTCGTATACTTGCACTAACTCTTGCTTTTTTACAGTACCCATGAGTTTAAGTCAACTGTTTTATAGCTTCTGATTTCTTGATATATAGACAGCCAAATGCACAACACAGTACTTTACAAGGGTTAGAATTCCGTACGGAACTCCAAAAACATATACCCGACGTCCATTGTTTGTAATAAATTCAATCCGAAAGGGTGCCCAAAATTAGTAGATTTATAAAATTAAAAAGAAGATTTTTTAACATAACATTTAATATAATTTAAATATAATATTTAAACATACAGTAATTCTAAATTCGTTGTATAACAAAGTAAAAACAAATGTGTCGATAAACACACCAAATCAAGATAACGATTCTGATAATAAAATACGTACATTGTTTGCCTTTTAGTGACATAAAATTTAACAATATACTTTATCACTGCCCTCCTCAGCGAGTTCTCATCAACAATACTGTTTTTATATAAACGCTAAGAGAGACTCGGAGTGGGTTTAAGGAACCGTTTTAAAAGCTTTTAAACATTTTCGCGTAACCGTTTCTAAAAAATCATATCCATTCTGCCTAATTTATCTAAAATCTATCATCTTTACACTAATCTTAAAGCACATTCTTGCAACTAAACTGTCACGAACATGGTTGATATATTTTATATGTGTTTGTATTTTGTCCGGTAGTAGTTTTGCAATATGTCTGTGTCTCTTACTTACAGTCGTCAGGCAGTTATGAATAAATGGCCGCCATGCATGTGCATGTTTGTCTTTCCTTTTTAGCTTCTCGAAACCTATCTCTTGTTTCATAACTTCCAAAAAAAAGATGAAAGCAAGTTTTTTTAAATAATATTTTAAGTAACGTCTCTGTTAATGTTGCTTAATTAAGATACCTCTATATTTGCGATAAGGACGTGAGTATTAAAACCGAATTAAGCAAACTTTTAAACACCACTATAGAATGCTAGAACAATAAATAGTTCTTTTCGCAGATTAAACCAATTATGTATACCATCTATATAACACTACATATTTCTGGTCAAAGATAAAAAGAAACAGTAATAAATACTGTTTTAAAACAGTATCAATAGATTTTTATATTTAAGTTTGTACTTATCTGTATCTGTAAACTAAAAGCAATGTTCTTTAATCTACCCTATATTTCACGAGTGTCGTACTGCACTTAAGTGCTAACGTTGAAAGACATTAAGGAAAGAAGATAAATTAAAAAAAATATCTACAACAAACTTTTATGGCGCTGGGAAACTTCACTAAACTATTCTTAAAACTAAAGTGGATAGATACTATATAAATTAAAGTCAGGCAAACTTCTTGTGACAATACGTTCTTAAAAATAGTTTACTATAATACTAGGCTGCTCCGAAAGTTTTTAGCTTAGCCTAAAATATACTTTAATTGGATTTGGTTTGTACGCCAATATTAATTACCCTCATATTGGCGTAGAAACCGAATGTTATCTCGTGAACTACCGTCAATTTTTTTTTTCTTTTATAATTTTTCGGACTAAGGCGTCACTGCATAGTTTACAATCCGCAATAGAGGTGTCGCGCGAGCCATTCCGTGCTATGATCTACTACGATTATAAAATAGGGATAACTTTTCACGAATCCCACGAAAAAAGACTGCATTTGGTGACTCAGCTCAATTACTGGCCACTATCAGATATAATTAGTGTCGTGTTTAAACGGGATACCGACAGTGTCAAAGATGAACCTCGACCAGGAAGACCATCTACAGCAGTTACTCATGAAAATGTCATAAGAGTAGAGTGGCTGATAAAAGAATGGGATAACTCTTTTAACTCTGTTTCTTACATCAAACGCAAACGCAGACGGCACACGTTACGCCACAGAACTTCTCAATAAGCACAGTTTAAAACGAAAATCATTTGGTTTTCTTTGATTTAAAACCTATGCCGGGAATTTAAATTAATATAATTAATTTAAAAATGGTAATACCATCTAGGGTCTACGAGTGTTTACTTTTTTTTATACTACGTCGGGAGGCATACAAGCATACGGCCCACCTGATGTAAAACGGGTACCGTAGCCTATTAACCCTTGCGATATATTAAGTATCACTCGCGCGATGCCTCTCTGCTGCTTACACAGCAAATCCTTGGGATCTTTCTGGTTACCTCACTCACACGCAGGAACACAACTACCCTCTAGGGAGTTTTTTCTGTGAGGTGGAGGTACTTCCCCAGATGGGCTGCTTTGATGCGCCCTACCTCTCTTAAAACATCCAGACCAAGACAAACAGACATGTTCATGCACACAAATGTTTGCCTTGTGTGGGAATCGAACACATGAGCGTTGGTGTCAAAATCGCGTCAGTCACGACTATGCCACCGAGCTCGTCAAGAAGTTACTGTAATGTAACTCGAAATTTGTAGTTTCTACACCACCCGTATTACGGACGTGTTGGCGGGTAAGTATGTATATTTATACTTCGATGAAGCGAATTTATTTCACACTAGCGACTCGCCCCGGTTTCGCACGTATGGAAATTTCTTTTATCACATCACATCCTTTCACATTTTGAAATAAAATACCAAGAGTAAAGCTCTATGCTAAATGTAATTGAAATTGGATTCAGTATTTTTTACATTGTACCATACCAGACTCACGAATTGTATAATAGTAGAATTCTTTCTATTAATTGTGTATCTGTTCTGAATCTGATATGATTTCTTCAATCTCCGCATATACGCAAATTGTCACTATACGATCACGCTACTACGTGTGAAATAAAATGGAGGGTTAAAAACAATCACCTTAAAGCTTCCCTGTACACTACGTTAGTAGGGCTATTCGTTTGTGGCCCCAATGTATATTCGTTTTCAGGAGATCCCATCCGAGGAAAACGAACATATAACAGTCCATGGGAAAACAACATTTTCTAGGCTGATATCTGCTATTGAAAAAGTTGTCCCTGGGATTTATTTATTATTATTATACAAACGATATTTTTATTAGAATAAGTTGCCTTTTAAAAGATTTGGGCAATTCCATTGATATCATACGGATACGCGAATGTGAGTAAGCTGTCCGACTGCGGAACCATAATAACTAGTAAATAACAGCAAGCTGTGTAGGCAGAGCTGATATTTTTTAAATTTAAAAAATATTTAAATATTTTATTTTGAATTTTTTAATTTTTTTAAAATATATGGAACCCTGTACGACATCTAGCGACGAGTGCTGTTACTTTTTCTGTTGATGGGAGTGCAGTGTGGCCGGCCATATGTTTTCCCATATGTTTTTTTTTCTAATTGGAACGATTTTGGACCGTTCTTCCTCACCAACGAACATTTAAATTTCAAATTAAAGGATACAAAACTACAATATGTTAGCTATTAGTGTGTCGATTTTGGAGTTTCTCACTATTACCGTCTAAACGCTAGCTGGATGACATCAGTCTACCCCAAACGGCAATTTTGAGGGTAATGTGGCTCCGCTGGCTATCGCAGCTCTGCCAATTATTCCTGCAATTACATAAATTGAATTACTAATGCAGAGGCAATAATGCCAGCAGGTCATGATTCAGGTCAAGTCAATGATGGCGGGTGCATGCGGTTCCTGTACCAGATGGCGCACAATCACGGAGACGACCGCAGCAGCCGATACAGCGAAGACCAGAGCAGCTATAGCAGACGGTGACGGCATGCATATTACTAATGGTAGTGGGCGGGTGCCGGTCACGTGAACTAATTGACAGTGCAAGCATAGGTTGCGCCAATATAAGGCCTGTATCTATTAACTATACAATTAAATTAATCTGTAATTAAAAGATTTGATAGTTAATAGATTCAGGAGTTATTTTGCGAAAGGCAAAACATGCAATTTGATCTAACCTGCTTTTCGTGTTTCCGCCACCAATGAGTTCATGCAGCCTAGCGCCGACCGGCACCCGCCCACTACCGTTAGTACTCTCTGCCTCGGCTGCTGCGTCCGTCCGCTATCTGGAACAGAAACCAGAATGACATGCTATACATTAATTATCACTCGTAGAATAGCATGCTACAAGTGACTGAAGGTCACCGTGGCACCAGACATGCGCTTTCTGTTCCAGATGGCGGACGACCGCAGCCGAAGCAGAGACTACCAGATCAGCCATGGCAGAGTCGGCATGTTGCATCTACTAACGCTAGTTGGTGGGTGCCGGCCGGCGCTAGGCCGCATGAACTAATTGGCGGCGGAAGCATACAAAGCAGGTTAAATTGCATATAAAAGATTTGAGCCATTACACATGCAGGGAGGGTTTAAATTTCTCAATAGCATAATCCTAGTACAGATCGCATTAAACATTTAATTCGCTCTGAAGTTTCTGTACGCAGGTGTATTCCATACATCTTACTACCGTGTGAACGATACGTGCTGTGTTAAAAGCTTAGAAGTTTGGCGCGATCTATATCTACTTGTAATTTCAGAACAAGTAGCGGTAAGCCGGCAGGAGTAAAATAATTTAAATATCCTTACGGACAGTGCAACATATCATCAACATATAATTATCATATAACAACTCCCTAGAGGGTTGTTATGTTCCTGCGTTCACCAGTAAACACCTATGGAGTTCTTATGTTAGCAGCAGGAGTGGCATCGCACGAGTGATACTTAATGTATTGCAAGCTACGGTTTTTTTTATACCACTAAGGTAGCAATCAAGCAACCCCAGGGGTGTCACTCATGCGTTGCCGACCCTCTAAAAACCTCGTCACGCACTTCTTGAAGAACTCCATGCTGTAGTCCCTTGGAAAAACCTCGGCTGGGAGCTCATTCCACAGCTTGAGAGTTCTCGGAAGAAAACTTTTCTGGAACCGCACAGTACGGGACCATTGCGGTTCCAGCGTGTGAGGGTGAACTCCTCGCCGTCGGCGAGCGGTGCGGTTATAAAAAGTAGCTGTCGGCATCATTTCGAACAACTCTTCAGAACACACCCCGTTGTACAATCGATAGAAAACACAAAGGAAGGCAAAATCTCTCCTTAAACTTAAGGGTTCAATACCGTGTGTAAGCTTAGGATTATCGACAATTCTCACAGCTCGACACTGAATTGAATCACACGATCCAAGCTCCAAGCTGGTATCCAGATGCTCCCGCCCAAAGGTAACCGCTTTCTATCAGTTGGGCCGTATGCTTGTACGCCTTCCGACGTTGTATGAAAAAAAACTCAATGTTACAGACGGTGTCAACAGATATATATTGTTTTTTAAATGTTATACATTTATGGACTTGTACTTAAAACATTCTTTTATACATTATTCCGTTTTTTAAGTTCAGTTTGAATGCAGTCGTTTTTTAGGGTTCCGTACCCAAAGGGTAAAACGGAACCCTATTACTGAGGCTCCGCTGTCCGTCCGTCCGTCCGTCTGTCACCAGGCTGTATCTCATGAACCGTGATAGTTAGATAGTTGAAATTTTCACAGATGATGTATTTCTGTTGCCGCTATAACAACAAATACTAAAAAATAGAATGTAATAAATATTTAAGGGGGCTCCCATACAACAAACGTGATTTTTTTGCTCGTTTTTGCTCGATATTGATAACGGCAACAGGTAGATGCTTGAAATATTCACAGAATATTTAGTTATATATTCACTTTAAGAATAAATAATTAAATTAAAATAAAACAAATATATAGATAATGGTACGGAACCCTTCGTGCGCGAGTCCGACTCGCACTTGGCCGATTTTTTTTAATGTTTTATTATTATTAATTAAATAAATAAAATTAATGTTATATTAATGTCCATGTTCTATATGAGGACTATTACCACCGTATATATTGTGACGCTATTTACCATAAAATATGCTGAAAATAATCTTGCGTAGCTCATAACTAAATCATTAGCGTATTTGCTATTCTGCTTGTTAATGGTGCGGCATCTCGAGAAATTGTAGCTCAGCTTAATATCTGTAATCTTCTTAGCACGGTCTATACCTGTATAATACCATAATACATTGTGTATCAAGAAAGAATCCAAATGTATCGTGTATATTTCTACTTGCTACGTAATTGGTACAGGTACGTGCAGCATCAATATGTCTAATTTCTTTCTTCTTTAAATGACTAATATGGTGAATTATAACATAACATAATAATTCAAATTAGAGATCAGTCGGTTAATAGTTTAATTCGTTATTTATTCGATTATTACTGGTCTTTATTGAATTCTCTACTCACCCTTATACAGAGAATTTCTCACGCAGTCTAGAAGGTCGTGAAAAGAATACTTTGCCGCGCAAGAACACACATCATGAGATGCCTCAAAAGGAATGTGAGTATTAATTTCTCTTTTTTAATTTACCAGTATTTCGAAAATGACCGGCGAAGAAGAAATTCCAAAAGAAACTTGTCTTTATAGGTCTTTTTTCAAATAGACTTTATTGCAATTAGTCAGTATACATATAATGATGTCAAGTAATAAACTTATAGATTTATTAATAGATGTTCTGAATCATTTCGAGATATCTCCATTAGTCAGATATTCGTAAATTCTGTAATAAGCCTTTACATGGAGTAGTTTGATGTGCCTTTTGAATATAGTGTCAGGAAAGGACAGAATCAGGTAATTTATTATAGAATCGAACACAATTTACAACAAAAAATCTGCTAGTCTTAGCAAACTGATATACCGGTAACACAATCTATTCCTGCTCCTAAGATTTTCACCAAATTTTGAAAACGACTGAGCGGGATCCGTTAAGATATTTTTATTTTGGAACAGTTCTCTAATTGATTCCCTGGAACCCATGTTTTAATTAGGTCGGATGGCTTTTTTTTAATATAAAAATAGTTTAAATATCAGCCGCATTTCTCCACATCGGTATACCATACGACATAACACTGTGAAAGTAGCTGAAATAGACTAAGCGTGCAGTAGCCACATCCATCAATTTTCAAATCCTCCTAACTGCATATGCCGCGGAACCGAGCTTACTGGCCAATTTATTTATGTACACTACGACGAGCAGTAATAGCCCAGTGGCCTAAATAAAGAAACGGCCTATTGACCAACGGTCTCCGGTTCAAATCCTGTCGTGGGCATGTGTGACAAAATTAGTATTATCTGATTTATGTATATATTTGTAATTATCAGTTGCGGCGGTGAAGGAAAACATCGTGAGGAAACCCGCACGTCCAAGAAATTATATTTCGAGAGACGTGTGACCTAACCTAAGAATGGTATGGTTTTCCCTCTGGTATGATGGTAATAGCTGCTTGTAAATATCAGTATCTTCGCTAAATGCTTAGGCTTAGGTAGTGGAGCTCGGTAATCCCAAAGGATTAGGAAGTGTTTTTCCATATTCATGTCAGCAATTCAAGAACATGTTAGTTACAACACGTACTCAGTACCAATGTACTTCGCTGGAATTATATCCTAAATATACCTGTCACGGCCGCGTAATACCAAATATCAAACTTGCATCAAGAAACGTATTCGTTCCTAATTTCATACTCCATAAAGATCATGATTGGCTAAAATATATGGTGTTCTGAAGGTATAAAAATGACAGCAAGAATGGCGTATTTATTAGCAGTTTAATTTATTTTGTGCGCCAAATTGTTTATACAAACTCTTTGATGTGTGATAGAGGGTGACTGACAATGTCCAAGAATTCCAGTAATGAAGATAATAAAGATATCCTCGAAGCAACAAGTCGGCAATGTACTATATGTACTACTTGTTGAATGTTACACCATATGCATTGTTTATTTCGTTAACATACTTTTATATCCACCACATCAACCCTTGCTCACTCCACTGCAGGGGTACTGCTCTCCCTTCAACCGAAGGGGTTTAGAGCATACTCCACCATGCTGCTCAAATACGGATTGGCGGAGGCCAGTGTTTTCAAACCGCCCGAGGGCCACTGACTTAGCTTAACGACTGTCATCTATCGACAACTGCCGGGACCGACGGGTTAACGTGCCCTCCGACGGAGAAACTCGAGATAGATAAACCCATCCGTAGACGGGCTGCGGTGGACGTTGCTTAACCTGCGTGTTCGATTAGAATGACACGTGCAACAACGCCATCGAGCTCTCATATTTATACTACTTTCTCTTACTACTTACTTCTCATACTCATATTACTTTTATATGGGTGTAGATAAATATTACTTGATATTTCATATACGCACACAAAATTCGATGAGCTTGGTGGTTGAGTAGATAGCAATAGGTACTTTAACACCAAGGCACGCGGATTCGATTTCAATACAAGACAAACAATTCTGTGTATGTCTGTATGTCTTTGTCTAGGTATTTTAAGAAAGATAAGGTCCATAGTAGCAGCACGTTCCTCCACCTTACAGAAAGTCACAGCCATATAACAATTTTATTTTTGTATTGACGTTTTTTGTATTCCTGCAAGCGAGTGTAATTACCTTTTTTTTTATATAACGACGGGAGACATTGAAGCATACGGCCGACCTGATGTAAATCATTAACATAGCCTATTTATGTTCGTAACATATTAAGTATCACTCGCACGATGCCTCCTCTGCTGCTTACACAACAACTCCTAAGGAGCTTACTGGTGACCTCACTCACACACAGGAACACCACCACCCTCTAGGGAGTTATTATTTTGCTGCGGTTTTCTGTGAGGTGCAGGTACTTCCCCAGACAGGCTGCTTTGATGCGCCCTACCTCTCTTAAACTTTTACCTTTAAGGACCTAAAGAATTACATGTACCAAAGGCAAATTGAAACTTGAAACGTTCCATTGGGAACTGTTAGATTAAAAAGGAATGCGGCTATGTGACACCCTTGGTATTGTAAAATTACATAGGCTACGGTTTTTTTTTATGGGACAAGCCTACCACTCGTTCCCACCACTGTTTCTCCTATGTAGCCAGAATTAACAGCGGCGACCACAAAAAGGCAATGAACAGTGAAGTCCATTGCTGTCCCGTGGGTTAAATTAAGCTGCCTTGGAACTCACAACGAAATGAACTACTACTGAAATGAATTGGCTTATTTGTTTATTTACAAAACTGTATTCTATAAAAATGAACGTTAAAAAGGAACAAAAAGTAATTAAACTCAGCTATAACTAGTCTGGCCATAAATATTGTTACATAGAAATTTTCTTTTTTTCAACTCTTTAAATATTTTGAATTTGGTACGCGTTTACTATGTTAAAAACTTCTTTCGATTTTCCGCTGTTTTACATATTTTTTCGTGTTTATTATCAAATCACAATATAGAATGGGAAAGAAAATAGGATTCCAGTGCCTTGCACATAGTGGATATGGAGCCGTCGGTCATATTAAAGATACTTCAAAAGCTTGGTATCAGCCGTATGTTCGCATATGGCACTAGCGACATAGATACCAACAGGTCCTCTGTTGAAGACCATAATAGCTCGGGGCGACTACGTGCTGTTAGAACTACAAAGGCTATTAATGCTGTTAAAAACAGAATTCGCCGAATCCCCATTAGGAAACTGAAAATCTTATCGAGAGAAACGAAGATTCCCGCTAGGACTCTCGCGTATAATAAAACAAGACCTGAAGCTCGGCGCTTATCGTCGATTACGTCCCGTTACGCATGTGAAAGACACATAAATATGCTCTTTACTGATGAAAAAATGTTCACAATTGAAGACTACTATAACAAGCAAAATGACAAAGTGTACGCATACAGTTCTGAAAAAGCCCAAGCCCAAGTGGTCGGAAAGGTACAACGTGGTGGTACAATACCTGCGTCTGTAATGGTTTGGTGGGGTGTCTTATCAAGGAGTCATAAGGCTTCATTTTTGTGAAAAAGGAGTGAAGACTTCAGCCAAAGTGTATCAAGAGACTGTCTTGGATCGTGTTGTGAAATCTCTCAGAAATACACTTTTTCAAAATGTACCGTGAACTCTGTGACTCTGTACCTGGTCACAAAGCACGAACTACCAAGCCTGGCTCGAAATCAACGTTCCGTACTTAATTAGAGTTAAGACTAGCCCTCGTCTAGCCCAGATCTAAATCTCTTATACTACAATTTATGGTCAGTTTTTGAGGACATGGCCTGCTTGAAACGACACGCCGACATTGTATCTCTTAAGAAATATCTGGACCAAGCAGTGGCTAAATTTCCGAAACAGTGCGTAAATCCATAGATTCGGCCATTTCGAATAGAATATTTTTTTTTTTTGCTGAGACTTCCATAAATACGCATAAAAGTTTTATTAATATTACAGTACTTCATAAATAAATTAATGCATATTCATTAGTAACAGAACTTATGACCGGACTAGGTACAATGACCGATTTGTTCCAATTATTATTTTTTATTTTACACTTTTTTTAATCTTTAAATATAAATTTCATACACACAAAGATGTAAAATAATGGGCACCGAAGCAAATAGCGAAGCGATCACTCACAATGTGGATCATGTCCAGGAGAACCGTGGGAATCAAATATATGCCGTATAGAAATTCCGTTTCCGCCAGGTTCTAGAAGGTAAAAGTAGAAGTAGGCCCATGAAGTGCTAGTTTGACATGCGTGCCAATACGTTTTACTACAAGAGATGTCGAAACCGCGAGGAGTGGAGAAGAAAAATCCGGATGGCTGACTCGGAAGCTAAATCGTAGGTATAAGCGATCAGTTGGTTTAGGAACGGGATAACGCTAAGTAGAAGGAGAAGAAGAATAAAAAAGTGCGGTTAGGAAAACACTAATACCGGCTACTCGACATTATAGTTTTGTGTATTTAGTCTCGCCATTTGTACTGTGTATAATTATACTACGACATTGGTACCTGTTTCGAAGCCCACTAACAGAACACTTTTTTTCGTGAACATTTTTGTCTATTACTATAAACGAGCAACTTTTATATATAACATATAATACATCGAGCGTATATTTATATACTCGATAACATTTGAGATACCACTACTGCTGGACAAGAACATTTGTTTCCTTTTAATAGTAAAACTATGTTCTAAACTCAATTCAAGGGTTACTTCGATGACTTCGTAAAGTATTTAAGGGGATTTGCCACAGATTTTCGCGTAACCATTTCATTTGTGAAACGACCAGCCACCTCTTGAGATAGTCCCTTGTAATCCACTGCTGGGTTTATTTCATTTAATTTGTTATCGCTTTAATTCCTTATAAATAGTTTACAATGGCACTGAATTATATCATTTTTTTTACAACATTGGGAGGCATACAAGCATGCGGCCTATCTGATGAATATCGATTACTGTATAAACGATTGCATTACATTAGGTGTTACTCGCGCGATGTCACCTCTGCTGCTAACACAACAACTTCTTAGGAGCTTACTGGTGACTAGTTAATAGATTCAGGCGTTAGTTTGCGAAAGTCAAATTTACATGCAATTTGATCTAACCTGCTTTGTGTACTTCCGCCACCAATTAGTTCATGCGGCCTAGCGCCGGCCGGCACCCATCTTCTACTGTTAGTACGTGCTACATGCCGACGCTGCCATGGCTGCTCCGGTAGTCTCTGCCTCGGCTGCGGTCGTCCGCCATCTGGAACAGAATCCGCATGCCCCCACCACCACCGTCGCTGCCACGACTGGCCTGGTCGTCGCTGCGAAACGTGTTTCGCCTCTCCACGAGGCATCATCAGGCGTTGTAGACGTTAATCGTAAAAATAACATGCTACAAGTGACAAATCTATCGCAGTGCCGTCCATTATATTGAATTGAGGGTGGGGGTGGATGGTGTGAGCGGGAAGATATTTAATAGTGGGGAATGGTTTACGTCAGTCTGTTTGTTCATGAGAGTAATTTTATAATTTTTATGTTTATTAATTTCTAATTGTTCCCTAATATTTAGTTTTAAACCTTTGTCTATGGTGTGTAAAATTTGATATGTATTAGTGGGGGATAAGTTATGTCCTTTGTCTATGAAATGCTCGGCGAAGTGTGCGTAATCGGCGTATAAAAACAATCGCCCAGAAAGGTCAAGGCCGCATGAACTAATTGGTGGCGGAAGCACACAAAGCAGGTTAGATCAAATTGAACTTACTGGTGATCTTACTCACACGCAGAAACACGACAACCCTAGGGACTTGCTATATTTAGCTGAGGCTTTCTGTGAGGTGGAGGTACTTCCCCAGACGGGCTGCTTGGATGTGGCCTACCTTTCTTAAAAACACTCGGACTAATAAACAGACATGTTCATGCACACAAATATTGTTCCTGTGTGGGAATCGAGCCTACGAGCGTTGGTGTCAAAGTAGCGCAACAACGCGTTTTATTACTATTGATGGACACTATTGATGGAGGGATGGACCACCCAACTTGTCAATTTCTTTAAAAAAAATCGTCGGGATACTTCTAATTGCACAATAACAACATGAGAGGGGAAAGAGTGATCCTCTTCTCGGCTTTTTTCTATTGCAAAAATTTGTTATGTATGAAGTGCACTGGGTCCAGCTGAGTATCACAGTACTATATTTGATATAATTCAGTGTCATTAGTGACACTGAATTATATGACCCAGTGCTCTTCATCGATATCAAATGACACTGTTGCAATAGAAAAAAGCCAAGAAGAGGATCACTCTTTCCCCTCTCGTGTTGTTATTGTGCAATTAGAAGTACCCCGACGTGATGAGTACCTCAACTTTAAAGAAAATTGCAGCCAAATACTCTATTACTATTATAATTATGTTCTATAATTTCTAAGATTTTCTATTATGTTGAGGTATTTATAATAATAATAATATGTCAATCAGATTATATATTCATGTCATAACATAAAAATCGTTAGAATTAATAAATAATTCTTCTTCTTCTTGGCGTTATATCGTTTCCTAATCCATTGGGTTTGGGGGCTCTGCTACCTAAACTTAATGATTTGGCGAAAATACGGATATTTACATGGGGCGTTTGTCGTCAGACCTTCACAACCCAGATGGAAAACCAGACCATTCTTAGGTTTAAGTACCACTACTACACCAACTCCAATTTATTCCACTGTAGAGATAAGGGTCTCTGTTCCACCGAAGGGGAAGTAGGTAGACTACGCTCCTCAATTGCGGTTTCGCGGAGGTCAGGGCTCTCAAGCCGCCCGAAGGCCACTGATTTGGCTTAACGACTGTCATTTATCGAAAACAGCCGGGAACGACAGCTTAAGGTGCTCTCCGAAGCACGAAGAAAGTCTTTCGAAATATAATTTCTTTGCTTCACGACGTTTTCCTTCACCATCGAGCAAGTGATAATTATAAATATGTACATAAATCCGAAAGCACAGATTTAGTAGTACATACCAGGATTTCAAGCCGGAACCAGTTGGTCAATAGGCCTATTTCTTATCTTTATCCACTAGGCTGTCGCTGCTTGTTTACTTGATAAAATTATTGTTACACGAAAATGTCCTCTGTTAGTTAACAGCATGGGAATAGCTTTCATTATAGTGAATTAACACCTTATTTGAGGGTTATAGAGGCACTATAGCACCAGTATGCTCCTACGTTACTACTTTAGTAGCGATGTTGACAACGCGCCAGCGATATATATTGCATTCGTTCATAAACTGCTCCACAATAGACTGTCATGTACGTACGGGTCTAAAAAATGACATGACAATCAATAGCTGTTGAGAAATGAGTTAATTAATGCCAGTTTATTTTTATAGCGTGCTCTTTAAAATAATAATAAATGTATGTTGTACTAGCTGTGCCCGCGACTTCGTCCGCGTGGAATTTAACAAAAAAAATATTGTTCAATTCGCAGAGTTTACTATAACTTATTAATTCTGTATTTCGCGTATAGAAATACATATGCTAATTTTAATGAAATTCTTCTATTTTGTGAATCGCACCCTCGAAGGGGAAGATATTTCTCTCTAATTTTAACAGTTTTTCATATTTTACGCAGGAACCCTAAATATTTACGGGATAAAAAGTACCCTATATTGTGCTCTGAACAGTCGTCTACCTACCAGTGAAAGTCGAGTCAAAATCGGTCCAGCCGTTTCAGAAATTAGCCGGAACAAACAGACAGACAGACAAAAATTGTAAAAATATTCATTTTGGCATATGTACCGTGTATATATCCATATGCATTTAGTAAAAAGCGGTTATTTTAATATTACAAACAGACACTCCAATTTTATTTATCTGTATAGATAAGGACACCGCTAAATAGAGACTTCGGCAAAGATTCTGTTAGTTAAAGATATCTGGACCGTGGTACTGTTCACTGAACTTTTCCACTACTTGGGGTGTAACTGACTCCTTTTTTTTAGAGTCAAATTCAACCTTACGGATAAAGAGGACAGAGTACAGAAACAGTGGGCCAATTCTGATAAATAACTGCAACTGCACGTTTACGCCTGTCACTTGAGTCGTGCAGGAATAGTGCAGTGCCGATAGGTGTATTCTACTAAAATATCCGGCACTGCAACTGCGCTGGAACTGTGCGTATCCTGCAAGTAAACTACTTAAAACCTGAAATGTTGCCATATTTCAATCTAATAAAACTGAATTTTTATTTAATGTTTACTCCTATAGTTTTTTTTGACCTTGGTTGCCGGAGTGGAGGTATTTCTAATCGAAAAGAAGCTTTACATATCTTTATCCACAAACATCTCCCAAAACCAAGCAAATATAATTCACCGCCTCAGAATTTTAATTTCACTTCGCAAAAGTTGCTCAAGAGTAACGTTAACAAAACTGCAAGTAAACTCCTTCAAAACATCTGTCACCGGTATACAAATGTCAAAACAATTATTCAGAATACGATTATATTGCAGGAAACGTGCAGTTGCAGTGCAGGTTTTTTAACAGAATAGCGATTCATTTACTGCAACATTCCTGCAACGTCGCTGTTGTCAGTTCGTTTAATAGAATACCGAAACGTCAAAATGGACGCATTTTGATACACGCCGCGCTGCAGTGCAGTTGCAGTTTTTAGTAGAATCGGCCCACAGTATTACGGATATTTTGTACAGCTATTTTATATACATGCAATTTGATCTAACCTGCTTTGCGTGCTTCCACCACCAATTAGTTCATGCGGCCTAGCGCCGGCCGGCACCCACCCACTACTGTTAGTACGTGGTACATGCCGACGCTGCCATGACTGCTCCGGTAGTCTCTGCCTCGGCTGCTGCGGTCGTCCGTCATCTGGAACAGAATCCGCATGCCCCCACCACCACCGTCGCTGCCACGACTGGCCTGGTCGTCGCTGCGACACGTGTTTCGCCTCTCCACGAGGCATCATCAGGCGTTGTAGACGTTAATCGTAAGAATAACATGCTACAAGTGACAAATCCATCGCAGTGCCGTCCAGATGGCGGACGACCGCAGCAGCCGAGGCAGAGACTACCGGAGCAGCCATGGCAGCATCGGCATGTAGCACGTACTAACAGTAGTGGGTGGGTGCCGGCCGGCGCTAGGCCGCATGAACTAATTGGTGGCGGAAGCACGCAAAGCAGGTTAGATCAAATTGCATGTAGATTTGACTTTCGCAAAATAACGCCTGAATCTATTAACTATTTTATATACATAGCGCAAGGTGTTTCATTTATATAATCAGTCTTAGATTTAAGCGATGAAACTAGTTCTTTGGCTAAATCATTAATTATAGTCAGAGCTCGTTGGCGTCGTTGCGCGTGTCATTCTAAACGGACACGCAGGTCAAGCAACGTCTATCGCAGCCTGTCTATGGATGGGTTTACATATCTCGAGCTTCTCCGTGCTTCGGAGAGCACCTTAAGCTGTCGGTCTCGGCTGTTCGATAAATGATAGTCGTTAAGCCAAATCAGTGGCCTTCGGGCGTCTTGAGAGCCCTGACCTCCGCGAAACCGCAGTTGAGGAGCGTGGTCTACCCACTTCCCCTTCGGTGGAACAGAGACCCTTATCTCTACAGTGGAATAAATTGGAGTTGGTGTAATAGTAGTACTTAATAATAAACTTTACATATAATTAGAACTGGAAATTAATATCATTTTCCAATTAAAATTCGTATTTGTACTTTTTTCTTTAATCACGTGTGTTAACCCCGGTCTTTTGATAGGCGTGTGAGGGGATATGGATCCAACGCATAAAGGCCCCTTAGAAAAGATTGATGTAATGTATTATACCCGCTGTGAACTGCTCCAAGGGATATCAATGGGAGAATATACCCATGAGCAGGTCACGGCAGGTAATTAGGACTATTGCAAATGTGTCGGAAATAATAGTGCTATTGAAATAAGATCTGGAGGAATTATTAGTACTGGGCTATTACAGAAGAGAGACGGACACCTGCCATAACTATCCTATCTGATGTTACTTCGGCAGGCGGTGGCTCGCAACTCACTAGATGGACCCCCGAAATGCCAGAGAAAATCGGCCGGGGGCAACACCGATGTGAGTGACTCAAGGGTGTCGAGAGGTGTGCTGCGCTTTCTCCGAAATTACTCGCGGCGTTATGCCCTTTAACACTTTCACCCCTGGAGTATATCACCTGCTAGAGCAATATACTCTATCGACTCCTCTCTGGACGGCCAATGAAGGCACGCCAGAGCTGAAAGTCCTGCGGGCCTTCTTGACTTTTCACTACGACCGACGAAGACACGCCGGAGGCGAAGGCCCTCAAAGTCAAAGTCAAAGTCAAAGTGTTTATTGCATCCATAATGTACAAATCCAGGTCTTACTAACAAGCATAAGTAGTCTCAATTATGGACCCTGACGGGCACCGCAATCTAGAGAGGGGCTGACTATATTTTTGTATTTTATTATGTAATATTTATTTTTATATTTTTTATATATTATCATTCAGGTATTCTGAAATGTTGTAGTAAGCTTTACTGATAAGTATCTCTTTAACTTTCTTTAAAAATATTATATCATTTTTTAGATTTTTTATGGGCTCTGGTAATTTGTTATATATTTTAATGGACATTGTCAAAGGACCTGATGAGTGCAACTTTAGGCGTGAGTTTGGCAGATTTAATCTATTTGGATACCTAAATTTGTAACCCGTAGCTGTTTTTTTCCGTTTTGTGTAAAAATCTGGATATTTTCGAATGAATTTGATGATTTCCCATATGTATATACAAGGAAAAGTCAACAGTTTATATTTTATAAAATAGGGTCTACAGCTATCTGTATTTTTTATGTTAGCTATAATGCGGATCAACTTTTTTTGAAGGGTAAATACGTTTTTCCAATCGGTCCCGTTTCCCCATAACGTAGTGCCGTAGCTGAGCCATGAGTAGGCGTAGCCGTAGTAGGTCACAAGGGCTGTTTCGGTATCCGTGGTCTTTTTTACCTCCCTGAGGGCGTACGCAAATTTAGAGAGTTTTGCACAGATTCGTTGCAAATGAGCCTTCCAATTTATGTGCCTATCTATTATTATTCCTAACAGAATAAAATCAGTAACCACCTCTAAGTCAATCCCATTATGGTCATATTTAAAATTCAATGATTGTTTCTGATATGGGTGGAATGACATTAGTTTGGTTTTGGAGATGTTTATCTCTAGGTTGTGATCATTTATCCAGTCTGTGACGTCAGTCAAAATAGAGTCGAGGTGTCCTCCCAAGTTGTTAACACTTCGGCATGACGTAAGAATAGAAATATCGTCCGCAAAGAGGACACAGTGTTCTTTCACGACTTTTGGCAGGTCATTTATGTATATCAGGAATAGGAGGCATCCAAGAACGCTACCCTGAGGGATAGAAGAATTGATTACTTTATGATTAGATCGGATGTTTTGGATAGTCTGGGTATCATGATTGTAGTATTCTATTTCAACGAATTGCTCCCTATCTTTAAGGTATGACGTGTACCATTTGTGGGCAACACCTCGTATCCCTATCCCATATAATTTATGAAGTAGTATGTTATGTTGCACTCTGTCGTAGGCCTTTGACATATCCAATAATATTCCAATCGCATATTTACCATTGTTAAGTATATTTAAGATTTCTTGAACGTATTTATAGACTGCCAAAGAAGTGGAGCGATTTTTCCGAAAGCCGTTCTGACAATCATCTAGCAATTTATACTTTTCACAAAAATTGTAAACTCGTTTCGTCATTGCTCCTTCAAACACTTTTGAGGTAGTAGGTAGCAAGGCTATAGGCCTGTAGTTATTAAGGTTTGTTTTTTCGTTTTTCTTGTGAGCTGGTTTTATTTTTGTTTTCTGCAATAGATCAGGAAAAACTCCCTCCTCAAAAGACTGGTTAATAAGAATGGTAAGTGGCAAAGCTAATTCTTCTGCGCAGTTTTTGAATAACTTAGGCGGTAACTCATCTATACCATAACTTGATTTATTTTTAAATTTTTTAGAATTTTAAGTATTTCGTGACAATCTACCGGTTGTAGAAAGAAACTATTTTCTGTGGGGGAGAGCACTGGTCTTCCCACCCCATTTCCTATGCGGTTTTCACCCACAGATGCAAAAAAGGAGTTAAAACAATTAGCTATTTGTATTGGATCTTTGATAAGGGTTTTATTAATTTTTAACTTTAAGTTATTTTTTTCTTTTAGTGTGGTTTTATTAGTATTTTCGTTAATCACGCTCCACATTGTTTTTACTTTATTAGATGAACTTTTTATACGTTTTTATAGTGCAATTTTTTTGACGTTGTTACAGTCTTTTTTAGTATTTTTTCATACTTTTTATAATGTTCACGGAGGATTTCGTTTTTGTCAGATTTTAATAAAAGGAGCTTTAACAACCTTTTGTTTTTACATGATACTTTAATGCCCACCGTAAGCCAATGTTTTTTAAATGTGTTTTTTATTTTTATTTTTTGTTTAGGTATACATTGATTAAGAATACGACTTAACTCATCATGGAATATTTTATAGTTTTCGTTAATGTTTTTATTATT
The DNA here is from genome assembly GCA_947507595.1 of Pyralis farinalis. NCBI lineage: Eukaryota > Metazoa > Arthropoda > Insecta > Lepidoptera > Pyralidae > Pyralis > Pyralis farinalis. The sequence continues at coordinate 25,760,675 of OX382270.1, forward strand.
TTCCGAGATTATGGCACGCCAATTTATGTCCTTTAATTTTGATTTAAAAAGCTCTATATTCCTTTTGTTAAAAATTCTTTTTTCCATTACCCAATTCGCTTTTTTCGATTGTTGTGGTGTTTTCAAACTAATTATTGTGGCGGAGTGTGCCGAGAAACCAAAGTTTTCTACATATGTTTGGATGTCGTTATTAAAGTCATTAGCAAAAATTAAGTCTATACAAGTTGCCGAGGTTTTTGTGAAGTGTGTAGGTTTTTTTATTAGTTGATTAAATCTATATTCAGACATTAAGTTTAAAAGTGTATTTTTATCTGAGTTATTATTTAAGATATTTATATTAAAGTCTCCCCCAATAATTATTTTATATTTATTGTATTTAGTACTAACATAGACTAAGATTTTTTCCAATTGTCTAAAAAATATGTCAATCCCTCTCCCATTCCAGTACAATGAGATTAATATGATATTTTCTTTTAGTAGCTCTGTTGCACATAGCTCTAGGTTATACTCAATGGACATGTTTGCTATATCTTTCTTCTCTATAGCTTCTATATGATCTTGCAGTAGGATACAGACTCCGCCACCAACTCGTTTCTACAATAAGCTGCCGCAAACTTATATCCGGTAATATGTAATAAGTCAATTTTTTCCTTGGTTAGCCAGGATTCTGAGACGCATATAGCTTTGTAGTTCGAATGTTTGTCCACAAAGGCTTCCAGTAAATGTTGTTTATTATAGATACTCTGGAAGTTTTGAAACATGATTTCAAACCGATGTTCTATTGCGAAAGGAGCGATCCTGGCTTAATGGAGACAGCCTATTGTTACTCTGACGATCTTCTAGAGTATCGTTGTTCAGTTCTATTTGCTTACTATCTATATACAATATATTATTCTTGATAACGGCGTGGTGACCCATTTTACGTGCCCTAATCAATTCTTCACGCTGTAATTTCCTTTCCTTTTGTGTTTTTTTGTCCATATACTCTGAGACTGCAAGTCCGGTACCTCGGAGACAATAACTGTTGTTTAATATGAAGCGAGTCATTTTTTTACTTATTAATTCAATTAACAATGGACGGCATTTATTTTGGTTGAATTTTCCCATTCTATGTGTTTCTTCAATATATCCGGTTAAGTTAACATTAAGGGTGTTCCCAAGGACTTGAATGATTCTGTGATGTAAATCCTCTTCTGGCTCTTTATAGTAGTCAGATAGGCCATATAAAACAATTTGTTTTTTTATAATACTGTCTGGTTGTAGTGGTCTTTCTGGTAATTGATGTGGTTCTGTGAGTATGCATTTTTTTCTATGTCTCTTATTTCCTTTTTCAGTATATCATTTTCCTTCCTGAGCTTTTCCATTTCTTGATTTATGTTCTGTATATCTTTTATTCTTAGCTCATTTTGTTTAAGTAGTGAATTAGTTTCCTGTTTAATTTCTTCTCTCAACTTAATAAGCGTTTTGTTGATCTCTGTCGTAATGGTGGTTTTTAGGTCTTCTATTATAGACTTATTGTTTTCTTTCAACTGTGACGTAATTAGTTCACTTAAGTTCTCCAGTGTTAATTCGGTTGTGGGTGTAGAGATTTCCTTAGTTATAGTATCTCCCAACAGGCTTATGTCTTCAGAGCTTATGGATTCGTTCGTAATTTTAGTTTTCCGAACTCTATTTGTTACATTATTGTCCGGTTCAGAAGACGAGCCAGGATTTTGGATATCATAGGTTTGTTCTCGCTGGCGTATAGGAGTATTTGAGTTATCCCTTTTTGGTATCTTACAAATGCAGGCCTGGCATCTCCAGATCTGTTTGTGCTCCTTTGTCATTGTATTATAGAATGTTTTTGTAGGTACGTTTCCACATTCTAGATCGTATCTTTCATTACATAATATGCAGTCTAGGTATTCTCTACCCAAGATTTCTCGCCGACATCCCGCGCATTTTTTATTTCTTGAGGCCATTTTGGGGTGAAGTTAAGCAAAAAATATCAGCAGATCAATAAGAATGTACCACAATCAATTACTAACATTGTTTACTTTAACCCTTCGAAACCCGGGGTGGTCGTATACGACCGCGAAATGTATGGGAAAACGTATATAACGGGTTCTGACTGCTCAATGAATCCAATTTCATTTATCTAGCCAGTTCAAAATTATTTTCACGGAAAAAACAAACCCGCAGACAAAATGTAAACAAAGCGAACGAAAAAGTCGAAAGCATATAATTAGAGTTCATGCAAATGAAAAAGGTAAATTAAAGGACTTGTACCTTGGACATTGCATAATTGCTATCCATTACATATGAAAGGTAACTCGTAGATCAATTTGAAATAAAACTTAGAAAGATAATCTAAATAATTATATTGTTCAAAACAACTAAAAAATATATATTAACCTTGCTGAGCCGGTGAAACGAAGGTACAAATTTCGTTATGCACAACCTAGCAAAGCATTTATTAAGAATACCTACGATTATTTTATAAATACTTGGGTACACCGTCGAAGAGAAGAGAGCGAAAGGAGGATACCTTTCCTGCCTTCAAGATCGACCGACGATTACATCTCGGAATAATTAGTACACTTGTTAGAGATAATAACAAACCTTTTATTTCGAAATGTTTGCGTTCAGTTTTTTTTTTTGGAATTCAGTAACATACCAAATTTTTAAATCTGAAATGTAAATTAGTCTAAACGCTCGAGTTCCCATATTTTGTATGAAAATAATGAACTATTTGTGATGCGAACTGGTATTTAGCCAGATAAGCTCAGTTTACATTTTATGCTATCAACTAATCTCATAATATGGACAGAATTTTCATTTAAGTATATATGTATATCTTCATTCCAGGTCCGTTGCGGGGTAGGCAGAGAGAATCCAGCGCTATAAGATGAGGTACTTACACATGTTACTCGCTTCTTTAATATTATATAGTTCTTTTCATGCACGCTTTCCGGTTCTTAGGGCTTCTAACATCTCCTTCTGAATAAATACGACTAATTTGCTGGTGGTAGCAGCATCTTGGCATTCCTCGGCTCCTACGAGTATATCCTTCTACTTTAGCACTTAAATTTGTTTCGTCACTCTTTCGTCCTGCTTTCTTTCTACATAACCGAACTAATAGAAGATGAATGAACCTTTTTTTACCTCAACACCTATACTACCTTTCAAACTAACACTCTCGTAGTCAGCAGGCGCAAATTTTGCATAATATTGCATTTTGACCACATTAATTCTACTTTCTTGTTCTCTCCGCTATATATATGGCTTTCACTTTTATAAGTTAGCGTTTGTATTAGTACTCGTATCAATGTAGCATTGTGTACAATGAGCTGTGCATTCTGGTTTAGGTATAGGCTACCTAGAATTTGATCTAACGCTCCATTAACTCCGTTCCCTGCATTCACTTGTCTCTCCACATCAGTGGTGTACCTTCTATCCCTGCTAAAAGTGCTTTCAAGATATGCAATCTCATTCACTCGTTCCAACAGTAATCGTTGTAGTCGCTGTGGTGTCTTCTCTTACAAATACTAGATCTTGATTTTCTTCACATGAAATCGTAAGCCTTTCTTCATACAATCACCTTTCATAGATGTGACTAGTGTTTGCAATCTATACATATAAAATTCGAAGTTCTGACTGACTGACACTGAACGAGTGGTTTAGACTATCAACCCATAGTCTAAACCACTCGTTCTAGAGACATGAAATTTGGGAGCTGTGTTGTCTAGATATCCACTAATAAAGGATTTTTCGAAATTCTATCCCTAAAGAGGTGAAAAGGGGTGTAGAAGTTTGTATGAAAATCGTATTCCCTGCGTGTATCAACTTCAAACTTAGTACGAGTATAAATACTCTTCAAAACAAATAATAAAACACATATATTAGGATTTTTCGAAAATAAACCTCTATAGAGGTCAAATGGGATGTACAAGTTTGTATAAAAACTGTAATCCTTGCGTGTATCAACATGAAACTTGGTATAAATACTTTTAAAACATGCAATTAAAACACGTATTTTTCCGAAAATCGACCATAAAGGGGTACATGAAATGTAAAACTCTATACCAGGCAAACTCAACCAAACCCATTTGTATCAAAATTTATAGCAATTCGTGTTGCCTCAGCTTTAAAGGTCTGAAGGCTTACACAAACTTTTTCATCCGAAAACAAAATTTCGCGGTATTTTTTTTCCAGCGTACCGCCGTAACAAAGCGCGGGATCTTTCAATCCTATTTTTTTAAATGCTCGTTCAAAAACTATCCGGTTTTTTACGATAAGCTCGTAGTCCCAGGTCTTCATTTAATACTCTTTTGACAGTGGTTCTGCTTAATCCCATCTTAAGAGCTAAGATTTTTGTTTACGTACGGGATTTCTTTGGATTCGCACCTTCACTGCTTTGATGACCGCTGGTGTCCTAACTGTGCAAGGTCGGCCGCTCCTCTTACGATCTTCGAAGCTTGAATCTTTAGTATATCGTTTGATAATGCGATAAATAAATCGCAGTGTTATTTAAATTTTTTGTAGAATGTTGAAAATCGCTTTTGGCGCGTAACCACAGCGGTGTAACGCGATAACCGCGACTCTATCGTCCTCCTTCGGCCACTCCATATTTGAAAATGAATTTATTTATTATTTTCGGCAAGCGGGAATGTTTTATTTTTAAAATTAGTCAAAGTATTTCTGGCCAGTATTCCAAAATTAAAATAATAAGGTTTTGACAGAACTTATGACCCGACTAATTATATGTTTATAAGAAAATACTTTCCAGTATTGAGACAGGGGTAGGTAACATCTTTTTCTTGGATGCTCCTGGTGGAACTGGTAACACTTTTCTTGTTAACTTACTACTGGCCAAAGTGAGTAGCTATCGCGGTTTCGCCTAAGCGTTCACGTCTTCTGTAATTGCTGCCACGCTGCCGGAAGATGGCAAACCTGCACACTATACATTTACACTCCCTCTCAATGTAATACAAACTGAAACCCCACTTTGCAATATTCCCAAACAAACCAATATGGCCGAACTACTTCGGAAAACGAAATTAATTGTTTGGTTACGGCTCATAAGGGAGGTTCGAAGTCCTAAATAGATCTCTGCAAGACACAAGGAATAATAATAGTCAAATGGGGGGGAGTAACTATATCGTTAGTAGGGGATTTCTGGCAGACATTAACAGTAGTGCTTAAGGGAATGCGAGCGGACGAAGTCAAAGCGTGTGTAAAGCGGTCTCATTTGTGGCTATTAGTGACTAAACATAGTCTTACAAATAACATGAGAGTCCACCTGAGGGGAGATATTTCTGCTGAACCGTTTACAGGTCTATATCTATAATTTCACGCCAAATTCCTTGCGGAGTAGGCAGAGAGAACCGTGCGCCACGTGACTCGATCCTTATATACCTCACTCGCTTCTTAAATATTCATTGCTCTCTCATGCACGCTCGTCAGTTTCTAGGGCTCCTGACATCACCTTCTGATAGAACACGACCAATTTGGTCATGGTAGGCAAGTCTTGGCCTTCCTCGGCTCCAACATCCAGGCATGAACTACCAAAGCCTGGCTCGAAATAACCTAAATAACCTAAACCAACCTAAACCTAAACCCAATAACCTAAAGTACGTAAAGTAAGTAAGTTTGTAATATTATTGAGATCTCCTTTCAAAATAAACTCGATTCGTTAGTATCTACATAAGATAGTAACAGAAATAAGTATATGACTAAACTGAGTGTAGGAAACTAAGTTTTAGTGTATACATAAAATACTATTAACCGATGAAAAGATATGTTACTAGGTATTCCTTTTATTTTGCTTCGGAAAATATTTTTTGCAAACCGGCTCTCCATATTCCATTATTATTATCACAACATCAATTGATTTACTACTGATCTACAACAACATTTATATTTGGTGTCGTTCATACTTAAAAAGGCAACCTTCATAGCTTGCTTATGTATAGATAGTATGCAAGATGTTGGTATGGCTAAACATTTTGCGTTTTGTTTTTGCTCACACTAAAAACTCAATGCTGGTTTTGCCACGTGGTACGTACGAGGGAAGTAAACATTTATTTACATTATTACATCATAACTAGTCTGGCCAAAAATACTGTTACATAGAAAATTTTCTTTTTTTTTTCAACTGTATAATTATTATGAATTTGGAACGCGTTTATTATGTTAATAACTTCTTTCGATTTCCGGCCGTTTAACATATTTTTTCGTGTTTATTATCAAATTACAATATAGAATGAGGTATTAATGAAAATAGGATTGCAGTGATTACCTTGCACAAAGTGTAGTAGTGTGTGTAGTATGGAGTTGTCGGTCATATTCAAGACACTTCGAAAGCTTGGTATCAGCCGTATGTTCGTATATCAACACTTCCTCTATTGAAGACCACAAAAGATTGGGGCGATCGCGTGCTGTTAGAAATACAAAGGCTGTTTATGCTGTTGAAGCCAGAATTCTCCGAAACCCCATTAGGAAGAAAAAATATTATCGCGAGAAATGAAGATTCCCGTTTGATTTGAAGCTTTTGAAGTGTCTTGAATATGAAGATTCCGTCGCGTGTAATAAAACAAGATCTGAAGCCAGGTGCTTATCGTCGATATACAGGACATGAAAGGCTCAGAAATATCCACTTTACTGATGACAAAATTTTCACTACTGAAGAGCACTACAACAAGCAAAAATGACATACGAAGCCGCCTAAGTGATCAGAACCTGATGGCTCGAAACCAACGTTCTGGACTTAATAAGAGCTGAAGACTGGCCCTCGTCTAGCCCAGATCTGAATCCCTTAGACTACAAATTATAGTCAGATTTATAGGACAGGGCCTGCTCGAAACGACACACCAACAATGTGCCTCTTCAGATATCTGTCGAGCAAGCAGTGGCTAAATTTCTCATGGAAGCAGTGCGTAAACACATAGATTCGTGGCCAGATAGATTAAAGGCCTGTATCAAAGTGAAAGGTGGCCATTTCGAAGCGAATCGTGATCTATGTCGTGATTATATTATATTAATTATAGCATTTGGAAAATAAACAACCTAATGTTATAGTTACAATATTGCCAGTTAACTATCATTTCAGGCAAGAAGAGGATGTCCTCCACTGAAATGATAAAAACAAAGTTCAATAATAAAACGTAAGGTTCAAATAGGATTTAGTCAGTTTTTAACGACGACGACCCGTTTTATTTCATTTGGTTCCCTGCAACCTTTACCAGATTGGACGATCTTTCCGGCATCCCGAGCCAACGTCCTCTATTACCAGGGTATTACTGTAATTTAATTTTCAATTGAAAATGTAATACTTATTTACCACGCATAAATGTAACTTTTTTCCGTACTACTCGTATATAGTTAAGTGATGGCCTAAAATGTAAACTAAGCGTATCATTTGTATATCGGACTAGATACAAGTTTATTGTAATAGTGTATAGTTTTTGTACAAAACATAGAAACTCGAGCACTTAGACTAATTTACATTTTAGCATTAAAAGCTAAAAAAATCCAAAATAAAACTGAACGCAAACATTGTTGAAACAAAAGGTTTGCCATTGTCTCTAATCAGTGTAGTAATTATTCCGAGGTGTAATTGCATAGTTGATAAAAACTAGCAGTGCTAGAGGTTACAAACTCGAAACAAGGTTTTGTTCTGCACATATTATTTGATATTTTCCTTTCGTTCCACCGTGATCTTCCACCCACTTCTTTTATTTCACCTCTCCTCCCTTCGCTGGAATGAAAATAACATAAAGAGGTATATTATTATGTTGTTTCATACATATATAAAACAATAGTAGCTTTGCTCCAGCTTAGGTTAATAAAGGTTGTGCATAACATTTGTACCTTAGTTCCCCGGCTTGCCAGGGTAACGAAATATACAGTTTGGTTGCTATGAAGAATATAGTAAACTAATTTCTATTTACTTCTTAAGTTTAATTTTAAGTTAATCTACGAGTTACCTTTTATATATAATGGCCATAAATTATGCAATGTCCAAGGCACAAGTCCTTTAATATACCTTTTTCAGTTACATGAACCTCAAGTATAAGAACTTTTAATTTTCCCGTACGCTTTGTTTACATTTTGTCTAGCCGCGGGCAGGTTTATTTTTTTCAGTGAAAATAATTTTGTACTGGCTAGAGAAATGAGATTAGTTGCATTAAGCATGTGTTAATTGACTGACTTGGCAATACTTTAACTTTGGGGAGCTTGATCTTTGCATGTCGCAATATATTCAAACATTGAGAAATGTAAACCCCAGCCCCTTTAGATGGGATTTTTAACTTATACTGCTCCGTATATTGGTAGTTTTCGATATATAACAGTTGTTAGCCATATCAGTAATAGTTATGCCTAGCGTAACCATTACAAAAATATTTTTTTGTGTGTAAGATCCGAGAGATATGGCGTAGTCTTGGTACTTGTATTTGAAGATATAGTGATAGTTATAATAGTACAAATACTAATACTCCCCGCAGGGCAGCTTGTGGCGAGCTGTTGGTGCGTAACGACACCACGGATACCCGAGTGCTCCAGAGAGTCGATCAGGGAGAGAGGGCGCCACCGCGCACACGTAAACATTGAACTGCATTTTTTTAAATTATTAAAAATAGTCCTGAGCAAAAATATTTCGAAAAAAGTGAAAAATATTGAAGTACGAAGACAAATAAATAAGTGAAAATAAAAAGCTCAAAACACATGGAAGAATTAGCAAGAAAACTACAATCTCTAAAGAATGTGATATAGTGGAAAAAAAAGTCAGCGGTAGAAGTCAATTGAAGCATGAAACTAGCGATTAATACTAACAGTGGTTAAATTACAATAAGAAAACACTAAGGAAAAGGTAGGAGAGTGATACCAATGATATTCATAACCTATTATTACGCTGATAATTGCAATCAAAACAGTCAAATCATCCTACAAAATCATAACATTGTGATAAGCGCCATCTAGCGCCATAAACCGGAACAAACCGTTACAAAAATTAATCCATCTGCGGCTGATAAGCATCATAATCGCTAGAGGGCACTACTAGTTTTTATCGCTGATACAGCGTTTGAACCACCGGAGGGCGTTACTTGTATGTCATTTAAGCGTGGGTTAATTTCTCTTGACTTTACTTGAGGAGCTCGAGGGCGTCATTATGTGTGTCAATCTAATCAAACATTGATCTAATCAAAAATCGCAGCATGTCTGGGATATGTTTTCGACTCAAACTGATCCATGCACTAGAGGTTTTCGATACATAACAATTGTTAAGGCACGTCAGTGGACCTCTAGCAGCGCGAATACTCTGACCTTGCATAGAAGCTCATTCTAGATGAATTGGTGATGATACTACGTAATCATGAGTTTTCTGTGGTTCAATAAGATCCTTATTCAAACTATACGCGGGTGTATCATATTCGGATCATATTTATAGCGGTCTGAGATTGAGATTCAATCACACTATGTAAATCATCTCTAACTATGATTCGTTATTATTAAAATCTATCCTGTACGGACATCGATTTCATTAAAAATAGGAGAATCACTTCAGTTAAATCCTTATAACTATTTAACGATGCGAGCTTTCCGATCGAATTGACAAAGAATGAACAAGATCGATTAGGAGTTGTGACCTACATAGCGTTGAACTACACATACATACTTACAATAATGATATATTACATGGTTCAATTTTATTCTTTGTTATTATACGTACGTTCATCCAGAGGTACGTAAGTACCAACGTACAGACAAACCGAGACTCATTTCTTCCTCTAAAGGTAAATTTGAGCCTCTATAAACATTTTTGATAATTGGAAAAGTTTATAGAAGACAGTGTCTTTTTTTTTTATAAAACTACATAATACATTGCATTACATCTATGTATAACGCCCACATCCATTGTGGGTTAAGATATTATTATTTTAAAGAGCAGGGTATTAAAATAAACTCCCATTAATAAATGCCCATTTTCCAACTGTTATTGATAGCCGTGTTAGTTGTTCAGACAAGTCTTAGTCGTCATGATCTGCCATTTGCAGGTCTGCCGTGGAGCACTTACCGTAGCCTATGAAGAAATGCAATACAGGAGTGTGGCGGCCGCGTTACCTAAAGTAGCAGCTTAGGAGCTTACTAGTACTTACCTATAATAACCTATAATAAAAAAGTAATAAAATAATGCCCAAGTGCGAAGGAAGTCTCCTATAGAGACCCATAGACATGATGTTGCGTAATAAATAAAATTATCGTCACGGTTCGGGGGTGATGTAGAACTACTATAACTTCACGCCAAATCCCTTACGGGGTAGGCAGAGAGAACCGAGCGCCACGCGACTCGATCCTTACATACCTCACTCGCTTCTTTAACATTCATTGCTCTTTTCATGCACGCTCGCCGGTTTCTAGGGCTCCTGACATTACCTTCTGATAGAACACGACCAATTTGGTCATGGTAGGTAAGTCTTGGCCTTCCTCGGCTCCTACATCCTTCCACTTTTGTATTGTATATCTGCTTCGTCATTCTTTCATCTTGCATTCTTTCTACATGTCCGAGCCAACGGGGCATGCCTCTTCTTACTTTAACACCGACGCTCTCTTTCAGACCAACTCTCTTTCTAACATCATCATTGCGAATATGGTCTGCAAGCCTTACGCCGCAAATTTTGCGCAGCGCTCGCATTTCGACCGCGTTTATTCTACTTTCATGCTCTTTCTGTCATACCCAGCTCTCGCTTCCATAAGTTAGCGTTGGGACCAGCACTGCATTGTTTATAGCCAGCTGCGCATTCTGGCTCAAGTTTTTACTACCAAGAAATTTTCCCAACGCTCCATTCACACTATTCCCAGCACTCACTCGCCTTTCCACATCTGCGGTGTACCTTCCATCCCTGCTGTAAGCACATCCAAGATATACAAACTCATCCATTTGTTCCAACACTTCATCATCTACCGTAATCCTTACATTGGTTCTGGTTTCTTCTCTTTTAAATACCATTATCTTTGTTTTCTTCGCATTCAGTAGTAAGCCTTCCTTAATACATTCGTCTGATGCATGCCTCGTGCTCATGCGTCAATAAGAAGCCAATAAGAACTGCGTGATGTAGAATGCAGTTCTTATTGGCTAGTTCACGGATCAACATTGTGTTACTTGTCAGTTTATTGCTTAAAATATCCTCCATTTGGTCAGTAAACTTGTATCACTGAGATATATAAATGTTAAAACACTACGTTTTGGTGAGTGAGGGGGTCCTTCGTGTAAGTTGTTATTTACATGCAATTTGATCTAATCTGCTTTGTGTGCTTCCACCACCAATTAGTTCATGCGGCCTAGCGCCGGCCAGCACCCACCCACTACTGTTAGTTGATGCAATATGTCGACGCTGCCATGGCTGCTCCGGTTGTCTCTGCCTCGGCTGCTGCGGTGGTCCACTATCTGGAACAGAAACCGCTTGCCCACTCACTGGCACGACTAGCCTAGTCGTCGCTGCGACACGTGTTTCACCTCTCCACGAGGCATCATCAGGCGTTGTAGACGTTAATCGTAAGAATAACATGCTACAAGTGACAAATCCCTTATATAGAATTGAGGGTGGGGGTGGATGGTGTTAGCGAAAAGATATTTAATAGTGGGGAATTCTTTACGTCAGTCTGTTTGTTCATAAGAGTAATTTTAGATTTTTTATGGTTATTAATTTCTAATTGTTCCCTAATATTTCGTTTTAAACCTTTGTCTATGGTGTAAAATTTGATATGTATTAGTGGAGGATAAATTATGTCCTTTGTCTATAAGATGCTCGGCGAAGTGCGATCTTTCTTGGCGATTGTTGTTAATTGTCTCTAATGTAAGATTACCACGTTATCAATCATTAGACGATATTTTTGCTATTACTATCTGCGATACTGCCTATTATTTTTCTTAAAATGAAAGCTTACTTGACAACAATATCTACTTAATTTTTCAATTAATATGTAATGAAAGTTCAATATGATTATTCCATCATGCTTCACCTTTGACCTTAATCCCAAGTGCCAAGTAAAAGTCATTAAATTATAATAAACAGTCTTGACCTTTCATCGACTTACTCGTCTGGGCTCGCTAATCCTCCAAAAGGATACCATAAGGTCGGCAAGTCTGCATGTAGTGTATGCATGCGTGGGTGTAAGAGACACCTTTGTATACCTAAATGGATGTCTTTTTGTACTAAGTCGGATATCTAACAAGCATGAAGGAAAACCTATAGAGTACCAATGAGAACAATATTATGTAACTCAATTCACCACTACGAGTCGGGGGTAAAGTAAAATGCGCAGCTCTTATTGGCTAGTTCGCGAATCAACATCGTGGCACTTATGGCTTACTTACTTATTGGTTAAAATATTCTCCCATTGGTCAGTAGGCTCGAATTGTTGAGATTTCACAATTATTGACAACGTTTTTGTGAGCGCGGGAATACAATATAATACATTTAATTGCACCAAAAGAAAAATACATAAAAACAAAAACAATAAAGTACCAGTACAACGGCTGTCTTATTGCGATGCGATCACTTCCAGGCATCTTTAGAGTAGAGGAGAAATACAGAAACAAGGTGAGGCGGCGCAAAGTATAATTTATGGAAAATAAAAGAAATTACACAAATAAACATACATAATAAATCTAAATAATGTATAAATATATTATATAAATATACACACAGTAATGGAACTAAAGAGACTGAGTGGAAAGCCAGGAAAATTAAGCTGATTACGTAATGTTAATAATAATAGAAAAATAGTGAAGTTTTACAAGAAGAGTTGAAGGAACGAGGTGATTGAGCATTCCTTATATCAAATGGCAAAGCATTTCATAGGCGCACTGCCTCGATCAAGAATGAGCTAGTAAGGAAATCAGTGGGGTGGTATAGTGTTTTAAGACGGAGTAAAAGTGCACTACGCCAGGTACGATCCTGCGAATCGCTGTAAAAACCAAAACATTCCTTTAAATATGTTGGGGTAGCACGATAGAAGAGGATAGAGTAAATAAGGGAAAGGCTGTGCCAGTTACGATGAAGTCTTATAGGGAGTTATTTGAGCTGAAAAGGAAACTCAGAAACATGATCGTATTTGCGAAGTACAAATATAAATCGTATGCAACAGTTTTAAAGGCGCTCCAGCTTATTTAATTGTTCTTTGGTGATTTCTAATAGCAGGAATCAGCGTAGTGTAGGATAAGAAGGAGCAAGGATTGTGCTAGAGCAAATTTTAGTGCCTACTGGCAGAAAATTTCATGAACTTCTAAGCGGACCAGACGCAGCATACTATTTCCTACTTACTTCCGCAATCTGTTCCGACCAAGATAAAGAATTATCAAACATTATTCCCAGATTTTCAATCAATATCAAACATAACGGAAGGGATATTATTCCATTCAATTTTAGATATACGACGAGAACTACCTAAAATAATAGCTTGCGATTTTAATGGGTTGACAAAGGGACCGTGAGACTTACTCCAGACAGATATACGCAAAAAATACGCGGAAATGGCATTCGGAAGTTCAAGCATGGGTGCTTGTGTGTATATCTGTAAATTATCTGCATAAAGATGACAGGAGGAGCGAAGATTGGATGTGATGGAATTGATGAATAATGCAAATAAAAGAGGAGACAACACGCCACCCTGAGGCACGCCAGCAGTATTTGCGCCCCAAGAAGAGTACATATCCTCAATACGCACTCACTGCTGACGATCAAACAGGTGAGAACAAAACTACTTAAGTTCCGTAGGAGATACTCGTATATTCATATTGACGCCTGAAAAGTATATCATAATCAACGGTATTAAATGCGTTACTGAAGTCGAGCAATGTCAAAACTGTACGTTGAACATTATCCGTATTAGAGCGGATATACTCAGTAATTTTCAGGAGAACGGTAGTTGTCCTTAACTGCTGCTGAACCAAGCGTAGAAGAATAGGACGATAATCTGAGATAGTCGAAGGCATGGGTTTTTTGGGTAAAGGGACTACTAGCGAAGGGAGAATTACCCCAGCACATATTGCTTCCCGCATTCTCCAAACAGAGGTACGATTTGGAGCAGAAGCTGGGAATGCGGGTCACCAAAAAAACGGTCTCCGAAGTGGTTATGGGCAAAAATATATCGAAATTTGTAAAATACTGCGTCAGTCTAGCCATGGCTGTCATAGATCGGAACAAGCAGAGCAGCTCCACCTAGGACTAATGGTGTACACCTCGGCTATACTGTGTATAGCCGATGGGGTCGCGGTGGCTAGGTGGAGCTGCGAAGCTCGCTGTCGCCCGTGGCTAGACTGACGCAATATGGGGAGGGAAGTTTTGGAAATAGCCATCATCATATCACCGGCGTTTTAAAATGGGCAAAATTAAAATTTCTAGAAAATATAACTGAAAGATGATGAATGGAAGAATGAATTGCGGAATGGAAGGGAGTATGATGAATGAATGCGCTTTATTTATAAATAATTTAATATTTTAAATATTAGTATAATAAATAAAAAAAAAATTAACAAAAAGAGCCTTGCCCAGGGCGGGGTGCATTTTTTTCAAAAAAAAAAAGGGAGAATTACCAGACGTTTAGGCGGTTCTGCAATCTATATTATTAGAATCGATGTGTTAGATAACAACACACAGTTTAGGTCCCAATAGTGTTAGATATTTGATAAACCGTGGTCCACGGCAGTTAAGCTTCACTTGGCTAGCCATCTTTGAGGTTTTGAAATGCCTTATTTGTCATATTGCTGTGTCTCACTTTGACAAGAGGGAAAGTCAATTCCAAAACTTCCTACTCCTATAAATTTCTTCTGATTAAATTCGTTGTGAGTTCCAAGGCAGCTGTAGTTTAACCCCCGGGACAGCAATGAACTTCGTCGTTCATTGCCTTTTTGGTGGTCGCCGCTGTTAATTCTGGCTGACAGGAGACACAGTGATGGGTATGAGTGATGGACCAGTCCCGATAAATGGGAATACGTGAGCATTTTTCCAAGCAGAGGGAAAGACTCCGGATGTTATGGATTTTTTTAGGGTCAACGTAGGAACAGGAAGAATGATATCAAGAATCGGTACGAATGATTCATGCTTAGTTAAATAGTTTATTGGTTTGCACTAACAGGCTTCTAATGCAAGGAGTATCGTTCCCATATTGAATCCTTCACTACTAACATAGCAACTCTTTATTTATATTTCATTTTTACACAATGTCGGGAGACATACGAACATACAGCCCGCCTAATGCAAAGTGGTTACCGTAGCCTATGAACGCTTGCAATACATTAAGTATCACTCACGCGATGCCACCTCTACCGACAACACAGCAACTCCTTAGGAGATTACTGGTGAACTCACTCACACGCAGGAACACAACAACCCTCCAGGGAGTTGTTATTTAGCTGCGGTGTTCTGTGAGGTGGAGATACTTCCCCAGGGCGTGCATTGATGCGGCCTACCTCTCTTAAAAACACCCAGACCAAGACAAAATGCATGTGTACATAAATATTTATCCTGTGTGGGAATCGAACCCACGAGTGTTGGAGTCAAAGTAGCGTTACCAACCACTGCGCCGCCGAATTTTATATATGTACATTACAGATATTTTTACATATATATGTATATTATTTACAGATGATAGACGAGTCTCATATGTTCCCTAAGTGTGTCATTTGCGTTATAACACCCCCCTGGTGTATTGTTGTGTACCTATAAGTAAGTAAGGTTACCAGTAATGTACCAGATGTAAGCTGCTGAGAAGTTGGTTTATTAGCAGCGAGGGTGACAACGTATAAAAAGTACATTAAATAAGTATACTTTAATTCATAATCGCAACTATCAATTTACATCAGGTGGGGTGCGTGTTTGTCTCACGACTTCTCAGCATTATATTCAGTAGCTACGCTAACTTTTGCTAGGCGGATTGTATAATTTGACTGAATATTTAATGCGAGCAATTCAACAGGAAACATCTAAAGACCGCAGCCAAACAACAATTGCTGTGAGTATTGTTTCAGTAAATAATATTATGGCAGTTACTACATTGAAAACTAAATAAACACGAGCCGGAGGTTTGCCAAAAGTCGCTTGTTTCCAGCAATATGTTATTTTCGTAATGTATTTCTCTTGACATATGATACAGATAGAATGTGCTTTATTTGCATAACACTAAGTTAAAGCAAGCACAGTGATAGATTACAAACTCCAAGGTATTTATTCTACTACTCTCTATTTAGGGTTCACAATGTATGGGACAGAGGATAATTCGATTGACGAATAATGAGCTCGACGGCGCAGTGGTTAGTAACGCTACTTTGACACCAACGCTCGTGGGTTCGATTCTCACACATGACAAACATTTGTGCGCATGAACACCTCTGTTTGTCCTGGTTCAGGTGTTCTGTGTATCGTAAGTATACATTTATAAAAAAAAGTGAATTTATGTATGTTTATTAGTTGTCTAGTACCCACAACACGTTCGCTTATTTTGGGATTAGTTGACACTGTATAATTTGTCAGACAATATTATCAGGCAATTAAAAGACAAAAAGCACATACCAACCCACAACAGTTCAGAGTTCAGTTACTCATCCCACTGAAGGGATAGGGATTATATACATACATAATACTGGAACCAGGGGACAAAGCTTCGCTCGGCTTTTTATGTTTGCTTTTATATGTTTCTGTTTTTCGTTAAATATCGCATTTATTACGGGACATACACACCTACATAAATAGACTTAAAAAGCAAAAACTTTAAACACTTAACGAGCTCTATGACGCAGTGGTTAATAACGCTACTTTGACACCAACGCTCGTGGGTTCGATTCCTACGCAGAAAACCCTTTTGTGTCCATGAATATGTCTGTTTGTCTTAGTCTGGATGTTTTAAAGATAGGTAGGGTGCATCAAAGCAGCCCATTTGTGGAAGTTGCTTCCACCTTACAGAATATCGCAGTGAAATAGCAACTCCCTGGTGGTATAAGAAATGAATATGAAAAACATGCTCATTTTGTATTTCCTGAACACATGGATATAGCCTACTTCTAGACTACAGATTGCCATTAAACATATGAAACACTGATGTTTACAGGTTTCATTTGCCTATGATTTGCTTTCTATAATGACCGATGAAATATTCATGATGAAAGCAAAGGGGTGGCTAGTGACTTTCATCGTAGACACGTCAATCAAAAATATTTAAACCTTTTTCTGTACACAGATTCGTTATCTTAAAAAAAAAGTTGTCTTAAAAACATTGCTTTTAGCAATAAGGATGCCTTATTGTGTAATATATGTATTTTTTTTCTATTTGTAAGAATCTTTTATACAAATAAAACGTATTCTATCTATCTATCGAACATTTTCTTTGCTTCGTTAATGGGACATCGAAAATGAAGGAAATATGAATACGGGTTTAATAATAATTCTGGCTTTATTTTCCGAAGGTGTAACCAGTGTGCCAGCTGTGTCGAAGACATTCTTGAGATGTGAAAAAGTTGGATACAATACCGAATTTTTGTTCAACTGTGACCTTAACGAATGTTGTCATTCCGAGAAGTAAGTCCTCCATCAAATTCTGAATGTCAACGTCTCACGGTATTCAGATGAAGTGCTTCCCTCTCATTTCCAAGACGAACAAAGCAAGCTTGCGGTGAAAAATCATTTTTAAAATCAACGGTCGGAAATCTTTTCTCGTTAATTTTAGATTCACTACGAACGATGAACTTCAATGTATGATGAAAACAATTGACAAAGGATTTTCCATTTTTCTAAGAAGTAAATGTGATTTTATCTTTTAAAAGATGTAATATTCTAATTTCAAATAAAATAAATTACAAAAAATATACTTTTTTGTATGCACTCAAGAGTGTACCTACTTTTATGTAACTAACCCGCTAACAAACCTTTTTTGTGTGTGTTAACAACGTTATATATAAATAATTTTAAGGCCAATGTCAGTATTTAAATATAACATTTTACGTGTAAAGCCTGTGTTACAAACACCACAAATTACGCAATCTGCAATTTTTGCTCATTACTGGCATCAGGCGTTTTCATTTCATAAATATGAATAATATGCTTAAATAACAGGTAACCTGTGGAAAATTATTCGTCTCCAAATTAATATTAATACCTGTTAATATTTATAATTTTGTGAAATTGTAAAGTGAAATACGCGTTACGAGTAAAGCTGGGCAGTATTTTTGTACTAAGTTTGTACTTTCTGACTTTACTTTTGTTTGTGTCACCCTTGCACTTTATCGTATATTATTTTAGTTTGGTTTGTATATATTAGGCGATATCTTAACACCGTCTACTGACTAACGTATAGAAGCAATTAAGACTAGCTTTTATTTATAGACACGACTAAAGTCTTTGACGACGCCAAGTGGTTAGTAACGGCTCTTTTATCACATAGGGTTGTGGTTCGGTTTCTGAACAAAACAATTATTTGATGAACATGTTCACCTTGGTTATTATAAACCATAAGCTCAAATGTCGCTTTAATTTGGGCTAGATGGCACTGTGTGAAGTAAGAGTATATCTTCTTCTTCTTCTTCCTACTAGCGTTATCCCGCTTTTCCAATCCATTGAGCAGTCAGAACCCGTTATATACGTTTTCCCATACATTTCGCGGTCGTATACGACCACTCGGGTTTCGAAGGGTTAAGATTAACGTAGTCGCTACCTAGTTTTAGAATTTGGGAAAAATATAGATTTTTAAATAGAGCGACCCCCGTCAGGACCACAATCCAGACGGATAAGATCTTTCTTATATTATGTCACATGTCTTTCGTATGATATAGTGTTGTGGGCAACGGCGGCTAACATTGAAACAATTTTTATCTTACAAAAAAGAGCAATTCGCTCACGGGCTCCAAAGAATCACTTACTGTTCAAAGAAATAAAGTACCTCACTGTTACTTCTCAATATACTTATGAAAAAATAACAAGCACGTCCGTAAAAATTTAAAGTCGTTTTAAAACTTCAGCGAAAAACTTAGAAATAGAAAGAAGTTGTGTATGCCGTACATTCGGCTTGCTACGAATGGTAGATGTTTTCCTGTAAATTGTATTCGATTTAATAATGTTGCCTGAAACAGTTCTGTCCTTTCCTGTCAATGTATTCAAAAAGCACATTAAAATACTCTCTGTAAAAGAGCTTATTATAGAATTGATGAATATATAACTGGCAAAGATGTCTGGAAATAATACGGCACAGACGACCTGTCCTTAATAATCTTTAACTTTACCATGGACTCCCTTCAACCGAAGGGGTTTAGAGCATACTCCGCCACGCTGCTCTTTTTTATTTAATGCGGATTGGCGGAGGTCAGTGTTTTCAAGCCGCCCGAGGCCTACTGGCTTAGCCTGACGACTGTCATCTATCGACAACACCTGGGACGGTGGACGATGGAGGACCGTAGCAATTCTGACGTGCAAATCGATCGTCGGAACTGGGTATAGGGGCGAAAGACTAATCGAACCATCTAGTAGCTGGTTTCGTACGAAGTTTCCCTCAGGATAGCTGGCGTCGATTGTGTGTTGACATTCTCATCCGGTAAAGCGAATGATTCGAGGCATTGGGGCCGAAACGACCTCAACCTATTCTCAAACTTTAAATGGGTGAGAACTCTGGCTTACTCGAACGATGAAGCCGGAGGGCGGATGACGATGCCAAGTGGGCCAATTTTGGTAAGCAGAACTGGCGCTGTGGTGTACTGGACCGCAGCGCGACCCACCCTACCTATGTGGATGTAATGGGCATGCATGCAGCACGCCTAACCCTACCTATGTGGATGTAATGGGCATGCATGCAGCACGCCTAAGCCTACTTACCGATATGCCTATTGGATCCTACCTAACTTAATGGACTGGAGCGTGTCCAGCCTATCTGCCTACTATTATTTCCTCTACCTACCATTTAACTACACCTACTGCTACTGATGAACCCTACCTAAATCTATTGCTATTTTGTTATTATTACCTTACCTAACGAACTAAACGTTCCTGCCTTGTTAAGCTCTACAAATCTTCCCTACCTAATGTCCTAACTTCCCTACTTATGTGCCTAACCTATACTTCTTTTATGTACTTGTTCTAAGATCTACATATGTGTTTAATGTTACGTCCTACCTAGATAACATACCTATTTGTCTTATGCCCTACGTATGTCTAATATAAGACCCACCTAGATAACCTAATCTCAGTTTTAAGCTCTACCTATTCGTTTCGTGATCAAGCCCTACCTATGCTACCTAGTATCGTCTTATGTATTCTGTATTTACCTAAAGCCCTATCTTCCCAGCCTATGTACAGTTGAAATAACAGCTCTGCTTCGATTTGTTGATATATATATTATTGATGTAAGATATTTATATATATATATTGATGTAAGATATTTCGATGTTTTAGTGCCTAGTGTCGTATATACGAGTTAATAATGGAAATCCGCCCATAAGCTCGAGATTTGTCGAACTGTATTTGCATGTGTGTGGTTCGTATTATAATATTTATGTCGTGGGTTAATTACCCTGGCCGGGATTTCCAGCACACAGCTAAGGTCTTTGGAGCTGGTTTCTTCGCAAAGAAACAATGTATTTATATAAACATGTATTTGTGTGCGTACGACTTTTATTTAATACTAGCTGACCCGGCGAACTTCGCACCGCCTCAGGATCATTAAATGGCGTGTTAACTTATTAGATGGTATAAATTCTTTTAACACTTATTATCCTATTCCGGACGAAGACAAATCCAAAAACACAAAAATCATAAAAATCGGTCCAGCCGTTCTTGAGTTATAAATGGTGTAACTAACACGACTTTGTTTTATATATATAGATTTGTTGTTGCAACTAATAGCCACTGCTCCAAGCCTTAAATATTCCAAGTCCATTGGTATAATTTATATATTATAAGTTATATGTGCGCATTATTGATTGTGTAAGAGCTCTTAAACCCTGATCGGGTTTTACCAATTAATGGGACTGGATGGGAGTGAATTGAATACACTCGGCGGATTGCCTTAACATTTTAAAGACATGTTAATTACTTTCTCATTATACGAACGAATTACAAGCTTATCGGAAATCAAAGTTTATTGACGCTTATAGCGTTCTTTTGCTTATTCACGCGGGACGTTATCGCGCAAGCTATGCTCTCGTGTTTATGGCATTTCAACCTTACTGTACTTTAAAGAAACTTCATCATTTATTGTAAAGTGTACGGTACCCAACCATATCAGTCGAGTGAATAACCGTCTGATATCAGTGCATTCAGAACTGGCTACAGGCCCGACATGATCCGCCACGGACGCCCAACCAAAATTAATCGATGTTCAAAACCACGGGGCTAACACTGATTAATCTTTACCGCACACTATGATGTTACATTTACTGATATAAATATATCCTCCTTTTTTTCCAAAAAAAAATAAAATGAGAGCGTTATATAGTCAAAATCGCGAGATCCTTATACTACCAACCACTTTATTCAATAAACATTCAAACTCATGCGAACAAGCACTTATTTATAACTTAGTCGACAATGGATTCTATACGGAACCTTACAACTTAAATTCTCTAATCCTAAACCTATTATCTAACAGAGACTATCGCGGATTCAAAGACACAAGACCCGGGATGTGACCTAACGCCCTAACGCGAGTGTGTCTAAGGACGTTGTGTATAGATAGTTGTGTTATAAAATATATATGTGTATATAACTTTGTGTAGACAACTGGCAGACGTGTGAGTCGATGAAAGCCTAGCCCTACGGTCTACCAATTACGGAAAATGTAATTATCACAGACTCATGACAATTCAACCTAGTCTAACTATGAGTTAGACCAGCCTGCGGGATTGTAGTCGCCCCGACATTCCGTGATGTATGTACACACCTCACGAACGCTTTATTTCGCGTTAGAGAGGTGGGGCCCTAGTGTAATGTGGGAAGATCTAGACACGGCTTACCTGTCCGTACTAAATCGTGTATTTGATTCTATACACTTCAAACTCCGCTCAGTTGTCACAGTCAGTTTACCACGGTGCTTGAAATGTGTCAATACTGCTTAATAACAAGCCACTTTAAAACAAACTATCGCGAATTTAAAGAAACTATAAGAATTGGTTAACAAATCTTATAGCCAAATAGCCCAAACGAATACTGATTACTTCAGTTACAAAAAATTACAACGTTTTAAGAATTCCCGAAATACGCTCCGACTCACTAGTCAGTATTGGCTATTGTGTCACGTCTCAACGATTCACATTCCTATATAGTCCACGACAAACCCCGCGCGCTTCACCCCCGTAAAACCGCCACGCCGATCTGTGTTTAAACGCAAGGTTCCGTACACATTCTCCACTCCAGACTAGGCCTTACAACTAACTTAATTTACCGAATAATGCATAATTTACACATGCTAATTAACTGTGATTAGTACCAAATTAGATCTTATCCTAAATACCCGAATAAACTCCAGACTTAAAGTCTTGACCGCAACATCTAAGAGCTTTCTTCTTAGAGGCAGGGATTGCGTCGAACCACTTGTAATCCAATTATTCTCAAACATCTATTTGTCTTAATTATTTCCAACAGATCGGTTCGACCTTGTATTCATTATCAATTTTGAATTTCACCAAAACATCAACATATCTTACGTGGGTTTGTTCTATAGTCTTGGGTAACCTTAATTTGATAGCATAAGCTCGACGAGCTCGGTGCCGGCTAACAAAAAAATAATGGTTTGCACATGTGCGCACAGCCACGTTGCTTTCGACCATACAACAATCTTAAGGAATTTTAAACCATTCCAATTTTGAATAATATTACGCAATCTTATTATCGATAAGATGTGCTGGTACCATTACAACCTCCCCCTTGAGATGTTGAATAACGTGTAAATGTTAGACTGCATCCTCACAAGATATGACCTTCTGCGTCAGTAAGGAGCAAAAGGAATTAACCCATAATTCCCGTCTTGATAAATTCTACAAAGCTTTAATGGTTTCCCGTCTCTAACTTGAATACCTCCTAAACTCCCATGACACTAAACCTTAACCACAGTAATCCTTTCTTTCCTGCCACCATAGTACCGCGCTATATTAATCGTATTATAATTACCTTTAATTTCACGCGTATTTGGATTTATCAATGTGTAACAGTTGGCATATGGTATCGCTCCAATCTCGTACGGCCCACTATATAGTAATGCGAACTTTTTAGTCAATTTGTGCGCCTTATCAGACTTAGGTACTGTCCGCAACTTAACTAAATCACCGACTTGGTAAGTTATCAACCTATTTACTTTATCAAAACGTTTGGCTCGCTGTCCTGCCATCTTACGTGCATATTCGCTTACCTGTGCGCGGATTGACTCTACATTGACTGTATTCGTTTCTATATTCAAATACCTATCAGTACTTAACTCTGCCCTTCCTCCATATACAACCTCATTATATGATCCACTAACCTGCCTTTAGTCAAAATAGCCAAATCATCTAAGAAGTTCAAACAATAACTTCTAACTTCGCTTCCTAGTATAATATCCATCGCACGTGAAAAGGATCCAACAGATGTTTTCAATCCTTGTGGTAAACGATTGTACACATAACTTTTCCCTGACACTACAAACCCTGTGTACTGTTTAGATTCCTCGGTCAAAGGTACACTAAAATATGCATCCTTTATATCTAATACTGCTAAATAATCTATTTTGTAACCTGACTGTAAAATTTCACTAGCCAAAGGAGCACACTCTGTTTCTCCCACCATTCGAGAGTTCAATTCCCGGGCATCAAGCAAACCTCTAACGGAACCGTCCTTCTTAATTGTGTACGTCAATGGGCTACTGTAAGCCGTTTGCGCTCTACTAATGACGCCTAACGCTTCCAATTCCGAAATCTTATTCTGTACTTCCTGGCGGTACGCATGTGGAATTGGATAGGATCGTTTTATGAATGGCGTTTCGTCTTTCATTTTAATTTCATGAACGTATTTATGAATTACCCCTGGCCTATCAGAAAACACCTCCTTATTCTTAACCAAAACTTCTTGCAATTTATTCCTATGCTCTACCGGTAATTCCAACTTAGATACATACTCTCTTATTTGCTCTATGGTATAACCATTCTTATTTGTGGTAAGTACAAAGTTACATCGTTCATTCATACCCTCGTTATCAATCATATGTACCTCACTAGTACGCTCTCCATACGTCACTGATAACGTTCCTGAACTGCTACAAGAGATACACGCCTTTACTGTCGTCAACCAGTCATAGCCTAAAATCATTTCTTTCGGCAACTTATTTAAAACTAACATAGGAGTATCTACAACACGCTCATTGATTTCTAATGGTAAAATTATTAACCTGTTGACCTTTCCTTTACTAACACCAAAAGCTCCAACAATGTTAACCGCTGGTATGGGGATGTCTGGCCACTGCCTACCCCCTGCCGAAATCTGCTCGAATATATCACCTCTTATACACGTCACCTCACTTCCCGTATCAATTAAAGCAGTCACTTCTAAACCTTGTATTGTCACTTTTATCTCAGGCAAAGAAACCTGTTATCTTTAAATAACGGTTGAGATTCTTAGAAAAACCATCGGATTGCCCGCGTCTCGACCATTAAATTTAGGTAGTGTCTGTGTAAATTTATAGACACACACTGGTCTCGTCTCAACTGAACTACTTCCAAAATCACGCCTACTGGTTCCTGGAAGGGAAATAGTCTCCCCCTGGTCTGATAAAGAGTTCAAATTATTAGACTCCAGCCCACTATCTGGCGTTGTGGTGTTAACTGAGGTCTGCCTTTCTTCTAATGCTATCAATCTCTGTAGTATACTTTGTAATAGACCATTGCTCAACTCGTTTTGGACCCCCAATCTAGTCTTGCGAGATCGTCGCCCGGCCATAATAACTAACGTACACACAACCGTCTAAACTAACCGTACTAAAACTAACTTCCAATCTACCACACTCTTATGCAAACGTTCACACCCCAGTCGTTTCAATAGTTCAGAATCCCTTTTTTTGTAATACGAGTATAACAAAATACCAACCCTAACTCACTTGAAACCGAAACAAGTGGTAACTATAAAATTGACACTTAAACCGAACCCAATACTCTTGTTTCCACAAAAAATTCACATAAACATGTTGCTTATGAGAGTCTCAAAATGTTTTATTACTGCCATATGTCGGTTTCACGGAAACCCAGAGAGACCTTTTGCTCGCACTTAATTACAAAAAATTCTGACCTGCTACGCAAGCCGTAGCCTAAAACAAGTTGAAATGTAAAATTTAACGATCGTTAGACTAGCTAACCAATTGAATGCTCGTTTCGATGATAATTCTATATACCTTACGCTATGCAGCGACCACACCGCTGACCTTAACTAATTATTTGTATGCTTGTTTCAAGGATATCTCTATCTAACTTACGCTAAGCAGTTAACGCAAACTTCGCTAACTTTAACTAATTTTTGTATGCTTGTTTCAAAGATATCTCTATCTAACTTATGCTAAGCAGTTAACGCAAACTTCGCTAACTTTAACTAATTATTTGTATGCTTGTTTCAAGGATATCTCTATCTAACTTACGCTAAGCAGTTAACGCAAACTTCGCTAACTTTAACTAATTATTTGTATGCTTGTTTCAAGGATATCTCTATCTAACTTACGCTAAGCAGTTAACGCAAACTTCGCTAACTTTAACTAATTATTTGTATGCTTGTTTCAAAGATAAATCTATGTAACTTATGCTAAGCAGTTAACGCAAACTTCGCTAACTTTAACTAATTATTTGTATGCTTGTTTCAAAGATAAATCTATCCACTTTACGTTAAGCGGCAACCAATTTAATGTTTGCTAAATTAATTTACAGAACCGATAACTAACAAACAATTTGTATATTCGATTGCTAACTTTTATTTTCCTCTTGCCTGATGGCAAATGCACACCGCTGTCTATGAATATATCAGTTACTATTCTAAAAGCAACCACTTATTGAAACCTAGGTATATAGCTTGAATGCTAGTTTTCTTTTTACTCTTATATTGTGTCTATGCTTAAGCTTGCCTGATGTTAAGCAGTTAACGCAAACTTATATAAATAGCCGATATGCTTGTCGTATGTAACACGAACTTCGCCCGATGTAACACAGTTACCGCAAACTATCTAAATAGCCGATATGCTTGTCATATGAAACCAAACCTCGCCTTGTAACACAGTTACCGCAAACTATCTACATAGCCAATATGCTTGTCATATGAAACCAACCTCGCCTGATGTAGCACAGTTACCGAAAACTATCTACATAGCCAATATGCTTGTCATATGAAACCAACCTCGCCTGATGTAACACAGTTACCGAAAACTATCTAAATAGCCGATATGCTTGATATTATTATATAAATTACGTTGTGTTTAGCCGTAGTAACTACTTGTCTTCGATCCTTGCTCACGAGCACCAGATGTACTGGACCGCAGCGCGACCCACCCTACCTATGTGGATGTAATGGGCATGCATGCAGCACGCCTAACCCTACCTATGTGGATGTAATGGGCATGCATGCAGCACGCCTAAGCCTACTTACCGATATGCCTATTGGATCCTACCTAACTTAATGGACTGGAGCGTGTCCAGCCTATCTGCCTACTATTATTTCCTCTACCTACCATTTAACTACACCTACTGCTACTGATGAACCCTACCTAAATCTATTGCTATTTTGTTATTATTACCTTACCTAACGAACTAAACGTTCCTGCCTTGTTAAGCTCTACAAATCTTCCCTACCTAATGTCCTAACTTCCCTACTTATGTGCCTAACCTATACTTCTTTTATGTACTTGTTCTAAGATCTACATATGTGTTTAATGTTACGTCCTACCTAGATAACATACCTATTTGTCTTATGCCCTACGTATGTCTAATATAAGACCCACCTAGATAACCTAATCTCAGTTTTAAGCTCTACCTATTCGTTTCGTGATCAAGCCCTACCTATGCTACCTAGTATCGTCTTATGTATTCTGTATTTACCTAAAGCCCTATCTTCCCAGCCTATGTACAGTTGAAATAACAGCTCTGCTTCGATTTGTTGATATATATATTATTGATGTAAGATATTTATATATATATATATTGATGTAAGATATTTCGATGTTTTAGTGCCTAGTGTCGTATATACGAGTTAATAATGGAAATCCGCCCATAAGCTCGAGATTTGTCGAACTGTATTTGCATGTGTGTGGTTCGTATTATAATATTTATGTCGTGGGTTAATTACCCTGGCCGGGATTTCCAGCACACAGCTAAGGTCTTTGGAGCTGGTTTCTTCGCAAAGAAACAATGTATTTATATAAACATGTATTTGTGTGCGTACGACTTTTATTTAATACTAGCTGACCCGGCGAACTTCGCACCGCCTCAGGATCATTAAATGGCGTGTTAACTTATTAGATGGTATAAATTCTTTTAACACTTATTATCCTATTCCGGACGAAGACAAATCCAAAAACACAAAAATCATAAAAATCGGTCCAGCCGTTCTTGAGTTATAAATGGTGTAACTAACACGACTTTGTTTTATATATATAGATTTGTTGTTGCAACTAATAGCCACTGCTCCAAGCCTTAAATATTCCAAGTCCATTGGTATAATTTATATATTATAAGTTATATGTGCGCATTATTGATTGTGTAAGAGCTCTTAAACCCTGATCGGGTTTTACCAATTAATGGGACTGGATGGGAGTGAATTGAATACACTCGGCGGATTGCCTTAACATTTTAAAGACATGTTAATTACTTTCTCATTATACGAACGAATTACAAGCTTATCGGAAATCAAAGTTTATTGACGCTTATAGCGTTCTTTTGCTTATTCACGCGGGACGTTATCGCGCAAGCTATGCTCTCGTGTTTATGGCATTTCAACCTTACTGTACTTTAAAGAAACTTCATCATTTATTGTAAAGTGTACGGTACCCAACCATATCAGTCGAGTGAATAACCGTCTGATATCAGTGCATTCAGAACTGGCTACAGGCCCGACATGATCCGCCACGGACGCCCAACCAAAATTAATCGATGTTCAAAACCACGGGGCTAACACTGATTAATCTTTACCGCACACTATGATGTTACATTTACTGATATAAATATATCCTCCTTTTTTTCCAAAAAAAAATAAAATGAGAGTGTTATATAGTCAAAATCGCGAGATCCTTATACTACCAACCACTTTATTCAATAAACATTCAAACTCATGCGAACAAGCACTTATTTATAACTTAGTCGACAATGGATTCTATACGGAACCTTACAACTTAAATTCTCTAATCCTAAACCTATTATCTAACAGAGACTATCGCGGATTCAAAGACACAAGACCCGGGATGTGACCTAACGCCCTAACGCGAGTGTGTCTAAGGACGTTGTGTATAGATAGTTGTGTTATAAAATATATATGTGTATATAACTTTGTGTAGACAACTGGCAGACGTGTGAGTCGATGAAAGCCTAGCCCTACGGTCTACCAATTACGGAAAATGTAATTATCACAGACTCATGACAATTCAACCTAGTCTAACTATGAGTTAGACCAGCCTGCGGGATTGTAGTCGCCCCGACATTCCGTGATGTATGTACACACCTCACGAACGCTTTATTTCGCGTTAGAGAGGTGGGGCCCTAGTGTAATGTGGGAAGATCTAGACACGGCTTACCTGTCCGTACTAAATCGTGTATTTGATTCTATACACTTCAAACTCCGCTCAGTTGTCACAGTCAGTTTACCACGGTGCTTGAAATGTGTCAATACTGCTTAATAACAAGCCACTTTAAAACAAACTATCGCGAATTTAAAGAAACTATAAGAATTGGTTAACAAATCTTATAGCCAAATAGCCCAAACGAATACTGATTACTTCAGTTACAAAAAATTACAACGTTTTAAGAATTCCCGAAATACGCTCCGACTCACTAGTCAGTATTGGCTATTGTGTCACGTCTCAACGATTCACATTCCTATATAGTCCACGACAAACCCCGCGCGCTTCACCCCCGTAAAACCGCCACGCCGATCTGTGTTTAAACGCAAGGTTCCGTACACATTCTCCACTCCAGACTAGGCCTTACAACTAACTTAATTTACCGAATAATGCATAATTTACACATGCTAATTAACTGTGATTAGTACCAAATTAGATCTTATCCTAAATACCCGAATAAACTCCAGACTTAAAGTCTTGACCGCTACATATAAGAGCTTTCTTCTTAGAGGCAGGGATTGCGTCGAACCACTTGTAATCCAATTATTCTCAAACATCTATTTGTCTTAATTATTTCCAACAGATCGGTTCGACCTTGTATTCATTATCAATTTTGAATTTCACCAAAACATCAACATATCTTACGTGGGTTTGTTCTATAGTCTTGGGTAACCTTAATTTGATAGCATAAGCTCGACGAGCTCGGTGCCGGCTAACAAAAAAATAATGGTTTGCACATGTGCGCACAGCCACGTTGCTTTCGACCATACAACAATCTTAAGGAATTTTAAACCATTCCAATTTTGAATAATATTACGCAATCTTATTATCGATAAGATGTGCTGGTACCATTACAACCTCCCCCTTGAGATGTTGAATAACGTGTAAATGTTAGACTGCATCCTCACAAGATATGACCTTCTGCGTCAGTAAGGAGCAAAAGGAATTAACCCATAATTCCCGTCTTGATAAATTCTACAAAGCTTTAATGGTTTCCCGTCTCTAACTTGAATACCTCCTAAACTCCCATGACACTAAACCTTAACCACAGTAATCCTTTCTTTCCTGCCACCATAGTACCGCGCTATATTAATCGTATTATAATTACCTTTCATTTCTCGCGTATTTGGATTTATCAATGTGTAACAGTTGGCATATGGTATCGCTCCAATCTCGTACGGCCCACTATATAGTAATGCGAACTTTTTAGTCAATTTGTGCGCCTTATCAGACTTAGGTACTGTCCGCAACTTAACTAAATCACCGACTTGGTAAGTTATCAACCTATTTACTTTATCAAAACGTTTGGCTCGCTGTCCTGCCATCTTACGTGCATATTCGCTTACCTGTGCGCGGATTGACTCTACATTGACTGTATTCGTTTCTATATTCAAATACCTATCAGTACTTAACTCTGCCCTTCCTCCATATACAACCTCATTATATGATCCACTAACCTGCCTTTAGTCAAAATAGCCAAATCATCTAAGAAGTTCAAACAATAACTTCTAACTTCGCTTCCTAGTATAATATCCATCGCACGTGAAAAGGATCCAACAGATGTTTTCAATCCTTGTGGTAAACGATTGTACACATAACTTTTCCCTGACACTACAAACCCTGTGTACTGTTTAGATTCCTCGGTCAAAGGTACACTAAAATATGCATCCTTTATATCTAATACTGCTAAATAATCTATTTTGTAACCTGACTGTAAAATTTCACTAGCCAAAGGAGCACACTCTGTTTCTCCCACCATTCGAGAGTTCAATTCCCGGGCATCAAGCAAACCTCTAACGGAACCGTCCTTCTTAATTGTGTACGTCAATGGGCTACTGTAAGCCGTTTGCGCTCTACTAATGACGCCTAACGCTTCCAATTCCGAAATCTTATTCTGTACTTCCTGGCGGTACGCATGTGGAATTGGATAGGATCGTTTTATGAATGGCGTTTCGTCTTTCATTTTAATTTCATGAACGTATTTATGAATTACCCCTGGCCTATCAGAAAACACCTCCTTATTCTTAACCAAAACTTCTTGCAATTTATTCCTATGCTCTACCGGTAATTCCAACTTAGATACATACTCTCTTATTTGCTCTATGGTATAACCATTCTTATTTGTGGTAAGTACAAAGTTACATCGTTCATTCATACCCTCGTTATCAATCATATGTACCTCACTAGTACGCTCTCCATACGTCACTGATAACGTTCCTGAACTGCTACAAGAGATACACGCCTTTACTGTCGTCAACCAGTCATAGCCTAAAATCATTTCTTTCGGCAACTTATTTAAAACTAACATAGGAGTATCTACAACACGCTCATTGATTTCTAATGGTAAAATTATTAACCTGTTGACCTTTCCTTTACTAACACCAAAAGCTCCAACAATGTTAACCGCTGGTATGGGGATGTCTGGCCACTGCCTACCCCCTGCCGAAATCTGCTCGAATATATCACCTCTTATACACGTCACCTCACTTCCCGTATCAATTAAAGCAGTCACTTCTAAACCTTGTATTGTCACTTTTATCTCAGGCAAAGAAACCTGTTATCTTTAAATAACGGTTGAGATTCTTAGAAAAACCATCGGATTGCCCGCGTCTCGACCATTAAATTTAGGTAGTGTCTGTGTAAATTTATAGACACACACTGGTCTCGTCTCAACTGAACTACTTCCAAAATCACGCCTACTGGTTCCTGGAAGGGAAATAGTCTCCCCCTGGTCTGATAAAGAGTTCAAATTATTAGACTCCAGCCCACTATCTGGCGTTGTGGTGTTAACTGAGGTCTGCCTTTCTTCTAATGCTATCAATCTCTGTAGTATACTTTGTAATAGACCATTGCTCAACTCGTTTTGGACCCCCAATCTAGTCTTGCGAGATCGTCGCCCGGCCATAATAACTAACGTACACACAACCGTCTAAACTAACCGTACTAAAACTAACTTCCAATCTACCACACTCTTATGCAAACGTTCACACCCCAGTCGTTTCAATAGTTCAGAATCCCTTTTTTTGTAATACGAGTATAACAAAATACCAACCCTAACTCACTTGAAACCGAAACAAGTGGTAACTATAAAATTGACAATTAAACCGAACCCAATACTCTTGTTTCCACAAAAAATTCACATAAACATGTTGCTTATGAGAGTCTCAAAATGTTTTATTACTGCCATATGTCGGTTTCACGGAAACCCAGAGAGACCTTTTGCTCGCACTTAATTACAAAAAATTCTGACCTGCTACGCAAGCCGTAGCCTAAAACAAGTTGAAATGTAAAATTTAACGATCGTTAGACTAGCTAACCAATTGAATGCTCGTTTCGATGATAATTCTATATACCTTACGCTATGCAGCGACCACACCGCTGACCTTAACTAATTATTTGTATGCTTGTTTCAAGGATATCTCTATCTAACTTACGCTAAGCAGTTAACGCAAACTTCGCTAACTTTAACTAATTTTTGTATGCTTGTTTCAAAGATATCTCTATCTAACTTATGCTAAGCAGTTAACGCAAACTTCGCTAACTTTAACTAATTATTTGTATGCTTGTTTCAAGGATATCTCTATCTAACTTACGCTAAGCAGTTAACGCAAACTTCGCTAACTTTAACTAATTATTTGTATGCTTGTTTCAAAGATAAATCTATCCACTTTACGTTAAGCGGCAACCAATTTAATGTTTGCTAAATTAATTTACAGAACCGATAACTAACAAACAATTTGTATATTCGATTGCTAACTTTTATTTTCCTCTTGCCTGATGGCAAATGCACACCGCTGTCTATGAATATATCAGTTACTATTCTAAAAGCAACCACTTATTGAAACCTAGGTATATAGCTTGAATGCTAGTTTTCTTTTTACTCTTATATTGTGTCTATGCTTAAGCTTGCCTGATGTTAAGCAGTTAACGCAAACTTATATAAATAGCCGATATGCTTGTCGTATGTAACACGAACTTCGCCCGATGTAACACAGTTACCGCAAACTATCTAAATAGCCGATATGCTTGTCATATGAAACCAAACCTCGCCTTGTAACACAGTTACCGCAAACTATCTACATAGCCAATATGCTTGTCATATGAAACCAACCTCGCCTGATGTAGCACAGTTACCGAAAACTATCTACATAGCCAATATGCTTGTCATATGAAACCAACCTCGCCTGATGTAACACAGTTACCGAAAACTATCTAAATAGCCGATATGCTTGATATTATTATATAAATTACGTTGTGTTTAGCCGTAGTAACTACTTGTCTTCGATCCTTGCTCACGAGCACCAGATGTACTGGACCGCAGCGCGACCCACCCTACCTATGTGGATGTAATGGGCATGCATGCAGCACGCCTAACCCTACCTATGTGGATGTAATGGGCATGCATGCAGCACGCCTAAGCCTACTTACCGATATGCCTATTGGATCCTACCTAACTTAATGGACTGGAGCGTGTCCAGCCTATCTGCCTACTATTATTTCCTCTACCTACCATTTAACTACACCTACTGCTACTGATGAACCCTACCTAAATCTATTGCTATTTTGTTATTATTACCTTACCTAACGAACTAAACGTTCCTGCCTTGTTAAGCTCTACAAATCTTCCCTACCTAATGTCCTAACTTCCCTACTTATGTGCCTAACCTATACTTCTTTTATGTACTTGTTCTAAGATCTACATATGTGTTTAATGTTACGTCCTACCTAGATAACATACCTATTTGTCTTATGCCCTACGTATGTCTAATATAAGACCCACCTAGATAACCTAATCTCAGTTTTAAGCTCTACCTATTCGTTTCGTGATCAAGCCCTACCTATGCTACCTAGTATCGTCTTATGTATTCTGTATTTACCTAAAGCCCTATCTTCCCAGCCTATGTACAGTTGAAATAACAGCTCTGCTTCGATTTGTTGATATATATATATATATTGATGTAAGATATTTCGATGTTTTAGTGCCTAGTGTCGTATATACGAGTTAATAATGGAAATCCGCCCATAAGCTCGAGATTTGTCGAACTGTATTTGCATGTGTGTGGTTCGTATTATAATATTTATGTCGTGGGTTAATTACCCTGGCCGGGATTTCCAGCACACAGCTAAGGTCTTTGGAGCTGGTTTCTTCGCAAAGAAACAATGTATTTATATAAACATGTATTTGTGTGCGTACGACTTTTATTTAATATTTGTTGTTGCAACTAATAGCCACTGCTCCAAGCCTTAAATATTCCAAGTCCATTGGTATAATTTATATATTATAAGTTATATGTGCGCATTATTGATTGTGTAAGAGCTCTTAAACCCTGATCGGGTTTTACCAATTAATGGGACTGGATGGGAGTGAATTGAATACACTCGGCGGATTGCCTTAACATTTTAAAGACATGTTAATTACTTTCTCATTATACGAACGAATTACAAGCTTATCGGAAATCAAAGTTTATTGACGCTTATAGCGTTCTTTTGCTTATTCACGCGGGACGTTATCGCGCAAGCTATGCTCTCGTGTTTATGGCATTTCAACCTTACTGTACTTTAAAGAAACTTCATCATTTATTGTAAAGTGTACGGTACCCAACCATATCAGTCGAGTGAATAACCGTCTGATATCAGTGCATTCAGAACTGGCTACAGGCCCGACATGATCCGCCACGGACGCCCAACCAAAATTAATCGATGTTCAAAACCACGGGGCTAACACTGATTAATCTTTACCGCACACTATGATGTTACATTTACTGATATAAATATATCCTCCTTTTTTTCCAAAAAAAAATAAAATGAGAGCGTTATATAGTCAAAATCGCGAGATCCTTATACTACCAACCACTTTATTCAATAAACATTCAAACTCATGCGAACAAGCACTTATTTATAACTTAGTCGACAATGGATTCTATACGGAACCTTACAACTTAAATTCTCTAATCCTAAACCTATTATCTAACAGAGACTATCGCGGATTCAAAGACACAAGACCCGGGATGTGACCTAACGCCCTAACGCGAGTGTGTCTAAGGACGTTGTGTATAGATAGTTGTGTTATAAAATATATATGTGTATATAACTTTGTGTAGACAACTGGCAGACGTGTGAGTCGATGAAAGCCTAGCCCTACGGTCTACCAATTACGGAAAATGTAATTATCACAGACTCATGACAATTCAACCTAGTCTAACTATGAGTTAGACCAGCCTGCGGGATTGTAGTCGCCCCGACATTCCGTGATGTATGTACACACCTCACGAACGCTTTATTTCGCGTTAGAGAGGTGGGGCCCTAGTGTAATGTGGGAAGATCTAGACACGGCTTACCTGTCCGTACTAAATCGTGTATTTGATTCTATACACTTCAAACTCCGCTCAGTTGTCACAGTCAGTTTACCACGGTGCTTGAAATGTGTCAATACTGCTTAATAACAAGCCACTTTAAAACAAACTATCGCGAATTTAAAGAAACTATAAGAATTGGTTAACAAATCTTATAGCCAAATAGCCCAAACGAATACTGATTACTTCAGTTACAAAAAATTACAACGTTTTAAGAATTCCCGAAATACGCTCCGACTCACTAGTCAGTATTGGCTATTGTGTCACGTCTCAACGATTCACATTCCTATATAGTCCACGACAAACCCCGCGCGCTTCACCCCCGTAAAACCGCCACGCCGATCTGTGTTTAAACGCAAGGTTCCGTACACATTCTCCACTCCAGACTAGGCCTTACAACTAACTTAATTTACCGAATAATGCATAATTTACACATGCTAATTAACTGTGATTAGTACCAAATTAGATCTTATCCTAAATACCCGAATAAACTCCAGACTTAAAGTCTTGACCGCAACATCTAAGAGCTTTCTTCTTAGAGGCAGGGATTGCGTCGAACCACTTGTAATCCAATTATTCTCAAACATCTATTTGTCTTAATTATTTCCAACAGATCGGTTCGACCTTGTATTCATTATCAATTTTGAATTTCACCAAAACATCAACATATCTTACGTGGGTTTGTTCTATAGTCTTGGGTAACCCTAATTTGATAGCATAAGCTCGACGAGCTCGGTGCCGGCTAACAAAAAAATAATGGTTTGCACATGTGCGCACAGCCACGTTGCTTTCGACCATACAACAATCTTAAGGAATTTTAAACCATTCCAATTTTGAATAATATTACGCAATCTTATTATCGATAAGATGTGCTGGTACCATTACAGTGGGATGAACCAAACGTAGTGTTAAGGCGCCTAAAAAACACTCATGGGACACCATGACAGACGATGGTCGCTCATGACAGCAGGACGGTAGCCATGGAAGTCGGAATCCGCAAAGGAGTGTGCAACGACTCACCTGCCGAAGCAACCAGCCCTGAAAATGGATGGCGCTGAAGACGGCCGACGGCTTAACGTGCTCTCTGAAGTACGGAGAAACTCGAGATAGATTTATTTATTTTTATTTATTTATTTATTTAAAACCTTTATAACACCATTACAGTTTACACCAATGCAATGCTATAAGTTAAGTATTCATAAGAGATTTATAGTACAATATGAGTACAATCTTACAGTTACATACTATACGGTTTCTAAATATTTCTGTGTTACTTCCATGATTTTCGGCAGACTAGTGTGGAAAATATCTACATCTTTTGCAATGGCATTTAAGATTCGAATAGCTCGTGACAAAGGGGCGAATTTCAATAGGTTAGTTCTAGCATAAGGCATTTTCAAAGTAGCGTGTTGGCGATGCGCGACCACATACCCGGGACTTGCAGCTGGATCATCGCTAAAAAAGATGAACCCATCCATAGACAAGATCCGGTCATAATTGCTTAACCTGCGTGTTCGGTTAGAATGACACGCGCAATGACGCCATCGAGCTCTCAATAAGATACAATAAGACTATATTTCAAAAATGTAAGTCGTGTCTAAGGGCGTCGATGGATGCAGGTGGCACAGGATCGAATGGCTCTCAAGAGGATGATAATAACGACAATAAATTGAGATAAAGCCACCTGAAATATATTCATTGGTACTTCAAATCTCGTTAAAATTACTTTCAAATGTTATTCTTCCATAATGAGATCTAGACGGATAGTCGCAAAATGATAAATAATCAAATAATTCAACTTCGGATTCAACACAATATTCTATTCTTCGTATTAAAACCTTAATAACCTGTGAGACCAATTTACATAATAATTGAATTGAAACAAAACAATCATCTACTTGGACAAAATTTATTTACATTTGCATTGAAAATTAATCTTCATAAGAAATTAATAAATATTTGCTCTTTCTATTTCGATAAGAATATTCAATACCAGGAAATTTATTTCGGAATTGATTGCCGAAGAAAGTGAAGAAAGAGAAGAAATCGGGAATAAAGAAGTCATAGGTAGTTTTTCTTCTACATGTTTTAGGTATACTACACCGACAAGGGGGAATTTTAACAAATCTATACTAATGCATGAGGCGGAAGAGTTTGTTTCTTTGAACGCGCTGACCTATAGAACAACCAGGTGGTTCTGGAAAATTTCTTTTTGCATCTGATAGCCCAATTCTCTTATAATCTCTTATAAAAGACTTATATTATATAAGTCTCAAGTCACTTGCACATGGAGTACTGCAGTCACCTTTGGGCGGGAGCTGTGGAATGAGCACCCAGCCGAGGTTTTTCCAAGGGACTACAGCATGGAATTCTTCAAAAAATGCGTGAAAAGGTTTTTGGAGGGTCGGCAGCGCATGGGTGACACCCCTGGTGTTGCAAATGTCCGTAGGCTACGGTGACTGTTTACCATCAAGCAGGCCGTATGCTTGATTGCCACCTTAGTGGTATAAAAAAAAACGATCCTTAGAAGCCGAGAAAGAATGAAGAAAGTAAGAAACAGCGGTTTCCTTGGATACGACCAGGATACGCGCGAAGGAAGTCGCTGGTTGCAGCTAGTATACTTCTACTTTTCTAAGAATATACTTCCCACATCAGTAATAAAAATATAGTAAACGAAAATGAAAAAGCCTTTATTCAGTATCATTTTGACATTAATATAATGTCGATAGAAACTCCTTTTAAGTACATAACAATACTTGTATTAGGAGTATAGTAAGCATAGATCTTCTTCTTCTTGGCGTTATCCCGATTTCTAATCCATTAGGATTAGCGGGGTGCGCTACCTAAGCCTGAGGATTTGACGAAGATACTGATTTTGACATGAAGCGACTACCGTCAGACCTCTAAGACTCAGAGGGAAAGTCAGACCTTTCTTAGGTTCGATCACACGTTTTTCGAAATATAATTTCCAGGATATGTGGGTTTCCTCACGATATGTTCCTTCACCGCCGAACAAAAGTTAAAATTACAGTCTTAACAAATACACTTATATAATACAATACACTTTATTGCACCAAAAGAAAAATACAAAAAAAAAAACAATATTAAAAAAAAGTATCAGTACATCGGTGGTCTTATCGCGATGCGATCTCTTCCAGGCAACATTACTTATTATACTATTTCAATAATGTACTTTCCACACCAGTAACAAAAATATAGTAAAAATAGATACTAGTAATATTAGCTTGAATATAAATAAGAAAAGGCTAATGAAGAATATTCTTAAGATATGAAACGTAGGTATCTAGCTATATATACAGTAATTCTTTATTCGCTGCCGAAACTTTATGCGATGAGAGTGCCCATAATTGTCATCAACTTTCCCTATGGGAGTAACTTCGGTATCGAGGAAAATAATCTGGAGTTTTTATTATACCTAAACCATCCTATCAATTGATTGCGGTATGTACCAAATACTTTGTTTTTGCAACCAATATCGAAGTCAATCGAGGTAAATTGTTGATTATAGTATCATCATAGCTTCAATTTTAGACAGCGAATTATGAATAAGCAGTTTTTTTGTTATACAAATCCTTGATGGTGGTCTTTGAAATGTGGGGATCCACGCTAACCTTTATTCATCTTACTGCAGGGATACGGATTTCAGCTTCAGCTGAAAGTGTCTCGCCAGCGCTCACTAAGTTTCACAGAAAAGATGACGTGCCCTCCGAACGCCGGAGAAGTTCGATACATAAATCTATCCATAATTGGGTTCCGGTCGACGTTGTGTGTCACTCACTCAACGTCACCAATAAGCTCCTTTTTGTATACAACTTCGGGTGGTATGCAAGCAAAAGGCCCACCTGATGTGATTCGGTTTACGTGGCCTCTGAACAATTGCAATTCAGTATCACTCACGCTTTGCCATCCCTGCCGATAACACATCAACTCCTTAGAAGCTTACTGGTAACCTGGCGGAAGTACTTCCCCAGGCGGGCTGCTTTGATGCGTCCTACCTCTTTTGAATACATCTGGACCAAGAGAAACAGACATGTCATAGCCTCAAATGTTTGTACGGTGTGGAAGTCGAATCCACGAGCATTGCTAAGCACTCCGCCGTCAAGTTCCTCTTATCGTATGATTTATATCTGTTTATATATAATATAAAAAGCATGAAGGAAATATATAAGAAAATATAAATATATACTTTAGGTCATAGGTCACATGTCTGTTGAAATACAATTTCTTGGACGTGCATGTTTCCTCATAATGCTTTTTATCACCTCCGAGCAACTGATCATTACAACTCATCACTACATAAATGCGAAAATACGAATGTAGTGGTACATGCCAGGATTCGACGAGCTTTTGACGAGCTCGGTGGCTCAGTTGAGAATGACGCGACTTTGACACCAACGCCCACCCACACAAGACAAACATTTGTGTGCATGAACATATCTATTTGTCTTGGTCTGGATTTTTAAAGAGAGGTAGGGCGCATCAAAGCAACCCGTCTGGGGAAGAATCTCCACCTCACAGAAAACCCCAGCCAAATAACAACTCCCTAGAGGGTTGTTGTGTTCCTGGTTGTAAGTGAGCTCCTAAGGAGTTGCTGTGTAAGCAGCAGAAGAGGCATCGCGCGAGTGATACTTAATATATTACAAGTGAAGACTACGGTAACTGTTTTACGTCTAGTGGGCCTTATGCTTGAAGACTCCCGATTTTGTTAAAAAAAAATCGAACCGTGGACCTGTTGCGCAATAAACCGGTACCATATCCACTGGATTATCACTCGCTTGGTGTGCCTTCATGCGTTTTAAAGTCTATCTATCTATCTATAACTTAACGCCAAATCCCTTGCGGGGTAGGCAGAGAGAACCGAGCGCCACGTGACTCGATCCTTACATATCTTACTCGCTTCTTTAACATTTATTGCTCTTCTCATGCACGCACGCCGGTTTCTAGGGCTCCTGACATCACCTTCTGATAGAACATGACCAATTTGGTCATGGTAGGTAAGTCTTGGCCTTCCCCGGCTCCTACATCCTTCCACTTTTGCATTGTATATCTGCTTCGTCATTCTTTCATCTTGCATTCTTTCTACATGCCCGAACCATCGGAGCATGCCTCTTCTTATTTTAACACCGACGCTCTCTTTCAGACCAACTCTATTTTTAAAGCGATTTATTGATTTGGGATAAAAACACGCGACGAACATTGACAACCCTATCAATGACTCTAGTCTCATTTCCACAATTTTCTTGTTACCAACATGCGTATGTTACACTATGAAGTAAACAGTATCCATTAAAAGGTCTCCATATAAATCCCGCCTAAGTACCTGACCCTTCCGCATAAATTGAATATAGCCTTCGGGACACATTGTTGTCACTTACTGAATGGATATTTTGTAAGTCATTGTCTAGTCCAGAAATAGGGGATTAATAGCTCTTAGATTGTGAATACAAGATTTGCACTCGATTTTACTTACAATGTATGTATGTATGTATATCTTCACGCCAAGTCCCTTGCGGGGTAGGCAGAGAGAACCGAGCGCCATAAGACGCGGTCCTTGCATACTTCACTCGCTTCTGTGACATTCATAGCTCTTTTCATGCACGCTCGCCGGTTCCTGGGGCTTCTGACATCGCCTTCTGATAAAACACACATTTTACTTACAAATTGATATAATAAGGAATTTGGCGTAAAGTTATAGATAGATATATAAGATAATACATTTATTAGGATGTTGTAATTGTTTAAGTTTATTGACACTGTTTTATTGGTGAATGTGATATTATATTAATGCTAATAGAGAATGGAGGGTTTCCTAGGGGCATTAGGGACTTACTAATGGTAAACACTAAGTCAAGATAAAACCCTAAATAGCTCGCTTAGCTTAGTTGTACGCTTGTGGGATCGATTCCCACACAGGACAAACATTTGTGTGCACGAACATGTCTGTTTGTCTTGGTCTGGGTGTTCTTAAGAGAGGTAGAGCGCATCAAAGCAGCCCGTCTGGGGAAGGCCCTCCACCTCATAGAAAACCGTCGCCAAATAATAACACCCTAGAGGGTTGATGTGTTCCTGCGTATGAATGAGGTCTCCAGTAAGTTCCTAAGGAGTTGCTGTGTTAGCAGCAGAGGTGGCATCGCGCGAGTAATACTCAAAGTAATACAAGCGTGTATAGTCTACGGTAACCTCTTTACATCAGGTGAATATCGTATGCTTGTATGCCTCCCGACGTTGTATAAAAACAACGTAATTTTTTCATATTTTGTTTAACCTATTTTTTATACAACCTCGGGAGAGCATACGAGCATGCGACCCGCTTGGCGTAAAGTGATTTACCCTAGCCTATGAACGCTTGTAGTACATTACGTATCGCTCGCGTGTTACTTAGGAGCTTACTAACCTCACTCACTCGCAGGAACACGTCAGTCCGTTGGAGTTGGTAATTGGTTTCACTAGACAGGCTGCTTTGATGCACCCTACCTCTCTCAATATCACTCTGAGACAGACAAACAGATGTTCATGCACATAAATGTTTATCCTGTGTGGGAATAAAGCCCACGAGCTCTGGTATCAAACGCGGTGCAGTGTTTATCTTTACTAAACACTGCACCACGGAGGTCAAAGTCAATTTTACTAAGATGTCAATTACTTAAGTGAAAATCTAGTAAAGGGAATGCCCCATTTTTGTATGGAGTTCAATATTATTTTTGTTGTTCAGAAATGAAACCTGCTGCAATCTGTAGAGCTTCAACTATCTACTCGAGTAAAAGTAACATTGTTTCTATTTAGAAACAATCCGGATTGACGAGAAAAGCGTTAATAAAGTTCTTCATTTTAGGTTATTTTTGACCAGTAATATCACCTACATTTTTTGGTTTGAAGCATAAATAAGTAAATAATTTTATTCTTCGGCTTCGCACAGGTAGCAGAGCATATGCGTAGCTCCCAGTTGGCATATTTTTTTTTCGAAATCTTCAACAATCATCGTCGTAATTCGGCCATATCGTATATATATAGTTATTATATTATTATTTGCCATTATTGTTATAATTTGAGATGTTCAACTCGACGTATTACGGCAAGAAACGACACGAGTATAAAGCATTCAAACACGGGCGAAACGAACTATAGGTACACTTTCGCATAGAACGGTATACAGAATGCGAAGAAAACAAAGATAATGGTATTTGAAAGAGAAAAATCCAGAACTAATGTAAGGATTACGGTTGATGATAAAGTGTTGTAACAAGTGGATGAGATTGTATATCTTGGATCCTCTTTCAGCGGGGGTGGAAGGTACACCGCAGATGTGGAAAGACGAGTGAGTGCTGGGAATAGCGTTAATGGAGCGTTGGGAAAACTTCTTAGCAGTAAAAACCTGAGCCAGAAGGCACAACTCGCTATACACAATGCAGTGCTGGTCCCAACGCTAACTTATTTAAGCGAGAGCTGGGTATGGCAGAAAGAGCATGAAAGTAGAAAAACGCGGTCGAAATGCGAGCGCTGTGCAAAATTTTTATGGCGTAAGGCTTGTAGACCGTATTCGCAATGATGATGTAAGAAACAGAGTTAGTCTGAAAGAGAGCGTCGGTGTTAAAATAAGAAGAGGCATGCGGAGCATTGGTTCGGACATGTCAGAAAGAATGCAGGATGAAAAAATGACGAAACAGATATACGATGCAAAAGTGGAAGGATGTAGGAGCTGAGGAAGGCCAAGACTTACCTACCATGACCAAATTGGTCGTGTTCTATCAGAAGGTGATGTCAGAAGCCCTAGAAACCGGCGAGCGTGCATGAGAAGAGCAATAAATGTTAAAGAAGCGAGTGAGATATGTAAGGATCGAGTCACGTGGCGCTCGGTTCTATGGGATTTGGCGTGAAGTTATAGATTCGCATAGAACAGAACAAAAGCGGAAACATCAAACATTTTGTACATTCGTCAATTCAAGACACCCATCAATGTTGGCGTATATTAACTCAAAAGAGTTTTTAAACTACTTCTTTCAAATACACGTAAGTAGTGAAAATATTCATGAACAGTTATCAATTGTCATCGAAATATGCGTAATATGTATAAGTTTTGCGCTATCAACGGTAGTTAATGTTATATTGATTTTCAATTATCTGCCTTTATAGGTACTTCATTTATCTTTGAGTACTGGCGATAATTTCATGTGACCAGTCAGAACCCGTTATATAC
The DNA here is from genome assembly GCA_947507595.1 of Pyralis farinalis. Classification (NCBI taxonomy): domain Eukaryota; kingdom Metazoa; phylum Arthropoda; class Insecta; order Lepidoptera; family Pyralidae; genus Pyralis; species Pyralis farinalis. The sequence goes on from OX382270.1 coordinate 25,804,031, forward strand.
GTTTTCCCATACATTTCGCGGTCATATATGACCACCCGGGTTTCGAAGGGTTAATTGGCGAACCGGAACTTGCGCGTTACGATATAACATTAAAGTATTGTTAATTTTATGTAATTTATTCTCCGGAGAATTTGTGGTTTAATTTTTTGGAGACGTAATGAAAAATAATGATTTGAAATTATTATTATAGTCATTAAAAATGTTAATCTTAACTGTGCATAACCTGAAACGATGAATGGGCATTCTGCGACTTATCAAAATTCAACATTCTTGCCTCTGATCATAGATTACTGACTGACATCAACACACTGGCGATTTGTGGGCATGGTTTCAGCGAGATAGGAACGAGTTTGCTGCGCGTGCATTGTTTGTAAAGGATTTTTCTTTCAAATAAACTTAGTTATGCGGTCGCACGCTTATCTGGGTCATGCTGGATTTGGATTATATTTAAATCTGGTTTGGGGCAGGTTGAAGTTAAATTTTTGACAAGACTGGTGGCGGAGTGATTAATAATGCTGTATAATATCAAGGCTCGTAGATTCGATTTCCACACATGGTGGTGGGTTCGACTTCCACACAGGACAAACATTTGTGTATGAACATGTCTGTTTGTTTTTCTGACAAGCGGACATTATACTTAGTTTGATAGATAGATAAGATAGATAATTAGTTTTATTTGTTATCACATAGAAACACACACAAATACAGAAACGCAAGAAAAAGAAAAATCACACATAGGTAACAATGATAACAGTAATGACAGCAAACATTTAAATATAAAAGAAATTGTACGATAGGCCCGAGCGGTAGCAACTTGTGCGTCCTGTGTGTGTCGTGACAACAAAAAGGCCTTGACTCAGCAAAAAGCTGCGGAGTAACCACAGCGCTGATATTATGTCAGCACCTTTAGCGTAGCGTAGCTATGCAACATATGTAGTTATGCTGTTGCGCATAACTACATATGTTGCATAGCTACGCTTTCACGCTTTCATCTCTTATTTGTTAGTTTTGTCCCAAACATTCACATACCACAATAAAAACAAAAGAAAAAAAAAACTTATAGTATTGACCACGCACAAGAAAACAGTGGTTCCCTCAGTTCCACACAATCCCCATCACCGCACCGCTCATCCAGACATAAGACGGCAAAGTACAGCCACCAAGTTATGCCGTTCCTTATTCTTCGAAAAGAAATACTTTATAACATTTTTTGAAACTGAATTTCGACTTTAGATTGCGAATTGGAAGTGGTAAATTATTCCAACACTTGGATGCTAAGTACCTGATACTGCCCCTGAATGCAGCGGTCCAGTGATGTGGAGTTATTAAAAGATAGGAAGGAGCTCGCGTCTTGTAACTATGTTTATCCGAGGCCCAGTGCAGTTTTTTGTATACATATTCAGGTGACCGCGTATTGACCACTTCAAAGAGCATTGACGCAAAATATAATCTGTGACGTCCGGACATTTTTAAAAGATTAGCTTGATCAAGATACGGTGAAACATGACTATGTGGCGGAATGCTAAAACAGAAGCGAGCGCAAGCGTTCTGAACACGCTGCACGTGACGCTGACACCTCGCACGTAGTTTGGACTTCATCGTGGAGAGAGAAAACAAACGATTTTTGTATTGTATTTGTATTGTAACGAAACCCGAAGCGAGACTGTGAAGCCTGATTTGCACTTGACAGGTCTAAATAAACTTGCTATTGTAGACGCTAGCAAAGCGCACGTACATTCGCTTTTGTTCCTACAATACGGTAGAATAAAATGCGGAGTTTCTCTTAATGTAAAACAATAACTTTGGCGAGCAGTAGCTCACGAGCAAATTCCCTAATCGCCTGCGTAGAAATGTGCCAGCAAATCGCCGATTGAACGACATATCTATCTGTCTATTTATTCACACCATATCATTTACGGGATATGCATGGAGAATAGATAGCTACAAGACGCGGTCCTTACACACATCCCTTGATTTTCTTTTTTTATTTATAGCTTTTTTCATGCACACTCGTTGGTTTCTAGTGCTCCTCACATCACCTTCTGATAAAACTCGACCAGCACTAGGTGAGGCTTTACCATCTTCGGCTCTTACATCTTTCTAGTTTTGCATTGTACACCTGTTTCGTCATTATTTCGTCCTGCCATCTTTTTATATGTCCACCCAACGGAGTTAATCTTTTTTATCTGGCCACACAATACAATAAGAAGAAGAGATTATAATACCACCATCAGCGCTACCAAAATTATAAAGATAAAAAAAATTACATTGCTCTCGGGCACTTAGACACGTCTTACATTTTTAAATTGTTATTTAATTATTTTACATTTGACATTATTTTTCTATTGTAATCTGGTATAATTTCGTAAAAGTACATTGGCGAAGAAGAAAAATGCCGAAAGAAACATGCCAATAGAGGTCTCTTTTATAATGGTCTTTCAGATACTACAATAAATTCATGTCCGAACATTGGTACAGTAATAATGATGTCAAGTAGTAGAATTGAAGATTGTTAAGAAAAGGGTGGCTATGCTGAATTATTTCCAGACATTCTTTTCGGGTACATTTTTTCAATTCTATAATAATCCTTATTACAAAAAGTATTTATGATGTGCTTTCTGATCATATTTTTTTTACTAAGATGGCAATCAATCATACAGCCTGTCTGATGGTAAACAGTCACCGTAGCCTATGGACTTTGCAACACCAGGGGTGTCACTCATGCGTTGCCAACCCTCTAAAAACCTCTCCACGCATTTCTTGAAGAATTCCATGCTGTAGTCCCTTGGAAAAACCTTGGCTGGGAGCTCATTCCACAACTTGAGACTTCTCGGAAGAAAACTTCTCTGGAACCGTACAGTACGCGACCATTGCGGTTCCAGCATGTAAGGGTGAACTTCCTGCCGTCGGCGAGCGGTGCGGTTATAAAAAGTAACTGTCGGCACCATTTCGAACAATTCTTCAGAGTACAGCCCGTTGTACAATCGGTAGAACACACGAAGGTGGGCAAAATCTCTCCTTTAACTTAAGGGTTAAATACCGTGTGTAAGCTTAGGATTGTCGACAATTCTCACAGCTCGTCTCTGAATCGAATCACATGGTCCATACTGGCATCCAGTTGCCCCCGCCCAAAGGTGCAGTACTCCAAGTGCGGTCAGATTTGTGACTTATTAACATAAGTCTTTGCCCCGCACTGAAGTACTGCTTTGCTCTGTTGAGCACACCAAGTTTTTTGGACGCCACCTAGACCTTCTCCAAGTGATTTCAATACTGCACTTCACTGTAGATCTCGACGCCAAGCATCCTAATACTTTTGGTGACGGTAAGAGGTGTGTTCTGGAATTTACAAACCACTGTAAATATGCCAGGAAAAGACAGAAAAAATTCTGACATCACAGAGTTGAATGCTCACTTCCGGTGACGTAGTTACGGCCCACAGGGGTCAACTACATGATCAGTGTAAAAAAAAGAATAGAATGCAATTTCCAAGAAAATACCTACTAGTCCTAGCAAGCGGATGTACCGGCATACACAATTTATTTCTGCATCTAAGATTTTTCACTGAATTTTGAAAATAACTTTAAAATACGGCCATATATTATGTTTTCATAAAAATATTGAAGAGTAACAGTGAGGATACTTTGTTTCTGTGAACCGTTCCCTGAGTGATCGTCTGCAGCCCATGTTTTAAATAGAACGAATGGCGTTTTTTTTATTTATTATATATATATCTTAATGTCAGGAGCCTTAGGGACCGGCGAGCGTGCATGAAAAGAGCTATGAATGTGAAAGAAGCGAGTGAAGTGTGTAAGGACCGCGTCTTATGGCGCTCGGTTCTCTCTGCCTACCCCTCAAGGGACCTGGCGTGAAGATATAGATAATATATCTTAATATTGATATCAGTTACGGTTGGGGCCTTAAGCTGATGCGGTTAGGTATTATCTATAATCGAAACTGTGGCAACATGAAAAGCTGCTCCTGACAAAAGTTGCTAACATAACAGATATAGACATACCATTAGGCAGAGCGAATTCCACGTTTGTTGTTTCTGTTTACCTATAAAATACAGTATGTTTAACGGCAAGCTCTTAACTTAAATAATGGACGAAACAAATGGGGCATAATATCTAAATCAGCTTGTGAGAATGGAGATATTCGATGTTTTCGACATCAACACGTTTTCTTGTGTATATTCACACCACTTGCGGGGCAGGCAGAGAGAACCGTATGAGCATTCACATTAAGTAAATAAATAAATTTTGTCGGACAAATTACACAGCGCCATCTAGTCCCAAAGTAAGCGAAGCTTGTGTTATGGGTACTAGACAACTGATAAACATACATAAATACATTTTTTTTTGTAAATACATACTTACTATACATAGAAAATACCCAGACTAAGACAAACAGACATGTTCATGCACACAAATGTTTGTACTGTGTGGGAATCGAACCCACGAGCGTTGGTGTCAAAGTAGCGTAACAACGTGTTTCACCACTGCGCCACCGAGCTCGTCGAATTGCCTCGGAAAACCATATTCAAAATAGATTTCAAAACTTTTCATTCGTATTCCATACATTTTGACACACTCCTTACACACCTCAGTCGCTTCCTTAACTCTCTTTTCATGTACACTCGCTGATACCTAGGAATCCTCGCATCACCAGATGATAAAATACGGTCAACTTGATCGTGTTAAATGAGTCTCGGCCTTCCTCGGCTCCTACATCTTTCCACTTTCACATTGTGTATCTGTTTTGCCATTCTTTAATACTGCATCTTTTCTACATGCCCGACTAATGGAGTGTTTTTTTTTTTATCTTAATGAGTATTATTTTCAGGAACACCCTTCCTATATGAAATCTATATGTTTGTCTGTGCGTTTGTCGAATTTTGACTTCAGATTCGGATTCAGCATAAAAAAGTAGAATAGGAATGTTCAGGAACACCGTTCCTATCTCTAAAGGAACAAGGTCAAAATGGCCGACATATTAAAAAAAAATGGAATTGTTATATAATTGACGAGCCAGGTGTTCCTCTGGCAATGCAAGCTTGCTCAACTGGTTTCTTATTATACTCGTATTTATAGTTTCCTTGTATCAATTACAGTTACCCAGTTACAGTGGTCCATTTTATCTAGAATAGTATGTAAATATTTAAAAAATTGAGAATTCGCTATAAGCAATACTTTAGCAATTACGTTTTTGCGTTGAGCAGTGGATAAAGAACCGTCCTATTTACCAACTGGACCCCGGTTCAAATCCTGACGTGTGCATTTACCGCTAAATTTATGATTTCGCATTTATGTATTCGTAATTATAACTTGCTCGGCGGTAATGGTGTACACACGCGCTTAAATGAAAACACCGTGAGGAAACCAAAAGGCAAGAAATTATATTTCGAAAGATGTGCGTATTGCTCCATGTACAAATAAGTATCTTCGCTAGATCCTTAGTTTCAGGCAGCGGACCCTGCCAATCCTAATCGATTAAGAAACGGGATAGCGCTAGGAAAAGAATCTTTCAATTTATACACAATTTATTACTAATCCAACAAACATAAGAAAAGATTTCTGACTTTTCACAATTTTATTGCCATGATACATTGTTAAAATCGTGAACGCAGTCACGATTTTAATTAGAATTAATAATCACCTTATAAACTACTGTAAAGTAAATAATTTATCCAGAATAAAAAAAATCGATGTGATTCGAAGTATTAAACCATATTGCTCGATTACAAACGTGGCTTATGTGGTAGATTGTGACAATTTCAAATTCATGTGCAATGGGTAATTCATATTGTGTACTCCTAGCCGTTAGCTTTCTTAGCAGTGAAAGCGCATAATTGTGTCTCATGAAGCATACGACCAAGTTCAACCGCCCTCAGTCAGATACTTTAGTTAAAGTACTCATAACTTCAGACACAAGTTTGTCGCGAATTTGCTCCACAAAAGTTTGTCTGTTTGTCTTGATCTGGATGTTTTAAAGAGACGTATCAAATCAACTTGAAAGTACTTCCGTCTTACAGCATACTGCAGCCTAATAACAACTGCCTGTAGGGTTGTTCTCACTTGCTTCTTTAACATTCATAGCTTTTTTTCCTGCACCCTCGCCGGTTTCTAAGACTCCTGACATCACATTCTGATAAAACACGATCATTTTGATCATGGCAGGTAAGTCTTGGTCTTACTCGGCTCCTACATCCTTTTACTTTCACGTTATATATCTGTTTCCTGCATTGTTTCTACAGCCCGGACAAACGGATCATGCGTTTCGATCATTCTTATTTTAACACCGACGACTGTCAGACCAATTGTGTTTCTAACGTCATCTTTGTGAATACGGTTTGCAAGCGTTACGCCACAAATTTTACTCAAGTCTCCTGTTTCGACTAGTGGGAAGTTGGATACACTTACAAGCTCTCTTTGCCATATCCAGTTCTCGTTTCCACAAGTAAGCGTTTCTATTTACATAAGTAAAAGAATTTGTACCACTATTTAAAATTTAAGTAATGCTTTCTCACCATTTACTAACAAATATCATTAATTTCAGATTATCAGAACATCGGTTCAAGAGTTCTCGACTTCAAGCCTATAATATCCTTGCAAAATATGCTTCGCATTAACTTGTTCCGGCACAATGACTGTATGATATATCATAAATCTCAAGAAATTGAAATACAACTTTTAGTGCGTACTAAAAACAATTAGGTATGCTTTTAAATAAAGGTCCTTTTACCTGATATTTTTAAGTGTAACATCTGAAGACATACAAGCATACATCCCACCTGATATAAACTGGTCACCGTAACTTATGAATGATTGAAGCAAAATTATATGCTTTTCTTATCATATCTTTCGTCATACATGCATAGAGTTAATTGAATGGTGAAATAGTAAATAATATACTAAAAGAGTACTAAAGAAAATAGAATTGCAGTGATTTCCTTGCACAAAGTGAGTATGGAGCCATCGCCGTCGATCTTATTCAATATTGGTTTGATGGGGAGTGTCTTATCAAGGAGTCATAAAGCTTCATTTCTGTGAAAAAGGAGAGTAGACTTCAGCCAAAGTATATCAAGAGACTATCTTGGATCGTGTTGCCTTTCAGAAACCTTTCAGCAATACACTTTTTAAAAATGTACCGTGGACTTTCCAGCAGGACTCTGCACCTGGTCACAAGGCACAAACTACCCAAAGACTGGCTCCAAAATTAACGTTCTGGACTTTATAAGAACTGAAGGACTGGTCCTCATCTAGCTTAGATCTGAACCCCTTAAATTGCAAATTATGGTCAGTTTTAGAGGACATGGCCTGCTCGAAACGACACACCGGCATTGTCTCTTAAGAAATCTCTGAAGCAAGCAGTGGCTAAATTTTCTATGGAAATAGTGCGTAAATCCATAGACTCGTAGTTTTGACGAGTTCCGTGGCGCAGTCGTCAATGACGCGACTTTGACACCAACGCTCGTGGGTTCGATTCCCACACATGACAAACATTTGTGTGCATGAACATGCCTGTTTGTCTTAATCTGGATTTTTATGAGAGGTACGGCGCATCAAAGCAGTCAGTCTGGCGAAGTACCTTCACATCACAGAAACCGCAGCCAAATAACAACTCCCTAGAGGGTTATTGTGTTCCTGCGTGTGAGTGAGGTCACCAGTAAGCCCCTAGGAAGTTACTGTATTAGCAGCAAAAGAGACATCGCGCGAGTGATACTTAATGTATTACAAACGCTCATAGGCTACGGTAACCGCTACACATCTGGTTGGCTGTATGCTTGTATGACTCCCGACGTTGTATATAAAAAAAATCGAATAGAATCTATTTTTTGCTGAGACTTTTGTAAATATATTCATATAAGTTTTATTACGATTACATTATTTCATAAAAACATAAATGCATATTCATTTATAAGAGAACTTATGGCCGGGCTAGGTATTTTAATCTGCGGGTTCTTAACATATTGACAGTTATTAATACAAAATGATGGCTTTTGGATTATCCTACGTTTGTCCTTTGCTACTTGCCAAATTAATTAAATGTAACTATATTGTATAAATTTTGAATGGCGATCTCTAGAAAAACAGGTCGACGGATATTGCTACAAATCGGCAAATTTTTGGATATCTCACTAGTCTTGTGCTTTGCGACCTTACCTCTTACTAAACTTCGTGATTCTACATCAAATATCAGATTATTACTTTAATATATATATATATTTCTTCTTTACGTGTGTTTGTCACCTAACTCTTAATGGTTTGAAAATTCCGGACCCGGTAGGTAGCGTTGATGGCGGTAGGATACCAAATCTTGAGACTGAATTTAATGTGGCGCTGCTTTTCCAGGCAGGACGACATCTGCCGGGGACTACTAGGGGTTTTATAAAAAATAACGGTATCACTGCAATATATAAATCAATTTACGTTTTTTTTTATCTCATATTGTTACTGTTTCTATCAAATTCAACATAATACCGACACCCAATTTTCCAAACGCTACAATAAAAAACAATTGACAATCTCAACCGTTAACATACACCACCGTATGCAATCATATTAAAAACATATTTTTTTTTCTATTTTTATTATTTATTAAGGAAAACAAACAGTGACAAATTACACAATAAGCTAAATGTATGAACTAAATTAATATATATAAATTTGACACCAACATCGTCTTCCACATGTTACTATGACACATTTCAACTATGTAAAAGATGATTCTAAGCTATGCGTGAAGAGGCAGAATGAATTACAATAGAAGAGGAGAGAGAGGAGCATCTGGGAGCATCTCTAGAGCCGTTGGAGCTCCGCAGAGAGGTCGCCGCGCTGAGTCACTTTTACCGACTGTATCATGGTGAATGTTCGGAGGAACTCTACAGCCTTATTCCTCCTTCCCCGTTCAAGTACCGGAACTACCGTCCATCACAGCGTGCACATTCTCACACAGTCGAGAATATTATCCCATTGCCTCGCACAAAATGTTTAGTCAATCCTTTTTGTGCCGAACTGCTGACCGGTGGAACAGACTTCCCGGCGATGTGTTTCCGGCTCCACACGTGTTCGACATTGGGTTCTTTAAGAGGAATATAAAGAGGCACCTTCAAGACTGGCATAGTAGACGCCACGAGACGACATGAAGTGCATGGTATTTCGTGGCTTCTATTCCTGGACACCAGTGTCCTGCAGCCCATCAAGTAGGCCCGGGATGTCACATGCCGTGTCCCCAATAAAAAAAAAAGATAGAAAAATATTTATTGACAATAACTCAAAAATATTCATCCAGTATCCAAATGTTAAGTGGGTCTTGAAAGGGACAAAGTAGTAATTAACAATTTTTTAAATGTCGGTCGAGTCGAAAAGATGTCGACTGCGTAGAATCCCGCATTGTATGCATCCACCAGTCGGTACATTGGTGCTCTTTTGCCTGCATTAGTACGACAACGCGAGATTGCAAACAGTCGACATGCATTTCGACTGTGTCTTCTAAGGGGTATTCTGTAGCATATTTGATTAATTAGGGGAATACAGTCATACTTATTGTGGCAAAGATCGTAAAGCAACATGACTTCTAGTTGAGTACGTCTCACATCAAGCCTTAGAAGATGGTATTTGTCAAGTAATTGATAATATGATAAGTAACTGCGGCAGCATTTATAATGCATAGATTTTAGGAATTTCTTTTGAACAGCTTCTATGAGTGTATTTCTCATTGTCATCCTTTCTATAAAGTTTGTAGAGCTACTAACGTAATATGTGTAAATGCATAAACTTATAAAAAAGAATTACGAAACAGATATACAACGCGAAAGTAGAAGGATGTAGGGGCCGAGGAAGACCAGCACATACCTACCATGACCAAATTGATCGTGTTTTATCAGAAAGTGATATCAGGGGCCTTAGAAACCGGCGAGCGTGCGTAAGAAGAGCAATTAATGCTAAAGAAGCGAGTGAGGTTTGAAAGGATCGTGTCATGTGGCGTTCGGTCCTCTGCCTACCCCACAAGGGATTTGGCGTGATCTTATAGACAGATGGATAGAATGAATATACACATCACATCAGCATGATATCACGTCTGAAAGTACTTAACTTACCATGCCTATAAATTAATTGCATATACTCCTACAAATGCATAAATTTTCGGAAACTTGTCAAATACGCGCCGGAAATTGTCGTTTGTGAATTAAACGGAATGTTTGCCAATTTCAACAGTACATACATAACGTGACAATATATGGCAGTCAAACAACGTGATTCAAAGCGCATTTCTCACCATATGGCATTGGTATTACTATTATACACCTAGTATGGAACATATTTAGTAGAATTACGGTAGTGCTTACCACAACGCTGCTCCTTTTCATCTTTAGCGATATAAACTACAACACACATGGATCAAATAGCTGATGTGCTGTAAAAGGGCTAAACGAAAAGCACCCGAAACCAGAGCATGCAAGAAGAGGTTGACGAGTGTGAAAGAGATGAGAGAGGTATGTTTGAAACGGTGCACCTGGCGTTCCCAAGTCTCTGCCTACCCCAATGGGAGACAGACGTGCTGATATGTATGTATGTATATAAATTACTTCACCTACTCATCGTATACCCAATTAGAGAAGAAGGCTTTGGCGAAATGAAAGAAGTCATAGTGATATATGTAAGTACAATAAAATATATTTTGTTGCAGCAACAGAAACACAGTAATTAGTTACAATATATTATCACATTGCTTACAGACAATTTAGTTTTAGGGTAGATACAATGAATGTGTGACACAGTAATTACAATACGACACAATACAGTTTATTGGACCAAAAGAGAATACACAAAAATAAAATTAAGAAAGTACCATTTCAACGGCGGTTTTATCACGATGCAATCTCTTCTAGACAATTATAGGGTAGAGAAGTAAAGAAACATGGAAGGGTGACACAGAGTACAACTTAATGAACACAAAGTAATTATTCACATGTACATAAATAAATACTTATCTTTATATATGTAATTCTTCTGTCCGTGTGTATGTTGTGTACGCCTCCGCAGTTGGACCGATCATGTTTTTTTTTGTGTGTGTTTAAGTGGATTCGGAATTGATTCCGATTTGCAATTGGATCCAGTAAGTGATGCTGCAATCGGGTTTCAGGAATTTATATTTTTAATTTCGGACAGAACAAAATTAGTGAAGTCCGCTAGTGTAATATATTACAAAATATACACAATTGATTAAATTGATACATACATACATTGAATAAACATACACACAGTAAATGAAACTAATGAGACTGGGCGTTAATAGGCTACGGTACCCGCTTTATATCAGGTGGGCCCGCTTTATAAAAAAAGATTAAAAGAAATTACTTCAATCTTATAGAAAACGGCACCTAAATAGCAATCTTTTAGCATGTGTCGGCATACTGCTACGAGTGACCGAAGCAACCAAAAGGCTTCTGCAGGCTAGCGAACCTTTTTTAGTACCACTTAGGTGATAAACGAGCACCACTTCACGCCTTTTTTGAAGAACCTCGTGCTCTAGTCCCTAGAAAAAACCTCGGCAGGGAGTTTTAAGACTTCTGGGTAGATAATTCTCCGGAACCGCTCAGTACACATCATTTCGGTCCTATTTATATAACTCTTCCCATGCACGTTAATCGTTACACATCGAGCTATACTTAAAGCGTTCATAGACTGCAGCGGTAGCTACCTTATATCATATAGGCCGTATGCTTGTACGCCTCCCAAAATTGTATAATAAAGAATCGATATTATTGTAAAAACTTTTTTACTTGTAAAAACAACATTTTGGAGTTATCCCTGTACTTGTGATGACACATATTGATTTTAGTCAATCTACATGAGCTTACGTCTACGAACAATGACCTCTAGAACTTGACTTGTGTTTTCTGAACATCTTGATGAGCCCAATCGCGTAATTATACTAAAATTAGAAGAGTAGAGATATTGTTGTTAACAAACAATACAACTCTACATAAAAGCTTCTCTATAATTTTTGTCTATTTTTATGCTAAAAGATATTGACAATAAAATTTGGCAATAGACACTCTCTTATATCACAAAGTTTAGTGCTATGAGACCTTAATTCTGAGCAATTTAATTCTAGGGCACTTGTAAGTAACTTTACTAAGATTATTAGTCCTATTTTTGGCAATCTAGTCAGGAACACCGTTCCTATATGAAATCTATATGCGTTTGTCTGTGTGTGTGTTAGTATACATATTTGTAATTATCACTTGCTCTGCGGTGATGGAAAGCATCGTGAGGAAACCCGCACATCCAAGAAATTATATTTCGACAGACGTGTGACCTAACCTAAGAAATATCTGGTTTTCCCTCTGGGCTGTCGAGGTCTGATAGCAGCCGCTCCATGTAAAAAAGTATCTTCGCCAGATCTATAGTCTTAGCTAGCGGACACCGCCAATCTTAATGGAATAGGACACGGGGTAACGCTAGGAAGAAGAAGACGGAGAAGTGTGGTCCTTATATGGATTTCTGTTTATATTTTTAGATAAACAATGACAATTGGGGTTTAATAAATATATACATGTCGCAGGCAATTTGTATGATTCCGCTGTTTACATACGGCGTCGTCGGTTTAAAAACGCTCGCAGTTATGTAATATGCCGAAGGCAAATTGATAACTCGTTCAATTGTTATGATTTCGACATTGGTTGTAGTTTTAGGGTGACCATAATAAAACACAGTTGGGACAAATCAGACTTTATTTCAGCAATCAGGTACTAATCAAGAATTCAAGTATGACTAAAATACACTACGTGCTTAGATTCTCTTAAAGTAGTTAAAATATTTAAATAGTAACAAAAACGACATTTCAACTACTAACGCAGACTCACAACTCAAACAATAATAAAACTTTTAAGGCGTATGGCACTTTCAAATAAAGATAAAAGGTGGGTACATAAATCGTATTCTGAAGTCTTATATTTTCATCATACGTACAAGATATTACACTAAATTAACAAATAAAGATTTGGTAACGAAAAAATTATCGAACAAGGCACTTTACAAAAATCTTAAAATTGAACACCAACTTTAAATCAATCTACATAAAAATTTTTTTTTTTATTTATTCTACTTTGTTCGATATTATACGTGTTGAAATACGTAGATATAAGACGAAATTTCTTAGAAGAGACTGTTATATATTCAAAATCCAGATTTTATGGATACCTTAGCATTTTTTAGGTGCCGGATAACCTCAAAACCTTTGTTATTACTCCACGGTTTTTTTATTGCTCCCGTTTGAGAATCGTATAATTTTTTTAATTCACTATAATAAATGTCTTTAAAATCACAATTATTTCGTGTAAAGTCTTTTGCACACGTAATATTTGCACTGTTTTCAATAACTTTTTGTGTCACAAAATCACAACTTGACGCAATTTTTCTTGTTTTGATCAACAGTGACGCGCGTGGCACTAAATAGAACTAAATACTTCAATTTGCTGCGGCATAATGTAGGTAGCGTTTGAATTGTCAATGAAATGTTGTGGCATATTATATAATGACAAGGCAATATACATTTTGCCTTCGGCATATTACATAACTGCGAGCGTTTTTAAACTGACGACGCCATATGTAAACGGCGGAATCATATAAATTGCCTGCGACATTTATACATTACTAGCGGACCCGGCAGACGTCCTGCCCCGAAAAGTAGCGGCACATTAAATTCAGTCTCAAGATTTGGTGACCTACCGACATCGACGCCACGTGCTTTCAAACCATCAAAGAAAGCATTGAAATATACACTAAATTTCACCAAATCGGTCCAGCCGTTTAGGAAACTAATTTTTCCTAAACGGCTGGACCGATTTGGTTGGATTTGGACAAACACACGTACAGAGGAATTATATTATATTTATATCGTGTTGTTAGCCGTAATCTTTTATAACATTAAGAATTGGGCTCTCAAATGCAAAAATGATTTTTCAAATACGACAGGTAGTTCCAGAGATAAACGCTTCAAACAAACAAACTGTTCTGCTCCATATATTGGACAGATTGTAGTGTAGTTATGCCTTTTTAGAGGGCACTTTTTGTCGTAGTTTCCAACTTTTATGCTATTGACAACATTTTTAGCATTGAGTTGCCCACAGGGAATGTGGCATCTATTGTTTTTTTATTTATACTACGCCAGGACACGTACAAGCATACGGCCCACCTGACCCCCGCTGCTAGCACAGCAACTCCTTAGGAGCTTTCTGTTAACCTCACTCACACGCAGTAATACAACATCCCTCCGGGGAGTCGTTGTTTGTCAGCTGTTTTCCTTGGGGTGGAGGTACTTAACCAGACGCTGCCACCTTGGTGCGCCATAAATTTCTTTAAAATGGGTCATTTTGGTGTGGTACAAAGACAAACAGACGTGTTCATGCACACAAATGTTTGCTCTATGTTGGAATCGATTCCACGAGCGTTGGTGTCAAAGTAAACTGCTAACAGCGTGTTTCGCCACTGCGCCACCGTGCACGTCATTATATTCACTAAATTTTAGAAGTAGACTAGAAAAATCATTGTCGGAAAATGAATTGACGTTTCATATTTCAGTCCTTCGCATGAAATTATCTTAAGCCACATAATACCTCGCCCTTAATTTGTCAGGCTACATTTTTTCATTTATCCGTCTTCTGGTGTTAACCAGGATTATCTTGACACGGAAGACATTTTTTATCATTTGTTTATTCAATGTTCCGGCAAAAGTAAAACAGTTGTATACATACTTATAAAAAGCTCGGCCAAGGGCGAGTCGACTCGCACACCGAGTTCCGTATAGTTGAAACAAATAAAATGATATTTTATTATTATTTACACAAAAAGATTTCACAAATCATAATTTTGTTTTCAACATATTCCTCCAAGGCAATTTGATCTAAACTACTTTGTGTGCTTCCGCCCCCGATTAGTTCAAGTAGTTTAGAGTGTGTAAACATGGTCACATTCATCGGAAAACAACTTGTAGACGCCGGATTTTTTATTTCGTGAAATTTGCCTTTACTGTTACAAAGCGATTTCAGTGAGTTACGTGTTGAGTGCATCGTGTATGTTATGTTTTCTAAATTATTTAGCATGCATTATGTACCATGTTATTCTAACGACAACATCTGCAGAGCCTGAGGATGCCTCGTGGAAAGGCGAAACCCGTGTCACAGAGACGATCGGAGCAGCCAGCGCAGCAACGGCGGCGGGTGCATGCGGTTCACATTTCAGATGGCGAATACTCGCAGAGACGACCGGAGCAGCCATGGCAGCGGCGGCATGCATCTACTAACGGTAGTGGCTGGGTGCCGGCCGGCAGTAGTTCACATGAACTAATAGGAAGCGGAAGCACACAATATAGTTTAGAACATTAACATACAAAACTTTATTACTCTCGTGTCCGAGGTGAGATCATCTTCAACTTCCTAGTGTTAACCCGTTTACTAATCCATTAGGATTGGCGGGGTCCACTACCTAAGCGTAAGGATTTGTCGTAGATACCAGTACACACGTAGCCAGTACTAGGGACTTTGGAAATATAATTTCTTCGACATGCGGATTTCGTCATGATGTTTTCCTACAGCCGATCAAGCGATAATTATACGAATTTTGTACATACCTACCAGAATTCGAACCACGATCAGTCGGTTAATGGCTGGTTCATTATCCACTCGGCTATCACTGCTCTAGGCGTAAAGGAAATAACCTGTGGAGAACCGACGTGATCGATTTCGTGGTAACTATATTCACCGTTACGGGTCGGCAGGTAAAGTAGAACGCGCAGCTCTTATTGGCTTGTTCACGGATGAACATTGCGACACCTATCGGCTTATTGGTTAAAATACTCTCCGTCGTCGTCGTCGTCAGTTGGCTTGATATTTCGGCGCTAAAACATAACGATTTTATGAGCGCGGGGTGTCTTCATGCGCAGTCAAGTGGTTTATTGGTTTAAAGCTCTAGGTGAGGTTATCATTATTCGTACACTACTAGTACAATATAGAAGGCACGTACTGCTAGCAGGATCCATCTAGGCAGTTTTTCGAATGGGCGGAAACCTCAATGTGCGAGTTCAAGTTACATCTGACTTGTTTTATTGTTAACTGGCTTCACATGTGTAGGTACAATTTATTAATAAAGAATTCAGCCCTTCTCATTTTTTCCTTTTCTTAACAAAATTATTATTTAGTAATTTTGTATTATCTCCGGTGGTTTAGACTATACGTTGGCTGTCAATCAATCAGCCAATTCATCGAAAAGAGATTCATCTGTCCGAATTTTTCTTGAAATTTAATCCCGAAATTTCGACGTCCTCACAGGACGGCATTTTTTCCGAAGAAAGAAAGGACTGAAATCAATTCAATCTTTGCAACACACCAAATTGAAAATTTCTCGGTTCTGAATACACCCAAGTCATTGTCACTACTGAAATATATTTTTAAATTCTATTCTTTTTTCCCAAAATACCAATATTCAATGCGGATTTTATTTTATGAAAATATGCTACAACACAACTAAAACTGAACGTCAATTTATTAAAATGTTCATAAAAATGCTATCAAAATAGACTTTCCGGTGATTTTTACATTGATTAATTTAATACAGACCTGACAAATACGACAATCGCTAAAAACTCGGTCACCTCAGTCGACCCGTTTTCAAGTGATGGACAGAGATCATGTGTTAATGGATTTTCTTTAAATAGATTAACGGCATATTCCAGAGGAAGTTAATGAAAGAAGCTCGAGCAACATAGAAGCGGTCCAATGTTGCCTAGTGAAAACGATGATTTTTCTATGGTTACAGAAACAGCGATATGGAAGAAAAATCGAAAGGTCCCGCCTTTCGATATTTTCTTAAAACAAACGAAAAATAGATTTTTAAAGTTTACCACCCCTGCTGATAAACCAGCAACTCTACATACACACGAAGCCTCCAGCGAGTTATTATTTGACATCGGTTTTCTGTGAGGTGACTTCTCCAGTCACGCAGCTTTGATGCACCCTACCTGTCTTGAAAATATCCAGACCAAGTCAAACAGACATTTTCATGAATACAAATGTTTGTCCTGTGTGGGAATTGAAGCGACGGGTGTTGCTGTTAAAGTAGCATTGCTAAACATCCGCCACGGAGCTTGTTCTTTTTTAAACTTTCCCAGCCTTCTGCTCATTCAACTTTGGTATCCGACTTAGAATCCCGAAATTGAAATTTTAATATTTTTACTCTCCACGTATTCACGAATAATACGACGTACTATAACTCATTCGTCAGAATGAAACCAGTACAACGACATTTTAGTTTCCAACAGGGAAATCGATATTTTCCACATAAATCTGTCGCAGGTTCGTCAACAAATAAGCACAATCGTATTTTATTACACTTCTACTCTTATTTCGTTCTTTAATTGTTATGTAATTAACTTTAATTATAAATATTTCCAATAAGTACCCAATTTATAGGGGTACAGTTGAATTTATATATAACAGCGCTCTCTAGTAAGTAAATAATATTTATGTTTAAAAGCCATTAAACACTGGATTATATTTAGAACAATACCATAAAGTTGTACACTATTTGCTAAATAATTGTAATCTATTTTGTGTGTTATTAATTAAATAAATAAATTGTCAAGGATACTCGCAAGAACACAACAATCCAGAGAGATAATATATTTCAGCAGTCTTCTGTAAGGTGAAGGTATTTCCCCAACCGTAATGCTCATTACATATCTGTTACATCTTCACTTGCAGACGAAGGTACATCTGTCTTTGACTATTGAGATAATAGTGAGCTACTTGCACTCCGAGGATAATAGTTAATTTAACTATTATCTCAACAGCCCAAATCTAGGGAAGGTCTGGTTTTCCCTCAGTATTGTGGAGGTATGAAGGCAGTCGCTCCTTGTAAAAATCAGTATCTTCGTCAAATCCTTAGGCTCTCATGCTTTTTGTTTATATATAACGTCAGGAGGCATACAAGCATACGGCCCACCTGATTTAAAGCGGTTACCGTAGCCTATGAACGCTTGCAATACATTAAGTATCACTCACCCGATGCTACTTCTGCTGGAACACATCAACCCCCCAGAGAGTTGTTATTTGACAGCGGGCTGCTTTATTGCACCATACCTCTCTTAAGTACACCAAGGCCAAAACTAACAGACATGTTCATACACACAAATGTTTGTCCTGTGTGCAAATCGAACCAACGAACCTTAGTGTTAGCGTTGCTAACCAAAACGTTACCAAGTTAGTAAATGTTATATTTCATCATCGATTTTTTGCACTAAGAAAACTTTTATATCAAATACATGTCCGTAATACGCATGAGCGATCGCACTTGACATATTGTACGAGGAAATTACGGAACACGACTCACTGAACAAACAAATATTGTGAAGCCTTTGAACACGTTACGATATTTTTTGTATTGGTTTTTTTTCATACTACGTTAAATGACAATAACCTACTTACAATCCAAGGGAAACGCTCCCGCGTTGTCACTGCTAACGCAGCTACTACTCAGGAGCTTACTGGTTACCTCACTTACTCGCAGGAGCACAACAATACTCCAAAGAAATGTTAAGTAGCTGTGGTCTTCTGTGAGGTAGAAGTACTGCCTCAGTCGGAGTACTTTGATACGCTTTACCTCTCTTAAAGTATAGTAGGAACACACACTACGCAGATACGATAATATACGAAATGATACATTCACTCTAAATCTTTAAACTTATTAGATCTGTTTTTTTGGTGCAGATTGTTTATACAGATTGTTATTTCGAAATAAAGCACGTATAATCAATAATCATAATTAAATAATGATAAATTACGTACGAGTAGCTAGATTTTGTTGAAGTTGAATTAGCAAAGGCATAAGCAGTTAAAAATAGATGGTAAGGATGTCTTCATGGTACGCTGGCACCGCCCATTCAGTCACAAACTCATTCACAGTGCCAGCTTATGATAAATATAAATTATCTGCGCTATGTGTGTCAGTTCATTGAATTACATAGAGAGCGATATTGAACGATATGGGCTC
This sequence comes from Pyralis farinalis, assembly GCA_947507595.1. Classification (NCBI taxonomy): domain Eukaryota; kingdom Metazoa; phylum Arthropoda; class Insecta; order Lepidoptera; family Pyralidae; genus Pyralis; species Pyralis farinalis. Next base: position 25,823,083 of record OX382270.1, read on the forward strand.
AGATACAGATATCTTATCGTATCTGAATAGTGTGTGACTTGTTTTCTATTAATAAATTCATCTTAGTTTTAGGTTAGGCTGTCTCTTGTGCCCTCTCAAAAAAAATTTTACACATCACATTGGACGTAGATATCCATACAAATGTATGGACATGTGTCCCTTAGACACGTATGTCTTTTAGATCACCTAGGACTTGTGGTGGTACCGACAGAATCTTATCAATAATAATGAATATAATATTATTATAACATGGAATGTTTAAAACTGCATAAATTGGTGCAGTTTGAGGCGAATGCAAGAGGCTGGATCACATGTGGTATCCGTTAAGTTTTTTTGCAAGATTTGGCGTTGGGCGAGCCGTGAATATAAAAACTAATCAGGGATCCGTTGTACAATTTGTAAAATGAGGCGATGTTTTGATCGGATTCGGAATTAGACATTAAATACGGAGGTTTAAAAGTCTAACGAAAATAAATCATCACGAGATAATAAATGTTTGAGGATAATAGAATTGCAATAGGAGTGACGCACTTTCGCCCTGAAAACAGTTTTCAGGCGTGACGAACAGACTTTGGTCGGAAGCCTGTCGGGTATTCAAAAGAATGCCTAAATTTGTTTCATTTCTGTAACTTAAGAGAATCAGTGTCGTTTGGGTAATTGGCTATAAGAATAGTTTTGAAACAATTCTTATAGTTTAAACTCACTTATAGAGAGTCAATACAGTCGTCTCCGGCGTGATACAGGCTCTCGGAGTGGAGACTAAACCTCAGCTCAACCTTAACCTGCAGCTCAGCTCTGCCTTGCCTTCATTGGTCAGAGATAAGTTGTTTGAAGTATATGCCAGGATGGAAGTGTTAAACAACTTAACGCTCCAAGCCTCTATAAACTAGACATGTGTAAGAAATATATATATAACAGTACACATATACGTTACCAGCAATGTGTATAATTCAGGTTTTGACTTGAGTGACTTCAGAAAAAGGGCAGTATATCAATTCTCCTCACTCACGCCGGTGTTGCCTTCTGCCGATTGTCTTTTCGAGGGTCCACCCAGTGAGTGGTGGCCATCGCATCCCGTCAGTAACGATCAAAAAAACAGTTATGGTAGATGTCCGTCCATCTTCTATAATAATTCGAAACCACTAATCAATGCAGGTCTCATGTATATAGTCATTTAATTCCCGGCTCATTTCATAATATTCCTAATACCAGTCGCGATCTGGTTATGATTATATTGTTCCATTGAAATCTCCTACAGGCTGTGCGACATTACATCTATCTTCCTTATGGACCCCTTTGTTTATGTAATAGATTCATAGTCAAATGAGCGAGTGGATTCGTAATTTGTGAGAATAATTTGTACACAAAAGTTAAAAGATTATATTTTTAGAAAGAAAAAGGCCATATAATTAAATAACATTTGGACCTTTACTATGGAGAAAAGCCCACGGCATACAAAGCTGATACATACCTCATTTTAAAGCTTTAGACCTTTAGTTATGTTGACACAACGGGCGTACATAATTGTGGTGTACGAGAATATCAAGATATAATGAATCTAAATTCATTTTTTACTTTTATATTCTTATGTTTTACATGGCATGACAGGTACTAATAATAACACTTTTATTGATATATATGCATTATTTACGGATATATACATATAATGTGGACATGAGTCCACCTATGTGATATTACTGTTTAATGTAAGTATTATTTAGATATGATGAGTATGAATTAACATTGTTTTGTTTGACAATGGCATTATTGTAATTTAGTGTTATCATGCCAGTATGTTGCAAGAACCTTTTAGGGCACGTCTTTTATGTTATCATAGCGTTTGCGCATAATTATGACGATATTATTAATACATACATGAACATCATCACGCCTGTCTCCCATTAGGGTAGGCAGAGACTATAGAACATACCCCTATATGAAAAATAATTGCACAGTGATAAAACATGTAATAATAATGTGACAATTTTAACATGTTTCATTTATGTTACTGTTCAATAAGCGGTACATAAAGGTCCCAAAGTCCTTTGAGTAGCAATCAAAAAACATCATATATTACCCGTTGATAACTTTATTATTACTAATCAGTTTACTGTAAATGTAACGCAATTTTTATTTCATTTTATTGTTGAGCAGTCAGAAACCGTTACATACGTTTTCCCATACATTTCGCGGTCGTATACGACCACCCGGGTTTCGAAGGGTTAATTAAATAAAACACCCTTTTTATACGTATCTTCAGTAAGGGATAGCAATTAGTAATTTCAATTTGGAAAGGATGTCATTGCATGGTAAAAAAAAATCAAATTGTATCTAAACACTAAAGAAACCCTCATAATTAATAATCCAATTTTGAGCAGAGGAAATATTTGCAACACCAGGGGTGTCAATCATGCGTTGCCGACCCTCTAAAAACTTTCTTGAGGGGCCCCATGCTGTAGTCCCTTGGGAAAACCTCGACTGGGAGTTCATTCCACAATTTCAGAGTTCTCGCGTACTGTGCGGTATCAGAGAAAAGGTCTCTAGAACCGCACAGTACGTGACCATAGCGGTTCCAGCATGTAAGGGTGGACTACGTGATGATAAGAGGTATGTTCTGGAATTGGACTGGAAGGAACCACAGCAAATGAGGTTTTCTCAGCGCTGAACATGCAAACTTGTGTCTTCATGGGTATATATATATATATATATGGGTATATATAATATATATATATATATATATATATATATATATATATATATATATATATATATATAAATACCCATATATATACCCATGTAGACATAAGTTCAAAATGTTTACAAAATAAAGCTACAATCAATTCTGTCAATGTCTGAAATCATCAACAAGAGCTCTGTTTATGTATGTAAAGGTATATATGTGACTTATATACATAAACAGACCTTTTTAATCAAGATTTCTTGCACTGTATTAACGTATCTGAGCACATTTGACATTGGCATTTCCTGTATTGTAAAGGTTCATAGATTATGGTAGTCTCTTACATCAGGTAGGCCGAAATCTTGTAGGCCGACCGTCGTTCCTGAAAAACAAAAGTTTAATCAAAATCTCCAAGTTGAAAAAAAATACCCTTTCCATGGTCTTTGATCACTCGGAAGTAAAAATGTTGGCTTCAATTAGTGATCAGATCAGATATTACGTACCAATAAATATCTGGCATGGAATTTTCTTCGTGCCACATACTAGCACTGATTTTCCAGACACCGATAAAAAGTTATGCTTTATAACAATAAAATTATTTCGAGGAATCATGGTGGAAAACAAAAAGGCTAGAATATATAGTGTTAAATCGAACATACAAAAAGTTCAAAATTAATTATTTATGGATCTGTGGCATGTAATTACAAATACGGATGTACATCTAGACTAGACGGATCTGAAACCTATTTTTTTTTCCAATGTTGATGACGTCACAACAGTTTTGCAATAGGCAAACTGCCAGAACATGAAAGATAGAATAGTCATTACTTAGTAACTGTCATTAATATAGCAAATAAAATTTCTTCTTGTGTTAATGACTAAGAGTCGAAAATATATAAATTTGTCTAATGATATTTTTCATTAGATTTCCGGAGAAATGTCTTAAAGCCCAATAATGAACGTAAAACATTTATTGTTTCACTTCCTTATAACAGGAAAATAGTAGAAGAGTATTATTCAATAAAGCAAAGTCTCTTCTATATAAAAATATCGGCCAAGTGCGAGTCTAACTGATGCTCTGGGGGTTTCGTTAGTATTTCCGATTTTTGCGAAATTCATTTAAACACATTTTATTCCTTTGATACTTTTATTTTTAAGAAGTAGAGAGGTAAAAATTATATTTATAATATAAATCTAAAACTAACCTTCACTACATTAAAAAAATATATAGAACGTATGTCCCTTAAAATCCCTAATGCAGGTAGAGAGAAATGAACACCATAAGACGCGGTCCTTACACACCTCACTCGCTTCTTTAACATTCATGGTTCTTTTTATGCACGCTCGGGTCCCAGGGCACCTGACGTCATATTATTATAAAATACGTCCAATTTGGTCGTGGTAGGTAAGTCTTGATCTTCCTCGGACCTACATCTTCAAGAAAGTGCCGGTGACATTTACGTTTTGGCCCTTTTTTAATTCAAAAAGACATACAGACATAGCACGGGAGTACTGTAAACGGGTTCAGTTTCTTTCCTTTTCAATATAATTTCCTTAGAAGTTAATTCATTCATCAATGAGCTTTCAGACAATTTGCAAGGGCTGTATAAACAGAAAAAGAAGTATAAAAATATGTTAAAACGTTACTATATTGCTAAGAATACGTAAATTGTAATTGCGTCTGGAGTTAAATCTTTAACAGTTTTGTAGTAAAACGTTACATAATAATAAGTAGCGTTATGCAATTTAAACAATAAAGTATAAAAAAAATTGAAAATGATTAATTTTGTAGTTGCAATTTGAGACATAGGGCAAAATACGTTTAATTATATGAGTTTGCTATTATTACTTATATAAGCAACGTTAAGCAAAATTGAAACAAGCATGTAGTTATCTCAATTTTGCTGTATAAAGATTATGTGCATACATTTCTCGGTAGAGTCTATACAGCGCGGTAACTTGTTATCCCTCGGGAGCCCGGGAGCGGCGGTGAAAAGATTTTCACCTTGCAGATAAATTCGAATACTGCTGGTGACACCAATTTACTTAGAAGTATTGAGGTGACTGGTAGTTTATAGAAGAAAATATGCATATATTTAAGAAAACTAAGATGATTTTGACTCTCATTTGTATATTGATAATTCTGATGATTTAAAATGTTACTATCCGCCATATTAGAATATTAATTTCCCTGTGTCTGATTCTAAAATATTTCGATTATTTGGGTAAATTGCCAATGTTATCAAATAGAGATATACAGGTCTTCAATTGCATCTTGAATTGAATCTCGAATTGAACCATAATGTCAAATGTCAAGTAAATGATCATCTTAGACGATCTTATCATTTTCCAATCGAGAGTAGCGGATTGGGTTTCGTGATAATATTGGTATAAGTTCAGATACACGTGTATAATATTAATAGTGTAAATTCGAATTTGGATAAAATTACTTTTTAATATCGTACATATACCGATAAATAATAACATATTTATCCGAATACACCGGTAATGTTATATGTTGTATGTAACATTGCCGATGAGTTCGTGTAAGTATGTGTCGTATTCGTATGATTTTTCGATCTATCCGATATTATGCGGGCGTATGGTGGGTAGTTGTGCAATGAGAAATCCAATGCAATTCGTATCACACTATAATTTTAAATCAACACTTGTAATCAATGTTCAGGAAAATACGAAACGAGAGGACAGTCCCAAGACGTTGTCACTTGCCGCCGTTTCCACTAACTGTCCATTTCTCTCAGTGTCGACCTCTTGATGCTACCAAAGCGCGCCACTGTTCTCGCGCTTTCGTTTTGTTTTAAACATGCATACTCATGCCCGGATGCGACATATGAATATAGAATACAATCGAGAGTAGCGGATTGGGTTTGAGATAATACCGGTATAAGCCAAGATACACGCATAGTGTATATGTCTTTTTTTATTAATAATTTAACTGTATAGATCTTTATTTTACGCCTATACCTTTTCTTTTTTTTTCAAGTTTTTTGAATCTACACAAGTGATTTGGCTTAAAAGTACAGAACTATCATGCTTTTTTTTATTGCAGCAATTTATTTGTTATGTTATGTAGATGGTATCGAGAGGTGCGCGCAGACCAGTAGCCCCTAACTGCATCCGTTCACACGGTGACGCGTAAGGCAGCCATCGCCATATTCAAACATTTTGAAGGATACACGGCAACCCGCCAGACAACGCCAACACACAGTGGATCGACGCCATACGGACATATGGGACATAGGCAACATAAACAAACGTGACGAATTTTGAAAAATAAGTAGCGTCATCGAATTCGCCTATTTAGAGCTATAGAAATATTCAAAGCATTTTCTTATTGGAATCTTATTTGAAGAAATATGGTACTAAACGTGATTTTTTAGTATGGAAAACGGCATTAAAAACTGTATCTTGAGATTTCCTTTATGTTTCTTGCTTGCTTTTTTTTATGGTAATAATACGCATATTTGCTACAATTTCTCCAGAAAAATAAGATGCACGCAATGCGGGGTGCATGGGTGCACCTTATTTTTTTTACTAGATATAAGTGTTGACCGTTTTTGCCCTTACATCTACAGAAGTTATTATTTTATCTTCGAATTTCACTTGAGCGGTGATTTGCTGAATGTTGGCCAGGCCATATAACATCGGTGCACTGATAATATATTACAGAAAAAAAAATTATATGCTAATTAATTACTTCTTATTCTTCATTATTTTATTGCATTCTTATTGCATCATATCTTGTCGACTCTCACTGTTATTGTATAGACCTCTTGTAGACTCATACATGTGGTGTTGTTGTCTTGAAGTCAAAGACTACATGAATTTAATCTTCTTTATTGCTCTCGGAGCCGCGCGGCGTACTTGATAATTGCTAGCGAACTGATTATATGAAATTATAACTGAATTCCTTATACAAAATCAAATGAGGACAGCCGCGCGGTACAACGCTGATACAGTGAAATAATGTACATCGCGTCACCGAAAAAGAACATGAAATGAATCAAACGTTTTCACAGACAGTAAATATGTACCGCTTTGCTAAATAACGGCGACGTTGCTTTGTTTAAGTTTCTCGCACTGTCACTTTAACATTTGCTTGAACACTCTACTTTAATGTCAGGTATAATGTCCTTTGATAGGCTGTTTCGCGTCGAGAAGAGCCGCATTGTAGCGGGATCCCCGGTCGGCGCCAGTAGATTGGTGGTAGAAGCTGCTGTTGCCCGATGGTTACGTCGTAAAAGGATTGCCGTCACTACAACTGCCGCACTAATGATGACGTAAATGAGAGCGTCATGATGTATGTCATAAAATGTGACGTTACTAGCCAGTGCTGAATTTGCCTCAACTCTTTTAGATCCTTCCAAAAGTTTACTGCGTCTTTCGTCGTCTATGGCGACGTCGACACAGATACATTGATGATGTTTTTCTTTTTACATTATATATTATATTGTTACATTGCGGGCCGTATGGGGAAGCTCAAGGTCGCTTAGCGTGCTATGGAAAGAGCTATGCTTAGGATTTCTCTACGTGATAGAATCACAAATTACGTAGTACGGACGACCTCCCACTAGATGAAGCGACGACCTCAAGAGATTTGTAGGAAGTCGCTGAATGCCGGTGTCTCAGGATCAAGATAAATGTCACAGGGAAGACCTATGTTCAGCAGTGGACGAATACGGGATGAGATGGTGATGATTATATTGTTAAGGACAGGGAAAGGTCACATTTGTATTACTAATACTTTCTGAGATAAATAGATGTGACGTACTAGCACGTAACCCTAAAAAATCCGGCCAAGTGCGAGTCGGACTCGCGCACTAAGGGTTCCGTACCATTATCTATAAAAACAAAAGAGGCAAAAAATCACGTTTGTTGTATGGCAGCCCCCCTTAAATATTTGTTTTATTTTAATTAAATTATGTATTTTGTGTTGTTGCCGTTATCAATATCGAGCAAAAACGAGTAAAAAAAATCACGTTTGTTATATGGGGGCCTCTTTAAATATTTATTTTATTCTGTTTTATAGTATTTGTTGTTATAGCAGCAACAGAAATACATTATCTGTGAAAATTTCAACTGTCTAACTATCACGGTTCATGAGATACAGCCTGGTGACAGACGGACGGACGGACAGCGGAGTCTCAGTAATGGGGTCCGTTTTACCCTTTCGGTACGGAACCCTAAAAAAGAATAGTAATTAAAAACTAATAATAATTCACAAACGGCCAATTCGCGACATTTAGTAAGCAAATAACATGGTACTCATTACGGGCCTGTGATTAATTTATAGATTTTTGCTACAATTGCATTGGACTGAGTGTTTAATTATGTTAATACATAATATAATATATTTATGCATATTTATATACCGATAGAGATAATTTCATAGGAATTTGATTATAGGCTTCGAATATATTCTATGGAACTACTCAGAGCAGAAATATCCAACTAACATTTAAGTTAAGAGTTCCATTTTATGTTTACCCGTTTTAACCGCCGATTCGGTCCAATTTTATGGGCATCACTGGTTATATTGTTGTTTTGATGTTTATAGACTTTAACTTATATAACGTCGGTCGTCGATTTCTCTCTTTTACAAGCTTTTTTTATTTAGTGTACGTGATTATATACTTGCAGATATAATGTGCTGACAATAAATTGCTCTGTATCACTATATTTAGCATTTCACTAAATGCTGAATCGAGCTCGTCTCATGATTGAAGGTGGATATGCAGATTCTTGAATAAAATATCTGGAGAAAGTCCACCAGCGCCCTCCGTCTTTATAATTTTTAACTTTATTTGTAGCTAATTTGAAATACTATATATATAATACTATAATAATATTTGAAATAACTAAATCACAAAGCAAACAAAATGCTTGAGACGAACAAAGTACCGTACCAAAAAAATTACTGAAATTGGCAGACCAGGGAGACTAAAAAAATACAGCGGCGTTTGCAAACAACTAAGGCGTACAAGTTAACCAATCACCTACTACGACATGCATAGGATGAGATGCAACTGGCACATTCTTTTTGTATGCATGTATTCTTTTTGTATATATGTATGTATATCTTTACGCCAGGTCCCTTGCTGGGTAGGCAGAGAGATCCGAGCGCCATGATACGCGCGCCCTTACACACTTTTTTTTATACAACGTCGGGAGGCATACACGCATACGCCGGATGTAAAGCAGTTACCTTAGCCTATTAACGCATGTAATATATTAAGTATCACTCGCGGGATGCCTCCTCTGCTGCTTACACAGCAACTCCTTAGGAGCTTACCTACTTCACTCACTTCTCTAACATTCATAGCTCTTTTCATGCACGCTCATGCACGCCGGTTCCTAGGGCTCCTAACATCACATTTGTTTATTTCCTAATATCATAATCTGGTTAAGCTGATTTCACATTTCTTAGCCTCTAAGTGTTTTAAACTATGATTAATAATTAAGCCACGAGCCATCAAATATGCTCTACCACAAAATATTCTATACCTACATTTTGTTATTTGTTTAGCATAACAAATAAAACCATGACGTCATAACAGAGGTTACCCAAACATTGACGGTAACGCACATAGGATTGGCCCTATTCTTTAATTCGTTAGGCCTAGCCAATGCCCCTTTTTCCTACTACTCACGGTCATTCATGAGGAAAACAGTCGCTTAGATTTTGTACGTACTGCCCTTGTTTACGGAGACGCTCTGAATGAATGTCAATCTGCATATGCTGAACAACAAGTATTATTAACTACAATAATACATCATTGTCATGGCTATATTAGTGATGCCATTAACGCTCTTAATAACAACTATTGTAGCTGTGACTTTCGTTCGTTCGGATTTATAATCTATACTAATATTTAAAGAGTTTGTTTGTTTGAACGCGCCAACTTTTGGAAATATCAGTCGCAAATCAAAAATACAATTTGCATATGATAGCAAAATTCTTGAGGAAGGTTATACGTTATTCAACATTCTTCCACATCCACCCTTACTCATCCCACTGCAGGGATACGAGTCTCCCTTCAATCGAAGAGGTTTAGAGCATACTGCACCACGCTGCTCAAATACGGATTGGCGGAGGCCGCTGTTTTCAAGCCGTCCAAGGGCCACTGACTTAACTTAACTTAACGAGAGTCATCTATTGACAGCAGCCGGGAACGGAGAAACTCGAGATAGATAAACCCATTCATAGACAGGCTGCGGTCGACGTTGCATAACCTGCGTGTTCGGTTAGAATGACACGCGCAACGACCCAATCGAGAACTAGAACAACATCCTGAGAAGTCGAGAATTAAAACAGAGAGTAAGAAAAAGCGGATACGGATACCAGGACACGTGCGAAGGTAGTAGCGCGATACAGCTAGTGTTTGATACAATTTTCTAAAAATTGTACATTATGGACCCTGGTTCATAACAATTTAAGTATTAAGTTGCTATTAACCAGAACTTCGTTGTTTTGCCTAGCCCCATAGACATTTATCGTCATCAGTGTCCAAAACAAAAATAGACAACGTAAAAACCTTGTCCATGAAAAATTACTTTGATGAACCAATAGACATGCTGACCGGTCAAGTGAAGACGCAATTTATCAATCCCAAATATAGATCCTACTTCAATTCTATGCACAATGTACTATATTGACAGAATACCTTACTACCATACTACCTATTACTTTAAATGAGCAATTTTTGACAATAAACATATTTAGCGTATCTCGGAGACAGCTCAAATGATTTGGATCAAAGTTTTTATTTAGGTAAGGTTTTGCTTATTAAGATCTCTATACGGTCGCGAATTACACAAAGAAATAAATATAAAATTACAAGCTATGATAGTCCAGTGAATAAAAAATCAGCCTGTTGATTAACTGGTCCCCGTTCGAATACGGGTGTGGGCATGTACCTACTACTAAATTCCTGTTTTCGGGATTTGTGTACATTGTTGTGAAAATGTATCTATTAAGATATTAAGTAGTTATTCTTCTTAGCGTCATTTCGTTTTCTAAACCATTGGGATTGATGGTGATCGCTACCTGGAGCTTAAGGATTTAACAAAGACGACTGCCGTCAGACTTTCGCAACCCAGGGAAAAACCAGATTTTGTTTAGGTCAGGTCACACATCTTTCCCTTTCCCTTTGAGTATAATTTATGGAACGTCCTTACGTTGTCTTCCTTCACCGGCGAGCTACACAAATATGTACATAAAACCGAAAACATGAATTACATGCAATTTTACTATCTGCATATTTTACAAACATCCCGTCAGTATAGTACTAAAGAAGAAGGTTTAATGACTTCGTACTGCCATGAATACAACATAATGTTGCGATGAATGTGGCTGCGATATGCTGTATGATGAAGCTACTTCCGCAGTCCAACTGCGGCAAATTGACCGGCAGATACCGTCGCGTCTTATCTGTCTCGCCAGAATGTCGTTCGCTAAACTTGCAGGATACACTACATGCAGATGGCTGAATTTGACTGTGAAGATACTGTGATGAAGCATTTACGTCTAACTCGAAACACAACACAAACGCGTTACAGTTAGCAAGGAGCTCTGGTACAGATTACTTTTTCGTGGGCAAAAATGCTTGTGCGGACGAAAAAGAGATCTGAAGCAGAAAAAATATGGATATTATGTTAGCTGCAATACGCGGCATCACCCGTTGGTTTAGCTTTTAAACTTTTCTATGCAATTTGATCTAACTGGCTTTATGTGCTTCCGACACCAATTACTTCATGCGGACTAGCGCCGGCCAGCATCACCCACTACCGTTAGTAGATGTAGCATGCCGTCGCTGCCATGGCTGCTCCGGTAGTCTCTGCCTCGGCTGCTGCGGACATCCTTGCGATTGCCCGCAATCTGTAACAGAAACCGCATGCACCCGCCACAGATGTACAAATTTCATACTCCTCCGTCCGCGTACTGTTCGTAATATATTGATTCCATTTAAATCATGATTGTTACGATTTTGCTAGATATTTTCTTTAAAACCTGTCTGTGTACTAGTCCGCAAATAAAATTGCCTAGAGTATCATATTTACAGTTAATTAGTCATAAGAATAAACCTCACTGATAAAAACGCAGTGCATTTCACGTTGCGTTATCTGCAGGTGCGTAACATTCACTTAAATTCAGAGGTCATATGAATTAACACAGGCCTGCGTATCACAAACAACATCATAATCTATATCACTAAACCCACATAGTGTTTATTATCTACATTTTAATGGTTGTATTAAAAAAGCGGGTAAATATTTCTCATTCTAGTATAAGTATAAGGCCCCTCTTATTCAAATTAGACGCAATTATACATAAATTCAAGTTCGAGGCCAAATAAGGCAAGTCCAGGAGTTTTCTGAGTAGCGGCGGAAGAAAACTGCCAATACACTTTGCAAACGTTTTCAGGCTACAGTAATCGCTTGACTTCAGGCGGGAGTATGCTTGTTTACTTCCCATCTATTCAGGAAGTTGATATTTGACTGCGATTTTCTGTATGGTAGAGATACTTCCCCAGCCGGGCTGTTTTATAATAAATTTCTAATTTCACTCTGCACGTATAAGGACTTTAACCGGTTTTGCAGAGGTTTCCTTCCACGAACACTAAAGTTGTGAAATGTATGTATGCCTTGACGATGTTTTACCAAGGAATCACAGAATGGTTCCATTAACTTTTAATTATATTTTATTTTATTGTTCTTATAGCGGCCATTGCACACTTGAACTTTGATAATTGAAAATTTCGACTGCGTATCTACGAGGGTCATTTGAAAAGTTGTTAGCCTAACATGGTTAAAGTCATTGGTTTTTTTATAACTACCCTCATTTTGTAGTTACATTATTTAGCAACAAGTATGCACAGTTTAGTTTATTCACAGTAACTCATTGTTCGTTTACACGTGATACCGTAAGTCAAATTAGAGCTATTTTTGAAAATGGATAAAATTGAACATCGTGCAGTGATAAAATACCTGAATTTTTGGGAAAATTGAAGGTTTAACTCCAAAAGCTATACATGAAGACATGTCTGCTACTTTGGGTGAGTCCGCTCCTTCGTATGCGACTGTTAAAAACTGGGTGGCAGAGTTTAAACGTGGTCGTGAGACCATTCAAGATGAGCCCCGTAGTGGCCGGCCTTCGACTGCTTCCACTGATCAAAATAAAGAAAAATCTGTGATTTAATTTTATCTGATCGAAGATTGACTATCGAGGAGATAGCTAAGACTGTAGGCATCTCATCTGAGCGAACACATCATATAATTACTACTGAACTTGGATTCTCTAAGGTGTCTGCGCGGTGGGTTTCAGTGGAACAAAAACGCAACCGACTCACAACTTCTCGCGACTGTTTAGAGTTATATGAAGCTGACCCAATAAAATTTGTTGAAAGATTTATAACCATGGATGAAACCTGGGTTCACCACAATACACCCAAGACAAAAGAACAGTCGAAACAATAGAAAAGAGCAGGATCGCCCACCCCAAATAAGGCAAAGGTGGTTTTATCGGCGGGCAAAGTCATGGCATCCGTTTTTTGGAATGCAAAGAGTATAATTCTCGTGGATTATTTAAAAAAGGGTGAAACAATAAACTCCGATTACTATTGCAACCTGTTGCGTCGTTTGAGAGAAGAAATCAAAGAAAAACGTCCAGGTTTATTGAGAAGAAAAGTCTTGTTTCATCAGAACAATGCGCGCGTTCACACCTCTGTGCAATCCATGGCAGAAATCCATCAATGTGGCTTCGAATTGTTACCTCATCCCCCATATTCACCGGATTTAGCACCGTCCGACTTTTATCTGTTCCCAAAGTTGAAAGAATTTTTAGGTGGTAAACATTTTTTTACAAATGAAGAGGTCATAGCCGCCGTGGACGCTTATTTTGAGGAGTTAGACGAAGATTTTTTAAAACGGGTATCGAAGCCTTACCGGGTCGATGGAAAAAGTGTTTTGAGCTCGGAGGAGAGTATGTTGAAAAATAAAAATAAACTCAAAATCGTGTGGTTTCATTAAGTATGTTAGGCTAAGAACTTTTCAAATGACCCTCTATTACGGTTAATAAGATACATCCAGCTGATAGACCAATGAACGGGTGGACAGCCTATGGGTATGGAACCTTAAACCCCTGTTATATCAATGTTCGACTACAGTAACTGCTTATAATCTGGAAGACCTTATACCTAATTACCGCCTTAGTAGTACTAAAAAACCATGCTAGCTCGACTGTCTGGTACAGTACGAATTACATTGATGCGGTAAAAAAGATAATGATTTAATTTAATCAGAAGACGAAGTGAAAAACATTAAAAACCAGCGAGCATGTACGAATAAGCCTATGAATATTAAAGCAACTATAAGGACCGAGCCATAAGCTTGGCCCTGTCTACTATCTATCTATAACTTCACGCCAAATCCCTTGCGTAGGAGAGAGAACCGAGCGCCACGTGACACGATCCTTACAAATCGCACTCGCTTCTTGAACATTCATTTAAACATTTATGCACGCTCGCCGGTTTCTAGGGCTCCTGACATCACCTTCTGGTAGAACACGACCAATTTTGTCATGGTAGGCAAGTTTTGGCCTTCCTCGGCTCCTACATTCCACTTTTGCATTGTATATGTGCTTCGTCATTCTTTCATCCTGCATTTCTGACATGTCCGAACCAACGGAGCATGCCTCTTCCTATTTTAACACCGACGCTCTCTTTCAGACCAACTCTGTTTCTAACATCATCATTGCGAATACGGTCTACAAGCCTTACGCCACAAATTATGCGCAACGCTCGCATTTCGACCGCGTTTATCCTACTTTCATGGTCTCTCTGCCATACCAGCTCTCGCTTCCATAAGTTAGCGTTGGGACCAGCACTGCATTGTGTATAGCTGTGCCTCAGGTTTTTACTGCCAAGAAGTTTTTCCAACGCTTTATTCACACTATTCCCAGCACTCACTCGTCTTTCCACATCTGCGGTGTACCTTCCATCCCTGCTGAAAGCGCATTCAAGATATACAATCTCATCCACTTGTTCCATTACTTCATCATCAACCGTAATCCTTACATTAGTTCTGGATTCTTCTCTTTCAAATACCATTATCTTCGTTTTCTTCGCATTCAGTAGTAAGCCTGTCTACCAACCCTGCAAGAGACATAGCGTAAAGAATAAGACCATAACAGACGTCGCAGTCAGTCGTAGCGTACACGTAGGCGTGCACGTACATATACCAGTACTAGTGCGTTGTAAAGTATGGTACGTTGTGATACATGGCACACCACTTACGTGACGTGTACGTAGGCATAATGTCTTATACATTACAACGAAACGGTACGTGCATATTTACGCGTACGCAGCCAGTGTGTTCTGGCCTTAAGACAGATAGCTATAGTACAGTTATAAATGTTTCAGCTATCATTTAATACCACTAATGTAAAACTGCTTTATTAATAATGTATATATCGAAATAATACTTTAAATTTCTC
Source organism: Pyralis farinalis (assembly GCA_947507595.1). Taxonomy (NCBI): domain Eukaryota; kingdom Metazoa; phylum Arthropoda; class Insecta; order Lepidoptera; family Pyralidae; genus Pyralis; species Pyralis farinalis. The sequence goes on from OX382270.1 coordinate 25,838,277, forward strand.
GTTTATTTTATACGGCTTTGTAAATAGTAAAGTAAATATAGCAGTATATAAAATTGGCTAAAAGATTTCGAAGGTTCAAAGCAATTAAACAATTAGAGAAACGAGATTTTGATTGTATCTATTTTTTTTAATACTGTTAGATTTATACGTATTTATGTTTTCTCGTCATTAAGTTAATTACCACCATTGAAAATAAACATTTTTATATTCTACTCTTTTATAAAACTTAATATTAGAGAATAGTAAAGTTGTTAAAACAAATAAACGTGTAAACCTTAAGCATGGCGTGTGGCCTTCATGAGCCCTGATAACTAATGACAACGAACGCGGATGATTCATATGACCCTCCGAATATTTTCCTGTGGAATTATCATTCATATTCCGATCAATGCACCGGTGTACTGCTGTACTGTTTGAAGTGCAATAGAACATTTCAGAATACCCTTATCAAGTAAACCCCAAATGTGTTCTATTGGATTTAGCTAAGGGCTGAAGGGAGGCCTCTGTAATATCTTACTAGTGACAGCCCCTTTTCTAATTTACTACATTGGCGAGTTCGCTACCTAAGCCTAAGAATTTAATGAAGATACTGATTTTGAAACGGAGGGGATTGCCATCAGAACTCCGCGACCCAAATGGAACATAGTGGTACGTGGCGACACTGGGATTCGAAATAGAGACTATACTATATCTGCACGCAAGGTCCAGTATGCAGAGTAGACAGAGAGAACCGAGGGTCATAAGACGCGACTGTTCTTTAACATTCATAGCTATTTTCATGCATACACGCTGGTTCCTGGGGCTCCTGATCTTGTAATAAATCACTTTCTAATAAAATACGTCCAATTTGGTCGTGATAGGTAAGTTTTGGCCTTCCCCCCACATATTTTTACTTTCGCTTTTTTTCATATCTTTTTTTTGTCATCTTTCATACCGCATTCTTTCTGTATAAATCCCGAACTAACGAAGCATGCCTTTTCTTATCTTCACTCTGACACTCTCTTTCAGACCAACTTTCTTTCTTACATCATCGTTGCGGCGTTTATTCTACTTTCATGCTCTCTATGCCATACCCATCTTTCACTTTCATAAGTTAGCGTTGGGACTAGCGCCACGTTATGTACAGCGAGCTGTATACTTCTCCACATCAGCAGTGTACTTTCCATCCCTTCCAAAAATGCTATACAATCTCCTTCACTTGTTCAAACACTGCATCATCAACCGTAATCCTTTAATTCGTTCTGGTTTCCTTACTCTCTATAACATTATCTTAGTTTTCTTAGCATTATTTGTAAGTCTTTCTTCATACATACATCTTTCATCATTGTGACTATCAAACTCTCCAGTTGATTAATTAATCATATTACACTGAAGTCTGAGCAAAAGTATAAAAGTATAATTTAATAAATATTTAACTTGATTATACGTTAATGATGTATCCAAGGATATATAATGATTGAGTTTTATCATTGCTTCATATTCGATCGGAGTTTCTGGTGGTAACATTACATTAGAAATTATTTTAGAAACGTCTTACCTACTTAACGTACTTACATTTCTGATCATAAAATAGGTTGACATTTTGTTTAAATGAAATATTTTTAGAACCACAAAAGAGAAAACAAATCAAATCTCAGACTGTATTTGTCTAATGTCCTTTGTGGTACTGAAAGTTAGCAAGAGTAAGGACTTATGACGTCGCATACGTCCACATGACAAACTAATTAACCTCCTTCCTAATACATATCACTCATGGTTCACTTAGTTTTATGTTTTGGGCCCACCTATCACGATGACCCACCTTTTTGAACACTGTTTTGGTTTTAGACTTGGTAACCTACATTAAAATGGATAAAAACATGCATACATAAATGCTATCTCGATATTACACTAATTGATGTTGATTAATCTTTTGTCAAAACAAAATGAAGTTTGCTGTCAAATACAGGAATGAATTCAAAGGCTATTAATATTAAGTTTATTTAGCCTGTTAGTCCATTTATATTTAATACTAATAGCTAGAAACCATAAAAACTAGTCAAATAAGTCGATTTGGCACCAGAGGACATTACTGAATGTAATTAATAGTAGGTAGTAGTAATCTCTTACGTCGACTTATTTTTTAGCAAAAAGTCTCAAACTAGTTTTCCCTAGTTTTTGTTAAATTATTGGAGTTGTAATGGATTTCCGTCAATTTAAATTACAATTTGGCGTATAATCATTTTTGTTTATGACAGGCAAATTTGTATACGGCTGATGGGCATTCTCCTTTAACATATTCCCGGGCTTCTCCTGGGTTCCTGGGTATCTCTAGACATCGTGACGTATTAGATGGAATCTTGACTTGTCAGTAAAGATCACTGATCTCCAATGGCGGAGATGCCAATTATAGAGTTGGCGTAGTTTTGTATGAACCGCCGGCGGGTCTTCTCTATGTTGAATAGTTAGAGAACGTGAAGCGCACGGTTCGGCGTTCTCTGAAATTAGCTTCCCCTTTCCCCACTTTCAGCGTATTTAGTAGATTGCAAATAATGTGTAAAATACACTGAGAACAGCCAGTACCAGTATGGTACCATTTCGTTCAGCCCAGTTTACAATGTAGAAATGTTGCAAAGTGGTTTTTCTCGTTAAATCCTGATCAGCACTTTTTAAGTACCTATTCTCCCTTCACTAGGTATCGTTTCTATAGACTGTACTAGTTCATTCCCTACATACCTCATAGCTCGACCCTCTTTAAACGACGCGACAGCCAAATTTGGCAATATAAATTAAATTAACTAATTCAGCTACTAATTAGATCAGAAGTAATGAGATCAACTAAACAAAATGTACACTAATTTTATGCAATAAAAACACTTAGAAAACTCTTAAAATGATTGAAAATTAATGAAATACATTGACGTCCTGTTGTCCTTAAACCAGAAGCAAAAACGTGGAATTTGTTTGAAAAATTTTGCTTTATTATTTAGTGACCAGTTGTAAGTATATCTAAAACCCTAACCATAACGTTTTATTTTAGTTTAAATCTTGTTTCCGTTAACATTGATTAAGGTGTCGTATTATTATTGTTTATTATGATCTTGTACCTAAAGGGCAAGAGGAACACTATGGGTGTCGTACTGCTGTCTGGCAGGCTCATAACACGTAATCCAAATTAGTTATAGACTTTAAATTTATTCATATTGTAAAGGATGTTGACCTAAAATCAAATATTTACTAAAACAATTTAATTATTGAGAAAAATAACTTCTGACTCGTAACATTGATAATATTTAGAGCTCATCGAGTAGAGTAAACAAATACCTTTAATTTTTTGTCTTCAAAAATAAGGGAAAAATGCAAGTGACCAAATTTAGGATCATTTATGTTACCGTGCCTTTCTCAAAAACTAAATTAGTTAAAAATTTGTACTTTCTGTATACCATGTTCCACATACTGTATTTAAACAACGAACACTAAAAACCCCGATTTATAATGTAGTTTATTTTTTAGTAAAGTATTTAATAAGATACGTAGACTTACATATTTTATAGAAGTACGGAACCCTTAGCGTGTGAATACATTCGCGCTTGGTTTTATGTATGTTGAGAGTAGACATACAAAAATAAAACGTAATAGTTAAAAGTCCATCAAAAAGTGTAGATACAAAAATGCTATTTTCACGTTTTTCATACTAAATACTGTTCTATATTTACAGGTATTAATCCTACTAATATTATAAATGTGAATGTCTGTTTGTTTGTTACGCTTTCACGCGACAACTACTGAACCGATCATCATGAAACTTTGTACACATATTCTTGGCGGTATCAGAAGTAAAATAGGATACTTTTTATTAAAATAAATATATATTTTTTATCAATGCAAGCGAAGCCGCGGGTAAAAGCTAGTATACTAATATATATTTACAGATAAATGTAAATTTTGTTTATTAATAACACAACTTAATGTTATCATTCCGCCAAAGTAATTTATTACGTTTGCGGTTTCAATCCGTTACTACAAATTTACGTAATTAATTAATATAAACGGATAATATGTTACAGCATAATTGTTATTTGCATTTAAATGCAAACGGTTCTTACTCCGTGTTATATGTCGAAAATTATGTTAAATACAAAATATTTTTTGGCTAAAACAAAAAATATGCATAACCCAATTAAAATATCTACGTTTTTCCAAAATGTTGCGAAGAAGTAATTAAAACTCCGAATTCAAATTACAATATGGTTGTTAATCGGTTTCGAAAAAGGAGAACAACCTGAAGTAAATTACATATTTGCATATTTTAATCTAAATTTAACTCAGATTATGAGTCGCTTAGTTTTTCTGACATGACCAAAAAAGAAACAAGTTGCAGTTTTAGGGATTCGCAGCTCAAACTTTAATTTGAAGATGATGGTATACTGCTATATATGCCATACATACACTGAGATGTTGTACTCATCCGGACGTGTGGTCAGCAAAAGATTTTTGTATGTATTATTATTTTTGTATGTCTACTCTCAACATACAAAAATAAAACCAAGCGCGAATAGTTATTTAAAACTGGTACATTTTGCCACGATCATACCACATATAGAGGACCATGCAAGCTCCTTACTGGATATTTTGCTGACCACACGTCCGGATGAGTCAAAATCTCAGTGGATGCACCGCTTGGCTCATCGGACCACTGTCTCATCCGGACCCAAGCGTCCTGCACTAGACGGGACCCACGTCGGCCTGCCATATGTTGTCGCGTATGGCACTATAAGTCGGCATTTGCCACCTTATTCGTATAAAAATAAAAACTAAACATTTATTACCGCTTTAAAGAACCCCATGCGGTTGTCTCACTTTTTGACAGTTCGTGAGAACAAACTTTACTAGAATTGCTCAATTCACGACTATTTAGTTGCTAATCTCTGAGGGTGAATTTTCTGTTGATGATGCGATTACAGAAGGCCGTCAACGTCATATCATACATCTGTGAACATAACATACCTATTGAATATTCGAGTGCCGAAGTTTCCCATCTCACTTGCCTGATCAATAACAATCGACGACGATCAGAACCGATTGAACCGGCTCACAAAGACCAAACTGTATACACCAGGCATGCTTCCGCCCAAAAGTGACAACTATGCAACATTTAGGACCACCTTTGTGCCTTGTAAAGCAAAAGTTTTTGCCTCAACTACTGCTTCGCACTATTACGCACAGACAGTTTCTATCACGCCTGTTAAGCTTGACCTTCTTTTCAAGGTGGTTGCATATCTGACCATAGCTGCCGTTATGTTTTTGGATATTATGTAATAATTAAAAATCCATCGAAAAGTATAGATACAAAAATGCTATTTTCACGTTTTTCATACTATATACTATTCTATATTTACAGGTATTAATATACTAATATATATTTACAGGTAAATGTAATTCTTGTTTATTAATAACACAATTTAATGTTATTATTCCGCCAAAGTAATTTATTAGGTTTACGGTTTCAATCAGTTACTACAAATATACGTAATTAATATAAACGGATAATATGTAACAATATATTTGTTATTTGCAAACGGTAGTTACTCCATATTATATGTCGAAAATTATGTTAAACACAAAATATTTTTTGGCAAAAACAAAAAATATGCATAATCCAATTAAAATATCTACATTTTCGAAAAATGATTCGAAGAAGTAATTAAAACTCCGAATTCAAATTACAATATGGTTTTTAATCGGTTTCGAAAAAGGAGAACGACCTGAAGTAAATTACATATTTGCATATTTTAATCTAAATTTAACTCAGATTATGAGTCGTTTAGTTTTTCTGACATGACCAAAAAAGAAACAAGTTGCAGTTTTAGGGATTCGCAGCTCAAACTTTAATTTGAAGATGATGGTATACTACTATATAATTATGCCATACATACATTGAGCCAGTGATTCTAGCTGTGATCTACAGATGAAAATTAGTTTTAATATTAGTGATTTTAAGAGAGGTAAGGAGAGGGCGCACAAAAACAGCTCATCTGGGGAAGTACCTCACAGAAAATCGCAGCCAAATAACAACTTCCTTGAGGGTTGTTGTGCTCCTGCGTGTGAGTAAGGTCACCAGTAAGCTTCTAAGGAGTTGCTGTGTTAGCAGCTGAGGTGGCATCGCACGAGTGGTACATATTGTATTGCAGGCGTTCATAGGCTACGGTAACCACTTTATATCAGGTAGACCGTATGCTTGTATGCGTCAGATGAAAGCGAAGACGAAGGCGAAGACGAAGGCGAACGCGAAAGCGAACTCGAACTCGAACGCGAAGCGAACGCGAAGCGAACGCGAAGACGAAGACAAACGATACCGACCGAGCGTTGTACGTGTGTGCGCGCCTGTGTATTGCAAAGCTCGGTAGATTTTACGTATATTTTTATGTATTATTAAACAAATCATCAAGTAATAATAGTTAAAAAATCAATGAAAAATATAGAAGAAATTAATTCGAGTCGTAACAAAGAAGAATCCGAAAAACACGTGAATGCGGTTTATTCGTAAGCCGGATAGGAACTATAGTTCACATTTATGATTGATATAAATTTTATTGTTATTATTTCAGACTAGCTGAAGCCCGCGGCTTCGCACGCATGAGATTTGGCTTTTAGTAGCCTTTATTTCTATATAGACCTCAAATTCCTTCTGTTTAAAAAAAAAACAAAGTTCAGAGTCTTAGATGTAACCATAGAGCGATTCAATTTTCATATAGCGCCATCTATTAACCTTTACGGGTGGCAACGTATATTTATTTTATTTGTATTACATAAAACATGCGTAGCTATTTTACGTCACGAAAAATGCGTATTCTATGAAAATAATAAAAATAAAATTGTCCCCCGAAGGGGAAGATATTTCCCCCTAATTTTAACAGTTTTTCATTTTTTACGCAGGAATCCTAATTATTTACGGGATAAAAAGTACCCTATATTCTGCTCTGAACAGTCTTTCCTACCTACCAGTGAAAGTCCCGTCAAAATCGGTTCAGCCATTTCGAAGATTAGCCCGGACAACAGACAGACAGACACAGTGGTTATTTTAATATTACAAACAGACACTCCAATTTTATTTATCTGTATAGAAGATGCATTCATTTACCCTCTTTTTCTATTCGATATATATCATATTTATCGTTCGTAGAGAGGAAACTCCAGTCTTGCGTCGGAGCTGACACACACACACTTTATCTTTTGTGATGTAACTACAAATTTACGGTTTTCAGATTTTTTCCTTTACTTGTGTTACATGACATTGCTTCTTCCTAATTTTATGACTCTAGATCAAAGGGAAGTACCCTATATGTTTTCATTCCATTGCAGTGTCAAAATTGTGCTTATGCGAGGCATAAACAGCCGTATCTTTCGAATGCGTTAACTCAAAAGATTCATTTTTTTCACTGCTCAAAGGGATGGCAGACCTTAGTTTTTGATATTAATTTCAGCTTGATAGCTCCACCGGTCTCTGAGAAAAAGGGTCTTGACAGACGTACTGACAGACAGACGGACGACAAAAAAATCCTATAAGGGTTTCGTTTTTCCTTTTGAGGTACGTAGCCCTAAAAATGGTAAAATACTTTTTAAACCCCATCATATAAAACATGATCCGTATCCCACCAGGGGCAGTAGTTTGATATTGTTGATGAACGAAAAAGGTGACGAGATAAAATATCTGAATTTGTTTAACATTAATTACTCTCTTAGTCAGTGAACCAGCAAATCTAAAAGATCATTACATAGGGTAGGAATGTGAAACACAGACTTTTACCAAAAAACTTAAAGCCACTGTGTGATGTAACGAACGAACGAAAATGATCACTATGGAATTTTCATTTCGAAACCAGCTTCTGTCCACGGCTGCGCTCGCATGAAGATACTTTTAGCTATACATAACTGAATGGTGTATTTCATATCATATTATAATTAACGATTAAATTTCTTCTATTTCTATCAGGAAAATAGGATTACCGATATGGATTTATGTCTTATAACCGATTTACTTTTTATAACCGCACCGCTCGCCGACGACGGGGAGTTCACCCTCACACGCTTGCACCGCAATGGTCGCGTACGGTGCGGTTCCAGAGAAGTTTTCTTCCGAGAACACTCAAGCTGTGGAATGAGCTCCCAGCCGAGGTTTTTCCAAGGGACTACAGCATGGAGTTCTTCAAGAAATGCGTGAAGAGGTTTTTAGAGGGTCGGCAACGCATGAGTGACGCTCCTGGTGTTGCAAATGTCCATAGGCTGCGGTGACTGTTTAACATCAGGTAGACCATATGCTTGATTGCCACCTTAGTGGTATAAAAAAAATATGTCAATAAAGCGGGATTTAAAGAATGTAAGACGTGTCGAACGTGCTTTTTATCTTTTTTATAGTTATACTATATTTGAACCGCATATCTCTTTAACTCCCGTACACATAGTTACTACACACAGGCTAGGCTAGTAATCTCTTAAATATATTTCTTCCAGCTCACGTCTGAACACCATTTTTCTTTGTAACCTATTCTTTATGTGATATTATGCAATAAAGGGTTGATATGGCTCCTGGACAAAGTAAAGTGATAATAATGTTTGCGTATGCTTGTCTATGACTTGCATAAATTTGATCATGTCTCTCAATATAGTCAGGAAAAGAGGTGGTTTGCGATCGATTGGTGAGATTGCAGGAACGTCTTTATTTTAAGTATACCTATTAAAGTTCTAGTTAAACCGTGATCTCTAACTCCTTGCTTCTTCTTCACGTTATCCCGTTTACCAATCCATTAGTATTAGCAGGGACGGCTACCTAAGTCTAAAGATTTGACAAAGACACTGATTTTTACATGGAGCGACTGCCGCCAGATCTCCAAAACCCAGAGGGTAAACCAGATATTTCTAAGGTTAAGTCACATGTCTACCGTATCAACCCTTACCCATCCCACTGCAGGGTTACGGGTCTCCCTTCAACCAAAGGGGTTTAGAGCATAGGAGTATGCTCTAAAACGCTGCTCAAATGGGAATTGGCGAAGGCCAGTGTTTTCAAGCCACCCGATGGCTACTGACTTAGCTGAACGACTGTCATCTATCGACAGCAACCGGGACCGACAGCGTGTCATCCGAGCACGGAGAAACTCGAGATAGATAAACCCATCCACAGACAGGCTGCGGTCGACGTAACAATACAATCGAGCTCTCGATCCCATGTCTGCCGAAATATAATTCTTGAACGTGTCGGTTTCCTCATGATGTTATCCGTCGCCACCTGGCAAGTGATAAATATGTACATAAATCTGAAAACACAAATTTAGTCGAACATGTTCCCGTCAGGGTTCGTACCGAGGACCATTTGGTCAATAGCCCGATTTCGTATCCACTGGACTATCACCGCTCCCACTGATCCAATCCACGACAAAACTATTCCAACTATTGTTAAAATTTGGAATTTAGAAACATTTAAGCTCTTGCGGAAATCTACAATTGGACATACACCATATTAGTTGTATTGCACACTCTAATTCCTTCACATTCAATCGGTAAAACTCCTGCACATCTAATCTATGTTTGAATATTTAAAATAGGCGATATACAAATTCACTGAACACCTAAAACTCGTGCCGTCCTTACTTATCTGTTTATTTTTTACTGTTCTTATGGTACTCATCGCAAGCGTTTTATCAGCATTTAATCTCGCCAACTAACCAATAAAACTTGTTATTGATATATATTTTTTGATTTGTATGACGTAATGCCTAAATATAGTACATAAAGAAATGGTCTATTGACTAACTGTTCACCTGGCATGAACTACTAAAGTGGTGTATTCGGATGTATGCACACATTTGTAACTTCCAGTTGCTCCGCGATAAAGGAATATCTGATGGGGAGACACGCACGTCCAAGAAATTATATGTAAAATTTAGTATCTTCACCAAATCCTTACGCTTAGGTAGCGGACTCCGTCAATCCTAATAGATCAAGAACCGCGATATCGCTAAGAAGAAGAATAAATAAATAAATAAATATTTGCGGACAAATTGCACAGCGCCATTTAGCCCCAAAGTAAGCGAAGCTTGTGTTATGGGTACTAAACAACTGATAAACATACGTAAATATTTTTTTTTTTTTGTAAATACATACTTATTATACATAGAAAATACCCAGACCAAGACAAACGGATATGTTCATGCACACAAATGTTTGTACTGTGTGGGAATCGAACCCACAAGCGTTGGTGTCAAAGTAGCGTAACAACGCGTTTCACCACTGCACCACCGAGCTCGTCTCGTCGAGAATGCCCACATTTTGCTACAATCTAAACAATATTTTCCTGTTATGTACCCATTCAAGTATTTTTCAAACTTACGGGCATTAACTTGTTATATCTGAGTACAAACCAGCATCGTATTTTTTTGTTTGATCAAATAATCTGAAATAAGTATTTTTTTTAATTTTGTTATTTCTCATTTTCTACATCACATTTAAAATGTTTTTGTAAAGGTATTCAAATAAAGGCTATTCGTAACTTCTTGATTTCCGGCATACGCCGTGTTTTTTTTTTCAAACAATCAAAACAACCTTTTGGAATAGTACATATACATGGAATCGGTACACAAAGTAAGAAAGCAAACCAATTAGATATACTTAATTAAATTTACTACACACTGTAAATATGTATACACAAACATTACATAAATAATACATATGGTAGCACACATAAACATATTTTTCACATACATAAACATCAATACATACAATTCAAAATATTACATACAAAATATCAATCGGACAATGATTAATAGATCATGGTCCAGTAAGTAGGAATAGATTGTTTTCTTGAAACCGAATTTACCTTTGAGAGAATCGAGCAACGAATTCCAGAGACGTGTAGTTTGGAACCTAAAGAAAATCGACATTAAACCAGAATGATGAGAGAATCCTTTCTCAGCATATGTCTCAAAGGAGCGTTTACCCAAAAGTTACTGGACGAGTAGTTTGGCCTGGTAGTTATCTCGTTTTATATCATTCGCATCTGCATGGAAAGTAAGTTTATCACCAGGATGGAATTCTTATGACTTAAGAAAGGTCAGTCAACATTAAGCTAAACACGGGTGAAATTACAACACTTACCCCGGCTAACACTATGATTATAATTATATACTCGTACTTCCTTTTTGCGCGTCCTGGGCGGATATAATTACCGTGGTATCAGCGGCTCAGTATGCTACTCGGTATTACAATGTGCGAACTTCTCACTCGCCGATCCAGTATTAACCAGCACTAGACTAGGGGCTCCGCGAATCGCATATACCCTCATATTATTCTCTGGTGTGGCCTTGCGACTTGTCGAAGTTTGAGTCTTATTAAAGAACATGTGGCAGTAGTTTTTCAGCCCACTGGAGACTCTTCCACCGTTATACAGGACCCACCACGCCCATGGCTCCACCAACCTCTCGGCACTAAGGCTCTCTTCATGCCTTGGGAAATCATCGCTCCCTACAAATTATTTATTTCTCTGTTTGTCTTAGTATATCAGCTTTCTCCCTTTTTTAAGGCTAAAAGCGCACTTACGCTTTCGCCAGTATACAATATTACAAGTATGCCCGAGCGCGCCATCTAGCAGCCCGTACCATAGTGTTAGGATCACCTGCGAGGAACCCCCGTCCACAATGGCCAAAAAACTTTTGTTTTGCCGTGTACTGACCTGTTGCACTACAATTCTGCGCTACACCAATGACATGTTTTGTGACTTTACATACTACTAGCGCCCCTGACAGACGTTGTCAAAAATTAAAAACCCCACAATCCAATTGCAGCGACACCTACCGGGTCTAATTGTGAATCTAAACCTCCAACACACAGAAAAAAGTGTGTGTGTACTTATGTACGCACGTATGATGTTATACTTCTTTAGCATTACAAAACAAAAACTTCATCCCGCGTGCCAGTACTCTACGTTTGTAAAACAAAACGATAATATAACAAACCAGTTGAGAATGCGCAAGCTTGCATTGCCAAAGGAACACCTGGCTCGTCAATTATATAACAATTCATTTTTTTTTTATTTGTAGGCCATTTTGACCATGTTCCTTAAGAGATAGGAACGGTGTTCCTGAAGATTCCTATTCTACTTTTTTATGCTGAATCCGAATCTGAAGTCAAAATTCGAATATTCTAAAAAAACGCACACACAGACAAATGCACAGACAAACATATAGATTTCATATAGGAACGGTGTTCCTGAATATCAATAAATATCATTCACCACCGTATATAATTTATATATAAATATAAATATATTATATCTGTGCCGATCCGTGTTGTAGATCCATAAAGAAGTATTTGAATAACTACATTGAATATAGAAATACACCATATACCACGAAAAAATTTGTGAGACATTAACGAACCATCTTCATGGTGTCAATTGATGTCGGTGTCGTAAAAATTCCCTCTCATCATTTTTCCCTAACGCGCCAAAGGAAGTATAACTTCAAAAATTTCATCACATACATGTATACAAACGAAATTCATATAAAAAGATAGTTCGTTTTAGTGACTGTTGACTTGCGTTCTATTTTTGCGATATTGCATCATGCATTGAAGCTAAAAATATACGAAAATAACATTTCGACTATTTATCGACCGCAATTTTATCAATTTAATTGAATGATTTGATGTAATGATAAACAACGTCACTTCCATTTGCAATCAGTGAATTGTATATACTGAGAATAAATTTAATTAATAAAAATAATAATTTAATATACACTGTACAATTACCCGATTTAAAGAACAAAAGTGACTTAAAATTAACTGGGTGCTATCTCGAAGATATGATCAGTGGAGCTCGGTGGCGCAGTGGTGAAACGCGTTGTTACGCTACTTTGACACCGACGCTCGTGGGTTCGATTCCCACACAGTACAAACATTTGTGTGCATGAACATGTCTCTTTGTCTTGGTCTGGGTATTTTCTATGTATAATAAGTATGTATTTACAAAACACACTAGTGTAAGTAAAAATGTTACTAAACAAATGGACAAAATTAGTCTGAATTAAAAGATTTTTAATTTATTTATTATTTAAAAAAAAAATTATTTACGTATGTTTATCAGTTGTCTAATACCCATAACACAAGCTTCGCTTACCTTGGGGCTAGATGGCGCTGTGTAATTTGTCAGACAATATTTATTTATTATTTATATTATTATAGGCTAGTGGATATTCGAATTCTGGCATGTACCACTAAATTCGTGTTTTTTTAATTTATGTACATATTTGTAATTATTACTTCCACGGCGGTGAAGGGAAACATCGTGAGGAAACCTGCGAGTCCAAGAAATTATATTTCGAAAGACGTGTAATCCGAAATCTATAAAAATCTGGCTTTCCCTCTTGATTGTATAATAAATATTGCCAGACAAATTACACAGCGCCACCTAGCCCCAAAGTAAGCGAATGTGGTATGGGTGCTAGACAACTGATAAACGTACGTAACTACATATTTTTTTGTAAATACATACTTATTATACATAGAAAATACCCAGCGTTGGTGTCAAAGTAGCGTAACAGCGCGTTCCACCACTGCGCCACCGAGCTCATCATGTGGAGGTATGACAGCACTCGCTCCATGTAAAAATCAGTATCCTTATCCAATCTTTAGGCTTTTTTTTATACAACGTCGGGAGGCATGCAAGTATACGGCCCATCTGATGTAAAGTGAATACCGTAGCCTCTGCAGCTCGGCACAGTGAACATCTGCTGTTATCGCTTGATCAGACCTGAGAAAACTATAGTGAATAACACCATGAAGAGACCACCAAATAGTTAACATTACCTTTTTATTGGTAAGCTTTGCTTTAGGACACTGTTGCGACGGGGTCAGCTATTGCATTTTCGCTTACGGTTATCGTAAAGAATCCACTTTTCGTCACATGTCACAATTCGATCCAATATTCCTTCATTTCTGTACCGATACTACAAGGTAACACAAGTTACAACACGCGTTACTTTCTGCCGTTCAGTCAAATTATGAGATATCTATCTATCTATCTATTTAATCTAGTAGTATTCTGCATTTATTTGAAATTAAAATCCGATAAATAATGGCGTATGGCATGTTTCGCTTTGCCTTTAGATTTCAAAAAGATATACTTATAGCATTATTGTTTTGAAGGTGGCATTCTAATGTATACAAATAATGTAAATGATTCGTTTGATAACGTTAAAACAAAAAACCAAGGAATTATTCTGTTTTTAATAAAAAAAAGAATATTTAATATTCTTTCTGTTAATTAAGTGTTGTAGTAAAGTTAGGAACAAAAAAAATGATTTGATTTAATACTGTTATTCGATTTTGATGTGTAAGTAAGAAGTGGGTAAGAATTATATTAAAGCAAAGCCATTACGACTGTTGGCATCGCTAAGACTTTGCCTAAATCTTACAAGGCTGTTTAGTAGCAAATGTACTCTTCTCCTCCTCCTACTCCTTTCCTCCTCCTTTTTGTCTGTTGGATTGACATCATTACGTTAATGATGTCAATCTAAATTATCATTCATTTTCGTATTATATAGCAATATGTATTTTATGTGTCATACTATTAAAATTCTATAATACATTCTCTGCATATTTATTGGAAAATGATATGAAATATGAAGAGATAATATTATAAGTAAAAACATCTAAACAATTAATTACAAACAAAAACAAAAAACATATACTGGATATAAATAATTGTACATCGACCACTTTGACGGTTGTATCGTTCTTATGCTGTACAAAGTAAGAGTTACTATTGCATCGAGTGTCAAGCGTGATCTGGTTTAACTGTACCTACCATAGATAACAGAAACAAACCGTTGTTTCTGTTATCTATGGTACCTACCTATGAGCAAATGATCTTTTTTATAATGATTTTGAAACAAAAAATAGATTGTTTGAACTCGAGTATACCTAGACCTTACCTAGTGCTTTAGTACCTAGTACCTTTAAAATTACGAAAAAAAGATTATTCATACAAAATGATTAACTGTCGATCGAGTATCTAGTGGTCATTACTAGCTACTTGATACTTAAACACCTAGGGTCGTTAGTTGCATTAGTTGAACTCGAGGGTTAAATACTGAACATCCTGATTAATTTTTACTTAACACTTTTATGCTAACCATTAAGTTGATGTAATGACGAGCTCGGTGGCTCAGTGGTGGAACGCGCTGTTACGCTACTTTAACACCAACGCTCGTGGGTTCGATTCCCACACAGTACAAACATTTGTGTGCATGAACATGTTTGTTTGTATTGGTCTGGGTATTTTCTATGTATAACAAGTATGTATTTACAAAAAAAAAAAATTACATATGTTTATCAGTTGTCTAGTACCCATAACACATGCTTCGCTTACTTTGGGGCCAGGTGGCGCTGTGTAATTTGTCCGACAATATTTATTTTATTTATTTATTAAGTGTAATGACATGCAGCCCAGTGGATAAAGAACCGCCTTACTGACTACCTGGGCCCCGGTTTAAATCATGGCGGGGCACTAAATTCGTCTTTTCGGATTTATGTAGATATTTATCGCTTGCTCGGCGGTGAAGGAAAACATGCAAAACAGGAAAACAAACACGACCACGAAATTATATTTCGAAAAACGTGTGACCTTACCTAAGAAAGATTTGGTTTTCCCTTTGGGTTGTCGAGATCTGACGGTAAGCGTTCTATGTAAAAATAGTGTCTTCGGCAAATCCTTAGGCTTAGGTAGAGGACCCCACCAATCGTAATAAATTAGGAAACGGGATAACGCGAAGAAGAAGAAGACTATATTATACTAACTATTGCGACTTTCTTATATTACTTTCTAATTTCAATCAATCAGTAACTCCACAATATCGTCTTCATCTCTCAGCACTATGACATCCCATAGAATGTGAAGATCATAATTATCTGGGCATCGATAACTAATCACGAACAAAGTCGCGCTCGCGCACCTATATTAAAATGGTAGTATGTATGATGTGAATATGCCACGATCTATATCTAACCACAATTCACCTGTGATATCCCTTATCTGGCGTAATATATTAAGTTGCGTGTGCGCTGCTCTTCGGTTGTACAGGTACTGGTTTATTTGACAGTGTGCCATCACCATTCGAACGACTCGCACGGTTTTGAATACTAAACTAAACTATGTTACGTTAAACTTAATTCTTTATTGACAGTAGTGGTAATTTTAATAATTTGTGAAGTTTCGGGTAGATTTTTAGGGGAATTTAATTTTACAAGGTAAGACAAATTTTATTTATTTACCGCTATTGTAAGTCGAGGATATTTTTGCATTTAAACTTTTTTTTACTATTATTTTAATAATTATATATCTAGAGTTTTTTACGTATTTCCTGGTTATCAATCACTTAACTTATGTTTCTGCTATAATTATTTTAATAACATAATAATAGAACGAATTATTATATTGCACGTATATGATATTATGTTATTAAAGTGGAATTTAATGTTGATACTCGTATATGATCAAAAAAGTCTGTTTAACTCAAAAAAGGCAATACACTCAAAAGTAAAAAATAAAAAGTAACTTAAATATAAATAAAGACATAAATATTTACACAAAATATGCATAGGTTTTATTTATAAGTAGGTACATTTGATCCCGCTGGGATTTTAGATACGGGGTATATACTGAAGGAGATTGGTAGAAAACGACTAACATTTTCTTTTAAAGTATATATGTACCTTTAAAATTTCGAAAAAAACGATAGATTATTCATAGAAAATGATTAACTGTTGATCGAGTAACTAGTAGCCTTTACTAGATACTTGATACTTAAACACCTAGGGTCGTTAGTTGCATTTTATTAGTCTTAGTCTGAATATTTTCTATTGTTTTATATTTTCTATATATTAAAATATTATAACAATCCACTAATACATATCATCACGCCTGTCTCCCATTGGGGTAGGCAGAGACTATGGAACGCCAGGTGCATCGATTCAAACATACCTCTCTCACCTCTTTCACACTCATCAACCTCTTCTCGCATGTTCTTCAATTTCGAGCGCTTTTGTCTTTGACCCTTTTTAGGTACATCAGCTATTTGACCCATATGTGTAAGTCTAGGGCGGACCCTGCCGATATCTCCACTCACTCTTGCTCGATACTATTCTGTCGTAACTCTTTTGTCATCCATTCTTTCTAAATGTCCTAACCATCTCAGCATACCCTTTTCAATTTTTGTCCCTACATCATCGTTCATTACACATTGTTCTCGTGTCGTACTATTTCCTACTCTATTAATCATTCTAACTCCACATATTATAAGTATGTAATAACAAAACGGGCACACATAATTAGTTGAGGTTATAGAAAACTTTACAGTACAACAAAAACCATTACAATATTAATAATACAAAATAGGTACGTCATAGCGACAAATAAAATTGTACAATAGCGAACTTC
Organism: Pyralis farinalis; assembly: GCA_947507595.1. Taxonomy (NCBI): domain Eukaryota; kingdom Metazoa; phylum Arthropoda; class Insecta; order Lepidoptera; family Pyralidae; genus Pyralis; species Pyralis farinalis. The sequence goes on from OX382270.1 coordinate 25,855,744, forward strand.
ACCCATTAGAACCCTTATGGGAGAGTTTGAGTAGACACTAAGAATGATATAACAGTTGCGTAGTTGTAAATGCATACAAAAGTAGTTTAAAGTTTATAATACACACATAAAAGAAAGTAAAGAAGTATATTTATCATTAACGTAACGACATTTTTGCATAGTTTGCATGGCCAGGGATATTTATTAAAGTTCACATAGCATCATACATTTTGCCCAGAAATATTTGTATTTTTTATTGAACAAAATAACCAGAATTTACACAAAAAAAAATGAGTAGTACAAAGATGGGCTCATCCCTCTATAGGAATCTTTTCTAGTCGATAAACCATAAAGTATTTGAGAGGATTGTAAATACGCGACGGTGGAATATAATAATTACAGTCAAAAGAACAAATCAAATTTAGATATTACAGAATGCAAAGTCATTAATGTATTATCTGCAAACCAGTTATTAATGCGCTAAGAGGTCCAAGTATTAGGTATCAAAGAACCTTTTTAGCGCCGATTTGAAAGATCCCGAAGTAGACAACATTTTTATGACCAGTGGTAAAGCGCTCTTTTCTTTTATACAACGTCGGGAGGCATACAAGCATACGGCCCACCTGATGTAAAGAGGTTACCGTAGCCTTAACTAGTAAGTAAGTAAGTAGTATTAACGCTTACGATATATTAAGTAGGTATGCCTCCGCGTGATGCCTCCTCTGCTGCTTACACAGCAACTCCTTGGGAGCTTACTGGTGACCTCACTCACACGCAGGAACACAACAACCGTCTAGGCCCTAGACGGTTGTTGTGTTCTTGCGTGCCAAATAACAACTCCCTAGACTCTAGGGAGTTGTTATTTGGCTGCGGTTTAAGCAAGTGAGGAGTGTAAGGACCGCGTTTGCGTCTGCGTATGCGCTTGGTACTGTTTGCCTACTCCGCAAGGGCCCTGGCGTGAAGATTCAAAGATTTAACAAGCAAAGTTACATTTTGGCTCTTTATTCTGAAATTACCAGCATACCGACTTAAATTATTTTTTTTATACAGCGTCGAGAGGCGTACAAGCATACGGCCCACCTGATGTAGTAGCCTATTAACGCTTGCGATATATTAAGTATCACTCGCGCGATGCCTCCTCAGCTGCTTACCCAGTAACTCCTTGGGAGCTTACTGGTGACCTCACTCACACGCAGAAACACAATAACCCTCTAGGGAGTTGTTACTTGGGCGTGGTTTTCATTGAGGACGAGTCACTTTCCCAGAAGGCTGCTTTGATTCGCGCTACCACTTAAAATACCCATAACAAGACAGGCATACATGTTCATACATACAAATGTTTGTCCTGTGTTCCCACAAATGAACCGAATCGAATGAATCAATCGTGGGACTCGAACCCACGAACATTGGTGTCAAAGGAGCGCTGCCAACCAGTGGGCCGTCGTGCTCGTCAATTTCAAGGCGCGTTATAATAATATATAACCATTATAAATATAAATATATTGTCAGACAAAATACATAGCGCCATCTAGCCCCAAAGTAAGCGAAGCTTGTGTTATGGGTATTAGACAACTGATAAACATATATAAATACATTTTTTTTTTGTAAATACATACTTATTATACATATAAAATACCCAGACGAAGGCAAACAGACATGTTCATGCACACAAATGTTTATATCGTGTGGGAATCGAACCCACGAGCGTTGGTGTCAAAGTAGCGTAACAGCGCGTAACACCACTGCGCCACCGCGCTCGTCATTATAATTATGTATCCAATAAGCTTTATAGTGTAATAAGACTTAGAATGGGTTTAGCTGGTTATACTTTAAACTAATGCGGTCAGAACCACCTGGTATAATATCTTGTATATTTACGAGCTTAAACTTTGGATCCATGCAGTTAAGGCATTACGGAGGATGATATTATCAACGTACACACTAAGTTAACATCGAGTATTTTACAGTCTCCCCTTGAAGTACACCGAGGGCCTTGAGCAGTCAGAACCCGTTATATACGTTTTCCCATACATTTCGCGGTCGTATACGACCACCCGGGTTTCGAAGGGTTAAAGGGGAGTAAGTAAAGTGGCGCAATGATTAATAACGTAAGTATGATACCAAGGCTCGTGGATTCGATTCCCAAACTGGATAAATATTTGTGTGCATGAACATGTCTGAACTACATCTTTTGGCATCTACATCTTTTTGTTATTTTTACAGCTGGTCGGGATATTTTGTTTTTAAAATTAAATTTTACTTGTTTATCTTTCTTCCTTCTGTTTTAACTTTTAATCCTTTCTACCATTTAGTTTTGGAAAGACAACAAAACACATGCTCAGACAGAGCTATTTTCACATTTATATATTAATGTGGATACGTAATGACGTTGTGTAATATTTATATGCAGGTTTCCAATAGCGTTCAGATATATGTACACACAGCGACAAGTAACGTTGGACACATGCTGCACTATTGTTACTCTTATTTCGTGCGTAATAATAACGGTATAAAAGGTCAAACAGTCTACCTTGAGGTGTCGCTTAGTGTACTAAATATTAATAAGACGGCAATCAAGCATCGCTTCAAGTTTTTCTAACGTAAGATAGATCAGGAAAACTTAACTGAAATATTATTTTGCTTTATCCTTGTTATCAGTACATGTACATCATACTGCTGTAATATTGATGTTCCTTCAATCAAGGAAAGAGTACTCCGTTTTTATAAGTATACAACTGTAGACATACAAACATACGACACACCTGATACAGTTACTACAAGGAAGTATCGCTCACGTTTTGCCACCTTTGCTGTTGACGCAGCATCTTCTCAGGAACTTACTTGTAACTTCAATCACTAATAGTGTCGCAGCAACCCTTCAATTATTATTTGGCCTTGATTTTCTGTGAAGGTACTTCTGTACTTCTACATTCGGGCTGATTCGCTGCCCCCTACCTCTCTTTTACATTGCCCTAGTGACCTATGGACATGGCATGATTCTCGTAATAATGATTTCTGAGCGTTAAGGAGCTCGAAATAAATAAACCCATCCAGCAACTAGTCACGGTTGAAATTACTTGTTTAATTAAAATGGCATGCACAACGACACGTAACTCCCACTTTAGACAGAAGAGAGTAAAGAAGAGTATACTTGGTGTATTTAAGAAGCATAAGGCCGATCATATTGCTGAGGTAGATTGATCTATAACCGATTGAAATGGTTGTGTTCCGAAGAGTTGTTCGATATGATGCCACTTTTTATTTTTGTTCACTTGGGCTTAAAAATACATGGAGAGTCATCCCTCTCTTGTTGCTTGAACACTTAGAGTGTCTACTTTTTTTTTAAATTGATGCAACGTTCTACAGATTATACAATGGGTTGTGTTAAAAGAAGTTGTTCGATAATGCCATCAGCCTCACTTTACAACTGTACCGCTCGCCAATGGCTGGGAATTTATCCACATTCTCTGGAAGGGCAATGGTCGCAAACTTTGTTGCTGCTATTGACGACGTCATTATATGACGATAATGAAAGCCTACCTGTACCATAAAAACCACATCACATTCCACTGATGGGGGTTGAAGTTTCTTTGTTTATGTCTTATATGACTTTCTCAATTATAATCGTTCCGAGTCCAAGGCGTTCCAAATATAACCTTGTCACTGTTGTTAATCTCGCCTACGACAGGAAAGGCTTACGAACCTTTTTAGGTCAGTTTAAAATGACCCTTTATTTATATAATACAAGATGAATTATGCAACATGGATAGTAAATAACATACAACAGTCAACAGTACTTATGATATAACACTTGTTTTTGTGCTGACATCGACATTCCGGTTCAAGTACTTAAACAGCTTAAACTTCCATTATGCAATTAATTGTAACATCACTATGAGACAGCATTCACTTATATATGGTGTTAATTATGTCAGAGGGATTTGGTCCGGCATTTAGAATGTTCATGCTATCAGCAAGACCCTCCCAAAGGAAGTGCTGACTCATGAGGAAGATTCTCGCATATATGCGCTACCGTTTGTTTTAACTGAAATTATTATGTACAATAAAATTGGCAAGCAATGTTAGTTTCAGCCATACTGCACTTTATTATCGCGGTTTAAGAATGACTATTTAATTGCAGTATTTATTTAACTTAAATATGAACTTAACAAAACATATTACAGCTACGTTGGAAAAGAAGTTTAAAATACAATAGTAACTTTTTCACGGATTGTATAATTATTCCAATTATGCAGTTCTACTGCATAATAGTCATATCCTTAAAATATAAATTATGCAGTTCTACTGTATAATTTTCTTAAAAACATTTGTATGAAAATTATGCAGTTCTCATTCCGTCAGATCATGATCATTACATCGTATGAATGAGCAATCGATCCGTCGATTGGTCGCACAGCTAATCAGGACAGGAAAAAAGTGACCAATACTCAGTGCTAGGCTTCCGTCATTCGTTGTGCCAAAACACAGAATGTGTAATATCAATCACCAGATAAGTCTTATAATTGTTATGCATTACAGAATAAATATATTTTTTTCTCTGTTGTACTACACATTACGGAGATTATGCAGTTCTAACCGGAAAAATTGTACAATCTATACAAAAGTTACTATTATAATTTATACTTCTTTTCTAACGCTGTTATAACATGTTATTCAAATAAAATATATCAGAAAAAGCTTCTAGTCAAATTAATCAAGTTAAAAAATTGTTAAAATATTGAAATAATATTTATAGTTAATATATTCCTGAGTTACTTAGCGAAAGACAAATTTACAAGCAAATTGTTCGAAATTGCTGTGTGCTTTCGCCATCAGTTAATTCATGCGAACTAGAGCTGACCGCACTCATCCACTCACTACCTACCGTTAGGCCGATCAGAGCAGCCAGGGAAGCAACAGTATGCCTCTAGGAATGGTATTGGGTTGTTTCGTTTTGGCGCTAATTTCTCTCTACAATGAAGACAACAAAAAATGGCATAATATACATAATACCGACTTCTAGTAAAACACGTAATGTTATTTCTCTACAAATAATTTGTCATCCTTTATAGTAACGACACAATGACACAATACCGTAGGACTGAGCTATTGAACAATTTATTACTTTAACACCAAAGCAAAGATTTCATTATCAAATGTTGTGATAACATAACGATTAGCAATTATAGTAGTAGGTACCTGCATATAATATACTAATTGTTGTTAACCGGATTTCGTTATTACCAGATTTTTATGATAACCACTGTACATAACGAACTAAGTATTAAACAAAAAAGTGTATAAATATAACCTAATAATATATTTTTTCTATGTTCTGTTGCTACATACTTTTAGATGACTACTGATTATTTGAGCTAATGTTTTTTTCTCATTGACACATCTGCATAAATTATTTTATAATCATTTTTAACACATATTTATGTGCGAAAACGTTAAGCAGGCGCATTCAGATTGACTTGAAATACCATATTTGAATCGGATTTCACCCAAAATGTATGGAACCTGAGTGAAACCTTTTCGAGTCGGTATCGAATATGGCTTTCCGAGGCAACATGATACGGGGTTAGATGCATGCTAACGGGTATTCTAAATGCAAAACTATGTCTGTCTCTTTGTTTATTCTCTTTCCACAACTAACCCCTAAACGGCTCCAAATAGGTTATTTTTTTTACACCATCGGGGAGCATACAAGCATAGAGCCCGACTGATGTAAAGTAATTACCGTGGTCTGTGTACGCTTGCAATACAGGACGCACGCGTTTTTGCCTTTGCTGATAACACAGCAAGCTTGCTGATAACCCACACTCGTAGGCTCGCAACAAACCTCCAGGGAGTTGTTATTTGGCTGTGGTTTTCGGTAAGGCGGAAGTACTTTCCCAATCGGCTTGCTTGAATACATCCTGCCTCTCATGAAAACCCCTTGACTAAATTAAACACAATCAAGCACACAAACGTTTGTCCTGTGTGGGAATCGAACTCTCAAACCTTGGTGTTAAAGAAGTAATCCTGAGTACTCCGCCACCGAGCCCTTAGATATTTGATATAAATGCAAAAACCTGAAGAAAAACGTTAGGTTAGGTATTATCGTGAGAATAGAATGCTTGCAGGCAAAGTAGTCGTATATGTTTTAAACAAAATCCTGTGAATATACGCTTACCTTACATGTAAGGGTCAGGATCTTATGTCGTAGAAAACATAAGGCCCTCTTAGCTTAGCTGTTAACCTAATTAAACGCAGGAAAGAAATGAAAGGTCGTGCGTCGATTAGACACTAAAATAACCACAGTTACAATCGTAACAGTTATTTGTCAATATAAGGTTACGAAAACTTAGGTTCTGAGTGTCAGTATGAGAAGATGACAGTATGAAAAATGATATTGTTGTGTCTGCTATGTGCTAGTAATTTGAAAAAAAATATAATCGAATTGAGATCTTCCCCTTTTTTTTTAAGTTGGGTTAAAATAAAAGAATGTATTCTACTTCAAATCACTGCTGATCTATAAAAAGGTTATCAATTAGCAATCATAAAAGGTAATTAAATTATTTATAATAATTACAACGTCTATTAGATATTTTGCCTTATTTTTATTTTTGCCTTTTTTTAGCATTTGAGTTTGCCTAATATTATGCGCTTTACGGCGCCGTCTATACGTGGAATTAGTTTATGTTGGTTTGGGGGTTATTGCCTGAAGCGTGCTTGCGACCCCTGCCAATCAATTAGATTGCAATTCTGTCCCAAAAACGCACCAATGTGGGTGTTAGGGCTTCCCCCGAGGCGACGCGCATCGATCCGCCCCGTCGGTGCGAACACAGATGCATGCGGCGGTGGTGGCCATAGGCATAGGCATGTGGAATGTGAGAGATGGATTGAGTGATAAGATGGGTGAGCTGGTAAGAATCGAGTCACGTGGCGCTCGGTTCTCTCTGCCTACCCCGCAATGGATTTGGCGTGAAGTTATACCTCTATTGAAAAAACTGTTGGCTGAAAATAAATGATTTGAATTGACAAATTAATAATTAAAGATGAATCTCTCCGTTTAACAAGTTTTGTAATTTTTATCTGTTAGTATAATACGCCTAATTTACAAGCAGACATTAATTTCCATACAATTATAGCACATTATAGGCACGTTTACCTGGGCATCATCAAAATGTCAAATCCAAAATTGGAAGATCTACTCCAAATGTCGTAATATCGACAATTGCAAAACAGTGTGATATATTTTTCTTTTAGTCTTAATCGTTGGCATCGCCGCCGTCCTTTTCGTTTGCTATTTAATTACCTCTATTGTATAGGTACTTCTTCCCTAATGGTTCGTAAATTGCTTTACATTTTTTTTTCAAATAAACCAATTTAAAGAATTAAATGCAAGTAAGTCTGATTAAGCATTGATAATACGTAAAATTATATACTAGATGTCGAACGTGATTGCCAATTTGTTGATAAAATGGATTGCCTGAGACGTTACGATGTTTTACATTTTTATTACGTCTGCTTTCGTAACAGCTATCCGCAATGGACATTAGTGTTTCACTGCAGTAACCATAGCGAATATGTCTCTGTGTAACTTTTCTTTGTAGTGAGTCATAAGCCCTAGCTGGTGTGCAGATACTTTCAATTTAAGACACAAATCTTTCAAAGAAACCTTGTAACAATACTCTTATAGGTGGGCGAAAACCAATTGTAAGAGTATTGTTAAAAGATTTTTTCTCAGTCGAGCAATAAATGTCACCAATTAATAACATTGCCGTCCATATTCATGCCATATGGAATCGCAGTAAAACTTTGCATCTAAGTTGGCTTAGAAGAATTAAAAGCTTAAAAGCTTAATCAAGAATATTTTTTTCTGGATTTACCCTAATTTTTTTAAATTAATTTAATGCAGGACATCCAAATAATTAAAAATGAAAATATTTTTTTGTCAAAAATGTTTGAATGGAAAATTGATAAATTAAATAAGAAAATTGATAATAAAAAGTAATCTGTTGAATATTATTTTGTGTTTCAAACACTAATATTTTTAAAATTGGAATTGTTAATTGGATAATATTTATTTTCCGTCAATCATAATAAATTTGTGGTTTTCTTCGAGATAGAAATAATAAAAAAGGCTTATCTGTTATTGTTTTTTTAATCTCTTATTTTATTATTAAGACAGGGAGATCACATAATGTGTGAGTCATACGTCAATTCAATATTCTATTAAGATAATCTAGACAACTTGCTCGCGTCTTGCCGTATATGACAATGGATATTACAATTTTAAAATAATATTCTTTATAGATACAGATATAGATAGATTAAAATTGCCGGATTTTTTTCTACGCGCGTGGCAGGGTGCTTCTGCTCGAACCACTCATGGAACCACAACTGTCGTTCACAAGGCTTCGTGATACAACTCTCTATAACATTTTACCAGTTTTCGGGCCGAGAAGAAACTTATTGATGAAATTCGCCCCTGGCTCGCGGACTATAAGTTCATAACTTTGTATAAAAAACTAAATTTTCTAAAATACTAATTTGTAACAATGTAACTGTTCAACAATAATTGAAGCAAATACGTTTTATCCTCCATATGAAAGCGGATAATTTTTTTTTTTTTTTGTTCACTAACTGCCATATTTTTTTATGGCGGCACTAGTTGCGCCTGACTAATTCGCAACATCGAAGCGAATGAGGTGTGTAAGAGTTATGTGGCACTCGGTTGTATCTACTAGATATGCAGATATCATGATGTCTAAGCAGTGACAGCCCAATGAATAAAGAACCGGCCTGTTAAGAGAACGAACCCCGCATTCTAGTTCGACCGTGTACCACTAAATTCGTATTTTTTTTTATATACAACGTCGAGAGTCATACTTGCATACGGCCTACCTTATGTCAAGTGGTTACCGTAGCCTATAACGCTTGAAATACATTAAGTATCCCTCGCGTGATGCCACCTCTACTGCTAACACACTTAGGAGGTTACCTCACTCACAAGGACCACGCAACGCAACGCACGCAACAACCCTCAAGGGAGTTGATAATAAGCTGTGATTTTCTGTGGATTGGAGGTACTTCCCCAGACGGGATGCTTTGATGCGCCATACCTCTATTAAGAATTTAAGTAATTTAAGATTTGTGTACATATTTGTAGTTATCATTTGCTCGGCAGTTGAGGAAAACATCGTGAGGAAACCAACACTTCTTAGAAATTACATTTCGAAAGACATTTTTTTTATACTACGTCGGGTGGCATACAAGCATACGGCCCACCTGATGTAAAGCGGGTACCGTAGCCTATTAAAGCTTGCGATATATTTAGGAGGTATAACTCCTTGGGAGCTTACTGGTGATCTCACTCACACGCAGAAACACAACAACCCTCTAGGGAGTTGTCATTTGGCTGCGGTTTTCTGTGAGGTGGAGGTACTTCCCCAGACGGGCTGCTTTGATGCGCCCTGCCTCTCTTAATAAAGGAAAATGAAAAAGACGTATGAAAAGGACGGTTATCCCTCTGGTAAGTAAGTAAAAATAGCTAACTTCCTACTTCCTGTCTCCCTACTATGGATTTGGGATCTTTACTAGAGTTATTTCACTAAGAGTTTAAAGAGTTGGTCCAAAAGAATTAATATGGTTGCTTCCATTTTTAGGGTTCCGTACTTCAATAGGAAAAACGGAACCCTTATAGGTTTACTTCGTTGTTCATCTGCCCGTCTCTCAAGACCCGTTTTCTCAGGCACGTGTGGAGCTATCAAGCTGAAATTAATATCATATACCCAGGTCTGCAATACCTTCGAGCAGTGAAAAATCAAACTTACGAGTCAACGCAATCAAAACATACGGCTATATATGTCTCGTTTATGCCCTATATTGGACACTCGCTAAGAATTCAAAATCTATAGGGTACTTCCCGTTAACCTAGAATCATAAAATTTGGTAAGAAGCAATGTCAATATCACAAGTAAAGGAAAAAATCCGAAACCGTAAATTTGTAGTTATATACCAAAAAAAATATACGAAAATATTTCTTTACTCGTGTTTGACGGCTTTTTTTTTCTCAACCATAGTTTATGCAGGCCACAGTTATTTTTAAGAAAAGTAGTGCACATCAAAGCATCTCCATTAGGTACTTTCACCTCACAAAAAACTGCCGCCACATAAGTGAGTGTTATTGTGTTGCTGCGACTGAGTTTCCGAGGTACGAGAGCGTTCATAGGGCACAATAATTACAATCCATCAGGTGAGTCGAATGCCTCCCAACGTTGTGCAAAAACATTTCCATAGACATATTAGATAATAAAAGCCGTCAAGTGCGAGTTGGACTCGCGCTCTGAGGGTTCGGTAATAAAATATTTTCGCAAATTATTGTCGCAACAAAAGTATTTTTTTTTTTGTGATAGAACTACAAATTAACTTTTTTCGGATATTTTCCTATACTTTTGCTACATCACATTGTTTTTTACGTAATTTCATCATTCTAAGTCAACAGGAAGTAAGAAGTAAGGTTTTGATTCCCTTGCGAGTGTCAAAATATGCGCAAAAAGAGGCATAAACATCCGTATCTTTTGATTGCCATAACTTAGACGTTTGATTTTCACACTGCTCGAAGGGATTAAAAATCTGAGTATTTGGTATTAATTTCAGCTTGATAGCTCTACCCGGTCCTGAGAAAAAGGGTCTTGACAGTCTGACAACAAAGTGATCCTATAAAAGTTCAATTTTTCCTTTTAAGGTACGGAACCCTAAAAATATCTGTAATAAAACCTGTTTAAAATTTCGCAATATTAAGTCGCATACAATGTGAATACATTACTTAAAATTAGCTCCAAACCAAACAGGTTCTGGATTTACGAAGGTGCAGGTTTTGAAGTGCGTAAAACTATATTTCCGCATGACCTTACACAATTGGGTCAAGTTCAGATAACAAATAGCTTTTAATTCCGTTAATAAAGAGATTATTTTCCAGTTGTCGACAAAAAATTAAGCCATAAGCAGCTTGGCTTGGTTTTAAAAGGTTCGAAATGAGTTTTAACCTGTTTTATCACTAATTTCATTATGCGTGTGACAAGATTCTAATGGCATACTGTCATATTTCATGTCTCTTAGACTTAGTCTCAAATTTAGGCTGCGGTATTCTGTTACGTGGTAGAACTTCCTCAGGCGAGCTTTTATGCATTATGCCTCTTTCGTTATTTTATTATTATTACACTACTAGTAGTAGTTGTTGTAATCATAACGTCGAACAGCTGACAGATAGTACGTAGCGTTTAAGTTTTTTTATGTTTTCGTATAAAATCACGTTTTTTCTACAATTTACCTGTATAGAGAAAACTTATCTAAATACAAAATTTGATCCAAATCTTTAGAGCCGTTTTCGAGATATCTACACGAAATATATTTATGTATTCAAGAATTGCTCAGTTAAATATATAAGATATATTGATCAACATGGAGAGATCTCTACATGCAAATCTAGATTTCTGCCTTCCGGTGACGTAGTAATGGCCCACAGGGTCCAACTACATAGTCAGTGTCAAAAACAAAAAAAAATGTCAGTTGGCTATTATACGTTGACCGGTGCATATCTCCTCTAAATTCGCCCCTTGACCATGTACGATAATGGATGTTATACCTACAGAAGCAGCACAAATTGTCACCCTACTGCAACAAGGGCTTAGCCAGCGGAATGTCGCTCGCCAGCTCCATATAGGTCAGACCTCTGTCTCGAAAGTTTATAAACGCTTTCGGGAGACTAGAGGTTTTGTCCCGAGACCAAGATCTGGACGTCGCCGGTACACTACAGAGAGAGATGACCGTTTTATCGTATCAACTTCTATTCGAAATTGTCATTTGACTGGCGTCGACGTCCAGAAGAGCTCGACAAAGTGAGTAGACAGTACGGCGAAGACTCAAGCAGGCAAACTTGACTCCAAATAGATAAGCACGCCTTCGGACGGGAAAACGGAGCTTGTTTTTGTGCCTGGTGGGGGACGAGCGGGCGATCTAACTTGAGACCGCTATTCTGCTGGAACATGTCGTTCCTTATGCGGGATATGTCGGCGATAACTTCCTCCTGATGCACGATAACGTCCGCCGCCCGTTGTCACACTTCCCGTGCTACAGTGAAGTTCCTGGCTGAAGTTGGTATCGCCACATTGGACTGGCTTATGCTCAGTTCCGACATGAATCCTATTAGGGCACTTATAGGATGAGCTAAAAAGGCGGATTCGGTCCCGAAATCCTGCTCTTTCAAGTGTTGAGGAGCCCAAAATAACTTTGATATAGGAGACGGAAGGTATCACACAAGTATCTATCAATGTCCATGAGGAATCGTCTTCGAGCTGTAAGGGGCAGAGTAATTTCATAGAGAGAAGAGTGTTCTATTTTCGGATTATGAAATTTTTTAATGTTGCTTAATTTTTTCTTTGGAAAATAAAATGCACAACCGTTCATTGGTAGTTAGCGAAACCACCGTGGTTGAACAATTTAATCGCAATTTAGTCGGTTTTAATATTTTCTAGCTGTGATAAAACCACCAAAATTGTATTCTATTGTTTTTCAGAATAAAGTTCCCCACCGTTTAATTCTAGTAAGCAAATGAACTATTCGACTATTTTTCCCCCATATGAATATTCTCCGCATCTCGAATTTCAACAAGAAGTGAGATTTGTGGGTTTTACACTTTTTATTTTACCAACGACTTAATACGTGCCTAATATAGCTTTCATAATGTCATGTCATGTATGTAGGTTATTAAATGATCATGTACCTACGCAACAGCTATCCAACAGTTATACGAATTCCTGTGGCAAATATTCTCTAAGTGAATTCAATTGAGATGCTTTACTGTTTTCAAAGGAAAAAGAATTATTGGAGACGTAATTACATTTTCTGATGCTATCTCTATAGAAACGGTTTCTATAAATTTGGATCTGGTGTTCTGCGTAACCAATATTATTTTATACTCGTAAATAACCGATTTTACTTTATACACGTAAAATGTGCGTTTTGGGGCTAGTGGCTCGAACAACGAACTCGGTGGCTCAGTCGTGAATGATGCGACTTTGACACCAACGCTCGAGGGTTCGATTCCCACACAAGGCAAACATTTGTCCATGAGCATGTCTGTTTGTCTTGGTCTGAATGTTTTAAGAGAGGTAAGGCGCACCAAAGTAGTAGTAGTCTGGGGAAGTAGGCTGCAGTTTTCTGCCGCATCCAAATAACAACTTCTAGAGGGTTGTAGTGTTCCTGCGTGTGAGTAAGGTCACCGGTAAGCTCCTAAGTAGTTGCTGTGTAAGCAGCAGAGGAGGCGTCGCGCGAGTGATACTTAATATATCGGAAGCGTTAATAGGCTGCGGTACCCGCTTTACATCAGGTGGGCCGTATGCTTGTATGCCTTCCGACGTAGTATAAAAAAAAAGTAGTGGCATCACACTATATATCTTTATACATTAAGCGGAAGAGTTTGTTTGTTTGAACGCGCTAATCTCTAGAACTACCAGTTGGATATGACAAAATATGTTTACATTTGATAACCCTTTTATTTAAAAAGGTTATAGGATATTCAACATTACGATACAACTCATAGAAGTCGAGGGAAAAGAAAGAAAGTAGAAAAAGCTGTTTCTGCGGGATACCGAGCAAATGCGCAGACGAAGTCGCGGGATGCAGCTAGTACTGCATAATCACTAGCAAATCAAAATCATACCTTAACCACATCGCTCGTGCAACTGTAATCTACTTGAACCAAATACCAATTGTTACTTTTCCTCATATCGCCATAGGACGTTCGCTCGGGCCATTGCGTTTGTTTTCCATGAAGGCTTCCTTACTGTGACTCATATGCTGGACGATAAGTCTTGAATTCATGTCTATTACTCGTTAAGGTCGATACTTTGACATTATATATATCACACCACATCTATTTACAAATGTACATTTATGTATTTATAATGTAGTTTCTTTATTTTCATTTTTTTGATCTTCATTCTTGTACAGATGTTTGATAGTTTTGAAAGAATATGATGACTGTTGAATAAAAATGAATGAGTTGGTAGTTTTAAACCCTGTTGTACGCCGATAATCAGGATCTCTCCCATCTACCCCAAAGTGTGACAGGCGTAATGATATGTAAGTATGTAGTTTTTATTTGCAGTATTATACTCAGATTTTTTGTAGATCGCTTAAATGCGTGTTATTTATTATCAAATGAATAATTTATTAATGAATTCTGGAACCATAAAAGTGCCATAATGTACGTAATCCTGAATCTATGATGTAGAGGAACGCCGAACACAACTGTACCATTTCCCGCTATTACCCAAACAAGTTCTATTTATTATAAATATATAAGTGTGACCTTTCCTTATACATAGCCTACTTATTTGTAAGATGGGAATCGTAAGTTAATTGAAAGTTATTTTCCTCCGAATGAACGCAATGACATAACTTCAAATTAAATTAAGTCTTTTCCAAGAATATCTTATTCCACCATCTAAACGGCAATGGATCCGTATAACTTTTTTTTGTTAGGGTTTCGTGCTAAGATGCTAAAAAAGAAACCCTTACTATGCGACTATCTCTGTATTTCATATATTTTTTTACAAAATGCCGAGTAGCAAGCGAGAATAAGCATATTTAGTAGCCCATAAATGCTTGCAATACAAAGTATATCCTTTGGGCGTTGCCACCCCGCTAATGTAGCACCTCCTTACAGAAAAAAGCTTACTTATTGTCTCTGACAAATGGTGATACTGACTAAGCAACTGGGGGCGTGCCTCCACCTTACCAAAGAACACAGAAAAATTACATTTCCCTGGACCTCTGCTGTTAACACAGCAACTCCTTAAGAGCTAATAGATTCAAACGTTATTTTGCGAAAGTCAAATTTACATGCAATTTGATCTAACCAGCTTTGTGTGCTTCCGCCACCAATTAGTTCATGCGGCTTAGCGCCGGCACCTACCAACTACCGTTAGTAGATACAACATGTCAACGCTGCCATGGCTGTTCCGGTAGTCTCTGCCTCGGCTGCTGCGGTCGTCCGCCATCTGGAACAGAAGCCGCAGTGAGAGTGAGGTCACCAGTAAGCTCACCAGCAGCGACGTTCAGGCCAGTCGTGGCAACGACAGTGGTGGGGGCATGCGGGAACACAACAACCCTCTGTTATTTGGCTGTGGTTATCTGTGAAGTACTTCCTCAGATGGGCTCCATTGATGTACCCTACCTCTTTTAGAATACCCGTAATTAAATAAGGTCACCTGCGAAACAGATCTTTTTCCTCAATCAGATTGGTAAAAACTTGCTCTGAACTACAGAGCAGGTTTTTACCAATATACGTTATGACATGTTTATGATAAGTAGCTTTCATACAGAATCGAGTTCCACATGATTTGGACCTAATACACAGAACTAGCTTCTTTATTACCATTCAAGGTACATGTACACCATCAGCATACCAACTACTTAATCACCGGAGTATGCAGGGATACGGGCATACTCCGCCACACTACTCAAATACGTTGAGGCCAGTGTTTTCAAGCCGTCCGAAGGCCATGGACTTCACTAACGACTGTCATCTATAGACAATAGCCAGAACCGATGGTGTAATGTGCTCTCAGAAAAGGGTAAAACTCGAGATATTTTTTATACCACTAAGGCAACAAACAAGCATACGGTCTGCCTAATAAGCAGTTACTGTAGCCTATAGATTTTTGTTACACCAGGAGTGTCATTCATGCGTTGCCGACCCTAGATGTAGATAAATCCATCCATAGTCCATTCATAATCCATTTAAAACAAGGTAGTGATTGAATGAAGAATTGTTTACAATTGGAAACCAAGATAATGGTATTCGAAAGAGAGACAACCACAACGGTCTCTAGGATTACGGTTGATGTAGTGTTGGAGGAAGTGGATAAAATTGTACATCTTGGAAGTGCTTTTAGCAGGGTTGGAAGGTACATGTTGAGTGAAGAGACGAGTGAGAGCAGGGAACAGCGTGAATGGAGCGTTGTGTAAACTTCTAGGCGGCCGAAATCTAAGCCAGAAGGCACAGCTCGCTGTACACAATGCGATGCTTATCTCAACGCTAACTTATGGAAGTGAAAGCTAGGTATGGTAGAGAGAGCATGGAAGAAGAATAAATGCGGTAGAGAAGCGAGCATTGCGCAAAGTTTTTGACATAACGCTTGCTGACCGCGTTCGTAATGATGATGTAAGAAAGAGAGTTGGTCCGAAAGAGAGTGCCGGTGTTAAGATAAGAAAAGGCATGGTTCGTTGGCTCGGACATGTAGAAGGAATGTAAGATGAAAGAATGACGAAACAGATATACAATGCGAAAGAGGAATGAATAGGACTCCTAGTGCTCCTGACATTGGTCATACCAATGTCTAGGAGCCCTAGGAGTCGGCGAGTTTGCATGAATAATGTTAAATAACCGAGTGACGTACGTAAGGACCACGTATTTTGCGTATTACAATATGGTAGTTATTTTATTCATACGTGTTCTTAATTTAGTAGTTATTCTCATTTAGTGACCGAAAACTTCCACTTACTAATTAAAGGCTAATGTTTTATCTATAGTAGTTTATCTTTAGAACAAATCTTTATTATATAATTTGAGTGTAGCTCTTATCATATCAGAATAACACCTAAACATATAGGAAAGTTACACTTATTATGACACACCAGGTTCAAGTTAAAAGCTATTAATGTTTCCTATGGGTTGACCTACGAATATGTGTACCTTCACTCCAGGTAGACAGATAAAACCGAATGCCATAAGATGCTGTCCTTACACGCCTTACTCGCTTCTTGAACATTCATAGCTATTTTCAGGTTCTCTTCCTTTAGTTTAATTACCTATAATTAATTTTCTTTTCATAAAACTAGAGCGTTAATGTATACAAGAACTTAACAAATTATATACTAACACCTTCCTCGAGAACCACTCTATCCATTGGTGACAACAGCATGAAAATCGGTGCAGTAGTTTTTGAGTTTATCGCGATCAGACAGACAGAGAGACAGACGCGGCGGAGGACTTTGTTTTATAATATGTAGTGATTTACATAGAGCGACTGCCGCCAGATTTCCACATATCCGAGGAAAAACCCAGATCTTTATTAAATGAGGTCACATGTCTTTCGAAATAAAATTTCTTGTACGTGCAGGATTCCTCACTATGTTTTCCTTTACCCGGCGGTAAAGGAAAACATAGCAAGTGATAATTACAAATGTAGACATAAATCCGAAAATACGAGTTTTGTGGTACATTCCACGATTCGAAAGAGAAGGCCTATAAAGAACCGGCCCGTTGACCAACTAGGGACCAGTATAGGACTTTTCTTGATCTACTAGGCTTATATCACAGCACAACGACTTTTTGTATGTATGTACTTCTTCACACCAGGACCACTGCGGGGTAGGTAAAGATTACCGAGCGCCATACGAAGCGGTCCTTACACACCTCACTCGCTTCATCTCTCTAAGAAGTAGTTTTTTGCCTACAGTCATCAGCAAAATACTTTTACAATAAGACGGTCTACAGATCAAAAATACGTAACCACCTCTAAATATTTGTCTTTTAGTTTTAAATATAAACAAATCACAGCGTTAGACCTTATAACTTAACTCCCAATTTCAAGCTTCGTGCATTTGGCTCAAGAACTTAGTATAACGCTTGGTGTGACGGACGGACGGACACTGAGGCGGGCCTATTATTATTTCTTTAGCAAATTTTAGAATACTGTGTTTGAGTAAAGTATCGTTTTTAGAGTCAAATCTAACCTTACCTGCATACCAATTAACTACTGAATAAGTAACTCTAACTCACACAAAACCCCAGACAAATAACAACGCCCTGGAACATTGTTGTGTTCTTGTGAGTGAGGTAACAGTACGCTCCTGAGATGTTGCTGTGTTAACAGCCGAGTGACGACATGTAAGCGATACTCGTATTATAATCGTTTTTTGACTAACCACTTTACATCAAGAAAGCCTCGTACTCGTAAAGTGTTTGTACTCTTGTAAAAAAACGGAAAACTTTCAAGTACTCATTTCGCCGATATTGTGATGCACGTACCTACTCGTTTTTGAAAACAATTAAAACACTAAATGACACAAATATGCAAAATGACAAATAATTGTAATCTCACTGACGATGTTTGTTATTCCTCGACAACAAGCATGTACAAACAAGATATTTGATAATCAAACAATTAGATCACTCAATCAAAAATAGATTGTTTGAAAAGATCTGCACTTAGGTATAAATTGTATAACAATTAAAATATCTGTTGACGTAAATGTTCAAAATAAGAAACAGTTATTTATCTTATTGATAACATTTGTTTTTCCCCAATATCATGAGATGTACAAACAAGATATTTGGTAATCAAACAATTAGATCACTCAACATATATAGATAGTTTGAAAAGATCTGCACTTAGATACAATTTGTATAACAATTAAAATACCTGTTGACGTAAATGTTCAAAATAACAAATAGTTATTATCTTATCGATATCATTTTAATTCCCCTATATCGAGAGATGTACAAACAAGATATTTGATAATCAAACAATTAGATCACTCATTCAAAAATAGATAGTTTGAAAAGATCTGCACTTAGGTATAATCTGTATAACAATTAAAATACCTTTTGACGTAAATGTTCAAAATAACAAATAGTTATTATCTTATCGATATCATTTTTTATTCCCCAATATCGAGAGATGTACAAACAAGATATTTGATAATCAAACAATTAGGTCACTCAATCAAAAACAGAAATCTTGAAAACATGTGCACTTAGACTTGTTTATAACAATTAAAATGCGTAGTCGTAGATATGCAAAACGACAAATAATTATTATCTTATTGATAACGTTTACGCCAACGCCAACAACAGGACATACATAAACAAGATATTTGATTATCAAACACTTAGACCAATCAATCAAATATCGATAGCATGAATAGATGAACACTTGAATAGAGTATTTATAAATATAATGTGTTGCAACGATATTTTCTTTCGAGGAAAAACAATGACACATTACTGAAGTAGAAATGGATAGCACTTAAGTATGCTGAAAACGTCATAAGTATGCTTTATAGTTTAACTTCTTATCAACGCTATCTATATTATAAAGATTGGCCGATTACGATATCTCAGTCAACTGTAGTGCTATTTCAAGATGTTTTTCTCGTTTCCGATTCGATCCGTTCTCTTTAATACGCTTGTGTTAGCTTGTATTAGCTTCGCTTGTAACTTTATAACGTTGGAAGTTAATATAACAACTTACTATACATCCATTTCAAATTTGTACTGACGTTTCGAAATTTTAATTTCCAATCAAGCGAAATTTATTTTTATCAACGTCATATTCAGGGACTTTAAAGTGTACCTGCTTGAATGCCCTGTAACACACTTTCGTGATCGCCTTCGTTCGATAATTAGAAGGGTACACCACCTGCAGGTGAGGTTGGCTTTGACTCATGAAAGTCGAATTTAACCAACTTCTAACTGTGGTATTGATTTCAATCTATTTATATGAAATGTATTCGCCGATGACAATACATTAGTTTGTTCCATCGATACTTACTGGAGGTAGGTAATGGAATGTTTAAGGATTATTCATATAAAGTTGTGACTATTGTTTCAAAACTATTAGCACAAATAAGTAAATTACTATCTATTGTTATACCTACTTTTTTAGGGTTCCGTACCCAAAGGGTAAAACGGAACCCTATTACTGAGACTTCGCTGTCCGTCCGTCCGTCCGTCCGTCCGTCCGTCTGTCACCAGGCTGTATCTCACGAACCGTGATAGCTAGACAGTTGAAATTTTCACAGATGATGTATTTCTATTGCCGCTATAACAACAAATACTATAAAATAGAATAACACAAATATTTAAAGGGGCTCCCATACAGCTAACGTGATTTTTTTGCTCATTTTTGCTCGATATTGATAACGGCAACAGGTAGACGCTTGAAATATTCACAGAATGTTTAGTTATATATTCACTTTAAGAATAAATAATTAAATTAAAATAAAACAAATATTTAAGGGGGGCTCCCATACAACAAACGTGATTTTTTTGCCGTTTTTATAGATAGTGGTACGGAACCCTTCGTGAGCGAGTCCGACTCGTACTTGGCCGATTTTTTTTCCTAAGGTGAGGGCATGAAAGTTGAATGTTGCTACGAGCGCTCACACGGTTATCCATGGGTCTTAGGTTCAAGTATCCGAATTCCTGGCATATGCTGTAGGTGCTGTAGTAGTAGGTATTTCATTTCATTCATATTTTATTTTAATGTATTAATATTTTATTTGGAGAGCATTACAGTGTTATTTATTTTTGTTTTTTTACTTAGAACAAAGAAATAGTATATTCAGTACATATTTGCAGTTATATATCTTTACATATATAATTATTTTCTACGTATGTATGCCACATAACTCTTACTAAACGACTAGATCGGTTTCGAAGAATATTATTGTGTGTTTGATGGGCCACTGATTGGTTTAGAAGACGTGTGATCTAACGTAGGAAAGGACTGATTTTCTCTCCTCTGGGTTGTGAAGGTCTGATGGTAGTCGCTTCATATTAAAATCACTATCTTCGTCAAATCCACAGGCTTAGATAATGGACCCTACTAATCTTAATGGATTAGGAAACAGTATAACGCTAGGATGATGAAGGTTTAGTATTATTTATATATCAATCTAGATAATATGTTTTTGTCCTCAAAACGCATAATTTAAAATGAAATACGAATCACGTCATCACATCGTTCAAAATAACAATAGACACTTATGTTTCATTGTGCGACATATATGAGGATAGCTGATGGCATCTCATCATCTGTGATGAGTTAATGGTATCCGATTAGAGTCTCATTTAGGGACTTACTATAATAGAAGTGTATTAAACTTGTTAATGCTTAACTCCAAGGATTCTTTTTAAGATTGGCAGTAGGTAAGTAATGGCGTACCTACGAATATTACTAAATACAAAAGACTGAGTTGGAAGTTGCGTATTCTGTATTTACAGGATTTCCGTCAATTTTATTTGTTAATGTTGTTCTGTTCTTGTTCTGTTTTTTGTTTTTTTGATTCAATGCTACATCGGTTAAATTAAAAGAAATTTCCCTCTATTGCTCTAACCATAAGATTGAGTAAAGACTAAGATTGGAGACTTCATAAAGTAGGATCGTAGGATTGGGAAAGTACCCCCCTCTTGCTGAAGAGCCCAGCCAATGATGTACGTAACTATTTTCTAAAAGGGGTTTAGAAGGTTCTGAAGTGATGCAGCTGTGGCAGTGAGGGTGGCTATATTTTAGCGAGCGGAAATTATTGTGGTGTGACGTGGTCACCGTAGCCTGTAGTTGCTTTTAAGACAAGAAATATCGTTCGAAAGCTGCTCCATAGCCTACGTTGCAACTAAGAAAACATGTTCTAATCGTCCCCGTCACTTATTTCTGCTTATTTCTTATTACTATTATTATAAAATAGATAAAATTCTTTCACAGGTATTAAATAAGTTATGTAAAATGGTTAGCAATAAAACTACAGGTTATTTTGCAGACGCGGAGTCCAAAATCGTCTCCGAGTCATAGTAAAAATTTAGGTGCGAACTCAGAAATAAAATAGTTTGCATATAAGATATCTACTATACATTTATGTATTTTCTAACGGGGCAGTACACCTCTGTTTAAACTCTATTGTCATCCATTGTTTAGAAATATCTGAACCAAATCCGCATACCCTAGTCAGTATATCTTCCTTTAGTCTACACCATTCATAGCGTTATCTCGTTTCCTAATCCATTGGTATTGGTGGGGTCCGCTACTTAAGCCCAAGGATTTGACTTAGATACTGATTTTTACATGGAGCGACTGCCGTCAGATGCCCTCTGGGTTGTGGAGGTCTGAAAAATAATTTCTTGGACGTACAGGTTTCCTTACAATGTTTTCCTTTACCGCCGAGCAAGTGTTACAAATATGTATATGAATCCGAAAATAAGAATTTAGTGGTACATGCTAGGATTCGAAATGAAGACCAGTTGACCAAGAGGTCTATTCTTTGTCCACTCGGCTATCACTACTTGCATTAATATTCAACATCATAGCACAAAGGTATCTCATATAAGCATCGATCTCTTCGTATATCACCATTACTCTATCTCTACGAGTATATACTACAAGAAAGGCAAGTTCATGGTGTACATAAGGCAAAAAATTTTATTACAAAAAGATCGGGCATAAAAGAGAGCCAAATGCGCAAGTAAATCCAATTTGAATATTTCTCAAAACGATTCGCCTTGATATAAATTGACGTGATGATAAAAATTTAAATAAAAGACCTGACAGCCTAACGGAACTGCCATTCAATAAATTTATAACTCCGTTTCCAAGATAGTTATTTGATAAGGAATATATCAAATAGTTTTGAATTTTAAATCTAGACGCATAAATTAAGTCTGTAGATGAGCAAAAAAACTAATTTCATATTCAATGTACAGCTAAACAGGATAGTTTATCTATGTGAAGCTATAGATAAACTATCCTGTTTAGCGTAGTTTAGTAGGTCCATTGCGAGGTAGGCAGAGAGAATCGAACGTCACAACACGCGGTCGTTACATATCTTATTGCTTATTTAACATTTGTAGCTATATGACGCGCGCTCGGCGGTTGTTAAGGCTTTTGACCAAATTTCCTGATAAAAATGAGCTTTCTATGGCTTTCAGATCCTCCAAATCGACCTTATCTGTTTTGTCATTCTTTCAAACAGCATTCTTTCTACATTTTAAAAGTAATGGAGCTTGCCTTTATTAGGCATTAATAATATATAATATATTAATATGTCATAGATAGGAAACCTATCTTTGTAATATGTCAAGTATATCACTTATCTTGGAAAAAAAATCATAGATAGGTAAAATACGTTAGTAAAAGTAGATAGTCATAAACTATACGCATTACAACCAACTTACGAGTATAATTGTCATGAGTACTCTTCAATATAATTATATTGAGTGCTCCTCCATCATTCTTCCTCAAGCTATACCCACATGACATAAAATAAGTAGCAGAAATAAAAATCTTTGACTAATATGAACGTAAAGAAGATCTTACAACTGCGTTTATAGCGAGGTCATCGCCAGTCGCCATCGACCCTTACACAAAGACCACCTTTGTGTAAGTGTTGATTGGCTACGGTAACCGATAAAAATCAGGTAGCGTACCGTCTATGACGAAGATAATTCAAATGTGATTTTTGAAGCAAAATTCTAAATTCTGTTGAAGAATATCATTTATTAATAATTAATAAGTATAAAAAACGGGGTGCCATGGGCATGGCCGTGAGTTTTAGGTGAATACGCAAGTACTAAAAGGATATTAGAAGATGTAGAGAAATTATAGGAAATGGTGCCCCCCCCCCCCCCCCCCCCTCCTCAACGCACAACGTTAAATTTTGGATGTAACGATTTAGCTACAACATCAACCTGTGTCCCCCGATATTGCTATCATAACTTTTCTGATTTGCCGCCCACTATGCAAGCAAATTTAAAGATATATTCACATCAAAGTCGATCTAAATCATTTTCACCTTAGGCAGAACCTAAGAAGGAGTACTAAAAACACTAAGATGGCTACCCACACAAGTACGTTTAAAAAAATATGAGTTTAATCTATCACTCTGATGTACAAACGTCACGTCCTCGTATATCGTCACGCAGGAGGCTAGGCGTGATAAAAAGCAAGGGCGAGGTTATAAGGCGAATGCGGGTGATAAAAAAGAACTATTTGTCTATGCATCATATTCGGATAAATGTATTATTTATTATGTTTAGTGTTTCATACAATACGGTACATTTAATTTTTTCATTTTGACCTAATTTTTTTTTTTAATAGGACATGTCGAGTACCAGCTAAGTTCTTATTTTCGAGTATGTTCTAAATCTGATATTGCTATAATCGCTCACGCTCCGCTCCTTTTCCCTTCGGATCTGCGAAATTTGTTATTAATTATAAATAAATATATATAATATAACTACGATAAATTAAAGAGTATATAATATAGGGACGTATTAGCGAATCTTTAAATCTGTTAAACCTTCAAATAACTGCCTTGACACTCTCAACCCTGTATATCACACCATTTGGAAATTTATCGATTGACTTGATTGATTGTGACTGTATCTTATACTTCGAAGATTGCTGTGAACATACGACGGACCTGATACGTGGATCATCTGTCAAATTTAAAATAGTTTTATCTATTGCTTATCCTCCTCATTGAAAAATAAAAAGATAACCTTAAAAAATGTTGAAATTATGACCCCCGTTTCTAACACCATAATAATGAGTGAGATTTCACAGGGGACTAAATTTCAAAGTTCAACATAGCAGTGTCGGTGGGGTATATCTATAATATGAAAAGATACTTGTATATTCCATACATGTAGTTTTTGACTGATGATGAAAAATATAAAAAAATGTTATCCCAATCACTTATCTCCGTAGATTGTAAAGAAAAAGAAATCAATTTAAAAGCAATGTGACCGATCTATTATTTGTAATTATCACTTTCCTGCACCGCTGAGGTGAAGAAAAATTGTGAGAAAAGGCGCATGTCCAAGAAGTTGTATTTCAAAGTACGTGTCTATCCTAGGAAAGGAGTGGTTTTCCCTCTGGGTTGTGAAGGTCTGAAGCCAGTCCTTCTATGTAATAATAAGTATCTTCGCCAAATCCTTAGGATTAGATAGCAGACGCCACCAATCCTAATAGATTTGAAAACGGGATAGAAGATGCTAGGAAGACAAGTCTACGTAAATGTTGCAAGAAAACGATGTTTCTAATTAGCACATTGTTTGTTTTAAAATCATCAAACAATCGTAACAATTAACTTAGTTAGGCAGTCAGCGTTAGGATTCCGTACCTAGAGGTTGCCACCGAGTCACTATTACTAAGTTTCCACTCCCCGTCTATCAGTCTGTCTGTCAGCGGGATGTTTATCATGAACTGTAATAGATAGGCAGGTGAAATTTTCACAGTGTTGAACAATTTTTAACGGAACTATCGCGTGTTTTATTTATTTTGTGTTATCTATAGCTGCTATATAAACAAACTTAACGAATAATAAAACTATTTATTTAAAGATTAAAGAGGGCTCTTACACCATAGACGTGAGTACATCGTCCTTTATATGCCAGTCTGACTCGCACGTGGCCGGGTTTTTTTAATTTATGCTATATTGAGATCGAACTTCTAGTCCAATAGGAATATTATTCAATACTATCACGTAGCCATTGTCTATTGGTACTATATTTTTCTCATCCAATATTTTGTCGAAATCTTTACTGCATCTGTCCATATGTAGCTGTATTTGGCTGGTTGGTCCCACTCAGCCATTCATAAACAAATAAAACTCTTGACTGCGCATGAAGGCCCGCTTCACTTACCAAAACATAGTGTTTTAGCACCTAAATAACTCAGCGATTCGAACCTACTGACCGATGGGAGGATATTTTAACCAATAAGCGGATATATGATGCGGTGTTGATCTGTGAACTTGTCAATAAGAGCTACTACTTGAGCGTTCTACATTACCCCCGACCCATAGCGATGATTTCATTTCCTATGCAAAATCGTGTCATTGGGTCTCCATATGTTATTTCCTTCATGCACTCATTCAATGTCCGGACACCGGACGCCTGTTGTCCTCTAATTACTGTGCGCTATAGACACTATTCCCACTGTACTATAACATATTTCATCAAATTCGTCATTTGATCAAAATTGTAACTCCCTTTTTTAATTATGATGTATAAAAAAGAAAAAAGGGATAACATATACATTAAATAACAAAAATCGTCCAAGCTCGTATTCATTATGAATTTGAATGAATTCGACGTTCACAAGTGAGTTTGCATAATGTTTATTGGAATGATGCAATCAATGTCAAGCGATGTTGACGTTGCATGCTTCCATAGGCAATCTCAATTTAAGATAAACTCCTCTTTACTTATGTAAAAAAGAATTTCAAATCACCTTGATTTTTAATTTTTTTTAATTTTAATTGTCACTATGTCGCATATAAACCTAAAATATAACATTTAAACGTAGACACATACTAAAGAACCTTTATCGCAACATAACTAGGAGTTACCAAACAAATCGGTAACCTGACGTAATATTTTCAATTAAAGAATGAAAGTTTTAGAACCAATTTAGGAAAATAAACAAACCAATTATACAGTGATTGCATATTTTTTATACTCAACTGATTTTAAAAATGCTAGTAGAAATCTACATTATCAGCGGGTATATAGACATATTTTATCACCTAAAGTTACAATAATATAATACAAGGTATCAAAATTCGACTAATGACATTTGATGTGCGCTATGAAAATGTTGATAATACATAAAATAATGTACTACTCGTACATCTTTATAGTACTGATCATTATGCATAATAAAGTATGCGATGCCGTATGTCAAACGATTATAGTTAAGAAAATACAACCGTTTTTTGTTCAAATAAGACAATCAAAACATAGATAGAATAAAAAAATTAAGACATTAATTTCATATTAATTTTTAACCAAGTAATTAGTTCCATAATCAAGAATAATTATGTACAAGTAAATTTCTATTCAAAGCTATAAAAATATATAAAATCGAAGTGTCAAGATAATGTCAAAATAACAGCTTTTAAGTAAATTTTCTTTAACTTTCACTGATAGCTAATTTTATAAGCAGTAACTTAGTTTACTTTTATTTTAGAACAAGTATTAGGGTTCCGCGGGAAAAAATAAAATCCACGAAATTGTAAACATTCCAATTCCACATTGAGGGGGCTAGTATATATAAGTGAACATTCCAATTCCACGCAGACGAAGTCGCGGTGAGGGGGCTAGTATATATAACGTATAACAATAATACTTCCCTCCTGTATGCAGCTTGGGTGTAGACTTTATGAAGGTGTGATAATAAAACTAAATATTTCAGTTACAACTTTAATGATGCAGATTTCATTTTCTTATTGTTCATACAGAATTTCCCTTTTTATATTCAATAGCTTGTGTAATGTATATTCAATATGTGTATAATGTGTTACCGTTGATTTTAATTAAAAATGACTACAGTGTTACTATCGGTTTCTTTATTTCAGTATAGTATCTAACGTGCCGTTAGGCTTTTTTTTTCAGATAATCCATAGGCACATTGTCTTTCAACAGATTTCCGCTTCATTTGACCATTAAGTCGTTTGGAATTGAGTCTTGCGTACCGTGAACTTCACCTTTATGTTTCTTTGTCGCAACAAAAAGCCGAGGTCACTTTGTGTATTAACCCGTTTTTCCTTCAATGGATTTTCCATTTGCTTTTTACAGGTAACATTGAATAGAAAATCGTTTTTTACAGAACTTTGGTTCAGAACATAAATCACTGTTATTGATTTATTAGTTTAATGTTCATCCGAACTATCGGGTCATGAATGTTGTTAATTATGAGTAGTTATGGTATATGAATAGTTTTATACCTCTCATTGAAAAAAATACAGTTACTGTCAATCGCTCCAAGTGAAATTAAATATCTTCGCCAAATCGACTTAGGAAGCGTATCCCGCCTATCCTAGGTAATGGGTTAGGAAACGGGATAACGGTAACAAGAAGACAGGTTCTTCTAAAGTAACATTTACTAGTATTAGTACCTAAATACTAGTATAGAGAGTGATGTTATTCCTAATTTTACTGGTTTTTTTTTTACAACCAGACACATTTCATTATGAAGAAACTTTAACAGTCTTTGTAAGGACACAGTCAAAGTTCAACGACGACTGCACATGAAAGCATCCCGCGATCACAAAAACGTTGTGTTTTAGCGCTTAAATATATCAGAGATTTGAGCCTAATGTCCAGTGGGAGGATATTTTAACTACATAATAAGCCGATAAGTGTCGCAATGTTGACGCGGGTATTTAAAATATTTTATTCGTAGATATTATCGCGATTGCACAACTAACCTCCAAAACTTTTTGAATTATATTCTAATGTAATTAAATATTTGAATATGTATAAATAGTAGATATATATTCAATTATTTCTACAATCTATAATTACGGTGAGCAAATCATTACGTATTACTTAGCAATAAACAGTTTATTTAAAACTTTATAAGCACTACAAAATTGTCTTTTTCTGAGGACTTATCAATATTTACATTATCTTTCAGTATTAAAAACTCATTTGGAATGCCAACCTTAAGTCAATAATACACAATGAAGGTAGCCATTTAATCTAATACGCTTAATTTTAACCATAAGCCTATATACAGAACATTGAAAATTAAATAGCTAATCCCAGCTTCACTTGGCTTCGTCGTTTACACCTAATTCTTAATTAGCGATCGTTTTTCGGTCCTTAAATTGTTGCATTTATAGTATCTATTCTCATAAATGAAAGGAATAGACATCTCATTTGTGTGTAACAAAAAAGTGTGTAAAAATACAGCCATAGTGTCTCGAATCTAATGAGGTTTGTTGATACACCGAATTGTTTCAATAGGTATATTAATGACCATTGGCAGTTATAGAAGACAACACACAGGCGCGGCGGCCGTGTATTAGAACAGGGTTATTAAACTAGTGTCTCGCCCCGGCTTTGCACAGGTGATCCAATCGCTAACTTCACAGGATTACCCGCTGGGCTAATCTCATTGTCTGAAAATTTCTTCAAAATCGGTCCAGCCGTTTTCGAATCCATACGTACTTAACATACATACTTAAACACATTTATTTTTATGTAAGAAAAAGAAAGATTAAATTCCGCTAGGTACATCGCAAATTCTCGCACCACTACCAACACTGTAATATATATATATATATATCTTCCCACCAAGTCCCTTGCGAAGTAGGCAGAGAGAAAAAATAAAAAGTATACTTTTACAATAATATTATAAATAAATTGTTTTATTTTGTTCCTGTAAGTAAAGTTACTAGTACGTTCCTGAAGAGATTTGCTGTTAGCAGCGGTGGGTGGAATACTCCTTGTGTTGAAAGCGTTAAGCGTTAACCACTTTACACCGGAGGCGCCTTTTACCTTGTCGTCTCCCTACGATGTATAAAAAAAATCAAGTCAATAGGTCAAGGTGGTAGGTCAAGTTAGATATAAACGAAAAAAACTAAATTCCTTTTAGCAATAGTGATGAAATATCATAAAACACGAGATTTATTGGTTCACGAAACACATTTGCATTTGCCTAGATAAAAATTTCACATCAGAATGATCTGATCATTAAGTCGAGACACAGCGAAGAGTTTTGAATTGCAAAAAATATCCGAAGACGAACCGACGAATTCTGATGTTTGTATTTTTGTGTTCCGTACCGTACATACGTACGTTTTTAGAGTTTAGTTGTCTCTCTGTTTATCTGATCGCCTGTCTGTATGCCATGGCTAGTTTACTCGTAGGCTAAATAGCCTACTAGTAAACTAGCCATGCCGTACAGCTCAGATGAAAGACAAATGTAAAATTATGTATATAATTTTATAACTGTAACGAAAGTTATGAAGTTAAGCAATAATAAGCAAGAAATGAAACTGACTTTCTTCAATTTGACAATTATTCGTTGTTGACTTTACCTTTACCGGGGTCGACTTCATTGAAATCAATTTTTATTTCAAATCTTTCAGTCTATCATCAAATTATATACTACGTAAAATTAGAGTAGTCCCAAGAGAAAATTTTAAGCATCATCAGACACAAACAAAGACAATATTATAATATTTTTACGTAAGATCGTATATATAATAAAATCGATAAAAAAATCTTCAAATCTTCCCCAAATTTATACAGTATCAATTTTTTCATAGAAATGCTATGTAAATGAGACTGCAACAATATATTGATATTGAATTATATCTTTAATTACATAGATAATGAAAGTTGTAATTCAATATATAGACGTACCTATAGACGAGTAAACATGAAAATACTGAACCGCCGGGAGTCGTGCGAGAATTCAGCTTTTTTGTCGGACGAATAAAGTGTGTTCAGAAGAAGAAGCATTCAAGAAGACCAAAAAAGTTGATAAAAAATACCTATACATCGATCCGCTTTCAACTATTTCAGCTGCACTAATGATCGAAAATTACTTAACCTTGATACAAGTATTAAAATGTAAGACGCACGGCATAAGAAGCTAGAAATTTTATAAACAAACGGGCTTGTACTAAGTTATATGATAGCAAACCATGCAAACAATTTAAATAACACGATGACAAAGTTAGTATTATGACATTAGCGAAGATTTTGTATTAGATGGGTTTATACGACACTGTTACGAAAAGCTGTCGTTTAGTATTGTGGTGCCAGAAACGCGGTCTGTGTATGGGTTCAAGTCGCATATGCATCAACATTTAGCGCGCCATCTTGAATGACACAATCCTATCTGGACTTTTGATAAATATATATTTTTTTATTAAATAATATTTATTCAGAAATTGTGAAATTGATGAACAATGCTAATCCGAAAGATAATACAGTGTTTTTTATTTTAAACTTCGGGAAAAATGTTTAGGAGCCATATTTGACCTATATTTGTTTACAAAGTTTCTTCTCTCTTCTTCTTCTCTAATATATCTAATTTCCTCCATACAAACAAAAAAAAATTTTTCAAACCCGATGATAGAAAATTTCCAGTTGTAATTCCTATAGTTTCGAGACAGTCAACGTAGTGTATGAATACTTGCAAAACGGGAAGTAACACTCGCACGTTATCAGCTCTGCTGATGACACAAATTCCTTGAGTGGTAAATACTACTGGTAACTCACTCACAGGAACACTTTAACCCTTCAGGGAGTTGTTATTGAGCTACAGATTTCTGTAAGTTGGAGGTACTTCCCCTGTCAGTACACTCAGTATTGCTTTGTTGCGTCCAAACTCTCATTATTAGGAGGTATTTAAAATTTGTTTTTTCAGATTATTGTTATTAAATTGTAACTATGTATGTTGTTTCAGATGAGGCATCTCTTCCTCCTGTTGATAGCGGCGACTACTGTTTTCGGTGAGGACATACCACCGACTTGCAGTAGACCTGTCTACTGTAACAGCAAGTTGCTTCACTACGTTCAGCTTGCACGCATCTTCAAGGACTCCAAAACCTTCGTTGACCTTCAGATGCGCAATGATCAAAACACGACCCTGGCAGCGTTCGACGATCTTCTTAAGGAAACAGACAATGACCCCAGTAAAGCACAGCTTACAGATTTTGTTAATAAATATTTCGACTCGACCAGTGAACTTGAATACTGGAAGCCTGATGACTATACAGAAAATCCAAAATTTCTCAAAAGTATTCAAGACAAAGACTTACAAAAATTCGGAAAAGATATTAACGCTTTATGGCTTATTCTTGGAAGAAAAATGAAACCAGAGGTGTTAGAAAAACCGGAGCAGTTCAGTTTAGTTCCAGTAACACACGGTTTCATTATACCGGGTGGTAGATTTAAGGAGATTTATTATTGGGATACATATTGGATTATTGAAGGGCTTTTAATAAGCGGTATGAAAGAAACTGCGAAGGGTATCATTGAAAATTTAATTGAATTGGTAAAGATTTTTGGTCATATTCCAAATGGGAGCAGATGGTACTATGAACAGCGAAGTCAGCCACCTTTATTAACGGCTATGATGTCGCTCTACTATAGAGAAACACAAGACGTTGAGTTTCTGCGTGATAACATTGATGCTTTAGAAGAGGAGTTGAAATATTGGTTTGATACACAAATTGTTGCATTTGATAGAAATGGACAGACATACACGTTACTCAGATACTACGTTCCTAGTAAAGGACCTCGTCCAGAATCATATTATGAAGATTATACAACTGCACAAATCTTTGACACCGATGAACGTAGAGAGGAATTCTACATTGATATAAAAAGTGCCGCTGAAAGTGGCTGGGACTTTTCATCGCGTTGGTTTATTGGAAAGAATGGAGAAAATAGTGGTAATCTAACCACAATTCATACAAGGAATTTGATACCTGTCGACTTGAATTCTATTTTTGCGAATGCATTAAGTAACATGGCCGACTTTAAAGCTATTCTTGGAAGACCAAATGAAGCATCACATTGGGCATATCACGCTAAACAGTGGAAGAGTTCCATTGAGAAGGTGTTGTGGGATGAAGAAGATGGAGTTTGGCATGATTATGATATCAGTCATAAACAACATCGCAAATATTTCTATCCTACTAACATTGCGCCTCTATGGATGGGAGCTGTAGATGAAGCACTAATGGTGGAACGTACGCGGCGAATTTTAGATTATCTTCGGGAGTCCCAAGGTCTTGATTTTCCTGGTGGTGTACCGGCGTCCTTAGTTCAAAGTGGTGAGCAATGGGATTTCCCAAATGCTTGGCCACCTCTAGTAAGTATCGTTGTAAATGCATTGGATGCATTAGGTACTGATGATTCCCAGAAACTCGCATTCCATGTAGCACAAACGTGGGTTCGAGCTTGTCATAAAGGGTTTGCAGAACATAAGCAAATGTTTGAAAAGTACGACGTACGTGAACCCGGAGAATTTGGAGGCGGTGGAGAATATACAGTACAAGAAGGATTTGGTTGGTCTAATGGAGTAGTATTAGAATTCCTTACAAAGTATGGAAGTATTATGACAGCAAATGATGATCTACCAAATTCTTTACACAAATCTTCCGAAAGTGATGAATAGTTTTCTCTGGACGATGTAGATTGTTAAAGTTATATATTGTTATTAAATGAGTAAACTTGACCTCCATTCATACCAATTTCACAATTTTCTCTACCCGTGTAGATCAGTTGGCATTACTGGTTCTAGCCATACCGCACAGTTTGCGACTAGCCTATTTTTCATCTTTGTATTCACCTAGACGAAATCTTCTAGTCGTATATACTGCCGTATATACTTCTTTTACATACTAATTTAACATAATCATTTAGTCAGCTCAGCTTGATTCATTGAAAGCGTACTAATCCTCACGATACAGACCTAGTCTAGATTGGGTCATGTGGCACTCGTAATTAAGCATTGATGATAGACACGTACCTACATATATGGCGTAATATGTTTCTTTTTTTGGAATTTTTATTTAATGTATAAACATGTATGAAGCAATAAATACTTTTTGAAATATATTTATTTACGATAAGAATAAATAAAATGCATAATTCTGTGAATTACGCCATTTTAAATTGCTATACATTTATGAACCAACTACGCATTATTTTTATTTTAGTACTATATATTAATATATTCGATTTATCGACAATATTCAAGTAAAAAAAATGATTTTGTAAAGTATTTGCAGTTTTAGTTATATTCACAGCTAAGTTCATATCAAGCTTGGCTTGATCCGTTGTGCCGTATACAGTACGAACTAAATTCGTACAGTCAACCAAATAGACATTTATGGGTTATGTAAACAAGTATTTAAAAATTATAAAAAAAAATTGCAAATGTATTTTTAAATTAAGAAATGTTTTTAACGCAAGTGCCATAAGCAATATTATAAATACTCGTATCTCGAACAAACATTTACAGTTCTACGAGTATATAACAAATTACTTACATCTTTAAGTAGTGAGTGCCAACCGATTATTTTTGTAAATGAAATGCAGGCAGACGCAGATTTAACATCGAATATTGAGTTTGATGATAGCAATAATCCTAATATTGTTTAGTACATTGAATACCAAACCAATAGATTATATCAATTAACCAGTTTCAGACAACTTGCATGATCTGCCTTCTTGTGTGTGATTCCCTCCACTCTGAAAAAGAGTCACTGGATTCAAACTGCAGTCCATCAAATCTATAAAGTATATATAACACGTAATACCTATATTTAGATAACGCGGAAAGGACAAGAAAGAATAGTCGTCAAGTGTTACGCATTACTTATATCTAAACGACATAAATACAGTATATAATAACCGGTGAAAATTAATTTCTTATATTCTATGTGAAATAATACAGAATTCGTTCAGTTACGTTACACCGAATTTAACACCCATAGTCTAAACTAATTTAAAAATAAACATACCCAAAATAAAGTGGAACTAATAAAACAATACAAATTCTATGTTTCTTGACATTAATAACAAAAATATATTATGATGAGAGTTTCTGGCCGTACTAGTTGTTCTTCGCCTCATAATTGTATTTAAATTTTTTATGTAATGTTCTTTTCAAAAGTTACACATTAGCATTTTAACGACATAGCAATACTGTTCATATTATAAAATAAAGCAATAAGCAAAACAATAGCTGAAATTGAATAAAATTGATAGTCGCATTTTTTGTAAATACTTATTTTCTTCCACTATCATTTTATTAAACCTTACGATGTTAAGTCCACAATAGGACTTGACTGTACATATATTAAAGGAATATATTTTAAGATGTCATTACAAATGCAATGACAGCGTAATTATTTTTGTAATTTATGACGAATTTATTAGATAAATTTATTTAGCATTATGTTATTATTACTTATTCATTACATATTTAAATAAAGGCTGTGTCAATCAAGAATGCTGTTTTTATTTATAAATACCAAGTAATAGAATGTTCCAAGGAAAACAAGGGTAGGTCACTTGGTAATGAATATAAATTACATAAAAAAAAATTTTTTTGATATTATTCAGAAGAAGAATGTTGATTTTATTAGTTGTGTATGTAGGTAGGCAGGCAGGCTCTAACGATTCACACACATTAGTTACTTAAGTGATCAGCCCATAAACATTGTAATATTTTTAACAAAACCTAAGAGAATGTTTTTTTTTATATCATTAAGGTGGCAATCAAGATTACGGGCTGCCTGATGGTGAACAGTCACCGCAGCCGTAGCGTAGGACATTTGCAACACAAGGGGTGTGACTCATGCGTTGGCCACCCTCTAACAATGTATCAAATAAACAAAGCAAAACTCTTTGTGACAATCTATTTTGCCTCACAAAGTTTATAGTTTTGCTAAAAACTAAAGTTTAACAGTAGGCCCTTAAGGAGTTACTGTATTAGTAGCAGAGGTGGATTCGCGCGACTGATACTTAATGTAATGCAAGTATTCATAAGCTACGGTAACCGCTTTACATCACGCGGGACGTATGCGTGTCTGCCACCCGACGTTGTATAAAAAAGTGGGAAAAGGAATATTGCACTTTTCAAGTAAATTACAGAAATCACGAAATTGAAAGAACACATTAATAAACCTGAAGCAAAGGATGAGTTCACGAATCGCTAGAGCACACAAGGGAGGCAGAGTCTCTCCTTAAACTATGATGAGCTCGGTGGTGCTGTGGTGAAACGCGCTGTTACATTACTTTGACAGTAACGCTCTCGGATTCGATTCCCACACAGGACAAATATTTGAGTGCATGAACATGTTTGATCGTCTTGGTCTGGGTATTTTCTATATATCATAAGTATGTGTTTAATAAATATATTTACATATGTTTATTAGTTGTCTAGTATCTATAATGGGTAAGGCAAACATTTGTGAATGAACATGTCTGTTTGTCTTGGTCTGTATGTTTTAAGAGAGGTAGGGCGCATCAAAGTAGCCCGTCTGGGGAAGTACCTCCACCTCACAAAAAACCGCAGCCTAATAACAACTCCCTAGAGGGTTGCTGTGTTCCTGTGTGTGAGTGAGGTCACCAGTAAGCTTCTAAGGAGTTGCTGTAAGCAGCAGAGGAGATTCTTAATATATCGCAATCGTTAATAGGCTACGGCACCCCCTTTACATCAGGTGGGTCGTATGCTTGTATGCCTCCGAACGGGTGCGTCGAAGAGCGAGTGAGACAGCCTATAGCACAATAGCAACGTTGCCGATCTATGCACAATTGGCAACATTGCATAGCGATATTTTGTATGAGTGCGTGCAGTTTTGTTCACCAATAAAAGGAGAATACATTGTAATTCATTAAAATACTTATGATCCATTTCAATACAAACTGGCAATCTTGTGCAACTAAAACTTGACTAGCACCGAATGTTTAGGAAACTTGTGATATTACTTTTCACACGAGCGAAACCACAGTCACAGTTAATATACGATACGTATTATTATTGGTATAAAATTATAAAGTAAATTCTTGGATTTGAGGAATATCTATATTATTCTTGCGATCAAGGATTTCATGTGGTACCACACTACCTAATTCCGACTCTGCTAATAACTAGCATCAGATAATAATAATTAATTACATCCTTTTTAGGCCCAAGTAATTAAGTAAGAAATTAGAATGTTGGAGTATTAGAATGTATCTTTTTAATTAAAATACAATATAGCAGTAAATCGAACAAACGAGATTTAAAAGTATTACTTTCAAAAGTTTTAGTTCTTAATCTAACACTATAAAAGGCTTTACCTTTTAGGTAATAAATATGGAATTTATGGATATTACAACTTATCATCCTCATGCTAATTCCTTACACATCCTAAGCCTTGAGCCCGGGATCGGCTTTCCGACATTTCCTTTCCAACTACATAAACATCGGCATCCCTTGCTCATTGTACGCATGTTGCCCCTTACGACATCAAGCTAACATTTCTTAGCTCTACTCCTTCTGTGTGACCTGGCAGATATAGCATAGCTAGAAAGAAATAAGAAATAAAAGAAATACATTTATTAGCGTAAAATAATAAATGGATACATACATGAGCTTATTTATTCTATTGAGTAGGTACATAGTCTAACTAATAAATAATACTTTTCACACTAATATGGTGGCCTCTCGGCGAATGCTTCAACAAAGTAAATTATGCCACCATAACCCACCAGTAATGCTTCTCCGCAAACATTTAGGTATATTATAATATAATAAGACCTCTGAACGATACTACATCATGCACAAATCCTACGCATCTCAACGCACGGTGGCGTGGTGATTATGACATTTTAATACATTGGTTAAGCGGGTTTGCCACAAAGGAGGAAAAACATGGTGGCGAATGGTGACGTGACAATTAAACAGGAATATTTTTTGTAAAAACCATTCATGATATTTAGTGCGTCTTTATTAAATATAAACATAAATTATGCGTGAGATGTTGATATGTGAAACAAAGACTCTTTATGTAAACCGTGACTGTAAGTAATTTGGACTTAATATAATTATTATTATATCCAAATTACTTACAGTCACGGTATCAAAGATGTTGTTATTAGTGTTTTCTCAGGTGATTACTAAAACTTATGCTTATGTTTTTGACACTAAAAGGTGGAGGCGGATTATTCCAGCAGGGACTCGAGCGATTATTTAAATGAGCCGTTTTCTTCCTTCAGAGGAGATAAGAGAAAGCCCTAGTGCGATAATGATGCTTATCCCTCGCCCATGATAATTTTTCTAATAGTAAATATTCCGGAGCTCCTATTCCAATAACACCAAAAAGAAGGGTCGGAAAGTGCAGTAGTCTTCTAAAATTCATCTCAACATATTCCCTCTATTCGGGAACAATGTAACATGCGCGTGCATACGCATTTTGCAGCAGTTGTATTAGACATTCTGATCTTGCCGGCAGAGAGAGAGTCTATGTGCGACATCAGGATAGTTAAGCTTGTAGAGCACGCATACCCTCGACTACCATGACCGCATATTACAATCCGAAGAATAGTATTTGAGTTTGAGAGGAGATTTTGCCTCCCTCTACTGTTGTGTTCTGAGGAGCTGTTCGACATTATGCAAACAACCTCGTTTTATAATCGCACAGCTCGCCGACGACTGGGGTTCATCCTCATACACTGGAATCGCAATGGTCATATACCGTGCAGTTCCAGAGAAGTTTTCTGCCGAGAACTATTAAGTTGTGGAAAGAACTTCCATCGAGGTTTTCCCAAGGGGCAATCTAGGTTGCAAAAAAATCTGTGTACATAATTACTATCAAGAAAAGTCTCTAACAGTACGAATTAAATTATGTAAAAATTAAAACATGGTAAAAACATATATTTTAAATGTACGGCTAAAATTCCAAGTAAGAGTTTTTAGACTGTCGTCGACTTGTGATGATGGATATCTTTAATAGTGTTAATATATAAAGCCAGTTTAGGTAGAAAAATATCGAATTCTGTATTGTCCTTGGCGATTTCGTTGCACTAACGAGCTATAGCAAAAAGTTTAGTTTTATTCAGATCTACGAGCACTATATTTGATATTAAAAGTTATTTGAACAAGCAAGTTAGGTACATCTAATTTTGAAGGAATCGGAAAAATTAAACGGAGGATTCATTCGTTTGTTCACCGCTAAGAAACCCCCATTTGCTGTGGTTACTAAATTCCAGAACACACCTCTTACCATCACCGACAGCATTGAGATGCATGGTGTCGAGATCTCCAATGACGTTCAATATAGAAGTCACCTAGAGGAAAAGGTCAAGCTGGCGTCCAAAAAATTTGTTGTTTTAAACATAGCAAAGCAGTACTTCAGTGCGGGGCAAAGACTTATGTTATATAAGTCTCAAGTCGGCCACATATGGAGTACTGCAGTCACCTAAGTTTAACTAGACTAAGTTTAAGAAGAGATTTTGCCTCCCTTCTATGTTCTACTGATTTTACAACGGTTGTGTTCTGAAGAACTGTTTGATATGACGCCGTTAGCATTATTTTGTAACCGCACCGCTAGCCGACAGCTGGGAATTCACTCTAACACACTGGAACCGTAATAATTGCGTACTGTGAGGTTCCAGAGAAGTTTTCCGAGAACTCTCAAGTTGTGGAATGAACTCCCAGTCGAGGTGTGTAGAGTGAGCAGGGTAGTTCTCAAGAGACTACAGCATGGGACTCTTCAAGAAAGGCGTGAAGAGGTTTTTAGAGGTCAGCAATGCTTGAGTGGCACCCCTGGTGTTGATAATGTCCGTAGGCTACGGTGACGGTGTACTGTTTACCATCAGGCAGGCCGTATGCTAGTTTATCTCAATCAAAAATGACTCACCCAGGTGCTTGCCATTTGGTTGATTCGTAGAACTCCTCACAGTTTATGTTATCCTATTTTTGAGAGCTATTTTTATGTGTAAACTTTAAATTATATTTAAGTTAAAACGGAATATGGATTCTCTTAGACACGTCACTCACACAATTGATTTTTATTAGGGTTTACAGTTAAATATGTTTTCCTAACTAATTGGAAACTCTTTCTATGTACTCCTTTAACTTTAAAACAGCTTCTTGTACACTATTTATAATTGCAAGTCATCTACATAGATATGGTACTGTAGTGTGTGGATACAAGTTACTGTGTCAGGACTATCCAGGATATCCGGAACAGGGCCAAGAAATGAGTCCTGTGGGATAGCTCTTCCGATTGGACTGGGAGCAGAATAACTTTTAGTGCCATCACCTTTCTGCACTCTTTCTGTGAGATAACTATAAAACCAAGATATTGCATGGGTCCAGACCATTCGTACTATGGTCTGGACCCATGCATTTGCTCAATAATAGTGAATCAAAATATTTATGCAATCAAAGGTACGAGAGAAGTCTTGCAGTACTTCTGGTACTGCAAGACTTCTCTCGTACCTTTGATTGCATAAATATTTTGATGCTCATATTCAGGACGCGAGCCACCAGCGTCTGCCATGTCAATTTCTTTCATCAGGAAAGACGATATTTCTGTGCCTTTCACCTGCGTCCAGTCTCTTCAACTGAAGGGATTGATTTAGGGTATGTCCCAACGATAAGCGCCAAGCATCAGGTCTTGTTTTATTATACGCGACAGAGTCCTAACGGGAATCTTCATATCTCGCGATAAGATTATTTATTTGCTAATGGGGTTTCGGCGAATTCTGGCTTTAAGAGCATTAAGAACCTTTGTGGTTCTAATAGCACGAGGTCGTCCTGATCTTTTGTAGTCTTCAACAGAGGAAGTGTTGGTATATCTTTTGATAGTACGATATATGATCATACGGCTGATACCAAGCTTTTGAAGTGTCTTGAATATGACCTGCGGCTCCATGCCCATTTAGTGCAAGGCAGTCTGCAACTGCAATCTTTGATCTCGTTTTCCCACCGCCATTCATTGTTTCATTCAAGTACTCAAAAGCAATGGTCGGCTAGAAGAAAGAAGAGATTAGTGAGAAACGTGAGTGTTGCAAGTGTCGTGTGCACGGTAATTATTTATTATCAGGCGAGCCATATACTTGTTTCCTACTTTAGTGGCATAAAAAATTAGGTAGAAGCAGTGATATCTATCAAATTCTAGTTGTGTGGAAACGTAAACACACGAATCATGGCATACCGAGTGAATTACGATTTGATTTGCGACCCTCAATACGGCTTCTGTCGCAGTCGTTCGGCTGGTGATCTTCTAGTGTATCTTACCAATCGACATACAAAACGTTTCGAGGACGTAATACAAAAATATAACTTGCAATCACACATAATAGAACCAACTAGGGGTAACTCTTGTATTGATCTAATACTAAGCAATATAAATGACGCAACAGGATATACTTTGACATTATGCCTTTCAGACCATAATACTGCGCAGATCTTGAAACTCCCAGTAAGATAAAGATATAAAATTCCCAAAATGATTTATACATATAAAAGATGTTACTCAACAGAAAACATCGAACAATTTAAAGTCACTAACTTAAAAAATATCTGTCAACCACCTTAAGAGTTGAATTTCAAAAACTCCAAAAATTAGTCAGGAACTCCATTTCTATTAATATACATTTATTAATACATATCCTCACTGTCGTCCATACACACTCTCAACCCCCTTTACCCCGCCTGAGGAGGAAATTTTTAAAAACCCTGAAACCGTTTTTTGTATTCCCAATAGAAAATGGATGTACAAAGTTTTAAGTCACTAACTTCAAAAATATTTCTGCTCCATACAAACTGTCAACCGCCTTTTCAGCCCCTAAGGGTGGAATTTTGAAAAACCTTGAAATTACTTTTCTGACGTCTTCATTGAGAGTAGTCAAAGTCAAAATCTTTTTATTCCGTAAAAATGGCTACATTTGTTTGGAATCGTCACAATTTTTTTCCCTACCGTGCAGTTTATGACTAGGTGAGCACTGATAAAAATACTGCCAAAAAACTCAGGCATCCCTCTTTTGGTATCCAAACAAATTTACATATTTTATTAATTACATTATAATTGGATCGACTCACTCCCAGGCATTTTTATCATTAATATAGTCAGATACTTTATAATATGCCCTGCTACACAATTTCGCTTTAATAGTAGTTTTAAATTTGTTTATTGACAATTCTCTTATATTGCTGGGAAGTTTGTTATAGAACCGTATACATTGCCCCATAAAATAATTACTTATTTTGTGGAGACGGCTTGCATGTAACACAAGATTATGCTTATATCTAGTATTTATGCTATGAGTATCACTCTTTTTACAAAATGAGTCTATGTTTTTATGGACATACGAAAGATTTTCATAGATATATTGCGATGCGACTGTTAAAATATTTATTTCTTTGAATTTTTCTCTAAGGCTCTCTCGGAGACCAAGTTTGTAGACAGCTCTTATGGCTCTCTTTTGCAATAAAAAGATGGTGTTAATGTCCGCGGAGTTACCCCAAAGAAGAATTCCATATGACATAATGCTGAAAAGCTGAAATAAACTATTCTAGTATATTTATGACAAGTTCGGTGACACAGTGGTGAAAAGCGTCGTTACGCTACCTTGACACCAACGTTCGTGGTTTCGATTCCCACACAGTACAAACATTTGTGTGTATGAACATGTCTGTTTGTCTTGGTCTGGGTATTTTCTATGTATAATAAGTATGTATTTACAAAAAAAATATGTATTTACGTATGTTTATCAGTTGTCTAATACCCATAACACAAGCTTCGCTTACTTTGGGGCTAGGTGGCGCTGTGTAATTTGTCCGGCAATATTTATTTATTTATATTTACAAAGTTTAAAGTAGCTTACTTAAAAAAAATCAATTTCTTCTCAGTTCAACTTTTAATTCAAGAAATACTTTTGAACCCTGTTACAATTTTTGCAATTTTTGAAAACGGTGAATTCACTTTTTTGCATTATAATTGAGAGTATCTGTACAAAGTTTCAGATCAGTAACTTGATATTTCTGCTCCAAACAGTCAATCCCCTTTTCACCCCCTTAGGGATTTAATTTCGAAAAATCCTTTCTTATCTCTCGTGAACATTACAAAAGTAACCTCTATGCAAAATTTATGCTTTCTAGGTTTAAGGTTTTCGCCTCGGCCTTGATGGGTCAGTGAATTAGTCAGGAACACCTTTTTTATTAATATAGATTAGTACATCGTGACCGCGATGCTCTAATGTAATTCTAAGTTTACTGTGACACGACAGCCAAGACACTGCAAGCAGTTACATGATGTTCACGAGAAAAACGTAGGTAGTATCGTTACAGGTCATGCACAATGTTTAGGCTAGGTTTAGGGTCAGAATTTTATTACGTCAGCTTGAGATAACAAATGTTTCATTTCATTTAGTTCCAAAGTTTCTGTAAACATATTTTATTTAATTATAAATTATAATTACTTTTTTAGGGTTCGTCCGTCCGTCCGTCCGTCCGTCCGTCTGTCACCAGGCTGTATCTCATGAACGGTGATAGTTAGACAGTTGAAATTTTCACAGATGATGTATTTCTGTTGCCGCTA
Organism: Pyralis farinalis; assembly: GCA_947507595.1. Lineage (NCBI taxonomy): Eukaryota > Metazoa > Arthropoda > Insecta > Lepidoptera > Pyralidae > Pyralis > Pyralis farinalis. The sequence goes on from OX382270.1 coordinate 25,898,413, forward strand.
TAACAACAAATACTAAAAAATAGAATAAAATAAATATTTATGGGGGCTCCCATACAACAAATGTGATTTTTTTGCTCATTTTTTGCTCGATATTGATAACGGCAACAGGTAGACGCTTGAAATATTCACAGAATATTTAGTTATATATTCACTTTAGGAATAAATAATTAAATCAAAATAAACAAATGGTTAAGGGGGGCGCCCATACAAAGAACGTGATTTTTTGCCGTTTTTTTTTTAATAATTGTACGGAACCCTTCGTGCGCGAGTCCGACTCGCACTTGGCCGATTTTCTTTTCACGCCATTGTAATGGCAGAATAAAAATAGAATTCATGAATATAACGTAACACCTGTGCAAATTACACAGCACTTTACAAGTAAAAATAGGTGTTAAAGACCGCCATAGAACTCTTGTTAAAAATGTTATATTTCTAGACCCTTAGATTTAGGCTATGTATAAGAAGGTTATAAGTCAATATTAGTTTTTTAAGTACAAACGACGTTCTTGAAAATAATTTAATGTTCTATGAAACCCAAGAGATTTAATAATTAATTACGCGCCATTTAATAACAGAATAATAATAGAACTCTTGAATATAAACAAAACACCTGCGTAAATATCTTATTCTGGGAAATAAATACACTTAGTCATATTTGTTAGGTACATGAAAGCCTAGATGGTGACCGCTACTTTATCTGGGTATGGGTAACCCGCAGCATGCTGATACTGATGTGGTCCTTGATGTGTCAATATCTTTATTTTTCTACCCCTACCCCGGTTATTACAGGTAAAATGTTTGATTCGTGGAGAGTATTTGGGTTTAGGCGAGAAAAGAAATAAAGAGTAGTATTGCCTAAAAATTTAGTGGACTGAACATTATATGACGTTTTGTTGGGTTCTGCCAATCCTATTATCTGCAATAAAATCTAACTTGCAGCAATCTTTCCACGACCCGACTCGCACTGGCCGCAGAGCCGTGGACAGCAACTAATATTTTATAAGATACGAAAAGCGCCGGCATTCTATAGAAGATAATAACTAAATTATAAGTCCTTGGAAGTTTTTATTGGTAATGAGAGTAGAGACTGTGCCAGTTATATAGTGAGGAGTTGCTCGTTTGCGTGATGGTATCTCCTGAGCGTCGCAGATGCCAACACGCAAACGATACTCATGTAGTGCAAGATTCCCCATTACGGCAACCGCTTTAGCATACCGTACATTAATTTTCCATCCCATATCATATAAAATGGTTTCTAACAAACCAACGATATTTACTACTACTACTGTATATACGTGTAATGTTATTACGAGTAGTAATTAACGTCATTCTGTTCAGTTTAATCAACTGCTTAAACAGATTCACAATATATATTTAGATTGCTTATATAATGTATTATTGACATGCCTGTATCTGCTGTACAATGTTTCCTCTTCAAATATTTTTCAATGTAGGCGCTTCTCCGCTTTGCAGTCGTTCATTTGACGTCCATCGTTCGTTTGAATATCAAACGCCAATGCTTCACCTTCCCATATAGACATATCTGTAACATTTCTTTCCCCATCGCTTATAAATTTTTTAATAAATGTAGCTGATCAACTGTCCCTCAACTCACTGGCTATAAAAACTGTGTAGACACTTTGAGTCTCCATATCCGACATAAAAGACGGATGAGAAAAATAAGCGGGGTATGCGTTTATCTATCAAAACATACACATACGTGCTCCAGAATTTTTTTTATACTACGTCGGGAGGCATACAATCATACGGCCCACCTGGTGTAAAGCGGGTACCGTAGCCTAGTATTGACGCTACTACTACTACTATAACTTCACGCCAAACCCCTTGCGGGGTAGGCAGAGAGAACCGAGCGCCACGTGACTCGATCCTTACATATCTCGCTCGCTTCTTTAACATTCATTGCTCTTCTCATGCACGCTCGCCAGTTTCTAGGGCTCCTGATATCACCTTCTAACACGACCATATAACACGACCAATTTGGTCATAGTAGTTTTGGCCAAGTCTTGGCCTTCCCCGGCTCCTACATCCTTCCACTTTTGCATTGTAGGTATATCTGCTTCGTCATTCTTTCATCTTGCATTGTTTCTACATGTCCGAACCATCGGAGTATGACTCTTCTTATTTTAACACCGACGCTCTCTTTCAGACCAACTCTGTTTCTAACATCATCATTGCGAATACGGTCTACAAGCCTTACGCCACAAATTTTGCGCAGCGCTCGTATTTCGACCGCGTTTATTCTACTTTCATGCTCTTTTGCCATACCCAGCTCTCGCTTCCATATGCCTTCGTCGGACGCCATCAACGTGGAGTAAGCATCCGACTCACTCCCATTGTCAGCGTCCGAGGCATACTCATACATTTCTTCAAAATATTCACTCCACCGTTCTAACACTTCCTGAGTGTTCGCAAGAATGACACCAGCTTTAGACTTTATCTTACCCATTCTGGATGCCGATGAACCACTCCGAGACTTCTTTACCTCTCTCCAAAAGAGTTTGGTATTTGCATCGAAGATTTTCGTCAGCCTCTCTTCCTCATTCATAATTTGTCTTTCTCGCTTCTCATATATACATACATTTCTTTCTTCTTTTCTCTCATATTTTCATTTAATGGCAAAGATGATACGTAATCCAGCCACGCTTTCCTCTTTCTTGCTACGGAGGATTCAACCTCCGCATCCCACTAGGCATCTCCTTTCGCTGTTTTACGTCTCTTTGCGCATCCACAAGCTTCTTTTGCACTATCTACCATACTTTCTTTCAAAACTTTCCAACAATCATCCACATCTGAGTCGGAGAGGCTTGCATTTGCAAGTCTCTCACTTACTAGATGCACATACATTCACCTTACACTTTCATCTTGCAATTTTTCGCTCATTATCCTTTCATGACCTCCGAAAGGGATACGCACTTGCCAGTGCCTCCACTTCCTAAAGAGGCCCACAAACCGGCTTACCACCAGGTAGTGGTCCGTTTCAAGAGTGGAGCCTCTAAAGGCTCTTGTATCTATTATAACATTTCGGAGACGTCTATCTATTAAAATCAAATCAATCACACTTTTTTGGTCATTCCTTTTCCATGTATACGTGTGAATATCTTTATGATGAAATAAAGTATTCGACACGAGGACGAAACCTGTTCCATACATAAATCTAGTATTGACTTACCTGCTTCGTTCACTCTCTTATCTCCATACGGACCAAGAACAGCTTCATAGCTGTATCGCTTGGTCCCAACCCATCCATTCAAATCTCCACACATAATCACTCTTTCATTCCCTTCAGCTAAGTCCAGAACATCCCTCACAGACTCCCAAAACTTCTCCAGTTCTTGAGCACACGCTGAGCTTACGGGCGCGTGATGCCCAGTTTAATACGAACCCAGAGAAGTCTAGGCCCTACCAAACAGTAATCTCTTACACCAGTGGCTAAGCGAGAGGAGAATACGACACATACACCAGCACTGGCATGATCGTCCCGGTCTACCCCAGACCATAGGGCCATCATACCACCGGGCAGATCATCGGTGTCGCTCCCCTTGCGCTTAGTCTCTGTCACACATAAAGCATCCAAACGTCTATCATTCATTACGTCTATCAATTCATTCGTCTTATCATTCAATCCATCTCTCACATTCCACGTGCCTATGCGGCACTCGGCTCCCCTCGTCCTGGAATTAGCGCTGCGTGGTCGGTGGCGGCCCCCACAGCCGCATGCAGCTATATTCGCACCGACGGGGGCGGATCGGTGCGCGTCGCCTACGGGGGACGCCCTAATCCGCACATCGGTGCGCTTTTGGTCCAGAATTGCAATCGACTGATTGGCAGGGGTCGCGAACGAGCACGCTTCTGGCACATGACCCCTAGTATTGATGCGATATATTAAGTATGCTCGCGCGATGCCTCCTCCGCTGCTTACACAGCAAAACCTTGGGAGCTTACTGGTGACCTCATTCGCACGCAGGAACACAACAACTCTCTAGGGAGTTGTTATTTTGGCTGCGGTTTTCTGTGAGGTGGAGGTACTTTCCCAGACGGGCTGCTTTGATGCACCCTACCACTGTTAAAACATCCAGACCAAGACAAACAGACATGTTCATGCACACAAATGTTTGCCTTGTGTGGGAATCGAACCCACGGGCATCGGTGTCAAAGTCGCGTCATTCACGACTGAGCCACCGAGCTCATCGAATTCTGAACTGTAATACGCACCGCATAAGCACGTGTGCGAATATTATTTTGCGCTCAATTTTATCAAGAACTGGAAAATTAAACTAATTATTTTTCAATGGCAACATAATTACATAATACGTTAGATTTTCTGTAGTTTGCGAATAGCTTAGAAATATATAAATATTTCCCGTCTTAAAATGGAAAGTCTTGCGACTTGCATATTCATATAAGCATAATGCCACTGTGACTAGTGTCTTTGATAGATGAATAGACTAGGCAACTCTTAAAACTGATTTGTGCTGTAGATTCCACGGTGTATGCAGGCGTGCTTATATTTCTATAAATTGTATAAAATTTAATTGGGTAATAAAAGAAATACTAATCAAATGGGAATTATAAGGTACAAGAATAAGATCGACACAGTCGAAAATCTCAATCAGTCTGCGAGTTGTACAGTAGGTTTGCTCTCTCTGTGTGTGTGTGTGTGTATATTCAAAAGTCGAGTGGGCCAGACGGCATACCGATAATCGTGCTCGAGCTGTGGCTCCCGTTTTGTGCTCTGTACCGACGTGCCTTTTCGCGCTTTCATCCCGGCATTCATCGTATTATGGCATCAACTATGGTCGTTAGATGGCTGATCAACTGTGTCTTACACGCCTTTGGGCTTTGGCGATCGGGAGTCAAGGCGTGGCATTAGCAGTCAGCATAGATAGGCATTCGTTCGGGTCTATCATATTGAAGCTGTTATCTTATGAGCTGCGGTAGGATTTATCCAAATGAATTGTCAGCTTCTTACACAGCCGATCCATAAAAGCTGTTATTGATGATTTCTGTTCTGAAAGTATGTCTATCAATGCTGGCATCCCACAGGGTTCTGTTCTGTTCCTGTTTTGCTGCATATTAATAACATGTTGTCAATTGATGTCATTAATTGCTATCCGGATGATAGCACCGGGAACACTTATCATACTGGCGTAAAATACCGAAACAAAATACCTCGTTCCCTTGTTAAGGAAAGCCGCGATCAACTTGTGTCTGAAACTAAGCGTATTTTTTACTAAAGTGTCTGACTAGAAACGGTCAAACATCATATTTTTCAAGACATATACATATACATGTATTGAGCCATATTTAAGTTAGGAAAGATAGTGCCTCCCTTTGTGTGTTCTACTTGTTCAAAGTTTTATGTTCTGAAGAATTGTTCGATATGATGCCAAAAGCTTCTTTTACAACCTCAACGCCCACCGATGGCGAGTAGTTAATCCTCACACACGGGAACCTCAATGGCCAAGCACTATGCGGGTTCAGAGAAGTTTTCTTCAGAGAACTCTCAAGTTGTGGAATAATAAACTCCCAGCTGAGGGTTTCCTAAGGAACTACAGTATGGGGCTCTTCTGAAGGTATATCCTTTTAATATAATTATTTTTAATTTAATATAAAATACAAAAAATACAATCGAATTAAGAACCTCCTCCTTTTTTTGAATACGGTTAAAATAAACACTAAGTGTTCGAATAAAATTTATTCAAATCAGATCAGCTTTTTGAGCTGCAGAACTAATTAAAAACTATATAGAAACGTAGCGCGAATGTACTTAAAACACAAGTAGGTATACATGTTTTCAAGTACGTAAAGTTCAAAAGTACGTAAGTGTTTTTGAGATTCTCCAAATCGTTTTTGCTTTTTAGTGTAAATATAAAATAGGTACGTAAGTGGTATATGTTGGACAGACCTTTGTTACGTGCATTCCGTATGACAAGAGTCTGAAAATGACAAAGATGAACTCCCAAAGCGCAATAGAGGAAGAAATAGAGCACAGCGCCTCGGAGAGTCTTCCGAAGGAGTGCGTATTGTTTGATATAATAGCATTGTATATTTTTTCATTTCAGTAAAGTTCATAACATATAATGTTGATTTGACATAATCGTTACGGTATATGTTTTTATAGCTATATATATATATATATATATATTCATAAAATTTTCATTTTCAAAAGCATAAAATCATTTTATAACGTTTATGTAATATACGTTTATTTTATACACGTCAAACGGTATACCATTCAAAAATTGTACTGTTGAACAGATATGTTTACATACGAGTATCACAATATATATTGTTTAAATAGCATTAACACAAGGCACGAGCCGAGCGTGCCGCGGCCGCGGCCGGCGAGTGCCAGGACGGAATTCTACCTATTTTACTTGCTTAGGGCAGCGTTTATTTTGTAAAATCGCAAATTTGACAAACGAAGTACTCGGTTAAATGAATATTTTTCAAATGATAATTAGTTTGTTATATCTAATGATAATTACATATTAAGAATCTTCTACCAATTGATTCTTATATACAAAGATAAAAAATCTTTATTTGCCTTTAGACCCTCACGGGCACTTAGACACGCTTACATTCTCAATATTATATCTTATTATTATTTTTTAAGTCTTTCTTTTTTTTAATCTACCCGCATTTCAATGACCATTGGCGAAGAAGAAATGCCAAAAGAAACTTAAATATAGGTCAATATAGGTCTTTTTTCAAATCATCTATACATATTACTCGTACAATAAATATGAGTGTGCATATAGTGATATCAAGTAGTATAATTACAGTTATATTAATACATGTGCTGATTCATTTCCAAACATCTCTGTCAGTTAGATATTCATCGCTTCTGTAATAACCCCTTTTACATAGAGTATTTTTGTTGTGCCTTTTGAACATATTGTCAGGCAAGGACAGAACTGTTTCAGGTAATTTATTATAGAACCGAATGCAATTTACAACAAAAGATCTATTAGTCTTAGCAAGCCGATGTACTGGCATACGCAATCTATTCCTGCTTCTAAGATTTTTACTACATTTTGAAAACGACTTTATATTTTTACGAGCATACATTATGTTCTCATAAATAGACTGAGAGGTAACCGTGAAGATATTTATTTCTTTGAATAGTTCTCTAAGTGATTCCCTGGAGCTTATATATAATGTACGAGTATAAATAGAGCGGATGGCTCTCTTTTACAATATAAAAATAGTTTCAATATCACCCGCTCTTCCCCACAACAGTATACCATATGACATAATGCTGTGAAAGTAATAAAGAAATACAGTATCATTAATAAATTATAGTATATTATTGTCTATGAAAACATCTTTATTGGAAGATGCCACATTTGGAAGACTCAATTTTATACATTTAGTTTTAGTTGAATTTAATAAAAAATTATCGCATGTGAACCAATTTAGAATAGCAAATAGAACACTATTTACCTCGCCAATATTTTCGCGCCGGGGAGCAACATTAAATATTAAAGAAGTGTCATTGGCAAACAGTAGTATTTCCGCCGTTTCCTGCACCATGTAGGGCAGATCATTATTAACATTATTGCCTATAGATTTGAGCCCATTTATGTCAACAGTTTGCATTCTATTGTTTAAGTAAGTTGCGATTAAATCATGGGCTTTACCTCTAACTCGATAATGGCACAGGTTGAGCAATAATGTCCGATGGTCGACACAATCAAAAGCTTTGTACAGATCAACTAATACCCCAATAGCATCCTGGGATCCCTCCCATGTGCTAAGAACATGCTTGACCAGCATCTGTAATGGATTTACCTGCTGTTAATTCGTATTGTGCAATATGAAAAATTTCATTGGTCTTAAAATAGAGTTGTAATTTATCAAGTATTATCTTTTCGAATACTTTACTCAATGGCAAAATAGATATGGGTCTGTAATTCCCAAGTTCACTTTTTTCACCAGACTTGAATAATTGAATTAATTTACTAAATTTCACTAAGTCTGGGAACATGGGTGTGTACCATATCCATACACCATATCTATACATTGATTGAAAATAAATGCAAAGTGTAGAGCTATTGACTCAATAATATAATAAAATACTTTTATAAACAATCCACAATGACGATGTGCCTCCAAATTGCCACTCCTTTGAAATTTATCTTAGTCATCCTTATTGCCCAATTTATTACTACGTCCCTTTGCCACATATTTTACGTTTTTATCAATAACGCATATTATTATCCATTGAAAGATAGCGGCGTCCTTACCGGTATCTGGTTTTGCTATTCCACTTCTTTTACCTCTCAAAAATTTTATCACATTAAGGGGTACACTATTAAAGTGATAATTTTTTTGAAAGCAGCCTGACTGGGGAAATACTTCCGCCTGATACTTTCGCCTCACAGAAAACCCTGTTGGTTATTGGTTTGTGAGGTGAAAATCTGTAGAGCTGTTGTGGTAAGTAAGTAAGTAGTATTACCACGAAGCCATTGTAGGAAGGAGTTGCAGTGATGCATGTTGATAGCAACAGGGATGGCTACGCGTATGCAATACTTATTGTATTACAAACGTTCATGGGCAACAGTAACCACTTTACATCAGATGAAAAAATGATGGTTCTTATATGGCTCCCGTCGCAGTATAAAAAATTAAGCCGTAGATAATATCTACGGGGTATTTTTTCCCTTGAACTCATATTATGAGTTCATCGGTCGTGTGGGATTTGGCATAATTATACATGTGTAGAAAGATTTCATAAGTATAACGCAGGATACTTATTGTCAGTATGTTTAGATGAATTGGCTAGTGAAGGTAAATTCATTGATGTTTTGTGTATTACTGAGCATAATATGTGTAAAGGGGATGAACTGTGTTTGACATTAAGTGATTTCAAGTTAACATCTTGTTTTATGAGACCGTCAAGAAATGGGGGTTCTTGTATATTAGTAAGAAATTCCTACAAGTCAATTGAAATTAAAGACATTACCAACTTATCGGTTGCAAACATATTTGAATGTTCGGCAGTTGAACTACCTGAACACAATATTGTGATAATTTGTATTTACAGAAGCCCTGATAATAATAAAAAAATGTTAGACACTTTCTTCAATAAACTTGACTTTATACTTGCTAATCGAAAACATAAGTGCAAGATTATGATATGTGGAGATTTTAATATAAATATATTGAAAAGGAATAGACAGACAAGTGAGTTCCGCGATTTATTATATGCGCACGATCTCGATTTTGAGTTTGAACAACCCACACGCATATCAAGTCAAACATGTATAGATAATATTATACACAATATTAAAAACTGCAAGGGTGATGTACGTGAATTTGCATTATCAGATCATACAGCGCAAATTGTGAGTTGCCCTATCAAAAAAAGTTGCCGATTTAAACATTGGTATAGCTTTAAGCGAAATTACTCGCGCTATAATAGGCAAACTTTCATTAAATATATAAATCAATTAAGTTCTACAAATGTGTATCAAACAAACGATCCAAATAAAGCATTCAATGAATTTTATGATATATTTAAATTAATATACGACCTATGTTTTCCGGTGATACGCTTGAAATATAACACTCAAAAACAATCTAAATGGATAAGCAATGGTATAAAGTTATGTAGCAAACGCAAAAGAGTTCTACTGTGGAAGTATAGAACTAACCCTACAAAGGAGAACGAATTAGTTATGCGAAATTACGCTAAACGATTTAAACGCATTATATCACTTACTCAAAAAGCTCAAAATGATTATTATATCAAAAATTCAAACAACAAAAGCAAGGCAACGTGGAATGTAATAAAACAAAATAAAACCCTCTTTCCGAAAGAAAATATTGACAAAATACGTATAAATGACAAAGAAATCACAGATCCCACGTTAATAGCCAATACATTTAATGAATATTTTATCGACGAAACAAAACCAGACAGCAGTAATAGAGTTACCAACATAAATTATTATAACTTAAATACAATTTTTTTAACACCAACAATTCCGATTGACATTTATGAAATAATTCATTCTTTAAAAAACACTAAGAGCACCGGCTATGATGAGATAGCTACTATGGTAATCAAGGATGTAGCAGACATTATTTGTCCAGTTTTAAGTTATATTATTAATATCATCATGGAAAATGGTGTCTTTCCAGAAAAGTTAAAAATCTCAATAGTGAGACCACTGTTTAAAAAGAAGGACAAAACTTTGTTAAGTAATTTTAGACCTCTTGCTCTTTTATCTATTTTTTCAAAAATAATTGAAAAAGTTATTAATAAAAAACTTTACGTATTCTTGGAAAGTAATAATATATTTTCACCATGTCAATATGGTTTCAGAGCAAATAAGTCAATAAACTTAGCCATTTACGATTTTCTCTACAAGGCTATGATTCAAGTAGATAAAAGACAGCCCAGTATTGCTTTGTTTATGGACATGTCGAAGGCATTCGACCGTGTGGATCACAAGATTTTATTAGGTAAACTGGATAAATATGGAATTAGAGGAAACGCTTATAAACTTATAGAATCATATCTATCTGATAGACAACAAGTGACTCAAATTGACCGAATCTGTACTAAAACTAAAACAGAAATAAAATATTACTCAAAATATAAAAAAGTTCTTCATGGTGTGCCACAGGGAAGTGTGTTAGGTCCATTATTATTTGTGATCTATATAAACGATCTGCCCTTGGTAACAAAACACCACGTTACACTATTTGCAGATGATAGCACAATATTATTTAGCGGTAATAACTTGACAAATATTAAAACTGACATTATACACACATTGACATTAATAATGGAATGGCTCGACAATAATAAGTTAAAAATAAATATTGACAAAACAAGATTAATTAATTTTAAACAAAGGCATAATAATAATGCTAAAATTGACATTAAATTTCTAAATCAAAATATTACTGAAACAGAAGAAATGAAATTTTTGGGATTGCATATTGATAACAAAATTAGCTGGAAGGTGCACATTGACTATTTATGTAAAAGATTGAGTCAGTTTTCATATGCTTTGTCTAGGCTCCAAAAAATTGTCAACCTAGATGCAGTTCTTACGGCATATCATGCGTATGTTGATTCAACATTAAGATATGGAGTGATGTTCTGGGGAAATGCCACAGATAAAGAACGAATTTTGAAAGCACAAAAACGCTGTATCAGATCGATGTTTCAACTAAAACAGACTGATTCCTGTGTGCAATACTTTAAAAAGTTTGATTTGCTTACTTTACCCTGCATGTATATTTACGAGTGTGCTGTTTTTGCTCATTCTAACAAAAATATGTTTACACACCGTGCATTGGCTCGAAATCACATGAAACTGTCGACATTGCCTTGTAAAACTGCATTAATGCATAACAGTGTATTTGGAAGAGCACCGGTCATTTATAATAAATTGCCTAAATTGCTGCTATTAATATCCGATATAACTATTTTCAAAAAGAGGCTGCATGCTCTACTGGCTCAGAAGTGCTACTACAAACTGGATGACTTTTTGAGTGACAAATTTAAGTCATGATTTGCTGACACGTGCTTTTATCTTTAGTAGCCATGACACAGCTTGCATATCACTTATAACTTTATATATATTATAATCAACTTGACATATTATTTGTACGCCAGTCGGCAGAATACAGAGTGCGATATAATTAATTGTAACATCAACTTATAACCTGTTTTCACAAATAAAGATATTTTGATTGATTGATTGATTGATATGTGTAACAAATATATTGAAAAAAAAGAACAGAAGAAAATATCAAAGAACGCGTATTGTTTTTTATATATGGCTTAGGCAAGCTATATCGCATATTTTGTATGACATACTTGTCATCATCATCATCATACTCACACTTTAGGCAATATAATGAAATTAGGAATGAAACAAGCTTACCTGTTTAGCGAAGTGTTGATTCTAATTTATGAACAGTAATCTGAAATATAATTGAATTAAACAGTGTAGTATTCTCTTCCGGACTCAAGTGTATCGCGGTTAAATTTTTTTATACAACTAGATTGGTAAACAAGCATGCGGTCCGCATTAGATGGTAAGCGGTCATCACAGCCTATTGGCGCTCGCAACACCACGGGGATGTTACTCGTGCGCCGCCAATCTTGTGACCTACGGCCGTTTCATCACAGTACCCAGTAATTTCTTTGCCATATCTCATTCATAATAATCTCAGTTATTTGGCAAAGGTTTTGAATTCTTAGACCACGCAGCTGCCTTTCTTATGATTTGTATATTGACTCCAGTTCATTTGGCAAATGAGGTTGCTGTATGTCTTGTACTGTGTGAAGTAGTCGTAAATTCTGAAATACCTATTAATACCACTCTCTTACATTATATTTGTAACCCTGTTGATGGTTTGACACGTGGCTTTCTGATGTGTTTATTTTAAAATTAACCAGAAATATGGTTCAATATTTCGAATAATTTCCGTAATTTTAATATAGTTTATTGGAGATTTGGCTGGACATGTTTTTGAATTCTCTGTGAAGAAAGGCTAGTACATCTTTGGCTGTCTTTTAGTTACAATAGTTGTCTTAATGATCGCAGTTAAATTAGTAATTATCTTATCACTAATAATACTAATATTTGTTTGTTTTATGACAGACAATGTCTGAATCCGCTGAGCTGAGGTTAGTGCAAGTAAGGCAGCTAACTTTTTGGTCAGTTTTTCTAAATTTAATTCTGTGCCAGGATGATAAACGGTTCAGTATCTTTGACGGATCCCAAGTGTGAGAATATCGAGGTTAATACAGATCTAAGTCTTTAAACATCACTTAGGAATATAGTCACTCTATCGTCATTACTAATTTTGAAGTTGATGAGAGCTGATAAGCCAGTCTGTATTGAGAGTCCTATAATCTGCATTAGGCTCGTAACTCTATGTAAGTAATTATATGACTTGGGGCACTAATTCCGAATACATATTTAGTTTGATTTTTTTACATTACAATTTTTTACTTCCACCAAGCTCTATATTGTGTATATATGTGTGTGTATATATTGTGTATATATCATATGTGTGTATATGTGATATTGTACTGATTTAGTATACCTGCTGACAGTGAAGACAACCATATATTTAATGAGCTTGTTGCAAACCTCTTTGTTGGATTGCTAGCTGTAAAAGAGTGCTGCAGCCAATGTATTGAGCTCAGTGGATGTTTTGTCCTGAAAGGTAATTGTAAATTGTAAAAGGGTTTTTTTTTATTTTCATTGGGGCAGATTATTATGGGATTTGCCCATAATAATCTGCCCCAATTAAAAAAAACCTTTTAAGATTACCTTTCAGGACAAAACATCCACTGAGCTCAACACACTGGTTAAACTTGATGGCACATTACCGCGTGTAAGCTTAGGACAGTCAACAATTCTTACAGCACGTCTCTGCATTAAATCACAAGGTTATAGGTACTCCCGCTTATATGTGACTACAGTACTCCATCTATAGTCTAACTTGATATGTGTATAACAAGTCTTTGCCCCGGGCTATACTCACTGTTTCGCTCTATATAACACATCACGTTTCTTGTACGCTAGCCTAAAGTCGGATAGTATAAAAATAGTATAGTAATACAATAATAATAGTAAAATAATAATAGACTACAGTACTCCATCTATAGTCTAACTTGATATCTGTATAACAAGTCTTTGCCCCGGGCTATACTCACTGTTTCGCTCTATATAACACATCACGTTTCTTGTACGCTAGCCTAAAGTCGGATAGTATAAAAATAGTATAGTAATATAATAATAATAGTAAAATAATAATAGACTACAGTACTCCATCTATAGTCTAACTTGATATGTGTATAACAAGTCTTTGCCCCGGGCTATACTCACTGTTTCGCTCTATATAACACATCACGTTTCTTGTACGCTAGCCTAAAGTCGGATAGTATAAAAATAGTATAGTAATATAATAATAATAGTAAAATAATAATAGACTACAGTACTCCATCTATAGTCTAACTTGATATGTGTATAACAAGTCTTTGCCCCGGGCTATACTCACTGTTTCGCTCTATATAACACATCACGTTTCTTGTACGCTAGCCTAAAGCCGGATAGTATAAAAATAGTATAGTAATATAATAATAATAGTAAAATAATAATAGACTACAGTACTCCATCTATAGTCTAACTTGATATGTGTATAACAAGTCTTTGCCCCGGGCTATACTCACTGTTTCGCTCTATATAACACATCACGTTTCTTGTACGCTAGTCTAAAGTCGGATAGTATAAAAATAGTATAGTAATATAATAATAATAGATAATTTCAATCATATTTTTATGTAATTACTCGTTTACATGCTTATCCTCATTTCATGTCAGTTCATTAAAAGATTATATTTTTTGTTATTAATAGACAATTTCTCACCTATTTCTACCGCTAAGCAGCTTATATAGTTCCGATTGTTCCGATTTGAAGGGTGAGATATGGTAGAGAAATAACTGGCTACTGTGATGTGTTTCGACACAGTACCCAGCAATAAAGTAGTAAAGTAAATTCTTGTGTCACAAGATTGGCAGCAGATGTTGCGAGCGTCAATAGGCTGCGGTGACTGCTTACCATTGGATGCGGGCCCCATGCTCGTTTGCCAATCTAGTTATATAAAAAAAAGACAAACTAATATCTGATTATTTCATCCGGTATGGATGGAAAATCATTAATTTACTTTTTGTATCGATGATATCAAGATTCTGCCCGTCTAACCAGTTTGAGTTTTTTGCAAGAAGCGCATTTTATTTTTAATTTATTCATTGAGGCATTAGGTTAGGTACAATATCATATGCCAAAAGATGTACGATTTTGCTTGCATTATCTTTAATAAGTCATTGGCATACACTAAAAATAATATGTACCGAAAAATAATACATTGATATATATATATATATATATATATATATATATATATATATATATATATATATATCGATGTGTTTGAAAAACTTCAATCTCGCTATATCGTGTGATTATTTGGATGTGGTTCTCAGTGAGGTGCAGGTTCTTCCCCATACAAGCTGCTTTGATGCGCCCTAACTCTCTTAAAAACACCCAGACTAAGACAAACAGACAAGTTAATGCACACAAATATTGTGTTGGAATCGAATCCCCAAGCCCTGGTATCAAAGCAGCGTTATTAACCACTGCTCTACCGAGCTCGTCAAAATCAATCTCTAATATGTATACTAAAAATCGATCCGCTTTATTTTCAAATGGCCATAAAAAATTTGTTTACATGAGTGAGACCCAAACATACATACTTAGTTTAATAAAGTAACCATTGGTGGACTCTAGATCGCTTATTTTACACAACTAAATTATATACATATGTATAAATATATAATATGAATAAAATAGTCAAATAATGTAACATTTGTAACTAAAATTATTCTTCTTTATTACAATTACAAAGAAAGCTAACAGTATTTTGTTCACACCAATGTTCCTTTTATAAAAGCTGAAAAGAATCCCACTGTTCAAACGAGTGTGGAATAAATTGCAACTAATGATGATACCATGAGTTCTCGATTATAAAGATTCAGAATTCGAAAATGTAAGTTTTAAATTAATAAGAATTATATTACCTTCAATTAATTATTGTGCATAAAACTTTTTTTTTGCGTTATTTTTTTACGCGCAGGTTTTGTGCGACTGATTGTCAAAAATTGTTAATAGGATTTGAAGATTATAATTACATTATTCATACGAAAGACCCCACGCATATTATTCGCTAGTCTTGGTCCCGGTGACTTATTTAAAAAACCCAAAAAATGGTTAGGTAGAGAGATTTTTTTTACCACTTCCGAAGTGATGGACACCATGGAAAGTTTCAAAGTCTGTAGAAATATTTACATCTTTCTTTTAATATCCTGTGGCCCAGGAAATGTAGTACATGTTTTTATCTAAGTAAGAATGGAAATATAAAAAATAGAGGAATAAATTTGTCTTGCAGTGTTAATTTTATTTTTAACTTCTTAATTTAGTGAAACGTAATTTTAATTGCGATTTAATACTGCCTACATATCCATGCACTTCCTTAGCTCATGTTGTAATATATCAGTTGTGATTGTTGTAAAACAGAAATATGGCACACGTATGGCATGATAATGCCATGTACGAGTCTGTATATATACTGTAGGGCAGCTCAAATCTATCCGATATGATGTTTATTGCTCCAAAAATGACATCAGTGCATTACATTAGGCCAACCTGTCAGATTCATACAATCCGGAACTGTTTAGGGAGTCAAACAAAAACAAAAAATATTGATCCAGAGACCCATCAAAACTATTTTACCTTACTCGAGATTTACACTGTATCAGAGACACGGCCATTTTATGTTTATTAAATTAATAATAAGATACCGTAATGCTTTGTGAGCTACCATGAAATTTTATTAAATCTAAATTAAATAAGAGGTAAGTAAACAAACAAAAATTATAGAGATCATGAGCATATCACGTCTCTTTGAATTAGTTTAACGCCCTTCACAGATGTGACGATTAACTTTTGAGTATTTAAAATATTATATTTAATATTCGATAGCTATTGTTGCATGTATATTATTAGATTTTATTCAAACAAATTAAAAATACATGTTTCTAGCGAAACAAGAGATTCTTCATCAAAACTACTATTTATGAAATAAAGGACTCTGGAAGGACAACAATATAGTGTAATATTGCACGAAGCTGCTACGACCAATGTCTCTAGAGAACATTACGGGTCTAACATTTTCCATGGCTGCAGCTGTTGATCAAGAAAGAATGCGTATACGTATATCTTTCTGAAAAAATCATCGTATCGGCGTTTAAGGTGAAACGAGGACAAATTTTGAGTATCTCATTTTTATTATTATTTGGCCACTACTAGTATAAAAAAACAATCACAACACACAATATCGCTGTCTCAACCTAAAACCTCTATTAAAAAGTTGCATGTCCAAGTGAATGGAAATTCTTTTTAATTTTTCTTAATATAAAGGGGCTGAACCATTTCCTAAACAGTACTAATACCAAGTGCAATTAATTGTTTTACCTACGAAATGTAACTTGCAAATAAGGCAATCAAGTGCTAAAAGCGACTCGTCGGAATATTTTATTATATTATACACAAAATACATTGTTTTATTTACGTTTGTATTTATCTGTGGTCTTCGGTAAGGAAAATCCTTCTAGAATGGTTCGATGGTATACTGATTGAGCAAATATTTCGCCGTGACTTAATTAAAGTATGGTTCCTAAGAACTCGTAGTAGGGCCTCGAGTTTGATTAACGAAGCACACTTGAACGACTTGATACCCTACGAATCCTGCTTTAAGTTTCTCATTAGTCTTTGTTGTTTTTTTCTTAGAAAAGGGTCGCTGGTAATCCACCGTCAACTTTCATTTTCATTCCGGTTGTATTCATTTTTCCGTATAGATTAGCATTGCAATTGACAACTGGCGAAGAAATGAGTGTTAATTTTTAACAATCTTTTGAAATTGAGAAATAGTATAAAATAACTGCAAATTTGGATTCTTTTTGTAAGATTGAAGGTAGAAGATGACTGGATGTTTCCCTACAATTTTTGCTACACTTTTCTCTACGAACAGAGTTCTTTAAGAAAAGTAAAAAAGTCCTAGCTCCTGCGCGGATTTATGTTGCAATATGTAATAAGCTTTCACGGTTTATTCACGTCTTCCAAAAAGTGCATAAACGGGTTATATTTGTTTTTCACTTTTTTTGTGTTCTGTATAATTTCACAAGCACTTATGTTACAAAATACTATCAAAATTGTCACATAAAACTAATTTTATTCTGAATTATAAAAACAATCAAGTATAACAACAATGTCACTCGTCAAAAGCGCGGGAAAAAGTACCGTATCTTATAACACTATATACAAAATTATGCAAAGACAACAGTGTCAAAATTTCTCATTATTTTTAATTAACGAGTAAAATTATCTAATCTTAAAATTCAGGTATCCGAGAGACATCAATTTATTCGAGTAAATACAGTAGTATGTTTCTCATTTAAATTTGATTAAAGGAGAGACTGTTCATCTCGCGTTCCTCTGAGATGAGCTCAAATCCTTTTTGAATTACAATAATGTTACATTTTTGGAATTTGTTTCGAATTGTTTAATCTGTAATTCCAAGTTTACAAGCGGAAATTAATCAAAAAGTACGTAATATCCTGCGGAGTTCTAAATGCTAAATCCTTTAATATCTCAGAGTAATCTGTGTCGCCTTGTGGCATTTATAACGAAATTACAGTTCCGTTGTCAGTTTAATTGCCATTTGCCTGCATTTCATTTCATAATACCATGTTTTGAATGAAATGGTCCTCTTCCCTAATTATTTGTATTCATATATCTGTTCACACCAAGTTGTTTGCGGGATAAGCAATAACAAGTGGGTGCCACATAAGTCAGTCCTTACACACCTTCATTACTAGGAAGCATTCACAAAGCAAGGTTCCTGTAAAACCCCCTAAACGCCTTTTGAAATATCCCATGTCAGAGACTCGTTGATAAATTCTCAACAGGGAGTTCATTTTACAACCTCACTGGGTCGCTGAAGACCCTCTGTAACCTACGTAAATTTTGACTTCAGTGCACGAATTAATTCTGTGTCGATTGCAAGCGGTGCGATTGTAAAAAGAGGCTGTATGCATTCAGGCCACCACACTGCACCTTTGAAAACAACTTTTTGTACAGTTGATAGAACATACAAAGGGAAGAAAGTCTCTCCGTAGACTTTAGGTCTCAATACGGAAGTGAGCTTAAAATCGCTATCAGTTGTCACAGCCTGTGTCTGGACAGAGTTACAAAGCACACTGTAGGTACCAGGTACTCCCGCCCAGAGGTGATAAAAATGCTCAAAGTAACCGCTGCATATCAAGTTGGTGGTATGCTTTGGCTGTAGGTCTAGTAAATATCAAAAAATGACTACGGGAGTAACCCTACTTCACAATATTTATTTACGTATATAAGTAGAGAGATATAGGAGTAGATAGTTATCTAAAACAAATGAGCAGTGATAGACAGCCCAGTGGATAAGAAACTGCTCTATTGAGCAACAGGTCCCCGGTTCGAATCCTGGCATGTATCACTGAATTCGTGTTTTCGGATTTATATACATACCCGCGGCTTCGCTCGCATTGATAAAAAAAAAAAATCTTTTTTAATAAAATGTATCCTATTTTACTTCTGATATCTCCAAGAATATGTGTACAAAGTTTCATGATGATCGGTTCAGTGGTTTTCGCGTGAAAGCGTAACAAACAAACGGACATTCACATTTCATTTATAATATTAGTAGGATAGGATTTGTAATTGTACCTTGCTCGCCGGTGATGGAAAACATCTCTAGAAATTATATTTCGATAGACGTGTGACCTAACCTAAGAAAGGCCTGGTTTTCCTTCTGAGTTGTGGAGGTCGGGCGGCAGTCGCTCCATGTCAAAATCAGTATCATCGCCAAATTTTTAAGTTACGGGATTATGATACGGGATAACGCTAGGAAGTCAGTATCCTGCTGCCAAGAACATCGTGTGCTCAAATCAATTAAGTGAGGTATGTCTGAAACCGGGGATAGTTCGCTATTACGCTTGGTGTAGGGCCTTCGTCAGTCCATTTTAGGTTGAATTTAGGCCCAGCTAAGGTCTAGCTTAGTTCTGGTTTAGTTGTGGTTAATATTCAGTTTAGATTTAAACTGATTTAAAATGATCCTACATATTTAGAAATATATTACATTGTATTGAAATTTAAATATTTTAAAACTGGTTTAAATCAGTTTTTATATTATTCAGTCTGGTATAAGTCTGGTTGCCTGTAGAATAAATCCACGACAAGAAACTCGAGCAACAATCTGAGGGTTCCCAAAAGAACTGTCTAAATTCGTACATGTTGATTGTAAAAGGGTTCAAATATAGGATTAAAATATAATTTTATGTGTGTTTTCTTTTTGTAAGTAAAAGCATTTGGAAAAATCTGATATGGCCCGCGAACGATGTCGCTGACAATTTAATTTTATTAATAATTTCTGGTTACAGCAAAATTAAACGAATGAAGAAAAGCAATAATTAAAATAGTTCAAAAACCCTGAAAACCTGTAAAATTATCTATGGTTATACACGGGAGCAATTCGACGTGCTTCCCAATTAAAAAGTGAATTTTCGTAATCGATTCATAGTCGGTGGCAATGTGGCATGACATAACAGAGCACGTGATAAGTACTCGTAGCAAATACATTCAGATTGAAAGCCTCCTGAAATTACAGTCAAAGGAAAAGGAAGTGTGATTAGAATGTCCTATTGTTTTAACTATAATTATATAGTCTAGCGAGAAGTTTTTAAGAGAGGTTGGATGCATTAAATCGGCCGGTCTTGCGTAGTACTTCCACTTCACTGAAAACCGCAGCCTAATAACAACTCGCTGGAGGGTTGTTGTGTTCCTGGAGTGAGTGAGGTAAGCTCCTAAGGAGTTGCTGTATTGTGTGCGTTAATAGGCTACGGTTACCACTTTATATCAGGAGGGACATATGCCTGTATTCCTGTATAAAAAAATAGTGAGGAGCTCGATGGCGTCATTACGCGTGTCACTTTAATCGAACTCGCAGGCTAAGCATTATCGATCGGAGTCAGTCTATGGATTGGTTTGTCTACCTCGAGCTTCTTCGGGCTTCGAAGGGTACATGAAGCCGGCGGTCCTGACTGTTAATGATTGTTGACAGTCGTTAACCTAACTCAGTGGCCTTCGAGCGGTATGAAAACAATGGCTTGTCGGAGTATGCTCTAAACTCCTTTGGATGAAGAGATATACCTACTCATCAAGCCTTACTTGCTAATACGAGTGTATTAGCTAGTAAGGGTTGGTGTGAAGATATATAGAGATCCAGTCCATATGTATAAATATGCGAGCGTGCATAAAATGAGCTATGAATGTAAAAGAAGCGAGGGAGGTGCGTCAAGAAGACTGCATGGCGCTCGGTTCTCTCTACCTACCTTTCAAGGAACGTAGCGTGAAGATACATGTATATGACACATAACGCTGTATATGTTTAAGCGTAGCATGAATCTCTGAAATTTCATATCCGTTTCTGTAAATGTCTTCCATAATAGAAATCTACATTATCCCTAGTAGCCAGGGCCACTTTTATTTAGAGTTCTTGATAAATCGAACATTACGCGGGCGGACTTACAGATACTACTATAGAATAGTGTAGTAAGCTACTATATATACAAAGTAGAAAATAGTAATTTTTAACAATGTTACTTGCCTGGTCGTTTGTTTATCTGTATTCACGCAAGAATAGGTTTTGGTGATGATAATGACAGCTCCGGCTGCCCTAGACCAAGAATTGGTCTGATCAAAGAACTTTTTGTTTTGAGAATACTTTGATTGATACATATAACTTCAAAATCAAT
Organism: Pyralis farinalis; assembly: GCA_947507595.1. Taxonomy (NCBI): domain Eukaryota; kingdom Metazoa; phylum Arthropoda; class Insecta; order Lepidoptera; family Pyralidae; genus Pyralis; species Pyralis farinalis. Next base: position 25,919,883 of record OX382270.1, read on the forward strand.
TCCCACGTGAATTTAGTTAGTATGTACATATAATATTATAACTGGTTCGAACTTTCGCATGGATTGTTTTTTTCTATATACTATTATAGCGGGACTCTACCTTCGTACATTTTCTAATTATAATAATTATGTACAAATATGCGATGAATCTAATAATGAAATATCGACAACATTAACAATATTTGACATTGTGCGCTATATGCTTACAGACCTTAGATCTCACATATTTTTTTTTTCTGTTGCCTTGTAATATATTGCATGCCTTTAGAAAATAAAGTGAACATACTGTGTATATCTATTTGTAACACACTACCTTCGTAATTTGTTGTATATTCTAAAAAAATATATATTCTATTCTATAACGTTTTACAAGGAGCAAGGCCGTATTAAATACAAATGCAGGGAAAGTTTAAAAACTGACATTTGTAGATAGTTATATCTTTATGTTTTTTTCTAAAAAACACTGCTAGAATTTAGTTACTCTGGAATAACGAAATTTGGCATAACCAGAACTGCAATTTCGTAATTATATTTGTCTATCTCTCCATTTTGTTCACTCGGCAAAACATATGTGGTATATACAAATAAGGGTAATATTCTAAACATCGCTAATTTTGTAAATATATCAGAAAAAACATTATTTATTTTCAATCGTAACTACTCGTATTATTAGTTGTGAAAGTTGTCGCTTAACAACTAAAGTCACCAGTTAATAATTCACCATCAACAAGCTCAAAAGCATCTTTTTCTTAGCATTATCCCGTTTCATAAACCATTAGGATTGGCGGGGTCCGTCACCTAAGTCTAAGGATTTGACGAAAATACAGTTTTTTTGATGTAGCGATTGCCGTCAAACCTCCACACTTGAAGCGGGTTGAACTTGGGGGTTTCGTCACGATGCTTTTCTTCATCGCCGAGTAAGTGATAATTCCAAATATGTACATAAATCCGTAAATACGAATTTAGTGGTACAAGTCAGGATTCGAATCGGAGACCAGCCATGCAATTCTCTAAGCGACTCGTAATGGCTGTGTGCGTCGCTGTGATCACAGATGTCACAGCTTTGACATCGTCTACTGCGATCACGGCTTTTATTTGGTATTCTATAAGGCTGTAAGCGTACGCGAGGCTGTTTACCTTGTAGAATTCCAATTCCAAACGCAACCTTGCGGCTCTAGTGTCGCACAACCATGAAAAGCGACTAAGGAATTGCAATTTTGTGTTCAAGGCAAGACAACCGATGTTTCCGAGGATGTAAGGATGTTTGCTCTTACAGAATTGCATGGCAGGTTAATAGACCGGTTCTGTATCCACTGGGCTATCGCTGCAATAATTACAAGTACATAAATAAGCTCTATAGCTTACCGATATATTGTCTTTAAATGTAGTGTCGTGTTTATGGCCAAAACACTTAAAAACAATAAAATCACAATGTGATTGAATTTGCACCATGTCAATATTCATTTGTCGATTTCAATGTAAGTGCCATAGTGAATACAGTTTATATTATATCAAAGATACCAAATTATCTAATTTGTGTAGTCTTCGAGAGTGTAGTAGTGGAAGAGGGGAGGGTGAGGGTGTACGATAATGCAAACTTACACTGTTAATATTATATAATATAATATATGGCAATAGTGTTGCTACTTTATGCCAGTGTCAAAGTATTCAGTTTAGAACCATTTTAAAATCTTAATTCTATGTTCCAGCTTCAGGAACTGTGCTGAAAAAATACTTGGGAAGGGTACCTAGACCCAATCAACCCAGTTTAAATGCCACCCGTAAAACCATAGTGATTTTTACAAGGTGTTCTTGATGAACTTATTCACGTCTTCCAAAAAGTGCATAAACGTGTTATATTTGATTTTTTTCATTACTGTATAATTTCACTAGCACTTATGTTACAAAATACTATCGAAATTGTCACACAAAACTAACTTTATACTCAATTGTAAAAAATTCAAGTATAAGAACAATGTCACTCGTCAAAAGCGCGGGAAGAAGTCTCCACTGTTAATATTTAAACTTTCTATATTAAAATACCTATTCGTAGATTTGATACAAAATCGATCACTCCACTTCAGCACCAAATATCCCCGTTTACTTCCCTTATCAATCACAAGTTCGCACAACAACAAACCGTTTATGTAATAGATTATTGCCTTCTATAGCTTAACTGTTGCTGACTTCTGATTAAAATTTCAACAGGAGTAGTTTATAGTCTAACTTTGGGTGATAAGCAATACACGACCCGCTTGATATGTGCACAATTATGTTCTACACATGTGATAATTATTTGACAAGGAGCAAAATAACAACCACACTCATTTGCACGAACACAACAACTCGCTTTGGAGTTACTATTTTTAGTTTGAATTTTAAGATGGAAGCACTACCTGGAATTTACTACTACTATCTGGAAGTACTAATTAGAAGTAGTATATATGGAAGTATTTGGGGTGTAAGTGGTTCGATGTCAAATTTAGAGCCAAAGCCAACCTCACCTGCACGTGGTGCACCCTGCATATCAACAGACGAGGCGCTGTCGAAAGAGAGATAGGGTACGATGTTAGCCCGACTGGGGAAGTACCTCCACCTCACAGAAGACGGCAGCCAAATACACACTCGGAGGAACACAACAACTCCGTGGAGGGTTGTTGTGTTCCTGCCAGTGAGTGAGGTCACCGGGCCGTATGCTTATTTGATATCAATAATAGTATAAAAAAACTATCCCATCCTAGTAAAACCTAGTAAAAGTTTTAAAAAGTGGAACCTGCACTTGTGTTTCCCTCCTTCCTACAATATGGGATCCTTCAATGTCAGTTGCAGTTGCGATTTGGGCTCCTCTTTCGCTTACCATCAGGCAAAGAGGAACCACTATGCTGAACTTATATATAAAAAAAATAGTATTAGTCATAAACTATCATAATATTGCATTGCAAACTAATGTTCAGTATCGGTAAAGATAAAAGAAAAAGGTAAACACGCGTTTCAAAACATTTGCAATTAGAAATTAGTAGGCGCTTGAAGTATTAGTCATGAAATAGCATCATGGACTCATTACAAACTAACGTACAGTACTGGTGTTGTACGTCACCATAAGTGCCTCCTTGTTGCGATGAAGAACTTAAAAACTTCATAAATCATCACGAAAATATACCTACATGTAGGTACTCTTCCGCGTTGATCCCAACAATTAAATTGATTTGTGCAACGTATACGCTTATATTTAGTCAAATAATATATTAAGTCATCAAGTAATCATTACTATGGGCGTGTAATAACTATACATTAATACATTTTAGTGGCCAAAATACAAAATAAATGATCCAAACCGCCCGATTTCAAAACGTCTCAGCTGATCGGGCGATAAATCGGATGTTCTCCGCATAGTTTTTTTTTTTATACAACGTCGGGAGTCATGCAAGCATACGGTCCATCTGATGTAAAGCACCGTAGCCTATTAACGCGTGTAATATACTGAGTATCACTCGCGCGATCCCTCCTCTGCTGCTTACACAGCAACTCCTCTACTGGTGACCTCACTCACACACAGAAACGCAACAATCCTCTAGGGAGTTCTTATTAGCTGCGGTTTTCTGTGAGGTGGAGGTACTTCCCCAGACGGCCTGCTTTGATGGGGCCTACCTCTCTTAAGTGTTAAGTTACTATCGTCCGTGCACGTAAGTTCTAAAGATACGTTTGACCAGTGACAGAGACAACGAAGCAATGCTTAGCATCCTACAAATGTTACTGCTAGGCGAACTAGAACTAATCGAAGGCTGTAAATGTAATGTGCCCGCCGGGCCTACGAGCATACGTACCTTGTGGTTCAGGTCAATTTCATTGTACTTGCATGGAAATATTAGAAGCTGACTTTGCAACGCATAAGTATGCGTAATGCATTTTAAATATCATTCTTCTTTATTCCGACAAAAACGAATTCAATACGTTAAATAATTTAATATAAAAAGACGTTAAATATACGAAAAAATAAGGTATGTACGTCTGTAAAAATTTCAAGTCGTTTTCAACTTTCGCATAAAACTTAGAATTCGAAATAAGTTGTGTATGCCATGTACATCGGCTTGCGGGGACTGGTACGTATATTCTTATAAATTGTATTCGTTCCTATAATAAATTGCCTGAAACAGTTCTGTCCTTTCCTGACAATGTGTTGTGTGTTGACATCATTATTGTACCAAAATGATAATATGAATTTATTGTAATATCTAAGTGACAATTTTAAAGAGACCTGTGAATGTTAGAGAAGCGAGTGAAGTATGTAAGGGCCCTGGTGTGAAGATATACATACCTATATTAGTATGTTTCTTTCGGCATTTCTTCTTCGCCAATGATCATTTCTGAAATACTAGTATATTAAAATATTAAAAAAGAAAAATAGTTACATAAGAGAATTGAATAATATACAATGAGATTATATTTAAACAAATGGTAAGCCGTGTCTAAGTATCGACGAGGGCACTACTTATCAAGCATTTTTTTCTTAGTATTTTCCCGTTGCCTAATTCATTACGATTGGCGATTCATCTGCCAAAGGCTAAGGTTACATATTTGCCTTGCCTTCACTATAAGTGTCGTGTTTCGCCTTTGCACGAAGGCCATCAGGCACGATAGATCTTTATCGTCAGGATAACATGCTACGTATTACGAATCCACCGCACTGGGGACTAAGGGCCCCCCATACCTTAAGTTGGAAGAGGATAACTGAAAATATATTTAATAGGTAGGAGTTACTTTCGTTTACTTCTTTGCTCATAAGAGAATTCATGTATTTCTAAAGTAGTGCACTTGCATATTTGTAGCCCTGTTACATTACACACAAGTCAATGGCGTCAGATTCACGTTATTTATGTTATCTAAAAGTTTTAGGACTGATATCTGACTTTTAATTGGCTAAATTTATTTGCCCATCAGTATCTCTTTATATCAACTTAATGCGTCTGAAATCCCTCCTTTTATCACTTCCAGCGTCTGTCATGTGGTCGCTTTCAAGTATTCGGCCTCCGCGGCTCCGGTCGCTATGGTTACGGGAATAGCGAAGGCGCAAGGGTTTCTGTGGGATTATTAATGTTGACCCTCACAAGTGCTCTAACATAGGGCGAGGCTTATCAACTGTGTGATGATAAGTAAAGATACATACAAATACGTTTAGTCGACCTGTTAATCTTATAAATAAATGCTATAAATGTATAATTTCGTCTACACACTAGTAATGTAGTGGGCTGCTAAACCAACGACTCTTCGGAAATTACCTGGTAACCTCATTTCATTCATGAGACCACAAGAACTCTCCAAGGAATCGTTGTGCGGTGGAGATTTTCCCCAGTCGAACCTCTTTGACGTAGCTACCTCTCCTTCGTCAGAGCCTCGTTCGATAAATAGGAGGTTACACTACGTGGAGGTGACTCTAAAATTTACAGCAAACCACTTACACCCACATTTTTGTGTTGTTCCTTGAAGTTTCGTCCTTTACTGGAATATTTTACTCAGCATCCATTGCAAGTGACTAGTAAAAACGCGTCTAATGAAATGAAATTCTACGCTGGGCGAGTTAATTTTACGAGGTTATATATTTCACTTAGACGCGGCTATGCTCCACCTGGACATGTGGGTATAAAGAGATATGCATATCTGACGATAGATAAATAACTGATTGATTCATAAAATGTCATGAACAAGGAGTTTAACCAGTGACTTTGAATTAGGTTTATTTTGTGATGTTCTAGGATGTTTGAAAATTAACAACCTTTGACGATGTTTCTACAAGTTTAAAATATAAGGGATAGACTAAATAAATCGAATAATGTGTGTTGACTGTCAATTTAGCCACTGCAGTGATGCTGCGTGGCGATTTGGCAATCCTTCTGCATTCGGATGCGGTATTCGAATCGCACGTCTAAGCAATCCAGTGCAACACTGAGTCGTAGTGGAAATGCCAAAACCTCATTAAATCGCTACAACCGGTATTCGAATATTTTCGTATTGTCACGTTCAGTGTTGAACTTTTGAAAACCAATCTGAACGTTGGGATTGAAGTTTTTAAGTATGTATTTAGTGAATAAATCTCTCGCTGGTCGCTGGTACTTAATACTTACGTGTGTGTTAGAGCCGTAACATTTTAGATTTTCTCTATTTTACATCTAAGCGAGTACAATCTAGCCTCGGATATCAAATTTAATACAGTAATCAATCAGATAAACAACGTAGAAATTAAACAGATAATACTAGGAGCACAAAGAGTGCGACGAGTAAAAGAAGGGGTCGGTACCAGGAGCGTGCACGCCGCGACCCTGCCAGTCCAACACTGCTGACTGCAATTCTGAACTCAAACCGCACAGACGCGCGGATTAGGGCGTACCCCGGAGGTGATGCGCACCGATCTGCCCCCGTCGGTGCGAAATCTAAGGCATGCGGCGGTAGGGGCCGCCACCCACCACGCAACGCCCATCCCGGCGGGTTGAGGAGAGCTGAGTGTCGCATAGGCCCATGGAATGTGAGAGGTGCTCTAAAATATAAGATGAATGAGTTGATAGATATAATGAACGTGAGATGCCTAGATGCTTTGTGTGTGTCAGAGACCAAGCGAAAGGGAAGCGACACCGAAGACCTGCCCGGTGGCATGATGGCCCTGTGGTCCGGGGTGGACCAGGACGTTCATGTCAGTGCTGGCGTAGGTGTCGAGCTTTCATCTCGCTTGGCCGCTGGTGTGAAAGATTACGATTTAGTAGGTCCAAGACTTCTCTGGGTTAAGATAAAACTGGGGGGGCTTGGTCAATACGGAGTTATCTCCGTATTGACCAAGCGCAAATGCATTATCAGCATCATTCTCTCTCTTATGAGATGGAATCACCATCCGAACTACAAACACAAGTTACAACAATGAAAGATGATTGTATGAAGAAAGACTTACAATTGAATGTGATGAAAGCCAAGATAATGGTATTTGAAAGAGAGACAACCAGAACGAACACTAGGATTATGGTTGATGATGTAGTGTTGGAGCAAGTGAATAAGAATGTATATCTTGGAAGTGCTTTTAGAAGCAATGGAAGGTTCACCGCTGATGTGGAGAGACGAGTGAGTGCAGGGAATAGGGTTAATGGAGCGTTGGGTAAACTTCTAGGCAGCCGAAATGTAAGCCAGAAGGCACAGCTCGCTGTATACAACGCGGTGCTAATTCCAACGCTAACTTATGGAAGTGAGAGCTGGGTATGGCAGAGAGAGCATGAAAGTAGAATAAATGCTGTCGAGATAAGAGCATTGCGCAAAATTTGTGGCATAACGCTTGCTGACCGCGTTCGTAATAAAGACATGAGAGAAAGAGTTGATCTGAAAGAGAGTGCCGGTGTTAAGATAAGAAAGGGCATGCTCCGTTGGTTAGGACATGTAGAAAGAATGCGGGACGAAAGAATGACGAAACAGCTATACAATGCAAAAGTGGAAGGATGTAGGAGCCGAGGAAGACCGAGACTAACCTACCATGACCAAATTGGTCGTGTTTCTGAGGTGATGTCAGGAACCCCAGGAACCGGCGAGCGTGCATGAAAAGAGCTATGAATATCACAGAAGCGAGTGAAGTATATAAGGACCGCGTCTTATGGCGCTCGGTTCTCTCTGCCTACCCCGCAAGGGACTTGGCGTGAAGATATACACAAGATGCAAAAGAAAAGAAGTGCAATAGAGCGAAACGCAAATGAAAGAACGGATGGCAAAAAAAGGTCACATGTACAGAAACTTATAAAAAACATAAAAATAGGGTGTAGGATATAATTATAGCATGAAACCCTTTGTTTTGCGATTACCATAAGCGACAGCACTAATTGTGACGCCCTGATGAATGTGTGACAGAAAGCGAGACACGCGATCCCTACAATTAACTAGGGCATATAGCCATTGGACCTCCAAAGTCGCGTCCAATTTTTGAACTTTATGGACCTTCCAATTTGTAATAGGTAGTAATTTAAATGAATGCTGTGTATTTAAATGAATATTTAAGCGTACAACGTCGTAAAGTCAAAGGGTGATAAAATTTGCTATGAAACCATAAAGTTAAGACGGGGAGTGCCAGATGTTACAAGCTATTGACCTGCTTTGATAAGTAAGCTCGAAGAAATTTGAAACGAAGTGATCTACCAGCTTAACTATATCCTGTATAATTAATGGAGTGTGCAATTAATACAAACACAAGAAATTATTTGTAAGTTTGGATGTAATCTCTGGAACCACTAATTTAATTCCGAAAATTCTTCTTCTAACTTCTACCTGTCCGTCTGTCTGTCCATACGTGTATGTAGGCTGTATTTTTTGAACGGTAATAGTACATGCAATTTTGTACAGATTGTACATTAACTATGGCTACATATTAACTTCAATGCAGTGCATTTTAATGCTCAAAGCATCCCAGCGCATTTTCAAGACCTTTTAAGTAGCTTTTCATTTTATACTTGTATCAGAATCTTGGCTTAAACCTTGTCTTCCGTCTACTTCATATTACTTGCCTAGCTTCCATCTCATACATAACGACCGAACAGGGAGAGTTAGCGGTGGAGTCACTATTTGTCTTCGCGCTCATATTTCTTTCAAAATCGTTTCTCTCTCTCTAACAGTTTTAATTCTTCAGATATATCTGAACATCCTTTTCTTCAAATCTGTCTCTCTCACACCAAAGTACTTCTCGGGGTCTTATATAGTCCCTCACCAACAATAAATTATTTTTCTTCTTTAGAAACTCTTTTAGGAAATCTTTCTCCATCCTTTCATCACACTATAATTATGGGTGATTTTAATAATTGCCTTTTGAAAAATGGCCACCGACCTGCCTCGCTTCGTTCTCTAGTGGATTCCTGTAACCTCTCTATTTTACCTCTTCAAGTCACTCACTTCTTCCCTAATTGCAGGCCCTCTCTTTTGGATTTAATTCTTGTTTCCGATCCAGATATTGTAGCTAAGTACGGTCAACAGCAGAGCGCTGACGCTTTTTCTTATCACGACCTGATATTTCTCTCGTTGAAACTGCGTCCTCCCAAAACCAGACCTAAAATTCTAATGCAGCGGAATTTTAAAGCGATTAATCTTGAAAGGTTACGTCAAGATGCTGTAAATTGCAATTGCAAAGCTGTTGTTGGGGCCCATTCTGTTGACGAACAGGTTGGCTTATTCAGCACCACATTAATGCGTCTTTATGACCAGCATGCTGCGATTCGTCCTGTTAGAGTTAAATATCTACAGCTCTACAGCTCGTCAAAAACTACTACCTTTCAATTTAACCTTCTGAACTTATATATGCTTCAATCCTATTCGTCTTTCTTTTGGTGTCGGACATAACTGTATACTTTTGTATTGCATCTATATTCTTAACATAGGTAAATTGTGTAATTGTATAAGGTTCTTTTACTTTATGTCATTATTCATTATTTATGTGAATTCTCCTATAAGTTAAGGTTGCCTGGAAGAAATTGCATTAGCTATAAGGCCGCCTATTGTACTTTCTTACATAGACTATGTATATTTGTATATTTTATTGGTGCACTAAAGAGTTTTGTATTGTATTGTACGGCTGCTATGAAATCAAATAATAAAAATAGATAGATAGATAGAATACATTTTATTTGCATAACACAGAATTTAAGGAAATACGTTCAAAAGATTCTTACAATTACAGAAATGTACTATGCAACAAGGCGGCCTTATTGCTAAAAGCAATCTTTACAAGGCAACCTTAAGGTAACAAAACAGATTACAAGAAAAAGGTAGGGCTAGTCCGGAAGGAAATGAATAATTAAATATAACTGATACTAATTTAAGCTTATTGATATTAGTTACAGGTATACAAATATAAACATAACTACACACATATAGACAAATATATATATATACACACTACATATATGCGCGTAAACATATCATTACATACACAATATACGCACGCACTCTTTCCATAGGAAAATTCTTCACTGCCAATCGTACGGATTGTTTTAGGGACTCCAAATTATCATGGCGTTTAGAGCAAGCCGTACTCTCTAAAACTGACCATAAATCATAATCCAGCGGATTAAGATCGGGACTAGACGACGGCCAGTTTTCAGCTCTGATGAAGTCCGAAACGTTCGTTTCCAACCAAGACTGCGTAGACCGAGCTTTATGACCCGGCGCCGAGTCTTGCTGGTAGGACCATTCTTGGTTATTGAACATGTTGTTGTTAAGGGGTTTCACTAACTTCTTAAGAATGGTATCTTGTTACACTTGTGCTGATGTTTTGATACCTTTTTCACAAAAGTATGGCTCAGTCACTCCTTCATAGCTATACCCCGTCAAACCATCACTGAAGTCAGATAGTGCCCACGTTGCACTCTGTCGACTAATTGGGAAGCTTCCTTGGAGCTTTGAGCATAATTACGATCATTTTGTTTGTTACAATGTTGCTCAATTTTCAATAATTTTTGTAAAAATTTTCTCATCCGTAAAGAAAATTTTTCTGTGACCTCCCTTGGTACACAAAGTAGTTGTTTCGATTTTACCACCCTATTCTTTTTTAAATTATCAGTTAAGAAATGACCCGTACGTCTCTTATAGGCTGCAAGTCCTAAGTCATCTTTTAAAATACGCGACATGGTTCTAGGTGGTATCTTCATCTCCCGTGATAAAATCTTTTGCTTTCGGACAGGATTTCTTCGAATTCTTTCCCTTACTGCTTTGACCACCTTTTTCGTACGAACACTACGTGGACGGCCAGATCTTTTTCTGTCACAAACAGAGGAGGTCTCATTGTACCTATTAATAGCCCGGTACACAAACATTTTACTAATACCAAACGTATGGAGAGTTTTAAAAATTGCATTTGGCTTCATACCTACTTTGTGTATTGCAATCAGGTATGAAGCCAAATGATTCGGTTCTCTTTATCACCCCACTCCATTTTAATATCGCAAAATATTGTACAATGTATTGGCGCCAAAATGAGAAAACTCAATGAACAATCATATAAAAATGACAGATTCCAAATTCAAATGTGATATTTTGTTTATTTTTAATTGTAACAGTATTTATGGCCAGACTAAGTACGAGTATATTTCTAATGTCAGTTCTAACTAGTTGAAATCAGAGAGAAAGAAGATGATTTTTAATTTTTTTTTTGAAAATGGCTATAGAATTCGCTGTTCTGATAACCACTGGTAAATTATTCCACTGCCTAATAGCTTCGACGGTGAAGGATTGATCGAAGAATTTAGAGGAATGAGAGGGAAAGGACAGAGTAAGGTTTTCACAAGAACGAAGTTGCAAGTTGTGGGAGGAGGAACAAAACTTGAACCAAAGTTTAAGATAGAAAAATACAAACAGAGCAAACATAATAGGAACCCCATACAAGGACAGTGTTTTTTCGGTTTTTAACGGCACGCAGGTGTTACGGCACTTTGCTAAATATACTGTACGTACCTAATGTACGAACAGAGATTATTACAAATATAATCTGTGTATATAAAAGGAGAAGCTGACTGAATGACTGACATATCAACGCAAGGCCTAAACTATAAGGGTTAGAAACTTAAAATTTTACACAGGGGTTCCTTTTATAACGTAGGGGAGCACTAAGAAAGGATTTTTGGAACTAGACAAATAAGGATATTTGATACTTTTACTAACTATTTAATGCCGACTGTACTAAAAAATAAGAAGTAAAATAAAAATAAGTAAAACTGCTGAAATTCCAAAGTCTACGCGTGCGAAGCCGCGGGCATAAGCTAGTCTATAATAATATTATAACCGCACCGCTCGTCGACGGCGTCACCCTCACACGCTTGAACCGCAATGTTCGCGTACGGTGCGGCTCCAGAGAAGTTTTCTGCCGAGAACTCTCAAGCTGTGGAAGTGCAAGAGTGTACAAGCTGTGGCTCCCAGCCGAGGTTTTTCCAAGGAACTACAGCATAGAATTCTTCAAGAAATGCGTGAAGAGGTTTTTAGAGGGTCGGCAACTCATTAGTGACGCCTCTAGTGTTGCAAATGTCCATAGGCTACGGTGACTGTTTAACATCAGGCAGGCCGTATGCTTGATTGCCACCTTAGTGGTATAAAAAAAAAATCGGATTATGTGATCCGTTATACAAAATATCTACACCGCCGTGGCTAAATATAAATCCGATATATTTTATGGTCAACCAAGTGGAATGATCGTCATCTACATATATAAAAATGAATGTTTATTTGTATATCCCCTATGGACTCGAAAACAGCTGGACCGATGTTGATGAAATTTTCAGGGAATCTTCAGATTAGCCCGGTGGACGATCCTGCGAAGTTTGCGATTGGAAAAACCGACGTGCGTAACGTTTACATACGCGAACGTACGAGCAATACGTTGACAAAGTATTATCGCAATAGAAAGAACTTTATGGCAGCGCATAAAGTACGAACTGTAATGATACAACGTAGATTATATTTTGAAGAGTTATATTGTGGAATTGATAGCGAACTTAGCTGTGTATACATGTACTTCGAGGGGTCGTATGTCTCCACGCGACAGCGCGTGGTGGACATTTCATACGTGTAATTTTCGGGCATTTATAACCGCATGTCGTACGTATGTCATAATATTGGGGAAATACTATGCATGGTAACAGGAATTTGTAAATTGCATGTTGAGCATTGAAAATAAACAATTAGTTATGCCGCTCCGGATGTCATAAAGTTGGAAAGCGGGTGTCTGCAATTAAGCACAAAAGCAATTTTAAAAGCTATAGATAACAAAAGGCAAGGCGACTTTGGAGATATTGAGAACAAAAGGGGCGGCGTATCTATTGTATCATATTGAAACATGAACGGGGCCCTAGAAAGTTTGCACGTGCATGGAAAGAACGGCGACAATGAGTCGCCGGCCTGGGCGTGGGAAGCCGCCGCTGTTACCGCGCGATAATTAAGTTGACCAATCAGAGTGAGCGTCATCCTCAGCGTAAGACGGGGGCGCGGTGGAGCGGGGTATGGGGGCGCACGGCTGGACGAGTCTTTCGGGTTTTCGGGAGTGCTGGCGGTCGGACGTTCGACATCGTGGCGCGTATCATAATAATTATTGTGGATTCGATTTCGGGAGTTCTCGCGGTTCGGTCGTGCGACGTCGTGGCTTTTATCATAATAATTAATTCGGTTCTGAAATAAATTCGTATCGGAAAACGAAAAGCCTACAAGGGTCGAGTACTCGAAAACTCCCCACGAAAACGCGAAGGCGCCGAGATCAGCGTAGCAACACCGCCGGGGACAGCCTACGGTCGCCGACTCCACGCTGCACAGTACGGGACCACGAGTTCTTCGCGGGACCGCAGCTCAGCCCAACTAAGCTGACCTGCAGAAAGCTAAGTTTAGCCTTAAGTCTGTGGTTTACTTTATACTGAAATTCCGCGTTATTTTATACTAAATTTCCGTGTTGTGTCTTTTCCACAGAATACGCGTTCGCGAGTAACGTAAAATACATACGCCTATGCCTAAATCTGTGGCATAGTGGCTAAGTTAAATTTTGTCTTGAAAGGTACCTCTGTGTAGGTGAGACTGGATGACGCATTCATACAGTCTCGCTGAGGCTAAGGGCATTTTTATTTGTTGGCGTTTATGAATGGCGCACTTGTGATAGCCAGGGACACCATTTATATGCGCTTTTTAATTTTAGTGGCGGCAGAGTACCTTTAGCTTATAGTATTATTCTAGCATAGCTCGCGGGTTTGATAAGTGCATGCTATTATTACATCTGGAGACCGCTCTCCAGGTGAGCCGATTTGCGGCAAAAATTACACACAGCCCGATTTCTGTAGACTCAACTGGATTCGCTAGCGGCTCTGAATTGTTTACTCAGACCATTTAAACTCACATGTGAAATTGCCCAGCCTATAAACATGCCACGATAATCCTGTAAGGATAATTAATGATAGTGTACACTATACTCAAAATAAGTATAATTATTTGCGCAGCGATCAAAAAAAATATGCAAAATTCTACGAGATTGGTATAATGACAGAAGTCACTATATTAATCGCGTAAGCTGATTATAGCAAGGTCAGAAGAAATTTACCTGACCTCCAATTAAAAGACTGCGCAGACGCTGAGGCTAGCTAAAGGTTTAAGACCTAAGCATTATCCCGGTCAGTAAAGGATTCAGGCGCTCCTATCAAGTATTCCACAAAGAACCGTTATACACGCCATAATAGCGTGCCTACAACCGACTAACTATCAATTCCCTGAACCGCTCTTAATGTTTATAGATTCACGCTATAATTGAAATTCTAAGCAAATGAAGCAAACTAGACGATCGTTTTCGGTCACTACAGGCTGCATTCCAGCAGTATCAGGGCCACGTCATTTGGGTTACCTTACAGAACAAACAAGCAAATAAATCTTGATTTTTATATAAAAGATATCTTTGATTTAGTGTATTTGTAAGCGAGATTGATAGCTCTTTAAGAATTTAATAGCTATGGTATACACAGGTTTATCACCTCTAAAGCTCCAAAGTTGATTCACAGCTGTTGATGTTCTGTGGATGCACTTGGTTCTGATGTCTGGAAGGTAATTCCGTGAAGTTTTACAAAGGAGTTCTATCATGTAATGTGCCTTTTTTATTGAACAACAAGGATATTGTTCTAAGATGGAAGACATGACATATTCTCTGGATTTAGATTAGACATTTTACTAGAAATTTTTGTTTGACAGGAACTACAATTACTTACTTGTAGGAATACAACAATCCATCTGGGAGTTATCTTTTTCCAATTTGCTGTTGGTTGGTTGTCTGTGCAGTGTGAAGAAGACTTCCCTAGTCGGGCTGTTTATTAAATATAGTAGTGCCTATTTCTCTTTTATCGAAGCCTTATTTGACGTACCACTTGTAGACCAAAAAGTTAATTAAGTAGTAATCAATGACTTAAATTAATTAAGTAGTAAACTTGAGCGATATTCTTCGTATTGCAAGCATATAGACCACGATTACGCTTGTTTGTCATACGACATAGCATACAAAAATAAAAAAGTTGTACATAGTAAATATCCAGATGTTATTTTGCGGAAATCAAGTTTACAATATGAACTAATTTGTGTACTTCCACTGCCGATTAGTTTATACGAACTAGCGCCGGCCAGCTTAGCTAGCAGATTCATTTCGTCACAACAATGTCTGCTCTGGTGGTCTCTGCCTCGGCTGCTGCAAAGTCCGCACACAACACAAAAAAAATTAGCTCAAATTCCCGGTAAAATTGATGAAAAGGATAATGGAAATTATAAGCTTCAGTCAGATAATCAGTCAGCCGATATGCGATGAGGTTGTCAAATTCTTTCAAACAGAATCAATATAAAAGTTTAATCGATTGATGGATCTTCCCTTTGCGGATCACTGTTGAAATAATAAAACAATATTTTTTGGAGTACCTGCATGAGTTAATGCTAAAGTGTAGTTTAGTCTCGTGATTACTATTAATAAATCCCAATGCTTCACATGAATTTAGTAATTAAGTATTTTAGCTTACAAGTATATTATACTAGATTATATTGAGAAAGGCTATCTAAGTAAATACGGATAAAATAAGGACAATTGTATATTTGAAAGAGAGGAAACCAGAACGAACACAACGTTGATGATGTAGTGTTAGAACCGGGTCCATATTGGCTCACATAAAAATCTTATTCCTATTTTTTGTTTTACTACCGATTTGCGTTCATAACAATCTTATAATTTTTTCCTCATACATTTTTTGTTTATAAACTTTTATTACTACCAACGGAACTCATAACATATATTACCATATTTTTTCAGGTTACTAAGAATATGTTTCAACACCTTTTATTCAAAACTGTTTCCTTTATAACAGTCAGTGATTTTTTAAATAGTTAATAGATTCAGGCATTACTTTGCGAAAGTCAAATTTACAGGCAATTTGATCTAAACTACTTTGTGTGCTTCCGCTCCCGATTAGTTCGTGCGAACTACTGCAGGCCGGCACCCACCCACTACTGTTAGTAGATGCATGTCGCCGCTGCCATGGCTGCTCTGGTCGTCTCTGCGACACGTGTTCGCCTCTCCACGAGGCATCCTCAGGCGCTGTAGATGTATAGTCGTTAGAATAAACTTTTCATTCATAGCATGCTATGCTGCTATATATATAGATATAAATAATTAAATATGAGTATAAAGCAAATTTATGAATATTAACGTTATGTATTAGAATGATTAGGATTTTCGATCATTAGTATTAAATATTTTTATGAAGAGTGATCATTATTATGTAAAATGGTATGAGAAATATTTTCGGACTTCGGATAATAGGATTTAAAAAGTTCTGTAAAAAATACGCACCGTTAGAACCAACAGATTGAGATGTGGATCATTAATGCAGTTTGAGCGGAGAAGGAAGATACACCGATACAGTAGTCGCTGGAAATATGAGTAGCTTGAATGGAACGTCGGGAAAACTTCTAGACCGGAAAAGAAACAACTCGCTATACACAACGCGGTGCTGATCCCGACGCTAAGGGAAGAGAGTGCTGCATACCCAGCAGAAGCAAGTGCTAGGTATAGCACAGAAAGTATGAAAATAAAACAGTTGAAATATGAGCGTTGCGCAAAATGTGTGACCTGGGCAAATCGCGTTCACAAAAATGATTTAATTAGAATTGGACTGATAGAGATTCTTCTTGCCAACTTTACCCCATTTCGTAATCGGCGGGGCCCGCTACCTGAGTCTGAAAAAATGGCTGATTTTGACATGGAGCGACTGCCATGAGACCTTTATTACCCACAGGGAAAATCAGACCTATCTTAGCTTAGATCACACATCCTTTGAAATATAATTTCTTAGACCTGCGGGTTTCCTCACCATGTTTTCTTTCACGGCCCAGCGTGTGATAATTACAAATATGTACATAAATCCGAAAAGACGAATTTAGTTGCACATGCCCACACCAGGATTGTAAACAGGGACCGAAGGTTAATAGGCTGGTTTTTTATCCACTGAGCTGTTGCTAAAGAAAAGAACGAGCCTGAAAAGAGTATCAGTTTTAAAATAAAATCAGTTGAGAATACGCAAGCTTGCATTGCCAGAGGAACACCTGGCTCGTCAATTATATAACAATTCAATTATTTTTTTATTTGTCGGCCATTTTGACCATGTTCCTTTAGAGATAGGAACGGTGTTCCTGAACATTCCTATTCTACTTTTTTATGCTGAATACGAATCTGAAGTCAAAATTCGAATATTCGACAAAACGCACACACAGACAAACGCACAGACAAACAGATACCTAGATTTCATATAGGAACGGTGTTCCTGACAAGTGTGTAAAATATCTATAGGAGAAAATAATGATCAAACAGTTATACAGCATAAAAGTGAAAGAATGTTGAAGCCGAAGCGGCGACGACCAAATCGATCGTGTTTTATATTTCAGAAAGTTATGTCAGAAGACCTATGTACTGACAAGTGTGTATCATTCATAAAAGAGTTATAAATGATAAAGAAGTGATTGAAAGCTCTCATTAAGAGTCATGTGGCTCCCAGTTCTATTTGCGGACTCATACAATTGTTCCAAAGGATCAAAACTTCTGCTACATATAATTGAAAGTTATAGGGTCTCCGAATATATGCAATGATCCCGATCCTCACATTTCGCCTTCACTTGTGTTATGATCGGTAACATTAAAATGTCTTGTTTTTGCACGGACAAAAAGGGTGTGTAACAAGAAATAATAACTTTGCGACCCCAATCCTCTTTCCTGAAATTTCTGCCATCATGTTTGTACAAAAAGGGCGAAAAGCGGTCGTTTCATCCCGCCGTATCTAATGGCCCTATGAATTTATGGACCTTAGCCTTGCCTCTGTAAGGAAACAGTCAGGATAAAACCATGTAATCTTCAGATCAATTGTTTATCCTTAATAGATTCAGGCGTAATTTTGCGAAAGTCAAATTTGCAAGTTGTACTATTTTATTTTAACGAGTAACGTCTACAGCGCCTGAGGATGCCTTGTGGAGAGGCGAAACATGAACTAACTGGTGGCGGAAGCACACAAAGCAGGTTAGATCAAATTGCATGCAGTCGTTTATCGTGAAGAGTGTACGATTGCGTTGTCGATTTGGTATTGTATAAGAACTCTATAGAAAAAACCAGTCAAGTTCAAACTTTTCATCGCACCGAGGATTCCTATTAATTATAATTTAAAAAAAAATTAAGTATATTTTTTTCCCTAGATAAAAGGTCTAAACTTTTATACTTTTCAGAGGTCGAAAAAAATCGTGTTATAATATACATTTATAATCGATAAGTATTGAGATCGCGATTTTTTTAACTTCGAGAGAATGTTGTCTGCGTGTCAGTACGTTGTCAATGTTTTCAGCTAAACTAATGTTCAAATCTTCATAAAACTTTGTTTGTAAAAACCTAGGACGGTTTTAATAGTATTTTCTGTATGTGGAGTATTAAAAAGAAGGAAAGAAATAAATACCAGAAACGGAAAAAGGAAGAATTCTTAAAACCTTTCTTTCTTGGCATAAAATGTTAAAATTATAAAAAAATATATATTAGTTACGAGACCTTCTTTAATTTTAAGATTCATCGCCACTATAAAATGCAGGGTATATTTTACTCGCATAGTGAAATATGTTAAATTTGTTAAGGAAGTCTGCAGGTTATAGTAAAGGTTAGTATCTAACGTAGATTTTTATAAGTTTTGTCTAAGTTTCACATCTACCAGGCCACTCAGAAAGTATTGCGAAAAAAAGTTTTTATGTATGAGAGGCTGGCCAGTCTAAACCATTTCGAAAATATGATTTATACATTCCAATTTCAAAATTTCCCTACTCATTTTTTGCGTTTGCGTGTTTTGTTGCATTGAAAAACTACAGCTGTTTGTCCCTAGAAGAGATCAAATAAGACCGGTTACCTCGTAAATGGTAGATTTTGCGGGAAGTTCGGCTGTTTGTTTAATACTAAAGAAAAAACCGGCCAAGTGCGAGTTGGACTCGCGCACAAAGGGTTCCGTACCATTAACTATAAAAATGGCAAAAAAAACACGTTTGTTGTATGGGAGCCCCCCTTAAATATTTGTTTTATTTTAATTTAATTATTTATTTTTAAAGTGAATATATAACTAAATGTTCTGTGAATATTTCAAGCGTCTACCTGTTGCCGTTATCAATATCGAGCAAAAACGAGCAAAAAAATTACGCTTCTTTTATGGGAGCTCCCGTAAATATTTATTTTATACTGTTTTTTAGTATTTGTTGTTATGGCGGCAACAGAAATATATCATCTGTGAAAATTTCAACTGTATAACTATCACGGTTCATGAGATAAAGCCTGGTGACAGACGGACAGCGGAGTCTCAGTAATAGAGTCCGTTTTACCCTTTGGGTACGGAACCCTAAAAAACGAGTGTGCTATAAACCACACGACTGAAGTAAAACTTCTTTAGCTGCATAGTGTGATACAGACAAAGGCCTGCATGCACTGTGTTTTAGATATAAGAAACTTAACTCGCTATGATAGAAAGAGAGAAAGAAAACTCAACTTCCGTTCGCCTTGCCCGATCACACTTTTCGTAACGCTCTCGTCACGCATTCACCAGCTTACTCCCCAAGTCAGCGTGCGTAAAGAAGTTTTACTTCAAAAAGGATTATGTCGTTTTACTTGTAGAATTGACGAGCTCGGTGGCGCAGTGGTGGAACGCGCTATTACGCTACTTTGACACCAATGTTTATGGGTTCGATTCCCACACAGAACAAACATTTGAGTGCATGAACATGTCTGTTTGTCGTGGTGTTTTTAAGTGAGGTAGAGCTCATAATATATTTACTACATGTAGTAATACTTTTACGGCAATTAATTTTTGAAAAGAGTGTGCAGAGATCGACTAATGAATGAATGAAGACTATGTAATTTTTATGTTATTCCTTTTATAATCAATATATATATCACGGTTCAATAAAACTTTATCATTTCGTTTGAGGCGCAAAAAATGGTGTTTCCAATAAGTCTGTAAGGAATAATAAAAAAGCCGCTACCTTTATGCGGCAAATCAAATAAAGTAATTTATATTTGTTTAGAAAGAAATGAAATGTGTATGCAATTTGATAATGTGCTTTGTGTGCTCATGCCACCAATTTGCTCATGTGTACTGGCGACGGCCGGCATCCATCCACTACCAATTAGTACCAGATGCATTTCGTTGCTGCCATAGCCGTTCTGGTTGTTTCTGCCTCGGCTGCTGGGGTATCGGCGTATAAGCATATTATTCTAATGACTACCATCTACTACGCATAAGAATTCCTCGTGAAGCGACAAGAAATGTGTGGCAGAGACGACGAGCAGCTCAGATGCAGATGGCGAGCAATCGCGACCGCACCAGCTGAAGCAAAGATGACCGGAGTAGTCATGGCAGCGATGACATGCATAACCTAACGATAGTGGATGGATGCCGGCTGGTTCACATGAACTAATTGACGTCAGCAGCACGCAAAGAAGGTTTGATTAAATCTCATATCAATTTGACTATCCCAAATTAACTCCGAAATCTAAAAAATGAAATATCGCACAAAGTAACTTCTTTTTTTATCAAAATCAAGATGGTTGCAATTTAGTCTTCTATACGAGTACACAAACAAAGATAGCTGTTTCGAAATCGATTTAACATTTGAATGTTCTTCTCTTTTATAGATTATGCGCAAACATAGGACGCAACAGCGTGCCATTTTTATGACCAGTCGCACAGATGTTAGAAACCGGTGACTGGATTTTTATTTTGCTGCTTCAGCAAACAAAATCTTATTTGAATCCTATTCAACATAATCTCAAATGTAGTTATATTTTCTATTCCGCCGTCATTCGGAGAGAGGTCGAACTAATGTCAACGCTTTCGAGAATATATATATATATATATAGTATATTAATTTATAGTTTAATGTATATGTATAATAAAAATGTATAGTAATTTAATGAAGTAATAAGTTCCTGTTGTCAATACAAACCAGTTGAGAATGCGCAAGCTTGCATTGCCAGATGAACACCTGGCTCGTCAATTATATAACAATTTAATTACTATGTTAAAAAATTTGTCGGCCATTTTGACCATGTTCCTTAAGAGATAGGAGGTTGGTTTTTCAGACATTCCTATTCTACTTTTTTATGCTGAATCCGAATCTGAAGTCAAAATTCGAATTTTCGAAAAAAAGCGACAGATACACATAGACAAACGTACACACAGACAAACATATAGATTTCATATAGGAACGGTGTTCCTGAAAATGATGGTGTTTAGCCCAGTTTACAGCAGTATACCGCAATATAGATAAACAACAATACCAATGTTAACAATTCACGATGATAGTGCTTGGAGCAATTATTAGTGTTCGACTCGAGTGTGTACCTACCATACCTTCATATCCATACTTTGTTTGAAGACGCCCGTCATAAAAGCACTCAATACTTGCTTAGCTAATTAATAACTTGTGAGTGATTAATGATTATTAACAAGAATAATCCTCAAAATTACTATTACCTCAAATTTAGTTTGTATAAATAAAATTTTCTTCTTACTTCTCATTTAGATTTTTTCAATTTGCATCTTAAGTTAATGACAACAAACGCTCCGGATCACTTCTGCTTGAATAGCGTAGTATGTATATATGAGAGCTCGATGGTGTCGTTGCGCGTGTCATTCCAACCGAAGACGCAGCTTAAGCAACGTCGACCGCAGCTTGTCTATAGATGGGTTTATCTATCTCGAGTTTAGATAATACTCGCTATGCTAAGTCAGTGGCCCTCGGGCGGCTTGAAAACACTGGCCTCCGCCAATCCGCGGTTAAAGGGAGATCCGTATTCGTATTGTCTTAGGTTTTCGCGATTGTTACACATTGAATTAAACAATTTTTAACGGAAGTATCGCGTGTTTTATATATATTGTTGAACCTTACGTTTCAAACGCCTTGCAGCGTCCGTGGTCGCTGCAAAGCATTCGATTCACAAAATAAATAAAACACGGATACTACCTCTCACCAACCGCGAATATAAATAGACGAATATGTCTATGAACACAAATGTTCGTCTCGTGTGGGAATCGAACCCATGAGCCTTGGTTTCCAAGTAGCCATTACTAACCACTTAACCACCAGACTCTTCGTTTACGATTACCTTTAACCTTTGAGCAGTCAGAACCCGTTAAATACATTTTCCCATACATTTCGCGGTCGTATATGACCACCCGGGTTTCGAACGGTTAATAACTTTTTAAAAACTACATATATACCTACGTATAATGAGTAATAGTCGAATGGCGTGTGTAGTGAATAATGTACTCGCTTCAGGGGAGTCCCCTTTAACACTTATAATCCGAGAGGCGTCGTCTAAAAAGGGTGTTTTAGTGACGGATTTGCCACCTCACGCAGGATTAGTTTAACTCCCACAGGCGAAACAAAAACTGTGACAAATTCTATGTACGTAAACAAATCCGCATGACATCATAAACTTCGTTAATCTTCTTCTTCTTAGCGTTATCCTGTTTTCCTAATCCATTAGGATTGGCGGGGTCCGTTACCTAAGCCTAAGGATCTGGCGAAGATACTAATTTGTACATGGAACGACTGCAGTCTGACCTACGCAACCCAGAGCGAAAAACAAATCATTCTTAGGTAAGGTCACAGAGCACGTCCTTTGAGGAGCTCGGTGGTGCAGTGGTGAAACGCGATGTTACGCTACTTTGATACCAACGCTCGTGGGTTCGATTCCCACACAGTACAAACATTTGTGTGCACGAACATGTCTCTTTGTGTTTGGTCTGGCTTGGTCTGGGTATTTTCTATGTATAATAAGTATGTATTTACAAAAAAAATATGTATTTACGTATGTTTATCAGTTGTCTAATACCCATTATACAAGCTTCGCTTACTTTGGGGCTAGGTGGCGCTGTGTAATTTGTCCGACAATATTTATTTATTTATTTCATTTATTATAAATACAATTTCTTGTACGTGCGAGTTTCCTCACGATGTTTTCCTTCACAATCGAGCAAGTGATAATTACAAATTGTACATGAATGCGAAAACAGGAATTTAGTTATAAACTCCATTAGTGACAAATGTTGAGGACATTTTGTTCTCGTACTAAAAAGTTCGGCAACTTCTATCTCTGTCGAACTATTAAAAAGTGGAACGCCTTGCCTGCACATGTGTTTCCTCCTTCCTACAACATGGGATCCTTCAAACGAAGCGTGAAGAAGCACCTTGCGGGCCAGCATGGTAGCGTCAACTGACAGGACACCGTAGTCCTTTGTCAGTTGCCGCTGCAGTTTGGGCTCCCCTTTTCGCTTACCAACAGGCGAAGAGGAGCCACTATGCTGAGCCAATATAAAAAAAAAAAATGTAGTAGACAGACGTTTAACATAAGGTGGGTCTGTCGAAGTTTCATCTACTAAGCACAGTCACTTTCTAAAGCATACCACTTATATATTACTAGCTGTGCCCGCGACTTCGCCCGCGCGGATTAGTTATATTTTTATTATTTATTTATATATTAATAAAAATAAATAATATTTCTAAAATAAAAGTAGCCTAAGTTAATCCTTATTACATCAGCTATCTGCCAGTGACAGTCCCGTCAAAATCGGTCCAGCCGTTTCAGAGATTAGCCGGAACAAACAAACAAACAGACAGACAGACAAAAATTGAAAAAATATTCATTATGGTATATGTACCGTGTATACATCCATATGCATTTTGTAAGAAGCGGTTATTTTAATATTACAGACACTACAATTTTATTTATCTGTATAGATAACTACGTGTGATAATTTGTGATGTTATAAGAAATGTCATTGGCGATGGCAGCAAGAACGCCACATAAAAGACATTAGAATTAAGGTGGATCTGTTTTCTACTGAACATAGAATAAAATGGTAGGGCAGATAGAGCATGAAAGTAGGATAAACGCGGTCGAAATTCGAGCGTTGTGCGTAATGCTTGTAGACCGTATTTGCAATGACGATGTTAAAAGCAGAGTTTATCTGAAAGAGAGTGTCGGTGTTAAAATAAGAAGAGGCATGCTCCGTTGGTTCGGACATATAGAAGTAACGCAGGAAGATAGAATCGCGAAATAGACATACGACGCGAAAGCGGAAGGATGTAGAAACCGAGGAAGGCCAAGACTTACGTACCGTGACCAAATTGATCGTGTTTTATCAGAAGGTGATGTCAAGAGGCTCAGATACCGGCGAGCGTGCATAAGAAGAGCAATGAATGTTAAAGAAGCGAGTGAGGTTTGTAAGCATCGAGTCATTATTGATAACATTATAATTACTTGCTTGTGGCGCTCTGTACTCTCTGTATACCCCGCAAGGGATTTGGCGTGAAGTTATAGATAGATAGGGAAATAAATAAAAATAGAAATATCTCTTCCTGCGATTTGTACATAAAAAGATTTATTCTGCCGTCCTAAAACTAGCGAGAGACAAATAACCGCCCCGCATTCCCTTGGGATGGATGCGTCATTTAGTAGATGTATTGTAGTAACAGATTCGCGTTCCAGATTCTTGCTAATAAATTAATGGCATATACCAGTTGCAGAATTAACGGAGCTTTTACATGATATTGGATTGTATACACAGGGACGTAAAATATATAACTAGCAAGAGATAAATCTAGTTACGCTGTTTTTTACCTTGAGATTTACAGAGCTCTTAACCATTAATTTTTCATCCAGTTTGCGGTAAGATGGTGAAAAGTATACTGTTTTATCTAGCCCGTGTTCATGAACATACATAAATAAACATAGTCCAGAGTATAGATAGCGAGCAGTGATAGCCCAGTGGATAAAGAATCGACCTATTGACCAACCGGTCCCCGGTTCGATCTTGGCGTGTACCACGAAGTTGTTTTCAGTTTTATGTATATTTTATTGTCAATAATTGCCCTTAGGAATCGGCGAGCGTGCATGAAAAGAGCTATGAATGTTAATGAAGCGAGTGAAGTGTGTAAGGACCGCGTCTTACGGCGCTCGGTTCTCTCTGCCTACCCCGCAAGGGACCTGGCGTGAAGATATACATACTTAATGCATAACTGCCCGCACATGAGCGACATAAGTTTCTTAGTATTATAACTGATATGTCTATGGTCACGGATATTATCCCGGCCATTTGATAGGCGTGCGCGGAGATGTGGGTCCAACGCGTAGATACCCCTTTCAGAAGATGATAGTAAAGTAGTACACCCGTCGCGACTCGCTCCGGGATTAACAATGGAGCATAGGCTCATGAGCAAGTCTCGGCAGGTATTGGAACTATTACAAATATGGTGGAAATTGTCGGGCTACTGTAATATTGTAATGAGATCAGGAGGGATTATTGGTACTGACCTGTTACAGAAGAGGAACGGATGCTTGGCGTTGCTGTCATGTCTGATTAATATATAATATCATAACTCATATTTCTATTACAGGTTAATAATACGAGTACTATGAGTTATGATATCATACACTAATCATGCCATAAGTTCCAGTATTAGTATAGTAGTAAATTGCATAAGGATATTTTTAACAGCAGTGATAGATTTGTGGACCAGCCTGTTAAATTCGTATTTTCCGATTTACATATATATATATATATGTATATATATTTTCTAAGAAATTTAATTATTCATTTTCCAAACATTTTTTTTGTCACAGGCGACACATCAAATCAATTCCCCATTTTTAGGGTTCTATGCCGAAAAGGTGTTGATTCCATGCCATAAAAGCTATAAATCTGCGCTGTCCGTACGTTCGTCTGTCCTTCCTTTTATGGACAGTATCTTTTGAACAATTATGTGGTTTGGGTTGAAATTATTACAGAAAATGTATTATTACGACGTGAATATGTATTATTACAAATATTCAAAGCATTAGACACAAATACATAAAAAATAAAGAAAGTAAAAACACATATTTAATGTATTTTTATTTACTTTTTTTAGGTTACTGCTCTGTAGCTGGTGGTATTGTTTAACTTTAAAACACGTACAGCCAGGTACAGTGAGTCTGAATTGTAAAAATGGTAGCAACCATCACATTGGTGTATACAGCAATCAATAAGAACAAGCCAAGTATAAAACTTGTGGCAAGGAGTTTTAATGAGTTCTAGGGCTCCTGTATTCACCTTCTAATAGAACACGATCAATTTGATCATTGTAGGTAAGTCTTGGCCTTCCTCGGCTCCTACATCCTTCCACTTTTGCATTGTACTCGTAGATCTGCTTCGTCATTCTTTCATCCTGCATTCTTTCTACATGTCCGAACCAACGGAGCGTGCCTCTTTATTGAGTTTTAATCGTTATATAATATGGCAATATTTTTAAGTTGATTATTACATTTATAAAATTGAATTCTATCGCGTGGCTAGCGACCCGCCTTGGCTTCGCACGTGCAGTAAAGTATATTATGCTCCCACAGTCCGACGCCGCATCTGTCGGGTCCATCATTTAAATTATATGGTGTAAACGATTATCATAATGTGCATCAAATGCTTAAAGTAACTAGCATATTTAAGTTGATGAGATATTGTACATCTTTATAATATCCGATGGAAGGTCCCAAGCGGCTTGATTTTTCTTAACAAATTATACACCTAAACCTTTCTCAAGAATCAGTCTATCTATTGGTGAAAACCGCATGAAAATCCGTTCAGTAGTTTTTGAGTATATCGCGAACAGACAGACGTGGCGTGGGACATTGTTTTATAATATGTAGTGATAATACGAAGTTTGATACTGGGCCAACTTTATCTAGTTAGCAAATTCACCACGTATCTAGCTAGCTAATTTGTATTTTGGAAATCAAATAATAATAACAAAAATTACAATGTTTAAAACATTTATTATTTCCGTTTTCAATTCTGACACAATCTTTGCTAAACCGTATTTTACTGAAGTAAAACGAATAACTCATTAAACATAACAATTACTTATCATAAATTATATTAGACATCAAAATAAAATAAATCTATATTTGGTTACAGATTAAAATCATTTCTATAATATTCTGACAAACGTAATGTTAGCAAAACCTAAATGCCTCAAAATTGGTCTGAAATAACACAGATTAAAGTAAATAGGCTGACTTTAGAATTGCTTAAATTAGATAAGTTTATTGCAATTAGATTTTTAAACACACCGGGTATAAAATGACTGCGTCTGATATTTTTGTCGAAACACGCAATACAAACATATTTCCTTAGAAATATACGTAATTAGAAATATAAAAAGCAACACTTTTTAAAACCAACGATGTCTAACAAAGGAGTGCGAAATTGTAAATAATCCGCGAACATAAGTTGCAAAATGAATTCTTATTTTTATGTATCAGAAGAAGTCCTTTTACACACACCCTCTCAGCATCTTATTTAATAGAAATTGAAACCCTTAAGGCACAGCGAAATTACACCTAACTACAATGTACATCGTACAAACTATTATAGACACTGTTGGTAACAATCTTTATATACTATGTTGCAAATCTGATATGTACAAAAATATTTATTCGATTTTCTCTATCTATTATATTACAGTTCAAAGTAGTAAAAATGGATATTGTACAAAGATATAAGAATGTTAAAATACTATGATTGTGATGAAATACAAGAGTAACAGCACCTTAGAATTACATTAAGACATTAAATAAATACGGCATGCAAAAGAGAACACTTAGAACATAATAGCGATAAACACAAAAATGAGAAAGTAAGACACCGCTTCTTAGAAAATCCGCACGAGAGACGTGAAAAAATTTCAATTACAGGAATCTGAGCGAAAATTCAAATTCAGTTCATTTCTCCTCGTTATCCCTTTTAAAGCAGGGTCTAACTGATAGCCCGTTGAAACATTAAATGGGCACTGATAATGTATACGTAAGTAAAACGTTCGTGTAATTGCATCGCCTCAGTCGCAATAGTGACATTAGAGATGAAACAGCCCGAAGTTCTATTCTTTAACAGCGTTTATGGTAGTGCAGATACCTAAGCGGGCTTTCTAAATAAATTTATGTTAGGTAGAACATAAACTAATGAACACTAAACCACAAACTCCACACACTTTCAGAAACACATAGCATTGGCACGATTTCACTAGAGTTTACACTCAGTACATTTAAATATCGGTTCCAATTCTAGAACCGATATTCTTCGAATCAGGCACGCGAATTTTCTCTTCTTTGTCTCTCTAGCTGCTTTCTATGACTATGACGCTTTTTCGCTATTATTGCTATTAATATCACAACAATGGCTACAGCAACAGCGATTCCTATCCACCAGTATGTATTATACGACGCCTCATGGATGTTGTCTTTTTGGTCCCCTGCGTCTGGTTGTTTTTTGATCTCTAAAACGGCTACAGTTGATGTTTCAGTGTATTTTGAATGAGAATCGTCACCAGTATCAATAGTATTATCAGCATCTATTACTTCAGGTCTAATATCAGATTCAGTAACTTCTGGTGGAATAGGAATTTCATTCTCTTCCGGCGTAGGTTCACTAATTGGCTCTATGTAGTCATCTGTATCATCAGCAGATGGATCTAATTGGTTATCTAAGTATTCATCCAAAAGGCGATAGTAATCCGTGAGTCCAGTATACTCTAGCCCGTTTTCACGTTTTGCTAGCATATCGCTGACCATTTCTGTCCAGACACTTCCATAGCCTTGTATCATAGCGTCACTGTAAATTAATAATGTTATTTTTTATTTGGATGATGTTTAGCTAAGGGTATAAGTATCTCACTATCATCTTTAGTTATCAGCTAAGTCAAAGTCACTTGAAAGTGGGGTAGTCTATCAGCTAGCAAACTGAGTGAATGAGGTTATCAATAAGCTACTGAGAATTTGCTGAATGAGGAACGGGCGAGTCTATATGCAATCAGTGCCTTTTTGTTACAACGTCGGAAGGCATACAAGCATATAATCCACCTGATGTAAAGCGATTACCGTAGCCTATGAACGCTTGTAATACATTAAATATCACTCGCGCGATGCCTTCTCTGTTGTTAACACAGCAACTCCTTAAGAGCTTACTGGTGACCTCACTCACACGCAGGAACACGACAACCCTCTAGGGAGTTGTTATTTGGCAGCGGTTTTCTGTGAGGTGGAGGTACCTCCCCAGACGGGCTGCTTATTAACTCTTATACCTCTCTTAATAATCTATTAAAAATCAGTGACTTGTGTGTGCCTCGCATTCATAGGTTACGGTAACCATTTCACATAAGACAGCATACATTGTTTGGTGCGTAGGCACCAAACATGCGTACGTTCTCTTAAATAAAAAGGTAATAAGTTTAAAACTTAATATTTACCGGAGTCGATCATTAGTTTCACTGACGTGCTTCAGTAAATCAGATTCATCAGAGATAAGTTCTTCAGCAAATGATTGATAAATTTGATACTTCAAAATGAGGGCCATGAATTTCCTGCAACAAACAGAAGTATTTTATTGTAAAAAATATACGTTTATTACATTTGCACAAATGGGATTCGCAACCTAAAACCTAAAAAATAACAGACAGTTTGTGGGGACAATCGTTTCCGTGATTCCGTGAAACAAATAATATCTTATAAGTAGTAAGTTAGGTACAAAAAGGTCGGGGGAAACTTTTTAAGTATTTTATTTGTACTGTTTCTATCTGGCTGATTTTGATATCATTAAATAGAAGACATTTAAAATATAAAAATATAAAACCGGTTTCCCGTCATTGTTCTATTGTTTTTGTATCCGCCAGTGAATCTAACAAAGAAATTCTATACATTTTAAGTTTTATCACAAGAAAGAGAAAAATGCGAATCAAGCCGCGAGAAACTTTGTGACGCTTATGGACTTAACATATGTTGTAGTGACAGTTAGAGTAGCACAAAAAAGGTTTAAGTGTTTTCAGTTCGGGAATTTTGACGTCAAAGATGAAGCTCGCTCTGGTCGACCTGTTAAAGATAAAATTGACGTCAATTTTGAAACGTGGAGAAAGATCTGCATGTTAGTAGTTACGATAGCTGAAGAGCTAAGGGTGAAACACAAAATATGTAGTTTCGACTCATTTGAAAAAGTCTGATTGTACAAAGTTTCATATTTGGGTGCCAAACTACCATTATTGCTCCATGATAACGCAAGACCTTACACTGCACGAGAAACCGTTGTAGCTCTACAGGAGCTGTAGTTAAAAACCATACGTCATCCTCCGTACTCGCTAGACCTTGCTTCAACTGAGTACCATTTTTTTCGTGATTTGGACAATTTTCTTCGTGGTAAAAAACTTTCTTCCCAAGACGCAGTATAAAATGCTTTCACACAGTTTGTCGACTCTAGATCCCCAGAGTTCTATCGCAAAGGCATAAATAAACTTCCGATTAGATGACAGCAATGCATAGATAATTAGTATATAATATTTCAGTCAAATCGGCAATTTCATATTTGAATCCCTAATACTATTTACAATAAATATTAATAAACAGTGAAATAGATAAACCAAAGTGTATCAAAATAGATACATGAACTTACCCAACCAACGGCTTATTGAACAATACGTATGGATCTCCTAAGATGTCAACATCTGATGTTTCTAATAATGAAAAATTCTTGCGGAATTCGCCCCAACTAGTAGACACACGTGGTGTCATTAATGCTTTTAATCTCCATTCATCTGCTGCTAGGTAATAATTCAATCTGAAATTGAAAAGGCGTATCATCAATATTTAAACATTCATTTATTTTTAACTAGTCGAAATTCCTACAAATTGCTTGTACGTTAGTAAGTTTCGTCTACATTACCAATATATGAGGGTATTTTGTGACGTTATCAAGTCATAAATTTGAATCAAAGGTAAGTCACCAATTAACAGACAATAAATTACATATTGTACCAGTACGAACATTAATAGTAGAAATATTCATCATAATAGTGTTAATACTGTTCATACAAATAATGAGAATTTTAAATTACCTTGGCAAATCTCTTAAAGCCATGATTAACTGTAAAACGAGCCTATGATGATTTGGATTATAGTTGAATATTTTCAATGGGAACAATCCGCTTTTGTTCAATGCATGTGGATTGAGAGATAATAACGACACAAATCCAGGGATTGCTTCGTATATAGCTGAAAAAGAAATACACACTTAACTATTCTGGAAGATAAAGATAAAAGAAAAACGTCATTTATTTGCCATTAGGCCCTCGCGGGCACTTAAACACGTCTTACATTCTTTAAATCAAATCATATCTTGTCAATTTTTCATAGCTTTAATCTCTTTTTAATTATTCAATATTTCGAAAATGACCATTGGCGAAGAAGAAATGCCAAAAGAAACTTGCCAATATAGGTCTTTTTTATCAAATCATCAATTTATATTACAATAAATATATGTGAGTGGACATATAGTGATATCAAGTGGTACGATTAAAGATATATTAATACATGTACCGAATTATTTCCAAACATCTTTGTCAGTCAGATATTCATCGATTCTGTAATAGCCCTTCTTGCATAGAGTATTTTTGATGTGCCTTTTGAACATATTGTCAAGCAAGAACGGAAATGTTTCAGGTAATGTATTATAGAATCGAATGCAATTTACAACAAAAGATCTATCAGTTTTAGGAAGCCGATGTGCCGGCATACGCAATCTGTTCCTGCTTCTAAGATTGTCACTAAATTATGAAAACGATTCTACATTTTTACGAGCATAAATTATGTTTTCATAAATATACTGAGAGGTAACCATGAGGATATTTATTTCTTTAGTTCTCTAAGTGATTCCGTGGAGACCATGTTATAAATAGAGCGGATGGCTTTCTTTTGTAATAAAGTTTCAATATCAGCCGCTTTTCCCCACAACAGTATGCCATACGACATAATGCTATGAAAGTAGCTGAAATAGACTAAGCGCGCAGTAGCCACATCTGTCAATTGTCTAATTCTCCTAACTACAAATGCGGCGGAGCTGAGCTTACTGGCCAGTTTTTTTTTTTATATTAGGCCAGTTAGAACGCATGTACGAGTAATTGGAGGCGTGTGGCTATCCTACGTCTGTAAATAGGATTGAATAATCTTGCACTGGTGAAATATTTTAACATGGAAACGAAAATGTACATATGCCACTTCATTTACTTTTGTGAGTTTTTATTTTTACTAAGGTTAAAATCAAGCATCACATAGAATAGTGCCGTAATATTATGACGGAAGCTGTTATTTTAAAAAACTTTAACACTTACCCGAATAACGAGGTGCTTCTCTTAAAATATAAGTGTTATTGCTATGTAAAGCAGTGATTTCCTTGTATTTGACCTTCATGGCTGCTTCGTGAGCTTCAATGTAGTTTCCTATACTGACATCTTTGCAGGTCACAATCCTTACTTTATTGGGTTTGCACCAGTCCACGAATGACGTAGGACAAGTACTGTTAAACATAGATTCTGGCCAAATCTCTGGTTCTAATTCATCAAAACCTAGTACGTTAATTAGGTTAGACGCTTCTTTGAATGCATTTACGCCACCAAGATCCTACAAAAATGCAATACTATATAATGTATTATGTGAATTAAAAAATATCAGTACACAAACCAAAATTTGTAATTTCGTCCAGTAAACAAATGTAAGTTATTTAAAATTTATTTATTTACTATTATATTTACAGGTATATAGTAACCATTACATATCTAGTGCACTACCATTAACAGTCTTACATAATAATAAATAGTTAATAAATAAAGCCTGTTTATTGAGAAAACAGCTTACATATAACTTACATACATACATCACGCCTGTCTCTCACTGAGGTACGCCGAGACTATGAACGTCAAGTGCACCAATCTAAACGATCCTCTCTCGCTTCTTCCACACTCATCAACCTCTTCTTGTATACTCTTCGATATCAGGAGCTTTTAATTTGGCCCTTTTTCAGCACATCAGCTGTTCGGTCTATATGTGTTTCTAGGGCGGTAGGTATTTGCTATAAACCATAAGGAAAATACTCGATACACGCCTCCCATCCCCTTTCGGAACACCGCCCATCACACCGCACAGTTGTCCTAAATTTTCGGTTCTGTTAAAGACATAACTTGTCCAAATAGTATCTTAGCATACAATTTGTCACTCACAGACACTCTTAATACCGCGATTTTTTTTAAATTGCTGCTTAGAACCTTCGTGTTTGTCCAGCGGTATAATAGCCGTCTTTACCCAGTTGCCTGGTATATGGTCGAAACGTCAACATACCCGCAGGTTGAATAATTTCACTCTTTCTTCTATTGCACTAGCATATCTCTTACTTCACCATCGCACCGTTCGTTCCTGATCTTCTTACTTTCACTTATTTACTCCACATACCTTTGACGCGGTTTTGATAACAACATATTTAAACTCCTTCCAAAATTCTTGTATATCAATATACATTTTTCATTCAACAGCTTTTCAAATTTTTCATTCAATACTTTCCGATACTCATGGGAGCAGAGATAGCCCAGCGGATAAGCCCAGGAACCGGCGTATTGCCGTCTGGTCCCTGGTTCGAACCCTGGAGGGGCATATACCACTAAATTCGTGTTTTCGGATTTATGTAAATATTTATCACTTACTCGTCGGTGAAGGAAAACATGGTGAGGAAACCCACACGATCCAAGAAGTTATTATTGATGTGTAACTTAACTTAAGAAAGATCTGGTTTTCCCTCTGGGTTGTGGAGGTCTGACGGCAGGCGCACTTAAAAAAATCTGTGTCGGCGCCAAATCCTTAGGCTTAGGTAGCGGACCCCGCCAATCCTAGTGGATTAGGAAACGGGATAACGCGAAAAAGAAGAAGAAGACTGTATTAGACTAACCATTGCGACTTTCTTAAATTACTTTCTAATTTCAATCAATCAGTAATTCCACAGAAGAAGACGACTTTCCGATACTCATCACATACTTTTTGTATGTGGTATTGTAAGTAAGTATTGAGGGAAAAATTTCTGTCAATCTTTCAACTTTCATTCTCTCTAGTATTGTCTTAGGTTTTCGCGATTGTTACACATTAAAATTAAACTATTTTTAACGGAAGTATCGCGTTTCATTCTCTCTGTTTCACCATGGGTACACTTAGATGAGGTCGCCATTTTTAAACAACCCGGCTATTCTTGTGACTACAAGAAAGTGGTGCGTTCCAGTATCAATTCCCCAGTATACCTGTGTATCCCTCACTTTCGATCTCAAGCGTTTATCGACTATCACAAAACTATCATATTCCTCTCTAAATGCATTTGCCATTTTATTTTTTCTGACTGAACATAGTGCAAGTCACTGTTAGTATCGTCTTTATTTAACAAACATGTACCATTTTTAGTCACTCTTTCATCTCCGATCTTTTCTAAAAACCTATCTATTAAAATCATTAGTATTATAATTATCCACTCATTTTCTTCGCATTTACCACATTCATCTCAAACATTATCCTGAAACTCCTCTCTAACATTTAATCTGTGGTTTGGAGCACATGTCTGTTCATGTATCGTAAAAGGTAAAACAAAAACTATGTTCAGGCCGAATCTTTATCTTATCCAAAGAAGTTAAGAGCTGTCGCATTGAAGTCACACAAACATACGGTCCGCATGATATAAAGTGGTTACTTGTAGCCAATAATCGCTGGTAATACATTAAGTATCACACGCTCGATGCTATCTCTGCTGCTAACACAGCAATTCTTTGGGAGCTTACTGGTGACCTATATCACACGCAGGAATACAACAACCCTGCAGGGGAGGAGTTTGTTATTTGGCTGCAGTTTTCTGTGGGGTGGAGGTGCTTCCCCAGTAGGGCTACTTTGATGTGCCCTACCGCGTATGCGTAGGTGAGGTTCACTTGGGCTCTAAAGATGATAGTCACAAGAAATCACTTGCACCCCCATTGTAATATAACTTTGAGATGAAAAATACAATATTTTGTTAGGAAATTTAAACACTGAATTATGATATCTGTAGAAATATAGAAGCTACAGATTTACAAATATTTTAAATTAAATACCAGCTGATAAATTTTTCATTGCACCGAAGTCTTGTTCTATACAAAATTGATTATAAAATCATATTCATTGACACCTGTATTTAAATAAATTATAAATAAACGTATCATAATGCATTTCAATATGACTAAAAACAACTAAATTATCAAACTACTCGTGAAGACTCGATAATCAAGGTGTTGCTTTCTTGATCACATGATCTTTATTATGATAATGAATTTGAACTCGAAGTACTTTTTTAATAGTGGATTTCAATATCACCATCAGGCTCTATCGTGGAGATATATTGGTAGTACCAAAGTACCATGATGACGTCAAATTTGGACACAATAAAGAACTTACCTTCAATTGCAAATTCGCATGAACTTTTTGGTATATTCCTGAATGTTTAGGTAATAAACTTTCTATGATATTTGACCAGTCCTCGCCATTAAGGGATCCTGCAGAAAAGATTTAAATATTTATGAATTTCGTATTTAATATATTTAATCTTAATAACGAGATCTAATGGACGACTTATGTAAAAATAACGACTATTCCCATTGGAAATCTCCGAAAAGAATTTACGTTGAAGTTTATTACATAGGTATTCTTTTAGAAGATTTTTATCAGGATATTAAGTTTTCATATTGTAGCTTCGGGAAGTTTACCAATAACAAAGCATTGGGGTTTCTCGGGGGTATTGCGTTCCAAAATATTTTACGTCTTTGGCAAAACGCCTCACGGTTAGTTCCGTGGTTTAGCGTTGTGGAACGTAGCTCGTAAATGTATATCTTGGAAAGTGCTTCTTTAACACTAGCACGCTAGACTGGAAATAACAATTAACATAAATTTATGATAGCAACCCAGAACTGGACTTTGAAAGTCATTTTTATATGAAATAGAATCAAATTTCTTGTTACGTTTGTGAAATCTGCCGATATTAAAGAATTTGTAAATTGACAATATGAAATGACCTTTTCTTTCCGCTTTCAAACTGGAATGACAGGTTTAGTATAAAGTCTTTTTTATCTAAATGACATTTTTAACAAACAGGAAATTGTGGTCGTGAATATGACCACAATTTCCGCGGCCCATGTTTGTTAGAAATTGAGACTCAAAGTTTAATTATATCTCGCATGTCTCATTTCGCTCAACTTTATGTAAATGTTTTAAACTTTATATAACGCTATATACTTTTTATTTTTGATTCTTTCAACTAGTTGCACTATGTCATATAGCTACATTAAGGCTTTAGGCTGCAATTCACCCGTAGTACACTCTGTTTCCTTAGCCCTACAGCATCTATTCAGCATCAGTACTTATAGAACTCTTAGATACTCACTTAACAGATGAACAGGCAAAGGTTTCCCTACAGCCTCAGCACCTCTAAGTCTCAATGACACGTATTTTTGTAGTTTCAGGTAGAGTGGTTTCACGTTGTCCCATATTTCTCTCGCCTTCAGTATTGCGCCCTCGTACTCGATCAGTGAGTCCCAGTACTCCTCAACACCATTGTAATCTATGATTGTAATATGACAATAAAAATTAGTTATTATTAAGTCTTCTTCTTCTTTGCGTTGTCCCGTTTCCTAATCCATTACGATTGGCGGGGTCCGCTACCAAAGCCTAAGGATTTGGCGAGGATACTGATTTTTACATGGAGCGAATACCGTCTGACCTTCACAACCCAGAGGGATAACCAGATCTTTCTTAGATTAGGTCACACGTCTTTCGAAATATAATTTCTTGGACATGTGTGTTTCCTCACCATGCTTTCCTTCATGAGCAAGCAATACGTACATCATTATTAAGTCTAATGACAAAAGCATAACTTCCTTGCTCCTGCAAGTAAATGGTTTACCAGTAAGCTCTTGATGAGTTGCTGTGTTAACAGCAGTAGTGGCAACACATGCATGAAACTTCCCGTATTACAAGCGTTCATAGGCTACGGTTACCACATTACATAAGGTGGGCCCTATGCTTGCATGACTCCCGATGATGTATAAAAATAACTAACAGCAAAGAAAAACCTTAGAGAAAAATTCGTGTGAAAGCCATTATACCACTACTCCTGGTATTCTGATGAACTCTGCTGATTTACATTAGAACATGATTAACATAAAACACGACAACCAATTTAATACCGAATGATTGATCGCTCTACATTCTGAACCCAAACTATTGGGGCTAGACAAAGTAAACAACAGTTCAATTACGTGCGTACTTAGGTCCTCTTTTGCCATACCCACGTAAGGTCATGAAGTCGTTAAAGGCAAACAGCACCCTACACAGTATAGTTAATATGATCAGTCGTTGCAAAGGACCAATCGCGACTGCGGCTTATTTGTACAAACTTCATTTAAGTACGACGATATGGAAGATGTCTTCTTTGAAGTTATTGTACTGCTTATGTACCTTTACAGTGGTTTAGAAGAGACGGGGATACAGAATACAATGTTTATATGGTTTTAAATAAAATCCAGTTGAGAATGCGCAAGCTTGCATTGCCAGAGGAACACCTGTCTCGTCAATTATATAACAATATATATATATTTTTAATTTGTCAGCCATTTTGACCATGTTCCTTATGAGATAGGAACGGTGTTCCTGAACATTCCTATTCTACTTTTTTATGCTGAATCCGAATCTGTAGTCAAAATTCGAATATTCGAAAAAAGCACACACACAGACAAACATATAGATTTCATATAGGAACGGTGTTCCTGAATATTGTATAAAACCTACAAATTCAATTTTCATTTCAAATCATGTAGATATATAAAGATAACAAATAATTGAATTAAAATAATCCCTACCGCCTTGATTACATTGAAACACAGGTAAAATCAATATTTTAGCCATGAAAATGTCATTAAAATTTCATTAGCTGAAAGGTTTAGGGGCAGTTAAATTTGTAATACCTTTTTTGTGTAATCGCGATCACAAGGTCTCTCGTTTGACTTCCTTGAATGAAATATTTCATCAGCGGTTCAAAGAATTATAGAAATTAAAATTAAATGTAGCAAATCTATCAATCAAACCCTCGACTTCGTTCGCATAATCATTTTATTTACAGCACGATGGCCGAGTGGATTTTTTTTATACAACGTTCGCATGCATACAAACATACGGCCCACTTGATGTAATAATTAATGCACCTGATGTATGTACGAGTATGTATGTATGTATATGTATATCTTCACGCCAAGTCCCTTGCGGGGTAGGCAGAGAGAACCGAGCGCCATAAGACGTGGACCTTACATATTTCAATATATATGTGTTCATGTGTACAGTAGCCTTTTAATGCTTGTAATATACTAAGTATCACTCGCACGATGCCTCCTCTGCTGCTTACACAGCAACTCCATAGGAGTGTACTGGTGACCTCACTCACACATAGGAACACAACAACCGTCTAGGGCACATGTGGGCAACCCCCGGCCCTAGGGCCGGATCCGGCCCGCTGTAAGGTTTGATCCGGCCCGCGAGACATTTTGAAAAAACCCAATTAAAAAAAATTAAGTACACTACTTATATATACTCACGGAATCTACTTATATATATGCACTACTCTTAAAGGCGGCCCGCGAACGTATTTGCATGCTAAAGTTTGGCCCACAACATGTCAAAGGTTGCCCATACCTGGTCTACGGAGTAGTTATTTGGCTGTGGTTTTCTGTGAGGTGGAGGTACTTCCCCAGACGGACTGCTTTGATGCGCCCTACCTCACTTAAAATATCCAGACCAAGACAAACAGACATCTTCATGCACACAAATGCTTGTCTTGTGTGGGAATCGAACCCACGAGCGTTGGCGTCAAATTTGCGTCATTCACGACTGAGCGACCGAGCTCGTCGAATCGTCGGATAGCAATGCTACTTTTAAACCAAGGCTGGGTTCGTTTTCCACACAGGATAAATTTTCGTGTGCATGAACATATCAGTTTGATTTGGTCTAGGTATTAAAAAAAACCGGCCAAGTGTGAGTCGGACTCGCACACGAAGTGTTTCGTACCATTATCTACAAAAACGGCAAAAAAATCACGTTTGTTGTATGGGAGCCCCCCTTAAATATTTGTTTTATTTTAATTTAATTATTTATTTTTTGAGTTGCTGTGGTTGCAACAGAGGTAACAATGCGCTAGAAGTATTTCATGTATTGCGAGCGGTCATAAGTTATGACAACTCTTTATATGCCTTCTGAAGTTGTAAGTATGTAGAAAAAAAATATTTTGAAGGCAAATATAGTAAATAACAACGGATGCGGACAGAGATACACCAAAATTCTAGTTTTTCTCATAGAAGAGAAGTGGAGAGGACGAATGGATAACGCGGAAAAGAGATTTTGGCGCGTAAGTGACCCAAGACCCAAAGTCACAACCTCACGCAAGAGAATGAGGTTATCGAGAGAGTGACGACACCTAGGAGTGCGTTACCATACTCTTCATGTTGAAAGCGTCTATAGGCATAATAAATAAATAAATATTGCTGGACAAATTACACAGCGCCACCTAGTCCCAAAGTAAGCGAAGCTTGTGTTATGGGTGTACAACTGATAAACATATGTAAATATATATATACATAATACAAATACATATTTACTATACATTGAAAATAATTACTTCACAACAGGTAGTATGCTTCTTTACCATCCAACATAGTCTATAAAAATATAACAAATATTCCTATAGGAACGCTAAGGTTAATTTTAATTAATATCCGTATAAAGTTACAGTATTTACAGTAATATGTACCGGTTGTATTGATATAACGTGACAGAAAGTGAATTGAGAGAATTCGGCTTAACCGAAACACCATTAATTACGAGCAATTAATATTAATTGATGTTTACTGAAGATCTAAGGGGAATCGTTAGCAGAAACTGAACCTCTAATTCACTTGAGGTAAATTACTGAGATATACTTTTATTTTTTCTGAAAAAAGATCTGACACAGGAAATTATAGGTTCACGTACACACGTCATGCTACGAGTATAAGGCACGTCAAGTCACGTCGACGTTGCGAGTGTGAGGTGACATGATCGTCGCAATAAATGTGTGTGAATAAATAGTGATGTTAATGCTGTAAGTTCGTATCTCATAAATTGCACAAATACGCAGTGACGTATGGCGATGCCAACGGCTCCTAACATATATAAACCTTAAGGTTTCATCCAAAAAAAGTGACGTGCTGTGTGCGTGCTATCACAAAGCCAATAGTCAAATTCGATGCCACTGAATGCCGAATTCGTCAAAAGTTCCCACGACGTGGCTTTCAATAGTTCTAATACATAAAAAATAGAACCATTTATTCAAATTTATTTTGTTTTATTTATAAAAGGATATATAGTTTTACAATAATAAATAACAAAAACACACCATTCCATATTATTTTTTGTACCACAAGCTTTAAATCACATCACACCTTTAGGCGAACCCCAGCGCCCGACAAACAAAAGCTTATTGTACCGGTGTTAATTAGCCAGTTGAATAGGACTTGATTTTACTTTCTATCCTTGTCATTTTTCATGCACGTTGTTAAAGTTTGAGTAGTACAGATGTAGTTTTATAAATTCATTTCACTGTCTAAAATACGTCAGGACCGATCGGCCTCTAGGAGGCGGTCGACATATGCGCGTTTTCTGCAATGCGGTCGACAGTCAAGAGGATATTGTATAATTAGTACTATTTGAAGTGAAATTAGAACCTTAGGGTTAGGTAGTAGGTCCCGCTATTCCTAAAGGACACGGGATAACACTTGGTATCCTGTTAGGTAACAATTATTATTATAAACAACAGTGACTTACTGTTTTCCTTTGAAGCGTTCCTTAAAAGCGGTAATATCTGTTCTGAATATTCATTCATATTCGGCAGGTTTTTCTCCCAGGACTTCTTCATACGAATTAATGTTTGTTCCTCTTGTTGTCGCGCGAGACTGTTGTGTAATTCTGTAATTAAAAATAATTTAATCAAAATAATGATGAATATGACAGTAGTGTAATCGTTATAAGCCATTCTCAACTTCAGGCACTTACTAAGTCCACATTCACAGATTTCTCCGGTTCCGTATGGCCTCATACCCTAATGAACCTGTTCTTATTACGCTTTTCACCTCAGATACACGCTGATAATATTGGTGTTATTACTAAATTTATTTCATAGCATGTCATTTAAATATTCTACAGCGCCTGAGGATGCGCCGTGGTGAGGAGATACACGTTCGCAGACACGACCGGAATAACTAGGGCAGCAACGGTAGCGGGTGCCTGCGGTTCCTGCTCATCACAATTGCAAATTTTCGATTTTTGATTTGATGATGGTGACAAGCCTGGTGTGTGGGTGTGCTGGGCGCAATAGCTATTTTAACACTAAGGCTTCATGGGTTTGATTAATGCACAGAAGAAACATTTGCATGCATGGACAACAAATGACAACTCCCTGAAGGACTGTTGTGTTCGCACAAGTGAATGAAGTTACCACCCAACCCCTAAGGACAAGCTGAGTTAGCAGCGGAGGTGGCAACACTTCTGTCAAAATACTTCAAGCATTCCAAGCGTTCATGAGATACGCCTACCTGATATAAAGTTATAAATGAAATAAAGGACCATCAGGTAAAGAGCCGTTTGCCTCCCGACTGCCATCGGTAAAATCAAAACATGATTATCGATTATGATATTGATCGAGTCCAATTCAATCACTATTTTAAAAACATATTCCGTGTACAAACTCAGAGCTGCTGCGATTTTATTATATGTATAGATATGTGTGTGTGTAAAAAGAAGAATAATGAATCTACGTGACAAAAACAGCTGACGCCAGCAACTTGACGTGCTCCCAGAAGAGAATAATGAATAGCACAAAGTGCGTTACATCCATATTACAGGCTTTTATATTCAACACCCA
Source organism: Pyralis farinalis (assembly GCA_947507595.1). Lineage (NCBI taxonomy): Eukaryota > Metazoa > Arthropoda > Insecta > Lepidoptera > Pyralidae > Pyralis > Pyralis farinalis. The sequence goes on from OX382270.1 coordinate 25,961,801, forward strand.
TTTAAACCATCAGTTTTCGAACATTCGAGCCGACCCATCTGCTATCACATTGAAAAGTTATATCAAATGACAGTTCCCAACACTTTACCATTTATATTGAAGCGAGAGATTCCCAGGCTTGTTTTTCTTGAGCGAAAAAAGCTAAATTGCCCTTACGAGGGATGAGAAATTAACTTTTACACGACCATTCGTCTCGGCATGAAGTTATTAAAAAGTTTCTAGTACTTTGTGCAATTCGTAATGACTTGTGATTTTTTCCTTTGTAGACAACCCTATTTTACTTCGGTTTGTGCTGTTTGTTTGGAGTTGGATTTCGACTTTTTAGTTACGAGTACTTAATTAAATAAGTTTATTAGAATCACTGTAGTAATTTCATATTCGATTTTCATAAATCTATTGAAGAAAATGGAAATGTTTATAACACCAGCAATATTTTCGACCTATCGAAGATCATGAAGAAAGGATTGTGGTCGTGATTTTCTCGAGTTCGATAGTGATGAAATTGGTTTGGCTGGAATAGTTATTTTGAAGACTATTAATAGAATTGTGTTCAGAAATGTTAATAGAATACTCAAAATAACGATTCCAGCTAAACCAATATCCCTTAGTATATAAGTTGCCAACTATTCTAATGGCAGGCTTTATATATCTGTCGTGTTTACGACATGTTTTTGATTATTCTCTCATGAATTCTATTATTTGATTATTCCTTCATATATGTATGATGATCCGGCGTTATTTTTGATGAAGAGTTGATCATAAAGTTATGGAAATAAAAACAATTCAATAAAAAGATCACCCCGACTTGATCGACGTCAGTAAAGATCAAAACAACATGAAGTGAGTGTTTTCAATTTAAATACAAATTGTTAATTGTGAGTGTGTACGGGAATATTATGTGATGTTATAATATAAACTTGCACAATGCTTAGCTCGCTAATATCACACGGATCCGCACAATGGGTTGGTGGGACAGTCTGAGCGCGCGATAATATGATGTCACGCCTGTATCTTGCGTCGCTGTTGCTAGTTTCATAGCTCTAACAAGTATTGAAATATTTTAGAAAAGTTTTTTTGGACGATATGGAGAGTTATAATAAAAAATATTGTTATTCTTCATTACTCACCTCTCAAAGTGCAATTTGTTCCAGTTCCACAATCGTAATTAGTTGCAAATCTCAGTTGATGTAAAGCTGTATCGCCGAATGTTACCAGCTGCAAAAAAAATAAAATTTTATTGAAATAACAAGGAGCGTATAAATTATAAATGTTTGTAACTCTACCGCGATTTTGGATTTTATTGCAGTTCAGAATATTGAATATTTAAAGCTTGGTGTGTACCAATCTTATGTCGAAGACAAAATCAAATTGCAAGTTGCCCGGTTTAGATGCTGTCGGTACAGTCAAGTACCGAAATAAGATTAAATGTATAAGACATCCCTCGCCTATGCTGCATATTATTATGAAAGGTGCATATTATAGATCTACGAGCACTAGTGGTTAGACACAGGTTAAAAATGTCAATTATTAGGAAATATGGAAAGCTAGAGTGGTAGGTAAACTTGGTTCGGCATCTTTCCAATCAGGCATGGAAAATGGGTGAACTGTGTGTGAACGTGTGGAAGGGCGTAGTGAGTAGCTGAAATCAGGATTTTGCCGAATCGACACTGTTTAGTAGACGATGTTAAGGTTTACAATGCTTATAAACCCTCCTAAAGCACAAAGACACTGTTTTATTTTTAACACAATAAATAAAAGAAAAATTAATGGTGCAGGGCAATCTTCACAACTTTCTAACGACATACTTACCTATCACATGTGACGTCATTCCGGTGATCAGAAATAAACTTTTAATTTTTCACGTTCACGCACATTTACGATACGTCCCGTTTGAACGGTGCCATAAAAGCACGTATTTTTATGGCGCCGTTAATATTTTTTTAAGATAAAAGTATTTACAATTATTGAAGTTTTCCATAATAATAGGGGTTAAAGTATGAAATTGCCGTTTTATAGTAATAGATACTTTGACATTAAACATTCATGGTGTAAGATTTTCGAGTGAAACTTTTTTTACAAGACACCTATGAGGTTTTTCTTAAAAAAAATGTACAACATTCGATTTTTGAATTCAAATTGTTTTTATTTTATTCAGCTTAGACAGGAAAGATGGATACTTTTTGAATACGAGCACCGACGCGGAACTAACGCGGCAGAAACGGCACGCAATATCAATGCTGCGTTTGGAGAGGAGACTGCTAATAAACGCACCGTGCTTTTTTGCTTTAAATGATTTCGTAATGGAAACTTCGACTTGAAAAACGAACCACGTGCAAGACCGCCCACACAGGTGAATAACGTTCAGCGTTATTGGAGAAGAAGATGGAAGCCGATCCGAGCCAAACTACCCAGGAAATAGCGGCATGGTTTAACGTTACCTTACCTACAAGATATTGATTGATCATTTGCATCAAATTAATAAGATAAAAAAATATGAAAAATGGGAACCTCATGATTTGACTGATCTGCAGTTCAATTGCAGGGAGAGGGTTAAGCAAATGCAATAGACGTCATAAAATTTGAACAATAAGGTAGTGCACACGGGAACATAGCAACTTATTGATAACTATGGGGGATCACGTCGGGGTCATCAATTTATGGGGTCGTAGGTTACAGGTTGCGTGGTGGTATTACGACGAGTAAATAATACCAGGCAGACCCATGAGATGCTGAACGGTTTATTCTTATTACTCTTAGGTCTGAATGCCGCCATGATGCTAAACATAATAAATATGGATGAATATGGATGAATTGCTATTCTTTCTTATGTATATCACGTTTGATTAAAGGCTGCTATAATATCCCCAGATGATCATAACGATTTACTTGGAGGAAAAATATATTTTTAGATCACGCGACGCCGGGGTAAGGTTATACGAATCGCCAATTGTTTAATATTATTTACAACCACCAAAACACAGAATATTTATTTACTACCAAAACACTGAAATAAATATAAATTATAAACAAGAAATTCTACGAACATTTTTTATTAGAACTTATATTAATTATGTTTGCTTACTAGAACTTATATTAACTAATACCAAGACGGTAACTATATTGGAAGGTAAGAGAAATACGTTTTTGTCTGAAATTAATACTGGAACGTTATTTTTCTACTCCTATATAACCTTGCACCTTATATAGGAGTAGAAAAATAACGTGGAAAATCAGATTGAGTGTACGTCCATTACGTTAATATGAGCCCCTGATGCTTACCACAAAATTAAGGTCTGTTTGTAGATGTTGGGACATAACGCAAACATTACGTATACCATGATTTTGCGCTAATGTATCAAACATTGTAATTTTATTAGTGTTTCATGGGACTTCTTTCTCTCTCTAAAATTTAAAGAAAACTAGAAGCGTATTATAGACTACATTTTTTTATTATCATCTATTCTCCTTTCCTATATATTATTCACATGTTGCCATTTTTGCCCTACAAAATAAAGTTGAAACTTGATAAATTACGAAAAATGAGGGCTTGAAACAAATTGAGTTTTGATATTTATAAAAAAATAGCAATCTGGGAATTAGTTACCATTCGAAGTTGTACAATATTATTTTCTAATCTAATTTTCACGCAGAAAAAATAATAATCTCGAAATTTGTTACCACCCGAAGGTTTATAATAATAGTTATTTTCTTTGGGTGTGGTGATTAAGGTCAATAAATAAACAAAAAATCCAAAGAAAATCAGGTAGCGAAGGTGCTTGCAAAACAAAAACTATATCTCAAGTGTTGCCTCCCTCGATGCTAAAACAGAACCAAGTCAGGACGAAGGTGGAGCACAATCAATCTCTAGGGATTTTTAAGCGTAAGGTAAAGTTGATTAACCATTAAAACTGCTCCTGAGTAAATAGCGTTATGTCCTACCTCACTTGATATCTATGACTTGTCATGAATTATCGATGATGTGGATAGATATGCTACTTTTCCTGATTCAAGACTGGACAATAAGCAATCCGATGCTAGTGACATCATATTTGATGGATTCACTATCAATTCGCTATTTTGTCTATTTATTCACTTAGCTCTTAATCGGATACGTAAGGATATTGATGAGATTTTTTAAACCGCTATCTAATGTGCAATCTGACATACGACGTGCCTAATGCTTACCATCATTTATGGTAACTTACGAAAACATGTGCTACTAGGGGCATTACACGCGCTTCGTCGAGTTTTCACTACATTTGCAGGATTACTTACGAAAAGTTTATATGTACCGTGCGAATTCACTGATTAACGCATCAATAGTGTAAAATATTTACTTTGAGTGAACTAAACACAAGGTAGAAAAAGGCAAAGGTAAAAAAGTTTTGTCACTCGCAGAACCACTTTTATCGCCAATAACGGTTTATCGTCCAGACAGGACTTCAAATTGTTTGTCAGCTTTGTGATAAAAATAATGCATGGCTCACGACGATACCTATAGACAGAAATTCGGAGATAGAAAATTCATTGTGTTAACGTACAATTGTTATTTATATTATGCCAAACCGTAATATGCAGTAAGTTTCTACAACAGGAGAAGGCTCCATCATTTCGGTGTAGCAGCGCCATCTCTACGCTGTGTCCTCATTAGCCGAACATGTGAGTCGTTTAATGTTTGCCCCCAGCTCCGGTTCCTGTGTACTTTAAATGGAGTGTCCACACAACGGGTACTATACCTAGTTTGCGGCATTTTATTTGCCAAGTCACTTAGTTAGCGACTGATTCGCAAAGAAATATCGAGCGCTGGAGTAAATTCAGTTAGAGGCTAAGTACGCTCAGTACTGAGGCTAGTGAAGCGTGTGGTTGTATTTGTGTTAGCATCTCAGTTTAGCCTTCTTTGCTAAGAGCTCGTCAGCGATTCGCAGCTAATTTGCTAACAGTTGACCGCTCATTCGACACTAAGTTACGACCGATTCGCAGTGAAGAATCAGTCAGCAGACAGTCAGACTCACACTGTTCGGCTTATGAGGTCACAGCTTTATAAATCATAAACTCGGGCTTAGCCGGTAGAAGAAGTCGGACTATTTGATCTCCAGACACCTACAAATAAACCCAGCTAAATGCAAGTAGGATTCGCAAATGAAGTAAACTATTTACCACCACATATTTTATGTTTACTGAAAGAAAGTTCATTATGAATAGGTGCTTTCAGAAATTATAAATTTCTAACTAGTGTAGTAGTAGTATTTGAGATAGATCCCGTAATAAAAATGATCCAAAAGTGACAACTTTGGCTGCCCTTTATTTTTTCAGTTTTGGAGACAAAAAAGAATACATAATACATTTATAATCTACTCCATGAGCTCTAAACAATGACCTCACACGCCTGGGTGGGATTTTTTTATGATATTTATGTTTGAAGATAAGACAAAAAATATTTGTTTCCATTGGACCCTCGCGGGAAAAAATAATGAAAGCATTAGGAAACTCTCACATTTTTAAATAAAATCTAATTGTATTTCGTTAATTTCTGATGGTTTTATTTTATACATATGTTACATCTTAGAAAAGAACGAGTTTTAATTTTTCAGTACAAATCGGCAATTTCACACTTTAACACCTAAAACTAATGCTAAATCAGCATATTAATTTAAAATTATTTTGAAAATGACCATTGGCGATAAAGAAATAAAATATGCCAAAGTAGGATTTGGAACGTCCCATAAAAATAATTAAGTTGATTTTTTTTTGTTAAAAGGTCAACATTCTACACGTTGTATCCAAATTTTAGGTCTATATTTCGTTTCGTTTACGAGTTATAAACCCGTGACATACTCATAAGATGGACTGACAAAGCTGAGTGATAGAAAGAGTTCTGTTTAATCTTTACATACCGAACACTAAAAAAGCTTTATTATCAACAAAAAAAATATGAATCTCATATTTTTGGTGTGGTGTATTAGTTGGTGGTGTTGCGGGAAATTGTAAATCTGAGGAAATAAAAACAAACTAACATAGGCCGAGGGAATTTAACATAGTATAGCACTATTCAGCTTTATGCAAATGGACGGTAATGCTATTCCCGTGACGTTAAGTTCAGAGAGTAGGTTGGTTCAAGGCTTATCGCAGGTCTCGGCTATGACGCCTATGTAAATACTAAATAACAACTCCCTGGAGGGTTGTTATATTCCTGCGAGTAAGTGGGTTGACAGTAAATTTCTAAGAAGTTGCTGTGTTAGCAGCAAGGGTGACAACGCGCGAGCGGTACCTACTTCCTGTATTGCAAGCGCTCATAGACTACGATAACCACTTTAGACCAGACGGACTGTATACTTGTAAAATTCCCGTCGTTTTATAAAAAAAAATAGGCTGTAAAAACCATAAGAGTTCTTGCTTCGGCTAGCAAGGGAGATAGCGCGCGAGCACTTTTATTGTAAATATTAATAGGCTACCATAACAGCACCACCGGGGGTGGACCGTATGCTTGCTTACGTCAAATATTTTTGGAGTTTACTCCTTAAGAAACTATTTTGAGTTATAAGGCCCGACACGGAAATTTTATTAGGAGTAAAATCAAGTGTTAACTAAAAGTAATGGCGTTACGCTCGTCCGCTTAAAAAGAGACAAACATATACATCTGTAGGAGGACGTGCGAGAGAATGAGATAGAAGTATTAAAAATAGACAACCACATACATTATTCTTCGTAAGGAGTAAACTCCAGTTGTGCGTCGGAGCTGAAACACACACACACTTATTTTTCAGGAACACCGTTCCTATATGAATTCTATATGTTTTTCTGTGCGTTTGTCCGTGCGTTTGCTGTGCGTTTGTCTGTCGCTTTTTTTCGAATATTCGAATTTTGACTTCAGATTCGGATTCACATAAGAAAGTAGAATAGGAATGTTCAGGAACACCGTTCCTATCACTTAAGGAACATGGTCAAAATGGCCGATAAACTAAAAAAACAAATAATTGAATTGTTATATAATTGACGAGCCAGGTGTTCCTCTGGCAATGCAAGCTTGCGCATTCTCAACTGGTTTTAATTTAACTTATATTTTTACTCAAACAAATACCTTCCGTTTTTTTCTTCATATGACATAACCTATACATGTTCAAACTGCACTGGCACGTATGATCGGCTCTTTTCTTCCTGATATATCAAGTTACGTTGCAGGTAGTAGAAAACCAATATATTTTATGGATGAAACTTGCCCTCGGAGCCATAAATAAAACAAAAGATTTATGGGCAATTACATTTTGCTATCTCCCAATATAACTAAGCAAATGAATTTATTATTGGCAATGTGGGAATCGTTTATTGCTAGTAACAGATTACAGTACAATATCGCTTGTAATATTCCTTCATTTTAGGGTACGGTACCCAAAGATAAATAGAGAACCCTATTGTACGTCCCTGTGTTTTTTTGATCTGGTATAACGCGGGTTTTTAGCTATACAGTCTGGATTTACAAATGTATGGATAAAAATAAGAGAGGTAGGGCGCATCAAAGCAGTCCATCTGGGGAAGTACCTCCACCTCGCAGAAAAACGCAGACACATAATAACTCCCTAGAGAGTTGTTGTGTTCCTGCGTGTGAGTAAGGTCACCAGTAAGCTCCCAAGGAGTTGCTGTGTAAGCAGCAGAGGAGGCATCGCGCGAGTGATACTTAACTATATCGCAAGCGTTAACAGGCTACGGTACCCGCTTTACATCAGGTAGGCCGTATGCTTGTATGCCCCCGACGTAGTATAAAAAAGAAGATAAAAATCATTTATTTGCCATTAGGCCCTTACGGGCACTTAGACACGTCGTACATTCTTTAAATCAAAATCATATTATAGCTTATTAATTTTTCATAGCTTTAATCTCTCTTTTTTAATTAACCAGCATTTCTAAAAACTACCATTTGCGAAGAGAAATGACAAAAGAGACTTGCCAATATAGGTCGGTTTTTTTTTCAAATCATCAATTTATATTACAATAAATATATGTCAGTGTACATATAGTGATATCGAGTGGTACAATATGATATATTAATACATGTGCTGAATCATTTCCAAACGTCTTTGTCAGTCAGATATTCATCGATTCTGTAATAACTCTTCTTACATAGAGTATTTTTGATGTGCCTTTTGAACATATTGTCAGGCGAGGACAGAACTGTTTCATGTAATTTATTACAGAATAGAGTCAAACTACCCAGGAATTAACGGCATGGTTTAACGTTATCTTACCTACAAGATTGACTCATTTGCATCAAATCAATAAGATAAAAACATATGAAAAATGGGTGCCTCATGATTTGACTGATCTGCAGAAAGAAACCCATGTTGAAACTTGTATTGCCTTGTTGAATCGGTACAGAAATGAAGGAATATTGGATCTAATTGTGACATGTGTCAAAAGTGGATTCTTTACGATAACCGTAAGCTAAAAATGCAATGGCTGATCTCAGGTCAAATGCTGCAACAGTACTCTAAAGCAAAGCTTACCAATAAAAAGGTAATGGTAACTGTTTGGTGATTTCTTCATGGCGTTATTCACCATAGCTTTCTCAGGTCTGGTCAAGGAATAACAGCAGATGTTAACTGTGCCGAACTTCGAACAATGATCGCGAAAGTGGCAGTGAAACAGCCCCGACTCGTGAATCAGTTTTCACCGTTATGCCCCATGATAACGCAAGATCTCACACTACACGAGAATCCGTTGTAACTCTACAGGAGCTGCACGTAGAAACCTCCGTATGTCATCCTCCGTATTCGCCAGACCTGGATCAAATTAACTACGATTTTCTTCGTGATTAGGACAATTTTCTACGTGGTAAAAAATTTTCTTCACAGGAGGCAGTACAAAATGCTTCCACACAGTTTGTTGAATCTAGATCCCCAGAGTTCTATCGCAATGGCATTAATAAACTTTCGATCAAATGGCAGCAATATATCGATAATGAGGGTAAATATTTTGAATAAATATGTTATATCTTAGAAAAAAATGAGTTCGAATTTTTCAGTGCAATTTCATACTTTAACCCCTAATATGAAATTGGATTTTTGCTTGCTATTTTGTGGATTGTGGTGACAAAAGCGGTTTTCTTTAGAGGCTACACATGTAATTGCCTCTTTTAAAAAAGAATGGTTGAAAATTCATCGGTGGGACTAATATGATGACCATTAGAACGGGATAGAAAATTGGACTTGAAAATATATTGCTAAGAGAATACACATGCCGGTGCATTTTTTTTATAAATAAAAGCCCAGAATAATTTTCGCTTTTCCTAGATACTATCTGTAAATAATGAACGAGTCGGTTAAGCTACCATAGATGCGATATTTCTGAATGGATTAGAATTTTTCTATGAGAACTGTTTTTGAGTGCAGCATTACATTAAGAGAGATTACTTGAGAAACGAACGAATTTATGCCTTATTAATTTTCTCTTTCAATTGTACATTGATTGACAAAATAATTCTATAAAATATATATGTTTCCTAATAATCTGGCGAGTTCAATAAAATTCATAACATTGGCGAGACGAATTTTTTTTTTATATAACGTCGAGAGGTATACCAGCATACGGCCCACCTGATGTAAAGCGGTTACTGTCGCCTATGAACGCTTGCAATAAATAGTATTACTCGCACGATGCCACCTCTGCTGCTAACACAGTAACTCCTTAGGCGCTTACTGATGACCTCACTAACACACAGGAGCACACCAACCATCTAGGGAGTTGTTAATTCGCTGCGGTTTTCTGTGAGTTAAAGGTATTTCCCTAGACGGGCAGCTTTAATGCCTCTCTGAAAAACACCCAGATCCAGACAAACAGACATGTTCATGCACACATGTATGTCCTGTGTAGGAATCGAACGCGTTTAACCACTGCGCTACCGATCTCGTCCAAAAAGTATGATTGAAATGCTAAAATATATTTAAACAAAACATAGCCTTTAGTAGTATCGAGACATTCGGTTTTGGCTTTCTACAAAGACTGATAAAATGGATTATTTCTACCTAAAATTTTTTTGCCAATCTCCTTAATGCCCAGAGTAACAAGCGGAATAGCAAAACGCTTCTATTTGATAATCTACGACGAATAGTTTAACTATGATGTCTCAGATAAACGTACATATATACATAGCTGGCTAAAATCTTACCTCTCTTTATGGTTTTTCCGTAGTGTGATAAAGATAACAAATGATTTTAAAACGAGGCTGCATGACTATCGAACCTTTGGGATTTATTTGACTAATAAATAAAAAAGTTACATAGGACTGTCGAGCTTCCACTTCTAGCACAAAACAAATTGATGAAACAATGATGAACAAATGAAAGGCTTAGCCAGTTCAGTATTGTACAGATAAGTGTATAACCTGATTATACAGGCTAAACTGGATTACCTAACTGAATGAAATAACTGACAAAGTTGTCTTAAATTATTAATGAATTAATTTACGAAATCTCAGCCAAGTTAGAGTTGTGTTAAGTATGTTGTCAAAAATATCGAAACTACCCGTTTAATTTTTAAATATCTTTTTTGTGTCATACGCACTCTGAAAATGTCAAGTTTCTATTAAAGTTCAAAAGATTAAAGCCCTGTGACAGATGGACGGACAGACAATAGGAATAAGCTTCCGTTGATACGGAACACTAAAAAGTACGACTAAAAGTTTCTTTGACTCACCCGAATCCACTGTTCAGTATCAAGCAAGACGTCTCCAGGTTGCAACAAGAGCAGTACTTTTCTCCTCAACACTTCGTCATCAGCAGCTAAAGTATACCCGGTGAGTGCCTTCCTGACTTCTGATGTTTGTTGGCTTGCAAACATACCGAAAGCTTTGTCTCTTTCCAGCTGAAAAAAAATGATAGTTTTATATACAAAAACCTCTATGTCATAGCCATATATATATAAATTAAATTTACAGAGTGTAGAAAAATTAAGTTGTGGTATGAGTTCGATAGCAAAATTATATCAAGAGCGATGTAGACAGTAGGAAGCTTAAATTGTGGCATGAGTTCGATAGCAAAATTATATCAAGACCGATGTAGATAGTAGGAAGCTTAAGTTGTGGCATGAGTTCGATACCAAAATTATATCAAGACCGATGTAGACAGGAAGCTTAAGTTGTGGTATGAGTTCGATATCAAAATTATATCAAGACCGATGTAGACAGTAGGAAGCTTAAGTTGTGGCATGAGTTCGATAGCAAAATTATATCAAGACCGATGTAGACAGTAGGAAGCTTAAGTTGTGGTATGAGTTCGATAGCAAAATTATATCAAGACCGATGTAGACAGTAGGAAGCTTAAATTGTGGCATGAGTTCGATAGCAAAATTATATCAAGACCGATGTAGACAGTAGGAAGCTTAAGTTGTGGTATGAGTTCGATACCAAAATTATATCAAGAGCGATGTAGACAGTAGGAAGCTTAAATTGTGGCATGAGTTCGATAGCAAAATTATATCAAGACCGATGTAGACAGTAGGAAGCTTAAGTTGTGGCATGAGTTCGATAGCAAAATTATATCAAGACCGATGTAGACAGTAGGAAGCTTAAGTTGTGGTATGAGTTCGATAGCAAAATTATATCAAGACCGATGTAGACAGTAGGAAGCTTAAGTTGTGGTATGAGTTCGATACCAAAATTATATCAAGAGCGATGTAGACAGTAGGAAGCTTAAGTTGTGGTATGAGTTCGATACCAAAATTATATCAAGAGCGATGTAGACAGTAGGAAGCTTAAGTTGTGGTATGAGTTCGATACCAAAATTATATCAAGAGCGATGTAGACAGTAGGCCTTTTTGTAAAGTGACTAAAATAACTAGTACGGCATGAGCAACGATCGAATTATCGTGGTGTTGCAAGCATCCATCACCTGCTTATTATGCTTCGGATATCCCTTTTCAAGAAAAACGGCTGAGCTTCACACGGATTTATTTTCCTCTAAGTAACATTAACAAATATATTGTTTAAAACAAATGTTCAATTGAAACATGAGAATGTAATGATTAGTAGAAAATTATAATATTATACATAAGCTTATATATATAATTATAATCTTATATGAAAATATATTCATCCGTCTATATTCTCACGCAAGATCCCGTGTAGGGTTTGTCACAGAGAGAAACGAACGCTGCAATACGCAGTCCTTACAAACGCGGATGTAAAAGGATATCGAATATCAAAAAGCCTAAATTGACTAATTACGTGCGTAATAAAATATACACAACATATAATTTTGACGAGCTCGGTGGCGCAGTGGTGAAATGCGTTGTTACGCTACTGTGACACCAACGCTCGTGGGTTCGATTCCCACACAGTACAAACATTTGTGTGCATGAACATGTTTGTTTGTCTGGGTCTGGGTATTTTCTATGTATAATAAGTATGTATTTACAAAAAAAAAATGTATTTTCGTATGTTTATCAGTTGTCTAGTACCCATAACACAAGCTTCGCTTACTTTGGGGCTAGATGGCGCTGTGTAATTTGTCCGACAATATTTATATATTTATTTATTTAATTTACCGTACAGCATTACTAGACAACCTTTTTTCGCAACATCCCGTCATTTTATTCACAAAAATTTCTTAGGAAAAACAAATCATGAATATAGAAATGGAGCATACGGTAAAACTTTGTTTGTCGTCCATAGAAAAACTTTGCAAAAGGAATAGAGACAACTTATAAAAAATATATTTTCCAAACCAAATATTTAGCAACCCTTTGTTGTTTGTCTCAAAGAACTTTGTTTGCTTCTGTTTTCACGATAGCAAAAATACTACAAAATAAATCATAAAAGAAGTGGATAAATAAAGTTCACACGAACCTAGTAGCGGCTTTTGCGAAGTTTCGAGAATTATAATAAAATCGTCTAAAAAATTCAAATACTTGTAAGGCAAGTAGTGTACAGAAAACTGTTAATCTATAAATTTTTGAATATACCTCAAAAACAAGGCCATAAGGAAATTGATGAGCTCATTAAGCTGTTTCATATAATAATTTTCACCAATTTCTATTTTAGGTTTCCGTACCCAAATACGTGCGTGTAAATAAAATATATGAACATCACTTTTAGGGAATAAAGTATAAAAATTAAGAATGTTTTGAAGACTGAAAACCGTCATTTTTTAATGTAGTTTTATATAAGTGTTCAAAATAGTGAATAACGCGGCGCCTCCAATAAGTATTAGCGACTCTACTTTCTTAATAAACACATTTAAACATAAGATAAGAAAGCCATGCTCCATTGGTTTGGGCAAGTAGAAAGGATGTGGGATGAAAGAATAACCAAATAGATATACAATGTGAAAGTCGAAGGATGTAGGACGCGATGAATGCTAAGAGTCACTACCATGACCAGATCATGGTCGTGTTTTATGAGAAGGTCATATCAGAAACCCTAGGAACCACGTAAGGACCGCGGCTTCTGTTTCTCGGATTTTCTCTGGCGGGGTACGCATGGGACCTGTCGTAAAAATATAGACAGATAGAAGTTTAAAGTGACGGCAAATCTACTAACCTTCATAGTTAATCCTTTATTACCACCAATGAGCTCATTCCACGTGGCAGTAGCTTTATGTTCGCAGTGGTCCACATAGTCCAATTCCACTAAATCAATAAGAGCCACCAAGAACCGTCTATCGTCGCCGTTCGATGATGTCCCGCTGGATAGAAGGGCGTAGAAATAGATGGTGAGGAGGGACCACGTCGCCTTCATGGTTAATCTGTGAGAGAAAGAAAAGATAACGTGAATAGGGAATCCTGAGAAAAGGGTATCTGGTTGAATAGAATTTAAGCGAAATACACATGGAATAGAACGCAGTTGATTACCATAGTGATCCCAAATACGGTGTTACAATAATAAAAGGTGGGATATAAAGGTTAATGTAACTGTACATCACTGTATATACAGCGCGGAAAATATAGCTTATCGGTCGATGATTAGGATTCTATACGAAGTAGGTAATAAAAGAATTCGTTATAGCAAAGCTATGTCCGTTCCCCTGTCAGTCAAATATACCAATCAAGTTTGCGAAGGGTAAAACTGTGATATATTTACTGTTTACATGCAATTTGATCTAACCTGCTTTGTGTGCTTCCGCCACCAATTAGTTCATGCGGCCTAGCGCCGGCCGGCACCCACCCACATATATATATGACTTTCGCAAAATAACGCCTGAATCTATTAAATATTTACTGTTATTAAAGTGTCAAGTAAATATTATTATAAATACAGAGAAATTATGATGACGTTTCTAACCAGCGCAGTTTTATAGAAATCACCAAAAATTCTAACAGCATAACTACGTTTGTGATAACTTTTTATCAACAGCGATGATTATGCCGCCCTGAGAGCTTATGAACGTATGCTCTATCCCGACTCGCATTTGACCTTAGGCTAAGGTTTGAATAAGTGTGGGTGCTGTTGGGATCACGTTTAGGTCAGATTCAGATGTGGATATAAATGCGAAATAATAACGTTTCTTCTAACCTGTACCGGTATTAAAAGCCCTCACAGATCGTCATATCTATATACAAATGAATATAATTACGCCGCCCATTGAAATTATGGAATTCACGATGAGTGAACTGAACTACTCGTGATCGGTATTTTGCATTGAAGCTTATGAGAAACATGATTATTAAACTAGAAAAGAAGATAGATCCGGTAATTTCCAATTAATTTCTCACTATTTATTTAGCAAATAGACGACGTGGAGGAAAATCAGGGTCTAGTTGTCTCTGCCGTTAATATATCGGCCACTGTCGTTGACGGTAATCTGTTACTCGAAAATTTGGTTACAATCCTGTGTTAGTTTTGAAAAATACTTTGATTGCCTAAATATGATAAACAGGTCTGTGTATTCTTGTATCACTTAATCTAAGCAGATGTGCCTTAGATTTTAACGCCAGAAGAAATCATATTGTAGTATATTTCGTAATAATACATTTCAATTATAGCTTTAGGAAAGAAGATATCTTGAAGTAGATCGCGCTCCTGCGAGATGCCTGCAATCATTTAAAAGAATCTTAGACTTCAATAATAACAGAAATGATACGTTATTTCTGATACAACCATCAATCGATTATAGTATTTTTCAATTGTTAACATTGTTTATTGTATTCTAAATTTGTTTTTGAAAACGAGAAACACACTGTATTGGTATAGATAAGATGCTAGGTATAGCTTGATTTGATACCTACCAACCCACATGCGTACAGGTACAGATAACGACAAATTAAGCTATACCTAGATCCTTATACTGTATCAGTAAGATCGAAAATTGCATTATTATTGTATAGTTTGATCTGTCATGTACGGACGTAAATGTTACGTGTGTACGTATATGTCTACGTAGTTGCACGCTGGGGGTCGCGATTCCTATCTAACTTTGATATATCTTGTCGCCAAATTAGCAATTTTTTATTAAGTCAACCGCTAATATTAGTAAGTTTTCGAGTGTGAGCTCGTTTGATTTGGTGGTGATTCCTTTGGCAAATAAAACACGTTTTTGAATTAAATTTAATAATACTTATATTATTTCCTGCGTGACTATTTCTGGGCGCCTCTGCGTGCAGGGTGTGGTATCTAATAATATATATTACTCTATTTAACATTCTAAATACAGACAAATAAACTATGCACCAAAAACTTTCTGGCAAAAAAATAAGCTTCAATAGTGAATCTTCTAAAAAAGAATTATTAGTTAAGAATTGTGAAATACTCGTTAACCATACATACCGTTCATATGTACAGAACAACGGACTATCGGAGGCGGAATTGGTTTTTCAAAAGTAAATTTAGTTCACATTAAATCATTTAAGTAATTACAAAATATTATTAAATTATTGAATAAAATTTTCTCTATGAATCAATTTCTTAAAAAAATGGCCACCGAACTTAGCTCGCCATTTTTTATATTTTTTCTGTATTTCTTTTTTCAGAAATAACATCTACACACATTAACCTAAAATCAAAACCATAGAAAAAATGTGCAAAAAGAGAACACTGTTAACAGACTACCAGGGGCATTTGTGACTGTATGATATAGACCGTACACATGCAGGACAAAATATGTACGAATCATAATATTGAATAACTGGTATTAGTGTTTGACACAATCTACAGTTTTTTGGAGAAACTTAAAACAAGCTTTTTCTAAATACATAATTTGATTCATATCGCTAGAGCCGTTTCGGGGATACACGAAATATATTTGTATGTATACAAGAATTTCTCGTACGAATTAATATGATTTTTGCGGACAAATTACAAATCACATTTTGTTTTCTAAATACATTATACATACAGTAACACTCAGACCAATGTCTGTCTTTAAGGGAGTCAAATCAGCGATAATTGAAGGATGTAGGAGCCGAGGAAGGTCAAGACTTACCTACCATGATCAAATTGGTCGTGTTCTATCAGAAAGTGATGTCAGGAGCCCTAGAAACCGGCGAGCGTGCATGAAAAGAGCAATGAATGTTAAAGAAGCGAGTGAGGTATGTAAGGATCGAGTCACGCGGCGCTCGGTTCTCTCTGCCTACCCCGCAAGGGGGTTTGGCGAGAAGTTATAGATAGAAATCAGCGATACACAAAATAATTTAAGCTATAATAGTAAAATACTGTCTTGCCAGCAGTGGCCGACCTTCGACCATAAGTAGCCATTGCCAACTCGACAATCAATATCGTCTATAAACAGTGTAAATAAACCTTGAATTAAAACTACAATGGAAAATAAGCTCATCAGTACTTTTGATTACAAAACGCAAACGTTCAATTGTTTTGATGAATTCACACTTTACAACCTTCGCGTCAATTATCGCGGCTATAACCGAATAACTGGGATTAATGACTGACCGCGAAATGGAATATTTTTTTATGTTATCATTACAACAGCCATTCATTCTTTATTTCCTGAAAGGGTCAGGATGATGGAATGGAAATTAAAGAGCGAGCATTCATAAAGCGATTGTTGCCTTCGTCCGGGAATATCTTTCCACTGAGATATTAAAACTACATCAAGCGAGAAATGCAAAAGAATATATTTTTTTTATGTAAATCACACAATCTGACTCATGATTGAGGGATTTGGGACGGGACTGAAATTATAAAGAAAAATGTTGAATTATTATAAAGTAAGGCTTTGATATGTTATCTTTAGAATCTTGTGTTTAATCTTTAGAAATTGTCCATGAAATTAGAGAAAATTAAGAAAATAGACTTAAATTTTCTCAAGTAGAGACTTTTTCATCTTTTGCTACATATATTTATAATAAACGATGTACAATGTATATTATATATTATGTAATGGCTCATATTTTATTTGACCCAGCTCCCAGATTTTATCGCATCTCATTTTAAATTTATCTAGAGATAATGCATTGCAATCTGCTACAATAACATTTAATTATAGACGGCACAAAAGTAAGATGTGATAAAGTACCAGACTCGAGCACAGAAGGAGCCGACTGTACGTACCAGTAATAATTCCACAACGTTACTTTCATATTTCTAAATATTGTGTTGACAAAAATTTATCATGCTGAAGGCTGGCAGAGCAGCC
Organism: Pyralis farinalis; assembly: GCA_947507595.1. Taxonomy (NCBI): domain Eukaryota; kingdom Metazoa; phylum Arthropoda; class Insecta; order Lepidoptera; family Pyralidae; genus Pyralis; species Pyralis farinalis. The sequence continues at coordinate 25,979,377 of OX382270.1, forward strand.
AGACCAGCCTCTACTAACCTCTCGATTATGCAGAGTGCTCTTACACTATAATAGCCACTTACTTAGCCGTATACAACAATGAACTTATGTATACACATATCCAATGTGGTATAGTATATCACTTAGTAAGTAAGTCACACTAGCGCTTTACAGTGGAAAATTGAATTAGGAACTGTCATAATTTTTATGTCACTAAGCGTGTGGCTCGCTTCATGGTAAGCCAATATAACATATTAGGCGCCGACAATGTAAAAACATCTACACGCTGCTTTTTAGTAGAAGCTATAGTCTATTGTGGAATTGTAAAGATCCAGCCTACAACGATTTATGTATGCATGCATTCATAAATTCGTATACTCAGATTTATGTACATATTTGTGGTTAAGTACATATTTGTGGTTAGAACTTGCTCAGAAGTGAAAAAACACATCGTGAGGAAACCCGCACGTTCCAGAAATTATATTTCGAAAGACATGTGACCTGACCTAAGAAAAATCTGATTTTCCTCTGGGTTGTGGATGACTGACGGCTCTTTGCAAAAATCAGTATCTTCGCCAAATCCTTATGTTTAGATAGTGGATCCTACTAGTCCGAATGGATTAGGGAACGGGATAACGCTAGAAATAAGCTAGTCTAATGTAAAAAAAAACTTGAGAGAGAGTACAATCCATAACCTAACGATTTTCTCAAGAAAATCCCTCAGGAAGCGCACAACACGCAGCCATTTTGTGACAAATGTGTGAGGAAAGAGGATGAATTCCCAGCAGATGTACATCGGAGCGGTTGTAAAAAGAAGATGCGGCCATCATATGGTATCTCTTTGGAACAGAGCCTGTTGTACAATTGGTTTACATTTAAACAAATCCTAAAAAACACTATTTTATTCAAAATAACATAAACAAAAAGGCGAGCGAAATTAGGTCGTTTGGGAACTCTGTGGCAAACTAGAGATAAGGGTTAGGTTAGAAGTTGACATAAATGAAATGTAGGCTTTAGGTTCGAAATATTAAAATAATAATTACAATGACTTAATGTTACATCAAACAAACTTCTAATAGTATAAGCGTACTACCTACCTACTATTAGAGGTAAAAGCTCGATAGATTGATCAGGCGTTTAAACATATCGCGTTCAGATTTTCAACTGAATGTATAGTTTAGTAGTTGTACTACGTCCTGATATCTGCCTAATTGGCGAGCCGAAGATTACAAGAAACCAGTTAACTGAATCTACGAGTATCTTCGATCCGGGTAAAAAAGATATGTAACCCTAATGATCCGAACATATTTTTTTCTGTCTTAGTTCTTACATTAAGTGCTACGTAATAAAAAATGTTTGTTTGTTAATAAAATGGGGTAATAATAAGATAGGGTGACCAGTATTTGTTATTTTATAACATCGTACATGATGTTATACAGAAATTTCAAATTTGTCAAGGACATAAATCGCAAATTCCGTAAGAAAAAAAGGCAACTTTGATGGCCTCGCTGTAATTGTGTAATTTATTCTTGACGATAAAAACGAGAACAAATGAATTTATATCGTCTTTGATGAGTTGATGAACAGACACCCCAATTTATTATATCTATATCTTCACGCCAAATCCATTGCTGGGCAAAGAAAAGAGAATAAGAAAATAATGTAAATAATAATTATATTTTAGAAACACAAAATTAACTCCTTGCAACACAACGTGTAATAAACATGCTTTTATTAAATCATCAAGTAAAATTGTCTGTAACATTTCAACATTCCGCGTCTAAAAAGAAAACGTTAAATAAGGCAAAGAAATGAGCTTACACAATATTTTAATGTCATCTGTTACTCTCCCTAATCACGTCAGATATAAAAACGGTATAACAAATTTTCCAGACACTGACTTTCTTGTTTGCTTTCAAAATACGTTACTAGCGGCAGTTTTTGAGACAGCATATTAGGGTTCCGTAATCGAAGTATAAAATAGAAACTTTTAATAGTGTCACTTGCTTGCTGTTACTCAAAATCGAATATTTAGATAGAAGTTTAAATCGCATTTTGAAGTAGTTAAAATAGTTATATGAAAATGACATGAGAATTTGTTTTTTATTTCATTCTGGCATATACCTCATATGCCAGAATGAAATAAAAAACAAATTCTCATGTCATTATTATGAGTTAAATAAAAAGAGTTAATAACAAGATAATAAGTTTGTCTATTTATCTATCCATATTCAAGTCCCTTGCGGGGTAGGCAGACAGTTCCAAGCGCCATAAAACGCTGTACGTACACATCTCGCTCACTTCTTTAACATAATATATTTTAAAGCGAGCGAGCGAAAATTTACTTAAATATTAGGTTAATTCTTTAATATAATTTCTTTATGTATTTATTTATAAAATGTAAACATGTCGTGGACAGTTTACATTATAATGTTTATTGCAGCATTTTAAGAAATAATTCTAAAAGCCACCTTTCTGAATAATCAAATTTCTCTTAGACTGTTTCTTTACTTATCCATAAGTCGTAATCATCATCTTCAGCTCGAACTCGCTGGCTTCACCTAATTCTGTCCACCATAAGCGATCGTCCGCTTTTCTTCCGGGACGCCTAATACTGAATTCGCTCTAAGACTTTCCTTTCCTATCTCACATAACTCTGGCCTACTGCCACTTCAGTTTACTGTGGCTATTGCGATAGCTATGGTTCTCCGTCAATATTTTTCGTTCCAAATACCTCAGAGAAACTTGGATATTTATTCTGAACACAACTTTCTTCATTGTCGCTAATTATGTTACACTTAAAACATTAAGCATCCATTTTGCCTTAAAAATTGGAATACAATTTGAATAGTATCTTATCTTATTTAATCACATACATCGTTTTTAAAATAATAACGACTGAGGCTTTACGATATTAGCGGCATCGTTGTTTATCACTCATTAAGAATGGTAGTAACATACCGTTTAAGATCATTGGGCATTGTGGGATTATAATGCCCAATGATCTTAAACGGTATGTTTACCTGATATTCTATAAGGTGTTATGTATAGCAGTGATAGCTTAGTGGATAAAGAACTAGCCTATTAACCAACTAATTTCGGTTCTAATCCTGGTTTTGTACCAGTTAATTCATGTTTCCGGAATTATGTACATATTTGTAATTATAACTCGCTATGCTACTTGACATCAGATTGATCATATGCTTGTATGTTTCCAGATATTGTATAAAAAAATCATTTTCTGTTGACATAAAAATGCTACGTGTAAACGACACAAATCAAAAGAAATCCGGTCAAATACAATTCACAGATAGAAATAGTTTCAATATTTGAACAAAAATATGTCATACAATAAAATTGAAACATTTAAAGAGGTCCTTTGGGGATGAGCACGGAAGCGTGAAAAGGCTATGTGTTTTTACAGAAGGGGAAAGTGGATTTTACCATTTGAGATAAAAAGGACGGATGTGATTCAATGAAAGCGGGGGTTACTTTTGGTTAACTGTTGAACAGTATGAAAGAACTTAAACCTTGATTTGAGAGACTTTCTTATGGAATTTCGGCACATTTATCTGAAAATGGTGGCGTGTTTCATTAAATATACCGAAACATCTTAACAAACGTTGAAATCTCAGTGATCTCAACTGCGTTGGCATGATTGCATAATAATAAAGCAAACAGGTGGTGGAAATAGGATACAGTACAGAGAAGTAGTAACAAACGTTTAAAAACAGTGAAAATCTCCTGAGGTAAGTCGTAACTTCACCAAATTAACATGGGTGCTATCGGATGCTACAAATTTCACAATAATACCCGCAGAATCTTCATAACTATAAAGGTAAATAAATAATAAATATTGTCGGACAAATTACACAGCGTCATCTAGCCCCAAAGTAAGCGAAGCTTGTGTTATGGGTACTAGACAACTGATTAACATACGTAAATTCATTTTTTTTTTTGTAAAAATATACTTATTATACATAGAAAATGCCCAGACCAAGACAAACAGACATGTTCATGCACACAAATGTTTGTACTGTGTGGGAATCGAACCCACGAGCGTTGGTGTCAAAGTAGCGTAACAACGCGTTTCACCACTGCGCCACCGAGCTCGTAAAAGGTATAAAACCCCTTAACATACCAGTGGATTCATTGAAGACGTAGAGCTTCTCGAAATTAATACAGGACCAGGAAAATATTTGGATATTTTTAATAAGAAAAGAATTTTCGAACTCGCTTCTCAATTGCTGAAGATTTTGCGTAACATACACACAAAATTCCAGGACACGTCTGTTTGCATCGGCTTGGTGTTGAAATTTCCAGCGAAGTTCGGACCTGAAGTCTAGAGGTCCAAATAGGTGACCAACATACTTGATATGCTGAATAGAACGAAACATTAGTTCAACTCAGGGCAAAGACATATACTAAATAAGTCTAAGAATATAATAATTTATTTACCAACATGCTACACAGTTTCTTAGGAATAACAGCTATATACCTACACTAACCCGAACTCATTCCACTGCAGGGATGCGGGTCTGGCTTCAACGAATACTCCACCACGCTGCTCAACTGCAGATTGGGGGAGGTCAGTATTCTCAAGCCGCCCGTAGGCCACTGACCTAGCTTAACGACTGTCAATTATCGACAACAACCGGGACCGATGGCTTAACGAAAAAAGTGAAGATCGAGATAAATCAATAATCCATAGACATGCTGAGGTCGATGTTGCTTAACCTGCGTGTTCAGTGAGAATGACACGCACAACGACGCCACCGACTTCTCATACAAACAGCTACATACATAAAATTAATACTTATAAAACTGAAATTACTGTTGGTCCCACTCTAGCTAGCCTATGTCTGTCTTATGGCAACCAGAAGCACATTAATCATCGGACATAATAGTGTAGTAGTAGACAAGTAACCATATATATTATTGTTTATAAAACAGAACACTTTCCCTTCTCTTTGAATATTTTAGGATGTCTTCATATCTTAGGATATGAAGTCTCAACTTCCTTCCGCAATGGTCGCGTACGTACTATACCTATACTTCCAGACAGGTTTTCTTCCCAGCACCGATCATTTGTAAAATGATCTACCGAGGATTCTCCAAGTTCATAGACTAATTAACTACTAATCATTAGGCAGAGAGTGAGGCAGGCATTGCATATTAATGGTAAAAAAAACAATTTTACATTCCCTAGCGTATGTTTTTATTAGGAAGGTACTAGCGTGCGTTTGAATATATTTTTTTTATAACACGCATGGGGGCATATAAGTATACGGCCCGTCGGATGGAAAGCAGTTACCGTAGCCAATTAACGCTCACAACACATTAAGTAGCACTAGCGCGATGCCACCTCGAGTAGCACAGCAACTCCTTAGGAGCTTACTAGTGGCCTCCCTCACACGCAGGAACACAGCAACCATCCAGGGAGTTGTTATTTGGCTGTGGTTTTCTGTGAGGTGGAGGTACTTCCCCAGACGGACTGCTTCGATGCGCCCTACTCACTTAGAAACACCCAGACCAAGGCAAACAGACATGAGTCGTAATCATCATCTTCATGTTCATGCACACAAATGTTTCCCCTGTGTGGGAATCGAACCCACGAGCGTTGGTATCAAAGTAACGGAACAGCACGTTTCGCTTCTGCGACACCGAGCTCGTCAAAAATTTGGTGAAGTACGACTTCACTGAAGTCGGTATCAACGATTTTTCATTCATTGAGATTAAAAATTACTCACGCATAAAACGATAGCAATTAGTATTAATTCGCAATGCATTGATAATAAAGACACAAACTAATTAATGAAATCAAAGCACTATTCACACCACATCGTACTGAATTTCATAATCGTTTCATTAATGAACAGATTTATTAGCAGGAAGCCATATACACTGCGTGAACATTAGGAAAACATGATTCACGCGGAAATTAAGCTATCAAGGACCTGTTTTTGTGGCGCTAATTTTTTTTGGGTGAGTATCTGTACATATCATATACACACTAAGGGAGAAAATATCCTAATATTCCATGTCAACAGCGTTTCTATGAGCGAGTTACCAATAAGTTTATTAATGAACAGATTTATTAGCATGAAGTCATATACACCGCGTGAACATTAGGAAAACATGATTCACGCGGAAATTAAGCTATCAAGGACCTGTTTTAGTGGCGCTTATTTTTTTTTGGGTGAGTATCTGTACATATCGTATACACACTAAGGGAGAAAATATCCAAATATTCCATGTCAACAGCGTTACCAATAAGTTCATGAAAAATTACTGTATTACAAGCGGAAGCGGAAACGCGAGCGCTAATTTCTTATGTCACAAGGTTTCTTAGTCTTTGACGACCACTTCACGTTACTGTTATTTATTTTCTTCTCCTTTTTTCTCTATCGTATTTATTACGTTTTCTTTTCATGGTCCTCTAAGATAGTACAGAAGGTGAGAACTCTACTCATGTGTGTATCATTTCAGTCAGAGCTGATGCTAACACAGCAACCCTTTACGACTTTGCTGGTAAACTCACTCGCTCGCAGAGACACAATAACCCTCCAGGGAGTTGTCATTTGGCTTTCTGTGAGGAGTAGTGGTTAGTAACACAACTGTGACATGAACGTTCGTTGGTTCAATTTCCACACAGGACAAACATTTCTATGTCTGTTGTTATCTGGCTGTTTTAAAGAGAGATAGGGTGCATCAGCAGCCCATCTGGGGAAGTACCGTCATCTTATAGAAAACCGCAGCCAAATAACAACTCCCAGGAGGGTTGTGGTGTTCCTGCAAATGAGTGAAGTCACCAGTAAGCTCCTAAAGAGTTGCTGTGTTTGCAGCAGAGGTGGCATCGCGTTAATGATATTTAATATATTACAAGCGTTCATAGGCTACGGTAACCGCTTTACATCAGATGGGGTGTATGGTTGTATGCCTCCCCACGATTTATAAAAGAAACATTAATCGCCTATGATCTTGCGTGTATACCGTGTATTTCTTACACATTATTAATATATAGACCAAACGTTTTAAAGGTACATGCTGTAAACCTATAGAATGCGCTCGCTTTACATATTAAGGTGTCTTCAAATTGGCTCTGAGGAACACCCACGTTGTACTCAGCGTTCGAACTAACTTATCTCACATAATTTTCTTCTCTTTAGTTCACTATATACAGGTATATGTACAATATATATATATTTGATATAAAAACTAAGCTTTCCGTTTTTATAACAATATTATAAAATAACCTAAGTCGGCACTAAACCCAAATTAATCTTAGATTAACCTGAATTTACCCTGACTTAAACCGAGCCATAACATGGCTAAACTTGGCCTGAACATGAACTAGACCTAGACTTTTTAAAGGCCAAATCCATTCATGTCACATTATTAATGACAAATGTATTCATTGGAGAATATATCTAGAGTTACATGACTTCAGTTACCGCGACAATCCTGTCAACCTGTCAATAAAACCACTCGGAAGCCACAACTGTTTCAAAGCTCTCACCGACGATTCCTGCAAAGTTGTCTGTCTACTATAGCAACCTCAATTTCGATTATTTGCGACTTTGCTGTAACATGTTTCGTCGTGGACTGATTTCTTCAATAATTGAGCGTATTAAATTGTCTTTCACTTGCCTGATATTTTGATTCTGTAGAATACTACTTAGGAAAAGATTTTGATAAGAGTTTGATATTGTAAGCCACCTAAAGATTATACATTCCCTATTAATATGTAAAAGTGCAATGTCAAGTCACATAAGATTTTTACTACATACACGTATTTTATTATAAACTTCACTTTAAGAACTCGTGCCTTTTACCTAGGCTATCAATACTGTCTAATCTTCTTCGACATTTTTGCTATACCTATATGAACTTTCCTTAGCGAATAAAAATGTGTCTAATACGCCAAAAACATGCTTTAAGCTGAATCGTATTTTAACATTTGGATATCGACGGATTACGGTAACTGGTAATGCCTACCTAACACAGTGAAAAACAGTTTTTGCATTTTCCTATTACAATTTTCGAAATATAAAGTATCGTAGATATTAAAATTTTAACTATTGATATTCACGGATTCCTTTAAAAAATGACGGAAACATTTACAAGACAATAATGTACTGTACTGAATACAATATTTTATTTTTGAAAACAATATTTTAACGCTGGTTTCACTAGTGTGAGAATCGACCCACGAGCTTTGGTATCAAAATAGCATTACTAACCACTCAGCCTCCGAACTCATCATCTTAAGGATGGGCATGAATCGTCTTAAGGATTATATATAGTAAATTTTATGTTAGTTAAATATAAAAGATAAATAAATCTTTATTTGCCGTTGCGCCTTCGCGGGTACTGACACGAACTTAGGAACAGGCACTTAGGAAAATTACCAATGACTAAGAAAAAATACCGAAAGAAAATTGCCAATGTTATTATATTCATTTATTATAATATCTAATTGACGATTTGAAAAGAGACCTATTATTTTCAAAACGTCAATTAGATATTACAATGACTTCACGTCAACATATTGGTACAATAATAATGATGTCAAGTTAATTATTTTCAGTTATCTTTGTCAGTTAATAATTCATCAATTCCATATGAGGTATTTTTGCACAAAGTATTTTTGATGTGCTTTTTGAATATCTTTGTAGCGCAATGAAGAATGTTTGTATTATACATTGACGCTCAACCAGGAATATTACAACACATTATTTTGATTGAACAACCAACTCGGAGTAGACTTCGGTAGCTCGCAATGTATCTGACAGAGCGACGCTGTTCCGAGGACAACGTGTCTTTAAACTGTGTTAACAAAAGTTAATTCTCAAACTTGGGATGAAATTCTTAACGCAGAGCTACCTACAGCTCCAGTTTCATTAAAGTTGTATATTTATTACAATTACGGACACATATAATTTAAAACTGAGCTTGTTTCTGCGCAACTAAGGACATATTGTACGTATAATTGTTTTGCATAGCAAAAATAGCGTTATGCGTGCCTATTTACCAGCATATGGTAGGGTTAATTCAGATTCTAAGTGGCATCTGCTACCTATCAGGTTGAGACTATGCCACCCGAGGGGATAATTAATATGGATGAGCCGAGCGGAGAGAGACTAGCTCCATAATACTATCGCACGGGTGTTTTAAGTGCCTTAATTACGGACATTTACATAATGTTATCTGCACTCCTGATGTAAATCCTATAAAGTACACTAAAACCATAGGGCAGAGTTAGTCCGGGCAACGAAGTATGTTTTTATAGACTAACGGTGATCGCTTCCTATCACACAGCCTGCCTGATAAGCAAGCTTGTGGACCGGCATAAATAATCATATGGAACGTGGAATGAGACAAGGCAAGATCCATGGCATTACATGCGCATTTCAATACCTGAGATCTATAACATTTTAAAAGCAATACACCTCGATCCTGTGCTCCCTGCATCCATCGACTCTCTACAAACAATTGAGGCCGTCGCTTAATCGCACAGCATTGGGGGGTCGTAACACACTGCGTGTACGAGGACGAGTACGAGCTTCAGCATACGGCCCGCAGTGAAGGGTCACGTCTCAGTTCCGTATGTCATCACTGACAACACACACTGTTCGAAGACTTTAGTTTAGTGATCAGGCGTTGAGGTATTTTGGATGAGATGTGTCGAAGTTTCCCGAACGCTGCCCAGCCGAGTTGGATTCGTCTGCTGACCTCTCGGTCAAAGTTTAACTTCTCGAAAAGGACTCTAACGATTTGCATCAAATTTTATACTAAGGTTTTAAGATAGGAAATATAAGGGAAATATTGAAAGAAGACTGAAAGGAGATCATATCAATGGTGCGTTATACTCGGTTGTGGCGAGCGAAAATATATCTACATATATTAACACCAACATTAACGTACAGCAGTGGATCAAGGATGTAGCAGAAGAAGAATGGAAGTAAAGTCAACGCTGTTGAAATGAAAGCTCTGAGGAGGGTGTGTAGAGTAAGAATGATTGATAGAGTAAGAAATAGCACGACACGAGAACTATGTGGCATGAAAGATGATGTAGTGACCAAAATTGGAAAGAGTATACTGAGATGGTTTGGAGATTTGAAAAACTGGCTGACAAGAGTTACGAAAGAAGTATATCTAGCAAGAATGAGAATGAGAGGAGATATCAGGAGGAGCCGCCCTAGACGCACACATATGATGCCCAAATATCTGATGTGCTGAAAAAGGGCCAAATCAAAAGCACCCGAAACCGAAGAGCATGGATGAACAAGTCGATGAGTGTGGAATAGGCGAGAGAGATATGTATGAATCGTTGCACCTGGCGTTCCATAGTATTTACCTACTCTATTGGGAGACAGGCGTGATGATACGTATGTATAAGGTTTTGCTTTTTAAGTTTATGTATAAAGGTATATCTCCTGATAAAACGTAATTTTATGCAAGAAACATGCAAAACGTACTCGTAATGCTTACATAATTTTAGCCATAATCATAATGTGATTACTGTAATGTGTGCAGAAATTACAACCAGTTCTTAACGGAACAGGCCCACCACTCATACCCACCACTGTGTCTCCTGTGTAGCCAGAATTAACAGCGGCGACCACCAAAAAGGCAATGAACAGTGAAGTTCATTGCTGTCCCGGGGGTTAAACTATAGCTGCCTTGGAACTCACAACGAATTTAATCAGAAGAAATTTGTAGGAGTAGGAAGTTTTGGACATGACTTCCCTTCTTGGCAAAGTGAGAGACAGCAATATGACAAATAAGGCATTTAAAAACCTCAAAGAGATGGCTAGTCAAGTAAAGCTCAACTGCCGTGCACCACGGTTTATCAAATATCTAACACTATTGGGACCTAAACTGTGAGTTGTTACCTAACACATCGATTCCAATAATATAGATTGCAGAATCGCCTAAACGCCTGGTAATTCTCCCTTGTTGCCACCAAATCAGAATAGTATAGGTACTACCCCGGATGTGACACGCAAGGAATTTAACATATCGTCCCACTCCCGACGCCACAACTGTAGTAATATTAATTACTACAGAACTGATTGTTGAACCCTTTATCTTCTATCAAGGAGGACTTCAAACAACAAGTAAGCGGGAATACAAAAGAAGGGTGGATATTTATTGCAGTAATTAAATTAAATAAATAGTCTCTGATAAATTACACGGCGCCATCTAACCCCAAAGTATGTGAAGCCTGTGTTATGGGTACTAGACAACTGATAAACATACATTTATTTTTTAATAATGCATACATATGATACATATAAAACACCCAGACCAAGACAAACAGACATGTTCATGCACATAAATATTAGTCGCGTATGGAAATCGAACCCACGTGCTTTTATGTCAAAGTAGCGTTACTAACCACAGCGCCACCGAGCTGTTCTAATGGCAATAACTAAATACAATTCCACCAGAGCACACATGGAACATAGACATACTTAATTTCACTATTACTTTATTAGATATTTCTCTTGTGATTGTCAAGATTTATTTACCTACTATCGTAACATCTGACTGACAATGAGAGACCTAGGGTGGAAGACGCTGGCAGCTCCGGCACACTGTATACAAGAACAGCTGTCGCTACCCCCTTATACAACAACGCTAACCCCTTATAAGTAAAAAACAGAAATAGTTAATATTATTTATATAGAGAGAATATTTATATTTAGATATATTATTACACAGTGTTAATATCTCAATTGTTAAAATGCACTTGATCAATGGATATTGCTGACATAAGTAGGAAGTGGCGTGAGATATTTATATTGTCTCACTATACTTTTAGAGTTCACCTCTACTACACGTGGTGCATCTTGTCAATTAATAAACAAGGTTCGGAACAACCCTACTGGGGATATTGTACCGCGATCTCAGAGAAGACTACAGCCACATAACAACTCCGTGGAGAGTTACTAAGTTAGTAATCGGGTGACAATTGGCAATCGCTATTCCTCGTATTACAAACGTTAATAGGGTACGTTAACCTCTTAACATTAGGCGGACCGCACGATTGTTGGTCTTTAGATGTTGTACATAGGATTAAAGTTTTCTCTACTTTTATTTGCAATGGTATTTAGATTTTTATTCTTTACATATAGCTAACCAATCATTTATAATAAAATCCACCACACTAATAAATTATTTTATTACTTATTAATTATTATAATCTAATTACTGTCATGGTAGGTTTTCCAATATCTGTAATAATTGAATATAATTTTACCGATAGTGACGTTCACTGCTAAAATATCCGGTGGCACCCCAACTTGCATCATCAATTTTATTTATATTCACGAAATCAATAACCGTGACATAATCTTCAGCACCACGCGTATTTTATTTAATATTATTTTGTCCGTCTATAAATAGATGAGAGCTACTATTACTACTATAACTTCACGCCAAATCCCTTACGGGGTAGGCAGAGAGAACCGAGCGCCACGCGACTCGATCCTTACATACCTCACTCGCTTCCTTAACATTCATTGCTCTTTTCATGCACACTCGCCGGTTTCTAGGGCTCCTGACATCACCTTCTGATAGAACACGACCAATTTGATCATGGTAGGTAAGTCTTGGCCTTCCTCGGCTCCTACATCCTTCCATAGTTATACCTTCATCGGACGCCGTCAACGTGGAGTGAGCATCAGACTCACTCTCATTGTCAGCGTCCGAGGCATATTCATACATTTCTTCAAAATATTCACTCCACCGTTCTAACACTTCCTGAGTGTTTGCAAGAATGATACCAGCTTTAGACTTAATCTTGTTCATACTAGATGCCGACGAACCACCCCGAGACTTCTTTACCTCTCTCCAAAAGAGTTTGGACTAAAGCCTTGGTTTCATTCTTGCATAGACGGTACATTTCTTTCTTCTTCTCTCTCATACTTTCATTTAAGGGCAAAGATGATACATAATCCAGCCACGCTTTCCTCTTTCTTGCTACGGAGGATTCAACCTCCGCATCCCACCAGGCATCTCCTTTCAATGTTTTATGCCTCTTTGCGCATCCACATGCTTCTTTTGCACTATCCACCATACTTTCTTTCAGAACTTTCCAGCAATCATCCACATCTGTGTCGGAAAGACTTGCATTTGCAAGTCTTTCGCTTACCAGATGTACATACATTCTCCTTACACTTTCATCTTGCAATTTTTCATAGATTTTTCATAGATGAGAGAATGAGTATAATTGGAGAATTTATCCTCATTCTTCCCAAGGTAGACGTTTAAAGGGTGAAGAAAAATTTAAAAGATGTTCACTGTATGCGAACACACACACTTACCACTGCAACTATTGTTGGCTCCGTTTGCGTGGAGTAGTTTTTCAAATTTCATGGAGGAACCACAAAAACATTCTGTTATAAAATGTTTTTTTTTTCCTTTTTATATAACGTCGGGAGGCATACAAGCATACGACCCTGACCTGATGTAAAGCGGTTACCGTAACCTATGAACGCGTGTAATACATTACTATGCCACCTCTACTGCTAACACAGCAACTCCTTAGGAGCTTACTGGAGGTCTCACTCACACGCAGGAACACAACAACCTTCAAGCGAGTTGTTATTTGGCTGCGGTTTTTGTGAGGTGGCGGTAATTCCCCAGACGGACTACTTAGATGCACCCTACCCCTCTTTAAAACACCCAGACCAAGACAAACAGACATGTTCATGCACACAAATGTTTGTCCTGTGTGGGAATCGAAGCCACGAGTGTAGGTGACAATGTCGTGTTATTAACCGTTGCGCCACCGAGCTCGTCAAAAATGTAGCCTAAATATAAGCTATCGCCATGTAAATGCAACTTGGTGGAGCACGGTGTCGAAGGACTTAGAGCGAACCCAGCTGAAAGAGAAGACAAACCAGAACAGAAGGTCTTGGCACAAGAGAAATAAATAGGTAAATTTGCTGTTACGCTACTTTGACACCAACGCTCAAACGCTTTGTCTTGGTCTGAGTATCTTCTATATATAATAATTATGTATTTATAAAAATAAAAATGTATTTACGTATGTTTATCAGTCTTCTAGTACCCAGAACACAAGCTTAGCTTACTTTGGGGCTAGATGGCGCTGTTTAATTTGTACTACAATATAAAAAAAAGGGAAGGATATAAAACAACAGATAGCAACTTTGACTGCGTGGAACTGTTAAAGTTTCATGTTTCAGTATTTTTACCATAATAAATTAATGTTTGATGAAAAACTCAAATGAAATGAAAATACATTGAATTAAACTAAAAATAATCAAGTCACAAACCCAGAGATCTACTAAAAAACGTTCGGACACTGTGAGCGATTTTTGTGTGAATCGGAACATATATAATTAATCCATCCATGTCGGTAGATGTAATACATAATTGAATAACCAATGAAAGACAAATATCACCTTAGTCTTCCTGCGACCACGGACGCTGCAAAGCGTTCGAAACGTCAGGTTCAACAAAATAAATAAAATACGCGATATTTCCGTTAAAAATTGTTTAATTCAAGATATTCAAATAGATGAGGAGAATACGGGTCTCATCTATGAAATTTGAAAAATGAATACGAGTTTTTCATTCGGTTTTCTAGAAATGTGCCTAGAAAACTGAATGAAATGTCATATTTATATTTAGCTTTCACGGAGGCGAGGTTGTGTATTCCGTATCCCGATCACGTATCATCTTCAATTACTTTCTCCGCAGGCTACTAAACACGGGCTTTGTTGGTTAGTTGTGGGTCGAGAATTGGAATGACCTTCGGTAGGGTTACGGTAAAATCATACAAATATTACATCACACTGATTCCACCTGTTCCTACATCTCGCATTGATGTTCTTGAAACGTAGAAGTTTTATTATTTGGCAATACGTGAAAAATTGCCGAGAAAAATTTGTTGCGATAACTTGTTATTAGAAAAATAGAGTACTGATAGCCCAGTGGATCCTGGTCAGGACAAGTACCACTAAATTCGGATTTCGGATTTATTTATACGTATTTTTTAAATTATTACTTGATATCATATCAGACTTACCTACCATGATCAAATTGGTCGTGTTCTATCAAAAGGTGATGTCAGAAGCGTGCATGAAAAGAGCAATGAATGTTAAAGAAGCGAGTGAGGTATGTAAGGATCGAGTCACGTGGCGCTCGGTTCTCTGTGCCTACCCCGCAAGGGATTTGGCGTGAAGTTATAGCTAGATAGATTACTTGACATCACTAAACATCGGCGGTTAATTCCCCACGTCCAAGAAATTATATTACAAAAGACATGTGATCTAAGCTAAGAAAGGTCTGGTAATCCCTCTAGGCTGTGGCGGTCTGACAGTAGTCGCTCCATTTCAAAACCTTCGCCAAATACTTAGGCTTAGGTAACGGACTCCGGAAATCCTAGTAGAGTAGAAAACGGGATAACGAAAATGGACTTCAAAAAGAAAAACATTCTGTTCATAGTTATCTATGGTTCATAGATTATGAAAAGTAAATTTTAGTGAGATTCATTTAAAAAAATAGTAGTTCTCCTACGATAGTTTATCATACTTTTCATAATTGGTTAATAATTGGGACTAACGGACGGAGCTACGGAAGTATTGCTGTAATTAAAAAAATATAAAATAGTTCCCGACAATGTCCATTTAACGGAAAGTAATAGATATTCAATTAGCTTTTGTAGTGTAATTCAAAATAATTACGGCAGCTTAGAAACTTCGTCAATTGACATCGATGAAGTCGTACCTTCAGTAATATAAATAAATAAATATTCTTCTGACAAATTACATTGTGACATTTAGTCATAAACTACAATAGTAGAGCTTGTGCTATGTGTACTAGGCAACTGATAAATGTACATGAATACGGTTTTATTTGTAAATTTGCATTTATAATACATAGAAAATACCTACATCAAGATAAACAGGCATGTTCATCATACACACAAATGTTTGCCTGACGCAGGAATCGAACCCATAAGCCTGGATGCTGAAGTAGCCATCGCTAGTTATTCCACCACCGGGCTCGTCAAATATATACGCTACTAAATTATTGCCAATAAAAAAAATCTGTTAGAACCAGCTAAAGCGTAACATTCGCACAAAAATACAATTGTATTAAGAATTCGGGTACATTCCATATCACATTATCATCTTTAGGGTCATAGTCGACTTCAGTTATGCTTGGTGCACCTTGCTGTTGAAAGATAAAACGTGCGCATCAAAAGCAGCCTGACCGGGAAAATACCACCTTAGAGACGTCAGCCAAATAACAGTGAGTGAGTTTATCAGTACGCCCCTCAAGAGTTCCAGGGCTAGTGGCAATGCACAATACTCCTTTGAAAATATTCAGAGACTGCGGTAAACGGTTCAGGCAGTTAAATCAAAACAATTTGTACCTACTCAAAAATGAGTGAATTTTCAAATGTCATAGCAAGAAGTTAGTGCCCCTTGGGATACTTACTTAATACAATGACATTCGGATGTACTGTAATTTTCAATCTACATCTCGACGTAATTCAAAGAGCTCCAGATTATTCGACTTGTATTTGTTCACGGACTACTTCGGATGGAAAACAAGCATGCGACCCGTATAATGTACACAATAGCTTATGAACGCGTTCAACGCAAGAAGTAGCTGACGCGTTGCCATTCAATCAGAAACCAGTAACTTTCCAGAGAGGTATTATGTCGCTGCGGTCATCTGGAAAGTTCACTTCTCAAGCCAGGCAGCTTATCAAAAATAGCGCTGTGCCCTGCCTCTCTCTGTTATTGTACCTCAATATTTAGACATACTTTTGACGAGCTCGGTGGCGCCGCGGTTAATAACGCGACTTTGACGCACCGTTCGTGGGTTCGATTCCCACACAGGACAAATATTCGTGTGCATGAACATATCTGTTTGTCTTGGACTGGCAGTTTTTAAGAGAGGTAGGGCACATCAAAGCAACCCGTCTGGGGAAATAGCCCCACCTCACAGAAAACCGCGACCAAATAACAACTCCCTGGAGGGATGTCGTGTTTCTGCGTGTGAGTGAGGTCACCAGTAAACTATTAAGGAGTTGCTGTGCAGCAATCTGTATAGACGAAATGCACATGTTCCAAACATTGTTTTTGAATATGAATATACAAAAGATAAAAATGACAAATAGTTTATTATCATCAACTTTGTTGTGTTAAGGGCGGTATAGAGAGAACACATACATTGAGGGCAAAGGCTGTAAGAATATAAATAAATAAAATTGAGGGTTGTATGTGACTCACTATAGTCTCGTACAGAGGTAAGGTACGCGGAAACACGTGTTTAAGGCGACACATCGAAAAATTAGACCAACTTTCATCGAATAGTATAGGCTAATGACTAAACTGACGGATCTAAGATTTTAATATAAATAACTTCATTTCTTTATCTTGAATTTGCTTGCTCAAATACGCGATTGTGTAAAATTGATTCGATAATAATTACTTTCGAAAACACCTCCTGAAATTCATTATTTTTGAAATTACAACGAAGTTGCTCTGTTTATACGCTTCAAAATTACTTAAATCTATTAGTAATATCTATGTTTATAATATGGTTGCTGCATATTTTGATAAGTGAAACATGAAATTTTTTTAAAATATTTTTAGTTTCTGACAATTTCTAAGCGATCACATTCGTCTTGGGTGCTACGTGTTTTCGACCTTATTGTGCGGTAATGAGGATTATAAACGCGTTGACTAACTACATCCAGCCAGTCCGGCTGCAGCCCGCTTCGAGGTGAGACCTACGTCGACTGTTTGCTCGAGCTCGCTCCATTAACATCGCGACACCGAAGTTTTTATAATTAATAGTTGTAAATATTCAATATTATAGTATTTAGCGTAAGTGTATTATTATTATATATAAGTAGTAAATAATATTATAGGTTTATATATATTTATTATACTGTTGTAATAATGGGGAACACTAAAAAGAAAATATATAGAATAAAAATACAAAGAAAATGTTCGTAGAATGGCGGAGGCGAACAAGACAAGGTATTTATTTTTTTTAATTATTATATTCATTAAACATATTATAATAACATTGTGTAGACATATTTCTAGTTTTTAGAACAGTTCCTAGGTATGGTTGGCCCAAGCTATTTAATTCCTCTTCAAACTTAATAACTCTATATAAAACTGCATTAAATAAGAGTTATTTTTTGCAGGAATAAACAGTAACATTTGATAATTGGTATACATTATCCACAGGCTGACCGCGTACCTATATAGGACGTCAAACTCCTATTATGTCCATTATAATCTGACCGAACTCCGACTTAGAAGTTGTACGTCGGTGGAGGTCAGGTTACGTTGGAAATTTATACCAATAAGGTTCGCGCTCTCAGCACATAGCAACCAGTGGAGACTCTTTATTTCTTTGTATTAAAATAAAAACTTATAAAATAGAATATTTTCGCTGTTTTGTTTTTTAGGAGAAACTTACTAAATAAACATATTCCACTAGAAGAATCACTACTCGATTTATATGCTACTTTAACGTAAGTGTCATACGGGACGACAAACTCATAGTAACCATTATAAGCTCACCGAACTCCGACTTAGACATTGTACGTAGGCGAAGGTTAGTTTACGTTGGAAATTTATCCAATCAGAAGATAGAAAACCAGTGGAGGTTTTTTTTTTTTTTTTTGTAATAAAATAATTACTAGTAAAATAGTATATTTTGATAGTTTTTAAAAAAACTCGGTATGTTTCATGTTAAAGAAGCGAGCGAGGTGTGTAAGTACCGAGTCATGTGGCGCTCACGAGGGATTTAGCGTGAAGATATAGATAGATAGTATACTTATACCCATGGTACTCGTGAAAACAAATAATATTTACTATGAACCAACACTGAAAACACAAAAAAATCATCTATTCTATACATTGTGGTTAGTATTGAACTATTGTACGGATTAGATTTATTTTGCAACATCAGATATGGTCCTGGTTCTTTCTTCTTGAGAGTTTAATAAATAACAAGGAAACGTACAACAATACAAAACACAGAGTATACATAAGTAAAATACAATAAATGTCATTATACTGAAGTTAAAGTTATGAAACAGCAAGAAAATCATTTGTCACATGTTTTTTTAAATATGAATAGATTATAAAATCTATTTGTATATATGTATATTAGGGTGTCCCTTATTTTTTAAAGTTTTTATTTTCTAACGCATAGGTCTTAGTTTTGTTCATTTGCTTTTAAAACACTCGGAAATTAATTTTTAACTTATTTGGATTACGATAATCCGTGCCGAATTACATCGAAACATGTTCATACAAGTTGCGCGGCAGTGCCGCACGTACTCGCGGTATTCATTTGTTCAAATTCAAAGTCAAAATCTTTTTATTCCGTAAATATGGCTACATTTGTTTGGAATCGTCACAATTTTTTTCCCTACCGTGCAGTTTATGACTAGGTGAGCACTGATAAAAATACTGCCAAAAAACTCAGGCATCCCTCTTTTGGTATCCAAACAAATTTACATATTTTGTTAATTACATTATAATTGGATCGACGCACTCCCAGGCATTTTTATCATTAATATAGTCAGATACTTTATAATATGCCCTGCTACACAATTTGGCTTTAATAGTAGTTTTAAATTTGTTTATTGACAAATCTCTTAATTGCTGGGAAGTTTGTTATAGAACCGTATACATTGCCCCATAAAATAATTACTTGTTTTGTGGAGACGGCTTGCATATAACACAAGATTATGCTTATATCTAGTATTTATGCTATGAGTATCACTCTTTTTACAAAATGAGTCTATGTTTTTATGGACATACAAAAGATTTTCATAGATATATTGCGATGCGACTGTTAAAATATTTATTTCTTTGAATTTTTCTCTAAGGCTCTCCCGGGGACCAAGTTTGTAGATAGCTCTTATGGCTCTCTTTTGCAATAAAAAGATGGTGTTAATATCCGCGGAGTTACCCCAAAGAAGAATTCCATATGACATAATACTATGAAAGTAGCTGAAATAAACAATTCTAGCCGTATCAATATCAGTGAGCCGTCTAATAGTTTTCACTGCATAAGCTGCAGAACTTAGTTTTCCTGATAATTTTTCAATTTGTGGGCCCCTTTGTAGTCTGGAGTCAATTGTTATACCCAAGAACACAGTTGTCTCCACAGAGGCTAAATTAGTTCCATTAACATGTACATTGGTAGCCACCTGTCTTACATTAGGTGTTGAGAACTTAATTACTTTAGTCTTTTTATCATTTAAAAGCAGATTATTAACACTAAACCAAAGAATAACTTTAGTGAGAGCATCGTTAACTTCGTCATAATTACCTAACCGTCTATTAATTTTGAATGTCAGTTATTCTCGTGATTAATACGTAATGTTTTAACTTTTATAAGATGGCACTGGAATTGAGAAGCAATAAATCAAGTTCTTAGTTGGAGACGTAAATTATCAAATAATAGGCGCAAAATTACAGTCTAACCGTCATGTTCTTCCTGTACTTTTTTATAAAATTCGCGAAGTTAAATTGACTGTTAGTGAAAGCGCATACCTAGTCATTCGAGAGTGTATTATATTTAGGGAAAAAGCTAGTATCCCTACCAGAGATATACCTAACTGTGTAAAATAACTTGTGAATCTTCCCCAGGAGGGAGTTGCAAAAAATTTCCAAAAAAATACAAGATGTTTACAAGCGCCGTGAGGACTTTCAAAATAATTTAGATAGTTTATTCGATATAGCACACGCTGATGCTTTAGAACGGATTACAATAGAAGAAGACAAAATATTTATATAAATAATTCAGGATGTTTAGCAGGCGCACAAAAAAAAGTTAGCCGAAAAAGAAGAAAGGACCAAACAGAGAAAATTAAAAGAAGAGAAAAAAAGACATGACCAAATGTGTTACGAGGAAGGAAGACTTTATCACGCCTATGTTAGTTGCAGATTTAGATAGATCTCAATTAAGCATAAGGGATTCTGTCTATATACACCGGGCTGTAGTAGAAGCACTAGATTTTAGCTGTGATGATTTACCGATAAACAAATCGTCTATCAACGCATTAGCACTCAGAGTAGAAAAGATAGAGCGGAATCTATAAAATCAGATTTTCAAAATAATATGTCTAAAATGGTGACCGTTTACTGGAATGGGAAATTGTTACCTGGTCTGGACGTGAGAAGCCCTAAAGAAGAACGCCTGCCAATTTTAATTTCATTTAGAGAAAATGAACAACTTCTGGCTGTACCCAAACTAGAGAGCTCTTCCGGCCAGGATCAAGGTAAAGCTGTGTCAAATCGAATCAAAAATCCACCAAGTCACAAGCAGCCCTGATATCCCAATGTTCAAAAAAATTAGAGACGACTGGAAAACTATTAATCCTGCTGCTATTCAATCGTACACCGATATTGTCACACAACATTTTGGTAATACAATAATAAAAGAATTGTTGATATTTTATAATCAAGAATTACAAAAAAACATTGTACGTGACGATTATCGGGAAGTAATTGAACTATCCATTATATTCCTAGGAGGAGATAATGAGAAAAAAATTAAAATCAGACCTCCTGGATCCTGGCGATGCATCAAGCAAGGTGGATGGCTAGAGCTATTTACTCTTTAAAAATATGTTTGTTGCAATCCCAATCCAAAATTAGCGCCAAGGATAAACGAGTACTTCAAGACGTTTGTTTATTCATAGCGGTTATATATATTACGTGAAATAGCTTGAATGTAGTCTGGTGGTGAAGGCACCAAATCAAGATTTGTGCTTATTAAAGAGGCTCAAGGAATAAAAATTAATTTTATAAATTATAATTTTATCAATTTATTTAGCTACATAACGGTTAGGGTCAAAAACAGCAATTTTTAAAATCTTAGTGATAATTGAATGTTAAATCTAAATATTTTCCATAAATTTATAAATCTATATCATTAGATGAAATTAATCATTATAATTTATTCTTTCGAAGGATACCCTAAAATATTGGTTGTGTTTTTTTCACATTTCGCTGATTGGATTCCAAGTGCTTGATAAATTTTTGGTAAAGGTTAAATTTACATTTAATGATCAAAATATACAATTTCTTTATCATTTAGGTACGCAATCTTTCAGTAGATACCTGAATGATATATTCGTCGATGTTAGGTATGACGCGTGAAAGTTGTGTAGATGCCGTATACCATTTTATGCACTAAAAGTTGCTAAAAGCTTGTAATAAAATGTTTACTCTTCGTGCTCTAAAAAAATAGCATTAAAAGGTATAACGTAGAGGGGCTAAAGTGTGTGTTATAAGTTATAGCCCTTAACTTCTTTGTAAAGAAAAAAAATCCTGGAGGTCACATTATGTTAATGTGTTGCGAAAATTATATAAAAACTAGTAGTAATAGCGGGAATACTTTCTCTAATTCAATCTGATAATTTTATTTCTCTTATTTATTCGAAATAAAAAATCCTGTGTTTACTCGGCGCTATCAGCCATTATGACACTCGAACATATGTGCCCGAATCAACAAATGGCCCGCTTTAGCCTCTCGATAAACAATGTTGTATTATGTAGCTTGTGTTTCATTCTTCTTAAGGGGGATACATGCCATCCAGTGGCGCCTCAAGGAATAAAATATCGTATCATAGCGTGGAAGATAAACATTATAAAGTCCTGTGTTGCGTGTGTTACAAATACAATAACGTACTTTTACGTCATTAAACAAAACAATTGAAATGTTTTGCTTTCGTTGTTATAGGCATAATTGCCAAAAACGGCCTCTTTTAGCACTTTTGCTTATAACAACGATAGTGGAATATTTTGAGTGTTGGTTTAATAACGTAAAAATACTTTACTATCTTCGTAATAAATGCAACATAGGATTTCATAATGTTTATCTTCTATGCTATGATATGATTTTTTATTCAATGAGGGCGCCACTGAACGAGACCTAAGTAAGAACAACATAGATACCGAGACATGTTAACTTGTAGAGATATAAACATAAAACGATGTCATTGATTTCTCTTTCAATAAACTTTTAAAAGTGAATACGTTTCTGTAGTTTTTTATTACTATTATTACTATTGTTTTCCGTCTAGCTTAAATAAATATGTTTGGTTCAGTATGTATAAAGCTAAATAATAATTAAATCAATATTTTTTATTAAATATTGATATTATAATTTTTTTTAGGTGTGACGCGACTCCGTAGCTTTTCTGTTCGTTTGCATTGACTATACGTTGACCCCAGGTTACCTATTAGGCGCTAATTTCAAATTTTACAAATCGAGCGTAGAGTGTCACTTGAGGGGCGCGGGGTGATTGGGCGGAGCCATTTTAAAGCTTCACGATCGAGGTGTCGCCTTAAGTATAATAAATATTATAGTACAGGTTGGTGATGCAGAGCGCAGAGAGATCGATAGGTGGCGAAGGGAATTACTATAATCGGAAAAATAATTGTTTGCAATTTGATCTAAACTGCTTTGTGCTTCCGCACACTTGAAGCACACAAAGCAGGTTAGATCAAATTGCATGTAAATTTGACTTTCGCAAAATAACGCCTGAATCTATTAAGTAAATAATTATTTGTAAAACTAAAACAAAATTCACATTGCCATGTTCATTGTCAAAATTGCTAATAGTGAAATATATTTTACATGGGAAACAGTCACTTAGAACACATACAATTTTAATCCCTCTTTACACCCTTGTTGTTTGTTGCTGCAGCCCTCAAGAACAATGCAAGTAAATTTCATACATGAAAAGTTTACCAATCCTGATACCGTGTAAATACAGGTACGAGAAATTCAGAGTATACATTAGTTCAGTCACGTTATCACGTGCGGTTCCATTTGTGCGACTGCGAAATGGCGGCCAAGTAATTTCGTATCGACGTTACAAACTGTGGGTCGAAGTTTGAGTTCATGCGGTAATGTTATCGTGAACGTAAAATAAAATCACCTATTATGCTATAAATACAAAATTTAAATTGATTAATGCGTTAAAACAAATAGATCAAAAATTGCTTAGAAGTTTTCCCGACGTTAATTATCAATGATGATACTCTATCATGAACCTAGATTTGACGAAGAATCACTGTTGATTGTTCTCAACATTCATTTAAGTGCCTTGTCACTGATAACCATAATAAAATTTCTTATAAAAGATTAGAGAAAAAAGTACAAGACTATGATTGGATGGATAATATTAACTTGTTTAAAAGGCACCATGCTCGAATAAAATCGAACCGTGCTCACAAATACGTTGGATGAACGGAACAGTATAATACAAGGGATTAAGATAATATTTTTCTCACTAAGTGAGATAATACCCTAATTACGGCATTAATACTTCCCACGTAAACGATGTTTAGCTTCTAATATAATAGCGTCCAACCGCAAACAAGTTACCACCCACGGATGTGAAGCGTTAACATAGTCTTGCATTGTTGCTTGCATTTTTTATACAATGTTCAAAGGCAAACAAGTGTACGGTTCACGATTGATGTAAAATGGTTACCTTAACCTGTATACTCTTGATGTGTATAACAAGTATCGCCTCATGCGTTGCCGTCCCCGCTGCAAACACAGCAACACAAGGAGCAGCGTTTGTGCACCGCCACTCCCGCTGCAATCGCAACAATTCTTTACTAGCAGCAGGTTATCTTAGTCACTCGCAGGAATACAATAACATCCAGGGCTATTTAACTGTGATCTGTAAGACTTAGCTCTAGTTCTAACGACGATAGTGAGGTAATTTATTAAACAAATTGTCTAAATATATGTATTTCTTAAAAATGTTATTGTTATGCAGCAAAATACACACATCAAAAGTGTCTAGGGATCAACATATATTTTTGCAATAACTTTTCTCCTGATTGATATTAATTAAAATTTTCTTTAAGGATTCATCAAATAAAGTGTTTTCGTTTGTCTACAGTAACGATAAACCAAGTCACCTTTGCATTAATAAAGAAATTTGCCATTTTCATAATAAAGGGATTTTTGACATTTGAACCACTAACATTAAAGTTCGAAAAAAAGACTGAAATAACAGTTTTCTTTAAAATTTTATTGGGTAACTTAAACAATTAATAATCCGTGTTTCTAACTATCTAACACTAACAACACCAGAACATCGGTTTGGCACGGTTCTGTGTTCAAGAGCCCATTGATATCGAATCCTACGATTGTGCATTGCTATAGGTGGTACCCTTAGCGGTCTTCGGGAATGAAGGTTCACTTCATGCAAGCGGTTTCTGACTGTTTGGTCGCTAATTAAGTTCCCTGAAGAGTGATGAAGCGTCACGGCTAACATCATGGCGGTTATTGTTGGAGCTCTTCGAGTTGTGATTTGAATGTATCGGTCTTGTCTCCGTGTCCATGCATGGGATATGCTACAGAGAAGAGCTCTGCCGAATATGGAGGGTATCCAGTCGCAAGAAGACCTTTTTTGTTGTTGCAACGAACATGGGCGGCCATTCCACAGCGTGATTTGGATGAACTCATTTTGAGTATGCCAAACCGATGTTCTTGTGTTGTTAGTGTTCGCGGTAGAAACACGGATTATTAATTGTTTAAGTTACCCAATAAAATTTTAAAGAAAACTGTTATTTCAGTCCTTTTTTCGAACTTTAATGTTAGTGGTTCAAATGTCAAAAATCCCTTTATTATGAAAATGGCAAATTTCTTTATTAATGCAAAGGTGACTTGGTTTATCGTTACTGTAGACAAACGAAAACACTTTATTTGATGAATCCTTAAAGAAAATTTTAATTAATATCAATCAGGAGAAAAGTTATTGCAAAAATATATGTTGATCCCTAGACACTTTTGATGTGTGTAAATGTTCTTTCATTCTTCTTATTTCTATATTTTTTTCCAGGACAGAACGGAACGGAGGTTTTCCTAAGAGACTACAGTATGCGGGTCTTCAAGAAAGGCGTGAAGAGGTTCTTACAGGGTCGGCAACGCAAGAGCGACACCCCTGGTGTTGCAAATGCCCATAGGCTACGGTAACTGCTTGTCATCAGGCAGGCTATACGCTTGTTTGCCACCGGTATAAAAAAACACGCTATAGTGTAGTTGAAACAAGCAGGAAGACATTAAGAAATTTGTAACAAAACATATCTTTTTATCCAGCTTATAAAGTTTTATGACAATTTCCTGCGAACATAGGAAAATAGAGTGACGTGTCTAATGAAATATAAGGGAGTTTTCACAAATAATGAAAAATCCTTCACAAACAAGCTCAGCTATACAATCAACGGAACGTATGGATGTAATCCTTGTGGTCTAAGTCCGATAGTCTCGTTAGGTATTTTTTTATTGACAACAAAATAAAAGAAATTCCTTTGTGCTTCCGGTAGGTAAGTAATAGAGTATGTTGACTGGGATAGTGCTTGCACCTCACACCGCGAAATAACAATCCTAGAGGTTGGTTGCGTGCCTGCGTGTGAGTGAGCTCATTAGTAAGCTCCAGAAGAGTTACTGTGGTTGGCGAGTGACACCTTCAAAATTTGTAAACATTAATAAAATAAACTGTGGTAACCAGTTACCCTCGCTTTACTGTGTAGCACTAAATTCGTATTTACGGATTTATGTACATATTTTTAATTATTACTTGCTCGACGTTGAAGGAGAATATTGTAAAATCGCCATTCTTTTTTTTTATATATATAAGCTCAGCATTGACTCCGCTTTGCCTGATAGTAAGCGAAAGAGGAGCCCAAATCGCAACTGCAACTGACAAAAGACTACACAGTGTCCTGTCAGTTAACGCTGCCATGCTGGCCCGCAAGATGCTTCTTCACGCTTCGTTTGAAGGATCCCAATTGTAGGAAGGAGGAAACACTGTGTAGGCAAGGAGTTCCACTTTTTAATGGTACGACAAAGGAGTTGCCGAACTTTTTAGTACGCGAAGAAATATTCTCAACAGTAGAACAATGACATCACAAGCCTGCACGTGTGGTTCTATGACATATCGAGAGCCTTGAGAAGATACTATGCGGAGCCGTCCCAGAGACGCGAGCAATACTCCACTCAGGCCCGAACTTGAGTCTTATAAAGCAGACAAAGCTGGTCCGGCTTGAAGAACCGGCGCCCTGTTTAGGACTCCAAGTTTTCTAGAAGCTGTTGCGATGAGGCTCTCGATGTAATTACGCTGATTAAGGTCGCAACGAATATCCATACCTAGCATATTCAGGCTATCTCGCATACTGAGGGAAGCGCCCTGAAGACTGGGAGTGGAAAGGAATGAGGACATTTTTGTTTGCGCACACCTGAGTTTTCTCGGCATTAAACTCAACCAGTTTATTGGAACCCCATTTACTAATGAGATCCAAAACCCGATTCAGCTCAACGACAAGACTCTCACGTCTCTCATCGATTTCTGTCCGACCAGCACCAGACCGACCGAAATACCGCCCATGGACCGTAGTGTCATCTGCATAGCAATTAATATTACCAAGTGGCAGCATGTCATTGATATGAAGAAGAAAGAGGGTGGGCGATAGAACGGAGCCCTGTGGGACACGGGTATTCACAAACATGAACCGTGCTTCGCGGTTCTGTCCATCCAATTTCTTCATGTTTGTTTTGTTCATTGAAATATAATTTCTTGAACGTACAGAATGCTGCACGAGAAAATATATTTCAAGAAAGACACGAAGAATACACCTAACCTAAGAAAGGTCTGGTATTCTTCTGATTGTGGAGGTCTGAGAACAATCGTTCCATGTTAAAATCGGTATATACACTAAATCTTTAGGCGAATCTCGAAATTAATATTTGATTGGGACACATACCGCTAGGAAAGACGATTGTACAAAAAAGTAGTACAACTATAGCAATGTTTGAGATAATGAGCAGTTTAGATTGCGCTTTTTTCTCCGCATGTTAACTAGATTAACGGTGAGTGAATGTAGTACACCAAATCTAATATTTCCTGAAGGTACTACTTCCAACCCAAAAAGCAAATCGAATAACCCGCTTTCACGTTTTAAATTCAATTTGGAATGCTGTCGTTCAAAAGAGTAATAATTTTCAGTTGCACGGACGCCAATGACGATGGCGGAATGCATTATAAGTCACTGGATATCCGGAGAAAGGATTACTGCATGAAATATATATCGTACCTATCTATTGTCGTGTTAGTTGTACACTACGAGTTTATATTTCGTTATGAAACTAAAACCCAAAACGGATTAAAAAGTGAAAATTATCTCCAATTTTACTTGATCAATAAATGTTACAAACAATTTAACTTCTTAAGTATGTATTTTATTCTCAGTATTGTAAGCTGTAACATGTCCACGTACTATGTAGATATACTTAAAAGACTGAGAGTAAATATACTAGAAAATTGGTTTATAACCAAACAAAATTTTGATAATTAGAAGTCGTTGCATTAGCGTTCGTAAAATCGAAAAAATAAACAAGATACTCTCCACTTTTATCTAAGGATCAGCATAGGCTGACGAAGTGGCAGCGAATCATCTGATTCGATAACGACGTACCTTATTATTTGTGCATACGGTTGAATTTGTGATTTGTTTTCATTATACCATTGTCAGATGTATGCCAAAGAGTACAAAGAGAATTTTCCTTGTAATCGAATTCGCCTGTTCGCAGCCACTTCGTGGATCTGCGTTGGCTCTAAATGTGTTAGGCGAAAGTAGAGATTGTCGATTCTGTTTTACAGACTTAATTATTGCATATTTTTTATATTATTAAGTCGGTTTGAATCAAACATAGACGAGTGGTTACCCAAGCGCAATTCTAACATGAGGCTCGCACGTTGTCAGCTGGCAATGCGATAATTTCTGACAAGTTTCCTGGAGACCTTACACACTACTGGTTCTCATTAAATATACTCGTAGCTCTTTCCTACCTCTATTTCTGCTAATTGGCAAAATGGGAAATGTGGAATTGGAAAATTGCTCGTATAATTGGAACTAATACCGGAACACAACGAAGCAGTTCTAGAAACTAATATCGTTGTCCCAATAAAACTGGAAGAGTGGTGACACCATAAAACGTTGGATGCGCAGCGACTTCTATTCACAATTTGGCGCTGATATAACCGGGAACACGACTGGGATAATAAATTTTATATAATATCTCGCATCTCACTACAGCGAAACATTTCACTAGGGTGACAGCGCTTTTCAAATTTTTGGGCTATAATCAAGGAACGTATGCTGCACAGTAGAGATATGTCCTGTATTGCACGTAACTTTGTCTCCTACGCGAGTGCATAAGTTATGCTTAATATCATAATTATCTATCTATAAAGTTAGTGTTTGAAATGTACTCGTAAAATAACAGTTTTTTACTAAATGGGTATGAATGTATACACGGTACTTATACTAAAAAAGATCTTTATAATTTTTTTTTTATCTTTTTGTTCATTTCGGTTAATCTCCGAAACGGTTAGACCGATAATGACGGGATGCTCACTGGCAGATAGCTGATTTTATAATAAGTATCTAAGTAATTTACGTATTGTAAACAAAAAAAAAACAAAATTCAGTGGCGATGCACACTGAAAATACACAGGGACTTTTTAAATTATTCAAATTCGTATACTTAAATAGGTCTTAAAGAGTAAAGTGTAATTAGAATAACTTTGTTAAACTTCACAGGGTCGAAGAAAATAAGGCAGATGAGAGAAAATGAGTCGCCAAAGAAAAAAGTTCTTTACCATTTTGTCGATAGGTAGTCAAATATGATTAGGTACACTTGAGTAGGTACACAATGAGTTATCAAATTGTCTTTACTATAGGTGTATATAGGCAACAAATACTAGTGTATGCGTATATAGTGATTTACGCAGGGTCGTATAATATGACTAAATAATATTATTATCTATCTATTTATGCACAAGTTCACGTCAAATCCCTTGCGGGGTAGGCAAGGAGAACCGAGCACCACATGACTCGATCCTTACACACGTCACTCGCTTTTCTAAGGCTACTGACATCACCTTCTGATAAAACACGATAAATTTGGTCATCATTATTATCATAATTCATTGAAAACATGTTTTGATTGAAAAAATATTTCATCATTTATTTAATAAAAGGCAATCGACGTCACCACCTTTCAAAATCAATCCCTATATCGTTTTTTGTCGTTTTAAACAGTAGCAACTGTCTGATACTATATGACATAACATAAGGAGGTCTTCACCTCCTTATGTTATGTCATGTAAATGAAATTCGATTTAAATCACGTATATCTTCATAATCATGACTTACATTTCTGCTAAACATACACAAGGTGTTTCGAAAATGCTGATTTTTCTAATATATTTATGTTTCTATAATTATGTACGATAATGAATAAAAAATAACTCACTATACCTATACAGTTTTTTATATAACTACGGGAGGCATACATGCATGCAGCCCACCTGATATAAAGTGGTTACCGAAACTTTTGGAGGCTTGTAATATATCAAGTATCGCTCGCGCGTTGCCACCACTACACAGCGACTCGATAGGAATATACTGTCAACCCCACTCACTCATGGGGTATTATTTGGTTGCGGTTTTCTTTGGGATAGAGGTACTTCCCCAGGTTGATATGATGCGCCCGACCTCTTTATTTTTTTTTATGTGGGTTTATACACATACATCATTCGCTGCAATATTTCTTCATTCATACTATTAGTGTGCACGTATATCATTGTTACACTAACCACAGATAGTGCTAGTATGTGTTAGATGACATTACTACGAAATTCATTTTTATTGGAAAGCGTGACC
This sequence comes from Pyralis farinalis, assembly GCA_947507595.1. Lineage (NCBI taxonomy): Eukaryota > Metazoa > Arthropoda > Insecta > Lepidoptera > Pyralidae > Pyralis > Pyralis farinalis. The sequence continues at coordinate 26,010,144 of OX382270.1, forward strand.
AGTATTATCTGTTTTTGTGCTACATTACATCTGCTCTATGACATCTAACTTTACTCTATTATCAATGTCCAAATAGGCAATGATAAAAAAATAGCGCCTTTTATCCTCTGTAATCAACCGATTTTCTTCTTTTCATTAGCAGCTATAGATGGGCTTTGTTCTCCATAAAAAAATGGTAGAAAAAGTTAAAAAACCATGTAAACTCGTGTTTTCCTTAAATATTCAATAATAATTACGGTCGAATTTTGCCCATTGGAGCGAACACTAGTGTACTAAAATTGTATTGTAGAAATTAAATCGGATTGAATGGACTGAACATTTTTTCATTTTTTATGTAGGTATACTCGAAGACGCCTGGACCGATTCGAATTTTTTTTTTTGTTTGAAAGGTTATATATACTTCTCAGGTGGTCCCATGGTCATCAGGCCAAGATCTGATGATGGGATACTGGAGGAATCGAGGGAAATTGTCAAATTTTATAGGCACACTTTGGCGATTTGCGTTCGGAAAGCACAATTTGGTGAAGTCGAACTAATGATGTCAACCATAGATGGCCTGCGTAGTTGCAATACAAATACGAAATCATTTATTTTGTCATTTATGCAATACGTTTACTTTAATGGTTACACATTGTCAAAACTGACAGACCGCTTTCTTGGCCTACTGTACAATCCAGTACATTTTAATTATAATTTTTTGGGTACAATACTGATATGTACCAGTCTATCTTTTTCAGAAATGAGATTTCTCAACCGATGCGTTTCTGTTAATGATCGTTCATCGTGGGGTTTAGTTTACAATTTAGAGGGTTCTAAATCAGATATAACTATTCCTTCTAAAGACTTGACTGCTAAGAGCTACGTATACTTGTCCCTTCGCAAAATTCTTTTTTCCTAAATCTATGACAGCTCTATCGAGGGTTGTACCCTGTAGTTTATGCACGGGTATAGCCTAGCATAAAATAAGAGGTAATATTCGACGTTCAACGTCACCATAACCTCTAGTTCCTTGGAATGTAGCACACATTGGCGGAATGGAAATGAAGCCATTAGCGTCTTTTAATCTGCTACCTATTTAATATTATCTCGTCATCAAACTTAATGAGAACAGCGTCTGGCATTTCACCTTCTTCCAACTGATCTCTGTGTAACGCTAGCCATTTGAACCCTTTTACAACACCCATAGCCCCATTCACGAGCCCATCCGAAACGGCGATATTTCGTCTTAACGCGAGATTCGACAGCTAAAAGTATCGTCGGTAAAAGACCACCGCTGTTATTAACGTCGCTGGGAATAACATTATCCGAAGGTTTTCTGCCGGAGGTCGCTGCTTCACGTGATTCGTCGCGTGTATCTTGTACATCCAGTTTAATGGTGCATTGGCAGCGGTCATTTTACTATTGTATTCGGCAACTTGTTTAACGTTGGGATAGATGCGAACCACGGCACCATCCGCAAAGTCCCCCGTTAATGGGATCCATCGTCTTTCACACAGCAGCTCCAATTCTGCAGTTGCTGACTCGTTTGACAGCCGCTCCCGTATTAGTGATAAATAGTGATCACGTTCTTCCGCTGACTCGTTAGACAACCGCTCATGAATAAGTGACAACCGCGTTCGCGTTGTTTTATAGTCTCTTTTGACAATTTTGTTTGTACATAATTGCGCATTTGAGAAAGCCTTTCTTCACGGTCTTCGAAAGAGTCTCCGAAACGCTGTGCTCTGTTTCTTTTTCTGTTGCGCTTTATGTGCTCATCTTTGCCATTTTCAGACTTCTGTGCTTGACGCTTACCCATAAGAGATGCACGTAAGGAAGGCGTCCCCATCATATACCACCTACGCTATCCTACGTACCAATTTTATATTTAGACCACTAGAAAGCGAAAAATAGATATTTCTAAATAAAAAGAAACCACCTTCAATAACACCCAGGAACTTAAAAGCAAAAAAATAATTTGTTACATTTACATACGATTTCCTACCCAAATCTATAATTCAAAATTATTTTACAATTCCAGTACAATAATCAGATAAACTGAACACCTATGAGTTGGAGGTACTTCTCCAGACGAGCTGCTTTGATGCGCCTCCCTCTCTTGTTTATAAACACCGTCTTTACATTCTTAGGGGTAGGTATTGCGTTTTTTAAAAAGGATAACACACATTATTTCTTATAGCTGCTGTCCGCGACTTCGGTCGCGTGAGCTTCTGTTTTTGGGTTTTCCTAGAATTCTAAGAATAAAAAGTTCATGCATTCAACCACATTAATTTGTAAGAAAATAGAAGGTAGGTGGCAGAAATACGTTTCGAACTTGATAACATTCTATATAGTGTATATCAAAGTCCATCGGCATTTACTCATGACTGACATCTTAATTTTACAGTCAATAATTTATAGTTAACCAAGTTTCAGCCAATGAAACTGAACAGTCATTTTATAGCATATCTATCGAACGATTGTTTGACGTGATTCTTTGTTTGATATAACTTTTTTATTTATGAATTGATTGAAATGAAACAAACACTAAATGCTAACTGAAGCTTTCCACAATACATTAGTGAAACCGCACTCGAATCGGTTAAGCCATTTTGAGATTAGCGCGCACAAACGCACAGACAAAAATTCTAATAATCATTGTTTTGGGTTACGTGTATAAAGTCCCCCAATAATAGTTTTTCCCATATATCTTTAATGTACAGACAGCGATCAGTTACATTTTTTTATATGTATAGATAAAGTTCTAATATGTAAACTTTATTGAAGGAACGAGCCTGACGTGCTATAATACAGATATCGGAATCAATAACTCTAGATCTCATTATATATATTACCAATTTGTAAGCATAGGTATACATACTGTAAATTAGAGATAAAAGAAATATTCATTGACTTGTCTCTCCATTTCGATTACGAGTTACAAACTTGTGACATTGACGTACCAAATCCAGACAGAAGTGTGACACCAATAGCCTAAGCATTAGCCTAGCGTAACCCTAAAAATAAAATATACCTACATCATAAATGTATCGATAGAGTAACATCATATAGGCAACGTTACGAGAGTGTTTACGGTCAATGAAACATAATAGAGGTAATGCTGAAATGATGCCTATAAAATATTATGTGTACGACGTGTAAGAAAGCGAACATCAAGATAATTCTTGAACGTGATACCTGAAAAGATTAGTTCTTTTTACTAAAGGGCGTATCTACTTAACTCAATTATGTAGATACGCCCCTTAGTAAAAGTAAATTTATATATTTTCACATACTAATCAAGCTAATATAACAAAGAAAATTTACTCATAATGCCCTCACATATATAACTTCCCATATATTTATATGTACATTATTATAAATTCATATTTATGATTTATTCAAATTAACCAATATAAACTTTGATGAATATTGATGACAGAAATGACATCGACTTCATAATGTATTATAGATCATTGAAAACCAAAGTGTGGATTTTTTATTTAAAATATATTTTCCTCTATATATTGCTAACTGAATTATATTTTAATTTCAGTACTGTTTACTATTAAAATAAAATAATTGCGGAACACAGTGTCTCCTAATAAATATGAATAATTATTATATTTGCCTCATTTACCTAAATCGCGGTCTTATTTACATTCTTTTTTTTAAATTTATTTTAAAAAGTGAACGTCGTACCTGTTACCGTTTTGATGTTTTACTAATAAAAAGAATTGAAAATACTTCATTTGCTAAAATGCGGTGTGTATATGAAATATATCCGATGGCAAAAAATGCAATTTGTTTTAAGCCACTTTACCAGTTATTCCAATTCATAGAGTATATTAAAGTTTGCAAATAAATTTTAATACCATGTTAGGGAAATGTTTGCCGTCGAGAATAAAATACAATTTGCACGACTGCCGAAAAAAGGAGTGTAACGTTCTCTGTGTTTATATTTTTGTAGGAATGTATCTTATTTCACAAAAACTTCTAAATCACTGAACCAAATTAGATGCAAAAAGAGGCAACGGTACCCAAATAACCACGATAAAAAAATTGGAATCCAAATGTCCTTTTCTTTTAGAATTGTTGTTTATAAATTGAAAAAATAAAATTACAATATATAACAAAAAAAAATGCAGTATAATGTTAACATGTTAATAACATTATACTCTTCGGATTGTTTAAAATTATTTATCGCTATTAAAATAAAGAAAAAATCTATCTTATCACGCATGGTAACCCTAGCACATAGTTTCATGATAGCATAATCCGCACGTTGTATTTGTATCCGACTTCGGATTTCTACATGGTTTTGCACGTAATATATATCCTCAAGGTAAACAAAAGCAATGCATTTAGAATAACAAATTCAGGGTAAACATAATGTGACATAGAGTCTGTGTACCATATTTATTAGGTTTCGTACATTCCATAGATATGTTTACTTAGCATACATACATTTATTGCAAGCTCTCTTTTATACAGCTTACGGAGAGGAAGTGGTACAGACTAACTTGCGTCTGCCTAGTTCGAATACCTTATTTTTTAGAGCTACTACTCTAAAAATTAAGGTATTCGAACTTTAATTTTTAAAATAACTTGCGTCTGCCTAGTTAGAATACCTCAATTTTTAGAGTTTCTTGCGTGAAGCAATCCCAGTGCATGTTTAGTGTAGGTACTGTTTATTTATTTTTTATTTAAGGGTCTCAAATTGAACTCCAGGCCGAGACTTAATTTTTTTAATCCATAGTAATAAAAATGACATTAATGAAAGCGTGAAATATAATTTCTAATAAATTTCTCCTTCTTTTCATTCTGCTACTTTTTAGTTTTTTTTTTAATAAATTTTCATCAAAGCCGATTGTTTCTAAAATATTTCACATTCATTAAAGTCATTTTATCTTTTCTTCTAAGTTATCACCCAATACATCTTGTTAAATTGGGTATTTATGGTAAGCCCTGCATATGAACATATAAATATGCTTACAAATCTATAAATGTACGCAAAAAAGATACAAAGTTTTCAAAACTACTTTAAAAAGTTGAAAATATTTTACATAGCTTACACGTTATCCTTATTTATATACAAAGTTGAACGATATACATAAGAATACTCGAACTTTAAAACTTCGAGAGAAAATCGCGAATTTGAATGCAGTTTCGCTCTTTTCAAATTTTGCAATGCTAATATATATCGCACGTAGGAATGACTACAGTTTACAACATAGATTTAGGTGCAGATGTGTAGTCGCTGCAGTTTCCGTTCCTACATTGCTGTACATAAGTGGCTATCTCTATGGCATATTATCTTTGTAATGTTCATGCTAGATCTGTATGATCTTTGTAATGTTCATGCTAGTTCACTATCATTCTTATTAGTCCTGCCCACACCGACAATATCTTGCATCTTGATGACTTCAGAGATGCATCAGAAATCATTGCACTCGCATAGAAACATGCAAAATGTTCTAAGTTTTCAGTTAAGTCAGTATAGTCTGACACTTCAAACCGACAGTTCATGTCTACGTAACAGACCGCTCACTGATACTGAGCTTGAAAAGAAACTGTCTCACAGCTCTTACTAGAGTGCTAATAATATTCTATGTTGAAAAAAAACCACATTTATTTAAATCTTTTCGAATTTTACTATTGTGTAAATACAGACGTGCCCTGACCTCCGGCGCTGGATCCTTCCATTGTAAAAATAAGGATTAGATTAAGATAATAGACCCCCACACAATGGTTCGACAAACATGTCATGATCGCTGAAAGCCCGTGGATGCGACCGGCACAGGACCGACCTATGTTCAGCAGTGAGCGCCCATCCGCTGGGATAAATATGCTAAGTTAAGAAATAGTATCATAATAGAGCCCATATAGCATGAAGCATAATATTTATGTTACGATTATATGGAATTAAAGAGAGCACTGCATAACATACTGAGAGCAAGAGAACCTAACAGAACGAATTATCACAGGACAGGCAAATTAATGAAATAACCTCTCAAAATGAGTCATAAGCTAACAGAGGATATTCAACTATGACTTAAATCATTAAACACACTATCAAAATACCAACAACGTTACAACAAGAGCTGTTGAACATTCGTGTACAGAGTTAAGTCGGTACAGCTCAAGTTATTTTACGCGTGCTTCGTGATCAGATTACACCCACAAGTAAGCCATAAGAACCGGTACTTAGTGTTAAGTTACGAGACTGAAAATAGCCTTTTACGACACGTATTGCATACTCCACTTGATTATGATCACTTTGTGTGCTAATTTATGTTCTTGGGGCATTTGACGTGCAAGATATCTAATCCTCGGAGATGCGGCATGGGCATCCAGGGGAGCTGCTTTTGTATTCACATTCTATTTCAGTTAGATATGCGAAAATGCGGTTACAACAGCCGAAGAGGCAACATTGACAGTTACAATTTCTGTTCCCAATGCTTGGCTCGCACAGAGGTGACTGCAACATGACCGAGAAGCTCAGACGACAGCTATAGCAGCGACGGTGTAGGTTAAGGATTCTACTAACTGTAGTAGGTGGGTGCCAACTCAAGTTACTTTGCATGAACTAACTAGCGACAGAAGCAGGCAAAGTAGTAGATTCCAAAAAAAAACATAAATATGTAAAGTGGACCAAGTTCGGCAGGAACGAGTTTTGAGGTAGTCGGGTCAAGTCGGGTGTCACTACATAATAAAAGAGTTGACTTCTAAAGGGTGTCAAGATTCATAGGAATTTGTTTAATCGTAGCTGTAGGATGTATTGTGTTTTAATTGTCAGTTAACCATGTAATTAATTACTCACAATTAATGGCTAAGTGTAAACCTTGATCCTTGGTTGTAGTGTTGGTGTCAGGAAGTAGTATTGGAAAAGTGGATGAGTTTTTATATCTTTCATGCACTTTGGTAGGAAAGGAAGATACACCACCGTTAACTGTATTATATAGCGCTAACGAGAGTTGGGTAAGAAGAGCACGAAAGTGGAATAAACGCGACCGAGATATGAACGTTGCGCGAAATCTGAGGCGTAACGCCTGTAGTATGCATAATTGACTTCCGCATAATAACCCTTGAATCTATTAACTATTATGTATAGTCGACCGGTAATGTGCTTTACTCATTTAAGAGATAACTCTAGTCAAGCGGTTTAAAGTCAAAACTAAGATTTAAAATCTATGAATCGATAAGTCATTAACAATATGATAGAATAGAGTATAATACCTGTGAAATTAACAATATAATCTTAAAATATTACACATAAAGGAGGTTGCCAAACGCACAATAACACTATTTTACTTTTAATATTTTAGACATCACACGCATACTTCCAAGTCTACAAGGCCTCTACAGGCTAATTTCATAAATCTATATCTTGTTCAAAAAGCTCGACTCGGCTGTTTCGCTGTCTAGGACGCCGACATTTTTACTACTATATAAAGGGGAAGGATTGAACGCGAACTTGTGATGCGGGCCGTGTAGAAGCGACGATAAGCACACGCGGCGCGTTTCATGCCCCTACGTCCGCTCATGTTTCGGATCTCAGATAATCAGCTGTCAAAGACTTCAGTAATTTGTGCCCAAATCCTAGCCTACATATAAAATTCTTCCACTCTAGGATTTCATGAAGTACCCTTAACATATTTTAATGATCATAAATATTTTTTTTATACAACGTTGGGAGGCATACAAGCATACGGTCCACCTGATGTAAAGCAGTTACCGTAGCCTATTAAAGATCGTAACATATATCACTCGCGCGATGCCTTCTTTGCTGCTTACACAGCAACTCCTTAGGAGCTTACTGGTGACCTCACTCACACGCAGGAACACAACAACCCTTTTTGTTTCACAACAACCGCATTTGGCTGCGGTTTTCTGTGAGGTGGACGTACTTCCCCAAACGGGCTGCTGAGATGCGCCCTACCACTCTTAATGATGAATCTGATGAAAGTTTTTAATTATACCGCGAATTGATCACGGTATAATTAAAATCTAAAGCATAAAATCTATACAAATGAAACTTAGTTTGTTTTACGAAGCTGCAAACTACATCGTATCCTGAGCATTTGGATGGTATTATCTACAACAAAGCAACGTGGATTCAAAAGCACGATAACACACTTCTAAAGAAAATAGCGCCCTGCCACCTTAGGCTCCTATTAGCGAAGGCATACCGTGCCCTTAGATATATCATAGCCAAGCTACGCAACTCATTTACGCAATACGCAACTTACTACGTAAAGAAGTATCACCACTCTGCATAAAAATCAGGTATGTATCTCCCCTAATATTGTCGGCGGAGGCAGTTTTGGAATAACCTTTATCAAATGTTACAATTAATAAAGCTGTCAATATTACGATTAATAGAGCTGGTTCAAAGTTTGTCATTGTTGTACTGTAGCGCCAAATGTAGCAGCCCTCTGATGATACGCTAATGTAGACGCGTGTGTTTGTGGCAAGTTATTTCAACCATATTATAACCGAGCTGTTTAAACAGGTTGTATTAAAAAACAAAAATTACGAAGTTGACAGGAATTGGGGTTGTAAAATATCACTAAAGACGAGAACCATTTGTACGCAAAGGACGTCGCAGACGAGTGACTTATGTCCTTTTCGTACAATAGTGTCTCGTCTGTCCACAAAGTGACCATCGCCGGCTTGCCGCAGACTCATCGCTCACAGGGCACGGACATTTTATTTATAATTTAGTGTAGCGAACTCAATTGAAACAATTAATTTGATGTTACATTGTGCTGCAAGGCATTTTACGTATAATAGAACATATATCACATATATCAAAGGCAAATAATACTAAGCGTATCCCTGTTCGACTTATCGTTTAATAATTGGATATATTCAGGAAAAGGATAATCCAAAAATAATACAATCAAAACTATATTCCGTTTATCATAATACCTTTCATTAAGGGATGACGACAATAAAATTGTGAAATCAATTCACTGTCCACATCTACAGAGTTAGATATTCGTATGAAAAATGCGCCTAAAGTGAATGTATCAGAGGCATTTTACGATATGCACAATATCATATGCAAACAAAGATCGTTAATAAGATAATTTACTAATTTTATCTGTTTACTGGCTCAACATAAAGTTCAAAAAAAGACTTGTACTTGTTTGCTTAGCGCACTCAGTACCAATTTCCTTTTACTATTTTTTTTTATTTCAGCAATAATATTCTCTATAAAAAATGTTAACTATTATCTAAACTAACTAAAGTCATAGTTAATAGATTCAGGCGTTATTTTGCGAAAGTCAAATTTACATGCAATTTGATCTAACCTGCTTTGTGTGCTTCCGCCACCAATTAGTTCATGCGGCCTAGCGCCGGCCGGCACCCACCCACTACTGTTAGTGCGTGCAACATGCCGACGCTGCCATGGCTGCTCCGGTAGTCTCTGCCTCGGCTGCTGCGGTCGTCCGCCATCTGGAACAGAATCCGCATGCCCCCACCACCACCGTCGCTGCCACGACTGGCCTGGTCGTCGCTGCGACACGTGTTTCGACTCTCCACGAGGCATCATCAGGCGTTGTAGACGTTAATCGTAAGAATAACATGCTACAAGTGACAAATCCATCGCAGTGCCGTCCCTTATATTGAATTGAGGGTGGGGGTGGATGGTGTGAGCAAAAAGATATTTAATAGTGGGGAATGGTTTACGTCAGTCTGTTTGTTCATGAGAGTAATTTTAGAATTTTTGTGTTTATTAATTTCTAATTGTTCCCTAATATTTAGTTTTAAACCTTTGTCTATGGTGTGTAAAATTTGATATGTATTAGTGGGGGATAAGTTATGTCCTTTGTCTATGAGATGCTCAGCGAAGTGTGATCTTTCTGGGCGATTGTTTTTATACGCCGATACGTGTTCGTGAAATCGTGTTACAAAGTTACGTCCCGTTTGACCGATATAAACGTGTTCACATTCATCGCAGAACAGCTTATAGACGCCGGATTTTTTATTGGGCGGGATTTTATCTTTAGTGTTACAAAGTGACTTGAGTGAATTATGGGATTTGAGAGCAACATGTATGTTATTTTTTCTAAATATGTGAACTATTTTGTCAGTGATTTTTCCCAGGTATGACAAACTCGCAGTGTAATTATTTGTCGAAATATATGGAACCGCGTACAATAGTCTGTTAACGATACTACTCGTCTTTTTACGCAATAATTTATCGATGGTAGATTTGGAATAACCGTTTGACTTCGCGATCTGATATATTACATCAAGTTCTTTGTTGTAATTATCCTTACTTAATGGAACGCTCATCAAACGGTGTATCATACTTTTATACGCTGCGAGCTTGTGTTGCCAAGGATGGCTGATCGTCATCCAGCCATCCTTGGCAACACGCGAAGTCAAACGGTTATTCCAAATCTACCATCGATAAATTATTGCGTAAAAAGACGAGTAGTATCGTTAACAGACTATTGTACGCGGTTCCATATATTTCGACAAATAAATACACTGCGAGTTTGTCATACCTGGGAAAAATCACTGACAAAATAGTTCACATATTTAGAAAAAATAACATACATGTTGCTCTCAAATCCCATAATTCACTCAAGTCACTTTGTAACACTAAAGATAAAATCCCGCCCAATAAAAAATCCGGCGTCTATAAGCTGTTCTGCGATGAATGTGAACACGTTTATATCGGTCAAACGGGACGTAACTTTGTAACACGATTTCACGAACACGTATCGGCGTATAAAAACAATCGCCCAGAAAGATCACACTTCGCTGAGCATCTCATAGACAAAGGACATAACTTATCCCCCACTAATACATATCAAATTTTACACACCATAGACAAAGGTTTAAAACTAAATATTAGGGAACAATTAGAAATTAATAAACACAAAAATTCTAAAATTACTCTCATGAACAAACAGACTGACGTAAACCATTCCCCACTATTAAATATCTTTTTGCTCACACCATCCACCCCCACCCTCAATTCAATATAAGGGACGGCACTGCGATGGATTTGTCACTTGTAGCATGTTATTCTTACGATTAACGTCTACAACGCCTGATGATGCCTCGTGGAGAGGCGAAACACGTGTCGCAGCGACGACCAGGCCAGTCGTGGCAGCGACGGTGGTGGTGGGGGCATGCGGATTCTGTTCCAGATGGCGGACGACCGCAGTAGCCGAGGCAGAGACTACCGGAGCAGCCATGGCAGCGTCGGCATGTTGCACGCACTAACAGTAGTGGGTGGGTGCCGGCCGGCGCTAGGCCGCATGAACTAATTGGTGGCGGAAGCACACAAAGCAGGTTAGATCAAATTGCATCTAACTAAAGTCAACACTTAATGAAATAGATTACTGAAGTTTAGAAATATAGTCTAGAAAGTTCATTTAGCCCTTTAGTTTTACCTTTACCATTTTAGTTCATATTGCCCATATGATATGAGAGCAGCATCGAAAAGAATGTCAAAGTTCGAAGCTCGTTTATATCAACTTTAAGGAACACCGTATTTCATCAATATTAATGGTGGAGTTGAGTAGTCTCCCGACTCTAATTTGTGTCTGCATACACATAAAAATCCCATTTGCGCTCCCAAACATTCATTCCCTTCAGCGCCATCCGCCAAACACTCCTTCCAGTTATTACACCCGCTAATGCGCGAATTACACGCATGAAATTGTAATGAAGCGCAGTGCGGCTTACTGAACACAGAAACGGTATTAGATAGCATACACTCATGTTACAAGCCTTGATGGGATTGCTCATTTCGTAATGTACTATCGAGTATCTTTATGATTATCGTGAATAGTACGTGCGAAATTATAATGACATAGAACTTGCAGCGAATTTCGCTTTGTATTATTCTATTGCGCTCCATAAGGACCATAGTCAAATTTGACTTGCACAAATATTTGAACAGTGAATGGTAGTTATAATGATCATAAGTATGATTTAGCAACTAACCAGTACTATTGTACGTCTAAATAGTTGTGCAAGGGAAGGCAGAGAAACTTTAGCAGCTATGCTATGACATATTAGCTCAGCGGGTGTTGAAGGTAACTTTGTCTACGGAATGGCGCCCATGTATCAAAAATATACGTAATTTATGTTAAGCATGGATTTCCTTTATACTTAGTCTTTGATTATACACACATAATAGACAACAGCAAGGGGATATAGAAATAAAGTACTCCATTATACTGTTCATTCCCAGTACGAAGTCCCAATAGAAATTTAAAAGTCTTGATTTGCTACAAGAAACTGAAATAAATTTCTAAATTTAAAAACTATATATATAAAAATGAATGTTGGTCTGTATGTCCTCTATAGACTCAAAAACGGCTGGGCAGATTTTGATTAAATTTTCAGTGAATCTTCAGGTTAGCCCAGCAGGTGATCCTGTGAAGTTTGGTAGCGATCATATCACACGTGCGAAGCCGGGGCGGAAAGCTAGTTCTCAATAAATTTAAATTGTGATTTACTACCATAAAATGATTGTCAATTTATTGTACGTGTAACGCACACAATAAGTCGTATAGCGACTCGTTATAGGACTTCGTAATTTTAATGGAGTATATGAAGAATATTCGTATGTCGACTCGAAAAAGTTGTAGGCTAGTCTAAATTGACTTAAAATGCAGATATGAGACAAAATGACAATACATTTGTATTGTACCTAGTACAAAGTCATGAAAGCTCAGCTTACATTGCCAATAAGAGTCTATGTGCCAATGCACGTGTCAAATGTTGCAATATAGCAAAATTATTGAGTACACACGGAACCTGAATTGTCAAAGGTTCCTCAAATTTTCTAGTAGATGCAAATACAGACTAAATATTTCACAATCAATTTCAAAGGAAAAGTTTACGCGCTTCGCAAGACATGCCTTTATAATTTTTAGTCGTATCTACCAAATAACATTATTTTAAATAACCCATTTAAAGTCAGAATTAACTGAACTTGTTCCTCCATTGATTCGGACAAGTAGAAACGAGGAAAGAATGACGCGAAAGTGCAAGGTCGTAGCCGAGATTCGCCAAAACTTATCTGTCACGACGAATTTGATGTTTTATCAGACGGTGCCGCGGTGGTGTCATAGGAGCCATGTGAACTAGTGAGCGTGTATGAAAATCATCAATAAAGAAACTGTCACTTGCGATCATGAAGGAAATAAAAAAATAACTAGTAAATAACAGCGAGCTGTGTAGATAGATAGCTGATATTTTTTAAATTTAAAAAATATTTAAATATTTTATTTTTAATTTTTTAATTTTTTAAAAATATATGGAACCCTGTACGACATCTAGCGACGAGTGCTGTTACTTTTTCTGTTGATGGGAGTGCAGTGCAGACTCTGCACTGCAGAGTGGCCGGCCATACGTTTTCCCATATGTTTTTTTTTCTAATTGGAACGATTTTGGACCGTTCTTCCTCACCAACGAACATTTAAATTTCAAATTAAAGGATACAAAACTACAATATGTTAGCTATTAGTGTCTCGATTTTGGAGTTTTTCACTATTACCGTCTAAACGCTAGCTGGATGACATCAGTCTACCCCAAACGACAATTTTGAGGGTAATGTGGCTCCGCTGGCTATCGCAGCTCTGCCAAAAATAACCTTGGAGAACTGATCAAACGATTTTACAGAGTTACTCAACTTATCGCTACGGATTGGGGATAAAGTAGAACACGCTGATCTGATTGGCTAGTTCACGGATCAAAATTGCGTCACTTATCATGTTATTGGTTAAAATATCCTGTTATTGGTCAGTAGGCTGGAGTCTCTGAGATATTTACTACGTTTTGGTGAGTGAGAAGTGCCTTTAATCGCCGTCACTTGGTTTCTGGTTTGTGCTTGCGAGGTGGGCAGAGAGAATTGATATATGCTCAGTTCTGACTGCCTTCTCTATGTCTGCGTACTCCCTTTTTTGGTTGTGTGTCTCATTTGACTACGCATTTTCTCGCAATTAAGTAGATTTTATACAGAACATCTATTTTAACATAACATAACTTATATGTGATTCCAAGTTTATGCGGACCATTTGCAGTCACAACTGAAGATAAAAAAAAACTATTTTCTTCTGTGAAATCATAGTTTACTAAAAACCTACTATGGCACAAAAACGTGGACCCTTACTCAATATGCGTCATAAGGAAACTCAAGGTTGTACAGCATGCGATGTACAGAGCTGAATGTTTATTATATATGTCTGCAGGATATGCATATTAAATTATCAAGCATTTATAGTTTAAATGTCCGTGTTACTCAGAAATTCATTGAGCAGTCAGAACCCGTTATATACGTTTTCCCATACATTTCGCGGTCGTATACGACCACCCGGGTTTCGAAGGGTTAATGCAATAAAATCATTTTTTTAATAACCAACAAAAAATTTGACATTCTAACTTAAACTTCTGTTATTAAATTTCTATTATTTACTTATAGTATTCATTTTGAAATAGTTCGGGAGTTTATTATAAAGAATATATTCTACAATCAATCATCTACAGTTGAGCTAATTATAAAAAATAACTGTAAGTAAGTAAGGTTCTTTATTGTGTATGGAAGACAAGGTAACAAAAAACAGGTCTTATTGTTGATTACAAACAGTAACACTTGATCCTACCTTTTCAAGCGTATACACATTTATAGGTTAAGACATTATAATAACGCTAAATCTATTATATTTCTACTTATAATCTAAATATTCTTGTATGCTATACAAACATTTTTTTCCAACCATTCTTTAACAGTAGCTCTAAATTTAGAATGGTTAAACTCCTTAAAACCCTCTGGTAATTTATTGTAAATTTTAATACACATAATGAAAGCATTATTAGCTACGAGTGTTAATTTTGTACTTGGTCTATGTAGTTTATTTTTATATACAGAGCGAAGATTTCTAGTGCCGGATATCACTCACGCCAAAGCCGCATTTGCAGCGTGCACCAAGCTAGGCTCTAAAGATAACGTTGAACCAGTTCTACCGTAATAAAAGATTGTTTATAAAATACATATTTCCTAATATTTATCAGCCATATTAGAAAACTAACATTTATTTACCTACAATAATAAGTTACGCAAAACCGACTAGGTATACTTATCTTCTTGGCTTATTTTATACCAAACTCCATTTTCAATTCAATTATGACATGCTAATCTCTGCGAATGATTTCGCATTGGAAAGATGAAAAAGGAAGAACAGCGAATTGGAAAATTGTTCGGAAGTAAAGATAATTTGAAACATGCAATATTGTACCATAAATACAATGAACATAAGGTTTAACTCTTAACAATGAAAGCCAAGGGTCATTCGCATGCAAAGTAATTTAACATGATATTTGTGTTGCCAGCTTCTCGTGACAACTTCCCGCTAAAAATGTGATGCCTTTGTTATTAAAATAATATATTAAAATAAACTTCTAACGAGCCCGGCGGTGAAGCTGTTAGCAATGCTACTTCAACCTCAACGCGCGTAGGTTCGATTCCCAAACAGGACATACATTTGTGTGTATGAAGATATGTGTAAATAAGAACTATTAACTTATTGTGTTCCTGCGTGTGAGTGACGTTGCTAATAAGGTCCTGAGGAGTTGCCGTGTTTGCAGTAGGGATGGCATTGCGCGATATTTAATGTATTGCAAAGGTTCATATGCTACGATAACTACTACACATCAAATCGACCATATGAGTGTATGTCTCCCAATGGTGTATACAAAATTAAGCATAAAAACCTTATAGATCTCAATTATCCGTTGAGTATAGACATTTCCCGATATTTGGTATTCTATCCTGGAAACAATCATTATAAATGGTGGGATGTGGCACGTTAGCACATATATAAAGCCAAAGCTAACCACTCCTAGGATGCCCTGCCGTCGGCTGTTTGGCTTTAAATTTCAGTGGGTATCAAGAGTATCGAGGGATAAAATTGGTTATAGCAGTATCTTGCAACAGCTTACCGGATTTTTGCCTGTTTCTAATCCATTTATGGTCCTGTACTGACGAAAAAGTAAGGCCAAATTTAGTCACTTAAAGTCCTAAATAGTACATTAAAATAATCACTTTAATGACATATCACTTTAACACTATACACTTCAAATTAATGAAATGAACTGTGAAAATAGCCGATTAAGCACTATCTCATACCGACAAATTTTACGAGCGCGCGACGTTTTTGGTAATTTACTAGCACTGATAAGCTTACGCCTTGTATGGCAGCCGTGTTGAAAATTTGATAATGTTGCCAGGAAATAAACTTTTATTCCCATGGACATTGGTTAATACAATGTTTAATACTTTAAAAAATATTATTAACATAAAATATTAATATAACCACAATAGTCGCGTACTGTGCGGTTCCAGAGAAGTTTTCTACCGAGAAATCTTAAGTTGTGGAATGAACTCCCTGCCGAGGTTTTCCCTAGGTATTACATCATGAGGTTCTTAAGATAAGCTGAAGATGTTTTGCAGGGCCGACAATGCACGAGTGACATGGTTACTGTTTACCATCAGGCAGGGCGTGCGCTTTTCTGCCTCCTTCGTAGTACATAAATGTAATAGTGACACTGAGGTAGAGTAGTAGTTAATAAGACTTTTTAAATTTTTTTTTAATGTTACATATGGGTTTGCACTTGGTCCCTTCTCACCTGATGGTAAGCGATGATGAGACCTACGATAGAGTGCGCTTACCTAGAATGTGGCCATTCACCATTTTTTTCAATGTGAAGTAGTTATTACTTAATAAATAATAGATAAAATGTAAAGATAATCTATTTTACCTATCATTTAGGAATAGGCAAATTAAAGTGGCAACATATTTCATTAAAAATTTAAAAAAAATCATGATACCAATACTGCTGGCCGAGCACGTGGTGAAACTCTACTAGCAGTGGCTCGAAAGCGAAGTAGAACACATCTATACTTAATAAACTGATTAATCAACATCTCGTCCCAACAGAATACAAATAATAATTCCCTGTAGGTGTGCTTCCTGCTAGCCAATATGGCATCAGGTAGCTAGTGAAATATGAGGAGCGAGGATGGTAACACATAAGTGCACTTCATGTTCTGTAAGTGATTCTAGCTTAGGGTAAGATACAACATATTCTAGCCCTGCATACGCAACATCATGAAACTCACGTGTAACTTTAACTCTAACTAGTCTGGCCATAAAAATACTGTCACCTACATAAAAAAAAAAAAAATTTTTACTTTTTAATTATTTTGAATTTGGAACGCGTTTATTATGTTTTTTATATTTATTATCAAATTACAATATACATGGATTGGGGTGTTAAAGAAAATATGGTTGCAGTGAATGCCTTGCACAATGTGGGTATGGAGCTGGTGGGCATATCTATACAAGACACTTCAAAAGCTTGGTATCAGCCGTATGTTCATATATGGTACTATCGACAGATATAGCAACACTTCCTCTGTTGAAGACCTTAAAGACCGGAGCGACCGCATGCTGTTAGAACTAACAGCATTAACGGCCCTTGGGCTAAAGCCAGAATTCGCCGAAACCTCGTTAAGAAACAAAAGTCTTATCGCGGGAAATTAAGATTCCAGCTAGGACTCTGTCCCGTATAATAAAAGAAGCCCTGAAGCTCGGCGCTTATCGCCGATATACAGGACATGCCCTAAATCAATCCTTACAGTTGAAGAGAGTGGATCGATCAAAACGCCTTCTGTCCCGATACGTAGGTGAAACGGACAGAAATATCCTCTTTACTGATAAAAAAATTCACGATTTAAGAGATCTACCTAACAAGCAAAATGACAAAGTGTACGTGCACAGTTCTAAAAAAGCCGCTCGAGTGGTCGGAATGGTACAACGTGGTAATCATCCTGCGTCTGTAGAGTAAAGGCTTCAGCCAAAGCGTATCAAGAGACTGTCTTGGATCGTGTCGTAAAACCTCTCAGCAATACACTTTTTTAAAATGTACCGTGGACTTTCCAGCAGGACTTTGCACATGGTCACAAGGCACGAACTACCCAAGCCTGGCTCGAAACCAACGTTACGGACTTTGTAAGAGCTGAAGACTGACCCTTATCTAGCCCAGATCTGAACCCCTTAGACTACAAATTATGGTCAGTTTTAGAGGACATGTTGCTCGAAACGACACGATATTGTATCTCTTAAGAAATCTCTGGAACAAGCAGTGGCTAAATTTACGTAATCCATAGATTCGTGGCCAGACAGATTGAAGAGCTGTATCAAAGCCAAAGGTGGCCATTCCGAATAGAATCATTTTTTCTAAATTTTGCTGGGAATTCTATAAATATGTACATATAAGTGTCATTAAGATTACGTTACTATATAAAAACTAGTTGAGAATGCGCAACCTTGCATTGCCAGAGGAACACCTGGCTCGTCAATTATATAGATAATTTAATTATTTTTTTTAAAACTTTGTCGGCCATTTTGACCATGTTCCTTAATAAATATGATATTGGTTTATATGACATTCCTATTCTACTTTTTAGGGTTCCGTACCCAAAGGGTAAAACGGAACCCTATTGCTGAGGCTCCGCTGTCCGTCCGTCCGTCCGTCCGTCCGTCTGTCACCAGGCTGTAACTCCTGAACCGTGATAGTTAGACAGTTGAAATTTTCACAGATTATGTATTTCTGTTGCCACTATAACTACAAATACTAAAAAATAGAATAAAATAAATATTTAAGGGGGCTCCCATACAACGAACGTGATTTTTTTTTTGCTGTTTTTATAGATAATGGTACGGAACCCTTCGTGCGTGAGTCCGACTCGCACTTGGCCGATTTTTTAATTTACTTTTCGAATCTGAAATAAAAATCCAACTTTTTTTTAATTTTGTTGGCCATTTTTCCATGTTCCTTAAGAGATAGCAGGTTGGTTTTTCAGACATTCCTATTCTACTTTTTTATGCTGAATCCGAATCTGAAGTCAAAATTCTAATATTCGAAAAAAGCGACAGACACACAGACACAGTCATATAGGAACGGTGTTCCTGAAAATACATGCATATTCATTCGTAACAGAACGCATGGCCGGACTAGGTATTTAAACTACACGTAGGTATGTCCCGTAGGTAATTATCTACTACAAACTAAACATCAAAATCTCGTGAACCCGAAATGAGGCAATTTCCTTATTATTGTTTTTCGTGCGCAACCCATCCATCAACAGGCTGGGTAAGACAGTTTTGCGCACGTAATGTTTGCCAAAATATTGTTTATAGGACGAAAAGTAAACATTACCTCTTTTAGGATCTAATTGAGCGATGAGCGTCAGAAATGCGTGTCATGGCTGATGATATTCCCTCTTATAACAATATGACCTACTATAATTTACATAAATATAGGTATTACAGAAGTGCAATCGTTATAACCACACACACATATATATATATATATTCAAGCCTTCCTCTGTGGGATAGGCATAGAGAACTGAGCGCCATAAGACGCGGGTCTTATACTCCTTACCTTCTTCTTATCATACATACATAATCGCAGCGAAATTGGGATTTCAGGGATTTAATGAAATCCCGAAAGATATCACGAAATTACGGAGGATGACGAATTATCTTTTTTTACGTCTTCTTACTAAAAATATCAAGTGACATGACAAAATACTAACATACTTTCTATGATACGTCATTTTACTAAACAGAATCTAGTAAAAGGAAAAAGTATTGGCCAATATAAAATTAAACAATATTCAAAATGAACATTACATTATATGTAGTTCTATAGAAATATTCAGGTGTCTTACAAGATTTATACCAAATCGGTGCCGATTTATATTCATCGACGAACTTAATTACATTTTTAATATTATCTACAGATCATAAAGGCATCTCTCTCTCTCTTTTTCCTTCCGAATTTTTAATAATAATTTGATAAATAAAATTGGTTTGACCAGACACAGATAGGCATAGCTATATGTAGGTCTATGTTATCTTATTCTATGTTACGTTTTTTTAAGAATTTATTGGATTCTGTTTAGTATAACGATGTATCACTGAAAGTATGTTAGTATTTTGTCATATCACTAGATATTTTTAGTAAGAAGAAAAGAGCATCATCTACCGGGATTTCGTACCCTTGTACTGTTCTTAGGGAGCAGGCAATAATAATAAAAATGGCGCTCCAAGTGATAACATGACTTGTAGCTGTGAACACACGTGTGTGTGTGTTTTGACAAAAGTCGTCTGCGTGGGTACCTCTGTCTCACCTATTTCTACCACTAAGCAGCTATATTTATATAGCTGTGTCCCGGTTTGAAGTGTGATATATGGCAGTGACTCGGTACTGTGACGAAACACACAAGTCACAAATTTCGCAGCGCGCGAGTAACATCTCCATGGTGTAGCGAGCGTCAATATGCTGCGGTGACCGCTTACCATCTAACGCGGATCGCATGATTGTTTGCCAATCAAGTGGTATAAAAAAAACATATAAGCAATTATCAATTGCTCGGTGGTAAAGGAAAATATCACGAAACAGGCACGTCCAATAAATTTCGAAAGAAGTGTGATCTAACCTGTAAGTATGGCCTGGTTTCCCTCTAGGGTTGTTGCGGCGGCAGTTGCTCCATTTCAAACTCAGTAGCTTCGCCAAATCCTTAGGCTTAATAATACTGAGGTAGCAGACCATACCAATCCTAATGGATTAGGAAATCGAATTACGATAGGAAGAAGGGATTAGTGTAAATTCATATGAAACGGAAAATTGAAGTTGCTGCCCGGTATGAAATTAAAGATTATGTTTAAAATTGAAAGGAAGATTCACAGATAAGTCAACCAAAACCCATATAAATCGTATAAAAGTCAGACATTTTAAAAGAACAACGGGTAGAAATGAACAGTGACATTCCTCAATTCCCCGCCTGAAACTATTTGTCAGTTGGTGAGAAAATCCAGCGGACTACCTGGACATCCTTTGAAAGAAAAACTTCCAGAAGCTTCCGAACGAATTTGTTGCAAACTTTCTTGTGATGAAACGTTACGTCTAGTTTGATATTACAGGATTTCGAAACTGAAGTTTATGTGAAATACGCTGATTAGAATGATTTATATTTGAAGTTCTCTCTTGAAAAAGTACCTGCGAATATTATGTATTATCAGAGTAGAGTATAAATATTTTAATTAGTGAACTTATACGTGATTACGAGCGATAAGATCACGAACAGTCAACGGCGCGCATTACAAAACTTAAGAAGTGACTACGTAACTATTTTAACTGCTAATTTCGCTAGAATTGTGTAGGGACGGATGCGTATTTGGTTAATGCTGCGATATCAAACGTTTCTTTGAAGTTATCTATCTATCTATAACTTCACGCCAAACGCCCTTGCGGGGTATTATGAAGTTTGAAGTAATCCTACTATTTATGTATCTCTGTGCAATTTATTACTACAAAAACTATGATCTACATAAATATATGTATAATGTAGTATGGTCAGGCGTATAATCTTAATAAAATAAGTACTTACATGTCGCAACATCACCCGTATCTGCCCATTGCTGGATATAGACCTAATTCTTTCCACCGTTAGGTATACATTCATCCACTTTCCCCATTGACCCAGATTTTTTTTACAATGTCGGAAGGCATACAAGCTTTCGGCCCACCTGCTATAAAGTGGATACCGTAGCCTATAAAAATGTGAGGGTCTATACTCGGCTGTTTATTTTTTTAAATATCCTACTTAATATCTCAGTAACGGATTCGGGTAATTTAAACGATGTTATATTAAGGTAGATTCAATTATGATCCCATTTTAATTTAATGAGTATTCCATTAATTATTTATAATGATATTAAAAAAACTGAAGTAACTTCATTGAAGTCGATACCTATTTAAGTAGTTGCTTTGTACTTGATGCAGACATCTTTTTTTGCTACAACGTCGGCATGCAAACATACGGTACCTGATGTAGCACTTACCGAAACCTATGAACGATTGGAATATATGAAGTATCACTAGAGCGCTGCCACACCTACTGATAGCGCAGCAACTTCTTAGGAGCTTAGTGGCGACTTTACTCACACTCGAAGGAACAACAAGGTAGACACACTTCCACTTCAAAGAAATCGGTTCCACTTTTTATTTTAAAAGTTTTGTATAACACACTTAGGTTCAAAATGAAACGTTGCCCTACTACTGAAACATCATTGAAATCAACTCTAAATGCACGCTAAAGTAACCAACTGGAAGGTCAAAGTGATGTTAGGAACCCTAGGAACCGCCGAGCGTGCATGAGCCTTGGATTTAAAGAAGACAAGCAAAATTAAATTAAAAAAACCCCCGACGCAAAAATAACCTACTCATATATGATATAGGCAAAACACTCTTTTTATTATTAAGTTATTTATTTTTTATTCCCCCTTTAATTATTTTATTTTAAGACCCCTTTTAAACAAAAAAAAACAAAATCACCACAGACAGATACAAAGAAACATAGATACACATGTCAAACTTATAACACCCCTTTTTTGCGTCGGGGGTTAAAAAGAGGTATGTAAGGGTCGTGTCATGTGGTAAACGGTTCTCTCTGCCTACACCGTAAGGGACTCGACGTAAGGATACAGATAGTTCATCAAGTGAAAGCCCGTAGCTGTTCTGCAGTGATTAATGATTCTTTTAAGTCTATGTGTTTCATATTTCATAAACAAATACGCTGCTAGGTTCGTGTAAGTGAGGTCAGGTACCCTTCTCAAGCCGCTCAGAGAATCCCCGTTTCTGATTTCAGGTATTATTGTATTGAATTAATTATTGACTCTACAAATCGCCAAGCGTGCATGTGAAGAGTTATGAATCTTAAAGAAGCGATTGGAGTGTGTAAGGACTGAGTCATGTGACGCTCGGTTCTTTCTGCCTACCCCGCAAGGGATTTGGTGTGAAGTTATACTTGTAGGTAAATATAGATTGTTATACCTTAAAATTACTTTCAAATCATTAATAATTGAAAAATTGTAAACAGACAATCTCAAAATGGTCGCCTCATTTACCGAAATTCGACGATAATCTAAATTTTGACAAGCTCGGTGGCGCGGTCGTGAATGACGCGACTTTGACACCAACGCTTGTGGGAATCGAACCCACAGGACAAACATTTGTGTGTATGAGCATGTCTGTTTGTCTTGGTCTAGAAGGTTTTAAGAGAGGTAGGGCGCATCAAAGCAGTCCGTCTGGGGAAGTACCTCCACCTCACAGAAAATCGCAGCCAAATAACAACTCCCTAGACTAGAGGGTTGTTGTGTTCCTGCGTGTGATAACTATGCTATGTAACGGCTATGGTAACAGCTTTACATCAGGTGAGCCGTAAGCTTGCATGCCTTCCGACGTTGTATAAAAAAAGTGACGACAATTTGAGGCAATATCCATATTTTACTACTTTACTATTTTTCCACGAATTTTATTGACTACCTAAAGCTCGTCAATAGCTACGAGTACTAAACAAAAAGTCTGTTGACTAACAGAGAACGAAATGTACTGAACTTTTATCTGCCTATTTATATATAGATTTCTTAAAAACCGTGCTATTTTAAATTAAAGTTCTCCGTTCACTTGGAAGGTTTCCCGAAGCCACAATATAATAACTTGGATCACCCTGTAATATCTAAAGACAAAGTAAATATAGCGTAATGAACACTGAAGTTTTTTTATGTTCGCTGGCTGCTTAGACGGCTTCAATTTCAATTAAACTTTTGTTGTGAAAAGTGGGAGTGGGATGTCGTTAAAAGTTTTTGATATCTGCTTTTACCCACAACAACAGTGCAAAGAAGGTATACGTTTTAGCCTCTAGTCATCATTAATCATAAATTATATCTGAATGTTTTACGGTTATAGGCCACCGGGCCTTAGAATGATCTCATATGTTTGTAAAGGACAGAGTTGACATTGGCGCGGTTTTTATGGATCCTAAGACAAAAGGTTCTAAAGTTACTCACGTGCCTGTCTCTCTATCAGTGTGTCACATGCATTTATTCCAAAAAAATATTGACGTATGAACTTAAAATCAAGCATAATTATTATTAAATGGGGACTGCCACATGTAATATGAAAGTGAGAGACTGCACGGTAGGGAAAAAAATTGTGACGATACCAAACAAATGTAGCCATTTTTACGGAATAAAAAGATTTTGACTTTCACTTTGACTTTAATACTACACACATCAAAAGTGTCTAGGGATCAAGCATTTTTATGCGGATTTCTTGAGATTGAGATGGCGTTTCGTGTGCTTTTCTGATGAGTCTCGTTTTGGTATGAGACCGGATACAAGACGTATACGACACTGGAGAACCCCTGGACGCCAACAGCGATTAAAATCCTGCCAGGAAGTCCATCCTTATAGTGGTGGAACCATCATGGTATGGGCGGGTATTTGGATCGGCGGAAGAACTGAGTTGATTTGGATCAGAGGCAACCTCAACGCTCAAATTTATGCTGAGACGATTGTTTCAGACGTCATCGTTCCTCTACAAGTGCAAATCGGTCCCTTATTTCAGTTAATGCATGATAATGCACGACCGCACACCGCAAGAGTTGTAAGACAGACTCTCGCCGCAGCTAACATCAATGTCATGCCCTGGCCTGCTCAGTCGCCAGACTTGAACCCGATTGAGCATGCATGGGATATGCTACAGAGAAGAGCTCTGCCGAATATGGAGGGTATCCAGTCGCAAGAAGACCTTTTTTTGTTGTTGCAACGAACATGGGCGGCCATTCCACAGCGTGATTTGGATGAACTCATTTTGAGTATGCCAAACCGATGTTCTTGTGTTGTTAGTGTTCGCGGTAGAAACACGGATTATTAATTGTTTAAGTTACCCAATAAAATTTTAAAGAAAACTTTTATTTCAGTCTTTTTTTCGAACTTTAATGTTAGTGGTTCAAATGTCAAAAATCCCTTTATTATGAAAATGGCAAATTTCTTTATTAATGCAAAGGTGACTTGGTTTATCGTTACTGTAGACAAACGAAAACACTTTATTTGATGAATCCTTAAAGAAAATTTTAATTAATATCAATCAGGAGAAAAGTTATTGCAAAAATATATGTTGATCCCTAGACACTTTTGATGTGTGTATTTTGCGCAGCACTTATTTTGCGCTTTAATATCACTTTCTTACCAGCTCAGCCATATCCAGATCTCTCACGTTTATACATTACTTAGCGTTGCGATCAGCGCTAACGGGAAGTTTTCCCAACGCTCTATTCATATTATTCCCTGCATTTGTTCGTCTCTCAACACTACATCATCAATCGTAATCCTTACGCTATTGTTGTCTCTCTTTCAAATACAATAAAAAAAGATAAAAAATCTTTATTTGCCATTGTATCTTATTTAATTCTCTTTTTACTTTTCCTTTTTTTATTATTTACTAGCATTTCGTAAATGACCATTGGCTAAGAAGAAATGCCGAAAGAAACTTGCCAATATAGGTCTCTTTTAAAATTGTCAATTAGATATTACAAAAACAAAAAATACATATGCATATTGGTACAATAATGATATCAAATAGTAAAATTAAAGATTATTAAGAACAGGTAGTCTGTGCTGAATTATTTCCAGACATCTTTGACAGTTAGGTACATATTCATCAATTCTATAATAAGCCCTTCTACACAGAGTATTTTTAATATGGTTTTTGAATACATTGTCAGGAAAGGACAGAACTGTTTCAGGCAACT
Organism: Pyralis farinalis; assembly: GCA_947507595.1. Classification (NCBI taxonomy): domain Eukaryota; kingdom Metazoa; phylum Arthropoda; class Insecta; order Lepidoptera; family Pyralidae; genus Pyralis; species Pyralis farinalis. The sequence continues at coordinate 26,035,822 of OX382270.1, forward strand.
TATTATAAAATCGAATACAATTTACAAGAAAAGATCTACCAGTCCTAGCAAGCCGATGTACCGGCATACAGAACTTATTTCTACTTCTAAGTTTTTCACTGAAGTTTGAAAACGACTTTAAATTTTTACGGGCATACATTATGTTTTCATAAATATATTGAGAAGTAACAGTGAGGATATTTATTTCTTTGAACAGTTCCCTGAGGGATTCTCTGGAGCCCATGTTATAAATAGAGCGAATGGCTCTTTTTTATAAGATAAAAATTGTCTCAATGTCAGCCGCCGTTACTCACAACAGTATACCATACGACATAATGCTGTGAAAGTAGCTGAAATAGACTAAGCGCGCAGTAGCCACATCTGTGAATTGCCTGATTCCCCTAACTGCATATGCAGCAGAGCTGAGCTTACCTTATATTACCTTGATTAATTAGCTTTCAACATTTCTCCTTGCATTTCATTTAGCCTTTTTTCAAACAATATTCTATGTGGCTCCTTTTTCTAGCTAGTCAGGCCATAAATAATGTTACATATAAACTTTTCTTTTTTTCAACTCTTTAATTAATTTGAATTCGGAACGCGTTTATTATGTTAAAAACTTCCTTCGATTTCCCTTCGTTCTAGATATTTTTTTCATGTTATTCATGTTATTATTTTTCATTTCATGTTATTATCAAATTACATGGAATGGAGTGTTAAAGAAATAATTCACATTTGTTAGTACTCGTATGTATTCCCTACATACTAGGAAATGTAAGAATATCCGCTATCTAAGCCTAAGGATTCACGAAGACAGTGATTTTTACATAGAGCAACTGCCGTCTGGCCTTCCCAACTCAGAGTGAAAACGTAAAGTCTTTCAAAATACAATTTCTTGGACGTGCAGGTTTCCTCACGATGATTTCCTTCACCGCTTAGCAAGTAACAAATAAGTATTTAGTGTCCCCCCTCGGATTCAAACCGGGAACCTTTCACTGCTCTAATGTTACACTATTTTGAATTCGGTTAATAAAAATGCCATCAAGTGAGTATTCCGAGAGATATGATCAATACAAATCCTAGAATTTTGCCTGACAATACATATTCCTCTATGGAGGGTCTGAATGGAGGTTTTACAGTGACCATAACCCATTGTGACGCGATCCTTCATCTCGATTGTCCTCAAATTATAGCTGCCATTGTGATGTGCCTTTTGTGGCAATCGCTCTTACGTTTTTGTTGCTTCTTGTGTTAATATTTTCATAATATAGTACCTTCCTATACAAGTAATGACCGTATATTGATACACAGCGTAAGCCTGCCATCATCATATCATGCCTAATTACCATAGAATGTAGGACACAAGTCTGCGGATGCCTGGAACGCCAGAAGTACCTCTGTTTGTGTTGCTTCTGATGGCTCAGCACTTCGTCAGAAGTTTTTTAGTACATTCTGTCTATCTACATCTTTACGCCATTCACATTGTCGGATAGGAATAGAGACATAATTCGGTCCTTACACATCTAATTCGGTTTTTTAACATATGTTCTTTTACGCCAGCCGGGTTATATTATTTTATAATTATATAGGTTATAATTATTTTATGCCTATATAAGTGATCATTAGATCAAATATACGCTGTCAATTTTCTAATTTATTTTTATTGTTGCTGTTAACAACAACTCTGTCTCACTTTTACCCGCGAAAAGCGCCATGCGCTGTAAAGGTACCAGTAACCCGCACTGTTCCAATCAAGGTTTGTGTGGAATCGCTGTTTTAATGACATCTCTAGTTTATTATTCATAACAAAACTATAATAAAATAACATAAAATTCTATTTACTCGTAGCATTCCGATATTTTGAATGAGACCAACGACGGGAATACGTCTCGGTTCAGTGAACACGCCACAGCCGCGGTTTTGATTCTTGCATCCAAGCAATCCTTTTAATAATTCAGTCGACAACTGGGCTATGCCCATTATGCTTTTCACCGTGATGAAACTTTTCAAATATTCTTGTATTTATTGACAACTCATATTTTTTAGAATAATATAAAAAGGAAAGCTTTGAATCTTACTCAGCGAAATGTTTAAATTTTTAGATGCAATGTTTTTTGACTATATAATTACGGATTTAATTGTTTCGCCTGTATTTAACAGTTACAGCCTTTTTTTTTTTTGTGACGCGGGGAAAAATTCGTTACACCACCAGTGCCTGGGTGGCCTCCGGTGGTAGTGTGGGACTCCCCGTTGGCTGTCCGACGGTATACCCACTAAACGACCCCGCGAAATGCCATCGGCCGCGTTGGTGTGGTGCCCCGGATCTGTCAGCAACAGGGCACCACTGCGACTGGCCAGCCCCTCAAAAGGGGCCGGACTTCTTCTCTCTAGGGGCCGTCCCGGCAAATTGGGACAGCCCCTCCGGCGGCGGGACCATTATGGGGCCAGGTTCCCATCCTGACCCCTAGTCCCACAGGTTAGGGAGGCGGCAGTAGGTGCGCGTAGCGCCTACGCCGCACTCCCGTCCGCCGTCTCCGGAGCGGGACAGCCAAGGGATCATCCTCCCTGTCCCGGAGGTCGGCTATCTCCGCCGACCACCAGTAGACCGCCCGCCTTGGGGGCGGACGCCCAACACTGGGCATGGCCGCCCTGCACACCGCCGTGAAGGCGTCGCAGAGACGGCCAGCCCCTTGCTCCACCCCCAAATCCTCCATCGGCGGGAGGCCCCAGCGGCCGACTATGGCCGCCTCCTCTGCCAGTTCCCGGTCGAGCTTTGTGAGTGCCCAACGCGGGAACCGGCTCCGCCACCGGGACGAAATCGCCGAACTCCCGGGGGCTCGAGACACCCCGAACCTGATGTACCTATGGTCCGAGAGTGTCTCTACCCCCGTTTCTACCCTCCAATCCTCCACTCGGCGTGCGGTGGACGCGGTGGCGAAGGACAGATCCACCACCGACCCTCCGTTCCACCGCACGCACGTGTGGACTGTCCCCCTATTCAAGAGGGACAGTCCCGCGGCCAGCGCCCACTCCTCCACCTTCCGCCCTTTGGCTCCCGTGGCCGGGTTCCCCCACGCCGTGGACTTGGCGTTGAAGTCCCCGGCCACGACAACCTGGGCGGGCGCTAGCCGCCTCACTGCCGACCCCAGAGCGTCGAGCAGCCGCTCCAAGGCCGGCAGGTCGCGGTTCGGGGAGAAGTACACACCGATGATTGCGTACTCTCCCCGAACCGCCGCCACGTATCCCGCCCCCCTCCCACTCACCACGAGTGGGGGGCTGGCGCCAGGCCTCGTGACGATGGCCACGGAACCGTCCAGATCCCCGGCCCAGTTAGGCCGGGAGGGCACGAAATATGGTTCCGCAACCACCGCCACGTCACGTCACGTCAGCCTTTTCGTGACTGGAGGAGCCTGGTACCTCTATGAGCCTCGCTCCGGTCGCAGATTTCCGGATCCGAAGCGAGCCGATTCCCAGCTCCCCCAGATTCACCTCCCGCTCGGCTTTTAACAGGGCCGAGGCATATGATGCCCCCCCTTGGGCTGCCTCCGGCCGTAACTTTAATATTACGGCCGTGGAGCCGGGGAGCACCACCTTGGCCTTAACAGTTACAGCCTGTGCACGTTGCATATCTTGCCGTTTGTAAAGGAGGCTTTGGTAAAAACCAGATAGGGAGCAACTATATTTAATAGGACATAGCGGCTAGACTGGTAAAGTACTACCACCTTTCAGGTAACCATTGCCAACTAACTAGTATCCGAGTGTTTGTGTTCCTACGAATAAGTAGAGTCTAGACAGCTAGTAAATAGTTATTGCGTTAGCAGCGGGAATGGGTTCATGGCTATGATAATTACTGCATATTAAGGTTGCCTGTCACCTACGTAGTATAAAAAAAAAAAACTGCTAGGAAAAGACATAATTCAGTTATATAGACTATACTTTCTAAGTGTGGCTATGAATTGTCTACAACTTAAGTAAATAAGTAAATCAATATTCGTTAACAATGAAAACTTACACAAAAGCATCCTCTCAGCAAGTACTAAAACTGCTAAAACAGAAAAGGAAATTTCCTAAAAGACATCTCGCGTAATTTCTTACAACATCGTTTTATAAAATGACGTAGAGAACAAAAGGCTATAAGTTACCCGTCTCGGAAATCATGTTATACTCACGTACTCTCTCGTCTTCAAATTATGCTTTCAAGGATCTTAAGTGACTGGTAAACAGTTTAAGAACTCATATTCTATTAATAGCCATATTTTTTTCGTGCATAAAAACTGAAGAGGACTTTTGTTAGTGGTAATAAACTTAAAACACGGAAATTTGATGAAGTAAGCGAATACCTAATTTATCTAATTTCCGCTTTCAAAGGGCGCTCTCTACTGTATTGCGTTTTATTAAATATAATGTACTCTTTCCAAACTAGATTAATTAAAAAAACAGACAATATACAAGACGAGGACCCTAGTATTTAGCATTACGTACACAGTCTGTAAATTCTAATATGGATAAATATTCAAATTAGCTAGAATCATATTTGTATATAATAGTCACTTAGGCAGTAACTTAAACTGGAGTATCTGTTCATCAAATCTAGAATGATATTTTTTTGAAGACATAGCGTATATACGGGACTAAAGAGATACTTTACCAGACTACATGTTTATCGAGAATCGATTTCATTTACCACATGTTAATAATAAAAGAGCATATATTATCCGTATATCAAAAAAGGTATCAGTATTGTCAGAGACGTTTTCTGATATATACGGATGCATACATCCATGCATCTAAACTGTATATTTTTTGGATGATAAATTACACAAGCCGTGTACGAGAACGGTTTGCTACTGTCTGCCCTATCTAAACATCAGCCACACATTTTTTGACATCTAAACTGGAACTGTGTTTTTAATGAGAAAATTTTTGAATACAAGGCAGCTCGACAGATTTTATATTGAGGAATTTTTAAGTGCTATAATATTTTAGAATCACAGATTTTTTTTAGTAAATTTGTATTCATAACTTTCAATTGATAACATTAAATACATAGAACAATAATTTATTGTTGTTATTGTTTACGAAATTTTATTTAACTTCACTGTTAGTATGTTTGGGACAAAATGTGGAAGTTGAATTTAACCAACTTTTAATTGTCGAATTGATTACAAAATACGCAAGTGGATGTGTTACTGATAACAATACAATAATATGGTTTCAATGAGCTGATCTGAGAATGGAACCAGCAGATAACTAAAGAAGCTATTCAATGCCTTCTAGTACACCACTCAAATTTCGACAATTTGTTTTAGTGAGTCGAACACATCTCAGTTAAACCATGGTGAAAAACTTGCTGTTTATTATGTAGGTTTTTTGGACTACACATTATTTACTACTGAAACCACATTCGCAATTCACTGCACTCGTAATGCAATAGCTGACTGACCGAGAATAGAATTAGCATTATGTCCGCCTCTTCTACCAATTTGATATTATCAATAATCCTGTGAGCTACATAAATAACTTAAAATTCTAAATTAAACCGATTTCCTTAAATAGACAAAGTTGGTTATGAAATAAAACAATAATTTGACTGCGTAAAAAGCTAATTTAAATGATAAATATTAATTTACTTCAAAGAATATGATACAATTAATGGTTTTACAGATATTGGTATTAGTGCTTGCACATTCAGCTGTTATCAGCGTAGGAATATCAAATTTGCTATTATATTACATATGTATATATAATAAGTGATGTATTGTGACAGTCATCGTTAGTTCAATATGTTAAAGTCAAGACACAAATTTAATTCGTAGATATGTCATGTTCGTGTGAGTATCGCTAATCATCTAAATATTTAGTTAATATTGTAATAAAGTCAAATAATTTACTGTTACCTTCAGACCAAGTCCCCTGCAGGGTAGATACTTTATAGACTGATAAACACATTATCTTCCTTTGCGTCATGGAGTCGCTAACATGACAATGAGCGATTACCTTAACTGCTAATAATGAGAGGTGTAATTGGGATGAACTTGACTACAGTCCAGAATATATGAGGCCAAAATGGTTTTACGCCAGATTAACTAGGGTTCTTACTTAGGGATCCCTTAGGACCACCGTTCGACTTAAATGATTCAGGACTATTAAACTACATCAAGCGATTTGTAACTTGTATATAGGTATATATTTTGTGCCTGATTACAAAATTAACCAGTTGAGAATGCGCAAGCTTGCATTGCCAGAGGAACACCTGGCTCGTCAATTATATAACATATATATATATATTTTTAATTTGTTGGTCATTTTGACCTTGTTTCTTAAGAGATAGGAACGGTGTTCCTGAACATTCCTATTCTACTTTTTTATGCTGAATCCGAATCTGAAGTTAAAATTCGAATATACGAAAAAAAGCGACAGACACACGCACACACAGACAAATATATAGATTTCATATAGGAACGGTGTTCCTGAATGTACATCTAGTAGATATTTCGCGCGTAGCATGGAAATACCATTTTTAAATTTACTAATCTTTATATTGATGGACACACTTAAATTTTATAAAATTGGTACTTGCAAAAATAAACAGACACACGTTTTTTAATTTCATTTTTGACATTAACGTAACTAACGTAGCAAATTTTAAGTCTTTTGCATACTAGAGACCAGAAATGATTGGACTCTGGTGGTTTGTAACACATGGATGGATTGACGTTAACGTGACTCCATATGCAAGTAAATGCTTAGGTACTACTACGTAAAGAAGCAAAGTTCCCTGCTCCGTACAAGAAGTGATGGATCACTCCCCTAGAGGTCGACAGGCCTATTTCGCTTATTTAGCTGAACTGAAACTTGACAGAACCCATTTCACTTACGTACATTATATGGTTATTTCATAATCACAATTTAAGAAAATAAGGTTCTTAGACATACATACGTCACATGATATCGCACGTGAGCTGCCTCTGTCTATGTTTTTAAAACATGTGTGTATTGAAGTTCTCGAGTAAGATATGTGAGCCCGACAAGCGCTCAACCGATTTTATTGTTGACTAACAATTAGGATTCGCGGGATCCGCTAGCCAAGCATTAAGCGGATATACTGACTTTTACATGAAGCGACTACCGTCAGATCTCTACAAGTCGGAGGAAAAATCAGACTAAGGTAAGACACACGTCTTCGAAATATAATTTCTTAGACGTGCGAGTTTCCTCGCGATGTGATTCACCGCGAAGCAAGTGATATTTACGAATATGTAGATAAATCCGAAAACTCAAATTTAGTGGTCTATGCCACTATTCGAACCGGGGAACAATTGGTCAATAGACCGGTTCTATATCCAATGGGCTATCACTGCTACATTATTCAAAGTCTTTAAAATATAATATTCATACGGACACTTTAATTTACTAAAAAAACTATTAAACTACATAATGTAAGCACGACAAGCTCGTTTCGATAGAATTTCTTCAAATTCGACATCCGAGATTCGTCTCAAATAAACAAATTTTGGATGTTGAATTTAACCAAATACTACACATGCGAGCTTGTCGCGCGACATATAAAGAAACAAATATCAACCTAACTCTTTAATCGAATTAATTGGTGGCTTCTTTTATGAATATTTCACAAGCTTTCGAACAAAACAATATAACTCAACATAAAATATAAAATAATTTTCAGAAATCAAGATAGTAAGTATGTTTATGTTTTCTATTTAATTATCTATACAGTACGCCTGCATATCATTTTGACTATATTTTCTTAATAAAAAATAAAACTTTATTCTCTATTTTAATATCTATTTTATTTCCATTAGTTCATAGATTAAATAAAAGGTAGCTTTTAACCACCTTACTTAAGTTTTATTATTATTTATGTTATTGAGGTTTTGATACGAAATAATGAATTGCTAAACTATTTAGCTGCTCTAGGATTTATCAGGATTTACTGTCAAGCCTTCTAAAGCGGAATCATTATTTAGCCCAGGTTTGCCGTGGCTGAATATTCGGACAAAGCTATAAAGCAATCATCTAGTTGAAACATCAAGTCGGGCGTTAGCGTGGTCGAATCGGAACCAACCGACAGCCTTTGATAAATTAGTTCTATACTTCACCACAAAGTAGGGAGGTACCTACGCCTATTCCTGAGATACAAGTCGGCTTTGTATTGGAACCGTACTCACTAATAAAGTAGGATTACTCACTAATAAATGTGTGACCGTGATCCTATTACTTCTAACGAGCAATTCTTGTATATATATATATATATGTATATATATATAAATTTATAAGTTTTCCTGAAAAATCGTGATATAACACAACTTAAAAAACAGATACTTAACAATTAATACTTAATAAAATAGATCGTGTTAAACACTAATACCAGCAATTCAACAGTCTATGAATACGCTGTTATTAGATTACATCGTATGTATTGTCTATCTCATACAGTCACAAAGTTCCCCGGTTCAAGAAGTCACAGCACAGTTTTCAGAAACAAACCAGTTGAGAATGCGCAAGCTTGCATTGCCAGAGGAAAACCTGGCTCGTCAATTATATAACAATTTAATATTTTTTTTTAAACTTTGTCGGCCATTTTGACCATGTTCCTTAAGAAATATGATATTGGTTTTTAAGATATTCCTATTCTACTTTTTAATTTATTTTTCGAATCTGAAAAATTTTTTTTTTTTAAATCGTCGGCCATTTTGTTCCTTAAGAGATAAGAGGTTGGTTTTTCAGATATTTCTATTCTACTTTTTTATGCTGAATCTGAATCTGAAGTCAAAATTCGAATATTCGAAAAAAGCCACAGACACACACAGAGACAAACATATAGATTTCATATAGGAACGATGTCCCTGCAAATAGTTACCAAATTTTTATAAGGAAATGTTCCCTGTCATTTTAGACAATAACAATTACTCCCTAGAAATAAACGTATAGATTTATGATTTTTTCATTGGGCACAAATAATTTAATTTATAATGGTAATCGGATCATTCATACAAATCTCAAATACTGAAAACGATTTCTTCGTAAATGTCTACAAAATTCCTAAAATTAATAAGACAGCTCCTCTAAATTAATAAATGTATAATGGAACAATGGAAAGCTTGATCAATTTCATTAACTTTCGACTGCGTAGATCAAAGGATTTAATTTCAAACGAATATTATTTATTTTCTCGACAATGGCTATTAAAATACGATCTAGAATTTTAATTGTAAATAGAATACTAATTTGTATTTAAAGAATCAAAAGATGGTCGTAACGGTGGGATTTAAGAAAATTTACATTCTTTTTTTGCTTTTTTACTTTCAATATGTTTCGTTGATACGTCACTATTATTAAAACATTAAAATGGACACATTGAATTATTTATTTTCCGCTATATTTTGGACGCGTTAATTTTTAGCGCCGATAATTAAAGCGACTAAGCTAAAAGTAGAAAAAGAAGTAATTTAATTTGTCAATTTTAAAGTTTTATTAATAGTGACATATCAACGGTTTCCATGTTTGATTAATAGTGTAACATACAAACATGACGCATAAACTAAAGTAAAGTAAAGCGAAAAAATAATGTGCTTTTGCACATCTGTACTTTTGCACATCTGTACCGGGGGAGGAAAGTATCGGTACTAACTGTACCTGCTGAAAGGATATTAATAAATAGTCAACCGAGTGTACTTATCATTTAGAAAAAGTATGGAAAACTGAACGGCAAAACTGTCATAATCAATACAAATAGATCCCGCAATCAACATAAAAGACGAACAAAATTTACGTAGGTACTATAAGATGACTTTAAGTAACTTCTTACATGATGGTTTTAACACCCCAGCGATACGCAACCACACAGATGTAAACGTACAGGCGTAAGTCTCAAATGTCAGTGACTAACAATACAATCAGGCCCATGATATGAACAACATAGGACATAATAACAACATATTACATATTATCCGAATGTGTGTAGATTAAACATTTGAAAACTATTATGTAATTATTGCATTACAAAACAATGTTTCTTTTATTTATGCCATTTGCAGTGTTATTAGTCTGATGTGAGTGTAGTATAGTGCGAATAGGGTGTGAATATAGTTTACAATCCTCATACTTTACTTAAAAATAAACCTAATTTATTGTAGTAATTTATTTCATACAATTTTTTGTCATATTTAGATTGTTATTAACCTTCGTCAGACTCAACTCGACTCAACACTTAAACTATGAAAGTCACACTGGTAAAACAGTAATCAGAAATTTATGTGAATGAGATCAGTATCCAGACGAACTGGCTTAAAAGCCCCTGACGGGTTAATTAGGTATCCAAATAAACTAAAATCTACTCAAACAACATTATCTAAATGAAATTGTTTTAACTTCGGCAAATTATCAGAGGCTCAAAGTTAGATACGTCGGTATCTACTAACAAGTGTCACCCAAGTGATAATTACTAACTAAAGTTTCCACAAGCAGATAATATTACTATTAAACTTTAGAGAATAATTACTACATTGACGGATTAAAGTAATTAGTAGATTGTATACTTTTAACACCTTCATTATTCTTGGCATGTTATAGTATAGTATTTAAATAAGCTACATATACATATTCGCACATAGTTCCTTGCGGGGAAGGCAGACTGAACAGGACGCCACATGACTCGGTCCTTACGCTTTTCACGCACTTTTTTAATAATCATGGCTCTTTTTATGCACGTTGTTATGCTCCATTATTCTCCGGTTTAAACGCTCCTAAAGATTTTGAGATGCTACCAATTTAGTCGTGGAAGATGAGCCTTGCCTTGCGTTGGCTCCTGCATCCTTCTACTGTTACATTATATATCTTTTCCGTCATTCTTTTCTCTTGCATTCTTTCTACATGTCAGCACCAATGCAGCATGCCTCTCGTATCTTAACACGATAATCTCTTTCAGATCAACTCTCTTTCTTAAATAGGTATTCAATGAAAACTCGATCTGCAATCGGTGTTTATTCTACTTTCACGCTCTCTCTGTGTCAAACCCATCTCTCGCTTTCGTACGCTAGCATTGGGATCAGGATTGCGTTGTGCATAGCTGTGCTTTCTGGATAAAGTTTTTTCCGCCAAGAAGTTTTCCAACGCTCCAATCACACTCGCTTCTCCACATCGGCGGTATACTTTCATCCCTGTTATAAGTGCATCCAAGACATACAATCTCATTCACTTGACCCAACTCTACATTATCAACCGTTTTTTTATTGCATTCGTTCTAGTTTCCTCTCTATAGCATTTTTCTATATATTTATATGCCATGATAGGAATTGTTAAAAACAAGTGGGTTCCATACGGTACCATAAAATATACTTCACGCTGACGTCATTGTTTTGTAATTAAGTAATTAACGTTATTCTTACATATTTACGGACAAAACTAGAATCATAATAAGTGTCATCTTAGTGTCCGTCCGTCTGTTATCGTACGTAATGTAATTTTATTTTTTTGGAGTTGTTGAAACAAGAGTTCACAAAAGCAATTGAAAATTATTGTTTCTTTTGAACATCAAATTAAGCCATTATTAAGTTGCGGAAAGAAGAATGCCTAAATTGAAAAAGAATTTAAATAATCATTGCATAATAAACAATAATTAGTATGAAAACAAAAAATATATATACGAGTATTAAAATTGTTTGCAAAAAAAAAATACAGAAGTAACTTATTTATAATTTTGTCATACATCTTAAAGTAACATATATGACAAAATTATAGTTAAGTTACTTCTGTATTCTGTGATTTAATTTCAAAGTGAACAAATCTGGTATGTCCAATTACTTTACCTGTCTGATATTAAGTGAAACAAGGAAGCCGGTGAAACATGAAAATATTAAACACATTTATGCACCAGTCTTTAGTGCGCAGTACGGAACGAGAGACTCCCACTTGTGGTTAACAGCATTTTGAGCATACATCTCGACGATTTTCTCTCAGATGAGAAAATCGTTGTTTTTATAACTCATCCAGTATGCAAACACACAATATAATAGACAGTGGCATATTCTCCGTTAGCAAATTGGAAATATTGTTCTTTTGAGCAGTCAGAACCCGTTATATACGTTTTCCCATACATTTCGCGGTCGTATACGACCACCCGGGTTTCGAAGGGTTAATATGAAAAAAACTTCTACATTTTACTTCTCCGTCTTACTATACTAGTACAAAAACTTCGTATGATTGCCGGTATAAAATAGCCAGCTAAGAAAAACACGTTACCGAATGATGAGCAGAAACGTTATCTCGTGCACACTAACTTATACTGTGACCACCAACCCGCCTGCCAGGTAACAGTGAGCAAGGGACGCGAAGAATCTAGAATGGTGACCACAAACCGGAAAACGCAGCAAAGGACCGCCTCCCACACGATAGACTGATCATCTTGTGGAGATCGCAGGGAGCCGACGGACGCCAGCAGCATAGGACCGATCACTGTGGTAGTCTTGTCTAGGGGGAGGTTTAAAAGCTATTAAGCTAAAAAACTACTCGCCTGATTAAGCTGAAAATGTAAAGTTATGCCTAAATACATCCACTACAAAAAAATCTGCCCGTAAGTCTTATCTTTTGTGTACGTACACTCAGCAATAGACACAGACATGCAGTCAAAATGTGAATAGAACGTTAAAATGTAAACAGGTCAACAAATATTTGAATTTCAGCTTTTATGTCATAAAGTTTATTTTCCACAATCCTCTCCCTGCGCTATTCACTACTGTACATAAAAACGACTGTAAATAAGAATCATCTTACTATCATGAGCTTACCTATTCCGTAAAAACAATTTCAAGGGCCTTGAAAAAAATTCGGACTCCACATGCCACGTGCCAAGAAACTGAATAAGGGCTTTATCTGTTTCTACAAAAAGTCATGTAGCAAGAGTATTGAAATTCTTTACAAACAGTGATCAAAACGCACGTACGAAAATCTTTAAGGATTGGTCTAATTTCTTTTGCAATCATTAAAATCTAAATCGATATAAATATACAACATATGAATTTTAATGAAGTAACTTATTAGTTTACCTTTCGGTTAAAAGTCGGCGCAAACTGCATCAAATTAGGTAAAATCGTAATGGTGGTTTAATGTCAAACTTACAATGCATAGAACAAAAATGTGCACAGAGCTAGGAAGGTGTACTTCTTCCCTTTAATGTTCTGTAAAATATAGAAATTAAACAACACTCAAGGGTACCTTTTCTTGGTATATTTTTTAAAAACAATATTAAATATTTTAACATGACATTTGAACATATTAGATTTAGTGAAACAATTTGTACACACAATTATTCAAACACACCTGAAAATGCAGGTAAATTTAAATTATAAAAGTATTTTTTTTATACAACGTCGGGAGGCAGACAAGCATACAACGCAAGTCATTGCAACGCCTTGCACCATGCTAAACACGTTGCTAAACCTGTTTAGAGAACTGTCAAAATTAAACACCCAACATCGGCTATTTAGCAAAGTTAAATACGTTTAGGCCACATAAACTTAAGTTTTGACGTTTATATTATATTTGTTTGTATGACTGGGTGTACCTATTGATTTGAATTTGTTACAATAATGGATATAAGGTTTTGCTTCGGATGATGATGAAGAAATAGTAGAGTTTATAGGTAGATCTGTTATAATAAAGGAAATTAATACAAGATCCTATTTATTTCAGAATCAGAGTGATAAAAAATTCACTTTGTTCCATCTCAAGCACAATGCAACAAAATAAGGAAACAGGCAAATAAAATGGAGGCTAAATACACACGGCTACGGCTTTGTACGAGTATCAAAAATTGACAGGCTGGTTTCTATTCACGCATGGTTGAGTCTTGGAAAAGAAATATTTTGTTAAAAAATGGCATCAATCGCGGTAGGGGTAGGGGAACTGTTTTACCGACATTACACACGTTTAGTTAAATGACTTTCAAAACAGCTGCGTGCAAGAAGTCACTAAACGCATTTATGTTAAATACATTTAACGATTTAAACGTATTTAGTTAAATTTATTTAGGTTATATTTAAACGAAATTTGGTACAACCCACCCTAAGGGATAGATATCAAGAACCTTTCATACGATTGTAGTGATGCGATGACATATGAACAAAATGGTATTAGGTAAAACTGCTTTGTGGGTTGTTTATCGTAGCAACTTGACGTTTTCTCTGTTTTTGAATGATTGTAAGCTAAATTTCTATGTTTGCTTTATAATCCAGAAATAAGGAGATAGTGATGCTAAAGTACATAAAAAAGATATACACAAGACACAAGATTACATTAAAAACTTGAAATAAGGGATGAGTTTATGAAAATATTGAATTAAAACAGTAAATGACACACATTTAGGCGTGTATGTACGCGCCTAAACATGTGTCATTTACAATGAATGTATACTATGTTACCGTTTCATACACTTTTGTAACAGAATCTATAAATTAATTAAGGAAATAAAAATTTATCGATTACAGTATTAAACGTATGTGGAAATATATAAGTTATAAATTTAAAAAAAAATGTCTGTTATATTATGTATAAGCCCACATAAACTCTATCAAGATACTAAGAATATAAAAGAAATTAAGAACTTTGTTTTCTCATTTTCATGGTTAATACAAAAAACAACCTTATATAACAATAGTTACATGTAGCATGTCGACGATTTTTTTTAAGAAAATGTAAGTTAATTGAAACAATTGAATGGTTGTCATAGGTCTTTATTGCCGGTAGCCATACAAATAATTATGTCTTATAGGCTGACAGACTCTATTATAAATATTTCAACAAATTTAATATATTCAAATAGAATTGATAAAGTGAATAAATTAGATTTTCAACGGCCTTCTGAAATTCATAGCCCTTATTGGAGCCCTGAAACATTTCTTTCACGGACCGGAGTAAAATGAATTAATTTTATTTAGATGAGGGTTAAATCAAAATGTCGTAGATATTGATGAATTTGAGGACATTTCAGAACCAAAATTGATTTGTTGAAGTTGGTACTCATGTATATATTATTAAATTATATTAAAAGCGCTTTATTGACATGAGTTGGTCAATGAATCAAACTAGAGCAATCTAGATGAACTTATTATTAACTATAACCACACCTACGAGTATTATAGCTACTTCCAACCTGCATCATTATACTGATGGTACCATATTATTGTGTTCTTGACCTTCTTGTCGTGTCATATTTCTGTGAAATTCATTAGTTTTGGGTGTATTCTTCTACAGTGGCACCAGCAGCAATATCAGCCTTGAAGCTTTTAAAACGATTTTGGTGGTCACAAAAAGTATCGTACTTTTTATGAGCACCAAAATGGCTTAGAAGTCACACAGATCTGTAGTCGGAGACATTTTCTAAGTTAACAAAAAAAAGTGACGTCTCCGACTTGAGGCTGTCGGATCGGAGACTGATATAGGATCTTTCTATTTTTTAAGTTTGCTTTTTACGTACTCGGACTTTGTATTTTTTTACACGTTTTTGTCCCTGTAAGAAGACAGTTATCTTTGAGGAAGTTGTTTTTGTGGGGATTATTATGTAACTTACCACAAGTTACATAATAATCCACGCATTAAGTTACCAAGAATTCATGCATCTAAAGATTTGACCTGGTCCAAGACTACATAGGCTTGACTTTCAAATGCGTGAATTTAAATGTACTACAGCTCTGTCTAAAGTAGTCCCTTATAGTTCGTATGCAGACACCCCGGTGCAGGTTCAGGGCAACAATATTACGTTCTATTTTACTCTGTACACTGAATTACCTAATAGATAGTTGTATAATGACTCCTAGTCCGTGACATTGTTTCTGATAGCTTTGCCATCACGTTCAATGACTCGAAAGAGCCATCCGTCCCCCGCATACCGTGAGACCGCCCGTTCATGCTCAACGCTCACGATCAACCTTTTGGTCACCCCGGTTGAAAATAGATATACCTATAGGAAAATGAGAAATATATTACAGCATTGTTACCTATTAGTAATTATTTCTATTTGGAGTTCTAATCAGTAGTATTAAAAAAAGGGAGATACAAAAACTTTAAATACCGTATCTCACATTATTCGATTACAGACCCTAATCCTATTTAAATCGATAGTTATCTTTCGGGTGGCATACATGATATAAAGTGGTTACCGCAGCCTATGAACACTTGCAAATAGGAAACATCGCTCGTATGTCGCTACATCCGTTGTTAACACAGCTACTCCTCAGGAACTTACTGGTGACCTCGCTAACACATTTTTACATACTGTGATAGACAGACAGACACACTGACAGACAGCTGAGCGTCAGTAACAGGGTCCCGTTGGTACCCTATTACATTTATTGCCGGTGCCCAACGGTACAGGACAATAAAAGTACCTTATCGAAATTTATTACAACATTTACATATAAATCTTTCTTTTCTCGACATTAATGGAAATAAACTAGATAACTGACAAGAAAACTGAATAAATAAGCTTTCTCCCGGAATCTGCTGTGTGTATTTTACTGTGGTGTTATGCTATTTCAAACGTGCCCCCGGCTATATCCTGCTGTCGAGACCGTGTTAGTTGCTACCATTGCATTTTTCTGATACAATGGATTTTCTTTAAAACATATTTTAGAAGACAATATAATATTGCTGCAATACGTGAAACGGTATTAGAAGGTTCAGTCTAAACAAAGACAGGGATCATCAAAGCAGTCCAATTGGGGAAGTAGCTTACAAAGATGAAGGAATAACCTATGGAGAACTAATGAGACTATTTTGCTGTAACTAAACTCACCTCTACGGGTCGGGGGTATAGTAGAACGCGCAGCTCTGATTTGCTAGTTTACGAATCGACATCGCGTCACTTAACGGCTATTGGTTAAAATGTACTCTCATTGGCTATAGCAGATTTGAATCGCTAAGATATTTGACTAAACACTACGTTTATTGAGTGAGGGATGTCTCTGTGCCTAGGCAAGTGGTTTGTTGATTTGTGTTTGCAAAGGATCGCAGGTAAGTAACAATTGGAGGGTTGACGTGTTCCTACAAGTGAATGAGTTCTAAGTGTCACTGTATACAAAAAAGTAAATTACGTATTTTTAAACTCAACGGATTACACCAATTTTATACGGGATAGTGTAACGATGATAGCGTTCAGCCTGCAGAAACTCACTCGCAGGAAGTTGTGCATATTGTAGTTTTTAGGATTTCGTGTCTCAAACGGCACAGGAACGTTACGTTATATGATCACTGCCTATATGTGTGTCAGCCTGTATACATGTCAAGAAATCACAAATCAAAACATGTGGGGTACTTATACTCGTAATTAAATAAAAATTGTGAAAATTGCTATAAACAATGCGAATAAAATTACTTAAACAAACAAAATTATTTTAAACTAAGGAAATGATTCAAAAATCAACATTTTTAGTAACTAATAGTAAGTAAAGGACTTGGCGTGAAGCTAGACATAGATACTCGTAGAATATCCCACAGAATATGGATGTCATAATGGAAACCCCCATAATAAGTGCTGGAAATATACAATATCTTGCAATTTAATCTAACCTGCTTTGTATGCTTCGGGTACCAATTAACGCCTGCCGGAACCCACCCACTAACGGTAGCGGAAGCACACAAAGCAGGTTAGATCAAATTGCATGTAAATTTGACGTTCGCAAAATAACGACTGAATGAACGACCGACTAATAATTAATTAATCTGGCCATAAATGCTGTTATATAGAATCTGATCTTTTTTTTAATCTTTATTTATTTTTTATTTGGAACGCGATTGTAATGTAAAAAACTTCTTTCGATTTCCCGCAGTTTTTTTGTGTTTATTATCAAATTACAATACGGAATAGGATGTTGAAGAAAATAGGATTATAGTAATTGCTTTGCACAAAGTGCGTATGGAGCCGTCGGGCATATTCAAGACACTTCATAAGCTTGATATCAGCCGTATGTTCGTATATCGTACTATCGACAGATATAGCAACACTTCCTCTGTTGAATACCATAAAAGATCGGTATGACCGCGTGAAGTTAGAACTACATATGCTGCTAAAGCCAGAATTCGCCGAAACTCCATTAGAAAACAAAATATGTTATAGCGAGAAATGAAGATTCCTGCTAGGACGTATAATAAAACAGGATCTGAAGCTCGGCGCTTATCGTCGATATACAGGACATGCCCTAAATCAATCCCCACAGTTAAAGAGAAAGGATCGATCAAAACACCTTTTGTCCCGATACGCAGGTGAAATGCAAAGAAATATCCTCTTTACTGAAGAAAAAAAATTCACGATTGAAGAGCACTACAACAGGCAAAATGGCAAAGTGCACGCACACAGTTCTAAAGAATCCGCTTAAGAGGTTGGAAAGGTACGTGTTCATCATCCTGCGTCTGTAATAGTTTTGTAGGGGGTGTCCTATCTAGGAATCTCGAAGCTTAATTTTTGTGAAAAAGGAGTCAAGACTTCAGCCAACGTATATCAAGAGACTGTCTTGGATCGTGTTGTGAAACCTCTCAGCAATACACTTTTTAAAAATGTACCGTGGACTTTCCAACAGAACTCTGCACAAGTCACAAGGTACGAACTATCCAAGCCTGCCTCGAAACCAATACGTTCCGGACTTTATAAGAGCTGAAGACTGGTCCGCATCTAGCTCAGATCTGAACCCCTTAACCTGCCTCTAAGCCTGCTCGAAACGACATGCGGACATTGTGTCTCTTAAGAAATCTCTGGAGCAAGCAGTTGCTAAATTTCCCATGGAAACAGTGCGTAAATCCATAGATTCGTGGCCAGACAGATTAAAGATCTTAATCAAAGCCAAAGGTGGCCATTTCGAATAGAATCATTTTTTTTGCAGAGACTTCCATAAATATGTAAGCATATAAGTTTTATTAAGATTACATTACTTCATAAAAAAATGCGTATTCATTTGTAACAGAACTTATGGTCGGACTAGGTATATATATAATATCCTTTTGGGGATTTGTTCCTGGTATACCTACGCATATTATTTAGATGAAAAGTCAGTGTCCATAATTTTAGATGGTAGCGTGTTACGCGTTACAAAGAGTGGAAATTATTTAACAGAATTTATTAAAATGTCAGACGAAGCTAAGCCGTAATTTCGTACGATGAAGAAACAAATTACTCCATGACCTTAAATATGTAGTATCAAAAACGATATTTAATCTGTCATGGATTTAGGCCCAAAGCGACGTCAATGGCACATCCACCGGAAGTCTGACTTTCAGCACATCCTATGTGCTGTTAAACGACATTGTACTTTGCCTTTGTACCTATTTACCTAGACTCACGCCCAACGCGCTTTGCTTGTATACTAAGAATTTTTTAGAACCTGATATGTTAAAGCTTTCACAGGCCCGATAAGAAGGCTTTTGTTGAACGTGCCCCTACAGCTAAACGAAATCGACCTTTATTCAATTATACACTGTTCATAAGGTAGTCTACATATATGTTTTACGACGTCGAGAGGCAAACAAACATACGGTCCGCCTGGTGTAAAGTGGTCACCGTAGCCCATGAACGTTTGTAATAATAGGGGCTAAAGTACGAAATTGCCGTTATATAGTAATAGATACTTTGAATTAACATTAAACCTTTTTGGTGTGAGATTTTCGAGTGAAACTTTATTCACATGATACCTATGAGGTTTTCTCTGAAAAATGTGCAATATTTCATTTTCGAATTTAAATTGTTTTTTTATTCAGCTTAGACGGGAATGATGGATACGGTTTTAATTATCTATATAGTTATAGATATATATTTATCTATGATTGAGATTTTTGGCGTCTTTCTGTTTGTTGTTGTTTATTATATTATTATAACAACAATATATATATATATATATATCGTTGTTTCAACTAAAGTTGAAACGTTCTTTTTGTTGAGATACAAGCAAAATTTAAATTTGTAACACCTTTTTTCTCTAAAAGCAACACCAACTCAACCTCAGAACCTAGTCAGTGCGTTTATAAGTACAGCTGCTTTGTAGTCTTGCATTCCAGTGGGCGTTTTTATAGCCGGCGAGTTTAAATATTTAACTTATTTTCTTTTAATTACTTTGGGGTAGCTGAGGGAAAGCATTTTTATAAAGACGATGGCTTTGCGCTCGACTACAACTCGTTAGACGAAATCTTTTTTAGAAGGTTATAATACAAAACACATACATTGTCAGAATGTACCGATTAAAACCTTTATTAGACACCAAAATTTTTTTTTATCTTATTTTTTTTGCCCACCACAAGCCGCCTGGTTAGGTTGTCTATGACATCATAATCATAACAATAACCAACGCAACTTCAGTACCCTTCCAATGATACCTCATTTATTAGGTAATCTGCGATAAATAGTTAGGGTATGACTCACAGATTAATATATGCACATAATATGTATGTATGTATGTATATCTTCACGCCAAGTCCCTTGCGGGGTAGGCAGAGAGAATCGAGCGCCATAAGACGCGGTCCTTGCATACTTCACTCGCTTCTGTGCCATTCATAGCTCTTTTCATGCACGCTCGCCGGTTCCTGGGGCTTCTGACATCACCTTCTGATAAAACACGACCAATTTGGTCATGGTAGGTTAGTACATACTACTACAATCATAACCCTGCTTTTGGCTTCACCGTAGTCGGGTACAAATAACGAATTAATTTGTTCTACTTCTTCCTTAAGGGCATAGTGTACCTAAGCCTTGTTTCAAATTTATTTATATTATTTGAGGGTAGCAGCGTAGGATCCTTTCTCCAACACAAACCATTAGGATACATCTCATTCAAGAATTTATTTAGGTACTTATTATTTCAGAACTGTTCACATTTAAGGTTTCTACACTGAAATAATTACAAACATAGAACACTCTAGACCCTTCTGGGGTAAAAACGGCGTGATTGATTATTTTATTGTTTTTTCTTTTACATATTTTGATTACTTTAATTACCAGGTAACAATGAAAAGGGAGACATACAAGCATATGGCCTACGTGATGTCAATTGGTTACCGTAGCCTATGAATAAATTGCTCGCAATACAAGGAGTAGGTATTAGTCGCGCATATATCCCGCGCTGCCAACATACAAATACATAAGGTATTACAAATACGAAAAACTTGATTAAGAGCGAAAATGTTCAGACGATATGACTTATTAAATTTTTTTATTCCTCTCAAATTCTAAGCTCAGTACAAACAAAATTGCTTTAGTAAACTTCACTCTATAAACTGGATTGGTGACTTGAAGACGTGGAATATACAGTATTTTTCGATCTCACGAGCAAATCCGCTCCTTGAGTTTGGAGGATTTTTACTAGCTGCAAAGTTTACTCTTGGAACTTTAAGTGTTACGTCGATGTATGTGTTTCTAAACTTTCTGCAATACCTTGTATACGGCCATCTAAATCACGTATAGGTATGCTCTAAATCGGGTTGTGCATATTACCTCTAACTTGAAGTTTAAGTTTCATATACAAGACATAACACTGAGACGGCGCGTCAAACCGTCCAGTACTGCAGCAGTACAAGTACGAAGAGATTAATATATAATTTAAATAAATATATAATCTAAAATGATATTAAAACATTTAGGCTCCCAAATATTTTGGAAAGCTTGTTTGAGTAAACTCTAAACAATTTCTATAAAAGAGGCCTCTAATCTGACACTGATATGTGTACGTAATGATGATGATTTGAAGTAACATACTCCATCAATGTCAATGATCAATTTACTTACGCAAATAAAAAAAAGGAACGAAAAATACTGTATTAGCACAAATTAGTAAAGGAAAAGAAATAAAAAAAGGAAAAAAATAAAAAATAACATATGGACATGTATAAATGGGTATAAAACTAAACTTAAATAACAAAGTTTTGTTAAGAATGTGATATTTTCCAGAAATAAAAGCAATCTGTCTTGCACTCCCACTTTTTATTTAGCTCTGTGTTAAAAAAAAGGATTCATGAACTGATTTTCGCACATGAATATCACTCAGATACGCCTTTGGAGCCGCAAAAGCACGCATTAAAAAGCAGAACAATGCAAAAGTAACCCACATTCAAACGCAAATATGATCGTAAAACACAATATACGTGCTAACACAAAGCATGCCAGACGTCGAAACAACAGGCTTTAGGTCCTAAAATGTTAGGGGCTCAGTACTGCGATCTCCAAATAAATTGCCTCCCCAACGGTGCAGCGGTCGGAGTCCGCGATAACAACTACCTACATTCTGGGAAAGTTCTGTAATGTTATTTATAAGTTGCATACAATCTATAGCATCTAATGCAATGTCCCCTAACAGATAACGATTTACAGAAACGCACTTAGATTATTTTTAATCGCCTCTCCAAAACTTTGATGAATATTTTGTAATGTATGGCTCTAGACACCATGCTTTCATGTATATAGTGTACTTTTTAAAGGATTGAACCGATTTAAACTTCTATTTTCAGGTTTTTTAAACATAATTTTGAAGCAAATCGATGTTAGTTACACTTCATTGAAATCCAGACATAAATAGCGAAAATTCGTGTACAAGTTTCAATCCGATATTTCGTTTCACCGTAATTAATATTGCATCGTTACTGACTTTGTGAATGGATAATTAAATAAAAGAAGCAGGCTCGTCTCTTAGTTCAGATTTCGATTTGTTTTGGTGTTGGAATTAAACATGTATATGGAGTCAACGTATTGTTTCTCGGATAAGGTTTAATCGCTTCCTCTTAGTTTATTATAGCGCAGCAAGTTGATTTCAGCGTGTCATTTTACGTCTTTTGTATGATTTATTACTATAGGTAGCAAAAGGATTATTAGATATTGTGCTTATACAGTTTTTTGACACACATAAGTATCATCGTCAAAACAACACTTTACTGTCCTGGGTAAAATATTTATCATTAGGTATGTATTACATGTAGACAAATGGGAAGTTATAGATCATATCATCAATAACATAGGAAATATCAATTAATATGTCTATTGCGGCATATATTTTACGAATAAATACGGTATAAAATATTATTCGTATATATAAGTTTCTACAAATTGCTAATTTCCTAATTGACTCTTTCGGATATTTGTATGGATGACTGTATCGAAATAATGGCATCAAAGAAGAAGGTATAATCCAAAGCCCCGTCAGAATATTTGTCGATATTTTATATGTATAGACGTAACATTATAATACTGTATTGCATGTATAAGATAATATCAGTAAGGCTTTATTCCAGAATATGTACACAGAAGCTACCCTGTCAAAAGTAATCCTAGCATCATATTAATATTTCCTCTTTTGTAAAAGACACATTTCTTGGCAAACACCCAATGAGAATAATGCTATCATTGCTGAAGAAAATGGGCTATTTTTATTGATACTATTGTAGACTAGAAACCAT
Organism: Pyralis farinalis; assembly: GCA_947507595.1. NCBI lineage: Eukaryota > Metazoa > Arthropoda > Insecta > Lepidoptera > Pyralidae > Pyralis > Pyralis farinalis. The sequence goes on from OX382270.1 coordinate 26,059,240, forward strand.
CTGATTTCCAGAGGGAGACTTTGCACAAAAGTCTCACCTATTTCTACCGCCAAGTAGCTATACTTATATAGCTGTGTTCCGGTATGAAGCATGAGATAGGGCAGAGAAATTACTGGGTACTGCGGCAAAACAGTCTTAGGTCACAAGATTGACAGCGCGCGAGTAACATCCGCGTGGTGTTGCGTGCGTCAATAGGCTGCGGTTAAACCATTTAAGGCGGGCCGCATGCTTGTTTGCCAATCTAGATGTATAAAAATAAACTGAGAGTACATAAAATAAAATCGCAACGTAGTCGAGTTTCAAAGCAGTTGGATTTTACCATTTACACAGAATATCAAACAGCCGTTTTTGATAGTTTTGTCTATTCGTCTTACCGTTGCACATGCATCAAGAAAACCGATCGAAAGTTAACTAGATTTACAAAGCGAAAGATTATATCATTTAGGTTAGTTTTAATCACAGATATATTTATGACTGCTCTGAAAAGTTTGACAATCCAAATTCGTGGCGTGGGCACCAGTTAGTTCATAACTCGCTACTCGATACGGATTCATGAGTGATAATCATTTCGATCTAATTGTAACCTACCTCCTGACTACTTGTAAACATATTTCTATCCATAACATTATTTATTTCTAACGGAGACATATCAATACATTTTCCAGCTAAATTTCTTCAAAGCTTAGAGGAGGTGTACGGCATTAAGTACGAGCATCTGTCTCTACCGGTTTAACGTAAATCAATTTGTCAGAAACCATTTAAAACAAAAACAATCTTCTTGGACTTCAGGTTAGATAGAAAAACCTCAAATTATACTCGTAGTTTTATTTTGTCTAAAAAAATATAAACTTGTGTTGTTAAAATGTGAGTTAGGAAATCCCTCCTGAGTATTAAATAATTGACTGCGAAAAAGATATCATCATGTACTGTTATAATATTTCCTAAATCTTCATGCAAAACTCTAACATACTTTAGTTTCATCTAAATATACAAACAAACCCTTTTAAATACACCCAAACTTTTCTATATCGGAACGTAGAACTTGAACAATTTTGTTTTGTTCGGCTATTGTTCAGGTTATTTCGCAAGTTGTCAGATTTCAGATATTTCCTTTCGGGTGCTAGAGTCTCGTGTGAGTTCTGAAACTTCGATACCATCTCGGAAACTATATTTAGGTCGCATTTAGACAAGTACAAGACAAACCCATAAAATAAAATTTCATACATGTTATCCAACGTCAAACTTTTTATGAAATGGGGTGTGTATATTTGTTAGTTTTTATGGTTTAGCAAAAAGGTACAGACGAGTGCACAGTGTATAGTGAGGCCATGTCCGTCCGTCTACTTATTCGACATCCTCAACTATCATGGAGTTCGTGCAATGAAAATATTGAAATTATTACTGTTGCTACTAACATTTATGTAATGTTTTGACGAGCTCGGTGGTGGAGTCGTGAATGTCATGAGTTTGACACCAACGCTCGTGGGTTTGATTCCCACACAGGACAAACATTTGTGTACATGATCATGTCTGTTTGTCTTGATCTGGATGTTTTTATGAGAGGTAGAACCTCTCTTACTCACAGAAACCGCAGCCAAGTAACAACTCTCTAGAGGGTTGTTGTGTTCCTGCTTGTGAGTGAGGTCTCCAGTAAGCACCTAAGGATTTGCTGTGCTAGCAGCAGAGGAAGTATCGCTCAGGTGATACTTAATATATTACAAGAGTTCATAATCTACGGTAACTGCTATACATCAGGTGGGCCATATGCTTGTACGGCTTCCGACGTAGCATAAAAAAGAAAATGTAAACGCAACAGGTAAAATATAATAATGTTATAAACTTTTACAAGCAAGCTTACTTATGTTTAGTGAGTTAAGTTCCGTGCTTAAAACTGTCTAACCTGTCGTTTTTGTTACTAAACGTAACAACAGTACTTAATTTAACTGACGAAAAATTTTACGTTAAAAGACAACCCCTTTGTAAGCTTGTGGCAGACAGTCATGAAAAAACCCATTTAATAGAGTAAGGGAAGGTTTTAAGGAAAGTGCACCCACTTACAAAATGATTACATACAATTAAGCCTCTCAGAAGTTTACACTTCATTTAAAGAATATTGTAGTCTATCAAAGGATCCTTATAAAATGATCAAGACTGCTCGTTCGTCTCAAGTATATCACAGTTTTTATTAGCGAATACTCCGTTTCGTCCACTTTGGTAACTAAATTTACGTAACCAGTTATAAGACAAGATTTTTCTTTCGCTGTTTGGTAACTAGTTGTGAGAGAAGAATTATTTTTCCACTTTCGTAGATCAAATTATTTCCATTTTTGTAACCCGAGATATTAGTTTTTATAAAAAGAAAATAACATCGAAATAATAAAGTGTTTTTTACATAACTTTTAAGTAGGTACTATTATCGGAAGTCCGAAAATATTTCTCATGACATTTAATAATAGGTACGACGACGAGCGAAGCGAGGAGGAGTGTTAGGTAGAACTGCGACCCTACAGCGCGCGAGCCGAGCGAGCGAAGCGAGCGCGCCGCAGCAGCGGCCGGCGAAGCGCCAGAACCGAACATTGTCTGCTCACGTTCTGAACATCCACGTTCATAACTATCAAAAAGTTACAAAAGTGGAAAAATATTTCTTCTCTCACAACTAGTTACCAAACAGCGAAAGAAAAATCTTCTCTTGTAACTGGTGACGTAAGTTTAGTTACCAAAGTGGACGAAGCCGAATACTCGTAGTTGTTTAGTACGTAATCTCAACGAAAAAGCAATAAAACCAAAGGGAGCTGAAACGCAGAAATTAAAAAAAAACGAATTTTTTGACCTCTCACTTTTTGCCCCAATATTCTTATCAAAATTTCGAAGTCGAACATATCACAATCATCATACTCATCACGACATTTAATCACACGGAAGTAAATGGACGGACTATGTCTTCTACAGCATGAGTATTGTCGCATTTATAGATCCTACCTTGCAACTTAAAAAATCGAGAGATATGATCCTGCAAGATATCCACAATTTCAGGCATCGCGTGCGTTATCGCTGTCTACTAACTGCGTATTGCACATTCCATTATCAGAATCAACAGTTTAAACGGTACTATACCAGAATGGCCTTCTTATTAATTGCTATGGACATTGCTATTAGTGCGCGTCCTGTACGCCGGTCAGGTAGGCCCGTTTAATGGAATAGTGTCACAACGATACCAACGGGTTACGAGGACCTATTACATGTTGTATATGTATAGTGAATAACTAACCAGAGCTTTATAGGCGTGATGTACTAATATTTTTGTAATTAAATAACGGACACCTACTCTTTGTGTGTAATAATGGAAAGGGAGAGCTGCTTCCCTGGCGTATTCCATTATTAATACATACTCTACCGGGACTTTGAAGGGTAAAGATTTCTTTTAATGCGGGCTCTTTCGAACCTCATATTTACTTTTTTTTTAAGCCAAATGTAGCGTTGCTATAAGATAAATAATGGTTGTTCATCCTTAAAACAGCACCATTATATAGAAAATAATGCTATAAATATATCTTTTAATCAAAAACGTGATAATCATAAGAAAATTGTAGAAACATTGTAAAATTCTTGCGATTAAGAAATTTGGTTTGTTCAACACAGCGAATTTGAAGCAAACTTGAACTTGGATCAAACTTTCGTCATACAAGTCATAACTTTGATTATACGCAAGAAGACACCGTCGCCTTCGGTTCGGTCAGTCGGTTTGAAAACGGCTCTGATAGTGAGTATTTTTGAAAATCACAAATTGGCATTAGCAAATACTTAAGTCTATTCAGAGACTTTGCTACCAATTGTACAATGGTTTTTGTTCAGAGAAGTTGTTTAACAAATTGCCTACAAACCCCTTCTATAATCGCATGATTGGCCACCGACACACGAATTCACGCTCCAACATTGGGACCAAATTGGTCACGTATTATGGGATCCCAGAGTGGTTTTCTGCTACGGACCCTAAGTTGTGCGATAAATTTTCGGCAAGATGTTCCCAAAGATAGCGTAGGGCTCATCAAAAAAGGAGTGAAGGGGTAACAGGTTCGGCCTTGCGAAATTAATGCTGTTGTTAAAACTATGACAGACGGTATGTAACAAAAATTCAGTCATTGCATACTGGTCTCCCTTTTTTTATACAACGTCGCCCAACATCATTAGCAAAGGTATACAAGCATACTGCCCACTTGATGCAAAGCGGTTACGCCATCGCCTTTACAAGCATGCAATACATTATAACTCACGCAATGCCACCACTGCTGCTAACACAGCAACTCCTTAGGAGCTTACTGGTAACCTCATTCACACACAGCAATACAACCCTCCAACAAGCTATTATTTGGCTGCGCTGAGTGGTGGAGGTACTTCCGCCGACGCTGCTTTGATGCGCTCTATCTCTCTTAGAAACAACGTGTCTGTTTGACATGTTCAAGCACACAAATATTTGTCCTGTGTGGGAATCGAACCCAAGAGCGTTAGTGTCAACGTGGCGTTACTAACTACGAACTCGTCATTAGGCATTTAAATTTTTTGATAGAGGTACGTTTGAGATGCATTTTCATAAAAGGTAATTTTCTAATATTTCCTCAGTCTATAACGGTATACACGGACAAAGGCGCGAGCAACCCGTGCTTTACACATAACATTGTCTGCATAAACTTCTTATGCTACGAGCCATTCACCGTTATTCCAAATTGCTTTAGTCAATAAGGCGTAAGTTTCTGTACCCTAGCAATTATTCATCCCATCTTCGTATGTAATTGTCCGTATGTTTCTCCGTCTTCAACAATGGTAATGAACAACCACCCCACTTAATTGTTAGTATGCATCTCACTCAGAGTAATAGAGCATAATTAAATGAGTAATGGCATATACAGAGAGACGCTACAGAGACTGAAGTGTCTCTGCCAGTAACATGAATATATTGGTTACTTAGAAATGTGCCAGTATTTATTATTAAACATAATAACACTACTGTCTTTCATAAGTAATCCATATTGCGACACCTAATATGGGTGATTGCAGGATACATGCTGTATAGTAGGTAATCATTCGTTTTAACAACAATAAGTGTTCACAAGTAATTTGATGGTTTTGGATAGACAAAACCATCAAAATACTACACAGCCTTTCGTAAATATCAACCACAACAGCCAGTCTTTGTTTTTAAACAAATGATAAGAGGTTTGAGGAGCTCCGTGGCGCAGTGGTGATACGCGCTGTTACGCTACTTTTGACGCCAACGCTCGTGGTTTCGGTTCCCACACAGAACAAAGATTTGTGTGCAAGAACATGTCTGTTAGTCTTGGTCTGGGTATTTTCTATGTATAACAAGTATGTATTTACAAAAATAAATATGTTTTTACATATGTTTATCAGTTGCCTAGTACCCATAACACACAAGCTTCGCTTACTTTGGGGCTTTCGCTGTGTAATTTGTCCGACAATATTTATTTATTTATTATTTAGTTATTGGTCACCAACATACTAAGCATTATACATATAAATAAGACTAAATGATATTTTACATTATTAGTTTAATGATATTATAATTATAGGTGAAGACTGCGTGCATTCTTGAGTAAACATTTAAAAAAATCTAATACAAACTATGTTTAACCATGACTTTGAACTACAAAAAGTTAAATATTTTGTAGTCCAAAGTCATAGTTAAACAGTAGAACATTTAATTTCTTAAAACAACCAAACCTCTAAAGAAATAATGACTCCCTAAAATTGCGAATATCGTTCGCGAATAGATCTAAATCTTTGGTCTTGGTCATCTCTGATGCAATGGTTTAGAGGCGCATTTTGACCAAGATTAGATCCTAAACTTAGCAGAGAGAATATTAAATTTTGATGGTCGAGGAAGTCTTGACTGTGCTGAAAATGAAAGCATTTCCAATAATTCCAAGACATCGAGAACGCCATTCGGTAGCTAAGGAACATGAACAACAAATCTATATATCTATCTATAACTTCACGGCAAATCCCTTTTCGGGTAGGCAGGGAGAACCGAGCGTCACATGACTCGATTCTTACACACCTCACGCGCTTCTTTAACATGAATTGCTATTCTATTAAATATTATTTCAGTATTTATTACAAATATAAATATTAGGAACCGGGGTATTCATTTATTTTCGGTCAAACAGTTACTTTTTATTCAGATTTACAACGTATCATTATAATCTTTATGATATCGTGGGTAACATAGGCTACAACACAATTAAAACAATAGGTTTATTATACACTAGATATTTTACAGACTGAAGAAAAAAATCTTCCAAACCTACCGACCTACCTACCATAAGACCCACCTGATGTAAATCCGTTAAGGACCACTTCGCACTTCGCCACCAAGCTCGTCGTATCAAAATAAAGAGTTTTGAAAGGCGATCTGAAAAACATACTATGCTACTAACATATGTTTAAAGATACTTTTTAATGAATTAAATTTAAAATAATAAACATTCATGCTTATTATTCTATTAATTAATCTAGTACACTTATTAATTTAAAGGTGATTTTAAAGTATTTTTATTAGAAATAGTGGCAGATGTGCTTTTTAATTTTTATTCAATTAGTTACGCTCCCGAAGCAACCTTTAAACACTTTTTATTATAAAGAGGAAAGATTTGTATGTTTGTAACGAATAAATTCAAAAACTACTCAACCGATTTTAAAAATTATTTCACCGTTAGAATGCTACATTATCCCTGAGTAACATAGGATAGTTTTTATACCAGAAATCTTTAAGTGGGCGAAGGCGGGGGTTATGGGGAATCAATAACCGCTGAACCGATTTAGTTGAAATTTAATATGTGTGGAGAAGAATTTAGAATAGTGTAAGCCCCGAAATCCTCCCTTAAGGGTATAAAATGGAGGGTGAAAATGAGCTACCAGTCGCGGGCAAAATCTAGTATGTTATAAAAGTAGTAAAAATAAGAAGAAGAAAGCTTTAGAAATAATAACACGAAGAACTTTGTATAATAAAAAAGCATTTGCAGAGATATTTGTTTCATTTACTTTATTTAGATACTTTTGATCTACAATTCTGTCAAATAAGTGAGCGTCTACCTTTCGCTTGTTTCTTGTTAATCATTTTCCAGTGTTGTTTTGTTATTTAACCATTTTCGTTGTATTATTTACAAACAATTTTATCGCTTTTACATTGTATACGTCTGCCATAAATTTATTTCACGACCCTATTGGTTAGCTATGGCTACTTTCTCACTGATGCTCGGGGGTTCGATTTCTGCAAAAGACAAAAATTTGTATGCACATGTCCGTGAACATATCGGTTTGTCTTAGAAAGCGTGTTTTACGAGGAATAGGGCGCATCTAATCAGCCCGATTAGAAAAGTGCCGTCAGCTTACAAAAAAACTAATGTATTAAATTACAAATAACTTCTTAGGGGTTGTTGTGTTCTGCGAGTGAATGCTGTTACCAATAAACTTTTAAGGAGTTCCGTTCATAAGCGACGGTAGCCACTTTACATCACATTAGGCCGTATACATACACATGTCAAAAGACTTTAAATACTAAATATCTGGTAAGAATGTAATAAGCGCTTATAATATGAATTTTAACTACAGCGTTCGCTTTACCACTTCCTTCGTCTTTATAACCACGTCTTAATTTTTTTTTATTGGACCGACCCGACTCATTTTCATCACTGTGTCTCCTGTGTAGCCAGAATTAACAGCGGCGGCCACCAAAAAGGCAATGAACAGTGAAGTCCATTGCTAGCCCGGGGGTTAAACGACAGCTGCCTTGGAACTCACAACGAATTTAATCAGTCTTAGAAATGACGAAGACCACTGAGCTTCGATAGACATTTGCACCTAAACTAGATAAGCTTATTGCACCGAGAGAGACTAAATACAAAATTCGGTCCAAATCATTAGAACCGTTTCCGATATACATGAAATATAAGATACATACACAAGAATTGGCCGTTTAAAGTAATAGAATTATGGATCAAAATTATGAGATTCTTATAGTACGTATAGTCAATTATATGACTGCACGTTAAGTTGCGCGTGTTACAAAACAAATTAGCAAAGTATCGTATTCCTAAATATCCTATCCTGATAAATGCATTTAATAAAACGAACTACTCTCATTATCGTCTGTTTTAATTCTTCTATATGAAGTGTACTCATATAAACATCTTTAAAAAAGCTGCTATACGTCAGAAGAAATTGTAGGACTGAATTATATTAGCGTCAAACTGGTAGATCCTCTATATTTGTATGATACTACTTACATGTGGCCAACAGTTGTTATTACTAGAGCGACAGATGTCATCTATGGTCGTATGTAGAAAGATTATGGATTCTTTGTCATTATTTTATCTTCAGTCGAAAATTACACTTTTTTTATACAACTTCGGGAGGCCTTTAAGCATACGGCCCACCTGATGTAAAGCAGTTACTTTAATATATTAAGTATCATTGGCGCAATGCCTCCTCTGCTGTTTACACATCAACTCCTTGGGAGCTTACTGGTGAACTCACTCACACACAGGAACACAACAACCCTCTAGGGAGTTGTTATTTGGCAGCGGTTTTCTGTGAGGTGGAGGCACTTCTCCAGACGGGCTGCTTTGATGCGCCCTACCTCTCTTAAAACATGCTGACCAAGATAAACAGACATGTTCATACACACAAATGTTTGTCTTGTGTGGGAATCGAACCCACGAGCGTTGGTGTCAAAATCGCGTCATTCACGACTGAGCCACCGAGCTCGTCATTACATGTATAAAAAAGAAAAAGTACCTTGAATGTGCCAACGGAGCCCTTTTATGTACCACACTTGAACTTTAAACCATTTTAAATTTCTAGTCCCAATTTTACACATCATTTACATTTTTTTTTCTCTCTTTTACCGTAAAGTTGGATACGAAATATTCAAAACTAATCTAAATTTCAAATCGATTACATCGCTGTGACAAAACCTAAAATTACTTAATTTTATCTAGCCTTGCATCTCGTTTACAAAAACGTTTTAATGTTTTTTCTTCATTTGCTCTTGTGAAATTACACTGCACACATAAGAAAGAAAAAGTTTTGGAATGTGCCAGCGGAACGATACCCCGCTTGAACTTGAAGCCGCATTTTAAATTACAATCTCGAATGTTAACCGAACTAACATTTTAGCCTTGATTGCAGGTAATTTTACAGATTTAAGTTGGTTTATATACTTTCAAGGGTTTTAATAATAGCCAAAAACGTTATAAATGTGTTAAAAAATTATTTCACCAAAGCTTGTACTAAAACTGTAATGAATGGCGTAGTGGCAAGTCAATATACTTAAAACGTTAAAACTAGTGGCAGTGTTTAGCATTTACAGCTATATAACGGTGTTAATTGACTAATTTTAACGCTTATTGTTCTATCATATTTAAGAGTTATAATATTTATGATGTATATTGGTTATAAGTGCAATCAATAGTTCTATGGCGGAGTTAATAAAGAACGTAGTAACACGTAATATTTGTAACGTCTTAATTTAAAGGTTAATACAGCTTGAATGGTAATGTTCCGAGTTATTGAAAAGGTTATCGTGTTTAAGCATCTTCATGTTTGGTCGCTTTGAAGGTTTTGATGTTGAGTAAATCATTTAACTCGTAATAAACCCTAAAAGTTATTTCTAAGATTCATAGTTGTTATGCTGCTTTTAATCATCTGCTTATTCATAAATATATATTTGCAAACTCAATGAAAAACGGTTATCGTTAATTAAATTTGTCGTTATCCTTGAAGTACACAAAAAAGAACAGATGCAGTAACAATCAGTTGAGAATGCGCAAGCTTGCATTGCCAGAGGGACATCTGGCTCGTCAATTATATAACAATTTAATTATTATTTTTTAAACTTTGTCGGCCATTTTGACCATGTTCCTTAAGAGATAGGAGGTTGATTTTTCAGACTTTCCTATTCTACTTTTTTATGCTGAATCCGAATCTGAAGTCAAAATTCGAATATTCGAAAAAAAGCAACCGACACACACAGACAAACATATAAATTTCATATAGGAATGGTGTTCCTGAAAAGAATAAGGCAGGATTATCGTTTTATATTCTGTTATTTTTTAAAGTTATTAATACCCGCGACACAATCAAGTCCATTGACAATGATATTCATAAAGGTAGATAGCTGTAAATAAATATACTTATAATCCATTTTTTATTATAAATAAATATCATTCATCATATAATCAAGGTATACATAATCCTTTCAATTCAAAAGAGGAAATGGAACATTGTGAATATATTCCTAATGAATAAGCAAATAGATTGGATCTTTCCGGCAATTTCTGTGTTGCTATTCAGTTATTGCCATTGGCTTTCTAGTGTTTGGTTTATAATGGCTACCTGGTTATCAAAAATCATTTTTAGATTTCGATATTTTTTATTGATATCAAAGCTTTAATAATATCTTGAGGGAGGTGACACGCCGTTATTAATATCTACATCGGAAATCTGCTAGATGTTATTCGATAAAATCTGCGGTGATATAATCGATACTGCATGAGGTTGCTCAAAATAAGCGACCTCGTAATTTGTCAAATTAGTAGATGTAGATGGTATTGTTGTGCAATACACATAATCATCGTTTTCCACCTGAAATAAAAGTAAATTATTTACATATGGAGTAATGATTATTTGTATATTAATTTGCCTCTTTTTTTAAGCTTCCGATCCTGAAGGAGTACAAATCTAACCGATATGAGGCGAGTGGCATCGCAATAGAAAATTAGAAGTGTCGGCGGGGAATCTCTGGCGCTTTGACCTTAGCTAAGCATCATAATTATCATTTTTTTCATAAGAGATATAAAGTAGCATTAACACCGTAGTTAATGTTTTCTATTTTTTTAATTCACGATAGATGGTTTCTAATAATTATTACGAAGAACCCTAAACTAAACATACTTTTAAGTTTCTAGGCGGTGTTATGGCTATCAGTGTAGTAAATTGCTTTTACTGAGTGTTGTTATTCTATTATATCAACCAAAGCCTGTAAAATACACTCGTTTACCGACGTTGCAATTCATTGGGTGCTATAAATAAGTTAAGAGAAAAAGTTAGCTTTAAATCATGTTAGCCATTTTCTGGTAAAGATAAACTTAAAAAAGGATTATACAAGGCTTAATAACAAAATACTACACACTTAAATCCAGAAAAGTTTGATGAAAGTATGTTTGTTGAATAACATTCACATATACTCAGTAATTTTGTTAATTATGATTCCTTTACAAAATTACAATACATTACCGATATACCGATTGTACAACAGGTTGTGTTCTGAAGAGTTGTTCGAAATGATGCCAACAGCTACTTTTCACAACCGCACCGCTCGCCGACGGCGTGGAGTTCATCCTCACACGCTGGAACCACAATGGTCGCGTACTGTGCGGTTTCAGAAAAGTTTTCTTCCGAGAACTCTCAAGCTGTGGAATGAGCTCCCAGCCGAGGTTTTTCCAAGGGACTACAGCATGGAGTTCTTCAAGAAATGCGTGAAGAGGTTTTTAGAGGGTCGGCAAGGCATGAGTGACACCTCTGGTGTTGCAAATGTACATAGGCTACGGTGACTGTTTACCATCAGACAGGCCGTATGCTTGAATTCCACCTTAGTGGTATAAAAATAAACATTAGTTTGAAAGCGATATTTGTTTATCACATTTCTTTATATTTCGTTAATATATCCTTGGCGCGTTAAAATTAAAGTGACAAACGTGGTATACACTTACTGTTAATTAACGACGACGGAATTAACTCACATAAACACATAATACGGGACTCTTGAAATATGAATAGTATTTTAACAATTACTATCTCTCTGACACAATGTACATGTCTAGTAATGTTGTTCTGAAAATAACTGGAATTAATTCACATCGCTATAAAACCACAAACTATAAAGTTGAATAATAAAAGTATCAACAAAGAAGCAAGCATTTATTTGACAACATTATACAGGAATAACCATTAAACTATTCTTATTAAACTCCCTTAAAACTTTATTTGTATTATCGAAATTTGTATATTTTGTATTTTTTTATATACGTATGTATATAAAAAAATACAATGTATATATATAAAGCTTATTTTAACGCTAATATGTTAGTTGGGTAACCTATTTTGCAAAAAATAGTCATTTTTTTTATTTGCATCAAATTTATACAGACCGTATAAAGCTTATTTTAACGCTAATATGTTAGTTGGGTAACCACTTTCGAAAAAAAAATAGTCTCTTAATTTTTTTTCATTTGTATCAAATGTATACAGACCATATAAAGCTTATTTTAACGCTAATATAAACCACTTTATATTTATATTTTATATATTATATATTTGGGTAACCACTTTCGAAAAAAATAGTCTTTTAATTTTTTTTCATGTCCATCAAATTTACGCACGCAATATTTAAAATTATTCCAAATCGATAGCATTACTATAAAAATCCTATAATTACGTTATCTTGTACATCTCATCTTACATCCGACAAGGAAACTTTATAAATGTTGCAAAACAAAAACATTAAGCAACTACCAACTAACTACGTTTTTGTTATCGACTGTATTATCCAAGGTCTGGATAATATAAGTCGTGATCTCATTTCCTATAACAAGAAGTTGCCGGCAGCTGCTATCTATTGACACTCAATAACGGAGAGAGTATTGGTCGAAATAAGCAAGATGGCGGTGATATGACTCCTATAATGGCCGAATAAGCCACAGTTCGGGACAATGGGGACATAACCATTTAGGACTTACTTACCGACGTTTTATCTTCGTGTACTAGCGGTGTTTCTGGGTCACATTTAATCTGGAAAGAAATATAGATTTTTGAAATGGCTACATTCACAAATAAATACATTTTAATTAAAATTGTTACTTTAGATTGATAAACAATAATTATTTAGAATAATAATGATGATGCAAACGTTACCACTTTCTACCGCTTAGTACGCGACGCCAGGTTAGCGATATATGCTACCTACTAAAAATTGCCAATAGCTCAGTAGACTGCCCGGAACTGCTATCAATGGTTGGTATGCGCTGTAGCGACCCCCGATTGCGACAGCGTATCCGAGTGGATGTACCCACCGTGCATAGTAACTACAGACGTAACGCATTTGTACACAGGGCATCTACTACAATTAATAATCACGATATGAATATCGACCTCTTCTGCACCAGCACTGCTTCTGTTAGATCTTATGTGGCAAAGGATTTCTTTTCCTGTTAAAAATGTTTCATCCAACATTGCGCTTAGTTATTGTTTTTTTCTTATAAATGTATTATTAGCTCAAACGCTGCTCGAGTTACTAATTGTTTAACTACACAATGGTGGAGTCTTGTAATTGGCAATAAGGTTACATATTTAGTCATATATATTGTTCATTGAGCTGTTAGACTCCCGAATAATAAATAAATAATAATATTATATGGCCCACTCCACACGAGATTTGGTGTGAAGTTATAGATACATAAATAATAAAGCAAGGGTAGGTAAATGGAGATATCGGCAGGGGCCGGCCAAGACGCATACATATAGATCAAATTGAGGTGCTAAAAAGGGCCAAATCAAATGCACTTAAAACCGAACAGCATGCACGAACAGGTTGATGAGTGCGGAAGAAGCAAGAGAGGTATTTTAGGATCGATGGCCCTTGTGTTTCATAAGTCTCTGCCTACCCAATTGGAGACAGGCGTCACGATAAAAAAGGTAAAAATATTAATTTGTCATTAGACCCTCACGGGCACTTCGACACGTCTTACATTCTCTATGTTGTATCTTGTTAATTTTTCATAGTTTTGATTTCTTTTTTAATCTACAGCATTTCAAAAATTACCAATGGCGAAGAAGAAATGCCAAACAAAACTTGCCAATATAGGTCTCCCTTATTTTATTTCTATTTGATATGTATGTCTATGTGTAGTTAGAATATTATGATGGCTAGATGTTCAGCCTGATAGTAATACATTATCGGAGCCTATTTACGTATGCAACACCAAGTGCATCACTCGCAGGAAACCAACACCTTATAATCGCTTCACGTCTATGAAGAATACCACAGTATCTATTTATCTTGTAAAAATCTCAAAAGCAAGATAATTCTGCAACCTTATAAATGATTAGGCATTAAGATATTTAAATTTAATTCCGATGTGTATGAATGCGTTCCTTGTTGATAGAGAGCGGTGCAATTGTAGAAGAACGTTGTAGGCATAATTTCTGTGGTTAGGATAATATATAATTACAAATGCTTGAGCAGTCAGAACCCGTTATATACATTTTGTCATACATTTCGCGGTCATATACGACCACCCGGGTTTCCAAGGGTTAAAAACTACGTAAGTTACTATAATGAAATCGGACTTTAACAAAGTCACAGTAGTTTCTTCAAACTTACCGGAAACCAATCGAACGACCTATCATTCGCTTGATTCCGTATGTGTTTGAATGTTCACCGTTCCATATAGATTTGATAAAGGAATGTAACTCGTAAGCTTCTTAATTAAAAAAATGTATTTTTAAAGTCAAGTGACACAAAAATATAAGGTTTTGTTTAACTGGTCGAATTGAGAACCTCCGCTTTTAGAAATCGGTTAAAATGAAAGAAACCTTTACTACTACTACACCAACACTAACTCATCCCACCGCAGGAATATGGATGTCCTGACTCTTCAATCGAAAGGCTGAAGAGCATACTCCATTACGCTGCTCAACTGCGGATTGGCAGAGGCCAGTGTTTTCAAGCCGCCCGCCGCAAGGGCCACTGACTTAGCTTGATGATTGTCATCTATCGACAATAGCCGGGACCGACGGTTTAACGTGTCTCCCAAAACACGGAAAAGCTCGAGATAGATAAACCCGTCCATAGCCAGGCTGGGCGAAGTTGATTAACCTGCGTGTTCAGTTACGCAACCACGTCATAGAGCTTTCGAAAATATATAATCTTTGTTTAATAGGTAGAATTGAGAACCTCCCTCTTTCAGAAATCTGTTAAAAATGAAACAAATCTTTACCACATGATAAATAAGGTACTCGAAGGCGTCGTTACGCGTGCCAGTCCATAAACGCTGACCGTAGCCCATTTTTAGATAAATCTATTTTTTATCTCGGCTCTTCCCTTTGGAAAACATATTATACCGTCGGTCTCCGCTGTTATGATGAAAGGACAGATAGTAAGCAATATAGGTTGCCTTCGATCGGCTGAAAACCGGTAACCTTTCATAGTCCGGTAACAGCGAGAATTTTAGTAGATCTCTCTCATCTCGTGTTTTCAAGAGGGAAGAAAATCTAAGGTTTTTCATCCCGCTATACACAAAACACAGATGATTTGAAAAGAGCACACATAATCCAAAGAGGTTAATGTGCAGCGGATACTTGATTTTCTATAGGGCTATCAATTTGTAGATAACATATCATACGATAAAGACAAGAACAGAATTTCTTGAGCAGTGATTGCCCAGTGGATAAAGAGCTTACCTATTGACCAACTGGTACCCGCTTCGAATCCTGGCATGAGTACCACTAAATTCGTGTTCTCGAATTTATGTACATATCTGTAATTATCACTTGCTCAGGAAACCCGCACGTCCAAGATTATAATTCAAAAGTATCGAGGCCTTACCTAAGAAAGTTTCTGTTTTCTCTCTGGGTTGTATATTAAATCGGTATCTTCGCCAAATCGTGGTTAGGCTTAGGTAGCGGATCCCGCCGGAATCCTAACGGGTTAGCGAACGGGATAAGAAGAAATTATGGAATAAAGAATAACTGAGTATTAAGTTTTAATTAAGTAGCCATTGTAACTTTATGGTGCTCGTTACATGTGCTGTGCAAAAACAACTACGACCCATTGTCACGTTTTGACGCTAAAGGGCAACAAAATATTATTAATTCAAGCATTTCTAGGGTTCCTAAAGGTTAACCGGAATACTTGCTATTACTCTGCTGTATGTCTGTATGTCACATGTTTATAACTGGTAAATGAAACAAGTTATATGTATGTATACGTATATCTTTATACTCTCAGTACTTTGTAGTGAGAGAAAATCGAGCGCATTAAATATGTTATATAGTTGGTTATAGTGTGAAATGTTGTAATTTTTAGTAATTACTAGATTTTATTAAAAAAAAAACTTTATTTTTAAGGTATACCAAGTTTGCATCTTTCGTGTGGAAGTCCGACTCGCACTTGACGGTTTTTTTTTTTTTTATAAAACATTCAGATCAATACAAAAAGGGCGCATCAAAGCAGTCCATCTGGGGAAGTACCTCTGCCTCACTGAAAACCGCGGCCAAATAACAACTCTGTAGGGTTGCTGCGTTCCTGCGTGTGAGTGAGGTACAATATCAGGTGTAGTGTAAGCTAGTGATATCAGATCAATAAAGCTTAAGTGCTGTTACTTGTGTACATGTTGACGTTGTGAGCACCGTTAGATAGAAGACGGCAGTCAAATAACAACTCCCTGGAGAATTGTCGTGTTCCTGCGAGTAAGTGAGGTCACCAGACGCTGTGTTGACAGCGGGGGTTGTAATGTTAAAAATATCTAATGTTAACCTTATTTGTTATAGGTATAGAATCTTTTCTTTGCATGCTCTGTTTAGTCTATGACAATGTGTCAAAAATATTGATTTTGTAATTTAAAATTTTGAATATATGTGATATTTTAGGAAAAACCGAAAAACAAAGTCAGTCTGAAGGAAGTCTGGAGCAAGATCTGACGATAGAAAAGATACTGGACATCACGTCTGAGACCACCAGCCCCTTCTGTGTGGCTACGTGGTGAAACATCGAAAATCTCTGTCTCTTATCCACTGTGAATCTCCGGACATTATAATAACATATATTTTCCATATACTCCAGCCGTTGCTGTGGACGTCTGGTGACTCTTACCGCTACGGTGTTGGACCGCGAGGCCGTCCACAGCGATACTTTCTTCAGCAACGTGGTCTACGACGTCCGTGAGTTCCTCACGGACCTGCAAGCTCTCTGGGGTGCTGACGTGCCCAACTGCAGTCGTTGGCCACTATAGCCGACGGCCGCTTTCTCCATTCCACCAGTTTACATTCAGTGATTCCGGTGAGACAGTGCAGAAGAGTTCTTAAAGACCATTTTAGCCGAACTTATAGCTACCTTTTTTTTTATACTTATTATATTATAAAATTGCCCTAAAATTTATCAAGTAATATAACAGGGTGGCAGCGCGCTAGTGATATTATTTTTGTTGCTAGCGTAGACTACGGTTACCGCTACCGTACCATACCGTATGCTTGTCTGCTATCCGGCGTAGTATAAAAAACTGGCCAAGTGCGAGTCGGACTCGCGCACGAAGTGTCCCGTACCATTATCTATAATAACGGTAAAAAAATCACGTTTGTTGTATGGGAGCCCCCCTTAAATATTTGTTTTATTTGAATTTACTTATTTATTTTAAGAGTGAATATATAATTAAATATTCTGTGAATATTTCAATCGTCTACCTGTTGCCGTTATCAATATCGAGCAAAAAAATCACGTTTGTTGTATGGGAGACCCCTTAAATACTTATTTTATTCTGTTTTTTTAGTATTTACAGCGGCAACAAAAATACATCATCTGTTAAAATTTCAACTGTCTATCACGGTTCATGAGATACAGCCTGGTGTCAGACGGACGGACGGACGGACAGCGGAGTCTCAGTAATAGGGTCCGTTTTACCCTTGGATACGGAACCCTAAAAAATGATGGCGCTGTGTATTTTGTACGGCAATAAATATAAATGTGAGTGAGGAGTGCCTTTATCAAGCGCGGTCAAGTGGTGTATTAGTTTGTCAGCCTAAACCATTTGCAGGCTAAATCCCTCGTAAATTGCTTTCATAATATTAGCACAGCATTACAATATTGTGTTATTGACAAAGGGAAACTCAACTGGCTAATCAAGATACGAGTGTGTCATGTTTGGATTGCAGGGTTGATTGCGGATAGCGGATAGGAACAAACGGGTTTATATAAAAAAGTAAATCCAATTTCATTAACGCCGACGCCTATTCGTTCTTTTCAGTTTAATATCAAATTATTCCCAATTTTTGCATTCCGATATACCTTAATAGAACGGTTTAAATCTAATAATCTTTTAATATTTTTAGTTTGGAGACATACAAGCATACGGCCCACCTGATGTAAAGCGGGTACCGTAGCCTATTAACGCTTGCGATTTATTAACCCTTCGAAACCCGGGTGGTCGTATACGACCGCGAAATGTATGGGAAAACGTATATAACGGGTTCTGACTGCTCAATTATCACTCGCGCGATGCCTCCTCAGATGCTTACACAGCAACTCCTTGGAAGCTTACTGGTGACCTCACTCACGCAGGAACACAACAACCCTCTAAGGAGTAGTTATTTGGCCGCCGTTTTCTGTGAGGTGGAGGTACTTCCCCAGACGGGGGTTGCTTTGATGCGCCCTACCTCTCTTAAAAATCTTTTAAAGTTATCCCGTTTTCTAATTCACAATGACATCCCGCCAATTCCATTGGATTCATCTAAAGCCAGATATTGACATGAAGCGACTGCTTACTTGATCTTTTTGAGTTTAGGTGACGGTTCTTTAGAAATTTAATTTCTTGAACGTGCGGTTTTTCCTCAGATTGGTTTCCTTCACCGTCGAGCAATTGATAATTACAAATACATAAAAATGTAATAAATAATGCGAAAACAATATTACTATACTATATATAAACTACTGTTCATGTACACACCAGGATTCAAATCTGAGACCAGGTTAACAGTTGGTTCGTTATCTAATATGCCATCACTGCTCTCTTGTTCCGTGATGATACAACAATATGGACTAATTAAATCGAAGAACTAATTAATTTCGGAGCGTAAGTTTTCATTTTTGAAAACAACAGATCAACCTAATGAATATGATTTTTTGATACTACGTCAGGAGGCATACAAGCATACGGCCCACAAAGCGGTTACCGTAGCCTATGAACACTCGCAATATGATGCCACCTCTGCTGTTAGCACAGCAACTCCTTTTAGGAGCTTACTGGTGACCTCACTGACACGCAGGACCACAAAAACGCTTCAGAGAGTTGTTTTTTGGCTGCGGTTTTCAGACAGGTGGAGGTACTTCCCCAGATGGGCTGCTTTGATACGCTTTTCCGCTCTTAAAAACACCCAGACCAAGACAAACAGCCACGTTCAAGCAAACAAATGTTTGCCCTGTGTGTTGCCAACAACCCACGAGCGTTGGTGTCAAAATAACAGCACGTTTCGCCACTGCACCACAGAGCTCGTCAATAAATGTGTGTTAGAAAAAACATAAATAGCTTTCCAGCAAAAGAGCGACGAAACATGACAAGTAATGATAACCCACATTAAATCAATGTGCCCCAAATCATCCAAAAACATTTCGCGAGGATTTTCCGGAATTACATAATAGATGATTTTTTTTTACATCAAACCCGTCAAATCCGGGAAACGTGGATTTAATTCTTTAATCCATCAAAAGTCGCCCAGTTTGATTTGTATAACTTTTTCGATTACAAAAATGGAAATCGGATTAAAATTTCCACGAAAAAATATGCGGCACCGTTCTGTCTTGTGTTAGGTCTTTTTATTTTTATTTTCAACTAGTTGTGTCCGCGGCTTCACCTGCGAGATGTTTCTAAATATTTCAAAGATGAAAGTCTAAATGTAATACTCATGAGCTAAAAATGCTAAATGACAAAAATGCATATCACAATCTACAATGTAATTTATGTGAGAAGAGAGACAGGGGTTTTATAAATCGATGTAGTATCCGTATCGATAGTAGAGTTCACCTCCCATCAGTGTTTTAAAATAATACTGAATGCACAAATTTGGCTCTATTACAATCAATAACAAATAATAAGTGGTAAACAATAGTGCAACGATATAACACAATTACAAGAATACCAAAAAATTACAAGGAACACGAACTTTCTAATACTCGAGCATATATGTGTTTTTAGGGTTCCGTATCTCAAAAGGAAAAACGGAACCCACATAGGATCACTTTGCTCTCCGTTTGTCTATCTGTCTGTCTGCCAAGACCCCTTTTCTCAGGGACGGGTGAAGCTATCAAGTTGAAATTAATATCAAATACTCAGATGTGCAAACCCTTCGATCAGTGAAAAAATCAATCTTCTAAGTCAACGCAATCAAGAGATACGGCCGTTTTTGTCTCGTTTATGCGCATATTTTGACACAAGGGAATCAAAATCTATAGGGTACTTCCCTTTGACCTAGAATCATGAAATTTGGTAAGAAGCAAGGTCATGTAGCACAAGGAAAGGAATAAATCTGAAAACCGTAAATTTATAGTTACATCACAAAATAAATTGCGAAAATTATTTGTCGAAATATTTTTTACAGAACCCTCGCGGACTCGCACTTGACGGCTTTTTTTTTTAGTAAAACCGAGTTTTTACAAATTTCGACCTTTAACGGCAACATAGTCCTTTTAGTTGCCTATGGATAATTGGTATTTAATGCTTGTGATCATCTTTTACGGATATCGGGTATTAAAAATAAAAACATGTGTCTTACACATATGATTATATTGACATACATCAATGGGAATTGACCAGAGATCAGGCAGCCGCAAATGTGTACAGTATTAATCAAGTCCAATTTTAAACCTTATCGCGTCGACTTAGGAACTAATGTTTTTAATGGTGGCCGTATAAATGTGCGATGCGGATATTTTTCGAACTAGAACACGCGTATTGGAGTGTCTGACTATGCGCCAAATAGGTCAATGACATACAGACAGATCCACTAAATAACCACAGATTAACGAGTTTGAATACGCACGCATTTTTAGATTTATCCTAACGATTTTCGTACCATTGACGCAGGGCATATGGAATTTTAATTCATCCGTCACAAACAGGCCTACACGATATGCCTAATGTACTGCGTGTACCAACAAGGTGAAACCGACAAATTGGACTCGCACGAGGAGTTCCGTACCGGTGTGTAAAAATACGTTTGTTGTATTCCCTTCAATTTTTAAATTGTATATAATACGGAATTTTGGTTCCTCTGTCACAAACAGGCCTACGATCTGCCTAATGTACTGCGTGTACTAAAAAGGTAAAACCGGCAAATTTTACCCGCACACGAGGAGTTCTGTACCAGCTTGTAAAAAAACGTTCCTTATATGCGAACTCCCTTTAATTTATTACATTGTATAGCATACGGAATTTCGATTTGTGTTTGAGATGCATGTGGCACAGGATCGGGACGAGTGGCACTCTAGAGGGGAGGCCTATGTTCAGCAGTGGACGAATACAGGCTGAAATGATGATGACCAAGCGTCATAGATGCGTTACCACCACCCTCGCTAACAGAACAGCATTTCATGACCAACTCCCCTTTCGGTAAATCTGTGCGTTGTGCCACCAACTCATTGCCCTCAATACCCTTCACTCACCACACACACATTAAAATGGCAAATAAAGGTGAAGATATGGGCAAATAGGTAGATAACACCAAAGATTGTCTATAGGTTCAAAAGAAAAAACCGGCTAAGTGCGAAACGGACTCGCACCCGAAGGATTCCATACCACCTTATAGAAAACGCTAAAAACCCGTTTCTTGTGTGTAGATTCTCTTTAAATTTATACGTTATTATTATTATTTGTTGTTATATAGACTTTATACCGTGCTTCGAGTACAGCCGTGCTTCCCAAAGTGGTATACCTATATCGACTTCAATTGCAACTAGTAAGGGATCCATCAGATTCAAACATTAGTTAGACTGGGGTTCTACGGAGAGCAGAATATATATACGCAAGGGGTATACGGGACAAATATGATCTATAATCTCTGTACTGCAGTAATACTCTGTAAAAGAGGAACAGACAGTGAAGCTTTAGTAATAGTTTTGAGTAGGTACGAAAAGAAAATCGGCTGTCAAACAAAGGAGAAAAGCTACTGAACTGTTTTATCGTTGCCTATTTATATAGATTATCGCTATCTTTAATAATCCTAACACTCGCTATATGCAAATAACAATCGTGACGGCATCCCTTGAATACATGAATAGGCATCGCAGATGATAATAACAGGGATACCGCGATACAAAGATGCCGCAGCATTGGCATGCAGTGCGTGTCTTCTGGGTAGGATCCTGTTTGTTATGTGAAAATATTGTTATTAGATGTCACATTTGATCAATATTGCGTATGCCGGTACATCGGCTTGCTAAGACTTCATTTGAAGTATGTAAAACGTGTCTAAGTGTCCGTGAGAGCCTAATGGCAAATAAATGATTTTGATCTATTTTTGATAAATGATTTGATCTTTACCTTTAATAAAATTGGACGAGCTCGATGTGTCTGCGCGTGTCTAACCGAGCACGCAAGATAAGTAACACCGGTCAAATCCTGTCTATGGATAGGACTAAATTAAGCGACTCCCGAAACGGTTGTTGTGTCCCTGTCCCTGTGTTAGCAGCAGAGGTGGCATTGCACAAGTGATAATTTACGTATTTCAAGCGTTCGCAGCCTATGACAACCGCTTTACATCAGGTGGTCCGTATGTATGTATTCCGACGATGTATAAAAAATTATACAACAACGGGTTGTTATGATCCTGCTAATGCCTATGGTTACCAATAAATTACTGACGAGATGCTGTGTTAGACTTAGGCATCGGTTTAGACATTAGTTTTATAAGTTAAAGTCAATTGCTAAAGCTTACCAATTCGATCAGCGATGGTTGTTGATCGAATTGTTGAGCTTTAGCAATCGAATAGAAATCTTTCAGGTATCGCAGCAGCCGTCTGATAACACGCTTTTGGAAAAGAAAGCATAAAATCAATAAGTTTGCAAAATTGGGACCTTTTTGGGGACTGGATCCATATAACTAAATAGATTTTGACGAAGCCAAAACTCAGCTAGAGTAACATGAGGCGCAGAAAAATGCTTCACTACAGGTTATAACTCAATACACACTGAGGATTTATTGTAATTTCGGTATTTAGTATGATTTCAAACTGAATACAAACGAGCAAGGATGAAAAATGACTTCATTTATTTAGTATTCTGCTTCAATCGGCGTTTTTCATAACAATGCAAAATCCGGAATGAATGTAAACCAACCAAAACTCAGATATACGACACAATGAAAAAGTTGAGTATAGTTTAACTGCTGGCGTCTATCCATAATGTGGCCGACAGTGATATGTGGACGAGAAATGTGTGCACGCAAGTTAAAATGTTGAAAACTGGCCAACGGGCAACTTTTTTTGTACAAAACTACAAACTCGCAAAAAACCTCCATGTGTTGATACGATTTATAGTCGACAGGAAAGAAAAGATAGTTTGATTGATGTCTTCGGCTGAGTACGCAGACTCTGCACGATGAGTCTCCGTGATTTCGCAACGTGTTGCTATCATGTCGATTCTACTAATAGGACTAATGAGAAATTTTGTGAGGATGTTCATGTTTCTTCACTGAAGGGATCTGGATAAAGTTTAGTACATAAATTCAGGTTTAACACACAGGCTAATTTTCATTCCGAAAATATTTAGGGTTCTTGTGTAAAATTTGCAAAATAAAACACCAAGCGGACGAAACCTGGAACACCAGCTAGTTAGCAACTTCTAAAAACATAAAAGCAGAAACTGACTGACTTTCTAAATAAATGTAGGAAACCAAGCCAAACAAACCTACGGCGATACCACGGAATCTAATAGAAACATGATTTTTTTACAAAATGTCCTAAATGACCGAAGTCCGTAACGGAACTGGAGTTACCAACGTGGCTCTAAGGATGAACAAACTGAATTGGCAGTGGACAGTCTATGGTCTGCCCACTCGGGGAACCGATTGCGGCGGAAAGGTTCTCGAATGGTTCATGAACTGGATAACGCAGCGTAGGACGGCCCGCACATAATGAACCGACGATCTAGTGAAGATCACAGGGAGCCGATGGATGCAAGCGGGTTAGGGCCGAGCGCTGTGGAAGTCTAACAGGGAGGCTTATGTTCAGCAGTGTAATACGCAGTAATTTTCGAAAACGGAATGCGTTTTCTAAAGAGTGAAAATAATTTGTATGAAAAAAGTAAAAGTTAGTATGAAAGTTTATGATTAAACAAATCATAAACATTTTTTGATATTAGAAAATTAGATAGTACACTTAATTAAAGATGAAAATTTACTTTAGTTCTCTCTTTTGAAATGTGAATCCTAAAAAACAAAAAAAAAGGCAATGTAAGTAATTGTCTCAGAATACAATTCTGAGGTAATTGTTTATAAAACTTTTACGTAGGAGGTGAGGACTTATGTGACCTTTTAAACTGAGGTGTGGATCATCGAGTATACATCCTTAAAGCCTCCATGAGTATTTCTGTAAATAGATCGACTTATTAACGGTCAAACAATACACAGTCTAAATAACTGGATCTAGAAAATAGAGGCATTGAGAAAGATATTCCTTTTGTTCACTTGGAATGCACTATGAAAGGACATATGGAAATACCCACGGGGACGCGTACGAAGTCATGGAAATGCTCAGTTAAATATAATACGTTATTATATTTAACAGAGCATTTCCATGATATATATATATATATATATATATATATATCTTTAGCCCAGGTTCGATGCGAGGTAGACAGAGAGAACCGAGCGCCAAAAGACGCGATCCTTACACACCTTACTCATATATTTAACATTCACAGCTACTTTCATGCACGCTCGCCGGCTTTTTTGGTTACGGTAGGAGAGTCTTCCTAGGCTCTTACATCGTTCCACTTTCGCATTGTATATCTATTTCGTCATTCTGTCAGCCTGCATTCTTTCTACATGCCCCAACCAATAAAGCATGCCTTTTCATATCTTAACACCGACACTCTCATTCAGACCATATCTCTGTCATCATATAAAGATAGTTGGTTGGTCATTGCGAACACGGTCAGCAAGTGTTATGCCACAAATTGATGCTTATAGAAGGATAATCAAACATTTACACTTATGAAATAAAAATCAAAATCGTATTAAAACCAAAATAAAGAAAAATAAGCCGGATTTCGATAGTTGTTTTAACTTTTTAAATGATCTATACTAAATATAATGTAGAATCAAACTTGAATCTAAAACAGACCACCTCGATTGAAGTCTGTTCTAGACCTTAAAATCCTTCCCGAAGTATCAGCGAGCATACACAACAAAAAAAACAGGGTGTGACTGTGTCATGGACACGGCCGTGAACATTACGTTATGAAGACGTCACAAATTATTTGATTCTTTAGCTATCAAGTGGTGTATTTAAATTTTGGATGTACACGATAAATATGTTGCTACAACACCAAACCGTATTCCTTGATTTTGTTATCATCAATTTTATGAATTGTTTTATTCACGTCAAAAGAAACATATATGCGACAAACCAACAATCTACATTTTGAAGTAGGTTAAAAATTGATAGAACGTCTCAAAAATCGTAGGGCTATAAGCGTAACCGCCCATCATGATATTTCACAAATCACCCTAAATACTATTATAACATCTGTTAGTAGATCAACACGACATGTGTCAAAACAAAATGTACGTTTGTTTATTTATACACACGCGTGCTAATAACCGAGACTGTTCTAGTTTCGATGGTGTGTAAACGGTATCAAGGACATATAGCGTCACAACAGTCATCTCATAAAATATCTTGTCCAAACTTTGCCCTGTTTTTAATCTGAATTTATGTTATTTTGTACAGATGTAGTACAAAGTCGATATTAGCCTCGCTTTGGGAATTAGGTAACTGGCAGAGATTTGTCCCTGGTCATATTTTTGAGAAAAAGTATTGCGTGAAGTTTTACATACCACTTTTTTTATCCATCGTCGGGAGGTATACAAGCAAGCGGTATGATGGTAAAGCTGTTACCGTAGCCTATAAACACTTGCAATATTATGAGCATACTGGTGATCTCACTCAGACGCAGAAACTTAACAACCCTCCAAGTAGTTGTTATTTCTCTACGTTTTACTGTGAGGTATTTCCCCAGACGAGCTGCTTTGACGTGTCCTACCTCTTTTAAAAACACGCAGACAAGGATAAACATTTTCATGCACATAAATGTTTGTCCTGTGTGGGAATCGAACCCACAATGTTGGTATCAAAGTAGCATTATTAAGCACTGCGCCACCGAGCTCATCCGTAGTAATAGTATTCGCTTTTTGCTTGATATACTCGCAAATACGTGACCGTTTTTAGGGTTCCATACCCAAAGGGTAAAACGGAACCCTATTACTGAGGCTCCGCTGTCCGTCCGTCCGTCCGTCCGTCTGTCACCAGGCTGTATCTCGTGAACCGTGATAGTTAGAGAGTTGAAATTTTCACAGATGATGTATTTCTATTGCCGCTATAACAACAAATACGAGTACTAAAAAATGGAATAAAATAAATATTTAAGGGGGCTCCCATACAACAAACGTGATTTTTTTGCTCATTTTTGCTCGATATTGATAACGGCAACAGGTAGACGCTTGAAATATTCACAGAATATTTAGTTATATATTCACTTTAAGAACAAATAATTAAATTAAAATATAACAAATATTTAAGCGGGGCTCCCATACAACAAACCTGATTTTTTTTGCCGTTTTTAAAGATAATTTCTCTACACAAGCGCACATAGCCAACTGTGCGCTTACAGGAAGTGCCCGTATTCATCATATCAAATGTATATGTTTTGCTCAAGATGCATGACACTAAAGTAGCTGAGCACTCATTCATTTTTTGTCACTTTACGTCTCTCTTGGTATATTTTTCTAAGAGACATATAATATGTTACAATAAAAACAACTAATGTAGGGACGTCATTTTGTTTAAAAAAACTAAGAAGTGATATTTATTTTGAAAATTGTACTTGAATATCAATAAACACACTTACTTTATTGCAAAAGTGGAAGTATGTAGGAGCCGAGGAAGACCGTGACTGACTAAGCTACCATGACCAAATTGGTCGTCTTTTATCAGAAGGTGATGTCAGACAAAAAAGTTAAAAATGCGTATTTAGGCTTTGGTAACGTGAAAATAATAATATGAGCTTAAGATAAAGGCTTTATTTTCAAATCACAGACAGACACTTCATTTTTATTTATATGTATAGATATCTATGTCGCCTTACGATAGGGCTCTTAAGTGCGTGTGTAAATAACCTTTTTCATTCCCGACAAAGATTGTTCAATGCCAATAGTAATCAATATACACTTCAAGATAATATCAGTATTAGATGACATCTTATTGGAGCCAATCAAGCACTTCATCGGAGACTATAAATCTATCAAAGTCAGCATCTTAACGACGCGATGGTAATCTAACACTTTCAATAAAAACATTGTGACGTGTTTATTTATGTCTACCTATTCCAAGGGGCTTAGTTCGCCTGAGAGATATGTTAAGTAGTAAATAGTATATGAGGCACTACGGTGGTACGGTTCAAACTATTCCTGTAGCATTATATTGGTCTGTCATTCGGGGAATAAGGTACAAATATTTGAAGTTAAGTTACAGATTTGTTCCTTATATCTAAACTACATATTTTTTTTATATTTGAAACACAATAACTGTATGACTACTTAGTAAATTTAGAGAAGGTCAACGGCGACAGCCAAATGTATGAGAGCTGTCAGTCGCCTCCTAGAATAACATTATACAATAATTTACGTATAATTTATATCATTTATATGACAGGATCAATATATGATCCATCCAACCATATAACACGAAAACATAGGAAACTTATTCATGAAATGTATTAAATGCTCGTTTATGGATGGAAGCTGACTGCTAGCGTGTCTTGATCGTATTATGTATTAATATTTAAGTTGATTTGCAAGTAAAAAAGTAAAGTAGAGGAATCGATACCGGAATGAATTGATGTAAACAATCTTAGCAGATCCGGTTGGTGTTTTCGTATTTATTAAACATAAGTAATTATTACTTGCTCGGCGGTGAAGGAAAACATCATGAAATAATATTTCATGGGTTTGTCATAAAAAAAAGTCGACAAGTGCGAGGGCAAGGGATCCGTAAAAAAATATTTTAGCAAATTTTTCGCAAAAAAATTTTTTAGGCTTCGGATTTTTTTCCTTTACTTGTGCTACACAACATTGCTTCATAGTAAACTTCATGATTGTAGGTCAACAGGAAGTACCTACGGCATACACAGCCGTCTCTTTTGATTACGTTGACTTAGAAGTTTGATTTTTCACCGCTCGAAGGGATTGCAGACCTGAGTATTTAGTTAGTAGCTCAACCATCCTAAGATGAGATAAACAGACGTATAGACTTTAAGGGTTCCGTTTTTCCATTTGAGATACGGAATCCTAAAAATAGTTTCAAGGTTCTTAATCACATACTAGTGCTCATGTGTTTGACCCTCAATTTGGTACAGCAAGAGAATTTTATTGCATTTATTGCTGAAACTAATACCTACTAAACTAAAACTGTATGAAAAACAATGTGGTTGTAAACAGATACTTTCATAACTGATTAAAAAAATCGACGAAGTTGAATTTTGTTTGATAAATAATATTACGGTCCGAATAAATAGTTTTAATCATTTAGGTAATAATCACATTATGGTAATAATCGATATAACAAGATCTATTATATTACCTACAATATAATTCCTTCCAACGTTGAAGTTTAATGCTACCTAATTGTGTGATTGCAGGGAGATGCAGGTCCCCACGGCAATATTACAATATTTGCATAATTAGACGTCAATAAAGCTTTAGAATAAGAAATTCACAAGTTACTCGTATATATAAGTAAATCATCTATTCTCTTACTAGTAGCTAGAATAAGCAATAATATTTCCGTATCTACTTGTCGATACTGCACAACAAATGTTTCCTGTTTTCATCTTAATCTTTATAGTCAGTAACAATTTACATGACATATATTTCTCAATAAATTCGGTCCAAAATATTATGTTTGGGGCGAGTGTCGGTGGCTAATAGGCCAATAAATTACTTGGGAAACAAAAACCTTATCCCCGAGATAAACAAATATAGAGGGATCAACGGATAGAACTACACATGTACAAAACGACTAATAGGCTTAGCGGGATCAAAACGGGGCTGAACTGACGAATACGGGATATATCCGACTGGAAATAAATTTTGGATGCAGTAACGTTTACTGATTTCATACAGAATATTAAGAGTGGGAATAAATTGAAGCTAAAATGAATAATTTAACAAAAACTGTCCATCCTTTTAATATTTTCTGATATCAATCGTAATCAAACTGAACGTCAAATTTATGAAATAGTTTCAAGGGACAGTTTTGTTTACTTCACAAGTAAATACCTATCTAACTTTTTTTACGTACCATATTCGCTTCTTAAACATTCATAACTCTTTTCATGCACGCTCGGCAGTTTTATAAGCTATATCAAAGGGAGGTGAGTACAGCCTGACCATGGGAAGTGCGTCCCCCTCACAGAAAACAACAGACAAATTTGCAAGAATGCAACAACCCTTCAGGAAGTAGTTCTTACTGGAGGGTTGTTAATACGGTTACCAGTAAGTACCAATATTACCCGTAAGAAATCAGTGTTAATAACAGGGGTAGCAGTGCGTAGTAAGCGTTATTTTCCAAGAATATCAAAGACTCTTTAGATTATTAATTCTGAAAGCTAACGTACAACCTCGAGACTACTTTACCTTCCTTCAAAAAAGTTTGGTATTCGCTTAGAAGTCTTTCGTCAGCCCCTTTTTCTCATTCTGAGTTGTTCTTTTACGATTCTCTTTCACCAAGGCTTTAGTTCTATTCCTGCTTTGACGGTGCATTTTTTCTTTATCTCTTTTGTGCTATAATCGATTTAGATCTTCACACAAAATTATAATTTCAATTCCTTCAGCCAAATCCAGAATATCCCTTACGGACACCCAATTTATCCCTGAACCCGAACCCAGAGAAGCTTTGAACGAAAAGAAAGCCCATCACCTACACCTGCGATGCCATAATTATCCAGATTTACACGAGCCACCGAGAAGATCATCGACGATGCTTCTCTTCCGCTTCGTCTCTGTCACACACAAAGCACCTCTCTCGATCTCTCTCGTTCATTATTACTATCAACTCATTCTTATCTTTCAATCCACATTGCATATTATTTTCATATGCTTATATATGGCTGCCGGCTCCCACCGCCGCCTCATGCAGCATCAATCGCAGCGACGGGAAGGGATCGGTGCGCGTTACCTTGGGAAGACGTCCTAATCCGCTCATCGATAAATCGGAATTGTAATTGCATAAAAAATCTTTTCCAGAGAAAGAAAATGTTTTAAATCGAATTGGATATGCCAAAAATTCCGCATGAAGTGTACAAACGCGGGAAAACTTTTTGCAACTTGTGCAATGCGAACCGTGCAACACCTCAACAAACTCAACTACAAATTTCGAATTTTTATTAAAAGCGTGGTACGAATATCTATGCATGAAACAAATAGACGAAAGATCTCAAAGGAAAAGTTTAGTTATACTAGTTTGTATGTAAGTCGCAATTTTAAATTCTTCATCTACCTACCGCATGACTATAAATCATGGTTTCCTATAAAAACACGTTTAAACTATGGAGTATACAAGATTATTGAATGAAATATTAAGTACAAGGTTAATTGATTATTATATATTCTTTATATTATTATATAATAGTGTTAAACATAGTAAGAAAATAGTATTTATGCAAAGGCGAGCTTATCTCTGTAATATATAATAAAGAGTATCTATATAATAAATATATATCTATATAATAAAGAGATCTCTTCCAGCCAACCTGCGCTGTGGGATATTTTGTAAAGAATACGGGATAGTAAAAGTACAATATACCAGATTATATCTCTGCGGTACACTAACAAGATACAAATAAATACTTATTAATATTACTTACATAACTTAATAATTACGAAATAAATACTATCAAAATAAATACATATATACAATTACATATATAAATATCTAAGCGCTTATAGTATATTTTATGAATTAAAAAGTAGCTTTTAACATATAACATTGCAAGAAACTTACATACCGACATAAATGGACCCTGAAAACATCACACTCCTTTTTTGGGGCAATCACATAAAAAATCACTCCTACTTTATAGCGTAACGACAAACTAAAGGCATTCAGTGGAGCGCTAACAGACCATCTTTTCTTCTATTAGATAGACCCACGCATATTAATGGTATGGAACATGAAATGCGGGTTTTCTAACGATGTTTTCGGAAACATGAAATATTGGTACATGCCGGGATTAGAACCGGTGACCAGTTGGTCAATGCGCCGATTTTTATCAGCTGAGTTACTTTATTTTTACTTAACTTTACACTTTACGATACTAAAATATTTTTAGATAAAATTGAACAATATTTCAGTACAAAATCTAAATTCAAATTCCCATCATAATTCTGATTTCCAAGTTATTAATAAAACATCCTATGCGTGCACTACAGCAGCAATTAATTGAACAGCACTGGAACCGGTTTTAGGAAAACGACATATCCATACATATATAGAGAAAATTGAAGTGTCTGTCTGTGATTTCAAAATAAAGCCTTTATTTTAAGCTCATATTATCATTTATTATTACGTTACCAAAAAGCCTAAATACGCATTTTTAACTTTTTGTCTGTCTGTTTGTTTATCCGGGCTAATCTTCGAAATGGCTGAACCGATTTTGACGGAACTTTCATTGGTAGGTAGAACACTGTTCAGAGCAGAATATAGGGTACTTTTTATCCCGTGAATATTTAGGGTTCCTGCATAAAAAATTAAAAACTGTTAATATCTTCCCCTTCGGGGAACTTTGTAATTTTATTTTTACTATTTATACAGAATACGTGTTTTTTGTGACATAAAATAATTACGCATTTTTATATAATAAAAATAAAATAAATATACGTTGCCTCCCGTAAAGATGGCGCTATATGAAAATTGACCCTGAACCTGAACGATTCGTTTTTTTTAAACAGAAAGAATTTCGGGCCAGAAATAAAGGCTACTGAAAGCGCAAATCTCATGCGTGCGAAGCCGCGGGCTTCAGCTAGTTGTAAACTAAAATAAACTATGTAACAAAACAAGTATGTATACGTATGTATATCTTCACGCCAGGTCCCTTGCGGGGCAGGCAGAGAGAACCGAGCGCCATAAGACGCGGCCCTTGCATACTTCACTTGCTTCTGTGACATTTATGGCTCTTTTCATGCACGCTCGCCGGTTCCTGGGGCTTCTGACATCACCTTCTGATAAAACACGACCAATTTGGTCATGGTAGGTTAGTCTCAGCCTTCCTCAGCTCCTACATCCTTCCACTTTTGCATTGTTTTTCTGTTTCGTCATTCTTTCGTCCCGCATTCAAGTAAAAAAGTAAAATTCAAAACAAGTAACTTTTATTATTTGGCATGACTATTTAAATTATTGTGTTTACACGATTCAAAACAAAATTATTTTATATCACTTTTAACCGTTTAAAAATATGTTATTTGTATAGGAAAAACTCTACTCGGGTTCGTACACGAATGTTGATTTTAACCGCCCATTATCCATATCCGGAACATACCTTTCGGAGTGTGCAAAATGAGCACGCAATTGGTAATTATAAAATTAAAGCTTCAATGTAGTTATGTTTAAAGTTCAAATTTATAGAGTTAGACAACATAACTAACCAATCTACAAGTTAGCCATCTAAGACCGCATCGGGGCAATGCTTGTGTTGCATGCGTATTTCCGGTTGATTTAGAAATACAGTTTCGCGCTTCAATATATTAGACATCAAAAAACGTAGTCCCTGATTTCTCACAAATTCGTAATCTTTGACCGTATCAACCTTATTGCCGAGTACCTCGAAACAATACTGCATGAGAGGTTGGAAAGATAGATTTCTACTTTCTGGTTTGTATTACCGCAACACACACGTAGGTACTGTAGATATTTTTGTTATTGCAATATTTTTGTATGTAACCAGTTAATTTTATACAAATTTTGTACTGTCTTCTTATTCGTGGCGTTATCCCGTTTCTTAGTCCATTAAGAATCCATTATTACGGTTGCGAGATCGGCTACCTAAGCCTAAGGATTTTGCGAAGATACTATTTTTGGCAGAGCTGCGATAGCCAGCGGAGCCACATTACCCTCAAAATTGTCGTTTGGGGTAGACTGATGTCATCCAGCTAGCGTTTAGACGGTAATAGTGAGAAACTCCAAAATCGACACACTAATAGCTAACATATTGTAGCTTTGTATCCTTTAATTTGAAATTTAAATGTTCGTTGGTGAGGAAGAACGGTCCAAAATCGTTCCAATTAGAAAAAAAAACATATGGGAAAACGTATGGCCGGCCACTCTGCAGTGCAGAGTCTGCACTGCACTCCCATCAACAGAAAAAGTAACAGCACTCGTCGCTAGTTTACACAGAGCGATAGCCGTCAGACCTCCGCTACAAAACATTTCAGATTTACGTACATTTGTAATTATCATTTGCTCGGCGATGAAGGAAAACATCAGGAGCTGGCACGTTCTATAAATTATACTTCGAAAGACGTGTGACCTAACCTAAGAAAGGTCTGGTTTTCCCTCTGTATTAAGGACGTAATTAAGAAGAAGTACTGTAATTTAATAGACTATTCAACAATTATATATAAACGTATTGTTTATTGTAACATTTACGTATGTTTCAAAATGCAAATAAATGAAATATCTACCTATCTGAGTGAGGTCACCAGGAAGTGAGAAAGGAGTTGCTACGTTGGCAGCGGGGGTGGCAATGCGCGAGTGACACTCCTTGTGTTGCAAGCGTCAATGGGCTACGGTAACCGCTTTACATCAGGCGGGCCGTATGCTTTTTTGCCACCTGGTACTTATAAAAACAACTACCTACCAATATTAATAATGTGTATTCTAATGTCCCTGAAGGGATTTTGATGAAGTTTTCACAGTTACACAGTTCACAGCTAGGGGTCAAACTTAAAATCTAAGCCATGTTACATCTAATTCGGGTGGGTAGTACCAGAGAAGTTAAACGTTCTTAAAAACTATGTCTACGGGGACGAAGTCGCGGGCTAAAGCTAGTTTATAATATTAATGCGATAACATAATCCAATTTTTTAGGCTTTCCAAGTGCGGAGAGCTCCCGATGATTTTGTGAATTACGTTGTAAAAATGGAGGGAAAAACTCCAATCGACGTTCGAAAGGGAACACATAAATTGCAAAATTTTAGCGCCGATTTTCAAAGAAATCAAAGTTATAAACCTGTCGCCACTACCGTGTCGCTGTTTCCCAAAATTGTATTTAATTAAACTATTTATACGCATGAGAATTTTTTATATAATAAAATACAACAACAGGGCATTTAGAACTTGTCGCAATAGACGCAAATATGCTTCTATTACTAACTTATAATGTAACTAATAAATAAATAATCATTCAATTAACATACGTTTCAATCCTAAACCTACAAATAAAACGAAATATAGGTACAAATAAAAATCTACAGACGCCTGCTTTTCTTTTTGTAGGCACCCTAGTGATCCGCCCAGCCATGGGTATACTTTTCAAGGACACGGCTGAGTTACGTTACTGCTTTAGCTTATAAGTCTACTGTGGTATAGTGTTTTAAATTCTTAGAAAAGATTTTGCTTTTTCAGATGTTGTTTGAAATGAAGCACGCAGCTTCTTTTTACAGTAGTAATGCTCGGAATGGACACAGAACACATTGTATACTTTTACAATCAGAATGGTCGCGTACTCTGCAGTTATATTATTAATACCCTGGGTTCGCTAGAAACTCTATAACATATATAACAGCATGGAGCATGGATATAGATAACATTGAGGGCTAAAAATAGCGTGAAGATATTCTTATAGAGTTAGCAGCATACTAGTAAAGACCCTATTGCAAATGTACATAGACTAAAGTATTAATACCATCAGGCACGCTGTATGCATGTTTACCACGTTAGCTCTATAAAAAAAGGGGAAAAATATTTATATTAACTTACTGAATAATATTTAACTTAACTGTTAAATAACTTAACTGTTAACTTAACTGAATATTATTAATATCTATAGCATTGTTTAGATCGCAAATATTATCGTTTCCACTTGTCACCTCCTCCTTTTGACGAGATATTTAGGTTGTAGCATAAGTCATGACGATGAACAAGAAAAACATATTTTAAAATACTAGATTCACGAAACTGTATAAATAATTGTCTCTACAAAAGTTTAATCAGAATTGCTTAAACTTCAATGATGTAAATTAAATATAGCACAAGCCTTTACTACCAGCTGAAGTAGGTACTACTTTGCTCTGCACACACGATGCTTTTAATTGCCAGTCTTGGCATGAAGCTGTTATCGTAGCCTATGATGAACGCTTACCGCTACTTTAATCACTCATAGGAACACAACCCTCCAAAGAGTGGATATTTGTCTGAGGTGTCCTATAAGGTTAAATTTTTTCCGCAGCCGGCCCGGCTTAATTAAATATCGCAGTGCCCTGTGAGGGTACACAAATAATTTGTCACTAGCTACATAATGTTAACTAATAAACCAGAGTTTTGTTCTTTGTTCAGAGCTCGTCTTTGATTAACATGTACACATAATATGGCGCAGTCGGTAGGATATTCTCTATACTAAACTAAGCATAACTTGTACTGTGCGTACCTGTTACTTCTTCCTATCGTTATCCCGTTTCCTAATCCATTAGGATTCGCGGAGCCCTCAACCTGAGCCTAAGAATTTGGCAAAGATACTGTTATTGACGACTGGCTGATGATTGAAAGTGTGACTGACATCAGACCTTTACAACCCAAAGGTAGGTTTTTCGTAGTCAACCTTTCGTAGGTTAGGTGATACGTATTTCACAATATAATTTCTTAGACGTGCAGATTTCCCCACCGTCCAACAAGTGACAATTACAAATATGTGTACATAAATCCGAAAAGACGAATATGGTGGTACATGCCCATGCCTGCACCAGTACTAGGGATCGTATGTTAATAGGCTACTTCTTTATTCACTGAGCTATCACTGCCGCTATCTATGCATACCTACATATCTGATAAATAAACATAAAACTCGGTTCTGTTAACGCGTTCTTATAGGGAAATCGAGGTCGTGATCATTAGTGTTCAACTCAGCACCCGGTTAGTCAAAAATATTTCAATATTATTTTGTTTGCGTGCCTTACGATACGACAAGTTTATCAAAGTGAAAAAGTTTTGAACGAGTTTGGGTTGTACACCACAGGGTTTTTATTAAAACCGTGATCCGAATATCTATTCACCGTTGTATGGACCCTCCGTTGTACTCAATGGAAGCTGCGCTAGCAAAATAATTCACAATCATCGTTGTATATGCATATAATTTAAATAAATGGTTTTGGATGTCATGCGTGAATGTACCAGCTCTCATGTAGGTAGGTAATATTAATTAATCATGCTATTATTTCCATTGGAAATATAATACGATTATTGTAATAGTATATACGATAAGAATTTAATTTAAAGTTTAATTCACTATATTTTACAGTTTTATGTTACACAAACTGACTTTATACAAGTCGTAACTGATAAATCTTTAAAACCACCAGTTAGATCACGCATAGCAATGTTGGTCGGGAACTGAGGTCATGTATATGAACTACCATACTAACTCAATCCATGTGAATTAGCTACAGCGACAAAGTACTATACAGATCGAATGGTATATGATGTTAATATACCTACCTATATTTTTAATAATTAGCAAAAATAATAATACCAATGGACCACCGAATAAATAAACTTGGTATGAGAATCAGATAATAGGTGTTGACGTTGATACTTTTCAGTATGGTATAATGTAGCGGGGAAAGCAACGGACATTGAAATTATTTTTATCGTACAAGAAAGTGCCGTTTATTTATAACATGGGTTCCGGGAAATCACTCAGCGAATTATTTAAATAAAAAAATATGTTGCCTCTCAGTATATTTATGAAATCATAATGTATTTTCGTAAAACTATAAAGCAATTTTCAGAATTCAATGAAAATCTTAGAAGCAGAAATAAGTTGCGTATGCCGATATATCGGTTTACTAAGACTGGTAGGTTAATTGTTCTACATGTAAATTGTATTGGATTCCATAATAAATTCTCTGATAGTTCTCTCGTTTATCGACAATTGCTTTAAAAGACTCATCAAAAATACTATTCATGAGAATGCCTATTGTTGAGTTGACGAATAACAAAGATATCATATATCATAAATGATTCAGCAAATTTGTTTCAGTGTTTCTTCTTCGCCAATGGTCATTTAGTAAAAAATGAAAATTATGATTACTTAATTAAAATTTTATTATGTACAACGTAGGGAGGCATACAAACATACGGTCCACCTAATGTAAAGTAGTTACAGTAGCCTATGAACACTGGTAATACATTAAGTATCACTCGCGCAATGCCACCTCAGCTGCTATCACAGCAACTCCTTGGGACCCCACTCACGCAGGAGCAATCCTCCAAGGAGTTTGTTATTTGGCTACGATTTTCTGTGAGGTGGAGGTACTTCCTAGTTGAGCTGCTTTTGATGCGCCCTACCTCTCTTAAATACACCTAGAGCATGACAAAGAGGCATGTTCATGCATACATAGTTTTACACATGCGCATAATTTTGTAATCACCTGTTCTTGTTTGCATTACCTTAAATTATAAACATTTTGCCT
This sequence comes from Pyralis farinalis, assembly GCA_947507595.1. NCBI lineage: Eukaryota > Metazoa > Arthropoda > Insecta > Lepidoptera > Pyralidae > Pyralis > Pyralis farinalis. Next base: position 26,097,037 of record OX382270.1, read on the forward strand.
AGAGCAAAAATTTAAGCCTACATGACTAAAGTTAGCATAATGAACCACGTAAATAAACCTTCAAGGAAAGTATACTGGCACTTGCCTAAATAAACCACATTTATGCGTCATAACACACCCTTAAAGTAGCCCAAGGAAACCCGACCCCTTCAGCGTCTAGATTGAAGACACTATTATGGTATCGCAAGGCGTCACACGCAAAGAATTTCACGTATAAACGAGGGGGAGGGGGTGGAGTTAATGAGACCCTCATTTGTCTTCTTTAGGGCTTCACGAAAATAATCGTGGTATAACGACATCTTCCGTCATTGTGGATTTTTCTAGCTTTTATCGGATCTATATTTTTTATTGTACCTTTTTGTAAATATGGTGTTGCAAGGGGCCTTAGGCTGCCATCAGACGGACCGCAACGCACCAACTTCACACAGTAGGTGAATTCAACTGCATGCAGTTGTATGTTCGACTTCATGCAGTCGTGACATCAACTTCTCGCGGTCAACTGCAGTCGTCTGTAGTCGATATTCACTGCATACAGCTGTGACTTCAACTTCACGCGGTCGGCTGCAGTTGTCTGCACTGCTGTATGCAGTGAATATCGACTACACACGACTGCAGTCGACCGCGAGAAGTTGATATCACGACTGCATGAAGTCGAACGTACAACTGCATGCAGTTGAATTCACCGACTGCGTGAAGTTGGTGCGTTGCGGTCCGTCTGATGGCAGCCTTAGTCTAGTAACCCTTCGCCATCAAGTGAATCGTTGCTTGTTCCCCGTGTTATATTTCACAAGACGTGTGACCTAATCTAAGAAAGGTCTGGTTTCGTGTCTAGGTTGTGAAGGTCTGACGGCAGTCGCTCCATATAAAAATCAGTGTTTTCGCCAAATTCTTAGACTTGGGTAGCGGACCCCGTCAACCCTAATGGATTAGAAAATTGGTAAACGCTAAGAAGAAGAAGATATTACCGCATAATTGTGAAACAGTTTACAATAAATGTTAATCAATAAAAATAGAGAAATTGTAAACTAACAAAGAATTATAAAAGAAGCAATAATTTACACACAAAATCAATATAATGTAATTAGTATGCAATCAGTAAACTGTGAAATTGCGAGTATAGAAATGGAGGGTAAACCCGGATGGGTTTAAGTATATAGATAGGTGAATTACTGTCCGCTCGCCGATCATTACCTAGTCATTTAGTTACAATAGGTTTTACAAGGTATTTTTAGTTATTGTTAAAATATAATAAAAATCCACAAGATTTTCTTGATTATTATCATTACTACAACATATTAACAACTAGTATATATATTTATCATATGTAGCACTTATATATATATATATATATATATATATATATATATATATTGATATATATATTTGTCACTTGTCTAGTACTAATGGTACAAGCTTTACTCTGTTTGATACTAGATGGCGTTGTGTTTTTCCGAATATATTAAGTCCGAATACGAGTACGTGTAATTCTTGTGCATGCGGGTTTCCGCATGGTTTCCTTCACCAGCAAGTGATAATTTTTTACAAATGTGTACATAATTTCAAAAATGCAAATTTAGTGGTTCATGTCTAATTTTGAACCTAGGCTGCCACACTCTTTGATATAAAATTTCACTAGCAAACAAAAATACGACCTAAAATATAGGTATTTTATAACCTTTATTTTTTTAACATCTAATCCGCCTTTTGTAACCTACACATATGTCGTTAAAGATGGCTTGAAAATATAATTAATAAAATCAATAAATGCAAATTCAGAGAGATTTTGTAGTGAACGGAAGGTAAATTTTACACGAGCATCCACCTGATCATATCATATATTCAAATATGTAAATACCTAGGCTTTCTCAATACTATGATATAGAAGGTGTGCTGTTTGACAACTACATAACAGAAATGCTACGAAAAAAAGAAAATGTAATGTCAGTTGGTATAAATACATAATATAACTTGCAGATTTTAAAAACGAGTTCGCTTTTACGATTTCGTAACTTTAGTGTCCATCTATCTATGTATAACTTCACGCCAAATCCCTTGGGGGGTAGGCAGAGAGAACCGAGCGCCACGTGACTCGATCCTTACATATCTCACTCGCTTCTTTAACATTCATTGCTCTTCTCATGCACGCTCGCCGGTTTCTCGGGCTCCTGACATCACCTTCTGATAGAACATGACCAATTTGGTCACGGGAGGTAAGTCTTGGCCTCCCTCGGCTCCCGTTGGCTGTGTACCGTATGTCTATGAACGCAGTATTAGTAAGGTTTTAAATGCGGTTAACTTAATTCAGCCGCGGTTTTCTATGAGGTGGAGTTACTTCCCCAGACGGGCTAATTTGATGCGCCCTACTTCACTTACAGCTAGACCAAAACAAACAGACATGTTCATGCACACAAATGTTTGCCCTCTGTAGGAATCGAATCCACGAGAGTTGGTGCCAATTAGCGTTACTAACCACTGCGCCACCGAACTCGAACTCAATCGGAGATATGACGGATCTTAACCACCTAAACTCCACCTAAGCCCGATCTCAACTGGACCTAAATCAGACCTAGACATGGCTTAAACTCTACCTAACCATGACACTATATATTCCCCTCCCCCTCCCCACCTCTAATTGTTGATTTGCAACCACCGATCTCACGCCTGGTGAAATTATAATGCAAAACTATTACTTAATGCGTCACAAAAGAGTCAACATGTCAAAATCATTGCTTTCAGTCTGTTTAGACAAATTTCAGTTATATTCATAGTCGGGTAAAAATGAAGGAGTGGCAAACATGTCGTGTCTAGAAACACTTTAATATTCTATGTCAAGACCATAACATTACTCTTTTTATTCACAAGGGCCACCCAAGTGTGGAAGAAAATATAGCAGTACCTTTTATTTTGTGTTGCTGTTTTATGTATAAAGCAATTTAGAGAGCTCAGTCACTGAGGCGTTATTAGACAATTTCGTTCAAATAATTTACAAAATGAATATAAATTACAGGGTAGAAAAATGAACGGGACACAGAAAGTGTAGTAAATATTTTATATTCGCAAAGGAAGCTTCATTATATTTTCAATATACTAAATGAGGAATGCATTCATGTTAATAATGTTTTTTTTTTATGAAACTAGATTGGCAAACACGCATGCTGCCCGCGTTAGATGATAAGCGGTCACCGCAGCCTATTGACGCTCGCAACACCACGGGGATGTTACTCGCGCGCTGCCAATCTTGTGACCTAAGGATGTTTCGTCACAGTACCCAATACTTTCTCTGCCATATCTCATCCTTCAAACCGGAACACAGCTATATAAATATAGGTGCTTGGCGGTAGAAATAGGTGAGACAGAGTTACCCACGCAGACGACTTTTGTACAAAGTCTCCCTCTGGTCGAAATGTTAATTAATTACACCCATGCTAAAAACACTTTATGAAGGGTTATAGAACAGTTAGTTAAATCAACTAGTGCCATACTAACCATAATGTCATCCAGACGAGTGATACAATATTGTACTAAATTTCAATTTACTCGTTTTATTTTTAAATAATATCGATTCATGGATAGGGGTCTACTTATCAAACAGCCAATTTCTCATTCTCACTACTTGTCAATTCGCGACATTTAAATATCAATTTCAAAAAGAGAACCCTTTCATGGACGTGGCGTTTTACTACCACAGCGCCGTAATTTGGAAAAATCGGCCAAGTGCGAGTCGGACTTGCGCACGAAGGGTTCCGTACCACTATCTATAAAAACGGCAAAAAAATCACGTTTGTTGTATGGGAGCCCCCCTTAAATATTTGTTTTATTTTAATTTAATTATTTATTCTTAAAGTGAATATATAACTAAATATTCTGTGAATATTTCAAGCGTCTACCTGTTGCCATTATCAATATCGAGCAAAAACGAGCAAAAAAATCACGTTTGTTGTATGGGAGCCCTCTTAAATATTTATGTTATTCTACTTTTTAATATTTGTTGTTATAGCGGCAACAGAAATACATCATCTGTGAAAATTTCAAATATCTAACTATCACGGTTCGTGAGATACAGCCTGGTGACGGACGGACGGACAGCGAAGTCTCAGTAATAGGGTTCCGTTTTACTTTGGGTACGGAACCCTAAAAATTATCAGAATAATCTTCTTCCCTATGAACCTTTTACTAAATGGTAAAAAGTACGCCAAGTACTAATCAAAAAGTGGATAATATTAATACGCAAAATTATGCATAAAACAAATTTGTGACAGCACAAATAATAAACCAATGTTATGTAACACAATATTGGTTTATTATAACAGAATTATGAATAAATTGAATATAACACGAAAATATAAAAGAAAATGTATAATGAACCACTTGTCCCTATAGAATAACGATAGACGGGACATAAAAGAGAAGATTGGAGGTGCCGGTTTAATTGAATAATGATAGACGGGATATAAAAGAGAAGATTGGAGGTGCCGGTTTAATTGAATAATGATAGACGGGATATAAAAGAGAAGATTGGAGGTGCCGGTTTATTTTTTTTTGTTTATTTTTGTTTATTTGTTTATTTGTTATTTATATTTCCAGGTCCAACACTCACTATTATGATCCGTTTAGTATTAGCCGTGAAGAGTGGACAGACAGGCAGAACTTCACTTTTTTATTATATTTTAACCCACTAAGATGACAAACAAGCGTAGGATTTGCTTAGTGATAAGCAGTTATGACCATTTTTTTTAACGGGACAGGCCCACCACTCATATCCACCACTGTGTCTCCTGTGTAGCCAGAATTAACAGCGGCGACCAACAAAAAGGCAATGAACAGTGAAGTTCACTGCCGTCCCGGGGGTTAAACTACAGCTGCCTTGGAACTCACAACGAATTTAACCAGAAGAAATTTTAGGAAGTTTTGGAATTAACTTCCCCTCTTGGCAAAGTGAGAGACAGCAATATGACAAATAAGGCATTTCAAAACCTCAAAGATGTCTAGCTAAGTGAAGCTCAACTGCGGTGCACCTACGACCTTGTAAAAATCCTTCCCTGATGTTCCTTAAAAACTTGATAGCCGAAATTCTACATTTTATTTATAGACTATGAGAAGACCGTAAAAATCCTTTCAAATAATCAATATATCTTCCAATTTTAAAGCTTATTATTGGAAGCTATTGATGCAATAAATAAGTCTATTCAATCTATAAGAAAGCTTTCTTAAAGTTTTAGAATTGTGGTTTATGATAGGCAGCGTCGGGAGGCATAAAAGCATACGGCCCAATGGATGTAAGGCGGTTACCATAGCCTAATGACGCTTGCAACACAGAATAGACTTTTTTTTTTTTGTGAGGTAGAGGTACTTACCCAGATGGGCTGTTTTAATATGCACTACCTTTCTTAAAAACACTCAGAGCAAGACAGTTCATGCACACAAATGCTGCTTTTTTTCAAATAGCTTTAGTAATCACTGCGCCATTGAGTTGGTCAAATTTCGCAATCATTTGCTTTTAGGTGTTGTTAGGTATGTTCATGGTGGTAAATATCTTGAGTTTAGCAAGTAAAACTCGTGATTACAAAGTATTAAAGCTGAAACTAGTTCATTCAACGGTGGTTTGCAGTTTACAGCTCTGAACAAACAACCAATATAAATTAATGGCGTATCCATTACCGAAAGGGGGCATAAATGCTTCGATCAACATTTTCAACTCGAGATACTTCCCCTGGGCTGTCCTATTAAAACTATCAAATGACAGTGAAACGATCCTATCCTATAAAAACTATTCAATACTCGACAAAGTGTCCATCAAGAGATAACTGACAATGAAACTAAAGACCAAAACAAACAGACATGTTCATGCACACAAATGTTTGCCCTCTGTAGGAATCGAATCCACGAGAGTTGGTGCCAATTAGCGTTACTAACCACTGCGCCACCGAACTCGAACTCAATCGGAGATATGACGGATCTTAACCACCTAAACTCCACCTAAGCCCGATCTCAACTGGACCTAAATCAGACCTAGACATGGCTTAAACTCTACCTAACCATGACACTATATATTCCCCTCCCCCTCCCCACCTCTAATTGTTGATTTGCAACCACCGATCTCACGCCTGGTGAAATTATAATGCAAAACTATTACTTAATGCGTCACAAAAGAGTCAACATGTCAAAATCATTGCTTTCAGTCTGTTTAGACAAATTTCAGTTATATTCATAGTCGGGTAAAAATGAAGGAGTGGCAAACATGTCGTGTCTAGAAACACTTTAATATTCTATGTCAAGACCATAACATTACTCTTTTTATTCACAAGGGCCACCCAAGTGTGGAAGAAAATATAGCAGTACCTTTTATTTTGTGTTGCTGTTTTATGTATAAAGCAATTTAGAGAGCTCAGTCACTGAGGCGTTATTAGACAATTTCGTTCAAATAATTTACAAAATGAATATAAATTACAGGGTAGAAAAATGAACGGGACACAGAAAGTGTAGTAAATATTTTATATTCGCAAAGGAAGCTTCATTATATTTTCAATATACTAAATGAGGAATGCATTCATGTTAATAATGTTTTTTTTTTATGAAACTAGATTGGCAAACACGCATGCTGCCCGCGTTAGATGATAAGCGGTCACCGCAGCCTATTGACGCTCGCAACACCACGGGGATGTTACTCGCGCGCTGCCAATCTTGTGACCTAAGGATGTTTCGTCACAGTACCCAATACTTTCTCTGCCATATCTCATCCTTCAAACCGGAACACAGCTATATAAATATAGGTGCTTGGCGGTAGAAATAGGTGAGACAGAGTTACCCACGCAGACGACTTTTGTACAAAGTCTCCCTCTGGTCGAAATGTTAATTAATTACACCCATGCTAAAAACACTTTATGAAGGGTTATAGAACAGTTAGTTAAATCAACTAGTGCCATACTAACCATAATGTCATCCAGACGAGTGATACAATATTGTACTAAATTTCAATTTACTCGTTTTATTTTTAAATAATATCGATTCATGGATAGGGGTCTACTTATCAAACAGCCAATTTCTCATTCTCACTACTTGTCAATTCGCGACATTTAAATATCAATTTCAAAAAGAGAACCCTTTCATGGACGTGGCGTTTTACTACCACAGCGCCGTAATTTGGAAAAATCGGCCAAGTGCGAGTCGGACTTGCGCACGAAGGGTTCCGTACCACTATCTATAAAAACGGCAAAAAAATCACGTTTGTTGTATGGGAGCCCCCCTTAAATATTTGTTTTATTTTAATTTAATTATTTATTCTTAAAGTGAATATATAACTAAATATTCTGTGAATATTTCAAGCGTCTACCTGTTGCCATTATCAATATCGAGCAAAAACGAGCAAAAAAATCACGTTTGTTGTATGGGAGCCCTCTTAAATATTTATGTTATTCTACTTTTTAATATTTGTTGTTATAGCGGCAACAGAAATACATCATCTGTGAAAATTTCAAATATCTAACTATCACGGTTCGTGAGATACAGCCTGGTGACGGACGGACGGACAGCGAAGTCTCAGTAATAGGGTTCCGTTTTACTTTGGGTACGGAACCCTAAAAATTATCAGAATAATCTTCTTCCCTATGAACCTTTTACTAAATGGTAAAAAGTACGCCAAGTACTAATCAAAAAGTGGATAATATTAATACGCAAAATTATGCATAAAACAAATTTGTGACAGCACAAATAATAAACCAATGTTATGTAACACAATATTGGTTTATTATAACAGAATTATGAATAAATTGAATATAACACGAAAATATAAAAGAAAATGTATAATGAACCACTTGTCCCTATAGAATAACGATAGACGGGACATAAAAGAGAAGATTGGAGGTGCCGGTTTAATTGAATAATGATAGACGGGATATAAAAGAGAAGATTGGAGGTGCCGGTTTAATTGAATAATGATAGACGGGATATAAAAGAGAAGATTGGAGGTGCCGGTTTAATTGAATAATGATAGACGGGATATAAAAGAGAAGATTGGAGGTGCCGGTTTAATTGAATAATGATAGACGGAATATAAAAGAGAAGATTGGAGGTGCCGGTTTAATTGAAAAATGATAGACGGGATATAAAAGAGAAGATTGGAGGTGCCGGTTTAATTGAATAATGATAGACGGGATATAAAAGAGAAGATTGGAGGTGCCGGTTTAATTGAATAATGATAGACGGGATATAAAAGAGAAGATTGGAGGTGCCGGTTTAATTGAATAATGATAGACGGGATATAAAAGAGAAGATTGGAGGCGCCGGATTACCTTCATCTTTTTCTTTATACAACGTCGGGAGGCTTACAAGCATACGGCCTACCTGATGTAAAGCAGTTACCTTAGCCTATTAATACTTATAATATATTAAGTATTGTAACGTTGTACGTACATTGTTCATTTATATATCTTACAATACATTAAATAAAATGAAAAAAGAACTTAAAATAACTATTTACAAATCTAAAATCTACATAAATATATACAAATCTACATTAAAACTATTTGCGGTAATAAAATACAATACGAATTCATCAAACGGCAGCTAGCACATTTTAGCGCACACGAAATGCATCGTCTTAGCGCTCACGGAACGTTCGTTTGTTCTATGTTGAAGTAAACAGCGCACCCGATGCGACACGGCCATTGGTAATACAGAACGTTTGAGAGAATGCACGTCACATTATTTATTTTCTGTTATCGGTCTCTTACTACGTGAAATTGATTTAATACAATTAACGTCACCGATAAACAATTTTATGTTCTCATAATTCAATAGTTATAATTTTTAACTAGTATCTAAAGTGTTGCAGTGCATTTCAACCCCGATCGGGTGAGTGGTATTTGTTGAATATTATTTTGCATATGTATTATGTAGATTGCAATGTAGAATTGTGTACAGTGCTTTTATCATGATATATAGTCATAGTAATTATTAATAGTGATCATTAATGACGCTTTTCTATCCGTTGTATACAATTAAATTTAAATTTCATATTGTTGATTCGAGATACCCACCTTCATGATAAAAAAATATATAATAGTTCTTAATACTCAGTTAATATAATTCTTAACAGTTAATTCTCATTTTCAAAATAAACTCATTTATTGCGAATTGTAATCTCCGCTTCTGATTGATCATCCACTGCATCGCTGCTACAATTAGGTACTTTCTTTCTTTCGTTGTTAGTATGCGTGGATGATCGCAAAATACTTTACCGAACCGCCGCCTTAACGTATTTTTTAATGGCGCGTTCCAGGGTTCCATGATACGGGTTATAAAACCATACCCACGAGTCCAACAACACACCGAGGCTACTTCCCCACTGGGTCAGGACGCGGTTCCTGCTGTCGCTGCCCGACAAGACGACCGGTCGCGACCACCGCATACTCCACCTACGCACGAACCAGGAGAGTACCTGACCGAACGGACATAATAGGAACTGTGTGATTGGTCGATCCCAGCCCGCTATATTTATTTTGGGGTCATAATTAATTTTATTTAATTTTTTTTAATATATATATTTGCTGCACGGTCCCTGTCTCTCATTTGTCTTCCCAAACCCCAAAGGGACTTTAACAGGGACAGGGCGGTAACCGCGACACTGGCGCCCACGTGTTTAAATTCACACAGGTCCTATATTTTCCTCGGTTTTGTAGTTAGTGTGTGCTTGTGGCTTATTTTTGTAAAACGTTTTTTTGTTTTATTTTTATTTTTGGTTTTTACTGCTACTAAAGTGTACTACACATTTTAAACTGTCTTATTAAATAATAATAAAATCTACTTGTCAATTTTTGTTAACACTTGGTATAATAAATAACATTATTTTAAACATTTAGGTTTTTTTAAAATTGTGAATTGTATTTGATTTCATTTAATCTATTATCTATTAGTGTTTATTTGCTACTGAAAATTGAAACTGGAGTGAAAAAGTACACATTAGTAGCAAATTTTTTTTATTTTTATTTGCTGCTTTTAATTTTATTTATACCTACAAAAAAAAAAAAAAGAAAACCAAACGTTGATTTTAAATCAATTGTAACAGATCGGAGAATTATTTATTGATTTATAATTTTTTTTGCTTAACTACCACTTACCCAATTGGTCAAATAATCAGACAATAATTATGCTACCTGTCAAATATCTCTCACTTCAAAAATCTGAGCTGGAATATGAAGTTCGTATTCGAGGAGCTGTTCCGCGTACTTCTGTTGATGAGTTACGTAAACAGATTGTAAAATTATCCGCAGATTTTCCAGCTGATTCCATTTTAGAGTCATATCTTGATATCCAACAGGAACTTAAAGGTTGTCTGGAAGTACTTAGTAAAATTCAAATGAATCTCGATGTACCTGAACCTAATGTAACTACCCTCATGAGAACACAAAATATGTTAAATCACCTTCATAATCGTATAGCGAGAATAACGTGTAGCGACGAGTGTAAAAAAGAATATGACGAGGTTGTTAAAGCGTATGAATTATTTTCCGAGCGGCTTGCATCTTTTCAAGCGAAAAACCCTAATAGTAATTCACTTATATCAGGAGCTAGTTCTTCCAATACAGGCAGTTTGTCTACTGAGACTTCGACTTCGGTACCGGATGTACAAAATTTAATTTCAGTTACATGCGATCGAAATGTAGCTGATTTGAATAAACTTAAATTCAATGGTAAAACTTCTGTGCGTTCATTTATACAGCACGTTGATGAATTCATAGTTGCACGTAATATTTCACCTATGAAAGTTTTAGCTTTTGCCACTGAAATTTTTCAAGACGATGCTCTTCATTGGCTTCGTTCGGTTAGAGACAAAATATCATCCTGGCCTGAGCTCGCGGCTAAATTGAAAGAAGATTTTGATCAATCGGATTATGATTACCGTCTTATTTCGGAAATTCGTTCTCGCACTCAGGGGGAACGAGAGAATATTACCATTTATCTCTCAATCATGAGTGGAATGTTCTCTCGTCTTTCGAAGCCTCCTACGGAATCGGATCAACTTGAAATACTTCTCCATAATATTAGACCGTGTTATGCCAGCACACTAGCAGCATCAGCTTCTCAAATTAACTCTATCGAAAATTTGCGCTCTTTATGTCGTAATTATGAAATTATTCAGTCTCGTCTTTCGCAATTTCAGGAGCCACCTAAAGTGACATCTGACACTGTTGCACCTGAATTTGCATATACTAAAGATTCAAGTAAAAATAATAATGATAAATATAATACCAATGTATACTATAAACAAAATTTTACACACAATAATAATTACAAAAAAGCACATTATTTAAAAAATCAAAACTATAATCAACAAAATCATAACTATAATCAGCAAAATCTAAACAAAAATCTACAACCGGCTTACAACAAAAATCAACATCAAAATTACATACATACAGTAGAGGTTAACAAACCACAGCCATATTGCCCTAGGTGTCGTAATAACACGCATCACATTCGTCAATGCAAAGCAAATCGTGACATCTTTTGTTTTAGGTGTGGCCTAAAGGATGTGAAAACACCTGATTGCCCTGTATGCAACAAAGGCCATACAAATTCAAAAAACTGAATAAACAGAATTGTAGTAATTTTGATAGGCAAGATTGGGAAACTTGGCTATCGTTCATTAGAAAATTCTCTTCTTCATATAGAATTGCTACAATTCTGCACTCAAAACCTATCAACGATATTAGACCTTACTTAAATATTAAAATCAACAATATTGACGCATGTGGTTTGCTAGATTCTGGTGCTGCAGTAACAATTTTAGGCAACAATTCCCATTGTCATTTAGTCGACTGCACTTTGCAACAGGATGACCACATTTCTATGGTAGCTGCTGGTGGTCAAACTTTGAAAAGTATTGGTTACATGAATTTACCCATTACTTTTGAAGGACAGTTTCATATAATTAAGGCGTACGTTGTCCCAGAAGTAGACACATCGGTCATATTAGGCATTGACTTTTGGCGTGCGTTCCAAATTTGTCCCAAGTATTTAGGCAGTATAACGTTATCGGACAGTCCTTTAGCCGAATTGAAAACTGATAATCCTGAAATGTTCATTAATTCTTACGATAACTTAATTGCGACTCAGAAATCCATAGCAGATAATGTTATAGAGCAATTTAAGTCTATATCTACAGAGGAGAAAGGTTTAGGCCGGACAAACTTAATTTCCCATAAAATAGATACTGGAGATGCTCAGCCCATAAGGCAGCGTTATTATAGGATGTCTCCAGAGAAACAGCGTGTCTTAATAGAGCAGGTAGATGAAATGTTGGCACTCGACGTTATCGAGCCCTGTGAGAGTGCGTGGTCTTCGCCCGTTCTTATCGTGAACAAGAAGAATGGTGAGCCCAGGCTCTGTCTCGACAGTCGAAGGCTCAACGCAGTGACTAAGCGTGACGCGTACAATTTGCCCTATGTCTCGGAAATTTTGGATAATCTTCGGGACGCGAAATATTTGTCGAGCATAGACCTCTCAAAAGCATTTTGGCAGATCCCCATAGACCCCCAAGATCGCGATAAGACTGCTTTTTATGTACCAGGCAGAGGCACTCTAAGATTTAAAACCACTGCTTTTGGTCTTACAAATGCACCCGCCACACAGCAACGTCTGGTAGATTTATTGTTTGGTGACATGGAATTTAAAACTTTTGCTTATTTAGATGATATAATCATCATAAGCTCATCTTTTGAGGAACACGTGTCTTGATTATTGCGAGTATTAGATAAATTGAAACGAGCAAATTTGACTATAAATTTTGAAAATGTAAATTCTTTCGCAGTGAACTTAAATATTTGGGATATGTTGTGGATTCTCGTGGTTTGCGCACAGACCCAGAAAAGGTACAGGCAATTTTAAATTTTCCGGTTCCTTCAAGTAAAAAGGAATTGAAACGCTTTCTCGGTACTGCTACTTGGTATCGACGTTTCGTTCCCAATTTTAGCACTATAGCCGGCCCACTTAATAAATTAACATCCAATAGTAAAAAGTCACCGTCATTCCAATGGACACCAGAGGCTGATGCGGCGTTCAATGCTCTGAAAGATTGTTTAGTTTCTGCACCAGTTCTCTCTTGCCCGGTGTACACTAAGCCTTTTGAGGTCCATACGGACGCAAGTAATTACGGTATCGGTGCCATGTTAACGCAGACATTAGATGGTAAAGAGCATCCCATTGCCTACATGAGTAGATCTCTCACCAAGGCCGAGCAAAATTATAGCATCACAGAAAGAGAGACTCTCGCTGTGATAGCTGCCCTCGAGCACTGGCGATGTTACCTCGATAATGGGCAAACGTTTATAGTGTATACTGACCATTCCGCGCTGAAATGGTTCCTGTCGTTAGATAATCCAACAGGTAGACTAGCACGTTGGGGTATACGGTTATCATCATTTAATTTTGAAATTAGACATCGACGCGGTAAGGATAATGTTATACCTGATGCTCTCTCACGCGCTGTCCCGATCTCTGCTATTTCACTATCAAACGCCATTGATTCTACTAACGATGATTGGTATAAAAAAAATTACAACGGATGTCGTAATACACCGAGCAATTTTCCAAATTTCATAATTAAAAACAATTCATTATTTCGGCTTACTAAAAATAAATCACAACTTACCGCTGAGTTTGATTGGAAGGAAGTTGTTCCTATGGAATTTCGTGAACAAATAATAGCTGAGAACCATTCTGCACCAACAGCTGGACATCTAGGCATATTTAAAACCTACAATCGTTTAGCTTTATCTTATTACTGGCCTGGTATGCATCAAAGCGTTGTTCAGTTTGTCGGTTCTTGTTCCGTATGTTTAGCATATAAGTTACGGAATCACACTACATTGGGAGAAATGGGACGTCCAAAGCAGTGCTCACGCCCCCATCAAATGATCTCAATTGATTTTATTGGTCCTCTACCTGTCACTCGTAAACAGAATAGCTATATGCTTGTAGTAACTTGTTGTTTCTCAAAATATACTAACATTTTCCCTCTACGTCGCGCAACTGCGGACGCAGTTGTTAGAGTTTTAGAAGAGTCAATTTTCTTAGTTTATGGTGTACCTCAGACTATTTTTCTTGATAATGGTAGTCAGTTTATTAGTTCCACTACCGAAGCATTGTTTGCGAAATATAAGGTGCCTAATGTTTATTTTACTCCTAAGTATACGCCACAAATTAACATGGTCGAGCGTTACAATAAGACTATAATTACATGCTTGTCGACTTTCGTTGATAACGATCACAGAACCTGGGACACTTTTATTCATAAGGTACAATTTGCGATTAATAACTCCGTAAATGAGGCTACTGGTTACACTCCCTCATTTTTAGTGTACGGTAGAGAATTAGTCCTATGTGGATCGCATTACACAGACTCAGACTTAGGTGACGAAGTTTTGTTATTACCACGTGACATTTACGCCGAAAACCTAGGATGGCTTTCCTCAATATTCAATGATGTGCAAGCCTCATTATGGAATGCACATGTAAAGAATACCGCGCACTATAATTTACGCAGGAAACCAGCTGAATTTAATGTAGGCGATGTAGTCTTTAAGCGCACTTACTTTCTGAGCGATAAAGACAAGTATTACAGTAAAAAATTAGCACCTAAATACATCAAATGCCGTATTATAGAAAAACGTTCACCTCTTGTATATGTTTTAGAAGATATGTCCGGAAATAATATTGGAGTATGGCATATTAAAGATTTAAAACTTTCTGGAAGTAATAGTACGTAAATGTACCCTCATTAAAATCTTGTTTTTAACATGAGTCATTAGTTTTTCCATATGGCTTTTGCCTCGTTGTACTGTCAGGAAGCGTCAATAACGTGATTTTGTTGTTGTTGCACTTATATTTGGCGATTTTTCGAAAGGATGAATGAATGTTGATAGAATGAAAGAGTAAATGTTAGAAACAGTCTTTAGACGGGTTTTATTTAAGAATAAAACCCTTTCCCAGACGAGGGGGGTAAATGTAACGTTGTACGTACATTGTTCATTTATATATCTTACAATACATTAAATAAAATGAAAAAAGAACTTAAAATAACTATTTACAAATCTAAAATCTACATAAATATATACAAATCTACATTAAAACTATTTGCGGTAATAAAATACAATACGAATTCATCAAACGGCAGCTAGCACATTTTAGCGCACACGAAATGCATCGTCTTAGCGCTCACGGAACGTTCGTTTGTTCTATGTTGAAGTAAACAGCGCACCCGATGCGACACGGCCATTGGTAATACAGAACGTTTGAGAGAATGCACGTCACATTATTTATTTTCTGTTATCGGTCTCTTACTACGTGAAATTGATTTAATACAATTAACGTCACCGATAAACAATTTTATGTTCTCATAATTCAATAGTTATAATTTTTAACTAGTATCTAAAGTGTTGCAGTGCATTTCAACCCCGATCGGGTGAGTGGTATTTGTTGAATATTATTTTGCATATGTATTATGTAGATTGCAATGTAGAATTGTGTACAGTGCTTTTATCATGATATATAGTCATAGTAATTATTAATAGTGATCATTAATGACGCTTTTCTATCCGTTGTATACAATTAAATTTAAATTTCATATTGTTGATTCGAGATACCCACCTTCATGATAAAAAAATATATAATAGTTCTTAATACTCAGTTAATATAATTCTTAACAGTTAATTCTCATTTTCAAAATAAACTCATTTATTGCGAATTGTAATCTCCGCTTCTGATTGATCATCCACTGCATCGCTGCTACAATTAGGTACTTTCTTTCTTTCGTTGTTAGTATGCGTGGATGATCGCAAAATACTTTACCGAACCGCCGCCTTAACGTATTTTTTAATGGCGCGTTCCAGGGTTCCATGATACGGGTTATAAAACCATACCCACGAGTCCAACAACACACCGAGGCTACTTCCCCACTGGGTCAGGACGCGGTTCCTGCTGTCGCTGCCCGACAAGACGACCGGTCGCGACCACCGCATACTCCACCTACGCACGAACCAGGAGAGTACCTGACCGAACGGACATAATAGGAACTGTGTGATTGGTCGATCCCAGCCCGCTATATTTATTTTGGGGTCATAATTAATTTTATTTAATTTTTTTTAATATATATATTTGCTGCACGGTCCCTGTCTCTCATTTGTCTTCCCAAACCCCAAAGGGACTTTAACAGGGACAGGGCGGTAACCGCGACAGTATCACTCGCACGATGCCTCCTCTGCTGCTTACACAGCAACTCCTTAGGAGTTTACTGGTGACCACACTCACACACAGGAACACGACAACTGGCTGCGGTTTTCTGTGAGGTGGAGGTTTCCCAGACGGATCTCCAATCCCCTTGGATTGCAGAATCTTACCGTTTCAGTTATAAATTAACAGTTGTAAATGGTAAGGTATAAGTTGAGACGGGATACCGAGTAATAATTCAAGGTTCCCACAACATCGAAGCCAAAGAAGTATGCTGACTGGAAATTCAATTAAATTACTTTTCAGAAGGGTTTGATATTTTAACATGCAGGATGTCACTCCTTAGATCTTATTGAGCAGAGTGCAAATGTGTGATACATTTTTAAATTCATAAAACGGCTACCTAATGTAAAGCGGTTATCGTAGCCTATGAACACTTGTAGTACATTAAATATCACTCGCGCGATGCTATCCCTGTTGCTAATACACCAACTCTTAAGGAGCTCACTGGTGATCTCACTCACATGCAGGAACACAACAACCCTCCAAGGAGTTGTTATTTGGCTGCGGTTTTCTGTGAGGTGGCGGTATTTCCTCAGACAGCCTGCTTTGATGCGCCCTCTACCTCTCTGAAAAAGCTTTCTTATTTTCATTAGTAGCTTAGAAATGATACTAATTATAAATTAGATATTTAGAAAACCAACTTTTTCGGCATGAATTTGTCGGATAATATTTATTTATTTGTTATTTATATTTCCAGGTCCAACACTCACTATTATGATCCGTTTAGTATTAGCCGTGAAGAGTGGACAGACAGGCAGAACTTCACTTTTTTATTATATTTTAACCCACTAAGATGACAAACAAGCGTAGGATTTGCTTAGTGATAAGCAGTTATGACCATTTTTTTTAACGGGACAGGCCCACCACTCATATCCACCACTGTGTCTCCTGTGTAGCCAGAATTAACAGCGGCGACCAACAAAAAGGCAATGAACAGTGAAGTTCACTGCCGTCCCGGGGGTTAAACTACAGCTGCCTTGGAACTCACAACGAATTTAACCAGAAGAAATTTTAGGAAGTTTTGGAATTAACTTCCCCTCTTGGCAAAGTGAGAGACAGCAATATGACAAATAAGGCATTTCAAAACCTCAAAGATGTCTAGCTAAGTGAAGCTCAACTGCGGTGCACCTACGACCTTGTAAAAATCCTTCCCTGATGTTCCTTAAAAACTTGATAGCCGAAATTCTACATTTTATTTATAGACTATGAGAAGACCGTAAAAATCCTTTCAAATAATCAATATATCTTCCAATTTTAAAGCTTATTATTGGAAGCTATTGATGCAATAAATAAGTCTATTCAATCTATAAGAAAGCTTTCTTAAAGTTTTAGAATTGTGGTTTATGATAGGCAGCGTCGGGAGGCATAAAAGCATACGGCCCAATGGATGTAAGGCGGTTACCATAGCCTAATGACGCTTGCAACACAGAATAGACTTTTTTTTTTTTGTGAGGTAGAGGTACTTACCCAGATGGGCTGTTTTAATATGCACTACCTTTCTTAAAAACACTCAGAGCAAGACAGTTCATGCACACAAATGCTGCTTTTTTTCAAATAGCTTTAGTAATCACTGCGCCATTGAGTTGGTCAAATTTCGCAATCATTTGCTTTTAGGTGTTGTTAGGTATGTTCATGGTGGTAAATATCTTGAGTTTAGCAAGTAAAACTCGTGATTACAAAGTATTAAAGCTGAAACTAGTTCATTCAACGGTGGTTTGCAGTTTACAGCTCTGAACAAACAACCAATATAAATTAATGGCGTATCCATTACCGAAAGGGGGCATAAATGCTTCGATCAACATTTTCAACTCGAGATACTTCCCCTGGGCTGTCCTATTAAAACTATCAAATGACAGTGAAACGATCCTATCCTATAAAAACTATTCAATACTCGACAAAGTGTCCATCAAGAGATAACTGACAATGAAACTGAAAAGGAGAATGCGCTTGGTTTCAATATTATTTTTGTTGTGCTCAAATGAAACCGACTGAAATCTGTAAGACTTTAACTATTTATTCACATAAACGTATTTTTTTATAAATAGCTCCGGAATTACTAGATAACGCTAACAAAATTCTTCATTTTACGTAATATCACATACATTTATCGGTTGGATTATAGGTATCTGCTACATATAATGTATTTGATAAAGAAGTAAATATTTTTATGCGTAGCTCCCAGTCGGCATGATGTTTTTCGAAATCTTCAATAACTGTTTATTAAAGTCATAATTCAGCCATATAATATATCGAGCCATATTATTATTTGTTATATTTCGAGAAGCTCAACTCGACATATAACAATAAGAAATATGAAATGATATAAACTTTATATATATATTTATATTATAAAGCATGCAAACACGGGCGAAACGAACTATAGGTACCAATACTTTCGCGTAAAACAGAACAAAAGCGGAAACATCAAACATACATTTTTATCGATTTAAAGACTCCCATTAATGTTGCGATGTATTAATTCAAACGAGTTTCTCGATTTTTAAACTTCTTCTTTCAAATTCACGCAAGTAGTGAAAATATACATGAAGAGTTATCAATTGTCATCGAAATATACGCAATATGTATATGTTTTACGCAATAAATGGTAGGTCATGTTATATAATAGGGGTTCAAGTATGAAATTGCCGTTTTATAGTAATAGATACTTTGAATTGACATTAAACCTTGATGGTGTGAGATTTTCGAGTGAAACTTTTTTCACTTGATACGGGTTTTTCCTTTTAAAAAATGCGCTACATTTGATTTTCGAATTTCAATTGTTTTTTTATTCAGCTTAGATAGGAAAGATGGATACATCGAAACTCCGAGTAATTTTTGAATACGAGTTCCGACGCGGAACTAACGGGGCAGAAGCGGCTCGCAATATCAATGCTGCGTTTGGAGAGGGCACTGTTAATGAACGCACCGTGCGTTTTTGGTTTGACCGAACCACGTGGAAGACCACTCACACAGGTGAATAACGCTGAATTGAAGGAGATGGTGGAAACCAATCCGAGTCAAAATACCCAGAAATGAAGGACATGGTTTAACGTTACCTTATCTACAATATTGACTCTTTTGCATGATATCAATAAGATAAAAAAATATGAAAAATTCGTGTCTCGAAATTTGGCTGATCTGCAGAAAGAAACGCGTGTTGAAACTTGTGTTGCCTTGTTGAATCGGTACAGAAATTAAGGAATATTTGATCGATTTGTGACATGTGACGAAAAGTGAATTCTTTACGATAACCGTAAGTAATAATAAAAAGGTAATGATAACTGTTTGTTAATAGTGACATTTCATGGCGTTTTTCACCATAGCTATCTCAGGTCTGGTCAAGCAATAATACCAGATGTTTACTGTGCCGAACTTCGAACAATGATGGCGAAACTGGCAGTGAAACAGCCCCAACTCTGGAACCGATCTTCACCATTATTGCTCCATGACAGTCCAAGACCTCACACCGTTGTAACACTACAGCTTCAGTTAGCAACTTAAGAGAGGTAGGGCGCAACAAAGCAGCCCGTCTGGGGAAGTACCTCCACCTCACAGAAAACCGCAGCCAAATAACAACTCCCTAGGGGGTTCTTGTGTTCCTGCGTGTAAGTAAGGTCACCAGTAAGCTCCCAAGGAGTTGCTGTGTAAGCAGCAGAGGAGACATCGCGTGAGTGATACTTACCTAATATATTGCAAGCGTTAATAGGCTACGATACCCGCTTTACATCAGGTGGGCCGTATGCTTGTATGCCTCCCGATGTAGTATATATATAATATAGAATATCATTAATAAACCTAAATAAAAATGAAGCTCTAGGTCAGCGTTTATGTCTAGATATTTATGGGCTATATTTTATTTACGAATCATTTCTTTTTATTTGTTACATAATTTTTTTCAGCTTTGAACGTTTGTAAATGAACAAGATTAATATTTTATAATAGAAAGATAAAAATAAAAATTCTTTATTTGCCTTTACCCTCACGGGCACTTAGACACGTCTTACAATTTCAATATTACATATTATTATTTTTTAAAGTTACTTTTTTAATCTACCAAATATATAGATATTCATCGATTCTATAAGAACCCTTCTTACATAGAGTATTTATGATGTGCCTTTTGAACATATTGTCAGGCAAGGACAGAACTGTTTCAGGTAATTTATTATAGAATGGAATACAATTTACAAGAAAAGATCTATTTAGTCTTAGCAAGCCGATGTATTGGCATACGCAAATCTATTATTGCTTCTAAGATTTTCACTACATTGTGAAAACGAATTTATATTTTTACGAGCATACATTATGTTCTCATAAATGTACTGAGAGGTAACCGTGATGATATTTATTTCTTTAATTAGTTCTCTAAGTAATTTCCTGGAGCCCATGTTATAAATAGAGCGGATGGCTCTCTTTTGTAATATAAAAATAGTTTCAATATCAGCCGGTCTTCCCCACAACAGTATAACATATGACATAATGCTGTGAAAGTAGCTGAAATAGACTAAGCGAGCAGTAGCCACAATTGTCTAATTCTCCTAACGGCATATGCGGCAGAGCTGAGCTTACTGGCCAGTTTATTCATGTGGGTGGCCCGCTGCAATTTTGAGTCTATCGTAATTCCAAGAAATACAGTATCATTAATAAATTTTAGTATATTATTGGCAATGAAAACTTATGTATTGGAGGAAGCTACATTTGGAAGATTAAATTTTATACATTTGGTATTAGTTGAATTTAATAAAAGATTAATAATAGAATACTATTTACCTTGATAATATTTTCGCACCCGCGAGCATCATTAAAAATTAAAGAAGTGTATCGGCAAACAGTAGTATATCCACCGCTTTCTGCATCATGTAGGGCAGATCAATAACATATATTAAAAATAAAAAGGGTCCCAATATAGAGCCCTGGGCACCCCAATATTATCATTACGGCTTTTAGATTTGACCCCATTTATGTCAACAGTTTGTATTCTATTGTTTAAGTAAGTTGCGATCAAATCATGGGCTTTACCTCTAACTCCATAACGGCACAGCTTGAGCAATAATGTCCTATGGTCGACACAATCAAAAGCTTTGGAGAGATCACAGAATACCCCAATAGCATCCTGGGAGCTCTCCATGCGCTAAGAATATGCTTGACCAATGCTACCCCAGCATCTGTAGCATATTTAAATATAACATTAGGACAGCAATATTTTCACGTAGGTAAGTACACATTTAATATGGTAGTTTATATTGGCGAAAGACCGATCGAGCTGTACAAGTGATCTCTGAGAAATTCTCCTAGAGGTTGAAAAGAATGAGGGTATGTTGCACGTGGAGCAAAATATAAATTAGAACGCAATCAGTGTTTAAGAGAGTATACAATCAATTGAATAAGCACAAAAAGTTATGAAAGAATCGGCACAGCACAACAAAAAAAAACTATTTGCATTAGTTCCGAAGATATGTGTTGGGAATACGCAATAAAACCAAATAAAATGGGGGGCAAAAAGAGGGTAAAGACGGAGCGGCGGTGGCCCCGCGGTATAGCCGCACGACTAAATAAGCGTGAGGTACCGCGTTCAAACTCTCCGGGGATGAAGGTTTACGTCCGCCATATTGATTTTTTGCTGACGTCACGTCACGTTAGCCTATGACACTCTGGGGAAGAATACGAATCTAATGACACCTCACTCTTCATAATTGGTCAAGCCGTTTAGGCTACAGGAGGTCACAATGGAACAAACATATATACGCGCGAAAAATATTACCCTCCTTTTAGGAAAGTCGACTAAAAATAGGCAGTCATGGGAACTGCCCACCAAAGTGACAACCTAGAATTCATACTAATAAAATTTATATGTCGGTAACGCTTTCATTCATAAAGCCCGTCACATACGGAGCTATAATATACCGCAAGATTACATGCTGTCGTGCTCTGTATGTATGGAACATGACAGAAGATATACGAATTCACCGTGTTTCATGTATTTAGGGCGAGACATGTTATCTTACGAAATAATTACCTATAGCTAATAAAGATTATCATCTACTAAAAATCGCTCAAGACGCCTAAAGAAGTTTTCTCTTTAAAAATTACAACGAAAGAACTAAATGTAAAGGTAAAATATTCTATCCACATTTTGTAGCACATTTTTATCCTTTGTGTTCTTAGATATATGCTATGTGGGTAAGACCTCACTATTAGAATACAAAACACTATTAAAGAAACTTTAGTTACTTGGGTAGAAGATATTTTCTGTCGAGAAAATATTGAACAACCTGGAACTTATTAAAAATAACTAGACTGGTCATAAATACTGTTACATAGAAACTTATCTTTTCTTTAATTGGAGGACATGGCCTGCTCAAAACGACCGCCGACATTGTGTCTCAAGAAATCTCTGGAGCAAGCAGTAGCTAAATTTCCCATGGATACAGTGCGTAGCTCCATATATAGATTCGTGGCCAGACAGACTAAAGGCCTGTATCAAAGCCCATTTCATACAAAGGCAATGGTGTCCATTTCAAAGAGAATACTTTTTTTATTTTTTGCTGAGACTTCCATAAATATGTACATATAAGTTTCATTAAGAGTACATTACTTCATAAAAAAAATAAATGCATATTCATTTGTAACAGAACTTATAGCCGGACTAGGTAGATAGATATACCAGTAGTTTTCTCATAAGACATGGGAAAATGTATTGATTTAAATCACTCTGCTTTCTATATTTAACTACTCCAGCGAGTGGTCAACTGCAATCGTTTATTCGTACGTAGTTGCCCATTAGAAAGATCTACTGCTGCACATTGGATGGGATCACGGGATCACGCGTGTATCAGAATGGTAGAATGGTCGTACCATTCTACCATTCTGATACACGCGTGACCGCTTTCTGTTTGCGAATACCATTAGAACGGTTCTCTCTGTGGGCAATTAACGCTACAATATAATAACTGCAGATATTTTTAATTTCGAACACGAATTGCTTACGCGCGTTCAAACAAACACTCATTTGTCTCAAAATAGAATAATTTTGAACTAACAGAATGCAAAATAGGTGTAGTTGACTCATAATAATGGAACGTGATCTCAAAACCCATGCTATTTATACCCCAGCGTTAGTTTTAAACTTTTTTTAAGGGATAGAGCGGCATTACAGCGCTTGGACATCACCCTACCGAACAGGTTTAGACCATAATCCGCCACGCTCCTCCGTCTGAATGTCATAGATATAGACGAATATTTCAAGTTCCTCAACTTGAAATATTCGGGGGTATATTGTTGCTTATGTACGCGAGTAATATTAAAAGAGTGGATAACGAAATGTAATGTTTTCTAATACACTGGTGTTAAAGTCGAGTTTGTTTTTTAATAGGTTAACTGATGTGACGCAGATATCGTAGCTTATGACATTTGCAAAAGTTTGACGCGAGACTGATTAGTACTTTTATCGCCCGCGCGTTAAAATACCAACCCGAAAGTGGGGGTGTTTGAAGTATAAAATCATTGCTCTGATTCTACATCATCTGTTTTATAAAATCGGCGTTAGTGATGTCTTTAACCGTTTTGTAAGTTATGGTGAAATCATACTCTGCTAATTAAAGTCTCCTCCGCGTAAGTCTGGAGTTGGGGCTCTTTTAAATTTAGAGGCTATTGACGAGGCTTGTGGTCTGTGGTGTGATAATTCTGAATTTTCGTCCACAAATGTTCCATGGTTTCGTCGTGTATGGGTGATTGTGTATGCACTATGTGTATTTCTGTGGTCTCGCAGTTACCACACGGAACTGATTTCTAATTCGAAATTTTTGTTATTTATTTCATAATAAATGGATTAAATGGTTCTTCTGAAATCCTATCCTATTACTCGTACTTTCAATGAGCAATTTTAGTATATTTATAAAAACAGTTCGTAAATCTCGAATAGGGCTGAAACGATTTGGATCAAATTTTGAATTTAAATAAATCATTGTTTTCTAACGTCATCTTTTTTCTTTGACTTTCCGAAAAAACGAGCTTTTATGAACATAAAAAAATCGCAGAGCAAAGCTATGTTAATATCTAGTAAATCAAAAGCTTATCTTTTGACGAGCTCAGTGTCGCAGTAGTGAAACCAACGCTCGTGAGTTCGATACCCACACAGGACAAACATTTGTGTGCATGGACATGCCTGTTTGTCTTGGGCTTGATGTTTTTAAGAGAGGTAGGGCCCATCAGCAAAGCAGAGGGTCTATGTGTTCCTGCGTGTGAGTGAGGTTTCCAATAAGCTCCTAAGGAGTTGCTGTATTCACAGCAGAGGTGGCACCGCGCGAGCAATACTTAAAAGTATTGCAAGCGTTTATAGGCTACGGTAACCGCTTTACATCGAGTGGGCCGTATGCAGGGTACACAGAGAACCGAGCGCCACATACGAGAACTCGGTCCTTACATACCTCACTCACTTCTTTAACATACATACCTCTTCTCACGCACGCACGCCGATTTCTAGGGCTGCTGTCGTCGTCGATTTCTAGACCTTCTGCTATAACACGATCAATTTAGTAGTAAGCATTCCTCGGCTCCTACATCTTTCTACTTTCGAGTTGTATATCTGTCTCGTGATTAGTTCTTCTTATCAAAATATTGTACGTCATATTAGATAATTTAATATATTTGCTTTCTCTTTTTGTCCTTTGTGAAATATAAGTAGTGCATAACAAATGGTTTAATGATTCCATGTATTTTCACTTGCTCAACGCAAATATTACTCAGAACATCTCGGTTAGCACGAAATACTCAGGCAAATCAAGTCCATACGACATTTAAATCCCTTCGACCTGAATACATGAATAAAGTACCCGTCGTGTAAGTAACTAGGCCCATTGTAATGTTAATGCACCTTTGAATAAGATTTAAGACTGTTTTTATATGTCCCCGAGCAGAGACTTCACGTTATTTTTACAGGCTTTGTGATATCCAGGGTGAAGTAGGATTACCGAAATGTCAAACGAAGAATTTTTTTTTTAAATAGATGGATGGCAAACAAAGTTATGCCTCCTTTGACATGAAGCGCTTATCGTAGCCTATCAACCAAACCTCCTAATATGTACGAGTATTACAATTCCAAATATTTTTGAAGTGAAAATTTCTTTAGCGGCGTTGTGTACTTTTTGGGATGAGTAAAAAATGTTAAACTCGCGTCAAGACACGTGACCCTGACCCTAAGATTTTGGTGAGAATTAGAACTTAAGTTCGCTGCAGCGCTAAAACATTAGTTACCTCTAATTAAACAATTAAAACATGAAGCGCTAGATCGTTCATAGTGCATTATTTTCTCGCGACCAAAACGTTGTAAGCGCCATGAAATTCTTGGCGTTTACGCGTTTCGTTCAACGTAGTTCATCAACATCGCTGTTTGATTTAATGACTTATATTTAGACACTTACAAGCAAATTCCAAAGACAAATAACAAAGTTCTAGATAGTGAATCTGTTCCTGAGAGTGACTATATCCGTGAACTGCTGAAGAATTAGCTGTTATTGCTTACTTCTTCCTCCTGACGTATTATGTGTATTGCAAACGTTGAAATCAGTCTATTTATTTATCTATATAGAATAGAATAGAATATATATTTATTTTTTCCATCACACACAGGTTAAATACAGAATAAACAAACATAACATTGTCAAAAAATGAACCTCAAGTGTGAGGAACTGGTGCCTAAAAAAGGTATGCAATACCTGTACTATAGGTCACCAGGTCCTCCCCACGGGGAAGGTTCAGCTGGATATAGTTACTTTTAGTACTGAGATCACTCTGTTTCAGTAAAGGATTTTAAAACAGGAAAACATCAAATAATAAAAAATAAAAATAAAAAAGAGAACAAACAGAGAATTACAAAATATTGAGTAAAGGTTTCAATAACAGCTTACACCAAACCTTCCAGAAGTAAGAAAGCCTATTGTTAAGAATATGTTTCTATAAGTAATGTGATAATATAGTTTTTGTTTTGCTAAAAATTTTGTATTTTCAATCATTGAATTTTATTTTAATTATCATTTTAACATTTTAAGTTAAGTGATTGTATGATTGTGTTTTGAAGTTACTTTTTGAATAGCTGAATGATTAAGCAGGAATTGTGATTAGGTTTTCGGTAGATACATATGTTAAATCCGTGACTTTTTGAATGTATCTACGCATCTAATCCCTTACGGGCTAGGCAGAGAGAGAGAGAGAGAGCTGAGACCGAGCGCCATATAACATCGTCCTTACACATCTCACTCGCCTCTTTAACTTCAAAAAAAATCAGTCTATTTATAAATGTAATCATAGAATAATAGCATAGATATAAAAAAAAAACAAATTCTGATGTCTAACTTCTGCCGTTTGGGAGATATGATTATACAGAAAGTCATACAGATACAGAAATCTTCAAGAGTCAAAGCCACATGTACGTGGTGCGCCCTGGTAACTAAGAAACGAGTCTCTGGCGAAAGAGAGGAAGGACGCAATAAAGCAACCCTATTGAGGAAGCAAGTCTACTTCACAGAAGACTGCAGGATATGCCTGCAGTCTTCTGTGAAACTCCCCTCTACGGAATTGTTCCTGAGCGAATGAGGATATTAATAATCTCCTGAGGAGATACTGTGTTAGTATATGATTATAACCACTTTATATCAGGTAAACCATATTGTTTGATTGCGAACATTAGGGCGATGATTGCATTTCTCAAACGGATGGATGAAGTTATGTTGGAATAAAGCTAAAAGCGTCATTCAAGTACCAGGTGTCATGTTTATGGGAATGTCATTACAGATAAGGACAAATGTCAAATACAAATACTATAGACGTCTGACAGATGTTAAGTACAAATATTATACATTTTTATTTTAGCAATACGAGGGCGGGTCAATAAGTCCGTGACTTTTTTAATTTCCCGCCTCTTAACTGAAAGGGCAACACTGCTCCTGTCAACGGGCAACTGTCAGTTGACCGTTGTTGTCCTGTCAAAATTTGAACAAGCTGCGTCGTTTAGTTTGTGTTCGACAGCCATTGATAGCAGACTACCGAGTGTTTTGAGAATAAAATGGAAATAGTGAATTTCGTGTGTTAAGCATTACTTTTTGCGAAAAATAACCATCTCAACCAAACTCAAACCAAGGCTAAGCTTGATAAATACTATGGGACTTTGCACCACTTCTTTATCATCAATTTCAATGATAAAGAAGTGGTTCACTGAATTTCGTTATGGCCGTACCAAGCACGGAAGATGCCGAACGTTCTGGACGCCAGTTGAGGTCTCTGCACCCGATACATTTGAAACAATTCACGATATGGTGTTGACCGATCGGAGATTAAAAGTGAGAGAGATTGTGGAAACCATAGGTATCTCACATGGCTCAGTTACAATTTTGAATGATCACTTGAGTATGAGAAAGCTTTCCGCAAGATGGTTACCGCGTTTGCTCACAATCGACTACAAACGCAATCGTGTGACAACTTCGCAGGAGTGTTAGGCGTTGTTCAACCGCAATATGGACGAGTTTGTGCGCCGTTTCGTAACCGTGGACGAAACGTTTAACGAAGACGTATTATAATCCACATTGGCTACCTTCAAAAGGGCAAAATTACACCAAATCATTAGGTCGATTTAATGAGGTTATGAAAAAAAACTACCGCATTTGGCCAAAAAGAAAGTTCTTTTCCACCAGGACAATGCAAGGGTGCACACATGTGCAGTTTCCATGCCAAATATCTACGAATTGGGCTACGAATTGCTCCGTCCTCCACCCTATTCTCCAGATTTAGCCCCGAGTGACTATTTTTTCCCCCAAACTTAAAGAAATGGCTAAGCGAAAATAGTTTTGACTCCAACGATGAAATCATCTCACAAAAAAATACCTATTTTTATGACCTTGACAAATCTTATTTTTTAGAAGGGATAAAGTAATTGTAGAAACGTTGAACAAAGTGTATCAAAGGAAGAGCTCAAAGGAGACTACGTCGAAAAATAAAATATATCAAAACACCTGTGTTTCATTCAAAAAGTCACGGACTTATTGACCCGCCCTCGTACCATGAGACATTTGATCTCAACATGCAACTAACATTTTATTTGGTCACAAATTGCAAAGACAGAGAGCGCTGGAATGCAGATTTTGTCTAATGTTATATAAAAAAATCAATAGTAATAACTGGAAATTGAATCACGAGCGGCAAATAACAGTATGTTTATTAGTTTAGTACTGTATTTGTCTACTTACGCGAGCAATCAGCGCGGTGTGGTCTGCGTGCCTGCGGACAAATGAAGCTTATATTACTGATGGGCAACAAAACGTTTGGTGCATATGTTGGCTGATTGGATTGAACGGCATAATGATAGGATTGAAAACAATGGAGATTAATATTGAAGATATTTTATGCCTAATAGGGATACATTTTGCTTTTGTTTTCGCAGAATTTTGAAACCGTATATCTTCACACCAAGTCCCTTGCGGGGTAGGCGCATCAAAGCAGCCCGTCAGGGAAAGTACCTCCACCTCATAGAAAACGGCAGCCAAATAACAACTCCTAGAGAGTTGTTGTGTTCCTGCGTGTGACTGAGGTCATCAGCAATCTCCTAAGGACTTGCTGTGTTAGCAGCAGAGATGGCTTCGCGGGTGTACTTAATATATTGCAAGCGTTCATAGGCTACGGTATTCGCTTTACATCATGTGAGCCGTATGCTTGTATGTCTCCCGACGTTGCATAAAACTTTCTTTTGTATTCGCAGAATTATGAAACCGACACTGATGTATATCTTCACACCAGGTCCCTTGCGGGAGTAGACATAGATAGAGAATATAGAATATAGAGAACCGAGTGCCAGGACCAGTGGGTAAGGAACCGGCCTGTCGACAATCTGGTCCACGGTTCGAATCCTAGCGGGGGCATGCACCGCTAAATCTGTGCTTTCGAAATCGTTCATTTATGTACATATTTATCACTTGCTCAGCGGTGAAGGAAAACATATCGTGAGAAAACCGCACGCCCAAGAAATTATATTTCGAAAGATGTGTGAACTAAGAAAAATTTGGTTTATCCTCTGGGTTGTAGATGTTCTCAATATAATGATATATATACTCCATTAAGTAAGCTGTTCTATTACGAGTTGGCAGTGACCAGTGTTTTTTTGTGACACTAAGTGGCAAAGAAGCAGTTAACGTAACCTATGGATATTTGCGTTGCCGACTCTGTAAAAACCTATTCACGTTTTTATAAGGAACCCCAAGCTGTAGTCCC
Source organism: Pyralis farinalis (assembly GCA_947507595.1). NCBI lineage: Eukaryota > Metazoa > Arthropoda > Insecta > Lepidoptera > Pyralidae > Pyralis > Pyralis farinalis. The sequence continues at coordinate 26,126,578 of OX382270.1, forward strand.
TTGGGAAAACCTCGACTGAAATTCATTCCACAATTTTCAAACAACTCGAAGACTCACGTAGCCTTGCAATTTTCATCTATGGACAACTTCAAATATCACGGAGGAACGATATACTTGTGTCTGAAATGGATGGTACTTTAGCAAAAGTATCTGACTGCGGGCGGCTTAACTTGGTCGAATTCAACCCCAAGAAGACACAAGTTTGCGTCGTTAAGAACCGCTAAGAAAACTCCATTTGCTGTGGTTCCTAAATTCCAGAACACACCTCTTACCGTCACCAAAGGTATTAGGATGCTTGGCGTCGAGATCTCCAGTGAAGCCCAACATCGAAGTTACCTGGAGGAGAAGGTCAAGCTGGCATCCAAAAAACTTGGTATGCTCAACAGAGCAAAGAAGTACTTCAGCGCGGGGCAAAGACTTCTGTTATATAAGTCTCAAGTCAGACCGCACTTGGAGTACAGTTTGGACCATGTGATTCGATTCAGAGATGAGTTTTAAGAATTGTCGACAATCCTAAGCTTACACAGGTATTGAACCCTTAAGTTTAAGCAGCGATTTTGCCTCCCTTTGTGTGTTCTACCGATTGTATAACGGGTTGTGTTCTGAAGAATTATTCGGTATGATGCCGACACCGCTGACTGCACCGCTCGCCGACGGTGGGGAGTTCACTCTCATACGCTGGAACCGCAAAGGTCGCGTACTGTGCGGTTCGAAAGAAGTTTTCTTCCGAGAACTCTCAAGCAGTGGAATGAGCTCCCAGCCGAGGTTTTTCCAAGGGACTACAGCATAGGGTTCTTCAAGAAATGCGTGAAGAGGTTTTTAGAGGGTCGGCAACGCATGAGTGACATCAGTTTACCTTTATAGCCACCTTAATGGTATAAAAATAGACTAAGCTATATCCGAGATAGCGGTAAACAAAACCTCCCTTTTTGTTAGTTACAGAGCAGCAATCAGTGAGGATAAACCATCGAGTATACCCACCACAACGTAGTTGTAATTATACCAATTACGCTACTCGATTCATTAAAACTTCAGCGTACGCAACACACAATACAGTTCAAGGTAAAATAAATGATACGCATACTTCAGTAAAGATCGTTAAATAGTTTATAAGGGGTATGAATACTACGAGTACAATGTAAATATACATATCATTGAGAGAGACCATATAATCGCCACGGCCAACGATATAATTAAAACCATGCAAATGTACTGGGCCATTTAGAATCTTCCGTTGCATCAGACTATTATCTGGGTAATAACATTTTCTAAGAGTGCCTCCCGCTTCGCTATAATATATCGTCATATAACTTATCAATTTTATACAGTGGAAACGTTAACCATTGCATAAAATTAAACTATTTTGGAATCTTACGCAGATTCCAAATCCCTGCAATACGCCACTTTTTGAGCAACTGTATTAAAAATTATATTTCGAAAAGCGTGTGACCTTACCTAAGAAAGGTCTGGTTTTCCCTGTGGATTCTGGAGTCTGACAGCAGTCGCTCCATCTAAAAATCAGTATTTTCGCCATTGGCTACATAGGCAACGGACCCCATCAATCCTAATGGACTAGGAAACGGGAAAATGCTCAGAAGAAGATAAAAGATGATTTTGAACGTTTTAGAGTATATGCAAACAAACACAACAATTAAGACACAAGTTAACGTGCTGATATTAATATATGTTAGCGTTTAATGAGATTTAGAGTGCATTGCTAACTCTGGCTAAAATGTTAAATAAGGTTTAACATAAAGATGTAAACTAGACGCAGCACTATTTTTAGACATATTTTTTTAATACTTAAGGTTTCCACGCTGTAGAATTTTAACGCCCTGTTAAATCTCGCTTGTATCCATTATTGGCCAAACCGGATTTCATGCCAAATTAGTTTGTCTTAAAATGGGTAACATATTGCATAGTCGTCTTCGTATTCTCAGATATTTTGACCTGCATTGGTCAAACGCGCTGTTACTTTAACATCAAAGTAGGGTAGATTCCCACACATAATAAACATGTCTGTTTGTGTTAGTCTGGATGTTTTAAGAGAGGTAGGGCGCAACAAGGCAGCCTGTCTGGCGAAGTACCTCCTCCTCATGTAAAACCATAGCCAAATAACAACTTCCTAGAGGGTTGTTGTCTTCCTGTGTGACAATGAGTTCATCAGTAAACTCCTAAATAGTTGCTGTTTTAGCAGCAGAGGCGGCATCGCGCGAGTGATACTTTTACGCTTTACACCAGGTGGGTCGTATGCTTGTATGCCTCCCAGCTTTGTATAAAGAAGGGATTAAATCATCAAACAAATCATGTTACAAAGCTCTTAATCTATTATTGATCATAAAAAGTGATGAAATTTTTAGCAGGATCAAAATTATACAATGTGTTAAAATTATTCTAATGGTATCAACTTTTGTATACTTACTAAGGGTGCAAATAAAGACGTGCCTAACAGAACAGTTATAGACATATCAAATACCAAAAGTAACAATCTCCCGTTGCCGACCTCATAAAACGCCTTGAGATATTTTTCCGAGTTTTTCAAAGTACCTAAAATATTACGGAACAGTCTCATTGGAGACATCAAGAAACAACAAAAAAACCCGCAAGAAAATAAATAACCTAGACTTTAGAAAACTTAGGTATAATTTATACTAAGTTACTTATAGAAGAAAACAAGAATGTAACTTGTTTTCCTGCAGATGTAACTAAGGTTTTTTAAACATTTGTCTCAATGGTTGCTTAAATTATTATGTAAACTAAAAATATAACTTATTATATTTAAATTTTAAGTATGAGTAAATTGAATAGTTAAACAAAGTAACTACTTTAATAAGTGAGGTAAAGTACAACCATATTAATTAATTGTTATGTCCGACTGGGGAATCATCTCAATCCAAATAACAAGCCCCTAAAGTATAAAGTTACGCAGTTGCCGCTCTTTGTACTGCAAGCGATTACAGGCTACGGAACCTCTTCATATTAGCGGGGCGAATGCTTGTTTGCTCCACAAACTAATACAAAAAGAAAGATTCGAAACAATAATACTCTACACGGTTATATCATAATTGCTAAAAAACCCCTAAAAGGCCTTTTGACCTTATGCGAAGCATACAGTAACACTTTTGTCAGCCTCAGTCCCTAGTAGGCTTCAAAGTTGATCGTGTTACTTACATTGTTTTATTGGTCTGAAGGTGAGTACATATGTATTGACCGATATACATTATTCAAAGAACTTTTCAGGTATCAGAAAATTTATTTTAGTTTAGTTAAGCTATACAGAAATAAAATATTTTGTAGCCAGACGGCGCGTTTAGAATGTCTACCAATTACACCCAAGGGTCCTTTGCAAGTAATGGCCGCCGACGTGATTACTTCGTGATTTCCAAGAATTCAAGGTGGGACATTCCAAATAAAATATCCGAACAAGATTTATTCCATAATTGCTTTGAACCGAATGTACGTATTTCTGATAGATAGGGAAATGATATCATTAAATCTATCTATATATATAAAAACGAATCCCTATTTCCCTTGGTCACGCCATAACTTAAGAACGACTTAACCGATTTCATTCACCTTTTTTTTTAAATGTTTTCTAACACTTTGTAGAAGGTTCTTACGGAACGAAAAATTAAGAAAATTGCGCAGATAATTGCATAAATTCAGAAATAAAACGAGGCTGTATGGGCTAAGTTCCCTTTGCCTTCCTTTAACGGGTATAATTAATAATTAAATATAAATGCTTCTTACGGAATTACACCCGTGCGAAGCCGGAGCGGGTTGCTAGTTATAAAATAAAAATCTGAATAGTGCCAGTAAGAGAGTTTCCGGTATCATTATACTAAAACGTAAAAACAGTTGTAAGATTTTCTTATACTGCTTCCGGTAGGTATGAGAATACGTTGTAAATTATAGTATAATTATATGTAAGTATATTTTATAAAAAAGGGGATTTTTTATATAGTTTCGTTGTTATGGGTCGCAAAATAAAAACAATTTAACTTAAACTGCGCCATCATATTACTTCAACTGAATGGGAGTTCCAAGATTATATATTTAATTTGTAAATATTAAAAATATCGTACAAATTTACCTGTAGTTAGTGATACGATACGGAACACTCAAAGCGCTCTTGACCGCTTTTTAAACATATGCAAAAGCTTCGAAGTCTAAAATCGGAAGTGCGATACGGAATATGTAACCGGAAAATTAAAAGCCTTTTAAGCGGGGTTCCCGAGGGCCTTAGGTCCGGATCGCGTATAAATACTTACACTAGCTTCTAGAGAATTGGGTGTGTTAAGGTGGCTGTTTAATCACGTCATAGTATAGCCCTTGTACGAAATTTATTAGATCTTATATATTATGCGTCAGTTCTCACATTGTATGTGTGACGTTACTTAGCCCCGTCTTGGATCAAAGACCGGATTACACTGATTACCTTTTTCGAAATGGAAAGATTCTGGTTGTCTTCAGCGGATCGAATATCGTGAATAAATACAGGTTAGAAAGAAAGTACGCGTACGCGTGCGAAAAGTATCGTTAATATCATGCATAGTTGATTTCACTGAGGGCGAACGTGTTTATTACAAAAGCAACTTTCATACTTCAAAAGTCATGTTTATGTACTGAGAACCGAAGTTGGAATAGATAATTTGTACTTAAATTCGTTACACGTTAGTGTTTTAAATGCATATGTTATTTAATTATCTATTTTATAGCTAAAATCGACATAAACACAATTAAAGTACATTGAAAATTATGATTATTCAGACATTTTGCGCACGCATTGATAATGAGGCTATTAGTAAGCAATTTGAAGAATTCTCTGCATTATAGAATCAGAAAGGACAATATCCGCAGCAGAAATAAAGTATCCGACATAGCCCAAAGGGTAAGCAAGCTGAAGTGGCAGTGGGCTGGACGCATAGTTCATAGAATTAACAACCGCTGTGGATGAAAGGTTCTCGAATGGCGTCCTCGTACTGGTACACGCAGTGTGAGACGACCCCCCACTGGATGGAGCGACGACGTCAAGAGGTTTGTTGAGAATCGATGGATGCAGGTGGCACAGGATAGAGACAAATGGCTCTTTAGACAGGATGCCTATGCTCAGCAGTGGATGAATACTGGCAAAATGACGACGACTATGATGAAAATTAATCTATATTTACATTAAGAATTAAGAGTGATGAAACTTACCTCATTTTCTTCCTAAAAACTCTCATTAGGTTGTAATAACCGTTTCGTTTACATCAAAGAAAATATATAAAACGTGCTTGATGGCTTTATAGTTGCTTCTTACCTGAATTCGAAATGTTGAAAGCTGCGAAACCTTTTGACTTGTCTAATTTTCATCTCTTTGTTCAATATATGGTTCTGTATATTCCGAAAATAGTCCTTTATCAAACGCAATATTGCTGTATTAGGAAATCGGCTTAGTAATTCGCTTTATTCGTAATCAATATTAAGTTGATGAAGGTAATCGTATCTAAACCATTTCACAAAAGATTAGTTTCAATTAACATATAGTTATTAGTTCAGATAGGCCTGCCTATGGTCATGTCTAATTGTTAATTGCTCAATTGTCACGTAATGCGGGTTCTCTTACAACTAGTTACCTAACAGCGAAAGAAAAATCTTCTCTTGTAACTGGTTACGTAAGTTTAGTTACCAAAGTGGACGAAGCCGTAATAACCCGCATTACGTGACAATTGAGCAATTAATAATTAGACATGACCATAGGCAGGCCTATCTGAACTAATAACTATATGTTAATTGAAACTAATCTTCTGTAAAATGGTTTAGATACGATTACCTTCATCAACTTAATATTGATTACGAATAAAGCGAATTACTAAGCCGATTTCCTAATACAGCAATATTGCGTTTGATAAAGGACTATTTTCGGAATATACAGAACCATATATTGAACAAAGGGATGAAAATTAGACGAGTCAAAAGGTTTCGCAGCTTTCAACATTTCGAATTCAGGTAAGAAGCAACTATCAAGCCATCAAGCACGTTTTATATATTTTCTTTGATGTAAACGGGATATATGTATTCTATTGGAGTGAAGGGATATAACAGCAATATTTAGATGTTCGTAATGGCATATTGAATTTTTATTTCTATTTTTCTTCTTTTAAGAACTAAATTATGAGTCCAGCTTTAAGTTAGTAGTTACTGCAGCTTTTGTATGTAATATATATTCATATTTTTATTATATATCAAACTAAGCTAAGCTTTTATAATAAGCTGTATATAATAGAAAACACCAAGACAAAGAAACGTATTTATGAACATAAATGTTTGTTCTGTTCAGGAAACGAACCAACGACCCTTGGTGGCTTGTTACACATTTTTCTAAACAATCAATTGATACTACGTAAATATTATGAAGGAAATAACCTATGGAGAACCGATGTGACCGATATTACGTAGTAACTCAATTCACCGCTACGGTTCGGGTGATTCTACTAAAAACCTGCAACTGCACTGCAGCGCGGCGTGTGTCAAAATGCGTACATTATGACATTTCATTATGCGATCTGACAGCAGCGACGGCGGCTTACAGAACGTTTTTATGAACGTTGAGTGCCTTCATGCGTAGTCAAGTTGATTATTGGTTTGTAGTAAATATCATCATCACAATTTCAACCGAAGGGCGTCCACTGCTGAACATAGGCCTCCCCTTAGACTTCCAAAAGGATCAGTCTTGTGTTACTTACATCCATCGGCAGTTTACAATGTTGCCAGTTCGTCGGTCCATCGTGTGAGGGGCAGTCCTATTTCGCGTTTTCTGGTTCGTGGCTGCCATTCGAGAACGTACCAGCTGCCATCGGTTCTTTGATCTATGTGGCCTGTCCACATCACTTCAGCCTGCTCGCTAGAGTCGCCAAGTCAGTAACTCTAGTCCTACTACGGATGTATTCATTGTGGTAGAACCTATCGCGTAGAGAGACTCCGATTATGGCTCTCCACATAGCCTCCAATGTGATGAACAGATGAACAGCAGTCTGTCGTGTGTATTCTGGTCATGTAGTCGGATCGACATGATCGCGTGTTCTTGTACAGGTACTCCTCAATACGTCGATATACCTAGAATCAATGCGGCACCGCTGGATAGACCGAAGGACAGGCATAGGTCTCGATTGAATCGATGGCCTAAATATTATCTACAAGCTTAAATTTTCTCTCACATAAATGCCTGCAGCAAATTTGTAATACACCGGAGTGCATTTATAATATTATTCCCAACAATTATTTTATATCTGTAGTCGACTTCAAAAATAAGGAGGTTTTCTCAATGCGACCTGTATTTTTATTTTTGTTACATGATAAGGTCGTCAATTGTAAATACATCCTTTTTTATTATAAAGGTTTTAGATGTTTTTAAATTAAATATATACTAAACTGTACTTCGCTTGTTACCAAATTTCATGATACTAGGTCAGCTGCGAGTTCCCGGCGAATTTTGACTTCAAATTTCTTGAAAACCACGAAGAATTAAGAGAGGTAAGGCGCATTAATGCAGCCCGTCTGGGGAAGTAAGTACCTCACGTCACAGAAAACTACAGACGTAATAACAAGTCCCTGTCACCGTGTATTCCATTTAAGGCGACACCTCGATCGTGAAGCTTTAAAATGGCTCCGCCCAATCACCCCGCGCCCCTCAAGTGACACTCTACGCTCGATTTGTAAAATTTGAAATTAGCGCCTAATAGGTAACCTGGGGTCAACGTATAGTCAATGCAAACGAACAGAAAAGCTACGGAGTCGCGTCACACCTAAAAAAAATTATAATATCAATATTTAATAAAAAGTATTGATTTAATTATTATTTAGCTTTATACATACTGAACCAAACATATTTATTTAAGCTAGACGGAAAACAATAGTAATAATAGTAATAAAAAACTACAGAAACGTATTCACTTTTAAAAGTTTATTGAAAGAGAAATCAATGACATCGTTTTATGTTTATATCTCTACAAGTTAACATGTCTCGGTATCTATGTTGTTCTTACTTAGGTCTCGTTCAGTGGCGCCCTCATTGAATAAAAAATCATATCATAGCATAGAAGATAAACATTATGAAATCCTATGTTGCATTTATTACGAAGATAGTAAAGTATTTTTACGTCATTAAACCAACACTCAAAATATTCCACTATCGTTATTATAAGCAAAAGTGCTAAAAGAGGCCGTTTTTGGCAATTATGCCTATAACAACGAAAGCAAAACATTTCAATTGTTGGTTTAATGACGTAAAAGTACGTTATTGTATTTGTAACACACGCAACACAGGACTTTATAATGTTTATCTTCCACGCTATGATACGATATTTTATTCCTTGAGGCGCCACTGGATGGCATGTATCCCCCTTAAGAAGAATGAAACACCAGCTACATAATACAACATTGTTTATCGAGAGGCTAAAGCGGGCCATTTGTTGATTCGGGCACATATGTTCGAGTGTCATAATGGCTGATAGCGCCGAGTAAACACAGGATTTTTTTATTTCGAATAAATAAGAGAAATAAAATTATCAGATTGAATTAGAGAAAGTATTCCCGCTATTACTACTAGTTTTTATATAACTTTCGCAACACATTAACATAATGTGACCTCCAGGATTTTTTTTCTTTACAAAGAAGTTAAGGGCTATAACTTATAACACACACTTTAGCCCCTCTACGTTATACCTTTAATGCTATTTTTTTAGAGCACGAAGAGTAAACATTTTATTACAAGCTGCATAAAATGGTATACGGCATCTACACAACTTTCACGCGTCATACCTAACATCGACGAATATATCATTCAGGTATCTACTGAAAGATTGCGTACCTAAATGATAAAGAAATTGTATATTTTGATCATTAAATGTAAATTTAACCTTTACCAAAAATTTATCAAGCACTTGGAATCCAATCAGCGAAATGTGAAAAAAACACAACCAATATTTTAGGGTATCCTTCGAAAGAATAAATTATAATGATTAATTTCATCTAATGATATAGATTTATAAATTTATGGAAAATATTTAGATTTAACATTCAATTATCACTAAGATTTTAAAAATTGCTTGAGCCTCTTTAATAAGCACAAATCTTGATTTGGTGCCTTCACCACCAGACTACATTCAAGCTATTTCACGTAATATATATAACCGCTATGAATAAACAAACGTCTTGAAGTACTCGTTTATCCTTGGCGCTAATTTTGGATTGGGATTGCAACAAACATATTTTTAAAGAGTAAATAGCTCTAGCCATCCACCTTGCTTGATGCATCGCCAGGATCCAGGAGGTCTGATTTTAATTTTTTTCTCATTATCTCCTCCTAGGAATATAATGGATAGTACAATTACTTCCCGATAATCGTCACGTACAATTTTTTTTTGCTTGATTATAAAATATCAACAATTCTTTTATTATTGTATTACCAAAATGTTGTGTGACAATATCGGTGTACGATTGAATAGCAGCAGGATTAATAGTTTTCCAGTCGTCTCTAAATTTTTTGAACATTGGGATATCAGGGCTGCTTGTGACTTGGTGGATTTTTGATTCGATTTGACACAGCTTTACCTTGATCCTGGCCGGAAGAGCTCTCTAGTTTGGGTACAGCCAGAAGTTGTTCATTTTCTCTAAATGAAATTAAAATTGGCAGGCGTTCTTCTTTAGGGCTTCTCACGTCCAGACCAGGTAACAATTTCCCATTCCAGTAAACGGTCACCATTTTAGACATATTATTTAGAAAATCTGATTTTATAGATTCCGCTCTATCTTTTCTACTCTGAGTGCTAATGCGTTGATAGACGATTTGTTTATCGGTAAATCATCACAGCTAAAATCTAGTGCTTCTACTACAGAACGGTGTATATAGACAGAATCCCTTATGCTTAATTGAGATCTATCTAAATCTGCAACTAACATAGGCGTGATAAAGTCTTCCTTCCTCGTAACACATTTGGTCATGTCTTTTTTTCTCTTCTTTTAATTTTCTCTGTTTGGTCCTTTCTTCTTTTTCGGCTAACTTTTTTTTGTGCGCCTGCTAAACATCCTGAATTATTTATATAAATATTTTGTCTTCTTCTATTGTAATCCGTTCTAAAGCATCAGCGTGTGCTATATCGAATAAACTATCTAAATTATTTTGAAAGTCCTCACGGCGCTTGTAAACATCTTGTATTTTTTTGGAAATTTTTTGCAACTCCCTCCTGGTGAAGATTCACAAGTTATTTTATAAACTGCACGGTAGGGAAAAAAAATGTGACGTTTCCAAACAAATGTAGCCATTTTTACGGAATAAAAAGATTTTGACTTTGAATTTGAACAAATGAATACCGCGAGTACGTGCGGCACTGCCGCGCAACTTGTATGAACATGTTTCGATGTAATTCGGCACGGATTATCGTAATCCAAATAAGTTAAAAATTAATTTCCGAGTGTTTTAAAAGCAAATGAACAAAACTAAGACATATGCGTTAGAAAATAAAAACTTTGAAAAATAAGGGACACCCTAATATACATATATACAAATAGATTTTATAATCTATTCATATTTAAAAAAAACATGTGACAAATGATTTTCTTGCTGTTTCATAACTTTAACTTCAGTATAATGACATTTATTGTATTTTACTTATGTATACTCTGTGTTTTGTATTGTTGTACGTTTCCTTGTTATTTATTAAACTCTCAAGAAGAAAGAACCAGGACCATCTCTGATGTTGCAAAATAAATCTAATCCGTACAATAGTTCAATACTAACCACAATGTATAGAATAGATGATTTTTTTGTGTTTTCAGTGTTGGTTCATAGTAAATATTATTTGTTTTCACGAGTACCATGGGTATAAGTATACTATCTATCTATATCTTCACGCTAAATTCCTCGTGAGCGCCACATGACTCGGTACTTACACACCTCGCTCGCTTCTTTAACATGAAACATACCGAGTTTTTTTAAAAACTATCAAAATATACTATTTTACTAGTAATTATTTTAATACAAAAAAAAAAACCTCCACTGGTTTTCTATTTTCTGATTGGATAAATTTCCAACGTAAACTAACCTTCACCTACGTACAATGTCTAAGTCGGAGTTCGGTGAGCTTATAATGGTTACTATGAGTTTGTCGTCCCGTATGACACTTACGTTAAAGTAGCATATAAATCGAGTAGTGATTCTTCTAGTGGAATATGTTTATTTAGTAAGTTTCTCCTAAAAAACAAAACAGCAAAAATATTCTATTTTATAAGTTTTTATTTTAATACAAAGAAATAAAGAGTCTCCACTGGTTGCTATGTGCTGAGAGCGCGAACCTTATTGGTATAAATTTCCAACGTAACCTGACCTCCACCGACGTACAACTTCTAAGTCGGAGTTCGGTCAGATTATAATGGACATAATAGGAGTTTGACGTCCTATATAGGTACGCGGTCAGCCTGTGGATAATGTATACCAATTATCAAATGTTACTGTTTATTCCTGCAAAAAATAACTCTTATTTAATTAATGCAGTTTTATATAGAGTTATTAAGTAAGCAAAATAAAAAAAAAGTTTGAAGAGGAATTAAATAGCTTGGGCCAACCATACCTAGGAACTGTTCTAAAAACTAGAAATATGTCTACACAATGTTATTATAATATGTTTAATGAATATAATAATTAAAAAAAATAAATACCTTGTCTTGTTCGCCTCCGCCATTCTACGAACATTTTCTTTGTATTTTTATTCTATATATTTTCTTTTTAGTGTTCCCCATTATTACAACAGTATAATAAATATATATAAACCTATAATATTATTTACTACTTATATCTAATAATAATACACTTATGCTAAATACTATAATATTGAATATTTACAACTATTAATTATAAAAACTTCGGTGTCGCGATGTAAATGGAGCGAGCTCGAGCAGACAGTCGACATAGGTCTCACCTCGAAGCGGGCTGCAGCCGGACTGGCTGGATGTAGTTAGTCAACGCGTTTATAATCCTCATTACCGCACAATAAGGTCGAAAACACGTAGCACCCAAGACGAATGTGATCGCTTAGAAATTGTCAGAAACTTAAAATATTTTTAAAAAATTTCATGTTTCACTTATCAAAATATGCAGCAACCATATTATAAACATAGATATTACTAATAGATTTAAGTAATTTTGAAGCGTATAAACAGAACAACTTCGTTGTAATTTCAAAAATAATGAATTTCAGGAGGTGTTTTCGAAAGTAATTATTATCGAATCAATTTTACAGAATCGCGTATTTGAGCAAGCAAATTCAAGATAAAGAAATGAAGTTATTTATATTAAAATCTTAGATCCGTCAGTTTAGTCATTAGCCTATACTATTCGATGAAAGTTGGTCTAATTTTTCGATGTGTCGCCTTAATTTATTTTAACTGGAATTGCAAACAAAGTATAGAAAGAATTCATGGAAAATATATTTTTTATGTATAAAAATATGATTATATAGTTGGAGTTGGAGAGTTGTTGTGTTACTGCGAGTGAGCGAGGTTACCAGTAAACTCCTAAGGATTAATGTATTGCGATTAGGCGTTAGCAGCAGAGGTGGCATCGCGGAAGTGGCACATTATTGCAAGCGTTTGTAGGCAGAGATACAATAAAAGCCTTTTGTGTATTTTCATAACACTTCACAGAGTGAACTAATTAAAATTTCTGGTCGATACCTGTCACTGTGTATTCCATTCACTTTGTTTTACCTGGAATTGCAAACGAAGTATAAAAACAATTCAAGCAAAATATATTTTTATGCAGAGCATAACAACAGTATCGACGTTTTTCTGTACTGTACAAATAGTTGTTGTTTTATGTGGCTTAATGAATTGCATTGCTTGGTAGCTATTTGTTTATTTTTCACATACACTACAAATATCTTATTCTTCTTCTTCGGGTGCCATCTCCTAACGAAGGTTAGCGATCATTAGGGCTATTTTAACTTTCGAGACGGTTGCCCTAAATAGGGATCTGGTACTCAGCCCGAACCAATCTCTTCCGATTTCGAAGCCAGAATGTGCGTCTTCGGCCAGGAGGTATACGGCCTTGTATCTTTCCCTGGATAATAAGTCGAAGCAGGTCATATTGGTGATTTTCATTATGTGCCCCAGGTATTGTTAGCTTCCTGATTTAAATCATCTTCAGAAGCTCACAGTATTTGTGCATTCTCTGCAGAACAGTTTCATTTCTGACTCGATACGGCCATTATATTCTAAGGATTCTTCTGTATACCCACATTTCGAAAGCTTCCACCCTTTTGCACATGGTCTGTGTAAGGGTCGAAGCTAACTAAAAATATACTGCATTAAAAACCCAGCATTTCACTTGGTATATAACTTCGTATTTCCATAAAAGGCGATTGGGAATGAAGCATACCATGCCATCCAATATCGCTGCAGCCACTGCGGTTGCGCAGGAATCAATGTCATCTGATTCGAAGCACAGTTGCCTCCATGCGTAGAATTCACGCAGTCTATCCCAGTCTGCTGACTTATATAGTGCCATACGCGACGACATCAGGCAGGCCGAGGTGGGTCGCGTCCGGCACGTTATATTCATCCGTACGGGTGGTCATCAGAAGAAGCATACAAGCATACGGCTACCTGATATAAAGCGGTTACCCTAGCATATGAACGCTTGTACTACATTAAGTATCGCTCACGCGTTGCCACCTCTGCTGCTAACACATCATGTTCTCAAGAGTTTACTGGCAACCCCACTCACTCACAAAACTAAAACGCAAAACCTAAAAAGTTGTTATTTGGCTGCAGTTTCCTTTAGGACTAGGTTACGAAGTCCTTTGAATCGCCCTGTCTCTCTTAAAGTCATGCAAATAAGGAACGCAACAACGCCCCAGGGAGTGGGTATCATATACCGCGGTTTTCTGTGAGGTGGAGGTAAGGGAGGTCCTCAATGTGGTGATTTGACGGCAGTCGCTTCATGTAAAAATCAGTATCTTCGTCAAATCCATAGGCTTAGGTAGCGGACCCCGCCAACGCTAACAGATTAGAAACGGCATAACGCTATAAAGAAGAATAATTGTAACTTAACATATTTTACTTACCACTTTTAAATGTATGGTAGTCCTTTAAAACTTAACGTAAATTATTACAATAGCTCTAGAGCACAGGGCCGGATAAAACGTGGAACAACGAAAACTATCCGACAAAACTGAAACGGAGTTTCCAACCACGTCGGTATACAATTTCAATTATGTCTTTATATTTAGTCACGTTCACGTTGTGTGCACAGTGTTGAGATAATTAGGCAAGTTTAATAACTAGGCATGTCACGGTGATGGAATGGGAGATGGCACAAACTTGGAATGAACAAAATTATTTTGTTCATTTTAAAGTAAGTGCCTGTTTCTTCCAGACTTTTGTTCTGTTCTATACCGTATTTGTCAAACATATAGTTTGCGAGTCGCTTGTAGTCTTGTAATTTTTACTCGTGTAATTTTTTAAGAGAGGTAGGGCGCATCAAAGATGCCCGTCTGGGGAAGTACCTCCACCTCACAGAAAACCGCAGCCAAATAACAACTCCTTAGAGGGTTGTTGTGTTCCTGCGTGTGAGTGAGGTCACCAGTAAGCTCTCAAGGAGTTGCTGTGTAAGCAGCAGAGGAGGCATCGCACAAGTGATACTAATTATATCGCAAGCGTTAATAGGCTACGGTACCCGCTTTACATCAGGTGGGCCGTGTGCTTGTATACCTCCCGACGTAGTATAAAAAAAAACTCTACTCTAACGTCACATAACGACAAGCTCGGTGGCACAGTAAATAGTAACGCCGCTTTGACACTAACGCCCGCGAATTCGATTCCCACACAGGACAAACAATTGAGTGTATGTACATGTCTATTTGTGTTGGTGTTTTAAGAGAGGTAGGGCGCATCTAATGAGTCCGTATGGGGAGTACCTCCACCTCACAAGAAACTGCAGCCAAATAAGAACTACCAACAACTGTTGTCCCCAGACCCAGACTGGCTTCTTTGTTGCCCTACCCCTCTTTAAAACATCCAGACCAATACAAACAGGCATATTTGTCCTGTTTGTTTGCACACAAATATTTGTCCTGTGTGGGAATCGAACCCACGAGCGTTGGCGTCAAAGTCGCATTAGTCACGACTGCGTTACCCAGCTCAAACAATTTTTATTTTATATAAAAAAAATTATTATACAACTAAGACAATGATAAAATTTGTAAATTTAGTCATGTCTTTATTATACGGTACAACTAAGCATTTTGTGAGCCTCCGCCACCAGTTAGTTCATAAAGAACTAAAGTCAGGTGGCAGCCACCTATAGTTAGTAGAAATATGCAACCAGCCCCCCTGACAGGCTGCTGGCTGGCACTTCAACGTGACAACCAGCTACGGCTGCCAGAATGTTTATACTTACGTAAAATACACCACGGCGAGGTGTATTAATAGTACACACCACATAGTGCGGATAAGTAATTAATCAAAGTAATTAATTTGACGTTGAGAAATAAAGTTTTGAGCAGAGATCGCCCAGTGGATAAGGAACCTGCTTATTGACCAAATGGTCCCCGGTTTGAATCCTGGCTCGAGCATGTACCATTAAATTCGTATTTTCGGTTTTATGTACATATTTATCACTTGCTCGGCGGTGAAGGAAAACATCGTGTGGAAACCCACAAGATAATATATTACCCACGTACAATATAATATATTTCGAAAGACGTGTGACCTAGCCAAAGAAAGATCTGGTTCTCCCTCTGAGTTGTGCAATTTGACGGCAGACGCTCTATATAAAAATCAGTGTCTTCGCCAAATCCTTAGGCTTCGGTAGCGGATCCCGCCGATCCTAATGGATTGGGAAACGGGATAACGCGAAGATGTTGCGCATAAAATGAAAATGTATTTATTTTACGATTTTATTGAAGGCACTAATTTTACTCCAACGTAGTTTTATATTTCACAAGCACTCAAATGCAGGGGAAATCTCGGAGCGAACGACGAATGAGGGAGAGGGAAATAATAAATTGGCTACATTCTTCCATTGTCACTACATAGTGAACTATGGATTATATACAATTAGGAATGAATTTTTTTAACAGAGTAGCCCGCATCAAAGCGTGGTAGCTTTGATGCGGACTCTGTTAAAAAAATTCATTCCTAATTGTATATAATCCATAGTTCACTATGTATTTATTTTACGATTTTATTGAAGGCACTAATTTTACTCCAACGTAGTTTTATATTTCACAAGCACTCAAATGCAGGGGAAATCTCGGAGCGAACGACGAATGAGGGAGAGGGAAATAATAAATTGGCTACATTCTTACATTGTCACTACATAGTGAACTATGGATTATATACAATTAGGAATGAATTTTTTTAACAGAGTAGCCCGCATCAAAGCTACCCCTCTGGAGAAGTACCTCTACCTAACGGAAAACCGCAGTCAAATAACAATTCTCTGGAGGGTTGTGTGTTCCTGTGTGTGAGTGAGGTCACCAGTAATGTCCTAAGGAGTTGCTGCGTTAGCAACAGAGGTCGCATCGCGCAAGTGATACTTAATGTATTACAAGCATTCATAGGCCACGGTACCAAATTAAATTCAATCACTTCTAATTATTGCGAGCGAGTTCCACCGTGGCCTATTTATTCTAACGACTAACATCTACAACGCTTGAGGATACCTCGTGGAGAGGCGAAACACAAGTCGCAGAGAGGACCTGAGGAGACAGCGCAGCAACGGTGGCGGGTGCATGCGGTTCACATTTCAGATGGCGAACACTCGCAGAGACGACCGCAGCAGCCGAGACAGAAACGACCGGAGCAGCCATGGCAGCGGCGGCATGCAACTACTAATGGTCGTGTGTGGGTGCCGGTCGGCACTAGTTCGCATGTGCTAATCGGTAGCGGAAGCACATAAAGTAGTTTAGATCAAATTGCCTATTGATGTATGGTTTTAATAATGTATACCTCTACCAAACATCGAATAAACCACTAATCCCAGAAGTTGTCGCATGACAGTCATTAAACCTATCCTAGCCTTTTTGAATGACTTGAATATGGACCAACGTGACAACGTACTCGCTGAACCACGTTCGACTGGGAATCCCGTGTCTCCACAATGGGATGAGGGTGGGTTGGATGTGGTGGTATCAATTACCTACTCTTTAGTTGAACAGTAATATTCGTGTAATACCCCGCTAAGAGGATTACTGTCAACTCGTTTAACTTCCATCTACTAAGCAATATAAGAGGATAATTGCAAATAGTTCCGTAGCTTTGATACCATTAAAACACTTCGTTTAGATACTATAGCGGCGGAAATTTTACTACCCGGAAATCTTAATTTGTCCTCTTTTTTATATACAACTATATAGGCAAACAAGCATGCGGCCCGCATTACATGGTAAGCGGTCACCGCAGCTTATTAACGCTCGCAACACCACGGGGATGTTACTCGCGCGCTGCCAATCTTGTGACCTAAGGATGTTTCGTCACAGTACCCAGTAATGTCACTGCCATATCTCACCCTTCAATTCGGAACACGGCTATATAAATATAGCTGCTTTGCGGTAGAAATAGAGAGACAGAGGTGACGACTTTTGTTTAAAGTCTCTCTCTGGTCTGGCTCACTTCCTACTCTTAAGTTTTCTTCCCAGCAATATAAGAGAATTGTCAATAAACAAATTTTGTAGCAGGGCATATTATAAAGTATCTGACTATATTAATGATAAAAATGCCTGGGAGTGAGTCGATCCAATTATAATGTAATTAATAAATTATGTAAATTTGTTTGGATACCAAAAGAGGGATGCCTGAGTTTTTTGGCAGTATTTTTATCAGTGCTCACCTAGTCATGAACTGCACGGTAGGGAAAAAAATTGTGACGATTCCAAACAAATGTAGCCATTTTTACGGAATAAAAAGATTTTGACTTTGACTTTGACTATGATAAAAAGCATACGAGCGGCGTGCTGGCAAGTAACTAGATTGACCTATACATGCTGTGACAGTAGAAAATATATTAAAAGCATAAAAAACAAACCACAGAACAAGTAGTAACCAAATTTTACACTCAATTGAATAGCGGCTTTGGAAGCGCTGCAATTTATTTGCGATGTTCTTGAACTAGACTTGATTAGACTCGGATTGGCAGGCACTGGGTACAGAATAAAATACGTATTATTACTACGACTATATAAATGCAAGAAATATGGAAGAAAATTGGTCATGGAAAAGATGGAACAAAAATGCTAATAAATAGGAATACATTTGCAGAGACAGTGACAAGTGCATATAGCTTGTTAATCACCATGTCAAGGATGTGAACAAACAGTTTTTGTAAGAAAGTATTATAATTATTATATAGGATCATACAACAGCATATTCTAATGGTATTGTACGAGTATGTTCCTTATCTTAAGGTAAAATTATTTTCAGTTAGGATACATTATTGAAATTCTTTATTTGCCATTGAGCCAAGGTGTATTTTTCTTTTTTAATCTAGTGGCATTTCGAAAATGATTAATGTTGGAGAAGAAATGCTGAAAGAAAGTTGCCAATACATAATAATATATTTAAAATATACTAAAATAAACATTAGTACATGTGCTAAGTAATTTACAGTCATCGCAATTAGTCATCAATAAGGGTTTTTACTAAGAGTATTTTGTATGTGTATGAACATATCGTCAGGAAAGGACAGAACTGTTACAGGCAATGTTCTAGAATTGAATACAATTTACTGCAAAAATCTACCAGTATTAGCAGGCCGATATACGCATACACAACTTATTCCTGCTTCGAAGGTTTTCACTGAATTAAAATATATATCTTTACGAGCACACATCATGTCTTCATAAATACACTGAGAGGTAATCGTGAGGACATTTGTTTCTTAGAACAGTCCTTTTAGCGACTCCCTGGCATCAATGTTACAAATAGAGCAGGTAAAACTCTTTTGTAAAATAAAAATTGTTTCAATATCACCTGTTTTACCCAAAACAACCATACGACCTAACGCTATGAAAGTAGCTGAAATAAATTAAGAGCGAGAACCCACGGCTGTCAATATTTTGAATCTCCAAACTACATACGTAGCGAAGCTGAGCTTACCGGTAAGTCCATTTGATACCAAGAAATACATATAGTAACATTAACAAATTCTAATAT
This sequence comes from Pyralis farinalis, assembly GCA_947507595.1. Taxonomy (NCBI): domain Eukaryota; kingdom Metazoa; phylum Arthropoda; class Insecta; order Lepidoptera; family Pyralidae; genus Pyralis; species Pyralis farinalis. The sequence goes on from OX382270.1 coordinate 26,145,769, forward strand.
AATTCTGTCAACGAGAACTTCTGTATTGGCCGAAGTCGCATTTGGAAAACTACATTTTACAGGTTTGGTTTCAGTTGAGTCTAATAAAAGATTATTGCATGTGAACTATATGTTAATTATAGCAACCTCGTAATTCAGTTGATCTTGTATCGGTTGCAAGATGATTGTATTTTACTATGTGTTTCAAAGCTAGTTATATTCAGCGCCTCAATAAATGATCACAAACAGTCCATCTAGTTAAAGCTGAACTGACTTTGACAAACCGAGTCGAGCCCGAATAGATACGAATATAAACCATTGAAAACTCATCAGTGGACAAACTAGATGTATCGTAAATCTATGTAATCATGTATTGTTTTGTAAATACATTTATGTTATCCTTGTGGTGGAATCGACGAAGGCTTTAGAACAATCACAAAATTTTATTAAATTTAAAATGGTTAGAATAGTTTTTTTCAGGATTAGTGTTTTGGAATTAAATCCCAGCCACACAATAAAAACGTTCATGCTCTCAGTTTCTATCAGTACCGATTTTGGCTTTTTGATTTCCGGAATTGCGGAACAATGAGCAGCAAAAATCTCCTTTGTGTTTGTAAAACTAAGTAAATAGATAATGCATTTATAAGTTCACTGCAGTAGTTAAAAATTTAAATATCAGTGTATGCGAAAAGCACCACTATTTACAACGATATACAGTTAGTATTCCCAAAGGTAATGTTCCTACAACCAAGCAAATAATATTACATTTATGAGTTCTTGTAGGATTAAAATTTCGGTGTGTATGAAAAAACAACTGTATTTACTGTGACATACAGTCACAATTCCCGAAGGTTAAGGTTACAAATGATGTCTATACATTACACTACTCATGCAATTACGTAAGAAACGTAAACATTGTAATTCTTAGATATATCTCATGGTTACAACTTGTAATAAAATACGAAGAGGCTCAGTGAACCCTCTGGCAAAAGGCCAAAGTATACTGACACAGTAAATAAATATCGAGTAGTATGAAAACTTAGTTCAACCAGTCGATTTGACCATATGTCTTTTCAGGAACACCGTTCCTATATGAAATCTATATGTCTGTCTCTGTGTATGTGTGTCTCTGTCGCTTTTTTTCGAATATTCGAATTTTGACGTCAGATTCAGATTCAGCTTAAAAAAGTAGAATAGGAATGTTCAGGAACACCGTTCCTATCTCTTAAGGAACATGGACAAAATAGCCGACAAATAAAAAAAAATGTATTGTTATATAATTGACGAGCCAGGTGTTCCTCTGGCAATGCAAGCTTGCGCATTCTCAACTGGTTCTATTCTATGATTGACCTGTTCCTTTTGCGGCAGACAATTTACCGTAATAAATTTGCATACAGAAGAAGCTTTTTTATCCAATTGACAGCTAATTCTAATTTTAATGGCATTCTCTGTATGGATTATGCAATAGAGCTTCATATATTCAGATAAATCATTAATTTTAGTTCTTCGGACACTCGCTAAGCAAAAATGGCGATAATGATAATCTAATATAATTGGGCAACACCCAGTAAGGATAAGCTTTCATATAAAATTATCAACTAATTATTTGACTATTTGAAACGCCGTTTTAGAGAGTTCTAGAAGCTAATCTTAATGGCATGGTTCTTCGGACACTCATTTCCCACCTTTTAAGTCAAAATGGCACTAATGATAAAAATTATTGGGCAACAGCCAGTCTAGTGGTCGATATAAGTTAGTTAAGGCATACACAGAATCCTCATGGTAGTAATGAAGCGGGTAATCTTCTGTAACTATAATGTAGGACACTTGCTTCAAGTACTCGGTCATAGTAGAAGTATTAATGACCAATTCGTAATGCTTATTAATGCTCGCTAGATAGGGTTATTGTCCTTAAGCGCGGCGCACATGTGACGCCACGTGCCACGTCATAAAACTTTTAAGAATATCTATCTATAACTCTACGCCGTCCGCTGTGGGGTAGGTAGAGAGAAACGAGCGCCACATGAATCGGCCCTTAAACACCTCACTCACTTCAAACTCATTCAAAGTTCTTTTAATATATGTTCGCCGGTTTATACATGAAAATATGTATGTATGTATATATGAAAATATTTTATGGAATATGGAGGTTTGAAAGGAGATTTTGTGCAGATATAAAATATTAGCATACACAATTACATGTGGTACTTATCGAAGTTTCGTATGAAAAGTGTGAAATATATAAAATATTAGGATTGAGCAGTTATAGCCTAGTTGATAAAAAAGCCACCTATTACTGAACTGGTCCCTGGTTCGAATAACTGTGCACCGTTAAACCCGTGTTTTAAGACTTACGTACATGTTCACTTGTTCGGCGGTGAAGAAAAAGTCGTGAGGAAACAAGGACATTTAAGAAAATATATTTCGAAAGGCGTGTGACTTAGTCTTAGAAAGGTGTGGTTGTCCCTCTGCATTATGGAGGTCTGACAGCAGTCACTTCACGTCAAAATCAATACCTTCGCGAAATCCTTGGGTTAAGGTAGCGGACACCACCATTCCTAAAGGATTAGAAAACAGGATAACGGTAGGAACAAGAAGTATAAAATGTTGCGAAATCAAATTAAAAATGTCCGCGGCTACTTCATGTTCAAAGGGAAACAAAACGTGTTTTTTCCATGGAGTAGGCTATTTTACCGCGATAAAAAGTAGCATATGCCACTCTCGGACCCTCCCACTATCTCCATACAATCACATTACTCCTTATTGATGTGAAAGAAGGACAAATAAACAAACAGACTTTCACATTAATAATATTATATTATAATAATATATGCAGATATAGTGTGGATTACATCAATTGTACGGAACAGAAACAAATTATATTGAAGGTTAGATACGGTTGGAAACGTATTTTTCGAAACCACAGTCTACTAATGCAAAAATGTGGTTCCGTCTGCTTACAGTTTTATTAAATATTCAATATTGCACACTTCGGTTATTTTGTCGCTTTGGTATTTTATAATTTTAATTTGTACATACAAATTTGATTTTATCGAACAATGTAATAACAAACATGTGTATTTAGAAATGTGTGTACTCTGCCTATTCCGCATGGGATTTGGCATGTAGACATAGATAGACCCCCCATATATACTATATATATGTATAAATATATATTATTTCCATCTTACATTTTCCTTCCTTGGAAATATGACATGTATAGGAATTACAAAGCCGAGTCGCTATAGCCTTTAGCCTTCAACAGAGTTGAGGCTTCTAATTCCCGCTTTACCGCCCCTTAACACATTATGCGACGACTTAAAGCTGCCGTTACTGCAAAATCATTTTCAAATAGCAATCAAAGTCTTATTGAAAGCTATTTCGATAATCAAATCGGAACAATTTCAATCTTTAAACAAAGAAGTGACGAGTAACGGCGCTGAAAACCGAAAATATAAATAGTTTTTCAAAAACAGTTTTACATATATTTCAAATGGACTCTTTGAACTGAAACGGGACGCAGCGTTACCGAATCTTTTGTTGAATACAACTTGTTTTCACATTTCAGATTTTGCCAACTCTAAACACTAAAACAAAATCGGGTGTGCTTTACAACCACACGACTGAAGTAAAACTTACAGACAATAGGCAATATATAATTCGCGCTCGCGACGGACGGACCGACGCACACACGGAGAGTGTTGACTGAAAATTTCACTTGGATCTTATTCTTCTTCTTCATAAACTTTATTGAACGTTAGCGCTTAGAAGCACTTTTTTTGCATTCACATTATTATAGTAGTTGCCAAAAGTCACTAACTTATATCTCCCTCTCAACTTCCGTTCGCCTCCTCCCCTCGTGCTCGCACCTCTCTCTCTTGCCCCCGCAGTAATATACGAAACGTAACTATCTCTCTTTCTATTTTCACTAACTTATATCTCCCTCTCAACTTCCGTTCGCCTCCTCCCCTCGTGCTCGCACCTCTCTCTCTTGCCCCTACAGTAATATACGAAACGTAACTATCTCTCTTTCTATTTTCACTAACTTATATCTCCCTCTCAACTTCCGTTCGCCTCGCCGGAGCACACTTTTCGTAACGCTCTCGTCACGCATTCACCAGCTTACTCCCCAAGTCAAGCATGCGTAAAGAAGTTTTACTTCAAAAATATACATTCTACATCATTCCATGTTTACTTGTTAGAATTATTTGAGCACTGACAGCTCAGTGGATATTATCCGACGGTGCCTGGTTCAAATCCTAGTGTGGAAACACACTAAATACGTATTTTCCCATTTATGTACATATTTGTAATTATCACTTACTCGGTGGTGAAAGAAAACTTCGTGAGGAAACCCAGCGTCCAAGAAATTGTGTTTTGAAAAACGTGTGAACTAACCTTAGAGAGATCTTATTTTCTCTCAGAGTTGTAGAGGTCTAATGGCAGTCGCTCTATGTAAAAATCTGTCGTCATCTTCACCAAATCATTAAGCTCAGGAAGCGCTGCCAATCTTAATAGATTAGGAAACGCGATAGCGTTAAGAAGAAATATGAAATGGCGCAGAATTCTTCAGTTGCCTGCAGAACTATGCTTTTCACTTTTCTTCGAATAACAAGATACTAGAAGCGATATTAGTAGTCAATAAGAAAGGCGTTAGAAAAACAAGCAATACTGATCGCGTGGTGTCTAGCTCCCAACGCAATACTAGTTTCTACAACTACAGTAAGTAGTATGGTTCTTCCTACAAAGATAGTTTTTACATGTACAGCTAAGGTTACACTTGACAATCAAAGTGCGATTGTAACTCTTATTGACTACGTAATATGAAGGGTACTCAGAGTAAAATGGGACGTCGTAGCTTGGAACGGCTCAGAAGATTCAGGCTTTTGAATGCAGGAGTCAGACGGACAACGTAGGCTTAGTAACACGGTTCAGTTAGCACCCTTTGGGTACGGAACTTCAGGCATTGCTTTGAAAACCGCTTAGCGTTCTAACCAAACAACCCACAACCCACTGTTGTAGGACTCGTAGGTATTTATCGATTGAAAGCCCTAGTCGATTATTATTGTTTGTTTAATTATTTATGTATGTATATTTTCACGTCACGTATTTTCACGTCCGTTGCGAGGTAGGTAGAGAGAACCGTGCGCCATAACACAGTCTTTATACACTCGCTTCTTTAACATTCATAGCTGTTCATGCCCGCTTGCCGGTTATTAGTAATTCACCTGATAAACACGACCAATTTGCTCATGATTTTGGTCTTGGCTTCTACATTCTTCCACTTTTGCATTGTACTTATATGTCTGTTTCATCACTCTTTGTTTTCTTTATTTAACTATCATAAACACAACAGTGTATTTATGCAGCATAAACAAAGTTTTTGCATTCTGCACATTCGTCCGTAGTTCGCAAAAATAGACATTATTAAAATCAAGTGAGCGATTATAAAAAAGGTGAGATGTTCAGTTCGCGTGTGTGAACATCTACACCATGCACGCGGAGCTCAGTTGGTGGCAATGAAGACAGAACCTCTTCTGTGAAAATCTCACCGGTGTACATTGTTTTCCATAAAAAACAACAGGTAGACAGAAAGATGCATGTGTTGTTCTTTATTTTTACTAGTTGGGCTTTATTGTCGCAGAAGATTTTTAATGATTAATTTATTGTATGTTGTCTAGATGTTGTCATGTTTTAACATTTATCCGTATCGAGGATTCCGGTGCCAATGTCAACAAGCGTGTTAATCGAACGTGCAAGTTAAACAGCGCCGACCCAGTGGCCGACGACTTATTCGTAGGTCGACGCCTCTTTATGAACGGATTTAGTGGTTACGAGTCCAAGCCTCGGACGACAGGTTAAGCTCCGGCGGTTTCCTATAGAAGACAGTAGCTACACTAACCTAAGCCTCCCTTAGGTTAGTGTTTCCAAAGCACATTTAAGCCCCGGCTAAGGAACCACCTCTAAAAAAACCTGAACGGCTGCTGTGTTCCTGCAAGAGAGCGAGTACCATTGAGCTATTGAGAGGTTGCTGTGTTAGTAACATGCGACTTCCGCGAGCGATACTTCCTGTATTTAAAGCGTTCACATCAGATTACCTACCTACCAGATACCTTTTAAGAGAGGTAGGGCGCATCAAAGCATCCCGTCTGGGGAAGTACCTCCACCTCCGCGGCTAAATAACTTCTCCCGGTTTTGTTCATCCTGCATTCATTCTATATGTCCGAACCAACGGAGCATGCCTCTTCTTATTTTAACACCGACGATCTCTTTCAGACCAACACTGTTTCTTACATCACCATTACGAATAGGGTCTACAAGCCTTAAGCCACAAATTTTGCGCAGCGCTCGAATTTCGACTGTCTTTCTGCCATACCCAGCTCTCGCTTCCATAAGTTAGCGTTGGGACCAGCACTGCATTGTGTATAGCGAGTTGTGCCTTCTGGCTCAGGTTGTTATTTTGTGCCTTCTGCCAAGAAGTTTTCCCAACTCTCCGTTCACACTATTCCCAGTACTCACTCGTCTTTCCACATCTACACAAGGTACACCACCTTCCATCCCTGCTGAAAGCGCAACCAAGATATACAATCTCATCCACTTGTTCCAACACTTCATCATCAACCGTAATCCTTACATTAGTTCTGGATTCTTCTCTTTCAAATACTATTATCTTTGTTACGCCTACGGTATCACAATATAAGTTAAGAGGCAAACAGAACGCATTCACTCAACATAGCAATGCGGTATAATAATAAAATTTAATATGCCAGCAGTTCGCGGGCGAAAGAAATTCAAAATGTGTGGAGTATTTTTAATGTTAGTGGTGTCGGGTGAATGCTGAACATTTTAATAACTTACCTTGGAATAATATTAGACACGAGTTAAGATTACAGAAAATGTTTATGCATTTCATGAACAAAACCAGTTGAGAATGCGCAAGCTTGCATTGCCAGAGGAACACCTGGCTCGTCAATTATATAACAATTAAATTATTTTTTAAAACTTTGTCGACCATTTTGACCATGTTCCTTAAGAAGTGTGATATTGGTTTTTAAGACATTCCTATTCTACTTTTTAATTTACTTTTCGAATCTGAAATAAAAATTCATTTTTTTTAATTTGTCGGCCATTTTGACCATGTTCCTTAAGAGATAGGAGGTTGGTTTTTCAGACATTCCTATTCTACTTTTATATACTTAATCCGAATCTGAAGTCAAAATTCGAATATTCGAAAAAAGCGACAGACACAAGCACGCACAGACACACACACAGACTAACATATAGGTTTCATATAGGAACGGTGTTCCTGATAACCTATGTAGGTACAATCGATGAGACAGATATTACGAAGTAACTGAATTCACCGCTACGGGTCACAGGGAAAGTAAGTAACGCGCAGCTCTTATTGGCTAGTGCGCAGAGCAACATTGCGGCGCGTCAGTAGGCTCGAATCACTGAGATATTGAAGCTCTCAAACACCACGTTTTTGTGAGCGCGAGGTACCTTCATGCGAAGTCAAGTGGTTTATTGGTGATGCATTTAAAAGAAAACCAGCCACTACCGATAAATACATTTCTTTTTTCAGTAACACCGTTCCTATATGAAATCTATATGTTTGTCTGTGTGTGCGTTTTTTTCGAATAATCGAATTCTGACTTCAGATTCGGATTCAGCATAAAAAAGTAGACTAGGAATGTTCAGGAACATCGTTCCTATCTCTTAAGGAACATGGTCAAAATGGCCGACAAATTAAAAAAAAACAATTTTGAATTGTTATACGAGTATAATTAACGAGCCAGGTGTTCCTCTGGCAATGCAAGCTTGCGCATTCTCAACTGGTTTTCTTTTCTTTCTGTACATAACAATTGACGAGTTTGGTGGCGCAGTAATTTGTAACGCTACTTTGACATCAACGCCTGTGGGTTCGATTCCCATAAAGGACAAACATTTGTATGAACATATCTATTCGTCTTGGTCTGAGTGTTTTAAGAGAGGTAGCGCGCATCAAAGCAAAACATCTAGGTAAGTACCTCTACATCACAGAAAACCGCAGCCAAATAACAACTCCCTAGAGGGCTTTGTGTTCCTGGGACTGAGTGAAGTTGGCAGTAAACTCCTAAGCAGTTGCTGTGCAGCAAAGGTAGCATCACGCGAGCGATACTAGGCTTACAAGCATTCGGCCCACCTGATGTTAAACCGTTACCGTAACCTATGAACGCTTGTAATACATTAAGTATCACTCGCGCGATGCCTTCTCTTCTGCTAACACAGCACCTCCTTAGGATGTTGATACTGTTGATTGTAGGCACTTGGTGGAATTTTGAAGACTCCTTAGGAGTTTATTTGTGGCCCACTCACACGCAGGAACACAACAACCCTCCAGGGAGTTGTTATTTGGCTGCAATTTTCTGCGAGGTGCAGGTACTTCCCCAGACGGGCTGCTTCGATACGCCCTACCTCTCTTAAAAATGTATGTAACCGCTTTACATCAGGTGATTCGTATACTTGTACACCACCAGCCGTTGTATTAAAAAAAACACAGCTAAATAACATCTCTCTGAGTGAGTGAAGCTACCAAACCCACTAAGGAAACATACGTGCTTGTATGTAGGCTTTCTACACGCGAGGGCACTTAAGAAATCAGAAAAGACCTTAATAAAAAATCGGCCAAGTGCGAGTCGGACTCGCGCACGAAGCGTTCCGTACCATTATCTATAAAAACGGCAAAAAAAAACACGTTTGTTGTTTGGGAGCCCCCTTAAATATTTATTTTATTCAATTTTTTTGTATTTGTTGTTATAGCGGCAACAGAAATGCATCATCTGTGAAAATTTCAACTGTCTACCTATCACGGTTCATGAGATACAGCCTGGTGACAGACGGACGGACAGCGGAGCCTCAGTAATAGGGTTCCGTTTTACCCTTTGGGTACGGAACCCTAAAAAAACCACAGCTAAATAACATCTCTCTGAGTGAGTGAAGCTACCAAACCCACTAAGGAAACATACGTGCTTGTATGTAGGCTTTCTACACGCGAGGGCACTTAAGAAATCAGAAAATACCTTAATAAAAATGGGCTGAATACAACGTCATCCTATTAATGAGTGTCGGCTATCGTTAGGGATTAATTGATCTCAATTGTGAGGATCGTGCGTGGACGAATCGTATTAAGTGAAGGGGAAGGTAAGGATACTTATCTCGGAGAAATATTTGTGACAGGATGGTCGGACCTTAAGGGTACCCCTATTAGGGGTTCGTGCTCACGGAACGCCGCCGACTTATTACTAAACCTACGTTCACCCGTTCGTCTGCTTTACTTACGCCTGACTTCATTTTCAACGAGTTTTCTTAACTTCAAAAAAGAGAGATGTCCGTCTTTTACAACCCATTTTAGAGGGTCGGCAACGCATGAGTGACACCCCAGGGGTTGCAAATGTCCATAGGCTACGGTGACTGTTTACCATCAGGCAGGCCGTATGCTTGATTTCCACCTTAGTGGTATAAAAAAAAACTCAGAATGTAATCTAAAGCGTATCCACAGCGAACGCTTTAGATTACATTCTCTAGCACAAAACGCTTTATATACTCCGCGTCTTTCATAAAAAAATATTTTATTCGGTTACTTGATCGGTGCAGGGCGACATCTATTACGTATCTTAGACTACTAATACAGCCTACCTTACCTTTTTTAAATAAAAGGTTAGAAACGACGGTTTTATTCAACACGGTTGAAGTTGAGACTGTCCTTAGCAGACGATTTTCGAATCATGATAGTCATTTTTAATTAATTTAATAGTATAATTACTTGATCATCCACTTTTTATAAGATCCGCCAAGCAGCTATATTTATATAGCTGTGTTCCGGTTTAAAAAGTGAGATATGGCAGAGAAATTACTGGATACTGTGACGAAACAGCATTAGGTCACAAGATTGGCAGTCACGAGTAACGCCCCGTGGTGTTGCGAGCGTCAATAGGCTGCGGTGACCGCTTACCATCTGATGAGGGCCGCATGCTTGTTTGCCAATATATTGTATAAAAAAAAAAGTATAAAAGTGAGGTTCTTGGAACACAAATGGTTCACATACACTTTGTCGCTTACAATAAAAGCATCTAAAACGGGACATTTAAATATAAAACATATTCCATAATAATTAACAAGTTTGTGAGTAACCTTACATTTCCGTTATACGTATTTTGTAACTAATAATAAAAAGTAATACCTAAATTTTAACAAGCTCGATGGCGCAGTGGTTAATAACGCTACTTTAACGCTTGTGGGTTCGATACCCACATAGTACCAAAACTGTGTGCATGAACATGTCTGTTTGTATTGGTCTGGGTGATTATAAGAGAACTAGGGCGCATCAAAGCAACCCGTCTGGTGAAGTACCTCCACCTCACAGAAAACTACAACCAAATAACAACTCCCTGGAGGACTGCCGTGTTCCTGCATGTAAGTCAGGTCACCAGTAAGCCCCTAGGAGTTGCTTTGGAAAAAGGTGGCATCTCTTTGCAGCAGAGGTAGCATTGCGCGAATGATACTTAATTCAGCAAGCGTTCAGAGGCTACGATAACCGCTTTACATCAGTTGGTCCGTAAACTTGTATACCTCCCAAGGTTTATAAAAAAAATATATAATTATCGATTGTTTGGCAAAAGAAAAGTAGGGCAATCAAATATAATGCATGCCAATTGCATTTCTAATGGTAATATATAGTTAGTCAACGATACTTTATAATTATGGCTATAATACATACTGCATTATGTCTGTATATCTGTGAGAGCTTCCAGACACATTAAGAGCAATAAACTTTATCACATGGACTTATTCATTGAAGCAGACGGTCCATTTTATATGTGGTGCACTAAGCTATCTCTTAAATGGACACAATCGGAACGGTGTAGGCAATACTTAGTACTAACTATATAGTTTACTGCGAATCTGAGTCGGAGAGTAAACATATAGACAATAGTTTCGGGTTGTATTGTAAATGTCAGTCCAATTTAGACCACCATACGGAGTTTAAAGCATACCTACTCCACCAAGCATACACCAATCCTAACTCATCCCACTGCTGAGACACGGGTCTCCCTTCAACTGCATAGCACTACCAGTAAGGAATGTATCGTGAAGTTATAGATACTACTACTACATACTGCAGTAGCGCAACAACTCAAAGTGGACTTCAGACACCAGATGACACCATTTCTTACGGTCTTGTACCAGCTGCAGCCAGTAAGCTCCTAAGTAGTTGCTGTGACAACAGCAGGGGTGGCATCGCGCGAGTGACACTTAATGTATTGCGGGCGTTTATAGGTTACGGTAACCGCTTTCCATCAGGTGGGTCGCATGTTTGTATGCCTCCCGACATTGTATATATAAAAAAAGTTGCCACGTCCGAGACTTTACAGGTCTTTCAGCACCTCACTGCAGCGATAGCGAGGGTGGCCGATGGTGACCACTCGGTCGCCCCAGATACGCTCTACGACTCGATCTTCTCCCATTCTTTCTACGTGCCCGAACGAGCTACGTCTGGCCGCTCTGATTCCTCTGATGATATTTGGTTCGGACACTAGGTCTGCTATCTCCCGATTCTTCCTGAACCTCAACCTGCCGTCTTCCCTCAGTGTTGGCCCCAGGATTTTTGATGAAGGATTATCTATAACTTTATAGATAGATAAATTTGCACTGGTGACATGTGCATATGGGTTTGTAACGATTACGGTAACTATCATTAATCACTACCTACAGAAAAACTAGGTCACTTCACAAAAAAGTATAGTATAGCAAACAATACGCTTCAGCTTCAGTTACAAGAAAAGAACATTACGTACAACAAAGGGTCCGTGTACGTCATACAAAAAATATTCTTGTGTACCAATTAGGTGTGAGTCAAACAATAGCTCCAACTAGTTACAAATGACAAGTACTTTCAACAAATTTACTGATTTAAAAAATATGTTAGGTTATCTGATATATAGTTACATTTCTTTTTCTTCGTAGCGTTATCCCGTTTCCTAATCTATCAGGAATAGGCGGGATCCACAACCTAAGCCTAAGGATTTGGCGAAGATACAATTTTTTACGTAGAGACGTCTACAACCCAAAGGGAAAACAAAATTAGGTTGGGGAGGGTCTTATCAAGGAATCGCAAAGCTTACCTCTCAGCAAGACACTTTTTAAAAATGTACCGTGGACTTTTCAGCAGGACTCTGCACCAGGTCACAAGGCTCGAACCACCCAAGCCTGGCTCGAAACCAACAAGCAAGAGCAAGCAGTTACATGCTAGAGCAAGCTACAGCATGGAGTTCTTCCAGAAATGCTTGAAGAGTTTTTTAGAGGGTCGGCAACGCATGAGTGACACCCCTGATGTTGCAAATGTCCATAGGCTACGGTGACTGTTTACCATCAGGCAGGCCGTATGCTTGATTGCCATCTTAGTGGTATAAAAAAACCAATGGTTAAATATTCCCATGGCAACAGTGTATATATCCAAAGGTGGCAATTCGAATAGAATCACTTTTATTTAATGCTGAGACTTTCATAAATATATACATATAAGTTTTATTAAGATTACATTACATCATAAAAAAACCTACTTATATTCATTTATAACAGAACTTATGACCGGACTAGGTATATACCTCAGAATACAGAATAAACAAATTTATTCTGTATTCAGAGGTATATACCTGAAATCATCTTAATAAATAAATATATATTTAATTGATTAACATGATTTTAGTTTAGTATGGTAGATATAATTATATTAATAACTATTTCACAAGAAAATGGTCATTAATAAATAAATTTACTGATGCAAAATATCCAATGCGTGGAATATATCACAGCGCCATATAAAAAAATGTGCCAGCATTAAATTACATGCGGATCTGCCTTCTGGTTCTTGGCTGAACCCTTCTGAGAAATAGGTATTGAGTTTCATTTCATTACTTTAATGGCATACATTACTTGACCCCGAGGCCTTTACTGCGGAGATGATAACGTTCGGATAATTGAACTGAATGGCTCCATTGTATGATTTGTGGCTACACTCGCCGCAATAATTCGCTGCTGTGCTCTGATTTGAACTTATTATTGTTCATTGTATCGGCCAATGTCTGTATTATGCACATACATATGCAATGTGTTATTGCTTAAAAGAAAGAACTGTATGACAATAATTCTCATAAGTTCGATTCCTACCCATGACAAACATTTATGTGCGTGACCAATCTCCAACTTGTGAGGTGAAACCGAAAAAAATCGGCCAAGTGCGAGTCGGACTCGCGCACGAAGGGTTCCGTACCATTATCTATAAAAACGGCAAAAAGAACACGTTTGTTGTATGAGAGCCCCCCTTAAATATTTGTTTTATTTTAATTTTATTATTTATTCTTAAAGTGAATATATAACTATATATATATTATGAACAATATTCAACAATAACTAAATATTCTGTGAATATTTCAAGCGTCTACCTGTTGTCGTTATCAATATCGAGCAAAAAATCACGTTTGTTGTATGGGAGCACCCTTAAATATTTATTTTATTCTATTTTTTAGTATTTGTTGTTATAGCGGCAACAGAAATACAGTATCTGTGAAAATTTCAACTGTCCATCTATCACGGTTCATGAGATACAACCTGGTGACAGACGGACGGACGGACCTCAGTAATAGGGTTCCGTTTACGGAACCCTAAAAAGGAGTCAAATCACGACTCCGGAAGGTTGTTCTTTTCAAGCCAGTGAGTCTATCAATAAAACGATAAAGATAAAAACTCTTTATTTGCCTTTAGACATTCACGGGCGCCTAGACACGTCTTAGATTCTCAATATTGTATCTTATTAATTTTTCATAGTTTTGATTTCCCTCTTTTAATCTACCATAATTTCAAATGGCTATTGGCGAAGACGAAATGCCAAAAGAAACTTGCCAATATAGATCTCTTTTCAAATCGTGAATTTATATTACAATAAATTTATGACAGTGTATAATGGTGACAAGTTGTAAAGTTAACGATATATTAACACGCTGAATCATAGCCAGACATGTCTGTCAGCCAGATATTCGATCCTGTAATAACCCTTCTTACATAGAGTATTTTTGATGTGCCTTTTGAACATATTGTCGGGCAAAGCAAAACTATTTCGGGCATTGAATTATTATGTACAAGTTATACTAGAACTGACAGCGCGAGCTAAATGTTTGCGCTATGCTTTGTTGCCGATCGGCAACAACTCATTGCTGTACTACGTTGAACGAAACGCGGAAGCGCTATGATATTAACAATCAAAAATACCCCTTAGAAGCGATTTAGTGCTGTATCTTCGAATCTTTGGGATAGACATATAAATTATTTCAGCGCTGCAGTGGACATTAGTTGGTAGACAAAATGGAGCAAGACTTTTGCTTAGGATAGCTCCTCTAGTACATAATAACTCAATGGTTTCAGTCAATTTATTATAGAATCGAATACAATTTACAACAAAAAATCTATTCCTGCTAAGTTCTCATTAAATTTTGAAAGCGATTTTATATTTTTACGAACATATATTATGTTCTCATAAATGTACTGAGAGGTAATTATTATATATTTATTTCTTTGAATAGTTCTCTAAGTGATTCTCTGGAGCCAATGTTATAAATAGAGCGCATGGCTCTCTTTTGTAATATAAAAATTATTTCAATATCAATGAGCTTCTAAGCAGTTGCTGTGTCACGAGGAGGGATGACAACGTGCGAGCAACACCTCCACTATTGCAAGCGTTTATAGACGACGGTAACCACTTTATATCAGGAGAGCCATAATCTTGCATGTCTCCCAATTCCTTAATAATTAACTTTTAATGAAATTTTTTGTAAAGATGAGACAATGTTCTGTTACTACCATAGATAACAGCTTCTTATGCATGCACGCCGGTTTCCAGGACTCCTGACATTCTGATAATGACCTATAAGAAAGTATTAAATATTACATTATTTATATAAAAGTGCGTTTCCAGTGAGTGATTGATTATAGTAAATATTTTCACAAAATTAAAAACTTCCCACCCCTGTAACGTGTCGTCGTGTTACAGGTATTTGGTAGGTATGACAGCTTAAAAAATGTTTTTTTTTCTTATTTAACTGTTCCACAATTCATATCTTATTTAGAAAAGATAGTGAAAGTACTAAGTAAAAAAAAGCTTTATCTTGAAAAGATAAGTCACAACCAATTAGTTATGCATAATAATTTATGTACCTAAATTATGCTTAAGGGTATGGCTATGTACCTTCAATCTAAAATGAAGTTTCTTATTAATGTATAAATTTATTCTGGCTTTATATATAAAATAACTATACAGGTATGAAAAGCATGAAAATCGACTTCAATGAAATCATAAATTCACCAAACTTAAGTTAGGTGAATTTACATCAAATGCAGATCAAATCGAATCTAGCTTCCTAATAAAAAAAAAATCTTTTCACGATATAGTTGTAACATATACAGGATATAGTCCTGAAACATACACAAAAGACACGTTTTTGATGTCGGTTAAAAGTAAAATATGAGTGGTTTTTAAATCCTATTACAAAAGATAATACAGTACGATATATAAATAATACATGTACTTCTGTATTTATCAATGTGTATTGCACGCAAGTACGGGAAGGTGGATATTTGACATACCAAATCCCATCTAGTACCGAATATAAATAATAAACTTAATTCTAAAAGCATTGCCTACAAGTTCGCTTTCATTTATAGATTTTAGTAATTATTAGTAATATATTTTTCCATTCTTGCAATACAAAGTTCTGTTCTATATTATATCTAATGTCTATGGTTGTATTTGATGGTTTGATGCGGCATCAAAGGACCCGCTTCGTAATCGATCGTAAGCCAAGCATCTGCAAATCATTCAGTAATAAAACTACATCAAGAGAGCCGCACAGCGTTACTCAATGTTAACGCTAGTACAGTAGGGTTGGCAACTCAATTTTTAATTAACAAGTATATTCTAAAAAGGCTTTGATTTAATAGAAGAAAATATGTTTAAAATTTTATGTTATCTGATTTTAGCTTATTTTATCACGGCACAACCATTTTATTAATAATTATCCGCATCCGCGTATCCGCATTTCCCTAAAATCATAACTGCAAAGAATTCGTAGATCTAAATTTAAAATTATTAACTTATCAACTGGAAGTTATAGGTATTCGATGAAGAACAATGTTTAAAAGAGAACAAAAAAAATTAGGCCAACGAACGCTAAATTAGATAAGCTATTTATTCAAAGTATTAATGATCCTTACAGTTTACAGTCGATATCACACTTCAAGATTTATTGACGACTGCTCTAAACTTTGTCATCGTATCCCATAATAGAAAGATGTTTACAATACAATAAATTCACTTCAATTTATCAATAAATCCTGTTATTTTTTTGTACTTTAATCCGATCCTTATCTAAATAACAAATTAAAGTATAAAAGCGTATTAAATTATAATATAAGAGGTTCTTAATACAAGCAGTATGCTATAACTTGGCAGTTTTCTACTGTCAATAATCTTATACTAAATTGCCAACATAGTGCCAACCACGAACCTAATCTCATACGTGTCAATATCTTGGCAACCCTAACCATGTAAATATAGAGTAGTGTACGTCAGCCGATTGAGCTTTTTATAGAATACTTTTGTAATGTGTATAGGATGTACTCTAACTCTACGTTAATGTTTATACGGTGTGGAAAAGATGAGTATGCGAAACTAGTGTATACTGGCAATAAGAAGAACAGAACCAGTTTAATACTGTAGAAAACTGCTTCTAACATTCGATATTAGTGCAGTTTTGTTTTTTTTTAACAATTTGCTTTATCAAGTTAGTAATTACACTGTTCGTTGTTTTTACCTTTTTCTATACACAGCCAATTGCCACTTAGGTATGTTGAAGTTTGCAATCTCGTAATTGCCTTCAGTTGAAAAATTTTCTTTTTGTCGCAGCTTTTTAATACGAGTATCATAGCGTTCTGTTACATGTCGAAAGATACCACAAGCAAATAAATCAAATCGTAATGATTGTCACTGGAAGGTGCGAGTAGCTAGGTAGACCGGAGAAAATCCTATTCAGATATGGCAATAAAAATGAGAACTGCAAAGAAGATGTTCACGCAAAGATCACGTTTAATAATACTCGTAGTAAAGTTGGATTATGAATATAAATTTCTGAAATATATCGCAATGATGTTCATACATTATATTACCCAAATAGGTGTATTTTTACACTTACTCGGTATGTAATATCTTTTGCTTCTTAGCGATATTATGTTTCCTAACCCATTCGGATGGGGGCAGGGTTCGTAACCTAAGACTGAGGATTTGGCAAAGATACCTACTGATTTTGACATCGGGCGACTGCCATCAGACCTCCAGAGCCCAGAGGGAAAACCAGACCTTTCTTAGGCGGTGATAATTTTAAATATGTACATAAATCAGAAAACATGAATTTAGTGGCACATGCCAGGAGTTGATCAATAGGCCGGTTCCTTAACTACTGGGCTATCACTGTTTCTTATTTCGTATTTAATAAATTTTAATTATATTTCACCACTAAAGTCCATCCAACTTTGCCACGTATGTTATTAAACATGATTTCGTTTAAAAAACATAAGCAATTTAGTTTTGCATGATTATGAAAAAATGGTATATATACTCGTAGTATCATAAGTACATTGTGCGTGTGAATACGTCAGTCAAACTCATAATTCTTTATGATATTTGTGATACAGCTGCTGATGATGATATAAACCATAAAACAGCATAAGCCAACGCAGAAGTTATCGACAGGATGGTGTTATTAGAGGTGAGTGACACGACTTGATTGACTAACAGTGTAAAAAGTTGACAAATATTTCGGGAAGTATTAAAAAAAATAACGTATCATATTTTAATTTCACGATATACTTTAGTCTTATCTAACAAGCCTAATCCTGAGTGACAACGGGAAATAGTGGTGAAACCACAAAGGAAATAACCTACATAAATCCGATGACATGATTTTGCGTTGTAAATGAACTCACCGCTACGGTTCGGGGGCTAAAGTAGAATGCGCAGCTCATCTTGCCTATTTCACGGATCTAGATCGCGTCACTTATCGACTTATTGGTTAGTATATCCTCTCATTGGTCACGAGGTTCAAATCGCTGAGATATGTAGGTGCTAAAACGCAATACGTCTAAATCTAACAAGAACTACGCCAAAATGTTTCTAGCAAATTGTGTGAATAACTTTCATATTTTCTCACCATACCAAAAGCTAGTCCTAAAAGAATCATATCTTTTGAAAGATAAAAGATATTACTTAAATTAAATACGGTTGCCGCAATAAGAAACCACTATAACCATAAATACGTTCAGAAATTCTGACACACATAAATAAGCTTGCGGTTACAGCACTGCCCTATATTTTTAAGAGTTCTCTTCGTTATATCGCCTTGCGGAAGACGTAATAGTATTCTTAATATGCTAAATAAATATACCTTATATATAAATTGCCGCTTCCCCAAACAAGGTAAGTTACCACACCTACCTACATACCTACATGCATATTTTCTTTTATTTCCAAGTGGCAAACATTTGCAACACTTTCACACATAATAAATAACTTAATATTCCGAGTACCGATACTCTTAAGATTAGCCGATTGTACGAGATACGATGATCTCAACGTCATATTAATAATGCCAATGTGTAACAGCTACCAATAATAACAAAAGTTACTCAAATAATCATGTCGAGGTCACCAAAGTCTTCGAAAGCACTGAATATCAATCAAAACTTGCACGACATCGGTTTCTTTCTGTAAACAGACAATAAACCTATATATTTTCTTTAGGTTTGGACTTGCAGACTGAACAGAACTTCTCAAGGTCGAAGTCATATCAAGGGAGTGTATAAAAAATAACCAGTTCGCCATCTTTGGGAGTCCGCCATATTGGATTAAGAATGAGGTCACTTAGCTAATCATACAAACATCATCCAAACTAAACGTGTATGAAAAATATCAGCTCACTTGGAAACCGAGGAGCGGGTCAACTTTAATTTCCAAGATTTCTTGTACATAGTTACAGGTGAAGCTAATAAAACAAAAAAATGTTAAAAAATTATTGCGGTATCTTATCTCCGTAATATAATATAGAGAACCACCAGAATAATACTGACAGCACAACTAGAGTGTTTATGCGTAATGTTCCCTCAAAAATTAAATTAGTTACGCGATTGAAAAAGCGCAGCAATTAACCTTAAGGTCCAAATTCAGAGTCGCAAAAGAAAAATCACTTAAGGATGATTAGATAAAATTCAAATAAATTGCCTGCTACAATAACACTCTAGACCAGGGCAAAATGAGAATGCCGAACCACCGCTACGTGCCCTAACCCCGCCGTCAAGGGTAATATAATAACGTAATTTCAACATTTTATTCACGAAATTCACACAAAGGTGTTATTAACTCTGTGTTTTCAGCTACAACCTAATGGAAATAACTACCGATATAAACGCTAATTTAAAACCCAAAGCACTCGTTACATGTTACAATGAAAAGTTGAATAGAAATTTGAAATATATATTTATAGTACCTACCGCTCATTTGCGGAATACTCCCCCGTTAATGATTCATTTGAAAACGTTACTTTTATTCCCATAGGATAAAACAAACACCGTTTACGCAATCCCAAAATACGCTTGGTAGAAGTAACTATTATACCTATATACGTAGGTATATATTACTAGTATTGAGCTAGATGGCGTCATTGCTAGGCTGCCAGTCTAATTGAACAGATAAGTTGAGGTAGTCATATGGATTTCCTCTGGAGGATCAGAGTAACTTGGGTTGGATTGAGGCCGTCGATTCCGACTATTTTCGATATATGACGGTCATTAGATGACACGGAAAACCGCGAATAAATAACAAATTCCAGGAGGGTCGTTATGTTCCTGCGAGAGAGTGAGGTCACCAGTAAGCTCATGAAGAGTTGCTGTGTTGGTAGCGGGAGAGCCAAAGTGGGAATTATAATATGTATATTGCTACTGCAACCACTTTAGATCAAGGTTTGCATGCATCCGGGCGTAGTATAAAAAATCGGCCAAGTGCGAGTCGGACTCGCGCGCACGAAGGGTTCCGTACACTTATCTATAAAAACGGCAAAAAAATCACATTTGTTGTATGGGAGCCCCCTTTAAATATTTGTTTTATTTTTATTTAATTATTTATCCTTAAAGTTAACATATAACTAAATATTCTGTGAAGATTTCAGGCGTCTACCTATTGCCGTTATCAATATCGAGCAAAAAATCGCGTTTGTTGTATGGGAGCCCCCTTAAATATTTATTTTATTCTATTTTTTAATATTTGTTGTTATAGCGGCAATAGAAATACATCATCTGTGAAAATTTCGACTGTCTAACTATCACGGTTCATGAGATACAGCCTGGTGACAGACGGACGGACAGCGGAGCCTCAGTAATAGGATTCCGTTTTACATTTTGGGTACGGAACCCTAAAAACACGAATAATATCTAACACTTTTAAGTATAAAAGGAATATCATCGGCACGGCATGGTGTATCGTACATCGAAATGCCAAAAGGCACTTTGGAACACAAAAACCTTCTTCTGGTAACACATTCGAATTATTATGATTTAAAATGATCGATAATTAAGCATTATCATAGGCCATTAATTTCTATTATATGTATGACCAGTCTTCATGCCCAGCATTTTTAAGGAACTAGAGGAACGGCGCGGCGCGGCTCAGCCAAGTATTCCATCAACGTCTTTCTAAAAGGGTCTTTATACTGTCCACATTATTTGTAGCCAAAGCAAACTCCACTCACAAGTAGTACGAATTAGGGAGCGTGTTGTAACATCTCACAATTTGGCAAAATTTGAAAACAAGTTTTATTGCTGACACAAGAGTGCAGCTAGTTTCCTGTTTGTCCAAAAAAATAAGGAAAATTCCGTTGTATTTTTATGAAAGGCTGGATAAATAATAACGCTAATTTATCATCCTCAGAACCAGAATACTTTTTATTTGAACAAACACAAACGCTTCGGAGAAATTGAACAGGGTCCTCCGTAAACAGACAAATTCCAATAATTTCTCGCACAAGAAAGAAAGGGAAAATTCTTGAAAGAAATTCCAACTCGTAAGAAGGATTATTGAGTGTAAAACTATAGAGACGTTATTTGTTTTATACCACTAAGGTGGCAAACAAGTCTTCGTGCAAAATGTTCACTTTCAGAAGCAGTTATCGCTATTATAAACTACTCAAAACAAAATAGGGCCCACCTACACTTAGTCATAAAAAATGCTTACATGTAACTTTTAACTTATATATAGTTAAGTTCAAGTGTTTAACTATAAATATGAGATGTTTATGAGTCCTTATCAGTCTTTTGAATAACATTTACTAATCTTTACCCTCAAATGGGAAGAAAAAATCGGCCAAGTGCGAGTCGGACTCGCGCACGAAGGGTTCCGTACCAATATCTATAAAAACGGCATAAAAAATCACGTTTGTTGTATGGGAGCCCCCCTTAAATACTTGTTTTATTTTAATTTAATTATTTATGCTTAAAGTGAATATATAACTAAACATTCTGTGAATATTTCAAGCGTCTACCTGTTGCCGTTATCAATATCGAGCAAAAATGAGCAAAAAAATCACGTTTGTTGTATGGGAGCCCCCTTAAATATTTATTTTATTCTATTTTTTAGTGTTTGCTGTTATAGCGGCAACAGAAATACATCATCTGTGAACATTTCAACTGTCTAACTATCACGGTTCATGAGATACAGCCTGGTGACAGACGGACGGACGGACGGACAGCGGAGCCTCAGTAATAGGGTTATGTTTTACCCTTTGGGTACGGAACCCTAAAAAACAAATGAAGCTCAAATTACCGTATGCACAATTTCTTATTCACTTGTGTGTCGATTATTATTGCAAGCGTTTCTTATTTTGTTTAACTATTTCGTTTATTTGTTTTACTAGTGTAGATTGTAAATTTGTAATGCCATGTATTCGACGCCATTTGAGCATGGAAACTGCTTTAAGAACAGCGGCATTGCTGCAAGAGGGAGAATCTGAGAGATCAGCGGCTTTGAGACTCGAGGTGTCGCGGAGGGCTATTCGGAATGTGTGGGAACGTTATCAAGAGACAGATAGTGTGGCTAGAAGACACGGATCAAGAAGGTCGTGAGCTACAACTATTCAAGAAGACCGATACGTTCTTTTATCTGCACCTCGAAAGCGTAGTTGGAGAAGTGAAGGTGAACGTTTTATAGATACATGTATCCACGAGACAAATCGATTTGGCGGGCCCAGTGTCATGGTATGGGACGGAATAAGTTTAATGGGCAAGTTAATAAACAGAGCTGGAAATTCTGAACTGTGGGTACTGTAACTGCTGTAAATTACGTTGAGCGTGTGATCCGACCTCATGTTATTCTATTTTCACAACGAGTGGGCAATAATTTCATTCTTATGCAGGATAATGCTCGCCTAACTCAGAGAGCAATATCTATGAGCCAATATTTCAGTTTTGCCATGGCCTGCGATGACCCTCAATTTCAACCCAATTGAGCATTTGTGGGGCCAATTGAAACGAAGCCTAAAAGAAAATTACAACAAAGTTAACAGCCAGCAGGAACTTATTAACGCCTTAAAAATTTGCTGTGAGCGAATACCGCCGGAAAATGTTTCCCATTTGATTGAGAGCGTTCCAAACAGGATCTGAGAGTATGTACGTAGCAGAGGACGACCCACCTGCTACTAACGATGTCCCCGTATCAACCATCCATAACTGTTAATAAGAAAAAAAAAACAAAATGGTTATATTCGTCTTTTAAGTGTAAAATTTAATTTGTCAGTTTTTGTGTGTATTTTTAAAATAAAGATTTTTACGACTTGCCTTATTTAAACAATAAATAAAACCTTAACATATCTAAAACATATCTTTCCAAAAAATTATATAATGTTGCATTTTGATGTTGTACAACAAAGAACCACCACTTTGTTTTGACTAGTTTACATTATAATACGAGTACCAGAGGCATGACCCACGCGTTGCGGACCCTGAAATTGATTAACGAGTTGCATCGGTCACTCATTCCATGCAGATTTTTCTATCTATCTATGTATATCTTCACGCTGAGTACTTTGCGGGGTAAGCATAGAGAAAACATGTCATTGGATAGAGGATTTCAGTACTTGTACGGAAATAATCTGTCCCGTGGCATTTGATACTGTATAGGTATTAAATGAAAGGAAAAAATTGAAATATCGTTTACACCTCAATTTTTTCCGTCTTTCTGTCTACATTACACGCCAAGTCCTTTGCGGTGTAGGCCGAAAGAACCGAGTGTCAAGTAACAGGTGAGTTCCGTACAGTTGGTGTCGATATTATATATTAGATTTAAAAAAATTGTGGTGTTGTCACCATTGTTCTTAGAGTCAACTGCACATATCACACCCTGAAAATAGCAAACGGGACTGTGGCAAAAGACTGGTAGGACATAGCGACTTTTAGTAAGCATCCAGACCGGGGATACAAAATCTATGTCCATGTATCCAATCTGCGGCGTATCGCTTGTAGAACGAGTTCGCAATGAGGATGTAAGAAAGAGATTTCGTCTGAAAGAAATCGGCGTGAACATGTAAAAAGAGGAAAGAATGACGAAACAGATACACAACGCGAAAGTTTTTTTTATACAACGTAGGAAGGCACGGTCCACATGATGTAAAGCGGTTATCGTAGCCTAAGAACGCTTATAATACATTAAGATGTATCACGCGCGCGATGCTCCTCTGCTGCTAACACAGCATCGTTAGGAATTCACTGATCACCAGTCACTCATACGCAACAATTTCTAAGGAGTTGTTATTTGGCTGCAGTTTTCAGCGAGGTAGAGGTACTCTTAAAAACATCCAGACCAAGACAAACAAACATGTTTATGCATCGAACCCACGAGCTTTGGTGTCAATGTCGCATCATTCACCACTGCGACACCGAGCTCGTCAAAGATCCTCTCCGCTCCCTTCATGTTTAGACCAATATTAAGTCAATGTTTAGGGCAAAAACATTAAACGTTTCTACAAGGTATTTGCGGCATTAAGTGCTGATTGATTTAAAATTCAAGTAAGGACGACCGTAGCCTGTGATTCAAAGGGCAGGTGGAACCCTCAGTTGCGGCTATTGTAACTAGATGGCAATTCAAGCCCAGCGTTCGAGCGGCTTCAAACGCCGCCGTTGTGGGTTGGTAAAACAATTATCGAAATTAAAGGCACACCCGTATCTCAGCATTATGAGGAACTCAACAGGGATTCTAACTGATTCTTAGTATCGATAGAATGAAATACAATAGTCTCTCAGGAAATTGCAGGATTTACGAAGGAATTTAACGTCTTCTATTGTGTTTACATAATTTTCACAAGGACCAAGAAGAAATTATCTGAATAAAGTTCTCTATTTGAACCTAATTTACCTGACCTACGAGATAATTAAAGACGAGTCATTCAAGTACGAGTCCAACTGTCTCCTGCTCCTGCCTCCTCTTTAAATATCAAAATAATTTCGATGTTACAGAAGCATTCAAATTCTGTGAAGATTGTTAGGAGGGTTCAAACTCTATGATTTCTTACACTAGTAAGTATGGATAATTAAAATGTGTATCACATTACAAAGATAATGCCTTAAACTTTTAAGTTTGTAGACTACTACTATTAAACTAATTAAACATACACTTAATTAACTATACCAAACAGTCAACCAAAAACCTCAATGTGTATACCAAACCTAACTATTAATTACATTAAAAATTATGTAACATAACCCTCAATATTTCAGAAAAACCTGTTCAATAATACCCCACGCGTCTCGGTGCACTAATAAAAATAAATCATCCCGCTTCAGGTGTAAGGGATACTATTAAATGTGTGTTTTTAATTTTTTGTTTCATAACTTTATTGGCATTTATAGCGTTATAAATTTATAACTTTCTAACTCAGACAACCTGCGAGCAAAAAGCTGTGCCATTGAAACCGATAAACAAACACATTGACTGACGAAACTACCAAGTGCTACTACGGAACTCTAAAAATAAGCACAAGCTGTTTTTTTTTGTTCACAATTGTTAGACTGATGATAAATCGAGTGGTTTGTTTAGCAGAAAACGAAATAGCATGGCCTGAATTATTTCGTCAGAATGTTTTTCCACGGTATCAATAAAGATTCGGTTTAGATTTCCCCAAAGATCAGCTTGGGAGCGTAACAACGAATATTTCTTGCTATAAATCCGCTTTAGTCTAGATATTGATGTTACATGATTATGAAGGATTCAAGCGTTTGGAGTAACCGATAAAAATACGCTGACAAAAACGAGGCGCCAACCGCAATCTATCCCTATAAAATAGACAAGCGTTTTATAAAATCAGCAAAAAAGGTATCAGAAACATTCAATCAGCCAATACCATTTCGCACTGGACAAATGTCACTATTTCTCCTGCATAATATAGACAGATAAAGTTTTTTACTTATCCTACTACTTGGCATAACGCCAAACGGTCCATAAACGGCGTGACGCATTCGACAAAAAGAATCCGTGCGGTAGTAAAGCGAAGAGTTACAATATACCCCCCTTTGTTTGCGTCTTGTAACTGCTATCTGAAGAAAAAATATTTGGATCATTAAAATAGAATAAGAGTAACATGGAAACGTTCGCAACATCAGCAAAGTCATTCTACGGAAACGAGATATTTTAACAAACAATGGACATATTTGTCTGAGCCGGAACGGTTCTATACATTCGAGTAAATACAATAGACGGCACATTAAAGAAGTCCGATTAAAGGTCACAGTTTGCGCAATAATTATCGCTCGATACTTGCAGACCCAGTAAATTAACTTTAGCGTTACATTGGGAACGCCTTCTATATGAAAAGATACATATCTATATATTTCTTAAAGTTAAGTCCCTTGCGGGGTAGGCAGATAGAATCGCGAAAAAGATAATACTTAATAATTTATTGTTAATGTAAAAAAGCGACTGTTACCCAGTATTCATGAAACTTTAGAGGTTTTATACCTGGATACATGTTGTAAATAATGTGTTCTGTACTTGTGACTGTGATTATTAATAAATAAATAAAATAAACAAATATTTTTGATTGCTGCCTTGATTTCGCATATTAACTCCTAATGACAAGATCGCTTCAAAATCATCCAAAACTTGATCATAGAGAAGCTACGTGGAGCTTATGAACGTCGAAGAAAGTTACTCCCGCCGGACATCTCGCTGGGAGATCGATTTCCGGCATTGACCAACCGCACTACGGGATGATAGGTGACACAGCTATTTCGTCAGAAGTTTCCTGAGCAGTTTCAGCGAGCAACCAGAGAATATTTCTCGCAGAGCAAAGGCTCGCAAGCGTACGCCCCACATAATGACATACCATTTTTACCCATACCCATTACAAAAAAAGGTTTGAACTGGCAGAGCTTTTAAGAAACAAGAAACATTCTTAATAAACACACTTACGAGTAGTTTAAGAGTAGTCAGGTAATCCATAACACAAACATTATCGGTGCGACAGTCTACTACAAGTTAAGTGTATCTAAAGTAGTATTTTATCAATATAAAAAAATGAAAATTATAACTGTACTAGCTGGTATTCGCGACTTCGTCCGCGAGGACTCTAGAATTAGGTTCAGAGTAGATAAAAAGTGTAGCAATAGACTGAAATGTAAGACAAATTACTGCATGAAGTGTCACTTTATTTCAATCCTTCCTTTGTGAAAAACATCACTATTATGTGGGCTCGATACTCGTGAGCATGGCACATACCGTAGCCCATGGGAGAAACAGTATTTCTCGAAGTGCACACCTGCTACTTTATGTGTTTAGCGTTGAGTTTTGTTTATATTCTTCGCAAATGCTGTTTTCAGCGGAAACTCTCTTTTAAAGTGAAATGGCAAATCAGTTGGAATTATTGGGATTCGGAGAATTATTTTTAGCGTAGGCTAATAAATAAGGTACGATTAATTAACTTGAAAAGCTATAAGGTTTCCCATAGAAATATACAACCCCCTCCTAGGGTAGAATATCTTAAGGATGTAATTTCTGGAATTCTTTATTTATATTCATTGGTGTCAAAGATAAAATTATGGACAATAGAACATAGGTACTCCTACTCTCTTAATTTGAAACATTACACAGGTTCCCAACAAAAACATCAAACTGCTAACCCCCGCTTCACCAAAATTCCTTCCTATATTAAAGAACCAAATAAAAAAAAAAACATATATATTTGTATATTTCCCCGTAGTATACTGCATCCCCTATTTCAACCCCCTCAAAATTTATTTTTGCTACGAAAGTATCTTCAAGATCCAATCAATTTCTATGCTTAAATTCATCAAAATTTCAGGAAATTTGACTTGAAAAGAGCTATATAACATAAAAAAACAATACCTAAATTAAAGCTGGGAGTTCACTGAGGACATCGATAGTGAAATTAAGGTAACCGACATAGCCCATAGGATAAGCTATCTGAAGTGGCATTGGGCCGATCACATAGTTTGTAGAACCGACAACCGCTGGGGAAAAAGGTTTTAGAATGGCGTCCCCGTACTGGTACACGCAGTGTGAGACGCAGAGTAGTAGTAGTAGGAAGTCGATGGACGCAGGTGACATAGGATCAAGATGAATATCACTCTTAGACCCCTCTAAGAGTGAGATTCATCTTTAGTCTATGTTCAGCAGTGACTTATGATGATATGAAATTAAAACTAATTATAACTATTATATATCTATACGAGTGAGACATATAAGGACGAGTCACGTGGCGCTCGATTCTCTCTGCCTACCCCGCAAGGGATTTGGTGTGAAGTTATAGATAGATATACCTATATACGTCTAAGAATTACTGAAACGACTGTTTGACGAGCTCGGTGGCGCAGTGGTGGAACACGCTGTTACACTACTTTGGCACCAACGCTCGTGGGTTCGATTCCCACACAGTACAAACATTTGTGTGCATGAACATGTCTGTTTGTCTTGGTCTGGGTATTTTCTATGTATAATAAGTATGTATTTACAAAAAAAAAATGTATTTACGTATGTTTATCAGTTGTCTAGTACCCATAACACAAGCTTCCGCTTACTTTGGGGCTAAATGGTGCTGTGTAATTTGTCCGACAATATTTATTTATTATTATGTTTTGGATATGGAGCGACTGCCATCTGACATCCACAACAGAGAGGGAATATCAGACCTTTCGCAGGTTAGATCGTACGTCTTTTGAAATATGGTTTCTGGACGTGCGGGTTTCCTCACGATATGTTTTCTTGAGCGTCGAGCAAGTGATTATTAGAATATGTACATAAATACGAATACACGAATTTAGTACATACCTGCATTAGGTTTCGAACCAGGGACTGTCGATCAATAGGTTGATTCCACTAGGCTATCAGTGTTACTTTTATACAGAAAACGTCCGGATATTAAAAACTTCTTGTCACGAACTGAGAGAAATATAACGCTATATCAGGATTACAATTTGTTTACACAAAACTGAGGTCAATGGAAATTACTTCAGTGTGCGTGATGTCAACTGTATCTACAAAAACTCATCCGCATCGAAACATAAAAACGTCTTTACAAGCACCAATAAAATAAATTGAACAACAGCACTTAAATATCATATAATGTTTGAATAGATGGTTCCATACCAAATAAAAAATTTTTATACAAAAGAATACAAGAATACGGCCCATCTAATTTGTCTCGCTTTGACTGCTCGTGGGTTGCCACCATTGCTGTTATCACAGCAACAACTTGAGCTTACTACTAACCCCACTCACTCGCAGGAACACAACAAAACTCCAGGGATTGTCTTAGGTTTTCGCGATTTTGTTACACATTGAATTAAACAATTTTTAACGGAAGTATCGCGTGTTTTATTTATTTTGTTGAACCTGACGTTTCGAATGCTTTGCAGCATCCGTGGTCGCAGGAAGACAGAAGAAGAAAAACGTCAGGTTCAACAAAATAAATAAAACACGCGATAAGGTTAAGAAGATATTAAGCGCACTTCCATATGTTAGTTGCCAGTCATCAAAAATCAATACTAACATATACAATATTAACAATGCATATCATTTGACATGTTGTCACAATTACAAAATTTATATTTTTGACTCTAACAATTTTATTAGTGATTTTTATATGACTAAAGATATATTATATCTTTCAAAGAAATGTAGGAAATAGAATGGCCACTTTCTATTTCCTTTAATAATATAAACAGTTTACCTAGTCGGGTCATAAGTTCTGTCAAAACTGTATTATTTTAATTTTGGAATACTGGACAGAAACACTTTGACTAATTTGGAAAATATAACATTCCCGCTTGCCGAAATTAAAACATAAATTCATTTTCATTTCATAGAGTCGCAGTTATTGCGTTGCACCGCTGTGGTGACGCGCCAAAATAGATTTTCAACATTCTACAAAAATTGAAAATAACACTACGATTTATTTATCGCACTATCAAACGATATGCTAAAGATTCAAGCTTCGAAGATCGTAAGAGGAGCGGCCGACCTCGCACAGTTAGAACACCAGCTGTCATCAAATCAGTGAAGCCGCGAATCCAAAGAAATCCCGTGCGTAAACAAAAAATCTTAGCTCTTCAGATGGGATTACGCAGAACCACTGTCAAAAGAGTGTTAAATGAAGACCTGGGACTATGAGCTTATCGCAAAAAAAACATTTTTGAATGAGCGTTTGAAAGGTCCCACGCTTCGTTACGGCGGTACGCGGAAAAATACCGCGAAATTTTGATTTCGGAAAAGTTTTTACCATCGAAGAAAGTTACAACAAACAAAATGATAAGGTGTATGCCCACAGTTGTGAATAAGCGAGCGCGCGTGTTCCGAGGGTCCAGCGACGGCATTATTGTTTATCAATCATAGTTTGGCTTGGAGTCTCATATTCAGGCTTAACTGAGGCGTTTTTCTGTGAAAAAGGTGTGAAAATCAGTGCCGTGGTTTACCAAAATACCGTCTTAACAAACATAGTAGAACCTCTTTCTCAAACAATGTTCAAAAACGGACACTGGATATTCCAACAGGACTCTGCACCAGCTCATAAGGCACGAAGCACTCAAAACTGGTTGCCCGCCCGTGGAATTGAGTTCATCGGGCATGAAGACTGGCCGTCTTCTAGTCCAGATTTAAAGCCACTGGACTACAAGATATGGCAACATTTGGAGGAGAAAGGAGCAGGAGCCATATGCTTATTTGTCATAGTATCTACTTGTGTACGTTCTTAGTAGTCGAAGGCATAATAACTACTGTCTTCAACCCCAATGTAAAAGTATACTGGAACGCAATATTATGAAGGAAATAAAACAAAAAAATATTTGCTTTAAATCCAATAAATTATAGGTTTGATTCATACAGATATAATTATTACTGAATACATTAAATACGGGAAAATGGAAAAGTCAGATGTTTTTAGCCACTCCTTCTATCGCGCCAGTTTGTCTAAGGGATGATAAGACCTTGCAACAAGAGAGGGTCCAAGGTGCGTGGAAGGCGATATCGTAAAGGAGGAAAGTCCTATCTAGCAGTAGGAACAAATAGGCTGATAACAATTATGACATTAAATTAAGATATTAATAGCACAGACGCAGATGGTATAACCACAACGATATTTAGTAAAAAGACCGACATCTTCACCTTACAAAAGTAAGGTTATGAGCAGGTTCTGATAATGAATTAGTAATAGAAGTGGAACCACTTCACATCTGGCGGATCGGATGCTTGTTCAATGCCCAAAAAAGGTTGTATTATATGTTTAACTTGAATCAAGAACCAGCGATAAATAATTAAGTTTATATAATTTGCTAATACACCACGCGACAGCTGGGAACTAATTCCTCCCAAGACCCGGCTTTGCATCTGTTGAAATACAAACACTTCATTCATACCCATGTGTGGATAGGGCATCGCAAAAGCAAATATTAGAGGAAGAATTATGATAGCTAGGTCAAATGTCTTGTTGTATTCAGGATTTGAACATCATTTTAGAATAATGGAATCAATTACTTACTTTACACATGTTAACTTCAATCTAATAATATGATGAAGTTATTGGGTGTCTTTAGTCATAAAAGTGAACTAAAATCACGATATTCAATTCAACAAAATAAAGGTCAATAAACTAAATCCGACGATGGAAAATGTTTGAAATAAAGTAATTGATTCAGAGATTTCTGTGCTGAATACATGTGTATGTATATACTTCAAACTTATTTTAAAATTCATTGGTCGACTTTAGTTATCAAGTGAACTAAAATTATAATATTCACTTCAATAAAGATTAAGAAGCTCAATTCGACTACGGATATGTTTAAAACAAACTAATAATTTATTCAGGCGTTCCTTGTGAAAGAATACTCAAGTTCTACAGGTAAATTATAGACGGTGTTCAGTTGTGACGGTGAGACGTATAAGAGTACAAGCAACTTTTTCTTTTCGATGGTCAATTTTATTCAAGTGCCGGTTGTGGTTGTCGTGAGGTAGTGTTTGTAACTGAATACATATATGTATATTCACTCTAAGTTTATACTATACAAGCCAGCTCTAACGCCATCCTAGCAATGATAGCTAGTAGGTGAGACTGCCATACTTTCGGCATGGCTGTGAAAGAGACTTCCCAATGCCGGGTGGAAAGATTATTATAAAAATTTAGCTATATTACTATTTGTAATTAAACTTATTTGTAAATGTAATTGAATTAATGACATAATATGAGATGTTGTTGTCTGAAATAAATGTATTTTATTTTATTTGTAAACTAAAATCGACTACGAAAAAGTTAAACAAAAAAGAATTGCAAATGCTCAGATGCTGCAGGTAAATTACAGATGGTGTGATTTACCTGCAGCATCTGATTTTGAGTTGTGAGACGCATGAGATTACAACATGAACTTTTTAATTTTAGTTTTTGATGGTCATAATTATTTGTTCAAGGTCCGGTTGTAGGTTTAGCAGTCTGGACAATTCTCCCAATGGATAATAAAACTTAATTTATGTAATACAGCCAAACTTTATCTACAACAGGTGGCAATATATGCCATTGAGCGGGCATATACACACGTTTTACTTTTTAAAATGTAATATTTAACTTACCTATTTCTCATAGTTTATCTTGGTTCAATTTAATTTCGGATATGACAACTAGCGAAGACAGAACACTTCCGAAAAAAAAAATGCCAACATAGGTGTTTTACATATTTCAATAAGTTTATGTCAGTCAACTAAAAATTTATTGATGCATGCACTGAATACTCAATCATTTCCAGAAACCTTGATCAATCAAATATTCATCAAATCTGTAACAGGCCTTTTTACAAACTGTGTTTCGATATGCCTTTTGAAAACATAGTCGGCAAAGAACAGAAATATTTCAAGCAATTTATTACAGAATCAAATACGAGTTACAACAACTCTTAGTGAGTGGATGTACCGCCCATACGCAATTTATTGCTATTTCTATATTTTTACGAACATACAATTAGTTTTCATCAATTTACTGAGAGGTAACCGTGAGGATATTTATTTCTTGGAACAGAATATCTATTCTAAAAGAAACACCAAACATGATGAGTAGTATTCACAAACGGTGAAATATATTTATACATATTTTAGAAACCAGGAGTGTGAGACGTATGAAGTGGAATGTGAAATGAAAGAAGTCATCATTTGAGATTCCACTTGATACGATACAGAAAAAAATCGGCCAAGTGCGAGTCGGACTCGCACACGAAGGGTATAAACTATTATCTACAAAAATGCCAAAAAAAAATCACGTTTGTTGTATGGGAGCCCCCTTAAATATTTGTTTTATTTTAATTTAGTTATTGTATTTTTTTAATTAATTATTTATTCTTAAAGTGAATACGTAACTAAATATTCTGTGAATATTTCAAGCGTCTACCTGTTGCCGTTATCAATATCGAGCAAATATGAGCAAAAAAAATCACGTTTGTTGTATGGGAGCCCCTTAAATATTTATTTCATTCTATTTTTGTGTTTGTTGTTATAGCGGCAACAGAAATACATCACCTGTGAAAATTTCAACTGTCTAACTATCACCGTTCATGAGATACAGCCAGGGTTTAGGGTTCCGTTTTACCCTTTAGGTACGGAACCCTAAAAAAATTAAAGCTTCTAATTTTCAGGATGTAGTCAAAGTCCGCTCAGTATTTTCTAGCTTCAGTGACAGTGAAATATACGTAAAACAAACAATAACATGCCGACTTCTAAGACATCTATTTGGTTTTGAAATAATCGAGTAAAAAACAATTTAGTGACACTATCCCTATCTATATTTTGTTGATGGTGCTGCTCTGCATCTAACATCTCTTCACTGCATATTTTTTACTAAAATAAGTCCATGCGGTCATTACGTCCTTGTGGCGTCTAAACGTCCGTAACATACCGTAAAACAGATTTTAGCCACATGGCCATCATGGCCGAGACCTATTAACATTTTCTTAGTGGAACTAGCAAATGGCCACTTCTGACATTCACCAACCCCAGCGCACAGTCTAATGAAAAGATTTGTCCCGACTTGCTGCTATACATTATTTTTTATGGACCTAACTCTGGCGTTATGGGCATTAGGGTAGGCGGCTGGTCATTGAGATAGGACGCCTGATTAGCCTCGCATTTAGCTCAATTCCTCACAGGTTTGATAAGCTTAAATTATTGTTTTTTTAATGATCCCTTTACGTGCTTAAAAGCATATTTACTGGGATTATAATTCAAATATTTTACTTTAATCTTAAGGTCTATCTATAATCTCTAGACGTTATATCTACGTTATATAACAACAGACATTTTTGGGAGAGAAAAGTTAAAAAGATTTTTTTTTAAACGCTGTTGATTTTTTGGACATTAATAACAAATAACTTTTGATTTTCTTTACGAAATGCCCCTTTTCTATAGATAATTCCTTGATTAGGGCTGGTGACACAGCTAATAGACCAGTTTATTATACTTGTATCGCATGTAATTTCATCATTAGTCGAAAAATATACGGCATATAAGAAACCTAGCAGTCGCACTTTGAAATTTCGACACATTATTTCAAGCACATTCCAAAAGTAAAACAATTTTTATTATTTTTCATTCGCAATAATGTTGAATAAGCTGTAACTGTGACAAATGGACAAAGTCGCACGCTTATAGTGGTTACTCGCTAAGACAAGTCAAAAGAGCGAAAACTAAAAGTATCTATACCTAACCGCGAGCACTATCACATTGCCATCTAATGCCAATGGTAAGTTTGAAGATGATGATCCAACAACGCACATTGAACGAAATTCTTCTTCTTAAATATAGTTATCATTATCCTGCCAACTCAGTAGTACTAGTATTCTATCAGGACTACAATAAAAGTGCCAATTTCATGATGATACGAATCAAATTTCATACATTTCTATTTACTATTTGACACCAACGGTCGTGGCTTCGATTCCCACACAAGACAAACATTTGGGTGCATGAAAATGTCTGATTGTCTTGGTCTGGATATTTTAAGAGAGGTAGGGTGCATCAAAGCAGTCCGTCCTAGCTCCTAAGGAGTTGTTGTGTAAGGAACAGAGGAGGCATCGCGTGAGTGATACTTAAGATATTACAAGCGTTAATAGGCTACGGATGTACGAAACAAGGTACATCAGGTGGGTCGTTTGCTTGTATGTGTCCCGACGTTGTATAAAAAAATACTAGAAATGTATGAAATTTGATTCGTTGGACATTCATTCATTACAGCTACGTACAGTATTAAAAACAGCCTAAACACTAAATCAGACTAATCTACACTAATCTAAAAAACTTGATCTAAAATGAATGTTAAATTTATATAAAATATTACATATATCATAAAAAGTTATTTAATCTCTCTTACAATGTACTGAAATGTTTATAGTGAGTAGGTACTACACTTGATTAATACTATAATATTATATTTGGGACTTTCAAGGAATTGAACTCCATTTTTTTAACAATTACTGTTACATAATTATAAATACATTGTTATTCGTCTGCAGTATTATCACTCATTTATAGTAATGCAGATGTCAAACTGTAGCTATATCTCAGAATAGAGACACTGGCAATAAAAGGAAACCCATGTTCCAGAGATAGTAATTTTATCTTTTAGAATATAAGAAACAGCTTTACTAACCGTTTAAAATCAGGACGAACTGTTAATTAACTCGCTTTTGAGACAGTTCCAATGTGTGCTCGTACAGGTTTCAAAACATACCTGGAAAGAAAAGAAAACATTATTAATTTAAAATAGAATATCTGTACAAATTATGAAGACCATAATAAGCCAGTATCTGTACCAATTACGAGCAAAATAAATATCATGTAATTTGTCTCAAGAGAGCGATTCGTCTTGAACATTTATGTGATTATTGTCTTCTGCTGGGCGATGTTACATCTTCAGTGGATCTGTATTAACGAGCTCAATTTATTTGACAAGCTCGGTGGCTAAGTCGTGAAAGACGCGACTTTGGCACCAACGCTCATGGGTTCGATTCCCACACAAAACAAACATTTGTATGCATGCACATGTCTGTTTGTCTTGGTCTGGATGTTTTAAGAGAGGTAGGGCGCATCAAAGCAGCCCGTCTGGGGAAGTACTTCCACGTCACAGAAAACCGCAGCCAAATAACAACTCCCTAGAGGGTTGTTGTGTTCCTGTGTGTGAGTGAGGTCACCAGTAAGCTCCTAAGGAGTTGGTGTGTAAGCAGCAGAGGAGGCATCATCCGAGTGATACTTAATATATTACAAGCGTT
Organism: Pyralis farinalis; assembly: GCA_947507595.1. Classification (NCBI taxonomy): domain Eukaryota; kingdom Metazoa; phylum Arthropoda; class Insecta; order Lepidoptera; family Pyralidae; genus Pyralis; species Pyralis farinalis. Next base: position 26,181,679 of record OX382270.1, read on the forward strand.
AATACGCTACGGTAACTGCTTTACATCAGGTGGACCGTATGCTTGCATGACTCCCGACGTTGTATAAAAAATAAATAATACTGTTTACATCATAACTAAGGAAATATCTAAATTTGTTAGATTTAATGAAACTTACACTGGAGTTAGCTGATGGTACTTGTACAAAGGGTAGTAGTGATAGTTTGTGAAATAGAGGTGGTTTAAATAACAATGTAGATTTCAATTAATCAATTACTGAGAATAGTATAATTAAATTTAGTGTTAGTTAGGATGAGATTTATCCTGTCTTATCTGATTAGGGGCGCGTCCTTTAGTTGGACAGGTGACAATATGTCGACGTTAGCGACTTACATTTTAGTCGTTAATGTATTTACCTACGATTAAACGTCTAAGTCTAGTAGGTATTTTACAGAGTTTGTGATAAAACCTGTTAGTATTTCTTCTGGCTTCAAAAAACTTATTAAAATTCTCAGCCTAAAAAAGGTACTTGGACATGTTGATGTGGTGCCCGCATCGAGGAGGATAAGAAAGCGTTGGTGTCAAAGTCGCGTCATTCACGACTGAGCCACCGAGCTCGTCAGTTCATTCTAATACAATAATCGAATGTTCAAATGCAACCACTGGTTATGCAATGCACGTGTCAGTGCAATGCAAGGCGCGCTGAAATGTGTTTTCTGTTAGCTAACTCAAGCGAATACCTAATTAACCGACTTCGGAAAAGGAGGAGGTTCTCAATTCGACTGTATTTTTAGGGTTCCGTACCCAAAGTGTAAAACGGAACCCTATTACTGAGACTCCGCTGTCCGTCCGTCCGTCCGTCCGTCTGTTAACAGGCTGTATCTCTTGAACTGTGGTAGTTAGACAGTTGAAATTTTCACAGATGATGTATTTCTGTTGCCGCTATAACAACAAATACTAAACAATATAATAAAATAAATATTTAAGGGGGCTCCCATACAACAAACGTAATTTTTTTGCTCGTTTTTGCTCGATATTGATAACGGCAACAGGTAGACGCTTGAAATATTCGCAGAATATTTAGTTATATATTTACTTTTAGAATAAATAATTAATTTAAAATAAAACAAATATTTAAAGGGGATCCCATACAACAAACGTGATTTTTTTTTGCCGTTATTATAGATAATGGTACGGAACCCTTCGTGCGCGAGTCCGACTCGCACTTGGGCGATTTTTTTTTTGTATGTTTGTTACGCGATCATTCCGCCAATTATGAATTGATTTTTATGATTCTTTTTTGTTTTGTTCGTCAGAGGAGGTCCCATAAAAAATATCGAAATTAATCCAGCACTTTTTGAGAAAATCAACAAAAATATATACACATAATGTTTCGGTTTGTTTTGTTCCCTTCAGCAAAAGTTTTTGATGAGGCCTTGTTTTTTTTTTTATTTACACCACTAAAAAGCAAAAAATAAATTATTTTTAAATAAAAAGAAACGCCTTCATAAACACCCAGAAACTAAAAAGCGAAAAATGATTGGTCACAATTACTTACGATTTTTGGAGTCGGTGCCAGATGCATGATATCAATTGATAATATCAATATACTGGCACCGATGCTCGCAAGAAGACAGCCTTCTAGGGACTTATTATTTGGCTGCGATTTTTCGGACTGCTTTGATGCGCCATGACAGATATGACACCCGAGTTCGTCAAAATAGATAGATATCTAATTTCTTAATGTACTTGAGAACTCTATTGCAATTTCAAATAGTGTATACTTTGATCATATATTCGGTATTTTTTTTGTAGGAAAACCTAAGCAGTCCATATCACTAAGGTTTTTGGCAGTTCACGGTTTCTTTTTTAAATAAGTTTTCAGATTGTCACACAATTACACACATTTCAACAATATAATGTTCTTATAAGGTACAAAAAACCTTTCGGTCTTAGTGATACGTCACTACTCATAACACATTATTTTCAGGCATCTTTTATGCAGCTTGAATGTTTTGATAATCTGGATTGAATTACCCTAGAATAAGATCCCATACAAAATATCCGCTAGGACCGAGAGAGCGTAAAGATTCTTACAGAAAAGTATGGTGAGGGATGAATGGATGGAATGAGCGTGAACAAATTTGTATGGCAAAATTTCTATTTACGTCCCGAGCATATCTGGATAATGCGTGGGTGTGCGGGTGAGTTGTTATTTTTATACAACGTAGCGTCTGATATATAGCAGTTACCGTACTCTATGAACACTTGCAATACAGTACCGCACGCGCGTTGCCACCACTGTTGCTAGCAATACATACTTAAATTGTTCTTTTATAATGGACTAGCTAACACGCGCAACTTCGTCCGAATCAAACCGCTACTGATTCAGTGGAATATAATGAAGTACATTGGTACCGGAAATCACTTGCTACATACAAAATTTGTAGAATAAATAACTAGGTATTTGTGCGATAATACACAGTATAGAATATACTCATTATGTATTTTTTTGAAATTTTGTACGGAGGAAGTAGTTTCCGGAACTATATTAAATGACAAGAAAAATGTCTAGTATCGGGGTGCATAATTAATATTTTTTTTAGTTACTTAATAGATTCAGATTTTTTGATAAAGTCTAATTTATCGCTAGTGATTAGTTCATGCGAAACTATGTACGCTTGATAGATACGTCTATCAAGCCGTCTCACTGCCGAGGCCGCTCTGGTGGGCTCTGCCTCATCTGCTGCATTATTATTTTAACAGACGATACAATATTGTGTTGTAATAAAAAAATATATGTCCGCGAAAATCCAAACACCATTTAGCGACATAATGCAATTTAAAAAACATCAAAAAGCAAATATAATTAAAAATTGTCTGCTCTTCTGCGTAAATCCAAAAAATGTTTATACAAATGGGAATTCATTTTCATTACATTAATTGATATTGCAATAATTATGACTAACATAAAGCCCCAAAACACCTGCGTGATAATTAATGAACAAACTTTTAATGATAGACTTAATAACGATTTCACGGAGAGATGAAAATGTTCCGAGAATTATATATTAACGGGCGAACAAAGACGGAAGAAAGAAACGATTTATTCGTAGAAAAATAAGAAGATAACCAAGTAGTTAGACTCAAAGTAAGCTAAAAACAAAGTAGAAAGTTATATTAACTAGAAAGTGAAACAAACTAAATTAAAACTATCAAATGATACTTAAGTGCTAAAACCTTTTGGCAGAGTATTATATTACGCAGGCCCTCATCGAAAAATCGTTGCGTAAAAATGTTGTCTGCGCGAGATGCCTCCCTCAAGTGCTTGCCGAGCTCCTTGAAGAGCACGTGCGCCCATCAAACACCATGATCCGGGAATCTGGACGCCAAAAGCGGTAAATTTGTATTGCGCACTGAAACAGCTATATTCGTCACTTTCTTGCTAGTTATTAGACGACCCGACGGTGCTAAATGCGCATTTTTACACACAGCAAAGCATAGCCTCTCTATTCATTAGATTTTTCATTAAGCATAGCCTCTCCTCCACGATACCAGTGACACCGCATCAGATTGACTGCCATCGTCCCGTATAAACTTATATTCTAGTGCCGCGGGAACGACATTTCTCAGGATGTCATTGAATACAGTGCAGTATGGAGCGGTCGTAGGCCGCCTGCAACGGAAGAGCAGGGAAGTTCATTATGTCCGAACAGCGGAGCAGCTTAAAATTGGGACCAAGACAGAATTTGAGTAAAAACGAAGCTACTCGTAGTAATCTTAGGAAGATGAGCCGATTGTTGATGACATTTATACACCAAGCACTAGCAAACAGTGCTAGTACTGCAGTAGAAAAATATATATTTCCGGAAGATGCAAGCAGCGAATTAAAGGCATTTTTGCCGCCTGATCTTAAAAGAAACACAGATCACCTCCTACGAGGGTAGGTTAAAACCGATCTAGGATTAAAAAAGAATCTGCAATTTGGAGCGGACTAGCCGGACACACATCTTGGAAAGTAGACTCCGAAATATATAATCCATTAAAATTGACGATTGTGCGCACCAAACAGGAATATGATCACCCGGCTTTGTGTGGATAACTAAATTGGCTTCATAAATTACAGATGTTATGTCTTGACACCTATACATAATTTAGTTTAGTTTCTGACGAGCTCGGTGGCGCACTCGTGAATGACGCGACTTTGACACCAACATTTGTGTGCGTGAACATGTCTATTTGTCTTTGTCTGGAGGTTTTAAGACAGGTAGATAGAGCGCATCAAAGCAGCCCGTTTGGGGAAGTACCTTCACATTACAGAAAACCGCGAGGGCTGTTGTGTTCTTGTGTGAGTGAGGTCACCAGTAAGCTCCTAAGGAGTTGCTGTGCTAGCAGCAGAGGAGACATCGCGCGAGTGATACTTAATCTAAAGCTTTACATCAGGTGGGTCATATGCTTGTATGACTCCGGACGTTGTATAAAAAAAAAAAGTTTATAATAGCAGTAGTGAGATGCTTGCCAGGTCTCCTGTACAGTGATCTTTGTGGAGCTGCAGGGAGATGCCACCCAAACCTGACGCCGATTCAATTGAAAAAGACGCGAGTGATTTTTTCTTTCGTCTCGTGCAAGGTGCACAAATATGAGTGGATACGTTTTAAAAATTTCTTCCGGGCTCAGCTGATGGAGCAGGTGTTACTAGCAAATTAGTTATGGCGCTATTTTTAATTTTCTACGACGTCTACTAAAGTTTATTCATGTTATTGTCACCAAAATGGAGTGTCCTAAATGAGAAGGTAAGGGGTTAGTGCCAGGATGATTTACTATTATTTTGGAAGCATTATGTGACACTTAAAACCTCTGTCATCGTGTACCTAGCACTACCTGGTATTATAAGATAAGTGTATAATAAGAAACAGTATTTTTATATAGTACTTCTTATTAAAGGCGTTATACTACACTTGCCCTACATATTAATAAAAGACTCTTTTATAACCGCACCGCTCGCCGACGGCGGGGAGTTCACCCTCACACGCTTGAACCGCTATGGTCGCGTACGGTGCGGTTCCAGAGAAGTTTTCTTCCGAGAACACTCAAGCTGTGGAATGAGCTCCCAGCCGAGGTTTTTCCAAGGAACTACAGCATGGAGTTCTTCAAGAAATGCGTGAAGAGGTTTTTAGAGGGTCGGCAACGCATGAGTGACGCCCCTGGTGTTGCAAATGTCCATAGGCTACGGTGACTGTTTAACATCAGGCAGGCCGTATGCTTGATTGCCACCTTAGTGGTATAAAAAAAAAAGACTCAAAAATAAACCAGTTGAGAATGCGCAAGCTTGCATTGCCAGAGGAACCCCTGGCTCGTCAATTATCTACAATTCAATTTTTTTTTTTTTAATTTGTCGGCCATTTTGACCATGTTCCTTAAGAGATAGGAACGGTGTTCCTGAACATTCCTATTCTACTTTTTTATGCTGAATCCGAATCTGAAGTCAAAATTCTAATATTCGAAAAAAAACGACAGACTAACGCACAGACAAACATATAGAATTCATATAGGAACGGTCTTCCTGACCACATATACATTCCTTCTTACCATGATAACGCGACTCTAGGCAAACGAAGACGCTGTCGAGGGCTAGTCATCGAATAAATCCCACTATCGTACCCCCTATAATGTTATCTCCATAAAATCGATTAAATTTTATTTTGGGTTAAGGCCGGAACCACTCCAAAAGCACTCAATAACAGTAAATCATTCATAGCAATTATATAGCGTGGTTTAATGTTACTCCTACAAGTACACGTACTCGATAGTTGTTCACCATTGAATGAACGGTTACGTAGGTACGTGGGTTTCATTCAATAGAGTTAATAATGTCACCGGACTAAAGGAGAGGACACACTGTTAGTAACTTTTGTTTGTAAATTGGCAAATGGACTTTATAAGTGGTAGAACAAGCATTTTGCGTTGAAACCTGGAGCTTGATTGTGTGTGTGAACAAGGAAGTTGGGATACGACGGAAAATGGCATATTTTATACATTGTGAGCCTCTGGTTGCTAGGTGGGATGACTCAACAAACATACGAAATCTTATTAGAATTGCTATATATATTCCTTATTAAAAATTCAATTCAATTTTGACAAAACAAAATATTGTAGTCATGTAAAATATCAGCCATTTAAATCGTGACTTCTATTTTTTTTTTAAATAACAATTTAATTTTCGAAGTGAAAGCTTGTTTAGCGGCGTTGTGCACTTTTTGGGATGAGTAAAAAATGCTAAACTCGGGTCAGGCCGTCAGGACACGTGACCCTAACCGTATGATTTTGGTGAGAATTAGAACTTAAGTTCGTTGCAGCGCTAAAACATTAGTTCCCTCTAAATTTTTATTTATTATGCCCTATGAACGAACTAGCGCTTCATGTTTTAATTTAAGCAATTAAAATAGGGCATTATTTTCTCGCGACCAAAACGTTGTAAGCGCCATGAAATTGTTGGCGTTTACGTGTTTCGTTCAACGTAGTTTATCAACATCGCTGTTTGGTTGCGGCGCAGGGCGCTTGCGCGAGTGTGCGTGTGTGTTTGAGTTTTAGAGATTGGCGATAATGATGCTGATAATGATGATGGTGAGTCGTTAAAATTATGGATGAAAGTTGATATTTCTGAGAGATAAACTTTTTAATGTAAAATAATTGTAATAGTTCTGAAGTGTTAAATTTTTAATGTAATATAAATTGTCATGTTTGTGTACGATAGCGCAACAAATGAATATTGTATTTTACCACATACATGATAGTACTTTTATACTGATATAAAGCAATTCGTGCGAAATTATTCCCTAACCATTCCAAAATATTCAAAAATGCACAACGTTAACGTTCAAGTTTTCACTTCTGCCGGCACTCCCGGAGTGAAACTCGTTTTTTTTTTTAACTTTCCATTTTAAACGAAGTGTATAATTGCCGGAAAAGACTAAACGAATATATTGATTATATATTTAATTTCAAGAATTGAGTCGGTCTGTACTATACTGACTACACGTCAATCTCTGTCTGAGTAGCAGTTTGAGAAATGGCTGTGTAAGTGCACGTGTGTGTTTTTACATGTGTTTGCTTTAAATACACATAAATACACGAGGAACAATATAGTCGGTGCTCGGTTAGAATTGACAACGTATTGTTCGTATTGTTCCCGCGATTTTTCATCATACTGTATCGGATGTGAATATTCACTTATTCACATGTATGCGCAACAATGCCAGATGATGCCACTATCGATTCTTATACACTCGCCTTAACACTCACATGTTTATTGCACTTTCCGAGGACAAATTTGTAAATTTTACAACTTAAACTTCGGATAGGTATCAAAACCGGACACCGGACCGGTGTATTTTACATCCTTATTTCACGGCGCGAAGTGTTTCTAACACATATTAGATCGGGTAGTAGGTACAGAAATATACCACGTAGTGTTATTCATCTGTCCTCCTTTTGAAAGCATGTCTTATATAACTGTATCTCTTAGGCATTATATCATACATCTACTAAATATACACTAAATAAAAAATAATACTAAAAAGCAACCAAAAAGCTGGTAGCTTTCTCGCGCAGCGCATTAGTATTGCGATTAAGCGTGGAGATGCTGCCAGCATCGTTGGTACAATGCCGCAGGGGCCACACTTCTTAGATTTATTTTAGGTTATTATTATTATTTTAGATGTAATTTAGTTTTATTGTGTATTTATTTAATTTTAGCTAAGTAATTTATATGTTGTATAATTAAATAAATTATTAGCATCTATACTGAATTATTAATTATTATTAATTTATATTCTTTGTTGTAGAAATTGTCCAATTATTCTTATATTCTAACCATAATGTGTGTGTGTGTATTTGCTTACTAATTAATAATATATATTTTTTTCACAAATTTAAATGGAAAGTCTTCGCAACTTACCACCAGGTAATATGCCATTTTACCTAGTAAGATATACCCATTTTAATGAGAATATATTGTCCTAGTTCTCTACGAAGGGCGTTCGTAGGAGAGGTTTGCATGAGGCAAAGAGAGGGAGACCAATTGGTGCTAATATACTGCTACAATTAAACAAGCATGGTATCCTGCCCGATGAGAAACGATTGCAGTAACGCGCTGTTACGTTACTTTGTGTGCATGAACATGTCTGTTCTGTTTGTCTTGGTCTGGGTATTTTTAGAGAAGTAGGGCGCATCGAAGCAGCCTGTCTGGGGAAGTACCTCCACCTCACAGAAAACCGCATCCAAATAACAACTTCCTAGAGGGTTGATGTGACCGCATTCACACGCAGGAGTGTGAGGTCACCAGTAAGCTCCTATGGACTTAGTGTATTAGCAGCAGAGGTGGCATCGCGCGAGTGATACTCAATGTATTGCAAGCGTTTATAGGCTACGGTAACCACTTTACATCAGGTGGGCCATATGCTTGTATGCCTCCCGACGTATAAAAAAAACAATTGAAGTACAATATTTACCGCCGGGCACTGTACGCTCAGCTTTAGTATATCAATTTGGTTCAGGAGCGGCTACCGAAATATCAACATGATTAAACAAAATCATCCTACCTAAACCTATACGTATTTCAACCTCGTCGATAAGCAGTTGGTTGTAGTAAAGGATCCTTTAGAAGTGATATTTAGCTTAAATAGTATGTGAATTAGTGTCTATTGTAGTACAAGTGAATAGTATGGAATCTTTTCAGATACAACTTAATTGTCCGGCTGATTAATAGATCACGAGTTTGACAACTGTTCGCCTGTAAGAGTACTTTATAATAGACCTTATAACTATAGCACAAAATTCAAAATTCAATAACAAATCTTGTCGATATTTCCACTAGGTATATGATTTGTTCATTCTTTGGATTGTACGTTACACTGCTGATACTGATATGTAGTTAGATAACATTTTTTTTATACAAGCATTTTATATATAGAGGCATACAAGTATACCTGATGTAAATGGATTACCGTAGCCTATAAACTCGCACGTTACTACCCCAGGTGATGACACAGCAATACCTTGGGAGCTTACTAGTAATCTCACTTACTCGTAGGAACACAGCAACCCTATTTGGCAGTGGATGTTTTGATGTGCCCTACCTCTCTTAAAAACACCCAGACCAAGGCAAATAGATATTTTCACACACACACAAATGTTTGTGCCGTGTGGAAATCGAACCCACGAATGTCGGTGTTATGTAGCATTGCTAACCACTTCACCACCGGGCTTGTCATATTCTTATACTTGTATATTTATTATTAAATGAATCTATTCAATGATTTGAGATAAACAGTTTAAGAATCTTTTTTTTTTATATATCTCTAATAAGGTCGAATTACTGCGATTACACTGTGCACTTAGCTAGATATAAAAATGGTCGCTGCAGGAAGTAAAACATCACTATAAGTTTAGTAAGTGAGACAGCTTCAGAATTAATAAGGTCCCTTTAAGTTTAGTTAGAGTAAATGAACCTACTCAGTGGAAACTCAGAACGTTTAATTAACTGCTTATAGGCTTTGGTAGCTATTAATAAAATTAGTAGCCCCATTTCCATGAAGACAGTATCTAATTAAAACTCTTAATAGTGACAATGGCTGTATTACAGGGTTCCTTCGAACTAAATGTATTCCTTCCAGCGCTTTAAAGAGGCACCAGTACCTTATAAAACCTGCCAAAATAAATAGCTATACAAAAGCATGTGTAAACAGGTTTTGTTCGTAGGCAAATGTAACTTATTTATTTCATTTTATTATATTCCATGTTTAATTCAATTCTCGTATATATATATATATAAATTCGAAAACTGCTGTAACGGTTCAGATCAAAATTTCATATTCAGATAAGGTTTTGCTTTTTAAGTTTAGGCTATGCCAACGGTGTATTTCCTAAAAAAAATATATCGAGAGAGAACCTACTGTCGAGACATGAAACGTTCCTTACCAATGGATTAGGAAAAATAGAAAAATCACATTTCTTCTATAGGAATCCCTATTAAACTTAAACTTTTGTTGTTATATATACCCTGGGAAAATTTTAAATATCTTCTTATTACGGTTCAAAAGATACAGCTCTGTAATTAACGGACGGACAGTGGAGAATTAGGAAGAGAGTTCCGTAGATAAACTGTGAGTACGCCACCCTAAAAAGAGGCTAGGGTATCATACTGACAACATAGTGATTCTACCAGGTGGATACCTGTCTGTACCAGGGTTGCCAGGTGTTCGGTATTCTGTGCCCTGTTGCTGACAGATCCGGGGCACCACACCAACGCGGCCGATGGCATTTCGCGGGGTTGTTTAGTGGGTATACCGTCGGACAGCCGACGGGGACTCCCACACTACCACCGGAGGCCACCCAGGCACCGGTGGTGTGCGCAACGAATTTTTCCCCGCGTCACAAAAAAAAAAAAAGGTGTTCGGTATTTTAGCACTGTGTTCGGTATAACAAAAATACCGAAGTATGGGCGGTTCGGTATTTTTTTTCAACTGGACATGGTGAAGGCTGAATTATGTATACAATGTAATTTCAGTCTGACATGTCGCGAAATGCATGGGGCAGTTAAAGCAAATCAGACATTGCTGGAAGCGTGCATTAGTGGGAAAAAATATATTTTTTATAACTTAGGTTAGCTAATAATGGTACTTTGTATTTTAAGTCATTAATATAAATAAATGATTAAAACTTTTTTTTTTTTTTGCTCACTGTTCGGTATTTATTCGAAAAAGACCTGGCAACCCTGGTCTGTACCCTTCGTCGGATTATTCCACTTGACTCCAAAACCATTGTCTCAAAACTTTACCGTCTATACATTGTTTCCACTTCGACTCCAAAATGATTTTAGGTATTTAATTTTCATGTAGGTACTTTAATTCCACTCCAAATCATGGTACAATCAGCAGCAAAATTGCATGATTAGTGTCGAGTCGGTTACAGCATGATTAAATCTACTTGACAAGTCTAATTTAAGGATTCTATCTTTTTATTTCTGTATTGAAGAGGATCGGTGTCAAATAAACAAATAAATTAAGTTTTGCTTCCTCTGAATTAACATCAATGTATGTAAGGAAAGGAATCAATGTATGTTAAAATGGAGTTTTGTAACAAAAGATTAAGCTTTGTACGGGCCCTCGCCCACGGCGACTTTTTATAGCGACGCAGTAGCGATGCTGTCGCGCATTCGTATCGGTACAGTCGCTATGCGGTCGCTAGCTGTGTGCCCTCGCCCACATAAACATGATGCAGTCGCGATGCAAACACGATAATGTTGCGCTTCTGTCGCGATGCAAACGCGATTCAGTAATGGCACAAAAATGCCTGCGATCGTCATAGTTGCAAGAAGGACTCCGTTGAGGCAGCATTAGTCACGTTGTCTTTGGTGCTGCTTTTACGAAAGCAGCCGAAGCGAATGCAGCGTCAATATTGGATGCATCCATTTACTAAAGAGAGATTACTTGGTGGATATTATGTGAGAACGTTTAAAATACTAGAAAACTGTGAGCGTAAATTCAGAAGTTGTTATAGAATGTCGTATTCGACATTTACACACACGGTCGCGCGTTTGCATCGATACAGTCGCAATGCTGTAGCGCGTTAATAGCTCGTTGGCATCACTTCTGTAGCGCATTCCAAATGCGAGTAACGCGCGTTAGTAGCGATCGTTTACGAAACGCGCGACAGCATCACTACAAAAAGTCGCCGTGGGCGAAGGGCCTAACACGCAAGTAATCATCAACATTATACAAGAAATCACTACTCACGACGCAAACATTTCTAATTTCTAAAATAAAATTCAATATTGTAACTATTTTTTTAACTAAAATTCAAGATCACGGATTCTTTTCTAATTGGTCACCGCAGCGCGGCGCGGCGGCGCGGGCGTTGCGTTCGCACCTACCTCGTACCTACCGTACGTCCGTGCGATCTCTGAGGAATTGTGGAGTGTCTTTACACTGCACGATTCCTCAGAGCTCGCGCGCGGACTGTACAATCCTTTTGTACCACGCCGCAGTAATCCTTAAAAAATCTTAAAATATCTTGGAGTCAAAGTGGAATGATTCAAATATAAATAAATTATTCACTAAAAAGTGTTTAGGAATTAAAGTGGAAGGCTGTTTGGAGTTTAGTGGAATGACCCCTTGTAAGATTATCTTTATACCTACATACCTATATTTTTATTATAAAATACAAGGACAAATGAACACAAAACAAAAACTTATGAAGCTGTTTCGAAGCTGTGTTGCTTTGTTTGAATACGACGGTACTCTTTGCGTGATCATTGTAATCAAAACAGTAATTGGGAATACGCAGAGTACGCAGACACAATAAAGAAGCATTGTGTGCGCACCAGCCTTTATGCCGTTGATGAGTTTTTACATTGTATTTGGAACCTTATTGTATTTATGGCGTACCATCGAATGACTATTAAAATTATACATTGAGAAACCTGATATTGCATTGTGGAGATAAGTAAATATGACCTCTTTTATTTTATCCGATAGACGTCTCCCTCCCCCCAGTGATCACGTCAATGGATGAAGAACCGGCTTACTGTGCAACTTTTTTTTTATACAACGTCGGGAGTCATGCATGCATACGGTCCACATGATGTAAAGTAGTTACCGTAGCCTATTAACGCGTATAATATATTGAGTATCACTCGCGTTGGCTCCTCTGCTGCTCCCACAGCAACTCCTTATGAGCTCACTGGTAACCTCACTCACACACAGGAACACAACAACCCTCTAGGGAGCTATTTGGCTACGGTTTTCTGTGAGGTGGAGGTACTTCTCCAGACGGGCTGCTTTGATGCGCCCTATCTCTCTTAAAACTGATTTAGAACTGAACTGCAACTGATCCCCGGCCTCATACCACTAAATTCGTGATTTCGGGTTTATGTAGGTACATGTTTGTAATTGTCAATTGCTCGTCGGTGAAGGACAACACAATAAGGAAACCCGCACGTCCAAGAAACTATATTTCGTAAAACGTGTGACCTTACCTATATATCCTACCTACCTATCACTTCCTAATTAATTTTTAAATTACCTACATGTAAAAGTTGTTTTGTTCACTCAACATAGACAATGTTCGAAACTAACCTACACTGACATAACAGAGGCGGAAATCCTATTTTTTATCTACCGAATTGCGTGCATTAGTTCTGTGACCATACAGCATAGTGTAGTGGTCTCATAAGTGAGCACCAGAGAAATTGATGTCATTTACATACCTGATATGCAGACTTATATTACGAAATTGCTACAAAATTGCTAAGGAATCTTTCTTTATTTATTGTAAACTATGGACTTTATATTAGCTTCGCACAAGAACGTAATTGTAGTTTGTGTTAGTACCTACCTTAACTATATTGGTGTTTTGTTTTTGTTTAATTTATATGTTTTGCAATGGTTAAATATCATTGTATATTTTTGGTCCATGTCGTCACTCTTGACTTTCACTGGAAACCAAGGCTGGGAGGGAATTCCTTGTGAATTCCTAGCATAGAACCCTGAGTGAGAGTCAATTCTGACTTCAATTGTGTGTATGGGTACATAATTTATTGTAAAATTATTATGTGAAGTTGGAATAAATATATTTCTATTTCTATATTTCTACCTAAGAAATGACTGGTTTTCCCTCTGGGTTGTGGAGATCTGACGGCAGCCGCACCGTGGAAAATTCTGTATCTTGGTCAAATTCTTAAGCTTTGGTAGCGAACCCCGCCGATCCTAATGGATTAGGAAGCAGGATAACGCTAGGGAGAAGCAGCGTCCCCTATAGGTCAACGCGCACCGATTCAGCCGATACGAATTCAAGCGCATGCATGGGCCATCCACTACGAAGCGCGGAATCAGCCGGTTCTAGGAGGGCTGAGTGTCGTACAGACACATGGAATGTGATAGTTACATCAAAAGGTAAGATTAATGAGCTAATAGATATAACGAACGAGACAGGCCTATACCGATCCAATCGTCGATCCAATTATAATGTAATTAATAAATTATGTAAATTTGTTTGGATACCAATAGAGGGATGCCTGAGTTTTTTGGCAGTATTTTTATCAGTGCTCACCTAGTCATAAACTGCATGGTAGGGAAAAAAAATTGTGACGATTCCAAACAAATGTAGCCATTTTTAGGGAATAAAAAGATTTTGACTTTGACTTTACGCTTTGTGTGTGACAGAGACTAATTGGTAGGCAAGTCACAATGATAATCTTTATAGCATGATGCTAATGTGGTACGTGCGAATCAAGACGATAGTGATGGGAGTCAGAGATTCTGGTGTCAGACATCAGATTTAGAGAGAGAGAGACAGTTTGGCGAGTCAAGTCAAATCTGAATTCTTCAAGAAATGCGTGAAGAGGTTTTTAGAGGATCGGCAACGCATGAGTGACACCCCTAGTGTTGCAAATGTCCATAAGTTACGGTGACTGTTTACCATCAAGCAGGCCGTATGCTTGATTGCCACCTTAGTGGTATAAAAAAAGTTTGAGTTTTGAGAGGATTGTTTAGTTCCTGCGTGTGAGTGAGGTCACCAGTAAGCTCCTATGGAGAGACTTAATGTATTGCATACGTTTATAGGCTGAAGTAACCGCTTTACATCGTCGTATAAATATAAAAATCCTTTTTACAGCTTCATTACCAAAAAAGCTATGGAAAATCTTGGCTAATACTAAAGCCAGAAATGCGATATATGCGATTAGAGGTTAGGGGTAAGAAGTAATGTAGAAATTACTAATCAACCTTCCTCCTCAACCTACTTCCTTTCTGGAAAGAGAAATTCTGGCTCATCGTGGTCATGGAAAAAACGAATAATTTTAAGAGAGGTAGGGTGCATCAAAGCAGCCCGTCTGGGGAAGTACCCCACCTCACAGAAAATCGCAGCCAAATAACAACTCCCTAGAGGGTTGTTGTGTTCCTGCGTGTGAGTGAGGTCACCAGTAAGCTCCCAAACGCGAGTGATACTTAATATATCGCAAGCATTAATAGGCTACGGTACCCGCTTTACACCAGGGAGGCCATATGCTTGTATGGCTCCCGACGTAGTATAAAAAAAAAGAATAAGGATACAGAGTGGAAAACCGGACGCAAACTTAGGCAAAAGGTACTCAAGTTCGAACTGGGCTTGAGCCTGACATTTCCTGGGCCACATATCTGATGTATTGGTGTAGACGTATGTGAGTGATTAAATTGCAACTCCCTTTTTCATTTGGTACAGATTTCTTGAAAAACGTAACATGCCCTAATATTACGAGTAGCTTGTTTATTTACTCTCGGACTCAGAAAAAGAAAATAATGGACAAAGAGAAACTATAACAATATCCAAAAATAATATTCAAGATCACTTCTAAGGCTAAGTCTCGATACGAAATACGCAACTTACAGCTGCAAGATTTTATCGTAAAATATTTATGGGATGCCATAAATATGTAACAACGAGATAATATCCCGTATAATGAGCCATCGCAACTATTCCTAATGAAGTTCTGTGGTCTAGTTGCTTTGTTCTTTGACCTTTTTGGCAAGGAATACGAACAACACGTATAACATAAAACATTGTCAAAGTTCATGATTAGTTCGTCTAAACTTATTTACATTAAAAATTAAAAAGGGTGGGATAACAATATGGTGGCAAAACAAAACTATAACATAAGCGCAGTAAATGGAAATAAGCAGTAGGATAACTTCAAAGAAACGATCCAAATCGTCGCACTTTCACAGAAAGAAATGTGGCTATGTTGTGAACATTGTCGTGAGTTTTACGTGAATACGTTTTCATAAATTGTATGATGCAGTGAAATGATTTCAATATTTCGCGCGATTCGTCACAGTCCGCACGTAACGTACCGAATTCTTTGATTCTTTAGCTATCATGTGGTGTAATTAAATTTTTGATATAAACGACAGAAATGCAGCAACACTAAATAGTATTTTGATATCATCAGTTTTCAGAATTGCCTCCCACTATGGAAGCAAATTAGACGTATTCACGTCAAAAAGTTCTAATCGGAGTTCGCCGTCGAACCAATTGAGGCTCGGGACTCCTCCATCAAAATGGTTGTAGTACGGTACACAATTTCAATGCTTCAACGCGAGCGGTATGGTAAGTATGTCAAAAAAGGCTTAAGTGCGCGCTACTCAACTGACTACGTATATCTCTGTCGTCGTCGGATGTTCTCCCGTACGTCAGACGGGAATCGATCCGCCCCTGTTGATGCGTAACATAATGCTAGTGGCGAAGGGGCCATCACCATTCACGCAGGTAAACCTCCTCGTGTCGAATACCTTATTCCATCCAGGGGGTATAACTCTACTTTACTCCTAACTTTGTCTGAAAATTCGTGATATATCGTAATAACTTAAGATAGGTAAGTAATTATGAGCATACAGTCTTAATGTCAGGGATGAAAGTTTCCTGTACGTCATATTTTGTTTAAAATTCATGTTCTAAGTGGACAAAATAGGGGGTAAAACATTGTGATTTTTGGCATTTAAACACAAAAACTGATAAGAGTATATTAAGATTTTTATAGTACTTTTAATTGTAAATGTAAACGCTGGGATGATAAAAAGGGGAAAGATGATTGTTTTTTTTATTTTTATTTTATAACATCTCGAAAAAGGTAAAGCTATTGTTTAGCATCTTAGGAATGTAATCAATATTTCGGAATTTCAAGAGCTCGGTGGTGGAATGACTAGCAATGTTACTTTAACACCAACGCTCGTGTGTTCGATTCCCACACAGACCAACAGTTCTGTGCATGACCATGTCTTGTTGTTTTCAAGAAAGGTAGAACACGTCAGAGTAACCCGCCTGGGTAAATACGGCCACCTTACAGAAAACCGCAGCCAAATAATAACTGCCTAGAGGGTTGTAGTGTTCCTGCAAGTGAGTGAGTTTACCACTAAATTTCTAAGGAGTTGATGTATTATCAGCTGGGATGGCAACATCCGAGTGATACTTTCTGTATCACAAGAGTTCATAGGATAAGGTACCCACTATACATCATGTGGGCTATATGTTTGCATGCTCCCCGTCATTGAATAAATTAATTATGCAAATACTCGTTTGTACATAGGAGGAACAATCTAGAATTTGTTCCTTTGTCCTGCTCTAATCGAAACGTGTCTTATTTCAATGACTCTTCTAACAGTCCATTAATATCTAGCTCGCAATTGCTACTGAATAATAAATAAACTACATATCGTTTACTAAAATCTATGATTGCTCCCAATAACTGACATATTTAAGTATCATGACAAAAATAAATTACATTGTATTTATAAAGTAGGCTATCATATTATCGAAATTGAAATGAGGAAATATATACCTACCTGTATGAAAACTGGTAATAGTTATCTACAGTAAGTTTCTTACTCTATGCCTCTTCAGACTAGAACCAATGCGTTGACAAATCGTGATCATTTTTTCAGTAACTAATTGATATGCACATACACTTCTTAACTGAAGGAAGAAAGAATTACGAAACGGGTACACAACTCGAAAGTAATAGCAGGAGCCGAGGAAGGCCAAGACTCTCCTACCCGACTAGAACCGAGCGAGCATGAGAAGAGTAATGCATGTTAAAGAAACGAGTAAGGTGTGTAAAGACCGGTTGCAATAACATTACCTCACTCACTTGCAGAAACACGCTAAGATAGTGATAAAGACCGTATTTGACACACATCATAAAATTGTAAGGTATTTTTATGTTTACAAGTTTTCCAACTATCGATAATGGGTGACTTATAAATTTTGCAAGGAATTTATAGCAGAAATTATAGGAGGCCGAGAATCATGGAAATATCGATGTCATTCTTCAAAAAAAACGTAGGTTTACGAAGACCCTTTGTTTCTACAGTATGTTAGTTATTTGAATTTAAATAGTTGAATAGGTAAGCTACAATAAACGTAATTAGCGACTTCTATTTACTCATAACCTTTCAATATCTCAAATTACAATATTTTTATTCCCACCTTTAGTCCCTCAACTCCCTTCGTTTATATCAGATATCAGTAAAACATATATTTCCAAATATCGGACCACTAATGACGTGTAAACGATATAAGTGACCTTATCACAAACGTAGCAAGATTGCGTTTCAAAACATGTTTAACACATTCTTATATATCCCACCTTTCCTATGTATTTCATTATTTAATTGACCCCCTTAGGAATA
Organism: Pyralis farinalis; assembly: GCA_947507595.1. Taxonomy (NCBI): domain Eukaryota; kingdom Metazoa; phylum Arthropoda; class Insecta; order Lepidoptera; family Pyralidae; genus Pyralis; species Pyralis farinalis. The sequence goes on from OX382270.1 coordinate 26,199,858, forward strand.
AAAGGTCATGTTGCTAAAGTATGGAACCACTGCTTCAGGTTATGGTTAGTCCGCATTTTTTTAACGATGTACACGTATGACTTCAAACAAACCTAGTTATTATTTAGAGGCTAGAAGATAAAAAATTGATAACATTCATTATAGAAAATTGGAAACTTTGAATGAACAGCTAAGAGCACTTCAATGTGAAGAAGTACAACCCCAGTTTGTTTGTTGTGATGCACCAAATTCATCTCTTTTGCCAACGGCTGGTTGGTTAGTTAATGATGCAAGCGCAGGTGAGGTTTGCTTTGACTCTCAAGATGTCACTGAACAAGTTACATCCCAAAAATCTTACTATAACAGCCGGCACCGTCGGCTAACCGCGCCCTTCGACTGCTGAATAGATTGAACATCAATCACGAGGATACGATGGTCGATGCTTAACTTGCACGTTTCATTAGATTGACACGTACAACAACGCCATATATATAGCTTCTCCTGGAATTGCTAGTAATTTATATTAACTGATATCTAATTAAAACCTATTGTATTTCATAATAACCGACAATACAGTTATCAATCAAAATATATATTCGATCATTAACAATCACCATATCAGATCGTTAATCAAATGGATCATTTGTTTACTTACTTATCTAAATGGGTCGAAATTTCTTGTACTGTAAAATATTTGAGATGATTAATGTTACGAGTTTGACAGGTTGAAACATTTTTAGTCATATAGTTAACGGTGTATAGTTGGCAGATATTGCTTTGGTAAGCGGTGGACACATTGTTTGGCGTGACAATGTATCCACTGCTTACCAAAGACGTCCACTGCTCACCTGGCGTGATCGTGAATTGTTCACTCTCTGTATTTTTAACCTATCTAACTTAGTGGGAAATAGAATTTATGTATTTCCTACATGTGCCTTATATAATATGAAGAAGGTGAATCAGTACGTTTTTGACGCAAATAGTAAGAGTATTAACAAAAAGTGCCTCATTTTTTCTAATTAATCCGAATGCGCTTGGCGTCAATAAAGATTTGTAAATATACTTGTAACAAAAAAGTGTGAAGCCAGCGTCATTGAACGACGACAAATATTCTTTACTTTAATCTTTACCGAAACGAAACAAGCTGTTCTATACAGAAGTTCATATGTCTATCTTGTGGACGATCTTCTTCTTCCTAGCTTTATCGCGTTTCCTATTCCTTAATGAATTCGGCGAGGTTCTATCTTTATCAGAGCTATGTTTGGTATCAGACATAGATTCTCTACATTCGAATAACAACTAGAAATATAGAAGAAATCTGAAAAATATTTATAGAGTCTTATAAAATTAATTCGACAAACTGTGCACAGGTAATATGTATAAGTGCACGGGTAATATATATGTTGAGGATAGCTTTTATATAACCTTTTTATACTTTTGTAAACTATAGAGTTTACAAAAGTATAAAAAGGTTATATAAAAGCTTATATAAAAGTTTTTACACTCTGGTATTATGCTCTTTCTCTTGTTTTCTGCTGTCATATTATGATTGTCATCGTTCGTCTTTTGGTAAGCATTATTTTATTGTAACTCCTATATCCTAAATAAATAGAAAATACTCAACTTACAATATATAAGTGTACAACTTATATATTACCCGTGCACAGTTTGACGAATATTTTTTTCTGAATCTATATTGTTCGATTCTATATATATATATATATATATATATAATTATACGAGCCATTTATCAATTACTAAAATCATACAAATTTATCAAATAAAGGTACCGCGAAACGTACAAAAATATGTAGTTTTTCGTAATGGCTACAACATATGCATTATCCTTGCAATTAGTCAGTTTATCGAATCAATTTCGTTACACCGTGTATAACCCGATCTATAAAATAAATAGTTCCAGTACCATTAATAGTATATGGCCTGAGGGTTCGGCCAAGTTCACGCAAAATTTGTGACTGACAATTTGTCTCTGCTCATGCATCAATATGAACATCAATTACTGTACTTATTATGACTAATAGACAAGCTTAGTCATCAACAAGGCTTGTAAATTGACCTCTGACAAAGCAGAGTTCATTATAGGACAGGCTGACATTGACGGGTGGGTACAACTAACGTTCAAGTACTTGGTTACAATACACTTGTACAGAATGTGTAGCTGGATTTGATTCGAATAGTGTCTCAAATGTTGGAACACGTTTAATAAAATACCGAATTGCAACGTTTCCCGTGACCTTCAACCATACCCGAAATCACAATAAAGTAAGTGTGACCAGTAAGCTCCTGATGAGTTGCTGTGTAAGCAGCAAGGTAATGTGGTAATGTGCGAAGGATACCTTGTTCTATTGCCAGAGGTTATGAGCTACAGTAACAATTTTACACCAGGAGCTTATGGATAAACAAGCCTGTTGCAATATGTAAATACCTTTCAAAATTCCATAATTTTTAAATATAGAGTTTAGAAACGCGGCCTATAACACCCTCGTCATCTTTCACCAAACATTGACTGACATGGGTTGACAAAGGAAAACGGTACAAGTATATCATGTTGGTGATAAACAATCAAGTGGTTCTGAGCAAAACAAAAAACATAATTATAGGTGTTTAAAGGTACGTATGTATTTGTATGAAAAAATCTATCAGTATTATGTCTCTAAGTCATGACCACAAAAAACTGTGAAATGTCGCGATATTAAATCGTAACATTGCAATAAATCTAAGGTATATGATTCAAGCATTTAAACTTACGCCTAATCAGTTACTATTTGTATAATACCTCATTGGTTATACGTCCATAAAAATCTCGTACAGAATATTGTAGTTAATATATAATTATTTGGTAATGAGCAGTGGCGTGCACAGAGATTTTTGACAGGGTAGGCAGAATTTTTTTAAAGCTATTAACTTACCAAAAAATACAGAATGTTGATTTTGGTTACCCAATCTTGTGGAAATAATGATGTATGTGATCACTTGTTTTTTTTCACCGAAAGATAGTTTTGAAAACATTTATTTTCCCTACACACACCACATGAACAACTTTCGCAGTGAATATCATCATATTTATCAACTTTAAAACTTTAAAATCTTATTTCGTCTGCTACCAGTCAATCGATTCAAAACAAAAACAATGGCGGCCGTTTTAAAATCAAAATAAAATTGAACATCAATTTTATACGAAAAAAAGAAATGGCAATATCTTTCACTATAATTATATGCAGCAAACTACTTTTTAAAATAGTTACGTAGCAATGCTCGCGACACTTCGGTGATTTACGTTATAGTTCAGCTGAAAAGACATTGTCTATACTTTGCGATTGTGTGCGTTATTTGTGTTATTGTGGGCAATGTAATTATAGGAATGCACACTACAGTATTTGTATCAACAACACGGCACACATACGTAAATTTAGACAGATATAGTTAGTGTCTCTGCCGTAAAAAGCTGCCAATGCGGCGCTAGTGTAGCGTAGCGCCTAGCTGCGATTTGAATATGACTAGCGATGACTTTAATAACTTACCGATACCGATAGATGGAGCTTTTAATTTTTTGTTTTTGATACGAAATATTAGTTAAAAACTATGTTTAAGAATGAAACATCGGATGGTATTTATCAAATTGATAGGGTAGGCAATGTCTTTTTGCCTATATGGAGTGCACGCCACTGGTAATGAGCAACAAATCGGAATCATGTATTTTACACGAACTAGATGTTTCTTCCGTTGAGTAGGGATGAAATTTAACTTAGAATTATGTGATCGGATAAAAACAAAAATTCTGGAGGTACACGTGTTATGTATGTCGAAATAAAATACTAAATATGTGTATTATTTTTCTAAAAAAAATTTTTAAACCAACAAGTTCATGCAACTATAATAAGAATACTTTATAGATAATATTAAATCCTGAATGACGTCAAAGGTGAAGTTTTTAAGTAAAACAATGCTCAACAAATACATAAAGATGTGGGATACAAAGCGTAGACGATTGGTGTGAAATAACACGACCGTTATTTGACATAAATACAGTCAACAGGTTATTCGCAATCATTGTAGTCTAAAATTTACTAAATCAAATTAACGGTTCCTATCTACATATTAGCAATCAATTCTCCTTACACAATGTGCGTAGGATTACGCACCAGAGAATGGCTTGTTGACCCTGGCACTACCTGAGACTGGAAATGAATTTAACCGAATAGTCAGTCATAGAAAGGTAGAGTACATAATAAAAAGAGGTATTGGTGATGTGCTGAAATAGGTCCAAATCAAAAGCACTCAAAACCGAAGAGCATGCATGAAGAGGCAGATGAGTGTGTAAGAAGCGAGAGAGGTATGTTTAGATCGGTGCACCTGGCGTTCCATTAGTCTCTGCCTACCCCAATAGGAGACAGGCGTAATGATATGTTTAATAAGAAAACAATGAAGAAATCATTTGAACATTAAAAGTAACATTAAACCTTACTTCATAAAATTTAAGTTAATTCTTCAATTACGGTGAAAGCTATATGTCCTCGAAAATGTAGATGAAATTCTTAATTTCACTCGCTTCTTCTACACTCATCGGCCTCTTTATGCATGCTCGTCGGATCCTCGGACTCTTGACATCACCTTCTGAAAAACACGACCCATTTGGTCATGGTAGGTGAATCCGAGTCTTCCTCGGCTCTTACTACTTTCCTCCTTTCCTTCTACTTTCGCATTATGTATCTATTTCTGTCTAAATGTCCAAACCAACGAAGCATGCCATTTTCATCTTATCATCGACACTATTTCAGACCAACTCTTTTTCTTACACTATTGCCAACGTGTTCAGCGTTATATAATAATAAAATCATAAAAAAACTTATGTAATAATACAAATAATTAGAAGAATATGCAAAAATATTCTAACTTTAAACGAGCATTACTTTGTACATTATTGACATATTTCGCGTATCTCGGAAACGAAAGCATTACGATGTCGCTTACTTAGGATATTGTCAATTCGAACTTGTCACAGATTAGAACACTTCTAATTGCAACGGCGAATATATTCACACCATATCAATATATACACACCAGGGTAGCTTTTATTTGGATAAACGAAACCATAAAAACGTCGTAATAAAGTTCACAGAAACCTGTAAACGAAACCGATGCGATAGAATTTGTAGGAATGAATAACAATTTATAAATGATGGATCACAAAGAATGTCAGAAAAGAACAATAATTTTAGTAAATCATCTGGGAAAACACCAGTCACATCAAGTAAACAGAAAAATAACATTAGAACTAAGGAAAGTCATGGAAAATTGAGTCAGGACAGAAAGTTAGGAGCCTTCCGATATTATTTTGACACAATATAAAAAGAAATAACTTGATTTCGTAACTTGACACTTCTGTAAACGTAAATATCAGGAATTTTTGTTTTACAACTTGTCCAATAACAAATATTGCATTGTACTTATGCTATACTACATTTTGCCTGCGACTTCGTTTCACCTATCTGAAATACGAAATGTTATTTCTAAAAATATCTTTATATGGAGTTTCAGATGACAATGAGCGCGTTTTCACATTTAATTAGATCTTAGAAAATCTACAGGTATCACAATTTGTTACAGAAGTCATAATTTCCACCATTTTTTATTAAAGTCACATTTTAGAATATTTCAAATTATACTTGTATGTTTGTTTGTATAATTTTATTGCATTATCCGTAATTACTTACAAAAGTTACATGATTTGTAATTATATATTTCAATTTATAAAATTACAGTACAACATAACATAGTTGCAATACTAATTTTAGTTACCGTGTAATGAAATGATTATAATTATAATTTATCAGTGATAAATTTACTATTGTTTAATTTTCTTAGTTCTGATCAATCAAAAACAGCGCTCTTATTTCATTTTAAGTAATTCTTTAAATCGACTTTCTTAACCAGTTTATATAGAACTAAACGACTAGTGACCCGCCGCCGCCCCGACTTCGCACGGATAAATAGATAGAAAGGTAATTAGTACTTCATTTGGGCAAATAGAAAATAACATTTTCTTTATATAGAGTTTAAAATTTTAATTAATAAAATACATAATTAATTATACAAACTACTATTAAATTGTTTGTAGTATAAAAACAATAAAGCGTGAGTACCTAATAGACTAAAAGTAGGGCTGTTCGCTCACACCGCCGCATTTTTCTTACTATTTTAGAATTTTTATAGCCGTCGTAACTACTAAACGAAAGGTCCGATTCGAATAATTTAAAGTGGAATTTACATCTACATAATCAACCTTGATCATGGACCTATTTAGTTGGATACAGATTCATATCATCTTTTGATTCTACCCGTGTTATGATCGACTAATTTGAAAAAACGATTCATAGCAATACATATAGCCTCGCGAACTTTTTTGTAGGTAATGATGAGATGAATAAACATCAAGTACATTACTTGATTTGTCATCAGTTGTTTACGCAGCGCATGCCAATTTTTATTATGCCAGTTATATTATTGAAATATTCGTAGGGATTTTTTGAAAATAAAATATAGTTGTTGTTACTCGCTGATAAAAAGGGTATTTAGTAGTTAGTTAGTATTTTTAGACTTCGATTGCAAACAAACAAACCAAAAAAAAATCTAATCATTCTCTTTATAATTTTAGATAGATTTAGAAGTTTATAATAGTCTAAACCAGTATAGATTATGATAATTTCATTGAGTAGCGATAGCCTAGTGGCTAAAAAATTAGCCTATTAACCAACTAGTCCCTGCTCGAATCCTGGTGTGTAGTAAGACATCGTGAGGAAACTCGCACGTTCAAAAACTAGTATTTCGTAAGACTTGTGACCTAACACAAGAAAAGGCTGAATTTACGTCTGAGTTGTGGAGGTCTGACGGCACTGGTTTCTTCAAATCCTTTGCCTTAGGCAGTGGAACCTGCCAATCCGAATGGATTACGAAATGGGATAAGGCTAGGAAGAAGATAAACGTATAACATATACATAAAAATATGTTAGTTATCTATAACTAAGGCTCTAAACAGTTCATCTGAATCAGCTCAAACAAATAAGTAAAGTACAACACGTCACTGATAAGTTACAAAAAAAATGTCGAACAAGAAATGTACGAGTATAATAAATATTACTTTCAAAATTTATTATGAAACCTACATCCTACATAATAAATTACTAAGATTACTAACAAATTAAGTATACTTTGCTCATTTGATATTTGTGCGATATATAAGTATTAGCACATAATCTAGTTTGTATAAGCCAAGTTAATAATACACTACCATTAGTAATAATCAGAGTGGGATTAGCGCTTTAATATGTAGGTAATATTTTTCTGTTTAAATAATTAACAGATAAGAAGGAAACAAATTCCAACAATATTTTGTAAAATGGCTAGCGTTTTAATAATGGCTGGTGGCAAACAAGACTACGACCAGTATGAAGATACACAGTTGCCGTAAGTCTAGACGCTCGTAACACAGCTTAAATAAAGCATTAAAATTCAAGTTATTATTTTAAGAGTGAGTGCAGGGAATATGGTGAATGGAACGTTGGGTAAACTTCTAGGCAGTCGAAATCAAAGCCAGAAGGCACAGCACGCTGTACACAATGCGGTGATAATCCCAACGCTAACTTATGGAAGTGAGAGCTGGGTATGGCAGAGAGAGCATGAAAGTAGAATAAATGCGGTCGAGATGAGAGCAATGCGTTCGTAATGAAGACGTGAGAGAAAGAGTTGGTCTGAAAGAGAGTGTCGGTGTTAAGATAAGTAAAAGGCATGCTGCGTTGGTTCGGACATGTAGAAAGAATGCGGGACGAAAGAATGACGGAACAGATATACAATGCAAAAGTGGAAGGATGTAGGAGCCGAGGAAGACCGAGACTAACCTACCATGATGGTCGTGTTTTATCAGGTGAACTCAGGAGCCCCAGGAAACGGCGAGCGAGCATGAAAAGAGTTATGAATGTTACAGAAGCGAGTGAAGTATGTAAGGACCGCGTCTTATGGCGCTCAGTGCCTACCCCGCAAGGGACCTAGCGTGAAGATAGAAATACATACATACATATATTATTTGTCGTGGTTGCGAGTGTCGTTTATCTTTTACTTGTGGTTCCGCTCTAATTTATTTCATAAATTATTATACATACAAATACAGCGATCATAATATTTTTACACTCTCGGGACCTTTTTCCAGTCTCAACTACGGTTAAACTTCGCGTGAATTTTCACTTTGAAAAAAACGAGAAACCCTACTAACTACGAAAGGATATTTATTTCGAACTCGTCCGGGCTCCGGGGCACATAAAGCCGGGCTTTTGTCGTTAGATGAAAGGCGTAAAGTGAAGTTAGTCGCCTTTGGGCAGCTTGAAAACAATGGCCACCGCTAATCCGCAATGGAGCCCCGTAGCAGAGTTCACTCTAAATACATTCGATTGAAGACAAATCGGTTTTTTTTCCAGCTGCAAGACGAGTGTGAAGAATTGCATTGAAAAAGTTACTCAACTATTGTTTCCCTAATTAAATTACACTCGCGTTTTCTTCAATATTATCCTAGTTTCTCAAAAATAGCAATCGACACAAAAATATATTATTTTTATATGGGATTCCTAAATAGGCAAGTTCAAATTGTCAACTTATTGACGTTGAAAAAAGAAATGGACTACTGTATACTGTACTTGATTTATATGTCGGTGTATTCCAAACGATACACTACCGTGTTTTCGTCTATCATTCGAAATTACATACATATCATCATTGATTCATCATCAGACCGCCAAGTACACTGATCCAAACATAGATCTCTTTGCCTCTTCCACACTCATCAACCTGTACACGCATGCTCTTTGGTTTCGGGTGTTCTTGGCCCGTATGTGTACGTCCAGGGCAGGTCCCGCCGATCACTCTTGCTGAATATACTTCTTTCATAACTCTTTTGTCATCCATTATTTCCAAATTTCCAAACCATATGAAATTCTTAAATATATTCTATAATAATACAAGATTATCATAGACTTGAACTGAACTACCTACATATAGACCATAGCATCTATGCTGGTTACTATAAGAGATATAAAAGATGTAGCAGACCCTTACGTAGGGAAAAACATTTACTTAGCTATTCAAAGCGTAAACGAAAACGAAGCATGAACTAAAATTTAAGGCGCAGTTACACGAGCTTGCAAACAACACCCAGGAATGAATTTGCGAACATAGATAAATATTTTCTATTTCATTGTAAACAATACTAATCAGAGTACTTTTTCAGAGTATTTTTTTGGGTTCCTGTGTAAACCCAGAAAGGTCCCACTCCACACGATATGCTCCTGAGGAGTTAGTACATAGCAAAAGATGTAGCAACACGCGAGGGATATTCTGTGTGTTGCACGTCTTAAATAGTTACATACATTTGCGGATTATATTTGAATATTGTATAAATTGCCATTTCTACTAATTTCTACACTAAACAATACTTAGCATGTTTAAATTCATGAATGAAGTATCGATCCGACGTAGTATGGATCGTGCATTTTTTTCGGAACGTCTTCTCCTTAACTTTAAATACGAGTACGTTATTACACAGCAACGTAATCTGGGAATATTTGCTTCCATGGTGTTTCCACTTCACTAAAGTTTCCAATTCTCGCGGACAAATGTCCATTGCCATGTGTTGACTACGCGCCAAGTATGCTACGAGCATTTCGAGCACTTTTCTTCTCCCCAGATAACAATTCTTCGTATGCGCAGGGGCTTATGTCTACCTGCGATATATGGACATTTATTTGACCTTTACGTAAGTAAGATTATTTTAGGCGAGAATTTTTTGAGCATAATAAGATTTATATGAATATTTATTTTACCTTTACCTAAGTAAGAAAGACGAGATTTTTTTGAGCATAATCGACATTTAATAACCGAAAATTATAGGGTGATAAATATTTTTGTAAGTACCACTAAGATAAAAAAACAAGAGTATTGCCCTTTACCGTGACTGACGCACTAGGTGTTGGACGTGTAATAAAATAATAATAAATAACACTTGCAAATGACACATTTCCGGAAACTCGACATATCTTCTCGTCTAAAGACTACATTCTACATCAACGGCTAAAGACTGATCTTCGAACAGTGTGTAGCCAGTGCACAGTGTTTAATATGATCCAAAAAAAATCCTCAGCTGATTACAGTATTAATGGATCAAGGAACAAGGGAGGAAGTAAAAAGGAGTAAAAAAAGTGCCTACTTCAAACAGTTATTTTTTGAAGTGAAAACTTCTTTAGCGGCGTTGTGCACTTTTTGGATGAGCAAAAAATGTTAAACACGCGTCAGTACACGTGACCCTAAGTAAGATTTTGGTGAGAATTAGAACTTAAGTTCGCCGCAGCGCTAAAACATTAGTCAGTTACCTCTAATTAAACAATTAAAATATGAAGCACTAGATCATTCATAGGGCATTATTTTCTCGCAGCCAAAACGTTGTAAGCGCCATGAAATTCTTGGCGCTTACGCGTTTCGTTTAACGTAGTTTATCAACATCGCTGTTTGGTCCGCATGTTCAAGTTTTCACTTCTGCCGGCACTCCCGGAGTGCAACCCGTTTTTTTAATGTAGAAGTTTACGTGACCTTTTCATGAAAAAAAAAAAAAAATTATTCAAAAAATACTATTAAGATATTAATTTTAGATAAATATATTCTGATGAAGCATCTCTGGGCGCACATTTTTCAGTTTTTATTTCTAGAAAAGCGCTACTATATCCACATCAACACTTACTCGTCCTACTGCAGGGGTACGGGTCTTCAACCGAAGGGGTTTAGAGCATACTGCACTACGGTGCTCAAATACGGATTGGCGGAGGCCAGTGTTTTCAAGCCGCCCGAGGGCCACCGACTTAGCTTAACGACTGTCATCTATCGACAACAGCCGGGACCAACGGCTTAACGTGCCCTCCGAATGAAACGCAACGGCAACAGCCGGCATGAAACTTGAGATGGATAAAGCCATCCATAGACAGGCTGCGGTCAACGTTGCTTAACCTGTGTGTTTGGTTAGAATGGCACGCAAAACGACCCCATCGAGCTCTTAATACTATATACTGAGTAATTAATTTTTTTCAGAGTTTCTTTTTATTTTCCCCCGTAAAAACTCAAAAGTGCGACTTGTGACTAGCATAGACAGATTGCTGTTAACAAGGCCTATCACTGATAAAAAATACGGAACAAGAACAGCTTCATAGCTGTCTCGTTTGGTCCCAACCCATCCATTTACACAAAATCACTCCACACATAATCACTCTTTCATTCCCTTCAGCAAAACCCAGAACATCCCTCACAGACTCCCAGAATTTCTAGAGTACTTGGGCACACGCTGAGCTTACGGGAGCGTATGCTGCAACCAGAAATACTCGCATGCCTAGTTTTACACGAACCCAGAGATGTCTAGGTCCTACCAAACAGTAATCTCTTACACCAGTGGCTAAGCGAGAGGAGAGTACGACACCTACACCAGTACTGGCATGATCTTCACGGTCTACCCCAGGTCATAGGGCCATCATTACACCGGGCAGATCATCAGTGTCGCTCCCCTTGCGCTTAATCTCTGTCACACATAAAGCACCTAAACGTCTCTCATTCATTACTTCTATCAGTTCCTTCATCTTATCATTCAATCCACCTCTCACATTCCACGTAAATGTTCGTTTGTTTTACTCCCACAATCTAAAGTTTTGGACTACAATAAGTTGTTAAAAAATTCCTAAACAATATTCAAGAACAAGAAACGAGTGCTCGAGACGTTATAATACTCGTAATAATACTCGTAAATATCTAAGTTGTAGATTATCAGAAGGAAGAAGCATGGGAAGAGCTACGGATGTTAAAGAAGCGACTGAGTTGTGTAAGGACCGAATCATTTGACGCTCGATTCTCTCTGCCAACTCTAAAAGAGATTTGGCGTGAAGATATAGTTTAGTTGGTGAACTAACGATCGTGTAGCTGTGCTATGTGTTTAATTACAATGCATAGCTACTCGTAGCGCAACTCCAAAACGTTTACGATCACTTGTTATTTTGTTATTTAAATCAAACGGGAAACAGTTATGGTCGTTAGGTGTTGTGAATTAATGGTGCACTCCAGTCATGGCAGCGATTCTGCTAATAATTGTATTTTCACAATAGCATTTGATGTGCAGCTGTATATTCACTTGACTCTGTTTTCACATACGTCGCCGGACGAAAACAAGTAAATTTATGAATAACTTAAAAAATACGCCTGCCATTATTTCTAATAAAATAATGTAAAATTATTACGTTAACTGGACTAATAAATAAAATATTAAATACAACAGTATAGAGCTTAAGGATTTGGTAAAGATACTGATTTTTACTTGTAGAGACAACCGTCAGACCTTCACAACCCATAGGCAAAACCACATCATTCATTGGTCACACGAATTTCGAAATATAATTTCTTGGACTTGCGGGTTTCCTCCCGATGTTTTCCTTCACCGCCGGGTCAGTGATAATTACAAATATATACAAAAATCCGAAAACACGAATTTAGTGGTACATCCCAGGCCTCGAATCGTGGATCAGTTGGTCAATAAGCCTGTTCTTTATCCACTGGGCTATCACTGCTCACCAAGTACAAAGTTAATATTATATTAATGAATAAGTGACTTTAAGCATAGAAAATGTATGTATTTTTGAGATCGCCATATTGTTTTTACTATGATGTCACAAAGTTAACGTGACACGGGATAACGCAACGATACCTCGAAATTTACAAACATGAACCCTGGATATATTACATTCCTTTTTTGGTGCAGTCGTGAAACAAGCTTTCTGATGTGAACTGGCTGTTTTAGATGCCTGGAATACATTAATGTATATTACAATCTATTACAATGGAGCGATTCTTTACTAGTAGTTTTACTACAATACAAGTAACGCAATAGATCTCCAAGAAGTTGCCATTTTAGGTCTGTGGTAAGGAGGCACTTTCCCAGTGGTGGCACTTTCCCAGTGAAGGCACTTTCTCAGTTTCCTAGCTTCTTACTAAACACAGCTGCGTATCAATATCGCGGGTATATCGGCGGGATGCAGAACGTGCAGTCGAGGTTAGTATTAAATGATATAGGCGTGGTGTTCAATTTCAACCCATTGCCTTAACTATGGTCGTTAAAATATTTTCTAATATTCTTATGAATTTCCAAGTCAATGAATCAATATGTAGGCCCATATCGGGAATGTGGAACGTTTAATGGGAATAGCCGAGCGAATGCTGAAATTTTCAACTGCCTTCATGACAAGAGATTCCGAAGCGTAGTCCATTAATAGAGGTCTTAGTAGAAGGGATGAGCTAGGAATTTTATTGATAGCCCTTCTTAATAAAGGGTGCTAAATAATATGTTAAAACAACGTTAGTAGAGAATAAGTAGACTAATTGTTAAGATAAAAGATAAACCTCATTTACTTACCATCAGGCAAAGAGGGGCCACTATGCTGAACTAATATAAAAAAAAAAAAACTTGTCATTACGCTCTCACGGACACTTTAACACGTCTTACATTCTCATTATTGTATTTTCTTATTTTTTCATAGGTTTGATGTCACCGGTAAGCTCCCAAGGAGTTGCTGTGTAAGCAGCAGAGGTGGCATCGCGCGAGTGATAATTAATATATCGCAAGCGTTAATAGGCTACGGTACCCGCTTTACATCGGGTGGGTCGTATGCTTGTATGCCTCCCGACGTAGTATAAAAAAAGCAATCTACTTTACCCCTCGACCCGGTCTCATCGGTTCTCCATAGGTTATTTCCATCATGTCTTGAGCCATGCAACAGGATGTGACCCATATTATAGTAATAAATTGCAAAATTCAAGTACTACAACGAACAACCTCAAACTGGATTATTGTATGATATAACGAACGAGCTCAACGATGTTGGCAGACTCCAAACTAATATTTACAGATCAAACATATGTTTGTTGCAGACTAACTGACGGAGTCCAGCCACAGTCGTATATGAGACGAGAGTTTGCAATAGAACTAATGCACACCGGGCGGATGTGTCTCAGTAAACACTCAATGGAAAACATTGAACTTCAGCAATAAAAGTAATGATATTGTGGATAACTTCTTAAGTAATCAAGTTTTAAATGTGTTAGAAAAGATGAGGTCCGCTATCCCACATGCCGGCCTTGTGCTATCTGGGATAGCCTATCCCACATGCCTGCCACAGACAGGCCATTCTATCGTCGGCCTGTACGGGTATTTATATCGCCCCTGTGGGAGTATTTTTATCGCCTCGGAAATTCATATTTGGAAAAGTTTTCAATCAGATTCCATACATTTTGACAGATACCTTATTTTTATACAACGTCGGGAGACATGCACGGACCGCCTGATGTAAAGTATTTACTGTAGCCTATGAACGCGTGTAATAATACATCGAGTGTTATTAGCGCGATGCCACAACAACCTTCTAGAGAGTTATTATTTGGCCGTGGTTTTCTTTGAGGTGGAGGTTTGTTCATGCACACAAATGTTTGGAATCGAACCCATGAGTGTTGGTGTTAAAAGGGCAAGGGCAAAATAACTTTTCGATTACGATTAAACATAGTATTTTGAGGCAATGTGAATACTAGTCTCCAAGATTTATAGATTTGGGGCCGGGGTGAATGAGTGTACAGATGTTGCAACGAAGCAGTTGATTGCATAAAAATCATTAATGTATTTTAAACAATAAGTGAAGAAATGCAACGCATAACGACTGCGATAATGAAATTGTTCCAGGCTCGCCATTTCTGTGTACATTCGAGCAGTTTTCATGATAAATATAATATATATCTACTAGTCTTAGACATGCTAAGACTAGTAGATATTTATCATAAAAACTGTTCTCTGTATATATTATTATGTAGTTAGGTAGTTAGTCTAAATAGGTGCATTTCCAAGTGTAAAATTGACTTTCACAAAATGACGGCTGAATCTATTAACTAAATAAATAAATATTCTTCTCCTTAGTGTTATTCCGTTTCCTAATCCATTGGGATTGGCGTGGTCCGTTACTTAATCCTAAGGACTTGGTGATGATACTGATTTTACATGGGACGACTGCCGTCGACCCACAACCTAGAAGGAAAACCTAACCTTTCTTAGGTCAAGTCACTCGCCTATCGAAATATAATTTCTTACATGTGAGGGGTTTCCTCATGATGTTTTCTATCATCGCATTTTCCATCACCGCCGAACAAATCATAACCACAAATATGGACATAAGTCCGAAAACACCAATTTAATGGTACACGCCAGGATTCGTATCGGACATTAGTTGGTTTTTTTTTATACTACGTCGGCAGACATGCAAGCATACGGCCCACCTGATGTAAAGCGGGTACCGTAGCCTATAAACGCTTGCGATATATTAAGTATAACTCGCGCGATGCCTCCTCTGCCTCTTACACAGCAACTCCTTGGGAGCTTACTGGTGACCTCACTCACTCGCAGGAACACAACAATCCTCAAGGGAGTTGTGATTTGGCTGCGGTTTTCTGTGAGGTGGAGGTACTTCCCCAGACGGGCTGCTTTGGTGCGCCCTACCTCTCTTAAAACATCCAGACCGAGACAAACAGACACGTTCATGCACACAAATGTGTTCCCTGTGTGGGAATCGAACCCACGAGCGTTGGTGACAAAGTCGTGTAATTCACGACTGAGCCACCGAGCTCGTCAAAAGATTGACCAACTGGTCTCCGATAGACCGGTTATTTGTCCACTGGGCTGTCCCTGCTATTTCAAATAAATACCTAATTGTATTGCAGTAAATTTGTTACATCAATCGGGGATTAATTAAAAGTTTTTTAGACTTGGGATCTTATTTGAGACTAGCTGAAGCTCGCGGCTTCGCATGCATGAGATTTGGCCTTTTAGTAGCCTTTATTTCTATGTAGACCTGAAATTCTTTCTATTTAAAAAAAAAAAACAAAGTTCTGGGTCGTAGATGCAACCATAGAGCGATTCAATTTTCATACAGAGTCATCTATTGACCTTTACTGGAGGCAACGTATATTTATTTAAATTTTATTACATAAATAATGTAGTAATTTTATGTCACAAAAATACGTATTCTGTGAAAATAATAATAAAAATAAAATCGCAAAGTTACGGATATTTCCCCCTAATTTTAACAGATTTTCATTTTTTACGCAGGAACCCTAAATAATTACGGAATAAAAAGTAGCCTATATTCTGCTCTGAACAGTCCTCTACCTATCAGTAAAAGTCCCGTCAAAATCGGTTCAGCCATTTCGAAGATTAGCCCGGACAAACAAACAGACAGACAAACAGACAGACAAAAAAGTTAAAATGCATGTTTAGGCTTTGGTAACGTGAAAATAACGTTATGAGCTTAAGATAAAGGCTTTATTTTGAAATCACAGACAGACACTTCAATTTTATTTATATGTATAGATGTATTAAATAAATATTAAATTAAATATTGTGGGACAAATTACACAGCGCCATCTAGCCCCAAAGTAAGCGAAGCTTGTGTTATGGGTACTAGACAACTGATAAACATACGTAAATACATTTTTTTTTTGTAAATACATAATTATTATACATAGAAAATACCCAGACCGATTCAAACAGACATGTTCATGCACACAAATGTTTGTACTGTGTGGGAATCGAGCCCACGAGCGTTGGTGTCAAAGTAGCGTAACAGCGCGTTTCACCACTGCGCCACCGAGCTCGTCAAGTATAGGTTAAGCACTGTGACGGGAAGGTTTTTGCACGGTTAGCAACGCAAACTCGTCCTTAAGGCTACGGTGAATGTTAATCATGTCCGGGCCGTACGGTTTCGACGAGTAACGTCTTTCATTTCAGTCAGCAGGGGATTCAGTTTCCACGAACCAAATGTTACGAAATATGTTATTTCATTACCATTTCGCTTTATTATTTAGGAAAGAGGCCGTGATAACAACATCATGGAATTCTGGAGTTCATCTGTTGTTTTTGATTGAATATTAATTTACTTAGAGACAATTTATTTTAATAGGATAACGTGTTGTTTGAACGGTTCGAATTTTGGTGTTCGTCTATTTCTGTCGATAAAGAGTTTTGGATGATTTTTATTATACAACGTCGGGAGGCATACAAGCATAAGGCCCATCTGATGTAAAGCGCGTACCGTAGCCTATTAACGTTTGCGATATATTAAGTACCACTCGCGCGATGCCTCCTCTGCTGCATACACAGCAACTCCTTGGGAGCTTACTGGTGGCCTCACTCACACGCAGGAATACGACAAATCTCGGTCTTCCTCGGCTCCTACATCCTTCCACTTTTGCATTGTATATCTGTTTCGTTATTTTTCGTCCCGCATTCTTTCTACATGTCCGAACCAACGGAGCATGCCTTTTCTTATCTTAACACCGACACTCTCTTTCAGACCAATTCTTTCTCTCACTTCTTCATTACGAACGCGGTCAGCTAGCGTTATGCCACAATTTTTGCGCAATGCTCTCATTACGACCGCATTTATTCTACTTTCATGCTCTCTCTGCCATACCCAGCTCTCAGTTCCATAAGTTAGCGTTGGAATTAGCTTTGATTATGTATTCATTATATTATTCATTAATAGTATTCATGTAGTACTCAATCTTTTTCATGTCTAACTTTTCAGCCATGAATACTTTTACCAGAGGGAGACTTTGTACAAAAGTCGTCTGCGTGGCTACCTCTGTCTCACCTATTTCTACCGCCAAGCAGCTATATCTATATAGTTGTGTTTTGGTTTGAAGGGTGAGATATGGCAGAGACATTACTGAGTACTGTGACGAAACAGCCTTAGGTCATAAGATTGGCAGCGCGCGAGTAACATCCCCATGGTGGTGCGAGCATCAATAGGTTGCGGTGACCGCTTACCATCTAATGCGGGCCGTATAGATTGTTTGAATAAATAGAATAATACAATTTATTACGTTATAATCGCCTTTTTACTTCAAACAGACTTGTGTGAGTATTTACCTTGACGGTGAAAAGTTTAAAAGAGATTTAATTAATAGCATTAAAACACTCAGGTTTTAAAGAATAAGGACCAAGTATAGAGGGAAAATTGGTTGTCGCATAGCATGAGCGAAAAAAAATGGTATATAATAAATTCAGATTCTAGTTCATTTATTTATTTAAGACACACAATACTTGCTGAACGCGTTCGAAATGATGACGTACGAAAGAGAGTTGGACTGAAAGAGAGTGTCGGTGGTAAGATAAGAAAGGGCATGCTCCGTTGGTTCGGACATGTAGAAAGAATGCAAGATGAAAGAGTGACGAAAGAGATATACAATGCAAAAGTGGAAGGATGTAGGAGCCGAGGAAGACCAAGACTAACCTACCATGACCAAATTGGTCATGTTTTGTCAGAAGGTGATGTCAGGAGCCTTAGGAACCGGCGAGCGTGCATGAAAAGAGCTATGAATGAAAAAGAAGCGAGTGAAGTGTGTAAGGACCGCGTCTTATGGCGCTCGGTTCTCTCTGCCTACCCCGCAAGGGGCCTGGCTTGAAGATATATATGTCAGAACGTGGATGTAATGGTCGTCAGGTGGCTCGTTGTTCATGGCGAATAAAGCGAAATACCAGCGTAGATAATCTTCTCAATATTTAATCAGTCAATTACTAAAATAATCTTAACAAAAGTTATGCTTAGATCGTAGATTACAACGGATTCAAAATGCGGTGGACGCGACACGTGCGGTTGGCTCCATTGCTCGATTCGTAATGCGCTTCCAATGACGGTATCTCATCTTGACGTTTTTGACAACTGTCCATTTCGAGCAAACCATAACAAACACAACCGGTGTTGCCAATCCAACGATGTCGATCCCACCCAAGCGCCGACTTGACATTTTGATCCGTTATTATTAAAACTAGCATCACGGGGATTAATTTCTTCCGGGCTTCTCAATATGGTGTTGCTACCTCTGCGACATATATATACACAATACAGTCCGCGGAAGTGAGACTTACCTTAATCGATACTACCTGTAAATTACATAATGTCTGCTACATTATGAATACAATAAACGCTCTCTTTTAAAAATTCACAAATCAAAACGTGTAGTTGTTATTGTTGACCCACCTGGAGAAAATTTGCCAATTAGCAATGTCTCGTAGCAAAAATATACAGAAGATTAAAAATCGCCATTTTGTAGCGATCTCTGTGTATGACTGGGCTCCAAAAAATGACTATCAAATCCACAAAACATGTTTTATCTATATATATATATATATATATCTTCATGTCCCTTGTGAGGTAGGCACAGAGAAATAAAAAGTTAAAATTAAAAGAATACGCAAACCTGTCCAACGCTTCCTAGTTTCAAAAGTATTCGTTTGATGAAAGAAAACTGCAGCAGATTTTGTTGAAATTGATAATATATATAATTGTCATTAAATAGAGTTGGGGCGATAAAAACATCTTTTATACAGAAAATTTTTACTTTTCTTTTGATACACAAAAAACACGTTGGAAAAAATGACAAGTTTTGCAGAAAATACGAAGTTCTTTTTATTCGTATTTGCAGCCTGAGGCGCAGGCAACACATAAGAGACATATGACGAGAACGAGGCAAGGACGACGTCTCTTTAATGTATTTTCAAAGGATATGTACAGAAGCGTTCCAAAATATATTTTATAGAAAATACGGGACACAGACGCGACGTTTAGTCGTCTGTAGGTACCCTATTATAAAACATACGCGTATACTCGCAGACGTAACAGCGGTGCGGACCAGGGAGAACAACCTGTATTGGAACTAGTGATGCCCGATCTAAAATGATCTTCTGAAAGATCCATTCACGGCAATACTTTCAAAAAAATTTTAATCAAATTAACAGGATGCGATTTTCGCCCAGATCGAATCGAGTGGTAAGAAGATCATATGATATTTATCATTAAAATTTCTTGCCTGATCCAAACTGAAACTTTGGAGGTAACGATAATAATGACATTTGCACACACATTTTGGCAGAGACAAATATCTGCAACAAATGAATATTTATCTACAAAGAGGATATAATCACTACGAATTAATTACTTTCTATGTTTTTAATGAAATTAGTTTCGAGTTACAAAGACTGCTTCGCCGAGTCGAGTGTATATGTGGATATGAAGGTAGATAACAACATTTTGTTTAATTTATCGCCGGGTATGTTAGTGTTCGCTAATCATTTAATTTTTTTATATTATACGTATGGCCAAATTATTATTCTAAAAGAGTTCAAATCTAATGCAGACAGTTGGAATGTGTAAATTTTGCTGCTTTGTAAACTTTATACGACAAGGGGATTTGAATCTACGACCATGAGGGTTCCTGTCAAGATTTGTTATCCTTATTTATTGTTAATACATAAAAAAAATTGCATCATAATAAATTATTTTGCGTGTATATTGTAATATAAAAGAAGCTATTATTTTTGGGATCGATTCAGACCGTACACTGATTCCTAGGGGTTACGATTCATTACGATTCAAAAGTTCTATTGGTTTATTCGTTTCTATGCAAAATACCGGGTATTCCTAATTAGAGCCCGTACTCATTGAACTTATTTCTCGACCGCAATTCGACGTAAACGTTGTGCCGATATCGTGTGCTTCAGCGCTCAGCCTCTAATCGCATCCCCGCCCCGTCTCCTCTAATATACTTTAGAAAAATCATGTCTGCGAGACGTCCCGCCTTACGTCTACATATCATTTTCAATGGAATTCTATTGGGTCTATCTCAAATATGTAAAAAGAAACATATTCAACCATTGACAACACAATATCCAACCTCTCTTATACGCGTACCAACGATTGATAACTCAAATATAAGCCTCGAGAGGTTTCCTTGCCGAAAGATCTTAATATTTGCGAGGTTGGATAAGCAAGTTCAACTGTTTATTCTGTAAATATAGTTAGTTCTCGCTAAATCTCGTAGGAATACAAAAGTATTTTGCAAGCTATTTTGCAAATCGAACTTCTCTAGTTTTAAACAAAAAGGGTTTATATAAAAAAACATATGGAGGGTTTAGCACAAATGTCTACTCCACATGGGATCGGGCATGAGTGAATGACAAATAGAGAAACATGTCCATATATAAATCACTAAAAATATTTATTTTAATAATTAAAATAAATATTTTAATAATTAAAATATGACAGTAAACGCGTGGAAGCTCCATATCGGCTACCAGTGAAAGCGTATTTTCTGTTTCAAGTATTTGTGTAAGGTCAGTGTATTTTGACTCCCTAGGGTGTTTAATATTTTCATCACATTATCAAAGTTTAAAATTTAATTAAAAAAAATATTAACCTATGTTCATTCCAAGCTCGAGGCAGACGACAGCTACAACCATGGCAGCGGCAGCAACTATTAATTATAGCGGGTGGGTGCCGGCCGACCCTAGTTTGCATGAACTAATCGGTAGCGGAAGCACACAAAGTAGTTTAGACCAAATTACCTGTAAATTTGATATTACTAAAATAACACCTGAATCTATTAACTAATTTATTTTAGTTGACTCTTCCGTGAAGGTTACATTTTACTAAATTACTAAAGAATACAGGTCACATTTTAGACTTTTTTAAGAGAGGTAGGGCGCATCAAAGCAGTCTGTCTGGAGAACTACCTCCACCGCACAGAAAACCGCAACCAAATAACAACTCCCTAGAGGGTGGTTGTGTTCCTGTGTGTGAATAAGGTCTCCAGTAAGCTCCTAAGTAATACTTAATGTATTGCAAGCGTTTATAGGCTACGGTAATCGCTTTACATCAGGTGGGCCCTATGCGTATATGCCGCCCGACGTTGTATACATAAAAAGACTAATTCAATAATTATCAGAATTATTCGAAACATCCGGATAATAATATCTGTACATCCGCATAGGTACTAAAAAGGTAACAGATAATGCAAATCCTAGCTGTGTTAAAAGAACCTTAAGCAATCGAGAGCAAATTATTGGTTTATTTCATGGTTGTTTATACAACAAGAAAGCATAAATGCAAACCATTGAAATGATGTATTTGGTTTACTGAAACTGAACTGGTAATTAATATGTCTCGTTGGTTTCGAGTTAATTGATTGACATTACGTAACAGAATTAATGGAAACAGTCCTCAGTGGAAATTGCCACGCTTAATGAGAAGTATCGAATTACAAATGCTTCTAAAAACCGTACCTGTCCTTACAAACGAGGGTGGAATTCCAAATATCTTATTTAGTAAATAAGATGAACAAACAGAGACTCTGTAATTTAAAGGTTTGAACAGACTTCTTACTTCGTACAATGTTTTATTTAACTTCAGCTTGTTTCTTTGCAAGCTATACCTGTGTAATTTTGCTGTAAAGTTTTGGAGCAATTATAGATATGTAATAAATCTTCTCTATTTACGAGCTGATACTCAATTCTTATTCATCCATCCACTTATTTATGTAGAAAATGTATGACATTAGTGTGTGCGGTGTTTTTCTAGCGTAGAATTCCGAGAAATTGCGAGTACTCTGGCTAACGTATCCAAATATAAAGGCAATTATACTTAATAAACGTCAAATCTGTGCGTTTACCGCTAAGAAAACCTATGTTACAACGCTGCCTTTCCAGAAAACGTCCCGTAATGCCGCCAATATCATCCGGCTTCTTGATATCTACGTCTTTAGCGAAATCAGTTACGGATTCACCTAGGCTGTGTCCTTATTACACGAGCAGTGATCGAATGATGCCACCAGTTAGCATCCCGATTTTAGTTAGCAATCATTTTAAAATATATAATATTTTAAAAAGAGTATCCATAGCATGTCCGTGCTGTACGCAGTTTACGGCGTTTCGCTTCTTGACTCATACAGCGAACAGCCGATTGGCAGCGAAACAACGCTCGTAATCTACTCCAGTCTGCAGCGAAGTACGCTCACTACGTCGGCGTTAGGGACGCGAACAGTTGAAGCGGGAACTTTCGGAGCGTGGGGTTGTGTTTGTGATAGCAACTGAGTTTGCTTTCTTTGCCAAGAGTACACTAGGCTGATTTACTACGGTTCGCCACTCACTCGACAATGAGCTCACAAATGACTGTTCAAATAATGCTCACGATCTCTTTCTACAATAACACAGCCCTCAGTTATCAGGGAATTCCTTTTCCACGCTGGAATTGAAAAAAAAAACATAAAAAAGTGTATACAGTCTCGATAATGCAATAATGAAAGTAAGTTACACTGGTGTTGTATACCAACATACATATGCTCGCAGATTACAAATTAAAACGAGCTCAACAAAAAGTGTCTAATATGCACCAGCCCTAACTAAGGAGAAAATCTGATTTCCTAAATGGGTTCTGTAGTAATTTGCATGTCCCATGATTACATAACAGTTTTTTTTTCATATTCTTAAAAAATAACAAAAGGTCACAACTTTGTCATTTAAATGAGGGCTCCAGAAAACGAAATTATTAATCTATGAAATTTATTCATCTGCTTTCAGATTTTTCGGTATAAAGTTCTCAAGATTATAATATTAATACATTATATCATTTGGAATGTTTGTCAAAAATTTGTCACAAATATTGTGTAAAATTTTAATTTTTAAAATGTAAATTAGTAAACCTCCGCCGATGCCGAAATAAAGGCAGTCGACGCGGAGATCTAGAGAGCAACGCACGGTGTGCATCACGGCTGTTCTCTTCTGTATGTGGTGTGCTCCCCTGCACTGTACCCTGTTGTGATGGCCGCAGAGTGACCTCTCTAGCCGTGTACATAGGCGCTCGCCTTTTACTGTGGCCGCGGCACCTCTGACTGCCGCGGTGGTGGATCGCAAGGCGATCTCCACTGACTCCGACTTCAACAGCGCCTGCGACCGTGTATATCGCCTCACGGTCCTGCTCGTTGGCTATGGTTCGCTGGGCGAACTATACAACTACGGGCTACATCTACGTCTGGACCTCCCGACGTGACCGGGAACTGCCCGCCACCTCCGTCCGGGGCCTACTAGTGAACCTTCCTGAATTTTGGTTAGACCCATCTACGCGAGTCCTGAAAGCCAGACCTAGCTCGAACTTTTTTTTAACTTTATAAATATTAGTTTTTATAAAATTTTTATTTAAGAAAACCCTATTTTTAATTCTGTAACTTTACAAGATCTTTAAAGCAAAATTCAGTCGCACCTACACGTAGTGTATTCAGCTTAGGTCATATTATGTCGAGTGACAAACAATCCTACCCGATAAACAAGCATACCCGAGGACCTGCCTGATGTGTGATGTCTGTTTGGAGCTATGCACTATATATGCACCAAAAAGATCGGCACTTTAACATTATACATTTCGTATATATTGGATACGCTTTGATTGATTCAGCAGTACACGAATTACCGCCTACCAATGAAGACCTTGTCTTAACAATCAAACGCGTGTTGAACTAACTAGTAGACATGATTAATTTTATTAATTTAATCAGTTTCTGTAATAAGTGACTTTAGTACAAATTAGAACCTTAAAAATATATTTTTACATAAATATCTATCAGTGAAATTATATGTCACCGTCAACCAACATCAGTATGTAACTCAGCAGGTATACCATATACCAGCTGCCGAACCATCAGGCAGATCTCTATACAATGTATGTAGCCCATAAATGCTTGCATCATAACTACAACACTGGGACATCGCCACTTTCACCTTTATCGCTACAACTCCAGGAACGAATGATTAAAGCAACCAGGAACCCGTGACTGAACCTGACCTCAAGGGTTCCTATGTTACTATACAACTACCTTCAAAAGAAATATTATTTGGCGATGGTCCTTGGTATGGTGAGGTACTTCCCCAGTTACTTCTGCTTATTCCTAGCGTTGTCCCGTTTACATACGTAGGATTGTCGGGGTTCGCTAACTAAGCCTAAGGAACCATGGCTATTGACTTCTTATTTGGGCATGGAACGACTGGCACCAGATCTTTCTTACGTTACGTCATACGTCTTTTGAAATTTATTTTTGTTAGACATGCGGTATCCTCACGATGTTTTCCTTCACGGCCGAGTAAGTGATATTTACACATATGTACAGAAATCTGAAGTTTTCGTAGGGCATGCCCAGACTACGATTCGAACCAGGGACCATAAGTTAATAGGCAAGTTCTTTGTCCACTGAGCCCTCACTGTTCGCAGTAATGCTATTCCTTATTAATTGCACGGTGCCTTGCCCTCGTTTGATAGTCGACAGGTGAAGACGTTGACTCAGAATCTAAGGAGAGACATTTTCTGAAATAGCCAATAAACAATTTAAGACATTTCGCACTTATTATGTTAAAAACAATCAATTAAAATAAATCTGAATAATGCGTATACTTCGTCTTTCGATTTAGATTCTAATATTCAAACGGAAAAACCTTTTATTGGACCCTCGTTGTGACTGTGGACGACATGGAAAATCTCTCTGTATATATAGTATTGTCTTAGGTTTTCGCGATTGTTACACATTGAAATTAAACTATTTTTAACGGAAGTATCGCGTGTTTTATTTATTTTGTTGAAACCTGACGTTTCGAACGCTTTGCAGCGTCCGTGGTCGCAGGAAAGACTAAGGT
Source organism: Pyralis farinalis (assembly GCA_947507595.1). Lineage (NCBI taxonomy): Eukaryota > Metazoa > Arthropoda > Insecta > Lepidoptera > Pyralidae > Pyralis > Pyralis farinalis. The sequence goes on from OX382270.1 coordinate 26,225,476, forward strand.
GGTATTTGTCTTACATTAGTTATTCAATTATTACATCTACCGACATGGATGGATTAATTATATATGTTCCGATTCACACAAAAATCGCTGTGTCCGAACATTTTTTAGTAGATCTTTGGATTTGTGACTTGTTTATTTTTAGGACTGGATCCCAAGCAGGTGGTACTTGCCAACCATCTTCTCTCTCTGTATATAACCTATCAAAATTAATTCACACAAAAACCGTAATAAAATAAACAGCCCCGAATGCGGTACGTTCAGAGAATTCATCATTATTAATTAATATGGACAAAATTATTGAATGTATAGGTGGAAATTAATTAAATAATAAATCGACATAGGCGAGTAGAACTCGCTCGTAGGATTCGGTATAGCGATTCACCGTCGAAATATGTACAAAATTGAAAGCATTTTTTTTTTGTGTGACCATTAATTTACGATTTTAATAATCATGTTGTCTCCATCGCACCGATTTTACTCATCCCACTGAAGGGAACACTGAACACTGCTGAACTGCGGACTGGTCAGAGTTTTCAAGTCGCCCGAAGACCACTGAGTTAGCTTAACCGCATCTATCGACAATAGCCGAGTCCGACGGCTTAGCGTGCCCTACAGGCACGGAAAAGCTTGACAGCTTTGGTTGCTTAACATGCGTGTTCAATTAGATTCTCTGGCATGCTTTCATGAATTGGTCCTGTACCCGTATCATGACACCTTCCTACTCGTCCAATTTGAAGGGTTTACAACAAGATATATGGATATACCTTCACATACAGAGAAACAACAAAAAGATTCTACAAGGTTTTTGTAGTACAGAACCCTAAAATTAATTTCCAAAAATCGACCAAATCTTGTCTCTCCCTATTAGTGTACCTACATTAGACCATTTTTATTATACCATAAAGGCGACAAACGAGCATGATGGAAAACATTGACAGGGAAGTTCATTACACAAATTAAGCGTTCTCGGATGAAAACTCCTCTGGACCGGACAGTACGGGACCATTGCGGTTCAGTATGTGAGAATAAAAGAAAGTTGTAAAAGGAAGCTAGAACTAGATATCAATCAATCAACTCCTTGAAACACAGCCCATTTTACAATTCATGTGATTTACACCCATGCGTTTATTAGATTGACCTGTAACAAGAAGAAAATAACCTACGGAGAACCAATGAGACCAATTTTGCACAGTAACTCAATTCACCGCTATGGGTCGGGGGTAAAGTAGAACGCACAACTCTGATTGGCTAGTTCGCGGATTAACATCGCGGCACTCGTCGGCGTATTGGTTAAAATATCCTCGCATTGGTCTTTTTAGGGTTCCGTACCCAAAGAGTAAAACGGAACCCTATTACTGAGGCTCCGCTGTCCGTCCGTCCGTCCGTCCGTCTGTCACCAGGCTGTATCTCTTGAACCGTGATAGTTAGACAGTTGAAATTTTCACAGATGATGTATTTCTGTTGCCGCTATAAGAACAAATACTAAAAAATAGAATAAAATAAATATTTAAGGGGGCTCCCATACAACAAACGTGATTTTTTTTGCTGTTTTTATAGATAATGGTACGGAACCCTTCGTGCGCGAGTCCGACTCGCACTTGGCCGATTTTTTTTGTCTTGAATCGCTAAAACATTTAGGCGCTAAAACACGTTTTTGAAGTCGCGTGGTGCCCTAATGCACAGTCACATGTGTTATTGGTATGCGACATTTAACTAACATTTAGATGAATAAGGAATTAAAGTTGTGAATGTCCACAATACTGACCGACAGAGTTTCGGTGTTGATTTAATACAAAGGAATATTCAATTAATCTAAATTTACTAGCTAATTTATACTAAAATTATTGTTTACTCATCACTATTGTGCAATGCCGCATTTCCTATGTTGAGTAACTGCCCATCAGCATTTAGTGGTAGTTATGATGCGTATTAGGCATACCCTTAACTCGCGCGTCCCCTAACCTTGTTTACAATTTCTATTGCTTAGTCATAACTAGTCAGTGATTATGATATCACATTACAATTTTACATTTACAAGTACCTATTTACATAAAGAGTGTATGCAAATATTTAATTATCATGTCTTATTATAAATCTAAAGTCAATTTCCGAAACTATCCAAAAATAACGGATACTTCGAAAGAATTTTATATCCGTGACCGTGTCTGAAACCGGTATAATTTTATTTAATATACCCGTATGCGTATCCAGATCCCATTCCTTATAAATAACTAGCTGCTGCCCGCGGCTCCGCCCGCGTGGAGTCAAATAACGTAGCCTATGTGTTAATCCAGATCATAATCTATCTACGTACCAAATTTCATTCAAATCCGTTCAGCCGTTTAAGCGTAAGAGCAACAAACATCCATACATACAAACTTTCGCATTTATAATATTAGTAGGATAACCCTATCTGTCACTACCAATTGTTGTATCATCGATAAACTTGGCCATTGGCTCTAGATTTGAATGACATGAATGAACACTTTTAGGGTCACACACACACACACAATTTTAGGGTCAGCAACGCATGAGTGACACCCATGGTGTTGCAAATGCCTATAGGCTACGGTGACTGTTTACCATCAGGCAGGCCGTATGCTTGATTGCCACCTTGTGGTATAAAAAAAAACACAATTCAAGTCAGTACTTAATAGTAAAGCCATCTAGTTCGGACTCATTGAGTTATTTCAAAAAGCCCTCGGGCAATAATTACAGCGTGTTTTGGTAAAGTTTAGCTGTTTGAATTAAATGTAAAACATAGTAGGTAAATGTTGTTTTGTTTTAGCTCTTGGGTACTATTCTCTTAACGTACCTTCCGCCCACGCCATGTTCCTATCAATGAATTCACAATATTAAACGGAGTAACGTTTCAAATGGAGAAATCGTACGTACGAACGTTTGCTTATATTTCGGCAATTGGTATTTGATTAAACGCAGACTCTATTCATTCGTCTCCTAGCTGTGGAATTTGTACTATTCGTCCATATATTTGAACCTGCTCTAATAAAATATATATGCAAATCGAGATATTTTAATAAGATACGACCGTTGTGGTATTAATATTGTAAGGATGAATGGATCCATTGACAACCGACGACGTCATAGCTAACTTCAAGTCACCGCGATGTACCGAACTTCAGTCCATTTGATCATCGCTTAGACGCTTACTTTTGCTCGAGATAACGTGGATATACGACGTGTTCATCGGTGCTATTGCGTATTGTACCTGTTTATCATTTTATTAAAGGGAATTAATGAAATTAACATTGGAGTTAATATTTTTTTCCTTACAGGTAACTGGCGATTAACGAATAATAGAGCTCGTGTACATGAACATGTGTGGTTGTCTTGGTCTGGGTGTTCTTAAGAGAAGTAGGGCGCATCAAATCAACTCGTCAGGAGGAAAACCGCCGCCGACTATCGACTCCCTGTAGGGTTGTTGTATTCTTCAGATGGGGTTACCAATAAGCGCCTAAGTAACTGCCGTGTTAACAGCCGAGGTTTCATCGCGCGAGTGATACATAATGTGTTGCAACTTATCATAGGCTACGGTAACTTCTTTACATCAGGAGGGCTGTATGCCTCCTGAAGTTGTATAAAAAAATAAGCGCAAGCCAGCTAAGTTGCGCAGGATCCACTGGTCATATAAAATATTTCGGGCTTGACTTACTCGCCTACCGCGAGCCTGCCACTGACCCATGATTACTGGAGTACCTACTTTTGTAAAATTACGTTTTCCTACATTACTGCGAGGCATGTAAATTGCACGGACAGGAGGTCAAGTTACTACCATGAAATGCGTTTTTGGGACCCCTCTAATTACGAAAAGGCGTACACCAAAACATAAGTCAAGGCGATATTTGAACAGTGTGTTCCTTCCACAATCTTGACCAACTAAAAACATATAGAATATTTAGCTCTAGGTTGGCTGGAAGAGGATCTATTAGGGATAAGTCCGCCTTTGTAACACTAGATTTAAATTCATTGTAATTTATTTTTAATTAATCATACAATAAAGACATTACAGCAACAACAACATATCTATAACTTCACGTCGTCGTGTCCCTTACGGGGTAGAGTAAAACGAACTGAGCGCCACATCACTCGTTCCTTATACACCACCTTCGCTTCATTAACATTCATAGCTTTTCATGCTGGCTCACCAGTTCCTAGGGCGCCCGACACCACCTTCTGTATTTACCTATTTGGTCATGATAGGTGAGCCTTCTTCAGCACCTATATACTTCTGATTTCGCCTTGTATATCTGTTTCGTCATTCTTTCCTCTTGCATTCTTTCTAGATGTCCGAACCAACGGAGCTTGCCCTTATTGTCTTAACACCGATACACTCTTTCAGACATCAGGTCCATACGTCCTCTTTCGTTGCAAAAACACGCCACATTTGAAAATTCGTACAATAATATAAATAGAGAGTACATTAACATTTTAGCAGGATATACTCGGAACTTAGCATAATAATTAAATATTTAGACGACCGAGCTCTGCTCGGTGTTTTCCTTTTTATTGTGTAATATCGCGCTTTTTTTTGGAAAGACACGTACATAGATATACTAAAAAACTATTTATCTAAATGTAAATCGTTTCCGAGATACATGTTTATAGATATATTTATATGTATACAATAATTGCTCGTTAAAATATATATTATAACACACATATGAAAAATATTATTTCGGCTTTTACAAGAGATAAAAGTTTATATGGAGAATTTTTAGTTACTCAATTACCTTCAAGACATGAGATATATTTTTTATCGATATTAAATTATTTATAATGTAGGCTTATTGTTGCAAAATAAGTTAAATGTATCAAGACATCGTGTTGCGCACTAACCTTCTTACGCACAAAATCATGTAGATTACGTGCGTACAATGTACTGTGTCCTACACCTACACTGTCTGTACTATAGATATTGAAATATTGCCACAAACTGATGCTCGTTACTCTAACTACACCTCACTAAACGAAATCGATTGAGGCTGTGACACAAATGTGCGCATTGCATTTCAACACACATTTTAGAGACATTTTAAACATAACTGTAAGGAACATGAAGCAATATGTTTGCTTATTTTACTATTTTAGAATTTGAAATGTTACTAACATGCACTCTTTTACACCTAAAATGATATATGCATTCTGTGTCTCAACTCTTCGTCATCATCGCAACGTTTTCCTGTTTTTAGGGTTCCGTACCCAAAGGGTAAAACGGAACCCTATTACTGAGGCTCCGCTGTCCGTCCGTCCGTCCGTCCGTCCGTCCGTCTGTCACCAGGCTGTATCTCATGAACCGTGATAGTTAGATAGTTGAAATTTTCACAGATGATGTATTTCTGTTGCCGCTATAACAGCAAATACTAAAAAATAGAATAAAATAAATATTTAAGGGGGCTCCCATACAACAAACGTGATTTTTTTTACCGTTTTTATAGATAATGGTACGGAACCCTTCGTGCGCGAGTCCGACTCGCACTTGACCGATTTTTTAGGGTTCCGTACCCAAAGGGTAAAACGGAACCCTATTATTGAGGCTCCGCTGTCCGTCCGTCCGTCCGTCTGTCACCAGGCTGTATCTCACGAACCGTGATAGTTAGACAGTTGAAATTTTCACAGATGATGTATTTCTGTTGCCGCTATAACAACAAATACTAAAAAATAGAATAACATAAATATTTAAGGGGCTCCCATACAACAAACGTGATTTTTTTGCTCGTTTTTGCTCGATATTGATAATGGCAACAGGTAGACGCTTGAAATATTCACAGAATATTTAGTTGTATATTCACTTTAAGAATAAATAATTAAATTAAAATAAAACAAATATTTAAGGGGGGCTCACATACAACAAACGTGATTTTTTTTGCCGTTTTTATAGATAGTAGTACCCTTCGTGCGCGAGTCCGACTCGCACTTGGCCGATTTTTAATTCATTAGGATCGGCGGGGTCCGCTACCTTTCTTAGGTTAGGTGACATGTCTTTCGAAATATAATTTTATGGACGTGAGGATTCCCCCCCGCTGTTTTCACCGCCCAGTAAGTGATAATTACCAACATGTACACAAATACGAATTGAGTGGTACATGCGTGCACAAGGATTCAGAACAGAAACCAATGAAATAATAGGTCTTTATCCACTGTCTCACGATACGGATCCCAAACGAGTAAAATCGTAACGATAGATCTGTGATATATTTTTTCCGTCTGGCAACATCAGTAACTACAAATTGACAATAAACAATGAATCTGTATAGCCCCAAGGGAAATGATAGTGAAGCCAGAACATAATAAGACAACCAATTTTTCTAAGAAAATAGAAAGATAATTAGGTCATGCCCTACATACTATCAATCTCGTACCTACTAAAAGTTTTTTCTGTACATATGAATAGCCTTCCGGTGAAAGAAAAAGAAAATTCCTTACCTAGGATGCAGTCCTGTAACAGTGAATATAGTAAATGATACAGATGCTGATACGCAAGTTGGAAAAATTAAAGTGAAACCAACTGCGTTAAAATTGACAGCAGTACAAATTAAAACAATGTTTGAAATAGGTTCCTTTCTGGTTATAGTTTCATGAGTATACTCATAGAGCTAATATTTATGGAAATATATACAACTAGTATCTTCGCCAAATCCCTAGCCTTAGGTAGCGGACTCCGCCAATCCGGATTCGGAAACGGCATAACACTAAGAAGAAGAAGATACAGCCATCGATTAAGAAAAATATAAGAATCTTAAAGAATTTTAGAAATGAATCACAAGAGCATACTCATTATTTTTTTTAAAGCGGGTACCGTAACCTATTAACGCTTGCGATATATTAATTATCACTAGCACGATCCTCCTCTGCTGCTTACACAGCAACTCCTTAGGAGTTTACTGGTGACCTCTCTCACACGCAGGAACACAACAACCCTCTAGGGAGTTGTTATTTGACTGCGGTTTTCTGTGAGGTGGAGGTACTTCCCCAGAGGGGCTGCTTTGATGCGCCCTACCTCTCTTAACCAACCAAAAAGGGAATCTTAATTTTAAAGATTTGTTTTAATTTTTACAGTGGTCGATTTCAATGGTCGGTTCGTAAACAAAGGTGTAAAAAACAAAGAAAATCAATGAATTAAGTTTTATTTAAGTTAGTAATAACTATCGCCGAAGAACAATCGAAGAAGTACAGCAACTATGGAATAAGCCAATACTAATTGAAAAAGGTAATATCTGCACACAAAATTTGGACTAAGTTTTATCTCGGGGTTATTTACGACGAGCTCGGTGGCTCAGTGGTGGAACGCGCTGTTACGCTACTTTGACACCAACGCTCCTAGGTTCGATTCCCACACAGTACAAACATTTGTGTGCATGAACATGTCTGTTTGTATTGGTCTGGGTATTTTCTATGTATAATAAGTATGTATTTAAAAAAAAATGTATTTACGTATGTTTATCAGTTGTCTAGTACCCATAACACAAGCTTCGCTTACTTTGGGGCTAGGTGGCGCTGTGTAATTTGTCCGACAGTATTTATAGTATTTAGAGTTGTTGCGTAAATTAAGCCATAATCAATCTATATCATTACGCTAAATCCCGTGCAGGGTAAGCGGAGAGACCCCGAGTGCTACAAGACGCGATCCTTACAAACCTCGCTCGCTTTATTAACATCCACAGCTCTTTGCATACACGCTCGCCTTTTCCTATGGCTCCTGACACCACTTTCTGATAAAACACGACCAATTTGGTTGTGGTAGAAGAATTTCGGCTCTGCTTTCTTCGACTCGTGCACGCTTCTACTTTCGCGATGTCTGTTTAGCCATTGTAACAGACGTAAATCTATTACATTAAATAAATTTCTACGCAATTATATTTAACAAAATAAACGTTAAAATTTAAAATGTAACTGATTAACCGTCGTGCGCTGTTATCTAGGACGTTAAGTAAACAATGAACGCGGGGCGCGGCGGAGGGACGCGACACCGGCGATCGTTCGTCATTCGATCTGCGGAGCTCACGAGTCGGCGAGAAACCTCACTGGGTATTGTCTGTGTCAATTGTTTCTCTGCTCGGCGTCTCAATCCCAACGTTCAATTTGAATTTTTATCGCTTAGTTCTCATAGATGCATATTTATATACTCGTAAATATCGTATTTATACTTGAGTGTGAAGTTGCTCGAGAAGTGCTAGTATCCCGTACTGGGAACAACGCTGACCCTAGGACTGGTACAACCCAAGCACCAAGTGTCTTCCTGGCTACTGCCGTTCAGCGGCGGGTTACTCTTACTTCGAACCTGCCCTCAACGAAGAAGACCTCGAGAGCTCACCGGCGTTAAGGGGAGTGAGATTAGAGGGAAACTTCTGAGATATACAACCTTAAGGCCTACCTACGCCCTGTCTATCTATACACCATTTTAGTTGTCTTTTACCTATTATTAGACTATTTGTTAAAACTTAATTTTGCTGTTTTATTTCGAATTCTGAAATAAAAACGTGACACCATACGTGCAATAATAGATATTAATAAAAATTGCTACCACAACTAGCACACAATTTCCACATCAACAACACACTCGTCAATACATTAACCCAATAACGATACAGATCCCTATTAATCTATTGGATACCGTTATAGAAAAGCACTCAAATGTTACGTAACATTTGATAACAGCCCTAAATTCTTGTTGGTAAGTCGTAAAATAAAGGGATTCATTATTTCCGTTGGGCCACCTCCGATGACAAAAATAGCTTCTAGTAAATTTGTGGTGAATAAAACTATACATTAGATATTTTTTTTTTATTTTTTTTTTTCATTTATTTATTTCATTACAATAGGTTCCTTATAAATATAATGTAGCCGAAGTCTCTTTTTAAGCATTAAAATGCTTGTATTAGGAAGCTTCACTCTTCCTTAGCTATAAACAACTAAAACCTATTCTAGATAATTTAGTAATTGCGTATTGATAATGTGTGTGTTTATTTAAAGTGGATTTGTGTATGCATGTGTCAGTGTGTGCGTGTGTGTATAGAGTGTGTATATTGTTTAAAAGGAAATGTATAAAATTCGTGTTTTCAGATCTATGAGTACATATTTTTCACTTGTTCGACGGTGAAGGAAAACATTGTGATGAAACTCACACCTCCACACACACGCCTGCGCGGAATAGTTATTTTTTTATTATTTATTTATATTAATAAAAATAAATAAAATTTCTAAAATAAAAGTAGCCTTAGTTACTCCTTATGACATCAGCTATCTGCCAGTGAAAGTCCCGTCAAAACTGGTCCAGCCGTTTTAGAGATTAGAACAAACAGACAGACAGACAAAAATTGTAAAAAAAAATATTTTGGTATATGTACCGTGTATACATCCATATGCAAACAGACACCCCAATTTTATTTATCTGTAAAGAGTATAGATGTATAGAAGACGTGTGACCTAATCTAAGATAGATCTGGTTTTCCCACTGGGTTGTGGAGGTCCTGGGTTGTGGAGGTCCTGACGGCAGTCGATCCGAGTAAAAATCGGTATCTTCGCCAAATCCTTACGCTTAGGTAGCGGACCCCGCCAATGCTAATGGATTAGGAAACGGGATACGCGAAGAAGAAGCTAGTCTCGCATGCACGTAGTGTACTCTGCTGATTCACACTTGAGACGATGGTGAAAGTATTAAGGTAGACTGGAAACGTACCTACGTCTCACAGAAGACCATAGCCAAATAACGACTTCCTAGAGGGTTGTTGAGTTATTGCTATTGCGTGAGGTTACCGGTACACTCTTGAAAAGTATATGCGTTTGCAGCGGGGGTGGCAATTGAGTTGCTAATGTCCATACAGTTCGGTAATTGCTTCACATTAGGTAAGTAATATACTGGCTTGCTACACGACGACGTAGCAAACAAAGGTAAAATTTATGAACTTACAGTGCTGACCTAGCGCACAGGTTATGCAGATCCAACACGTAGAATCGATTACTTACCTGCGAAGAAAACAAACATACATGAGTAGACGAATCAATTATAAACCAAGACGTAATAAATGGCAAACTTAAGTAAAATATTCTAACATTAACTTGCTGTTAAAAGAGGACTCGTTAGAATACACCTTCCAACATGTAGGTATTCTAGTTCGACTTCCTGTAAGAATACTAGCTGTGCCCGCGACTTCGTCCGCGTGGAATTTAACAAAAAAGTTATTGTTCAGTTCGCAGAGTTTACGATAACTTATTAATAAGCAGAGTAAAATAGCGAACAGCAAAATAATAATAGATATGTATTATGTACTTCGTCCTCGCGGAATAGTTATTTTTTTATTATCTATTTATATTAATAAAAATAAATAAAATTTCTAAAATATAAGTAGCCTAAGTTACTCCTTATTACATCAGCTATCTGCCAGTGAAAGTCCCGTCAAAACCGGTCCAGCCGTTTTAGAGATTAGAACAAACAGACAGACAGACAAAAATTGTAAAAAAAAATATTTTGGTATATGTACCGTGTATACATCCATATGCATTTAGTAAAAAGCGGTTATTTTAATATTACAAACAGACACTCCAATTTTATTAATCTGTATAGATGTATAGATGAAGGAAATAACCTATGGAAACCTGTGCATAGTAAATAAAATCTACAGCTACGGGTCGGGGGGTGAAGTAAAACGCGGAGCTCTTATTGGCTAGTTCACCAATCAACATCACGTCACTTATCGGCTTATTGGTTAAAATATCCTCCCATTGGCCACTACGCTCGAGTCGCTGAGATATTTAAACGTTAAACACTACATTTTGGTGAGCGATCTTCATGCACAGTCAAGAGGTTTATTGGTTTTTATATAAGAAAGAACCTATGTGGTAAGGATACGCTTAGTGCTTCGAGCGAAATTCAGCCTAACTTTAATAACATTAGTACTCTTATCTAAAGTACCATAAAAATTAATACTGTTAAGAACGAAACCCTCCGCCCCTAGAAGTAAATAAGCTCGTATTAGCTCATGTATTGTATTGCTTGAGTAGCAAAACATGTTGTGTCACATTGGTTTAGTTCTTGATCTATCTCTCTCACTCATATTTTCTGTCTCAACACTATGATAGAACTATTAAGAGAGGTAACGTGCATCAAGCACCCGAGCCACTTTGTAGCCTAATTTCATATACTGCTGGCAAAGGATCATATAGAATTCATCCGATGGTTCAAGTCAAGCACTGAAACTTTAGTTTTAAGAGAGAGCGCATTAAAATAGCCCGTCTGGGGTAATACGTCTGCAGCACAGAGAACTGCAGCCAAATAACAACGTCCATAAATGTTGCTATCCCTGCAACCAGTTACCAGTAAAACCTAACAAACTGCTGTATATGCAATTTGATCTAACCTGCTTTGTGTGCTTCCGCCACACAAAGCAGGTTAGATCAAATTGCATGTAAATTTGACTTTCGCAAAATAACGCCTGAATCTATTAACTATTTAACTGCTGTATAATCAGCAAGATCAAACCGACAAATATCAATTCCCTAGAGACTTCTTACTTTACAATCGTCAATTCGTGTGGTAGAAGCGTCGACGAATAAACCGGACCCGCTACGAATCAGGCGGGCCGTCGGCGGTATATGCACGATAATCTCCCGATCAAATCATAATGGCATCTCTTCAGTCATTCACGCCTCATATTTTTCGCGGTTAGATGCCGTGAACTAAAAGTCTACTGAGCCTTAAAGTGTTTGTTTTACAGCCTAAAATAATGACCATAATAAAATCAAACGGAAACCAGTTATCTAGAGTCGGTTATATAAAAAGCAATAGACCGTTAAATAATTAATTTCTCAGCTCCGGGCATCGTTTAAAGATCTTTAAAATAATGGATATTAAAGGGAACTCAGCTATATTAGAAGTTACTTCGATTCTTAATAATCCTTTCGCTGAAATCACTTTGAGTAGATTGGAAATTAGAGGCAACGCGAATAAAGGCCTGGGTGGCAATCAAGATCTGCGTATTGTAGATTCAAATTGTTGATAAAATAAGAGTGATGTTGACCCCTTTTCCTGTAATAATTATTACCGACGCGTTTTGTTCCGACAGGCACGTACAGTAGCTAAGTACATTATAACATTTTTATTATACAGCGTCGGGAAGCATACGGTCCACCTGATGTAAAGCGGTTAAGTGTCACCCGCGCGATGCCACCTCTGTTGCTAATACGGCTACACCGTGGGAGCTAACTTGCGACCATCACATCAGGAGTTCCCGCGTGTAAGTGAGTTGTTATTTGGCTGCAGTTTTCAGTGAAATGGAAGTATTTGCCCAGACGGGCTGCTTTGATGCGCTCTACCTCTCTTAAAACTGAAGTTATTGTGTTTAGTCCTATTCGGCTAGATTGAATACTGTACTGTATTATTGTTTGTTGTCCATTTTTGTTTTCTCTTGCTTTGATAACTACCATTTTGGATTTGTTATATATATGTAGAAGAAATAATTGATACATTCGCACACACCCCCACACACGGACGCACACACAGAAACACACACAACCTTCCACTCATGAACACACAAACACACAACTATTATTATTATTATTTTTTAGTTATAATTTTGAGAATCTAATCAGATTTCTTTAACCGGTTATATTATAACATAGTTTCGATAGACCTACTGTCAATGTGATTTTGTTATGAAGAGCGGTGTCCCCTAACACAAGTATATAATATTAAGTATATCCCCAACAAATTGTTGTTATTTAATTTAAGACTGTCTGAATAAAGAATTTATTATTTATTATTATTAACTTGAAGGATTGGATAAATTCTATATGATAATTTGCCACCGAGCAGTATATGAAATTAGTATAGGATACAAGGGGCTCATTATAACTTATTTTAGAGCTAAACCCAACCTCACCTGAATGTGATTCCTGCCGATTTGAAAACGCGATGCTGAAGAAAGAAGAGCACACAAATTTTATTTGTACCACAACTATGGTAAACGACCTGTTTGATGGTAAACAGTTACCGTAATTTATGTATCGAAATTGCATAACCAGAAACATAACTATAGCGATGCCGAATTCGCCCTTCTATAACTTCTAACCTCGTGCTGTGTTTACTAGTAGAAAACTTGGCAAGTTTAAAAAGCAGTTCGACGGGGATAATATTTCCATTGGGCTTAACACCGTGGCTAAAAACAATTCCCTGGAGCGCTGTCGTGTACCTATTATTAACTTACTTACAGTTAATTATTTTTCTAAATTTTCCTTTATTATTTTTTTAGTTATAAAAAAGTAACTTGCGTGGTACATTTTATCTAAAGTACCAACAAAATACGGCCCACTAATGTAAAGTGGTTACCTTATTGGTAATGCTCGCGTTTAGTGGTAACCTCACTCACTCACAGGAACACCACAACCCTTCAGAGAGTTGTTATTTGGCTGGGGTTTTCTGTGAGGTGGATGGTCTTTCACCAGACGGGCTGCTTTGATGATGTTTACGGACATAAATGTTTGTCCTATGTGGGAATTGAACACACTAGCCCTAATGTCAAAACCGTGTTATTAAACAGTGCGCCACCGGGCTATAAGCAATAACATTAGCCTCAAAATGCATTTTAGTAAAGCAAAATATCTGCAACAACAACTACACGGTACGGTGTGAACCCGTTCTTCTCTTTCTTAGCGTTATCCCGTTTCCTAATCCATTAGGATTGATGGGGTTCGCTACCTAAGCCTAAGGATTTGGGGTAGATACTGATTTTTGCATGGAGCAACTGCCGTCAGGCCTGTAGAATTCTTAGGTAGGGTCACGCGACTTTCGAAGCATAATTTCTTGGCTACGCGGGTTTCCTCACGATGTTTTCCCTTAGCGCCTGTGAGCACATGATAATTACAAATATATACAATAAATTCGAAAACGCGAATTTAGTGGGACATGCCAGGATTCGAATCGAGGACCTGTTAAATATGTTAACCCGTTATACCCGGAAAAAGCACCCTAGTCCTCTATCTAGGACAACCTCTGTAAATATATTTTTTTATACTACGTCGAGAGGCATACAAGCATACGGCCCACCGGATGTAAAGTGGGTACCGTAGCCTATTAACGCTTGCGATATACACAGCAACTCCTTGGGAGCTTACTTACCTCACTCACATTCACCAACACAACAACCCTCTAAGGAGTTGTTATTTCGCTGCGGTTTTCTGTGAGGTGGAGGTACTTCACCAGACGGGCTGCTTTGATGGGCCCTACCTCTCTTAAAACATCCAGACCAAGACAAACAGACATGTTCATGCACACAAATGTTTGCCTGGTGTAGGAATCGATCCCACGAGCGTTGGTATCAAAGTCGCGTCATTCACGACTGAGCCACCGAGCTCGTCACATATATCCGTATATTTTCATTAACATCCGATCTGTTGTTCATTCACACAAGGTATCAAAACACACGCATACAGTGTTAATATCCCTTTTATATAGTTACCTACAATTTTGCCTACTGAAAATAACGATACCCTTAACGTGGGGTCTGGAGACTGTCCTTAACACATTGTCTGCAGAACACAATAATGAGGTCGCCAGAAGTCAAATTAATTGTAATGAACCCACACAACCCACACGATTCTCGTTTGTTTCTTCTAGTTAATTAAGTGTTTATAGACAACAAAATCGCTTGTGTATAAAATGTTGTGATTTCAAGTTTTGTAAAAAAATGTCGTACGATAAGGTGCTTATCAGTGCTAAGTCAGAGTGCCGAATACAAGATTTACATCGATTTGTATAAAGCTCTGTATTTCGGAAGCGAAACATGGAAATTTATATAATATTATATCATAAAAGTTTAGATAAATAATCTCACGAAGGTTTTTATATAACATCTGAAGGCAGACCTGACGTAGACTATGAACGGTTGTAATACAGGAAATATCACTGCCGTTCAAAAATTACAAAATTTGCATGAGACATGGTACTTTGGATGACAAATGAAAACATTAAATATGTACATACATCATCTTCCGCTTAACAAAATTAGAATGCAAAATATTGGTGGGTATATATAAGTTATATAATAAAATGAAATTCACTTATATTTTGTTTTATTTCACGGGTTTTAATCC
The DNA here is from genome assembly GCA_947507595.1 of Pyralis farinalis. NCBI lineage: Eukaryota > Metazoa > Arthropoda > Insecta > Lepidoptera > Pyralidae > Pyralis > Pyralis farinalis. Next base: position 26,240,581 of record OX382270.1, read on the forward strand.
CGAACATTTCATAGGCGTGCGCGGGGATACGAATCCAACGCGTAGAGGCCCCTTCGAAAAGAACGATGTAAAGTATTATACCCGCCGTGACCGGCTTCAGGGGATATTAATGGGATAATATACCCATGAACAGGTCATGGCAGGTATTGGGACTATTGGAAATATGCTATTAAAATGAAATCTGGAGGTATTATTGGAACTGGGCTATTACAGAAGAGGGGCGGACGACTATCATAACTATCTTAATCTCATGTTACTTTCGGCAGGCGGTAGCTTATTATTAATCATCCAAAATAAGTTGTTAAATTCTAACATCAAATTACTTATTCTAGATTTTTTTTTATGTCTCTTGGTAATTGGTTGAACACTCTAATACACATACATAAACAATTTCGGTTGTACTTTTCCGCCTGACTAGCTTGTGAGGACTTTGTTGCCAACTCCTCTGCTAATACATGATGCACCTTAATTTGAAACCCATTTCATAGAACTTTCATTTCACTACATGCAAAAAGATCAATAGTTGCAAAAGTACTTGCCCTAATCGCATAGAACTTCAATAACTATCATTTTAAAGCGAGACAGCTTAGCGCTTCAATGTCATTCAACATGTAGTTTTATGACTCATACTGCTCAATGCAGATCACGCTTGACGCTCGAAGCTGTTGCAAATGTACGAGTATATAGGCTAGACAACCATTTCACATCGGCCCGTGTTCTTATTGCCACCCGACGTAGAAAAGGCTACAAGATGTTCCACAACAAAATGGGTTGCTGAATTATGAAGGTTTATCCATTTACTCGTTCTGAAATATTCTAAAACATAAATTGTAAAGGAACCGAGTGATTAAGCTCGAAATACAAGCGCGAACTAATGATCAAAACAACACAACCTCGATTAATAACAATGGCAAAAATTTTAATTAATTCTTGTGTCTATCATAAGGGAATTTCTCGGGAACAAATGATACCCCTATTTAGTACTGTTAGGATATGAAAATATGTAAAAACAACAATTGAGCAGTAGACAGCTGTAACAATAAAATATGATTGATATGGTAGCTATATGTAAAACAATAAGTAGGCATTTTCTTTTTAACTAAGATATATATATTTTTTAATGGGATTAAATAAAGTCACTGAGAAACGGATGCTGCACCATCTGCGCGAACAATAGAACATCTTGCAAGCATCTATAATAGTGTAAAGGTAACCTCTTCAAGTCAGGGGGTGGGAAAAACAAACATACACACCACGTTTGTTTTTCACCCGTCATATCATCACCACTGTTGAATGCGAATGATTAGGTCACGTTAAGAAAGGGCTATCCTTTCTTAACGTGACCTAATCATTCGCATCGCACCAAAAAAATGAAGGTAGGTATCTATTGTGACAGAAGAACCGAGTAGTGCTCCTTTGCATAATAAATCGACCAAGTGCGAGTCGAACTCGCGCATGAAGGGTTCCGTACCATTATTTATAAAAACGGCAAAAAATCACGTTTGTTGTATGGGAGCCCCTCTTAAATATTTGTTTTATTTTAATTTTATTATTTATTCTTAAAGTGAATATATAACTAAATATTTTGTGAATATTTCAAGCGTCTACCTGTTGCTGTTATCAATATCGAGCAAAAAAATCACGTTTGTTGCATGGGAGCCCCCTTAAATATTTACTTTATTTTATTTTTTAGTATTTGTTGTTATAGCGGCAACAGAAATACATCATCTGTGAAAATTTCAACTCTAACTATCACGGTTCATGAGATACAGCCTGGTAACAGACGGACGGACGGATGGACAGCGGAGTCTCAGTAATAGGTTTCCGTTTTACCCTTTGGGTACGGAACCCTAAAAAAGGAAGGAACGTTTTTTATAGAAACATGAGAAGGCAAGATAGGCAAACTGTGAACGCTTATAATACAAGGAATATCGCACACGCGTTGGCTGACCTGCTGCGAACACGGGAACTCCTTAGGAACTTACTGGTAACTTCACTTTCTCGTAGGAATGCAGCAATCGTCCAGGGAGTTGTTATTTGACTGTAGTTTTCTGTAAGGTGGAGGCGCTTCCCTAGTTGGACTGCTTTGATGCACCCTATCTTTCTTAAATACACTCAGACCGAGTCAAACAGACATGTTATCCTCTTGACTGTCGACCGGCCTCTTAGAGGCCGATTGCAGAAAACGCGCATATGTCGACCGCCTCCTAGAGGCCGATAGGTCCTGACGTATTTTGGACAGTGAAATGAATTTATAAAACAACATCTGTACTACTCAAACTTTAACAACGTGCATGAAAAATGACAAGGATAGAAATACATTACATACGTTTAAATACGTTTACATAAAAATGTTTGTCTGTGTGGTAATAGAACTCACGACCTTGATATTAAAATAGGTTGCTGTGTTCCTGCGAATGAGTGATATTACCAGCAAATTTCCTTAGGAGTTGCAGTCCGGCAACAGAGGAGGCATCCGCGAGCGATACTTACTGTATTGCAAGCGTTTACAGGCTACGGTAAACACATTACATCAGGTGGGCCGTATTAACGTATGTCACCCGGGATTTGTAAAAAAAATATCCGAAATATCCCCGTCATTACCTTAACTGTGTATGTACAAATATATCTAATATATCAATTAAAGATAGAACACACTAATCATTCCAGTTAACATAATCCAATGTAAACTCCAAATGTCTGTTTAGAGTGTAAGCATTGTTCAAGTTGTATTCACAAGTCCCGAGATTAAATTTAGCAGACGCGACTTTACTTAGACATGTTGATATTAAATAAGCGTTTTATGTCTTAAATATGTCTGTATGTGTAATATACCCGCCACTCCATTTCAAAGTGGCGGAAAAGAAAATAAATTACCTTCTCAAAGAAATTGAACACAAAATTCTATTTCTTTGACATGAATTTATTTAGATAATAAAACCTGTATTATCTAAATAAATTCATCGCGACACGACACTTAGGCACTTTTTTATTGTTTTCATATGAAATGACCATTGCGTAAAACAAAAATTTCGAAATAAACTTGTCGATATAGATTTTATTTTCTAATCGTAATCGTAATGTAATAATCATGATGGCAAAGTTAAAGAAATATTAATGCAATGCTGTTAGCTGCATCTTGTCCATACGTCTTTGTCGGTCGGATATTTATTCTGTAAGAGTGCCTTTTTTTAAATACTGTGGTCGCCCGGTGGTCGAAATTCGATAAATTTTTAAGTTCGAATAACTAACATATAAAGCACAAATGTCTATTAGACAAACTATGACATTATCATAATTCTATACATATAAATAAATTTGAAGCGTCTGTCTGTGATTTCAAAATAAAGCTTTTATCTTAAGCTCATATTATTATTTTCACGTTACCAAAGCCTAAATACGCATTTTTAACTTTTTTGTCTGTCTGTCTGTTTGTTTGTCCGGACTAATCTTCGAAATGGCTGAACCGATTTTAACGGGACTTTCACTGGTAGGTAGAGGACTGTTCAGAGCAGAATATAGGGTACTTTTTATCCCGTAAATATTTAGGCTTCCTGCGTAAAAAATGAAAAACTGTTAAAATTAAGGTGGGAAATATCTTCCCCTTCGGGACAATTTTATTTTTATTATTTTCATAGAATATGTATTTTTGGTAACATAAAATAACTACGCATTTTTTATGTAATATAAATAAAATACATATACGTTGCCTCCTGTAAAGGTCAATAGATGCGCTGTACGAAAATTAAATCGCTCTATGGTTGCATCTACGACCCTGTCTTTGTTTTTTTTTAACAGAAACAATTTCATGTCTACGGAGAAATAAAGGTTACTAAAGCCCAAATCTCATGCGTGCGAAGCCGCGGGCTTCTGCTAGTATTAAATAAGCGTTTTATGTTTTAAATATGTCTGTATGTGTAATATACCCTTCACTCCTTTTCAAAGTGGCGGGAAAGAAAATAAATTATCTTCTCAAAAGAAATTGAACAGAAAATTCTATTTCTTCGAGATGAATTTTCGCGACACGACACTTAGGTACTTTTTTATTGTTTTCATGTGAAATGACCATTGTGTAAAACAAAAATTCCGAAATAAACTTGTCAATATAGATTTTATTTTCTAATCGTAATCGTAATGTAATGCATATGCTGTTAGCTGCATCATGTCCATACGTCTTTGTTGGTCGGATATTAATTATATGAGAGTGCCTTTTTTTTAAATACTGTGGTCGCCCGGTGATCGAAATTCAATATTTTTTTAAGTTTGAATAACTAACATATAAAGTACAAATGTCTATTAGACAAACTATGACATTATCATAATCATGATTACTGTTGACATTCAGTAAGACTATAGACAAATAATATGACGAGTATATACCAATAATATTAATGTCTTCCCAGTTTAATAGACTTTAACTATAAACAAAAGAGTAGGTATATATTCGGGTACACATTTGTTGTGTGTCAAAGCTATGGTAGTATGGTACTCCTCCGTCCGCGTTATTTTGGTAAAAATGGTTACTAAGTATTTGCTCAAATGCATAAAAAATCACAATGGATTCAGCATAAAAAAGTAGAATAGGAATGTTCAGGAACACCGTTCCCCAGTCAAAATGGCAGACATATTTAAAAAAAATGTAATTATGAATTGTTATATAATTGACGAGCCAGGTGTTCCTCTGACAATGCAAGCTTGCGCATTCTGAAGTGGTTAATGTTCTCTTTGAAGATATTGTCAGGATATGAAAGATCTATTTGTGGCAATTTATTATAGAAACAAATAACAATTTACAACACAATGTCTGTCACTCTTAACCAATTTAGCGGTATACGTAAAGTATTTCTTCTTCTAAGACTTTCATCCTTCATTTCATAGCATCCTGTAATCTCTACTATGAATCAAGAACCCGCTTAACCAAAGCTCAGTTCACTCTTCTCGTCTGTCTTGCATAATGAAATTAGTTTAATAAATTTCATCAATCGCAAAGTGCAGCATATATTTGTACTGTGTCAATTAGAAAGTCGGTGTGTTTCGAATAAGGAGTAAGTGAAGCTTTTTTTGTACAATCACAAAGACACACAACAACACAACTCGCAAGAAACAACAACCCTCCAGACAGTTGTTACATTATTGCGGTTTACTGTGAGGTGAAGGTACGTTATCATACGACCTGCATTGATGTGTCTCGTCTCTCTTAAAAGGGAATTATAGGTTTTCCTTCATTTTGCAATTTATGTATTAGTTATAGGCAAAGTGGTATCTACAGAAAGCAGCTATTATAAGAAGTACTAACTTAATAAAAAGATTTAGTGTAGTAAATAATAGTAAATAGGGCAGATCTCTGCCACCAACAATATAGTATAAGAGGAATACATAGATAATACATCACCATACTAACGAATATCATCACATAAACTATATTTCACTCCCTGATTGATGCGAATGACAATTATAAGTTCTAAAGTTGTGATGTAGGCGTTGTTCTGGGAGTGCTCATTAATCATTATAGTAAATAATTATCCGTGAATTTTGGCATACAAAGTTTGAAACATCAATGTAAATCGACTCAGATGTTACGATCTAAATTAATGACTGTACTCATGGGAATTCTGTATAGTACTGCATTTGATAATGGAAACTTGAAAGTAAAAAAAAATATGCAAGTAATTGGGTTCCAATGAAGAAGATGAGAAAAATGGCATGAGATTTAATTGCTACTTTGTTTATTTTTCATCATGAAAAGGAAAAGAATAAAAGTAGGGCATGGCGGTATAGCACTTTTATCAAAAACAGGTGTTCGTTCAGTGTTAATATTTTTAGAACGGCTTACTGCTATATTCCAAATATAGTCCACGGCTTACTGCCATATTCCAAATATAGTCCGGTTGTGTTTTTACCAGAGTTGTATGGTAGTTTTCATTTTACAAGGTTTAATACAGTTTGAAAAACCAGGAAGAGCTACCGCAGCCGAAAATATATTGAAACTTACAGGCAAGAGGTTCATAGAGGTTGGATCCACGAGTAGAGATGAGATCATTTCACAAAAAATATACTAGCGATGAACGTAATCCAATTGTCGTAAATTATTGCACAGCTGGAAATTTTATAGTTTTCAAAGGGCCACCTACACAACACTAAAGTAGTAGATTTAGCTGAAACAGAGCCAATGTCCATGAATAAACATTGACGTTCACAGGGTGGTCTGTGTAATCGTTTGCTCTTTCGTAGTAATAAAAAATGTTTTTAGTAGAAAAAAGTGGGAAAGTAATTTTATAACTGCCACAAAAGAGTAGAACTCGTTCGTAATTTATGAGGCAACATTATTAGGATTACATAGTTTCACCGAATGATTTCGTCAATAAGTAAAGTTTCAAAGTTTAAATCTATTCGGTGAGTAAACAAGAGGACCTACCTTGTGTAAGGAAGTGAAACACGAGGAGAATCGTTCATGGAACTCCCGCGCTAACTTAGTACCTTGCCGCCAATGCAGCAGAGCCTTTAAAATTCAGGACAATGTCGTGTGCATATTCCAGGTGCGTGTGAACTTGTATGAGTTTGAAACCTAGTATTTTTTTTTTAATGAAATCGGTTGACCTATGAAATTACAATAAATAACTACTGAATAAAAACATAACATTATATTTCTTAGTATTGTCTTAGGTTTTCGCGATTGTTACAAATTGAAATTAAACTATTTTTAACGGAAGTATCGCGTGTTTTATTTATTTTGTTGAAACCTGACGTTTCGAACGCTTTGCAGCGTCCGTGGTCGCAGGAAAGACTGTCTTTCAAATTTTGTCTTAAAAATAGTTTAATTTCATTATATGTATGTATATCTTCACGCCAAGTCCCTTGCGGGGTAGGCAGAGAGAACCGAGCGCCATAAGACGCGGTCCTTGCATACTTCACTCGCTTCTGTGACATTCATAGCTCTTTTCATGCACGCTCGCCGGTTCCTGGGGCTTCTGACATCACCTTCTGATAAAACACGACCAATTTGGTCATGGTAGGTTAGTCTCGGCCTTCCTCGGCTCTTACATCCTTCCACTTTTGCATTGTATATCTGTTTCGTCATTCTTTCGTCCCGCATTCTTTCTACATGTCCGAACCAACGGAGCATGCCCTTTCTTATCTTAACACCGATACTCTCTTTTAGACCAACTCTTTCTCTCACGTCTTCATTACGAACGCGGTCAGCAAGTGTTATGCCACAAATTTTGCGCAATGCTCGCATCTCGACCGCATTTATTCTACTTTCATGCTCTCTCTGCCATACCCAACTCTCACTTCCATAAGTTAGCGTTGGAATTAGCACCGCGTTGTGTACAGCGAGCTGTGCCTTCTGGCTTAGATTTCGGCAGCCTAGAAGTTTACCCAACGCTCCATTCACCCTATTCCCGGCACTCACTCGTCTCTCCACATCAACGGTGTACCTTCCATTGCTGCTAAAAGCATTTCCAAGATATACAATCTCATTCACTTGCTCCAACACTACATCATCAACCATAATCCTAGTGTTCGTTCTGGTTGTCTCTCTTTCAAATACCATTATCTTGGTTTTCTTCACATTCAATTGTAAGCCTTTCTTCATACAATCATCTTGCATTGTTGTAACTAGTGTTTGCAGTTCGGATGGTGATTCTGCTATTAATGCCGCATCGTCTGCATAAAGCAGGCAGTTGCAGGCAAATAATTTCATTATATTTCTTCATTTTTAAAAGAGAAAAGTGTATACCCTTCTACAATTTATTACACGTCATGTGCAAAGGAGCAGTGATAGCTCAGTGAATAAAGAATAGACCCATTATCCAACGGTCCTGGGTTTGTACTCTGGTGTGGACATGTATCTACCACTAAATTCGTGTTTTTGGATTTATGTACATATGTGTATTGTCACTTGCTCGGCGGTGAAGAAAAACATTGTGAGGAAACACGAATGTCAAAAAAATTATATTTCGACGAGTGAACTAACCTAAGAAAGGTCTATCGTTTTCCCTCTGTATTGTGGAGATCTGACGGCAGTCGCTCTATGTATTATAATATAAGTATTTTCGCCAAATCCTTAGGCTTAATTAGCGAACCACGCCGATCAAAATGGATTAGAAAACGGTATAGCGCTTAGAGGAAAGTGTGCAGAGAATACAATCAAGCAACGATATGACAGATGTAGAAGTGACATATTAAAAATTTACTTGAGTATGAATGCAGTTACAGGGCAAAAATTATCAAGGATGTCAAAATATGGATGTAGAATTACTACTAAAATAGAGAAATATGAACTCAGAATGATTCCTTACAAACAGCTAATCAACTGAAATATAATAATACCCAACTTAAGAAACATGTAGAAGCGATATCTAAGACACAAGCAACCTAAGTAAGTAAGTCTCTTACGACTGATTCCTTGAACAAGTTAGTTGCTGAGTTCAAGAAGTTCAATTGAATAGAATTAAATATTGCCATGGCAGCCTCTCACCAGAGTTTTAATCATTTAGCACCAAAGGCACCAAACAATATCAAAAGCAACCAAGATGTTCAAGAAAATAACTATTTGTAATGGAAGTAACGACGGTTCCGCGTGGTGTAACAGCAAGCTAAATTAAAGCTAAACTGTGGGCGCAGAGCTAATAATGGTTAAAATGTAAGAAGTCTTACTCCAGATTATTAAGTTATTTTTAAAAGATGACTTTAAGTATTATCCTATCCTCAAACTCCAAGAACATGCCCTTCTGTAAATGCATCGCTTAAGTACTACTAAAATAGTTTCAATAGATACCATAATACCAATACTATTATCACTTTGTAATTTTATATACCCGGCAATTTATTTATAGACATTTTAACGACTGATAGACATTAATCTGTTGACGGCAAATTGGACACCGGAGTAGAAAGGACATTGATCTACCGTGCCCCGCTATTCTGGAAGGGACATAATGTTAACCTAATTCTATATAATACAAGGTGTAATTTCTCCGAAATAGATGTGTACTTTCATATAAATTACAATAACGCTCTATCTTTTTGATGTTTTTTTTGTAGATTCTTAGAAATCGTAATTTAAAATTTTGATAAACTTCAAATCACTTACGTAGCTTATTGAGGTTTTGGTATTAATGTGAAAGAATACAACGCAGACAAAGTGTAATTATTAAAAGAATATTATCTTTTGGCGTTTGACTGTTTGTGCCTACACCCCAAAGGATCCAGGTCACTAAAGATGAATATTCTATTTTGAAAATAAAAATGTGATTATCATGTGCATATATTAGTGCGTGTGATTAAAACGGATATTAGTCAATCAGGACAAAGTAATTTACAAAATTATTATATTAGGAATTAATTATTGGTTTAGGAATACTGTACATAAAGGATATTATACAGTTATATGATATTGCTGCTCCTCCTAAAACTTTACTCTTTGCCTTTATTCTCTTAATTTCCATTACCGAATACCGTCCGATATCTCCAATCCTTGGTAATTAAACCAAAGATTTGGTACAAAGCATTTTTTTCTCGATCTCCCCTTTATACATTTGATCTCGACTCGTATTTCGCGACGAAAATTTAGTATAAAATAGGAAGGAAAGTAAATTAAACTTTGCCCAAGGATTTTGGCACAAAAGAAAATTTTCTTCGAGACCAGAAGGAAAGTTTAATTTTATTTTAGGCAAAAATATTCAAATCGTTTTGGTATCCTATTGAGCTTGCGACACGTTTCAATAAGGTTCCTCATTGTGTACGAAAAATATGGTTACGACATTCACACCGTTGTATTTATTACTTGCCCTTTACTACTTTTAAAGTGGCCCTATCGAAGGTATTGTGGGTCGCAAAGATTTATCTCATGAAACTTTTTTGTTCACCTACAGCAATCTGAAATAGTAGATCCACGATCTACTTATACGAGATGTTTTATATGTAAATTCAAAAATCCCGGTTAAGATGACTTTAATAGCCGAGTTTCATATGGTACCTTTCGCTTGTGAGGCAATGACATGGTAGGTTTTTAATTTTTTTTTAGTAGGCCAACCGAAAGTCCTTTATTACAGAGATAATATACTTTATTTCTCGACTTAATAAATAATAAACAAAATTACTTACATGACATCAGCAATACACATTTTTAAACTGTACCGTGGATTTTTCAGGAGCACTGCACCTGGTCACAAGGCACGTACTACCCAAGGCTGGCTCGAAACCAACGTTGCGGACTTTAGTTCAAAGTTCAAAATAAGAGCTGAAAACAGACCCTCGTCTAGCCCAGATCTGAACCCCTTAGACTACAAATTACGGTCAGTTTTAGAGGACATGGCCTGCTCGAAACGACACGCCGACCTTGTGTCTCTTATGAAATCTCTGGAGCAAGCAGCGGCTTTTCCCATGGAAACAGTGCGTAAATCCATAGATTCGTGGCCAGACAGATTAAAGGCCTGTATCAAAGCCAAAGGTGGCCATTTCGAATAGAATCATTTTTTTATTTTTTGCTGAGACTTCCATCAATATGTACATATAAGTTTTATTAAGAGTACGTTAACTTCATAAAAAAATAAATGCATATTCATTTGTAATAGAACTTATCGCCGGACGGATAGGTATTTAAGAGAGGTATTAAGATAGGTAGGGCGCATTAAAGCAGCCCGTCTAGGGAAGTACCTCCACCTCACAGAAAACCGCCCGTTCCTAAGGAGTTGCTGTGTTACAAGTAGAGGTGGGATCGCACGAGTAATTTAATGTATTGCAAACGTTTATAGGCTACGGTAACCGCTTTACATTAGGTGAGCCGTATGCTTGTGTGCCTCCCGATATTGCATATAAAAAAAACTGAAGATAATTAAATTAAGCACATTAAGGCATGACTAGATAGTATATTATGTAATTTTATGTCCACGTATTAATTAATAAATAATAGAGAAATTGGTATTTGATCATTATGGTACTCGTATCGATTGCACATAATAATGGTTCAAAATGTGATCTCTATACAGACCACTGACCACAAACATACTAATTAAATACAATAATGAATTGAAGGCAAATTGTTATTGTTGAAATGTCTATATACATGAGCTGATTGACGAGCTCGGTGGCGCAGTGGTTAGTAAGGCAAATTTGCAGATTCGATTCCCACAGAGGACTAACATTTGTGTGCATGCATGTCTGTTTGTATTGGTTTGGATGTTTATAAGAGAGGTAGGTCGCATTAAAACAGTCTGTCTAGGGAAATACCCCGCCTAAACACGCCGCAGAAAACCTTAGCCAAATTACAACTACCTAGAGGGTTGTAGTGTTCTTGCGTTTGAGTTAGATCACCATTAAGCTTCTAAGGAGTTAGCAGCGAGAAGTGGCATCGCACAAGTGACACTTAATGTACTTATTGCAAGCGTTCATAGGCCACGGTAATGGGATGTAAAGCGACATCAGGTGGACCGTATGCTTGTATGCCTCCGGACGTTGTATAAAGAAAAAAAAATACTGTGGTAAGAAAAGTATGACTGACTTAATTAACTGTTATCTTACAAATATGTATGTATATACGGTATGGAGAAATTTATCTTGGCCGTTGAAAAACTGTTGTACCCATACATCTATACAGGCCACGATTAATTCACCAACTGCAAATAACTTTGTAATCGCTAAATTCGTTTTTGTACTACTACTAACTACAAAGTTACGGTTTTCGAATTGTTCGCTTTTCTTGTGCTACATGACAATTGTGCCTTGCCAAATTTTATGATTCTAGGTGAACGGGAAGTTATATAGGTATATGTTGATTTCCTTGCAAGTGTGAAAATATGCGGCACAAACGGGGCATAAACGGCCGTATCTACTGATTGCGTTGACTTAGAAGTTTGATTTATTCACAGGTCCGAGAGGTTGCAGATTTCGGTATTTGCTACTTATTTATTCGTAGGGTATTTGATATTAAAGTAAATTTGACACCTCCACGCATTCCTAAAAAAAAGGAACATCGCTTTATGTATAAATCAGTGTGTTAGTCAAATCCTTAAGCTTATATAGTAGATCCTTTACGTAATAGATTCTGATGTTATTTTGCGATAGTCAAATTTACATGCAATTTGATCTAACCTGCTTTGCGTGCTTCCGTCACCCATTAGTTCAAGCGAACTAACGCCGGCCGGCATCCGCCCGCTACCATTAGTAGATGCAACATGCCGTCGCTGCCATGACTGCTCTGGTAGTCTCTGCCTGCGGCATCTGTTCCAGAGGGCGGGCAAACACAGCCGGCACTAGTTCGCATGATTAATTGGTGGGAGTACACAATGCAGGTTAGATCAAACTGCATGAATACATAATTGCTATATAGAACATGTAATACACAACCAGTCGTCCTCTTTAAGAGAATGTAATCTTATCATAATTTCACCAACTGCTTATCTAAATGGAAAGATATTTGTTTAACATACAGAGCGCCAGCTAAGTTGTGTTCCGGTATTTTTATGGTTTTATCTAAGCGTGTCAGTTACGAAGTAGGTATTATAAAATTGCTTCATCTCATTTCTGTTTGTTTATTGCACATGGAATGGTATGAAATGTTTCTTAACTTCTTTTTGTTTGTTCAGTATTTATCAGTGTGAGCTTCTTGTTTGTTATAAAACCAACGAAACTGCACAGTGCAATACAGTTCATTGCAGTACTAGAAGGTTAATACGGCTGCTTGGGACTCGCATCGGATTCAATCATAAGCAAATACAAGGAAATTGAATTTTATAATTACCACGCCATCACCCATAAACTAATTGACAACGCATCAAGTCGCCATCCATTTTAAAAACGTAACTATGCATAACGTGTTTAGCGCCTACATATCTCAGCTATTCAAGCATACTGACCAATTGAAGGATTTTTAATTAACCAATAAACCAATAAGTGACGTGATGATGACTAAGATGTTTTTATAGTTATAGATTTCAGTACAAAGCATAAATGTCTTAAAATATATATTCATGTTTCTAACGACGGGTATCATATCATTTGTCTCTTTGTTAGAGCAAAGTGTCATAATAAATAACTGTACGTAGATATAGTACTAGTTGCGCCATTTGAAAATACAATAATGTTGGTGTATAACGTGTCTACCTTTTGATACGTCGCTGGATGTTGATCCGTAATCTAGCCGATAACAGATACGCATTCTACTTTACCCCCGAACCCGTAGCATTAAATTACAAAATAAAATCATTTTATCCGTTCTCCATTGGTTATAATCCTTGACGCGTCCTCCACATCCATCTATAGGTACCAAACTCATAGCAATCCTTGACGCGTCCTCCACATCCATCTATAGGTACCAAACTCATAGCAGGAATAAATCTACCACCAATCGAGGAATGTTACAACGCTGCTCCACCACTGGATGAAGCTCGTATTTGCAAGCTGCACAAAGCCTAATGACTTGCCTTACTAACTGTCAACTATCAAAATTATTTTTCCACATTAGCTAGAAAAATCGTTATTCGTATCTGTCTGTTCGCTTTATTCTTCTAAATTCCGCAACGAATTTTAATGTAGCTTTGATTAGAGTACCGTGCATTCATAAGTTCACGCCAAATCCCTTGCGGGGTAGGCAGAGAGTACAGTGCCAAACCGAAACTGGTCAGATAGATACCTAACTTGAATAGCAGAGTGGAATATTTTTTAATGTTTGTTATTGAAATATGGTTTAATTTTTCCTACTTTTAGTAAGAAAATTAAATTAAACGTAATGTTTTTTTTTCTTACTAAAAGTAGGAAAAATTAACAATAAACCCAACTGATACTGAAGAATCTAGAAAATTGGGTTTATGAACTTTCTTTTGAAATTAACCATTTAAGAGAGCGCGAAACACTCATCAGGGCTACTCGACTGCAGAACTACCTCAACATTATTTTTTATACCACATACAAGCATACGGCCCACGTGATGGTTAGCGGGTACCGTAGCCTATTAACGATTGCGATATATTAATTATCACTCGCGCGATTTCCTCCTCCGCTGCTTACACATCAACTCCTTGGGAGCTTACTGGTGAACTCACTCACACGCAGGAATACAACAACCCTCTAGGGAGTTGTTGAGAGTTGACTTGAGATTTGGCTGAGGTTTTCTGTGAGGTGGAGGTATTTCCCCAGACGGACTGCTTTGATGCGCCCTACCTCTAAATATTCCTTATAAAAAACCGCAGCCAAATAACAACACCTGTTTACCAGTAAACTCCTAAGGCGTTGTTGTATCAGCAGAAGTGGTGGCAACACGCAAGTGATACTTCTCATATAATAAGCGTTCATAGGATACGGTAACCAACCATAGCAGACGGGTTATATGTTTATATGCGCCCGGACATACATAAAAAAAACAGTTGAGAATGGACAAGCTTGCATTGCCAAAGGAACACCTGGCTCGTCAACTATATAACAATTTTTTTTTTTTTTTATTTGACGGCCATTTTTCCTGAACATTCCTATTCTACTTTTTTATGCTGAATCCGAATATTCCAAAAAAAAACCCACACACAGACAAACGCACAGATAAACGCACAGACAAATGCACAGACAAACATATAGAATTCATATAAGAAAGGTGTTCCTGAAAATAACAAAGCAAATAAACCAAACATTTACATAGATACTTCACATAAACAGTCCATTCAAATATTTAATGTCACGACTTCAAGCATCAGGTGCGCCTATTCGTGGCTTAAGACTAAACTGACACAATATCTCTTTCCCAATGTACATACCTAAAACTTTATTACCGAAATCCGACGTGATACCTCTTAGACAGAAACATTATAAGAAAATATCTGACATCTTCTGATTTATAGCCTAGCGCACATCCTTTATTCCTTGTTCGTAGCGGCGTAGAATTTGCAAGGTAGAGAAATACATGAATGGAATAAATAAACGTAGATTTTAGAAATGTATCCGATGGTTGTTTGTAGATTATATTAAGGAAAGATAGGGGGCATATAGGGCCCTAGAAAAATATCTATCTAATTCAAAGAAAACTGCAGCTAAATAAGAACTCCTTAAAATATTGTTGTGTTCCTGCGATTGAGTGGGGTTAGCAGTGAACTCCAAGTGGTAGCAGTAGATGTGCTACTTCCTTTATTGCAAGCGTTTGTAGGCTGACTATTTTTCATCAGGTTATATAAAAATAAATACATTCTAAAAATATTACTCAATATTCAACCAAATCCTTTGTATGATTTGTATCCAAATGTGTATTTGTTTATTTTGAAGTATCTATCAATTTGTATATACGTTAACATAACATATCAATAGCAGTGACAGACCAGTAGATAAAGAACCTATTGATCACGGTTTGAATCACATCACAGTCTCCGGTTTGAATCCTGCATTAATATATTTGTAATTATCACTTGCTCAGCGGTGAAGGAAAACATCGTATACCCGCACGTCCGAGAAATTATATTTCGAAAGACATGTGATCTTACTTAAGAAAGGTATGATTTTCCCTCTGGGTTGTGGATGACTGACGGCTGTCGCTCTAGGTAAACATCAGTATCTTCGCCATATCCTTAGGCTTAGATAGGCTTAGACCCCGTCACTCCTAATGAATTAGGAAGAGGGATAAGGCTAAGTAGAAGGCGAAAAGGTTAACATAACGCATCAATCCGGCGAAGCAAACGTGTGTTTCTTGACAAAAAAACAACTTAATTACATATTATGAACATTTTTTTGCAACATTAAAGCATACCTACTTAATTGCCCACTATCTCATCGTAATTCACAGACATGCAAAAAACAAGACAATTCTTAATTTTATAAATTTTTTGTGCACTCCGACTCAACGAGGTCCAACAAAGAGTTAATGAAAAAGTTTGGGGATCACTGCCCTTACACTTCTCTAGAGTGGTTGCTATAAGATAATATGAATATTTTATGCGCTCTGCGCCACTCACGTAAAGAGTGGAAAAGACACGAAAGAATTACTTTTGTTTGTTTTCAAAAGAAAAAATCTCGATTGTCGATGTTAGGATTATATTGGCTTAAATATATAATAAAAACTAGATTTTCGCTGGATTTTCCAATAATATTTTCTGCTGAAATACGAGTATTTAAGGTTATTGCGTGAAATTTGAAAAACCAAAACATGCAAATGTGGCCACGCCCTTCACGTGCCCTACTTTTATTATATGGTACTCTGTATACAACTCGTCGTAATAGAAGAAGTGTCGTTCGGCATCTCTTGCTAACTCTCTTGCCAACAAAGTACCTCTTTTCTAATGATCTCATTCTGACGCAGTAATACAGTAATACAACAAGTCAATAGGGTCAATGTCATTGTGGTATTCTTAAAGGACATATACTTACTTTGCCTAGGTTACGCTGATCTAAACGACACATATTCTAAAAAATATGTAGGACTTCTTTTAAAACCCTCGTTGTCTAAGCAAAGGCAATGCGATATCTTGACGCGAAGGTCCCATATGTTCTTAAAAAAATAGTAATATGGAATACATAAAGTATGGTCGTGAAATTTTGGGTCGAAACATTAGTAATGGAAGCCCAAAATATAAATAAAACTGCGTTTGATGCGAAACATTTACAACGGCATCTTTCCTCAAACTGTCTTATGACATCTTTATACGATATCACATATTTTCCGGTACTAGGAAATGCAATCTCGCTAATCTGAGATCTCGAAATACCAAGATCTTGCACCATTTTTGCAAGATTAATCTTGCAATAATATACCTATATGCATATGGAAGCCCGCGTACTAATCTATCGCTTTCGATCCGTGTTATCTAGTTATTGTCATAGCGTTCAGTTAGATACGATAGATAATTCATCTTAAAAAAAAACGTCCATTTGATGAGTGTAAAGTTAACCAACAAGAAATCTCATACAAAGAGCGACCTAATAAAGATTTTGATGATAACTTTATGAACTAATCGATTTCGATTTTATTCTGCCGACAGTTGAAGTTGATTCGATCGAAAATTTATGGTCAATAAGTGAGAAAAGTGGTCAGTTTTTAGGAAGATAACATTATAGAAGCATGTATAAAAAGAATAACAGATCGTACTGTAGACATGCTATGTTATTTTAAACTTTCAAAACGTTTTTTTTTAGTAAATGATTGAGTAGGTACATCATTTTGATAAGTTTATAAGAAACATATCAATCTTGCAAGATGTGTATTCCCTATTCGGTATTCGGTTGGTATCAAAAATATTTCTATTCTCTTTTACCATTTGTATAAATATTTCCAATTAGTTTTAACGTTAGTAGGGGTCACTCGCAACTTAGTCCCTATTTCATAGAAAATTTCTATACTTGTAGCATTCTATAGCCCGTATCTTTATATACGAAATTATAGCTTACGGAGGAATACTTCAATATTGACATTGAACATCCTAAGTTAAGGAAAACACTGATTTCTTTTCACATTACTTTTATACAGGATTGAAAGTCACGAGCGTACAAAGAAAAGATTCGTGTTTTAACATTAATTTCACCCCAAATTACGGTGAGTATTAATAAAAGAAATGGCAAACGTGGAAAATAAAATTCGTGCAAACACAATTTAATTATTTAAGAATTTAAATATTTTAATTATGAGTAAATTCTTCTAGTGCTGTTTATTAAAAGAATCTTCTAAAAGTAGCCCTAAGATGCATTCTACAGTTTATGTTCGATTTATGTGCACAGCTAGCTCCACTGTTCTATACAATACCTGTCACATACGATACCGAATGATGTGAGATAGTGCGCAATTAGACACCTGTGAAAATCTCTATGCATCTTAGGCACTTGGAACAAGAGTTACTTATTCCTACATCCAACGGTTTATATTACTATTTTCATAGATGTCAAAGTTCAATTGATTTAACTTTAAAGTATGTTCACTTGTCAACAAATATTAGGTACTCCAAACGCATGACAATGACAACACTAGGCTTTATTACCAATAAGTAAGGTTCATTATATCAAGTCAATAATAAATGGTACTGTCGCGATGCATGCAAATGTGATAAATAACCAATCGTGGAACGCATACAAAGTTTATAGATGGGAACAATTCAAAAGAGTTTGCGATTTCAGATATGATATTCTAATTTACCATATATTACGGACTGTCCCCGAAGCGGGAAGAGGGGTAAAAATTGTAAAAAAAAGGACACGTAGTATGGGTACGTTCCCTAAGAGGTGCGTGTTCTACGTCACCCCTCGACCCGTACATTGACTTAAGTTTGCCAAAAAAATTAAGCTAATTCAAACATATTTAATGAGAAAAATGTACTGACGAGTGAAAATTAATGCCGTCTGATTTCTTTTTTCTTTTTGAACTATTTGCATACTCTTTCAAAGCACACGATGGCATTGTGGTACTCTTATAGCGCCGAAAATCACATAGTACAAGTATCTCAATAACACGCGTGTGATGTGCGAAGCGAATGTTACTCGGATTGCGACTGTGTTAAATTAGGCGTCGTAGGCCTAATTTAAGAGATCCATGCGCTAGAGGCTAGTCACGGATCTTTGTTATTTTGTTTTAACCAAAGTTCGTAGTTGTAAAAGTAAATGTAAAACATGCGGCCGTACATAATAATTCTCTAGATAATTTAAAACTGTAATACTTTTTTTTGTAGATATTAAACATCACAATTTTACATGTGCTCAAATGACTGGTTTTTGGACTTTTTGTTTGTATGATTGTTATTCAAAAGCATTAATAAATAATAAACTGATCACGTACCATGCATTTCAAGAGAGGTTCTTCTTCGTTGTAGGACGGATTCCTTGCGGAGGTTTTCTCGATGGCCTAATTGTTAATAACATCCATAGATTATGGTGACTATTAACTGTGAGGCGAAGTTTTATGAACTTTTGGAAACAGCATACTCTTCCAGTGAAATCACGGGCAGAAGCACGTGAGCGTATAAAACAAGACCCATAACAAGAACGTTTGCACCGTCTATAATGCGAATAAAAAACAAAACCGAATAACAGAAATGCCCTATGTTTACAATATAACAATCGTAACTCCGAAACAAAGTTAATTTGCTTCCCGCAAAGTATCTTTTGCAAAGTCATGAATAAGCAAAATGCGAACTTTTGGACAAAATTCTTAACTCGGCAAGTTAATGAAGAGATGATAATGCCTTTGCGTTGTCAGAGTAACTGTGAACTATGCGAGCGATACTTTACCAACTGAGTTTCACTTTGTACGCTGGATTTTATAAAAAGTATTTTGATGAAATTTCGATTTACAAAAGGGACTGACGCGGTATCGCAAATTTTGAGGTGATTTACTTCTGTCGTTACATCAGTTTCTCGTGCTAGTTACTTCACAGCCCGTGCACGTTAATTCTGTACCTCTCGTTGTTTTTCAAGAATTTGTACCACAATAAGTAAAAACCGGCCAAGTGCCGACTCGCGCACGAAGGGTTCCGTACCATTATCTATAAAAACGGCAAAAAAAATCATGTCTGTTGTAGGGGAGCCCCACTTAAATATTCATTTATTCTGTTTTTTAGTATTGTTGTTATAGCGGCAACAGAAATACATCATGTGTGAATATTTCAACTGTCTAACTATCACGGTTCATGAGATACAGCCTGGTGACAGACAGACGGACGGACGGACAGCGAAATCTCAGTAATAGGGGTCCGTTTTGCCCTTTGGGTACGGAACCCTAAAAAGGAACAGAATCACTTTTCTGTTCGTCGGTTTTTCTGTCCGTTTCGGCCGCTGTCAATTAGTTGACAATCGATTAGGCCATGACCTCCTACTTGCCGACCGTACGTACGATCCACCAAATGTAAAATGGTTATATAGCCTATGAATGATTGAAATACAGCACGTAAGTATTACTCACACGTTGCCACCCCTGCTTCTATCACGGCAGCTCCTTAGGCACCTCCCTCACTCGCAGTTGTTATTTGGCAGCGGTTTTGTGAGGTGTACGTACTGCCTAAGTAGGGATGCGTTGACATACTTCCTACCTCTCTTAAATACTACTCGTCCTCAGTAATACCGGCTAGTAATATAAAATAAACTCCGCAAACTTTTATTCTTTTCGGCAACTTGTATTCTTATATTCACTAATATTCTTTTATATAAAATTCTAAATATATATTATAAATAGGTACAAACAATCTTTTCCCATTCGAATATGTGGAGTCCTACCTACACAAATAACACTGATAAATGCTTCCATGTCACTCTTTGAAACTTTTTTTTCTATTTTTGAAACATGTGTAGTAAATTTAGGTTAAGAAAGAACAGGTATGTCTTGCACACGCACCAGTAAACCACTTGAAGTTGAATGATCCCCCCCCCCCCCCTCACCATAACGTAGAGTTTTAGCGCTTACATATCTCAGCGATTCGAGCCTTCTATCCAATGAGAGGATAACGCGGATAAGTATCGCGATATTGATACGTGAACTAGCTAATAACAGCGCGCGTTCTACTCTGCCCCTAAATAATATTTATTATTCCCAATGAGAACTTCTGTATTGGCAGAATTCACATTTGGAAGACTAAATTTGATGAATTTGGTTTTAGCTGAATTTAGCAACAGATTATTACATGTGAACCAGTTTAAAATAACAGACGCAACACCATTTACCTTGTCAATATTTTAACACCGGCGGGCCACATTAAAAATTAGAGAGGTATCATCAGCAAATAGTACTATATTCGCCATTTTCTGCATCATAGACATTTATCACAATCATATTTTTGTAACACGGCTTTTTCATTTTATAAACGACCTATTAGGGCTACCTTGCGCTGATGCAGAATAGAAATAGCTCATTATAGAGAAAGAAATTAAAATAAAATTATATATCAACATTTCCCCCGCTGTCTTCCGTCACTTAATAAATACTATTGAACTCAAGTGGTCATTGGTTCTCAAGTGACAACGCTCGAAGAAGACAATTTATACCGTGACCGCAATAAACCGCAAAGTAAGCAGTGAAAGACGTGGATGGGATTTTATTGATATTCAGAAATTAATACTTGATAAGGCAGGGCAGTAACATAGTACACACGGCAACGGTCAAGCTATGCAAACCCATGCAAATTTCACCTTTACTGCTACGACATAAGGTGCACGGGTGTAAAACAATTTGTTGCTGTCTGTACACGCTGCGTGGCCTAAGACACCTGACCACGTAACAGATGTTTTGGTTCTGAGCAACGTTATGAGTAGCTTAATTGACCAATGAAATATAAACCTTAAAATGACACAAATAAAGTAGACTTACGCTTGTTGTGAACACTGATGCAAAGCAGTTCATTAAGTAACTTGATCTTTGACGTATTAGGTTTTAACTTAGAAATATCTTATTACTTAATATAAGCAATTCTTGTATACATACTACTATTACATCTTCTTGGTACTTGCACACCTTGCTTCTTTAATATATCATAGTTCTTTTCACGCATGTCCGCCGATTCCTAGGGTTACCTATCTTTCAGAGTTATCCCATTTCCTAATCCATTAGGATTGGCGGGTTCCGCAACCTAAGCCTAAGGATTTGGCGAAGATGTTGATATTGACATGGACCGATTACCATCAGACCTCCAAAGGGAAAATCAGACCTTTCTTAGGTTAAGTCACGCATAATATATAATTTCTAAGACGTGTCTCACTATATTTTCCTTCGCCGCCGAGCAAGTGATAAGTACTAAATATAATACATATGTATATAAATCCGAAAAGACGAATTTAGTGGTATATGCCCACGCACATATATATATCTCGTGTATCTCGGAAGCGGTTCAAACGATTTGGATTAACTTTTATATTTGGCAGAGCTGCGATAGCCAGCGGAGCCACATTACCCTCAAAATTGTCGTTTGGGGTAGACTGATGTCATCCAGCTAGCGTTTAGACGGTAATAGTGAGAAACTCCAAAATCGACACACTAATAGCTAACATATTATAGTTTTGTATCCTTTAATTTGAAATTTAAATGTTCGTTGGTGAGGAAGAACGGTCCAAAATCGTTCCAATTAGAAAAAAAAACATATGGGAAAACGTATGGCCGGCCACTCTGCAGTGCAGAGTCTGCACTGCACTCCCATCAACAGAAAAAGTAACAGCACTCGTCGCTAGATGTCGTACAGGGTTCCATATATTTTTAAAAAATTAAAAATAAAATATTTAAATATTTTTTAAATTTAAAAAATATCAGCTCTGCCTACACAGCTTGCTGTTATTTACTAGTATTATTATATTAAGGAAAGAAACCTATATAGATAGGTGACTTTTACACAAAAGGCAATTCTACACAAAAAAAAAACCTAGTGAAGCTTGGTCGCCCGGGTTAAATGAGATGATACTCGCGCACGTTACATCAAGTTACAATAGTATGGAATGGGTAGGTAGATTATAAAATAAACTTACCACTTTGGCAATAACGACAACCGTGTCAGTGTGCGGATTTTCGCAGTAGCGCTTTATTTCGACCTTTTTTGTTATCAGTATATAGGTAAAAGAAAGAAGTGAGTGAAGTGTGTAGTAAGGACCGCGTCTTATAGCGCTCGGTTCTCTCTGCCTACCTCGCAAGGGATTTGGCATGAAGATGTAGTAGGAGTTTGTATACAAGAATTGCTTATATTAAATAATAGATATTTCTAAGTTAAAACCTAATACGTCAAAGATCAAGTTACTTAATGAACTGCTTTGAATCAGTGTTCACAATAAGCGTAAGTCTACTTTGTTTGTGTACCCGTTAAGGTTTCTATTTCATTGCCCAATTAAGCTACCTACTCCTTGTAAAGCGCTCGAAGACTTCAGTTATTGCTTCAAGTCAGGCATGCGATATGCTCGCTTGCTACGCGATGCAGCACATTAATAGAACTTAGGAACTTACAGTGCTGATCTAGTCCAGAGGTTATGCAGATCCAACACGTAGAATGGAGATTTACCTGAAAAGAAAAAAACATAAATGTCAACACGTATTAGTTATAAATCAAGACGTAATATATGATAAGCTTGAGTCAGTAATTGGATTAGAACTAGGTGAAATTGACGAGCTCGTTGGCACAGTGGTTAGTGACGCTACTTTGATACCAATACTCGTGGGTTCGGATCCCACGCAGGATAAACATTTGTTCGTCTTGGTTTGGGTAGTTTTAAGAGAGATAGGACTCATTAAAGCAAGTACGTCTTGGAAAGTACCTCCAGAAAACCGCAGCCAAATAACAATTTCGTGGAAGGTTGTTGTGCTCCTACGAGTGAGTGAGGAGTTGCAAGCGTTCATAGGATAGGGTAACCGTTTTACATAAGGGGGACCGTTTGCATGAATGCTTCCTGACGTTGTATAAAAAAAAACTGTGAAAAATTTAATGAAGTTTTGGGGTGGTATGGTTCATCATCATGTTTAGAGTCAAAATAAAACCTACGAGCACGTGGTACTTAATTAACATACGAGACACGAGCGACTAACAGGTAGGGTACATCGAATCACCCTGACTGGGGAAGTACCTCCACCACAAAAAATTATTTAAAGTATTGTTCATAATAATACGTTTTGATTAATATTGACAAGCCTGGTAGCCGAGTGGTTAGCAACGGCAACAATAACACAAAGACGCGTGGGTTCGATTCCTACACAAGACAAACATATATTTTTCACAATTATGTTTGAAGAAATACTAGTTTTCCTTACGTTGAGCTTTAAAAGAGGCATTATGGGAATATGATTAAGTAATGGACCTTTTGTACAAAGCTTTTGATAAAGAGACCTTCTGCGAAAGGAGGTTTCTAGGAATAGGCCTCTTGTACTAGGTAATATTTTGCGAAGTTCTTCTGAGGCAACAATCGTATGATAAAACAATCTTGTTAATGCATACATACAATGATCTCAAAGGTCGGTAATGGATAAATGTGGAAAAAAGATTGCATATACTTCTATGAACGGTGAAAAGCATTAACTAAGCTTTATGTATAGGAGTAGGTAAATATGGGATGATTCACACAGTATTAAGAATACCCAGATCTATCACATTTGTCTAAGCAGTTTTAGGAGCTTGGATTATACGGATTCGACGCCCGATGTCATAAACGCATTTCGTCATTTACGCAGTTGGACAGAATACGCCATTTGTCACAAACGAAATACGTCATAAAAGTAGTTCGTCATATACGCACTGCATCGTATACGTGCTTCGTCACATACGCACTTAGTCGCGTACTTACTTCGTCTCGTCACCTACGCACGTCGTCACATAAGCGGTTGGACACTATTTTCATAATAAACTGAGTTTGTGAACAATATCTCTCCTCAGTCTGCATGAGGAAAAGAAAAATAACTTTCAGCATCCTCTTAGCCTGCAGGAGTCCAATGTTGAGCATAGGCATCTCCCAAACGTCTCCAGTATGACAGGTATAACCTTTATATAAGTAAAATTCTTGTATTAGTTGCACTACGTATTAATAGATAACTACTAAAACTAATTATAATCTATGAATAAATAGTGGAACGAGTACAAGAATTATACTTTACTAATATAAAGTTAGATCATGAAGTAACATCGGCGTGTCGTTCCATCAAGAAGTGACAATACGAACAGTTAATTAAAAAAACAAAAATTTGTACTTAAACTTGTTTATTTAAATCACTTTGAAAATAATATGAGTGGCTACAAGTTGTTTATATTAAAAATATTTAATAATCATAATTAAGTATTTTGTAACATCGGATTACGTACATATCAGACAACACAAATAACAGAAGTCGATACAAATTGTTTTTATCGTCAATAATTATTATGTAATATAAAGATCTAACCAGCTATAAAAAATATATAAAATAAACAGTATCAAATATTACCGATATGTAATGACAACAAAATTATTATATACTCTTGTAAATCTAATAAATTGTTATTAAATACAACAATTTACAATAGACAAATTTACGCAAAAATTGCATTGGAGTGATCTCACTCTTTTCTAATTTGTCCAAATATTTGTCAATCTTTTTGTCAAAGCTGATCACAGAATTTTTTCGATTTTTTTGGAGCAGTAAAATACACACATCAAAAGTGTCTAGGGATCAACATATATTTTTGCAATAACTTTTCTCCTGATTGATATTAATTAAAATTTTCTTTAAGGATTCATCAAATAAAGTGTTTTCGTTTGTCTACAGTAACGATAAACCAAGTCACCTTTGCATTAATAAAGAAATTTGCCATTTTCATAATAAAGGGATTTTTGACATTTGAACCACTAACATTAAAGGGCGAAAAAAAGACTGAAATAACAGTTTTCTTTAAAATTTTAAAGAAAACTAATTGGGTAACTTAAACAATTAATAATCCGTGTTTCTACCGCGAACACTAACAACACAAGAACATCGGTTTGGCATACTCAAAATGAGTTCATCCAAATCACGCTGTGGAATGGCCGCCCATGTTCGTTGCAACAACAAAAAAAGATCTTCTTGCGACTGGATACCCTCCATATTCGGCAGAGCTCTTCTCTGTAGCATATCCCATGCATGCTCAATCGGGTTCAAGTCTGGCGACTGAGCAGGCCAGGGCATGACATTGATGTTAGCTGCGGCGAGAGTCTGTCTTACAACTCTTGCGGTGTGCGGTCGTGCATTATCATGCATTAACTGAAATAAGGGACCGATTTGCACTTGTAGAGGAACGATGACGTCTGATACAATCGTCTCAGCATAAATTTGAGCGTTGAGGTTGCCTCTGATCCAAATCAACTCAGTTCTTCCGCCGATCCAAATACCCGCCCATACCATGATGGTTCCACCACTATAAGGATGGACTTCCTGGCAGGATTTTAATCGCTGTTGGCGTCCAGGGGTTCTCCAGTGTCGTATACGTCTTGTATCCGGTCTCATATCAAAACGAGACTCATCAGAAAAGCACACGAAACGCCATTGTTCTTCTGCCCAATTTCTGTGTTCAAGAGCCCATTGATATCGAATCCTACGATTGTGCATTGCTATAGGTGGTACCCTTAGCGGTCTTCGGGAATGAAGATTCACTTCATGCAAGCGGTTTCTGACTGTTTGGTCGCTAATTAAGTTCCCTGAAGAGTGATGAAGCGTCACGGCTAACATCATGGCGGTTATTGTTGGAGCTCTTCGAGTTGTGATTTGAATGTATCGGTCTTGTCTCCGTGTGGTGCAGCGATACCGTCCTCCATGGCGCTCAGCCACGGTACCAGTGCTTCGGTAACGTGTCCAAAGTCGACTGATAACACTCTGACTTGTATTCAGAGCTAAAGCCACAGTACGTTGCCGGGAACCAGCTTCTATCATTCCCACGTGTTGTTAGTGTTCGCGGTAGAAACACGGATTATTAATTGTTTAAGTTACCCAATAAAATTTTAAAGAAAACTGTTATTTCAGTCTTTTTTCGAATTTTAATGTTAGTGGTTCAAATGTCAAAAATCCCTTTATTATGAAAATGGCAAATTTCTTTATTAATGCAAAGGTGACTTGGTTTATCGTTACTGTAGACAAACGAAAACACTTTATTTGATGAATCTTTAAAGAAAATTTTAATTAATATCAATCAGGAGAAAAGTTATTGCAAAAATATATGTTGATCCCTAGACACTTTTGATGTGTGTATATTGTTTTTCAAAATATGATCAAAATGTTTAGATTCTTTTCGAATTTTATCAAGAAATAGATATAGAGATGGCTTTTGGAATTTTTGTGTTAAGACGGTGATGCCAGCCCTCCAAGACATTTGTAGTCCGATGTTTGGCTCCTGCGCAACTAATTAGTTCTGCAGGAAATTTTTTGATCCACTGATTTTGGAAATATTTAATAAATTTTTGTGTTGGTTCACTATCAGGTATCTTTTCCATTATCTGATGCCACGTACTGCTGATCAAGTCTGCAGGTAAAAGTGGTAAAGAGGTAGTCATTCTTAATAGGTGTCGACCACTTGCTGTTTCTTTTAATTTTAAATCTTTTGCCTTTTTTTAACGGCTTTTTGAAAATGAAAATAGCACCCTCGTACCTTAATATCCGGAAAAACCTTTTGGATGGAATTAATAACTGCTACTTCATAGTCACACCTGAAGCTGTTTATGTGAATATTAAATTTATCTTTTATAATGGTAAAAAAACCTTTCATATATTTCTTGAGATTTGTTAGTAGTAACCCATAAATTACAGGAGACACATTAGTAGTGGTATAATTAGACCCTAAGTCTAAATGAAGCGTATAGAGCTGGTAAAAAGGCGGAGGTGTCACCTTAAAGGTTCCGTAACCAAAATAGTCCCCTGCAGGATGTCGAGTACCACTTATAATTCGTCTTGATATGCTTGATGAAAATATCAAAATTTTTTCTTCTTCGCCGTCATCACATATTAAAAACTTTTCTGAGAACGCAATAGGCACAATCACATCACGCAAATTTCTAAATTTCAAACGACTGGTTTTTAAGAATTTTTTTCGGCTCCTATAAAGCGAGTCTTGAATATTTTTTAATGTTGGGACGTTATCTACACTGTTATGTCTGCTATTCATTTGACTGAAATTTTTATCGTACACTTACACACACGTACACTTGTTTATAGCCATCAAAACATCATTTTTATTTTTTTCTGGTAAACATGTATGTGCACTTTGTCTAATTACACTTTGTTTCGCAGTATCCAAAGTAATAGATGCACAGCATAATGTTCGATTGACACATCGCCAATTACTGCATCCACTCTTATTTTTCCTGTGAAGATTATATTGATAACTGTCGTGCAATAGAACTTAATTTCCTCTTCGACTAGTTATAAAATAAAGGTCTTTATTATTATCCATTATAAATACGAAAATAGCAATGACAATAAAATAAAATTAACCGTAACAAGTAGATTGTAATGAATAAAAAGACTGAAGGAAGGTGGCGTATGTAGAACAAAACTTCGCATTACCTACATTTTTTTTTATTAACACAGATCAGCCGCCAAACAGAAAAGCCAGCTTTAGTAACATTACTTAACATACAATTTACTAGATGGCGCTAAAACCATATTATGAGTTAGATTTACATGTTTCATAATCATAGAGTAAATAATATACCCTGTAGAATTATCTAGGATTCCTATATAATTATGTTGAATTTATGGTTATATTAGTAAATAATGGCTTCATTTTTATAATACTTGGTTGGGAAGCAAGCATACTTAGGGTGGTAAGCGGTTAGCGCAGCCTGTATGCGTTTGTATGGTAACGCAATAGCGCGTTTCACCACTGCGCCACTGAGCTTGACATATCAGCAAGAATAGCAAGGTAGCAATGTCGACCACCTAATTGTGGATGTGTTAAGTCGCTAGGAGTTCCTCTGAGCTTAGAGGGCACGTTATACCTTTGATTTCGGCTGTTTTCGAAAGATGACAGTCGTGAAGTTAATCTATAGGCATCAAAGCAGGCCAATTGAGCAAGTACCTCCACTTCACATTGGATAAAAAAACCCCTGTAGAGTTGATATGTTGCTGCGAGCGAGTGAAGTTACCAGTAAGCCCATGAGGAGTTGTTGCGATAGCAGCATAGGTGGTATCGCGAGAGTAATACTTACACAGAAAACTGTAACTAGATAAGAACTTCCTTTAGGGTTGTCGTGTTCCTGCGAGTGAGTGAAGTTACCAGTAAGCTCCTGAGGAGTTGTTGCGTTAGCAGCCACAGTGAAAACGCGTGAGAGACACTTCACAAGAATACATAGGCTACGGTAACCGCTCTACATCAGATAGATATACTTGTAAAAGTCGACGTAAACGCTATAAAATGTCTTGAATACATAAAAAGCACTAGAAATCATGAGACAATTTGTAAATGTTTTTAACAAAGAGCGCCCTAGTTTTTCTGGATTATAAATCTTGATAGCAGCCCGACATGGAATACCAAATGTAGTACTCGGAAAGAAAATAAGGAACGCTTAGAACGGCGCTGAAAAAAGGATTCCTTTGAGAATAGTAGAAAATACAAAGGAATTCTGTCGGCGAGTGCCACAGGGATACTGACTGTGGAAACAGTGAGGAAATGAAGATATGGGGGACATCTTTATTCTCAAAGTTAAGATAGTTCGGTCCATACTTGTTACCCGCGGCTAGATTCAAGGGGTATATAGTATGTAAAGTTTTATCACGTTTTACGTGGGGAATCTCAGAGGTTCCCAAATAAAAAATGGCTATGTGTAGACATATGTACTAGTAGGTAGTAGGTACATATGTCTACACATGGCCCTTTTTTTGCATTGCGTAAGTGGCTTTTAGAACAAACATTGTATTTGACGAGCTCGGTGGCTCAGTGGTGGAACGCGCTGTTACGCTACTTTTACACCAACGCTCGTGGGTTCGATTCCCACACAGTACAAACATTTGTGTGCATGAACATGTCTGTTTGTATTGGTTTGGGTATTTTCTATGTATAATAAGTATGTATTTACAAAAAAAAATGTATTTACGTATGTTTATCAGTTGTCTAGTACCCATAACACAAGCTTCGCTTACTTTGGGGCTAGGTGGCGCTGTGTAATTTGTCCGACAATATTTATTATTATTTATTTATTATTCAGTCGACGAATTTCTCAATTACAAAGGATAGCTTATAGTACTAGTTTAAGTTAAGTTTAATTGGATAATATTTGTTAACTTTATTGATAAACATTATATTTGCATGCTATATATAACGTTTATCAATAATGAATATATGGATATTATTATTCAAGAACATAATTTATTATCTATCAGCATCTAATGCACTAACCCTATTTAAAAGCAAATAAATAAAATTTGTATTTGTAACGCAGAAACTTCTTAGGAGCTTCCAGACAGCTTTACTCGCTTGTATGAACAAAAATCCCTCCGTATAAACTGTTATACATAGATGCAGTTTCATGAAAGATGTAAGATCTCTAAATATTAGAAACGATTTTATACGTGCAACAGGAACGGACATACAAGATAAAAAAAACTAAACCCACATGTGCAATTTTAGCGAGTTGCTTCGTAAAAGCTTACACTGCTGCTTGAGCTCCTTTCCGTGAATTTTATAAGAGAATCCAGGCGATTACAGCACGGTATATATAAAATGTGAATAGATTTTCAGTGATGAGGAGTGTTTATGCGTCTTTTAATATTAATTGTTTTCACCATCGAACCAACAGATGGCGCTGTTCAAAATGTAAATCGCGTTATGGTTTGACGCACAATGGTTTAATGTATCGTTTTTTGCATGTTGAATAAAATTGTCATTGGAACACTTGACTTTCGCCTCGAGTTTTATTTGCATCAGAACAACGTTTCTGGTGACCTAAACATTGGTCCTTAACGAGCCGTATTAGGGGCTATTTTCGTGTGGCACAAGTAGGAAGATCCTGCTGTACAGGCGCCGACACAGTGGTAGACCGCCGCTGATGGTACCATAGCCCGTGACGGACGAAGTCGCATACGCCCACCGCAAGAGGGCGCTACCTGTCAAGGAAGTATCGTTCGGCCTGAAGTAAGTGTAGTGCAGTGTACATGTGAGTGGCAAACCGAATAAAATTGTAAGTACTTTTAACTTGTAAAAATTTTCATCTAACAAGTAGAAGCAACTAGGACTTAGAATAATCCAAGAAAAAGTGGACAGACGGGGAACCTATGCCCAATTTCGCTCAGAATTTCTAAGTCAAAAACACTTAGAAAATTTTCGAATCAGATATCTTGGACTTGTAAAAATTTACGCATCTCTTCTACTGAACTGGTACAACTCATTGGATGGAATGTGGGACTTGTGAAATTCACGGTTTATTCTACTGGACTTCTACTAATTTTGTGTATCGTTCGTCAACTTTCAAACAATTTTTTTGTGAACTTTAAAATATCTTATAGTGTGTTAAATTCTCATGCCGTGTGTTGTATAAAGTAGACAGAACATTGACTTTGGCTGTTCTTTTAAACATATAAAAACATCATTCGTTACTTTTCTCAGCTTGTAGTTGCATTTGTTGGTTATTTAAGCATTGTGTACCTACCTTAATTTAGACATTAGATAAACTTCCTATCATACTGCAATATTCATGTTATAGTAATTTGTTTACTTTTATTTTCTATTTGTTTGAGAGTTAGTAAATCATTTCATAATGGAATCTTTAATCAGTATACAGGATGATCTTAAATCGAAAATATCAAAGGCTAGAATTAATTTTAAAAAATCACCAAAAGATCGAATAACTATATCTTACGTAGAAGCAAGATTAGAAAATTTAGAAAAGGTTTGGTTACGATTTACTGATACTCATACAGAAATTGTTAGGGGAACAAGTAAAGCGGAACTTTCAAAATCTGCTTATGTCACATCTGAAATGTACGATGTCACTGAGGAAAGTTATATTGATTACAAAAGCGAATTAAAAGATATGTTGAAGGAATTAACTGGCAGTAATGGCGCTTCTATGTGTAATCCTACAACTAATAGTCAATCTGTTTATGTTAAACTGCCAAAAATTTCCTTATCTGTGTTTACAGGAAAGTACTCTGAGTGGATAAGTTTCAGGGATTTGTTTACGTCTCTAGTGCACAACAACAAGACTTTAGACGATGTCCAACGTCTACATTATTTGAAAAGTCACCTTGTAGACGAACCCGAGCAGTTATTGCGTCATGTCCCTATTACTCAAAGTAATTATAAGGTTTGTTGGGAACAATTAGAGAAGCGCTATAATAACAAAAGGTTCCTTGCGAATTCTATTTTAAAAAGATTCATGAGCCAAAGGGCGTTGTCCACAGAATCATCACACGCAATAAAAGAACTTTTGGACACAACAAGTGAGTGTTTACATGCATTGGAAAATTTAGGAATTGATATAGAGTCATGGGATATAATTGTTATATATATTATTTGCTTAAAATTAGATACAGAAAGTAGAAAATTATGGGAGGTAAAAATTAGCGAAACTTGTGATGAATTACCTACATTAAAACAGTTTAAAGAATTTCTTGAAACACGGTTTAGATCTTTAGAATTTTGGACAATAAGGTAAACAAACCTACAAGTTCAAATCGCATTCAGAAGGCTAATCCTAAGTCATTGCATGTATCTACTGCATGGTCATGTGCTTATTGTTCTGAAAATCATAAATTGTACAATTGCAAAAAGTTTGCCAAAGAAGACTTAAACACGCGACGTAATTTCGTTCAAACAAGTAATCTTTGTTTCAACTGTTTCGGTCCCAAACACTCTGCAATTTCATGCCACCAAACCACACGTTGTAAGTTATGCCGAAAAAAGCACCATTCATTATTGCATCCTAGAAACGTGCACCAGTCAATCAACAATGATGCTGGTAATATTCAATCGAATGTTGATGTCGAACCAACGACGTCTTCAACTCAACGCGAAACCGGGAATGTTGTAACATGTTTTTCTAAAGTTCACAGTCAAGTGTTATTGGCCACGGCCCTAGTTAAGGTTACATCAAAGACTGGTACGGATATCACTCTTAGGTCATTGGTAGACCAGGGTTCTCAAGCTTCATTTATCACTGAAGCTGCGGTTCAGCTTCTTGGTTTAAAGAAGTTTTCAAGCAGGAGTCAAATTTCAGGGCTAGGAAGTGATCAAACGGGTTCTGTACCCTCTAAGTTTGTTGTGTTTTTAAAAATTCAATCGCTTCACGACCCCAAAGTTGTTATGATGTAAAGGCTCATGTTTTAAAGAAGCTAACCACTTTTTTGCCGAAAAAAAAGGTCATCCTACCAGCTTCAATCGAACTCTCAACATTAGAGTTAGCAGACCCCACTTACAGAGTACCCAATAAAATTGATTTGTTGTTGGGCGCTGAAATATATGGGCAGATCTTACAGGAAGGTCTTATAAAAGGGGCATCTGAGTCATTGATTGTTCAAAAAACCACATTAGGGTGGATCATATCAGGTCAAATAAAGACTCCCAGTAACGATGAAATTAAATCTTGTTACACTGTTGTCAGCTTACATTCACATTGTAATGACAACGAACTTCTTCGTAAGTTCTGGGAATTGGAGTCCGACATATCCAACCCGGACTCCATGAAGCATCTCACTCCTGAGGAACAAAGATGTGAGGAGCTGTTCAATGCCACTACAGTACGTGATGCGTACGGTAGATTTGTAGTCAAATTACCATTCCGTGAAGAAACTCCATGTACGTATGGTAATTCTCGAGATATTGCAGCCCGTAGATTTTACTTACTTGAGAAACGGTTACTAAAGGATCCCAACTTGAAGCTCCAATACACTAATGTAATTCAAGAGTATTTAGAGTTAGGCCACATGGAGGTCGTGCCTGAAAAGGAACGTGAGAATAAATACGCTGTGTACTTACCACATCATCCTGTCATCAGGGAAGATAAGACGACTACTCAAACTCGCGTCGTATTTGATGCTTCCTGTAAAGATTCGAATGGTATATCCTTAAATAGCAAACTAATGATAGGTCCAACTCTTCAATCCGATCTTAGGCATCTTATTTTACGTTGGCGCTTACAGCCAATTTGTCTTGTAGCTGACATCACTAAGATGTATCGACAGGTAAAGGTATTTCCTGAAGACGCCGACTATCAACGCGTTTTGTGGCGCAACCCAGATCAACCTGAATGCGACTTACAGCACTATCGGTTGCTCACAGTGACATTTGGGACAGCTTCAGCGCCTCATCTCGCGGTGAAAGCGCTTCAACAAGCAGCCAAAGACGATGGCGTTAATTATCCTATGGCATCTGAAAGGGTCTTAAAGGATTTTTACATAGACGATCTACTAACTGGTTGTGAAAATGTCGAAGAAGGGGTGAAGGTCTATAAGGAAATTAAAGAATTACTGGGAAAGGCAGGATTTGAATTAAGAAAATGGTGTAGTAATAGCGAAGACTTGCTACAAAAAATAAGAGAAGAAAGTAAGGAAGAAACGGGAAATCTAGAACTAAAGATAGATTCTGTAATGAAAATTCTAGGACTTACCTGGAATCGTCGCAGTGATGTCTTCGAATACTCTGTTCAGCTTCCACCGCCGTGTGAACCTGTAACTAAACGAAAAGTTTTATCTGATGTGGCACGGTTGTTCGATCCTCTCGGATGGATCGCACCTACGATTATCACCGCAAAGGTCTTCATTCAGAAATTGTGGATTTCTGGAATTGACTGGGATGATGAACTTCCACCCCAGTTGTTAAAGGAGTGGCTTGCTTACAGGAGTGAGTTGTCATTACTTACCGACGTAAGAATTCCCAGATGGATTCATTCCAAAGCAGACGACCAGCTCATGGAATTGCATGGCTTCAGCGATGCCTCAACCATCGCATACGCTGCCGTAGTGTATGCTCGAATAATTAGTAGCGACGGTGAACGCCATGTATATCTACTTACCGCAAAAACGAAGGTCGCGCCTGTTAAACAGGTGTCGATTCCGAGGCTCGAGTTGTGTGGTGCCGTATTGCTCTCGAAATTGCTCCTGGAAGTAGCATCTGTTCTTCAAATCTCTAAACAAAACATCCACGCTTGGACCGATTCTTCGGTGGTACTCGCTTGGCTGAAAAGTCATCCGAGTAGGTGGAAAACCTTCATTGCCAACAGAGTTTCAGAAATATTAACAGTGTTAGATAACACGCAGTGGTCACATGTTCAATCAAAGGACAATCCTGCGGACTGTGCCTCTAGAGGGCTTAGACCGCATGATTACCCAAATGATTTGTGGAACTCAGGACCACATTGGCTGAATTCTGAAAAGATTATTTACAACAGGCAGAAGGTAGAAGAAACAAATTTAGAGGAGAAGACAAATAAAGTATGTTATGCGACTACAACCGAAAAATTCAATTTATGGGAAAAATACTCAACTTTACGCAAACTTGTCAGAGTTGTTGCATTTTGTAGAAAATTTATTCGACCACGTTCTAATCAACAATCTGTAAACAAAGGATTATTTATTAGTGGTCAAGAATATACTGAAGCTTTAAATACATGCATACGACAATGTCAAGTTTTATATTTGCACGAAGATTTAAATAATTTAGTCAAAACTGGTAAAGTAAACAAAAAAAGCAAGCTTACCTCTCTCAATCCATTCATTGACGAAGCTGGTATCATGCGAGTTGGCGGGCGATTACATCGGTCACAAATGAGTGAAGAAAGAAAACATCCTGTTCTCATTCCACGAAAATCACACTTCACTAATTTGTTGATAGCTGAAGCTCATGAGAGAACACTTCATGGCGGACCGCAGCTCATGATCAACTATTTGCGAACGAAATACTGGATTGTTGATGTCAAGAATCTAGCAAAGTTTTATGTTCGCAGATGTGTTAGCTGCATTCGTTACGGATCACGTGTGAAACATCAACTGATGGGTCAACTTCCATCGGCAAGAGTCACTGCTTGCAGGCCTTTCTTCCGTAGCGGCGTGGACTTTGCAGGTCCTATCAGCATTCGTAGTACCAAGGGTAGAGGTCATCACGCATGTAAAGGCTACATTTGTCTGTTCGTCTGCATGGCCACCAGAGCAGTCCATCTCGAGGCTGTGAGTGATTTGACCACTCAGGGCTTCTTGGCTGCGTTTAAGCGCTTTGTGGCTAGACGTGGACATTGTGCCGATATATGGAGTGACAATGGTACGAATTTCACGGGCGCTGCTAGAGAACTAAAGTCACTATTTTTTGCAGAAAGGTCTGGTATAGCAACAGATATTGTCGACTCGCTTGCCAACAATGGCACAGTCTGGCATTTTATCCCTCCACGAAGTCCAAACTTTGGCGGACTTTGGGAGGCAGGGATCAAATCTACGAAGCACCATTTACTACGGATAATTGGCAATGCGACTTTGACTTATGAGGAGATAGCTACAGTCTTGACACAGAGTGAGGCTTGCTTAAATTCTCGACCACTTTCTCAAATCAGCAACAATCCTGGTGATCCAGCTCCTCTCACACCAGGACATTTTTTAGTAGGCGAGCCCTTTTTTTTTTTTTTTTTTTTTTTTTTTTTTTTTTTTTTTTTTTTTTTTTTTTTTTTTTTGTGACGCGGGGAAAAATGCGTTACGCACACCACCGGTGCCCGGGTGGCCTCCGGTGGTAGTGTGGGACTCCCCGTCGGCTGTCCAACGGTATACCCACTAAACAACCCCGCGAAATGCCATCGGCCGCGTTGGTGTGGTGCCCCGGATCTGTCAGCAACAGGGCACCACTGCGACTGGCCAGCCCCTCAAAAGGGGCCGGACTTCTTCTCTCTAGGGGCCATCCCGGCAAATTGGGACAGCCCCTCCGGCGGCGGGACCATTATGGGGCCAGGTTCCCAGCCTGACCCCTAGTCCCACAGGTTAGGGAGGCGGCAGTAGGTGCGCATAGCGCCTACGCCGCACTCCCGTCCGCCGTCTCCGGAGCGGGGCAGCCTGAGGATCGTCCTCCCTGTCCCGCTCCGCGGCCTCCTTCTGGGACATGACGGTCTCACAGAAGGAGGCCATCGCCTGCCAGGCACTGTCACTCCCGAGCATGGAGCGGACCACGCTCGGGAGCGAGAGGTCCGCGCTACCTAGCGCGGACACCAGATCGTGGCGCTGCCGAGACCATCTGGGACACTGCTCTAGAGTATGCTGAGCAGTGTCCTC
The DNA here is from genome assembly GCA_947507595.1 of Pyralis farinalis. Taxonomy (NCBI): domain Eukaryota; kingdom Metazoa; phylum Arthropoda; class Insecta; order Lepidoptera; family Pyralidae; genus Pyralis; species Pyralis farinalis. The sequence goes on from OX382270.1 coordinate 26,277,170, forward strand.
GGCCGCGCCACAATCGTGGCAGCCTGGCCGTTCCTCCCGCCTCGCGACCCGGTGCAGGTACTCACCGAAGCATCCATGTCCGGTGAGCACCTGCACCATGCGGAAAGTGAGGGGTTTGCGCCTACGACGCATCCACGCCTCCAGGACCGGGCGCAGCGCCTCCGCAACGCGGACTCCGTACCGCGGCTGCGCCAGGTCCTCCCCCCACCTCCGCATCATTTCCGTATGCCCTCGCTGGCGATACCGCCCCACCTCCACCGACGTGGGGCGCTCGCCGAGACTCCTCCTATCAGCAACGAAGCCGTATACCTCGGCGAGCACCTCCGCCACCAACTCCCAGGGCGGGTCGCCAGCGAGGGCGGTCGCGGCCGTCCAAGCTACCGTACGGTACCCCCTTATCGACCTCTGCGCTATGACCCGCCGCGCTCTGCGCAGCTGAGCCCTATTCCGAGCGCAAAGGGCTTCCGCCCACATGGGGGCACCGTACGTGGCCATACTCCGGCAGATGCCGGAGTACAGCCGCCTGCACGCGGCGCTGGGCCCGCCCACATTGGGCAGGAGGCGACCCAGCGCCGCCGCAGCTCTGATGACCCTCGGCCCCAACCGCTCGAAGTGGGGGCCGAAGGTCCATCTCCCGTCCAGGGTGAGGCCCAGATAGCTAATCTGGGCACTCACCCTAATCCTTTCTCCTCCTATTTGGAGGTGCGCTCCCGAGGGGGGGCCCCGCCTACCGGTCCCGCGGAAGAGGAGGGCCTCGGTTTTATCCAAGCGGACCCGAAGCCCAAGCCTCTCTATGCGGCTGACCACCAGTCCTACACCGACTTCGGCCAGCCGCGCCGCCTCCACGAAGGTCTTACCCCGGGATGTGACGAGGGTGTCATCTGCATAGCAGATGACGCCCATCCCGGGGAGGAGACGGCCCCGCAGGACCCAGTCGTATGCGAGGTCCCACAGAATGGGGCCCAGAACGGACCCCTGTGGGACACCGCACACGACGTGTCTTCTCACCATCTGGCCCCTCGCGTCCTCGTAGCGCACCTCCCTGTCCTCCAAGTACGCCTTCAACAGTCTCCCCAAGTACGGAGGCACCCCAAAGTATTTGAGGGCCTCCAGTATGGTACTGTGGGGGAGGCTGTTGAAGGCGTTGGCGATGTCTAACGACACCGCCACCACTACATCTCCGCTGCGCTCCGCATCCTCCGTCACCGACCTTAGGCGCCTAATGGCGTCGACGGTCGACCGTCTGGCCCGGAACCCGAACTGGGCATCCGATAGGCCCGGTCCCGGGCCATCCTCCAAGTGCTGAGCGAGGCGGGAAGCGACAACCCTTTCTAGGGCTTTCCCCGCCTCGTTCAGCAGAACGACTGGTCGAACCGCCGACCCCGAGTCCGGGGGCCGGTCTCCCTTCAACAGAAGGCAGAGCCGGCCCACCCTGAAGGGTCCCGGGCAGCACCCCGACCGCAAGCAGCAGTCGAGGAGCTCCCGGAACCTGTCTCCGAGGTGCACGAGAGCCAACGCTAGCACCTTCCCGTGCACCCCGTCCGGACCCGGCGCCCTCTTTTTGCCTCGGAGGCGGTCAACGACCGCCTCCATCTCCTGGTCGGTGACGGGCGGCGGAGCGCCCTCCTCCTCTCCTCTGGAGTCCGACTGTAGGGCCATCCTCGGGGGAGCGTAGCCCCGTGGGGTGTCGGGGAAGAGTTCCCCGACAACCCTCTCCAACACGGCCGGCTGGAGGGTCTCTGTCAGTGGGGCCGACTGAGCGCGGATCTTGTTCCGCGCTCCTCTGTAAGGTCGGCCCCACGGGTCCCTATCCAAACCCTCCAGCAGCTCCTGCCACGCTCCCTCCTTGGCCCTACTTATGGCCATCTGCAAGGCTCTCTTCTTCTCCACGTATATGCCGTGCAGATGGCCATCTCTCCCTTCGTCCCGGGGGCGGCGACGCCTGCTCCGAGTATACGCCCTACGCGCCCCGTTGCAGGCGTCCCGGAGGTGGGCTATCTCAGCCGACCACCAGTAGACCGCCCGCCTCGGAGGCGGACGCCCAACGCTGGGCATGGCCGCTCTGCACACCGCCGTGAAGGCGTCGCAGAGACGACCAGCCCCCTCCTCGGCGTCCAGATCCTCCATTGGCGGGAGGCCCCAGCGGCCGACAATGGCCGCCTCCTCTGCCAGTTCCCGGTCGAGCCTGGTGAGCGCCCAACGCGGGAACCGGCTCCGCCACCGGGACGAAGTCGTCGGACTCCCGGGGGCTGGAGACACCTCGAACCTGATATAACGATGGTCCGAGAGTGTCTCCACCCCCGTCTCCACCCTCCAGCCCTCCACTCGGCGTGCGGTGGACGCGGTGGCGAAGGACAGATCCACCACCGACCCTCCGTTCCACCGCACGCACGTGTGGACTGTCCCCCTATTTAAGAGGGACAGTCCCGCGGCCAGCGCCCACTCCTCCACCATCCGCCCTTTGGCTTCCGTGGCCGGGTTCCCCCACGCCGTGGACTTGGCGTTGAAGTCACCGGCCACGACAACCTGGGCGGGCGCTAGCCGCCTCACAGCCGACCCCAGAGCGTCGAGCAGCCGCTCCAGGGCCGACAGGTCGCGGTTCGGGGAGAAGTACACACCGATGATTGCGTACTCTCCCCGAACCGCCGCCACGTAACCCGCTCCCCTCCCCCACACCACGAGTGGGGGGCTGGCGCCAGGCCTCGCGACGATGGCCACGGAACCGTCCAGATCCCCGGCCCAGTTAGGCCGGGAGGGCACGAAATATGGTTCCGCAACCACCGCCACGTCCACGTCCCACTCCGCCATGGTCTGCAGGAAAAGGTCCTGAGCCCCGGCGGAGTGGTTGACGTTGGCCTGCAGGAAGCGAGGATGTCCGGCCATTACTCGGACATCCTAGCCTCCGGCGCCGTCTGCCGCCCACTCCCGCGAGAGATGGGGGGCGTTCTCCCGCGGACGGATGGGGGGTTGCAAAGACGGCCCCCCATCACGTGTGTCGCCTTCCGCCCAGCGTCTGCGCATACGGCACAGCGGGCCTGGGCCGAGCAGGCCGAGGCGATGTGCCCCGGCTGCCCGCACCGGTAACAAAGCCGGCTGCGGTCCTCCTTGGAGGGGCACAGCTCGGCTGTGTGCCCCTTCCCCATGCACTTATAACAATGCATGGGGCGCGCCTCCAGCAGGTGGAGCTGCACCCGGCTCCAGCCCACCCCGATACTGCCCAGCTCGAGCAGCTTCTTCGCTGCCGTCACCGGGCAGCGCATCAGGGCGGAGCTGGAACTCCGCCAGTCCGGGCGGATTTCGCCCACCCGGACCTGCTCGGGGGTGCAGCCCCCCTCGCGCGCGACCGCAGCCTTGACCCGCTCTGCCGTAGCGGCGTCGTCCAGACCCGTGAGGCGGAACTCCGCACACTTCACGGGCCTGGACACCTCAGCAACGCTGGACAGGGCAGCCGACAACCTGGCTGCCAAGGCGTCAGCCTTCTCGTGACTGGACGAGCCGGGGACTTCGATAAGCCTCGCTCCGGTCGCAGACTTGCGAATCCGGAGCGAGCCGATTCCCAGCTCGCCCAGGTTTACCTCCCGCTCGGCCTTAAGCAGGGCCGAGGCATACAATGCCCCCCCTTGGGCTGCCTCCGGCCGTAATTTGAGAATTACGGCCGTGGAGCCGGGGAGCACCACCTTGGGCTTTCGGCCCTCCTCCCTGCCTGCGGGAGCATTGGCTGACGCCTTGGCGGGCGTTGGCGCCGCAGTCGCGGGGGCCGCGGTCTTTCGCGGCCTGCGGCGGACCACGTCGGTCCACGCCTCCTTAGGGACCTCGGTGGCCCCTGCCGCTGGCGACGGCGTCACCGCGGCCGGCTTCGCCCTTGATGTGGACGGGCCGAAGCTCGTCCACGTCTCCTGCGGGGTCCCACTGCGGGCGGGACCCGTTCCGGTGGCCGGTCTTGCCCGAGGACGTACCTCGAGCTCGGCCGGCGCAATTACCTTCTTCGGCTTAGTCGCCGGCCGACCTGCATTCTCGATGGCCGCCCTCGCGGCCCTCGCCACCGGTGAGCTGTCGCCCGCCAATGGGGGACGGGCGACACTCGGAGGAGGCAGGCGCGACTCAATCGCGGCGAGCCGGCCGTCCACTAGGTTGCCGACGAGCCGGGCGATGTTTGACTCCAGGGTCTGGAGATCCACCGGGCCCGTCGACCCCTGCGCCTTCCTCTCGCTCCGGAGCTCCTGGAACTCCCGGCGGTGCGCCTTGACCTCCTCCCTCAAGGAGGCCACCTCCCGTTGGAGACGGGCGTTGTCAGCTCGGAGGCGGTGGGTCTCCTCCACCTCCGTGCGCACCACCAGGGCCCCCAGGATCTCCCGGATCCCGCTCGCAGCCCTTGCAATTTTTGCGGCGTAGCCCCCCTTGAGGCTCGCCGATTTCCCCGTGAGGTCGAGGATGACTTCCAACATCCCCTCGCCCCTCACCATGAGGTCCTCGGCACCCCTCTCGAGTGGGCTCGCCGCATCCCCCTCAGGGCTTCTCCCTTCGGGGCTTTTTTTCTCCGCCTCGGGGCTCACCCCCTCGGCGCTTCCTGCCGCTACATTTGGGCTCATCCTCGTCCTAAGGGCCCGCTTCTCAAGGAGCGCATTAAATGCCGCCTCCTTGGCCTCCTCCTTTCGCTCCCTTATTTGTTGGCGGGCCCTAGCCAAACTGGGGTCGATACCGCCCCTCTTGCCGCGCCTGGCGGTGGGCACCTTCGCCCGCTCGTCGGGGGTCTCCGTCTCCGACCCCGAGAACAGGCGCTTGCGACCCAGCTCAGATTCGGAGAGGGTGGTGACCATAGAGTCGGTCTCCACCCACCCCTCGCCCTCGCTATCCACCTCTTCCCTTCGTGGGCCCTCCGGGACGTCACCCCCCCCGGAACCTTTAGGCCCCAACGTACCCCCCCCACGCGGCATCACCGGAACTCGGCTGTCCAGGCTCGTGACCGAGAACTAGACAGCCCACACAACACGAAAACGAACGACAAACACAAAAACCAAACAAGTGACAAAACCAAACACCAACAAAAATCGCCTATGTTCGTCACCGAACCCAACTACAAACACAAAAAACAAAAACCAACGCAACAAAAACACACGACACCACCAACCACACGGACACGCTCCACACCACCAAGACAATCAACGAAAACGTCAATCGCTCCAACTCCACTCAACCTCCTCGCCCACAAGTATAGTTTTCTAGTTTTAGTCACCACTCACCGGCCACTGCGTTACCGCGCACCAGGTGAGTGGGTCCAGGGCAGACTACGTGGAAGCACTAGAAAACACTTGGGGCCTGCCCCTAGTAGGCGAGCCCTTAGTTTTGGTTCCCGATGTAAAGTATGAAGCTTGCAACCTTAGTAATTTAAAACGTTGGCAATTAACACAAAAGATGTTGCAACATTTCTGGCGACGCTGGTCTCAGGACTATTTGACTCAGTTTTTTCATCGTCGAAAATGGCAAGAACAAATGCCAGGTCCAGAAATTGGTGATGTGGTATTGATCAGAGAGGATGACCTACCGCCGGCAAATTGGCTTTTTGGTATTGTCATAAATAAACATGAAGGCTTGGACAAAATTACACGCGTTGTCAGTTTGAAATGTAATGGCAAAGTAATTAAGAGACCCGTATCCAAGGTTTGTGTGTTGCCGGTTACAGAATAAAATTTAAGTATTTTTTTTTCGTCTCAATTTTTGAAGATTTTTTGTTATTATAAAGCTATACAGTCCATTGCTAATCATTGAGATGTATTTGTTCATAAGTATAAAACTTTGTAGAAGCATTTTATGATACAGACTGTTGTATGGTTGATGTTTGTGCTTTCATTGCTATTTGAAGTTCTTAGGTAATTTGTTGTTAGCATAATTGGTTATAATATTCACTACTTAACTCCGTTTAAACGTCATGATGGACATAGTTGTCCATGGCGGGCGGAATGTTTATGCGTCTTTTAATATTAATTGTTTTCACCATCGAACCAACAGATGGCGCTGTTCAAAATGTAAATCGCGTTATGGTTTGACGCACAATGGTTTAATGTATCGTTTTTTGCATGTTGAATAAAATTGTCATTGGAACACTTGACTTTCGCCTCGAGTTTTATTTGCATCCGAACAACGTTTCTGGTGACCTAAACAAGGAGTATATTCATTTTACATCTAAAAAAGTCTATAAAAAAAGCTACAAAGGATGAAAATATAAGCTTTGCTCGTATAACTTTTTAACTCTATCTAAACTGGATTTAAGGAACTAAAGCTAGTCTATACAGATCCTGAACCGGACCAACCTCAGCCAAGCTCAAAAGGAGTTGCTGTGTTAGCAGCAGAGGCAACAGGTTGTGTAAAAATAAATAAAAGTATGTTGAAGGAAAAAGAAGTAATATATATTTGGGTACCTTAAATACCTTACAAAATTTGTGTTTTAATAGTTAGTTATATAGAGTATCAAACACTATTTTATATACGCTCAAAAGTAATTTAGCGAAATAACTAATACCACGTTATAATGTTTAACAAGTATTTTTTCCTTCCAATGTACATTGCGATCTTTCGAATTCAACCCGGAATTGTTGAACATATTCATTAAGTCAATATAAACTAAGATGAAACAATTCGCACTTTTTCGGCGGGGAATTCATCCTTACAATGAAACCGCAATGGTTGTGTGCGGTTGCAGAATTTGTTTTTACGAAAACTCGTAAGTTGTAAAATAAGGCATGGCTTTCTTCAAAAAGTGAAATTTCCATAGTTACGGTAACTGCATACCAATAGGCAGGTCGTACGTTTGTTTGCCACCTTAGTGGTATAAAAAAGAAAGCATATGCAATGGCGACTGGCGATAATTGAAATTAAGAGATTAAACAAGTTCGTCTTTTATTGAGTATTAAAGTTAAAGTTCGGTGGTAGATAGCGGCGGCGGAATACTTCCGCAAAAATCAAAATTAGGTCTCTTTTTCTTCTTCGCATTATCGCGTTTCGTAACACATTAGAATTGGCGGTGTACGCTACCTAAGTTTAAGGATTTGATGACGGTACTGATTTTTACACGAAGCGACTGCAATCAAACCTCCACAATCCAGAGGGAAAACCATGTCTTTAACATTCATGGTGTGTTCACGCACGTTCACCGGTTCCTAGGACTCCTGACACCTTCTTCTAATAACACCCGACCAATTTAGTCGAGGTCTTACGACCTAACTTAAGAAAGGTCTGTTTTCTGGTATGGTAGGATCTTTCGAAATATAATTTCTTGGACTTGGGTTTCCAAGTCCGAAAATGCATGTGTACATAAATCTGAAAACATGAATTCAGTGGTACATGCCCCCGCTAGCATTCGAAACGGGGACCAGTTGGTCAGTAGACCGGATCCTTATTCAATGGGCTATCACTGTCGTAAAATAAAAATAAGGTAACCTTAACAAATGAAACTGCTTTTGAATGCTCTACAATGCCTACAAGCATTGCCATCAACTTATACCTTAAGCTGCCCCTAGAAATAAGTGAGGGTTGTTTACAAGTAAACTATAACGATAAGACTACATCAAGCAACGTTATGGCCAAAGTCAATTACCGTTCAAGGATACCAGCGCCTTCTGTGTTATCATCGAGTAACTCTTAAAGTTATTTAAGATAAGGGTTGCTAATGTTTTGGCCAGCAGCCCAAAAGGTCTGTCATAAACTATTTCGCGATGAATTGGTCTGCAAACAAATCATTTGTCTCTAACCAGCTTTACTTTCTTACTTTACATCTACTTACTAAGTAATTAATCCATCCCATGTAATGAAACAGTAACGAAAAAATAAATTGTGAAATTGCTCATGTTTGTAGAGCCAAATATTTTTTTTTGCTTTTAATACCAAAGTGAAAGAAAAAGCTATAGTTAAGAAGAGAGACTCTTTTTCAGACCAAAAAGAGTATCGACGTTGAGATAAGAAAAGACATAGCATTATAAGGCCTCTAGTTTGGCCATGTAGCTGGTAGAATGCTGAAAGATGACGATACAGATAAAATAGAAGGATGTAAGAGGCGAGGAAGACCAAGACTCACCTACCTCAATTAAATTCAGCGGTATAATCAGAAGGCGGTGTCAGGAGCCCTTGAAACAGGCGATCGTGCATGACAGACCATGAATTTTCAAGAAAGGAGTGAGGTGTATAAGTACCGAATAATGTGGCGCTCGGTTCTCTCTATCTACCCCACAAAGGACTTGGCAGGAAGATATAATAATAGTAGTAGTAACAAGTAGTGACAATTTGGAATAAGAATAGGATGTTATTATTCTGAAAGAAGAAAGTACTTACCCGACTGGTTAAATACACATAAACTGCTGGATAACGCCTATGCATATGTCCAATCAATCAAGTTAAAGTTCGTGGATATATTGGACCGCAGCCCGTCTATGGTTTAATTGTCTTGGTTCCTCCGTATTCTGATGTTATGATAAGCCATTGGTCCCGGCGGTTTTCGACAGACAACAGTCGTAAGTCATCTACAGTAAGCTGCTGAGGTGTTACTGCCCTAGTAACAACCCCTGCTAAGTTAGAATAGTATAACAGAGTTAGTCAGTGAGAGAGTTGCTGTCTCGGTAGCAGAAGGAGTGGCAACCTACGAACGATACTTTCTGTAATTCAAGTATTCATATGGTACAGTAACCACTTTACATCAGATGGGGTGATGGGGTACGTAATTTTATGTCTCACGACTTCATATAAAAAAGTAAGTGATAAGGGTACGTGCACAATACTAATTTAATCGCTCAAAATAGCTTTAACCAATATGTAGTTTGTCCAGAATATAAAGGCTAATCGTATTAGCCGCAGATTAGTTTACTGTAACTAATCTGTTTCAGTCAAGCACTTACGCAATGTTGTAGAAACATTTTCGAAGGAACATTAACTAAAACCTATTAGCAAAACACATTGCGTAATATTCATCATATTTAATTTTAGAGAACAATGCCATCGCTGTAAACTCTCTGAAGCTGAGATATTTATAAACATTACTAGTAGAATCTGGTACTTGACGTAAACCTACGTAATCAGAAATAACTAAAACTAGAGGAATTGCGTAAAAGTCTAAATTGGAGATTTTCCCTTCTTTTTACAATTTTCGTTGGCGCAAGGCCAGTAGCTCAGTGGCACAATCTCTTGGCCTGATAAACGGCCCCGAATCTTTCCCATTGTAATATTGTTGATGCCACTATGCCACTTATACAATTCTGTCGGATTTTACGTAACTATTTCTTGTGATTGGTAGCATGAGATAGATATTGTATATATATCTCCTAGACATTTCTACTGTTTAGTGCCTAAATAAAATCTAGCAGATCACTCGTTATTATCATGTTTTTATTTATACCAAACATATACTTTTAGTTCAGAAGTACAAACCCCGCCGAACTCAGATTAATCCATAAAATCCTTTCCAATATTAGAACCACGGATAGTTGGAGCAGTATATATTTACGTTTCGTTGGCTTTGTTCAGTTTTGTGAACCCAGATATATACTGCTAGTTATGTAAGTGAATTAAGCGCAATGTTAACTTAAACTGAAATCCTTTTACAATCAAAAATCTGTCGTTAACAAAAAATATTCGTACTAAGTACATAATGTAAATCACGTGCCTCCGTTAACCAACTCTAAAAATATTTTTTGAGTTACCGGGCTCCCGAAATATTAATAAAAATGTAATTCTGACTTATCAAGCTTCAAACGTATTCATAACAAATATAAATCGGAAACGATTCCCCTTTTTACAGGCGGCGGCATTTTTTCATTAAAAACTTTAAAATAAAAAAAATAAAACCGACTTTACGTCGATTCTCATCAATGTATTATTATCTTTAGTGGCGTCTACATTAATAAAAAAATGTGAACTCGACTTTATTTGGGGTGTAGTGGATCGCTTGGCTAATAATCTTTTGAGTCAAAGCAAACCTCACTTGCTCATGGTGTACCCTACTAATTAATATCCGAGACTGGCGAAAGAAAAGTTGTGCACATTAAAGCACTGAGGAAGTAAGTACGTCCATCTTACAGCATACCGAAAAAAGCTCTTTGGATTATATAAAAAAATGTTGTAAAGATTAATGCGTCAACTTTGATGAATCGATGGTTTTTTTATTTAAATGCTAATGTTTATAAGTTATTACTTCAAATATAAAATAACACTGGGATGATGATTTGGTGATGCCACCGCGTAGGACTCGACTTAAAACTTATGATCAAGGCTTTTCTCGACAGTGTAATTAAAATAAAAATAGTATAAAAAATAATCAGGATCATAAATAAAACAGAACTAAATCTCAAAGATTTTTGAAAAGAACTTTTTATCTAATTATTAAATTTTCAACAAATTTTTATGGTGTCTGATACCGCAATATAATACATTTTAACGTATGCAAATCGGTTAACCCATCTTGACGATATCGATGTACGAGCGAAAAAAAGAAATAAAAAAGAAAAGCACACGACGAACTTGGAACCTTCACAAGTAAAATCTTAATCTAGGCTTAGAATAAACCTCCTCTTTTTTTAAAGCTAGTTAAAAAATTACAATTGCCAAACTAATTAATGGGTAATGTGAAAATGTAACATTGTATTAGCGTTACTAATTGGCCAACGCATTAGAATATATATTAATGCAATTTGATCTAACCTGATTTGAGTGCTTTTTGTAGCACCCAAAGCAGGTTTGAAGTTGTGTGTAATTTTGACTTTCGCAAAATAACGCCTGAATCTATTAACATATATTAAAACAAAACTGCTAGAACACTGCATGAAATAATAAACTTGCGTTGTCTCGTCGAATGTATAGACATGAACTTTTCTCGACAAACTCTAAAGAAGACAAAATGCGTACAGTGATTTTATACGCAAAGATTGTATTTTTACCTCGTTTTTACGGTCCCGGCGTGATGAGATGGGACGAGTTGTTTCGCGGTTTTACACGCGTATGTAATAAAGTCGTCATACACGAATCTTATCTCGAAAATGCTAGACTAAATCTTGAGAAAAATGATTTTTTCTTCCGGATCTCATACCGTCGATAGGTTTGTCAAACAAGCAGTGAAGTCGACTGATGATAAGTTCACACCCCTTTTATTTGACCTTGTCGTTTGAATATTTGAAAGATACTACATAAAGTGTAAAACAAGCTCTAGTGCATTGAACGATTGTAGCATAAGGAATACAGTTCATTGTGACCTTAATCGCCAAGCGTGATTGTGCGGTAAACAGATATGTTTTCATGCATTTGGCAAAAAAATCCACATGATGCATTAAATGTATGAAAACGTATCTCCACCCCGCACATCTGCGCTGGTGGATACCGGCCCTAAAGGTTGTTACTTGAACTTAGGTGGATTTACGTCCTTAGTAAGCATATACCTTAAACTGTCTCTACGTGTGTTTGTTGCTCATCTGTTCATGATCCTAGTACTAAATGGCACTGGCAAATGACATCCCTAAGTTACACATGGAACCTTTTGCTCGTTCGCTTGTCTGTACGAAGCACTGTCATACTAGATTAATTTAAGATTAAGGTATTCACTAGTTGTTACTGAACGTAATGCGTTGAGTACCATCGCCCCTTTCCTCGCTACGGTAGACATCGAATACTAGTGCGTAGAGCCCCGCGTCACTGTCCCACCCCACTATAACAACTTAAGTGGCCTGCCATACAGAAGAAGAAGAAAAAGCACTGTAAGCCTGAGCCTGCTCGCAAAGCCCAAGGTGAGTGTTTCAATCAAGTTACGAGGAGGAAGCAGAAGAAGCCTGTCCGTCATTACTAATGCAGAACCGCGACTTGCAGACGGGAACAGTTACTACTTCTTGGAACACTGTTAGTGCAGTTCTACATGTCCAGACTGCATTGGTATACGAAGGTAGACGACATCGACACGTTGAGAATGGAGCGGTTATACTCACGCTATACGTAGTAGTAACTGTAGATTTGCCGACCTTCGCAAAAGAGGAAGTCTGACCGCAGGAAGTCGTGTTCCGCAAGTTCCGGGGGCGGACGCCTAACTGGTTCCTTTACAATAGCAACATTTTTAGGGTTTTTTTATATAAATATTTATAAGTAAGGTGTTTACTTAACGAGCGTTTGTATAATATGAACTTACATTACCGGATATATTTTTTATTTTTAAAACATCCAGTGCAGTTATTGTCTTAAACACCTGACACTTCAATGCTGAGTAAACAACAGTTTCTATTTTGAAAACAATTTGGCACGAAGCCACTAGCAAAATTGTTCTGGTTAGAACAGCTGAGTTTAACAACAAATTCGAAGCCTACTTCCCAAGTCTATCTTGCGAGGTATGCATCTATACTAGCAAAAGCAGGTAGCCGGCGCTAGTTCGAATCAACAGGTATAAAAACCACACGAAGTAGCATGTACATAAAATAGCCTGCAATACACAAGTAAAAGTATGATGTTAATTGGTAATTACGTGTGTTCATTAACCTGTTTAACCTCTTTGTAACATATGAAAGTAATGTGTTTCTCAATTAAACTTCTTAACCAATTAAGGTCCGGAATCTTAACATTGTTGGTGAGGGTTACCTTGTCTTACAGCATTACTTAAATGGCATTAAATATAGTTTTGGTATATCTGATATTATCTTTCAATTATGTTATACAATACAATTAGACCTTTGCTTTGAGCTTTGAATTAATTTAACTTGATATAATTTGACCTTTAATTTTCTGAATGGCTTGCTATGCTATCGTTCAATAGATTCGTGTTGTAGAAGCTCGACGTTTGGTAATATAGCATTTAGCAGAAGCTACTTTTTAAGAAAAGAGATTTTGCACCAACAAGAAAACCCCTTCAAAAACTTGATATTTGACTATGGTCTTCTAGGTGGAGTTACTTATCCAATCGAGGTGTTTTTGTTTAAAACCGTAGTTATGCAGCAGTGCGTGCAGTGCAGTATGCTGATGCTCTTAGAGCCTGAAAGATTCATAAGAAGATAATTCATAAAAAGATAGATAAAAGATAAGAAAATTTTTATTTGCCAATTGGCCTTCGTATTGGATTTTGTTGTATCCTATTCATAGTTTTTAGTTTTGTTTCTTAATCTACCAGTATTTAGGAAATGGCGAAGAAGAAAAATCGAAACTAGAATTATACTTAAAAGGTAAAAAAAAATTTTGTTTGTATCCTTTCACGTTCTTTGACACGTTATCGGTGAGTAACATCTGCTATATTTTATTTTTAAAAAATAGAGATAGCTACGAAAAGAAAATTTTCATAATGTAACCACAAAATTCAATATTTGCGGTGCGCTGCGATACTATTGACGTTTATAGTTACTCATCATTTACCCACAAAAAAGATCGAGAGGAGAGAGAGTTCGCGAGTTATAGTTAAGTATCAAGACCCCTTTTTTTTCAAATTAACTGATCAAAATACGGGTAGAATGATATTATTGCTTATCCAACTAAATTTTCTTAAAAACATAAAGCATAAAGAATGAAAAAAAATAAAAATAAAAAACATCAAAGTTAAATAAATACCCACGTGTTTAAAGTTTTCAATAATGGAAATTGTTGAAAACTTTAAACACTGTAAAAAAATATGAAAAAAAGCTAATATATCATTCAATATATCTATCAACTGTGCCAAGCCGGCGCGAATCGCTGGTAATTTATGTAAATAATTCATTACATTGACGGCTACCGTCTTCTATGAATTATCCACTAACTTCTAGCCGGCGAAGGAACCGCGCCCTTAATGGTAAGCCACTTGCACACCAAATACGTCGACATAGCACTATCCACAAAACAAGTTAAAAAATTGTCCATTTTATCCTAAAATGGTAGAAACAAAGCGACGGTCAGTTCTACAATGGCGTCCAAACGCCCATACAATTAGCTAGGTGTGAAGTTCTAACACAATGGTACAATTCTTTGTCAGCCGACTCTGCGCTGAATTGATCCGCTAACGAGCTAGTTGTCCCGTAGTTGCCAGCTTAGTTAATAATTGATTTAGGCGCTTTGAGGAAGTGAATTCCGGTTTCATTTACTCGTACTTCGTAATTTTCCGATATCAATTAAAACCTTTACATTTAGAACGGATTAAAGTAGTCCATCTGGGGAAGTACCTCCACCTAACCGAACAGCAGCGGGAGTGTCAACGCGCGAGTTATCTCTCCTTGTATTGTAAACGTTCATATGCTACAGTAAGCACTTCGCAGCAAATGGGTTGTATGGTCGATTATCTGCTGACATTGTACAAACAAAGCGTGAAACACTTTGGCATCAGTTGTAAAGAATCAATATTATATATTAATACGTGAAGCAAAAACTTTGTACACCTTTTGACGAAAATTACGCGGACGTAGGAGTATGAAATTTGGCACAATTAAAGTTTATATGGAGAAGAAGTGCAGAAAGCTAACATTTTTTTATAATAATGCTTGGAAGATCCATTAAATTAATAAAAAAGACATTACACACACTACAATGCCTATGACACACAACCACATATGTAATCAAATATATACCTACTCTTTTGTTTATGGTAACCATAAACAAAAGAGTAGGTATATATTTGATCTGTGGTCAAACTGAGAAGAGATTAATATTATCGATCTATAATATTATTTTCTACAGTCTTACTGAATGTCATAATTATGATAGCCTAATGTCGTAGTCATAGTTTGTCTAATAGATATTTGTGCTTTATATATTACCTATTCAAACGTTCAAACATAAAATTAAATGAATTACGGCCGAATTTCGACCACCGGGCGAACACTAGTTGTTTTTCTATGGAAACTAAACATTAATAAACTAAAGTAAAATTTCCTAGAGGAGTAATTCATCAGATTAGAGTGTTTTCTCAATATGACCTTTATTGTGTGTTTGAAAAATATCTTACTTGAGCTATTATACCTATATTCTTTAAAGGTAAAATCGTATGCGATTCATTCCTCAAGAAAAACGCGATCTCGCGTACGCGATCGCGATAGGGTGTTGCCAATTAAATTTAACTATTATTTTTGACTTATACTCTTATACTTATTTACAACTTGTAAATAATATGAATGTAAAGTACAAGACTGCAAAGGACATCCCCTGTACCTAAGATCGCACAGAAAAACAATTAAACGCCTAACTATTGTGTATAATATAGTGGATAGGTAACCTAAGATATAGCATATCATTAGAATTACTGTATGAACGTGGTTGACATACTCTTTATTAAGACACATACTAGTCCATGCAGTGTTTTATACAACGTTGGCAGGCATACAAGCATACGGCCCACCTAATGTTTTTTTTTTTTATACCACCAATCAAGCATACGGCCTGCCTGATGTTAAACAGTCACCGTAGCCTATGGACATTTGCAACACCAGAGGCGTCACTCATGCGTTGCCGACCCTCTAAAAACCTCTTCACGCATTTCTTGAAGAACTCCATGCTGTAGTCCCTTCGAAAAACCTCGGCTGGGAGCTCATTCCACAGCTTGAGTGTTCTCGGAAGAAAACTTCTCTGGAACCGCACCGTACACGACCATTGCGGTTCAAGCGTGTGAGGGTGAACTCCCCGCCGTCGGCGAGCGGTGCGGTTATAAAAAGTAGCTGTCGGCATCATTTCGAACAACTCTTCAGAACACAACCCGTTGTACAATTGGTAGAACACACAAAGGGAGGCAAAGTCTCTCCTTAAAATTAAGGGTTCAATACCGTGTGTAAGTTTAGGATTGTCGACAATTCTCACAGCTCGTCTCTGAATCGAATCACACGGTCCAAGCTGATATCCAGGTGCTCCCGCCCAAAGGTGACTGCAGTACTCCAAGTGCGGTCTGACTTGAGATTTATATAATATAACTCTTTGCCCCGCACTAAAGTACTGCTTAGCCCTGTTGAGCACACCAAGTTTTTTCGACGCCAGCTTGACCTTCTCCTCCAGGTGATTTTGATATTGCACATCACTGGAGATCTCAATGTAATCTAAATGTAAAGCGATTACCGTCTATGAATATAGTCTATGAACGTTTATAATACATTAAGTATCACTTGAGCGATGCCTAACACCGCAACTCCTTAGGAGTTTACTAGTGACCTCACTCACACGCAGGATCACAGCACCTCTCTAGGGAGTTGTTATTTGGCTGAGGTTTTCTGTGAGGTGGAGGTACTTTCCCAGATGGGCTTTGCTTCGCGCCCTACCTCTCTTAAAACATCCAGACCAAAACAAACAGACATGTTCTAGCACATAAATGTTTTTGTGGGAATCGAATCCACGAGCATTGGTGTCAAAGTCGCGTCATTCACGACTGCGCCACCGAGCTCGTCATTTTAATGTGTATGGCATAGAAATGGTACCCGCAGAAAAAAACATCGAAATGTCTATAATTTTATAAATTATCAGTAGTTAACTTTTGCGACACGATCCGTAAAAATAATGTTACGAGAAAGGCAACAAATTCTATCTCAAAGTTTATAAGCCATCCAACCATTTGGTTGATAGGTGGTAATAAAGAACACCATATACTCAACAGGAACGAAGAACCGCTGTTATTTTCGGGATTTTGTGTATACAGTGTCCAGACGTAATTTTGTGGCTAAAATACGCTTATTAACTTAGAATTTTTTTTTATTGTTGAAGGCAATATTTAACAGAAAGATGTCGACCTATTTACACCGACAAGAACTTCAAAACTAACTTAGCGTTACAGTAGGAAATTGTACATAAACCAATGTCGACACCCTGGATACCGCAAAGCAATACATCACTTGACTGCGCATGAAGGTACCCCGTGCTCACACAAACGTTGTGTTTTAGCGCCTAAACATCTCGGCAATTTAAGCTTACTGGCCAATCGGAGAATATTTTAACCAATAAGCTGTCATTTGTTGTCTGTAATTTTAACCAATTAGAGTCGCGATGTTGATCCGCTAGCCAATAAGATCTACGCGTTCTACTTTAGAGTTTAATTTGTACCAAGTTTGTGTCAGATTTTAGTCAGATTTGGATAAACACGTATATTTAAAAAAAGATATTTTCAATACATAAATGACAAAATGTTTTTATACAGTAAATGATTATTTGGTCGATAAATTGAAGAAGAATCATAGAAGTTTTCTTTCGGGAACTCCCAAGCTGTGGAATGAGCTCCCAGCCGAGATTTTTCCAGCATAGAGTTCTTCAAGAGATGCGTGAAGAGGTTTTTAGAGGGTCGGCAACGCATGAGTGACACCCCTGGTGTAGCAAATGTCCATAGGCTACGGTGACTGTTTACCATCAGGCAGGCCGTGTGCTTATTGCCATCTTAGTGATATAAAAAAAATTGACTTAATATTTGAAAACTGACATAATATCATGAACTTATTATCAATGTAAGAATTATTTTAATTATTCATAACATATTGTTAAATTATTTGCACTGATACCAAGACAATATGTTCTGTTATAGAGTTAAATTTATATTTTAAATAAAATTACAATTTACATGCTGATATATTCGGCAGAATATGTATGGTTTTCACAGTTTTATACATATATAATATCTTATCTGTACCCTTATTCATAAATAAAGATTTTCATTCATTCATTCGTTCAACACGAAGAAAAATAGAATGTTTCTAATAGCACATTTTCATTAACAAGCTTAGTTATGCGATGCAAGTAAGTCCAACTTACAATTATTGACTGGCTGACTTATTTCGTCCCGAAAATACGGAAATAACCGAAACGAGGTTTCTATGTTAGTGTCTTTAACCGACGAAGATCGTTCCGCAGAACTGCGAAAGATCACGGGTAATTCTGAAATTTTACGCGATTTCCCGATACCATTCCCTACTTACAGGTCTCACTCATGAAAAACATAACCTCCGCAAGAGCAAGATCTCGATGCTCTTTTTGCTCGACTGCGAGTGGAATGAAAAGAATATTAAAGTAACGAAACGTGTGGAAAACCAAAGTGGTCGACTCGCACAATTACACTAATTGATCGAGGAGCAAGAACAGCTGTGCAATATCGAAATTTTGATAATTGCAGAATCGACCACCGACGATTGCTTGGTCGGCGAAACCTGGTGAAACTCCGGCAAATCTTTTAGATTTTTGCTGGAAAAACTGTCGAACACAGTTCTGTTTCATTTTTTAAGTATTTTTTACGTACTTACTACAATATCGGTAAATTGTATTTTTTAGTATAAAGATCAGATGTTTCTTTTCGCCCTTTTTAAGCATATTTGTGTTATATACCTATGTACAAATTGATCGTGGCAACACACTATGTATCACACGCATAATGCCACGTCTGCTGTTATACACACTCACAGCTACTTGGTAGAAGCTTAGGTACTGCTGAGCTCACTCACTCGCAGGAACACAACTATTCTCCAAGGAGTTTATTTCTTCCTTTTCGTCCTTTTCTCCTGCAGTAGAAACCGCTTAACGGTCACTACGTATGTAAGTAGGAATTATGACTGTACATGAATTAGTCACATTTGGCAAATCTTCATCAGAGGGAGATTTTATACAAAAGTCGTGTGCGTGGGTACATCTGTAACACCTCTGTATCACATATATTTATATAGCTGTGTTCCGGTTTGAAGGATGAGATATGACAGAGAAATTACTGGATATTGTGACGAAACATCCTTAGGTCACAAGATTGGCAGCGCGCGAGTAACACCCCCGTGGTGTTGCGAGCGTCAATAGGCTGCGGTGACCGCTTACCATCTAATGCGGGCCGCATGCTTGTTTGCCAATCTACGAGTAGTTGTATAAAAAACATTCATACATTCACGTGGTCGAGACAACATTTAATTAAATTTTAATAGAAACTACAAATCCTACAGTTTATGCCTGTCTAATTTAGATACTCGTACATGTCATATTTGGCAATGACGTGTGACTATGGCTAAACAAATCCGACCCTTATTTTAATTACAATAGGTTCGTATAATTTTTTTTTTTTGGTTCTTTTTATCCCCGAGGGGAAAGGCAAAGGGATCTAGCCCATACAGCCAAGTCATCAGTTTAAAACCATTTGAAAATCTTAATATAGAATTAAGATTTTGAAATGGTTTTCAATGGTTTTCAAATGGTTCCAGCTTCAAGAACTGTGCTGAAAAAATACTTGGGAAGGGTACCCAGACCCAATCAACGCAATTTAAATACCACCCGTAAAACGATAGTGATTTTTACAAGGTTTTCTTGATGAACTTTTCACGTCTTCCAAAAAGTGTATAAACGTGTTATATTTGAGTTTTCCAATACTGTATAATTTCACTAGCACATATGTTACAAAATACTATCGAAATTGTCACACAAAACTAATTTTATACTGAATTGCAAAAATTTCAAGTAAAACAACAATGTCACTCTCTTCAAAAGCGCGAGAAGAAGTCTCGGTTCGTATAAGTAGTGCAGTATTATATTTTTTATCGTTCATCAATTATAATCAAAAATATTGACGTCTTGTGGTGCACATATCCCTAAAATGAAGTCTTGTTTACACACATGCCCAGTAGGCAATTTTTGTTTAAGTCGTGTTCATTACATTACATTAAATAAATAGGTAGTGATAGCGTAGTCATAGTGTAATAAAATTATTACACTTACGCTAGCAAGACAAAGATTATTATAGTCAATGCAAATATGTCGTATACCCCTGAATGTTTGTTTCATCTCGGCTACCTGAATGTAATTGACAGGTATTTATGCGATTTCGCAGATTTATGAAATGTTTCTTTAGAATCTTGCCTGCTGTATAGGTATAACTCTCTAACGAGACTTTACATCGATACGCCAAATCAACGCGGTTGAATATAATATCAGCATGACTAGTTGCATAAATATTTATTCGCTATATCAAGAGAAACATGAAATCACTTTGTACATAAATAGTATAAGTGTTGATCCTTTTAAATGTTATTTACATAGTACATAATTGTGAAGGTATGCACACTATGTATAGTAGTTATGAGTTATGTAAATACATTATAATGATGTTTACTATACAATATTTACATAACTCATATCTACATTACGCTAATGTACACAAATTATTGTAGTCTGTATGCTACGCATACAAAAAATATTTTTAAAGAATGAACGAGGTAAGTAAATATAGATACGCGGCATGATTTCTAGGCACGATTTTTGCAGCTTGGAAGTAATATTAGTTTTTTTTTTGTATGTATGTCATGTGATGTCTTCATCAATTGTAAACCTAACTAATTTAAAAATGTATTTGTTATTAAGATGCTCCTACGTTTCGATTACAACACAGTACAATAAAAATTTGGTGATATTACTACGTTAATAAAGGTTTTGAAAGGTTACTACGAGTATTTATGAAAATTCTGTTGTTATTGGAAAGTAACAACTTAATTGAAGTCGTAATGTTAAGTTTTTATCATTTCATTATAAACATGCGGATGCACATTGCCAAATAACTAATGAGGGACTGACAAAAGAGAAATATGACACAACAATATTTAATAATCCGCTGGGCTGTATCTCCATTAGAAGACTTGAGTCGAAACCGTTGCGTTGTGTACTTAGATGCAAGTTCCTGAAGGGCTCCAGCCTTAGCAGCGGAGTTGAGAAAGACCGTGCGATTACTGTCTCACAACAACAACTGATCATTTAGCACACTACGCAGTATCTGTCTATCTATCTATAACTTCACGCCAAATCCCTTGCGGGGTAGGCAGAGAGAATCGAGCGCCACGTGACTCGATCCTTACATACCTCACTCGCATCTTTAACATTCATTGCTCTTTTCGTGCACGCTCGCCGGTTTCTAGGACTCCTGACATCACCTTCTGATAGACCACGACCAAATTGTTCATGGTAGGTAAGTCTTGAGCTTTATTAGCTCCTACATCCCTCCACTTTTGCAATGTATATCTGCTTCGTCATTCTTTCATCCTGCATTCTTTCTATATTCTTACTACGAAGCATTATAGACATATATTACAATTTCATTTAACCGGCTTTTTGATTCTGCCACCAATTAGTTCATGCGAACTATCGTCAACCAACACACTTTAGTTAGTGCCTGTACGCCGTCGCTGCCATGGCTGCTGCGGTCGTCTCTGCGATTGCCCACCACCTGTAATAGGAACCGCATGCACCCGCCACCGTTACTACCCTGACTGCTCTGGTCTGGTTACGCCTCTCCACGAGGCATCCTTAAGCGCTGTAGATGTTAGTCGTTAGAATAACATGTATACCTAGCAATTTGCCTACAAGCATGGGACTAGGCATGAATATGTAGAGAAATAGACAGACAATTAAGTGCATGTCTGTCATCAAAAGCTATATTGTGTAAGCCGTGTGTACAATATCAAGATTACAACAAACAGAGCGATGAAATTGCATGCGGGAATACCGTAAACTTCGTTGATTGAGCTGTCACCTACATGCAAAGGCGTAAGGACGTTAACACCAATAATAACGACGAGATACTCTAATGACAACGGGCGAGGGCGCTTCTAAACCTTTGTGCATGCACAACATTATTACTGCATGACACAGTATAGAGGTTTAGTATAGGCGTTCCTTCGCGCCAACTATATTCAAAGACAATAATTACACTTCGATACTTTCAATAGCACACGTTTGCCAACTTAGTTATTTATTTATGATTATATATATATATATATATATATATATATATATATATATAAATTTAATCATAAATATTGAAATATCTGAATATATTTATATTATATAAATATATATATATATTCAGATATTTCAACAAGCCTTTAGATTTTCACTACTTGTACTACTACGCTTGTTCTATAAAGCATAGCATATACGAAGCACTTGTTTTATCATCACTTGTCCAGTAACATGAAGTCAAATACATATCTCAAAACATATCATTATATAATCCTAGAGCTCCTTTTCTTTTTTTTTGTTTATAGGAATTTGCCTGGCCTGGGTTCTATGGCCAAAAAACCTAGACTTTTATACTACGATACTAAACGTCACTACGTTAACACATACTCATTCCACTGTCGGAATACAGGTCTCATTTACCGAAGGAGTTAAGAGCATAATCCTCCAAATTGCTGCATTACGCATTAGCGGATCTGTGTTTTCAAGTCGGCCGAAGTTTCTAAGTTCTAACATCTAGAACCCAATGTGAAAGTGCTTCGGAGAGCAATGTGCTCGGGATAAGTAAACCCATCCATGGACAGACAGACGTCATTGAGCTCCTTACAATACCAGCTTCGATTTATTATATGATACTTACATTGCGCAGATGATGTAAAGCGATTACCATGGTCTCTATACGCTTATAATATCGCTCGCGCTTTGGCACCCCTGCTAACACAGCAATTCCTCAGGAGCTCTCAAAAAACCTCACTTTCTCACATTTGGCTTTGGTTTTGGCTGAGGTGGAGATACTTCAGCGGTCGGGCTGCTATTATGAGCGTTTTCTCCCAAAGATTAGCATAATGACTCATCTATGGAAAACAGCCGGGACTGCTAAACTTGTTCCCCGAAACTCGCAACATATAAAGACAACTAAACGCTAAAAATCTTTGTCGAGAACACCAGCGTTCGTGGGTTCCATTCAGACACATAACAAAAATTTGTGTGCATGAACATGTCTGTTTGTCTTGTGTTTTAAGAGGGGTAAAGCGCATCAAAGCTGCCATCTAGACAAGTACCTCCACCTAACAGAAAACCGTAGCCAATTAACAACTGCCTCGAGGGTTGCTGTCTTGCTGCATGTGAATGAGGCCACCAGTAAGCTCCTAAGGAGTTGCTGTGTTAGTCGCAGTTGTGACATCGCGCAAATAATGCTTTATTCCAAGCGTTCATGGGCTACGGTAACAGCTTCGCATCAGGTGTGCCGTATGCTTATATACCAAAAAAAAAAACCCATCCATAAACAGACTGCGGTCGATGTTGCTGTTTTCAATTAAATAGCTACGTGCATGGACGCCATCGAACTACCCAAACCTGTACATAATAACTAAATATATTGAATCAATACGTCTATATCATATTCAAAGGAGAACAACAATGCGGTTTCAGCGAAACTATTGCCCGAGTTAGAATCTCATAACACCGACAATATGAGACAACAATTTCGGAACCATTTGTGAGTAATTGCCCTTAAAGTTACGGTACAACGTCATCTATCATGGAATATGCAATCCAAGACCTGATTATCTCAAACTGTGTATTATTCGAGGATAGTTGATACAAATTTTACTCACATTTAGTCATGATTCTGACGAGCTCGGTGGCGCAGTGGTGAAACGCGTTGTTACGCTACTTTGACACCAACGCTCGTGGGTTCGATTCCCACACAGTACAAACATTTGTGTGCATGAACATGTCTGTTTGTCTTGGTCTGGGTATTTTCTATGTATAATAAGTATGTATTTACAAAAAAAAAATGTATTTACGTATGTTTATCAGTTGTCTAGTACCCATAACACAAGCTTCGCTTACTTTGGGTCTAGAAGGCGCTGTGTAATTTGTCCGACAATATTTATTATTAATATTGCAAAAGAGACTCACTGATGAGAAACATAAAATTAAATGTTTAACGACATGGGGTTAGCTCAATCCTTATTGGCTGAACCTACGTCAGTATCTGCAAGGATGTTCAATAAACTGTCTTTTATTGTACAATGTCAGGACGCATGGAAGCATGTTGCCCGCCTGATATAAAGCGTTTACCGAAGTCTGTGAACGCTCGCAATAAATTAAGTATCAGTCGCGCGATGCGAGCTTACTGGTGACCTCACTCACACGCAGGAACACAATATTTGGCTGCGGTTTTCTGTGACGTGGAGGTACTTCCCCTGACGGGCTGCTTTGATGCGCCCTATATGTCTTCACCCAAACCAAGTCAAACAGATATATTCATGTACACAAATGTTTGCACTACATGGGAATCGAATCCACGAGCTTTGGTATGAAAGTAACGTAACAGCGCGTTTCGCCACTGCGCCACAGAGCCTGTCAAAACCGATTAAAAAAAATATTAAAAAAATTGACTTATTATATTTATACGCTACCTTTTGTAGTTTCCGTAATTGCAATATGGGAAGTATCGTTCGCGAATTGCCATCCCTGCTGCTAACACAGCAACTAAATAGGGGCTTGCTACTACTAACCTCACTCACATGGAGCAACACAACAAAAACCCCTCTAAGAGTTGTTTGGCTGCTGACTGAGGTGGAAGTACTTCTCTGGCTGCTGTAATGCGCCCTACCTCTCAAAACTTATACCTACATGAATACATATATTAAAATTGTAACCGACTGATGTTTGTACACACAACGACACGTCAAGCTAGACTGTTTGATTTTGGCATTGCACTTATTTTTTTTTATACAACTTCGGGAGGCATACCAGCATACAGGCCACCTAGTGTAAAGCAGATACTGTATCTGCTGTAACTTGTAATATATTAAGTATCACTCGCGCAATGCCTTCTTTGCTGTTTACACAGCAACTCCTTAGGAGCTTACTGGTGACCTCACTAACACGCAGAAAGCTTTCTTATGCGCTACTCTCACTTCACTATCCATTACTTCTTCCATTCTTGTCCTTACATGCGCCACATATCTTTAACGCTTTTTCTGACACACTATTTTTGCTATCCTCCTAAAATTATTTTATATTACTGCAGTCCTTATGTAAAAGCGTTTAAATATCTTTCATGTAAAATTCTGTACGTACGTTCCTAGTACGTAGTATTTTTACTTTTTGGATTTTTGGATACTCATAATAGACACATTCTGAGAATCTATCAAAATTCATTCTACCTCAATCGATCTGAATAGTCGTCAATTCCAATTTACTTCGTCTTCAACTGTATCACTTTATATTTGAGAGTTTACATTCGTCTACGTAGTAAACTACTTCATTAAAATTATTGAAATTCCGCCAAAATCCATATGACTAATTTAACACACCATCAAACATACTTATCTCGATCTAACTATCGCGTAACCACAGAGCAAACATCGGTTGGAATGGTAATCCCAAATTGGGTTTATGTCGTACGACCTTCGTTTCTTATGACGGAAACTGCAACCACTTAGTAATTAACTTTATATAGTCTATCTTAAACTGCATATATTTGATGATTTATATAATATTATCATCATTGTATGTCAATGCTATCACTAAAGTAATATTAAAACGGTCTTTCAAATTCATTCGTTAAAACTTTTGTATTTTTTTATAATGTCTTATCTTTTTTTATAATTTTAAAATAAATAGTTTTAAACTTATTTATAAACATATACAAAAATTTAATCCTTTTCGGAACTACGGAACCAAAAAGCATGACAAAAATTTCAAGTTCGAAGTTCAAAATATTTTATTTTGAACTTCTAATTTCAAATTAGAATTTCGATTTTTAGAACAATTATATTCTCTAAAATGAGACTAAAAGGAGAATCCGGTATGTTATAAATTAATGAATTTATAACATACCTGAAGGAGGACTCTGACATCTAAGGGAATACATGAAATACATTGAAAATATCTTGTAGTATAATGGAGAAACATGGGCCTCCGGACCAGAAGGTTTTTTGTGGTGTCGTAGATTTTAACACTTACTTGCATTTGGATCTCCGGCACATATATCCGGAATATGGGATTGACAGTGTCCATCTCCGTGCATTCCCTTATGAGCAATATACAGCATTCGTGCGGCTAAACAACTTGCCTGACATCAACACTGGGTTACGTGCAGTTCGCTTGCCTGTTCATTCTGTATTTGTACAATGGTTTACAGAGTATTCTCTGTAGACAGATTTACAATGTAGGATTGTGAATGGATTGCATATAGTTGTAAATTGTTTGCTACATGCCGACGATCCCGTATTATTATCTGAATTGCAAAAATTAGTTATTAAAATTGGTACAATTAATTGATTAAAGATGGTTGTACGAAGAATGACAAACAATTGAGTGCAAACAATACTAAGTATAAAAATTTAATAAACCCCCGACGCAAAAATAACCTACTAAAAGTAACAAAATTTATTATCATTAATTATTATTATGAATAATGATATACACAAAAACACTCTCGATTAAGTACCCTTTTAAACAAAAAAAAACAAAATCAAAATCGGTTCATCCATTTCGAAGCTGCGATGCCACAGACAGATACACAGATAGATACACACGTCAAACTTGTAACACCCCTCTTTTCCGTCGGGGGTTAATAAAAAGGAAGGGGAAGTAAACGAATGGGTTATACTAATTTTTATAGGGACAAATCCATTATACATTCCCAACACTACGAACGTGTAGCCAGGATTAACATCAGTAATCGAAAAGGCAATAAAGAGTGAAGTACATTGCAGTACCGGAAGCAAAACTAATGCGCAGGCTATAACTGCCGCGGAGTTCACACCGATTTTTACCAAAGTAAATATTAGTAAGAAGTTTTAAGAATGGAATTCATGGCAATGTGAAAAAGAACATAGATCGTACGACTATCATGAATTCAAGGAAGGTTGAAAGCATCCTTTTTAGGGTTCCGTACCCAAAAAACAAATACTAAAAAATAGAATAAAATAAATATTTAAGGAGGCTCCCATACAACAAACGTGTTTTTAGGGTTCCGTACCCAAAGGGTAAAACGGAACCCTATTACTGAGACTTCGCTGTCCGTCCGTCCGTCCGTCTGTCACCAGGCTGTATCTCACGAACCGTGATAGTTAGACAGTTGAAATTTTCACAGATGATGTATTTCTGTTGCCGCTATAACAACAAATACTAAAAAATAGAATAACATAAATATTTAAGGGGGCTCCCATACAACAAACGTGATTTTTTTGCAGTTTTCATAGATAATGGTACGGAACCCTTCGTGCGCGAGTCCGACTCGCACTTGGCCGATTTTTTTTGCTCGTTTTTGCTCGATATTGATAACGGCAACAGGTAGACGCTTGAAATATTCACAGAATATTTATTTATATATTCACTTTAAGAATAAATAATTAAATTAAAATAAAACAAATATTTAAGGGGTAAATAAAAAAATCGGCCAAGTGCGAGTCGGACTCGCACACAAAGGATTCCGTACCATTATCGATAAAAACGGCAAAAAAAATCACGTTTGTTGTATGGGAGCCACAACAAACGTGATTTTTAGGGTTCCGTACCCAAAGGGTAAAACGGAACCCTAGTACTGAGGCTCCGCTGTCCGTCCGTCCGTCCGTCTGTCACCAGGCTGTATCTCATGAACCGTGACAGTTAGACAGTTGAAATTTTCACAGATGATGTATTTCTGTTGCCGCTATAAGAACAAATACTAAAAAATAGAATAAAATAAATATTTAAGGGGGCTCCCATACAACAAACGTGATTTTTTTGCTCATTTTTGCTCGATATTGATAACGGCAACAGGTAGACGCTTGAAATATTCACAGAATATTTAGTTATATATTCACTTTAATAACAAATAATTAAATTAAAATAAAACAAATATTTAAGGGGGGCTACCATACAACAAACGTGAATTTTTTGCCGTTTTTATAGATAATGGTACGGAACCCTTCGTGTGCGAGTCCGACTCGCACTTGGGCGATTTTTTTTGCCGTTTTTATTATCTTCGTTTTTTTTCGTTCGTTTCGTTATCTTAACACCGACACCCCACTTTCAAACCAACTCTCTTTCTTATATTATCATTGCGAACGCGGGCAGCAAGCGTTGCGCCACAGATTGGTGTGTAATAGAATGTGACAGGAGAAGGCCACATCTTTATACTATGTAATTATACCGCCCATCACAAAACACGTGGACCATTTCACTGGACGATTTCATTAGCACTCCAATAATAGTTTATTTCGTGGTGACAACAAGTTGACTAGTCGTAATGTTAGTAAAAATAAACACGGCCTTGGACTGGTAGACGAGGTTGACGTTAATGACATGGTATAAAAAACCATGACCACTGAGTGTGATGGAAGTAGTTGCTGTGGCTTTCTTTATTTTTGGACCTTTGTGGGTTATTTCATTTAGTAGTGAGGATTAAGATAGCGAGCCAAAATAAAACTTATAATAAACCACGGCGTCAGAAGCAGGAAAACGATTCAAGGTCTGGGTAGGTCAAGAATAATTTTGTAGAATAAACATTAATACGTTTAAAAACTACTCAGCGAGGACAACAAGAATTTAGCTCGTGTAATGCAAAGCGTTTTTGTTGTCGCAACAAATGATAAAGGGAAATATCACTTGCGGGTAATGCTCCCACTGCTAAAGTAGCAATACCCTTTGCCCTAGTGATTTGCTAATGAACTCACACATAAAAATACCAATGTTTGGTAAAAATGACGGTAAACTACTTTTTAGGGTTCCGTCCCTAAAGGAAAATACCTTATAAGATCACTCACACGTGTACCACATCTCACATAATAGCGAAATTGGCATAGTTACATAACATGTACCAACATTACGTTCTCTAAAAATAAAATCTAAAAAATAATAAAAGTGT
The DNA here is from genome assembly GCA_947507595.1 of Pyralis farinalis. Taxonomy (NCBI): domain Eukaryota; kingdom Metazoa; phylum Arthropoda; class Insecta; order Lepidoptera; family Pyralidae; genus Pyralis; species Pyralis farinalis. The sequence goes on from OX382270.1 coordinate 26,305,668, forward strand.
AAATGAAAATTAAATACTTAATAATATAAATTGATCTTTTAAGAAATTATGAAAGACCTCTAAAAATGTTTTTATTATGAGGTACGGTGTCTACTTTGTACCTCATAGGTAAAAAATGTACTCCATTATTTATCTTGCTTAATAACATGGAAAAAAATCAATATGTTTCAACCATACTTTTATGATCAAGTGAAAAATAAAAAATACATCTTCCATAATCTCCTTATTGATTGATGTCCAAAGGCTGAGGTAACTGCTTAGTGTCGGGCAGACGATTTATAGTCGTAGAAGGTCACGTAATGTTTTCTAAAAATTTTAGGTGTTTTTCTTCGCCTTTATTTGTAAGAAAATACAAACTATACAGCACTTAAAAAGCACAACTTTATCTAACTACAAAATTTGATCAAAAACGTTAGAGCCATTTGTTTGTACGATACACAAGGTACACTTAATCTACCTAATCAGGTCATAAGTTCTGTCAAAAACTTTTGATGTAATTAATGATAGACTAGATAATTATGTAAAAGTTATATACGAAATTAAATATAGTTATTTTCATTTTTTGTTGAATGTTGAAAATCTCTTTTGGCGCGTAACCACAGTGGTGCAACACGATAACCGCGACTCTCTTCTTTCTTCGACCATTCCATATTTGAAAATGAATTCATGTTTTATTTTCGGCAAGCGGGAACGTTCTATTTTAAAAATTAGTCAAAGTATTTCTGGCCAGTATTCCAAAATTAAAATAATAAGGCTTTGACAGAACTTATGACCCGACTAGGTATAGGTATATACAAGAGTTGGTTGTTCAAATTAATGAAATTTGTGTCATCTTTGTCGAGGTTTTTTTAATCAGTTTCTAGAACTTATATCAGCCTGTCTCCCGTTAGGGTGGCAGACACTATGGTACGTAAGGTGCAACAATTGAAACATGCCCCTTTCGCTTCTTCTATATTCACCCCTCTACTTGTTTACTCGTCTATTTCGAGTGCTATTGATGTGGCCCTTTTTAGCACATCACCTACTTGATCTATATCTGCATGTGCGTCTAGGGTAACTACTGCTGATATCTCCGTTCACTCTTGCTCGATACACTTCTTTCGTAGCTGTGTTCGTAACTTTTAATATTGAAGTATTTTATAACTCACGAGTAAAATTCTATTTCCAAAGTTTGCCACAATCTGAGAATAGTCAATTCAAGTATAAATAAATAAAATAAATAAATATTGTCGGACAAATTACACAGCGCCACCTAACCCCAAAGTAAGCGAAGCTTGTGTTATGGGTACTAGACAACTGATAAACATACGTAAATACAATTTTTTTTTACCTATTCCGATCTCTGATAATAAGAATACATACTTATTAATATTATACATAGAAAATACCCAGACCAATACAAACAGACATGTTCATGCACACAAATGTTTGTATTGTGTGGGAATCGAACCCACGAGCGTTGGTGTCAAAGTAGCGTAACAGCGCGTTTCACCACTGCGCCACCGAGCTCGTCATGAGTATGTTCTACAACTTTCCTCATCGAATAAAAATAATGAAGTAAATCATAATAAACAGGCATTTCCTTATGGAAATCCTTCTGTTCTTAGCATAAAATGTCATCTACTCAATTTTTGAGCTATCCTCGTACAAAATTTCATAGTAACTTTCATGTGCGATAAAGGGAAGATTTTAAAATAGTAATTTCGACCTATATATTGTTATGAAAGTTTTATATTTTCCAGAAATATTTACCGTACAGTCAGGGCAAATGTGCTTACAGGTAAGTAGGTACATGTATAAATTAGTAGAGCAGTAAATGTCTGCAATAAGGTGGTAAGTACAGTCACAACTAGAAATAGTTAAGGAAAAACGTGCTTTTAACTAAAAACAGGTTACACTACAACGTGGTCGTGGATATCAACATCCTTAAAGTATGTTTAACTTACGTTCTGCTGTGTACAAAAGAGACCTCAAACATTCCAATGTATATTAAGTTAGTCCATGTCCAAGTTACTACAAAAGCAGTGATCCATGACTTGACTGATCTTCTACTTCCTAGCGCTATCCCGTTTCCTAATCCATTTGAATTGACGGAGCCCGCTACTTGAGACTACGGATTTAGCGATGATACTGACTTTTACATGGAGCGACAGTCGTCAGACCTCCACAACTCAGAGGAAAAACCAGACCTTTATTAGGTTAGTTCACATGTTGTGAAATATAATTTCTTGGACGTTTCCTCCCGATATTTTCTTTCACCCGCTTGGCAAGTGATAATTTCAAATATAAATGCGAGGACACGAATTTAGTGGTAAATGCCAACGCCAAGATTCGAACTGGTGACCATTTAGTCAATAGGCCGATTCTTTATACACTGGGCTATCACTGATTATCATGACTTGAATGACCACCTCGATAAAACAATTTTATTGTCAGTCAAGTGCGAGTCGGGCACCGATCTGTTAGGGTTCGATAACCCGTTTGCTGTATCTGTTCTTACATTGTAACAACACGTGAAAGGGTTGAAAACGTTTGTTCTTTTCAGATATAACTCACAGAAGAGAAGTATGGTACAAGCGTTTCAGGATTTTAGTCAAGTAGTTCAAAATATAGTATCGGGCTCCTATATGAGATACAGATATCTACAACTAATTATCACGACGCGCGTAGAGAGACCCGCAAAGAAAAATGATTGATTTTAAATTAATTAGTCTGTTTAAGATCAATATTCTACGCAACTAATAAAAATCTCTATACTGCGCTAAATTTCGCATACGGTTAGATACACAGACAGTAAAACGACAGAAATGGGTTTTCTTTTTATTCTTTGGGATAAGGAACTAAATTGGTTAAGTAAAATATGTAGCAACAAGAATGTATTGGGAGCACACGCCCCACCCGCTGCAACAGCAACTCTTTTGGGAGTTGTAACTGGTAAACATATTCCTCGAAGGAATATATCCTTACAGGGAGCTGTTATTCGGCTGCAGTTTTCTGTGGTAAAGGTATTTCAACAGTCAGGCGACTTTGATGCGCCCTACGTTTCATGTATTACTTTGCTGTGTACGTTTATTATTAAAACACATGAAACTATAGCTCTGCATACAAGGATAAAGCGACTAAACAAAGATTTTTCTATAAAACATTCTGTATCTGTCAACAACCCTGATAAAAGCGCTTGCGCCTTCCGAGTCCGGTGGGCATCCGGCCGTATGTTTCCGGGAATAAATTAAGCAAAAAATGATATGAAAGTTAATAAATCATTACAAACAAATGACATGTATGTTAATAAATCATTACAAACGAAACAAGTCAGCGAGATTTTTATACCACAAAAGTGACAAACGAGCGTACGGCCGGCCTGATGGTCAGCACTTACCTATGGACATTTGCATCACCAAGGGTGTCACTATTGCATTGCCGACCCTGTAAAAGCCTTCTCATGGCTTTCTTAAAGAACCCCATGCTGTAGTCCTTTAGGAAAACCTCAGCAGGGAGCTCATTCCACAAGTGAATTCTCGGTCTGAAGGAAAGTATCGGTGTTACCATAAGAAGAGGCATTCTCTGTTGGTTTGGACAGGTACAAGGAATGTGGCAGGCAGGAATGACGAAACAGATATACAACGCGAAACTGGAAGGAGCGAAGAAGGCCAAGACCCTCCTATTATGATCAAATTGGTCGTGTTTTATCAGAAGGTGATGTCAGGAGCCCTAGAAACTACAAATACCTAAAAGAAAGCCGCAGCGTAATAAAAATCCTCGATACTTTGCAATGTGGAACATTAGCAGCGGTATCGGATGCACGAGCGATAGATCTATATATATATATATATATATATATATATATATATATATATATATATATATATATATATATATAGATCTATCGCTCTTGCGTATATATATATATATATATATGATATTTTTAAACGACATTAACGTTACATGTTCTACGTGCTCGGTGGAGCAGTCGTTAATGATGCGACTTTGATATCCAGGGTTATGGGTTCGATTCCCACACAGGACAAACATTTGTGTGAACATGTCTGTTTGTCTTGATCTGGGTGCTTTAAGAGAGGTATAGCGCGTCAAAGCTATCCATCTGTGGAAGTGCCTCCACCTCAAAGAAAACCGCAGCCAAATAATAAACTCCCTGCAGAGTTGTTGTCTCTTATTTGTGAAAAAGGAGTGAAAGAAGTTTTTAAATAAAAAAAATCGCATTGAAATAATTTCACTCGTTTAAGAGCTACGGTATTTAGGCAGACACCCACACACACACACACACACACACATAGCGGTTAAACTTATAGTACCCTTCTTTTTTGCGTCGTGGGTTAAAAAAGGTACTGCTAAGTGCAAGTAAAGCTTAACACATTGACCTTTGTACTGCTCTTATGTCGTATGCACTAAGAGCTACAATCGCTCTTCGAGTGTGAAACGTAATCTACTCTTTGCTTAGCTAAATATCTGTTGTTTATCTCAATCAAATGACTATTGTAAACATCCTGCCAATTAATTATCTAACTACCCGGAAATATATTACTGTCATGACAGTGTCACGCTTCTGTGTCAAATTTCATGGGAATTGTCGTCATAGCTCTTTTTTGTACAACAGCGAGAGGCATACAAGCCGTGTGCTTGCACACCTGATGTAAAGCAGTTACCGTAGCCTATGAACGTTTGCAATACATTTAAGTATCAATTGCGCGATGCCACCTCTGCTGTCAATACAGTAGGTAGTTAGAAGCTTACTGGTGGCCTCACTCACACGCAGGAACATAACAACCATCCAGCGATTTGTTATTTGGCTGCGGTTTTTCTGTGAGGTGAACGTACTTCACCTTACTACAGGCGCTCTACCTGTATTATCACTTTTACATCATTTTCTTGATAGCGTTAGCCCGTTTCCTAGTGGTAAATGGGATTACCAGTAAGTTCTAGAAGTTGCTGTGTTAGCAGGAGGGGTAGCAACGTGCGCGTAATTATTTCTGCAAGGATTCATATACTAAGTACACTAATCACTTTACATAAGTGAGTGTATCTATGTGTAGGTACACCGCGTAGGATCTTCTGTAGGTTATCTATATTTTTAACCGACTCCAAAAAAGGAGGAAATTCTCAGTTCGTCTGTATTTTTTTTTTATATTTGTTACTTCAGCACCCCGTCATTTATAAACCGATTTGAAAAAAAGTTTTTATTTGAAAGAGTATACTTCCAGATTGGTCCCATTTTTTTTCTCATATCATAAAATTCAGTTCTGATAGTGAGGTTCATGAAGATTTGAGAAAACTCCTCAAATATCACAGGCACACATATAACGATTTCGGTATTTATAGCAAACAAAAAAATTATCGAGAATTCGCATTCAGAAGTATCATTTTTTTTGTTAAATAGAGCTGAGATGTTGAGCCTAAGACAGATTGCGTAGCTTTATCATTTCCACCAATGGTCTGTCGTCGTGTGGCCGATTCAATAATTTGTTGCCGTCTAAATCTGACAAAACTATCCTTGGAGTCGGTTTATTTTTGTATTTTTATTTTATTTTATATATATTTATACATATATATATATATATATATATAAAACTCAATTCATGTTTTAAATAATTAAGTTAGGAGAGACAAGACTATACCTACGTAAATGTTTAACTGTGTATGGTATATCGTATAGGTTTCGGAATCATTACATTTTAGTACTAAACTAAATGTTGATAAATTTTTGTATGCTCATGAAACACATATACCTACACCTTTATACATTCATTGCTGAATGGAATATTATTATTGTGAAGTAACCGTTAGAGAAATTGTAAGCAATCCTTTTTTAGGGTTCCGTACCCAAAGGGTAAAACGGAACCCTATTACTGAGGCTCCGCTGTCCGTCCGTCCGTCCGTCCGTCTGTCACCAGGCTGTATCTAATGAACGGTAATAGTTAGACAGTTCAAATTTTCACAGATGATGTATGTCTGTTGCCGCTATATCAACAAATACTAAAAAATAGAATAAAATAAATATTTAAGGGGGCTCCCATACAACAAACGTGATTTTTTTGCCGTTTTTATAGATAATGGTACGGAACCCTTCGTGCGCGAGTCCGACTCGCACTTGGCCGATTTTTTTCTCTCTCATGATGGGCCTAAACAAATTTGACTTCAAAAATAGTAAACATTTTGGTTTGGACTAAGTACAGCTAAGCGCAGCTCAAGCTTTACACTTTGACCTTTGTACCGTCCTTATGTCGTTCGTGATAAGAGTTACAATCGCACTTCGAGTGTCAAGCGTGATCTGCTCTTAGCTGTACGATGAAACGATGATTATTTTCGTATTTATTTTTTTCAATAGCCACCGGATCATACTTTTTAGGGACACAACCTAGCCTATGCCACCCGCGGTGGTGTATGAATTCTAACTATACGCTATATATCTAAATCAGTTCAGGAACTTAGAAAGGATGGTGGAATTCACACGCCAGAATAAACCAGTTGAGAATGCGCAAGCTTTCATTGCCAGAGGAACACCTGGCTCGTCAATTGTATAACAATTCAATTTTTTTTTTTTAATTATTCGGCCATTTTGACCATGTTCCTTAAGAGATAGGAACGGTGTTCCTGAACATTCCTATTCTACTTTTTTATGCTGAATCCGAATCTGAAGTCAAAATTCGAATATTCGAAAAAAAAGCGACAGACAAACCCACAGACAAACGCACAGACAAACATATAGATTTCATATAGGAACGGTGTTCCTGAAAAGACCTTGACAGACAGAGAACAAACAAATTCGCATATTAAAAAGTTTCCTATTACGAAAATATTGCTATAAATAAATTTTGCTAGATGGCCGAATAACTAAAAAAAAAATCAAACCATGGTCACAATTTCATCTTAGCAGTTTCATTCTGTGGCATGTTTCAAATTAAAACCTAACAATATTACCCTACCACCATTTGCCCAACATAAAATGCTGTCGTGTGAAATAATTAGACGGATTTTTCCTTAATACACACTTGGTTAAGTACCCTATTATTACAGATAAGTACCTTGAGACGGATGTATTTCTGCAGGTATAAGGGTCTTCGTTCATATGCATGAACGTCGCTATGTGAACTCAGTCCATAAATCGGAACCACTTTACAAAAGAATAAATAGAAAAAAAATTGTTCGACCTACTCAAGGAACAGATCGGGCGAACTGATTAAATTCGACAATGTTTTTTTTTGATTCTCAAACCATGTCTCTTTTGCAAGGTTATGGACCGAGTTACATCATAGGAGGTTAGTGCTTATATACTAACTAAAGAGCCTTTATGTCCCTGCATTAACAATTGCAAAGTCGCTTATTATTTTAGGATTCAGTTTAGTCTCGTGTAACCTGAATCCTAAATAAGCGCCCCGCGGGCCAGCTAGGACCTACAAAGCACCTTGTTCGAGCCCGCCAACGTCCCCTAAAAATCAGAATTCTATATGACTCCAGGAAAATCTCTTAGACAGCCTCTACAAACATAATAATAACATCACATCATATCATCTCGAACGTACAAACGAGGCCATCATGGACAATTAAACGTAACTACATATGTTGCACAATCCTACTACGGTTTTCTTATTCTCCTACTTAGTGTTATCCAGTTTCCTAATACTTCAGGATTTGACGAAGATACTCAATTTTACACAGAATGAATGCTTTCTGATCTCCACAACCCAGAGGGAAAACCACACCTTTCATAGGTTAAGTCACTCGACTTTTGAAATCAGGGGGCACGGCAGTGCCCCCGCCAAGTCGAGCGCGAAGCAAACACTGCCGTACCATCCTTTACTGGAACCATTTCGCCGCATTTTCAGGCCCCTATTTGAGAACCTCTGGATAAGACCAGAACGCAGAAATTTTCGTCATCCAGTAAGCTATAATCACATACTTAAAATCCAAAATTTCAAGTCTGTAGGTCATTTAGTTCCGAAGTTAAGCGAAAGCAAAGTTTCGCATTTATGACACTACTCACTCACTCATGATCATCAAAATAGAACTAGTACTTCCCATAAACTCCGAGAGCTGAAATTTGGTACAGAGTTAGGGTTTAATGGCCACATAAAGGGAAAACTATAAAAACTAGGATAATCGAAGATCTGGAGTACCTGGTGACCCTGATTAGAAAACACAAGAGCCCAACCAAACTATTAGAGATCGACATACCGCCTTTAGAAAAAATGTTCAACTTGGTGGGCCGCTTCATTTGATGTCAAAAATCGAAGGTCTGAAGTATCTGATGAAGAACCCTCAGCTGGTCTCAGCTGTATTAGAGATATGGTAATGCCCCCTTCTACTATGAGAAAAAAACTGTGTCAAATAAGAAAATCTAATAAAATAAATCAATATGTCCACGTTTCTACAAAAAGAAGTGAAATCCCACCAAAAACATTCTGTAAAAAACTAGCCAAGTCTCGACGGAGCTGCTTGTTTATCTCTAAAAAGTAATGAAATTTAGACAAAGTCGTGCCAAGTCTAAGGTTCCTTACTGCGATTTCTTTATTATTATAGTTAATGTTGTGTGACTTGGCCGTTGAAGGGTACACAAGGGTACAAAACCAGGTGCTCCATGACACCATTGCACCAATCTGTCGCCAGAACCGCTACCCATTGACGATGGAAAATTGCCACTTGGAAAACGTTGATTCAATAACCAGTCAATTGTAGGCTTGATAAAGCTGCGGATTTCAATAATACTTACGTATAGGCGAGCCTGAAACAAACAATATAAAAAAATATTTCCAGTACAGACGGACTTCTAATCATTGATAGAAGTCCGTCTGTACGTCTATTTTATGTTGGATCGGTGGTCGATTTGACGCTCCAAAAAGAAGAGAGCAGAAGTCAGCATTGTCAATGCTGAATGCATGTGTTGCACAATCAACAACAGCCTAAAATGAGACACTAGCGTCCAATTACCAATACCAGTATGGGCTATTATCTCGCTTAATAAACATAGGTAGTTACAACAGATATAACATTACGTGTAAACAAAATTGACTTGTACCCACTAACGTATAAAGAATTTTCAACGGCCAAGTCACACAACATTAACTATAATAATAAAGAAATCGCAGTAAGGAACCTTAGACTTGGCACGACTTTGTCTAGATTTCATTACTTTTTAGAGATAAACAAGCAGCTCCGTCGAGACTTGGCTAGTTTTTTACAGAATGTTTTTAGTGGGATATTCCTTTCGGTTTTCCTTCACCAAATGAAAATTACGAATATCTACATACATTCAAAACACGAATTTATTTGTCATGTATACACCAGGATTTGATGCACGTATCGTCGAACAACAGGTTGATTCATTGTCCACTGGGCAACACTACTCAACAACCTTACCATGGTAAGGTTACGAGTTAAATTTGGGTACTTTTACGGTAAAAAGGAAAAAATCGTCGGAGTATTGTTAAAGATAATTGATAAATATTACATTGTAAAATGTTTTTTTTTTTTATAAAATAAACCTTGATAAAAAATAAATATACCACTTGCATCCAAGGCTGTCAAAATTGACGATTTTCATCTCCGGTAGGCAAAGGCGCACATTGTTGAGATCAAAATTTCCTAAACGAAAGTGATTAAACCAAAAATACATTTGCTTCATATATCTATATTTGATATTGCGTACCGTCTGTGCTGCGTACGTGGCTCAAAGGAACTCATATTTGAATATCACGCAGAATTTTGATTTTACCACGATTGTTAAAAAATCAACATGGTCGGTAAAAATAATTAATAAATAAAATTGTGAAGTGGAATCTGTACAAGTGTAAGAGTTAACATTAACGAGAACAGTCATTTGAATTGTTAAAAAAATATTTTACCCGACGAGGAAAAGTATTGACCAACACTAACTGACATTCTAGCCACGTTAACTAATATTAAGTTAAACTGGGTATAAATTTTATTTTAATTTATCACTGATGGGATCAGGATAATAGACTTATCTTCAATATGCTTTTTAATGTGCGGAAGGCCTTTGTCCATATAACGTATCATTACTATGATCATAATAGGCACATACCAAGTACTAAAAATAACAGTACACGGACCACTATGCCCACTAGAACTTATCAATAGCGTATCATACCCGTATCATCTGCGTATCATATCCGTACAGTTCCCCTCTCTCGATTGTAGTAGTTTACTTGTTTTCGAATGACGCTGACGTGACAGGACGTGACAGCATCGACAGAACGAGCGAATACTTTTGTTGCGAACATTATTTCCTATACCTATACGATGGCTATTACAAAGTTGTTCATGAAAGAATCAGCAATGATATATATGCGCGCTCGTAATGCATTTATAACCCGTATGTTCATAGTTACTCCGCCTGCGCGCCCCGGTTTGACAACGTCCAGTCCTTGCACAGAGTGTGTCTTCAGCGGCAAATTATTCTAGCCGGCAAATTGTTGATGCTCCGTGCATGGCACGCGACGTAGGTGGTCGGTGACGAAACGGTCTTGTGGGTAGTTCCATACTTTACACTACAAATAATGTATTTTATGCGTAACACGTTTCTGTTACGTTGTAGTAGCTAGAGTCCTTTATAGGAAGGGTAAGGTAAGGTAAGCGATTTCCACACTGCTCTGCGCCATGCGACAATGCGTGTACATAGTAGAACTACCGCGCAGAGGCGTGCCAGCCTTTGAATTTATGGTACTTGCACGTGTTCACTATACAAATTGAGTAACAACGGTACAAAATTAAAAAACGCGGTCCCATGCACCCGTAGTGTGGCGCGGGACAATGTGGGAACGGCCTTATCAAGTGTAGGTGATGACTTTGGCTGTGCAGATAAGGTAGTCTAGTAGGTAAGATGTTGATTTCGGTGGTGGAGTGGCTAGCAATGCTCATGAGTTCGATTCCTACACGAGAGACATATTTGTTTGCGTGGACGTGTCTGTTTGTCTCGGCCTGAGTGTTTTAAGAGTTATAATGCATCAAAACAGCCCAACTGTGGGAAAGCTCTAGAAGGTTGTTGTGTTCCTGTGAGAGTGGAGATATCAATAAGCTACTAAGGAGTCGATATGTTAGCAGCAGGTATAACAACACGCGAACGATGATTTCTGCCTTGCAAACGTTCACTTTATAGCAGGTGGGCCGTATGCTTGTATGCTTCTCTATGTGGTATAAAAAAAAAGTCCATTATATCAGAATGAGTTAACTAATATAAGAGCATCACATGGTTATTATGCACTTGCGAGTGAGAGAGGTTACGCTCTCGAGGAGTTAATGTGTTAGCAGCAGGCGTGGCAACCCGCAAGTTACTTCGTGTATTGCAAGCATTCATAAGCAAAACTACTATACAGGCGTGTCAAACTCTTGCTTGCCTCTCGACGGTGCTATATAAAAAGACACTAAAAATTCAATGAATAAAGAAACTCTATTCTATTAGCCTTTGACCCTCCGTTTTACGATCCAAGAAATCGCATCACAGAGATCGCTTTAAGGAGATAAAGTGTTAATTTTGCCTGATTGATTCATACAGACATTATGGACCATTACCACACAATAGGACCTCTTCTTTGAACTCCAATGTAAACAATTCTCGACTTCACTTTTGTGAGTCATTCGTGATTGACCATTAAATGATATTTTTTGTACTGCTTTAATATTCCCATTTCAATAAAAACACGAATTTATTTAGACTCTGTTTCAATTAAAGGGCTCCCACACCACACCAGTGTTCACAAACGTTTGCCAACATTCTGAGACATACTGTGTGGGAGAAGTAGTAAGTCTTGTATTTTGGGTCCGTTTTTAGTATATGCGAATGATCTGCCCTACATGATGCAGAAAATGGCAGTTATAGTACTATTTGCTGATGATACCTCTTTAATGTTTAATGTGGCCCGCCGGTGTGAAAATATTGACAAGGTAAATGGTGTTGTGTATGCTATTTTGAACTGGTAATATTCTTTTGCTAAACTCGCCTAAAACCAAATGTATCAAATGCAATCTTCCAAATGTGACTTCTGCCAACACAGAAGTCCTTATTGGGAATAATAAATTAGAATTTGTTAATAATACTGCGTTCTTGGAATTACAATAGACTCCAAATTACAAAGGAGTCCCCACATTTATAAACATACCGGTAAGCTAAGTTCCGCTGCATATGCAGTTAGGTGAATCAGACAATTGACGGATGTGACTAATACACCCTCAGACTATTTCAGCTACTTTTACAGCATTATGTCGTACGGTATACTGTTGTGGGGAACGGCGGCTGACATTGAAACAATTTTTATCTTGCAAAAAGAGCCATTCGCTCTATTTATAACATGGGCTCCAGAGAATCCCTCAGGGAACTGTTCAAAAAAATAAACATCCTCACTGTAACTTTTAATATATTTATGAAAACATACATGTATGGCCGTAAAAATTTAAAGTCGTTTTCAAACTTAGCGAAAAACTTAGAAGTAGAAATAAGTTGTGTATGCTGGTACATCGGCTTGCTAGAACTGGTAGATCTTTTTTTGTAAATTGTATTCGGTTTTATAATAAGTTGCCTCAAACAGTTCTGTCCTTTCCTGACAAAGTATTCAAAAAGTACATTAAAAATACCTTTGCAAAAGGACTTATTATAGAATTGATGAATATGTAACTGACAAAGATGTCTGGAAATAATTCAGCACAGACTACCCGACCTTAATAATCTTCAATTTTACCATTTGCTATCATTATTGTACCAATATGCTTATGTGATTTATTTTTATAATATCTAAGTAATTGTCAATTTTAAGAAAGACCTATATTGGCAAGTTTCTTTCGGCGTTTCTTCTTCGCCAATGTTCATTTCCGAAATGCTAGCAGATAAAAAAGAAAAATAGTAACATAAGAGAATTGAATAAGATACAGTAAGATAATATTTAAAAAATGTAAGACGTGTGTAAGTGCCCGCGAGGGCGCAATGGCAAATAAATATTTTTTATCTTTTTCTTTCGATATTCAATTTCTTGGCTGTGCGGACTTAAACTTGGACTTTCCTCATGATGTTTTCCATCAACGCCGAGCAATATGACCAATTTGAACCGGAGACCGGTTGATCAACAGGCCGGTTCCTTATCCGCTGGTCTATTACTGCTATTATACATACACTGCATCCCTAACTATTGTATACGTATACAATGAATCAAAGAATAGGTGTGGCAGTATAGTATTATAATAATACTTAATTACCCAGGCGTAATTATTCGTTATTTGTATTTACGAGTATTAACATTGTCTATGCCAAAATATCAGCAATGCCATAATAAAACAATATACATTGTCAAGTATAAAATCTCCTACAAATATTTATTTTTGTATTTAAATAATGCAAATTAGTTATTATAGGTAATTTCATCTACTCTACTTTATGCACCCGCTTTCAGAATAAATAACCTCTGATCTGTTCATTATTACATATTCTGAAAACATGTAGCGTCTTAGCTATTAAAAATCAGAATTTATATATCAATGTTTAATACATATATTATATGTATTAATTATCTTAAGAAATAAAAATCGCAAGAATATAAATATATCTAAGAAAATATTGGTAGGACCGAAACATTTTTATAGCATAACATATGTTACATAGAAATGGATAATAATACTGTAATATGTCTGATTTAATATTGTTCGTACGATTAGATAAAGAAGAATAAAGTCGATCAAATGCGCATCGGACTGGCACTTAAGGGTTCCATACGTTACTTGCAATGCGAAACTTAGATTACGAAGCGTACTAGTCAGGAGCATTTTATTTTTCTTTATCATTACCCGAAGCTAACTTAAATTTAGCCCTGATTCAACCCAAATTCTAAGCCAAACTCTAGGGCAAAGTAGGCATCTGAGTCTGACTCACGTCGTGTATCAACTGCATAACTTTACGAAGAAAAGTCATAGTTATGCAAGAAACAAACCTTTTTAGGTCATTTTGTTTATGATTTCTATAAAATTGTACTCCTGCGCTGTAATCATCATCATATCTTTTTCCTAAAATATATTCCTAATATTTCATCTATTGTATATATATTTCTATTTTCCTAATATCATTCGGAAATAAGAGGCGAGGGAAAAGGCGTTGACAGACAGACGATAAGAGCAGCTCCAAAGAAACATAAAAAAAGCTGAATGAATCATGTTAAAAAATAATATATAATAATAAAGAAAACTATCACAGAAGACACAATAGAAGTGAGGGACTTGGTCTTCCTATTCTATATATCACAGCTGTATTAAAGAAGGGAATTAAACGACTGTAGACTGTGCTTTCGGACGTGACGTGACATGTAAAAAATATGTGGTGTGAGCTCCTCTGACACGGCACATCACACAAATAACAAAATATAAATAGAGTTCTAACCGAGAAATTTATACAGTATTGTACAGGCAAGATGGCGCCGGATAGTTCATATCCGTATGTTCATATCATATTTATATAAAAAAGTGTTGACAGCCCTAGTTGTAATTGATATACCTATTGCATTCGGCAGACAGGATGTAATACAAAGTACAAAAATCACTTGTGAATCATGCTTATCATCAAACAAATGTCGACAAGGCACGTCGTACATATCCGTCTGTCCGAGCGATGGAACGGATGTTTGGATATTAGCTGTTACTGGAAGTAATAAAAAAAGAGAGATAGATGGAAGTCACGCAAAGAAATAAGTATTAGCACATACTAAGTAATTATTCTGAAATATTTATATTTTTGTATTTAAATGCAAACCCATACTAACAGGAAATTCTAGAAGGTAACGTTCAAAAAACTTAGATACTAACTTTCACTATGGAAACTTGTGGAATTGTAAGTAGCTTTTACCTGCATCGTGTAATTTTTAAGTAAATAAATAACTTACGCTTAACGAAAGCATTGATACTACTGATATTGGTAAATTTCCATTGGCTACAGTAATTGCTTTTTAAACGCATGTCATCATATAGATATAAAACTATACATCATATAAATATGAGATAATACACCGTCTATATAAATGATTCGAAAGAAAAGTTCGCGTGGTTCTTGAATTGCACATAAAGGGCTACAAAAGCTCGCTAAGAAGAGAAGAGCTTACAAATGAATGCGAAGAAAACAATGATAATGGTATTTAATGGTAATGTAAGGATTACGGTTGATGATGAAAATATAAAAATATTGGAACAAGTGGATGAGATTATATACCTTCGATGCGCTTTCAGCAGGGATGGAATACACCGCTGATGTGGAAATACGAGTGAGTGTATAGTGTGAATGAAACATTGGAAAATTTCTTGACAGAAAAAGCTTGCGTCAAAAGGCAAAGCTATTAAGGATTACGGTTGATGATGAAAATATAAAAATATTGGAACAAGTGGATGAGATTATATACCTTCGATGCGCTTTCAGCAGGGATGGAATACACCGCTGATGTGGAAATACGAGTGAGTGTATAGTGTGAATGAAACATTGGAAAATTTCTTGACAGAAAAAGCTTGCGTCAAAAGGCAAAGCTATCCATAGCGCAGTGCTGGTCCCGATGCTAATTTATGGAAGTTAGACCCGGGTATGGCAAAGACAGTATAAAAGTAGGATAAACGTAGTATATAATACGAATGTTGCGCAAAAGTTGTTGTGTAATATTTGTAGACTGTGTTCGCAATGACGACGTTAGAAACAGAGTTGGCTAAAAAAGTGTCGGTGTTAAAATAACAATAGGCATGCTCCGTTGGTTCAAACATGTAGAAATAATGCAGGAAGAAACAATAACGAAACAGATAAACAACGCGAAAGTAAAAGGATGTAGGGGCTGTATTCTTGTGACGTATGTAATAAGAGTTACAAGCGCACGTCGAGTGTCGAGAGTGATGTGCTCCTCGCTGTACCTACTTTCCTATTTCTATCATACTCGATGCCTCATATTTTTTGACGAGCTCGGTGGCGCAGTGGGGAATCGCGCTGTTACGCATCTTTGACAACAACGCTCGTGGGTTAGATTCCCACACAGGGCAAATATTTGTGTGCATGAACATGTCTATTTGTCTTGGTCTGGGTGTTTTAAGAGTTCGGACGCATCAAAGTAGACCGCCTGGGGAAGTACCTCCACCTCTTGGTTTTCGCGCAACCAAATAATAACTCCCTAAAAGGTTGTTGTGTTCCTGTGCGTGAGTGAGATCTCCAGTAAGCTTCTTAGGAGTTGCTGTGTTAGCAGAAGAGGTGGCATTGGGCGAGTGATACTTAATGTATTGCAAGCGTTTATAGTCTACGGTAACTGCTTTACATCACGTACATACACATAGGTAATACGTAATTACAACCATACGTAAGCTTCTCGATGTTGTATAAAAAATCGTAACAGTGAGTAATAATTTTGAAACAGGATTACTGGAGTATAAATATTTATGAGATGCATAATTATATGAAAAATAAACGATTTTGGAATTTTTTGCCTAAGTCTAAGGATATAGCGAAGATACTTATTTTAACATGGATTGACTGCAGTCTAACTATACATGTAACTATATGACGATGGAAGCACCTCCACCTCACAGAAAACCGCAGTCAAATAACAACTCCCTGGAGGGTTGTTGTGTTCCTGCGTGCGAGTGAGGTCACCAGTAAACTAAGGAGTTGCTGTGTAAGCAGCAGAGGAGACATCGCGCGAGTGATACTTTATATATTACAAGCGTTAGGTACCCGCTTTACATCAGGTGGGCCGTATGCATATATACCTCCCGACGTTGTATAAAATCAATAATATACAACAATAATGACTGGTAGCGTACCGCCGTAGTAACGACCCACAGGGGCCAACTACCTAGTCTGTGCCAAAAAAAAGCGGACCCCATCCAGTCAGATATCAGTTTCGATGCAGTTTTATAAATTGAGCATCCAAATTGCAAATGTACAGCTAGCGTACAGCTCAAATGCAGTCAGTTTGTATACACACGGATCCCAAGATATACATAACAAATTTTTGATTGAATATCTGATATATCAGGTTACTTTAATCTAAGATAAATTTTCATCAGTACGTTCACGACAGTAGCGGGTAGCTGCACAATGGACTATTATAACTGAAATCATATCAGGTATTCCAAAAGAAAATGATGGAATAGGTTAGTGGAAAAAATATGCTAATCATATAACGTATATAAATAGCATGCCGTGTATACGGTAATCGTGATTGCTTTATTTGGCGCGATAAAAACATTTGAATACCCATAGAGATATTTACGGTTCCGATTATATCTATGAATCATTGCGCTCATACAAATGATTGTAGTACAGTCGATATGATAAATAGCGGTAAATTGTTTGAATATTTGTTGTGTGAGACGAATTTTGCTTCCGGATTCAGGTGTTAAGTAGCGAAAGTCAAATTTACATGCAATTTAATCCAACCTGCTTTGTGACGGAAGCACACAAAGCAGATCAAATTGCGTGAAAGTTGTCTCTTAAACACAACATCTCGGCGGAGACAAAATAGGATCTTTGGTTCATGAGTACATCCTCGCAAGATGAACGTGTAAAAATTAACCAAAAAATAATTGGTCATAAATAGTCATAAATAAACATCGACTTCCTATAAAAAACTAACTGGCCTAACTGATTAAATTTCATGAAAGACGATCGTTTTTAGTTTTTCAATCCTTGTTTTCGACCCACGTTATTCATGTTATATTAACTTTGTATGAAAAATATAGATTATAAAGAGCGGTGTAAATACGAATAAACATAAACTAAACCAACTAATCAAAGCTTCAATCAACTAGCTAATAAATTTTAAGCACTATACTTAAGTGTGTATGTATACTTTACTCTAAACCGCCTTATTGTGAAGTTAATATAAAAGCATTTCTACTTAAATCTGTGCTAATATAGTAAAGCGGAAAATTTTCTGAAATTACAGGTACTTCTAAGGGAATTTAGGATTTTTTACGACACCGACATACAAAATCGACACCAAGACGTAAGTTATCGTTTTGTTATACAAACGTAGAATACTGACACGAGGGATGTTAGTGTTAAGAGTTATTTTGTTATGTCACACGAAAGAAGTACGTGTTACGTGCGTACGTAAGTTCAGGCACAATTTTTTGTCGAGCTTTGTTATATGATCCCAATTCACGGGGAAGGTTATAGACTATTCAGCACATTATACGACCCTTAGAAGCCGAGAAAAAACAACGAAAGTAAGAAAGAGGTATTAGTGATATTCCTATAGGATACCGGTACACGCGCGCACTTGTCGCTGGCTGCAGCTAGTACTATAGGTACTTACACAGCTCTTGATATATAGGTGTAACTCTATGTAGGAGATTTTCTCTTATATACCTACGCCAGGCTTTGTAATCTATGTTTTAAGAGTAAAATACTTTTTATAGATTTCATTTATCTATCTATGTATAACGTCACGCCAAGTCCCTTCCGGGGTAGGCCGCTTCTTTAACATTCATAGCTCTATTCATTCTAGGTTCCTAGTGCTCCTGAAACCATGTTCTGATAACCCCAATCTGTTTGATCGTAATAAGTTAGCCTAGGCCTTCCTCGAAACTTACTTTCTACTTTCGCGTGTATCTGTTTCGTCATTCTTTCAACATGTCCGAACTAACGGAGCACGTCTCTTCTTATCTTAACACCAACACACTCTTTCATTCCAACTTTTTGTACTGAAATAATTATTTAAAACATGTCAGCGCCCAGCCGACACTAAGATAAGCCCTGTGAGGCTTCTAGGGTGCGGTTTATTATGTACGATATATTATGAAACAATTTTGAATAAATGAAAAAAAAACTCTCTTTTTTTTAATGTAGTGAACTGTATCAAATAAAACGTGTCATCATTTCATAGGCCGGCGCCATGTGTACTCTTTATTTATTGTGGTTACACAGAATACGTAATGGGGACAGGTGTCGCTTTGCGGAAGAGTATTACGTGTGACAATTGTCCAAATTAACCGGTTTATTTCGATGTTAGCGCATCGGGCGGGAACGATGTCGTATTAAATATTCTTGCTCGAAGTTGTCTGTGGGTTGAAAGGAACTCTATGGCTTCGTTGTGCGTATTTATTTGAGTTACACTTTGGGGTTCTAAATAATTTATTGGTACTACTCTATTGATTTAACTAGGCCAGGCCTCCGTCACTCTTCTCACCGATAATAGACAATATTATATTCAGCAGTTTCTCTCTATAATTTTGTATTACAAATACTTTTTAGTAGTTACCACAAAGATACTTGTGTCAGGTTAAAAAAAACGTTAACACAACATATTCATTATACGGAACCATATTGCGAATAAAACTCGTACTTGTCCGCTTTTTGATATCGAATGAAGATGTACTTCTTAAAGCGGATCTTCCCACATAAGAAATTGCTTTGTGTTCAGAATAAATATAATCGAAATTGATATAGCATCAATTTCGATTTTATTTATTCTGAACAATTTACATGTTGAATATTACATTTCATTATCAAAAATATCACATGAATTTAATCATAAATTATTCATATTACTTCTAAGGTGTATGTAATATATAAAATTGAAAAATTACAATTAAAATTCATTAACTGAGTAGCAAATTTTTTACAACAAATAGGAGTGGAATATTTAAAAAAATCAGTAAAATTAATATCTTATATATAAAAATCTCGTGTCACGGTATTTGTGGTCGTACTTCTACATAACGCCTCGACTTGAATTGTATGAAATTTTTATGTATATTTGGTAGGTATGAGAATAGGTCGTACAATATACGTCGAAAAAAAATTCATAAATAAAATAATTAGAAAAGAAAATCATAACAAAAAATTATATTTTCTAATTATATATTTCTAATTATATATATAATTATATATTATAATTATATATTATATATAGTATATATATATATTGGCAGAACAACGATTGCCAGGTCAGCTAGTGTTTTATAAAACGCGCAAATGACGCGCGTCTAGAGGTAAGAAATAATCAGTACATAATAGAGAGCACAAAACTACATCGTTACTACAAGATATAGGCGTTCGTTTTTTTTATACAACTCGATTGGCAAACATGCATGCGGCCCGTATCAGATGGTAAGCGGTCACCGCAGCCTATTGACGCTCGCAACACCACGGGGATGTTACTCGCGCGCTGCCAATCTTGTGACCTAAGGATGTTCCGTCACAGTACCCAGTAATTTCTCTGTCATATCTCACCCTTCAAACCGGAGCACAGCTATATAAATAGCTGCTTGGCGGTAGAAATAAGTGAGACAAAGGTACCCACGCAGACGACTTTTGTACAAAGTCTCCCTATCGTTCTGCTATCCAGTTGACTTTCCACGAGGTAAGTAAAGCAGTTACTGGTGTAATATGAGCCTATTCATCACTATTACGACATCCGAGATCATCTATATTCCGGCTAAGCCGAAACTTGGCAAACCACTGCGCCCTATAAATCAAAGTCGATTCATTCTAGACACAAAAAGCTTTCTCTATTAGTTGTACTTGCAAGTCAGCACGGAAATGTAGGGTGTATCAATATGCTAATGGTTGATGGACGACTAACAATCCTTGTCTCATAAATACATATATATATACGATAGTACGAGTATAACAATATATTCAGTGTACGTTATGAAATATCTAAATGTGGCCTTAGAAGCACACGCTCCAGCCTCGAGATGGCTAGTGTCACATTCTACTGTGTTATACACCGGACTATAGTCCCCTAAAAGCCGGTATTATGGTTTTTGTTATACTACTGAGGTGGCAAACAAGCATACGGCCTGCATAGTGGTAAGCAGTTACCTCAGCCTATGGATATTTGCCATACCAGGGGTGTCACTCTTGCGTTGCCGACCCTGTAAGAACCTCTCACCGCCTTTCTTGAAGAACCCTATACTGTAGTCCCTTGGGAAGACGTCTCTGCGGTAACGACGCATAATGCCCGCACGCTGACGATGCATGGTAGTGATGAGGGTACGCAGTTACTAATGGTAGGGAGTAGGTACCGGTCGGCGCTAATTCGCATGAACTGGTGGTGTACAAATGCAAAGTAGTTAGATATTTTGGTAACTTTGTGCGATTTCATTTTGTTTATATTTAAAACTAGCAAAAGCCCGCGGCTCCGCACGCATGAGATTTAGGCTTTTAGTAGCTCTTATTTCTCTGTAGACATGAAATTGTTTCTGTTAAAAAAAAAAGTTCAGGGTCGTAGATGCAACCATAGAGCGATTCAATTTTCGTACAGCGCCATCTATTGACCTTTACAGGAGGCAACGTATATGTATTTTATTTATAGTACATAAAAAATGCGTTTTTATTTTATGTTATAAAATATACGTATTCTATGAAAATAATAAAAATAAAATTGCAAAGTCCCCCTAATGGGAAGATATTTCCCCCTAATTTTAACAGTTTTTCATTTTTTACGCAGGAACCCTAAATATTTACGGGATAAAAAGTACCCTATATTCTGCTCTGAACAGTCCTCTACATATCAGTGAAAGTCACGTTAAAATCAGTTCAGCCATTTCAAAGATTAGCCCGGACAAACAAACAGAGACAGACAGACAAAAAAGTTAAAAATGCGTATTTACGCTTTGGTAACGTCAAAATAATAATATGAGCTTAAGATAAAGGCTTTATTTTGAAATCACAGACAGACATTTCAATTTTATTTATATGTATAGATTTAGATTTATTTAAGAATTATTACACCTAACTACTCTGTATTGGATTTTGACCATGAACTTTGCTGGTGCATGGGTAAAAAAGTGTGTAGGTACAATTCCAGAGAGAAGTTTCCCACCGACTCTCAAGTTGTAGAATGAACTCTTTGGCGAGGTTTTTGAAAGGGGCTATAGCATAAGGTTCTTATAAAAGGCGTAAAAATATTTACAGTGTTACTTCCACAGACAACGGTAACTGCTTACCATCAGTCAGGCCAGATGTTTGTTTTCCACCATAGTGATATAAAAAATACAGCGATCATTGTAAAGATTATGCTATAATCTTCTGTAATATAAGAGAGGTAGGGCGCATCAAAGCAGCGCGACTGGTACCTCCGCCTCACAGAAAACCGCAACCAAATAACAACTCCCTAGAGTGTTGTTGTGTTCCTCCGTGTGAGTGAGGTCACCATTAAGCTTCTAAGAAGTTGCTGTGTAGGAGAAGAGGTGGCATCGCGCGAGTGATACTTAGCCTTTATTGTCTACGGTAACCACTTTACACTTTGAATGCCTTCCGACGTTGTACAAAAAAAAATATGGAACTAAGAATCACCACCAACCCAATCAAAGAAAGATGGTAGCATTCCTTCCTAGCTTTATCCCGTTTTGGAATTGGAGGGATCCGCTACCTAGACCTAAGAATTTGGCGAAGATACATGACATGAAGCGACTACCTCTTTCCAGACGCAAAACCAAACCTTTCTTAGATAATTTCTTAAATTAGGTCACATGTCTTTCGAAATATAATTTCCGGGACGTGAGTATCCTCACGATGTTTTCTATCCCGCCAAGCAAGTGATAATTACAAATATATACAAGTATATACATAAATCAGAAAACACGAATGGTGGAAATTAAACGGTGTTTTATTTCCGTGATGGGTTTTTGATGGACAGAGCGGCGCTACAAGGATTCCTTTTTTGCCTTTACGAGTTCCCTTCCTTTACAGAAAATAATAAATGAGAGTGGACTATTACTTTGATATCGAAATTTCATAGCAAGTAATGGCTCTTAGTACACAGGTGTATCACAATTTTCCCCAATTTTCAGGGAAACGGAAGCATATGGCTATTAAAGCAAATTTATCTCGTGAATACTATTTACGAGTAGTTATCCTTGGTTGTACTGTGATAAATGACCACACGATGTGTGTCAAATGGGCTGACCCTTGTTCGCAAGGAATATGCAGTAGTTTGTTTGAACTATAAATCAAGGCATCGAGCCTACTTCATACAAGTCCACACGGCTCTGCCCGGGACCACAGTGTAAAGATAGCACTGCGTGCAATTGCTCTACCTTTTGAATATAACTTTTCTATGACGGTAATTGGAAGGGTTATTTTCCTTTCTATATTCATAGGAATAAAAAACAGTGACTATCTTTGTTTGAAAAATGACGCAGGTATAATATCTTATATTGAAACTAATGTAAGTTTACACAAATATCTTTTCTCTTACCACTGTTTTGTACATTTGATAATGGCTTTAACCATCCGTATCCTTATATATGTACGCTACACGCACAGGGGTCCATTTTATTTTCGTCAGGAAACTAGACAAGTTGTGGTTGTTATCAAATTTTCGTAATTTGCTGTTTTTGTTTATATTTTAATAATTAAAGTGTTTTATATTTCAATATTTAAGTGTACATTAGTTATTAATATTATAGTTGTATATTGACCCATCTTTAATCTAAAAATGCGAAACGTAGCCTTTGGTGTTACTTCAAGATAAAATTAGGTTTATTTAAAGAATAAAGAATTATTATTATTAATTGTACTATAGGATTTACAGTCGACTTACTTCATTTTGAAGAACGCGAACATTCGCGTGAAATTTTACAATATTGTCCTTAAATAAAGGAATAAAAAAAGAAAACAAATAATCGGTTACATTCGATTATTTGGATAAAATTGAGGATTGATAAGATGAAGACTATTCGCTTATTAAAAAACTTGAATTAAGCTATCATGAATATTGCTTCGACTATGATATTTTTAATTTTTATGATTGTATATCCCTCTTATTTCCGATCTATATCCGTATCTGTAATATACACTATACTAATACTATAAAACAGTATACAAAAAGAATATATATAGAATAGGTTGCATTTATCTGTATGTAAGAACTATTAATCCGAATATAAAAAAAAAATACCATTTATTATTATGTATCGCTTGTTATTGCCGAGACAAGTAAAAAATAATAAAAAACTATTTTCTTTCTTTAAAGTAGTAAACCAACAAATAAGTAATAATTAAACTGTTTCCTTATCAAAAACACAGCAACCTTGTGAACATAATAAAAGATGAAGTAGATACTACAAAAACTACACTAGTATACCGACTAAACTTCCCCGTTGGTCCATTCATTTGAATGAAGGCCAATGGCCAATTTACAATGCCGACGTCGATTTATCACATGAATCATTAATAGTTTTCGCACGTAATGTATATGTACATAATTGAACGAACTCGTGTTGAACACGTTTTTAGGCGATACATTTATGACAACAGATAAGATGGATCTGTACAATATAATCTTATCGTTTCAATACTACAGATTCAAATTTATGCCATAAGAACACTCATCAAACAAACCACAAATAGAACCAGTTGAGAACGCGCAAGCTTGCATTGACAGAGGAACACCTGGCTCGTCAATTATATAACCATTCAAATTTTCTTTTTTTTTAATTTGTCTGCCATTTTGACCATGTTCCTTAAGAGATAGGAACGGTGTTCCTGAACATTCCTATTCTTCATTTTTATGCTGAATCCGAATCTGAAGTCAAAATTCGAATATTCGAAAAAAAGCGACAGACAAACGCACAGACAAACATATAGAATTCATATAGGAACGGTGTTCCTGAAAAGTGAACATGCGAATAGAATTCAAGGTCTGAGGGTGTCATATCGAAAGGAGAATGACCAAACATGTATGGGAGCTCGGCCCGTCGGTCGGCGCCGCTCGGTCCCTCATGCGTCTTGACCAAACCATCGGCAAAACATAGAAACTATATTGTAGATGACTCAACAGAAATATAATTTAAATGTGAATAGGGGTTATCGAGTATATTGAAATCAAATCAGCCATTTTGAGGTTATGTATTGCGAGTGTAAAACTACATATACAGAGGGCATGTTGTATTTTATGGATAGTTTTTTTTTTATATATCAAGTCTATTTAACCACACCAATGAAGACAAATGAAGGAATAACCGGACATTGGATCTGAAAGACAGTCACATTAGAGTAGGTAGTACTAGCAAGTACTACCGCGCCTTAATCCTTTCCACGTCACGAATTTTTATAAAAAACGCTCTCCAAACGCCACGACCCTGATGACGAAAAATGCCTGGTTTAAGTAGTGTTGAGAACAGGCACATATCGATACTTTGTAAACATCACGTATTTTAAAATAAATGTACATATTACTAAGTTGTATCGTTTTTATTGAACTACGAGTATTATTGAACCCTTGAAACGTTTTAGACCAAAACGAATCGACCCTTTAAAAACCTCTTCACGCCTTTCTTGAAGCCCATGTATGGAAAAACCTCGGCTGGGAGCTCATTCCACAACTTGAGAGATTTCGGAAGAAAAGTTTTGTGGAACCGCACAGTACACGACCATTTCGATTACAGCATGTGAACACCCGGCCGTCGGCGAACGGCGCAATTATAAAAATATGCTGTTGGCATCATATCGATCAATTCTTCAGAACACAACCCGTTGTACAATCGGTAGATTTGTAGATCGGTAAAATCCCGCCCAAAGGTCAATGCTGTACTCCATGTGCGGTCTGACTTGAGATATATGAGATAACATAAGTCTTTGCCCCGCGCTGAAGTACTGCATTGCTCTATTGAGCACACGAAGTTTTTTGGACGCCAGCATGACCTTTTCCTCCAGGTAACTTCGATATTGAACATCACTGGAGATCTCGACACCAAGCATCCAAATTCTATTGGCGATGGTTAGAGGTGTATTCTGGAATTTAGGAACCACAGCAAATGTTTTTTTTTAGCGGTGAACGCGCAAACTTGTGTCTTCATGGGGTTGAATTCGACCAAGATACTTTAGCTAAAGTACCCGACATTTCAGACACAAGTTTTTCGCGCCTTTGCTCAACAAAGGAATGAGGGATGTTAGCATGGCCAGTATAATAAGTGACTTCGGTGCTGTCATCCGCATTACATTGAATGTCATCAATTGACAACATATTATTGACATGCAGCAAAAACAATATCGGATACAGTACAGAGCCCAGTGGGACGTCTGCATTGATATCCATACTATCGGAGCAACTGCCTTTTACCATAGTTACCATGCATCTGCTGGATAAGAAGCTTTCAACCCATTTGCACAAACCCTCAGGCAGCCCGTACGATGGTAACTTCGATAGAAGACCCCGATGCCAGATCCGATCGAACGCCTTCGCCATGTCTAGGCTGACAGCCAATACCTCACCTTGACTCTCCAACTTATGAATGTCGAGAAAGAGTAATGAATTAATAAGTAATGTACCGTTATCCCTTCGTACCTTTACTAAAGGGACAAGGTAATATAATACTTAGTTGTTAATTTGTTATGACATGACGTAAAATACCTTCTGCGATCTATGTAATAAGTCTTATTAATAAACTAGCAGAAGCCCGCGGCTTCGCACGCATGAGATTTGGGCTTTTAGTAGCCTTTATTTCTCTGTAGACATGAAATTGTTTCTGTTTAAAAAAAAAAACAAAGTTTAGGGTCGTAGGTGCAACCATAGAGCGATTCAATTTTCGTACATCGCCATCTATTGACCTTTACAGGAGGCAACGTATATGTATTTTATTTATATTACATAAAAATGCGTAGGTAGTTATTTTATGTTACAAAAAATACGTATTCTATGAAAATATGAAAATAATAAAAATAAAATTGCAAAGTTCCCCAAAGGGGAAGATATTTCCCCCTAATTTTAACAGTTTTTAATTTTTTACGCAGGAACCCTAAATATTTACGGTATAAAAAGTACCCTATATTCTGCTCTGAACAGTCCTCTACCTACCAGTGAAAGTCCCGTTAAAATCGGTTCAGCCATTTCGAAGATTAGCCCGGACAAACAAACAGACAGACAGATAGACAAAAAAGTTAAAAATTGGTCCAAATTGGTCGTGTTCTATCAGAAGGTGATGTCAGGAGCCCTAGAAACCGGCGAGCGTGCATGAGAAGAGGAATGAATGTTAAAGAAGCGAGTGAGATATGTAAGGATCGAGTCACGTGGCGCTCGGTTCTCTCTGCCTACCCCGCAAGGGATTTGGCGTGAAGTTATAGAAGAAGATAGATAATTAACAACTTATATTAAAGAAATATTTCGAACAATCGTATTACTTATGCATCATAATCGTTTACAAACATTTTTATATGAGGGATAGTTATTAAAATGAATAGAAACTTTTTCGTATTCAATTTATAAGCAATAACCGATTAAAATTCTTTGGAATATGAACCAGTTTCTTAATAGCGGTTCTGAGTTAAAAACAATTATTTAGTAATTTTTATAATTAATTAATAAGATTATCGCGGTCGAGTTGTCGCAACCCTAAAATTATTCGTGGTTTTCCTGTCATTTCATCCATTAGCAGCCATAAGCGGAAATGCAAATAACTTTTAATATTCAACTTTCAAACCCCTATTCCAATAGGACTAAAAAAAAAAAATACGTGAACATTTTCAATTTGGGAAAGGTTTTTTGGAGTACAAATGACGTTAACGCAAGGTGGGCCCACATTTGGTCATTCTCCTTTATGTATTATAAAACTTTTCTTTTTTTATACAACCTTGAGAGGCATACAAGCATATGGCCCACCTGATGTAAAGCGGTTGAACATTTGCAAAACATTAAGGGTTAAATCACACTGAAGGAGCAGCGGCGCGCCGCACGGACGTGCTTTTCGGTGCAGGAAATTACCGAGTATTTTGAATCTTACAGACTAAAGAAAGAAGTTTAATTTTATTTGAAGCGAGAGAATAGGCAGCGAACCGCCAGGAACAGGCGCGACGCCGCAGGAGCCTTGTAGCGACTTGTCAAAGTAGGTATCGCATGGCAAGCTTAAGACTTTGACCATTGTACCATTCCTATGCCGTATATAATAACAGTTAAAATTGACCTTGAGTGTTAAGCGTGTCAGTTAAAAATATACATGAACATCTCATTTAGCGACCTGTCAGTGTATTGTATTTTTTTTTATACTACGTCGGGAAGCATACAATCATACGGCCCACCTGATGTAAAGCGGTTGAACATTTGCAAAACATTAAGGGTTAAATCACACTAAAGGAGCAACGGCGCGCCGCACGGACGTGCTTTTCGGTGCAGGAAATTACCGAGTATTTTGAATCTTACAGACTAAAGAAAGAAGTTTAATTTTATTTGAAGCGACAGAATGGGCAGCGAACCGCCAGGAACAGGCGCGACGCCGCAGGAGCCTTGTTGCGACTTGTCAAAGTAGGTATCGCATGGCAAGCTTAAGACTTTGACCATTGTACCATTCCTATGCCGTATATAATAACAGTTAAAATTGACCTTGAGTGTTAAGCGTGTCAGTTAAAAATATACATGAACATCTCGTTTAGCGACCTGTCAGTGTATTGTATTTTTTTTATACTACGTCGGGAGTAATACAATCATACGGCCCACCTGATGTAAAGCGGGTACCGTAGCCTATTAACGCTTTAGCCTATAACGGTTTTCTGTGAGGTGGAGGTACTTCCCCAGACGGGCTACTTTGATGCGCCCTACCTCTCTTAAAACATACAGACCAATACAAACAGACATGTTCATGCACACAAATGTTTGCCTTGTGTGGGAATCGAACCCACGAGCGTTGGTGTCAAAGTCGCGTCATTCACGACTGAGCCACTGAGCTCGTCGTAATGGAGCTCAATGGTCAAACCAAGGTTAGGTTTAGGTATGGATTTGGTGCAAATCTCAGTGGTTCTGGTAATTATGTAGCATGTGGAGTGGCATATGGCAGGGCCCCACAAACTAATAAACCACTTGACTTTGCATAAAGTCATCCCGCGCTCACAAAAGTTGTTTTAGCACCTAAATATATCACTATTCGAGCCTACTGGCCAATGAGAGAATATTTTAATCAATAACTCTATAAGTAACGCAATGTTTATCCGCGAACTGAACAATAAGAGCTACAAGTTTACCCGCCGACCTGTATCGGTGAATTGAGTTACTACGTAATATAGGTCTCATCGGTTCTCCATAGGTTATTTCCTTCATGCAGGGCTCCCACAATCATCACTACAGTATATTTCAGTACTATTTATTAGCTAGTACATAGGCGACAGAGCTTCGTTTGGCGTAGTTTATGTTTTTATGTGTAATGTTTTTT
Source organism: Pyralis farinalis (assembly GCA_947507595.1). Taxonomy (NCBI): domain Eukaryota; kingdom Metazoa; phylum Arthropoda; class Insecta; order Lepidoptera; family Pyralidae; genus Pyralis; species Pyralis farinalis. The sequence goes on from OX382270.1 coordinate 26,334,792, forward strand.
TTTTTTTCAGAAACACCTTATATGTATCTATAGATTACTTAGAAAGCAAAACTTTATCGTAATACAAAATTCTATCCCCTTCCTTATAGCCGTCTCCAAGATATACGAAATATATAATTAATTACAAGAAATGCGCGTTTAAGGTATTAAGATTCCATTAAATTGAATATAATTAAACAAAGCCACACCTCACCTCATACCCATTAAGAGTACGGTAACACAATATTTATTTAACAGGGCCTTTACACAATTACCTAATTGCTATCAACTTGCGCAATCCCGTAAAAACAATGTGCTTAACAACCAAACATTAATTATTTCCGCGTAGTTCGTGGCCAGTGAGCGATGGACCATACGCACTGACCTATTGTATAGTGAGTGGTTCAAGGAAATAAATAATTTGTCGACAGATTCAATAATTTCTTTCACTAATTAACAATTACTTCATCTTCAAAAAACTTCCTACTCCTACAAATTTCTTCTGAATAAATTCGTTGTGAGTTCCAAGGCAGCTGTAGTTTAACCCCCGGGACAGCAATGAACTTCACTGTTCATTGCCTTTTTGATGGTCGCCGCTGTTAATTCTGTCTACACAGGAGACACAGGGGTGGGTATGAGTGGTTGGCCTGTCCCGTTAAATTACTTCATCTTTCTTTACCATCGTCTAAGGTACTACTTAGAAGCTTTTTGCATATATTCATGAGATCAGTACCTATCTATACATATGCTCACGCTTACGCCAAGTCCCTTGAAACCGCCGCGCGCTATATAACTGAGATCAATACTACAACATTATTCTAAGAAAAGTCATAAGAAATCATTTATGCGACTCTGTTACAGCTTAAAAAAAGCCGTCAAGTGCTTTTAGGGTTCTGTAAAAAAAATATTTTAGCAAATTATTGTAGCAACAAAAGTTTTTTATTTGTGATAGAACTACAAATTTACAGTTTTCGGATTGCGTCCTTTACTTGTGCTACATGACAATGCTTCTTACCAAATTTCATGATACTACGAGTAGGTCAACGGGAAGTACCCTATAGGTTTTGATTCTCTTGCGAGAGTCAAAATGTGCGCATAAACGAGGCATAAACAGCCGTATGTTTTGATTTCGTTGACTTAGAAGTTTGATTTTTGCGCTGCTCGAAGCGATTACAGCTCTGAGTATTTGATATTAATTTTAGCTCAATACTCCACCCGTTCCTGAGAAAAAGAGTTTTGACAGACAGACGGACAACAAAGTGATCCTACGAGGGTTCCGTTTTTTCTTTTCAGGTACGGAACCCTAAAAAGAGCTAAAATGTTAATTACTTTGAATTGACTTCAATAAGAAGTAAGTTCTATATTCGTTGCGTTGTATTTCTATTTTACATGTATGTTGCGACAATTATTTATGCATGTATGAACCGATATCTTTAACATGACTTAACATCTATTTAAATATTTTGAATTGTATTGAGACTGACCGTCCGAAGTATTTATTAATGGTGAGTTAAAGAAAATATATTAGTCTTTCTATATTTTTTTAATAATACACCGTTGAGCACGGATCCTTTACACTTCACAACAGTTTATTACCGAGAGTATAATCGAACATTATAAGTATTTGAACATATGAAGAAGCCAAATTTCACTTGTAGTGTAAGCATGCAAGCTTTTTTAACATTTTACCGCACGGTAATTTTTTTATAGGTATAGGACCGACCTGGTGTGAAGTGGTTACCATAGCCTATAAACGCTTGCATTACATTGAGTATCGCTCGCGCAATGCCGCTTCTGCTACTAATACAGCAACACCTTAGGAGCTTACTGGTAACCTCACTCACTCACAGGACATCAATAATCCTCCAGAAAAGCGCCACACACTCTTAAAACACCCAGGCATGTTCAAGCACACAAATGTTTGGCTTTTGTGGCAATCGAAACCAACAGCCTTGGTGTGAAAGTAGCGTTATTAACGACTCCGCCACCAAGCTCGCCAGACAATCAATGCACTGCAATATGCAATGCAATGGATTACCAACTTCACATGCGGGTGATGGTAGTGACCTGCAAACGTTCTGCCGGAAGAGTGCCGGTGATTCTGCTCACAATTTCTGTTATACCGAATACATAATGTTTACATATATAAATATACTTAATAAAAAAACCAGTTGAGAATGCGCAAGCTTGCATTGCCAGAGGAACACCCAGGCTCGTCAATTATATAACAATACATTTTTTTTTTAATTTGTCGGCCATTTTGACCATGTTCCAGAGATAGGAACGGTGTTCCTAAACATTCCTATTCTACTTTTTTATGCTGAATCCGAATCTGAAATCAAAATTCGAATATTCAAAAAAAGCGACAGACAAACCCACATACAAACGCACAGACAAATATATAGATTTCATATAGGAACGGTGTTCCTGAAAACAATAAAAAATGAAATATTAATAAATTGTATACTTTCACAATTCTGTGCGATTGTTCTCTAATGTAATCAATTATTTTAAATCCTTTTGTCTCAGTAGTTCTTCATAGTCCTTTGTTCTTTATTTTAATTAGACATTTTTCGAACATTAATTTATTCTGAACAGACGTTTTTCCTATTCAATATTATTCTATTAAATTTGCATTTTGGACATCTCGTGGGTTGATGTAGTGTACGGTGTGTATTTTTATCATATTACACACAGACGCTCAGAGGGATTGAGGAAATGACTCGGCGAAGCAAGAGCGAGACAGACCCCCGGTGTTGCAAATGTCCATAGACTGCTGGTAAGCAGTTACTTACCATCAGGCAAAATGTACAATTATTTGCCACCTTAGTGGTATAAAAAAGTTCCAGTAGCTCCATTGAAGAAAATATAGAGCGCAATATTTACCTTAATGAATCTGCTACTGAGAAAAGTGATATTAAATAAGCAGTACATACACAGATTACTTAATAGTTACTTCGTAAGTACATATTTCGTAATCGGTCAAGCACGAGTTTGAAGTCGAGCTCTGAGGACTCCGTACGGTTCTTGGACATATAAATTGTTGTAAATTTATCTACTAGGTACTTCAGATACAAATGAATTAAAAGAAGAATATAACGTTGTTTCAAACTAGCAAACTTTTTTATAAATAATCTTTTTCAATCAAATTTAGTTATACGTAATTAAACTTAGTTATTTACGTATAACTAAATTTGACTTATATAATAAAAAATATTAATATTATATGTCTTTTATTTTTGTAGTAGGATGTAAATAATATTTAACTAAGGTTGTTTAATCAGGTGATGTCAGCAGTCCTAGAAACCGGAAAACGAACGAACGAGCGAAGAGAAGAGCAATGAATGTTAAAGAAGCGAGTGAAGTACGAGGATCGAGTCATGTGGCGCTCAGTTTTGCCGTTGTGCCTTATCGATTGCCGTAATTAACATATCATAGAATAATACGCCCAGAGTGATAGTTAGAAGAAAGAGGCTATTCGTAGGTAGCAATGTTTGGGACTACTGATTATACAGGATGTAGATACAAATAACTATTCATGTATGTTATTGTTAAAGCGCTCTTGAAAAGGTTCTGCGTTATAGCGAGCGTGGCGACTCGCAAGTAAAACTTAAGCATTGCAAGCTTTTTTTAGCATACCAATTATTGCTTATGCTTACAAATAAGCAGTCTGTGCGCTTGTTTTTCATTCGAGTGGTAGTTATAAAAAAATTAAACTAAATTTAATGAATTTTATATAAAATTGTGTTTATTATTGATGTTTGTGTACCGTCCTTTGCAGATTGCGCCGTTAGGTTGGCTGAGGGCTTGCAAGCGTTTATATACTCCATAATGCGGTCGCTATGTTTATTTGTCACCCGAGAGTGGTACAAAAATAATAACAAATGTAGCTAAATGTGAATTAATTAATTAAATTAAACCTTTGCAAAATGATGCTAGCTAGACATGGTATTATGAAGTTACGCATTGCGTCGGAAATACCTACGCAGGTAGTATACGTAAATCTCGCAGATAAACTTACGTTAGGTATATGTCTTTGATGGTAATTATTAGCTCTTTTTATTGTTTCGTGATCAATAACAACTACACAATGGCCTTCAATTTGACCAATCTTTAAAAATACAGCCTGTATATCAAAATTCCACTGTAATACAATTCACTAATTCTAATTCACGTATTAAAGCAGTGAAATTCTGGGCGTATCGAGGTTTATCAAGGTCAACCTCACCTGTGCATGTGGTGCACCCCGTCCATCAGCGAATGAGGGCCACGATGAAAAATTGTACAACAATAGCTTCACTAGAAGGCAACTTAGGTAGTACTAGTAATTTGAACTTTCGACTGCCCACAGAAAAATAAGGCCATAACGCTTAATAAATTATTGACACCAACGCTCGTGGGTTCGATTCCCACACAGTACAAACATTTGTGTGCATGAACATGTCTGTTTGTCTTGGTCTGGGTATTTTCTATGTATAATAAGTATGTATTTACAAAAAAAAAATGTATTTACGTATGTTTATCAGTTGTCTAGTACCCATAACACAAGCTTCGCTTACTTTGGGGCTAGATGGCGCTGTGTAATTTGTCCGACAATATTTTTATACAAACATTCGGCTGACCTAATCTAATGCGGTCATCGTAGCCTATGAACGCTTCCAACACATTAAGACTCACTATCGCAATGCCACCTCTGCTGCTAATACAGCAACTTCTTTGGACAGCTGCTTTGATGCACCCTACCTCTCTTAAAAACACCCAGACCAAGACATACAGACATGTTTATGCACATAAATGTTTCCGTGTGAGAATAGAACCCACGAGCGTTGGTGTCAAAGCAGCGTTACTAACCACTGCGTCACCGATCTCGTTCTGTTTTCCAATAAATGTAATTTTTATTACACAAAGGAGAGTGGGTAACTGGCTTACAACCCGCTACCAAAACCTACAAATACCAGCGTCATAAGTGATGAGACCGCGGTAACTACCACTGCTAACCCAGCAACTCCTCGTCAGCTTGACGAGCTCGGTGGCGTAGTGGTGAAACGCGCTGTTACGCTACTTTGACACCAACGCTCGTGGTTTCGATTCCCACACAATACAAACATTTGTGTGCATGAACATGTCTGTTTGTCTTGGTCTGGGTATTTTCTATGTATAATAAGTATAAATATGTATTTACAAAAAAAAAGTTTTTACGTATGTTTATTAGTTGTCTAGTACCCATAACACAAGCTTCGCTTACTTTGGGGCTAGATGGCGCTGTATAATTTGTCAGACAATATTTATCAATATTTATTTATTAGCTTCTTCAGCTCTTGCGTTGCATTAAGGGCCCGTCGACGTTGTAAAAAAACCTGGAATATGAACTACTTCATATTGATAATCGGAGTCCTAAATTCCTTATCGGTTATTATCACTATATCGGTTATTATCTACGCTTATGTGTAGATGCAGGCGACAATGCAGCGATGTATTCAGGCATGTTGATTGACGAAGCCGTTTTTCAGCCCATTTATACTAGTAAATAACAGCAAGCTGTGTAGGCAGAGCTGATATTTTTTAAATTTAAAAAATATTTATATATTTTATTTTTAATTTTTTAAAAATATATGGAACCCTGTACGACGTCTAGCGACGAGTGCTGTTACTTTTTCTGTTGATGGGAGTGCAGTGCAGACTCTGCACTGCAGAGTGGCCGGCCATACGTTTTCCCATATGTTTTTTTTTTATAATTGGAACGATTTTGGACCGTTCTTCCTCACCAACGAACATTTAAATTTCAAATTAAAGGATACAAAACTACAATATGTTAGCTATTAGTGTGTCGATTTTGGAGTTTCTCACTATTACCGTCTAAACGCTAGCTGGATGACATCAGTCTACCCCAAACGGCAATTTTGAGGGTAATGTGGCTCCGCTGGCTATCGCAGCTCTGCCAATGACCACCCATATACGGCCCACCAGATGTAAAGCGGGTACCGTAACCAATGAACGCTTGTGATATATTAATTATCACTCGCGCGATGCCTCCTTTGCTGCTTACACAGCAACTCCTTGGAAGCTTACTGGTGACCTCACTCACACGCAGGAACACAACAACCCTCTAGGGAGTTGTTATTTGGCTGCGGATTTCTGTGAGGTGGAGATACTTCTCCAGACGGGCTTTGATACGCCCTACCTCTCTTAAAAACATCCAGACCAAGCCGAACAGACATGTTCATGCACACAAATGTTTGCCTTGTGTGGGAATCGAACCCACGAGCGTTGGTGTCAAAGTCGCGTCATTCACGACTGAGCCACCGAGCTCGTCAATACCCATATGATGACATTAATCAAATTTAGCACACAATTAATACATATACCAGATTAATACACAGGTTGCTCTTACTCAGGGAAAATTTATGATCCTGTGTAAAACTCCAAAAAAAACCTCAACATGCCCGGAGCCCCTGTAGTCTTGAGAAGATTTTTTTTTACCACGTCGGGAGGCATAAAAATATGTGGCCCACCTGATGTAAAGTGGATACCGTAGCCTATGAACGGTTGCAATATATTAAATATCACTAGCGCGATAGTACATCTGGTGCTGACATAGCAAGTTCGTACGAACTTACTGATAACCTCAAGTACTCACTCGCGGCAGTTGTCAATTGGCTGTGATTTTGTGTGAAGGTACTTCTCCAGTTAACCTGCTTTAATGTTTTTTTTTTTTGCCCAAGAAAATTGTAGACCCACAAAAGGACTAACCCACACACGCAGGTATGCATTAGTCATTCTTCCGTGAGGGTCACCCTCCGGAAAAAGGGTCCCTCCCTTTTTGAGGAGGTGAAATCTTGCAAAGATACCATTTCCTGCGAACGAACTGGTTATGTCAGATTTCCACTGACTAAAACACCCCCCTGGAACTGCCTTTAGCCGGGAAGGCTATACGCCCTACGTGTCTTAAAAACACCGAGCATACAAATGTTTGTCCTGTGTGGGAATCCAACCCATTGTCAGCTCGTCATTAAGACTTAATAACACATTAGAACCGTGTTCACATAAAACATATGTACAAAATCTCCCAGTATGCGTATTGTAGGTATCCTATCATAGTGATATATTCCAGACTATTACATGTTCTATGATGTCACACTGACCTCGTAGTTCACTGTGTTAATAGCGTTTCTGTCTAATCTCTGTTAGTTTCGTCAATACTGATAAGGAATACCTAAGGCGTGTGATAATGGTTTGACTAAAGTTACTTTTACAACTGTGGTACTGCAAAACATAAAGCAACACGGCCGGCCGGAGGTCCAAGGCAGGCGATCCATTGCGTAATGCGCTGAAATTGTTTAAAAGATTTTGCCTGGAACTTTTGCAGGGTTCCAGCCAAATTCCAATCCTTATCCTAAATTTTATGACCACGAGAATACATATATTTTTTTTATACTTTGTCGGGAGGTATACAAGCATACGGCCCACCTAATGTAAAGCGGGTACCGTAGCCTATTAACGCTTGCGATATATAAGTATCACTCGCGCGATGCCTCCTCTGCTGCTTACACAGCAACTCCTTGGGAGCCTACTTGTGACCTCACTCACACGCAGGAACACAACAGCCAAATAACAACTCCCTAGAGGGTTCTAGGGAGTTGTTATTTGGCTGCGGTTTTCTGTGAGGTGGAGGTACTTCCCCAAACGGGCTGCTTTGAAGCGCTCTACCTATCTTAAAACCTCATTCACGACTGAGCCACCGAGCTCGTCAAAAATAATATAATTATATCATAGTATTGTCTTAGGTTTTCGCTATTGTTATACATTGAATTAAACAATTTTTAACGGAAATATCGCGTATTTCATTTATTTTGTTGAACCTGACGTTTCGAACGCTTTGCAGCGTCCGTGGTCACAGTACGCGATATATCCGTTAAAAATCGTTTAATTCAACATAATTATACCTACCAGTTTGCTAGGAACCATAATTAGGCTAAGTCCCTAAACGTCTTCTTCTTCTTCCTAACAGGCGGTAGCGGCGTCCGCAACCTAAGTCTATATTTTATTTTGCGAAGATTCTGATTTTTATTATAGAGCGACTGACCTCCACGACGCAGACGGAAAACCAGACCTTTCTTAGATTAGGTCACACGTCTTCCGAGAATAATTGGACATGCTGGTTTCCTCACGATGTTTTCCTTCACCGCCGAGCAAGTGATAATTACAAAATCTAATAATAGACAATGGTTCCATCCCTGAATCTATCGTAACGACATTTGATACAGATGTAATCTGGATCCTGAAGATCAAAGGTTAGATACTCATTATTAACCTCGTAGTTAAATGTGTTAATAGCATTTCTATGGACGATTTCGCCGTTGAGATGCGAGCGTTGCGCAAAATCTGCCACGCAACGCTTGCAGTTTTTTTTATACAGCGTCAGAAGGCACACAACCATACGGTCCACCTGATGTAAAGCTGTTATGGTAGCCTATTAACACTTGTAAATCAAGTACCACTCGCGCGATGCCTCTTCTGCTGCTTACACAGCAACTCCTTAGGAGCATACTGGTGACCTCACTCACTCACTCCTATGGAGTTTCTGTGTTAGCAGTAGAGGTGGCATCGCGCGAGTGATACTTATCGAAGTAGTTAGTAGTAAAAATAAGAAGAGGCACGTTCCGTTGGTTAGAACATGTAGAAAAAATGCAGGACTAAAGAATGATGAAGCAGATATACAACGCAAAAGTGGAAGGATGTAGGAGCCGAGGAAGGCCAAGACTTATCTATTATGACCAAATTGGTCGTGTTCTATCAGAAGGTGATGTCAGGAGCCATAGAAACCGGCGAGCGTGCATGAGAAGAGCAATAAATGTTAAAGAAGCGAGTGAGGTGTGCAAGGATCGAGTCATGCGGCGCTCGGTTCTCAATAGGTAGAGGCCTACCCCGCAAGGGATTGCCGAGAAGTTATAGATAGATAGAACGAGGCATAAACAGCCTAGTATCTTTTGATTGCATTGACTTAGAAGTTTGATTTCTACTTTGTTCGTAGGGATTGCAGATCTGAGTATTTGATATTAATTTCAGTGACAGACGTACGTGACAGACGTACAGAGAGATAGACGGACAACAAAGTGTTCCTATAAGGGGTCCGTTTTTCCTTTTAAGGTACGGAAACCTAAAAACGATCCCTACAGGCACAATAAAACGAACTAATTAGCCCAAATTAGACATATGACATTGTATAAATAAAATTAATATAAGGCCGAAGTTGTTTAAAAAAATTAAGGAAAATAAAAAGAAACACGGTGCCACAACAGGCAATAAAAACAATAAAATAAACTAATTAGCTCAAACTAGGTGGAATAACTATTTAGTCTATGACCATTGACGAGACTGACTCTATTTATGAGCAGCGGTCAACTTTGATCTTCTTACTTTCAACCATCATTAGACTAGTTCAGTGGTAATATGTGTATCATCAGAACTACACTCAATTGTCATGAGAAACAATTGAGAGTCGTTGAAATTCGGCCCCCTTGACTCCATTTTATCCAAGTTGACATAATAAACGCTGGTTAAAAGTGCGTGCCCGCGCAAGGCGAGATACGTATATTCCTTGTTCCGAATTCTCGCGTTGCCCTACCTCTCTTAATTATCTGTAAACAAACGTTAGCACTTTACCAAACATACCTTGAGCCATATAAAATTACGAGTAAACAGAACTACGTGACCTATCTTCATCAGATTTCATTAAATACGACCACAAAAGCCCAAGTACAAGGAATGGGCCCAAATATTTAAGTCGCCCGTTGAATAAACCAGAGGCTGGTTTAAATGTGGATTAATTAAATTGTAATGTACAAGCTTAGCCTGTAACTTATTAAATACACACACGAACACACTCATTGTTTGTGTTCTATAAACGGACGGACGAGCGCGGTGGCTCAGTCGCGAATGACGCGACTTTGACACCAACGCTCGTGGGTTCGATTCCCACACAAGGCAAACATTTGTGTGCATGAACATGTCTGTTTCTCTTGGTCTAGATGTTTTAAGAGAGGTAGGGCGCATCAAAGCAGCCCGTCTGGGGAAGTACCTCACAGAAAACCGCAGCCAAATCACTACTCACCACAGGGTTCTTGTGTTCCTGCGTGTGAGTGAGGTCACCAGTAAGCTCCCAAGGAGTTGCTGTGTAAGCAGCAGAGGAGGCATCGCGCGAGTGATATTTAATATATTACAAGCGTTAATAGGCTACGGTAGCCGCTTTACATCAGGTGGGCCGTATGCTTGTAAGCCTCCCGACGTAGTATTAAAACAAATCGCTAAAACATTTAAGTGCTAAAACACCATGTTTCTGTGAGCGCACGATGCCTTCATGCACCCCGCGCGATTCATGTGATTTATTGGTTTGTAGCCTGCTACTTCCGAGCGTGAGGTCACAAAGCTACCGAGTAGATGCTGCATTAGGAGCGACAGTGGCTACATCCGAGTGATACTTTCGATACTTTATGTATTATAAGGTTATGGTAACCATTTATCACCTGATTTAGTTTAAAAAACTTAATAAATCATACTACTATGTACATAGTTAGTGTCACGAAATCACTTTGCGTACTCCAAAACGCTTACTATGGTTTATCATACTTATGACTTTAATTGTCCAATTAACACTTTAATTAAATGTTTAGCGATAATAATTTTACTGCCCGAGTGCTACTAACGTCACGACAGGAAGCCCCATTAAAATCACATGCATTGTTGCACTGAATTAAATTCAAATTAACTTGAAGGCAATCCGTCCAACCTTCTTGCAATATAATTATGAAAATGCTCGTCGCTTTTCCACAAGAATGCGCCAAACTAAGGCGCTTCTTAGGAATTCTGGACAGTGATCGTAAAAAAAAAAACGGATTGCACTCCGGGAGTGCCGGCAGAAGTGAAAACTTGAACATTAACGTTGTGCATTTTTGAATATTTTGGAATGGTTAGGGAATAATTTCGCACTAATTGCTTTATTTATCAGTATAAAAGTACTATCATGTATTTGGTAAAATACAATATTCACTTATTGCGCGTACACAAACATGACAATTTATATTACATTAAAAATTTAACACTTCAGAACTATTACAATATTTTACATTAAAAAGTTTATCTATCAGAAAAATCAACTTTCATCCAGCATCATCATCGCCAATCTCTAAAACTCAAACACACACGCACTCTCGCGCAAGCGCCCTGCGCCGCTTAAACCATACAGCGATGTTGATAAACTACGTTGAACGAAACGCGTAAGCGCCAAGAATTTCATGGCGCTTACAACGTTTTGGTCGCGAGAAAATAATGCCCTATGAACGATCTAGCGCTTCATGTTTTAAATGTTTAATTAGAGGTAACTAATTTTTTAGCGCTGTAGCGAACTTAAGGTCTAATTCTCACCAAAATCTTACGGTCAGGGTCACGTGTCCTGACGCGAGTTTACCATTTTTTACTCATCCCAAAAAGTGCACAACGCCGCTAAAGAAGTTTTTACTTCACTAAGTTCAAATACTTGAATTTAACATATATTCTCATCTTCCTTGTGTCATCCCGTTTCCTAATCCATTAGAATCGATGGATGCCGCTACTTATAGGAAGATACTGATTTTTATACAGAGCGACTGCCGTTAGACCACCACAACCCAGAGGGAAAACCAAATCTTTCTTAGGTTAGGTCATACGTTTTTCGGAATACAATTTCAGAGACGTGTGGGTTTCCTCACGATGTTCCTTCCTTCGCCGCCAAATAAGTGATTCAACATAGGCCTCCCCTCTAGAGTGCCACTCGTCTCGATCCTGTGCCGACTGCATCCATCGACTCCCCACAAATCTCTTGAGGTCGTCGCTCCACCATTTATTTTTATTCTATTTCAGCATAGTGGCTCCTCTGGTGGTAAGCGAAAGAGGAGCCCAAATCGCAAATGCAACTGACAAAATACTACACAGTATCCTGTCAGTTGACGCTGCCATGCTGACCCGCGAGATGCTTCTTCACGCTTCGTTTGAAGGATCCCATATTGTAGAAAGGAGGGAAACATGTGCAGGCAAGGCGTTCAACTTTTTAATGGTACGACAAAGAGGTTAGTAGGGGGTCGTCCCACATCGCGTGTACCAATATGGGGAAGCCACTCGAGAACCTTTCTTAAGTAAGTGCCTAGTCATTATAAATCTATACAGATAAATAAAATTGGGGTGTCTGTTTGTACTATTAAAATAACCGCTTTTTATTAAATGCATATGGATACATATGTACATATACCAAAATATTTTTTTTTTTACAATTTTTGTTTGTGTGTTTGTTGACTTTCACTGCCAGATAGCTGATGTAATAAGGAGCAACTTTTATTTTAAAATTTTTATTTATTTTTATTACTATAAATAAATAACAAAAAATAACTATTCCGCGCGGACGAAGTTGCGGGCACAGTTAGTTAATTATAAATTTTGTGTAGTACGTGCCCACACCAGGATTGGAACCGAGAATCAAGTGGCCGGTTCCGATCCTCCGTGACACCTGCACTTTTATTAAACTTTTCAAATGACCGTTATCGGGTGTATTCAGTGCCTTAAACCATACCATTGTGATAGTACACAATTATATGTGGCTTTAACCTTCTGTGAAAACATTACGTCATATTAAATACAGCCGCAGGAAACATTATGGGTCAAAGCAAATATTACGCCGTTAAACAAACCAGAATGTTTCTTTATCTCGCACACAACATGGAACCTTTTTCGCTAAAGTCGGGTATGCAAACGAATCTAATGAATTGTTTTCACCTTTTATGGACGACTATAGAAATTTTGGTGGTCATATTTTTAGAACATGAGTTTTTACTTGATGAAATCATTAACGAATTAATTCTTTGGTGAAAGTTACGAGATATAATTTGACTAATGAAAACTTCCTCCTTGGGAATATATTTTTTAATTACGAGTGTCCCGGGCGTGCGTCGCACACAAAAGACCTAAGAAAGAATGAACGTAATGCAGATACGTTAGCCTAAATATTGTGCAACTATTGCTAAAAGCTATCTTTTCAAGTAAACTTTAAGTTTAGCTTAAGTACAATTCTAGGTAACTAGTTCGCTAAGAAGGAAATCCTTATTATTTTTAAATGAGAAACTTGTGTTTGTGTATTTGTATATAAATTATACATATTTCGATTATCTTGGTAAAAATTTGGATCAAATTTTGTATTTAGATAATAATTTGCTTTTTATAGTACAGGTGTCTTACCTGAAAAAAGCCACATTACACAAAAAAATACATCGTTGTAGCCTTCTATTAAAATATCTTAATCTTTTAGATCAACTTGATGATAACTTTAACGTCGAGAGGCATACCAGCACAATAATAGTAAGCTCCTAAGGAGTTACTGTGCAAGCAGCAAAGGTGGAATCGCAAGAGCGATACTTAATGTATAAAGAGCGTTCATAGGCTACGGTAACCACTTTCTATTGGCCGCATGATTGTATGCCTACGGACGTAGTGTGTATAGCTAGCTAGCTACCTACCCCGGCTTCGTATGAGTGATCTGATCGCTACTTAACTTCACAGGATCACCCGCTGGGCTAATCTGAAGATTCCCTGAAAATTTCATCAAAATCTGCCCCACCGTTTTCGAGTCCATAGAGGACGAGCATACATACATTGATATATAAAGTATTTATATTACCACAAACTTTGCATAGTTCGGTATTAATTAACTATAATTATAATTACATCGCATCTAAATTTTGTTTGCTGTAATATAAAACACAACGCGGGCAACGCCGCGGTGTGTTAGTAAAGCATAAGTCAGATTAATTTATTGTTCAAACAACCCAATCACACATTCACACACTCTCCAAACTTTTCCCACAACCGTCTTCGCGACTTACCAAGCTTTCAAGCGTAATTAAACTGAAATATTATAAATACATAGCAAATTCATTACAAACTTTCGTAATTAACCAACTCAAATATGTATTTCAAAGGCGAATGAATTAGCGAAGTGAGTAGGTAGGTAACTGGGAACGTAAATTATTTAGTAAGCAGGCAACTTGACAGTTTTTTTGACAAGCTTTAATCCCGCTGTGGCTTAAATTTTAAATTGACCTCAGAAGAAGGGAATTTTATAACAGCTCTTTGTAAAAGTTAACATTTTCCTTGGTGGCTAGTTTTTTTTATACAATCTCAAGAGTCATGCAAGCACGTGACCCATAAAGAGGTTACCGTATCCCTTGAACGTTGGCAATATATTAAGCATCACTCGCGTGCCATATCTGCCGCTAACACACTAACTCCTTAAGGCGACACATCGAAAAATTAGACCAACTTTCATCGAATAGTATAGGCTAATGACTAAACTGACGGATCTAAGATTTTAATATAAATAACTTCATTTCTTTATCTTGAATTTGCTTGCTCAAATACGCGATTGTGTAAAATTGATTCGATAATAATTACTTTCGAAAACACCTCCTGAAATTCATTATTATTGAAATTACAACGAAGTTGTTCTGTTTATACGCTTCAAAATTACTTAAATCTATTAGTAATATCTATGTTTATAATATGCTTGCTGCATATTTTGATAAGTGAAACATGAAATTTTTTAAAAATATTTTAAGTTTCTGACAATTTCTAAGCGATCACATTCGTCTTGGGTGCTACGTGTTTTCGACCTTATTGTGCGGTAATGAGGATTATAAACGCGTTGACTAACTACATCCAGCCAGTCCGGCTGCAGCCCGCTTCGAGGTAAGACCTATGTCCACTGTCTGCTCGAGCTCGCTCCATTTACATCGCGACACCGAAGTTTTTATAATTAATAGTTGTAAATATTCAATATTATAGTATTTAGCGTAAGTGTATTATTATTAGATATAAGTAGTAAATAATATTATAGGTTTATATATATTTATTATACTGTTGTAATAATGGGGAACACTAAAAAGAAAATATATAGAATAAAAATACAAAGAAAATGTTCGTAGAATGGGGGAGGCGAACAAGACAAGGTATTTATTTTTTTTAATTATTATATTCATTAAACATATTATAATAACATTGTGTAGACATATTTCTAGTTTTTAGAACAGTTCCTAGGTATGGTTGGCCCAAGCTATTTAATTCCTCTTCAAACTTTTTTTTAATTTTGCTTACTTAATAACTCTATATAAAACTGCATTAATTAAATAAGAGTTATTTTTTGCAGGAATAAACAGTAACATTTGATAATTGGTATACATTATCCACAGGCTGACCGCGTACCTATATAGGACGTCAAACTCCTATTATGTCCATTATAATCTGACCGAACTCCGACTTAGAAGTTGTACGTCGGTGGAGGTCAGGTTACGTTGGAAATTTATACCAATAAGGTTCGCGTTCTCAGCACATAGCAACCAGTGGAGACTCTTTATTTCTTTGTATTAAAATAAAAACTTATAAAATAGAATATTTTTGCTGTTTTGTTTTTTAGGAGAAACTTACTAAATAAACATATTCCACTAGAAGAATCACTACTCGATTTATATGCTACTTTAACGTAAGTGTCATACGGGACGACAAACTCATAGTAACCATTATAAGCTCACCGAACTCCGACTTAGACATTGTACGTAGGTGAAGGTTAGTTTACGTTGGAAATTTATCCAATCAGAATATAGAAAACCAGTGGAGGTTTTTTTTTTTTTTCTGTATTAAAATAATTACTAGTAAAATAGTATATTTTGATAGTTTTAAAAAAAACTCGGTATGTTTCATGTTAAAGAAGCGAGCGAGGTGTGTAAGTACCGAGTCATGTGGCGCTCACGAGGGATTTAGCGTGAAGATATAGATAGATAGTATACTTATACCCATGGTACTCGTGAAAACAAATAATATTTACTATGAACCAACACTGAAAACACAAAAAAATCATCTATTCTATACATTGTGGTTAGTATTGAACTATTGTACGGATTAGATTTATTTTGCAACATCAGAGATGGTCCTGGTTCTTTCTTCTTGAGAGTTTAATAAATAACAAGGAAACGTACAACAATACAAAACACAGAGTATACATAAGTAAAATACAGTAAATGTCATTATACTGAAGTTAAAGTTATGAAACAGCAAGAAAATCATTTGTCACATGTTTTTTTTAAATATGAATAGATTATAAAATCTATTTGTATATATGTATATTAGGGTGTCCCTTATTTTTCAAAGTTTTTATTTTCTAACGCATATGTCTTAGTTTTGTTCATTTGCTTTTAAAACACTCGGAAATTAATTTTTAACTTATTTGGATTACGATAATCCGTGCCGAATTACATCGAAACATGTTCATACAAGTTGCGCGGCAGTGCCGCACGTACTCGCGGTATTCATTTGTTCAAATTCAAAGTCAAAATCTTTTTATTCCGTAAAAATGGCTACATTTGTTTGGAATCGTCACATTTTTTTTCCCTACCGTGCAGTTTATGACTAGGTGAGCACTGATAAAAATACTGCCAAAAAACTCAGGCATCCCTCTTTTGGTATCCAAACAAATTTACATATTTTGTTAATTACATTATAATTGGATCGACTCACTCCCAGGCATTTTTATCATTAATATAGTCAGATACTTTATAATATGCCCTGCTACACAATTTGGCTTTAATAGTAGTTTTAAATTTGTTTATTGACAAATCTCTTATATTGCTGGGAAGTTTGTTATAGAACCGTATACATTGCCCCATAAAATAATTACTTGTTTTGTGGAGACGGCTTGCATATAACACAAGATTATGCTTATATCTAGTATTTATGCTATGAATATCACTCTTTTTACAAAATGAGTCTATGTTTTTATGGACATACAAAAGATTTTCATAGATATATTGCGATGCGACTGTTAAAATATTTATTTCTTTGAATTTTTCTCTAAGGCTCTCACGGGGACCAAGTTTGTAGATAGCTCTTATGGCTCTCTTTTGCAATAAAAAGATGGTGTTAATATCCGCGGAGTTACCCCAAAGAAGAATTCCATATGACATAATACTATGAAAGTAGCTGAAATAAACTATTCTAGCCGTATCAATATCAGTGAGCCGTCTAATAGTTTTCACTGCATAAGCTGCAGAACTTAGTTTTCCTGATAATTTTTCAATTTGTGGGCCCCTTTGTAGTCTGGAGTCAATTGTTATACCCAAGAACACAGTTGTCTCCACAGAGGCTAAATTAGTTCCATTAACATGTACATTGGTAGCCACCTGCCTTACATTAGGTGTTGAGAACTTAATTACTTTAGTCTTTTTATCATTTAAAAGCAGATTATTAACACTAAACCAATGAATAACTTTAGAGAGAGCATCGTTAACTTCGTCATAATTACCTAACCGTCTATTAATTTTGAATGTCAGTTATTCTCGTGATTAATACGTAATGTTTTAACTTTTATAAGATGGCAGTGGAATTGAGAAGCAATAAATCAAGTATTTTCTTAGTTGGAGACGTAAATTATCAAATAATAGGCGCAAAATTACCGTCTAACCGTCAAGTTCTTCCTGTACTTTTTTATAAAATTCGCGAAGTTAAATTGACTGTTAGTGAAAGCGCATACCTAGTCATTCGAGAGTGTATTATATTTAGGGAAAAAGCTAGGATCCCTACCAGAGCTATACCTAACTGTGTAAAATAACTTGTGAATCTTCACCAGGAGGGAGTTGCAAAAAAATTCCAATTTTCTATTTCAATTTCAATCTAATTCAATCTGATAATTTTATTTCTCTTATTTATTCGAAATAAAAAAATCCTGTGTTTACTCGGCGCTATCAGCCATTATGACACTCGAACATCTATAACTTCAAGCCAAATCCCTTGCGGGGTAGGCAGAGAGAGCCGAGCGCCACGTGACTCGATCCTTACATATCTCACTCGCTTCTTTAACATTCATTGCTCTTCTCATGCACGCACGCCGGTTTCTAGGGCTCCTGACATCACTTTCTGATAGAACATGACCAATTTGGTCATGGTAGGTAAGTCTTGGCCTTCCCCGGCTCCTACATCCTTCCACTTTTGCATTGTATATCTGCTTCGTCATTCTTTCATCTTGCATTCTTTCTACATGCCCGAACCATCGGAGCATGCCTCTTCTTATTTTAACACCGACGCTCTCTTTCAGACCAACTCTATTTCTAACATCATCATTACGAATACGGTCTACAAGCCTTACGCCACAAATTTTGCGCAGCGCTCGCATTTCAACCGCGTTTATTCTACTTTCATGCTCTTTCTGCCCTACCCAACTCTCGCTTCCATAAGTTAGCGTTGGGACCAACACTGCATTGTGTATAGCGAGTTGTGCCTGGCTCAGGATTTTACTGCCAAGAAGTTTTCCCAACGCTCCATTCACACTATTCCCAGCACTCACTCGTCTTTCCACATCTGCGGTGTACCTTCCATCCCTGCTGAAAGCGCATCCAAGATATACAAACTCATCCACTTGTTCCAACACTTCATCATCAATCGTAATCCTTACATTAGTTCTGGATTCTTCTCTTTCAAATACCATTATCTTTGTTTTCTTCGCATTCAGTAGTAAGCCTTTCTCCATACAGTCGTCTTTCATCGCTGTGACCAGTGTTTGCAGTTTAGATGGTGTATCTGCTAACTAAACATATGTGTCCGAATCAACAAATGGCCCGCTTTAGCCTCTCGATAAACAATATTGTATTATGTAGCTAGTGTTTCATTCTTCTTAAGGGGGATACATGCCGTCCAGTGGCGCCTCAAGGAATAAAATATCGTATCTTAGCGTGGAAGATAAACATTATAAAGTCATGTGTTGCGTGTGTTACAAATACAATAACGTACTTTTACGTCATTAAACCAACATTGAAATGAAATGTTTTGCTTTCGTTGTTATAGGCATAATTGCCAAAAAACGGCCTCTTTTAGCACTTTTGCTTATAACAACGATAGTGGAATATTTTGAGTGTTGGTTTAATGACGTAAAAATACTTTACTATCTTCGTAATAAATGCAACATAAGATTTCATAATGTTTATCTTATATGCTATAATATGTTTTTTTATTCAATGAGGGCGCCACTGGACGAGACCTAAGTAAGAACAACATAGATACCAAGACATGACCATAACTTATAGAGATATAAACATAAAACGATGTCATTGATTTCTCTTTCAATAAACTTTTAAAAGTGAATACGTTTCTGTAGTTTTTTATTACTATTATTACTATTGTTTTCCGTCTAGCTTAAATAAATATGTTTGGTTCAGTATGTATAAAGCTAAATAATAATTAAATCAATAATTTTTATTAAATATTGATATTATAAATTTTATTTAAGTGTGACGCGACTCTGTAGCTTTTCTGTTCGTTTGCATTGACTATACGTTGACCCCAGGTTACCTATTAGGCGCTAATTTCAAATTTTACAAATCGAGCGTCGAGTGTCAATTGAGGGGCGCGGGGTGATTGGGCGGAGCCATTTTAAAGCTTCACGATCGAGGTGTCGCCTTAAGAGCTTACTGGTGACCTAGACTCAACAACCCTATAGTGAGACGTTATTTGGCTGCGGTTTTTTGTGGGGTGAAGGTACTTCCCCTGACAGGTTGCTTTTATGCGCCCTACCTCTGTTAAAAATACCGAGACTAAGACAAACAAACAAGTTCATGCAAACAAATGTTTGTCTTGTGTGGAAATCGGACCCGCGAGTGTTGGTGTCGAAGTAGCATTAGTAACCACTGCCGCCACTTCCACCAGGTGGACTGTATGCTTGTATGATTGACGATGTATAAAAAAAAACGGGTTGCACTCCGGGAGTGCCGGCAGAAGTGAAAACT
Source organism: Pyralis farinalis (assembly GCA_947507595.1). NCBI lineage: Eukaryota > Metazoa > Arthropoda > Insecta > Lepidoptera > Pyralidae > Pyralis > Pyralis farinalis. The sequence goes on from OX382270.1 coordinate 26,354,615, forward strand.
TGAACATTAACGTTGTGCATTTTTGAATATTTTGGAATGGTTAGGGAATAATTTCGCACGAATTGCTTTGTTTATCAGTATAAAAGTACTATCGTGTATGTGGTAAAATCTCTAAAACTAAAACACACACGCACACTCGCGCAAGCGCCCTGCGCCGCTTAAACCAAACAGCGATGTTGATAAACTACATTGAACGAAACGCGTAAACGCCAACAATTTAATGGCGCTTACAACGTTTTGGTCGCGAGAAAATAAAGGCCTATGAACGATCTAGCGCTGCATGTTTTAATTGTTTATTTAGAGGGAACTAATGTTTTAGCGCTGCAGCGAACTTAAGTTCTAATTCTCACCAAAATCTTACGGTCAGGGTCACGCGCCCTGACGGCCTGATGATGACGCGAGTTTAGCATTTTTTACTCATCCCAAAAAGTGCACAACGCCGCTAAAGAAGTTTTCACTTCAAAAATATAGCTCGCGCTTGGCCTTGCCCGTCGCTACCACAGCAACTCACTCACTTTCATAGACACACTAACCCTTCAAGGAGTGGGGGTACCTACATTCCCAGCCAGAAATAACAGTTACTACGATTGTCTCCTGTCTGTCTTTTAACATAGTCTTATTTGCTATTAGACAGGGCGCACCACGTGGAGGTGACGTTGAGTTTGATGAAGACGATGATGAGCAGATTTACAGTGATAGCCCAGTGGATAAAGATCTATTGACCCACTGGTCCCGATTCATTAGATCTGTACATTCATGTTTTCGGATTCATGTACTACTAATTATCACTTGCTCGGCGATGAAGGAAAACATCGTGAGGCTGTCGCTGTATGTCCAAATTATATTTCGAAAGACGTGTGACCTAACCTAAGAAAGGTCTGGTTACCCTGCGGGTTGTGGAGGTCTGACGTCAATCGCTTCATGTAAAAAAATCAGTATGCGCGCAACAGACAGACGAAAAAGGCGTATTATTCTATAAAGGAATACTTAGAAGATAGAATACAATAAAAAGTCTGCCTCTCTCTCTTCCACCTTGCTGTGCCTGAAACGGTTCATGTTTATCTTTGTGCTGTGTATTATATAGTTACAGTGTCACAATGTATACATGTATTGCAATGAATAAATAAATAAATAAAAAGTGTCATAAATAAATAAAAAAGTGTCAAAAATCATAAACATGACTAATTTGGTTTCTGTATCGATGTTAAAACCAGCTGCTAGTATACAGGCAGAAATATGCGCATTAAAGCACCCCGCGCTCACAAGGACGTTGTGTTTTAGCGCCCAAACATCTCGGCGAGCCTACTGACCAATGGGAGAATATTTTAACTGCGTGTTCTACGTTGCCAATGACTCGTAGCGGTGGATTGAGTTACTTTGTAATATCGATTTCATCGGCTCTCTATAATTTATTTCCTTTATCTACACAGGCTTGCTGGCCGCGTTCGTAATGATGGCGTACGAAAGAGAGTTGGTCTGAAAGAGAGTGTCGGTGTTACGATAAGAAAAAGCATGCTCCGTTTGTTCGGACATGTAGAAAGAATGCAGGATGAAAGAATGACGAAACGGATATACATTGCGAAAGTGAAAGGACGTAGGAGCTGAGGAAGATCAAGACTAACCTACCGTGACCAAATTGGTCGTGTTTTATCAGAAGGTGATGTCAGGAGCCTTAGGAACCGGCGAGCGTGTGCATGAAAAGAGCCATGAATGTTAAAGAAGCGAGTTAAGTGTGCAAGGACCGCGTCTTATGGCATTCGGTTCTCTCTGCCTACCCCGCAAGGGACCTGGCGTGAAGATATACATATACACAGGCCACTTGATGTGAAGTGGCTACCGTAGTCTACAAACGCTTGGAAAGGAAATATTGCTTGCGCATTACCGCGCTGCTACTAAAACGTCTTTTTCTTTGCTTTCAAGCATAAAGCATAATAAATAGAGTGTGCTTTAGACCACACGACTGAAGTATTTCTTTAGCTCCATAGTGTGACACAGACAATAGGCCTGCACTGTGTTTTAGATATACAAAACTTAACTCGCTATGAGAGAAAGAAAATGTGTGCTCGCACCTCTCTCTCTTGCCCCTGCAGTAAGATACGAAACGTAACTCTCTTTCTTTCTATCTTCACCAACTAATATATCCCTCTAAACTTCCGTTCGCCTCGCCCGATCACACTTTTCGTAACGCTCTCGTCACTTATTCACCAGCTTACTCCCCAAGTCAAGCGTGCGTAAACAAGTTTTACTTCAAAAAGCCGAATATCACGCGGTCGGAGCCGCGGGCTGTAGCTAGTTACATGTACAGATAACGAACGTTACTTTCGTATCGTTACAAGACATGTCATTAATTACAGTAATAAGTTACATTATAACAACAAAGATGAAGCTGCCATTCGCGTGATCGCACATCGGCGAAGGGCAATAACCTTGTTTATTGTTGTTAAATCATGTTGGTGGGCTGACAATGAACTATGTACGTTCAAGGCAACGTTTCTTTGTAAAATAAGATAAGCCTTTGCTCAGTCTCGTTACCTTCCACTTTGTAGGGTCGAGCTAATTATTACAAAAAGCAGGCAGTCTATAGCAGGCATACGGTCCGCCTGATGTAAAGCGGTTACCGTAGATTATAAACGCTTGCTGGAGACCTCACTCCCTGCGGTTTTCTGTGAGGTGGAGGTACTTCCCCAGGCGGGCTGCTTCAATGCACCCTACCACTCATAAAAACTCCCAGACCAAGAGAAACAGACATGTTTATGCACACAAATGTTTGCCCTGTGTGGGAATCGAGCCCATGAGCGTTGGTGTCAAACGGAATAGTGTGTTTCATCACTGCGCTACCGAGTTCGTCAAAAATCTAAACTACTTATGCCACAAACCGCGTTGTTGGTGGCGGAAGTACGCAAGGTAGTTTAGATCAAAATGCCTGTAAATTTGATTTTCGCGTAATAAAACCCACACAGCTCGCTGTACAACGCGCTGCTAATCCCAACGCTAACTTATGAAAATGAAATCTGATACGGCAGAGAGAGCATGAAAGTAGAATGAATGCGGTCGAGATGCGAGCATTGCGCAAAATTTGTACCATAACGCTTGCTGACCGCGTTCGTAATGACGATGTAAAACAGAGTGTCGGAAAAATGTAATAACGCGTGTTCCGTTAGTTCGGGCATGTAGAAAAAATGACGAAACAGGTGTACAATGCAAAAGTGGAAGGATGTAGGAGCTGAGGAAGATCAAGACTCAACTAGCTTGACCAAATTGATCGTATTTTATTTAAAGGTGTGTTAATACCGCGTTTTATGGTGCTCGATCCTTTCTGCCTACCCCGCAAGGGACCTGGGGCGCGATATACATTCAAAATCCAATTACTAATTACAAAAAGGTTTTAAAACCCGTAAAAGCTAATTCAATGAAGCCTTACCTGACTTCCAACTTCGCTAAATTTCAGCTTGATAGCTCCACCCGTCCCGTTGAGAAAAGGGTCTTGGCAAACAGACAGACGGACAACAAAGTGATCCTATAAGGGATCCGTTTCTCCTTTTAAGATACGGAACCATAAAAATCATCACTACTAAATCTATTGTTATTAATTCCATTTTTACTACGAATGACGAAGTTCAATGCATAAATAAACAGAACAAACTATTACTCACCAACTTTTAAAAAATCAACAAACATGATTTTTTTTAATATAATATTTGACATTCAAATGAGTAGTAATAGACGCAAAGCTTTTAATGGGGTTGGCCCGTGTGCTAGTAGTTAAAACCGAATTCCTTAAATTCCTCTTTATCATAACATTCGTCTTGTTATATAGCATACCAAGTAAAGACCAAGTGTAATGCGAACTTCATTATTCTTTTCGTTTATTCCTGGCGGCTCAAGTCAACATTACTTACTGCATCTTTGATGAAGTCTTACCATTTTGGACTAAAAGGCTCTTTGCTTAAATATTGTCTAAACCTTGTAGCCATTAGCATAATCTCCCACACTCATCACGCTAATCTTCTTGTGCTAACAGGAAACTTTATACTACACGTGAAGTGGAAAGTGTAAAATGTCATGTCTACATTTATGAGTACTGTAGTGATGTGCCGATAATGGAAAAAGCCGGACAAAATTCAAAGGCGATATATTCCTTTTGGGATTCCCGCCAACGTTAAATACTAGGATAAGCTTATATGTACTTATAGCCTATTCAGTGTGTTTATATCCGCATCTAGATTATATTTTAAGTAGTTAATTTTTTTTAAGCCGATAAATTAGTTGTCAAGAATCTAATCTTTGTTTTTTTTTTTTTTGCTCATGTACAGATTTTTATTTAAAACGATAAACAGATTACGATATGACATAAGCAAATCTGGATATAGAATTTTAATAATATATCAGTATCATTAGACATCGACCATAATTGACCAAACTGACGAGCTCGGTGGCGCAGTGGTGAAACGCGTTGGTACGCTACTTTGACACCAACGCTCGTGGGTTCGATTCCCCACACAGTACAAACAGTTGTGTGCATGAACATGTCTGTTTGTCTGGGTCTGGGTGTTTCCTATGTATAATAAGTATGTATTTACAAAAAAAAATGTATTTACGTATGTTTATCAGTTGTCTAGTACCCATAACACAAGCTTCGCTTACTTTGGGGCTAGGTGGCGCTGTGTAATTTGTGCGACAATATTTATTTATTATTTATTATTATTTAATTATTACGTCTATACCTATATCTGTAATTTTGATAGGTCAATTAGTTTACAGTGAGCAAAGTTGTCAAGCAAAGTCAAAGAAGAAAATGTAATCATTTTATTTCGCGAATACAAGCTTTCTCTGACTGACAACTCGAAAACTCTGTCTATATATAAATATATTTGGTGTATCCGGGGAACACCTTCAACTTTGATAAAAATGCCTGGGAGTGAGTCGATCCAATTATAATGTAATTAATAAATTATGTAAATTTGTTTGGATACCAAAAGATGGATGGCTGAGTTTTTTGGCAGTATTTTTATCAGTGCTCACCTAGTCATAAACTGCACGGTAGAGAAAAATATTGTGACGATTCCAAACAAATGTAGCCATTTTTACGGAATAATAAGATTTTGACTTTGACTTTGAACGATTTAGATCATGTTTTTATTTAGATAAGGTTTTTCAAGAATATCTATATACTTCCTGAAAAATGTGATGTTACACTTAAACAATAAGCTAATTGCGTTAATAATAAGATTGCGAGTTCAACACTAATACTAGCTATTTGATCATTACGTATTTGATCTCGCGGTATGTACGGTCTATCTTATACATTCAAATAGGTCACCAATCCCACTAACGGCACTCTCTTTTTAAACATTTTGCATATTACTTTATACGAACAGTTGTAGTAAACATTTTTTGTTAATTTTATTTACTCGTTTAAACAAAACAACCCATGTACAATTATATGAAGTAATTATTAGCAAATTCGACGAAGAGTTAAATATATAATCATTAATGCAACACATAATTAATGAAACAACTACTAGATAGAATAAATATTATATAAAAAGGTTAATACGTGGTATGTAGTAAGTGAGTACAGCAGTTAGTGTTAGAAAGAAAGAGCATTTCACGGAGTCGGAAACGGAAATATCTCCAACGGGTATCCTCGTCACTATACTAAGCAAGCAGGTGTTCTCTACAATTCGTGAACACTGCGGATTCACTATATTATTCACAAGACTATGAAGGCCTTTTAAGATAAGTCACTGCGTAACTTTTAGCACAGTGGTTTTTAAAATGTTCACTTCAGACATTTCGTTAACGTACCTCATAATTCTAGGAAAAATTCTGTACAGAATTAGATGCGTTTGGGTAAATGGGAGACAAAACACTTAGCAACGCGGGGACTTATATTAGTTCTATTTAAATATATCTGTATATACATAATTCTTCTATCCCTGTGTATGTTCTGTACTCCTACTAAACGGTTGGACCGATTTTGATGAATTGTTTGTGTGGGTTTAAGTTTTCTTTTTATATATACAATATCGGGAGGCATACAAGCATACGACCCACCATTTAATATGTAAGTAAGTAATGTAATCTTAATAAATTTTATGTGCACATATTTATGCAAGTTTTATCAAAAAAAAAAATCTATATTAATATTCGAAATAGCCACCTTTGGCTTTGATAGAGGCCTTTAATCGGTCTGGCCACGAATCTATGGATTTACGCACTGTTCCCATGGGAAATTTAGCCACTAGTTGCTCCAAAGATTTCTTAAGAGACACGATGTCGGCGTATCGTTTCGAGCAGGTCATGTCCTCTAAAAATGACCATAATTTGTAGTGTATGAGGTTCAGATCTGGCCTAGACGAGGGCCAATCTTCACCTCTAAATATATCTATAAAGCTCGAAACATTCGTTTTGAGTCAGCCTTAGGTAGTTCGTGCGTTGTGACCAGGTGCAGAGTAACTGCTGGAAAGTTCATGGTACAGTGGGCCATACAGAAAAGTATATCACCTGTTAAAAGCGAAAATATCCTTATTATTACGTTATAAGTTGTTGTATTTGCAGCGCCAGCTTTTGCTTTTCACTTAAATGTGCAGCAATCGAATTCAAATACGCAACGGCAACACTCTCGTTTTTCGCCAGTTATCTCGTTGACAGTCGTATTTTTACATTGGTGATACCGATACTAAATTTTAAAATACTTGACATAATATCTCGTAACCTAACCGGAACCGATCTACTTAAAACAGCTCAGTCTAATAAAATACTGAGTTGAAATCCCAAGACATTCTCAATTTTTTTCCAGTTTTCTCAATTTTATAAACTATTTGCAAATTACAACAACCTTTGCGACAACCCGATGACGATGACGATGCGATGACCCCGAATAATTTATAATTCCTTGCCGAACCGTATGCATATTTTGTGTTGTGTTAAATCATTCAAAAGAGGGTATTTCAAAGAATAGAGCAATAATTTACAAGGTTACTTTACTATGCATTAACAATCAATCCTCAAGTGTTTCGTTGTCCACAATACGCATAAGTATCTGTTTGTTTGTGTTACCTTTCCAATGATTATAACTTTTTGTTAAATTGTGGCGCGCTTAACAATATTTATTAAACCCTTCGAAACCCGGGTGGTCGTATACGACCGCGAAATGTATGGGAAAACGTATATAATGGGTTCTGACTGCTCAAAGCACAAATAATTGTTCTATTTGAACAAAACGATATTGCACATCGATGCATATAACCATAAATATTTTTAACCACTTTTTTTTTGTTGAATTAACGTATATAGGATAAGTTGAAATTGATTTTTAATTATTATTTTGTACAAATGGACAGGATGGATGGATCATCCGTTATGTGCCTTCTAAAAGTCCAGATTTTTAAATCTAATTAAAATGTGTGGGGTTAAATGGTGCTCAACTGGGATTCCTCGACGGTTAAAACCAAAGAATACCTTTTGTACGTTGGTGAACACAACATCGGCATCATTGCAGGGCGCTGACTGGAATATGGTAGCCGGAATGCATAATAGGGTACAAGAAAGCAGGCCACTACATTATTAGCTCATACCTATAAATATATGTTTTATATTACTAGTTTCATACCTTTTATTTACTTTTAAATGTATTTTCTTATTAAACATATATTTAAAAATGTAAAAAAATGTTGAATTATATACCTGTATTATTAAGATGGGTGAGACCCTATTAAAATATAAGTGATCAGTCGGATATTTTTTAATAAAGTGAGAGTGATATTACTGCTATAAAAGTTAGGTTTCCTAACTATATAGCATGTTTATTAACTAATCTCATGATCAACTTGACCTCCTTATCTAACTTAAACAAACTAGACTAACATAGATAATATTTGCAGTATCCATAAGTTATTATTTATTGTATAAATGAAATACATTCTGATATAACATTCTGATGTAAACTTCTACCTTTATACTAACGGGATTTCGGCGAATTCTGGCTTTAACAGCATTAAACATAAGCCGTGAGCAGTTAGTGCTTTATGTATAGAACTGCAGATCATGACTGACTATGCGCAATTGATTCGCGATTGTGAAGCATTCAGAGCGGACAGTGCAGAAGCGAGTGATACTATTTTTTGATATCGCGCAGATGTTCGCAGATCAGAACTACCGAATGACATAGATATGTAAGAGACTTAGCGAATTGACCTTGAATAGAATCGGAGTAAGAAATATTTATAGATGATGCTATACTATTGCTTAATTAATTGCTAATTATTCAGTGAACTCTATCAATCACGTAATGATGTTAAAATGCCAATATAATATATTAATGTATAATTTGAGTAGCAAGTGTTATCCGTAGATAATATATTTAAGTACAAATATGTAAACTACAAAAAAAAGAGTGAAGTGCGAGGGCTCACTTACATAAGAAGGGCCGAATGTAAGTAATGTAACAACACAGTATGTAGAGATAATGTATGGATTATTTGGTCAGCTTCTTACGACAATTGATTATTGATTGATTATTTCTTATTTTTATTGTGACAAATTCCTTTTTATTATTTTTATCATAAGGAAGAATATCTCGCGACTGACAATTGGCGTTTGTTACTGATAAACGTCATCGATCATGTTGGTGCTAAACGTCAACCGTTATAGAGACAGCGGAGTAAGATACTTTCGAATTGACTGTCGAACTGTACACACGTGCTCTAATAAATCAGTAATAACCGAAGCCACCTTTCTTTTATTTTTGGGTGATTGTAGTGCTCTTTCAAAAGGGAAGTGTTGGTATATCTGTCGATAGTACGATATACGGGCATGCGGCTGATTACCAAATCCTGATTACCTGATTAGGCTGATTACCAACTTTCTGAAATATCTTGAATATGACCGTCGGCTCCATATCCACTTTGTGCAAGGCAAAAGAATCTTCCTTTTTTAAGTCAGTTAAAAATATAATCGAGTTACATTACATTATTTAAAAAAAAATGTATCTTCCACTAGGGTCCAAGGGCCCAACACAGATAAAATATTACAATCTCATGCCCATACTTGCCCTCGGATGCCATGTTAAGTGAATCATCTATTACATGCGAAAGGGATCTTTTTACGCATCAGAGAGCTTATTTCTTGTAAAAAGGTACGTGTGATTCCGCCGGTAATGCTGAGGATTGCGTCGAACTTTATAGATATAAGCTTTCAAACTGTATTTAGGTAGATAAATATGAAAATATTGCGTGTAATACAAACTGCGTATTACTGGTAGAACTTCGAAATAAGAACAAAGTATCGATAATTTCCTGAAAACAACCCTTTCTTTAACGTTATTCTGTTTCCTAATCCATTAGGATTGCCGGGATCCGCTATCTAAACCTAAGGATTTAACTGAATTACTGATTTTAACATAGAGCGACTGCCGTTAGATCTCCACAATACATAATACCGCAGCCAAATAATAAGCTTGGACGGTTGTTGCGTTCCTGCGAGTAAGTGAGGTTACCAGTAAACTTCAAAGGTATTGCCGTGTTAGCAGCATAGGTAGCATCGAGTCAGTGATACTTAATATAATGCATTCATAGGCTACGATAGCCACTTAAATCAGGTTCCGTATGCCTAAAGTATAAACAAATTAATATTACTTTCTTTTAATATATTACTTTCTTTACAACAACAATCAACAAACGTGCATTTAACATTATTATAGTAAATGCTATACCTACATAATGTTAAATGCAGGAATGTATTCAGGGGAATTTATTGAACTATGGTACACGGAAGATGTTTCTACTGAATTAATTGTGAGGTCCAAAACTTCCATGGTCTTTATCATTCTTACGATGGAGGTGGTCCGCTATCAATCATGAATATACAAGAGAAGAGAGTCAATTACGGGTTGGTGTAGTGAGTTAGTCCTTTTCAATACGTAATACCTTGTAGTTTTGAAAGCAATGATTAAAGCCGAGACGAGACGAGCTCGGTGGCTCAGTGGTGAAACGCGTTGTTACGCTACTTTGACACCAACGCTCGTGGGTTCGATTCCCACACAGTACAAACATTTGTGTGCATGAACATGTCTGTTTGTATTGGTCTGGGTATTTTCTATGTATAATAAGTATGTATTTACAAAAAAAAAAATGAGTATTTACGTATGTTTATCAGTTATCTAGTACCCATAACACAAGCTTCGCTTACTTTGGGGCTAGGTGGCGCTGTGTAATTTGTCCGGCAATATTTATTTATTTATTTAAAAGCAGTTGTGAGTGGGAGGTTCAATTCACACGCAAGACAATCGTGACGGGTCATATCTGTTTGCCGTGGTAGAGTAGTATACGTATCATAAGTATATATTTACATATATATATATATTTACAAGTCGGTTTGTCAGTTATCTAGTATCCATAGTAAAAGCTTGGCATAGTTTAAAACTAGATAGCGATATGAATGGTACATGAAAGGTAGAAAGGGCATCAGAAATATTTATTATTTACAACGGATTCCCACAATTTGTATTATGAAGACTAAAGGAATATTATTTATTATCAGTAGTTACCTTTAAGGATGGTTAAATGTATGAAATAATGAACAAAAAAGTTACGAAAGAAGTGTAGCAAGGAAGAGTAAATAGGGATATAGGCAGGGGCCGCGCTAGATATACACATAAAGATCAAATTGGTGACGTGTTGAAAAAGCGTCAAATCAAAAACAATTGTTTGCCCTGCGTGGAATACAAACCCACGAACGTTGGTGTCAAAGTAGCGTTACTAACTACTGCGCCACCGAGCTCGTCAATTTTATTAGGTACCACCTTATCAAATAGTTATAACTATTATGTCCCAGTTTATGTAAATAATTAGCTAAGAAAGTAAGGAGCAATAAAAAACATATATATATACTTCAATTATAGCTTGTTTTTAAGGGACAGTCCCACCACTTGTACCCACCAGTGTGTCTCCTGTGTAGCCAGAATTTACAGCGGCGACCACCAAAAAGACAAAGGGTTTAAACTACAGCTGCCTTGGAACTCACAACGAATTTAATCAGAAGAAACTAGTAGGAGTAGGAAGTTTTGGAATTGACTTCCACTCTTGGCAAAGTGAGAGACAGCAATATGACAAATAAGGCATTTAAAAATCTCAAAGAGATGGCTAGTCAAGTGAAGCTCAACTGCTGTGCACCACGGTTTTTCAAATATCTAACACTATTGGGACCTAAATTGTCATCGATTCCAATAATATAGATTGCAGAACCGCCTATCAATTATAGCTTATGAGCAAGATCATGTGATGTAGATATTAAATACTTTATCTATGCTTTATCTATTCTATCGAGTGACTAAAGACGAACTTAAAACGTAAAAAACTTACCCGCATTCACTTAAAGTAGCAAATGTACTGTACTCCCACGCCAAGAACTGGAAAAGAAAAACAAAAGTATAAATATTCAGGAACACCCTTCCTATATGAAATCAATATGTTTACTGTGTGTTTGTCTGTCGCTTTTTTCGAATATTCGAATTTTGATTCAGCATAAAAAGTAGAATAGGAATGTTCAGGAACACCGTTCCTGTCTCTTAAGAACATGGTCAAAATGGCAGGCAAATAAAAAAAAAATGAATTGTTATATACTCGTAATTGACGGGCAAGGTGTTCCTCTGGCAATGCAACCTTGCGCATTCTCAACTGTTTTTTTGCATTTTGTGTTTTATCAAAAATTTCATAATTGTACAGTAGTTGTACTGATGTACAAAATAAATATATTATTTTTAGGGTTCCGTATCTCGAATGGGAACATGAAACCTTCATATATAGAATCACTTCGTCATTATTGCGTATACCAGTACGGAGACGACATTCATGAACCTGTCTTTCACAGCGGTTGTCGGTTTTACAAACTACGTGGCCGGCCCACTGCCACTTCAGCTTGCTTATCCATTGGGCTACGTCGGAGCCCTACTACATCGAGTGATGACCTAAAGAGATTTGTAGGGAGTTGATAGACGCAGGTGGCACAGCATCGAGACAAACTCTTTCGAGGGGTGGCCTATAGTCAGCAGTAGACGAATATTGGCTGAAATGACGATGATGATGATCGGTCAGTTGGTTTTCCCGAGAAATCACAAATTAGAAAGTATTTACCTAGCGTACGCTTGTTCTGGTTACAGTAGATCATAAAATTTGGTAAAGAGCAAGATCTCATCGCATAAGTATAGGAAAAAATCAAAAATCTTATTGACTGCGTGTCTGTTCAAAAATCTCAATAACCAAAATATATGTAACACATATTGTTCGCATAAAGTTGAAAAATATCAAGCAAGGTAAAATACAGTAAAAAATATCAGTAGTTTACCGACATCGACTTCAATAAAGTCGTTTCCACTTTTAATTAAATCGTTTCTAAACCACTTAGCAAACTCACATTTCTTGATTAAGTAGATGTATCCTGAACACAAAAAGTTTGCGGAACACTTGTCTAGAACGTAATTGGCTCAATAAATTTTACCACAGGTAACAACAAAACAAACGAGATTAGATTATACGAAAAATATTATTTTGTTAAGCATATGTCATGATTAGGGCATTTAACTCGAATATTCCTCTAATTCGAACATTCGCTTTTATTTACTATTCGAATAAGTATTTTAAGTAAGTAAGATCGTTTCGAACCTTCCGAATATTTAACAACAAAATATCCGAACAAAATACTTTTTTTATATAAATATAGTAAGTATCTATTTATTTTACTGCTCATACTTTTATTATTTTTTTACCAATATGATAGATGCTTGCATAGCATCGATATTGATTTTTACTAGTGTAAATTATTGGTTACGATGTACTTGTGTGTACAAGGCTGCCTTGTTGCGTACATACAAGTCTGTAATTTATTATGTCTATTATGCTTGTTCACTTTGTATCATGCAAATAAGCTTATTCTATTATATCTACCATGCGAAATGTATTTTGATTTGTTCTTATTGATCCAGTATTGTTATGTGAGATTAAGTTAAACAGACGCTAAGTTGCTACGAGTATTTTAAGAAGTTCGTCGTCGTCGGTTGTCGATAGTTTGTTGTTGTTGAAATCTTATATATTATCTCTAATTAGATAGATATGGTAGTACACGCCAAACGATTTACCATATTATTTACATTATTTTGTTGTGTAATTAACATTGGAATGTTGTTCCTTTTTTAAGTAAAATTCATATTAAAATTCAGGTGCTTTTTCATAAAAACGTAGAAACTATTTGAATTATTCGCATGGTGTGGTCTTGTTAATCATAAAATTCGTGAAATAAAATCGAGTGAGATTCAGCCTTATAACGTGAGAAAATAAAATACTCGTTGTATTTTACTTTCTGAACACCTATTATTATATTTCAAAAGTGTTTTTATTTTTCTACTATAATTTTGCTTAACGCAGCACACGTCACAGAAACCGAACGCATGAACGAAGCGATCGTTATTTAATCTTTCAAAGTAAACGAAGCTAATGCAAGAATATTAAATATGCTTTAAGGGTCTCATTTTCGTACCCATATTAGCAACACAGACGGAGCCCTTCTCAGCACACGCCTGTTTATTATTTAAAGCCGGTGACTTGAATTTACGATTTTCATTTCAGTGTAAAGAGTAGAGTATGATGTAGCGTTGAGTATTAAGAAGGGAGGTGCTGAAACGGTTTCTTGTGTAGTAAACTTTTTATAGAGTAACAAAAATAAGAACGATGAAAATATAAAGGAAACTAGCAATATCTTTTTACTGCTTCGGATGCCAAAAAGCACATGGCCGTCTGAAATGAAGCGATTCCGGTAGACAATGAGCAATTGCCATCCATGGTTGGATGCACCATTTCTCAAATAGCTGCCAGGTGAGTGGAAACTCGCTTGCAGTAGATAACAATCCTCTAAAGAATTATTTGATAGGGTCTTTTATAAGGTGACGCTTGTCGTTTTTATTAAATGTAATGTCCCTACAAGCTCTCCCCAGAGCCTCGTTTGCTTATCGATGAAGTAGGTACACCGCGTGAAGTTAGCTTCGGCTGTTAAAGAGATTGAGGTAATTATACGGACACCGCGCGGAAATCGGCAATCAAATATCGTCTAAATCTCACCCGAATTTAACTTCGGGGGACTCTGCACGGTTTCTTTCTATCCATAGGGATAGATACATAGATAAAATATTATTTAAATCGGTTTAACTCTTTGAATTGAGAATGGTAAAAGACAAGGATATCGAGTACTTTCACACAGACAGAGGGACATGGCGAAACTTGTTTTCTTCGGAAACGGTTCCTTGTTTACTACGTAACCCTTAAAAAGATGATACCATTCTCGAAACTTGACAAAAATCTGTAATAATTAGAGATGATGAAGGTTTATAATACACATATAACAGAAAAGGAATTTCCTTCATATCGAAACTTAGTTATGCGTTGAATATATTTGGGTCAAGTTTGAGTCAGGTTTAAGTGAGGTTGCGCAAATTTGGGTAAGGTTTTGGGTTAGATTTGGGTCAGGTTGGGATTGTGGTCTGGGCTAATTTTCGTTCAGGTTTGATTACGATGAAAACTGAAAATGAGAAATCTTTATTACTACAACACACAATACAGATTACAAACAGTGGAATAATTTAAGACAGTTATTTCAGTGGTTGTAGTTATACTTAATTTTACAAATACGGAATATGATGAAAAGGAATATAATGTTTTTTCTAACTTTTCTGAAAATCATCAATATTCCTACAAATAAAAACTTAATTACGCCGCAAGTACGGAATTCGGAACGACTTTGTTATAGAGCTTTTTACCTTATTTTTTAAAACTTGGGGTGGATTCACAATCAATCTTGCATGAATTCCAATAACGGGCTGGATATGCTGGTTTCATTTCTGTAGACCAAACTGGCTAAAGATGTAAAGCAAGTGAATGATATTGTATATCTTGTAATTGCTTTTAGCAGTAATATTTGTGGCATAACGCTTGCTGACCGCGTTCGTAACGAAGACGTGAGAGAAAGAGTGGGTGTGAAAGAGAGTATCGGTGTTAAG
The DNA here is from genome assembly GCA_947507595.1 of Pyralis farinalis. Taxonomy (NCBI): domain Eukaryota; kingdom Metazoa; phylum Arthropoda; class Insecta; order Lepidoptera; family Pyralidae; genus Pyralis; species Pyralis farinalis. The sequence continues at coordinate 26,369,661 of OX382270.1, forward strand.
ATAAGAAAAGGCATGCTCCGGTTCGAACATGTAGAAAGAATGCAAGACGAAAGAATGACGAAACAGATATACAATGCAAAAGTGGAAGGATGTAGGAGCCGAGGAAGACCGAGACTAACCTATCATGACCGAATTGGTCGTGTTTTATCAGAAGGTGATGTCAAGAGCCCCAGGAACCGGGGAGCGTGCATGAGAAGAGCAATGAATGTTAAAGAAGCGAGTGAGATATGTAAGGACCGCGTCTTATGGGTAAAAAAAAGTTATCCCTACTTTTTTGAAGTGGGTTAAAAAGGAGAGGCAAACGTTAGAATTTGCTTTTTCCATTTATACTTACATACTTTATTTTTATTGTCAGCACTAATGTACTGTTTACTAAAAGAAGAAAATCTGTTAAAAAGCAGAGGATAAAATGGTACTTAAGTGTTTTGTCTTCGTATACATAATTTGATAAATAATTCCGTAGTTTAATTTGGTCGTATCTTTCCAAACTGGTCGTTCCAGTGCTTAGTTTCTTAGCGAACTGTTCACGCAGAACCGAGTACCTTCTAATTAAGTTTATAAGTCGTAACTTCGATTAAAGTTATTGGAGAGAATTACGTCGTTATTGAGTCTAGATTGTTTAACAATAAATAAAGGTTCTAGGTTAATATATTTATACTGGATCGGCCAATGCACGAAAGACGCTCCAGGTATTACAAGTATCCTTATCCAGTCCAGTAAATGCCTACATTAGTCAATTAGTTAATATATATACAATGACAACTTAGTAATGGAACCGATTCTTATCTATCTATCTATATATTCACGCCTGTCCCCTTACAGAGTAGGCAAAGAAACCTGTAGGTCAATTCTGCTAAATAACTGCACCTGCACGTTTACGCTTGTCACTTGAGTCGTGCAGGAAAGTGCAGTGCCAATACGTGTATTCTATTAAAATTTCCTGCACTGCAACGGCACTACAACTACGCTGCAAATGTGCGTATCCTGCAATGAACTACTTAACACCTGCCATTTTAGCATCTTACAATCTAATGAATTTGATTTTTACTTATTTGACTCCTATAGCAAGCTCCAGTGCCGTTGGTTGTCGACGTGGAGGTATTTCTAACTGAAAAAAAGCTTTACTTAATCATGTATTCCCACAAACACCTCCCAAAACAAAAAAAAATGTGTTGTAATGTAAATCACCACTTCAGAACATTAATTTCACTTCGCAAAAGTAGCTTAAGACTAACATTAGCATAACTGCAAAGAAACTCATTCAAAACTTCTGTTCGCTATACAAATGTCAAAACAATTTATCAGAATACGATTATATTAATTATCAGAAAACTTGCAGGTGCAGTGTAGGTTTTTTAGCAGAATAGCGACTCATTTACTGCAGCGTTGCTGCAACATCGCTGCTGTCAGATCACTTAACAGAATAACGAAACGTCAAAATGTACACTTTTTGACACACACCGCGCAGCAGTGCAGTTGCAGTTTTTTAGTAGAATTGCCTACTGAGCGCCTCAAGAGGCGTTCTTACACACCTAGCTCGCTTCTTTAAAATCCATAGCTCTTTTCATGCACGCTTGCCAGCTCCTATGGCTTCTGACATTAATGGACTTCTGATATAATAGTAACGGACAATTAATGAATATATTAACATCTCGAAACTTTCAAGTTTGAGAGATAACTTAGGAAAGCTTAAATACATTAAAAAAACGGAACTTGTTTGATGATTTTATTCAGTTCGACTACTTTATGAAAAACGTCGTAATCACCATTTTAAAAACTATTGCTTTCAAGCTTACCTTTTTTTATACTTTATTCCTGTATACGGTCTTTTTTTCGTTATATGTCACAATTGCATATTGCGTGTACTTATCTAAAGTAAAAAATTAGACAAAAATTCTATTTATTTCGATTACTTTTCAAGATATGGGTAAACTTAAAAAAGTTAATCAATACCAAATGAACATGATACGAAAACTATCCTTATATATCTAATTCTTTTATGGCCATGTATATCACAGATCCCCTCTTATCCGGTTGGACAGATTTTGATGAAAATTTGTTGTGTATTTGAGGTACATTAGTAGTAGGTAATTGGAACCGATAGACGGTGTTAGTGTAATGTTAGTACATATTATTATAAGGATTGATGTACGCGTTTCAATAAAACTACTGTTTGTGTGATGTAATCGCCTAAAATCATTGTTCAGTTATGTATGTAGTAATACGATACGCATATTGTTAGTTATTGTTAGAGAATGAAACGTAACATGAAGTGCTTGTTATGACGGGGTTTCACGGATAAAATACAATAGTGCGGTTCCCATTACTGTCATACAAAGTAATACAAATTAAAAAGATTTAAGATGCTGACTGTTGTAAAATGACGTAGTGGTTAAATGAATTAAAAACCTTTGCAATAATGTGTGGAATCGTGTGGTGAGTTAATTGTAAGGAGAGTAAGAAAGTATTCTTAAGAAGTAAGAAGAAGAATCTTAGTATAATAGATATCAGAATAGTAAACTATTTATCTTTTGCTATGAAATATTTTAAATTACAGCTTAAAGCGTGCATGGAACAACGCCCTAAAACATCAAATTAAAGATCACGCAACATACTGAAGTTAAAGCCTCTTTCATAATTTAAGTAGTTTTATAGCATTATACAAGCGTTTGATAACTTCAGCAGTTTCAATGAAATGTATCTGCCTTGTATGCAGGGGTCTGTCGAGTTTGCAGGTACGAAATAGGGCACACCCGCATCTATGCTAGCTAGCAGAGATACCGCAACACGTTTATACGCGCATACGCAATTGGCACTGTAAAGTCATCGAACAGCATTCCTCCGCGGAGTTAGTGACATTGAGAGATCTAACGCCCACAATATCTCAAGTCTTGTTTATTGGCGTGCATACAACTGGCGACTGTAAAGCCATCGAAAAGTATCCCTCAGTGGATTTAGTGATATTGGGAGATATTAATGCCTGTCATGTCTCGGCCCACGGTCCACTACGCGGGTAGATCTGCTCATGAATTTGCTTCGGCCTATCTATAGTCGTCGAATAAACATAACACATATTAGTGTGTACGCCACTAGGTTCGTCTATTGGCTCGTCAAACCAAGTCACGTGTCACACACCAATAAATCACTGGATTGCACATAACGGCACCTCGCGCTCACATAAACGTTGTATTTTAGCGCCTAAATTCGCGATTCGAGCCTACTGAATATTTTAACCAATAAACCGATAAGTGCCGCGATGTTGATCCGCGGACTAGCCAATAAGAGCTGCGCGTTCTACTTTACCCCCAAAGCAAAAACAATATGGCGTAAGAGAACAGAGCATATATGTAGTTACTTTCTTTACGAGTATATTACGTAGTTTCTCTTTCAATGGCATATTTATCTGAATTTTATATATCATCCCTCTCTAAATAAATAAAAAGCACCCACACGCCCACACTTCTAAAACTAAACATGTTAGGTAATAGATATTATTTTGCGAGAAAAATATATTACAAAAACTTTATATTTGCATAACATTAACATATTGATGGAAACATCAAAGCCCAAACACAAACAATGTTAACGTATGAACAAAATACCCATATAGATATCCTCATAGGTTATCCTAAATGCCTATATCCATTGCTCGTTCCTTTCCGATACTATTTGTTCAATACTTAAGCAATACAGCTATTCGAGTATCGAGAGAGGAGAGTAAACAGATTTGTGAAAGTATTGGTTTCATGTGAAACCCGGCAGCGTTGCCTGTGTGTGTGTGTGAACGCGTGCATAGCTCGGTAATCTTCAATTCGATGCTTCATAAAAAAGTGTTTATAGCTATCTATCTATCTATAACTTCACGCCAAATCTTACGGGGTAAGCAAAGCAGAGAGAACAAAGCGCCACGTGACTCGATCCTTACATACCTCTTTAACATTCATTGCTCTTCATGCACGCTCGCCGGTTTCTAGGGCTCCTGACATCACCTTCCGATAGAACACGATCGAAGAACTGTTTATAGCTACGAAATAAAAATAAATGTTTGGTAAAAGGCACACCACGCGAGTCTCATAATCGGCCGCAGGGTGCATGGATTTGAATTCAATATGGCCTAAATATCAATTTCAATTCAGGACACATTAAATGTTTTTTTATACAACGTCGAAAGGCTTACAAGCATAGTTTGCCTGATGTAAAGTGGTTACCGTAGCCTGCAATATAGAAAGTATCTACTGCTAACACAGCAACTCCTTAGGAGCTTACTGGGAACCTCACTCATTCGCAGGTTATTAAGAATCAGCTGAGACCTAAGCTGGGTTTACATTATAAAATTCAAATATTTTTTTATCTTCAAAGAAGTCTCCTTTTTTGAAACACACGTTCCACTTGATGTAAAGCGGTTACCGTAGCCTACGTAGCCTACGAACGCTTGCAACATATCAATCGCGTGATATCGTCTATCGTATATCGGTTAACATACCTACTTCAACATAGTTTACTGGTGACCTCACTCACTCTCAGGAACACAACAACCATCCAGGAACTTGTTATGCGGTTTTCTGTAAAGTGGAGGTACTTTGCGCCCTACCTCTCTTAAAAACACCAAGACAAAAAACATGTTCATGCACACAAATATTTGTACTGTATGGAAATCGAACCCGACCTTTGGTGTCAAAGTAGCGTTACTAATCACTGCGCCACCGAACTTGTCAGAAATCATTGAGCACTTCAATATCCATGACATAATATTTTGCTTTTCTTTATCACAATCTTCTATTCTGACTGACTTTTCCCGAAGCTGTGATGAACATTTTCCGTTAAGTAGTCGCATTATGCCAAAAATAGCAAAAACTTTTTCTATTAAGAGTTTCTTTTGGCGATTACGTATTTCACAATTTGACTTTATTGAATTTAATTTTTGTTTTTGCTATTAGCTATACATAGACAGTTACCGCAAACTTTGGCTGCTGCCGCCAGCCATTTCCTGTTACAATATCTTTTATTTGCAATCTTCAAAACAGACTTAAAAAAATTCCCGACTTTTTCAATGTGCAGCAGAAGTTCCTGATCGATTTTAACCCGGGTGGTCGTATACGACCGCGAAATTTATGGGAAAACGTATATAACGGGTTCTGACTGCTCAAGTGGCTACCGTAGCCAATAAATGCTTGCAATACAAACACATAGCTCGTGTGCTTCCTTCCACGCTTAGCTTGCTAGTCACATACGAGTATATGAACACAAAATCCTCAAGGCGGCTGTTATTTGGCTGCAGTCTTCTGTGATGTGGAGGTACTTCCACAGTCAAGCTACCTACCTCCCTTTCAGTAGAGCCACATTTGTTAATTAGCAAGGTACACTACGTACCTAGACGAGGTTAAGGCTCTAAAAATGACAGGGAGCCAATTCTACCCCAATATATAAATTTGAATGTACGAGTAATAGTTCTAAAGATCTCCACACAATATAATATGCTTCATAATATAATATCAATTTCGGTAGGCATTCAAATCACTTAAGTCACTTTTACACACGTCCATATTTCCTCGCAAACTTTTATATTTGTACGTTGCTATTGAGTGTGAAATTTATTCCATTATTTGCCTAAATATTTAAAAAATATATTTCCCTAAAATATCAAGTAATTCGTGAATGTCCGTGCGATAATCTTTTTTTTTATCTTACACCTGATCATGGCAACTATTTGCGTTGTATATTAAAAATATATACATATTCAATGCAAAAACAAATCAAATGTACACTGAATTATTATGACGAGAGAAAAAGATAAAACTACAATATTGGTTTTTCGCCATTTTCGCGCACATTTGAATTTATGTTGAAAAATGGTTCATGAAAGTTTCCCCTTTTTTTTGTTAATATATTATTGATGCCCACGGCTTCGTTCGCGAGAAGTTCAACTTATCAAGTATTACACGGAATCTCTAAATATTTTCCAAATAGAAAGGCAAATCCAGAACATAATCTATTTGTGTGCTAACTTCATTCCCTTCAGTCGTTTTTATGAAAGACTTAACTTTAACTAACAGTCATATTTCGTCACAAAGTTTCACATTTCTAATATTAGCAGGATAACTTTCGTAACAAACATTTTCCGTTAAGAATAAATATATATTAAAAATGTAATAATATAAGTATTTTAATTATCTCGAGATATTATTATACGTAATTACACTTTTCTTGAGAGCAGTCTTCTTTTTAGCGTTACCCTCTTTCCTAAGCCATTAGGATAAGCAAGGCTTAGATAGCTGACTACCTAAGCCTAAGAATTTGAAAAAGATACAGATTTTAGGAGCTTTCCTATGGAGCGCAAGCCCTACTCAGACTTGACCGGTTTTTATTTCTAAGAATTATAACCATAACTAACTTTGCCAGTTACTTTTTTTTTATAGGTCTAGGCATTATTCTATGTCTAGAGAAGCTACAAAGGTTTCTATTCACGCGGTATAAAAGCTAAAAGTTTGTCCTGAGAGATTATAGTTTTTTCTTTGTTCATTAATCAAATTTTTGCCGAGATTTAAGTTAAAAACCATGTCAGACTAACAGACTTAAGTAAAAACATGTATTTGATCTCGTTAATTAAGACATGGCGCCAGAGGAAAGGGAATTGTTTGTGTTTTAGAGATTACTGTGCATGTAAAATATGCAGCATGTAGGCATTGAAAATAGAGAAAATAAAACAAAGCTTTTTGACTATACCTACTCTCTAAACTTCCTAGCAAAAAGATACCGCTAAGTATTATATTTTGAATTTGTTTATAATATAAAAGAGATGCGTGAAGAATTGTGATGTTGTTATAACTTCGAAGTTGCCCATTTGATTAAGAGAGGCAGGACGCATCGAAGCCGCCCGTCTTTGGAAGTACCTCCACTTGACAGAAAACCGGAGCCAAATAACAACTCCGTAGAAAGTTGTATTCCTGCACGCGAGAGAGGTCACCAGAAAACTCCTAAGGCGTTGCTGTGTTAGCAGCAGAGCTTGCATCGTGCGAGTGATACTTAATGTATTGCAAGCGTTCATAGGCTACGGTGACAGGTGGTGGTGGTGGTACATCAGGTGGGCCGTATGCTTCCCAATATACATATAGTAGTATTGTAGTAATATTCTGTATATAAAAATCTAAAAGTGAAGTAATTCGTGGCTAACACAAATTATTCTATCACAAATTAGGGCTTAAATAAAATTAATAACGAAAGCGCCGTATCTGAATAATACAAAAGGTTATACAAGTGCAAAGAATAATATACACAAAGGATTTAAAAACATTTTAAATTCTACACGTGCAGATTTTAGCAGTGAAAGCTCTTTTGTCTGACCTCTTTGCCGTGTGTATATGAGCTCCCAGGCAAACACCAAGGGCATCTAGGAAGAGAGGTAGGGCGTATTAAAGCAATCCGTCTGGGGAAATATGCCGCCTCACATATAACCGCAGCCAAATAATAACACCATAGAGGGTCGTTGTGCTTCTGCTAGTGAGTGAGATCACTAGTAAGCTCCTAAGGAGTAGCTGTGTTAGCAGCAAAGATGGCATTGCGCAAGTGACACTTAATGTGTTGCAAGCGTTCATAGGCGACCGCTTGCCATCAAGTGAGCCGTATGCTTGTATGCCTCCCAATGTAGTGTAAAAAATACATATAGTAGACCCAGAACAAATAAACCGATTTCACATAAGGTTTTTATTTGAAAGCTAATTTAATTTTTATTTTTTAAAGATATTCAAACAAAATTAACACAATTTGGCAATGTTACAGACTTACGTAATTTAAGATTTTTAATTGATTCAGTGACTCTCATGATATGGCAATGAAAATGACAGGGTAGTTTTATTCAATACTCGTTACGTGTCTTTGAAATGATATTAAAAAATGTAATGTATACTTGACTTTTGACCATAGGAAGGTATGCATAATTTAGACTTATTTATACCAATAACGCAAAAAGTCGCCGTGGGCGAGAGGGCCAGAATCCCGACATGAGTTTTAATAGTATACAAGTTGGACATTAAACTAACCTAAGTACCGATTTAGATTCATTACTTTTTCTTCCATTATTCATGAATAATGGAAGAAAAAATAATGAATCATTCATAGTCTAATCCGCATCTAAATCCATATCTACCACCTATAAACCGGATCCAAACTAAATTTAAACCATTAAAAAAGTCATAATTATTTGTTTAGGCGACAAACCTCGCGACAAATATTTTTTTTTATTTCAATGCATATATTATATGCATACTTTCTTTTAGATGTAGGTTTTTTTAACATTTCATCTTTTTTTCCTCACAGCGTATACATCCTCAGCTTTAGAAAATTTTTAAATTTCTTTATTTTAATCTTTTTATGAAATTCCTACGTACTACTTCCAAATATCTGTCCGTTTGTCTGTCTAGAACCCTATTATTAATTATTGAGTGATTATGACAACCAAACATGTTATGGGACACCGATAACCGTATTTAATTATCAATGCTGAATTTAGTAATAAAAAAACATCTTAACGAGCGAAAAATACTACTGCTGTAAATAAAAATCATCGCCGGGGACTCAAAACCAGAAAACCGTATCAAAATCCTCTCCACCCATCAGTCAATCTGCTTTGGACATAGGTGACAACATTTGTTTACGCACACAAACAACTTCTCACCCTAGACGCATACACCATCTCCGTTCCGTAGTTGGTAATAAATAATCGCTGTTAAAAAGTTTTTCTAAGATTGTTTTTAACTAATCGCCAAACATCGAACATAGATCGAAATCTCCCCCCTTTGTTAAAGTATATGAAATAGTAAATAATAATAAATATTGTCGGACAAATTACACAGCGCCATCCAGCCCCAAAGTAAGCGAAGCTTGTGTTATGGGTAATAGACAACTGATAAACATACGTAAATACATTTTTTTCTTTTTTTGTAAATACATACTTAACATACATAGAAAATACCCAGACCAAGACAAACAGGCATGTTCATGCACACAAATGTTTGTACTGTGTGGGAATCGAACCCACGAGCGTTGGTGTCAAAGTAGCGTAACAACGCGTTTCACCACTGCGCCACCGAGCTCGTCAAATATAGTAAAATAACTATATTTTCCTTATTCTTTTCTTCAGTCGTCAGTCACAAACAGATTCCAAATCCAAATAGCCATTAATATTAATACACAAACGTTTTCATGACCGCTCATGAAAGTAACATTTATTCTGGAATAAATGTCCGATGCATACTCTAAGTTTGTACGTCATCGATATGTATATGTAATGAATAAAACAGTATAACTGTACCGGTGTTTGCGCCGTAGCAACAACTTGCGAAGTATGAAAATACGTTGAAAATACTAATCATTTCTGGAACTGGCCACTCCATAAGAGGAATATATAAAAAACCAATTACGAAATTTGAAAATAGACCTTTCTGAAAATGTCGTTACTTTTTAACTTGTGAGATTGTCATTTGTTTGTGACATTTTTCGTCGTGGTGTAGTTTTGAAAATTATGTGTCGAAATTACAATGGGTTTAACTCGAGAAAATTTTAGCGCTATGATTTTTACGATTTTGCTGCGGCTTAATTCAGTTAGGGAGTTGCCAGAGACTTCAAATGGCGGTAGACGATAAAGTCCATCTCGTAGCTCTGAGTGTGCGTGGTTCAGTGAGTTTATACGCGGACGTAATTGTCTCCATGACGTGCACGTGAAGGTCGACCAGCGGTGCGAATTTCGAATATTACATTGATACCGTACGTTAAAAATATTTGAGTATTTTACATGCGTTATAAGGTACTGTGTGTAGTGTCCTAAAACGATAACAAAGTTTATTGGAGGGTCTGTACTTAATTTCTGTCAATAATATTTTGATGGGTAACGAAATTTCGGCGCATTGCTATGACCAGGAGATAAATGTCAATCGGCAGATTGGTTGGATTGGTTGCCTCATTTTTCGGCAATGGCTACACAATGGGACATTCCACACAGTGTCCCCTAAAGACCAACGGACAATGACAGCATACCGGTCATCACTTGCTCGTATAAAGTGTTAGAGTGTTGGTGTCATCGAAGCAATGTCGTTTTTCACCACCGTAATGTGAGTTGCTACCAATACAGCATCCAAACTACAGTTTTTGTAAATTACATAGAAGGTTGTGATGTTGCTGTCTGGAGGTAAAATCACTTGAAGCTCAATGATCTTATTGGTATTAACAACTACAGGGCTGACCACATAAAGAATATTTAAACTGCTATGATGTTTAAATAAATATTAGTATACGGACGACTTGCTGCTTATAAATAGGCAAAAATATGCAAAAAGATAGAGTAGTTTGTTAGTAGGGTTCGGACCGAGTAGATGTGGAACCGTAGAATATAGGCCGTAAATTTAGCGGGACCAAATCAAAATTTCGAATAGCTGGTATTAGTATTTGACAGGATAATACGACCTTTTTAGATACTTTCGCTGGAAACTGTTAACTACTTACATGTTGCAAAAGTGACATAAATAACCTTTTTATTATAAATAATTCACTATTGTATTGTCTTAGGTTTTCGCGATTGTTACACATTGAATTAAACAATTTTTAACGGAAGTATCTAGTATGTTTTCCTGCGACCACGGATGCAAAGCATTCGAAACGTCAGGTTCAACAAAATAAATAAAATACGCGATACTTCCGTTAAAAATTGTTTAATTCACTATTTCATAAATTTCATTTTTATTTTTGGCCGAAATGAGAATCATCACACTATGGCTATTTTTCTACGGCGGCGCTAGTTTCGTGTGACTAATCGTATTAATGTGTCGTACGGTCTATTTTGAACTAATTCTAAAAGCACGTGAACAAGTCTGACAACGAAAGTTTCACAATAATAATCTTTTTTTTAACATTCTCATGTTGTGTAAACGTATTCTCATTTTATATCAGTGATATTTTTTATTCTGATATTGTATTAAACAAAACTTAACCTGTCGACAGAGGCAATTAAAATAGTCAGCATTGGTGGACAACTGCTGTAGGTAACGAGAGCACAGATACTTTAACGTGTCCTAGAGCAGTCTTGCAATTGTTTTAAAGAAACTTTTGATTAAAAAATAAAATATTAAGATAAGTTCAAGCCTGCTAGAAGGCCCGCGCGGGGATTCCGCTGTAATAATAAAGTGTAAGTTATGATATTTCTAAAGTCTCAAATTATATCAGTACGAAATTTCATTCGTTTAGGGGGTTGAGCAGTGAAAAGATATTATTACCTTTATAACATTAGTGTGGAGTGAGGTAATTTTAAACATTTAAGCGTTATACCGTTTCCTAATCCATTACCATTGGAGGGGTCCTGCTATCTATCCCTAAGAATTTGGCGAAGATACTGATTTTGACATGGAGCGACTGTCATCAGACCTTCCTTAGTGCAAATCCACTTACCATCTTCCACACCGCGAATAGCGTGATACCAAATACGCAGGGGAGGTGCTCCCCTGAAGTCTGTCCCGAGTAATGAGCTAACAGCTCGGAACTCGTACCACAGCTTCATAAAGCTGTACGCCCAGTGAGAGAGAGAGAGAGATTAGGTCACACGTTTTCTCGGCATGCGGGTATCGTCACGATGTTTTTCTGCCGAGCACGTGACAATTTATTACAAATTTATAAATAACTAGCTGCTGCCCGCGGCTCCGCCCGCGTGGAGTCAAATAACGTAGCCTATGTCTTAATCCAGATCATAATCTATCTACGTGCCAAATTTCATTAAAATCCGTTCAGCCGTTTAAGCGTGAAAGAGCAACAAACGTCCATACATACAAACTTTCGCATTTATAATATTAGTAGGATTATGTATATATTCACGCCAGGTCCCTTGCGGGGCAGGCAGAATACCGGGCGCCATAAGACGCCGTCCTTACATACTTCACTCGCTTCTCTATCATTCATAGCTCTTTTCATGCACGCTCGCCGGTACCTGATGCTCCTGACACCCCCTTCTGATAAAACACGAGAAATTTGGTCATGGTAGGTCATGCATAACACGAATTTAGTGGTACATGCCCACACCAGGATTCGACCCAGAGACTAGTAAGTTAATAGACCGGTTTTTTATTCACTAGGCTGTTTAACACAACAAAGTTTTTTCATACATATTTTCAGGAACACCGTTCCTATATGAAATCTATATGTTTTTCTGTGCGTTTGTCTGTGTGTTTGTCTGTCGCCTTTTTTCAAATATTCGAATTTTGACTTCAGATTCGGATTCAGCATAAAAAAAGTAGAATAGGAATGTTCAGGAACACCGTTCCTATCTCTTAAGGAACATGGTCAAAATGGCCGACAAATTGAAAAAAAAAATTTCATTGTTTCATTGCAAGCTTGCGCATTCTTAACTGGTTTTTTATGATATCTCAGCATATTGGCTCCGCTTCGCCTGATGGTAAGCGGAAGAGAAGCCCAAATCGAAACGCAACTGACAAAAGATATCTTTATAAAATATATTTTTTTATACAACGGGAGGCATTCAAGCGTTTGGCCGACCTGATGTAAAGCGGTTATCGTGGCCCATGAACACTTGCAATATATTAAGTTTCGCTCGTGTGATACCACTTCAGCTGTTAACACAGCAACTCCTTAAGAGCTTATTGGTGACCTCACTCACAAGCAGGAATACAACAACCATTCAGGGAGTTGTCATTTAGCTGCAGTTTTCTGTGCAGTGGAGGTATTTCCACAGACAAACTGCTTTGATGCCTCTCTTAAATAGCATGATTAAACATAGAAAATTAGTTTAATAACAGCGATATCACGTGCAGGAAAAATGGCTCTTGTGAGTCACGGTTTAATCTTTATCGTATTAATTCTGTAACAGTTCAATGCACATAACGTATGCTTTGACCTCTTACTTTATAATGAACCAACGAACATTCCGCGTAAGTAATACGGACTTTAAACTTCAGCTAAGTGCTTGTGGTTAAACGTGAATTACTATGTAAGTTAGGTACGGTTAGATATTAAGTGAAACCACATCTAACTATGTGCAACGGTAATAGTTAATTAATTTTGCATAGTGCTTTAATTTAAAGCTACATCCATGTAATGCAAACGCTTTCACTGAACTGGCTATTTATTAGTCATAGAGTAATCTGCACCGTTTCGCGGTGTTATATATTGAAATGCTAAACTGATTATGTTCATTATTTCATTAATTGAGAGCAATGATAGCTTAGTGGATAAAGTACCGGCCTAAAGACCAACGGGTCCCCGGTTCGAATCCTGTGGTATGTACCACTAAATTCGTATTTCCGGATTTATGTACATATTTGTAATTATCACTTGTTCGGCGGTGAAGGGAAACATCGTGAGAAATCCAAGTCCAAGAAATTATATTTCGAAAGATGTGTGACCTTACCTAAAAATGATCCGGTTTTCCCTCTGGGTTGCGGTGGTCTGACGGCAGTCGCTGAATGTATAAATCAGTATGTTCGCCAAATCCTTAGGCTTAGATAGCGGACCCCACCAATCCTAATGGATTACGAAACGGGATAACGCTAAGAAGAAGGAAGGTTTCACTAATCGGAAGCAATATATTTGGGGTATAAGTAACTCACTTTTTTTTAGAGTCGAAGTCAGCTTGACCTGTACGTGACGCACCCTGCTAACATACGAGACTTTGGCAAAAGAGTAGGGCGCATCAAAACAGTCTGAGCTCACAGAAAACCAAAGCCAAATAACAATTCCCTATAGGGTTGTTGTTTTTTTATACAACGCCGGGAGACATATAAGCATGCCGCTCACATGATGTAAAGTGATTACGGTATCTTATGAAAGCTTGCAATACGGAAAGTGACACTCGCGCGTTGCCACCCTAACCTGCTAACACAGCGACTCGTCAGGACCTTAATGATAACTTTACTCATTCGTAGGAGCACAACAACCCAGGGAGTTGTTATTTAGCTGTGTTTTCGGTGAGGTGGAGGTAAGTCCCTGGTGGGGCTGCTTTAGCACCCTACCTCTCTTAAAAACATGACCACACAAACTGCATACCAAGACGAACAGACACGTTCATGCACACAAATGTTTATCCTATGGGGGAATCAAACCCACAAGCGTTGGTGTAAAAGTCGCGTTATTAACCGCTGCGCCACCAAAATTGAATGGATCGTAATAAAATTTGATACTGAGGTAGTTTAGGACATAGACGTAATAACGTGACTCCACGAAGGCGATGTCACAGGTATAAACAAGTTGATTGTATGCTTTTAAACAGTCACTGTTATTTACACCGCTGTTGAAACATGTGATGACACGGGAAAATATAGTAACAAATCGTGATAAGTCCCGTACTTAGAACAATGAAGCTCGTTATAAGTTACTTAAACTCAGCGGTAGTTGAATTAATTAGTTATTACCTACATGTAGTGCAGATATAGTTCCACATAGTCAACTTACTACGTTGCTAATTAATTCAAGCTTAACCAATAGTTCATCTGTAATATAAACTTGTTGGTACCCGCGGCTTCGCGTGCAAGATGATTCGCTTTTCAACATTTACACAGGCATTCTTAATAAAAAATAATCAGATAGTGCGAAAGATACTAGTCATTAGAATAACATGCCTCGAGGAGAGGTGAAACACGTGTCACAGCGACGACCAGGACAGTCATGGCAGCAACGGTGGCGGGTGCATACGGTTTCTGTTCCAGATGGCGGGCAATCGCGAGGACGACCGCAGCAGCCGAGGTGGAGAGTACTGGTGCAGCCATGGCAACGACGGCGTGTTGCATCTACTAACGGTAGTGGTTGGGTGCCGGCCGGCGCTAGTTCAAATTAGTTAGATCGAATTTCATGTAAAAAAATTGGTTGTCTGTAAAGTCGGTTTACGGACGATAACTTAACGTGATAACGTCAAAAGAAAACGTTCAACTGGTGACAAAACAGTTCACGTGTAGGTTGTGTGCTGCCGCTGTCTCTCTGCTACTCGGACGCATCGGCCGATGGAATGGAAGAGAGATAGATGCGTCACAAGCCGAACGCTTAGGCCGATCGTGCCTCTCTATAGCTTGTTCCGCGCTCTCGCTTGCACGCTCGGCTCCGGTGGAACGTGACCATGAGTCATGCTTTTTCGTGCGTGCACCCGGCGTTCATCGATTTATAAGACGTTATCACGTCAAAAAAAAACGCCTGAATCTATTAACTATTTAATACACATTCGTCATTATCTCATAAGAACCGGTTTCTTTGGTACTGAGGTATCGAATTGATCGACTGGAATAACAAAAAGTTAAAACTGAGCGTTTTTTGTAAGATCAAGCCAATCATTCATGCGTAGTACTGAATCCTTATTGAATATCGACCACTATAAATATTTAATAATTGTACGTTTTTTTTTATTTCAGAGTTTTAGTCACCAAAAAGATCGGCTGGACTGGAGTAGGGACGCAGCCGCAATGGAGTACGTGAAACGTTTTGCGCTAAAGGATGTCATCTAATGAGTTCCGTGTGGATAAGAAAACGTTCCGCTGAGGCTAAAATAGGTCGTCGAAGACCGACAGCTCTCTCTCTCTTGCTGCACGAGCTATTGCACGGCGCTTTTGGTTGTAACGTGTCACACGCGGTAGCTCCATGGTCTGGTAGCCGTCAAATTAATACAAAATACTACACCTATTTAAACTTTATAACTTATCATGGCATAAATGCGAGTTGTATATATTACATCTATATAAAAGATCTTGTCATATTTCGTTACAATTGATTTTGCAAACGACCCCCTACTGTAGGCTGTAGGCCAATTCTGCTAAATAACTGCAACTGCACTGCTGCGCGGCGTGTGTCAAAATGCTTACATTTTGACGTTTCGGTATTCTGTTAAGCGATCTGACAGCAGCGACGTTGCAGGAATGCTGCAGTAAATGACTCGCTATTCTGTTAAAAAACCTGCACTGCACCTGCACGTTTCCTGCAATATAATCGTATTCTGATAAATTGTTTTGACATTTGTATACCGGTGACAGAAGTTTTGAAGGAGTTTACTTGCAGTTTTGCTAACGTTAGTCTCAAGCAACTTTTGCGATGAGAAATTAATATTCTGAAGCGGTGATTTATATTGCAAAATATTTGTTTTGGGAAATGTTTGTAGAAATATATGATCAAGTAAAGCTTCTTTTCAGTTAGAAATACCTCCACGCCGGCAACGAAGGGCAATCGGGTGTGAAACTATAGGAGTCAACATTAAGTAAAAATCCAATTTATTAGTTTTAAATATGGTAACATTACAGGAGTTAAGTAGTTCATTTGCAGGATACGCACAGTTGTAGCGTAGTTGCAGTGCCGTTGCAGTGCAGGATACGCACAGTTCCCGCGTAGTTGCAGTGCAGGAAACTTTAATAGAATACACGTATTGGCACTGCACTATTCCTGCACGACTCAAGTGACAGGCGTAAACGTGCAGTTGCAGTTATTTAGCAGAATTGGTCTACTGATTCTACTAAAAAACTGCAACTGCACTGCAGCGCGGCGTGTGTCAAAATGCGTACATTTTGACGTTTCTTCAAGCGATCTGACAGCTGCGACGTTTAACGAAATGTCAAAATGTAAGCATTTTTTTAGTAAAATCGGCCTACTGACTGAAATGGAAGACGTTTCACATTAAAATTGTAAAATTGATATAACGCTCGATATACTGTGCTATGTGTAATATGTTTTGATTAATGTAGCATTTCAAATTACAGATTTATCAATAATACCTACATAGTAGCAGATTATTGTTAAATTCGTATATATATACTTGAAGCAACTTTCATGGTTCAAATCAATCCGATTCACAGCTCGCGAAATCGAACGAAAGGGCATACGACATTGGAATTATAAAGTTTTAAATCACGACAGTAGCACCGGATTTAGATAATCTTGGTAGCGGATTGACTAGTTTGACACGATTAATGAGATTCAATCCCATGTCGGCAAAATTATAGACATAAAAAAAAAATACTCAATACTTCAGCTTTAGAATTGAATTGTCAGTGAAATTTGCGTCAAGGTTAATTCTTCTAACCTTGTTTTGACTCTCTAATTGATTTTTTGTTCCTGGCGTTTTCTAATACATTAGGACTGGCGGGGTCCGCTAACAGAACGTAAGGATTTGGCAAAGATACTAATTTCGACATGGAGCTACTGCCGTCACGCCTCCACAACCCAGAGGACAATGGTAATGTCACACGTCCTTCGAAATATTATCACACGATGTTTTCGAGCAAGTGATAATTACAAGTATAAATATGTATATAAATCCGAAAATACGAATTTAGTGGTACAAGCCCACGCTAGTATTCGAAATCTCTAGTTCACACTAACTGAACAAAATCCGATAGACATCCAGTATATAAATATTACAATGTTGCGCTAACAGAGAGAAAACCGACTTCGACTACCTACTTTCTGTACGGTGTGCCTCATTCGGTGCAAACCCTCGCCAACGGCCCATCAAGTTAATGACCACAATAAAACACAGCCGGCTCTGGGAGCTCATTTATCAAAACCGCTTACAATCTGTCATTAATGTACAGTCGGAAACATTATAACGTTACGACTTGTTTATAGGGCTTGACAGGTGTGAACGACGTCATGTTGGTACACACGGCAATTCTGAAATACTATACTATTTTTAATACAATCGAATAGGTATAAGTAATCAATTCTATAGCTCAGAGGCGCATATGCCAACATACTATGCTATCATTATGTGTTAACTGTCACACAAATCTTCTTCTTAGCGTTATCACATTTACTAAACCCTTAGGGTTGACGGAATCCGTTACCTAAGTCTAAGGAAATTGACGAAAATATTGACTTTACTAGCAACTGCAGCCAGACCTCTACAACCCAGAGGGAAAATTAGTCCTTTCTTAAGCTAAGCAAATATGACTTTCGAAATATAATATCTGTAGGGTTACTCTGGAAACCAATTCCGATAAATTGGTACAGAAATTAAGTTCTCGAATCACGACAGGAAAGCTAGATTATTTTAATCTTCATCTTCGATTGTCTATTTAGGCACTAATAATGAAATTCAATCGCATCTAGACCAAATTATAGGCTAGCTAACGAAATATTATCGACAATTTTGACATTGGAATTGGATTGTCATTGGAATTAGCGTCAAGATTAACCTACAGGTGTTGCAAATGTCCGTAGGTCACGATAGCGTTTTCCACCTTAGTGGTATAAAAAATCGAGGCAACGTAGCCGGACTAGGATTTATATATGTATGAAGAAACTATGTGGGAGGCAACGCCAATTATATTGAGGTAATATATTGTTTTTGTAATTTATTTAATAAGCTGCTGGATAACCTTTGACTTGACTTCAAACATTTACGTCGATAAAAAATTTGGTGTGTATTTATTTAGAAACATTGACCTAAACTTAACTAAAACTAATTAAAATCTATACGTACAATAAAATCGTACGTGACCGAGTTTGTACAAGGAATGTTTTTGTAATAATCATGTCAGCCACACACTAATATTGATAAAGAAGTTAAAACAGTAACTTTAAAAATGTTTATCGTTAAGATATAACGTGTGTTGTATAATTTGTACGTATGGACGTATTATGCATGTATGGACGTATGTATGTATATATATGTATATATACATACATATGCATATCTTCACGCATGGTCCCTTGCGGGGTAGGCAGAGAGAACTGAGTGCCATAAGACGCGGCCCTCACATACTTCACTCGCTTTTTTTTTCGCATTCATAGCTCTTTTCATGCACGCATGCTTGTAAACGGTAAATAGTTAGCTATATGTAATATTTAAACTGTAGAAATTAAGTATGTCCACTGTTTCGAGCGATTCATGTTATGTACTTTATCTACTGTATAATTTAACTCACTCATTCACTCGCAGGAACACAACAACCCTCCAGGGAGTTTGTTATTTGACTGCGGTTTTCTGTGAGGGGGAGGTAGTTCCCCCGACGGGCTGCTTTGATGCGCCCTACTTCTCTCTGTCATGTGTGGGAATCGAACCCAAGAGTTATTAACCGCGGCGCCACCGAGCTCGACAACTGCTGTAGAAGCCGTACTTAATACTTCACCATCATCATCACACCAGCCGTTTTTGAGCAGAGCAGACCTATTGAGTTGAGAAACTAGTGTAAATAGTCACCTATACGTATATTTCTGTAATTGACAAACCAGTAATATCAAGTATACTTCGCTCACCTCAAGAAATATAGTAGCGAAATAAATTTGTAGTAGTGAACCGAGCGGAAAGCAGTACCAGCCCGATGAATACTCAAAGATTATGACTGACAGCGTGATTGTTACATAAGTACCAATCAGGACATGACTAACAATATAGTTACTTCGCAACTGCCTCGTTCTTGTAGGTGGCAATACTCGTGGTATATTACAGTTGTAGATGCATGACTTGCGTCTTTTTGATGACAGATACATTGTATAAGCTATTAAAAATGTAAGTGCGAGTGGGTGAATTTAACTTGTTTGATTTTCCGACCAATACTCCCATCGCGTTAAATAATATAATATAATATAATATAATATAATATAATATAATATAATATAATATAATATAATATAATATAATATAATATAATATAATATAATATAATATAATATAATATATTATAATATACCGAATACAATACATTTCAGGCTAGTTGTAAGTTTCTTTAAAATCGAAACTAACACGTAATTGGTTTTGTAGCTAATGCACACAAAGTAGACGCGATCAAATCTGTAATAAATATTTTTTTTTTGTTCACCTCCTATATGTATGATACACCTGCTTCTGAGCTGAGACAGTTAAAAGAAAAATGCCATAAAAACTTCTTTTCATTCACTCAGTCACAATTTTTTATAGTAGAAACAAGTGGTCAAATAACCACTGGTACCTGGTAAGTGTACGACAGCGTACAGACATTTGCAACATCAGAGATATCGTGCGTTGACCGACCATAAAATACACTAAGAGTATTTATTATGTAAAGAAAATATTAGGTTCTTACATATAAAATTAGCGTTTTGGCAAACTGGCCACTTTGATCTCAAATACCTGGCGTTCGGTTAGGAATTCCAAATTCTAATTTATCCATTTTGATCCATCGCAAAGCACGTCAGTGTTAGCGGCAGTCTTCGGTGTGAGTGACAAGCTATATAACACTTTGGAAAAGTGAAAAAGCTCAAGTACTTAATGGGTACCGCATGAATTGATTGAAGCACACCAACAAACACGCATTGAGTGCTGCGTTACATTACTCAACCGTCACAATAACGAGGGAATGTATTTTTTTTTTATACAACGTCGGGAGGCAAACAAGCATCGGCCCCCCTGATATAAAGCGGTTACCGTAGCCTATAAACGCTTACAATACATTAAGTATCACTTGCGCGATGCGCTCTCCACTGCCGCTAACACTGCAACTCCTTAGTAGCTTACTGGAGACCTCACTCACATGCAGGAACACAACAACCCTCTAGGGAGTTCTTATTTGGCTGCGATTTTCTGTGAGGTGGAGGTACTTCCCCAGATGGGTTGCTTTGATGCGCCCTACCTCTCCTAAATTTTGAATCGTATTGTTACTGGTGATGAAAAATGGATCCTGTACGACAATCGGAAACATTCATCAGAGTGGTTGAACCCAAGCGAAATTTGCCTCAGAAAAAGGTACAGGTGAGTGTTTTGTGCAGTGTTGGTGTCATACACAGCTTTTTAACACCTTACGGCAGTTCTGTATTGTCAACATTTGTAAACTATGATGGAAAAGCTCGCCTTTCAACAACCGAGACTGGTCAATTGCTCCAGCCCACTGCTGCTCAGGACTACGCTAGACCTCACACTACACGACAGACGGTCGCTAAATTAGAGGAGCTGCGATTGGAATGTTACCGACACCCACCGTACTCCCCAGACCTTGTTACAACTTTTTTCGCAATTTGTAGAACTACTTGCAAAGAAAATTCCGATGGGGTAGTCCAAATCACCTTCAAAGATTTTATTGATTCTCTCTCCCAAATTTTTTTTCAGCAATGGAATCAATGAACTACCTATAAAATGGCGAAAGTGATAATAATGTTACATACTTCGAATGATTAATATTTATAATTATATATATATATATATAATTACAAATATTAATCTACTGAAAATAAAAGTTTAAAGTGTGGGAACTCGGAGGTTAAGTACACCGAATCGTGCAGTCATCAACAAAATCACTGCCTTGTTTGGTCCATTTTCGTATCGTACTCGTAGGTGCCGGCTGTAGGAAAGGCTGACGTGGAATTTTGCTTGGGGAACGCTTCGCTTGCGATAGTGTACGAGCAGAATGACGACCCTGAATGCGGTAGTTGATAGCTATAGAAATGGTAATTACATATTGTTTGAAATAAACATTTAAAATCTTTCCAGCTATACTTATAGATTAATTTTCCGTGAATTGTTTGATAGGAAATAGGGATTTTCAAGATATTATTTTCTTTAAGGCAAATAAACGCATTTCATTCGTTCTGAGGAGCAATGGCTAGTAACGCTACTTGGACACCAACGCTCGTGGGTTCGATTCCCACACAGGCATACATTTTATGTGCATTAACATGTCTGTTTCTCTTGATCTGGGTGTTTTCTATGTACATGTACATATGATATGTATCTATTTACAAAAAAAATATGTATATGCGTATGTTTATCTTTTGTATGTTTGTTTATGGCTAGATGGCACTGCGTAATTTGTCAGAGACTTTTTTTGAGACTGTTTATTTATTTTATTCAATTCCAAAACGCCTACTATAAAGTAACTAATGAAAATAATGTATTAAATACAAAAGCACTAATATATTTTGCCAATTGGTATGTTGCAGAGGAGAGATGAACTGCCGTTTTGGCGCTAAACATAATTTGATATATATATTTCAAATAAAATTATGGTGGCATAAAGCAGCATTGTTACTAATAAAACTAGAGAACAGCGTCTGATATTAACGGGCGGCGCTTAGCAAAGAATCGTATGTTGACGCACTACACAGATCATTCGCGGATTGATCGTTCTCCTACAAAACTCACGGTCACGTGTAAACCTCATGATTTAGAAACAAGTGACACCGCGGCTTTGCTTCCGAATTAAAGTATTTGTTTATATAAATACATTTTATATTATTGAAGTTATACTTCTAATGCGACTTCCAACAAGGTTGCGTTAAACGTTTAACGCTACCATGGAGGGGGAATAGAAAGAGACAGAGCGAGGGTGAATGCGTGGCACTCGAACGCATGCGCGTAGTATACTTATACGTTAGCAACGAGTAGCGTCCAATATTATAGCGAAGTAAACAGTGTGAAGTTTCACTTCTTATTTTAATTTTCTTCGATTTTTGGTTTTGTCTCTGGGTTGTGGAGGACCGCTGTCAGTCGTTCTATGTAAAAATTAGTATCTTCCCCAAATTCTTAGGCTTAGGTAGCGGACGCCAATGCTAATGGATTAGGAAAACGGGATCACGCGAAGAAAAAGATTATTTTCTTGGATTATTTATTATGTTAAATGTTAAATAGTTTCGTATTTAATAAATTATTTACTTTAACGAATGCGTTACACGATCTCTTTTTCATCATTTGCCACACCAGGGGATGTCGTGCGCTGTCTACCTTAAGATGTATGAGAAACAAAACTAGTAAATACGCTAAAATTATCTATGTATTATGTACAAGAAAAGTATAATGAGTTTATAATAACGATCTTGATATTTTCAATAACCATTTTCTTCGTTAGCTCCACTCTCTCTGCCTTCCCCGCAAGGGACCAATATACACATACATATATTATCTTTGTTCCAAAAAAAGAAATACTCAATATGGAGGATATTTAGCTTTACCTACCGTCATTAATGCCGTTTTCTTTGTAAATTTTTATTTACGTACATGCTTTCGACTAATTTAATTCAGGCTTTTTTTCCGTCTTTGTAATTCTGTTAATTTAATTCTTCTATCTATTAGTACAATGTAACTGCCTTACCAGATTGAATCTTTACGCTAACACGTTCAGGATAGCAATCTAGATCATAAATAACTTTATGTTAAGTTATTCTAAATTGCTCTTCCATTGTGATTGTTATCTGTTGTATTGTTTTAATATATATACACGTAGCTTTTGATATAGTAGAAACGCTGCCTTTGAATAAATTAATATGTTTATTAGCATTTAAGAAAAAAAACATATTAAGGAACAGTGATAGCCCAGTGGATAAAGAACCGGCCCCAGGTTTAAATCCTGACATGTACCGCTAAATTCATGTTTTCAGAATTAAGTACATATTTGTAATTGACAATAGCTAGGCAGTGACGGAAAGCATCGCGATGTACCAGCATGTCCAGAAATTTCGAAAGATCACAGACCTTTACCTTCGCTTTATGTAAAAATCTGTATCTTCACCAAATCCTTATTATTAGGTAGCGGGCCCTGTCAATGTTAATGTATTAGGAAACGAGAGAACGCTAAGACGATAAAGCAAATAAACGTGTTAATAAGGTTCCTGGTAGTGACGGAAAACTTCATTGTTTTATCAATCAAACCACGGAAAATTAATGCATAGGTATATCTATGAAGAATTTGAATGATTACATCAAAACAATACGTAATTACCATGTCTGTCATAACAAAACGGTCCAATGTTCGAGCACAAGTGAATGAAACCAATTAGTTCGTTCGCCTTGACATTATTGTTGAATATGTACACGTATTCCTCAGAATACAGAATAAACCAGAAACCGCAAACTCGCCCAAAACTGAAGCCATACAAACTACTCTCAATGAGAGTAGTTTGACATTTGGACGACTAGTATATATTTGGCCACCGTGTTTATTACGCGTAAAAATTTCTCGATAGTTTTTATTAAATAATGCCGTCTTGTGCGGTTCTCACCTGCAAGAATGCAGTTAGAAGCATAAAAAAACAAGATGGGATCACATTTCATGTGTAACTAGCGCATTTACATCTCATTTTATTTAAATAATGAATTTCTTTTACTCGTTGATAGTGATAAACAATTTGGGCGAGTCCATTTTGTTCATGTTGCCAGTTTTACTGGTTTCTTTTCCCTACTTTTTTTATAAAGTTGACATTGATGAAAAAAATAACTAGTAAATAACAGCAAGCTGTGTAGGCAGAGTTGATATTTGTTAAATTTAAAAAATATTTAAATATTTTATTTTTAATTTTTTTTAAATATATGGAACCCTGTACGACATCTAGCGACGAGTGCTGTTACTTTTTCTGTTGATGGGAGTGCAGTGCAGACTCTGCACTGCAGAGTGGCCGGCCATACGTTTTCCCATATGTTTTTTTTTCTAATTGGAACGATTTTGGACCGTTCTTCCTCACCAACGAACATTTAAATTTCAAATTAAAGGATACAAAACTACAATATGTTAGCTATTAGTGTGTCGATTTTGGAGTTTCTCACTATTACCGTCTAAATGCTAGCTGGATGACATCAGTCTACCCCAAACGGCAATTTTGAGGGTAATGTGGCTCCGCTGGCTATCGCAGCTCTGCCAATAAATGCATGTTAAGTAATTAAAAAATAGTTTGATTAATATAAAATATGTAAATACATTTATTTAATTTTAAGGTATTTACGATATGATAATGTAAACATAGGCTTACATTATTTGAGATCTTTTAATATAAATATTGCCTGAAATAAATAATAATTATTGACTTAATAATAATGATTGAAATACTAAACTAATGTTTTTGGTATATAGTCTGCATATGTGAAATTGTGTAAATAGTAGTTTTTTTACAAAAATGTTTTGTGTAAAACTATTCTAATTATTATATATGGAATTTCAGTTCCACACTGATGAAATTATATAGGCAAAGAGCAAGACTTCTTCATTTGTCGAAACTTAAAAATGTATTGATTACCTCAGAATCAAAACGGCAATATTATTAGTACAACAAAATGTACCTAAGTAAAGACATATTTTTTGTAAATTACTTGTGTTTTATTTTACTAAAGCATTTTTTTATGCATAACAGTATATTAATATAACATCTTTTATATTAATATAACACTTTTAATTTACCCTAAAAGAGGCGAACTCTCACTAAGCTAGCAATACTGTACGGGTGGGAAGTATGAGGAGTGCGGGGGATTGCGAAATGTTTCTGGACACAGCGGACCGCATGTATTATCGACTGTAGGCTCCTTCTGGTTTATTCTGTATTCTGAGACGTATTCATGTTTCTCCAATATGTACATATCGAAATTGAAAATGTAATCAACGAGGGTAAATATATCATATATAGCAGATACAACTCGCTAAAAATCTGTTTATGTATTACTTACAGTAGAAAGGAGAATGCCCATTGTTGTATGGAGTTCGGTTTTAATATTATTTTTGTTATGCACGAATGAAGAAGCCTGCTGCAATCTGTAGGGCTTCAACTATGTATTTGAATAAAGTAACATAGATTCTTCAATTTAGGTTATTTTTGAATAGCAATTTTTTAGTATTATAATGTATTAGAGGCATAAATAAGTAAATCATTTTTTTCTTCGGCTTCGCACGGGACCAGAGCTTACGTGCTCCGCCATGTTAGTCCGCATGATTTTTCTCGAAAACGTCAACAATCATAATTGAGCTATATCGTATAGGTACATAGTTATTATATTATTATTTGATATATTGCTATATTTTGAGACACTCAACTCGACGTATTACGACAAGAAATATAAAATGATATACCTAAACATTCAAACACGGGCAAAACGAACAATAGGTACTTTCCTATAGAACAGAACAAAAGCGGAAACATCAAACATATTTTACATTTGTCAATTCAAGACTCTCATTTACGTTGCCGTATATTAATTCAAACGAGTTTCTCGATTTTTAAACTCTTCTTCTTTTAAATACCGTAAGTAGTGAAAATGTCATCGAAATATGTATAGGTAGGTATGTGATATTTATTTTCAATTGACCGCCTTTATTCAGTCAGTACAGGCAATAATTTGATTTAAATGGCGAACTACTTTGAGTTATGTTATCGTATCAAAGTATTGTTAATTCTATGTAAGTTAGTCTCCGGAGAAATTATGCATTATATTTTTGAGAGACGTAGTGAAAAATAATGATTTAATTTTTAATGTCAATCCTAACTGTGTTCAACTTGAAACCATAAATGAGCATTCTCCTTTGATGTGCACTTGTTTGGTAAACTTAAAGACTCTTGATTGGGTTTAGTCAACATCTATCTATCTATGTCTTCATGCAAAATCCCTTGCGACCCTAGGCAGAAGGAACCGACAGCCACATATGCCAGGGCCTTAACACATTTACTCGCTTCTTTCACAGCTCTTTTTATGCACGCTTGCCGATTCCTTGGGCTCCTAACACCACCAACTGAAAAAACACGACCAAATTGGTCGTGATAGGTAGGTCCTAGCCTTCCCTTGCTCTTAAATTACTTCTCCTTTACCGGATGCCTACACTGCACGGAAGCTAGCGTAAAAGTAATTGGTAAAATTGTTCATGAAAAATGCTATTTCCAAACTTATTTTTCTTTATTGTTACCCAAATCTCACCTAAATCAGGCCCAAACCTGATTCAAATTCAATTCGTCTGGAAACTAGCGTCACAAACTTCAAAAATAAACGATGGTCATGAGAAATATTATTCCATTTATCGTATAATATTTACTAAGACGTGTGTGAACTATGAATTTCTAAATTTTCCTCTTCACAAGCTTCGAAGACAAATTCCCCCAATGACTATTTTGCCATAAGGACTGATAACCTCCCTGGTTATCAGTATTTGCTGATGGCAAAATAACCATTATACATATTTTACCCGACTTCAGCATTTGAAAACTATTTTTATACAACGTCGGGAATCATACATGTATACGACCTAATATAAAGTGGTTACCGTAGCATATGAACGCTTGGAATATAGGAAATATCGGTCGCGTTGCCACCCCTGCCGCTAATAGAACAACTCTTTAACTTACAGATAATCCAACAAAAACACAAAAGCCCTCCAAAAAGTTTTTGGGACCGAGTTTGTTATGCCCTACCTCTCTTAAAACTATTGAACAAGTGTTGTTGAAATTTCAAACGGTGATAATGATAACTTATACACCGAGTATTCATCCCGGATACCCTTAGACCGTTTAAACCCCGGAAGTATTCAGGGGTTTTTGTGTATAACTTGAAAAACTAAACTACGTCATCAGTAAACCCTAACTCAATGTCACTTACCTATGCCAAGTAAAAACTTTATATTTGGTGGCTATGACCACACGATACACTCTAATACAGAACTATATTTCAAATTCCATTCGTTTGCCCGTAAATTTAGGGAATTATAATATCATTACACTATTACATGCAATTTGATCTAACCTGCTTTGTGTGCGTGCTTCCGCCATCAATTAGTTCATGCGAACTAGTGCCGGCCGGTAACCGTCTACTACAGTTATTACATGCATGCCATCGCTGTCATGACTGCTGAGGTCGTCTCTGCCTTAGCTGCTGCGGGCATCTTCTCGATTGCCCGTCACTTAAAACAGGAACCTCGTGGTCCCGCCATGCATCTACTAACGCCAGTGGATGGGTGCCGACCGACGATAGTTCGTTCGAAGTAATTGGCGGCAGAAGTACACAAAGCTGATTAGATCAAACTTCATGTAAATTTGACTTTCGCAGTATCACATTTGAATCTATTAACCATTAGGGTGTTATCAGCACAGTATTGGATATTTTGAAATATGAATCTACATGATAAAGGTACCTATTAGAAAAAATATTAGTTACTAGCTGCTGCCCGCGGCTCCGCCCGCGTGGAGTCAAATAACGTAGCCTATGTGTTAATCCAGATCATAATCTATCTACGTGCCAAATTTCATTCAAATCCGTTCAGCCATTTAAGCGTGAAAGAGCAATAAACATCCATCCATACATACAAACTTTCGCATTTATACGAGTAATATTAGTAGGATTATTGCAGGAAGTATCTCTCGCACATTGCCACCCCCGCTGCAAACACAGCAACTATTTAGTAATTTAAAAAAGTAAAATCCATCGAGTGAGTGAGGTTATCAGTAAATTACTAAATAGTTGCTGTGTTTGCAGCGGGGGCGGCAATGTGCGAGAGATACTTCCTGCATTACATCTAATAACTTTAAATACTATACATTTTATTGAGAAATACAAGAAATAAAAAAGAAGTAAGAAGCCGGATAGTCGGCGCTTAGAAAAGAAAAAGGTAAAACCTGGTAATTAAAAATTATTAAAACCTAGAGAAAAAGGCAGGCACACAAAATATTTGTTTTGTGTGGTAAGCAACCCCACTTTATGAGCCTTGATGTTAAAGTAGCATTGCCAACTACTCCACTCTACCACCACTCGTCAAAAATGTTATAGTTTTTGAGCTGACGTCATTGGCTCTAGGAATATGCGAGCGTGCATGAAAAGCGGGGAACGATAAATATCCAAGTAAATTGTGTAAAGACGTCTGTCTACCGACAAGGATTTGGCGCAAAGATGTATAGACAGAATATTAATTCAAATATGAGCTTATATTTGGAGTAGTATTCTAAACGAACTACGGGACCAAAAACTCTGATAGAAACGCCTTTACCTCAACCGGTAAGGCCTTATTTTTCAAAACCCGGCTTATATGGGATCTCAAGTTCTAAATCCGTCTTGTAATGTGGAGGGATCAACTCCTTCCGTGAATTCACTGAACATTATGCAAATGAAACTACTAAGTATTAAGTCAGACTTACATTGAACTATATGTCCGATATTGTTGGAAATACAATTAGGTCTGTGCGTTAATGTACGTTTAAATGTACAGACATAGACAAATGAAAAAAAAAACGAATGTGCTTTGTCTTAGATATACGAAACTTAACTAGCTATGAGAGAAAGAGAGAAAGAAATTGTGTGCTCGCACCTCTCTTTTGCCACTACAGTAATATACGAAACGTAACTCTCTATCTTCACTAACATATATCTCCCTCTCAACTTCCGTTCGCACGCCGATCACACTTTTCGTAACGCTCTCGTCACGCATTCACCAGCTTACTCCCCAAGCCAAGCGTGCGTAAAGAAGTTTTATTTCAAAAATGATGTGAATACTTGACGAATTTGAATTGAAATTTGAAAAATAGTATCCCACCAAAAACATTCTGTAAAAAACTAGCCAAGTCTCGACGGAGCTGTTTGTTTATCTCTAAAAAGTAATGAAATCTAGACAAAGTCGTGCCAAGTCTAAGGTTCCTTACTGCGATTTCTTTATTATTATAGTTAATGTTGTGTGACTTGGCCGTTGAAAATTCTTTATACGTTAGTGGGTACAAGTCAATTTTGTTTACACGTAATGTTATATCTGTTGTAACTACCTATGTTTATTAAGCGAGATAATAGCCCATACTGGTATTGGTAATTGGACGCTAGTGTCTCATTTTAGGCTGTTGTTGATTGTGCAACACATGCATTCAGCAATGACAATGCTGACTTCTGCTCTCTTCTTTTTGGAGCGTCAAATCGACCACCGATCCAACATAAAATAGACGTACAGACGGACTTCTATCAATGATTAGAAGTCCGTCTGTACTGGAAATATTTTTTTATATTGTTTGTTTCAGGCACGCCTATACGTAAGTATTATTGAAATCCGCAGCTTTATCAAGCCTACAATTGACTGGTTATTGAATCAACGTTTTCCAAGTGGCAATTTTCCATCGTCAATGGGTAGCGGTTCTGGCGACAGATTGGTGCAATGGTGTCATGGAGCACCTGGTTTTGTACCCTTGTGTACCCTTCAACGGCCAAGTCACAGAACATTAACTATAATAATAAAGAAATCGCAGTAAGGAACCTTAGACTTGGCACGACTTTGTCTAGATTTCATTACTTTTTAGAGATAAACAAACAGCTCCGTCGAGACTTGGCTAGTTTTTTACAGAATGTTTTTGGTGGGATTTCACTTCTTTTTGTAGAAACGTGGACATATTGATTTATTTTATATTATTAGATTTTCTTATTTGACACAGTTTTTTTCTCATAGTAGAAGGGGGCATTACCATATCTCTAATACAGCTGAGACCAGCTGAGGGTTCTTCATCAGATACTTCAGACCTTCGATTTTTGACATCAAATGAAGCGGCCCACCAAGTTGAACATTTTTTGTAAAGTCGGTATGTCGATCTCTAATAGTTTGGTTGGGCTCTTGTGTTTTCTAATCAGGGTCACCAGGTACTCCAGATCTTCGATTATCCTAGTTTTTATAGTTTTCCCTTTATGTGGCCATTAAACCCTAACTCTGTACCAAATTTCAGCTCTCGGAGTTTATGGGAAGTACTAGTTCTATTTTGATGATCATGAGTGAGTGTCATAAATGCGAAACTTTGCTTTCGCTTAACTTCGGAACTAAATGACCTACAGACTTGAAATTTTGGATTTTAAGTATGTGATTATAGCTTACTGGATGACGAAAATTTCTGCGTCCTGGTCTTATCCAGAGGTTCTCAAATAGGGGCCTGAAAATGCGGCGAAATGGTTCCAGTAAAGGATGGTACGGCAGTGTTTGCTTCGCGCTCGACTTGGCGGGGGCACTGCCGTGCCCCCTGATACTTGGTACCAGGTATTCCAATACAATATTTTCTTTTATAAACACACTATTATAAATGTACTCACTATCATGTGTATTATATTCTACTGATCTGACTGCCTCCATTGAATCTTGAAATATATACCGTATCATCAGCAAAAGTGTCCCACATAGGATTTTTGATACGGGAAATCATACTTCGATTTATATTAGTGTCAATATCTTCAGACCAGCCTCTCTTAGAACACTCTCGGCTAAGCTAAAGATACTAATAAAGATGGTTGTTAACGGATACTGATTTGCTATGAGTAGTTGTCAGCTTAAGCTACAAGGCCTTATATCGAATTTTCCATTACGGAAAATTTAACTACGATTTAGGTAAGTTCTAATCATCATCTTTAACTCAACGGCCCTGGAGCCTTACCGGCTGAACTAAAGACCTTACCAATATCAAAAATCAATATTTTAAGATAGAAACGTCCGATCTGTAAATAGCCGATGTTATTTACAAGCATACAGCCCACCTGATTTAAAGCGGTTACCGTAGCCTATAAACGCTTGCGACATATTAAATATCACTCGCGCGATGCCACCTCTGCTGTTAACAAAGCAGCTCCTTAAGAGCTTACTGGTGACCTCACTCACACGCAGGTACACAACAACCCTCTAGGGAGTTGTTATTTTGCTGCAGTATTCTGTGAGGTAAATACGAGTATTTTCCCAGACGGAATGCTTTGATGCGCTCTTAAAATTCCACTTAAAATATTAATTCCACTGGGGGCGTACCGCCTAAGGTGAAGATGATCAATTAAAATCGATATGCAAAGGGTGCCAACTGCAGTGTACTTCTTGTCTATGACAGCTTCGCAATTATATATATATATTATATATTTTTTTATAAAATTTCATTTCTGTTTATATAAGTGATAAACTTCGTCTGTTCAATCGTTAGAGCTAGACTCTCCGTCTTTATCGCCTTAGCTGAAGACGATCGTCATTAACCTAAATCGAAGTTAGAATTTTGTCATCAAAAAATCCGATCTGAATCGTCTTTATTTGCAATTTAAATAAAATAAATAATTGCAAAACAATTTTAATAGATTAAATTTAAACATTTCATTCATTTTAAACAGCTCTTTTCATGCATGGTGGCCAATTCCTGGGACTCCTACGACCACCGTAGATATCGGTCGTGGCTTTTTTATTTACACCGTCAAGAGTTCTACAAACGTATGACCCAACTCATGTAAAGTGGGTTTCATGCCTATGAACGCTTGCATTAAGAATCCCTCGCGCGATTCCACCTTTGCTGCTGACTCACTGATCAGCTCCTTAGGAGCTTGCTTACTGATGACCTCGCTAACTCCCAGGAACACAATAACCACTCAGGGAGTTGTTATTCGACTGTGTTCTGTGACGTGGAGGTTACCTCCCTGGGCTGGTTTGATGCGTCCTACCTCTCTCAAAAACCAAGACAAACAGACACGAATCGAACCCACGAGCATTAAAGTCAAAGTAGCCATCTCCGCCATCGAGCCCGTCGAACGATGGTAGGTGACTCTTGCCGCTCGGGTCACTCTGCCTACCCCACATAAGACCCAGCGTGAAGATATAGATAAATTTAAACAATCAGAGTTCCATCAGCTGATTTAATGGTCATGCAATCAACAATAACCTATCCTGTTGGTATTTGGCACAGAGAGAAACAACGCTTGTGTTTTACGGCGCTATAAAACCTTTCATCGTATCCGCTGGGTATCCGTCAGATCCGGCCGTATCCGTTACTGTTATTCATCACTAACTTAACGAGTTTGTAGGAATTACGGTTTATGTGCTATTAAATATAAGAAGGTGGTTAATATTTTTTTAACTACTCCCAAATACTAATACACTATTACACAGTTCCATAAGCGTGTCATCATGAAGAGTATTTAAGAGTATTTAAGAATTATTAAAAGTGTTAACTATTACGAGTATTTCACAACATTATGAAGTGCTTAACAAGTTAAGTTATAACTACGAGTACTTCGCGAATTCTAGAAAATCTTATGCTTAACTTGAGATTTCCCTTAGGTTTTTTTTTCAGTGAGTGAGATCACCAGTAAGCTCCTAAGGAGTTGCTGTGTTAGTTACGGAGTTGTTGTCATTATTGTTACAAGCGTTCACAGGCTATGGTAACCGCTTTACATCAAGTGAGCCGTAATCTGTATGCCTTTCGACGTTGTATTTTTTTTCCGTCTTGATGAAAATGTTAATCATTCTTCTGAAGGGACTCCGGACATATGGGAGGAAGGTGGTGAAATCCTGCATAGGATTCCCTTTCGGAAGGCCGAACGGGAACGAGATGACGCAAGCGTCACTGTAATAAGAGAGGAGAAGCTTAGAGAAGTGTCGACGCTACTACTGAGGATGTCGACACTGGACTATTGTAAGCGACTAACGAGCGACCAGAAGGGTGTTCACATGGAGGACTTTTGGCTTAAAGAGGCTTCGGCCGCTGCAAAGCGGTCTAAAGCTCTCGAAAGTTCATTTGGAGGTACTAATAGAATACTTCGCGGCCTTTTTGACATGTGGGTTAAAAGTGAGCTGAGAGTCGAGATAACTCCAAGATACTTTGCTTGGCGTTGCCAGGGGACTCACGACCCTAACATACGCAGGCAAGGCACATATGTAAGAGTGTTTGCTTTTGACATCGAAGAAGACCGGAGAACTTCTGTCCGTGTTAACTTCTATACGCCACTTACGAAACCTACTTCCTAACTCAGTGACTGAGGTTTGAAGTTTGTTGAAAGCTAACTTGTTCTGAACACGCTTAGTGTAGAATGCAGTGTCATAGGCGAAGAGGAAAAGCTCTACGCCGTTTGTAGGGATAGGAATATCGTTTGTATACGAAATAAAGCAAGGGAGCGAGCACAGAGCCCTGTGGGACGCCAGCCATGTGTTGGCGTGCGGTAGAAAGCATTCCTTCGTGTCTAAAACGAAAGGAAAGGTCTTTGAGGTATGTGGCCACTATTCGGACTAATTTGTCAGGCAGATTACTAGACTTTATCAAAAGCCTTGGCAACGTCATATGACATTTCGGATAAAACCCGCTCAAGATTATAGACTATACAGTGGACTTGCAGTAGGCAAGAGTATTGTGAACGAAAGCCGAATTTGTTGTCGATGATAAGTCCATTTGAAAAGAGATGCTCTCTCATACGAGAGAGTATAACTCTTTCAAGAAGTTTACACATTGCCTTGAGTAAGATAATGGGTCAATGATTTGCATGATTATCTAGTTTTTTTTTTCTTTTTTATAGTATATGGCAATAGTGTTGCTACTTTATGCCAGTGTCAAAGTATTCAGTTTAGAACCATTTGAAGATCTTAATTCTATGTTCCAGCTTCAGGAACTGTGCTGAAAAAATACTTGGGAAGGGTACCTAGACCCAACTCGACCCAGTTTAAATACCACCCGTAAAACGATAGTGATTTTTACAAGGTGTTCTTGATGAACTTATTCACGGCCTCCAAAAAAGTGCATAAACGTGTTATATTTGAGTTTTTTCATTACTGTATAATTTCACTAGGACTTATGCTACAAAATACTATCGAAATTATCACATAAAACTAATTTTATACTGAATTGTAAAAATTTCAAGTAGACCAACAACGTCACTCGTCAAAAGCGCGGGAAGAAGTCCCGATTATCTAGTTGTTTGGCCGGCTTTGGAATGTCGATGACCGTAGCATCCTTCCAGGCGGCTGGAAAGTAACATTGTCGAAGCTGGCGTTGAAAATAAGGGCTAGAAGTGTTTGAAGGGATTGCAATTTTCAAAATTCAAGCAAATCCTGTTAATTAATATCTTTTATTTTTACACAACGTCGGAAAGCATGCAAACGTACGGCCCAACTGATATAAAAAAGTTACCGTAGCCTATGAACGGTTGCAATGCTAGAAATACCGCTCCCGCGTGAGTACCCCCGCTGTCAACAAACAAACTACGTAGGAGCTTACTGATAACCCCACTCACTCGTAGGAACTCAACAACCTTCCAGGGCGTTGTTATTTGATTCCGGTTTTCAGTCAGATGGACGTAATTCCCCAGTTAGGCTACTTTCATGTGCCACACCTCCCTTAAAAACACCTAGACCAAGGCAAACAGACACGCTTATGCACACTGTGTGGAAATCGAATCTACGAGCGTAGAAGTCAAAGTTGACCACTGCACCACCGAGCTCTAAATGTATATTCCCTTATAGACATAAGTATCTATACGCTTATATTTAATGTGATGTTGTCCACCTACAATAACAACACATTTAAAACAAGCTTTGCTTGAGACTTGATAGTGGCGTGTAATATATCGTATTTATATACTTATACACATATATATATATATACATATATTTATACATAAGTATATATATATTTATATATATATATATTCATATGATTATCTATACTAATGTATAAAGCGGAAGAGTTTGTTAAATTGTTCATTCGTTTGAATTAATCTCTGGAACTATCTATGAGCCGGATTTTAAACACTCTTTTTGCAATTGATAGCGTAATTCTATTATTAATCTAATCTATTATTAATTATTAATAATCGATCTATTAGTAATCTAATTAATAGTCTATCTATTCAACATCACGATAAATACGAGGATTAAGGAGTAGAAAAAAAGCAGTACGGGATAACGAGCAATCGTGCGGGCGAAGTCGCGTGATGTAGCTACCTTTATATATTTTGAACATTCCATTCTTTTTTTATATATACAACGTCGGGAGGCATACAAGCATACGGCCCACCTCATAGATAACAGAAACATGTTATCTATGGCCCACCTGTTGTAAAGCAGTTACCGTAGCCTATAAACGGTTGCAATACATTAAGTATTACTCGCGCGATGCCACCTCTGCTGCTAGCACAGCAACTAAGGAGTTGACTCACTGGAGACCTCACACACAATAACACAACAACCCTCTAGGGAGTTGTTATTTGGCGACGGTTTTCTGTGAGGCGGAGGTACTTCCCAGACGGGCTGCTTTATTGCGCCCTACTTCTCTTAAACTCACACAGGCCAAGACATACAGACATGTTCATGCACACAAATGTTTGTCCTGTGTGGGAATAGAACCCACGAGTGTTGGTGTCATAGTAACGTAAAACCATTGCGCCACTGAGCTCTTCAGACAAGGGAAACGGGAGTAAGAAGTTTGCAGGTACATACCAATACATAATGGAATCAAAATCCAATAAAGACAGGTAAGAGAAAATAAAGGACAAGAGGGCGAGATAGTAGAAACTAAATAAAAGTTCTCACCAGAGGAAAGGCAAAGAAGGTGGAACCTTCAATCTGCAGACAGTGACAATATTTCACATTGGATAGAAGTTCTACCGGTTGTATAATGGGTTGTGTTCTGAGGAGTTGTTTGACATTATGCCAACAGCCTCGTCTTACAATCGCACAGCTCGCCGACGGCTGGGAGTTCATCCGCACACACTGGAACCGCAATGGTCGCGCACTGTGCGGTTCACGAGAAGTTTTCTACCAAGAACTATTAAGTTGTGGAATGAGCTCCCTGCCGAGGTATTCCCAAGGGACTACAGTATGGGGTTCTTCAAGAAAGGAGTGAAGAGGTTTTTACAGGGTCGGCAACGCAAGAGTGACACCCCTGGTGTTGCAAATGCCCGTAGGCTACGGTAACTGCTTACCATCAGGCAAGCCGTACGCTTGTTTGCCACCTTAGTGGTATAAAAAAGTTCTAAGTGGAAATAAGGGTAGAGTTGTGATGGCCTAGTGGATAGAAACCGGCCTATTAACCAACTGGTCCCTCGTTCGAATCCACACAACCCAAACATCGTATTTTCTGATTTATGTACGGATTTATCATTTGCTCTGTGAAGGAAAACATCGTGAGTAAGATAAAGAAATGATTGGTTTTCTGTCTGGGCTGTGGAGATCTGACGGCAGACGCTCCATGTAAAAATTTGTATCGCCAAATCCTTAAGCTTAGGTAGCGGACCCCGCCATCTTAATCGATTAGGAAACGGAATAACGCTAGGAAGAAGAAGAGGACTGAGAGGGAAGAAAAGAGAGGACGAATGGAGTTGACCTTGCACATAATGTGACATTGATCTATTATAGGTAGTTACAAATACAATCACTAAAATAAAAGACATTACCTATACCTATATAAGACATATTTAACAGTACAGGCAAGATGGGAATCAAAACAAAATGCCATTTAGAAACCCAGAAAAAAAATCTATTTCAAAAGCCCAAAAACAAAATGCTAATTTTTAAGCCTAGAAACACATTTGGAAGCCCAAAGGCCGAACGTCTAACTCGAAGTGGCCAATCATACGTACAATGTTTTTGATTTCCGAGTAAATAAATACAAATGTAACGTAAAAAAAAAACTAGGTATTTAAAACCAATAACGCATACCTAGGTATTGTTCAGATACGTTCAGTATGAAATAACATTTTTATTACGCATTTTGTTCTATACTTTTGGGGTTTTTTTAGGGTGTGGTGCGCCCTGCTTATCAACAGCCGAGGCTCAGGTGAAAGAGAGGTAGGGCACGACGTCAGCCCGACTGGGGAAGTACCTCCATCTCACAGAAGACGGCAGCCAAATTACAACTCCCTGGAGGGTTGTTGTGTTCCTGCGAGTGAGTGAGGTCACCAGATGAGGAGTTGCTGTATTGATAACGGGGGTGGCAACGCGCTAGCCACATTCTTTTAGTTGCAGACGTTTATAGCCTACGGTAACCGCTTCACATCACGTGGACCATATGCGTGTTTGCCACATATATATATAGTATATAAAAATACTGCATTTGATTTTAAGCACGAACGTAGTTCTTCAAATGATATTCTCGAACCACGAGGTCTACCACCTAAGCTAAAGTCGATTCAGATCGAATTTTTGAAGCCGTAATCAAATTTCGATTTAAGGTATTGGTGATCGTCATCGGCTAAGACGACAGGAACCCTGGAGTTCTGATGACGTGCGAAATTTGGTATATACATTCGATCTGTGGGGATATTAACGTTGCCTCGAAAAGCCACATTCGAAATGGATTTTCACTCAGATTTCATACATTTTTACTGATAACTTTTCAATTCCGAGGTATCCACAGATCGAATACCTAATTAATGTGAATAGGTACCCCCAATGAACCGTCTTCGCCTTGGACAAAACCCCCTGATATGGTATTTTCAAACGACTTAAAAATCAAATATATATATAGTGTAAATAAATAACAAAAAAAAATGGAATTAATTACTAGAACAGAATGACCAGTGGATAAGGAACAGGCCTACTGAACAACAGGTCCCCGGTTCGAATTCTGGCGTGTACCCTTAAATTCGTTTTCGGATTTGTGTACATATTTGTAACTAGCTGCTGCCCGCGGCTCCGCCCGCGTGGAGTCAAATAACGTAGCCTATGTGTTAATCCAGATCATAATCTATCTACGTACCAAATTTCATTCAAATCCGTTCAGCCGTTTAAGCGTGAAAGAGCAACAAACATCCATACATACAAACTTTCGCATTTATACGAGTAATATTAATAGGATTATCACTTGCTCGGCGGTGAACGAAAAACATCGCGAGGAGACCCGAAAGAAATTATATTTCGAAAGATGAGTGACCTAACCTAAAAAAGGTCTGGTTTTCCCTCTGGGTTGTAGAGCTCTGATGGCAGTGGCTTCATGTAAAAATCAGTGTCTTCGCAAAATCCTTAGCCTTAGGTAGCGGACCCCGCCAATCCTAATGGATTAAGAAAACGGGATAACGAAGAAGAAGAATGACTGTCATTGCAAATAATGTATTAATTATTATACTCGTATTTCGTTTAATAACTAGAAAATGAAAAGGAAGCTGATTTATAGACATGATTTATCTGTTTCAAATAGTAAGTGTAAAATATAAAATACTCATATTTAATTTAGCGCGGAAAGTTTGATCCGAAAAAAACATAATATCCTTTTCATTCTGTTAATAGTGCCGCAATACAATTGATTCGAGAATGTAAAGATTCCCACAGGACAGGCCTAGCCTAGTGTGGGTGTCTTAGCCACTCTGTAAACCGTGTAATTGTTGTGGTAAATAAAGAATTATTATATTACTTATATATATATATAGAAATATATATATATATATAGATTATTCTTAACTTCTTTGATTTCAAACTTGTTTGTATGGAATATGGCCCATGGATGCCATGTTGTGCCATTATTAAAGATAGTAAGTTTATGGAGGTATTGTATAAAAAATATTATGAGAAAGAAATTCAAAACGAATCAATTGTAAAATGTCTAACTACCTACTGTTATCACATAGCATACATAGATAAAGACAAATGATTAGCCAAACGGGGTCAATTCTTTGGAGATTGAAAAAATATGTTTCTCTTAGTTGTTTCTCTACTTCTGTTATGGAACTTGAAAAAATCTATGCTACCGCTATTGCCTTGCTATATTATAATAGGTATATAGATATAACGTTTTTCCCTCACTTTGTATTGCTGTGCTAATCACGATAGAACAAATGAAGGAAATATTACTTAACAGTACATGTGTAACTATTCAATATTTAAAGCAGGGTAGGTGTTATGCTGTTCGACTGTACCTACTTTACCAAGGAGTATGAATATATACGTCAAGATCCGGTTATTAGCAATCGATGTATAGATATTTACTTATCATGTTGTAAATACAGGAGCTAAAGTCGTCGATAAAGAGATACCGCGATTTTATCGTAATAAAATACGAGCTGTCATTGAGTTAGAAATATACTTTAATGTACGTTAAATTTATGCAAGAATGGTCATAACCTTCAAAGACGAAGAGAGAAGTTTGAAATACTCACGTGAAAACAACCGGTCAAACAATCCACTTGTGACGTAAAATACACATAAAAAAACACAAAATACCACAGAACACACGTATCAAGAATTGTTACCACAAATACTAGTCATGATTACACAAATTCGTCACTAAACTAGAAGTTTCTTTATAATTTTTCGATAGTCGAAAAGGGCGGTAAACTCGCGAGCGCTAGGGAATTCGGAACGCGCGATACAACCATCTATTACAGCGATTGCGCGCAGACTGAACTGAACAGAGTTGAATCGAGTGAAAAAGTGAGTGAATGAATCGAGAATTTGATTCGACGCTATACTGCTACACAGCAACTTGTGAACAAAAAGATGTCTGATATTCATTGGATATTCTTTTTTTACAGTGTTCATATACAGTTTTAAACTATACAATACCTTGTGCTCATAATAAATATAGGCCTACCACTTTAGTGTGAACATAACACACAGTTTAAATTCACAGAACCCTAGATAGTAATAGTGTGTGCGAGTAAGATTACAGTC
This sequence comes from Pyralis farinalis, assembly GCA_947507595.1. Classification (NCBI taxonomy): domain Eukaryota; kingdom Metazoa; phylum Arthropoda; class Insecta; order Lepidoptera; family Pyralidae; genus Pyralis; species Pyralis farinalis. Next base: position 26,409,683 of record OX382270.1, read on the forward strand.
ACTGTATAAGCTCATAGTTGCAGTGTGGGTAGTTACGTGTGTACCCCTTGTATTATTAGTATTGTTTGGATACAGTAACGGCTTATTAAGCGGCCCATGTAGTCGAGTGAAATCTTTGAGATATCAGGTATACCACCAGTATTTTCATAGCTATCTTTCAGAAATGGTCATAACTCATTTCAAATATCCGCTATTTACCTGCTCTATTTATCTATAATTTTTTTTTACTGATAAATAGAGTTTTAGTTTCTTCGAAAATCGATCGAGTATTGTGGAATTCGAAAATTTTTGAACTAAAGTGTAACATAGGTTATAATACAATACAATATTCGTTACTGCACGACTTAAAAAAATATATGTATATAATGACTTATAAGCCCTCTTTAATATTCAAGTTAATATTGAAAAAACTACTGAAAATATTGAAATGTACCAAATTTTATCAAATGTCTGTGATTGATCATCTATCTATCTTATAGAATCCCACAATTTTATTTATTTATTAGAGAGAAAAAATCTCCCGGCAACTTAAACAAGCGTAAGTACTACTTATGTAGTGTGCGGTGCCTAAAATATACGTAATCCCTAATGTTAATTACTTAAATTATGTAAATAGGTACAACATTGTGAAGATGTTTTTTATGTACAAAGATTGTCAATTTTCTTTTGCTTTGTTGTTTCAGTGTTAGATTATACATTACCCATGTAACCTAATGCATTAAAAGTTTCTCAATTTTACAATGTGATTAGTTATTGTTAATTATTATTGTAAGTTAGCTGTATGTAACCTGAAGATCTTTCAATGTTTTTACTGGGATGAGAACCCTCTTCTATATTCAATTTAGACAAAAATCTATTAGTTTAGGTTTTTTAAAGATCGATTATTTTTTTATTGAATTATTATGTATAATATTATTGTTGAATATTTTAATCCTATTATTATAACAGTTTTTCTTACAAAATGCACTTTTACATCTATTTGTAATAATTCTCATACGATCTTTTTTAACTACAGAATTACCTATATACCTATACTTCCAAAGCTTTGAAACCGGTTATGGTGTTCCTTCCTACCTAGACTAACCAACCATGACTAAATTGGTTATGTTTTATCAGAAGGTATCAGGAGCCCTAGGAACCGGCGAGAGTACATGAAAAGAGCTATGAATGAGATGTGTAAGGACCGCGTCTTATTTTTTTTTTTTTTATTTACCACTTTTACAGCTACTTTTACAGGTTGCAACCAAATACAATACTGCAGATTACCTTTGTTCATAACATATTATGAACAATGCTATCGTATTGAATTCATTCAGAGAACAGGAAAACAAATCAATTTTCTCCGCTATATGGTCAACAGTGCGCAGTACGCGCATCCACGACGCGGCGCGACGTCTTGGCCAGCTGTGCGCCCGCGCGGCACAGTCAATAATTCAATATTTGCTGCCGGCGACGACGCACGCCACATGTATTTATCCGGGACACAAAGGCTCGTTCATTGTTTTACCCCTTAATAATTTAAATATATAAGATGCAAGACACAATTCCCTACGCACCTGAAGCTCATTCATCCCGACCATGCCCAAAATAAGATGACTACGTTGTATTCCAAGTTACTTCTGACCAAAGCATTGTACAAACATTGTAAAACCATGGGAAAGCCGAAGTATAAAGCCGAAGTTTTTTACAAATAATGGAAATATGATCACTAAACTTCAAATCGGATGTAAATTTAACTCCTAAATCTTTTACTTATGTTATTCTTTTTGACTTCACTGTATTAACCACGTAGTCATAGGGATTCTGTCCGCGAGAAAAAATAAAAGTCATGCATTTAGGGGTGTTAAAATACAGTTAGTTGTCATTACACTATAAAACCACTCGGTCTATATCCCTCTGAAAGCGCTCGCAGTCAGCAGTAGCTCCGATTGTACGAAACAGCTTCAGATTGTCCGCAAACAGCAAGCAGTTCGAGTCTTTGACGGCGTTCGGCAAGTCATTGATCATAGTGATGAATTCCAGAGGACCAAGGTTGCTCCCCAAATATGATCACTAAACTTCAAATCGGATGTAAATTTAACTCCTAAATCTTTTACTTATGTTATTCTTTTTGACTTCACTGTATTAACCACGTAGTCATAGGGATTCTGTCCGCGAGAAAAAATAAAAGTCATGCATTTAGAGGTGTTAAAATACAGTTAGTTGTCATTACACCATAAAACCACTCGGTCTATATCCCTCTGAAAGCGCTCGCAGTCAGCAGTAGCTCCGATTGTACGAAACAGCTTCAGATTGTCCGCAAACAGCAAGCAGTTCAAATCTTTGACGGCGTTCGGCAAGTCATTGATCATAGTGATGAATTACAGAGGACCAAGGTTGCTCCCCTGACTTACTCCCGATCGTCCGAAATATGATTCTGACCTATATCTTGCGTACTCCTCAAACTGACATCTATCGCTCCTATAGCTTGCAAAGAACCTCAAAAGATGGGGAATGCAGCCGACACCTGCTAGTTTTCTCAGCAAGGTACCACTGTCAACGACATCAAACGCCTTCCGAAAATCAAAGTAAGCGGCTTGCACCTGCTCCCCACCATCCACCGTACGCACAAACTGTGTCATGTAGCTCAGCAAGTTGCTGGTTGTACTGCAACGCAGTTATGGCTCTCGGTTCTCCCTGCCTACCCCGCAAGGGACCTGGTGTGAAGATATACATACATATGGTGTTCCTTTACAAAAACACCTGACTTGAAGATATACATACATTTCAGTGTTAATATATTTAACTTTTTGAATAGTGGTCTACAGGAAATAAGAAAAGGTACGCGGTGTTGGTTCTAGTACACTAGTACATAATAATTCAATGTTATAACCTAATATATTTAAAGGAACTTATCAAAAATTTTGGGAATGTTAACTGACAGGACACTGTAGTCTTTTATCAGTTGCCACTGTGATTTGAGCTCCTCTTTTCGCTTACCATCAGGCGAAGCGGAGCCACTATGCTGAGCTAGTATAAAAAATAAATAAAAAAAACATGACTTTCTGTGACCTAAATACGGAGGTGTAACGTATATAAATGCATATGAGGCACACTTATCAAATGTTATTATATGAAAATACACCGCAGAAGTATAACTGGCATGTGTTCCACAAATCATACAGTATCACTATAAAAAACATTTTGTAATTAACCTGTGTATATCTCTTCATTTTATGGAAGCAAACAATTTTACAAAGTATTGTTTCGTTGGAGGGTATTCATTACGGGAACCACTTGCGTGCCATTGTGATATCACCAGAATGAGGGGGTCCCGCATTCATCCCAGCCACGCGAAAGTAATCTTTGCGCATTTAACGAAATAGGATAATTTGTGTTTATGAACTAAAATTATCCTATTTCAAAAATATGCATGTCATTTGCGGATTAATCCTAACATTATGAATACCAAAGTCCGTCTGCCTATTCGTGTGTATGTCTGTTTGTGTTTATCTGTTCACAATTAAAACCGCCTAATGGGTTGTTATGGAATTTAGCATAGATTTAGAGTGTAGTGTAGAGTAGAGACAAAAACACGAACAACCCTCTAGGGAGACATTTGGTACCGCGATTTTCTGTGAGGTGGAGATACTTCCCCAGACGGGCTGCTTTGATGCGTTCCTTTTAAAAATACCCAGACATGTTCATCACACAAACATTTGTGTGAATGAACACGTCTGTTTGTACTGCGTCCAGTATGGCAATCCAACTCACGAGCGTTGGTGTCAATGTCGCGTTAATTACCGCTTCGCCACCGAGTTCGTGACCAGGCTCCTTTCATGCCATGTTACGTATAATATCGAGCGATACTTCTGATTATTAATACCAAACTGTTTGTTCAAGTCTGTCTCGTGACCCAACGAGATTGACCCATTGGTCTTTGTAGTTGTCATAGTCACTACACACGACACTAACAATGTCCATGTCCATGTCCACGGGCGCATTTGACGATAAATCGCGAGATTTTGAGATTGAGACCGCCTGTGACCACGGCTGTTGCAACTCAGCCGAAACGTCGGGAAATATAAAGGTAATAATAATATAATAACTATTACCAAAATTACGCGTTAAGTCGTACACCATATAAATTCATGTAATATTAAATTGAATAAGATACAATAAGATTATATTTAAAAAAGTTAAGTCCCGCATTATATAAATTTATTTAACTATGCAACACGAAAATTTAAAAACTTACATTCTCTTATGTTGTACTATTATTCTTTTTTAATCTGCTAGCATTTCGGAAATCTTAGCGAAGGTAATAAACAAGCATACAGATTAGAAAAGCAAAAACTCTGTGTTACATTTCTCCATTTTTGAACTGTTGTAGTGCAGCAAGTGAATAAAATTACCATTAAGCTTCTGACTAGTTGTTCCGGGTCTCAATACGCGATCAATACTCTTTGTATTTCTATCGTTTCACATCGATAGCCTACCACAATTGCAGGAAAGCAAAATTAACCCAACTATTGTAATTTCACTGCGCTTTATCGGCGTGGTTGCCACTATTGAATAAAAAGTTCTGTGGAATAAACCAATCCATAGGAAGATTACGATCTACATTGCTTAATTTACATATTCGAGTCGTAAGGTCGAATAGAACGGCACAGTTAAACGACGCCATCCACCTTTTCTAGTCTACGCGTAAAAATATGTGCGTACAAGTTCAAAACCGCTTCGCCGACGGAAGTAAAGGCTCATACATTATACATTCATAAATGTTCGTTAATACGTATTAAAACTGCCACGGAAGCTCTTTAGTATCGTTACCGGGAACGTACCGCTAATTACTGATACCATGGGAATTTATCTCGTGGGATTTGGGAGAAATATTAAGGCGGTATCTATACGCGTTTCGCACTAAACCCATCAGGGAAAATAATCGCTTGTACAAATATAGACTTGTTCACGTATGTGTGGAAAAAAATCCGATCTTTATCGCCCCCACCTTATACGATACGGTCCAGATCAGTGTCAAACATTCGGACTATCTATCTATAACTTCACGCCAAATCCCTTGCGAGGTAGGCAGAGAGAGCCGAGCGCCACGTGACTCGATCCTTACATATCTCACTCGCTTCTTTAACATTCATTGCTCTTCTCATGCACGCTCGCCGGTTTCTAGGGCTCCTGACATCACCTTCTGATAGAACACGACCAATTTGGTCATGGTAGGTAAGTCTTGGACTTCCCCGGCTCCTACATCCTTCCACTTTTGCAAGAAGTTTTCCCGACGCTCCATTCACATTCGGACTAATTAACTAAAAAAAAATCAAATTATATGGGGGTACTGTCCTCTCAGATTAACCCCAGATTATATCTATGAACGATGGTATTACACGCACGCTGTTTTTTTTTCGTGTTTCGCCCATGAAAATTTAGACTCATAAAAGAAGGACAAACCTACCCCAAGTGTGCGTTAGTCCTTCTACCGTGAGGGGCACCCTCCGGACCGTACGAGATGGAGGCGGTGAAATCTTCCATAAGATACCTTGTCGGTAGGCCGAAAGGGTTTTGTCAGATTCGTACTGACAAAAGTACCACCTTTGGCCTGCCTTTACCCGGAAGGCTTCATCTGATGCGTTTGCTCCAGGGAGACGACGCAAGCGTCACTGTAACAGGAGCATACGCTTTGAGAAGTGTCGACGCTTCTTCTGAGGCTGTCGACACTGGACTATGTAAACGGCTAACGAGCGACCAGAAGGGTGCTCATATGGAGGACTTTTGCACTAGGGAGGCTTCGGCCGCTGCAAAGCGGTCCAGAGCACTCGAAAGAGTGTTTGGAGGATCTAATAGTTAACACTTCGCGGCCTACGTACTAGGTATCGGGAGAGAGGAGGCGGGGGCAGGTCGTCTACCGCCGTCACTTGGATGGGTTTCTGACCAATCAAAAAATAGTTTAGTTTTTGTAGGTATGGTTGGATAGAAGGAAGCGCTAAATCTCGGTGTAGAGATGCTCAACGAGAAGTGCGGATGTACCAAGGCGCGTTGGGAGCTCATCGGCAGCTCTTCGAGACTTTTCTCGTTGGGAGTTTTGGACGATTTGAAGTTTTTTTAGTGGTATTTGGACTAGAGTGAGCAAAAACTAGTGATGTGTACGTCATCACCGGCCTTATGCAAACCTTCTACAGGGTTCGCTTATTTCTCAAGGACATTTTACTGTGCCTTCCCAACATATTGCTGAGTCGGCCTAAGTAACATCTAGCGGTACTAGCCACCTTTTTGTCTTGTGGGTTAAAAGTGAGCTTAGAGTCGATTTCGCGCTAGTGTTAATGTTTGTGAGTTTTAATACTATCTTATATAAGAGAGGTAGTTTATTATATAAGAGAGGTAGAGAGGTAGTGGGAGAAGTACCTCCACCTCACATAAAAACGCAACCACATACCAACTATACATAGGATTGTTGTATTCCTGCGTGTGAGTGTGAAGTCATCAAGAGGAGGCATCGCGCGAGTGATACTTAACGTATTACGAGCGTTCATAGACTACGATAACCACTTCCCAGCAGGTGGACTGCATGCCTGAGTGCCTTCCGGCGTTGTATAAAACTAAACTAAACTATCTCGTGATGCATGCAAGTATATGGCCCACCTGATGTAAATCGGTCACCGTATACTACGAATGCTTGCAATGCACTAAGTATCACTTGCGCGTCTTCATCCCTGCTTATAATACAGCAACCCCTTCGGAGCAGCTGGTAACCTCAGTCTGCAGGTTGTTATGCGGCCGCGGTTTCCTGTGATGTGAACACACTTCCCCAGCTGGGTTGCTTTAATGAAAACATCCAGACCAAGACAATCACATATATTCAAGCACACATTTTAACGAACTCGGTGGTTGAATGAGTTGCTGCTTTACCACCAAATCTCGGGGTTTAATTCCCACACGGTAAATATATCTGTTTATATTGGTCTGTGTGTTTTCTAAGTATTATTATAAGTGTGTATTTTACAAAAGAAAGGTATTTACGTATGTTTAGCACTTGGTACCCATAGCACTAGCTTGGCTTAGATTGGGACTAGATGGCGCTGCGTAATGTATCCGAAACTATTTATTTTAGTATACGATTCGAATCCACGAGTGTTGGTGTTAATGTAGCATTGTTAACCACTCCGCCACCTGGCTTTCGCAAGAACACTACAACCCCCGATTTGTTATTTTGGTGCGCTTATTCTAGAAGGCGGACGAAGGGGAGGTTTTATATTCGTCGCGTATGAATTTGTGAAGCTTTTTGGTAAGTTATTTCTAGAATCATTACATAAATACTGTTTTTTTATTAATATTTATTTAAAAAAGTTTGGTATTATCTATACGGTTACGGATTCATTTTCTGTAGGAGTCAGACTCGCATTTGGTCTTCATGCTAAGCTGTATCCTATACGTATCTCGGAAACGACTCTAACAATTTGGATTAAATTTTGTATTTAGGTAAGGGTTTAATATTTAAGTTTACTATATATGTTTGTCCTGAAAATATCGATCTTGCACAAAACATCATAAAAGACTCCGAGCAAAGCTCGCTCGTCCGATTAGTAGATAGGACAGCAATAATGATAGACAACTGCATCATTATTTCAAAAAGTGATTCATGCATAATCTCGCCCTTGATAAGATTTTATTATATGTAAATACTAGCTTTGGAGGGGAAGAAAGGTACAACCAAGACTGCCTCAGACGAGGATGTTGCAAACGTGATTAAATATTCAGTGAACAGCGTACGCCGACATGAAATAGTAGGTGCCAAGATTTTATTATGTGGGCGGGAAAATAGGAACATTGTCTACTAAGCCAAGAATATAATAAAGAAATAAATACTATTTGCTCTAGCGCCATTGTAGTAGTACGATATTTTATTGATGTCCAAGGTCCGCAGGAATGAAATTCAGCGTGTAATACATTGTGCAGTCATTTGCTCCTAACCACGCTTCACCGTCATAAAGTTTAAATGTTTTCGAAATTAAATTTAACCTAAACGTTGATCCCGGATACCTTACATCCCGGATCAACGTTTAGGCCACATTTAATTTCGGAAATATTAAACTTTTTTACATAAAATTTGTAAAGCCCGTGTAAAATTTTATTAAAATAAATAAAAAATCCTGCTAAGTATAGACAGTAAAGTGGAGCTGTATTATTTCAAACATATTCTGTGTTCAAACTGGTCGCTAGGGTATTTACGATTTTGCATCGTAAATAAAATCACAGCTACGGGTCGGCGGGTAAAGTAGCTCTTATTGGCTAGTTCAAGTATGAACATCGCGTCACTTATCGGCTTATTGGTTATAATATCCTCCCATTGGTCAGCAGTTTCTAATAGGTGAGATATTTAGGCGCTAAAAGACTACGTTTTGGCGAGTGAGGTTGACCTTCAAGCACAGTCAAAAGGTTTATACCTTTTATCGTCATGTCAATGGTTTCTTAATAGTAAATAAGCAAAATTGCTAATATATTCTCACAGGCGTTAGGCGTAGGTATGCAGAGAAAAGTAGATCAAAAAATATCAATAGTAGGATAAGTGCTTTTATTATTTTATGAATAATGTAATCCTAATAAAACTTATATGTATATATATATATATACATATTTATGGAAGTCTCAGCAAATAATAAAAATCGGCCAAGTGCGAATCGGACTCGCGCACGAAGGGTTCCGTACCACTGTCTATAAAAATGGCAAAAAAACACGTTTGTTGTATGGGAGCCCCCCTTAAATATTTGTTTTATTTTAATTTAATTATTTATTCTTAAAGTGACTATATACCTAAATATTCTGTGAATATTTCAAGCGTCTACCTGTTGCCGTTATCAATATTGAGCAAAAAAATCACGTTTGTTGTATGGGAGCCCCCTTAAATATTTATGTTATTCTATTTTTTAGTATTTGTTGTTATAGCGGCAACAGAAATACGTCATCTGTGAAAATTTCAACTGTCTAACTATCACGGTTCGTGAGATACAGCCTGGTGACAGACGGACGGACGGACGGACGGACAGCGAAGTCTCAGTAATAGGGTTCCGTTTTACCCTTTGGGTACGGAACTCTAAAAAATGATTCTATTCTAAACGGCCACCTTTGGCTTTGATACAGGCCTTTAATCTGTCTGGCTCCGAATCTATGTGTTTACGCACTGTTTCCATGGGAAATTTTGCCACTGCTTGCTCCAGAGATTTCTTAAGAGACACAATGTCGGCGTGTCGTTACGAGCAAGCTATGTCCTCTAAAACTGATAATTTGTAGTCTAAGGAGTTCAGATCTGGACTAGACGAGGCCAGTCTTCAGCTCTTATAAAGTCCGGAACGTTAGTTTCAAGCAAGGCTTGGGTAGTTCGTACCTTGTGACCAGGTGCAAAGTCCTGCTGGAAAGTCCACGGTACGTTTTCGAAAAGGCAGAAGGCGTTTTGATCGATCCAGTCTCTTTAACTGTAGCAATTGATTTAGGGCATGTTCTGTATATCGACGATAAGCGCCGAATTTCAGGTCTTGTTTTATTATACGCGACAGATTCGACAGGAGCGGGAAAATTGCTTTATTTTGTAGTTCTAGCAGCAGGCAGTCGCCCCGATCTTTTATGGTTCTCAATAGACTATCGACAGATATGTTGGTATATCTGTCGATAGTATAACACACGGCTGACACCAAACTTTAGTCTTTCCCTTACCAGATGCACATACGTTCTCCTTACACTTTCATCATTTAATTTTTCGCTTCTTATCCTTTCATGATCTCCGAAAATGCCCACAAATCGGTGTACCACTAGGTAGTGGTCCGTCTCAAGAGTGAGGCCTTTAAAGGCTCTTGTATCCATTATAACATTTCTGAGACGTCTATCTATTAAAATCAAATCAATCACACTTTTTTGATCATTCCGTCTCCATGTATACGTGTGATTATCCTTATGATGAAATAAAGTATTCGACACGAGGAGGTTTCGTTCCATACATAAATCTAGTATTGACTTACCTGCTTCGTTCACTCTCTTATCTCCATACGGACCAAGAGCAGTATAAGAAGGTTCCTTTTTCGAAAGTCGAAATTTCAATTACGAAAGCGTTTAAACCAAAAACACACGATCCGTTCATTAGCAGTCTCCTCTCCAAACGCAGCATTGATATTGCGGGCCGTTTCTACCGCGTTAGTGCCGCGTCGGAACTCGTATTCAATAATTACTCGGATTTTCGAAGTATCCATATTTCCCGTCTAAGCTGAATAAATTATTAATTATGAATTATTCTATTTTTTATTATATCTATTACTATAAACCGGCAATATCATACTTTAACCCTTATTACTATTATTCTATTTCATTCTCTCGCACGCTAAATCCTATAGATATATATATGTATTTATTTTTTTTACTGTCGCTTTTCGTTTCATCAGGTTTCAAATCACAACGATGCTAAAGAAGTTTTTACTTCAATTATACGTAACGTTTCGGATAAAAGGGAAAAAAAAATTAATGTATGAGCTTTTCTTTATAATTGCAAACTCTGGAGAGTCGAACTTTTAGAATATAATTTAAAACGTGGCCGAACTTTCTTGAAATTTAAAAGTGTAAGAATGTGTTCATTTAGTTCTTTCACATCATACACGAAAAATAAAAAACATATTATTTTTGAGAACTGATTTTTGCTATATAGCAGAGCACGTTATGCAACTATGCAAAATCGTACATTTGTATTTCTAATACTTTCACAGACACACGCGTGTAGACACATAGTTTTCTTGTCAGCGTTGCCACGTTTTCTAGTCGCGACCTAAAGTTAAAGAGTTGGCGAAGATACTGATTTTGACATGGAGCTACTACCGTCAGACCTTCTTAAGCCATAGGGAAAAACAGACCTTTTATTCATTGGGTCACACGCCTTTCGAAATAAGTCACGAAGTTTTCCTTCAGCGCCGGCCAAGCAAAAGTTACAAATATGTACATTTATATATACACAAATCCGGAAATACGAATTTAGTGGTACACGATCTGTCAGAACTCGACGAGCTCCTTTGACTTACTTTGACACCAACAACAAATCACGAGGTTCGATTTTCACACAGGAGAAACATTTGTTGATTGTTTATCTGGGTCTGGGTGTTTTTATACCTATCCGGGAGGGCACAATAAAGCAGCCCGTCTGGGTAAGTACCTCCACCTCACGAAAAACCGCAGCCAAATAACGACTACCTAGAGCAGTACCTAGGTTCTCAAAGTTGTCTGCGCTACGACTCATCTAATACAAGTTCCCAAATTCGGGACCCACCTATAGGAAATTTAACCGTTACCAATATACCTAAATAAAGGACTTTTCAAATAACAAACAAAGTTTAAGTTTTTTTAAGCGCCGCCCGCGCTTACAATCCGTCCGGGCGGCTGACAATCGCCCGCTGCCCAGCGGTTGGATCGGTAGGGTGGTGTGCCGTTCTGCAGGCAGGGCCCACTCAATGTTCGCTCGCGACCCACCACTGGGTCGCGACCCATAGTTTGAGAATCCCTGACCTAGAGGAATGTGTACCTGCGTGTGAGTGAGGTCACCAGTATGTTCCTAAAGAGTTGCTACGTTAGTAATGGTATCGCGCGAGTGATACTGAATGTATTGCAAGCGTCCACAGACTACGGTAACCGCTTCACGTCAAGTGGACCATATGATGACCTCAAGATGTTGTATAGGAAAAACGAAAACACGCTCGCTGATTCCAAAATTACTGAAGCCACTTTCTTATAAAACACGACCATTTTAGTCATAGGTCGGGAATTTTGGACTTTAAATATAACTAACTGTCCATACACTTCGTGTACATAGTAATCTGTTTGCGCTATCGTGAGTTGACATGTTACGGCAACCGATTTACATCAGGTCGGCAGTATGCCTCCCGACGATAAAAAAAAATCGGCCAAGTGCGAGTCGGACTCGCACACGAAGAGTTCCGTACCATTATCTATAAAAACAGCAAAAAAATCAAGTTTGTTGTATGGGAGCCCCGTTAAATATTTATTTTATTCTATTTTTTAGTATTTGTTGTTATAGCGGCAACAGAAACACATCATCTGTGAAAATTTCAACTGTCTAACTATCACCGTTCATGAGATACAGCCTGGTGACAGACGGACGGACGGACGGACGGACAGCGGAGCCTCAGTAATAGGGTTCCGTTTTACCCTTTGGGTACGGAACCCTAAAAACGAAACCATGAAACCAACTATTACACCTGTTATTTATGCACTGGGCTACCACTGCTACATATAGATACACTATGTATTTATATGATTACATTTTTTATAATTGATTTATTTTATAACCAATTTTATAATTGCCTCATTTTTCTTAGCGGGCATGGTACCCTAATTATATATTGAGGCTACTTGGAATAAATTAACACCAAAAACATACGCAGTACACGTTGATAATTAGAAACATAAAATACCAACTCGCAGTAAACCCACATCAAATTTCGTGTCACGGTACATAAAATATGTATTTAGGGCCAGTCTGTACTTTTTACCAATTTATATATGCAATGTTTATACATTATTTACTGTGTTGTAAAACAGTACCGTGATTGATTTACTGATCGACAGCTGGTATCTTGGAAAATACGAAAACGCGTATGATTTCCAGTGTACGCTCTAGTTTACTTATCAAACTAAAGTTATTGTCGATTAGATTAGTTATGTACGATACATTAATTTAATTAAATATTCTTTATCTGTCAATTTATACTTTAGAATTGTATCTCTTATCTAACCGGAGCAACCGGTTCGAATCCTGTCGGGGGCATGTACCACTAATTTCGTATTTTTTTTTATACAACGTCGGGAGGCACACAAGAATACGGCCCACCTGATGTAAAGCAGTTACCGTAGCCTATTAACGCTTGTAATACTTTTTTTACTCGCGCGATGCCTCCTCTGCCGCTAACACAGCAACTCCTTAGAAGCTTACTGGTAACCTCACTCACACGCAGGAACACTACAACCCTCTAGGGAGTTGTTATTTGGCTATGGTTTGCTGTGAGGTACTTCCCCTGATGAGCTGCGCTTTGATGCGCCCTACCTCTTTAAAAACGCCCAGACAAACAGATATGTTCGTGCACACAAGTATTGGTCATGTGTGAGAATTGAAACCACGAATGTTGGTGTCAAAGTAGCGTTACTAAGCACTGCACCGCCGAACTCTTCAAATATTATTCAATGTGAGAAGCCCGATGTTTGACATCAGGTTTGGTCAAATATGTTTTAAGGTCAGTTTGGCCTGGTTATGTCACGTTTGCATAGAAGGTAATCAGATAGGATCCCTTCTAGATCAAGACTCACCCACTATAGCCAAAATGGTCGTGTTTTATAAGAAAATGGTGTCAGTAGGTACGGAACCGGGGAGAGTCTTTTCTTTTTTTATATGCAACGTCGGGCGACATACAAGCATACGGCCTACGCGATGTAAAGCGCTTGCCGCGCCTGTGAACGTTTGCAATACATTAATCAATCCGCACGCGATGCCTCCTCTGTTGCTTACACAGCAACTCCTTGGGAGCTTACTGGTAACCTCACTCACACACAGGAACCCAACAGCCCTCTAGTGAGTTGTTATTTGACTGCGGTTTTCTGTGAGGTAGAGGTACTTAACAAGACGGGCTGCTTTAATGCGCCCTACCTCTCTTAAAATATCCAGACCAAAACAAACAGACATATGCACACAAATGTTTATCTTGTGTGGGAATCGAACCCACGAGCGTTGGTGTCAAAGTCGCGTCATTCACGACTGAGCCACCTAGCTCGTCAAAACAAAGCATATGGCCCACCTGACGTAAAGTGATTACCTTTGAAGAAATATGGCTTGCGCGTTGCTACTCCAGTTGGTAATATAGCCACTCCTTGGCAGTAAGTTCTGGCAACATACACACTCGCTGGAACACAACAACCCTCCAAGGATTTGACTGCAGTTTTATGTGAAGCGATGGTAATACCCCGGTCAGGCTGTTTTGATATACCCTATCTGTCTTGATGACACCCCAGGAAATTGCCAAATGTGAGAACTCACAAACAGACTTGTTCATGCGCACAAATATTGTCATGTGTCGGAATCGAACCCACGAGCCTTATTGTGAATGTAGCATTGCTAACCACTCCACCGCTGAGCTCGCCAAGTCAAGCAAATCATTGCAGTTTTTCGAGTCATGATTATTTACGATTTTTGTTTCAAAATGCTAAGTTAAATTGAATCTACTCGTAAGTGAAAACCCAGAAAAACCCATAAAATGAAAAAAATATAAACTTCAATTTCACTGACTCAAGACGTCCATAAAAACATCAAACGCCAAGTTAGTTAATTTGGCTAAAGGATTGAATTTTAATAACAACCTTTTTAATTGATCAAACCTTCAAAGAGTTTACATTTATTATTATTTCATTAGCTCGACATTTTTGCAACTTTTTGTGTTTTTCTTTCTTTTTATGTGAATTTATTGCATTGCCCCTCGCTGCTTCATAGGATGTACTCACTCGCAGGAACACAACTACTCTCCGTGGACGTGTTATTTAGCTGCGTCTTTCTGTGTGGTGGAGCTGCTTCCCAGTCGGGCTGCGAAGAGATATTTGGTTTATTCCAAATATCTCTTCGTTTCTTCGTCGTTCGAAGTCGATCTGAATTATTTTCATTTTGGACTGTCGGCGCTCTGATTAGGTTTTCAGCAACTGGAATAGTAAATATGTTACAACAATACAAAAATATAATAACGCCCGCTGCCACGCGTCGTGGCCGCCCGGTGTCGCAAGCAAGGGATTGAAACACAGAACAAAATCCGTAATATCTTTGGAATGGAATGTCCGATTTCGTTAATTCAAAGAGTAACCTACAGGCATTGAAACAGTCTTGAATACAAAATGATTTATTTGGATAAGGATTAATACCAAGGTACGAATAATGTGGCCTAGTTTGTACCGGCGTTACTATATTATATTTTAACATGAAAAAGTAGTTATTGTGACGTAACTGTAATAGTTAGACATATGGTATCACGGACTTTTTTGTAGATATTGATGTCCTCTATAAAACTGCAGTACATTACTTTGCTCTATTGTCAATAGTTTCAGCAGCGTACGCGGTATAAGGATTTTTTGGTATCTTTTTCACACATTATCGAAGTTTTCATACGGATCCCTAACTATTTTCAAAATATTCTATAGCCTATGTTAATCATTTATATTGTAGCATACTAATGGTGAAAGAATTTTTGAAATCGGTCCAGTAGTTTTTGAGTTTATTCATTACATACATACAAATCTTTCCCCTTTATAATAATAGTATAGATTGTATGGCATGTGCAACCTATGGCCCAAGAATATATAAAATTACTGGTGGATGACAAAACCACTGTTGTTCTATTATTAAGGATGTAACCAATGCATTGGATAAACTGTACCATTTAAAAGTAAATAGAATATTGTTATACTCACTGCCGTATACATGTTGCTAGTCACCAACTTCAAACGCTAACATATACAATATTAACAACATATATCACTTGATATGTTGTCATAATGACAATTGTGTATTTTTTGACACTAATAATTTTATTCGAGATTTTTATTTGACGAAAGATATATTATGTCTCTTTCAAATACATCTAGAATTAAGATATCCATTTTAGTGGCTTATAATGCCAATAGTATTAACAGTTTACATTGTAAACGACAAACTACAATTAATTTTATTGATTTGACTGCAGATTTAAACTCCTCAGGGAGACAAAAGGAAAGCAAAACTTAAATCTTGTATACCAAAATATTCAAGGCTTTCCTGGCTGTGAAAATGTTTTCAAAAATGTATATTGATATTATATGTTTGACAGAGCATTGGTTAAAAAAGAGTGAAATGTTATTTACCATTAGTAATTATAAAATAGTTAGTTGCTTTAATAGAGAGCCTTCAATAAGAGGTGGGTTAAAGATTGTAATAAAAAATTACCATAAAGCCAAAGAACGTTTAGATATTGTTAGGCTCTCTATGAGTGCACTATCGAGGTGTCATGTGCTGAATTTGAGAATTATATAATTATTTGTGTATATAGACCTACTTAATAGTGATTATTTGCTATTTGAGCAAGTAATGGAGGATATTTTAAGAATAGTTTTGAAAAGCAAAAAAGACAATCGTGTGTGGTGATTTTAAAATTGATATATTAGTAGAAACACAAACAAGTATTACATTTTTTAATTTATTTAAGTCCTTTGATCTAGGAAATTTATTTCTCGAGCCTACGCGTATAACGGTCCACATCTGTAACTTGTTTAGATAAGGTTTTTTTTTGTAGTTGTGACCATATAAATAAAAATGATAATTGCCAACTTGCCGGGCTCAGATCAATGCGGTCAGTTGGTAATTTATCCAAGTTCATATAATACAGATTTAAGAAGTCGTCTGTTGTACAGACCAATTACTGGACACAAACTTATAAGATACAATAATGTATTCGAGGAAAGGTTAGAATTGTTGGATTACACTGTAGACGATCCTGATTTTATTTATATCAATCTGTTTCGTGATATATCCAATAAACATCAAAAAATACTTTACCGCAAAAAAAGTGATATTACAAATATATTTGAGTTTATTGATTGGGCAACTACAGGTACTCTGCTAAGTAGAAACAAAATCTGTGATTTGTATGCAGAAAAGAAAACTTTGACCAAAATTTTAAAAATGTTTGCATTAAGGCATTATTATCACAATCAAAGTTTCACTGGCATTAAACAAGAAGCAGATCTATTTCAAGTTCATTAATATCCCTTATCTTACGACTAACTAGTTTAATTCATCTCCAGATGGTGCTACTGAGTTGTTAAAAGAAAATTCACGACCTAGCGTAAAAGTTTTTCAATTTATACATATTGAACCAATTAAAATAATTAAAACTATTAAACAGTTGAACATTAAAAACTCAGAGCATCACTGGGGAATGTCTGTTGAAGTATTTTGTTATATATACACTATACTGCCAGTTTTGAAAAAAATATTCAAAAGGACATCAATAGGAACTCTTTCTTAAGGCCAATGAAATTTTTCATGATGCACAATACGGTTTTACAGCTGGTAAATCTACTACGGATGCAGGTTATTGTGGCATTGGTTAGGCATATCCTTATCGCATGGGAGAGATCACAGGATCCTATTGGGGTTTTTTGTGATCTCTCTAAAGCTTTTGATTGTGTCGATCATCATTGTTACTCAAGCTGAACAATTATGAATTAGAGGTAAAGCCCAGAACTTGATTGAATCTTATGTAAAGAACAGATTGCATACATTTGACATAAATGGGATTAAATCTAAAGACAGTAATGTTAATATCAAGGTGTAAAATAAAAAAAACTTTACTTTTTATTTTAAACTGGTTCACATATATTAAAATTTTGCTAAACTCGGCTAAAATCAAATGCATCAAATATAGTCTTCCGAATATGACTTCTGCCAAAACAGAAGTTCTCATTGGCAATAATAAATTAGTTGCGAAAGTCAAATTTACATACAATTTGACTTAACCTGCTTTGTGTGCTTACACCACCAATTAGTTCATGCGGCCTAGCGCCGGCGTCACCCACCCACTACTGTTAGTAAGTGTAAGACTACCGGAGCAGCCATGGCAGCGTCGGCATGTTGCACTTACTAACAGTAGTGGGTGGGTGCCGGCCGGCGACTAATTGGTGGCGGAAGCACACAAAGCAGGTTAGATCAAATAATAAATTAGTATTACAGCTCAGTTCCGCTGCATATGCAGTTAGGAAAATCACACAATGGACGGATGTAGCTACTGCGCGCTGAGTCTATTTCAGCTACTTTCACAGCGTTATATCGTATAGCGGCTGACATTGAGGCAATTTTTATCTTCCAAAAAAGAGCCATATCCTCACTGTTACTTATCAATATATTTAAGAAAAAAGAATGTATGTCCGAAAATATATGAAGACGTTTTCAAACTTCAGCGAAAAACTTAGAAGTAGAAATAATTTGTTGTGTGTGCCGGTACACCGGCTTGCTAGGACTCGTAGATATTTTCTTGTAAATTGTATTCAATTTTATAATAGGTAATTTACCTGAAACAGTTTTGTCCTTTCCTGACAATGTATTCAAAAAGCACATAAAAATTCTCTGTAAAAAGGCTTATTATAGAATTGGAATATGTAACTGACAAAGATGTCCGAAAATAATTCAGCACAGACGACTTTTCCTTAATAACCTTTAATGCTACCATTTGATTTCACTATTCTACGAATATAATGTGAATTTATTGTAATATGTAACTGACAATTTTAAAAAGGCATTTGTTTTTCGCCATTGGTTATTTTCGAAATGCTAGCAAATTAAAAAAGAAAAACAGTAACATAAGAGAATTGAATAAGATATAATAAGATTATATCTCAAGAAATATAAGACGCTGAACGAATATAAGTCCCCGCGAGGGTCCAATGTTTGTCATTGGACCCTCGCGGGCACTTAGACACATTATTTTTATATTTATCTTTTTTTTCTAATATATATATATATATATATATATATATATGTCGCAGAGGTAGCAACACCATATTGAGAAGCCCGGAAGAAATCAATCCCCGTGATGCTAGTTTTAATAATAACGGATCAAAATGTCAAGTCGGCGCTTGGGTGGAATCGACATCGTTGAATTGGCAACACCGGTTGTGTTTGTTACCGGTTTGCTCGAAATGTCGATTGTTGTCAGTTGTCAAAAACGTCAAAATGAGATACTGTCATTCATTGGAAGCGGCATTACGAATCGAGCAATGGAGCTAATCGCACGTGTCGCGTCCACCGCATTTTGAATCCGTTGTAATCTACGATCTGAGCATAACTTTTGTTACGATTACTATTGTAATGGACTGATTAAATATTGAGAAGATTAACTACGCTGGTATTTCGCTTTATTCGCCATGAACATCGAGCCACCTGACGACCATTACATCCACGTTACGACATATATATTATTGTTAGCCAATTATCTTCTTTGTATATAGAAGTATATTGGTATGATGCTAGGATTTCTTGGAGTACGTATTAATAAGTCATTTAGACTATTGTTTAGTAAATAATATAAAGAGAGTGTCGGTGTTAAAATAAAAAGAGGCATGCTCCGTTGGTTCGGACATGTAGAAATAATACAAGATGAAATAATGACGAAGCAGATATACAACGCAAAAGTGGAGGGATGTAGGAGCCGAGGAAGGTCTTACTAACCATGACCAAATTGGTCGTGTCCTATCAGAAGGTGATATCGATATAGCGAGTCAGGTGTGTAATGATATAGTCACGTGGCACTCGGTTCTCTCTGCCTACCCCGCAAGGGATTTGGCGTGAAGCAATAGATAGATAGAACTTTATACTGACCGCCTCACATCAGACATGCATTGTGCACGTTTGAGATGTAAAAATAACGTATCAGAAATCTCATGCATTATCCCATTTCATTACGCCTATCAAAAGATTCGCATAGGAAAAGGGCCAGATACGTATAAATGAAACGCCATTTCTGGTGTTTATTCCGCTTTGAAAAGAGATGAAAGGTGAACGAACATAGACATATAAATATTATGCATATAGACGACGCATCTTATGTTTTATTTACTAATGCGTATTTCAATGTAATATAAACATGTATAATAAATAATAACATGTATCTGTATCTTTTTGTGAAGAAAATATACGTAATAACGAATGTATACTCGCAAGAAAAAGTTTTTTTGATCGAAAACATAAATCACTCACGCGCAAAGTATTAAGTATATGGTTTGATTTTAGAGGGCCTATGTACACACAGCGACCTCAAGCTAGACTGTTTTACTTTTGTACCGTTGTTATAGCGAACGCGATTGCAGTATAAATGGTGTTGCAAGTTTCGAGCATGACTAGCTGTGTGTACATGCGACGACAGTGCAAGCTATGCAAATCCCACCTTTACTGCTACGAAATAAGATGCATGGGTGATGCTGGATTTGTCGTAGTCTGTGCGTATGCCTGTTTTCAGACTTTCGAATTTTAATCATATTGACGTTGGACGTCATAAGATTGTTGGATATAGACATTTATTAATAAAAACACTAACGGATCACATTCGTGGTGAATCCATCATCAGCATCATTATCGGATCGTTATTCCCGGTTGTATGCTACGCTTTCGCTTCGGAGCCAGGGTCTCACGCTCACGCTACGGGTCGACAAGGGGTCTCGGGGTAAAGTAGAACGAGCAGCTCTTATTGGCTAGTTCACGGATTAACATCGAGTTACTTATCGTTATTGGTTAAAATACCCTCCCATTGGTCAGTAGGTTCGAATGGCTGAGATATTTGACGCTGAAATACTTCGTTTTGGTGAGTGAGAGGTGCCTTTATGTGCCGTCAAGTGGTTTTTTAGTTTGTGTTTGTATCTATACCAATTAGAATTAAGATATTTATATTTTTTATTTTAAGACGAGCTCGGTGGCGCAGTGGTGGAACGCGCTGTTACGCTACTTTGACACCAACGCTCGTGGGTTCGATTCCCACACAGTACAAACATTTGTGTGCATGAACATGTCTGTTTGTCTTGGTCTGGGTATTTTCTATGTATAATAAGTATGTATTTACAAAAAAAAAATGTATTTACGTATGTTTATCAGTTGTCTAGTACCCATAACACAAGCTTCGCTTACTTTGGGGCCTGATGGCGCAGTGTAATTTGTCCGACAATATTATTAAAATTAGGATATATTGTGCATAAAAGTAATACATTTTTTTATATGTTATTACACACAAACATGTAGGTAAACATTGTGTGTTGCATATTATCATATCAAATTGTTTTATTCAACTGAATTTGTACATTTTAACACAGTACTTTCTCGCTTTTAGGTATAGATTCCAATGCTCAAAGGGTGGCCGGTAGAGATCTCAGGTATACTAATTCCGCTTATCCGTATAATTATTATGTACCTATAATACATAATATTAAATAATTGTTATTTTGTTCGTACATGTAGGTAGTAAATATATAACAAACAAACTACGTCTGTATGCGGCCGGCTCGATGGACTAATTTCTTAAAAAGCCTTTGTCGGGTTAAGGTGACCTGCAAATAGGGTCAGCAGATAACCAGATAATTACCATCGCCCTCTTCTTGTTATAACAAGACTGAACAATATTTTATAAGGGGCAACACTAACGAGATGATTATGGAAAATTCCACCGCATCGCATTGTATTCAAATGCGTTATTGAATATTGATTTTATGACACACGTGATTTTATGATTATCCTTTAAGATATTCAGCTGATAAATATTTGCTCAATGTTGTTAATATTTATATATAGGATGTACTGAAAGATTTGCGTAACTCAAAAATAAAACAAATTAACAACAAAATAATGTATTTTTTTAATACTTTGCTTAAACATTTTTTTCTGCCGAACTATTTTGTAAACACATGAGGACAACTTAGTTTAGACGTTAGTTAAATACAGTATATTCCACGTGCTGATTGATAGCCACCATGGCTACTTCTAACTTCATAAAAAAAGCTTTATTGTAATATACTTTTAATTTTAAAAATATCGTAAATGAAATTTTAATTATTTTTTTTTAAAACTCACGAAGGGAAATTGTGACATGAATAAACTTAAAATAAAAATATTCAGAAACCTATGTCATTAAAGCGTTCGATTATTAAAAGACTAAATACAAATTGTTATTAATGGAGTCACTAAAATATAAATAATTACACTGTTACAATAATTATTACACAGAATATAATTAGTAACAATAACCGTCGTGCGTAACCTATGGTGTAGACTGTACATATTAGTAGCTTTGTTGTTAATAATAGGGGTTAAAGTATGAAATTGCTGTTTTGTAGTAATAGATACTTTGAATTGACACTAAACCTTCATGGTGTGAGATTTTCAAGTGAAATTTTTTTCACATGATACCTATGAAGTTTTTCTTGTAAAAAAAGTGCAAGATTCAATTTTCGAATTTCAATTGTTTTTTTTTATTCAGCTTCATTCAGAGAAAAAAGGATGGATACTTCGAAAATCCGATTAATTTTTGAATACTAGTTTCGACGCGGAACTAACGGCGCAGAAACGGCTCGCAATATCAATGCTGCGTTTGGAGAGGAGACTGCTAATAAACGCACTGTGCGTTTTTGGTTTAAACGCTTTCGTAATGGAAACTTCTACTTGAAGAACGAGCCACGTGGAAGACCGCCCAAACAGGTGAATAACGCTGAATTGAAGGAGATGGTGGAAGCCGATCCGAGTCAAACTACCCAGGAATTAGCGGCATAGTTTAACGTTACATTACCTACAATATTAATTCATTTGCAGCAAGTCAATATGATAAAAAGCATGTACACACACAAATAAATATGTATAAATATATATAAATAATAACAATAAATTAATATTATAATTATTATGGCCGTCCAGATAGGAGTCAGTGATATGCTCCAGGGGTGGAAGTGTTAAAGGGCATAACGCCGCGAGTAACTTCGGAGAAAGCGCAGCACACCTCTCGACACCCCTGAGTCACTGTCATCGGTGTTGCCCCCGGCCCACTTTCTCTGGTATTTCGGGGGTCCATCTAGTGAGTGGCGAGCCACCGCCTGCCAAATGTAACAGTCAGATATGATAGTTATGGCAGGTGTCCGTTCTCTTCTGTAATAGCCCAGTACTAATAATCCCTCCAGATCTCATTTCAATAGCTCAATTATTTCCGACACATTTGCAATAGTCCTAATTACCTGCCGTGATCTGCTCGTGGGTATATTCTCCCATTGATATCCCTTAGAGCAGGTCACAGCGGGTATAATACACTACATCAATCTTTTCTAAGGGGCCTCTACGCGTTGGATATCATATACCATATCCCTGCACACGCCTATTAAAAGACCGGGGTTAACACCCGTGATTAAAGAAAAACATAATAATAAATATTAGAAAAAAACGAGTTTTCCTTTTTTCAGTAGGAACAAATCGGCAATTTCATACTTTAACCCTAATTATATACATAGAGCTCGATAGCGTCGTTGCGCGCATCTATTCTAACCCTATATACAGGTTAAGCAGCGTCGACCGCAACCTGTCCATGGATGGACTTATCAATCTCGAGCTTCTCCGTGCTTCGAGGGCACGACAAGCCGTCGGTCCCGGCTATTGTCGATATATAGCAGTCGGTAAGCTATGCCAGTGGCTTTTAGGCGTCTTGAAAACACTGCCCTCCAATCCGCAGTTGAGCAGCGTGGTGGAGTATGCTCTAAACCCCTTCAGTTGAAGGGATACCCATATACCTGCAGTGGGATGAGGAAGGGTTGATATAGTTCTAACTACATAGATTACGAAGAAAAATAGTAACAAATACAGACACAAACACCTGTTACCCTAAACACATATACAGTCTCCATGGCCAAGCTCGCGGCTAAATAACATGTTTAGACTAGCACATATCACAGTATCGTCGAGCTTCTGCAGTACAAGTTAGGATAGTATAGATTCGTGTATATAAAACTTACAATTCACGTGGGTATTGCTTCCTCTTGGTATAAATAAATAATTTTTAATATCCCCACTTCGGCAGTATCTCGAAAAAGACAGATTTTTTCAAATATTATCGTTATTTTTGTTCTCTTGAAAATTTCCTGAAATGATTCACTCCCTGCGAAATCCTGAGGGACTGAAGTATTCTCACACAAGTTATATGATCAAGATAAATGTAGCCGGGCAAGATAGATTCAAGACATAGAACGCGGAAAAATTCTTCGAAAGTTCGAAATTCTGCAATATAGGAAAGTTGCCGATTGACGCTTAGGTGAAGTTGCTAAAATGTTTGGAACCCTAAGTTAATGTATAATACTATGTCGGTATTAAATTCTCAACTCTATAACAGCGCTGTTACGGGGGCAGTGCGACATGTATGAAGTAGGTGCTTAATTCTTGATACTCGTATATGATACCTTACCTTTAACTTCGAATACGTTTCTTTAACCTATTTCAAATAAATAAGAAGGTTCTCATTTCCGTAGGATATTTATTTCATGTTTGTTCTCTCAGAACTCCATCATTTATAAACCGATATGATATTTTCTTTTTTTTGATAGGTTATACCTTCAGATTGGCCCCATAGAAATTTCATCAAAATCCATTTAGTAGGTTGGTTTTTAAATCAAAACTTCCCAAAAACTCCACCGACTCCAAAAATAAATGTCAATAATCGTATATTATTGTCCTAAGAAATTGATTTTATTCTATTAAGTATTTAATCTAAAAATATATTTCTAATTTCTGTCCCATCCCAAACATACACTATACTTGTTTGTAGTCATTCAAGTAAATAAATAAAACAATTATTTTGTACCTTTCAGTGCATATTTTCATTGCAGATGATTTGAATATTTTCTTTTTATGTTTACAATATTGGGAGGCATGAAAGCATGCGGCCTACCTGGTGTAAAGTAATCATGTGATGTATGCACGTGTCGCAGAGACGACCGTAGCAGCCATGACAGCAGCCGGCGGCATTCATCTACTAATTGTGGGTGCCGGCCGGCACTAGTTCGCAATCGATAGCGGAAGCACATATAGTAGTTTAGAACAAGTTGCCTGAAAATTTGATTTTCACAAAATAACGCCTAAATCTATTAACTATGTACGCAGACTCCTGCTATCTAGATCTCCAAACAACAGCTTAATAAACTTGAGCGTCTTCAAAACTTGTGTATTCGTTTTATTTATGATGGCCTTCGTAAGTATGGCCACGATTCGGAATTTCGTACGCAATCAAGTGGCTTCCCATCCGTTATCGCAGAAACCTGCATATACTTTCCCTCTATACTCCATACTATTCAATCCTTCTACGCCTTCTTAGCTTAGAAATAATGTTTTTCCTTCCGTAGAGACATCCATAGTGAGGGTCCCTCACGACGTGACCTTTTCTATTTTCATCTGAAATCACCCTCTCACTTCACAAACTTTTTTTCTAATTCCTTTTCTGTTCAAGACGCCCGTCTGTGGAATGACTTATCTCTTACAATCAGGCAGTCTCAAAGGTAGGGCACCGACTGGGGAAGTACCTCCACCTCACAGAAAACCGCAATCATGTAACAACTGTCTGGGGGGTTGTTGTATTTCTGCGATTTAGTGGGATCCCCAGTAAGCTCCTAAAGAGTTTTTGTGACATCCTGCGAGCGATATTTAAGGTATTGCAAGCGTTCATAGGCTAAGGTAACTGCTTTATACCAGGTGGACCGTATGTTTGTATGCCTCCCGACGTTGTATCAAAAAAAAAACTACTGTAATCGGACATACGCTTGATTGTAATCTTGGTGGTATTAAAATCAGGTGCATTAAATTAAGGAATGTCATAATTCGGTTTTCTGTGAGGTAGAAGTACTTCCCCAGTTGAGTAGTACCGTAGCCTATGGACAATTCCAACACCAGGGGTATCACTCTTGTCTTGCCGACTCTGTAAAAATCTTTTGATGCCTTTTTTGAAGAACCCTTTTCAGTTTTATTATATAATTGTCATAATATATTTGTTATTCTTATACATACAATGAAGAAGGTAATAAGGTAACTAAACTTTATGTTCGCCCTAAGGAAAAAAATTAAACACATTTCTTATTGTCCCTCTAAGGGCTGGATGCTGGCAAACGTCCAAAACACATCAGCAAGGAAATAGTATCAGAATTTATGGTCACGCACGCAAAACCGTTTTCAGTGGGGAGTGGGCGTGGAGGCCAAAGTTTCGCTAATAGGAAAAGTAGGCCAATCTACTGTAATTCTGCGGATAACCTGTTTTCTGTCCTATTTGTAAACAGGACAGAACAGTGGCCTTGTTTTTAAGCATTTTGGCATTGATTAAGAAAACCATGCCATTACCGTTTTGACGATAGTTTAGGAGGTTTAAGTACTTCAAAAGTATTCAATAAAAAAAATATTCTAAAAACATGTCGTTTCTAAAAATAAGGATCGTTATTTTTAGAATATAATATAGAATACGAGTATAAGAACTGAGTTCCCTTTTGATAAGAGAGTCAGTAGATTACAATGTTCCGTAGAGGTTTTGAATTTAACATCAATACTGTGCAAACTGAAAATAACAAATTGAAAAACAGATCAAGTGCTAGTTTAGTTTTTATTCGTTGTTACGACAGGCATAGTATAATAATATATATTTTTTTAAATATATATGGCAATAGTGTTGCTACTTTATGCCAGTGTCAAAGTCTTCAGTATAGGACCATTTGAAAATCTTAATTCTATGTTCCAGCTTCAGGAACTGTGCTGAAAAAATATTTGGGAAGGGTACCTAGACCTAATCAACCCAGTTTAAATACCACCCGTAAAACGATAGTGATTTTTACAAGGTGTTCTTGATGAACGTCTTCCAAAAAGTACATAAACGTGTTATATTTGAGTTTTTTCATTACTGTATAATTTCACTAGCACTTATGTTACAAAATACTATCAAAATTGTCACACAAAACTAATTTTATACTGAATTGTAAAAAATTCAAGTATAACAACAATGTCACTCGTCAAAAGCGCGGGAAGAAGTCGTATAATAATATTCAAGTGTCTACTAAGTTCAAGAGTTACAACCATGTGACAGCGGAATTTTGACTTTCAAGTTATACCTATATACTTTCTGACATAAATGCCTGCGTTAAACAGAGATACGTGAGGCTTACAATAGGATTTTGTAAGAGTTCCTTTTTTGCGCTGAAACGTTCGAAGAAGTTTCAACCGAAGTGTCAATAGAAGATATTAATCAGATCGAGGCAAATTTCCTCGCTCCGCGTCAATATACAAACAGAATCCGCATCTTCGCTCCGCAACACTCCCTCGTACCTCTCGGCTTTCTCACTCCGTGTCAGTGGACAGGCAACCTTAAACGCTAACGCGGAAAATGATACAGTCACGCAAGGGATGACAGTACGGAGGTAAGTTGAGTTATCTGATCATACGGACAGAATCATTTTGGGATTTATCACAAATGCGATCGTATCTAGTAAGGGGAGTTGAACACATAAAAATGAGTACGTCGCGTAAGAAGAAGTTGCACATTGTGCATATAATTCAAATTTTAAAAAAGAAACTTTGTTTAATATTATGTATCAGAAAAAGTATTCGAGCTGTCATACGTTGTAGAGATGCTTGATGACAATGACAAGCTCGGTGACTTGACGGGCTCGGTGGCGCATTGGTTAGTAACGTTACTTTGGCACCAACACTCGAGGATTCATTTCCCACACAGGACAAACATTTGTGTGCAAGAACATGTTTGTTTGTCTTTGTCTGAGTATTTTAAGGTAGGGCGCATCAAAGCAAAATCACAGTTAAGTAACAACTCCCTAGAGGGTTGTCGTGTTCCTTCGAGTCTGTGAAGTCACCAGTAAGCTCCTACGGTTATTGTTTTCATCAGGCAATACTCAGAGTTCACCAATTCAAGTCGGACGTAGAAAATTAGGTACAACGAACTAACTTCACTATTATCCGCCCAAAGCAGCGGATATAGAAACGCTTTGCACATCCCATCACTATCGGCCACTCCCTTGAAGTCATCGGTACATCAAGAGTGAACAAAGACCTATATGCAAAGATTCCCGATAACTCGGTATCAAATAAGTAACACTAGCAACGTTTTGACTGGCAAAAATGTCACATACAATACTTAATACTCGTATAATGCACGATTCGGATGACTAATCTTATTACTTTAAAAGAGCAATTTTTAAGTGAGGTAGAGGTACCTCCCCAGTCGACTTGCTTAGATGCGCTTTGCCCCTCATAAAATATTATTTTAATATTTTCGCGCAAGACAACATCTTTCGGATCCGCCAGTATAAATATGTTTCGTATATCTCGGAAATGGTTCTACTGAGTTTAATTTAATTTTGTATTCATGTAAAATTTCAGTTTTTACAATTATCTATACAGGTGTTCCTCCTGAAAAAAAACACGATATTGTACAAAAAAAATCATATATCGGTTCATATGTCATATATCGGTTTAGATTCCCAACTTTTACAGTGCATGAATTTTCAAAATAAATTGAACTTTAGTAGATAGAAAAATTAATTTGAATATTTGTTGTGAATTCTGCAGTGCAAGATGTGAATTAGAATTTATAAAAATGTTTATAAAAAAATAAATATAAACTATAGATAAACATTAGGTACATAAACATCTACTTGCAGGCCTAAAGTCTAGCTTCTTATTGTGAAATTATGCTAATATTTTCGAGTATGTTTCAGAAATAGTAACTGTGGAGGCCAGCCATGCAATTCTCTAAGCGACTCGTAATGGCTGTGTGCGTCGCTGTGATCACAGATGTCACAGCTTTGACATTGTCTACTGCGATCACGGCTAAATTATTTGATATTCTATAAGGCTGTAAGCGTACGCGAGGCTGTTTGCCTTGTAGAAATCCAATTCCAAACGCAGCCTTGCGGTGCTAGTGTCGCACAACCATGAAAAGCGACACCAAAGAATTGCAATTTTGTGTTCAAGGCTGTAACAGCCGATGTTTCCGAGGATGTAAGGACGTTTGCTCTTACAGAATTGCATGGCAGGAAGTTAGTGGTCGATGAATGAGTTGAGGTTAGTGCGGTAAGTCATTAGGTCACGGTTGCTATATAATATGAATCCAGTAATCATAATCGCAGCCCAGGTTTGCATAGTACTTACCTCAAATGTTATATGAAGTAATAAAACTAAATGAGATTATTTTCTATACGTTATATAATGAAACTTTTATCTAACGTATATTCCTTCGAATCAAACGTATAACAAGTTGTCTAACCTTATCTCTTCCTTTTTGTATGCTACAAAGCGTAAGCCCTGCCTGATTGTTAAGCAGTTATCATATATTATGATACTTACAAAACGAAGGGCACTACTAGTGCGTTATCGGCCCTGTAAAATACCCTCTTCACGTCCTTTTTTTAGAACATCATGCTATTTCTATTTAATCTCGTTAATTTTTAACAATATATAAGAGAGACTGCCATGGTAATAATATCTAAACCGGAAACTGATGTGGATTTAAAAAAATATCTTACCAAAAGCTTCTCAATCTTTGTGGCACTTGCCCAATCGATACTGATCTTATTACATACCTTTGTGGGGAAAAACCGAAAGAACAAATGTCTAAAAAGATGTTAACTTGATCTTTTAAAAGTGATGTATTTGATAAAGCGAAGATGTTCCACTCAGGTTCTTCACCATTTATCAGAACTATTGTCACACGATGGTATACGGAGCACTAGGAAAGCACTAGGAGCGAGCGTGTATAAAAAGAGCTATCAAAGTTAATGAAACGAGAGAGGTATGCAAGGACCGAGTCATGTGGCGCTCGGTTCTCTCTGCCTGCCTAATGATGATAGTAGTAGAACTGCTCTCCACCAGAAAACTTTTAGTTCTACACATAGTAGGTACTAAAATAATTTAGAGATTTGGCTTATAATCCAGAAATGACACAACAATCCACCAGGTTTCGGTTTCGGTTCTCGGTTTTTTATGAGCTGGAAGTACTTCTCCTCTGCTGCTTACACAGCAACTTCTTGGGTGCTTACTGGTGACCTATCGACAACAGACGGAACCGACGGCTTAACGTGGCCTCCAAAACCGCAGAAGCAAGATAGACCCATTCATGGACAGGCTACGGTCGACGTTGCTTAACCTACGTGTTCGATTAAAATGACATGCATAACGATGCTATCGAGCTCTTCTTAATAAATATCTTCATCATCATCTAAATCACCAATCAAACATAATTATAACTTGCCTAAAATATCTACAGTTGAAAAACAATACAGGTACAATATATTATTATGAAATATTGTACGTGCTATGGGGCCATAAACGTCTCAAAGAGGTAATTGCCGAGAGGGAAATTTTAATAGGCTCAACGCGTAGGGTTGACGCGAAGGTTCCATATGAAACATTCAGCATCAACCTTGCACATAAAATCTTGGGGAAAGTTGCTCGCAGGAGGCCCATTATGTGAAACAGAAAGTTACGTTGAGCGGTAAAATTTAACCAATTTCACTGCAAACGAAATAATTACGAACGTATAGGAGAATAAATAAATGCTTTATGAAAGTGAATGAGTATTTATGTATATAACTATAGGCCTCTTTTGTCGAGAATCAACTGTATGGATCAAGTATAAATTCCATAGCTCAGACCTATGCGCATTATTTACAACTTAACATCTACTGTATAACACATTTAGTAACATAATTATTCTTGCGCTTACGAATTTTAATTAATGAAGTGAATATGAACTTAGTTTTGCTGCGCACATTTATTTTCTCATAGTTTTAGTTCTACTTTTACGTAATAGATCTGTTTAGTACATGTTGACTACCCAGACACATATTTGTTATAGAGTTTTAGGAAACTCATATGAAAAGTTATTTTAGTAAAACTTCTTTACGCACGTTTGACTTGGGGAGTAAGCTGGTGAATGCGTGATGAGAGCGTTACGAAAAGTGTGATCGGGCGAAGCGGACGGAAGTTGAGAGGGAGATATAAGTTAGTGAAGATAGAAAGAGAGAGAGTTACGTTTCGTATATTACTGCAGGGGCAAGAGAGAGAGGTGCGAGCACACATTTTCTTTCTCTCTTTCTCTCATAGCGAGTTAAGTTTCGTGTATACTAAGACACAGTGCAGGCCTGTTGTCTGTATCACACTATAGAGCTAAAGAAGTTTTACTTCAGTATTATGGTCTAAAGCACACTCTTTTTTTTATAAATATTAGAGGGGGCAAATGGGCATGTGGGTCACCTGACGGTAAGTGGTCACCACCGCCCATAGATAACAGCAATTCCAAAGGGTCACTGATCCGTTGCCAGCTTTTTTTGGGAGACATAGGCTCTTTTCTTGAAGGCACCCATATCGTATTTGTTCGGGAACACCGCTAAAGGTAATTTATTCCACAATTTCACCGTACGTGGTAGAAAATGCATCGAAAAGCGTACGTATGAACTCGTTACAAACTTTAAAGCATGCGTTTTTCTGTGTATCGGGTAATAATATTTTTACGCGTAATGCTTGTAGACCGTATTCGCAATGATGATGTTAGAAACAGAGTTAGTCTGAAATAGAGCGTCGGTGTTAAAATAAGAAGAGGCATGCTCCGTTGGTTCGGACATGTAGAAAGAATGCAGGATGAAAGAATGACGAAGGAGATATACAAAAGTGGAGCGATGTAGGAGCCGACGACGACCAAGACTTACCTACTATGACCAAATTTGAGTGTATTCTATCAGAAGGTGATGTCAGGAGCCTTAGAAACCGGTGACCGTGCATGAGAAGAGCAATGAATGTTAAAGAAGCGAAGCGTGAGGTGTATAAGGTTCGAGTCACGTGGCGCTCGGATCTCTCTGCCTACCTCGCAAGGGATTTGGCGTGAAATTATAGATAGATCTCGTAGATAGAAAATTTTTAAAAGTGCTAATTGTTTCAATGTTTTGCTAAACAATGTTTCCAGTGAGCTAACTAACATTGTAATAAATGTATGTCTGGTAGCGCATAGTTAGTAAGCAGAAATATAAATTCATCCTTGTAATGGGAACGATAATGTTTACAAAAACTAATTCCCATGACTTATTCACCCGATTAACCGACCGTGGTGCACAAAACGGAATGGGATAACAGTACGCTAATGTTATGTAATTACCAATCTTATTTCGGAAAATGTCCTTTTTTTATACTACGTCGGGAGGCATACAAGCATACGGCCCACCTGATGTAAAGCGGGTACCGTAGCCTATTAACGCTTGCGATATATTAATTATCACTCACGCGATGCCTCCACTGCTGCTTACACAGCAACTCCAGGGGAGCTTACTGGTGACCTCACTCACACGCAGGAACACAACAACCCTCTAGGGAGTTGTTATTTGGCTGCGGTTTTCTGTGAGGTGTTGGTACTTCCCCAGACGGGCTGCTTTGATGCGCCCTACCTCTCTTAAAACATCCAGACCAAGACAAACAGACATGTTCATGCACACAAATGTTTGCTTTGTGTGGGAATCGAACCCACGAGCGTTGGTGTCAAAGTCGCGTCATTCACGACTGAGCCACCGAGCTCGTCGACATCTATCTATCGTCCTATGCATGACTCTAATTAGGTACGGGTATCGCACTAAAAGCATTTAGAAATGGCCAGTAAGAAAAGTTTCAGAGGAAAAAAATATTTAAATTTTGAATAAAGAACCCTTTGGGAAGCTGTAGATAGCCATTGAATTCATTATGTTTTTTGTTGTGAGAAATATGCGGCAATTTAAAGTGCCTGCTGCTTGTCGAGCGTCGTTATTTATTTGACTAGAGAAAATTTTCACTCTATGATTTACTTAGACTTTCGTTGAGGTTTTAATCAACAACAATATTAGGCTAGACATCGATTGACATTTCATGACGAAGTCGTACCTCGTGGCATTGTTTATAACTAGTGAGCAAGATCACTGATGATTTGCGCCATAGACAGGATGTCTTACGTCAGTACGACGACCATTAGAGATAACATGAGTGCTGAGCAGATAATTATGGAAGCTGATAAAAGTGTGACATACAACAGATTCTGAGCAAGTTGAGGTATTGGTATGAGCCAAGAACAAAAAGTCTTACACGAACATTTACGTGGCAAAAAGCTAATCTAATCTATTAATACTTGCGATATATTAATTATCACTCGCGCGATGCCTCCTCTGCTGCTTACACAGCAATTCCGTGGGACCTTACTGGTGATCTCACTCACACGCAAGAGCACAACAACCCTCTAGGGAGTTGTTATTTAGCTGCGGTTTTCTATGAGGTGGAGGTACTTCCCAAGATGGGCTACTTTGATGCGCCCTACCTCTCTTAAAACATCCAGACCAAGACAAACAGACATGTTCATGCACACAAATGTTTGTATTGTATGGGAATCGATCCCACGAGCGTAGGTGTCAAAGTCGCATCATTCACGACTGAGCCACCGAGCTCGTCCACCACCGAACCACCAAGCTCGGAAGTCATAGTCACAATCATTTTTATACTACGTCGGAAGGCATACAAGCATACGGTCCACCTGATGTAAAGCGGTTGCCAAAGCCTATGAACGCTTGTAATAAGTTAAGTATCACTCGCGTCATGCTTCCTCGCTGCTAACACACCAACTCCTTAGAAGCTTACTGGTGACCTCACTCACACGCAGGAACACAACAACCCTCTAGGGAGTTGTTATTTGGCTGTAGTTTTCTGTGAGGTGTTGGTACTTCACCAGACGACCTGCTTTGATACGCTCTAGCTCTCCTAAAACATTCATATCAAGACAAACAGACATGTTCATGCACACAAATGTTTGTCTTGTGTGGGAATCGAATCCACGAGAGTTGGTGTCAAAGACGCGTCATTCACGACTGCGCCACCGAGCTCGTAAAAATGGCAATCAAAATGGCTCGTCTATGGCATCCTACTAATATTATAAATGCGAAAGTTTGTATGTAAGCAGCGGAAGAAATTTTAAGAAAATACGTGTATTACAGTTCTTTTGTAGATTTGCAGGTTATTCTTAACAAAGCTTCTTCTTCTTCTTCTTAAAAAAGGGGTAGATACGATTCATATTAATAGAAGTTTTCATTGAAAAGAGTTTTTATTTTCTAATTTATATCTGTCCATTGGCTCTCACAGCTAACCATAGAGTCATAATGACATGTTTGAGGTAAAATTTTTGAGAGCGTATATTTTATTAAAGCTTGTTTTCACTGTACATTTTTTGATAAACATTTTATTATAAAATGCAGTCTGTAGTCACCTTTGAGAAGCCATTACCACATCTCAGTTTATCGGATTGGGATGCGCGTTTATACGAATTGCAGGTTAGTTTTATGTACAATTTACATATAGTTCATACATTCAGGCGTTATTTTGCGATAGTCAAATTTACATACAATTTGATTTAACCTGCTGTGTGTGCTTCCCCCATCAATTATTTCATGCGAATTAACGCCGGCTGGCACCCACCCACTGCCGTTAGTAGATGCATCACGCCGTCGCTGCCATGAGTGCTCCAGTAGGCTCTGCTTCGGCTGCTGCGGTCGCGTTCGTGATTGCCCGTCATTTAGAACAGAAACTGACTGCCCTGGTCATCGCTGAGACACGTGTATCGCCTCTCCACGAGGCATGCTCAGACGCTGTAGATGTTAGTCATTAGAATAACATGTCAAGTCAACACTACAACTACAAGTCATGACACATGAGGGAAATAACATATGAAATCAATTTTACATAGTAACTGAATTCACCGCGTGTCAGGGGGTAAAGTAGAACGCGTAGCTCTTGTTGGCTGGTTCACGGATCAACATTTTTTTTATACTACAAAGGGAGGCATACAAGCATACGGCCCACCTGATGTAAAGTGGTTACCGTAGCCTATGAGTATATACTAAGCGATAATAGGCTACGATGCCAGATTTATATCAGGTGGGCCGTATGCTTTTATGCCTCCCGACGTAGTATAAAAAAAAAATACTTGTACAATTATTGATTAGTTTATGTCTAGTCGGCAATGTACATTTCGGGCAAAAACATCTGTATTAAATATACAGCGGGGTGGTGAATTCTCATCGTACCTTCGCCTCCACCGGAATAGTTACGTTAGACTCTTACTGATTAAATGAATAAGGCCGGAAGACTTTGTCGTATTGCTCTACGGGATGCGGGAAGACGTAAGCGTCTTTCAATCGAGCATTCGCAGGAGTAACGATGCTCCGCGAACAGGGTGTCACCAGTG
This sequence comes from Pyralis farinalis, assembly GCA_947507595.1. Lineage (NCBI taxonomy): Eukaryota > Metazoa > Arthropoda > Insecta > Lepidoptera > Pyralidae > Pyralis > Pyralis farinalis. The sequence goes on from OX382270.1 coordinate 26,444,527, forward strand.
AATAAAGGCCCGAGCGACCAAAAGGGTGTCCAATAATGAAAGTGGGGTTCCCGTGAACACAGGTACAGGATTTATTGCTGCCCAAGTAAAGACGAGTGTGCTGAAGAGGATTGGAACTCGCTCTAGTAAGCAGAATTCTTTGTATTTAACCAAATTTATTCGTACATAATATGTATGTCATAAAACTTAGTAAACTCCAAATAAATATAGTTTCGATTGAACTATAAAATTTCGAGTAACATGTATAACTATTTCTATTATACTTGTACATATTCTTATTTATCTTAATACGTGGAATAATTTTTTTTTTCAATAGTTCTGCGTCTCGTTATCCATCGAAATCTAAGGTGATTTCAGAAAGGCGAGGTTGGCTTTAGTAGCTATAAATGATGCTGAATCTACTTACACTGCATTGCTGACAACCATGCCATAATAAAGTTTTCGCTATATATAACTAGTATGGCCATAAATACTGTTAAACCGACACTTCCTCCGTTGAAGACCATAAAAGATAGGGGCGACCGCGTGCTGTTAGAACTACAAAGGCTGTTAATGCTGTTAAAGCCAGAGCTCGCTGAAACTTTCCAGCAGGACTGCACCTAGTCACAAGGCACGAACTACCCAAGCCTGGCTCGAAACCAACGAGCGGACTTTATAAGAGCGGAAGACTAGCCCTTATCACGCCCAGATCTGAACCCCTTAGACTACAAATTATAGTCAGTTTTAGAGGACATGTGCTGCTCGAAACGACACGACATTGTGTCTCTTAAGAAATCTCTGAAACAAGTAGTGGCTAAATTTGCGTAATCCATAGATTCGTGGCCAGACAGATTAAAAGCCTGTATGAAAGACAAAAGGTGGCGGTTTGGAATAGAATCATGATTTTTTAATTTTTTTAACAGAACTAGTACTTATGACCGGACAAGGTATGATGCAATTATTTAATGTTGGAAAGTATTATAAAATAATAATATGAAGATCTCCAGCATATGTATACCCACTGTCAAAAGGCTTTATTTAAATATTTCCATGTACGGTCGTCCTCTTTCCCGTAATCAGCTGGCTTCGGTTACTCGTTTGTGGTCATCGGTCAATGATACTCGTAGTTGAATACGCGGTCTCAAATAAAGAACCCATTTCCATCCCGCCCATCACCCCATCTGCGGTCACTTATTTAACCGATATGGTCAAGCTTGCCTGATTCAGCTTGCTTTGTAAGGGCTTTGTTTCTCAAGCGAATCTTTCCTTCTGAATTCTATTCCTACAGAAACCTGTGTATAGCTCACTGTATAATTAGTTAAATATTATTTGGATAACATGCTATAGTGGTAGATACCTCTCACCATCATCACTAGTAAACTAAGGTACGAGGTGTGTCGTTTTGTATGTGTTTTGTCAAAAAAGACCGTCAAGGCTGACATGAAAAAGACAAACAAGTTTACGAAGGTTTTTTATTTCTCAATATATTTTCCGTTTATTACAATGCATCTTCAGATGTTTTAACTGACATTTCTATAGTCTTACAAAGTAAGAAAAAATTCTGCATTTAAAAATATGTGCAAACTGCCTCGGTTACTTCAGCATGAGAGAATTTTTTTTACCCTTCTGGTTAAGTCAGCCTTGAGTGTTGAAAGCAAATAGTAATCGCTGTGTACCAAGTCTGGACTACAGAGTGGGTAAGGATTTTGAGTAAAGCGGTACTGTAGCGATATCGGTGGTGTGGACGGGTGCATTGTCATGGCGAAGCCATACACCTTTGCTTAGTTCTCCACGAAATATCTGCTTGCTTTCTCGTAATAGTTCAGTAAGGTTAGCATAATATCCTCCTGTCGTATTGTGCTCTTTTATGTCTATCGACAATATTCCTTGATAATACCAGAATACCGTGGTAATAATCTTTTGGGTGAATTTTCTCCACGACGGCATTCCATCAACTGTTTTTGTAAGAGGATCATAATAGAGAACTATCGTTTTATTCATAGTAATTTAATATCAAATAGTATCTGTTGAGTTCTGATTACACACTCGAAATAAGTTTTGGGACCTATTTTGCGCTTAATTTATTCAGGGATGTTCATAAAGAATCCTAAGGAGTGTAGTTTTCAAAAGTCCTATCCTTGCCGCTATTTCTATTGTCCACAGCTGTCGGTTCTTCAGAACTAAATTAATGTTACCTGCAGTGAGTGCCTTGAAGAGTCAACTAGAGCCACGTTCGTCGTCGATGGATACGTCCAAAATGAAATTGCTCACACCAGTTTTCGACGGTGCAAAAGGATGAGAAGTATTGCCATACATTTTATCCAATCTTTGTTCAATATCGGTTATACCTTTCCTTGAAAGGAATTTAATCCCTGAACGATATTCAAGTCCAAAGTCTCATAAAAATTGCGATATCATGTTGAACTGTAAAGGCGTAAACACTACCGAGGATAGAAATTTACTCATAAACATGAATTAACAGAGTAAATGACCATTATGTTGACGTATAAATCATACGTCATAATATATATAAATCATAATCATAACAGAAATATCCTAAGTCGGCAACTTTTGGACCGCACCTTGTCTATCAATTTTGATCGCCAAAATACTCGACTACAAGAGATTCACTTGCGAAAACAATATTAAAGACTTAAATCCTTATTTAAATTTCAACCCATTCTCGATGTAATCTCAGTTGAAATTATTCCTATACAAACACTAACACCGCCAATACGACCCTCCAATAATTTTATAGGCGCGGGTGATTTCGCTGGCAAATTAGAAAAGTTTTGTGGCCCGTCTGACTAACCAAATTGCTTGGTAAGCCTATGGAGGAAAGATCCAAATATCAAAGTCAGTTACGACTTTACATAATCAAAATTTGCCTTTTTCCAATCCTTCTTTTACCTTCCATCGCTTTTAATGATAATTAAACCTATTGTTCGGCTAGTTGGTTAGGCCTTGGCTATGCGATATTTCTTATTATAGGCGGGCCTTCCATTTTACTAATGATACCGTAGCGACATTTGAGCAGTGATAGGCCAATGGAAGCAGAACTGGCCTATTGACCAACTGCTTCCCGGTTCTAATCCTGGCATGTACCACTAAATTAATGTTTGGATTTATGTACATATTTGTAATTATCACTAGCTCGGCGGTGAAGGGAAACATCGAGAGGAAACTCGTAAGTCAAAGAAGTTATATTTCGAAAGACGTGTGCCCTAACCTAAGGAAAATCTGGTTTTCCCTCTGGGTTGTAGAGGTCTGACGGCAGTCGTACCATGTAAAAATCAGTATCTTCACGAAATCCTTAGGCTTAGGCAGCGGACCCCACCTTTCTTTAAGGATTAATCTTAAGCTTTGCCCTTAAGTTGTAGAATGAACTCCCAGTAGAAGTTTTCCTATTAGATTTACAGCAAATAATAGATTCAGGCGTTATTTTGCGAAAGTCAAATTTACATGCATCAGATGAGCATTCGTTTTTTCAAAACACTTGTTTTGAAAAACCGAATGCTGTAAATCTACACGCAATTTGATCTAACCTGCTTTGTGTGCCTCCGCCACCAATTAGTTCATACGGCCGGCGCTAGGCTTTGCGTGTAGAGTTACAGCATTCGGTTTTTCAAAACAAGGGTTTTTCATGAGATCGGCATCACGTATGTAAAGCCCCTTTTATTCCAGGAGCCCATAAGTTACGGTAATTATTTTCCATGTATACTTGTTTGTTACCAATGCTGGTATAAAAAAACCAAAAGTCCAAACGGTTGAACATTGATCGTAAAAACACCAAATTGCACGGTAAACAGAACTTTCTTTTTGCTTTTACTGTACAATTCGAATAGAGTAAGTTATAGGAGTAAATAAAGATTACTATTTAGTTTAGAGTATCTAGTCTTGCCGCTAGTACTAACTCTACCTTATAGATATTTATATTGTCTGAGCTTAAATGCTAAGAAATGAGTCTAAATTGCTAAGTAGTTTGATTTGTACTCACTATTTTTTTTTATACAACGTTGGGAGGTATACGGTCTACCTGATGTAAAGCAGTTACCGTAGCCTATTAACGCTTGTAACATATATCACTCGCGCGATGCCTCCTCTGCTTACACAGCAACACTTTAGGAGCTTACTGGTGACCTCACTCACACGCCGGAACACAACAACCCTATAGGGAGTTGTTATTTGGCTGCGGTTTTCTGTGAGTTGGAGGTACTTCCCCAGATGGGCTGCTTTGATGCGCCCTACCTCTCTTAAAACATCCAGACCAATACAAACAGACATGTTCATGCACACAAATATTTGTCTTGTGTGGGAATCGAACCCATGAGCGTTGGTGTCAAAGTCGCGTCTTTGACGACTGAGCCACCGAGCTCGCCAAAAACTATAATCTTTAAAGTCAAAGCTAGGCTCACCTACATGTGGATATGGTGCACCCCGCTAATTAACAAACGAGGCAATAGCACAAGGAAAGGTAGTGCGTATGGATGTAGCCCGTCTGGGAACCATTCCACCTCAAAGAGGAATAACGTGAAATACCACAGTGAAGTAACGCCTTCCCGTAGTTGTTGTGCTCGTGAATAAGGTTACCAATATGTTCATGCATACTGTGTTATCAGCAGTGGTGGCAACGAGCAAGCGATACTTATACGTAACCATATTAAAAGAGATAGCTCCTGTAATGAACAGGCTAGTGTTCGCTATTGCAGACTAGGTTAGGGCAATTTTTAACCACAAGCCAACAACTTGACGGCATATAAAGGCACCCCTCACCAAAACGTGGTGTTATAGCGCCTACGATTATTTTAACCAATATTAGGATATTTGAACCAATAAGACAATGAGTGACACGATTTTGATCCTGGGACTAGCAGCACATTCTTTTTTACCTCAAGTACTGTAGAAAAGAATATCGAACAGTCCTTTAAAAAAGAGTTCTTATAAAACTTTATAGTACAATAATAAACAATACAATGTTTCAGTGCATGGTTTATGTACTCGTTGCCTTATATTAATTTTTGTTAGCAACGTAAATTGTTAATATTTGCTGTTTGAATTTTCCCAGGAGCAATATTCGCCTTCTTGGGAAAAATTTTAAATCTACATTTATTCTAATACAGAAAGCAATAGTATTTCTTTGTTTAATTGTTTGTTTGAACGTGCTATTCTTTGGAACTAGCAGTCGGAATGGAAAAAGACTTTTTGCATTCGATAGCCCAATTCTTCAGGAAGTTAGGCTTTTATAGGTTATTCAACATCGCAATACTACACCTAGAAGCCGGAGAAAAAGAAAAAATAAAAGAAAATGCGGTTCCTACGGGATACCGAGTTTCGAATGAAGTTGCGAACGAAGTTACGGGCTATAACTAGTATACGTATAAACAATAAATGTAACTGTGACGATAATTGTAATTTGAACCTTTTTGTGTCTCTATTTGCGTAAAGTCGCGGTTTATTAGGTAAGTCACCGATATAGATAAACATAAAAATCAAAACCTTTTTGAATACAAAATATGATCCAAATGGTTGTAATCGTTGGATGGTTGAACCCGTTTCCGAAATTAAGCCGTGGTTTTTTTTTATTATAGTTACCTGTGTAGATAAACTTATAAAGCAAAACCCTATATAAATAACAATTTGATTCAAACCGTTTCCAAGATTCACATAATATATGCAAGAAATGCTCATTTAAAGAAACACAAGGGATAATATCTATCTACCTATCTATAACAACACAAGTAGACAAGGGCTACCGGGCTGTGGGGGAGCACAGCTAAAGACGTGAATCAAAAGGAAAATCATTGACTGACCTGGAACATTGACACATTGACTGAACACCCGAGGGAACTAGCCACCTTGCTCTCCAAAATGTATAAAGTGTACCTGACGTTCCTGCAGGAATCTCGATGGAAGTACAGCTAATCCCGACACATTCGGGTACAATCAGATCTACACGGGTGCACCTGATGGTGAGAACGGGATAGCCATAATACTCCGAAGAGTTTTGTCATCTTGGAGGTTGAATCAGTACAGTGAACGATTTGTAACCGTATGAGTACTGCCGATGCTGCTGAGAGATTGAGTGGAGTAAGGCTTACTGGCACCTTACTGGCAACCTTGCTCACTCTCAGGAATACAATAACCCTCCAGAAATAGTTGTACTATATTTAACCCGTCTGGAAGTTCCTCGTCCTGAGAAAAGGCAGTAACCAGATAACAACAACCTGGAGTGTTGCCCTATGAGTGAGCAATATTACGAGTATATGCTCCTATAAGTGGCTAACGTTCCTGCGGTATCAACCGTGCTGCAGGTTCTCCTTGCGAATAAAACCAATAACAACATATACAGATATGTTCACGCAAACAAATATTGTCTTGTACAGGAATAGAACAACCCTACCACCGCCGGGGCGTATACCATCAACTTTTATCAAAGTAAACTCGCACCAAAGTAATCAAATAAATGTGTATGAAGTAAAGTAAGCGTAAGTCTCAAAGACAACCTAGTAAACAATGTTTTAACCATTCCTTTTGTATGAAATAAATGTTAAATAGTAAACAAATGGAGCAGCTTTAGTCCAGTGGTTAAAAATTCGGCTTATTGACCCACTGGTCTCCGATTCGAATCCTCACATCTATCTATAACATCACTTCAAATCCCTTGCGGGGTAGGCAGAGAGAACCGCGCGCCACGTGACTCGATCATTACACATCTCACTCGCTTCTTTAAAATTCATTGCTCTTCTCATGAGCGCTCGCCAGTTCAATCCTGACATGTACTCATAATTTTTAATTATCGCTTGCTCGGCGGTGAATAAAAACACCGTGTGGAAACTCGCACGTTCAAGGAATTATATTTCGACAAACTTGTGACCTCTCGGTTATGGAGAACTGACGACAGTCGCTCCTTGTAAAAATCAGTATCTTCGCCAAATCAATCATATTTCTAAGTAGCGGACCCCGCCAATCCTAATGGATTAGGAAGCGGCATAACGCGAAGAAGAAGAAATAAATAAACAATTAAATTCCAGCAGTTACCGTCTTCAGTCTAAACTGATGTAATAAACTTCCACCAGTCTGATCGTGTAACCTACCTTTAGGGGAGATTGTGAGATACTTATGCCAAATGGATCGGCAGGATAGATTTAATCAGAAGCAGGTAGTTTGCAGAGCAAAATGTTTTTTTTTTATAAATCTTTAGTTCTACAATGTTAGTTAAACAAAATTGACCACATGAAAAAAGATCGGGCAAATTGTCCACAAATAAAAATGTCCTTAAAGCCAATCGTCATCATCGAAAATTGTCATGAATGTAAAAGGTCCTTAACGCAATATTTTTAATACCTATCTGGATGTAGATCATTTTAAAGCAAGGGAAATTTCCGTTTTCTTAACGTGATGGTTTTCCGGCCTCAGTAATGTATTTTTTTATACTTACTACAATGGTGACAAACAATTACCCGCATAATGGAAAGCGTAACTTTATTTTTTTTATTTTTTGCCGCCCATTTGTGTGGAGTAGGTACAAGTTTTGTCCTTATTACACAACGATCACAGTTTAAAAGGCCGTCTTACGCTATGTACATGTTTTCAATGACGACTGCTCAGAAAATGACCTGCTCCGAATTGGATGAATCTATACATGTCTATCTCTTATTTCCACTTTGTTAACAGGTAACGTCGGACACAAGAAGAGCTGATGCCTTTGATCTGCGACACTCTGCTCACCAACTTCGAAATGAGACCAAGATAAAAACTGATTGGGACAGTTATCACAACAACAACAGACTTAGGGCCAGGTATGTAGGGCAGCCACTAATAAGTTTCAGCGACTGCACTACACTGCTAATTTATAGGTACAAGTCTGTGTGGTTTAAGTTATTGTGACTAAGTTACACTGCTGTGCAAGTGCACGCTTGCGAGATATACAGAACCAAAAGTCGTCATCGTCGTCAGTTTTTAGGACTCATGATTTCTGATAACGCGCGATTATTTGATCATGATAGTTTTGACCGCCCTCGGCCTCTCTATAATCATATAAAACGCTTGCAATATAGAAAGTTTTACTCGCACGGTGCATCTCGACTGCTGCTAACACAGCAACTCGGTAGGATTATATTGGTAACCCCACTCACTCGAAGGACCACGGCAACCTTCCATTAAGGTTTTATTTGGCTGCGTTTTCCACATGTGAGGTGGAGGTATTTCCTAGACAGGCTGCTTTGATTCTTCCTACCTCTCTTAAAACATCCATACCAAGACAAACAGATATGTTCATGTCCACAAATGTTTCTCCAGTGTGGGAATCGAACACACGAGTTTTGGGTGTTAAATTAGCATTCGTAACCACTCCACCTAACCATTAGCTATAATTGGGTAGCAGGCGGGATCCATTCCTCTTTCACTATCACCTTCTTCCGCTCAATTGCAATTTTATTTGTAAATAGGTTCCGCCTGTTAACAATTTTTTTAATAACGGTATAAGGTTTGTTATTATTATTCTCAAGAACTGATTGATTTTGTGTCATGTATTTCCGAATGATTTTGGTTAAATAAATATTTTGCTTCCACTAACATAAAGTAACTCAATTAGTTACAGATAATTCACTTGTTTCTTGCTTTTCAGTATATAAATAAATTTTGTACCACAGTCGTGTTTTGAATTTTTTTAATTATTTTTTATTGTGTTTTTATACCAATTAAGAGAAAAGCAAGCATACGGTCTGCCTCATGGTAAACTGTTACGACGGCCTGTGATCTTATATTATAACTTATAACGCCAGGATCATCACTCATACGTTGCCGGTCCTGTAAAAACCTTTTTACGCCTTTTTTGATGTTTAGGAAAACTTTGCCGGGGAGTCCACACTGTAACTTAAGAATTCACGAAAGTAAACTGCACTGGAATAACGCAATATTTTTTATTCAAAGGCGGGAGCGTCTTGCCTGTGGTCCCCCAGTCTAGTCCCTCTTGAGGGACCACGGACAAAATTTGTTGCCTGTGGAACCACTGCATAACACACAAATTTTGTAATTACATATGTTTTTTATTGCCTGTGGGTACCAGACATTTTAATCAAGCGTATAAAAATTAGTGACACATACTAGCACGAAATTTATTATTTCCATACTTTCTAGAAAGTAATAGTTATGTGATAAGATGTAATTGTAAGTGGTTCTTTAAAATAAGAACATCATGCACAAAACGAACTGCGACGTTTGTCAAACGAAAATTCTTAACTCGCCATTTAGCGGATTTGTGTTGCCACTGCAGGAGTGCAAAAAGTTCAAGGGAGTTTGAAGAAGAAAACTCGAGAAAAAGTAAGTATAAAATTCATTACCTAAATAAAAGTAAGTATAAATCAAACTAATTACTGTAAAGGTCTACTTTAAAGTTTATAGCGAATATGAGTGCGCTTGTAACTATGAATTTTGAATGTTACAGAAATTGAAGGAAGAATAAAGAGGAAGCAGAAAAATTCGTATGCCGTGGTGGATTATGCATGTTGGTTTTATATACTCGATGATATGAACTGTTTAATTACTATCAAACAATTTATCTTTTCAGATCCACAGTTTGAAAAGCGTTTGTTAAGGCGACACCTCGATCGTGAAGCTTTAAAATGGCTCCGCCCAATCACCCCGCGCCCCTCAATTGACACTCGACGCTCGATTTGTAAAATTTGAAATTAGCGCCTAATAGGTAACCTGGGGTCAACGTATAGTCAATGCAAACGAACAGAAAAGCTACAGAGTCGCGTCACACTTAAATAAAATTTATAATATCAATATTTAATAAAAATTATTGATTTAATTATTATTTAGCTTTATACATACTGAACCAAACATATTTATTTAAGCTAGACGGAAAACAATAGTAATAATAGTAATAAAAAACTACAGAAACGTATTCACTTTTAAAAGTTTATTGAAAGAGAAATCAATGACATCGTTTTATGTTTATATCTCTATAAGTTAACATGTCTTGGTATCTATGTTGTTCTTACTTAGGTCTCGTCCAGTGGCGCCCTCATTGAATAAAAAAACATATTATAGCATAGAAGATAAACATTATGAAATCTTATGTTGCATTTATTACGAAGATAGTAAAGTATTTTTACGTCATTAAACCAACACTCAAAATATTCCACTATCGTTGTTATAAGCAAAAGTGCTAAAAGAGGCCGTTTTTTGGCAATTATGCCTATAACAACGAAAGCAAAACATTTCAATTGTTGGTTTAATGACGTAAAAGTACGTTATTGTATTTGTAACACACGCAACACATGACTTTATAATGTTTATCTTCCACGCTAAGATACGATATTTTATTCCTTGAGGCGCCACTGGACGGCATGTATCCCCCTTAAGAAGAATGAAACACTAGCTACATAATACAACATTGTTTATCGAGAGGCTAAAGCGGGCCATTTGTTGATTCGGACACATATGTTTAGTTAGCAGATACACCATCTAAACTGCAAACACTGGTCACAGCGATGAAAGACGACTGTATGGAGAAAGGCTTACTACTGAATGCGAAGAAAACAAAGATAATGGTATTTGAAAGAGAAGAATCCAGAACTAATGTAAGGATTACGATTGATGATGAAGTGTTGGAACAAGTGGATGAGTTTGTATATCTTGGATGCGCTTTCAGCAGGGATGGAAGGTACACCGCAGATGTGGAAAAACGAGTGAGTGCTGGGAATAGTGTGAATGGAGCGTTGGGAAAACTTCTTGGCAGTAAAATCCTGAGCCAGAAGGCACAACTCGCTATACACAATGCAGTGTTGGTCCCAACGCTAACTTATGGAAGCGAGAGTTGGGTATGGCAGAAAGAGCATGAAAGTAGAATAAACGCGGTTGAAATGCGAGCGCTGCGCAAAATTTGTGGCGTAAGGCTTGTAGACCGTATTCGTAATGATGATGTTAGAAATAGAGTTAGTCTGAAAGAGAGCGTCGGTGTTAAAATAAGAAGAGGCATGCTCCGATGGTTCGGGCATGTAGAAAGAATGCAAGATGAAAGAATGACGAAGCAGATATACAATGCAAAAGTGGAAGGATGTAGGAGCCGGGGAAGGCCAAGACTTACCTACCATGACCAAATTGGTCATGTTCTATCAGAAGGTGATGTCAGGAGCCCTAGAAACCGGCGTGCGTGCATGAGAAGAGCAATGAATGTTAAAGAAGCGAGTGAGATATGTAAGGATCGAGTCACGTGGCGCTCGGCTCTCTCTGCCTACCCCGCAAGGGATTTGGCTTGAAGTTATAGATGTTCGAGTGTCATAATGGCTGATAGCGCCGAGTAAACACAGGATTTTTTTATTTCGAATAAATAAGAGAAATAAAATTATCAGATTGAATTAGATTGAAATTGAAATAGAAAATTGGAATTTTTTTGCAACTCCCTCCTGGTGAAGATTCACAAGTTATTTTACACAGTTAGGTACACAGCTCTGGTAGGGATCCTAGCTTTTTCCCTAAATATAATACACTCTCGAATGACTAGGTATGCGCTTTCACTAACAGTCAATTTAACTTCGCGAATTTTATAAAAAAGTACAGGAAGAACTTGACGGTTAGACGGTAATTTTGCGCCTATTATTTGATCATTTACGTCTCCAACTAAGAAAATACTTGATTTATTGCTTCTCAATTCCACTGCCATCTTATAAAAGTTAAAACATTACGTATTAATCACGAGAATAACTGACATTCAAAATTAATAGACGGTTAGGTTAGGTTAGGTTAGGTTAGACGTTAGGTTAGGTTAAATTATGACGAAGTTAACGATGCTCTCTCTAAAGTTATTCATTGGTTTAGTGTTAATAATCTGCTTTTAAATGATAAAAAGACTAAAGTAATTAAGTTCTCAACACCTAATGTAAGGCAGGTGGCTACCAATGTACATGTTAATGGAACTAATTTAGCCTCTGTGGAGACAACTGTGTTCTTGGGTATAACAATTGACTCCAGACTACAAAGGGGCCCACAAATTGAAAAATTATCAGGAAAACTAAGTTCTGCAGCTTATGCAGTGAAAACTATTAGACGGCTCACTGATATTGATACGGCTAGAATAGTTTATTTCAGCTACTTTCATAGTATTATGTCATATGGAATTCTTCTTTGGGGTAACTCCGCGGATATTAACACCATCTTTTTATTGCAAAAGAGAGCCATAAGAGCTATCTACAAACTTGGTCCCCGTGAGAGCCTTAGAGAAAAATTCAAAGAAATAAATATTTTAACAGTCGCATCGCAATATATCTATGAAAATCTTTTGTATGTCCATAAAAACATAGACTCATTTTGTAAAAAGAGTGATATTCATAGCATAAATACTAGATATAAGCATAATCTTGTGTTATATGCAAGCCGTCTCCACAAAACAAGTAATTATTTTATGGGGCAATGTATACGGTTCTATAACAAACTTCCCAGCAATATAAGAGATTTGTCAATAAACAAATTTAAAACTACTATTAAAGCCAAATTGTGTAGCAGGGCATATTATAAAGTATCTGACAATATTAATGATAAAAATGCTTGGGAGTGAGTCGATCCAATTATAATGTAATTAACAAAATATGTAAATTTGTTTGGATACCAAAAGAGGGATGCCTGAGTTTTTTGGCAGTATTTTTATCAGTGCTCACCTAGTCATAAACTGCACGGTAGGGAAAAAAAATGTGACGATTCCAAACAAATGTAGCCATTTTTACGGAATAAAAAGATTTTGACTTTGAATTTGAACAAATGAATACCGCGAGTACGTGCGGCACTGCCGCGCAACTTGTATGAACATGTTTCGATGTAATTCGGCACGGATTATCGTAATCCAAATAAGTTAAAAATTAATTTCCGAGTGTTTTAAAAGCAAATGAACAAAACTAAGACATATGCGTTAGAAAATAAAAACTTTGAAAAATAAGGGACACGCTAATATACATATATACAAATAGATTTTATAATCTATTCATATTTAAAAAAAACATGTGACAAATGATTTTCTTGCTGTTTCATAACTTTAACTTCAGTATAATGACGTTTATTGTATTTTACTTATGTATACTCTGTGTTTTGTATTGTTGTACGTTTCCTTGTTATTTATTAAACTCTCAAGAAGAAAGAACCAGGACCATCTCTGATGTTGCAAAATAAATCTAATCCGTACAATAGTTCAATACTAACCACAATGTATAGAATAGATGATTTTTTTGTGTTTTCAGTGTTGGTTCATAGTAAATATTATTTGTTTTCACGAGTACCATGGGTATAAGTATACTATCTATCTATATCTTCACGCTAAATCCCTCGTGAGCGCCACATGACTCGGTACTTACACACCTCGCTCGCTTCTTTAACATGAAACATACCGAGTTTTTTTAAAAACTATCAAAATATACTATTTTACTAGTAATTATTTTAATACAAAAAAAAAAAAAAAAACCTCCACTGGTTTTCTATCTTCTGATTGGATAAATTTCCAACGTAAACTAACCTTCACCTACGTACAATGTCTAAGTCGGAGTTCGGTGAGCTTATAATGGTTACTATGAGTTTGTCGTCCCGTATGACACTTACGTTAAAGTAGCATATAAATCGAGTAGTGATTCTTCTAGTGGAATATGTTTATTTAGTAAGTTTCTCCTAAAAAACAAAACAGCAAAAATATTCTATTTTATAAGTTTTTATTTTAATACAAAGAAATAAAGAGTCTCCACTGGTTGCTATGTGCTGAGAACGCGAACCTTATTGGTATAAATTTCCAACGTAACCTGACCTCCACCGACGTACAACTTCTAAGTCGGAGTTCGGTCAGATTATAATGGATATAATAGGAGTTTGACGTCCTATATAGGTACGCGGTCAGCCTGTGGATAATGTATACCAATTATCAAATGTTACTGTTTATTCCTGCAAAAAATAACTCTTATTTAATTAATGCAGTTTTATATAGAGTTATTAAGTAAGCAAAATTAAAAAAAAGTTTGAAGAGGAATTAAATAGCTTGGGCCAACCATACCTAGGAACTGTTCTAAAAACTAGAAATATGTCTACACAATGTTATTATAATATGTTTAATGAATATAATAATTAAAAAAAAAAAATACCTTGTCTTGTTCGCCTCCCCCATTCTACGAACATTTTCTTTGTATTTTTATTCTATATATTTTCTTTTTAGTGTTCCCCATTATTACAACAGTATAATAAATATATATAAACCTATAATATTATTTACTACTTATATCTAATAATAATACACTTACGCTAAATACTATAATATTGAATATTTACAACTATTAATTATAAAAACTTCGGTGTCGCGATGTAAATGGAGCGAGCTCGAGCAGACAGTCGACATAGGTCTTACCTCGAAGCGGGCTGCAGCCGGACTGGCTGGATGTAGTAGTGTGGGTCATCTCACAACCTCCTCACGGTGGCTGGGGAATCAGTTCCGAGATAGAAATCTCTCTACTGAGGTATCGATCGCAGCATGTGACTACATACCGGGCGTTGTGTTGGCCGTATAGGCCGAGATGCGCGCTACGTTTCTAGTTCGTCAGAATCGTCTCATGTGTCGTTGTTCGCGAGTAACTCACGAGCGTAAGGGCGTCCGTCCGGCGGCCGAGTATGTAGAGGCGCCAGATTGCGTATATGACGCAAATCCGACGCGTCCGCACGCTCGAACAGGCTTACAGTGAGTCGGCGTATAAATGCGTCCGTGCTCTCCATACGTAGGTCCCTCTGTATAGTGGCGTTCTTTACAATGCGCGGGGCGCCTGTAATCTGCCTGAGGGAGATGCTCTGTTGCTGTTGGATTCTCTCAGCGTTTCCTTTGCTCAGTAGGGCGAACCAAGCTGGCGCTGCGTATGTTAAACGTGGCCGTAGGTAGGTCTTGTATATGCTGAGTTTCGTGTTCAGCGGAAGCTTCGAGGAGAGCACCGGCCGCAATAAAGCGCGCGATGCACGGGTCCTAGCGATGATTTTGTTCGCGTGTTTTTTCATAGTGAGCCGCCGGTCGATTTCGACGCCTAGGTAGGTCGCCGATTCGCGCCAAGCTAGCTGCTCACCATGGAGATACAAGGTGGAAGGCTTCTTTACGGAGAGATTCACTAGCATTGCTTGTGTCTTTCGCACGTTAACCGAGAGCCTCCATTTGTCAAGCCACTCGGGGAGCAGGTTTAGTACGCGTTGCATTTTCAACACTGCGTATCTAGCATTTTTGTTGTATGTCAGATACGCTGCGTCGTCGGCGTACAGTGCTAATGTGGATTCGACTGGCTGGATGTAGTTAGTCAACGCGTTTATAATCCTCATTACCGCACAATAAGGTCGAAAACACGTAGCACCCAAGACGAATGTGATCGCTTAGAAATTGTCAGAAACTTAAAATATCTTTAAAAAATTTCATGTTTCACTTATCAAAATATGCAGCAAGCATATTATAAACATAGATATTACTAATAGATTTAAGTAATTTTGAAGCGTATAAACAGAACAACTTCGTTGTAATTTCAAAAATAATGAATTTCAGGAGGTGTTTTCGAAAGTAATTATTATCGAATCAATTTTACACAATCGCGTATTTGAGCAAGCAAATTCAAGATAAAGAAATGAAGTTATTTATATTAAAATCTTAGATCCGTCAGTTTAGTCATTAGCCTATACTATTCGATGAAAGTTGGTCTAATTTTTCGATGTGTCGCCTTAATAGCCAGGTAAGTAAAAGAATTACTTGTGGATGTTGTTGACGACAAGCTAGATAGTGTTTATGACCATGACACACCATAATAATCGCGGCGAGAAAAACCAGATGAGAATTGAATTTATATTTGTTTGTTATTATCAGGTTGATTAATAAAAAAGTAGATGTTTTATTTTGTATCAAATTGCTTTAGTTTTGTTTTGAAATAGTAGGTTCATACTTTATTCATTGACTACTATTAATCTCGATTTTATTTTTATTTGATATATATTATTAAACAAGGACATTGTATTAAATGTAATTTATATATATATATATATATATATGTGCCATTGTATAATTTTGAGTAGGTATATAAGTAACCCAATTTGTAGTAGTATTATAATTACGACTATATATCTAGCTATAAGTCGCATTCGGTATCTACGTAACCTGTAATGACTATAGTATCTGAGTAATAAATAAATAAATACTGTCATTAGTTTCACTTAATAATAATTCGCCGTGGAGAACTAATTTGTTAAAATTAAAAATAATTAGATAAAACCTTTCTCCATAACGTGTTCCACAACAATTTCGTTATTAACCAGATGCATGTGGATTCTCACAATTAGGTACATTGTTTTGTTTAATATCCTTTTATCGTTGGTTCGTTTGCAACATGCGTGCAATGTTCCAAGTCATTGACAGTGACCCAACGTACTTATCCTTTTCAAATGATAATCACGTTTAAGGTAATGTCGTTCTACATAATTAGCAATAGAACTGGTAATTTCAATTAAGTCAAAGCATTCATCTTTTATATATTGCCAACAGTGTTGTATTGATTCATTAAGTAAAAAAAAGTGCGATCGCAACAACTGTTTTTTTCCTGAATTCGTTTTAGACAATCCATGTTTATTTGCATCCCTCCATATAGCTTTGTATGTATGTGTGTATATCTTCACGCCAGGTCCCAGGGCTAGGCAGAGAGAACCGAGCGCCATAAGATGCGGTCCTTACACACTTCACTCGCTTCTTTATAGCTTTGTCCCAATGAAAAAAGCAGCGATAATTTGTACTCGTATATCCGGAAAATAGTCTCGCAAACTTATTAATAACAA
Organism: Pyralis farinalis; assembly: GCA_947507595.1. Taxonomy (NCBI): domain Eukaryota; kingdom Metazoa; phylum Arthropoda; class Insecta; order Lepidoptera; family Pyralidae; genus Pyralis; species Pyralis farinalis. Next base: position 26,461,324 of record OX382270.1, read on the forward strand.
TTTTTTCAAAATCGCAATGCCATTTTTGTGAATTGAAATTTGGTAATGTGCTTTTTAATGAGTGCATCAATTGGTGTATATGTTATGTGATTTATCCGACAGTCTACTACTCTAGGATATACTAAAGGAATCAATTTAGTAGTTTCTAACGAACTTCCATCGTCGGCATGAATGGTGAATAGCTCTACAAATGGTCCGAAAAAAATCTCTTAAATCACCCATTTTATTCCGCGATTATTTGAAAATGAAAATGAAAATAATTTATTTAACTGCAAACATGATTGGGATTACATATAATTAAACTAGGTAATTTATATACACATTGCAGACAATCTTAACTTAGCTTAGAAATATCGATGATTTCCTCACTAGGCAAGCCTGTATCGAGGAAGTCGGATTACACAAGAAACAGTTTTAACGAGTTATATGTTGCCGTAGACAGATAGAGAGATTATCTTTACCTACAAAATCACAATGCCAAGAAATGAAAAATATATAATAAAATGCAATAACAATGATCTGGGTAATTTAAAATAAAAGCAAAATTTTAGCATACAATTTTAAATATTTTCTCAGTTTCGTCATATGTTAAATCAGCAAGCCACTGATATATAGCCTTCCGAGCGACAGGTGCAGTTTTAGTCTTAAAGTCGCATAATTTGATCACTTTATTATAGACATGTACTTGCATGAAGTTGCCCAATCTATGTGCAAACGCGGTATTTACTAGCGGAGTAGGTATCTTAAAGTTTCTTTGTTTTAGTAATGAATCATAATCATCTGAAGAGAGTACCTTTTTGTGCATTATGACTGAAATCTTAAGTATATAAAGTTGACGCACGGTGAGTACTCCAGCTTCTTTAAAAAGAGATGTGGTAGGGTAGAAAAAGGGTTTTTTAAGCATGGTCTTTAGGACTGAACGTTGAGCTCTCTCAGCTCGTATAATAAAAGTTTTGGCTGCACCACCCCAGCATGTGATGCAATACATAATTAATGACTGACAGAGTGCGTAGTAAATGGATTTCAGTGTATCAATGTTTGCGACATTTCGTAGGTTACGCATCACACTTACAACCTTCCTTACTCGAGCCGAGAGCACCTCGATTTGATTTTTGAACGACAGCCTGTCATCTATCTGAACACCTAGATATTTTACTACTCTTGCATATGTCAGCGTTTCACAGTCGCATGACACCTCGTTGCATGACCCCCCGTTGCATGAATCCTCATGTATTTTTATTTTCATCACCGTTTTTGGCGCCGATGCAGCAGTCTTATGAAAATACAAACACATAGTTTTCCTAGTGTTGAGAGTTAGCAAATTATTTTGAAGCCATTCAGTCACTAGAGCCATACCCTGCTCCGCTGATAAACGAACATCCTTCCATGTCGGACCGTGGAATATTAATGCCGTATCATCAGCATAGCACAAAACATCGCAATTAGGAATACTGATGTCAAAGATGTCATTGACATATAAAAGGAACAGGGTTGGCCCAAGTATACTGCCCTGTGGAACCCCAAAATTTATTGGCATTATACTACTACTTACCTGCCCGATTTTAACACATTGTTTTCGATTTGTAAGGTAGCTTCTAAACCACTCTAGGGCGATACCCCGAATACCAATGGCCTCAAGTTTTGCCAGAAGGATTGGAATGGAGACAGTGTCAAAAGCTTTCGTCAAGTCTAGAAATAAGCCAATACACTGCTCATTTTTATCAAGATGAGAAGCCACAGTTGTTGTCAGAAGTGATACTGCTTCTTCTGTACATTTTCCACGACGAAAACCGAACTGTCTAGGCGATAACAAATTATACGTCTCCAAAAAAATTAATAGCCTTTTATTAACTACCTTTTCTAGTATTTTGGAGAACAGCATCAGAAGTGATATTGGTCTGTAGTTATCTACCAGATACTTAGAACCACTTTTATAGACGGGAGACACACAAGCAACTTTCCAAGTTTGTGGGAAGACCCCAGTCTGGAGGCTTAAATTGAGTAGATGAACAAGAGGACTCATGATTTCCTTTTTGACATATTTAATTAAGTAATTACCGAGCCCATCAACACCAGGAGCTTTATCGTTTTTTAAATTGGCTATGATGCCCTCGGCTTCGTAGGGATCTGTTGGGCCTAAGAAAAAAGAGCAAGCAGTTGAGTTTTTTATTTGAACAATCTTTGCAAGAGCTGCTTCTGTCTTTAGGTTTTTGGATAGAATTCGATTTGCTAAATTTTGGCCTACGATGGAAAAATGAAAGTTAATCTTGTCAAGAGACTGCTGTGCACTCGAACAACCGGGTTGTGTTAGTAATTCTGAGGCCTCTTTACACGAATTCGATAAGCTGCAAATAGTTTTTATTGAGCGCCATAGTTTTTTAGGATTATTTTTGTTTTCTTTAATACTTCTTTCTTCATAATCTGTTTTAAGTTTTCGCAATAAATTTACAAAGAAATTTTGGTAACGGTTATAAATACTTTTAAGAATTATATTTTCTGGATCATTTTTTAGACGCAGATGTAAACGGTCACGATGACGCATACATCGCATAAGCCCCGGTGTTATCCAGGGCTTAAGATTAAATTTAGACCTACTGATTTTCATTTCTTTTGAGTGCTTACTAATTATTTCAGACAGATGTTTTGTAAATTCATTATTGGCGATGTTCACATCATTTAATTTGGTAACACAAGACCAGTCAACACATGCAAGTTCATTCCGTATAGCTTCATAATCACGTTGTATTATGATACGACTTGGTCGTCTGGGATTTGGTTTTTGGAGCCTCATACCCAACATGACCGGATAGTGATCTGTTAAAACACATTGCCATACGATTCCTGTTACATCTTGGTAATTGTTTACGTTTTTGACGTATATATGATCAATGCATCTTGATTCTCTAGTCGCCTTAGTGATAACTGGGAGAAACCCATGCTCTGCCATGAAACATTGATATTCCAAACTGTTTGTAGTGATGAAGGCATCTGTTATATTAACATTTATGTCTCCAGCTATTAAGAATGGGCGAGTATTTGTGTTCATATCATTAATATAATTTTCAAGAGAAGAAAGAAAAGCATTTAAATTTCTGAATGATGGAGATCTATATAGAGCTAGAATATCTACAACTTTTGGAATATGAATACTCAAAGAATCGGTTTCCAGTATAGAGGTTTCCGAGACCGTAGCATCCCAGACATCCCTTACATATACAACAACTCCGCTGTTTTGGTTATGATATTTTTTTGTCCTGTAATGGTTATACCCAGAAATATCAGGAATTATTGTTGCGTCACAAAGTCGGCACTCAGTTAAGATCAAAATATCAAAACGTATATCAAGGCGTTTTAAAGCCACAAGTAAAATATTAGAGTTTTTGGTAATACTTCTTATATTCAATGATAGAACTTTAAACTCATAATTTGATGTAAAGAAACGTTTACAATCAGATTCATCAGTAAATATTTCACAGTTAATTCTAATCGAATCTAATTCAGCTGTAATATCATCATTGAGCATCACATTTGAAAGTAGTTTTTATCCAGAACTGAGTTGTCCAGCGATATGATTAATATTTTGACATGAGAGAAGCGTTTTAGAAGAACAGTTTCTATATTTAAATAGAGAGATAATGTAATACAATTTGGTAAAATTGCCCTATGAGTTTTAAGCGTATTAAAAAACCTAATATGTGACAAATAAGTACCAGAACCAGCATGTAATGTTAAGTAAATAAACTTAAAAAGAGAGAATCCAACATGAAATAGAGCAAACGAGCAAAAATATATAAAGAGGCATACAGATTTCGCAATAATTTGAGGCGACGACAAACAATTAACCAAAAACGCGATGCAATTTGCATTAACACTTTTAAAACTAAGAGAATGGTAGTACTTTGTTAATTTATTAACACAAACTGTCAATTTGAGCCTACAATGCTGTTGGAGATGCAGATGCAGGTGGTGGTAGAATACGATCCAGCTCCCAATGCGAGGGTATGCGTATGGCTCCCTTACCTTCACGTTGCCTAACATATATGGTGCCTTGAGCACACCAGCAAAAAGCATATCCATGCTGTTTAGATCTGAGACGTGCCTCACGAAATAAAGTCCGATTCTCCTTAGTCAATCTCTCATTAAAAAATACTTTCCTGGAGCTTCCCAAAACATCTAAGTCCGCACTGGTTATGTGTTTACGGGATTTTGAGGCTTTAAGAAATTGGTCACGTTTTGAGCGACGCAGCAGCCTAACCACGATTGGACGTGGTATGGTAAGTCTATCCTCAGGCAGGGCTGTGGTAACAGGGGGGTGCCTAGGACCCACTCGCATTACCCAGTCTATATCATCGTCCGCCAATTCCATCCCCACCTTCCTGGCCGCCACGAGAACAGTGTGGTGTAGGTTTTCATTTGTGTTTTCAGGAATACCAACTATTTCCACTTCATTTCGGAGGTTAGATTGTGCTTGAGCATTTAATTCTGACTGGAGATTTGTGACAGTAGCTTGAAGAGTTTCAATGTTCTTATCACGCTTTTCCAGGTATTTTATTCTCTCATCAGTAGCGACTATCTTCGACATTATATCATCAATTCTCTCGTTCGTATATGTCAAAGATTTTGTTAGGTCATCCAATGTCAACTTGACGGACGAGAACTCTCGAGTTAAATTGCGTAGCTGTTCAGTTAGCTGACTCAATTCATCTGTGTATCCGGTTGACTCCGTCTTCTTGCGAGTGGTTATGTTCTCGCCGCCAGTTCGGACCGGTGTAAGACTATTGTCGCCACCCTTTTTGCTCATAGCACAACACTCAGGGCACTTCCATATTTTTTTTGCGATCAGCTGTGAGACTAGCTATGTTTATGCATAAGGAACAAAAAGTCTTCCCACAGGAGGACGAAGTGCATTTTACAGTGCTTAAGTCCTTTGTAGATTTCATACATCCAGAACACTTCATTTTTGACGTTTAAAGATGACCAAAATGATAATAATAATAAATATACAAAATAATAATTTTCCTCTCAGAGACAATGAATACAAATTGTACCTTCTGCACAGTTATTCTATGAAGCACACGTCACGATGACACTTCGGGCGATATCCTATGGCGGTGTACGCGATAATCGCGTTTGTGTAAGCTGCGCAACGGCGACAAATGTAAATCAGCCACGAACTATGGAACGCGAACTCGGTACCCGCACAATCAAATAAAAAATCTTGTCATCTGTTTCAGTGCAAAATATCACGATGTTTTATCTTAACTGCAGCTGAATTCACTTGATCACTCTTAAACTCAGTTTACTTTAATGATCACAAATATAGTTATATTATTTCTATTTCTTATTTAGCACTTTTACTATTTAAATTTAGATAAATATACGGAGATCGAAAACACGAAGTTGACTATCTGGCCGATCGGTCAAAGATGAATAAAACAACAAAATTTGAACAAAATAATAGTATTCGTTGATCTACAGACAAATAGTCTGCCAAATCAAAGTTTTTAAACTTATCAGGCACCATTACTTCACGCAATTCTATGAAAATGCTTTTTGTTACGCCTTGAGCTGCATATCTATTTCTGATACAGGCAATGCTGAATAATGGAAAATGCTGGTAGACACAATATCAATATTTTCGTTAACTTTTACCGCAACTTTATATAATTTAGAGTTCATCGCTATTGTTTAATATGTCTATGATGTTCCGTAATGAACTTAATTCACAAGAATGTGCTTTCATGGGAATTATTTGCGTGTCCTGAGATAATACGTACTTTCAACTTAATGGACCCACTATATTTTGATTTTTTAAGTAATGTACACTGCTATCTCGACCAACCTTCATTCAATGTTTTATGTTTATAATATTGGTAATTGGTATCCAAAAGAACTGTTCCTCCTTTTACGATTAATAAAAGAAATTTCCCCAGTAACCCGATCTATATGTAATTAAAATGCAAAATGAACTACCTCTGTTAGTTTAGTGTGTTAGCAAGGCGTGGATGCAATCACAATTTAATCTATTTTCTGTGACGTTACCTTATTCTCCATATTATTATTAACGTATTCCGGTCATCCGTCACTGAATGCGACCACGACCACAACCAGACTGGGGGCCACAGGCAATCAACGGTCGGGAGATGTACAAGCATACGGTCCACCTTATGGGGGTAGTTACCCAGACGATCTGCTTTAATGCTAATAAATAATGCATTATACTGATTTTCTAATTGATCCTTTACGTCCACAATAAGCAGGCCTACGGGCCGTAATCTGAATAATGAGAATCTATATTAAATGGTTTAAAATATTTTAGGGTTTACGAAATCGAACAGTGGAAATCTACAATTCATGATCTCCTTGACCGTTTAGACCGAGAAATGGCTGCTCTGAAAGAAGAAAAGGCATCCACAGAACGAGAACTGGAACAACTGAATATACCTCTTCTCGTTTGTTCTGAATGTCTGTCTAACAGAGACGGTAGAAGGAGCACTGAGTTAACTTACGATCTTGCTGATACGGAGCTGAAAAAGGTAAGCGGTAGCCCTTTATGGCCTTCAACTAGTTGATATTTTTCTACAATAATTATCAGTTCTATATGATCAATTGTTAGAGTAAGCAAGTATTAAGATGTGACCGCTACTCCCATTCTCTCATCTGGGCCTTATGTAGTTGAGGGAATGTTGGGGTATTAAATACTGTCACCCTATGTATCAATCACAGTAACCTTCATGGAAGCCAAATAGCTTAGACTGGTTGAAGCATCTCTAATCGAGGACGAGAACACTCTTGGGATTGGGAGAGTATTTCTTGTGTACGTAAGCAGCAAGCAGGCATACACCAATCGTGTAATGATAAATATTATTAGGCCACCATGAGAAGTTAATTGCAATTTGTTATAATTAATCTTACGTAGGAACTCTGCGTTACGGAAAGCAATAAGAAAATGCTAATAGATCGTTGTCAATCTGCGTGGGAGAAGATCAACAAATTAGAAGGAGTCAAGTTCAAACTACAACTTGATTTGAAAGACAAGAATGAAGCTCTGGAAATCGACAAGGACATGCTCAACTTAGATAAAGACTGCGCCAATATAACATATAAAACGGATTCATTGAAGACTCCTAAAAGGTAACTATAGTGTGTAGTTATGTACCTACCCTTTAAGGAAAAATATAGTCCAAACGCAAGTAATAAATAACAGGCATTGATGTGTTAAACTAGCGGAAAACGATAAAATGTTTAAAGACAATAAAAAAACAATTAAACGGACAAGGAATTAAAACGCTTTTAAAAACATCTCTAGGACTTTTTCCTTTCAAATTCCTACATGTAGTCTGATTGATGTCTTATGATGACACGGGGTAAAAAGTTTTATGCAATAGAAGTAACTTTTTTATACTACGTCGGGAGACATACAAACATACGGCCCACCTGATGCAAAGCGAGTACCGTAGCCTATTCACGCTTGCGATATATTAATTATCACTCGCGCGATGCCTCCTCTGCTGCTTACACAGCAACTCCTTGAGAGCTTACTGGTGACCTCACTCACACGCAGGAACACAACAACCCTCTAGGGAGTTGTTATTTGGCTGCGGTTTTCTGTGAAGTGGAGGTACTTCCTCAGACTGCCTGCTTTGATGCACCCTACCTCTCTTACCTAATACTTGTATGCTGCCTAATGATAATGAGTTACAGACTATCAAATACTACAAATGTGATGTGAAATTGTTAAAACAAAGATGTAATAAAAGAAATTACTTACTATTAAGTTGAACCAAACTTAAGTGTAGAATATTATTATTAGTAAGCATGATGCAATGCAATTTATAAAGAAGATGTATTTGTACCTTCCTTAGATGAAGTTTGCGCAACCATAAATCTTTATACAATATACTCCCTAAATAAATGAAAACAAGTCAATTATTAACCGTTTGTTGTATATTCGCTGAATATTTTGAAAAAGCAATGGCTTAATTATCAAAAGACAGTTAAGTCTGCAAACTTTACGTCACTTCATCCTGATTACCGCCATCTAAAACGCATTTTCTGCATCTGCCGCGAAAGGTATATATCTATATAATTAAACATAAAATTATGACTGTAAAAGTTAAACAATGTATGGAGATTATTCTTAAAGAAGTCGCAAATGGGATGTTACTTCAGGTGTGGCGAACAATTGCAGAAGCCCTTGGCTTACTACTTCTAAACTTCATGTTTATCTATGTAGTCCTAATAAAATTGTTTTTGAATAAAAAAGCCGCCTTTAAAAAACACCCGGGTACTAAAAGGCGAATAATTGGTCACCATTACTTACGATTTTTGGTGTCGGTGCCAGTATACTGATATTATCTATTGATATTATACGGCTGGTACATAAAAATATATTTTTCAAGCGACGGTTTGTAGTACAGTTATAGTACAGTGGCATTCTAATATTACATTCCAAAGCCTAAGCAATATATATATATAATATATATATATATATAATAAGTATATTTCTGTCTGCCTGGTGTGTGTGTATATTATTTAAACATAATTAAATTGTCAAATGCTTTACTCTTACTTATAAATATACATAAATAGTGAAATTATGATCCAAATTATGACTATAGTGCATGCACGGGTTTCGACGAGCTCGGTGGCTCAGTCGTGAATGACGCGACTATGACACCAACGCTCGTGGCTTCGATTCCCACACAAGATAAACACTTATGTGCATGAACATGTCTGTTTGTCTTGGTCTCGATGTTTTAAGAGAGGTAGGGCGCATCAAAGCAGCCCGTCTGGGGAAGTACCCCACCTCACAGAAAACCTAAGCCAAATAACAACTCCCTAGAGGATTGTTATGTTCCTGCGTGTGAGTGATGTCACCAGTACGCTCATAAGGAGTTGCTGTGTAAGCACCAGAGGAGGCATTGCTTCGTAACTGCTTTACATCAGGTGAGCCGTAAGCTTGTATGCCTCCTGACGTTGTATAAAAAAGTCACATTCGTATATATGTATATTTTTTTCTCACAGGATGATCACATACGATCAATGGCTCGACAAGTGCGAAGCGATAAAGAAAATGGCGATGGACGAACTGCAAGATACATTGCGGTTGCGAGAGGCACTCTTTGTAGCAAGAGGTCGAGCGAGAAACGCACTCCGTGCACAAACTGACGTGACCAATTATATGTTGCGAAGACGCATATACGACACACAGCGAGCCAGGAACGAACTTCAGTGGCAGAAGATGAAGGTATTTGAACATCTTTAAAGTTAATACTAAGTTCTAGTAACCAGGAACGTTTGTGAAAGATAGCCGGTCGAGTGATCTTTAGCTGAGCTACCAAAAAGGTTTGTGGAAGGGAGAGTCGGCCTTACCCCCTTGTAACAGAGCAGATCTTTCAAAATACTTTCTTTCCAGCAATCATCCACATCTGAGTCTGAAATCTGAGTCTCACTCTCAGTGAGAGTGATGTTATTGCTCTAAAAGTTAGGTTTCCTAACTATATAGCATGTTTATCACTAATCTCATGAACAACTCCTTATCTAACCCTAACAAACTAGACTAGTATAGATTATCTTACAGTACCAATCATTTTCGTTTATTGTATAAATGAAATATATCCCGATAATAACATTCTAATGTAAACTTCTACCTTTATAGTATAACATTTATTTGTCATATTTTTACATAAAAACAACTGTTATTTGTGACCGTTTTGTTTCATTTCCTTACTCAGATATCTCTATCAATTCTAATAAATATTGACATTGACATCTAACTCACACAAAATAAAGAAATAAAAAAATGATTCGTCATTAAACTTACCAAAATGGTAAATGACTCGAGAACATTCGATCGCACGACTCATACCTAGCAGCAATTCGCTTAGCCTCTGCACCATTGCTGTTACAAATACAACGACTAAATTTTGTATCATGTATACCTCTATATACGTTGATTGTAAGTTATAGTTGCACCCATTAGGCCCGACGACACCCGATAGCACTCGATGACATTGCCCTCGTACTAAGATCGAGGTGTTATACTTTTTTTGTGACCCGCTGTACTATGGTATTGCTTCTTAAAGCTTTTGGGATTTTGATGAAAACGTGTTAAAAATGTCTACCTGTGTGGTGACAGTGTGGTGAAATTTGGCACGTAGGCGTATTGTTAGGTAATTTATAGAAATATTATTTCTGGAATTTTTCTAAACTGAATATTTTAATATTATACGAGGTTACCGACGCATTCCGATCACTACTCAATTAAAACTTGACTTTTAATTTACGTGTTATCAGAGGGTGATGTCAGGAGCCCTAGAAACCGGCGAGCGTGCATGAAAAGAGCAATGAATGTTAAAGAAGCGAGTGAGTTATGTAAGGATCGAGTCACGTGGCGCTCGGTTCTCTCCGCCTACCCCGCAAGGGATTTGGCTTGAAGTTATAGATATATATATAGACTTTTAATTAACTTTCATTTTCGAGTAAATGAAAAGGAACTGAAAAATCTTATTTCATTAATTTTTTGTTTTTACATCACATTTGTGGTAGTTCATAATTTGTAACTCAAAAATAAATATTTCATAATTGGCAGTTTATGTGATTTTGTTGCGAAGTCTATGTCAAAAACTAAACTATCTATTTACAAATTTAGAATTTTGTATACTATGTACCGTATTGCATTAAAACGACAAATATAAACAACATAGTTTGTATGCAGTCACCGAAATCATTTGTTTTCTTTCACGTGTTGATTTTATATAATTAAGTTATGGAATCCTAATAGCGCGAACTCGAATTCCGTTTCATTCAAAATATTTATAAAAGATACATAATAAGGCAGCCAAGATTGATTATTATAGAATAATGATTTTTTATACAACGTCGGAAGGTATACTGGGACACCTGTAAAGTGGATAGCCTATGAACGCTTCCAATACCTACTCGCTCAGTCGCAGGAATACTACAGGGAGTCGTTATTTGCTGCGCTTTTCTGTGAGGTGGTTGTACTTCCCCAGACGGGTTGCTTGAATGCACCCTATCTCTCTTAACAAACACCCAGGCAAAGACAAACGGGCATGTCCATGCATCAAATATTTGTCCTGTGTGGGAATCGAATATAGGAATAGGAGCCTTGTTGTTAAAGTTTGACGAGCTCGGTGGCGCAGTGGTGAAACGCGCTGTTACGCTACTTTGACACCAACGCTCGTGGGTTCGATTCCCACACATGATAAACATTTGTGTGCATGAACATGTCTGTTTGTCTTGGTCTGGGTATTTTCTATGTATAATAAGTATGTATTTACAAAAAAAAAATGTATTTACGTATGTTTATCAGTTATCTAGTACCCATAACACAAGCTTCGCTTACTTTGGGGCTAGGTAAAAGGCGCTGTGTAATTTGTCCGGCAATATAAAAAAAAAAAAATATAAAAAAAAAGTAGCATTCCAATACCTACTCGCTCAGTCGCAGGAATACTACAGGGAGTCGTTATTTGGCTGCACTTTTCTGTGAGGTGGATGTACTTCTCCAGACGGGTTGCTTGAATGCGGCCTACCTCTCTTAAAACACCCAGAAAAGACAAACAGGCATGTCCATGCATAAAACGTTTGTCCTGTGTGGGAATCGAATATCGAAGAGCTTTGGTTTTAAAGGAGCATTGCTAATCCTTCCGTAGCCATGTTCATTGAAACGCAATCCAAAAATATTATTACTAGATCGGTAATAGTTGACTCGGAAATGGCCTTTGTCACTATTCCAAGGGCCACTAGTCAATAACTGGTAGTATTTTTCGGAAGTTGTCAACAAAATTGACATTTGTCTTGTGCGCAGTTGGAAACTTCCATTGGCAGGCGAATGAGTTCTTTTCCGACATTGACATTAAATTGAGCCACAGTGGTCGCATATTATGCGGTTGCAGAGAAGTTTTCTGGCGAGAACTCTTAAACATGTGGAATAAACTCCTTTGCGAAGAACTGCAGCTCCAAGTTCTTGAAAAATAGCCTTGAAGTGATTTTTACAGGGTCGGCAATACAGGAGTGACACCCTTGGTACAAGTGTACGTTGACTACGGCTTACCATCAGGAATGCAAAAAAAAACATACGCTCCTTTTAACCACCTTAATAGTATATAATATTCTTCTTCTTCACTTTATCCCGTTTTCTTAATCCATTAGGATCGGCGGGGTCCGCTACCTAAGCCTAAGGATTTGGTGAAGACGCTGATTTTTACATGAAGCGACTGCCATCAGACCTCCACAACCCAGAGGGAAAACCAGATCTTTGTTAGGTTAAGTCACAAGTCTTTCAAAATATAATTTCTTGGACGTGTGGGTTTCCTCACAATGTTTTCCTTTACCGCCGAGCAAGTGATAAATATGTATATAAGTACGAAAATGCGAATTTTAGTGGTACATGCCCCGCTAGGATTCAAACCTGTGACCAGGTGGTCAATAGGCTGGTTTCTTATCCACTTGGCTATCACTGCTCCATTAAAAGTATATAAGACTATAATATTATTGGTATATAATGTTATAGTATTTTTTTTTCTTTAATTAAAAAGATAAGATCAAAGTTATTTAGACACGTTGGACATTCTTTAAATCAAACGCTGTTGTATTTTATTAATTATTCATTGTTTAAGTTCTTTATAGTTTTTATTCCTTTTATATTTGCACTGCCTGCATTTGGAAAATGACCACTGGTGAATAAGAAATGCCAAAAGAAACTTAACAATATAGCTCTTTTCTTCCAATACAATAAATTTATGTCAGCGTGTATATAATGATGTGAAGTGGTCAAATTAAAGATATATTGTATCATTTCCAGACGTCTCTGTCTGTTACATACTCACCGATTCTGTAATAAGCCTTCTCACGTAGAGTATTTTATATGCCTACCATTGTCAAACTCATACTGGGACCCTACTTTAAAATTTTATCTATCAATGAAATATTCTCCTCGGGCGCTAACATGTTTGTCTAGAAATGTGATACAACGACATTATATGTTATGGCTTGTAATTCAACACAGGCTCCAATGGGTTTTCTGGTTTGTCAATGTATGTTCCCTCTAAAATATATTTTTACAGATTATTTCACATGAATACAATAATAAAATCACATCGCCTAAGCTTAGTTCGACTCTACATAAGGCAATATTATGAATATTCAACAGCATTCCGTAGCAATCAACAAAAGTTCCGTTTGTTTCACGCAACTTGGTTAAGAAAGTAAACATAATAAATAACAATAAAAAATCTAAACATGTCCAAGTCTCCTAAATATTTCATATATTTTTATAAAAAAATACACTTACCTCTGATCTAAGATAACATTACATATCCAGTAAAATCAACATAAGATACAACCATATTCTTAAATTCTTGTACATATATATATATAGACAAAACAATTGTTGTGCGTTAATCTCACAAACACTAGAAAAGTGCTCGATTAATACATATTTTTTTACATACTTTTCAACACATATATATATTAGAGAAGGTTTGAAAGAATAAAAGTCACGGACGAAGTCACGGATGTCAGCTAGTAGATAGATTAAACACTGGGGCTGGTCAGAGCGCTCTTTATCGTCCTCATTGTACAAAGTCCATAGAGAAAACAGATCCATGTAGACGGTGGCCTGACTATATCTTATAAGGTTAGAAGCTTTATGACTAATTCGCTTTATTACTACATAGCCGTATGACTAGATCGCTTTATGACTAAATCTCGACTTGACTCCCTCCGGCCGTTGTCGCAACTGCGATCGGTACGACGACGAGCGAAGCGAGGAGTGTTAGGTAGAACTGCGACCCTACAACGCGCGAGCCGAGCGAGCGAAGCTTCTAAGCCATCTTATATATATAATTCGATATGTGTATACACGTTTTCTGTGGACTGCAAAACTGGTTTAGTCCATAGTGAACATATATATTTTTGATGAAATTTTCAGGGACTCTTCGGATTAGCCCAGCGGGTAATCATGTGAAGTTTGGTGTCGAACGGGACGGGTCGCTAGTAGCTAGTAGTATATATTTACCTAGCGAGCCACCCCGGATGATCTCGCACGGGTTTATTCCCGGGTTCTTTGAAAATTTCATCATAATTGATCCAGCCGTATTCGAGCCCCGTATGGACTCGAAAATGGCTGGACCGATTATGATGAAATTTTCGAACATACACACTTACATCCATTTTTATATATAAGATTTCGGTGCTAAATTTACTTATATAATCAAAACGCGTATTATTGCAGATGGAAGAAAACATGGATAAACTAAACAATGAACTGAAAACAATGGGCGAACAGTTCGCAGATAAAGTAAATACATTGAAAGTAGCCGAAACTCGTCTTGAAACCCGAGGGTATAGACCTGGGATTGAACTAGCTGGTGACGAAGCAGACGTTGGATTGAAGGAAGAAGTTCGTAATCTTCGAGAGACCATACGAAAGTTGCAAGATAAGTTGGATTGTGCTAAGTAAGATACATAACTGAGTGTCCCTTTTTATTAACATATTTTAGGGAAACTACTCTCATTGACCTTTCGAGCCAAAACCAACTTCATCAGAGCGTTGTGTACTCTCCAGACACCAGGCTTTGGCAAAAAAGAGTATACTTGGAGCAGCCCCAGTAAGGAAGTACCTTCACCTTATGGAAAACTACGGTCAAATGAACCAAATAAGATGTTCTTGGAGAATTTTTGTGTTTTCCGTTCCCAGTTACATCCATGAGCATGTTATTTGTTAGCAGCTGCGCGAGCTATATACTTCTTGTAGTGCAAACGTTTTTGACATGTCTCAGTGGCGCAGTGGTTATACGGCGTCTACCTCATGTATAGTCAACCGTAGCCTATGAACGCTTACAACCCATTATCATTCGCGCGTTGCCACTTCTGCTGCTAACGCAGCTACTCCTTAGAAACTTACTGGTGCCATCACACACTCACAGAACTACAACAACCCTCCAGTTTTCCGGTCTCCAGTCAACCACAGTTTTTTGGCAACGGTATTTTTGTCAGGTGGAGATACTTCCTCAGGTTTAGATGCTTACCCAGATGAGGACAAACAGACATGTTCATGCAAACACAAATGTTAGTCCTGTGTGAGAATCGTACCGAATGGTTGTTAACGCTACTTTGACACCAACGCACGTGGCGTTGGTATCAAAGTAGCGTTAACAACCACTGCGCCACCAAGCTTGTTATTTTAATCATAATACGTAATTTGATGTTAAATGAATTAGCAATAGGTTTAACGAGGAGTTGTTCGATCTGATACCGACGACTGGTAATTCATCCTTACACACCGGTACCGCATTGGTCGTATAATGTGCGGCTCTAGAGAAGTTTTCTACCGATAACTCTCAAGGTGTGGATACGAACTCCCTGCCGCAATTTTCCCATAAGGTTCTTGAAAAGGAGAGGTTTTTACGGGCTCGGCAACGCATGAGCGACGCCTCTGATGTTGCAAGTGGTAAACATTTACTATCCGGCAGGCAGATGTTTGTTTACCACCTTAGTAAAAAAAAATGACACTTAAATTCGACATGTTATAATCTTGATAGCCACAGCACACCCTCGGCATTTCCATGATTTAATCGTTAATAGATTCGAGCGTTATCTTGAGAAAGTTAAATTTACATGCAATTCGAAACTGCTTTGTGAGCTTACGCTACCAATTAGTTCAGGAGGACTAGCGCCGGCCGGCACCTACCCAACGTTAGTGGGTGATGGGTAGATGCATAATGCTGCCGCTGCCATGGCTGTTCCGGTCGTCCTCTGCCTCGGCTACAGTCGGATACGGTCGGATTGCCCGCCATCTGGAACAGGGACCGCATGCACCTGCCACCGTTGCTGCCACGACTGCCATGCTACAACACTTATACGACTAACATCTACAGCGGTAGTGGGTGTGCACCGGCAGCGGCAGCGGACGCACACAAAGCAGGTTAGATCAAATTACATTATTTATTCATTTCTGCTATTTTTCAGAGCTACATATAACGCTCTAGAAGCCACTTCTATCAAAATTGCGTGCGACTTGAGTGACAAAGAGCAGAGTTTAGAAGTAGACACGCGAGTTCTGGAAATGAGGGCTGCATTGGAACCAAAAAGACCTCAGGGCACCGACAAGAACTTGATTCTTGCTAGTATGGCTGACGAAGTGCCAAGAGTAGAAAATTAGAAGTGAATAAAAGTAATCTTTGATAAATTTGCAGTGTCGAAAGACGAAACTTATATTAATTGCTCCTTAAACCACCTCTGTATTTTCCTTTAGCTTCTGCGGACATTTTTTGTTAACATGAAATATAACTTGAAATTTTTCTTCCTAAAATATCTTAGTAAATGACAGGGTTTTAGAAATAAATTCTTGTGCGCTTTAAATTTGTTTTCATTTCTTACCGGAAATAACCAATAATAAATAATATAATAAATATTGTCGGACAAATTACACAGCGCCACCTAGCCCCAAAGTAAGCGAAGCTTGTGTTATGGGTACTAAAGTCAAAGTCAAAGTCAAAATCTTTTTATTCCGTAAAAATGGCTACATTTGTTTGGAATAGTCACATTTTTCCCCTACCGTGCAGTTCATGACTAGGTGAGCACTGATAAAAATACTGCCAAAAAACTCAGGCATCCCTCTTTTGGTATCCAAACAAATTTACATAATTTATTAATTACATTATAATTGGATCGACTCAATCCCAGGCATTTTTATCATTAATATAGTCAGATACTTTATACAGAACAATATATCTTTACAATATATACAAGAATTATATATCTTTATACTAGACAACTGATAAACATACGTAAATACATTTTTTTTTGTTAATATATACTTATTATACATAGAAAATACCCAGACCAATACAAACAAACATGTTCATGCACACAAATGTTTGTACTGTGTGGGAATCGAACCCACGAGCGTTGGTGTCAAAGTAGCGTAACAGCGCGTTCCACCACTGAGCCACTGAGCTCAGTGGTGGAACGCGCAGTTGAACAATTGACTGTGCCTTCAATTAAAAAACATTAAAAGGAAAAAATAAATCATTTTGTGTAATGCACACTTATTACATGCAATAAATAATAAGTTTGCATGACACTTAAACATTCAAATTAACTTAACTTTGCAAAATTTGCCGATGCAAGTCCAACAAAATCACTTCGAAAATTAACAAATTTGACACAATTATTGCCAACGTTAAACAGTTCCAAATTTTAAATGATATAAATTATGAACCCTAAAATATGCAAGCTACAGGCGAAGTTCTAAACTGAAAACCAATCAAAGCTGCTACGGTCAAACCCACAAGATATACTATGAAACTTGTGCGTATCGAAATTGAAACCGGAGTTGACTATAACAAACTTGGTACGGGGCAAGTCGGTAGACTAAAGTCTTGATTATTGTGATTTATATTGTATTAGTAACAACACTAGTCGTCGAAACTATACGATTTAGGAGCATGTGAAGTAATTACAGGAATCAGAAATACAAGTTTACTATTAAGTGCTTTATGGCTTACGCTATTAAGTGCTTTGCGTTTTACGTCCGATGTACTGAACTGCACCCTCCTGGCACCATTTAGCTGAGATGTGAATGCTTATGAATACCTTCGCCTAGACCGAGACATTTAAGTCTTAAAATTATTTGACTTTTAATTCCTAAACAGAAGAAACCATCTCAGTCATTCAAAGTCGAGTTAGAAGCAAAGAAATAACCAAGTAAATAAGATTTCTGCGCTATTGGCCAATCAGCCTTACGGTTTTCACAGTGATGGCATGGACGGCTGGCAGAAGTTTCCTTCGGCATTTTTAGTGAGCAGCCGCGAAGTACGGTCCCAGGGAGATGGCTCGCAGCCACTGAAATTCTGTAGACGAAATTGATTTTTGTAACTTCTATTTCTACTAACAAATGCAGCAAAATAAAGATTCAAATCTCAGTACGTCCTTGTAGGTAGCTAAATCGTGACGCTATACAAGTATCACTATTAGTTTCGCTGATACCTCATTAATAAAATTCAGTTTGATGTAAGTTGTACTTATTATATTCAATCTTTTATTATTGTAACACCACTACACTAACCCTTACTCATCCACTGCAGGGATACAGCTCTCCAATTCTCCATTCAACGAAGAGGCATAGAGCATATTCCGCCATGTTGTCCCAACTGCGTATTGGAGGGGATGTGTGTTTTCATGCCACGCGAAAACATTTAACTAGGCTTAAAACTGTCACCTATCGACAACAGTAGGCCAAATCTACTACAAAACTCCACTTCTTCTGTTAAGTGATCTGAGAGCACGTTTGCAGTAGCGCTGCAGTAAATGACTCGCTGTTCTGTTAAAAAACCTACTATGCATCTGCACGTTTTCTGCAATATAGTCGTATTCTGATAAATTGTGTTTATATTTCTAAAGTCGTGACAGAAGTTTAAAAAAATATATTTGTAGTTTTGCATAAGCAACTTTTGCAAAGTAAAATTAATATTTTGAAGTGATGATTTATATGACTAAATACTTGTTTGGTTATAAGAGATGTTTGTAAAAATATATTATTAAGGACGCTTCCTCTTTTTAATTTAAAATACATCCAGCAATTGCGCTCGACACTTCCGGAGTCATTAACAACATTTTGTAAAAGTTAAATTTACTAGACTGAAATATAATATGACAAGTGTTAGGTGGTTCATTCGCAGGATACGCATCTGTGCTGTCTGTGCTGTGCTGCATAGTTTCAGTGCCGTTGCGTGACCGCTGCAGTCAAAGAAATTTTAATAGAATACATGATTGGCACTGCACTACTCCTGCGCGACTGCGCGAAATAAGAAGCGTAAGCGTCCAGCTGCAGGTTATTAGTAGAATTGGCTTACTGAAGGGATCGACGGCTTAATATTTCCTCCAAAGCACGAAGAAGCTCAAGATAGATAATCTGACAGGCTGCGGTTTCAATTACAGTGGCACATACAACTACGCTTTTGTTGAGATGTTAACATAAACTTTCATAGTAAGAAACAACAAAGACAGTTTTCTTGCTCAAATATCCAGAAACTTTTAAAGTATTTTTAATTAAATAAAGTCACCAAGATCACTTTAATGAAATACGCTCACAGAATATCAATTTAATTTTTTTAGTTAATTTGTGGTATTATGGTCGTAGATAGCACCTAATCAATTACCTAGATCACGTACCTACAATCCCCCCGCATCTAGTGTTCAGGACCAAATTGGGATATTAAGTTTTATCTATCTCATACCATCAAACTATTAAATTTTAATTATACGACACGTCGGACACTATAAAAGCTAAAACTCACAGGGGTCGGATAGGCGAGGAAGCAGCACCAATCCGAAACTATTTTTTTTTAATATTTGTATTTAAATGCAAACTGACACAAAAATGGCAAAAGCCAAAAAACGGGCGCGATCCGATTGCATGCTCCAACACGAATGTTACAAAAAATTCGTCCTGTATCGCAGCCGCTTTCCTGCCTCTGTGGGCTTTGGTTTGAAAGTAAGTAGGCTTGCTGAATAAAATAATTATTAATAATGTGTTCTATATTATTATATTTATTTTTTAATTAATTGACTATCTATATTTTATAAACTTTTTCTAGAAGTCTACGGAAAAATAAAACGAAACGTAGGTACAATGAAAAAGTAGCCGCTCTGAAAAGGGCTCGATAAGATAAGATACTAAAATTTCTTTATATTTCTTGTTTTTATCATAACTTTATGTTCAACAAATTTTAAGAGCCAATAAAATAGCTAATGTATAGAACTGAGCGATTTACTCGTAATTTGTAATTGTACTTGTCTCCTGGTACAGGTATTAGTATGCCTAAAAGGAGACCTCGGCATCCAGCTATAAGTAACTGAATGTTAGTGAAATAAAGAATTTTTATTTTATTATTTACTAGCGGACCCGACAGACGTTGTCCTGTCCCATAATATAAAGTTTCCCAGAACCCGACTGCAGTGCCACCTATTGGGTCCAATTGTGAATCTAAACCATTCTCGAATCCCCTTGAACACACACAAAAAATTTCATGAAAATCGGTCCAGTCGTTTAGGAGGAGTTCAGTCACATACACACGTACAGTAGAATTATATATATATATATAATATAGATATATACTAAGTCGTTCTTGAGATATCATATAAAATGTATGAGAAATGGAATTTACTTTATATTTTTTTTTTTGTTATTTTTTCCATGTTTTAATACTTTTTATCCTATTCCGGACGAAGACAAATCCAAAGACACAAAAATCATAAAAATCGGTCCAGCCGTTCTTGAGTTATAAATGGTGTAACTAACACGACTTTCTTTTATAGATATAGATTTATTATTATTATTACTTGTAAGGGTGGCATTCTATTGTGGCGTAGCTGTGTGGGGATTAACCAATCCTTTAAACCAATACCTTTATTTTATTCGCTCATCTCATTTCATAACGAATAAATACAACAGGTGCGCGTTGCTCCGTGTCACCTTACAAGAGTATCACCCTTATGGCTTGTAAGTTATCGATAGATATTTCTTTCGTTCCTTTTTTGTGGTTCATTACTGTGGATCGTATATCATCATTATTTACGTATTTCATTGGACAAGTTGCGTCTTAGTGGAAAACTGCTATGTATCAAGTATAAAAAAGGGCGATAGATCAAACCCATCGAATTACACGCTAATCTATTAGCAAATTTAAACACAAGAAACATGATAAAGTATACCGGCGAGCGTGTATGGATCTATGAATGTTAAAGAAGCAAGTGAGGTGTGTGTTGTGAACTCCTTAGATTATAAGCTTTTTATATCGAAGAATTAATTTTTCTTTTTGTTCTTTTCAGTTGTCATTTGACTTATTGTTGTATTTTTGTGTTATTGTGTTTTTTGCCTGTAAATTTCGTTTGATTTCATTATATTTATTCTACCAATTCTCATCTAGTTCTCATTTCTCCGTTACAGTGTGTAAGGAACGTGTCATGTGGCGCTGGGTACGCTTTGTCTACCCCTCAAGAGATTTGACGTGAAGTTATAGATAGATAGGAAAATAATAACGTAAAAGAATTGAATAAAATACAGTAAGATTATATTTGAAAATGTAAGACGTGTCTAAGTGCCCGTGAATGACCAATGGCAAATTAAGATTTTTTATCTTTATCTATAATCTTCCTTTTCTACTTTGTGTGCTTCCGTCACCAAATATTTATGTGAACTAACGCCGGCCACCACGCACCCTCTGCAATTTGTAGATACATTCCGTCGCTGTGAAGGCTGCTGCGGTAGTCACTGCCCACCATCAGGAACAGAAACCGCATAAGGCATCCTCAGGCGCTGTAGATGTTAGTTGTTAGAATAATATGCTACGCAATGGTATATCTATAAACTCATTTGTAGCATTTTATTCAGGAGGTTGTTCCATATGATATTCACGGCTTTCTTTTGCAATAATATTGCTCACTATCGACATTGCATTAATTCTTCCACACTGGAACCTCAATGGTCGGACACTGTGCGAGATTTTGTCAACCATTACGCTGTGGAATGAACTTGTCCCTTTAGATCTCCCCTGGAGACTACAAGCATGTAGTTCGTTAAAAAGGGTCTGAACGAGGTTTTTACAATATCGGCAACACGTCGCTCATATTCCTAGTCTTGCGAGCGGCCCGGACTGCAAGACCGGAACGAGACGGATTGTACGTTTGCTTGTCGCCTTATTAGTCAAAAAGGACATTTTAATTTATTGTTTACTAATTGAATTTCGTTCTGGCCCGGCCTCATTCGATTCTGCTATCACAAGTAAAAGACGTAGCTAAGAGATTTTTTGTGTACTTCAACAGATATCTCAAAATATAACAAAGTGGCCGGGCAGTTTTGTTTTTGCTGCAGTAAAAGTATTTTTTACAATTATGATGGTTAAAATTAAACTTATATGTACTTTATTATGTATATAATATTTCAGCAGATTATAAAATAATCTATGAGGGGTGGCGAGTATCAAATCAGCCCTACTTGGGATCTTGTGTACCTCCCGTTCACTGAAGATATAAATAAGCAAATAAAATCGCCCTGGAGTTTTCAATAACAAAATCCTATTCTTAAATATTCTTTTTTTTTAATACCACTATGGTGTTATCGTAACTATGGACATTTGCCACCAGGGGTGTCACTCATTCTTTTCACTGGTTGTAGACCCTGTAAGAGTAAAAAAAATACTACAATATGTCTTGTGGCTGTGTGTCAATGTTATCATGTAGAGTTGATAACGTACATAACTGTTACTATCTATAACTTCATGCCAAATCCCTTGTGGGGTAGGCAGAGAGAACCGAGCGCCACGTGACTCGATCCTTACATATCTCACACGCTTCTTTAATATTCATTGCTCTTTTCATGCACGCTCGCCGGTTTCTAGGGCTCCTGACATCACCTTCTGATAGAACACGATCAATTTGGTCATGGTAGGTAAGTCTTGATCTTCCTTGGCTTCTACATCCTTCCACTTTTGCATTGTATATCTGCTTCGTCATTCTTTCATCCTGCATTGTTTCTACATGTCCGAACCAACGGAGCATGCCTCTTCTTATTTTAACACCGACGCTCTCTTTCAGACCAACTCTGTTTCAAACATCATCATTGCGAATACGGTCTACAAGCCGTACGCCACAAATTTTGCGCAGCGCTCGCACTTCGACCGCGATTATTCTACTTTCATTCTCTTTCTGCCATACCCAGCAAGCGAGAGCTGGGTAAGCCATAAGTAAGCTTTGGGACCAGCACTGCATTGTGTATAGCCAGCTGTGCCTTCTGGCTCAGATTTTTACTACCAAGAACTTTTCTCAACGCTCCATTCCACTATTCCCAGCACTCACTCATCTTTCCACATCTGCGGTGTACCTTCCATCCCTACTGAAAGCGCATCCAAGATATACAATCTCATCCACTTGTTCCAACACTTCATCATCAACTGTATTCCTTACATTATTTCTGGATTCTTCTCTTTCAAATACCATTATCTTTGTTTTCTTCGCATTCAATAGTAGGCTTTTCTCCATACATTCGTCATTCATCGTTGTGACCAATGTTTGCAGTTCAGATGGTATTTCTGCTAATAGGACGGCATCGTCTGTATACAGCATACAGTTCACCACTAGGTCACCCATGCGCAATCCCACATTCTTTGACCTTATTCCCTGCAGACAACTATCGAGATACAGGATACACATCCTAACAGATAGCATGCAACCCTTTTTGACACCAATTTTGACATCAAACCATTGTGACATGCCACCATCTATCCGCACACATGCTGAGCAATCATTCTAAGTGGACTGCACAGCACGGAGCAGTGAACCGTCAATACCATATCTCGGCAATATGTCCCACAGTTCCTTTCGCACAACCCTGTCAAATGCTTTCTCAAGATCCACAAAACCACAGAAAACCTTCCGGTCAATGGCGAGAAGAAAGAGAAGCATCGGGCTTCTCCGTACATCCCCTTCCATTTCGGAAACCTCCTTGTGCGTCCCACAGCATTTCATCGGATTTCACTCTCATTCACCTTTCAATCAACTTTCCATAGCTGCTAAGCTGATCAAACTAATGGCCCTATAGCTGGCGCAGTCCATGCGTGACCCCTTGCCTTTATACAAGAGCACGATGACTGCGCGTCTCCAGTCCATTGGGTTTGCTTAAGAGGAGGAGGATTGATTAAGTACCAGAGGCGTCCCGGACGTAATCATAATCATCTTTATTATGCACAATGGGCTTCTTTAATATTTATAGCTCTGTTCATACACGTCGTCGGTTTCTAAGATTCCTGGCATCACCTTCTGATAAAACCCGACCAATTTGGTCGTGGTAGATCTTGGTATTCCCGGGCTCTTACTTACATCCTTGTTATTAATTTTATATTAGGGTATCGTATTGAAGTCACTATGTTCGTAGAGGAAATATCGAAATATCGAATAATTATGATTATTAGTAGTCCTTTTACTAGACTAATACAATAAATAGGAAAGTGAATACTTAACTTTCCGAGCCGACGATTTTCAATCACGAGTCACAAAAATCCTCACTTTAAAATTTTTAAATTAACCTTTTTTATTAATAGGAATGGAAAAAACATAAAGCTTCTATACTTTCTATTTCTTACCAAAAAATGGAAAACCTAGGTGAAAACTCAAATATACTAAAAATACAACTACTAAATACGGTAAGCCTTCAGAACCCCTTATATACCTTTTCCCATACATTTCGCGGTCATATATGACCACACGGGTTTCGAGGTTAGGTTCAGGGAAAATCTTGAAGGATGCAGCTATTAGTAAAATAGCGTCAAATTCGGAACTGTTTCTTCTTAATACCAGAGTATTTTTTTTAAAGTTATTCTAAATGCGAAGACTAAACGCGAAAGGAACTATGTGCAAAGTGAGCTAAATACGAATAGGAAAAATTTTAAACGGCAAGATGGACCAAATGCGAATTGGACCTATCGCGATGTATTTTCGACGAGTAAACCAAGTGCCAAGTGGACAGATTGCGTCGAAATGGTTTTTATCAAGACTATCACGCAAATGCTATGAACGAAATGTCAATTACGGCTGTCTTCTTAGATATGATCAGACCTTTTGTTTTTGTGTGACATGACGTTTTACTGATAAAGCTATGGAACTATGGTATACGGAATGATGAAGCACACTTGTATCGAAAATTACTTTCTTTCTCGGCAACAATGCTTCTAAATAACAAGATGTAAAGAACTTCACAAAAATATTTATAGGTAAAATATTGTTGTAGTGGTACATTGTTATCTTTAGAGTCAAAGAGAACCTCCATGTGGTTCATCTTGCTAATAAATAATGCGAGTATCTCCACCTCAAAAAATACTTTTAAATAGCAATTTAAGAATGAATCACTCATATATATTACAACCCCCGCTACGAACATAGTGACTTCAATACTATACGAACAATACGATACCCTAATATAATATTAATAACAAGGATGTAAGAGCCCGGGAATACCAAGATCTACCACGACCAAATTGGTCGGGTTTTATCAAAAGGTGATGCCAGGAATCCTAGAAACCGACGGCGTGTATGAACAGAGCTATGAATATTAAAGAAGCGAGCCAGAAGTTCTCTCTGCCTGTCCCACAAGGGCCTAGGCGTTAAAGTAAGGACCGGCAGCCGTATGGATCTCGTTTCTCTTCTAGAATAACTACGAGTATTTGCAAAATTCCCTATACAACCTATCTAACCTACAATATAATTGCATTACATCCATTTGCAGAACGGAAACTATGTCGGCTCCTGCTGGTCACCGAAACGGTTCGTTTGCTTAAGTGGATGAGGATCAGTATAAATTGAACAGAGTTCCTTCCATCGTCACAGTCTGACTTTCACATCCATTGCACCCACTTGTAATTCTCTAAGTAAGTTTAAGTCCTGAGTGCCGAGTATTTTAACTTCTGTGTTGTTTGAAATTTTGAATGTCTTACATTTAAATGCTTTGTGTATTTTTATAACTCCATTTTTTATTGTATAATATAATCAAAGAGTAGTTAATAGATTCGGATGTTATTTTGCGAAAGTAAAATTAAAATGCAATTTGATCTTACTTTCTTTGTGTGCTTCCGCTAATAACTAAATATAGAAGAATAACATGGAACAAGTCCTTGTAGCATGTTATTCTAACGACTAACATCTGCAACTACAGTTCAAATTGCATGTAATCAAAGAGCTTGATTTATTTACTTTTTCTTCAGAATAACCACTGGATAGTTTTTTTTTATATTTCAATATACCCTCGGTGTATACTCAATATTTTCTATCTATAGTTGAGATAGACGATATTTATTTCATCCGTCAAGGAATCCTTAATGGTCAATATCGCCTACTTCAACTTCTGATTCTTCCCGACGGTATGCTTATTTGACCAGTGATAGCCCAGTGGATAAAGAACCAGCCAATTGACCAACTGGTCCCCAATTCGATCCTGGCATGTACCACTAAATTTCTGATATCAGATTTTTGTACTTATTTGTAATTATCGCTTACTCAGCGGTGAAGGATTTCAAAAAGACGTGAGACTTAACCTACGAAAGATCTGGTCTCCCTCTGGGTTGTGAAGGTCTGACGACAGTCGCTCCATGTAAAAATCAGTATCTTTGCCATACCCTTCGGTTTAGTAGCGGACCCCGCCAAGACCCGCCAAACAATAGATTAGAAAACTGGATAACGCTATGTAGAAGGTATGCTTATTTGAGTTCTAATCCGCTTCTGACGTTAGGGTTCAGTTTTATGAGGAGAATACAAAACCACTAACTAAAACGTTTTTAATTACTTACAAAACACCCTATAATTTCATCACGTCGCGTTCAGAACTGCCTGCAGCAAACCTAAACA
This sequence comes from Pyralis farinalis, assembly GCA_947507595.1. Lineage (NCBI taxonomy): Eukaryota > Metazoa > Arthropoda > Insecta > Lepidoptera > Pyralidae > Pyralis > Pyralis farinalis. Next base: position 26,487,748 of record OX382270.1, read on the forward strand.
ACGATAGATCCAAGTTATTATATCAGATATTTTATGGGCCTCTTACCCACAAAGAGAACGTAAGGCTTGGCGCATTTGACTGGAACAAATATGAATTACAATTTCGAACGATCAAACATCAAACGAACTTAATACATGTATAAAAAAATGGTACGAAATTAAAAAAATATTTGGTGTATGAAATTGTTTAAAACTATTAATAGGACTCTAATGTGGCGACACACGTCACATGCAAATTACGGCATCATTCATGGAGTTGATGTAGAACTGCTCCAATGTATCAAAATATTGTTGTTATTAAATGTATCCCAACGAAAACACTAATGTGAAAATGGCTCTAGTTCAGTAGCGTAGTACTAAAGAAATAAATCTATGGAATTTGTCCATAGAAGTTCCTTTAATCATAACTGTAGAGATACATAGCGTAATTTAATTCTTTGACACGGAATTTACAACTAGACAAGTTTTAATTATCAGCAAAATTCTAGGAGCAATTACTTAGTAAAATCATGTCACTAGATACAGTAATTAATTTCTTATCGGAAGAATCAAACTGAACAAAAATCTAATAGAAAAAAAAGAACAAATCCAACTCGAAATCCGATCTCAAAAAAACTATTAAATTTACTTTGGCGATGGCACACTCCGTATATTTGATCTAAAATACTTTGTGTACTTTCGCAATCAACTACGTCATGTAAACTAGCGGCGGCCGGCACACGATGCCTATTACTATTAGAGCACCATTGCTGCCCATGCTGAACTGGTCGTCTATGCGACACGTGCTGTCTCTGCAAAAGGAGAAGTGTGATATTTCTGGGCGATAGTTTTTATACGCTGATAAGTGTTGATGAAATCGTTTGTAGACATTAAGACTATTTTGACCGATTTAAGCATGTTCATAGTCATTGCAAAACAACTTACATTTTATATAATCTGTTAACCATTTACACCGAAGGTTGTTTTTACTGAACTTGGACCCTTTTCACATTTATGATTTTGTTAGGATATCTAAAATTATTGAAAAGTAATTAATGCCCATCTATCTAAATCTTTAAGCTTTTCAGGAATAGGCAGAGAAAAGGTCTTTACACATCTCTCTCTATTTACTCGCACGCTTTGCAATTCCTAGGACTCCTGAAGCTCTCTTCTGATAACAGTTTAATCAGTCATAGATATGTATTGATCTTCCTCGGCTTCTACATCATACCACTTTCGCATTGTACGAGTATTATATGTTTCATCATTATTTCCTCGTGCATTCTTTCAATGTGTCACTCTCTTTCTGACCACTCTGTTTCTTACATCATCATTGCTAAAGCTGTCTACAAGTGTTACGCCACAAATCTTGCCTAGTACTCTTATTTCAACCGCGTTTAGGTTTTACGACGACCAAATTGGTTGTCTTTCGTTCGAGGCGATGTTAAGAGCTTTAGGAACCGGCGAGTATGCATGAAAAGAGCAATTAATATTAAAAAATCGAGTGAGTTTCTAAAGGACCGCGTCTTACGCGGTAAGGTCACCCACCACCAACCCATGGCTCCACCGACTTTATGGCCATTTGAGCCGAAACGCGAGAGATGCTGCACAGTAATTGTTGCTCTGAGGATCTCGTTCCGTACCGTGAGCATTTCTTGAATCCCTACAATTATTTATCCTTATCTCTATGTCTCGTATTCTTTCCCTTCTGGAGCAGTGACGTCCACACCAATACCATCGCTGCCATCTGCAGGCGCTCTTCCTCCAGTCTCCTCGAGTCATTCCGCGCCGCTCGACGCTCCTCCGTGCGTGCCATCCAGGGGCGAACCTGCGCCATCCACAGTGAAAACCAGATCTTTGGTTATTTCCTTCGAATTTCATTTTCAAATCCCATCTTTCGAAATTAATTTCTTGGACATACGGGTTTCCTCTGGACGTTTTCCTTTACCACCGAGCTAAATCCGAAAACATGAATTTAGGGTACATTTCCACACTAGGATTCGAAACAGGGTACTTGATTTCTGTGATCTCGAACAAATTACATAGTGCCGTCTAGTCCCAAACCAAGGAAAGCTTGTACTACGGATAGTAGATAACTGATAGACTTTTTTTTTGTAAATACATACTTATATACCTATGTACCCTGGCCAACACACACAGATCATACACACAAATATTTGTCTTGTATGGGAATCGATCCCACGAGCCTTGGTGATAAAGTAGCCATCGCTAGCCATTCCACCACCGGCTGCGTCAAAATATAGATAACCTCCGCGAGAGTAGATACAATTGCCTAAAGTGTTGTTGTATTCACATAAGTGAGTAAGGTCACGAGCTCCTAAGTAGGAGCTACGTTTACAGCGGAGTATCGCTTTTTTATACTATTAACTAGAGGACAAACGTAGCATATATATACAAAGATGTAGTACTACTGATTGATAAGCTCGGTGGCTGCAATGTCTACTTTAACACCTAGCTCGTGGGTTTGATTCCCACACGAAACAATAATTTATCTGCATGAGCATATCTGTTTGTCTTGTTCTGGATGTTTTTTTAGGGTTTTATTAGGGCACATCAAATCAGCCCAGACTGGCGAAGCATCTCCGCCTCACAGAAAACCGCAGCCAAATAACAACTCCAGTAAGCTTCTAATGAATCGTGTGTTAGCAGCGGGGATCGCTAACTGCGAATAATATTTTCTGTATTACAAATTCATAGGCTAAACCTAAAATTTACATCGATATTCTATACAAAAAAAATGATAAGGCGACAGAAAGAGGTGCGGACCACCTGAAGGTCTGAAGGAAATAATTACCGTAGCCTATGGACGGATGCTTGCAACATCAGGGGCGTAATTGAATATGCCATTCAAATTATTCAGTTAATTGTGCTTTCTATCTTTATCACTGTTTAATTTTTAATTTCAAATGGTATTTAATTGCCTGTCCTTATATTCAGATAACTGCGTGTTATTCACAACCTATTCCAGAATATTAATACTCGCTTAGTTGTTAAAATATCGATTATATATTTTAGTACATTTATATTATTTAGTATATTCATTTACATATCTATGTGAGTATATTTTCGATGCGAATCTAAATTTGAATTGGATATTTTCAAATAGTAATGCATTAACAAGTATATCTTGTCTTGGTAATTTTAAAAACGAGTCAAACTGGATTGCTATGTCATCGTGATTTCATATGCGGAAACATTTAATAAAAGACGAGAATCAATCATTATCTCTTAAGAGCTATTTGTATCCGGATTATGATCATACGAATTTTATTTAGGAAGTGTTATATCAACAATTATTGTGATTTAAACAGATTGCTCGATAAGCAGATCCGCTTCCTAAAAGCAACTTGATGAAAGACTGGTATATCTAGCACGCTGTACATTGCTCTCGTAAGCTTAATATATGTCAGGATGTCAACAAGATATCCGACTATGTAAGGTAATGGTCGAAATAATCGTGGCTATGAATATCTTTGTACGCGCAACTTGTCTAAAGGTTATTTACATTTGACTTTTGTCCGTTGTCGCGGAAGTAAATTTCTTTTGTCTTAACTATGGGTAATTCTGTTAAGCTTCATGTAAATTTTGTTGTCCAGATCTTTTTTGATAATTAACATATTTTCTGAAAAGTAACAATTATGTTTATTAAAACAATTTAAGGATATTTGAATTAGGAAATTTAAGAATCGAGTTATTACGTCGAGTATATTTATTTGCTGTATTAAATATTTTGAATAATAAATGCGGGTGGGAAAGCTTTGTGGAATCGCCCAAAAGTATCATCCATGTATGAACGGAGAATTCAGACGCCCCGGGCTACCACTGAAGGCGATCAACTTAATACAGGCGTAAAGAATATTGTGGACATGACCGTAGTAATTTAAATCCACTTACAATTAAAATTCCTTTGTGCAGGAGGTATTTCCACACATCCTATTTCATTGTAAGGTTTTGTTTTGCAAAATTGACGTATCATTTTATTACTTTGTTGTTTCTGTTTTTACTTTAAGCTACGTTAAGAATCCAAGACCACAATGCGCCAACGTTATTAGTTATAGTTGTAAGTTAGCAAAATTATGAGCAGACACATGTAAATCCAAAATTACATTTCACTAGTTAAATATATGAATCCTTAACTCTCTAATGTAACATTCATAAAGACACTAAATCACGTTCAATGCTAGTTGCAATCATTTCAAAGATTTGTCACTTACGCAACACTTTTATGGACCTTGAACTGATGTCTTACATTGTGGACACTGAGACCTTGGCTTTCTTTGGAAGCTTTTCTTTTTAGAGACATAAAACACAAACAAAATATTTGTAAAACTATATATTGTACTATTTGGTCAGTACAGCTTAATTTATCTACGAAATTGCTTTCATACATGTTTTAACCTGACTTTTGTGTATTAAAAATATTACTGATAGAGTTCTTCCAAAAGTCAGACCAATTGTATTGTAAATAACTTTGAATACTATGTTATTGATTGCTGTAAAACAAGGTATACATTAAACGATATAAGAATTTCGCACAAATTTCGATTTTAAACACATTAGATCCATTTATTTCACTGTCACAGGCAAAATATAAACGTAGGTCCATATAATTATCGTCTAAAATAAGAGACTTCCTACTTAGAACTTTCGTCTTTCGCAAAGGTACAGATCCGTTTCCTGGGGTATCCCTTGCCTTTCGCAAGCGCCCCACCGCGCGCATAGCATTTACTATGCCTCAGCTATGCTCGCCTTACATATTTAAACAAGAATCATTTACGCATGGTCGTGTGTGGATTCCCCTTGTCACTTTCACGGTTACATTTTTTTTTACCACCACGTGTAACGGCGGATCGGGGCAATTTACGACTTCCAGTGTTTGTTTTGTTTTGTGTACACTAAGGCTTTTATGTGGATTTCTTGTCGTGACTGTCTTGATGCTTCGATTTATAAATACTGTAAGTAGCTTTACTATTAGTGTAATAGATCTAAGTTGTAAGTTTAGTACAATATCTTTATTACTCATAATCTTCTATCTCTAGTTGAATTATCACTTTTCCTTTGTCCACCAGGCCACTCTACAAGAATTCTGTCTAAATATTATCTATTTAATAAAATATGGATATTAATATATCTGAGACAATAAACTCAGAAACTGTTTATCAGATCAGCAGAAAATGGGCATTTGCTATTTCATAAAGTATGTTTTATATATTTTTTTATTCAGGTAGGACTTGATATCTTCACTAATGAGCAAATATTTGTTGGTTTATTTGAATGTAGGAGGTAATGTCTGTAATTTCTGATACGATTTTTAGATTTCTTTCACTAATAAGAAGTTACACTATCCCGGAGTGCTATAGGATATTTTTGCTTGTGATTACCGTGCACTTGTACTTGTAAAGCTTTACAGTTCAGCTGAACTCCATGTAGGCAGATTACGTGATAAAGCAATAAAATTGCAGAACCACTATTATGACATATATTACATATCAAGTACGAATTAAAAAAGTTGCAAAATATAATACGGTAGTCGAAAACCTTTTGGTCCATCATGGCATTTCAATCTAGGGAGAAAGATTGATGGAAAACCTGTTAGCGAAACGTTCATTTCTATATTCAAATGCTAATTTAAATGTATATTTGATATCAAAATCTCAAATTCATTATACTTACATAAATTTAGAAGTATTTTTTTCAAGAATTTCATTACCTCACTATCTAGACTTCTCTAAACCTACTAGATATAATTTTGAATAATACTGTAAAAGAGAAGAGTTAGTGTATTTTAAGAAATGATTTGCACGCCTGCATATAGCCTGAATACTTTACATAAATTATAATTAATTTACGATCAGCAAATGCCGTATGCAGAAAAGGATAACTTGAGTTTTATTTATTACAAATAGATATACTTAATAAACCGAGCTCCTTAGACAAGTCAAACGATCTTAAATTAGATGGAGTTACTGTTAACAATTTAGGATTGCTATGTCCTTTCCCGATCTCAGTAAAACTACATTCATATACTTATATATCCATTGCTATCATATTCACTGCTAATTGTCAAGTATTGTGTCATAATATATTTGTTCATTGTACAGTTATATACAAATCCATCGCATAAGAGCTATTAAAGTGCAAAACTTCCGTTGCCATCGGAAGTACTGTACTTTAACAATACCTATACGTGAACAGATAAAAAATATTGAAGCTATAATCTAAAAATACGATACGTTAATATAATTACTGTGTTGGACATTTTCTAAACATATCTTTTTCAGGCTCCTCTAATAAAATGGCAAGCAAAATTACATCAACCCTCATCCTCGCCGCTGTAATAGCTGTTTTCGCCAATATGGGATATGTCAACTGCAATCCAGCGATCGGTAAGTTGATATTACAAGTCTCTATATAAAGAACATAAGGATCGTAATTCGCCAAAGGAAATTAGAAAAGTGCGATTTGTGTTCACGTATCATATATGACGTGTCAAACGGAGAAGTTTTGGGATGCAATTAGCTAACGAACATTTTTACAGCCAAATATTACCTGCACAAAACGCACCATGCCAATGAGTAAACATGATTTGACAATCATGACAAAAAACACAGCTCTGCGGAAATCTTCCTTAAAAAATCGTAGTGAAATAATAATTTTCTGGAGGCTTGGTGTATTGGTATGAGATCAATAGGTTCGGGAGCTTGTATCATTACCTATGTAGACATCTATAAATATACAGATTGATACTTATCGATATCGACTACTTGAATTGAGCATACGGATGTAATGTGACCAGAATGTGCCGTGAGGAATTATTTAGGGTATCAACACGCATAACTCTTTGTATTTCAGGCGTCGAAGCTACGGATCCCACTTCGTATCAGATGGGCCGTATACTTGTTAGTAATATCGAAAGTTAACATCACGTAATACCATAAAAGTTGACACGCCGAGAATAGCCATAAGAGATCCACACGTACATACAAACGTACAGACCTACTGACGGAAGCCCATGTCTTTACTTACTTTGCAATACTTGCATTAATTAGAAAATGGTTATACCTCTCAATGAACTTGACGCAATAGATCTGATATTGATCAATATGGTATACCAATACAAGCCAAATCTATTCCTATAGTAAGTTCTAATACTGCGTAATACTTCTTCACTAATTTATTAACAGTCATGTATATATGACCATGTGAGAAAAAGGTTGGCAGTTTATAGTACATAAAATTGAACCTTATTAGGTCAGACTTGGCGGAAAGTTATAAGTAGGCTTCAGTTTGGGTCGTGTATGTTCGAAGAAGATGAGTTATTTATGATATATGAATTTAACATAGCCGTCATCGGGTCGAGTCTAATTTAACATAAATCGATTTAGTTACGATGTTGTTGTAACATCGTAACTAAATCGATTTATGTTAAACCAGCTATACGCCCCGGCTTCGCACGCTGTGATATGATCGCTACCAAACTCACAGGTTCATCTGCTGGGCTAACCTGAAGATTCACTGAAAATTTCATCAAAATCTGCCCAGCCATTTTTGAGTCCATAGAGGACATACAGACAAACATTCATTTATATATATATATATATATATATATATATATATATATATATATATATTAAGCATAACGCTGATAATGATATCATTATTCAGTGTTATGCTTGCGGTTTTCTTCAATACAGTGTCTCAAATTGTCGAAGAAATTGAATATAGCATTATTTTTCATGCGGAAATTGATATTTTCTCATTGCCGTGATGGCAAGTCGAAATTGAATCTTGAAAGTTTGAATCCATCAATGATGATATGAAAATCCAACGTTGGATAACTTGTTTTACTGGATATACTTTAGAGGAGAAATCAATGCGAGTGAATAGGTACTTCCACGTTAGTTTTCGCTTAAAGTCGAATGAAAATAAAAATAAACGAACATAGCACTTTAGCATAAATTTTACAGATATATAAATAATAATATTAATAATATCGCCCTGAAAATATTTGATGATCAATATTGAGACCTCTATTAAAGTACTAAGATAACATAAAACCTTTTTAGGTTTACAAGGTTTTTTGTTATTGAATATCTGAAATGGGTTTAGTGGTATGTCAATTCGTACAAAATAAAATTGTAATTACTGATAATTAAATGTAGCTACAAATGTATACCCATAGAAGTCCAGAAATCAAAGCTCTAGAAATAAACCACATTTTAACATACTGTAAATTCAGAAAACCGCGCCTTAAATCTTAATGCTAACAAGCCAATATATCTTGTATACTTGGAAAATCCGTAAATCAAATTCCGGAAAATCTACGTGGTTTCGATTCGCTTCTCTGCGGTTGTCCACTGGGAATTCAACCCCTAGTCCCGTGGATGCCCCCATTTCGTATACGGATTTCACACCTGAGCTATTAGGGATTAGATTTAGAATTCCATTTTTATGTTTAGTTGACAAATAGACAGAGAGAGCCAGAAACCTTATAAACAACTTGTACTTAAGGGGAAGTTTATACAGCTTTGTGGACAGAGTGTCAGTGATCCTAGACCATAACCCAAGACACCCCACATTAAGGTACAATTTAGTTCCAATTCAAACCAATTCACCTTTTGCTGTCTATCCTATTACTGCTATTACTGCAATAATAGGATAATGATAATTAATCAAAAGTGTGTTATGAAAGAAGTAAAATTTATTCGTTTGTATGTTATGAATTTACTGATCCAATCCTAATCTCAACAATCGCGAATTACTAAACTGCGAAACTACTAAATGCGATGTTTTCGTCGAATCTAACGTTTTGAATAGAGAAGTTTAGAGTTACTTAAGTAAGCAACAATGTATTTAAAACTTCGAAATATGAAAAATAGGGAAGTACCTTCACCTCATAGAAAATCACAGCCAACATCTGTTACACTCTCTGTGTCTGTGTGTGAGTTGTTATGTTCCTGCAAGTGAGTGAGATTAACGATAATCTCCTAAGGTGTTAATGTGCTCTACCTCTGTTAAAAACACCCAGACCAAGACAAACAGTTCATGCAGTCAAATGTTTGCCCTGTGTAGGAATCGAACCCACGAGCCTTGGTGTCAAAGTAGCATACTAACCGGTACGCCACCGAGCTCATCCAAATGTATGTATGCTTGTATGCCTCTCAACGCTGTGTAAAAATAATAAAAAAAAAACACCAAAGTGTTGGAGGAAATATTTAAAATCCAGTACATAAACCAGAGTAACAAGTTAGAATTTTTTACTAATATTAATTCAAGTAAATCTAGCTTTTAAGTATAGATACAATTCAATAACCTTATCCTCAATCCTCAACTCGCGTCTTACTCGTAATAATGGCATAGTTATCTTTCACTGATGTAATGCCATCACCATAATATGCGGCTTTTTTTTAAGATTATATGATACAAACAAAAATTACTAGAATGCCATTCAAATAACTATATAATAAATATTCATGTCTTGAAGTGCTCGGTGGCTCAGTCGCGAATGACGCGACTTTGACACCAACGCTCGTGGGTTCGATTCTCACAAAAGTCATTTGTGTGCATGAACATGTATGTTTGTGTTGGTCTGAATATTTTAAGATAGGTAGGGCGCATCAACGCAGCCCGTCTGGGGAAGTACCTCCACCTCACAGAAAACCGCAGCCAAATAACAACTCCCTAGAGGGTTGTTGTGTTCGTGCGTGTGATTGAGGTCACCAGTAAGCTCCCAAGGAGTTGCTGTGCTATCAGCAGAGGTGGCATCGCGCAAGTGATACTTAATGTATTACCAGCGTTCATAGGCTGCAGTAACTGCTTTATATCAGGTGGGCCAAATGCTCGTATGCCCCCGACTTCGTATAAAAAGAAAAAAAATAAGACACGAAAAAAACGATGTCCATTTCTTAGTCATACGTAACATTACAAATAGATTTTCTTTTCTAGAAAATGTATTAGTTATAAGATATTTTTCAACTGTACTGTATATATTAACAAAATGTATTTTTACACACCACTTGTTAATAGGGTAATCTATTCAATTATTGGCACTTTGATATGCAATCTTAAAATAATTAAAAACATCTAATGTCAAATGGAATCTAATACGATTAAAATTTGTTATAATGAAAGTGGACAGGAGTGTAAATTTAAAAAAAAACACAGTATCCACGTGCGAATACCAACTTTTGGCACATACTACGAGTATCCACAGTATCGAAATCATATGATTTTTCTATAAATGTAAGGATGCCAATAATTGAGTGGATGTTAACGTTTGGACGGATTAGGTATTATTAAACTGAAAATTTACAACAAAATACAACACAACCCATAAAAGACCAGCCATACAAAAAATTCAGTAAACAGTTACACAAATTCCTATTAGCCGAAAGATTTTACTCAGTTAACGAGTTTTTAACATATAAATGACTAAATGCAAGACTAAAATTGACTATACTAAATATGACTATGTAATTTCAGATATTGTATTATTTTGCATATTGTATTATTATGGAAAAATATAATCAATTAAAATTTGCATATGTAAATTAACAATTATTTATAATAGTGTTACTACTGTAAAGAACATCTAATAACATGTACTTAACTGATTATTATTGTACGCCGACGAGTTTGGCAAGATATGTGTATCTAATAATGTATAACTAACACCACTACATGCATACCATATCTTATGCAAATGCAAAATGATTCTGATTCTGAAAAAAAACCGATGAGCCGACCATACCGTACCGTACATCTGTCTATTAAAATAGTTTACTTGTATATATATAGTCGTAAACGCTAAGATGTGCTCTTTAATATGACATCTGCATTCTCCGAATCTGACACTCCTCATTGACATCTCATTTATGACTGACATTGGGGATACCTCTCTTATATATAACTCTGCATTTGCTTTAGCGCTATCTGGTAACGCATAAAAGCGATGTCCTCTTCGCAGTACCTACATAAAGCTGCCGGCACTAAGGAAATATTTCTGCCACATTCCACAAGTGAGCGGGATTTTCCCAAGCGAAGCTTGTTTCGTGTTCATTTTATAATTTATATAAAGACATTTATTAAAAGGGTTCCGTAATGAAAGTTAAAAACAGATTGATTTTATTTTTGCCATTATGCCTGATGATACCGGGAGAATATAGCACAACTTTTGTATTCGGATCCTAAACCTGTAAAACTAGTTGTAAGTTGATAAATAAATATTTAACCAATAAGCCGATAAATGACACGATGTCGATTTGTGAACTAGCCAATAAGAGCCGCGCGATCTAATTTACCCCGAATCGTAGTGAATTGAGTTATTACGTAAATCGGTCTCATCGTTTCTCCATAGGTTATTTCTTTCACGAGCGTTACTAACAACTGCACCACCGAGCTCTCCCTATGCTCTGGTGTATATTTCTTTCTTCATAGTGGACATTAAAACATAGTGGACATTTAAAAGTAAGTAGCTCAACATAAATTTCAGAGCCTAAGCCAGTCTTACCTACAATTAAAGCACTAACAGCTAAAGAGGCAATGACTACAGTAGGGTTTGTCTATGTTTAATCGTAACACAACATATAGACATGTAAATAAGTTTTGTTTACCATCTGAGATAGTTAACAAAAAATGGAAGCAACAAAAGTTTATTATTCTCGTAATAAATAGAAACTTACGGTAATTTATAATGGCTTGGTTTTATCTTAGAATGCATGCTTAGTAAATTATGTTTTATATTATATAGATATTGGGACTACGGAACCCTTAACATACTAGCGCGTTGAGCGCTACCATTCTTTTTTATAACTTCGCGAGAATCCTCAGGTAAAGATTTTGTAGACATATCTTTTTGGCATATTTAGTCATCCAATAAGTGAAAAGATTTTTAGTGACGACTACTTCGGTTATAAATATTTATGCGTATGATTTACCGCCAATAATATTGTGCAAGACATTACAGTAGGTATGTATTTCCCTACTATGAATAGTAAAGTTATAATTCTATGTGTCAACAAATAACTTGTAATACATTGCAGTATAATGTTGCTAAATAACAGAGACACTAATACACAACAGGCAAATTTTGTGCATGTTTTCACAATGACGTCATTCCGGATAGATCCGGAATGACGTCCTTAAGAAATACGCAACATCACATCATAATGTTATATTACGTATTTACTCCATTATTTTACATTTACAATATGCTCTATAGGTAGAGCCGATATAGACTCACCGACTAGGTATTATGCACTTTCCCGCAATGTATCTTGTGAACTTACTTGCAGTAGGACGTCACGTACTTCAGAAATATGCAATGTAAAAATACTCAATACATAGAGTCGAAATAGAGTCACCAGATATTAAATACTTTCCTACGGTGTATCTGGTGAACTTACTTGCAGGAACTCAACTAAATGTTATAAGCAGATATTTGCTGATGATGCCTAGTTTTGTTTCGTGAAAAACTTATAAAACTCATTTTTTTTTTACTTTTATTACTACGATTGGCTAGCAACTGTACAGCCTGCCTGGCAGGCATGCAAAATCGCGCTCCCCTGTAAGTAGGACTACGCCTCCAATCGGACTGTGGCTTATTAACATTGGGCCAGTATGTAATATAGGGCTTTGTTTTATAGCCAACAAGCCCCAGTTTCGCCTGACCAGTTTTCGCATGAAATTAGACAAACAGCCTTGCTTTAAAAACTCATTTCCCACGTGACTCTTCCTCTGATGCTATCCCCTATCCATTAACTGAGATATCCTCCAATTTCTGCTCTCAAATACAGCTGTCAAAATAAATAAGAGTGGTAAAGTATTTTTTTAATATTGAATATTTTTAAAAGCAAAATTTTGGCTACTAATAGTCTCGGTAGCAATTTTTAATTAATTATACACTTACATCCTTACTTGATCCCTTCAGGGATATAATAGCAAAAGTGTATTTATTTACTATGTAAAATATTTACAACAATTTTCTTTACAACCGGCAATATTTTTCTTCCAAAAAAGCTTTGAGCCGAATTTAATCCCCTCGCATTATGAAATTACACAAATATATATTTCTATTTCATTATATCCTGCGCTTTAGTGCGCGAGCTAGGTCGTTTCGGTTTAGACTATACGTTGACACATTAATCAGTCAGTCCAAGACTTAACCTTCTATAATACATATATTGAAAAAAAAATGTTCTTTTAACTTAATAGGCCTCTTTATTATATCAAAGATTTTGTTACCTATAAAATATGGTATTTCAAAAGACATTATGATAGGGAAAATTGCACTGCCGTACGTACCCTTCAAACGGTGAGTAAATAAATGTAACCACAGTATTATAACATATAAAGTATTATTCATGTATGCCTATGGTAAAACCTTGCCTCTAGATACTATGTACACGTGGTAGAATTCGCTAACGGAAATATATGGTAATTATCAGGTATTGTTGTACTGGCGCTAATCAATGTTAATATATACTCTACCAAAAAACTTTTAATTATCTTGATTATAACTGACACTGGTGTGTGGAGATGTTATTCCTCCCTGTAGGTGACCGTTCTGAGTGTTCTGATTACAGCCAATTTGCGTGTGTTTTATTTATTCATTTTGTAGGTTATTGTATAATATTATTGCTTTTTAAAGTCAACGCCGGGAGGCATACAAGCATAGGCTCCACCTGATGAAAACGGTTACCCTCCAAAGGGTTGATATGTGGCTGCCGTTTTCCGTGAGGTACTTCCCCAGACGGGCTGCTTTGATGTGCCTTACCTCTATTTTTATATCAATGCAACAATGTGCCCAAAGGTATTACAATTATTTCGGCAATGTATCTGAAATTAATGGTCTATTGATATGAAATATGAAGGTATTATCCATACCCGCCTATTACAGAAACATACGGTTTATACGCAATTAACATTTTAGATATTGAGCAGAGTTAGAGCCCTTAGTATCCAGGACACCGTCGACTGTGATGTGTGCTTCTAAAGTGGTCATTTGACCGCATAACTAAGTTTGTATTGATTTTTTGCTGGATTTCTAATAACAGTTCCAGTTAGAAACATCATTACACTTCTCTTTATCTTTACTCTAAGCTGACGAAAACCAAACTCAAACCTAATCGAAAACTGACCCAAATATGTGCAAACCTAACTTAAAACAAATCCAAACCTCCCCTAAATGTGATTTTAACCCGACTCAAACCTAACCTAAACCTCAAAATCAAACCTCAAAGTTGGCAAAATTTTTGTTTGAAGGAAAATCCTTTACAAACAAACTTAATTCTCCGAACAGGGTTTTTATTTTTAAAACAATGTGATAGGAACATTAATCATTTTTGTTGTTTTATGATTTATTTAAAAATGCATTTTTTTTCTTTTTCTCCTGTAATATTATATACCGTCTGTAATTATTTCATATTTTTCACTTTACACACTTCTGTTACATCTAAAGGGAAAAAATAGTACCTGATAGATAGTTAGATAGATGGATGGACAGAATGCTTATATATGTTCTTATTTAACCTTTTATATACGAAACCCCGTATTGGAATATCTTATATATAAAATTCGATGTGAGTGTGTATATTCCGATGCACTCCTAAACGGCTGGACAGACTTTGATGATTTTTTTAAGTAATCTTTAAACTAAATCAAGGTTGATCTTCTGCAGTTTGGTAGCGTACCCGTGATAAGCCGGGGTGGATCGCAAGTTAAATAAATACCAACTTTCTCACCGCTTTCGCTGTAATTTAGACGGGAATCCGGAACCAATGAGAATAAGAGAATACTCTTTTACCAGAGCCTCGTCCTAAAATCAGCAGGGTGGGCTTAAGCTGTAAAACGTTATTTTTTGTTCACAAAATATTAGGAACCACTAATATCACTAATATATAACAGTAATTAATTAATTATATTTAGATAGGTAGGTAAATTATCTGGGTACACTTAAATATATACAATCGTATTGTACACGGCATCGTATCGAATTTACATAAATGTAAATTCACAGTCCTATTTACTTGCCTAAAATATTGTACACCCAGTAAACTTACTTTTCTTCGAACTGGCTTTCTTCCAACTGGGATTCAGACCGATTCTGTGTTTTCTACGATGTAGGTTTATCTCCAAAACTAACTCTAAATTGCGTACTTTATGTCACTTGAAAATAAATTAAAATTAAATTGTTGGTACAAACCCAAAATCGGGAATTGTATTACAAACTTAAAGTCGTTATTTAAAACTTGGAATATTGTAAGATTTGGATTCACTTTTAAATAGAGTATCTACTTAAAATAGTTTTATATATATATTTTGTGATGATCTAGAAAATCGCTAGTGCTAACCTTGTGAATGAAGAACCAGCCTATAAAGCGATCCCTGGTGTAGGTATTTTCCACTACACTCGTATTTTCGGATTTATATAAATTATATTTCGAAAGATACGTGACATAACCTAAGAATTCCATTCATAATGGTCAGTCATTATGTAATCATCCACACCCTTTTCGTTTTTATCATTCTCCAAAGAATCCATCCATCTTTTGTTTGCTTATCCTATTACCCACCGATATTCGTCTTCCTTCATTCTTCTCCGTACTAATCTTTTTGTCACATTACTTTCATCTCTTCTCATCACATGCTTATACCAAGTCAGACGGTTTAGTTCATTTATACGTATATACTTCCTTTTAAATATTTATTCCATATCTTGTCCATACGTGTCTCTCTATGTATTCACCTTAATATTCTATCTCTGTTATATGTAGTCTTTTTTCATGCAATTTTTTTAACCGTCTAGCATTGGGACAGGACTGTATACAGACAAAACAGATCTTATTGCAGTCTTACAAATTTTCCCTTCAATCTTAAAGAAATTCGTGAATGTACTGACCGGTGCCATTTCATCCCACTTGATTTGATTACTTATAACTTATAACGTCCTTGTCAATATCGTCAACCAGGCGGGTTCCTAAAATCGGAGCTAGAGGAACCGTCGAAGTCACAAAACAGATATTGTTTTGATGCCGCTGCTTTTAAGTCAACATTCTCCGGTTATTACCGCCCCTCATCCAGTCTGTTTTGGACCTCTGAAGCATCTTCGGTCACTAGCACAATGTCGTCGGCGAACAGCAAGCAATCAACTCCTTATGTATATCTGTCGTGCCTCTAACGGCTGATTGCCGACCCTTAGTGCTATCTTACAACCATACTAAAGCTAGCAGCAGTACCGACCACTGATCGGGGGTATGTAGCATCTGCTGTATCCCAGGCACACCTTTCATCTTAAGTGCCCACAACAAAACTTCCCGAGGCATACGAACGAACGCCATGTGCAAATTTACACTTGAAAAAATTTTTCGCACATTTCGCGAATGGTAAAAATCGGATTTTGCCTGGACCAAACATAAAGCCGAATTGGTTTTGTGAAAACTCTCCTCTCTTATTCGTCTCTCTATAAATGTTTCACATTTGTGCTGTTTGTGCAACACCTTTATTCCTCAATAGTTATTAAATGATGCACATGATCCTTTGTTTTTGAAAGTAGGCACCAGCAGACCATTGCGCCATTCGTCCGGTAGAGCTTCTTTGTGAAACAACTTACTAAAGAATAAAGCTAGTCACATTCATATACCTATTCTGAGTGCAACTGCTGTTACTGCTTTATCTTTTTTCGTCTTTTACTACTATACTTATCTATCTCATTAAATCTACATTCACGGTGCAGTAGTGTTGAGTTTGTCCATAGATTTTGTTGTGAAATAGAAATGCAGGTGGGCACGTCAATAACTATTTTATGCAGATATAAAAAGTGTTCCTGCAACAAAACAGAGTAGAGCCCATCAAAGCAGCCAGAAAACAATAGGCAAATAACAATGCCCTGGATGGTTTTGTGTTCCTGCGAGTGCTTGAGGTTACCAGGAAGCTCTTAAGGAATTTTGTGTTAGCAGTGCGATATAGGAATATATTGGAAGTCTTCATAGGTTATGGTAACCACTTCGCATCAGGTGGTCGTATGCTTGTGTGGCTTCGAAGGTTATACACAAAAAATAAATACCACGCAGGTGACGTTGCGGGAAACAGCTATAGGCTAAATATGCATATACATGTATAAACTAAGCGCTGTGGCATTTTGCCTACCTCACTTTAAGGGTTGTAAATCATACTTTATTTTACTTCGAACCGATTTGTTTAAGCTCAAAAAAAAGGGCCAAGTTGCGTCTGGATACGTCAATAGTAAAAAGCGAGAATGCTCGTGGGCTCTCATCGACACAAAAGCCCTATCATGTATTTTAATTTTGTTTGCACGCATCACGCAAAATCGAACTCTGATCAAACTTCGCACAAATATAGCATTAACCAAAACAGACAATCTGCGGCGTAAGGCTTGTGGACCAAAGTTCGAAGACGTAAGAAAGAGAATTGCTCTGAAAGAGAGTATCGGTGCTAAGTAGAGGCATGCTCCGTTGGCTTAGACAAAATGGCGAAACAGGTATACAACGCAAAAATGGAAAGAGAGGAGCCAAGGAAGGCCAAGACTCATCTATCATAATTAAACTGCTCGCATCAGAAGGTGGTGTCGGAACCAACCCTTGCTCTTCCTTCTGCAGGGATACGTGACTTCGTGCAGAATTCATGCATACTCTACCACGCTGCTCGACTGTGGATTGGCCAGTGTTTTCAAGCCCGAAAGCAATTGTCTAAATGGCTGTCATCTATCAATAATAGCGAGGATCGACGGCTTAATGTGTCCTTCGAAATGCGTAGAAGCTCGAGATAGACAAACTTATTTATAGCTGCTTTCGACGTTGCTTAACCTTAAAAGGCATTGACAAAAGTTCGTAAAAAATAATTGCTTAAAAACATCCATGTTTAATTTAGCGTAACTGAAGGGTTCCGTAGTTATACGGAACTTGTGGCAAAAACAACTTTCTACCTTATTTGCCTAAATGACAAATTATTATTCATCATTCATGGGTTGAAGTCTTAGGGCGCAATGGCGGCTTTTGCGGTTTCCCACTAACAGTTTGAACCTACAATGAGGATGGTCAGCTGTATTTCGTAAACTATTTGATTGCAGTATAAAGAAACTTTCAGTCTGTGTTTGGTAGTGTTCTAACATTTTGCGCATTAGTCCGTCATTATTTTTAGGATTCTTATATCTATCTGATATCTAATGACCTAACAACTTAGAACAACTAGCATAACAATAAAAACTTCATTTTTTTTTAATTAAATTTAATTAGTTTTTAAACTGAAGATTTGGGGGCCTATTCTGTTAACTATAACCCCTATTCTGAATGAAATAACTAATTTCACAGATTTTCACAACCTCCAGCTCAAGATGTAGTGTATCTGAATTTCAGCCCAAAAACTTTACGTACCTATTAGTAATTGTGATAGACAACCCTGTATAAATATTATCATCAGAATCTCAAAGTATATCAATTAAACTATTCTTATAACAACTCCTAATAATTTAATTGCGAATTTGAAACCATAGACCTTCACCATGTGACATGTGTCAGCGGTAGAAGAGGCGCATTTTAACACAGGCAATGACCCCAATCTGCGATTTGGTCGGTTTACTTTCGCTGTTACACAATATCACCTTAGCGGCTTACACTTGACCTAGAGGAGACAATTGACGACGTCTCGTAGTGTACGTACCGTCACCAAAATAAGATTGAAACAAATGTGTGCTTCAATCTTTAATTCTTCATCCATACTTACCTGTTTGTTTCGCTTACTTACTTACTGACATGAAAATTAAAACTGCTAAGTACTGCTGACGCTCACCATGCAGGGAATCTTCCGTACGCATATTCAATCAATTATATTATTGTTCTATTCATAAGCTAAATTTTATTGATTGATCTTTCGACGCCGTCAACGGAAAAATATTGGCGAGTAGGTAAATTTAAATAATTCATTGCGAAAACAATAAAGCTCCTACCGTGACTTTTCCAATGATTAAACATTGTTGTCAACATCCGTTAAGAATTTAATAAAAAAAAAGAATTCGACCTGTATGTAACGTGTAATCAATCGCAAAAGGACTTCTTACCGTGCTTTTGACGAGTGACATTGTTGATATACTTGAAACTTTTACAATTCAGTATAAAATTAGTTTTATGTGACAATTTCGATAGTATTTTGTAACGTAAGTGCTAGTGAAATAATGCAAAAACTCAATTACTCGTATAACACGTATATGCACTTTTTAGCAGACGTGAAGTTCATCAAGAAAACTTTTTAAAAATCCCTATCGTTTTACGGGTTTTATTTAAACTGGGTTGATTGGGTTTGAGTACCCTTGCCAAGTATTTTTTCAGCATAGTTCCTGAAGCTGTTTAAAATGGTTCTGAACTGAAGACTTGGCTGTATGGATATTTTTTAAGGGATCTATCCTTTGCCTTTCCCCTCTGAGATAAAAAGAACCAAAAAAAAAACAATAGCAAAATGCCTATAATTATTTATTTATTGACGATATATACGTATAAACCAACCTAAGGCGACTAATTTCCTTTTGCAAACGCAGAATTAAGTCATTATAAAAGTAAGAGCTTTTAATAAACGGGAATATGTATTAATTGATAGAATAATATCTCTTCTGTCCAAAAAACTACTTTAAAATTTGATTGCCTAAGAAATATTTAGATTAGGTACTTCTATAATGAAAATCTAAGTTTTACGTAGCAGTTTATAGAACCGGCATTTGAGCCGCGGGGTTAGCCATAATAGTAACCGTGCGAGCCTGGGGCAGGCCGCCAGTCATGTACCTACTCTGTTTTACTAGCATTAGGTCTTGGTATTTTAACAATATAAATGTAATTTTAGACAACTTTGAGTCCTTACTACGAAATATATATTGCATATGTAGGTAAGTGTAACACGCCTTGCCTGCGTATGCTTCTTATTAAAGTCCTTCTGCCTAGTTCTGTGTAATGCTAATAATAACAAAGTAATATAGTAATGTAATATTGGTGCTATCATGGCGCTAGAATAAAATATGAAATCATGTATGAAGGACATCACCCCTATTCACACATTTCTTTCTGCTAGGATAGATGTCAAATTATCGGCCGCGATCGGAAATGGTCGAGTTGAATGGAGCGAGTAACGACGGACGAGCTAAACATTACGAACAGGCTACATGTATCGTCAAAAAAAGTTATAAATAGTGTTACAAGATGGCCGTGTCTCGTATGTCTATTGCAAAAGGTTATAATTTTCAAAATCAGCAAAACTCTAAACTTAAGTGTTCTACTTTTGTTTGAATATTATATTTTCTACCATGTTCGAGCTCGGTGGCGCAGCGGTTAAGAACGCGACTTTAACACCAACGCTCGTGAGTTCAATTCCCAGACAAATATATGTGTGCATGAACACATATATTTGTCTGTTTTTCTTGGTTTGGGTGTTTTTAAGAGTGGTAGAGCGCATCAAAGCAGCCAGGGGAATACCTCCACGACGAGCTCGGTGGCTCAGTCATTAATGACGCGACTTTGACACCAACGCTCGTGGGTTCGAATCCCACACAAGGCAAACATTTGTGTGAACATGTCTGTTTGCCTTGGTCTGGATGTTTAAGAGAGGTAGGGCGCATCAAAGCAGCCCGTCTGGGGAAGTACCTCCACCACACAGAAAACCGCAGGCAAATAACAACTCTCTAACAAGAGGGTTGTTGTGTTCCTGCCTGTGAGTGAGGTCACCAGTATGCTTCCAAGGAGTTGCTGTGTAAGCAGCAGAGGAGGCATTGCGTGAGTGATACTTTAATATATTACAAGCGTTAATAGGCTACGGTAACCGCTTTACATCAAGTGGACCGTATGCTTGTATGCCCCCCGACGTAGTATAAAAAATAAACGTCACAGAAAACCGCAGCCAAATAACTCCCTGGAGGTTATTGTGTTCCTGTGAGTGAGGTCACCAGTAAGCTCCTAAGAAGTTGTTGTATTAGCAGCAATGGTGGCATCGCGCAAGTGATACTTGATGTATCCAAAGCATTTATAGGCGACGGTAACCGATTTACATCAGGTGGACTGTACGCCTCCCGACGTTGTATAAAAAATATAACCTACTGTCTTCAAAATTTTGTTTTAATTTTGATTTTTGGCAAAAATGTACTGTAAGATACCTAATAGTCCTTAGAAGGAATTAGATTAGAAATTATAGAAGGAATTGTTACAATGTAAATAAAATACGTATAATGCACTCCAACTTTTCATGTCTGACTTTAGCACTTACTACTTACACCTTGAAACTGCGCCTATTTCAAATAATGAATTACAGTAAATAGCTATGATAATAGAGAAAAATAATTCATGATAGGTACTCGTAAGTCATTATAGTAATTATAGACAAAACGTATTTTCCAACTATTAATTATGTTACAAGTGGTGATCGCATAATCGGGCACTTATTTACCTCTTGTTTTTACTATTTTTAACACGAATGAAAAAGCAGTCATGTTCAATGAATAAAATTAAAATAATCCTGTAATTCACATATAATCTGGTAGTATTGATGTGCGGTGATAGTAAATAATATTGGCTAATATAATAATAGTTTTTGCGCAAGAGTGCTAGTACAATAGAAACATAAATGTCTACTTATATACGAGTAAGTAAGTAAGCAGCTTTCGTACAATCGGTTTCATTACATTTTGTATGCATATAAAACTTTCAGCAATCTCAGAATGTTAGTTATTTAGTTAAGTTAAACTTTTATCAAGGAAACCTGAATTCAAAAAAGCATATGATTCAAAAAAGCATATCCATGTTAATATTTCTTGAAGTGCTGTTTAGGTAAAATCGTTTTACACGAATTTCTTTAAAATTTATTGGATTGGGGCAATCTTGGAGGAGCCTTCCTCCAAGATTGCATGATATACATAACCATTACTATATAACAGCAACTCCTTGGGAGCTTACTGGTGACCTCACTCACACGCAAGAACACAACAACCCTCTAGGGAGATGTTATTTGGCTGCGGTTTTCTGTGACGTGGAGGTACTTCCCCAGACGGGCTGCTTTGATGCGACCTCTCTTAAAATCCGAAAATGTGAATTTAGGTGTACATGCCAGGATTCGAACAGAGTACCCGTTGCTCAATAGGCTGATTTTTTTTATCCACATAGTTATCACTGCTCAGATGGACATCACTGGTCATGAAATATGGTTTGAATATTATGTAACAAAATTTTTAAATTCCAGCCACCGGTTACGATCCGCTTGAAATTTGCATCGAGAACTGCGCGCAGTGTAAGAAGATGCTCGGAGCGTGGTTCGACGGCCCTCTGTGCGCTGAATCCTGCATCAAATTTAAAGGAAAACTGATCCCAGAGTGCGAGAACTTCGCCTCTATTTCACCATTCCTTAATAAGCTTTAAGGATCAACACAGTTCGTTTCTGGATATTCGGATAAATTATAAATGTCGCACTTAATTCATGTTGTAAGTGGCCAAAAGCTAAATAGGTAAAGCTAAATATTATCGAATTAACTAGGAGAATATTTATAACACAAATTTTCTAATGTTTAAACCATCAAATCACCAAATTTATATGTAGACCACGGAAAATAACTAATGTTTATGTAAACTACGTATTATTAAACTAGCGACTAATTTGTGGCGTATAGATACTAAATAGCCGCTATTTGATTTCGTTCCTCGTGCAACGATGTGCCTCGCTAGCATACATTCCATCTATGTGTATTATTTTCATATCTTTCTGACGATACAATTGTTCCGCGGTACACCGTCGAATATCCATGGTACATCAATGCTCCGCGGCACATATTTTACTGAACTTACTGGTCCAGTGGATGTAAATTATTTCTACGATGCGGGAGTTGCACGTCCACGTGTTTGATATTAATTTTCAAAAAGTCACCATAGTTCATTTTATGTATATCTGTTTTAGGTACTATCATAATGTATGAAATTTCACAAAAAAAATGTTATCCTTACAAAAACAAAAATATGTACTTTGAAAACTTGTTCCACGATTTCATTCCTTGAATGTACCGAGTAAAAGTTTTAGAAAATAAAATTGAACATTGTACTTACAGATGGGGTCGTAATAGACTAACGAATGTGATTACAATGGACCAATGAGTATCGATGCCTCTCGGATGGGAGCATAACGAACTGTAAACTTCTCTATAGTCCCACTGGGATCAAGACGGTTTAAGTTGCCCGTTGTCGTTACTCATGTAACTTCAGAATAATTTTATATTTAAATTATAGTGAAATAATTTATATCAAACAATAATAAAGGTGTAAATACCTACAAATATGTTGCGTCAGTGTGCCAGCAATAAATTATAATGTATTCCTCTGAGCGAAGAAGGAATCAGCCTTCTTATTCCCAGTGGTCGTGATCAAACGCAAACTAATTTAGTTATGAAATTCTTCGCAGTCGGAACCCACGTGCCGTAAGCATAAAATAGCACACGACACAAACATGCTGGCTAAGAGAGCGAAACGTTCACCAGACCCTGCTGCCAACTTCGTAAAACAATGTCAGAATTCGTTCGGAATCGCGCTATGATCGATGCTTAACTAACATTCCATTAAAAGTCAAATGTGAGAGATAAGCATAAGCTAAAAATGCATCAATCAATATACATACATAGGCAATAGGATCGGCAATGCATCAGTGACGCCTCTGATGTTACAACTGTCCGTAAGCTACAGTGACTACTTACTGACAATGGTACAAAAACTCGATGTTGTTTATGTCAGTCTATGCAATTAGCGCTTCGTAAATCAAGCGGTTTCAGACCGAAATATATCGGGCCTTGGGCATCTATATTTCTTTCTTGTCATCAAAATAATTCTGACTGACATTTGAAGTTCTCAAAGGTTCCATGATCCCTGAATAACGATTAATCTCAAAAATACCAGTTCGATCTTTCTAACTATTTTACTTCCACTGGCTTGGTCAAAAACCAGAATAGAATAAACGACTGAATGCTCACATGTCCTCAATCGAATCACCGTACTACTAGAGTCGAGATTGCTTTACACAGTTTACGCCGGCTCAAGTAAATGTTCCGTGTTCTTATGAACTTCTATACCTATTTTGTGGCCAGTTTTGAATCCAAATGCCGCAAATACGTATATTGTGTACACAGAACACCTATAGTAGCCAGAATAGTTGTGCGTATGTAAAAAAACACTCAATATGGTAAATCAATTGGCGCGTTTGTGTGACTCGGTCTATTATAATGTAGTAATAGTAAAGTGGATTTTCTTTAATACGAATTTTTCAAGACAAAAGTTCAAAAAAATACTGTTAGTCCGTATGGTTTGTTATAGTTTAACTTTACGTAGTTTAGTATTTCTTTCTTAATAAATATAGCTTGTTAATTAGTGGCTAACTATGGCGACTAGCACGGGCCAAATTATTTTGCGACATTTACTTCTTATTCGAAAAATGTAACGAATGTACCTCGAACGACATGCCAAAGCCTTAGATATGTAATAACGCAGTATTGTATAGTTTTATACTATTTTTACAGGGATTAATATAAGAATATTCCTAATAAACGAGAGTATTTATAAAAGTTTTTTATTTGTCACCGAACCTTAAATTATAAGAATGTGTAAGTACTCGTATAAGCTCAGATTATAGAATCGTAGAATTACATATTATAGAATACACCCCGTATTCGCATTAACTCGGAAAGGTATATACGAAACGGATTCGAAAATTTTTCACTCATATCACCTAGGTGAACATAGTGGGAATTATCCAGATTTCTTACATTTTAAGTGAAAGTTGAATACGTCTCCTCAATTCACAAACCAACAAACCATCTGACAGTGCATGAAGGCTCACCACGCTCACAAAAAAGTAGTGGTTTTAGCGCCTAAATATCTCAGCGATTCGAGCTTACTGACCAATGGAAGTGAATTTTAACCAATAAGCCGATACGTACCGTGATGTTGATCTGCGAACTAGCCAATAAGATCTTCGCGTTCTACTTTACCTCCCGACCCGTAGCGGTGAATTAGGTTACTACATAATATCGACTGCATACCGCATATATAATACGTTGCCCGCAAGGGCCCTGCCGTCAAGATATACCTACATACACACATAATATCGATCTCATCGGTTGCCCATAGGTTATTTCCTTGACTGAAATAGTAGGTTTTATATATATTTTTAAAACTACTTAAGTTCATAAGTTCCAGGGTGAGGAGAGGATCGTCGATAATTCTCATAGCTTGTCTCTGAATTGAACCATACAGTTCAAGCTGGTAACCAGGTGCTCCCGCCCAAAGGTGACTGCAGTACTCGAGACATGTGCGAGACTTACATAACATTTGGACGCCAGCCTGACCTTTTCCTCCAGGTGACTTCGATATTGAACATCACTGGAGATCTCGACACCAAGCATCCTAATGTTGGCGATGATAAGAGATGTATTCTGGAATTCAGGAAACACAGCAAATGGGGTTTGTTTTCTTAGCGGTGAACGCGCAAACTTGTCTTCATGGGGTTGAATTCAGACACAAGTTTATTGCGACTTTCCTCCACAGGGGAACGAGGGATGTAAGCACGGCCTATATAATAAGTGACCCCGGTGCTGTCTGTCTGCATAACAATGAATTGACAATTTATACTGAGCATTCTCATAATTACAAAAGCGCAAGCGAATATCTGCGCTCTATCAATAAGGACCTACGTCTTTGCATTTTTTATGACACTTTATACAAATAAGCCCACGACCTCCCCAATGTGAACGTGCGCTTGGAACGCTTGTAACACAAGCACTGCCGCTCCGATAGTTTCGTCATCGCAGTAACTCTTTGCTAGCAGGAGCATTCTTGCAATCTTACAAATTCGTAGGAATACAATAATCCTGCAGAGATTTGTTTTTGGATGTGGTTTTCCCTTTTTCTTCTTTCTAGCGTTATCCAGTTTCCTAGTCCATTAAGATTGGCGGGATCCGTCACCAGAACCTAAGGATTTGACGGATTTGAGATACTGATCTCGACGTGGAACGACTGCCGTCAGACATCCTAAGTTTCATCTTAAGTTTACCACACATCCTTCGAAATATTGTTTCTTGGACGTGCGGGTTTCACACGATGTTTACCTTCACCGCCGAGCACCAGGATTCGAACCAGGTTCATGTCGCACCAAACTTCTAGTAAAAACACTAGACGATTGGTCGCAATACCAACTTACAGGTGTAGGCGGGGCGGCGGGGCCGCGTGGTGAGGGACGGCCGGCAGGCCCGCCCGCGCTCCAACACTATTTTGATTATGTACGGAAAAAATGTTGAAAGGAGAATGAGGGTGAAATCCTATTGAAAGCTTTGGGAGACACAGTGCGAATTTCGAAACTGCAAAGGATGTATGGATCAAGTTTTTTTTACAACGTAGGAAAGCATACAGCCGACCTGATGTAAACCCGTTACCGTAGGGTAACCACTGTAGGGTTTTACCTTTCATTCCTGTTAAAAACGTTTTAAGATATCTTATCCACTTGCTACTTGCACTACCGTAAACGTCGTGATCGTTCTGGTTTCCGCTCGTTCATATCTGATCAATTACCTTGGGTTTCTTCACATTCAATTGTAAACCTTGCTTCATACAATCATCTTTCATTGCTGTGACTAGTGATTGCAGTACGGATGGTTATTCTGCTATCAACACCGCATTGTCTGCATAAAACAGTCAGTTCACCACTGAGTCATCCGTTCGCAATCGCACATTGTTTTGTACTACGTCGGGAGGCATACAAGCGTACGGCCCACCTGATATAAATCGGGTACCGTAGCCTATTAACGCTTGCGATATATTAAATATCACTCGCGCGATGCCTCCTCTGCTGCTTACACAGCAAATCCTTGGGGGCTTACTGGTGACCTCAATCACACGCAGGAACACAACAACCCTCTACGTAGTTGTTATTTGGCTGCGCTTTTCTGTGAGGTGGAGGTACTTCTCCAGACGGGCTGCTTTGATGTGCCCTACCTCTCTTAAAACATCAAGACAAACAGATATGTTCATACACACAATTGTTTGCCTTGTGTGGGAATCGAACCCACGAGCGTTCGTGTCAAAGTCGTCGTTAGTCAACGGCGTCGTTCACGACTGAGCCACCGAACTTATCAATTAAGTACCACTCGCGCGCAGGAACGCAACAACCCACCAGGGAGTTGTTACTTGGCTGTGGTGTTCTGTGAAGTAGAGGTTCTCTTAAAAACACCTATACTAAGACAAACAGACATTGTTTAGCCTGCGAAGAATCGAATCCACGAGCGTCCGTGTCAAAGTCACGTTATTGACTACTGCGCCACTGAGCTCGTCGTTTTTCACTTCGCAATATCCTGGAGAAGCAACTGGTTATGGAGCAGAAGGTTTTCTGCGGTTTTGTGGATCTTGAGAAATCATTTGATACGGTCGTAGGATCTTTGGAACATTTTCCCCGGATGTGGGGTAACCTACTCCGTGCGGTGTAGTCCACATATGAGGAAGATCCAAGGAGTTGCTGTCTTAGCAGCAGAGGTAGCATCTCGCGAGTGACACTTAATGTATCGTAAGCGTGGTGGGCCGCATGCTTGTATGCCTCCCGACGTAGTCCAAAAAAATGTGCGATTGGGAACGATGACTCAGTGGTGAACTGACTGTTTTATGCAGACAATGCGGTGTTGATAGCAGAATAACCATCCGTACTGCAATCACTAGTCATAGCAATGAAAGATGATTGTATGAAGCAAGGTTTACAATTGAATGTGAAGAAACCCAAGGTAATTGATCAGATATGAACGAGCGGAAACCAGAACGATCACGACGTTTACGGTAGTGCAAGTAGCAAGTGGATAAGGTATCTTAAAACGTTTTTAGCAGGAATGAAAGGTAAAACCCTACAGTGGTTACCCTACGGTAACGGGTTTACATCATGTAGGCTGTATGCTTTCCTACGTTGTAAAAAAACTTGATCCATACATCCTTTGCCGTTTCGAAATCCGCACTGTGTTTCCCAAAGCTTTCAATAGGATTTCACCCTCATTCTCCTTTCAATATTTTTTTCCGTACATAAACGTTTTTAGCAGAAATGAAAAGTAAAATCCTAATGTGGAGACGAGTCAGCGCAGAGAGCAGTGTGAATAGAGCTAGGATAGAGCTAGGAGTAAGTCGACATCTAAGCCAGTAGGCACAGCTCGCTGTACATAACGCGGTGCTAATCCTAATGCTATCTTAAGGAACTGAAAGCTAGATATGGCAGAGTATGTAAGTAAACTAAATACAGTCGAAGTGAGAGCATTGCGCAAAACTTATAGCGTAACGCTTTCTGACGTTCTGCGTTCGAAATGATGATGTAAGAAAGTGAATTGGTCTGAAAGACACTGTGTCGATAAAAAAGGCACACTGCATTGGTTCGGACATGTAGAAAGAATGCAAGATGAGTGAATGAAAAGAGCTATAAATGTTAAAGCGAGCGAGGTGTGTAAGAACCGCGTCTTATGGTACTCTGAACTCCCTGTTGCCCTGCAATGGATCTAAAAATCGGCCAAGTGCGAGTCGGACTCACCCACGAAGGGTTCCGTACCATTATCTATAAAAACGGCAAAAAAATCACGTTTGTTGTATGGGAGCCCCCTTAAATATTTGTTTTATTTTAATTTAATTATTTATTCTTAAAGTGAATATATAACTAAATATTCTGTGAATATTTCAAGCGTCTACCTGTTGCCGTTATCAATATCGAGCAAAAAAATCACGTTTGTTGTATGGGAGCCCCCTTAAATATTTATTTTATTCTATTTTTTAGTATTTGTTGTTATAGCGGCAACAGAAATACATCATCTGTGAAAATTTCAACTGTCTAACTATCACGGTTCATGAGATACAGCCTGGTGACAGACGGACGGACGGACGGACAGCGGAGCCTCAGTAATAGGGTTCCGTTTTACCCTTTGGGTACGAAACCCTAAAAATGACTCCTAGACAGTTAGTTGTGTTTCGACGTCTGAGGTTAGGGATTGTCCATTAATCATGTGAAACTCGAATTGGTGGGATGTTCGGAAAAATCACACGGGAGGCCGAAAGTGAGATATCGTGTGTATCTTTTCGTTAAACGCACGCGATTTCTAAACGAAAATTATACAGGTACGGTATAAAAAATTGCTAATAAGCCTCACGTGATTAATGAAAGACAGTAAGCTCCTGAGGAATCGTTGTTTTAGCAGTGGAATTGGCAACACGCAAGCTATACTTCTTGTAAACGTATACTTGCATGCAGTGGAGAGTGGTACCGGGCAAGTAAGTCTCCTAGGTTGCCATAGCCTATATGATGTGATAACTTTGGATAGTAGGATTACTCTCGAAAACAATTCCGATCGAATCCAAATGCCAAATTTACATGCAATTTTTTGTGCTTCTGCTACCAATTAGTTCATGCTATTAGCGTCGCCTGGCACTACCGCTAGCAGATGCATGCCGTGGTTGCTATGGCTGCACTGGTCAGCTCTGCTTCGACTGTATGCGATTCCTGTTCCAGGTGGCGGGCAATCTCAGAGATGACGGCGACAGCTGAGACTGGGACGATAAATAACAGCTCCCTGGAGGGTTGTGATCCTGCGAGTTAGGTTACCAGTAGGCCCCTAAGGAGTTGCTGTATTAGTAGCTGAGGTGGCAACGCATGATCAATTAAATTGAAAGAAATTGGATTGTCTCTGAATTTAGCTTCAAGAGTAACCCTACATCGTAAAATACCATAGGAAATAATAAAACCATGGTCACGGGACCTCCTCAGTGATATCATACTTATATAATTAAAATGTAAATTAATTTAAATTAAATTATAGACAACAAAAAAGAGTTCAAAGTCGTTCATCAGTAATCACTGCTTCTGGCGTTGTAGAACGTGGGTCAGTTGACCGGGACCTCCATGGGCTGATTTTCAGGTGCCATGGCTATATCTTCAGGAGGTGGCAGCTCTGGAAATGAAAACAATAATGTTACATATATTTTTTTTTTCAAGAGGGCGCATCAAAGCTAATGTCTAGGAAAGTACCTCCACGTCAGAGAAAACCGCTGTCAAAAACTCTGGGTAAGTACCTCCACCTCAGAGAAAACCGCTGCCAAATTCCTGGAGGGTTGTGTTCCTGCGTGAGTGAGGTCACCAGTAAGCTCTCACGGAGTAACTGTGTTAGCAGCGGAGGTGACATCACGCGAGTGATACTCAATGTGTTGCATGCATTCATGGACTACGGAAACATTCAATCAGTCGTGGAGGTATACGACGTATATAAAAAAACGACGAGCTGGGTGGCTATGTCGTGAACGACGCGACTTTGACGCCAACGCTCGTGGGTTCGATTCCAAGAAAAGGCAAACATTTGTGTGCATGAACATGTCTGTATGTCTTGGTCTGGATGTTTTAAGAGAGGTAGGGCGTATCAAAGCAGCCCGTCCGGGGAAGTACCTCCACCTCACAGAAAACCGCAGCCAAATAACAACTCCCTTAGAGGGTTGTTGTACTCCTGCGTGTGAGTGAGGTCACCAGTAAGCTCCCAAGGAGTTGCTGTGTTAGCAGCAGAGGTGGCATCGCTCGAGTGATACTTAATATATCGCTAGCGTTAATAGGCTACAGTACCCGCTTTACATCAGCTGGGCCGTATGCTTGTATGCCTCCCGACGTAGTATAAAAACAAAACAAAAACAGATCTTCACCTGAATCCGTTGTAGGTATCTCGCAAATAGGGATTTTTGGCGAGCCCGGTGGTTAAGTGGTTAGCAGTGGCTACACTAAGGCTCATGGGTTTTATTCTCACACAGGATTTTTTAAATTTGTGTGCATAAATATGTATATTTGTCTTGGTCTGGATGTTTTTAAGTGAGGATGAGAGCATAAAGACATACCCGACTGGGAAAATATCTTCATCACATCAACCCTTACTCATCCAACTGCAGGGATACGGCTCTCCCTTCAACCGAAGGGGTTTAGAGCATACTCCACCACGCTGCTCAAATGTGGATTGGCGGAGGTCAGTGTTTTCAAGCCGCCCGAGGGCCACTGACATAGCTTAACTACTGTCATCCATCGACAACAGCCGGGACCGACGGCTAACGTGCCCTCCGAAGCATGGAGATTGGTAAACCCATCCATAGACAGGCTGTGGTCGACGTTGATTAACCTGCGTGTCCGGTTAGAATGACACGTGCAACGACACCATTGTGCTCTCGATCTCAAACGAAAATGTCTTCACCTCATAGAAAACCGCAGCCGAATAAGTCGTTGTGTCGTTAACGTCTGCTGTGTTTGTGTACCTGGGAGGGAGTTAGTGCCTTGTCAGTAAATGCCTAAGGAGTGTCTGTGATAGCAACAGGGATGGTAAGCGAGCGATACTTTCTGTACTGCAAAAGCATGCATAGGCTATGGTAACCACATTACATCAGGAGGGTCCTATGCGCTATTCTTCCGACGTAGGACATATATATCGATTTCGTTGGCGGAGTTAGCAATGCTGCTTTAACACCACGCTCGTGAGTAACGATGGGCAACGCGTGATGCTTCTTATTCTGCAAGCGTCCATGGGCTGCGGTAACCAGATCACATCAACAGAGTCATAATATTATTTGCCACCTTACGTAGTTATAAAAAAATCAGTAGCTATAATTATTTTTCATGTTTCAAACAGAGGTGTGTAAGGGCCGTGCCTTATGGCCCTCGGTGCTCTCTGCCTACCCCGCCAGAGACCTAGCTTGAAGATGTAGTTAGTTATGTGTCAAAGCCTTCACCTGGCAACGATGTGGCACTCTCGTCAGCTGTTTGGGATACATCCATAGGTGTCTCATCCGACTGGGAGGTTTCATCAGGTGGCAACTGTAAATAAACAATTAGACTTCTTTTCAGATATCACTAGAAATAATTGACTGTTTTAGCAGGGTCAGCGGTGTACCTTCCGTACACCGCTGATTTGAAGAGACGGGCGAGTGCAGGGAACAGCGTGAATAGAGCGCTGAGTAAACTTCTAAACAGCCGAAATCTAAGCCAGAAGGCACAGCTCGTTGTACACAAACCGGAGCTCGGTGGCTCAGTCGTGAATGACGCGACTTTGACACCAACGCTCGTGGGTTCGATTCCCACACAAGACAAACATTTGTGTGCATGAACATGTCTGTTTGCCTTGGTCTGGATGTTTTAAGAGAGGTAGGGCGCAACAAAGCAGCCCGTCTGGGGAAGTACCTCCACGGTTCAGACGGTTGTTGTGTTCATGCGTGTGAGTAATTTTAAAAACTACTGTTTAAACTGTAAAGTCAAAATTGACAAAATTATTAAAAAGTAATTAAAAGAGCTGTTCAGGAGGGCGAAAGTATATCAAAAGCATTGTCTGCTTTTTTTTTCTGCATTGACATTTTTATTTCAATATCGAAATGTGGATCACGCTACGACCAAAATAGCACTGGTAGTTGCGTTGTTGAGCCATCGGCTGCGGGGGTGTCTTGACCTGCCTTACGCCCTGACGTGACGGCCATCGTACAAACAGCCCAGCATAGACAGCTTCAAAATAAGAGAGGACAGGATCGGGATATTCAAGTCAGAGATCACGTCCTCGCCCGAGGTTACTCTACGAAGATACCAAAATGGGTGGAAGGGAAAGTGATAAAGAAAACGGGTCCCGTGTCTTATACTGCTAAAGTGGGTGATTGCACGCAATGGCGTAGGCATCAAGACCATATTATTACATTAAACCCAAATCGTAAGAGAGGGTACCTCCTTATCACGCCCTAATTTCAAGTTACTGGCGAAACAATATTGCTCGATAAAGCCGCTAAACGATGCAGACGATACATCCGAAAATGCAGAGGAGGGGTCGGAGGAACCAGTCATTGGTTAGCAAGGGCTGCCTCCAACATCTGCCACCGGCCCCGGGTCGATGGTAACGGCGAGGACGCGTTCTCCCACGCCTCCTACCAAAGAATCAGCTCGGTATCTGCGAGCTCATAACCGAGCTAAACGCGCGAATAAACCTGATAAGGAATAGCCTTAATTTACGTATATGTCACTGGAATATTTAGACAGTAAGCAATCTCGTAAGTCCTTCGGTTATAGAAATATAGGGTTTAGTTTTAAAAGGGGGGATATTGGAGGGTTGTTACATTATTTGTAATGTAGGTAAGCCTTAACGTAATAAACCAGTCCGCTCCCTACCTCGGTGTTTGATTGAGGTTGCTTTCTACATATATATTTATAAATAGGATCAGCATATTTTCTACTGAGACGTTAGTAGTGAACGCAAATAGGGAGACAGGGCATAGGGAGGCCGTTGGCCTGCCAAAACTGGCTGGAGAGTGTAATAAGAACTAATGCAGAGTAGCTACTTCTTGATAGCAAACAGAGATAGTATTATCGATGATTCAGCTTCTGTCTTCAATCTGTGCAAACTTACCTTGTCATCTCTTCGGTAGAGTATGCCCCTCACTTATTAGTCATCAAAGACATTGACTTCGTAACAGAGTAAACAATCATGCCTGCACTTTCATATTTACAATATTATTTAGGATATTAATTAGAATACGGATTACGTACCTCAGGAGCTTCCCTAGGACTCCTGCCTATTTTATGCCGTACACTGAATGGTACACAACTTTGGTAGTATTCGATGGTGAAGTTGGGGAATGCTAACCCAAATTCATGGCCTGGTACTACATCCAATTCGAGACAGCCTTGCCTGTGAATGAAAGTGTCATATATAAAATTATCTGTCTCCGACTAGTAGGTAGTTTAAAAGAGGTAGGGCGAATCAAAGCAGTCCGTCTGGGTAAGTACCTCCACCACAAAGAAAACCGCAGCCAAATAACAACTCTCTGGCGGATTGGTGTGTTCTTGCGTGTGAGTGAGGTCACCAGTAAGTAACCTAAGGAATTGCTGTGTTAGCAGCAGAGGTGGCATCGCGCGGGCTCAAGGTATTACAAGCGTTCATAGGCTACGGTAACCGCTTTATATCAGGTAGGTCGTATGCTTGTATGTGCACCGACGTAGTATAAAAAAAATCCGCTGTATTTCAAGAGCCACTGAATCAGTGTACATTATATTTAGCTGAGAATCAATTCCGTTAAACAAAATTTTTGATAACACTTTAGGTGATAAACAACGGAAGCCTTAGCCTATAGATACTTAAAACACATGAAGTATCGTTCGAGCTTTGCAACCGCACTGTTAATACTATTGTATAGGAGGATCCTGGTGATCATAATCCTCTATAGAATTGTCATTTAGTAGTTATTTCAATGCCTCTTTCGCTTTTTATTCGGCGGGGTACATTACGTGCATATGACTTTTGACTATAACTCTGAAGGCAATGACGCGCCAATGATTCTGGAGTTAGTGATTAAAAAAAACAATATTTGAGAGTGCAGGGTGGATAGATAGACTGGATGGGTTATTCATTGTTTGGTTACTTCATAAATGCGATATCACAGGTGTTACACGCGGGTTCGCTCGCATGTACATTTTTTTTATACTACGTCGGGAGGCATACAAGCATACGGCCCACCTGATGTAAAGCGGGTACCGTAGCCTATTAACGCTTGCGATATATTAAGTATCACGCGATGCCTCCTCTGCTGCTTACACAGCAACTCCTTGAGAGCTTACTGGTGACCTCACTCACTCGCAGGAACACAACCCTCAAGGGAGTTGTTATTTGGCTGCGGTTTTCTGTGAGGTGGAGGTACTTCCCTGCTTTGATGCTCTCATGTTCATGCTCACAAATGTTTGCCATGTGTGGGAATCGAACCCACGAGCGTTGGTGTCAAAGTCGTGTCATTCACGACTGAGCCACCGAGCTCGTCATTGTCTTAAGCTCGATACAATTGTAGAAAAAATTGTCTATTACACTATCCGGCTAGTTCGGACGCTGGCGTGGGCTTATACTTAACACTAAATAGTGTTTTCGTGATTTATGTACAACTATATGTTACCCGCGGCTTCGCCCGCGTTATCAAAGGGAAACAAAGCGTGTTTTCCTGGGGGAGTAAGATATTTTGCCGCGGTAAAAGTAGCCTATGTCACTGTCGGGCCCTCCATACAAAATAAATCTCCATACAACAAAAACAACAATCCATCGCACACGGGATTTCGGATTTGCGGATTTTTTTGTAACATATTATTATTTTCTTTATGCCAATCGATAGTCCTAATTAAGACGATCAGATTTATATATCAATTTACGAGATAAACTGCAGTCCCGAACAATGCTATATATGTGGTGCTATACATATACACCCGTAGATTAAACCTACAAAATATCAAGCTGAGATCTGCCAAGACTTGGTACTTATAGAGCAAGTTAGACATCGTCCCTTACCTTATTTTAATTCGTCTCAGTGTGCGTCGCTCCGTTTTGAGTTGAAAATAGGACCAACCGACAAATAAATACATTTTTAGATTCATAATAGTACGAACCCCTCTAAAACATTTGGACTATGAATTCTATCATTCTCTACGCTCTAGATCTATTCCATAGGAGCCGTGCATTTGCCAGGAAAAAAACTGACACAGGTTTTAACGTATATTTTTTTTTGCAATATAGAAAGTGTTTTTGTTTTAATTATATATACGTGTACTATACATAATTTTACACACGTATTTTGTTCAGTAACCGTTATACTTGTGAATATGTCTACTACGCCTACACTAGTATTTTTTATACAAACTTACACATCTGGTTTGCCTCACACTACACTTTTACCAATTCATTCCCTATAATACTGATATTATAAAATATATTGAATCAGTCCAATGGCTGTGGCAGAAAATCAGTGTTTTGTTCATGCATGCATAAGCAAAAACCCACACTGAGCCATGACCATCTTTGTATCGCTGCAGCGCACGCATGCTGTTGAAGTATGTACTATATATAACGTGTAATTAAGTAATGTCTCAAATTTGTTTGATTACTGTATGTACACTGTGGACTGCAATAGCATGTATGTGTTGGAAGTTGCAAAATAAACATTTTATCTATTAATCTTATCAATTTATGCGTCACATAAACAATCTATATACAAAAATAGCTATCCTACAGAGGTTATAAATGTTTCCGGAATAAAAAATCAAATCCGTTCAGTCGTTAATACGCTAATCGTAGTTGATAAATCCTAAGCAACTTTCAATTACAATCTGCTTCTGTAGACGGCATTATAAGACCGATTACTTTCGGCGAGCACCTGTAAATTTTGGGCATTCGAAACTCGGGAGCAACCCATATAAAGTTGACTAATAGTGGGAAATCCCGGAAATAATTAAGTAATGTCTCAAATTTGTTTGATTACTGTATGTACACTGTGGACTGCAATAGCATGTATGTGTTGGAAGTTGCAAAATAAACATTTTATCTATTAATCTTATCAATTTATGCGTCACATAAACAATCTATATACGAAAATAGCTATCCTACAGAGGTTATAAATGTTTCCGGAATAAAAAATCAAATCCGTTCAGTCGTTAATACGCTAATCGTAGTTGATAAATCCTAAGCAACTTTCAATTACAATCTGCTTCTGTAGACGGTATTATAAGACCGATTACTTTCGGCGAGCACCTGTAAATTTTGGGCATTCGAAACTCGGGAGCAACCCATATAAAGTTGACTAATAGTGGGAAATCCCTGGGTAAAGCAGTCTTCGCGAAGAGGTTATCCCACAGGAACACATCACCGGGATAAAAAGGCTACTTTTGGGATAGTGCGAGATAGTAGTAGATAAAAAGCCGCTGATATGTGAAAGCGAAATAAAACATCCATATTTAGTACGATTCATACATCCAAACTATCCCACGGGAACACCGGCATAAAAAAAATAACGTAAGTATGTGTTAATCCAGTACCTCATCGGATAGATGTAGACCTACCAAATTGCATCCAAATCCGTTCACGTATTGAGGCGTGACAAACATACAAACTACATACTTTAACGGTGAAGGAAAACATCGTAAGGAAACCCAACGTACAAGAACTTATATTTCGAAAGACGTGTGATCTAATCTAAGAAACGTTTTCCCTCTGGGTTGTGAAGGTCAGACGGCAGTCGCTCCTACAACCTTGGAACCATTCTTAGATTACGGCGACTGCTCTCCACCAGGTCAGGACGTATGCTTGTTGGCGCCTTAAAACCCACTTCAAGCAACATACATAATAGATTCAACATTGGTCCTTACCATTTTATTAAGAAGTAAAGGGTACTATTAAACAGCTGAGCAGCGAGGATCTTCTCAGGAAGCAGGCCTCTGTCAAGTCCCCTGGGTTTGTCAATTTCCTTAAAATCAAAAAGAACTTTTCTTTTATATATTACTTTGTACTTCATATACACACATCAAAAGTGTCTAGGGATCAACATATATTTTTGCAATAACTTTTCTCCTGATTGATATTAATTAAAATTTTCTTTAAGGATTCATCAAATAAAGTGTTTCCGTTTGTCTACAGTAACGATAAATCAAGTCACCTTTGCATTAATAAAGAAATTTGCCATTTTCATAATAAAGGGATTTTTGACATTTGAACCACTAACATTAAAGTTCGAAAAAAAGACTGAAATAACAGTTTTCTTTAAAATTTTATTGGGTAACTTAAACAATTAATAATCCGTGTTTCTACCGCGAACACTAACAACACAAGAACATCGGTTTGGCATACTCAAAATGAGTTCATCCAAATCACGCTGTGGAATGGCCGCCCATGTTCGTTGCAACAACAAAAAAAGGTCTTCTTGCGACTGGATACCCTCCATATTCGGCAGAGCTCTTCTCTGTAGCATATCCCATGCATGCTCAATCGGGTTCAAGTCTGGCGACTGAGCAGGCCAGGGCATGACATTGATGTTAGCTGCGGCGACAGTCTGTCTTACAACTCTTGCGGTGTGCGGTCGTGCATTATCATGCATTAACTGAAATAAGGGACCGATTTGCACTTGTAGAGGAACGATGACGTCTGATACAATCGTCTCAGCATAAATTTGAGTGTTGAGGTTGCCTCTGATCCAAATCAACTCAGTTCTTCCGCCGATCCAAATACTCGCCCATACCATGATGGTTTCACCACTATAAGGATGGACTTCTTGGCAGGATTTTAATCGCTGTTGGCGTCCAGGGGTTCTCCAGTGTCGTATACGTTTATATATTTTATATATTTTTTTATTACAAAGCCACATCTCAATCTCAAGAAATCCGCATAAAAATGCTTGATCCCTAGACACTTTTGATGTGTGTATTAACCCGTATCTATCCCATTGAAGGAATACGGGTCTACCTTCAATCGAAGGAGTTTAGAGCTACTCCACCACTTGCCTGAAGTGTGGAATGGCGGAGGCCAGTGTTTACAAACTAAACGACCCCATCCATAGGGAGACTGCTGTTGACGTTGCTTTTTATACAATGTCAGGAGGCATACAAGCATACGGCCACCTGATGTAAACTGGTTACTGTAGCCTATGAACACTTGCAAGCCGGTCTTGTGCTGTATGTATCCATCGGTTCCCTGCAATATTCACGAGACCATCGGTCCATCGCGTTCCTATGCTATCTGTTGTCAATCTATACTATTTTTCTGGTTTGTGGTCGCTATTCGCAAACCTTTCTGGCCAACGGCCTATGTTGGTTATGGTTGTTCGATCTTTGTGGCCTGCCCATTGCCATTTCAGCTTACTGATCCTTAGAGTCACGTCGGTAGCTCTAGTTCTACTACGCATGTGCTCATTTCCAAATCTATCTCGCAGAGAAACTCCGAGCATGGCTCTCTCATCGACATATACACGTTTATATGTGTATATTTCTTGTTATAACGTGTGAATATAAAAACACCATTAGATAGATGAAGTTTTCAGGGTCGGAAACGCAAGAATGACACCCCTGGTGTTGCAAATGTCTATAGGCTATGATGGCTGCTTACCATCAGGCTGACTATACGCTTGTTTGCCACCTTAGTGTATTAAAAGTCATTGGAAAAAAGTATCTCTTATTACATGCCTTTTAAATTGAACCTTACAATTTTGTGTCAAGATTATTAAGAAATTATATTCGTATCAACGATATGACAAAGGCAAACATATTTCGGAAGGTATGATAAACAGAGAAAACTATAGCCGGTGTAACATATCGGTCACAAAAGGTGAATGCCCAATCATGGTTGCAAGTTGTGCACAGTTGAGACTAACATTAAACATCAAATCAATATTTTTCACTACGTCTCTCAGAAAATTTACACATAATTTCTCTTTCTTCTTTTGACGAGCAATACAAGCTTCTGACGAGCTTGGTGGCGCAGTGGTGAAGCGCGCTGATACACAGTCTTCTTTATTCTATTTCGCATAACAATCACTAAGCTCTTCAAGCGACAGCTAACCTTATGTTAGCCCTTCTAATGTATTTTATGTTCTGTCTATCTACCCTTCTGCCTTTTTGTTTCCTCGATTGCCCGCCTCAATTGCTAGCTGGCCTCTTGGGCGCTTCTGTAACTCTCAGCGGCTAGCATCGAAGGCGGGAAGACAGTCGGGAGGCAAGGCGGGGCCAGCTACTGACCCTCTGGACCCGTGCGTTGCAGGGTTCCTCCGTACGGATGGAAGACGCATGCTGAACTGCCCATCGCGCGCTCTGTCTGTTTATAGAATTATTTTAAAACTGAGTGCTGATATTGCATATTTATTTAGGTATTTTGCTAATTTTGATAGTTCCGAAATTAACAGGTTTTTTTATTTGGAGCAACATCTAGCGGCATGTCTCAGTAACGCAGTAATCTATGGTACGACCTGCGTGGTGTGCCTACAAATACTAGATTGCGCTAACTGGAGCATTTCAGAGTAATTTAGATCCAGATGATAATTGATAACGATAAACTGTTACAACTTGACTAATTTTTATTTATTCATTCACGAAAATCCAGTGGTGGCGCTATTTTTGGGCGAATACGGTGTCTATAGTTTTATCACTGTACCATAAAAGAGCCTTCACAATGCCTCACCTCAATTTTCTTGCTCTTCTTTTCATTTCTTCTCCCCCTCTTGCGCGTAGAAGTAGAAGTAGTGGAAGTAGAAGAAGGGACCTCATCTGGGATCTCGACAATTGGTGCAGGTGCCGGAGTAGGTGCCGGAGCGGCTTCCTTTTTCGCACGGGCGTCCTCGTACGCAGATATCAATTCAGGACAGTCGAGATTATCTTCTGGCTCCCAAGTGTTGTCTTCGCTGAAAAATATTACATTATTTTTTTCAGAAGGAATAAAAATAAATTACAAATATATATTATTTTATTTATCA
Organism: Pyralis farinalis; assembly: GCA_947507595.1. Lineage (NCBI taxonomy): Eukaryota > Metazoa > Arthropoda > Insecta > Lepidoptera > Pyralidae > Pyralis > Pyralis farinalis. The sequence goes on from OX382270.1 coordinate 26,528,037, forward strand.
CAAAAAATGGTTCCTGTATTCTATTGTGACCTGCTCTCACCAACTGTATTCTGTTTTAGACTATAAACAGTGTATATATGCGCTGCCTTAAAGCAATGTACACATGTTTTACCCCACTGTTGTTACATAAGTAATGCCTTATTAAAATATAAATTTGACAGACAGTCCACTACAGAACATGGTTGGCGGTGGAAGAATCAGCTGTAGCAGATTCCCATCCTTAGGCAACCTAGGGCTCAAGGATCTCAATTGGCAGTAAAAGCAATGGTTTCAAAAACCCACCCAGATGCAAAATTGCCCTCATAGTGTATAGTTGCAGAAAACAGATCCAGATGTAAATAACAAACCTACTCAACAATAAGATTATTAATCTAGCCTACCTTAAAAAAACGAAATTATTATTTGGCCTACCTTGAGGAATGTATGCTAACTAATAGACAGTCAAAAGGAGATGTCAACTCTAAAAGATGCTTAAATTTACCAAGGAACAAACACCTTATTAGATTATTTATTTACTTCCCATTTTAGGGGAAGTTGTTGTAATTTACCTAAAAGTGAGAATTAAAATTTTGTCCATATATATATTGTTTTTATTATATTTCTCAGATGATGAAACAATATAAGGTGCCAATTATTTATATGTGTACTAATTTAAAATGTAAACAAAAAAAATCGGTACCTATTTCACTACACATTTGCTTCACTACACCAATGCAAAACAAAATGAAGCCGCACAAAATACAGAAAGAGCACTTGCTTTCCAGTGAAGGTCAGTTCGCTCCTTACAATACAGCATCTCATCAGCAAGAGCAAGTGACAAGGAGCAATAGAGTTTAACCCGTGAAATTCATATTTGGATCATTGCTTTACTGTCAAATCTTAGTCCTAGTAGCCATTTGGGACCCACCCCAGCCTGGCAGAAGGCGTCGCATATTGCACTATAAGTCAATGACTAAATGACACTATATGACAACTCCTCGGTGGGCTGCTGTGTTTCTGCAAGCAAGTAAGGTGATCAGCATGCTTTGGAATAGTCGCAGAGTTAGCAGCGGGAGTGGCAACATGATACTCCTTGGAAGCAAGTTTATTATGGAATCGGACAGAGTATATAGTGTCCATAGTCCGCTATAACAATTTCACATAAGGAGAGCTGAACAGTTGTTTGTCACCCGACGGAGTATAAAAGTGTCCATAGGTTGTGTAACAGTTTCACATTAGGTGGCCCGATCACACTTTTCATAACTATCTCGTTCGCCCGATCACACATTTCGTAACACTCTCGTCATGCATTCACCAGCTTACTTTCCAAGTCAAGCGTGCGTAAAGAAATTTTACTTCAAAAAATCACTTGAATATCTTCTATGATAAATATGTACAGGCAACCATTAATTACAATTATTTTATTATTTGTATAGATGTTTTGTGAATATTACAAAAAAAAAAAGAGGAAAAACAATTTTTTTGTTTTTTTATTCTATGTATCTTTTAAGCTTTTTTTTAGTTTCATTGTCATTTATATATAATTATGTAATGTTTTATGTTGCAGCAGAAATAAACTATTTCTTTCTTTCTTTTCTATTTCTGCAATATTGCTCATCAATTTCAGCAGAAGAATCATTGCTTTACCATACAAGTGAAAGCTCACCATAATTTTTATAGTCCAAGTCTAACAAGATGCATTTGGTTTGAATATGTTGGTACAAATATCTCTGTGGTTAGTTATCATTACAAATGGACACAAGCTGAATGTGTTTGTGTGTTTAAGCAATTTGTGACATTCACAGGAATGTGTCAAAGGTGTTACGTCATTATATTTAACAAAATTAAATATACCATGGTCATTACAAATACATATAATTTTGCATGTTCATATTCTCATAACTAGGATTTTTTTTGAGGGGGCAAAAATGCTAATTAGAGGATTTTACTGCATCACCAGAAAAAGTTTAAGTGTTTCAAAGTTGGTTGTACAGTCAAATATGCATTAAAGTATAGTGCTTTTTAAGCCCATGTCCGTTTCTGAAGTTAAAGCTGTCTGTGAAATTGAAGATTGAAATTGTCAAACTTCGTTCGGGTGTTTACACAAAAATTAAAATGAAAATTACAGAAACAAACAAAAAAATTAAAGCTTTTCTGTCCTGAAAATTAAAAGGTAATTATTAGTTATTTAATGAAAATTTTTAGGAAATGTTTGTGACTTCTGCTTGCTAAAACTAAAAACACACTTTATCTTCAGTTCCTTGCTTATTTCTATTTTTAAACATAAGATGAATACTACTGCAACCAATCTGAGATTGTAATTCTAGAAGTTACAATCTCAGACTGGTTGGTCCTTATGCTGCTGGAGTTTGCTTACTAAAGTAGCATTTGTTGGGGCATATGACACTACAGTGTCAACAATTTGAGAAACTTGCATATCATGAACTTTTTATATGTGGCCTAAACTGATATTAAAAGGAAGTGACAGCAAATTTGTTAAGCTTTAAATATAAATTTAATTTGGTTGTGAGATAAAAGGACTCAGTTTTACACATGCAACTGCAATACACTTGGTCAGAGAGTCGCCTTAGGGGTGGAGTGCTGTAAATAATGGCTAAAGAGGCAATACAGCGATGTGAAAGTGTTGTGGGCTTGTACCATAGAATACTATAAAGAAGACGGCAAAACTAAAGAAACTAAGATAACTAAATGCACTGTTCCTGTGCACACTTACTTTGAATAACCCCTCCATTTCAAAAGATATTCTACTTTCTCATTTTTCACTCTTCGATCCAAGATTTTTTCCACAGAAAATTCCTCATGTCTGCCACCTGGCGGTCCTGTAATTCCGGTGGTCGGTCCTCCACCTTCCTGATTCGTACTCATAGTTATTTGAGAAAAGTTTAAATCAACTGATGACTGTGACAGGGACTGCATTGAGTTAGCCAAGCTGAGACCAATAAAAATAAAAGGCCAAGGTATAAAGATTGTATTTCATAAATTTTTGACTAAAATGAACTTCGTACAAAATTGAGGATGTTATTGCGTATTTGTTTGTTGTTGGTTTGTTGAATTGAATGTATACTAATGTACTCTGTGATTGAATGCCTAATCCAAATTAACCCCCTCTTAACAAACGACAGAGACACAAAATCGACAGACATTCAACAGTGTTACCAACTTCAAAAAATATATATATCCAATCTACGAATATACCATAGCAGAATGGAATGAAGAGCCGAAGAGGTTTATTTGTATGGAAAAAGAGAGAGAGGTATATCTACAGGGCGATTTTGATATTGTTCGACAAAATGTCAGAGGCGGTGATACACATAATACAGATATAAGAAGTAACGTGTTTAAAGGTAAATGTAATAACATAAAAAAAACTGTAAATAATTGGCAGCTTTGATATGATCTACCTCTTTTAAATCCACCTAGACCAATATGAGACAGACAGAGTGGTTTACAATGCCAATCGAACATCAACACTTGTCGATTCGATTCCCACATAGAACAAAACATTTGTATGTATGTATATCTTCACGCCTGGTCCCTTGCGAGGAAGGCAAATATTACAGAGCGCCATAAGTCGCCGTCCTTTCAATCCTTAAATTATTAAACATTCGGAGAATCTGCTCACTTCCAAAGAGACATTCGCACTTACATAGATCGTGAGTTCGGTCACCGGTGAACTTGTCAGCTCACCTGCGAGAAGCTCATCTCACACGTTTGCAATACACAAGTTTAACTTGTGGGGGGAAATTAAACGACGGAACAAAAGTGAATCCATGATAGTAAACCAACTTGGTGAAAATCGTTATCGAGTTTGACACTATTAAATTGTAAGATATCGTGAACATTAAAAGGCAATCATCGCTTAATTGTACATTCAAAGAGGAGGTGGACACTATGAACAATTATTAAAGTAAACAGGTACCCAGCAGGTGAGTCAACTTTCATACAATTCATATCAATTAGTAAAGATTATTTAAAATATTATAAGCGAACAAGTCCGAGTGGTTATCATGTTACTTTAAACCATGCCTCGTGGGTTCGATTCCCATACAAAACTAACATTTGTGTGCATGAACATGTTTATTTTGTTTACATTTTCAGGAGATACGCAGCATACGGCCCACCTGAAAGTAAAGCGGACCGGAGTCTATGAACATTTGCAATACATGCAGTATTATTCGCGCTTTGCTAACCCTGCTGATAAGACAACTACTTCTTAGGGGTTTACAACAGTTTTCTGTGAAATAGAGGTATTTCCCCAGGTGGGCTGCTTGGATGCGCCCTATCTCTGTTAAAAATATCCAGACCAAGACAAATTGACATCTTCATGCACTTTATTACGTCAACGTTTTTTTTGCACAAAATTCGTCGTGTTTTATCAGAAGGTGAATGTTTAATAATTTAAGGATTGAAAGGACGGCCACTTATGGCGCTCTGTAATATTTGCCTTCCTCGCAAGGGACCAGGCGTGAAGATATACATACATACAAATGTTTTGTTCTATGTGGGAATCGAATCGACAAGTGTTGATGTTCGATTGGCATTGTAAACCACTCTGTCTGTCTCATATTGGTCTAGGTGGATTTAAAAGAGGTAGATCATATCAAAGCTGCCAATTATTTACAGTTTTTTTTATGTTATTACATTTACCTTTAAACACGTTACTTCTTATATCTGTATTATGTGTATCACCGCCTCTGACATTTTGTCGAACAATATCAAAATCGCCCTGTAGATATACCTCTCTCTCTTTTTCCATACAAATAAACCTCTTCGGCTCTTCATTCCATTCTGCTATGGAACAGCTTTGAGCAAATCACGCTTAACGCTCAAAGTATGATTGTAACTTTTATCACGTACCGTTCTTAAACGGTATAAAGGTTAAAGTGTAAAGCTTGAGCTGCACTTAGCTGCTCAAGATAATGTGATCCATTCCGTTCATAAAAACTACTTTAATAATCGGTTCTATAACAGTTTTATAATCGTTATCGCTCCGGAGACGTCATAAAGAGTCGTCTTAAAAATGCCGAACTGATGATTATGACGAACTAAAAATTCTTCTCGAATCGTTGTACAAAATATCAATAATATCTTGTATAGGTATTTGATAATCGCACTGAACAGGACCAGTTAAAATAAATTATGCAGTTTCAGCCCCGCAAAAACCCATAATCTACAAAATCGTAATCTGCTAGTACGTTTGTCTAGTCTAGCTCTGTTTTGTTTTCAGATTACCGCGAGCTCTGTGAAAGAGGTCACAATATAAACTGTCGTTTGATTATGTCTTTAATTTCAGTAGGGATATTGTATGGCAATATTTTTCAATAGGTATTGATTTTGTATGTTTAGACGATTCTATTGAGCTTGACTCCGTATATTTCTTATTTATTTCAATTACTACGAGAGCGTTTTCAACTATTTTTACTGTAGGTACCGATTGTTATGCATCTTTGCATGCACATTGGGTTCCAGTGATAATACAAGATTATTATAATTTCAACTTGAGAAGGAAGCTCTGATCAAGGAGTTAAAAGGTGGACGGCGGTTGCTTTTGACGAGTGTTCCATAAAATACTCGGTGACGTGGGTTTGATGATGGAGTTGAAAATCCAAAATATATGTATGATTATAGAAAATTTTCAAAACGATTTTACCTTTCATTTTATAGTTTCAACTTATTGTTCATAAGAGACATATTTTGGTTGTTACAATTTCTTTGCAAAGTTTTGTTTGATTATTTATCTAACTTTAGATATAGTGGCGAGTTAGTAGTGTAGTGTTATTTATTTTATCGTATTCTAATAGTAGTATTTACCATCTAGTCCACATAATTACCTAAGAAAATAAAAAAGATCATGGTCGAGTCCGGTGTGATGAGTTTCGGTGATTAGCTGTTAGAATTTAGTGCTATGAGACTGAATAATTAACTACCATAGAATAAGTTGGCATATGATCACTGAAAACATAAAAGTCTAACACTTCGCGTAGTCGTAGCTCTGATTAAATTGATTTGTGTTAAAAACAGTATTTTCACTACTTGACTCCCATAGACTTAAAACGAATTTAAGGTTTATGTTGTACGGCGTACTTCATGGCGATTTCAGGTCGTACCGATAGCTATATATTACACAGCACGCTGAGAAGATGATGCGACGGCCCAGCTCATCCAAAGGTCTCCGGATGGCTATCAGTAGACGCACTGGTGACTTAGTAACTGTCCGTGAACGTGAGACGACGAATTAAGCGGAAAGCGAATACGTACATAAGTATAGAGAATACTAATATTAGTAATATAATGAGGATGGGAACAAAAGAGGCGAGTAATTCATGCTCACGATAGTGTTCAATCGATATCATCTGGCAGGCTGCTGTGTTCGCTTCAAAATGGCTGCCTAACGCATCAACTCGTGAACGGGCGTTGCCTCGGAAATTCATATTTGAAACGGGATCGAAAAGTTTTTATTCAGATTCCATACATTTTCATAGACAACATTTTCATCTTTAACTTCACTATTTACCGCTGTCGGCATAAACATCGATACGTTGTAAATTATATATCGATATTTGTCAGTACCTAAATTTATAACATTATAGTACATTTTTCTAGCATTGTTTCGTATACATTTCAGTCGTGTGCGTAACATAATTTGTGAGCAATGGCAATAGTGTTGCTTCTTTATACCAGTGTCAAAGTCTTCAGTTTAGAACCATTTGAAAATCTTAATTCTATGTTCCAGCTTCAGGAACCGTGCTGAAAAAATACTTGGGAAGGGTACCTAGACTCAATCAACCCAGTTTAAATACCACCCGTAAAACGATAGTGATTTTACGAGGTTTTCTTGATATACTTATTCACGTCTTCCAAAAAGTGTATAATTTCACTAGCACTTACACAATACTATCGAAATTGTGACACAAAACTAATTTTATACTGAATTGTAAAAATTACAAGTAAAACAACAATGTCACTCGTCAAAAGCGCGGGAAGAAGCTCACATCAACGACTTGATCTATATGTGTGCGCATAGGGCGGCCTCTGCCGATAACTCCATTCATTCTTGCCCGATACATGTCTTTCGTAACTCTTTTGTTATTCATTCTTTCTCAATGATCAAACCATCTCAGCATGCCATTTTCATTTTTTGTCACTAAATATAATTATCATCTTTCATTCGACATAGTTCTCGTATCGTTCTATTTCTTACTATACAAATCATTCTAACCCCATACATATTCGAGCTCTCAATTTTACGGTGTTCACTGTTCACTCTACTTTCATGCTTCTTCTGTCATGGCCATGTTTCACTACCATGCATCAATGTTGGCATTAGTATACCCTGAATAATAACAAGGATCGATATTTTATTGCTTGTCATCCCAGAGTACAACACACTATTGGTACAGTTTCCTACTTTCACTCCTCTTTCAATATTACTCTCATATTTTCCATCACTCGTGAAACATGGAACTTAAGTAAAGATAAACAAATTTATTCACTTGTTCCCCTTTTAATTTCCGATCATTACCTGTCTGGCACTATGTGACAGTTTCATTCCTTGATAATTACTTTCGTCTTCTTTGCGTTTATTTTCATACCCTTCCTTTTAAATGACTCGTTCGTTACAATATTCATTTGTGATAGTTTTTCCGCCGAAGACAAATAGTATCTGAATCTGATTAACCTTACAATATAAAATATATAATATATTGTTTTTATAACTTTATTGCATTATTAACAATTATAAATACAAGTATAAACATTAAATGATTTGCAAAGGCGGACTTATTCCTTCGAGGAATCTCTTCCAGCCAAACATTGCTTTAGAGTTCCTGAATGGAGCAATGAACGGCGGTGAGAAAAAGAGATCGAAGAGAGTATATATGAATAAGACATTTAATACATTATACTAATACTTCTTTTGACTACTTTTAAATTCTATGAAAATTATGTGCTATAGTAGATTTGAAGTCACGAAGTTGCTTTTTTAGTGTTTTGTCTTATTTTTCTGTATCATTTGTCGTTTTTTATTTTTTTACGTTTGCAACACTGTATATTATTGTTTTGAAAATGAAATGAAACACGACTTCTTCTTCATAACCTAATTGTACTACTTGTAGAAACAACTCGTTAAACTTATAAAACGTAATTTCTTTCTACCGTAAGATCCCATTATAAGATTCAAAGTGTTTTGAAAAGACGTATTTATATAAGCAGAAGGTATACATACATAATATTTTACTTTTATGAATTGAATAAACGTAGAATTTACATTCAGACTCATTATCAATTAGGTACTACATTGTACTTACCCGCATGCTATTTTGAATTTCTTACAATATAGAAAGTCGTGAATGAGGTATATAATAAAATTGTAACAACAAATTAATTAGCTACTGTTACAATATAATACAAGAATTATTGCACCCCCAATAATATCTAAAAATAGTTATGTAGTACATAAACATAACAAACCACAATTATACATTAATTTAACTTTTTAAGTCTGTTGGAAAATAATCATAATGGCCCGTCTGATTTAAAACAGCACCACTTCTGTAGACATTTTCGTTTTGGTCGTTCCTTTTATCCGCCCTAAACCAGGAACCCTGGTCTGGATTCTCTTCAACGCGTGTTCATCTATCCACCCTAGACGGGTACAAGACAGTAGACATACTGAAATCGTATATATATGTATTGTTCTTCTTCTAATTTTCTCCCTATGCTATCAGCATATAGTCATTTGAATAAATGTGATTGAAAAACTGACTATAAGTATGTGAAATCTATTCTTAATGATGATGATAATTATTATGGATCATATATATAAAAGCCTTTCGGTTCATAAGGTGTACAATATTAAATGTCCATATTGTCAAAATGTCTAATTATTAATAATGACCAGTTTAAAACGTCCGTGTAATCAAAATTACCATAGTGTTAAAACATCTATATATTGAAAAAGACCAAAACGTAATAGATTTTTTTATTCATGTCTTTTACCAGGTACATACCACTTGCAAATACTTTATTATGTAAAAAATACAAAATTGTAAATCTTATAATTAAAATTGCTTCCTCTAATTACAATAAATGACAAATAAATAAATGACAAATAATTAATAGTCATTTTTTTAAATTCATGGAACGGAAATGAAGAGAGACGTGAACCGTAACACGTATAACATAAGAACTATAACAAGTATGTCAATGTCAACATAGACATGATATTTATTATGAATATTGAAAATAAAATTAATGCTTTGGGATTATATTACAATTTGAGAAGTATGGAGAAGTTGGTGACACTGCACTATTGCAACATAGCATCCTGTAGACTCAAAACACCATGTTGTAATGTACAATGTGTATATCATGTAGTTTAAGTTTAAAAGATAAGTTTAAAAAGGAGGACTGGTGCTGTCACATCACTAGTGTATTGCCAACCTAATATAAAAATTTGTTTGTGCAGTTGGGAGCAGCAGCGTTTTGGAATGGCAGGAATGACGGGAACGGTTGGTAGAGGGAAAGCGGTTAAATCTGCTGTGGAGGTAGACAGGAGCAGCAGGAACACGACGGGAGCGAATAGGGAGCCAGTTCAGTCGGATGGGGTACAAAGTGATGTGATCATATTTTTTAAGTCCAAAAATAAACCTAATTGCAGGATTTTGCAATTGTTCAAGTTTAATTAAGAGTTTCTCACTTGCGTCCAAGTAGCATACGTCGGCTTAGTCGAGAAGGAGTAGAAGAAGAGCATTACTAATCATAACTTTAGTGGAGAAAGTTCTGGGGACGCCTAAGAGAGTGAAATAAATAGTGCATTCGTTTGCTAACCTGATTGACGTGAGCCGACCAAGATAAATTACAGTCCAGGATAAGGCCCAAGTTTTTTGATTTAGGAGTATATGGTATATCGGTGCCTTCATATACTTTCTTTGGGAACAAACTAGGATTAGGCATTATCCTGCTGCTACTGATAATCATCAACTGTTATTTAGTGGGGTTAACAAATAGACCAAACAATGCAGCCCAGGCCTTAATAGCATCAAGGTCCGAATTAACAGATTGGTCAGCTGAGCACATATCTGATGGTACAAAATGGAGTATATTTGTAAGTCATCTGCATAGAGGTGGGAGGTAGGAAGAAGAAATAATATGAGTGATTTGATAAAAATCGAGAAAAGAAGTGGTGATAACACACCACCCTGTGGCACACCAGCTCTCAAAGTAGACCAACTCGAAAAGGTGTCATCAACTTTGATGCACTGATGTCGATCTCGGACATAGGAGTCAAACCATGAAATTGCAGTAGGAGAAACTTTTAGTGCACAAAGGGTGCCAAATAGGACATCAAAATCCACGAGTTGAAAGCGTAGCTAAAATCCAGTACAGCAATAACTAAGTCTTTGCTTGTCCATTGCTTTACATGTCTTCTGTAACATGAAGCAAGGCACTAACAGTACTATGTGTGGGACGAAATCCAGACTAAAATGGACTGAGATCATTTGCAATTAAATATGAATGAAGTTACTTGTGGACAGCGTCTTATAATAGTTTAGAGAGGATAGGAAGCATAGATATAGGGCGATACTCTGAAAGAGAAGAAGGGTTAGTTACTTTAGGATAAGGAATAACGTAAGCCTTTTTCCATGCATCGGATAGATATTTAATGTCAAGGAAAAGTTAAGTATATGTGTAAGAACCGGCAGAATATCATCAAAGACAAGTAAAAGCATATCAAGGCTTACGTTTTCGCTGCCCACAGCTTTTGTTGATATCGACATAATGGTTTTCTTAATATCTTCCTCCGTAATACTATAAAATAAGAATGGAGTACAATTAGGACAGCATATTGGACAGTTTACGGAGGGATGACCTTTTAGTTGTATCATCTAGAATTATAGGAGGCTCTGAGAAATGACAGTGTAAGGCATCTAAGTTTTGAATTACGTTAGTTGAAGTTGAATTATTGCCCACGCCAATTGACCTCAAAAATTCCAAATTTTAAAAGTTGACTTGTCACAAAGAGCTGTGTGTATATGACTTTTTCATCCCTACACAATCTGTTGCAGATGTTACGCAGTTTTTTATAAGCAATGAGGTTCTTAGTTGAGTTTTCTGTGAGGTGGAGGTACTTCTCCAGACATTCTTCTTTGATTTGTCCTCCTTCTCTTATAAACACTCAGGCCAAGGCAAACGGACATGTTCATACACACAAATGGTTGTCCTATATCGGAATTAACCCATTGCGCCACTGAGCTCGTTGAAATAATTGATATACATATATTTTAAAACTTTGCTTGTTAATTACAGGAAATGGCAGAAATGGGTGTATTTTCCACCAGCAAAACGTTTTGTCCAAGATGTGGTTCAATATTGCCTCTCTTGGGAGAGTTTGGTCCTGTCACATGTTATTCTTGCAAAGCTATATTTCAATCTGAGAGTAAGTGCCTTTTGTTTGAAATTATTCATAATATACAATATTACATCAATCCATATTATTCCTATTGTTGGGTATCCCAATGTGTCCTATCTATCAAAAGGGTTTTATAGTCGTGCTCCCCAAAGTGTCTATCTTACAACTAGTAAGGGGTCCATCAGTTCAAATATTAGTTAGGCAGATGAACGGAGATCAGAAAATATACTGGCAAGAGGTAGTCAGGGACAAAAAAGATTGGAAATCTATGGTTTAGATTAGAGCATTGCACTTGAATGACCATCTTCACATGACGCCATGAACACAAGGATGCTAGATATTGTAAAACCCATGCAAAGACAGACTATAGTCAACATTGCTGATTTATTTGTTAATTTAGGAAATTTAACATTTTGACTTCTTTTGTTCTTATGACCATTTTGGACATCACCTTCTGATAGAACACGACTAATTTGATCATGGTAGGTAAATCTTGGCTTTCCTCGTCTCCTACATCCCTCCACTTTTGCATTGTATATCTGCTTCGTCATTCTTTCATCCTGCATTCTTTCTACATGTCTAAACCAACGGAGCATGTCTCTTCTTATTTTAACACCGACGCCCTCTTTCAGACCAACTCTGCTTCTAACCTCATCATTGCGAATACGGTTTACAAGCGTTACGCCTCAAATTTTGCACAACGCTCGCATTTCAGCCGCGTTTATCCTACTTTCATGCTCTCTCTGCCAAACTCAGACCTCGCTTCCATAAGTAAGCGTTGGGACCAGCACTGCATTGTGTATAGCCAGGTGCGCCTTCTGGCTCAGGTTTTTACTGCCAAGAAGTTTTCCCAGCGCTCCATTCAAATTATTCCCAGCACTCACTCGCCTTTCCACGTCTGCGGTGTACCTTCCATCCCTGCTGAAAGCGCATCCAAGATATACAAACTTATCCACACTTCCAACACTTCATCATCTACCGTAATCCTTACATTGGTTCTGGTTTCTTCTCTTTCAAATACCATTATCTTTGTTTTCTTCGCATTCTATAGTAAGCCTTCCTTCATACAATGAAAGACGAATTCTTTCATCATTGTGACTAGTGTTTGCAGCTCAGATAGAGTTTCTGCTAATAGGACGGCATCATCTGCATACAGCAGACAGTTCACCACTAGGTCACCCATGCGTAATCCTACATTCGTCGATCTTCGTCAAATTGATTGTGTTCTATCAGTAACTAACTTTTATGATATTAAGTTCTTGCAATACTTGATTTTGAAAATAGGATTTAGGAGTATCAAACTGACGTGAGCAAACACTGCAAATCTTTGGGAGCTACTCCTATGTTATTTGGGATTTGTTATTTGGCTGTTGTCTTCTGCATTATAGAGGTACTTGCCAAGAATGCAACTGCTTTGATGCGCCCTGCCTCTCTTAAGCAAACATGCAATAATGCTTGGTTAAGAGAACATAATTAAACCTTGTGTGTAAATTTCAAATTAAATTATATTACAATTTCACTGTTATTTCAGATTTCAACAATTTAAAATTTAGTTATACAATACACTTTAACACAGTGTCTAAAGTAAATGACATGGATATAATACACATGGACAATCCCGATGGTCCAGTTGTTGAGAGAAGGTGTCCGAAATGTGACAACGATAGGATGTCATATGCAACTTTGCAACTTCGGTCAGCTGATGAAGGACAGACTGTGTTTTATACTTGTACATCTTGCAAGTATGTATAACTATAACTTGTTTATTGCTTTTTGAGTGATTAACAGCATTAATTTTTTTAATTTATTTTATGGCAAATGACAAGCATACATATACTTGAAATATTACCGAAGCCTAGGATCACCTGCAACTCATGGAGCATAGTTTATTTTATACCATATTGAGAGGCATACAAGCATACGGGCTGTCTGATGTAAAGTGGTTACCGTGAACATGCTCGGTTATTGGCCTTTATTTTAAAACATCATTTAAGTTTATATTTTATCAATTCTCAGAGAGCTTGAAAACAAATTGAGTTAGATTAATTATAGACGTTAACTTCATTAAAGTTGTAAGTTTTCATGTAAGTTTCGTCCATGTTTTTTTTAATCTACTAACGTGACAAACAAACCGCCTGATGGTAAGCAGTTACCGTAGCTGTGGACATTTGCCCGCCTTTGGTATCACTCTTGCGTTGCCGATCCTGTAAAAACCTCCAGGCCTTTCTTGTAAAACCCCATGGTGTAGTCACTTGGCAAAACCTCAGGCGGGAGTTCATTCAGTTGGAGGTTAAATGTGCAGCATTTAATTTAGTATTAATTTTATTTTTGACTATTAATAAAAGACATTGGTCATTTCAGGTACAAGGAAACGGAGAATTCGTAAATGAATTAAACAATAGACATCTATTATACTGGTTTTATTAATGATATACAAAGTAATTACAAGTAGTTCTTCTTTTACAAGATATCAGTAGTTAATAGATGTACTTGACTACTTACTTCGTTACTGAATGTCACACAGTGGTCAATCAAAACATCTATAGTGAGATGTTTTCTAAGAGATTAAATCCAGAATTAGGGAATTCAGCAGAGATCCAAACATAGCTTCAAAATTTAGCTGGAAGGAGCGCTGCGCAATTCGCATATGCTTGATGGGACCTGGGGGACGGAGAATTCTAGACTGGAGGCCGTGTATGGAACTTGTTTTACGTTATTTTGATGGAAAGATGGACTAAAATAGAAACTTGGATGCAGAGCTTGTAAATGAAAATCTTTAACAAAAGGCTGTATCCAGCATTGGCGATAGAACCTATTGATGACGACGATAACAGCGGAAGACAAAGTTCAGTTGATTCGAATATGTAGAAAGAATGCGAGAGGAAATTACGAAACAGATATAATACGCGAAAGTAGAAGTTTGTGTAAGCTGAAGAAGGCAATGACATCTACCACGATCAAATTGGTACCTTGTTATCAGAAGGTCGTATCAGGAGCCCTAGGAACCGGCGAATGTGTATAAAAAGAGCTATGAATGTTTAAGAAACGACTCCTCCACCATGTGAGCACCCTTCTGGTCGCTCGGTTTAGGCGCTTATAGGGTCCAGGGTCGGCGTCCTCAGGAGGAAGTCGACCCTTCTCTAAGCGTATGCTCTTATTAGAGTGACGCTTGAGTCACCCCGTTCCCCTGGGGTGATCGCTTCAGATGAAGCCTTTGTAGCCTTCCCGGCTAGAGGCAGTCCCAGGGGGTGTTTTAGTCGGTGGAAATCCGACATAATCAGTTCGTTCGCACGAAATGGTATCTTTGAAAGATTTCACCTCCTCCCTCCCGTTTTCCGGAGGGTGCCCCTCACGGAGGAATGACCAATGCACACCCGGGTGTGGGTTGGTCCTTCCTTTGTGGGTCTTCAACTTTCTTGGGCGAAAATAAAAAAAAAAAAATTAAGAAACGAGTGAGGTATATCAGGACCGCCTCATGTAACGCTCGGTTCTTTCTGCCTACCTGATACTTGGCGTAAATAGATACTAGATAATATTTCCATAGTAAACAAAAAATAGAAAAAGCTTCTTATGCAGATGACAATTATATATGAACACAGAAATTTCACTTTTCTATCTCTCGAGCCCCATGCTACCATACACAACCTACTAGCGGGGTGCTCAGTTTATCAGATGCGTTAAAACATGCTGGCTCGCAGGGTCGCACATTGTTCACGGGAAGTTAAACTAACTCTATTTAGAGCTTTTTGTACATCTTTTTACACGTGTAGCCTGTGGGCTAGAGGTACTAAAGGGGCTTACAGCGCCCTTCGTATATTCGTTCAATACAACAACGCGTTTAGGGTGTTGCTGAGACTGCCTCGCTACTGTAGTGCATCGGGGATGTTCGCGGAAGCCAGAGTAGACTTCTTCCATGCTAATGCGTAAGAGGTGTGCGTCCCTGGTGCGCAGGGTGCGGGGGAGCACCAACAGCATCTTAAACATGGTCGCCAGCAGATGACTGCTCATACGTGAACCGTTGCTGTAACATATCGGGTGGCATGGTGCAGAAATGGATCACAAATTAATGTAAGGTTATTTCATTTTACTAATACTTATTTTCTGTACGTATCTTTTACTAACAAAATGTGAGTCCTAGTTACTTGAATAAATATAAATATATATATTATATAATTGTAATGAATTGTTATGTGTGTGCTGTTGACGTGAATCCACGACGCGTATTTGTGGTACAAGTATGTATGTATGTATGCATATCTTCACGCCAAGTCCCTTGCGGGGTAGGCAGAGAGAACCGAGCGCCATAAGACGTTTATTAATTTATTTTATTATTTTATTTATTTCAATAAGTTTATTTTTACTATTTTTATCTGTTTACAATTATTTCTAATTGAAGTGACAATTTACAGCGTTATTGTGCACATACCTTTCATTCATAAATTATTATATATATTTTTTATATTTACAATTTTATATAAGTAAATTTTCATTCGTAACATTTTATCCTACATTGTGGTACAAGTATACTAAGGTAATATGTTTGAAGTAGTATTAGCTCTTAATACAGGGAGTTAGAAAAGGTACAAACTACAACTGGGTCAATTCATGCTAGCGCAGAGTCGAAGCGCACCGAAGCATTAAACTAAAAGTTACAGTAAATTCACCCTTATCTCCACTATGTAATGCTCATACTTCTGAGATAAAAAAACGCAAATTCGCGTGCTTTCCACGGTATAAGATTTTTAAATATTCATTGTAAATGAATAATAATTTTACCGATTCCTGGCCAATGCCGTGAGAGGCGCGTCATGTTTTTTCGTTCAGAGAGGCCAATGACGCGCCTCGCTTGGCATTTTAAAGTTACCAAAAATCAAGATTTGGGATGTTCTTATATTTAAAAAAAAATGCTTGTTTATCACATATGACACGTGTCTGACCTAATTATGCATGACACATTAATTTGTTACAAATAATGTATAGTCGAGGGAAGTTAACCTAATATTATATTTATTATTTTATATTTTCCCGTGTGAATGAGTTATTTAATATCCTATAATTTGACGTAGGGCGGTTCTTATAATTTGACGTAGGGTGCGCGTGTTTCAATAGGCAGACAGACATAATTAGGAAACCGGACAAACCTCGCCTGGTGCGTTAATACACCCCGCCGCGGCCGCCTAGAGAACAGGATACACAATATTTCATTAGGAGCAGCCCGACTGGTGAAGTAACTACCTTAAAAAGTCCCCAATCAAATGACACTTCCTGAAAGGATTGTTGTCTTCCTGCGAGTAAATGAGGTCACCGGTCAGCAATTTTCTGGTAGGTAAGTGCCGCATTAACAGCTGGGACGAGAATGCGCAACCGATATCCTTTTGTTACAAGCGTCTATGTGCTACGGTAACCGTTTCGTGGATTCGTAGCTATATGTGTAATATCTAAATGTGCAACTCGATACCAAAACAGTTTATTTTCACCATTTTTATTTCTTTATTATTTCTAATTGAAGTGACAATTTACAGCGTTACTGTGCACATACCTATTCATTCATTAATTATTTATATAAGTAAATTTTTATTCGAAATATTTGATCCTACATTCGATAACTGTGAATCGATATGTCGAGCTCTCTCGCGCCATTTATGATTGGAAGGCCCCGTGGCCATAGTTGAAATGAATTACTGAAATGAAACTGATAGTAACAGTGAATAAAAAGTAACAACAAGTACAGTTAATGAAGTATTTATCTTTATTTTGTTTCGCAACGACTATAGAGTGATTTTGTATGGACAATGTTCCCTCCCGCTAACAGTCATATATTGCATGTCAATATATCTGCTAAAAGGACCCATCAAAAGACAAGTGTGTGTTTTAACACAGACAAAAGCTGTTTTCTTTGTGTGTAATCAATGTAAATGTAAGCAAACAATTTATCAATAGATTTAAGGTTCTGTGAAGTTAGAAACAACAAACAAATTCAAAATGTTTCGGGAACACCGTTGTGCCCAGCGACATATCAAAGAAGGTAGACACGTTATACACCAACATTATTGTATTTTAAAATGGCGCAAGTAGTACTATATCTACGTACAGTTATTTATTATGACACTTTGCTCTAACATAGACACAAAAGATAGGGCATACCTGTCGTTACAAAGAGATGAGTATATATCTAGATATTTATGCTTTGTGGCGAAATACGTATAGACGCGACGCGAGAGTGTTGCCAACTGAATGCAAGTTGGGCAATTACCTTACTTTCGTATTGCCATTCTAGAGCGTGCACGACGTATCTATAACTATAAAAACATCTTAGGTTGTACCCGCGTATGTCTATCGAAGTTCGCAGGTTTGACTCATTTTGTCATGACTACGTCGGTGTCCAAAGTTTATCCAATCGTTAAATTGTATTAGGTTATCTGTGTAAAGAAAATCTGAAATATATTTAAATAATAGCCATTGTTTACATTTTAGGTAATTTCATGTGTTTATATAGGCATTTGTATAGGTATAATATTCTCTCTATATTAAGGCACTGTCACTTATAATTTTAACGCAACAGGGACAACGGGCATAATTTAAAAAGTATATATTACAATAAATTAACGGGGACGGTGTACGGGGAACGGGGAGTAATTTTAATTATTTTATTAAGTTCCCTTTGTCCCCTTAACGGGGCATGGCCTACGGGGACAACGGGAATACAGGTGGGGAACAAAATCTGATGAAGTTATAGCTTCCTCAAAGAGATCCAGTATTGGAGAAATGTTACTTCAACGTACTAATAGTAAAATATGCGTGTTTATACAAGAGTCAACCCAAATGCATTTGCTGCTGGGAATTGGCTCAAAAAGTAAATGGAAATGTTATTTGACAAGACAATTTATGTTATAAAGTACATCTCTGCAATGTTACATTGTACGCTTTAATCCAAGAGACATGTTAAATCAAGGAACATCTATCTTACATCGCGAAATAATCAATTTGTGGAAATATTTGCTAAAATATCCTTTTCCTGAGAATTAATTGATTTTATCTATAAATACAGACATGAAACAGGAAGATGCGACCATGTTATCCTATACAGTTTAAAAATTAAAAAAATATAAGGTATCCTTTAATTCTGTTATGAAATTTAAGTCCACAAAATTATGCAGCGAAACCAGACTGAGGGCTACATATTTAAAACAAATTGTAACAGAAGCTGAAATTTTGAGTGGCGGTTCTATATTCACGAAAGATGGAAAATGTGAGGATGATATTGAAAGAAGAGTGAAAGCAGAAAACTGTATCAATGATGCGATGTGCTAGGTGGTAACAAACGATAACATATAAAGCAAAGCTTGCCTTGCTATCGTTCAGGAGGTATTAACGCCAACATTTGATGTACGGCAGTGAAACATGGGTATGGCAGAAGAAGCACGAAAGTATGATGAACACTGTAGAAATGAGAGCGTGAAGTTAGAACGATTCATAGAGTAAGAAATAGCACGATACGAGAACTATGTGGAATGAAAGATGATATAGTGGCAAAAAAATGAAAAGGGTATGCTAATATGGTTTGGTCATTTAAAAAGAATGAATGACGAAAGAAGTGTATCGGGCAAGAGTGAATGGAGATATCGACGCGAACCACTGTTAGGTATATAAGTGATAATTGAAAATGGGCCGTATCAAAAGCTCCTAAAAAAGAAGAGCATACATAAAGAGGTGCATGAGAGTGGAAGAAGGGAGAGAGATATGTTTGGATCAGTGCACTTGGAGTCTACCCAGTGGGATACAGGCATGGTGATATATATGTACCTATGTATGGAGGCGTTAGTGGTTTTATTCCCAGGATTCCCATCTTCGCAAATAATTTTCCATTCGCTTTAAACATACCATTCCCCGTATATCCTATTAATATTATAAATGCGAAAGTTTGTATGTATGGATGTTTGTTACTCTTTTACGCTTAAACGGCTAAACGGATTTGAATGAAATTTGGCACGTAGATAGATTATGATCTGGATTAACACATAGGCTATGTTATTTGACACCACGCGGGCGGAGCCGCGGGCAGCAGCTAGTGCTACGTGTTGACAATGAACAAATGACAAACTTTGTGTGTAGCCGGCGTGGATCAGAGCATCAGTTGCTTTTCGTACGTACAACTCTATGTAGCGCTCTCGTGCGTAAGCAATGCTTGTAACATGTATCTGGTAAACAATACACCATCAATCGCGCGGGCGAAGTTGCGGGTATAGATAGTTGAAACATTTTCATATTTTTAACTAGCTGTATCCGCAGTAGAACTAAGGTAACCAAAATAGCCCACAGGATAAGCAAGCTGAAGTGGCAGTGGGCCGGCCACATAGTTCGTAGAACCGACAACCGCTGGGGAAGAAAGGTTCTCGCATGGCATCATCGTACTGGTGTACTGTGTACTATTCGTGTGTGTGGGTTTAGTTGGGGACGTCCCACACTGCATTGAGCTATGACCTCATGAGGTTTGTAGGGAGACGTGGATGCAGGTGGTACAGGATCGAGAAGAATGACACTCTAGAGTAGAGGCTTATGTTGAGCAGTGGACAAATACAGGCTGAGATGATGATGATGAAGTACTTATCATTGAAAGCGATAGCATGACTACAGCGACCATATATTTTTTGAAAACGGAACCCATCCCATTCTCTCTGAAAAATGTATGTACGGATTCTATGGACACCATGTTCATTTAAATCTGTTTAAGCTTTTATATTTAAATAAAGAACTGGCAAACATGCGTGGTGGGCGTAACGTAAATTCTGAAAATATATTATACTTTAGGTACTATATTTTGTGGCATTCGTGTAAAAAAAAACTGTGTTTTGGATGAAAGCTAGCCGCTTTGTACAGTGATGGTAAGGATAAAAATATAAGTGGTTTTACCTGCATAACGTTTTTACTCTCGTACTTTCGTACCCTAAAGAATGTCTTCACATCGTCCACGGACTACCTGACGATATAGTCTCCTAGAAAAGACGAAGGTTATACTTCAACCTGATTGCAGAGGAGAAAGAGGCACGGGTATCATTTCAAACAACTCCTCCCAACATGTTTTCTTCATTGTACAATTCGTATAACAGAAAAGGAGACAGTTTCTTCTTAAACTATAAAGTGTAAGAAGAAACTGTCTCCTTTTCTGTTCTTTTTCAAAGTGGACGAAGCCAACTATAAAGTGGGCTTCGTCCACTTTGGTAACTAAACTTACGTAACCAGTTACAAGAGAAGATTTTTCTTTCGCTGTTTGATAACTAGTTGTGAGAGAAGAATTATTTTTCCACTTTTGTAACTTTTTGATGGTTATGAACGTGGATGTTCAGAACATGAACAGACAATGTTCGGTTCTGGCGCTTCGCCGGCCGCTGCCGCGGCACGCTCGCTTCGCTCGCTCGGCTCGCGCGCTGCAGGGTCACAGTTTTACCTAACACTCCTCCTCGCTTCGCTCGTCGTCGTACCTATTATTAAATAGCATGAGAAATATTTTCGGCTTCCGATAATAGTACCTACTTAAAAGTTATGTAAAAACACTTTATTATTTCGATGTTATTTTCTTTTTATAAAAACTAATATCTCGGGTTACAAAAATGGAAATAATTTGATCTACGAAAGTGGAAAAATAATTCTTCTCTCACAACTAGTTACCAAACAGTGAAAGAAAAATCTTGTCTTGTAACTGGTTATGTAAATTTAGTTATCAAAGTGGACGAAACGTTATAGTTGAATAAAGGGTGTACCTAACTTTAGGATCATTGATATCTTCATAGCAGCCAATCTCTGAAACGAGTCACAAGGTGTAAGGGTATCTGGGTTCTCCCGCCCAACTTGTGCCTTGAAAAACAAGTTTTTGCCTCAAATTGAAATACCTTTCACGTACAACAACCGCCGAGAATCGATCGATACTCCACGTGTCGCAAGCGCCCATGTGGGGTAACCGCAGCACATCAGGCGGGTCATATGTATGTTTGTTTACAACAAATTACGTACTATATGTATATAAAATATCCAGATATTTGCAGAGATGTCATAAATATATTTCTGTATGTCTCGGTAAATATCTGAATATTTCTGAATTATTGCGATCGATAATGATATTATGGAAGTGAACATGATGCATAATTAAGTGCCAAAATATTAGGTAATAATCTTTAATAGACGCAAATCATAATATATTCATCTTCTTGAGTAATCATCATCATCATCATTATTTCAGGCGAAGGACGTCCACTGCTGAACATAGGCCTCCCTCTTAGACTTCTACATCGATCGGTCCTGTGCCGCTTGCATCCATCGGCTCCCTGCGATCTTCATAAGATCGTCGGTCCATCATGTGAGGGTCCTACGCTGCGTTTTCCGGTTCGTAGTCACCATTCGAGAATCTTTCTGCCCTAACGGCCGTCGGTTTCTCCGAGCTATATGGCTTGCCCACTGCTATTTGAGCTTACTGATCCTTACAGCCACATCGGTAACTCCAGTACTGCCACGGATGTGCTCATGTCTGAATCTATCTCGCAGATAAACTCCGAGCATGCGACCCTCCATCATTCGCTGTGCAACATTAGTATCATACTAACTTCTTTATGTTACCTCATTCGCCCTCTAGTATTTATTTAATGTGCGTATACAAATTAATAGTAAACATGAATTTGAGTTACGTCGGTGACTTTTACCTTCTATAGATCTCTACCAGCCAACCTTTGCTATTGATAGGATTTGTAAAGCAGAGAATGTTCATTTTCTCATCCATCGGATTTAGTTCCTGTAATTTCATATCGAATTTATCGATAGTTACGAGTCTGATGAAATGTATAGTGATAGGGGGGGGGGGGGGCGACAAATAGGGGGGGGGGACAAGGGGAGAGAAAAATAAATTATCTATATCTTCACGTCAGTTCCCTTACGGGCCACTAACCAATAAACCACTTAACTGCTCATGAAGCTCCCCCCAGGCTCCTAAACGTGTTGTGCCGGCTCCTAAGCGCCTAAATATCCTAGCGATTCGAGCCTCGAGAGATCGCATCGCGGTAAGACCGCCGTTGTGCTGGTACTTTATTGTCTTTGTTTTTATGTATTTTTCTTTTGCAATAACGTGTATTGTATTGTATATATATAAATTTACACAATACCAATATTGTCGAGCATTGTAAAGAATTCATATGCATAATTATATAAAATATTAAAATAAATAATAATTCAAATTACTTAATCAAACCAGTGATATTGAGTATCGAGAGACTTAGCCTGCTGTCCCAAATAACTTACCGTAACTTTTTTGAGTTAGTCGTTGTTTGTAGGTATTAGAAAATATTTGTAATGATACAGTGATTTGGTCGTATTCCAGTGTACTTACTCGTAGTATATTTTTAGTAAGTAGGTATAGGTAATACATAAACTAAGAAATTACGTCTGTCCACTGTTTCGAGCGATTCAAGTTTTTTATGTTAGGTACTTTATCTATAGCATAATTTCTCATGTAAGTGACATTGTATGTTTTATGAGAAATAAAGAATCTTTAAAGTGAAAACCTTTCTTAATAATAGCGCTATCAAATGCAAAAAATATTTTTTCTTATCCTACTGGTAGTTTCTGTTATAGATATGGTGAGCAACATTTGTATGCATAATTTTGTTTTCGCAATGAGTATTGCCGTAAGTTTCTTAGAATAAGACAATCTAGTCTAGACATAATGCTAATGATGCTGCCTTAGATATTATCCCATACTTTATATATTCACGGTAGAGACAAGGTTACACGGTCCCAATCCGCCGTCAACGCTAACCGAAGTTCTTATCTACAATCAATGGTACACACATCAAACGGTGCCGGCGAGCTTCATT
Organism: Pyralis farinalis; assembly: GCA_947507595.1. Lineage (NCBI taxonomy): Eukaryota > Metazoa > Arthropoda > Insecta > Lepidoptera > Pyralidae > Pyralis > Pyralis farinalis. Next base: position 26,551,305 of record OX382270.1, read on the forward strand.
CACAAGCCACAGGTGAAACCTTCTCATTTCACATTTGGCACGCGCTGCTGCCGAAAATTCTAACATTTTTTTATATAAATAGAAACGAGATAGATACATTTTGGAGAGTTTTTTTTTTGTACGGGAAAGACAGAGATAGTTTTTTTGATCATGACCGTGGCTCTGGCGTCGAGATGGTAATTAATTTGATCAGTCGGTGACTTGATGTACGTTGGCTACGTAGTGGTTAGTGCGGTGTTTCGTCGATGATTTCGCGGTTTTCGATAAAATCTATGGTGATTATGTTGGCGTATGATATTCATTATCGTGGATGCTTTCAAATGTATGTTTTCTAGTCGCCTACTTATAGTTTAAATATAGTGTTGTGTGCTATGAAAGCGGATATGGAGTAATTGAGGCTATACTCTGACTTCTAGTTGTTGATGAAGTTTGTTTTATCTTATATACGTTTAAAGTAGCGTTAGCGGTAGTTATTGTTAACCGCTACATTAAACGTATCAAATAAAATTGCTTTTGTCTATTGCTATTCAATTTTAAAGAGAAAACTAATGTTGCAAACAATCTACTGTCTGACCAATTTCATCGACTTTACTTTTGACTTCTTTCAATGAGGGATGAGCTAACTTTTCATAATGAAAGATACTATTCTTTTAACTCTGTTATTACTACGATCGAAGATTGGCGCTCAGTGTTTTTAAGTTGCCTGAAGGCACTGCCATCTATCGGCAAACAGCCAGTACTGATGGTTAACTTGAAAGCTTTGAGTAATCAGACCCAATCATAGACATTCTACTGTCGAAGTTGTTGACGCTGCTACATGTGCGTGATGCACCTTGTGCCATGTGCATGTAACGTGGTGCAGGGTGCATAATATGCAGGTGAGAAAGAAGCAAAAGAGAAGTAGGACACAATAAAGAAGCCCAGTTGGGGAAGTATTTTCCCAGTATCCCACCTCACAGAAGTTCGTAGCGAAATAACAACTCTGTCGAGATGTCTGCTGTATTCTTGCGAGTGAGTGAAGTTACAAACTCTTGAGGAGCTGCTGCATTAACAAGCAGTAGGCAAACAACGATATTTCTAGTGTTGTATAGTTTACGGTAAAGTTCAGAATTATCTGTATGCTTGTTTAACTCCCGATATTGTATAAAGAAAGGGCATGAAGAAGTTTTTGCAATGCACGAGTGATACTCTTGGTAAGTGTCCATGGGTTAAGGTTGATTGCCACTAGACATAACGTATGTCTGTTTGTTATCTTAGTGTTTTTACAATAGCGACATGTACCCGATTAGTTTTCAATTACTTGCTTCTTCCTGACCAAGTGAAGTCAAGTACGATCCTTGACGATGGTCGTGATGCTGAGACCAAACAGTTATCCACAGTAGAGTCGAGAGAAGAGCTCTATCGATGTCGATACAACTTTCCACCTGTCACTAACCGCGGGGGCCGGGCGGCAGGTGCAGGCCAGACGCGGCGGCGCGCCAGTCTCCCGCGGCCATAGCTACGGCAACACGTCGCGACGCTCCAACTCGACACCTTATCGACACGTGCGTGGCGCAACCCTATTTGTTGTTCTAATTTTAAATAGTGCTGTGTGGACTTGTGTAGGGGTGGGATTTTACTATTTTCTCTTAATAATCGGTAAGTTGGATATATTATTTTTATGTGCCATTATATGCTTTGATCTGTAAATACCAATAACGTGTTTCTATCATTCGCGACGGTGTAAAATCATCGTGTTTTGATGTGGAAGTATGTTAGTAACAGTATACGATCATTCGAAATTTACAGAAACGAATATTTAGCGATGCGGGACCAGTTTTTAAGTTTACAATATTATATCTAATGGATCAGTGCATAGCTTATCGATATAATAAAGTTTTAATTAGTCGCGTCTTAGTTTGAATATCTTTGGGCTTTTATGTGTATTTTTGGCTATGTAGGTTTTATTTGTTCGAAATCAGTGTGATGTTTTATATGTGAGATGTATGTGGTAGAAGATCAAGATAAGATAGGAGCAACAAAGAGCGAACATGCGCGTTAAGTTGTCGTATACAAAAGACATCAACGGTCGGCGAGCGCTCTTCGAAAGTGTCGGCGAGTGTCACTGATAATTTCTATGACGATTAACTTTTTTTGTTTAAGAAATCGCACCTTTGGCGATATTAAGTGCTATATTTATTTTATTTGTATATTAATAATAAATTTATCACAATAGCAATTAATTGACAAAAATTTTTAGAAACTCGAAATATAAGGGACTAATTTTGTAACCTATTTGAAGACAGACAGGGAACAGTAAGAGGCAGACACAGTCACAGAACATTACAGCCAAGCACTTTTCTTAGGAGGGGGTATAAAGCTAAGTGACGCCCTCATTTTGTTTTTGAATTTAAGAATTTAAGACTAATTCCAAAAAAACATGTTAAATTGAAATGGCACTGTAGAAACATATTTATATTTTTTTGATACATATCTTGTTTTTATTAGTTTTTATTAGTAGTTGAGCGTTTTTTTTAGAAATTGGTCATAAATTCGGCGTTGTTAATAAAAACAAAAGGGCGCCACTTAGCTTTATGCCCCCTCTTACGGGGTGGTTATTTTATTGGAAAGTTTTTGGTGATAGTTCTTTAGGAATCTCGAGATGAGATTTATAGTGGCAAGATCAACTTGATTAATTAAAGAAAATATGGAAATAGAAAAGTTTAGTATGCACTTGGACTAGATTTTTACATTTCCATATCTTCTTTTTCATATAGTAGTTTGATAATTGCCATTATTTTTCTATGTATACTTCGATGAGTCATATATAGGATTTTAAAAGATTTTATTATATTCTAGACACTCGTTTATTTATAGAAATCAAGCTGAATTTTTAAAATAATTGCTAACTGTTCAGTTCAGTTAGCAATTATGCAGCAACATTAGCTTCAGTTAGCAAATATTTTAAAAATTCAGATTGATTTCTATAAATAAACGAGTGTCTAGAATATAATTAAAATCTTTTAAAATCCTATATATGACTAATTTTATGCACCGTGTTCTAATGAGATCAGCGTAACATGATAATGATGGGCGTCTCGTACCTTAAAACTTGGCGGAATTTGCAAAGCATGCCAAACATCTTAGGCATCGAGCCTCTCTTTCCCAAATAAACTTAAATATTTTGACAAATGTCCCGAATACGTTTACGATTACTATAACAAAGGTTTTCAAAACTTTTATCAGTCACATAATCTCTATTTACTAGAACTATTCAACAGGTGAAATAACCTGATAATAAAATAATTTCGTTTTATAAGAACACACCTACGCAACAAAATTTTAAATCTCGTAATGATATCGTACTTATAATCAGTAACATATTCATATTTTAATTAAATCACATAATCTCTGCTAACTGGAACTATTGAACAGTTATTTGACATCTGTGAAAAACCCTACAAGTTCATTGTTACTAACGTCTTCCGTTATATTGAGAACTAATTTATTCCATTGAATATGGCATATCCTTATGAAGTCAACTCATTTCCATTCTGATGGGTCATTTTATGACACTTATCGTCACTGAATCAAGTTACCGCTGTAAAAAAAGCATCTTTACGATTAAAGTTTTTCTAAATGATAAATATGATAATACGTATTGAAGAGTAATATATTTTATACCCCCACAATAGCCAACTTTATACCTTGTAACAAATAACGAATAAACATTGAGCCCAAAATACTAGTTAGGTTTACTAAATGTTAAAGCAAACTTTCGCATTTACATTATTATAGTGTTGATTTTTGTGTTCAAATATTACAATGTTAAGTATAAAAATCAACATTATACTTTTATAGTTTACTCGCTGACGTCCAAAAATATTTTTATATCTAACTACAAAGTAGCCCATGCCGCTGTTTTTTTAAACGCATACTTTTTTTACAGTAAGGGAATAATAAAATATGTAAGTTGAATCCCGGAAATAGAACAAATTAAGCTGTTAGGTACGACTAAACAATTGTTTAATTCTTATTTTGTAGTTTCATACCGACCAACATCCGCAGAGAGTTATTGTTCTTTTCTTTAGCAGTGACTTATTTGTTATTCATGGTTTCATGAAACAATTCATGGCAGAAATCTGTGCTGTTACTACAATTTATATATTTACCTAATTAATTCATTTAACTTATACTGTTTCTTATTATATACCACTGCGGCATATTTTTATTGTTATTGGTTATAGGTTAAAATATAAAACATAAGCTTATATATTTAAGCTAAAAGCTTGTAAAATATATTACTCCAAACTTTCTGATATCAAATGCACGCGTATATATCTTCATTGTACTGAACCTCATGCTTTTACAGTGAAACGAGAGTAAAGTAAAAAATGTTACACTTCCACGAAGTAGGCTAACCGTAAATAAAATTATAATTGGCTTTGTCTCGTTACACGTATCTTTCACGGCACCTTAACATCTGCGCGTAGATACTCTGCAGCTTGAAATTAGTGCTTGGGTTAGTCTGTTCTAATTGCTGTACTAATTTGATTCTTATCATTGCATTTGGGTTAGCTGGATGTATTCATATTATTTGTACCAGTTTCGTTTTCTGTACCGCCAGTTCAGAATTCTACTCCAGAGCAATTCCAAGTTTAACTTTATTGTGGTGAAAAAGTGAATATTTTTGAATTCCCGCGCAGAAGTGGTCAAACGCTCAAGGCGATGATTTATATACTATGTGCACAAGAAGTATTGTGAATTCGAGATATATGTGACATGTTATTAACAGATACATAAATAAAATATAACACAATATACTTCAAGTATTAAGTCTGTAATTTATGAATATTTTTAAGAAAATGCGTTCAGTACATGACATATTATATTTAAATCGAAACCGCATAAGTCTGACAAGCAGCGCATTTACAAGAAGAATAGACTAGTTTTTGAAAGATGAGCGGGGTAAATAGAAACAATTAAGAAGTTTTAAAGCTGCTAGAACGCTGCTAGCTAGCGGGCACGCGCCTTGTGCTGGTTATCTGATACTACACTGACATTCTTGGCACCAGTTCAGAAAAGGGGCTAGGCCACTAATCCCCAAAACTACGAGTATTCTCTCCATAATATTTTTCCACGCCATTTTGATTTTTTTTACTAGGTGGATCGGGCCGTATGTTTGTTTGCCACGTGATATAAGATAAGAAATGCAACAGGATTCTTGTAGGTCACGTTTGTGAGTTAAAATATTTCATGGTTTACGATCATATTACGTTCGATTTACTATATACATGTACCTACACATATTTTGGAGCTAACAGAATTATTGTGATTAAGTGGAATAAATAACTCTAGAACAGAAAACGATGCCTCAGAATGTGTGCAAAACATAAGATTTAAGCGAAACTGTCGATAATAATTATAGTTTAATAACAATAGACTATAGCCACTTTCCGTGCTTCTGCTGCTAATTAATTCATGCGAACTAGCCTAGGTCGACACTCACGCACTACCGTTAGTAGATGTAAGCCGTCACTGCTGTGGCTGCTCTTGCTCTAGTCTTTGGCTCGGCTGTTGTGGTCATCTCTGCGATTGTCCGTTGGCTGTACAATAGACAATGCATTCAATGCACGTAGCTGCTGTGTTTATCTCTAGACATGTTTTGCATTTGTTGCACGAAATGCATGCATGTAGTGCTAGAAAACATCAAAATAGTGGGTCCTCTCCTGATTTATTCATATTGTTTTGAGATCCTGGTGGCTAGACAAGAACTCAAAAATCTGCGGGAAATTATTTCGCTCAGGTTTCCTGTAAAGTGGAGATATTTTTTCGCTTCGGCTTCTCCAAATTTATAAAGACGATACAGTGAAAAAGGGGTAGATAACTCTTTACTAAACGTCTCTACTAAACCAAAACTGACCTAGAGTTGCGGTTGCTAGACGGAGGGGCGCAAGGAGAGGTTAACATTAGCTTTGAGCTGCTTATACTCCGAGATACCATCTACGATCTAAGGCACATACACTCCAATATGATGGTAACGCACTTAATCCCTCCCATTTATATATAACGTTTCGGAAATAGTGTTATAACAAATATTCACATTTCATTTTTCTATTGTAATGCCAATTGCTAATTTCCAAAAATATCATCTCCATTTAAAAAAAAAAGTTAACTAAATTTGAATTTCTGTATTTGGTGCTACCACAATAAGCTCCCCTAAAATGGGAAGCTAATAAACCGGGCGCCATCTAGCGCCAAATTAAGCTAAACTTATGTTATGTGTACTAGACAAGATATCCATATTCATAGGACATACCTATACCAAGATAAACATTTTTACTTGTACAAATATTCTACCTGGACAGGATTCGATTCTTAGATTGTCCCTTGTTAGCTTTTTTCATGCACGCTTCCCAGTTCGTATGCCTTTTGATATCTTCTTTTAAATACATGCTTACAATAAACTAGGTATATAAAACAAGACTCCAAGACAAACGGACCCCCCATATACCTTCACTTTACAACTTTTGTAAAATATATCTATTTCAGAATTAGTTATCAACCCGACAGTAATATCATCACATTAGAACGCTGAGGTAGGTAAGAAAAAATACGAAAGTAGTGTTGGGTGAAAGCAAGTGTTACAAAGAAACGCGTAATATTTATAGCGTTAATAAATATGACAACGCAGGCCTATCTCAATAAAATTTATAGACGCAGATATTTCCTATGTCGTATTTTGATTCATTTGTTTCCCAGTTTGTGATGAACAAACTGTATAGAATTCTCTTCAATTGTTGGTAGAAATAGGTCGTGAATAGTCACTATCGCATACTTTGTATACTTTACCGATTAACACGCCATCTAGAATATATTTTTGAAGTGAAAACTTCTTTAGCGGCGTTGTGCACTTTTTGGGATGAGTAAAAAATGTTAAACTCGCGCCAGGACACGTGACCCCGACCGTAAGATTTCGGTGAGAATTAGAACTTAAGTTCACTGCAGCACTGAAACATTAGTTACCTCTAATTAAACAATTCAAACATGAAGCGCTAGATCGTTCATACACACACACACTACAGAGAAATAAAGGCTACTAAAAGCCCAAATCTCATGCGTGCGAAGCCGCGGGCTTCTGCTAGTCTATACACATAAATAAAATTGAAGTATCTGTCTGTGATTTCAAAATAAATGCCTTTATCTTAAGCTCATATTATTATTTTCACTTTACCAAAGTCTAAATACGCATTTTTAACTTTTTTGTCTGTCTGTCTGCTTGTTTGTCCGGGCTAATCTTCGAAATGGCTGAACCCATTTTAACGGGACTTTCACTGGTAGGTAGAGGACTGTTCAGAGCAGAATCTAGGGTACTTTTTATCCCATAAATGTTTAGGATTCCTGCATAAAAAATGAAAAACTGTTAAAATTAGGGGGAAATATCTTCCCCTTCGGGGGACTTTGCAATTTTATTTTTATTATTTTCATAGAATACGTATTTTTTGTAACATAAAATAACTACGCATTTTTGATGTAATATAAATAAAATACATATACGTTGCCTCCTGTAAAGGTCAATAGATGGCGCTGTACGGATATTTAATCGCTCTATGGTTGCATCTACGACCCGGAACTTTGTTTTTTTTTTAAACAGAAACAATTTTATGTCTACAGAGAAATAAAGACTACTAAAAGCCCAAATCTCATGCGTGCGAAGCCGCGGGATTCTGCTAGTTACAAATATGTACATAGGTGCGAAAATACGAATTTAGCGGTACATGCCAGTATTCGCACCGAGAACCTGTTGGTCAGTAGGCCGGTTATTTATCCACTAAGCTATCACTGCAAGTTTCCTAGTATTTAAATATATATATATATATATATATATACCTTTAGGTAGTTCTAAAAATTCTTAAAATGGGAATCCTTTTAAGCTGCATACAGGGAATATGCTTTATATTTATATATATATAAATATTATTTGAGCGTTAATATAAAGGTCACTAACCTCTGGTGATGCTCTACTAATTAATGCGACTATATCACTGAAACTAGTGCCACCATTAAAAACATAGTACGTCAACGTAGCCATAAATTTTAATTATCATGCTAGTGTTTGTCTCAAACACAATAAGTGTTAAAACAGCCGTTTTTAGCACTTTCGTTAAGTACCAGTACATAAAACTTGTAAAATGATAAAATTTGAATGTAGGTGTAAAAATTTTATTAGTATAAGATGGAGCCAGCGCGTGGTGCAACCCCATCGAGCACTAACAACTCATCTCCTGACGGCCAATGAAGGCAAGCCAGACCAGAGTATCCTGCAGGCCTACTTGGGTCTCCCCTCTATCCGAAGAAGACACGTCGGAGACGAAGGCCCTGATTATGATGACTGACAACTGAAGAAGTATCGCCACCATGCAGAGCAATATTACAATTACCGAACAATTGTTTTCTTGCTTTTGTTCTAAGGTCACCAAGAAGTTCTAGACAAAGTGTTTTATTAGCAGTGCTCTGAAAATCCGTAAGAACTAACTAAGAGATTCAGAGGAAGATAAAACCACAATTTGCTCAGCCTTTCATAGTAGAAGATACCCCTTTTTATTCTTATTAGTTCTCCCATAGTAGAAAGTTCCCCATCTGCATGACGATGCATGCACATAATCAGAAACTTGCATACGTTAGTAATAATGTTACACAATTATAAAACGATCACGAGTCAGGCACGGGGCTCAGAGCCACATATTTTTAAAGCCAATCTAGGTAATACAAGTAGTTTCTTTCTGCTATGATAGACCAATAAATTGAGAAGCAGTAGTATCACTGAGGAGGAATTCTTTAGTACGTTGCGGTTCTGTTCGAGAACCATTCGAGAAGTCGACAGTATATTAGTACTATAAACGAAATCCGCGATTTTGTTCCTCAGGACAGATGTAAGTAACTTGTAGATAGTGGGCAAGCAAGTTATCAGTCTATATTTTTTATGATTTATAAATTAAATTATTCATCCCAGTGTTGATTAATTTACCAGAAAGACGTATTATTCGGTAAAGCATTTTAGCCAGAACTTATGCCACGTATGTACCATTGGGGCCGAGATATTGCATAAGTGCACAACTAATGTCTAAAGCAGTAATGTATTTCTTCCATTGGTGGTATATCACAAGAATGTACAACATTATAAATACAATCACTCTCAATATCTACGATGAAAACTGACCATATATCGCGCCGAAAACTTGCCATATCATCTGACGTCGGTAGAACAGCTAACGCAGACTCTTGCTGTAAGCAATCCCATATTCTGTAGACTTGTTTCTAATTAGTTTGGTAGAAATCTACCTCATCGTTTTTGTGCCGCTGGGTGTGACTTGTCCATACCTACCTCTTTTAGAAAGTTTCTTCTTCTACGAACCCAGAGGTCACATAGGACGCATATTTAACATATATTTTTTTATTATATATATCTTAATAATCTCCCATATGAAAATGAGATCATTTCAGCGGGCTTGCGGGGAAACGAAAATGATAAATCAAGACTTGGTTGAAATAGGGTCGTTTATTAAAGACGGCTTTCTATATTTAGCGAAATATTACCGCTTTAAAAGATAGCATTGGAAACAATATACACATGAGCAGGCCCCGTTAGGTATTGGAAATATTTCGTAGTGTCGGAAATTATTGGGCTATTGCAATGAGATCTGGAGGGACTATTCGTACTGGGCTAGTACAGAAGTGAGACGGACGCTTGCGATAACTATGATATATCTGATCGCTACTTCTGGCAGATGGTGATTCGTAAATCACTGGATGGTCCCTCGTAATGCGTAATAATAAAATGAAGGTGCAACATCGGCGTGAGTGATACAGGGGTGTTGAAACGTGTGCTGCGCTTTCTACAAAGTTACTCGCGGCGTTATGTTCTTTAACACTTCCACACCTGGAGCATTAACAACTCCTCTCTGGACGGTCAATGAAGGCAAGCCAGAACAGATTATCCTGCGGGCCTACTTGGGTTTCCCCTCCGACCGACGAAGACACGCCGGAGACGAAGGTTGATGATGACTATTATATCTTTAAAACCGCGTCATTTTATAGCCGTGCGCGGATATAATAAGACCCAACCCGTAAAGGCCCCTTCGTGAAGATTGATTAATGTGACACCCGTCCTGACCCGCTGCAGGGGACATCAATAAAACAATATATCCGAGAATAGGTCCTAGCATGTATTATTCCTGGAATTATGACTTTTAATACCACCCTTGGACTATCTGTCTGTTTGTTCCGGCTAATCTCTGAAACGGCTGATCCGATTTTGACGGGACTTTTACTGGCATATAGCTGATGTAATAAGGAGTAACATAGGCTTTTAGACACTTTTATTAATATAAATAAATAATAAACAAATAACTATTCCGCGCGGACGAAGTACAATAATACATTTCTCTTATTATTTTGCTGTTCGCAATTTCACTCTGCTTATTTAGGTACTTACTTAGACCTCTCGACTAAAGATCTAAGGGTACTTATAATCAAATCAAATAAAATTATAATTGAACAATAACTTTTTTGTTAAATTCCGCGCAGACGAAGCCACGGCTAGTATTTACATAAATCCGAAAACACGAATTTAGTGGTGCATAGGTACTCGGCTCATGCTAGGATTCGAACCGGAGAGCTAATGGTCAATAGGCCCGTTCTTTATCCACTGGACTATTACTACCCAGCGCTGCGGATTATTAGTATTATTATTTTTTATATATATTATTAACTATTAGTTTTATGTCTGTCTGTGTTTCACTATGTATTTCAGATTTTTCTAACATACAGGCAGACGGATAAAGTGATATTTTAAAAGTTCCGTGTTCCTATCGAAGTACGGAACCCTAAGGCACAAACGAGAAGGCATAGGCAGCGGAATTTAGTGATTTAACTTAAAACCGCAGCACGACACTTACATCAAACTGTTTATATAAACGCGTACCGCAAAATAGCGTCAGAACTTGATATAAAACAATTTGTAGAATGAACAAATGTGATTTAACCCTTTGAGTGAAATTGCTTCGGTATACACAAACGCTGTGTACGATATATACTGCTTCTTAAATTGTACAGCAGCCCGTCTGGGGAAGTACCTCCACCTCACAGAAAACCGCAGCCAATTAACAGCTCCCTAGAGGATTGTTGTGTTCCTGTGTGTGAATGAGGTCACCAGTAAGCTCCCAAGGAGTTGCTGTGTAAGCAGCAGAGGAGGCATCGCACGAGTGATACTTATCTCAAATGTTAATAGACTGCGGTACCCGCTTAAAAAAATGAATTTCTTTAGTTACTTTTCAATTAAGTTCAGGGCCTTGTGTCTTACATTTAGCATTTTTAATACCAAAAATGAGGCATACGTCCCCACTTGCAATACAAGTAGTATCGCTCGCATATTGCAGCCACTGCTGCTAACAAAGCAACTTCTCAGGAGATTATTGACAGCAGTTTTTAGTAAGACGGAGATAATCGGACTAACACAAACTGGCCGCTCCGATATTCCTTACATTACTTTCGTCCATTACCTCGTGTGTTAATTATGTAATATGCACCATATTGGGGTGCAGTTGACTTTATATGTGTTAATAAGTCAATTATACATAGAAAATATCAAGACAAACAGACATGCACACAAATGTTTGTACTGTGTGGGAATCGAATCCACGAGCGTTGGTGTCAGAGTAGCGTAACAGCGCGTTTCACCACTGCGCCACCGAACTCGTCGAATTCGTATTTTGTATTAAACAGTAATACCAGATATTCGACATTATGATTATTACATATTTGGTACTAACTTATGTACGGTCTATCATATACCGTCACAAAGGTCTTCGTTCGAAGCCCACTAAGTCTTTTTGCACATTTTTTCCGTTTACTTTAATACTTGTATATACCTAGTCTTGCCATAAATACTGAAACAAAGAAAAAAAAATATTCTATTTCAAATAACATTTATTACTTTTACAGTGTGTTAGTTTAATACATAAATATAAAACAATTTAAAATATAAAAAGCTTATTCGAAGTGGTCTCCATTAGCTGCTATACAGTCCTTTAAACGTTGCGGCCAGTTATCAATAGAAGCACGCACTCTTTCCATGGGAAAATTATTCATTGCCAATCGTACGGATTGTTTTAGGGACTCCAAATTATCATGGCGTTTAGAGCAAGCCGTACTCTCTAAAACTGACCATAATCATAATCCAGCGGATAAGATCGGGACTAGATGACGGCCAGTCTTCAGCTCTGATGAAGTCCGAAACGTTCGTTTCCAACCAAGACTGCGTAAACTGAGCTTTATGACCCGGCGCCGAGTCTTGCTGGAAGGACCATTATTGGTTATTGAACATGGTGTTGTTAAGGGGCTGCACTACCTTCTCAAGAATGGTATCTTGATACACTTGTGCCGATGTTTTGATACCTTTTTCACAAAAGTATGGCTCAGTCACTCCTTCATAGCTAATACCCCACCAAACCATCACTGAAGTCGGATAGTGTCCACGTTGCACTCTGTCGACTAATTGGGAAGCTTCCTTAGAGCTTTGAGCATAAATACGGTCATTTTGTTTGTTAAAATGTTGCTCAATTGTAAAAATTTTCTCATCCGTAAACAAAATTTTTCTGTGACCTCTGTGTTGTTTCGATTTTACCACCCTATTCTTTTTTAAATTATAAAAAGGCAAGTCCTAAGTCATCTTTTAAAATACGCGACATGGTTCTAGGTGCTATTTTCATCTCCCGAGATAAAATCTTTTGCTTTCGGACAGGATTTCTTCGAATTCTTTCCCTTACTGCTTTGACCACCTTTTTCGTACGAACACTATGTGGACGGCCAGATCTTTTTCTGTCACAAACAGAGGAGGTCTCATTGTACCTATTAATAGCCCGGTACACAAACATTTTACTAATACCAAGCGTATGGAGAGTTTTAAAAATTGCATTTGGCTCTATACCTACTTTGTGTAATGCAATCACAGCGATTCGGTTCTCTTTATCACCCCACTCCATTTTAATATCGCAAAATAGTGTACAATGTAGTGACGCCACAATGAGAAAACGCAATGAGCAATCATATAAAAATGACAGATTCCAAATTCAAATGTCATATTTTGTTTCATTTTAATTGTAACATTATTTATGGCCAAACTAAGTAAATATATTCCACGTGTCTCAGAAACTGCTCTAATGATTTGGATCAAATTTTGTTTTTAGATAATATTTATTAAGATTTCCTGAGAAAGTGCCATTTTACAAGCTTTTATTTAACTTGCAATGTAAGTATGTAAGTATGTTCGGGTGAAATCTTGCAACTCAATTTTGAAGCAGATATCTTTAACCGATTGAGCTGAAATTTTGTATACACGTTCAGTTTGGATGACAATGCATGATTAACTGTGTGACGTCATTCTAAATCCAACATGGCGGCATACCCAAGATGGTGGACCAACTATTTTTAATGCACTCCTACAATATGGGTATCAAATAAAAGGGCTTGCTAAGAATAACTCGAAAAATAATGTGACGTCACTCCTAATCCAACATGGCGGACTTCTAAAGCTTGAAAATCAATTTCGAAGCAGATATCTTCAATCGATTGAGCTGAAATTTGGTATACACGTTCAGTTTGGATGACAATGCATGGTTATTACAAGCTTTTATTTAACTTGCAATGTAAGTATGTATGTAAGTATGTTCGGGTGAAATTTTGCAACTCAATTTTGAAGGAGATATCTTTAACCGATTGAGCTGAAATTTTATATACACGTTCTAGAAGAAGGAAAACTCCAAAATCAAACCCGGAACTGTGTTTCGTAAGGCACATGTAAGCTTCAAGCGTAAATAAGTGGCCCAGCAAAATATAGTCACGGCACTGCAGAACGAAGAATGCTACCAATTATATTATGCTGGGCTTGCACAGTAGGTACACAAAATGCAGGGTAGTACCGTCAACAATGCCGTTGTATACTTAGGCTCAAAGCTCTTCGCTGTTGGTCAAGCATACGTGGCCTTAAGTAGGTTAAATCATTTAATAATAATAATAATGATAGTAATAGTAATGATAGTTGAGAGACTCTCGCTCGGCAGTTGGGTCAAGAACCAGTTACAGAAGGCGGTTCTTCTTGACACGGCACGCATTGTGAGGTTTCTCACTCTGAAGCCCTGACCACCGGTAGCTTGGGCCTCCGCTCCGTTACCTGTGGGTACCCGTTTTTATATTTTTAAATGTATTTTATAATTATATTAGTATTTAAAAAAATGTAAAAATGAGATGCAAAATAAATAAATATAATAATAATAAGGAGGTTTCTCACTCTGAAGCCCTGACCACCGGTAGCTTGGGCCATATAAAAAGATATAAGATAAAATATATATATAAGATATAAGATATAATAATAAATATAAGATATCTGCTTCGAAATTGATTTTCAAGCTTTAGAAGTCCGCCATGTTGGATTAGGAGTGACGTCTCATTATTTTTCGAGTTATTCTTAAGTTAATAACCCCGCAGGGCAGCTTGTGGCGAGCTGTTGGTGCGTAGCGACACCACGGGTACCCGAGTGCTCCAGAGAGTCGATCAGGGCCTTCGTCTCCGGCGTGTCTTCGTCGGTCGGAGTGGACAGTCAAGAAGGCCCGCAGGACTCTCAGCTCTGGCTTGCCTTCATTGGCCGTCCAGAGAGGAGTCAATAGAGTATATTGCTCTAGCAGGTGATATGCTCCAAGGGTGGAAGTGTTAAAGGGCATAACGCCGCGAGTAACTTCGGAGAAAGCGCAGCACACCTCTCGACACCCCTGAGTCACTCACATCGGTGTTGCCCCCGGCCGACTTTCTCTGGCATTTCGGGGGTCCATCTAGTGAGTGGCGAGCCACCCCTGCCGAAGTAACATCAGATAGGATAGTTATGGCAGGTGTCCGTCTCTCTTCTGTAATAGCCCAGTACTAATAATCCCTCCAGATCTCATTTCAATAGCTTAATTATTTCCGACACATTTGCAATAGTCCCAATACCTGCCGTGACCTGTTCGTGGGTATATCCTCCCATTGATATCCCTTAGAGCAGGTCACAGCTGGTACAATACATTACATCATTCTTTTCGAAGGGGCCTCTACGCGTTGGATTCATATCCCAGCGCATGCCTATTAAATGACCGGGATTAAAACCCGTGAAATAAGAGATAATAATAATAGTAAAATATTTATTTCATTAGAAGGTCTTCTTATTGAAGAGCTAGACTGTTCGAAATTAACCGGCAAACGACCATGCAACAATGATGCGTTGAATGAGATGAACAGACTGAGAAACGTGTCCAGCGATAACTAAAAAGTAAAAAATAAATTAAAAGTAAAAAACCTTTTCAAAAACAAGCTTTTATTTAAATGCTCTAAAAAGAAAAAAATAAACTTTTATACTAAAACTTTTACTGTTCACTTATAACGTCATTTCACATTTGACACAATTTATATGATATAAAAGCTTGTCGCGAGATTTACTTGTGTAGATTAACAAGTAAATTAAATAATTTGATGGGAATAATATTATCTATTAAAATTTTCAAACTAAGTAAATACGAGCACTTAAATCTCGCGACAAGCTTTTATATCATATAAATTGTGTCAAATGTGAAATGACGTTATAAGTGAACAGTAAAAGTTTTAGTATAAAAGTTTATTTTTTTCTTTTTAGAGCATTTAAATAA
The DNA here is from genome assembly GCA_947507595.1 of Pyralis farinalis. NCBI lineage: Eukaryota > Metazoa > Arthropoda > Insecta > Lepidoptera > Pyralidae > Pyralis > Pyralis farinalis. Next base: position 26,567,015 of record OX382270.1, read on the forward strand.
AAGCTTGTTTTTAAAAAGGTTTTTTACTTTTAATTTATTATAAAACATATGAAACGCACTGGTCGCTTGTTATTATGTTTCGACATACGAAAGGTACTCCTTTATATGTTTAATTTTGATAAGTCTGGATGTCGATTATTTATAGTTACGGTTATATATACTTTAACATCATGGCTTGTGAGTTTGAGTCCCATACAGGACAAACATTTGTGTTCCTGAACATGTTTGTTTGTCTTGGTCTGAGTTTTTTTTAAGAGAGGTGGATGAAAGCAGCTCGACCGGTGAAGTACCTTCATGTTATAGAAAACCGTAACCAAATAATACGAGTAACTCCCTGCGGGGTCGTAGTGTTCCTATGAGTGAGTGAGGTAGCCATTAAACTTCTAAGGAAGTTGAAGAAGAAGGGAACCAGTGTGTTACCAGTGGGGGTAGCCATGCGCGTTCATAGACCACTTTACATCAGTTGGGCTGTATCATTGTATGCCTCCCAACGTTGTACGTAAAAGTCTTTTCACGACCAAATATCTAAACTGATCATTATGAAAATTGGTAAATAAAATGAGGTACTTGTTAAGGTGACAACTGGATCTACGCGGGCAAATCCACTAGCAACAGCTTGTATAAATCATTTTCCTATCCTTGTCATTAAGACCATTGAGGGCCATTCTCCGAGCTCATTTTATTTGTTGTTTTGTTTTAAACTATTCTCTATTCTTTGACCCCGCGTTAACATCTCGGGACCCAAATCGAATATTCGATTAGTAGAGTTCAGAATATAATTCCCAGCAATTTATTTTAGAAGAACCTCAGTAGATCCAATAATTCATTTAGATAAGTAAATTTATGGTTGGTGCAATGTTCAGAATTGTTAGTAGTGCTTGTGGTTGGCCCAAGTGACGTTTGAAAGCGGGGGAAAAATAATGCTTTTTGTTTTTAGGTAACTGCAAGAGGATTGCTTGTCGTATAACTTAAATGAGTAATTCTTGTGTATGGGCAGTGATAGGTCAGTGGACAAAGAACTGGCCTGTTGGCCAACTGGTCTCCGATTCCAATTCTGGCACGTATCTGTAATTATCAATTGCACGGCGGTGAAGGAAACCATCGGGAAATTCGCACGTTCAAGAAATTATATTTCGAAAAACGTGTGACCTAATCTAAGAAAGTTCCGGTTTTCCCTCTAGGTCTAATGGCAGTCACTTCATGGTAGCGGTCTCCGCCAATCCTAATGGATTAGCAACAGGTTAACGCTAAGAAGAAGGAGCATTTCTTGTATATATGTATGTATATAATGCAAATATCTCGAAAGCCGCTTCGAGATATTTGCAATGCAATATTAAATTGCAATATAACCAAATCAAATTTTGTTGTAAGGCAATATATATTTATCTACATAGGTATGTTTCTTGGAAATAGTGCAAATTTACGCAAAATACATAAAAAAGTGCGGATCGTGTTAAACGCTAATACAAGCTATTCGACATGATTATTACGTATTTCGTCCCGCCGCGGCGCCGTATCTATAGTCTATCTTATACAGCGACAAAGGTCCCCGTTTCGAATTTCACTAACAGCACTATGTTTTTGCACATACTTTTTTCTTAACTTTAAAAGAGCAGATTTTGTTTATACAAAAGTTTTCCTTGTGTTTCGGAAACGGCTCAAACAATTTGCACTTTTAATATTTGTAGAAGGTTTTGCTTTTTTATTTTATGTACACAAGTGTCATTTCTGAGAAAAGGCGGTTTCAAAAAAAAAAACGCCCGGCGAATCTTCGCTAGCCTACTACTGCGTATAACAATTATGATTAAACTAAATCGCTCCAACATTATAATTGTGTTTAGGTTGCCATAGATACTTTTTGTACATAAATAATTGCCTGACATATGTATACACACTTGAACTATTAGGACGAATTGAATGACTCAAACCATCTAGTCGAGTGGATAATATGAGACAGTATAAAAAATCTGCAACCTTAATGGCCGTACTAACTTCCATTTTTGCTCGCTTATCTTTTGTCACTTTCCTCAAAATTTAATCTAAATTAGTAAGTTTTAGCTACAAACGCTAAATTGCATACTTATTAAAAATATTATCTACAAAACTTCTTAGTAGTTAATATTCTTCACTAATTTGTTAGTAGGTGCTAGAACCACCAAGCCACTAGGGAGCTTACGCATGAGCAAGCTACATACAGTCCTTCTTCATCCCTTGTCTACATCATAAAAGAAACCTCAAAAGAGCAAAAATCAAAAATTTGTAAATTAATCTTTTTTTATCTTAGAGCATTTGTGCCAATTTTCGTTTTAAGTGGCACACGGAATACTTTTATTTCCATGCTAACTTTGAACTCAAATTTGACCTTCCCTAAAAGTTCGATTTTTAAAAACCTTTCCTTATCCCTTGTCTACATCAAAAAAGAAACCTCTCTACAAAATTTCAGCGCTCTAACTTCAAAACTGGCAGACTTTCATACAAATTTCAAACCCCTATTTTACCTCCTTAGAGGTGGAATTTTCAAAAATCCTTTCTTAGTGGATGCCTACATCATAATAGCTATCGGCGTGCTAAATATCAGTCCAGTGGTTCGAGCTATATATATATAGGTTACTTCGACTAATTGTTGCATTTTGAGGCGGAAGGAAGAGATCGCAACACCGTTTTTAAGGTTCGGTAGTAAGCCAGCAACCCTTGCAGTTTCAACATATCTGTTAGTCTATTTATCACAGCCATTTTATTAACGGCTTCTAATATAATTTGTGATATTTTCGGTATTTATTACCAATCAATGAATTGCTAAGAGAAGGTATAGAAACTTGTTGTTATCATTGGTATTGCTTATACTCTGATCCTCAAAGGTAGTGCTAATAAGAGCACCGATTGATTTGTGGACCTTAAAATTTCACAAATGAACACACTTTTTCATTTATACTATTATGAGTTACGTGGTACTGACTGTGTCTAAACATTATTACTTAGGAAATTATGGGTCTGGAGGTAATTATAATTTATCTAGTTGATTGATTCACGATTTCGCGGACTCAAATTTACAGGCAATTTGATCGCTACTTTGACTGCTTCCGCCATTAGTTAACTTATCAGTGTCTCTAGATAATTCCATAAAATATCAATATGATTCTTTTCTTTTCTTGCACCACACGAAAACTTATGGGGTTACATCAAATGCCCCGTCCATTATTACCGTGCAGTTTAAAATATTTTAGTACAGCAATTTGTAACAATAACTTTGCTGGGTACGTTAAATTTGTGTTTTCGTTCGTAGGTGACATTTAGGCAGTGTGTTTTTAATAGTTTTTACCACTACTAAATGACTTACTAAATTACCTTCAGTTACCTTAATTTGTATAATACAAATAGTATTAGTGTGGTCAGCGGTTACTGTCGATTCTAATATTCACACGTTTTAATGTTTTTTTTTGTACATATTGAATGATGGTAATAGCATTGAGGCGGCATGTATGTATGAAGGAAAACATCTTGAAGAACCCCGCACGTCCAAGAAATATTACTTCGAAAAACGTATAACCTAACCTGCAAAAGGTGTGGTTTACTCTCTGTGCTACTCACAGAAAACCGCAGCCAAATAACAACTCCCTAGAGTGTTGTTGTGTTCCTGCGTGTGGGTGAGGTCACCAGTGAGCTCCTATGGAGTTGCTGTGTTAGCAGCAGAGGTGGCATCTCGCGAATAATATTTAATGTATTGCAAGCGTTTATTGGCTACTGGAAACGCTTTGATGTAAAACGGCGGTTGGTGGGCCGTATGCTTGTGTGTTGTATGCCTCCCTACGTTGTATAAAAAAACTCTCATGATCCGTTTTCAACCTGGCGACGATATGGCGTAACAAATACTCAATAACAGTCAAATTGAGAACGTCCTACTTTTTGAAGTCGTTTATAAAGAAGAAAGTGCCGACTGACTGACGGATATAGATATTAACGCATAAACCAAACCGTTGAAGCTAGGAACTTCAAATTTTGCGTAGAGGTTTCAAATGAATCCCAGGTCCATATCAATCTCCATGCAAAGACATTGGAATATCACTTTTTGTATTTGATAACCCAATTCTTGAGGAAGATTATAGACATTCAACGTCACGATTCTACCCTTAGAAAACGAGCAAAAAGAAGGAATAGTGGTTCCTACGGGATACCGGGATATACGCGGACGAAGACGTGGTCTGCAACTAGTATAATGTATATTTAAATATATATGTAATTGTAGTAGTTTTTCATGTATAATGCATCTTATAAATAAATCAATGATTTTTTAGCTATTACCTCTGCATTGCCGTTGTAAATAATAAATATTGAATTGAAACATAAAGAAGATGTACACTGTACTTCACATTATAAAATGACATCTCTTCAGTAGCATCGTGATGTATTTGAAAACCTAGTGGAATGTGTTTAGTTTTTTTAGTCGAAAAAGAAGAGTAACTCCTGTCTTCACTTCAGGAATAATATAAATGTTAATTGAGATTCCAATAAATTACTTGCACATATATTCCACTGGAATGTGTTCAGTTCTTTTAGTTGAAAAAGAAGGCTAACTTCTATCTTCACTTCAGGCATAATGTAAATGTTAATTGAGATTCTATTAAATTACTTACACATATATTCCAATGGAATGTGTTCAGTTTTTTTAGTTGAAAAAGAAGGCTAACTTCTATCTTCACTTCAGGCATAATGTAAATGTTAATTGAGATTCTATTAAATTACTTACACATATATTCCAATGGAATGTGTTCAGTTTTTTTAGTTGAAAAAGAAGGCTAACTTCTATCTTCACTTCAGGCATAATGTAAATGTTAATTGAGATTCCAATACTTACACATATATTCCAACACACACCCACACCTTCATTCTCGGAAACACAGCCTTATAATATATGCTTATAATTAAGTATATTTTATTTTCCTTATTATAAACAATTTACGACCTACGATCAGAACCAGTTCTAATAAGAAATTCAGTGCAAGAACCACTAAAACCTAAAGTATCTACTATGACGAGCTCGGTGGCGCAGTGGTGAAACGCGCTGTTACGCTACTTTCACACCAACGCTCGTGGGTTCGATTCCCACACAGTACAAACATTTGTGTGCATGAACATGTCTGTTTGTCTTGGTCTGGGTATTTTCTATGTATAATAAGTATGTATTTACAAAAAAAAATGTATTTACGTATGTTTATCAGTTATCTAGTATCCATAATACAAGCTTCGCTTACTTTGGGGCTAGATGGCGCTGTGTAATTTGTCCGACAATATTTATTTATATTTATTTATTTATCTACTGTAAAAAAATAAATTAATAATTATAAAAAAATCATTAATATTAAATCATTCTTAAACAACGAACCGAACCATATTATAAATTCTAACGTAACTGTACAGTTAGAACTTTATATTCTTAATCTAACTCTCACTCAAGTAAAAATGTCCGGCTTACGGCCGGTGCTAGCGGAATTCCATAAAATCATTATTAATTTATTAATGTATACAGCTCAGCGCTGCCCGCTCTCTCCTCTTTATGGAATTCACGGTTGGGTGCGCAAGCGCAGACGTGTGCCGTATCCTCTTAGACTAAAATGATCGCCGTGATAACGTCAATCTGCGATGCGAACTGACCACCGATTTGGTGTGGCAAAGACGCCGTTTCGATTTCGAGTGGTAATTGACAAATATGGGTGTTGACTTAATTTGTTTGATGTTTAGTGTTTGTGACCGTAATATTTTTATGATTTCATATCTTTGGTTGCTGTTAAATACGGTTTTGGTGTCCTTTGGTTTTGATTACATATTGTTTTTGATTAGATCATGATCACCATAAAAAATAGTGTACCTACTCGTAGATATGGCAACTTTTTTTTATACTACGCCGGTAGGTATACAAGCATACGGTCCGCGTGATTTCCTTAGACTATTAACGCTTGTAATGTATTAAAGAAGCGAGTGAAATGTGTAAGAACCATGGCATAGGTTCTTTCTACGTACCTTGCTGGCGTGAAGATATAGATAGATAAGTATGTAATGATTTTTTTTATACAAGCGTACGGCCCACCTGATCGAAATCGTTTACCGTAGCCTATGAACATTTGTAATACATTAAATGCCACTCGCGCGATACCACCTCTGCTGTTAGCACGGCAACTCTTTAGGAGTTTACTGATGACCTCACTTACACGCAGGAACACAACAACCCTCTAGGGAGTTGTATTTGTCTGCGGCGGCGAAGTTGTTATTTTAAGAGGCGGTGGTACTTCCCCAGCCTGTTTTGATGTGCCCTAGCTTAAAAACACCCAGACCAAGAGAAACATGGGAATTGAACCCACGAGCGTTGGTGACAGTGTAATGTATCAGCTCGTTTCAACACTGCGCCACCGAGTCGTCAAAAAATGTTAAGATTATATTTATAGATAGAACATAGCAAGCGATACCGCCTCACACGATTAGCCGGTTACTAGCGGAAAATAGGGTCTTCACGACACAGTAACTATAAATACTGGGTTATGTGATATTAACAGTACGTGAATTGAGCGGGAAGTAGGCTACGATTGTGGGCGTAATACAAACTGACCAAGAGTTCTATAATGCTGCAAATTTTTTTGCATGTATTAATTCTAGTAAATACAGTTAAAATAACTAATTAAATCAGCTGTTATTTATCTTGCGTGGGTTTAGAAAAGGAAAACATTTTGTGAGTTGATAGAGGGTTAGTGTAGAAATATACAGGATCTATAGTTAATTATCATAATCATGATGATTAATAATAAACTTATGTTATCAGAAGGTGGTGTCAGTGTGTAGTGTAGATTATCATCATAATCATCATTCCAGCCCGTATTCGTCTCCCCTCTAGGGACCCACTCCCTTCTATGTTGAGCCACCTGCATCTGTTAATTACAAATCACCATTATAAATTAGTAATCATGGGAATTGTATAATATGTTTCAATGACAAACAATTTGTAACACCAAGACCTATATTCATTGAAAGTATGTTGAAAAATGACTTTCCTGAGAGCGGGATATGTGACGACCGGCTCATACGATGCACGCAAACTGCACGCGTTGAACAAATATACCGTAATACGCAATAACTTAAGAACTCGTAGAAGTGGCAACTGCGTCGGATTCAAATATAGCCGCTCGACACTTGCTGGGTGGCCGTACACGCACAGGGATTATTGATTCTAAAATCAAGAGGATACTTGTACTTACTTGAAGAAAATTACTTTATATCCAATAACGTGTGACGTGATGAAATGTGACGTCACGTCTATTCCTATCACTTTTAAGTTTCCGATCATTTCATACTAATTGTTAAAAAACAGCTGAATTACAGTAACTACTTACGATCAGACAAGGTATATGCTTGACAGCTCAGTGATATAAACATTTCGAGATGCCTACATATTTCTAAAGCACTATTGAAAGTTCATGACATTCGAATTATCTGGATAAGTTGTTAATGTTTCAATAGTTCTTATTTCTTTGAGCAAAATAATGAATTTGCCGCCTCTATGTTATATTAAAAGTCTATGGGGCCAGCGGACCACGACATTTGAAATTAAAAATGTAACGGCGCGATCTTATAAACAATTGTTCCGATTTTCTTCAGAAATTTATGCAACATCATGCTGATTATCAACTAGTAGAGCTCTTATGATAAGTAGACCTATGTTAACCGTATATTTACTCATACGGACGAAATGGTAAATCAGATATGTTTACTTAACTACTAAAAAGATTTTAATGCTAGTAAGTCGTTGACTGGTCGAGTCGTCAGACGTTGTACTGCACTTAAAATTGTATTATTTTATCCGAAAAACAGTAACTAATTTATAATTGCAAGTTAGTTCCTAGCGACTTCTTGCATTGTGCGTTTCTGGTTTTATTCTTTTCTTATATAGTCACTATTGTCATTGTTATCTGAGCGTAAATCCCGGTCGCGTTCTACGCTTTCCCTTCAGAGCTCAGGGTCCGGTTTCCGGCTTTTACTCCCCATTATTGATTTATAAACATGTCCTTTCAGCTTAACCGGCATTTTAGTGTCACAAATGACACCAGCAATCACATGCCACTTGGCCCTAGCCGCTGATATGCGTGCCTTGATATCGTAGTCGAGTCGATGTCTCCAGACTCGTGGAGAACAGATTCCAAAAACCTACACTGGTCCTTGCGCTCGACCGTGTCTTCACCAATGCGAACGGGTGTAGGATCTGAGATATTGCAGGGCAAGTACTCCGTCTTCGCCACATTTAGTTTCATACCGCTGTTCTTAAGCGACTCTCTCCAAGCATTCACTCGTCGCACCGAGCGCCCCTGGCTGCGTCCACAAGCGCAATACAGCATACTTGAGCAACCACGGAGTTATTTTCTTAAGTAGTGTATTATAAAAGAACTCAGTATATATTTCTTATATAGTACAAGCTTAATTATATTTAATCTATTTTTGCCTTCATGCCTCAAAGTCATCAATCGGACAAAAAATTACTTTATGTCCAATAACGTAAGACGTGATGAAATGTGACGTCACGTCTATTCCTATTCAAATTTCTGATCATTTCATACTAATTGTAAAAAAATACTAGAACCACAGTTGAATTCATCTAAAATCCGTTATATATTTCAAATGCCAAATTTATTCACAACTTACGAGCCTTTCGCTGTAAAAGTATGACCAAAATATTTAATGTAAGCAATATCGCCCACAATTTAAGATCATCATTTAATGCCATCATTTTTGAGCACATAAATGAATTATTTATTTTATTCAATGCTTCGAGCTAACTGTAATATGACAATACCAAGATCACTACTGCACCCGTTTCTGATTGATTAGCGAAAACGACTATAGCTTTTATTTATATTTGCTATGATTACCTGATTTCCCCAGGAGGGGAAAATGTTAAATATGTCAAAATGGCGGGGATTAAGGTAAAAAAGGAATTCCCTACTTCTGATGGTATTTATGTTAGTGACAAAGGCAATAAAGGAAAATATGTCTAAATATTTTTTTATTCCGTAAACAGTATTTGTTTGATTTTCCCAATTATTATTTAACGTTCGAATAATCAAATAATGCCTATTCACTACTTTGATAGGCAATAAGCAAACTTCCTACGTTTTGGGAAAAGCTTACCGCGTAGCGTTTAAATTACAAGAAGTAGGTATTGTGTGTAAGTTACTATAGCCTACTAGCTTCTTGGTAACGCCACTTGCACAGAAGCACAATAATCTTTCAGACACTTGTTATTGGGTAAAGGTTACCTAGATGATTTAGAAACTTCACCAGCCGTGCTGTTTCTGATTAAATTAGCTAGAGCGCTGTTTTGCTAGTCTTATCTGCTCATCGGCAATGCCCAGGTCTATGGTCATAGTGAGTTACTTAATTACATCCTAATACTGGTGGTATATACGATTTGCAGTAGCCAAATTTAATAATTCCAATAAATTTTGACACTATTGATCTGTCAATAAATTGAATCGAATTGGGATAATTAAGGTTCATTCCAGATCGTGACATGTTATACTGAATACAACGGACTTGCGTTCTGTTTACAACCTCACAGATCGTATCAATGGATCCGTAGAGTAATTTATTTTACTATTGTCAACATCACTCTTTGTCAACAAGTCTATTCTCTTTGTGTTACTTATAGGGCATACGCTTAATCTATTGAAATCCATTGAATTGATTTAAGTTATACCACCCATAAGCTTGTAGAAAACTCATAAATGTACAGCTGTACACGTTTTTGTGAGAGCTTTTGTGGGTTTTGGAGGACAGTTATGATATATACGTGCTATTCTAAATCTATACGATATGACACGGTCTCTCCGTTACCACAAAAATTTATAAGGGTGGATGGCCTACAATCGTATTGATATTTACGTATTTTACAGGGCATATTGTTTTACAGGCTTTATGATAACCATAAAAGAAATTTGGTGGTGATAACCGACCTTATATATATGTATATATAACTATAATATATGAATCAGGATCAATTACCTATAAGTGTATCTAAAATGATTTTTATATTGATGCAATAATAATATTTGTATTGTAATATGCTGAAATTAACGTGAATTTATTTATTAGTGAAATCATTGCAACAAGACTGCAATTATTTCAGTGAAATTTAATCGAATTGAAATGATTAATATGAGCAGCGATTGGCATGATTTTGCCCAATATGGGTATATCGATGAGTCACTGGCATGCCTGGTATTAATTCTATCTCTGTATATCTTTCCGCCAGATCAGGTTGGCATGAAGAATGTCACGGTTTCACGGTACTTGCGTATAATGATACCTTGCTGGCTTTTTAAACATTCATAGCTCTTTACACGCACACTCATCTGTTCCTAGAGTTTAATTGTGGCCCTGTAATGCATTTTGCAGCGTAGGTTAGGTTAGCGTTGTAATGCAACGATGGACAGACGATCTTGTAAAGATCGCCGGGAGTCATTGGATGTAAGCAGCACCAGACCGATTGCTGTGGAAGTCTAAAGGGGAGGCCTATGTTCAGCAGTGGACATCTTTCGGCTGATATGATGATGAATGCATTTTGAATAAAATCTGCCATATCTAGATTGTCTTATATCAGTACATAAAATAACACTACTTAATTAGGATAGAATACAAAATAAGAATGGTAGATAGGTTTGAGGAACAAATTTAATTGGTTACTCATAGTATCCTCACTTGACTTACTAGATATTTCATGTTAATAGATCGTTTATCATACAGGTTCGTACAGCAATGGACGTTACATTGTAAAGGCTATAGTATGGACTTTAGGTACTTTGTACCTATCTAATGTTAAAAATTAAGTATTTATCGTTGCGGTTACTATCGCAGATTTAAGTTACACAAGTTTAAGAACAGGATATTACGGTTTGTTTGCCCAAGGCTTTGCTTCTGTGAAATCGATTCGTAATTCCACTGCAGGCGCACTGGTCTCCTTTCAACCGAAGGGGTTTAGGGTATTCGCAACGTTTTTGAAGAACCTCAATTTGTAGTACCTTGGTAAAAAGGTCGCTAGTTTTTAAGAAAACTACCCTGGAAAAAAACCACTAAGCGACTATTACGGTTCTAATGTGAGATGAAAAAATCTCCGTCAATAGAGCGGTGCGGTTGTTGATAGAAGCTTTAGCATCATGGGACATGTAACTCCTAATGGCACAGCCTATTGTAAAATCGGCAGAACAAACAAAGGGAGGCAAAATATCTTCTTACACTTAAGAGTTCAATACCATGTGTAAGTCTTCAACAAGGTTAGCATGGCTAGTATAATTTGTGTCCCCGGTGCTCTCAAAGAATATCATTGACAAACATATCATATCATCGCATGCAGAAGAAACAATTTCCGAGACAGCACAGACGTTTGCGGGTCACCAATATTGTAATGGGAGTAATATTCATGTTATATGCATGTGTTGGATTATTACAATTTGTTGCGTCGCTGTTAAAATTTCGAGGATATAAACATAAGGATTGAAATCACATCATGTCACATTTTCGCAGATCAGTATAAGTAGAAACTTCGGATAGATGGCGCTAAAAACTTTTAATGTAAACGATTATTTATAATAATATATTTAAACTATTAATTAATGATTAGAATCGTACTGAGAACAATCAAAGTAAGTTCAATAGTAAGATCATGACTACGCTATTTATACATTAAGCATACTAGATGGCGCCACAGCTCAAATTAAATCACGCTATGGTTTCGTTTCCTTGCCAAGTATTATACCCGAGTCCGTGTTTTAGTCTTTGCAGGGAATTAACGAAAAATCCCTAGGGAATTGTTATTAACTTTTTGAACTGGCGACAAATTGAATTTTGTTCAATTTTAATCGCCATTATTTTTACCACTAAACATTTAAAATTTTAATAAATGTGTGCTGTAGGTCAAACACGAATACTTTGCAAAAAAGTATTTGTATCGTCATCGTTCGTATACAATTTGTATGAGAGAGAATTTAGCAGCGCCTCTATCGGACGTAAAAGTAACTAAATTTTGAAGCGAAACGCAAAGTACTTTGACTTTCGTATCGAGTTCTTTCTTATCGTATCGTAATGTAACGTGCACGTACACATATTTTTATTAAATTTGGGAGCACGAATTTTGTTTTGACGTACGGTATCGAGAATCTCGAAGGCTGGCTATCGAAACTTACGAATATTTATTCACGTAAAAATTTTTGATGAAACAACTTGCGTAATGGTGAAAACATAGTAGTTGCATTATTTTCAGTGTTTTTTGGTAGTATTTTGTTTGAAAACAACAGTAGACTAATATTTTACATAAAAATGAACGAGTTACCTAGAGTCTAAACGTAGTTTTGTGTTATTTTATTATCTTGTTATAAGACTTATTAAATACCCGGTACATGATCAAAGTGAAATCTATAATAATAATATAGAAAAATGTAGTAGGATAAAATAAAAATGTATAAACAATAGATTTATATCTTACTAGCTTTTACCCGCGGCTACGCTCGCATTGATAGAAAATATTTAATAATGTTGCTTCTGATACCTCCAAGAATATGTGTACAAAGTTTCATGATGATCGATTGAGTAGTTTTCGCGTGAAAGCGTAACAACAAACGGACATTCACATTTATAATATTAGTATGATATCCTATATATAAATAGTTTACCTAATCTAACAATGCCTAACTTAAATGGTAACGAACTATAAATAAAGATAAAGCGTAAATATTCTTTATTTGCTATTGGGTCATCCTGTGCGCTTAGACACACTTACATTTGTTAAATATAATCTTATTCAGTTCTTTTTATTATTTTTTAATCTACTATTATTTCGTAAATGATTATCGGGGAAGACGAAATGCCTAATAATAACTAAGAACCACTAATCTAATTATAGTATTGTCTTAGGTTTTCGCGATTGTTATACATTGAAAATATAACGAAAGTATCGCGTGTTTTATTTGTTTTGTAAAAAAATAAATAAAACACTCGATACTTCCGTTAAAAATTGTTTAATTCAATATTCTAATTATATCCCTAAATCTGCGGCTGACTTAATGTCATTTAGTAACAGCGAATATCGTTTGATATGTTCGGCAAACACAGAGTACTTTTTATTTGTCACACCTTGTGTCATCATCGGTGACATGAAGGTGGCTCACTTAATTCCTTCATGTATGAACAGCCTATCCAAACCCGAATTAGGGAGAATCTAACTCGAGTTAACACCAATTATTCTCCCTCTATCTATAACTTCACGCCAAATCCCTTGCGGGGTAGGCAGAGAGAACCGAGCGCCACGTGACTCGATCCTTACATATCTCACTCGCTTCTTTAACATTCATTGCTCTTCTCATGCACGCACGCCGGTTTCTAGGGCTCCTGACATCACCTTCTGATAGAACATGACCAATTTGGTCATGGTAGGTAAGTCTTGGCCTTCCCAAGCTCCAACATCCTTCCACTTTTGCATTGTATATCTGCTTCGTCATTCTTCCATCTTGCATTCTTTCTACATGCCCGAACCATCGGAGCATGCCTCTTCTTATTTTAACACCGACACTCTCTTTCAGACCAACTCTATTTCTAATCTATCTCTATCACCAATTATTACATTCATGTAAAAATGATATTAAATATAAACGTCAAACTTAGTGTGAATATAGTGAAAACCACAAAGTATTAAATTCTTTTAAGCATAGAAGTGAAACCGAATTAATTAAAGACGATGCCTAGTTACTACTACAAACAAAACAAAAACTCAAAGGTGGTTTTCAAATGTCTTTTTTGAAGTAAGTTTTAACTAATCATCAGATTCTGATATTCACCATATTAATATATACATAATGGGACCAAATTCGGATATATTTAAACATAGTACCGTATGAATTTTGAGGCACTCGGTGCCTCAGTCGTGAAGTCCAATTTCCACTCAAGACAAACATATGTGTGCAATAACATGTGTGCTTGTTTTGGTCTGGATGTTTTAAGAGAGGTAGGGCGCATCAAAGCAGTACGTATTAGGAAGTGCCTCCACCTCACAGAAAACATCAGCCAAATACCAACTCCCTAGAGTGTTGTTGTGTTCCTGCGTGTGAGTGAGGTCATCAGTAAGCTCCTAAGGAGTTGCTGTGTAAGCAGCAGAGGTGGCATCGCGCGAGTGATACTTAATATATTACAAACCTTAATAGGCTACGGTAACCACTTTATATCAGGTGGGCCGTATGCTTGTATGCCTCCCGACCCGACCGAAAAATCGGCCAAGTGCGAGTCGGTCTCGCGCACGAAGGGTTCGGTATCATTATCTATAAAAACGGTAAAAAAATCACGTTTGTTGTATGGGAGCACCCCTTAAATATTTGTTTTATTTTAATTTAATTCTTTATTCTTAAAGTGAATATATAACTAAATATTCTGTGAATATTTCAAGCGTCTACCTGTTGCCGTTATCAATATCGAGCAAAAATGAGCAAAAAAATCACGTTTGTTGTATGGGAGCCCCCTTAAATAATTACTTTATTCTAGTTTTTAGTATTTGTTGTTATAGCGGCAACAGAAATACATCATCTGTGAAAATTTCAACTGTCTAACTATCACGGTTCATGAGATACAGCCTGGTGACAGACGGACGGACGGACAGCGGAGCCACAGTAATAGGGTTCCGTTTTACCCTTTGGGTACGGAACCCTAAAAAAATAATTATTCTAATCGTTGAACTGATCGGGGAATATAAAAAAAAACTGTTACTATCGACATCAGAGTTATACCTTCCGTTCCCGCTAAAAGCACAACCAAGATAATACAATCTCATTTACTTGTTCCAATACTACACCACCAACCTCAATTCTTTAGTTTGTTCTCGTTTCCTCTCTTTAAAATACTCTTGGGTTTATTTGCATTCAGTTCATACCTTTCTTTATATAATTATAAAGGCATTGACGAATTATCATATATTTCGTCAATGCCTTCCTATTAGCATGGAGATGTATTGTATCCTACACTTCTCCATATGGTCTACAAATATTAGTTACAAAGGATTCACATCATGTTCAAACTGCAAATATATATTCTGATTATTCAGCAACAAACACAAATTGAATTTAATTGATTAATTAGGTATGTACTTTGAAACGTATAGAATTTGAAGTCTAAGTAAATGTTATTACGTGTAATGTAATGTAATACGTAATTAATAGCCATAATTATAGTCATAGAGGCAGACATATATTTGTAATTTATTTAAATTACTTGAAGTGAATATTGACTTGTCTATTACAAATCATTAACACATAAAGAGATGCCTGAAGCCTGGTAGACAAGTCATTAATGCCCCAAGGTGTTCAAATACAATTACAAATATAAATAGACCTCTGCTTCTAATACATAAAATCGATAGTCTTAAAACAGCTACGGGTCATATATGATTGGTAGTAGATAATGATAGAGTTCGACCACTAGTTAATAAAGGATACACCCACACACCTGTTTGATTGGAAATTGCTGATTCAGAATGAGACGTTGCGTGTGAAATTGTATTTTAAAAGCAATCACTTTAAAGGAGCTTGAATATCAAGATTGTACTTATCTTTACGGCCAACCGCAAAAGTATCAGCCTACGCAGGTACCACTATTGGTAATAATCTACAAGATCAAGTTTGGTGTCAGGATTTACCCCATGAGAGGTCTTGTCCAACAGGTGCGCAGTTACAAAGTTATAATCTTCATATCTAGTATTGTAATCAGAGTTAGTGGTATCTTCATATCTAAGGTTTCTTCTTCAACATTTCCTGATCACTAGAGAAGACGTTGTGCAGAGCTCCCAAATATCAATACGTATCAATAAACTATTTATAAATATTTAAACATATATTTTAAGCAAAATATTTATTAACATGTATGATCGTATTTAAAATACGAATATCAGTGATAGTTTACAATCTAGGATATTTTAATCGGCCCTATTACATTATGGGATACAACTTACATGCTCATTTTATAAACATATTTAAATGAAGACTAAACAATGTGTTCAAAGTGACTATAATAAGCCTTTTTACAAAGAGTATTTTTGATGGGCCTATCATAAATACTCTTTGTAAAAAGGCTTATTGTGTAATGATTTTTGAATTTCCGTAATTCATTCATTTAACATGTTGACATAAGTTTATTGTAATATCTAACTGACTACGAAATTAGATTACGAAAAATTACTACTACTATATACTATACTTACTACTTTATTACAAACATCTTTATCAACGTCAAATAATTGACGATGACAATGTTGTTTATAATAAAAATACACCATGGATATAAGTTCTCCCTAGTTCTTTCTACCATATTTTTTGTTTGTCGCCCATGAAAATTGAAGACCCACAAAAGAAGGACTAACTCACACACGCGGGTGTGCGTTAGTCATTCTTCCGTGAGGGGCACCCTCCGGAAAACGGGCATGCCCCATCACTAATTCGGCAGAAGTGACCGTCCCACTGTCATTTCACCTTACTGATATTGACCGCTATGTCAATATTTTAGTGTTCCGTAGAACGTTTTTATTCCGGATTCTGACCCTAGAAACCCCGAGTTTACACAACCAGTGCATCAGAAATTAATGAACAATACTTTTACGAGAAGGATTTTTCATGGCAATTCTTATAACCTGAAGTATAAGAATTAATGTTGCAGGATATCCGGTCGCGTTATTATCTTTTCATAAAAAGAGGAATACAAGCTTACGGCCCACATGATGTGAAGTGGTTACGGTAGTATGAACGCTTGTTATACGGTAAGTTCGGCTCGCGCGTTGCATTCCTGCACTTTATGCCCTTGGTAACTTACTGGTATAACCCCACTCACTCGCAGAAGCACATTAACTTTGTATGGAGTTGTTATTTAGTAGTTGTTTTCTATGAGGAGAGGTCCTCGTCGGCGGACTGTTTTGAAGGGTATATCTCCAAATGTCTGAACAAAATAACGTAATTAATCAATTTTAAGTTGAAACTACTCCAGATTTAATAGCAACAGATGAATACATAAGTGAATTTCACCACTTATTTCGAAAACAACTTAAAAATAATGGTATTTTGCTCTTCGCTCGCTATCAACGATCTCAATATTTGCGTGTTATAACCTTAACATAAACGTTATAACATTGTTAAAATCATTGACCGCATTCGATTCGTAAAGCTCCAGAACATAATAATTATTGTAGGTAACCTCATAATCAATCAACGGTTACTGGCTACTATGCCAAAGAGGGCGATTATTGAGAGATGCGCTACGGCTAAATGTGTACAAAAATATTTTCCCATACATATTTTGAATAATTTCATACATTTAACAGTGAATCTTATTATTATTTTGAGAAATCAGGAATACATACATATGACATTTTTTGACATAATAATACGCTTTTAGAATATTCGAATTGTTAGTTTTCTAGTTAGTAGATTCGGGCGTTATGCCACCAATTCGTTCATGCGAACTAACGTCAATATTTGACAATTTGAAAAAAAGACAAAAGCATTGCTTCTTCGCCAATGGTCAATTCCGAAAAGTCAAAGGTTAAAAAAAGTAGTAAAAAGTTAAAAAGGAAAATGAAAACAGTGACTGATCAATAAAATACAATAACATTTTATTTAAATAAAAATAAGATCTGTCGAATTGCCCGCGAGGGCCCAATGGCAAATAGTCAATTTTTACCTTTTTGCCATCGGGACTATACACAAATTGCCAAGTTTCATAATAATTAAAGTTGATTGAAATTCCGTTCAAAAGATTTTATTACATACAGGTCGAAAAAGTAGTTAAGGAAAACCCACCCATAATGATATGTCTGTTTCGGTGAATAGAAAAAATATACATGTGTATGATAGAAAAGCAGGTATAAACACAAATAGTTGTTACTCGTCTATATATTCATATAATCTTTGACGTAACATAGATGAAACCAAAGAACTTGTGTTTTATACCATGATTTACTAATGATGTTTTATTGGTAGTAACATATTTAAGCTTTTAAATTTACCTCTACATGGAACGTAGTATAATGATCTCAATTTCATTTGACTCAAAAACACGCAATGAATGATATACAAAGAGATAAAGTTTTAGATCGTGAGATAGTAGGTATTGAAAAATTTATTGATATTGGTCGTAATTATATTTTATTATTGTAATTTGTAGCGTTGAAAGCGACGCGTGAGGTTTGAATTAGGCCTGGTAGCGTACATATCGTTATTGGATGTAATTGAACAATATCGTTTGGTTCGGGTCTATGAACATTTCAATCACTTGGAGACAATCAACTTTCTTTTTATACAACGTACCCTACGTTGTATAAAAAGATACAACGTTATGTTATCCCGTTTCGAAATATATTAGGATTGGCGAGGTCCGCTACATAAACCAAAGGATTTGGCGAAAATGGAACGACTGTCGTCAGTCCACCATAACCCAGAGGGAAAACTAGACCTTTCTTAGGTTAGGCCACATGTCTTTCGAAATATGTTCTCTTGGATGTGTGGGTTTCTCCACGATGTTTTCCTTCACCGCCGCAGTTATTGATAATTACAAATATGTACATAAATTTGAACCGGGGACCAGTTGTTCAATAGGCCGGTCCTTTGTCCACTGGGCTATCACTGTTATTGTGTAGTAGACAGATAACAATCGTTGACCCCGGCAGCTAACCTGCAGGGTGCACAACGTGTAATATTAATTTGAGACTTTCTCTTTATGTTTGACAAATAACGTGTCTTTTCATGTTATTAATGGTATACAATTACAGTAAAGCAAAACTAAATTGTTCTATTGAAGGTATTTGCTTTCGCGTGTCCACATCATTATGCTGACTGCTGGGTTTGTCGCGGTTGTGTTCCTATTAAACACTCACGATTTTAGTCCTAAAGATTATCCTGTAATGAATGTCCCGGCTTAGTACCAGAATAAGTATGAAGAAAATAAACTAATGAGATAACTTAATTCACCACAACAAGAAAAAATATGATTGCAGTGATTGCCTTGCACAAAGTGGGTATGGAGCCGTTCTGTCATATTCAAGACACTTCAAAAGCTTGGTATCAGCCGTATGTTCGTATATCGTACTATCGACAGATATATTATCCATACCTCCTCTGTTAAAGACCACAAAAGATGGGAGAGACTGCATGTTGTTAGAACTACAAAGGCTGGTAATGCGTTAAAGTGAGAATTCGCGAGAAATGAAGATTCCCGCTAGGAGTCTGTTGCGTATAATAAAACAAGATCTGAAGCTCGGTGTTCATCGTCGATATACAGGACATGCCCTAAATCAATCCCTATAATTGAAAAGAGTGGATCGATAAAAACGCCTTCTGTCCCGATACGCAGGTTAAGGGCACTGAAATATCCTCTATACTGATGGAAAAAAAATCACGATTGAAGAGCACTACAACAAACAAAATGTTAAAACGCCCACAGTTCTAAAGTGGTGGCTCAAGTGGTCGGAAAGGTACAACAGGGTCATCATCCTGCGTCTGTAATGGTTTGGTTCGGGGTGTCTTATCAAGGAGTCACAAAGCTTAATTTTTGTGAAAGCAGAATGATGACTTCAGCCAAAGTGTATCAAGAGACAGTCTTGGATCGTGTTAGGACATCTCTCAGCAATACACTTTTTAAAAATAGACTTTCCAGCAGAATTCTGCACCTGGTCATAAGGCACGGACTACCCAAGCCTTGCTCGAAACCAACGTTCCGTAGTTGGTTGTATACAAAGTTGTTATATAAGATTTTTGTGGTACTATATATACAATTATCTTTGAGAAAGATCTAAGGATAGTGCGCGCCGCGCTGTGAAATAGGAAGGCATAGCTAATTGCAATATTGATGCATACAAAATTCTGGAATCCAATAGGAATCATCTTTAGATACCTGATAATCTGGATGGGAATCTTTATGATCGTATGTTTAAGGTAGTTTTCATAAGTTGGGTGTGTCCATAGGTGCAATTTGCGCTAGGCTTGTTGAGAATAGACCTGCTTAACGTCGAAGCCTCACTGGCTATAGGTAAACAATTTGAATGTCCTTATGGTTAACAGGTGGCCAAGTATGAGTCAAGCCTCGCATGATGTGTGTTCCCGTGAAGTTAATAACCTATGGAGAACCGATGAGAACTATTATGCATAGTAACTCAATTCATCGCCGGTAAAGTAGAACGCGCTGCTGTTATAATAAGAGCAGGGCAGAAATTATCCTATATTGATTATAATATCCTAGTCAGTACGCTTAAATCGCTGAGATATTTAGGCGCTGAAATACGTTCTTGTGAGTGCGAGGTGCCTTCAAGTCTTGTGGTCTATTGGTATGTGAGTGTTCCGTACCGTACATTGGAATTACTATGGGTGAATTTGTATAGTATTACCATTTTCTATTTAAATATTTATTTTCATATATTTTATGTCAATGTCGGCAGTAGCAGTCATGAAATAAAACTTTTTGAATTACATTCTTGATTCTCCTGGGCTTATCTCTAAATAATTAACTTTCTACGTATGCTTTTTACTTATATATATGATATCCATAATAGTGAATCATAAGTTTCATAACAGTTCGTTACATATACTAAATGGTAAGTCTCTGTATGCTACTAAAGTTAACAGCTTTATACCATTTGGCTCTGGGAGCTTGTGGAAAGAGAGAGATGTCGTCTGAGTAGAGAATGGCTGGACACCGAGGTGCAATATTTGAATTGTATGGAGGATATTATTTTAATCTTCGACCTATGTTCCTTTGGTAAAGTTAAAGTACTATAAACATAACAATATAAAATGTGCTAAATTACATACATTGATTCGGCATAAACTCTGTTGCAAAAACAAGTGTAATTAATACTTGCACGTGTCTGAAAATTATTGAGAAGTTGCTGATGAATTTAATTTCACTTTTAATCATTACGTTTTACTCGTCTTCATCGCATTTTTTTTAATCAATCGTAATCAAAATTATCATTTTTTAATAGGTATAATATTTTTAATTTTTTTATTGTCGGAAACATTACACAGCGCCACCTAGCCCCAAAGTAAGCGAAGCTAGTGTTATGGGTAATAGGCAACTGATAAACATACGTAAATACATTTTTTTGTAAATACATACCTATTATACTCGTACATAGAAAATACCCAGATCAAGACAAACAGACATGTTCATGCACACAAATGTTTGTACTGTATGGGAATCAAACCCATGAGCATTGGTGTCAAAGTAGCGTAACAGCGTGTTTCACCACTGCGCCACCGAGCTCGTCATAATGCTCCTTATCATGATGTTCATAATGCCTTTGCGTTTCTCGCTACAATATGTATAAATCTAAGTAATTAAATTTCATGATAATAGTATCATCAAATTATGTAACTTGTACATGTATATAAATCAAAATTTGTATGAAAATGTATAGAGGAAATGATTAGTGGCTGTTTATTTTGCAAATGAGTGTACACTCACCGAAGTGAAAACGTAGTTTATCTAGGTACCAGTACTATACAATAATCCTATGCCAAATATAGACTTAAACCTATCCTACTACCTCAATGACGTGTTTACTGGAAAGTAAACAGTTGTTAAGTAGTTTTCGTTGACAGAAACTAGATGCCTACTTTGTGTATTGCCACGACTAAGATAAAATAATTCCACACAGAAGGTATATTACTCGTAATTGTACACGGATATTATATGAATTTCTAGGACAATTGAGATATTTTCTTAGTTTATCTACTAATTATTAATACTCCATTCGTTACGACTGGCAACTTTTTCTCCTTTCTGGCGTTATCCCATTTCCTAATCCATTAGGATTGGCGGGGTCTGCTACTTAAGTCTAAAGATTTGGCGAAGATACTAACTTTGAAACGTTACACATCCAGAACCCAGAGCAAAAATCAGATATTTCTTAGGTTAGGACACACGTCTATCTAAATATAATTTCTTGGACGCGTGGACCTCACGATAATTTCCTTTAGCGCTGAGCAAGTTATAATTACAAATATGTACTTACATAAATCCGAAAAGACGAATTTAGAGGTCCACGCTACTAGGCTGGTTCTCTATTCACTGAGCTAACACAGCACACCTTTCCTATAAGTTGTGCACGTAAAAACTTTATCTATCCCATAAATAAGAGTTATATTTCAAAGCTTTTCAGTTTCTACTTCTTTACCACTAAGTAATAAAGTCTAATTTTAACATGGTCAGATGCGTATACGTAATTGCTGGTGCGCTGGGATACGGGCCTCAGTTTAGTTCAGGCACCAGTCTCTCACCATCTTATATTGTCACGCTGTCAATTATTTTTATATGTCAAAGTCAAAGTCAAAATCTTTTTATTCCGTAAAAATGGCTACATTTGTTTGGAATCGTCACAATTTTTTTCCCTACCGTGTATGTATTTGTTACTGTTCTCATAGTACACAAGCCTAAGATTTTAGAGAGAAAAAAAAATCAATTTGTCATCCATGCCATTTTCTGTTACTTCAAGCGAGCGATTCTTGTATATATATACTAATACTCGTACATTTAGTGTATCTCTGAAGCGGCTTTAACGATTTGGATAAAAAATTATATTTTGATAAGGATTCGCTTTTAAGTTTATTTATTTAGTATATACTTGTATATATATGTCGGAACGTGGTTATAATTGTCTTCAGGTGGCTCGTTGTTCATGGCGAATAAGGCGAAATACCAGCGTAGTTAATCTTCTCAATATTTAATCAGCCAATTACTACAATACTTTTAACAAAAGTTATGCTTAGATCGTAGATTACAACGGATTCAACGCGACACGTACGATTGGCTCCATTGCTCGATTCGTAATGCCGCTTCCAATGACGGTCTCTCATCTTGACGTTTTTGACAACTGACAACAATCGACATTTCGAGCAAACCATAACAAACACAACCGGTGTTGCCAATTCAACTACCTACCTACCGTGTTGCTACCTCTGCAACATATATATATATATATATATATATATATATGTCTCAGAGGTAGCAACAAAAAGCAAAAGTATATATATATATATATATATATATATATACATATACTAAATAAATAAACCATAATTTTGTTGGACTAATCGCATAGCTCCATCTAGCCCCAAAGTAAGCGAACCTTGTGTTGTGGGTAGGCACTAGCACTAGGCCACGGGTAAACAAAGAGTTCGTCGAGTTCGGTGGCTCAGTCGTGAATGACGCGACTTTGACACCAACGCTCGTGGGTTCAATTCCCACACAAGGCAAACATTTATTTGCATGAACATGTCTGTTTGCCTTGGTCTGGATGTTTAAAGAGGGGTAGGGCGCATCAAAGCAGCCCGTCTGGGGAAGTATCTCGACCTCACAGAAAACTGCAGCCAAATAACAACTCCCTAGAGGGTTGCTGTGTTCCTGCGTATGAGTGAGGTCACCAGTAAGCTTCCAAGGAGTTGCTGTGTAAGCAGCAGAGGAGGCACCACGCGAGTAATACTTAATATATCGCAAACGTAAATAGGCTATGGTACCTGCTTTACATCATGTAGGCCGTATGCTTGTATGCTTCCCGACGTAGTATAAAAAAAACATACGTAAATACAATACGTATTTATTATATATAGAAAATATCCAGACCAAGACAAACCCACATGTTCACTTGACGATTAGTCAAAAGAGTATTTATTGATGTTGCCAGTAAATAAATATTATTTGAAAATGTAATGGGTTTGATTTTTTTTTTTTGGTTCTTTTTATCCCCGAGGGGAAAGGCAAAGGGAACTTAGCCCATACAGCCAAGTCTTCAGTTAAGAACCATTTGAAAATCTTAATTCTATGTTCCAGCTTCAGGAACTGTGCTGAAAAAATACTTGGGTAGGGTACCTAGACCCAATCAATCCAATTTAAATACCACCCGTAAAACGATAGTGATTTTTACAAGATTTTCTTGATGAACTTATTCACGTCTTCCAAAAAGTGCATAAACGTGTTATAAATATTTGAGTTTTCTCATTACTGTATAATTTCACTAGCACTTATGTTACAAAATACTATCGATTTTGTCGCATAAAACTAATTTTATACTGAATTGTAAAAATTTCAAGTAAAATCAATTATGTCACTCACTCGTCAAAAGCGCGGGAAGAAGAGAGAGAAACCCCAATTGTAATGGGTTTGAGAGGAAATAACCCAAAATGTAATGTGGTGTAAGCATAGCAAACCTTCTGTGAGTAGCTATTGTTTAGAAGATAATGCGGTTCCAATGTCATGTACAAATGTATTTCAGAAGTGCTATTTGTAATGAGTTTCTAAATATAGACTTTAGCAGTGGCAATGCTTTACAACTCAGCCTTCCAATTAGGAAAGTGAGTGTGATTAGCAAAACACATTTTTGAATAACTTTATGTATGCTGCGTATATTTTTCTTCATCTTAAACCTTAAACAATGAGAACGTGGTATGGTAGGGAAATGGATCAATTTACTCTAAGACTAATTCGAATTATGATCTCGTTTCTCAAATCATAAAGTTCGTTGCATGCGGAACGAACTTTATGATAAATGACTTTTCAATCGACTCCAGCTGCCTGCTTCACCTTATTCCGACTTTCGCCCTAGAAGCACTTTCGCAGCACTACTAAATACGCTAAAATTTCAAATCATGCACTGTAACGACACCGTATTTTGTTTATATAACGTCGGGAGGAATACAAGCATACGGCCCACCTGATAGAAAGCGGTTACCATAGTCTATGAACGCTCGCAATTTATTAAGTATCACTCGCGCGATGCCAGCAGCAGAGCATGCTCTAGCAGCAGAGGTGCCAAAAGTAATTAGGCTGCGGTTTTCTGTGAGGTGGAGGTACTTCGCCAGACTCGGCGTAACTTGTTGAACTGGCCTTCCTTAATAGCGGAAGCCTAAATAGGTCTGAAAGAAAGTCTGTGTTAGGATAAGAAAACACATGCCCCGTTTTGCGTCCTATGGCGCTCGGTTCCCTGTCTATCTGTATATATTTATATATGTCTGGCGTGAAAATATAGATATATAGATGTAATGAATTCACAATAATATGACGCAGAATATATGGGTCGGGTCAATGGATGGACTATTCTGAAATCTACCGGACATTTTTAGTACATACTGTAGAGTAAAATTTGTAGCAGTTTCCTTGTGAATGTGAATACGAAATAGATGATCTGAGTGGCAAGGATACCAAACAGAATTTTTTTATATGCAGCATAGCCAATTTTTTTTTGTTGGGAAACATCTATTGGCGTGCCTTGGCAGTAAAATCAACCGTATGCCGTGACGGCAAATGGCATGATGTTCTCTCATGCCGTCACGCCTCCTCTACGCCGCCGCCACCCTCGACTCCCTTGAGTGTGTGCGACTGTGCGTGCGCATACTAGAAACTCCATTGCTTCTCTGCATGAGCTGTTTACTATACAAGTATTTGTTTTTTATTTATTAAAAATTTGAATATTTACTAAGATGTTTCACATCTACCGGACGTTCCGTGACGGCCACCTTTTTTTATACCGTATAATCAAAAAGACCATTATCGTATCTCAAATACATTCATAGCCATATCGTGTGATTAGCACTCAGTGAAATATCCGTA
The DNA here is from genome assembly GCA_947507595.1 of Pyralis farinalis. Lineage (NCBI taxonomy): Eukaryota > Metazoa > Arthropoda > Insecta > Lepidoptera > Pyralidae > Pyralis > Pyralis farinalis. The sequence continues at coordinate 26,592,668 of OX382270.1, forward strand.
AAATGTGAGTACAGTAAGTAGGTAGTGGTAGCAGGCGCCATACACCGCCGGACGGCGACATACAATTGTACCGTTATGGTGTCCGCAAGTGTACTTGAGTTTGTTCGTGATAAAATTACTACTTAAGACAGTATGTATACGGTCTGGTGTATTGTTTATATACTTACTTACTTAGATCGTTTTACTAATAAGCTCATTGAGCCCAAGGTTGTCTTAGGTTTTCGCGATTGTTACACATTGAATTAAACAATTTTTAACGGAAATTATTAAATTTTATATAATTAAATTTTTTGTGTGAATCGGAACATATATAATTAATCCATCCATGTCGGTAGATGTAATAATTGAATAACTAACGTAAGACAAATACCACCTTAGTCTTCCTGCGACCACGGACGCTGCAAAGCGTTCGAAACGTCAGGTTCAACAAAATAAATAAAATACGCGATACTTCCGTTAAAAATTGTTTAATTCAATGAGCCCAAGGTTGACAGGAACAGATCGCGTTGTTACCTTCAAAAACGAGGATATTTTGTGTTTATCGACCATGATTTTTGTATATGTTATATATAATGCTACTATCTTCACGCCAAATCCCTTGTGGATTGGCAGAGGGAGCCGAGTGCCAAAATACGTGGCCCAAACGCCACCTGCCACCTTAGTAGTATAAAAAAAAATCATGACTCTTCTCATGTACGCTTTTGGATATAATCTTGTTAGAAAGCCTTAATTGATTTGGATAGCATAAATTATATTATGTTAAGGTCCTCATTTAAACTTGTTATACATAAAACTAGTTAATACCACTAAATGTGGAAAATAAGCATAGGGCCTGCCTGATGGTAAGCATTTCTTACAACACCAGCAATAAAACTTCTCTGGCACCGCATAGTACACGTCCATTCCGGTTCCAGCGTGTAAGGGTAAACTCCCCGCAGTCGGCGAGTAGTGCGATTATACAAAAAATCGGCCAAGTGCGAGTCGGACTCGCACACGAAGGGTTTCGTACCATTATCTATAAAAACGGCAAAAAAATCAAGTTTGTTGTATGGGAGCCCCCCTTAAATATTTGTTTTATTTTAATTTAATTATTTGTTCTTAAAGTGAATATATTACTAAATATTCTGTGAATATTTCAAGCGTCTACCTGTTGCCGTTATCAATATCGAGCAAAAATGAGCAAAAAAAATCACGTTTGTTGTATGAGAGCCCCCTTAAATATTTATTTTATTCTATTTTTTAGTATTTGTTGTTATAGCGGCAACAGAAATACATCATCTATGAAAATTTCAACTTTCTAACTATCACGGTTCATGAGATACAGCCTGGTGACAGACGGACAGCGGAGTCTCAGTAATAGGGTTCCGTTTTACCCTTTAGGTACGGAACTCTAAAAATGCTATCAGTGTCATATCGAACAATTCTTCAGGGTGTTCAATACCGTGTGTAAGTTTAGGATAGTCGACAATTCTCACATCTAGATTCTGAACCTAATCACATGGTCCACGCTGGTATCCAGGTCCTCCCGCCCAAAGCTGATTGCAGAACTCCATGTGCGGTCTGACTTTAGACTCACATATGTTTATGCCCCGCGCTGAAGTAGAAGCTTTGCTCTGTTGAGCACACCAAGTTTTTTGGACGCCAGCTTGACCTTTACCTCCAGGTGACTTCGATATTAAACATCACTTGAGATTTCGACACCAAGCATTCTAATGCTGTCGGCGATGGTAAGAGGTGTGTTCTGGAATTCAGGAACCATAGCAAATGAGGTTTTCTTAGCGGTGAACGCGCAAACTTATGTCCATGTAAACATATGTAGGTACTGTTTTATTGGATCATGTAATATTGCATATAAGTAGTAGTATATTGTTTTTCAATCAATGCCATATTTATTTCAGACATCGATTGGTGTCAAATAGGCTTTAAGTTTTTATGTGCAACGCCGGGAGCATAAGCATAGCTTATGAACGCTTGCAATATAGGAAATATCGCTCGCGTGTTGCTTCGGCTGCTACTAACAAGGAAACTCCATAGGAGTTTTCTGGTAACCCCACTCGTTCGCAGGAGCACCACACCCACCAGGCAGTTGTTACCTTTCCAGTTACGCCACCGCTGTCTGTCTGTTTGTTCCGGCTAATCTCTGAAACGGCTAGACCGATTTTGACGGGACTTTCACTGGCAGATAGCTGCTATGTAATAAGGAGTAACTTAGGCTACTTTTATTTTAGAAATATTATTTATTTTTATTAATATAAATAAGTAATATTCCACGCGGACGAAGTCGCGGGCACAGCTAGTTTATAATAAAACTTTTTAACAAAAAAGTTGAACTGACTTCATTGAAATCGATGCCAGCACATATATAGTAACTAAGTAAATAAGCGTCGACTTGAATGAAGTTGGTTCCACTAGTCATTTAAAAAGTTTTATGTCATACTTTTCAATTTATAACAAGTCGGTGAAATACACACATATTTTTCAAGACTTTCTGGAAAACTGTACACGCTACATCACTGAATTTTATGTGGGACCACCATCCAGGTATATATAATAAACCAGTTGAGAATGCGCAAGCTCGCATTGCCAGAGGAACAGCTAGCTCGTCAATTATATAACAATTCAATTTTTTTATTTGTCGTACATTTTAATCAGGTTCCTTAAGAGATAGGAACGATGTACCTGACATTCCTATTCTACTTTTTTATGCTGAATCCGAATCTGAAGTCAAAATTCGAATATTCGAAAAAAAACGCACACACAGAAAAACGCACAGACAAACGCACACACAGACAACCATATAGACTTCATATAGGAACGGTGGCAATTGGCGAACAACCGAATTTAGAACCTCCCCCATTTTTTGAACTCGGTTAAATGGAATAAAATATAAAATGATAACAACGTGAGGGTCAATTTTTGATTATTTCAATGAAATACCTACAAAATTATTTTAATAATACAATACAGATTATGGCATCTTTAAAAAAAACAATTTTTCTTTGCCATTGGGATATAATCAATTAGTATATTATACAAGCAGTATGTAACTGCCATAAAAATGTGATACCACGAAGTGCAATGTACATTAATTATAGATATTCTTACGGGCTGGCATGATAGGACTATCATAGTATTATTGTTGGAGGTGTGTTTCTATACCTACACAATATTACTTTAAACGGGCATATATTTCGTGTATCGCAGAAATGGCTCGAATGATTTGGATCAAATGTATTGTTTGATCTGCTAGATCGGATGAACGGTTTTGTTTATTTACATAGGTGAATTACCTGAAAAGAAATTAACGATTTGGATCAAATTTTGTATTTAGATAATGTTTTGGTTTCTAAACTTATTTACGAGTAGTTAGGTGTCTTTCCTAAAAGAAACTTATTTAAATTTTACATTTTGTACAAAAACAAAAAAAAATCCAGTCGATCAGGTTCTTACATACTAGATATTTACATTATAAATTGGCATAGTTTTTGATGTTGTGCTTCGTTAATGTCATTGTAGTTATTGTAAGCAATAGATAAAATGATAAAATGAACTCTAAACTGCTGCAGTCATTTTTGATTATCTCTTTCTGCGTTGTGACTGCAGAACAATGTTTCGTATTTCACTTTTTTAAGACTTGCATTACCTTACTTTACCTTGCCTTTACCTTACTTTTAAATATATTGTGAATTAAAACATTTTTTAAATAAAACAGTGAAATGTACTTCTTTGAAGTGTCTATTTTCCACGTTGCTTTATATTTACGTGTCAAAACCAGTGTCCACGCTAAAGCATTTGGCGTAGCTAGCCAATATTATTGGATGTATCTTAATAGAACGCTGTTTTATTATCTAAATCATTGAGCCGTTCACGAGGTATCACTGAACATACATAAAAAAAATCGAAATTTGAAATCGTTAAAATACTTCTTTTTATTTTATTTATCACCACAGTGTTACTAAGACAGTTAATTTGAGCCCCCAAGATCAATCAAGACTAACACACAAAAATGGTTTTTAATATAGCATGCGTATTCTCCGTTTTACATGATATTAACCTACTCAATCAGGATGCATTCTATGTGGCTGTTGCTTACGGTAACCGTTGAACATAATTACTGCACCTACTGCACACAAAAATGCATGAATGGCTCATTGTTGGGGCATTACCACTGACCTTACGAAGTTAAGGGCTTACGCACACGGTTGTCTGGTGGCAACTGTTGATTAAGATGTAAATAGGAGTAACTTTGAATGCGTACGGCTATTCACATGGCTAAGTGGGTATTGTTTGTTGAGTAATGATATTATATGTTGAATAAATTAAAAATTAATGTTAGTCTGTTTCAAATTTCGTATTTGGGATATAATGGGAATTAAGGCGCTTTAATATCATCTTTTGGCTAAGTTAGCTGCACTTACACAGGGTGCGCTATGGCGATTATAAAAAGAACTTTTGACGAAGAAAGGGTAGTCAAATAATTTCTTGAAGGGTTATTATATTCCTATTCCTAATAAATCGACCAAGTTGGATTCAGATTTGAATTGTCGACACAAAAATGAACTATTTCGTACCACTGTGTAAAATACACAGAAAAATACGTTTCGTGTATGGTTTCCTTTGATTTCTTACTTTTTATCTTTATTATTTATTGTTATAGTGGTCAGAGTAACTCGTTATGTCAATTTAAAGCCTCTACCTATTACGGTTGAAAAGATACAGCCCTGCGACATACGGACGACAACAGACGGACAGACAGAGCAGAGCCTTGGTAATAGGGTTTCGTTGATTCCCGACGAGTACGTAATCCTAAAAACTAAGAGAAAGCTAAATAGTTAATAGCGTTAGTTATTTTGAGAAAGTCAAATTTACAGGCAATTCGATGTAAACGACTTTGTTTGCTTCAACTTTTTCATAGTATGTCAGTCTAACGACTTACATCTACAGCGCCTCAGGGTGTCTCGTGGAGAGGCGAAACACCGTCCGTGTCTCAGATAGGCGGAGCAGCAATGGTGGCGCGTGCATGGGGTTTATGTTCCAGATGGCGGGCATTCGCAGAGATGACCACAGCAGCCGAGGCAGAGACGACCGAAGCAGCCATGGCAGTGACGGCATGAATTTATTAACGGTACCACTACCGTTGTTGGCCGGCGCTAGTTCGCATCAACTAATCGGTGGCGAAAGCACACAAAGTATTTTAAATTGAATTAGTATATTAATATAATTTTAATAAGAAAGATATCTAATTAACACAGGGCCTAACATTTTGAAAAATATAAGACTGCAATAAAACTTAAATCACGTTCAAAATACTTTTAATATCAAAATTTCAATTAATAGTTTTTAAATTGACGAGTTAATGGCATTTAAAATTTTAAGATACTTGTGTGTAGACGGCTCTTCTTTTTCCGCATTCCAATACAAGTGTGTTGAAGCCCTTACTTGTAATGCTTTCCCAAGCAGCCAGTCCATTGTCCTTTAAATTAGGCAACCGGCGGCGATTAACGTTGCCCCCTCCATAATTATCTCCCATTATGACTATAATATGTGTGTAAACAAGCCTAATCGCTTGTTGGTGTAATAAAATTGCGTTGAGGATGTAATTACTTCTACTTGCATTCGTCGTAAAAATAAAAAAAATATATTTTAATTACCAAGGAGACATACACAGCGATATATCTCATTTAAAAGCTCTCCATACACGGATGCGATGGTACCGTAGATCAATGTTATGGTCGACTAAAAGGGCTTTATGAATTTTGATAACAATTGATAGTCATGAATTTGTTTAATGTATTTCTTTTTCATGGCCACTTGAGTCGTTCTATGCCATTTTAGAGACGATGGCTCTCTCTCGAAGTGTATGTGTGCATGCGCGTAAGAGTATATACATGCGTCCGGACAGATGCGTGCATAAGTATACGTATGTGTCTCTCTTCCTCCGTTTATGGGTATAAACAAATTTGTGCGCTCAATTATCTCCCGACCCGCTGAAGCGATCGAACTTACAGGCAATAGAATCGATTTTCGACTCAGTTGGAGTATACAACTTAATTATGCGAATCCCGCGCAATTTCGTTTACGCGTATCCCGTTATCCCGTGAAAATTTGGAAACATCTGACCTTTCCAAATTTCCACATTATCTCGACTTTATATCGGTTTGCGTATTCTCCTCATTGCCTTGAAACAGATTAAACTTTTAAATTTGAATCGAAATCGGAAAGTTTTGAAGGATATTTATGTTTATTGTTAATAAGAATGGATTAAATAATCATCATGAACATATTCTGGATGGGAATAGGAAACTCCTTTGAGCAACTTTTGAACTTTCCTTGAGAACAGAATAAACGATATATAATAATTTAGGGTGTGATTAGCTTGCCACCGTTTTTAAAACTCAAGCTAAGTGTACTTCGAGCTTTACATATTAACATATATACCGCTCTTATGCCGTATGCAATAGAGTTACAATTGTACTTCGAGTGTCAAGCGTAATCAGCTCTTAGCTGTACTTCCTGACAACTAACATGGCTCTGACAATAGATACGGCATAGCGATAATAAACGGCCTGATTAGTGAAATACCTATATATCTACATTACACTAAACCCGTAACTAAATAATGTTCCTGTGTAAACTGAGTAAATTCATGATAAGTTGTAGGGTTAGCATTCTCCTTGCATTGCAAACGTCTATGAACTGCGGTGGTTGCTTCTCGCTGGCATACTAAGCAGTTATTAGGTGAGAAATCTTACTAAAACTTGTTACCTAACTCGAAATTGCCTTTGAGAGTCCATTTACAGAAGATCAATAGGTACCGCACAAAATGTCTCAATACAAGCTCAGACATCTATAGAATGCCATCATAAACAAACAGTACTTCCCCGGAGTTACATTACTCTGAACAATACTATCGTATCATCGGCATACTTTCGATTCGGAGAACATCGATATAAGGTAAACAATATCGATAAATCGATCGTCTTAAATCGTGATTATGCTTTTTATTTGGACAAACTGAACTCGCAGATAATGAAGACTGGTGATAAACATTTAGAAACGCGGGAATATGTGGTTTTAGTTCCGATTTTTTCATTGAACTGTATGTTACATAAGATTAACTATTTTCTTCGCCAACTTTGTTTTGTGGTACGTCTTGACACGGTGTGGGACCACAGATAATGATTAGTTAGGTGGCGGCTCGTCCCATTTATGCTTTATCTCTTATTAACACGCAGAGTTTTCTTTTAGGGAAAGTGTGCGTGTGCGTGTGTGTGAGAGAGTTAAGTTGATATTGAAAAAGCAATAATGGAAATTTGCAAAGAATATTCAAAATGGACAAATTTCCCATTTCAATGTACGACAAAATCAAAAATGTTAATTTGTGCCCAGCTTACACGTTACGAATCTAAAGTTATTCTCAAGCTTAAGACCTGTATGCACTTTTGATTTTATAGCCATCTTATCTTCTAAACCATTTTTGCATGCACTATTAATACTCGTAAATTGATTATTTACTTATTATATACCGTACCGTACTTATTATATAATTTATAGTATTCACTCATATTGTTCTCATAATTCTTGCCAGACCAATACTCCTTTTAAGTTGTGTATTTAAGACTGGGCCAGCGATGGGATTCTAAGTCCGCCTTTATACGATTCAATTCTCTTTGGACCATGCACCCACGCATTGTCATTTTTTTATTCGATAATACAGTTGTACGTATACGCTTATCCATAGTTAGTATTTTTAAGGTACACATATTTCAGTGACTATCGTATATTCAATTCTAATAATTTATTTTCACACAACAGGTTTTACAACTCTAATCCATAGATAAATACGAGTATCTTCACTTAAAATGTAGGTTATATTATAAACTTAATTTTAACTTAATCTAATTCCACGCATAGTCGTGTGGCGTATAGGTAATGACTGATGGCGGTGATAATGACTAACACCCCAAATCTCCTAATTTCTAAGAAACCCTCAAACTTACGCTAGCCAGTACTAACTATCCTGGTGAACTACGTATGCTGTTATGCAAAATATAGGGTATTTCAGCTATCACTTTGAAAGATGAAACCAGTGACGAACAGAACGAGTGATGAAAGACGAAAAGTGGAAGGGATATAGGAGCCGAGGAAGACCAAAACTAACCTGCCATGACCAAATTGGCCGTGTTTCACCAGAAGGTCTGTCAGGAGCATTAGGAACCGATGAGCGCGCATGAAAAGAGCTATGAATGACAAAGAAGCGAGTGAGGTGTGTAAGAACCGCGACTTATGGTGCTCGGTCCTCTCTGCCTACCCCGCAAGGGACTTGGCATGAAGATATATATACATAGGGCAAGGGCGGGCAAGAAGGATATGGCAGGCATAAAGGGTATACGTTCTGCATAGGTACTAAAGCTAGAAAGGGAGAGAAATAGTGCACCGCCGCGAAGTTGCTGCAATCGGTCGCCAAATAAGTCAGCTGCGGGGGGGCGTCCGCCATTAGTTTGTAAAATGTGATGCGTTATTGTTTTGCTGCGGAAATTTAAAAACAAAACAAGGTAATTATGACGTGATTTTGTGAAATGTTATTTAGCTTTCATATAAAGTGGTTGGTTTATCGTGTAGATAGCTATTTAAAGTTGATATTAACAATGTATTTGTGTCAAAGTAATAAGTGTATGTTGAAAACATTTTTAGGTTATTGCAATGGAAGCCGGTAAGGCAAAATGGGTACGGGCAAAACGGGTTCGACCCGTTTTGCCCTACTTTGGTTTCCGCATTACTTATTAATTTATTTGTATAACTTTTTTCTTGCAGATGGTATACAAATATACCCGAAAGACTACTAGGGCCTCTTGGTCAGAGGAAAACATGAAGAAAGCGATTACTGAAGCGAGAAAGTCTTCCATTAAAAGCGCGGCTAATAAATATGGTATTCCTTTTAGTACGTTACAACGCCATGTCAAGTCGGGAATTTCCACAAAAAGTCTTGGTAGATTCAAAGCAGTATTTACTATGCAACAAGAAAATGATTTGGTAAGACATTTAAAAGATTTAGATTCTCTATTTTACGGTTTGTCGAGGAATGAATTTATGGAACTAGCTGGTGAGTATGCCAAGCAACAAAATATACAGTCGCCATTCAAAAATAACGTTGCTGGCAAACAATGGTTTAAAAATTTCTTGAAACGCCATTCTGATATTGTTTTAAGAAGCCCAGAGCCGACGTCGATAGCCAGATTGTCAGCTTTCAATAAACCAGCTGTAACACGCTTTTACGATTTACTAGAGACCACTGTTGATGAAAACCACATTCGCCCGAATATGATATATAATATGGATGAAACTGGCGTGCGGACTTCATCCACAAAACCGCCAAAAGTATTGTCAATAAAGGGCAAGAAACAGGTTGGCATGGTAAGCAGTTTAGAACGAGGAACTTTGACGACAGTGATTTGCTGCTGCAATGCAACAGGATCTTTTGCACCACCCCCATTTTTCATCTTCAAAAGAAAAAGATTCCAGCCACGGTTAATAGATGGTGCATGTACCGGTAGCGAAGGCACTACATCTGATAGCGGATGGATAAGCGGACCAATATTTTTGCAGTGGCTGAATATATTTGTTAATCATGTCAGACCGACACGTGATTGTAAGGCTCTATTGATTCTAGATAATCACGAATCTCACAAGTTCTATCCCGCACTGGAATATGCAAGAGACCATAATGTCATTTTCCTGTCGATCCCCCCGCACACATCAAATAGATTACAGCCACTTGATGTTTCTGTCTATTCGCCATTCAAGACAGCCTTCGAGATAGAAGTAAATAAATTTCAAAAACAAAATCCTGGACGAGTAATTTCACAATATGAAATTGCTCGTCTTGTCACTTCTGCATACTTGAAAGTGGCTACACCTCAAAATGCCATGAGTGGGTTTCGATCAGCCGGCATTTATCCATTCGACCGAAATGTTATAGATGAGGCCCTTTATGCCCCATCTGCAGTCTACGAAGCATCATCTGCACGTTTTGCACCAGAAGAGCAAGGACCTCCATCAACCTCGGTATTAACTGAACAAGAACCAGCTGCTTTACCAATAATACAGGATTCACTCAACGCACCGCAAAGTTCGATAAACAGCTCGATTCTGACAACATGCAACATGCAACCAGTACAACCAGAGGCAATCAATACACCAGATTTGACATCACCCCCCATTCTGGTAACGGTTCATCCAGATGAAATTACACCACCAGGTTTGACAACTCCACCCATTAGGGCAACTGTTCATCTAGACGATATTACTCCACCAGGTTTGATAACTCCACCCATTCTGGTAGCTGTTCATCCGAATGATATTACACCACCAGGTTTGACAACTCCACAATCAAAATTTACTGCACTTCAAGATTCAAGTAATCTGCATAATGTAACACCTAATAATTTAGGTACTAATATAATAAATGAGGCAGATTCGTCAAAATCACTGAGTTCGATAGTTCTTACAAAAATATGTCCTTTACCCCAACAACAGTTTAAAAGGGCAAATAGAGGTCGAAAACCACAAACAGCTGCAATTTTAACTAGCACACCTGTCAAATTACAGCAAGAAGAAAAATTTAAAAAAGCTTCCCTTAAAGTAAATCTTAGTGCTTCTACCTCTGGAGTCAAGAAGAAAAATTTGAATAAGACAAAAGACAAAAAAAAAAGTGGGTCTAGAGCAAAAGAGAAGAGTGCAGAAAAAAAAATTGGCAAAGAAAATGATGATAAGAGAGAATACCATTGCACTGTGTGCAGAGAGTTATTTGTCAGTCCGCCATTGGAAGACTGGATCGAGTGTTCTCAATGTCGGGAATGGACCCATGAGAGCTGCTCATCATATTCCGGACATGGTTCCTATTTTTGCGATTTCTGCTTCGATTAATTTTCGAAATGAGATGGGTATCCTTTTTGCCCTTGTGACATACCCGTTTTACCTACCCCCCTAGGGCAAAACGGGTATTTCACACTATAAAAAAAAAATGCTGATTTCGTTACAAAAATGTTAATTTTTCTGTTGATTATTTTTTTCATTTTAAGCATTGTTAACCAGAGGCTGGTTTTAAGTTTATATAATTACGTGTTATCTGATTTTAATGTTTTGTTTTATTATTTTTCCTTAACGGATCCGTTTTGCCCGCCTCTCCCCTACATGTAAATGAAACAAAATGTTTATAGATTTGATCCGGATATTGAGCTAATATCCAAGTTTCATTAAATAATATTTAGTAGTTTTCATGTTATGCGTGTATAGGCACTACATTACAGTATTATTATATGTATAAAATTTAAATGGCAATTTGCTTGTTCCAGATACCACAGTCTTAGAACCAGTGCAGTGCGGTACTTAGGGGATTATGTGCGGTGACCACACGGCCACAGAAACCGGGGAAAGACGGTGACAGTCGCGTGACTACATGATAGTGTATGGATAATGATCGTTTGGCGAACAAAGAACACTAGTCGTCGGAAATACGGGGACTGGTAAGTTGAAATATTAACAGTAAGAAATTTATTGATAAATTAATAATAAATATTGTCGGACAAATTACACAGCGCCATCTAGCCCAAAGTAAGCGAAGCTTGTGTTATGGGTACTAGACAACTGATAAACATACGTAAATACATTTTTTTTTTGTAAATACATACTTATTATACATAGAAAATACCCAGACCAAGACAAACAGACATGTTCATGCACACAAATGTTTGTCTTGCGTGGGAATCGAACCCACGAGCGTTGGTGTCAAAGTAGCGTCATTCACGACTGAGCCACCGAGCTCGTCATTATTGATTTTCAGATTCAAATAAATATCTCATCACTGTAAAGTTAGAAAATAAGACATAATCCTCCATTAAAATCTAATATAATAAATAAATATTTACGTACATATTACAAAATCTATTTTGAAATTTAAAAAATATTGTTTTGCACTGTTTATTTATTTTTATAAACATTTCTGAGTACAAATAAAGGTATTAGTCGGCCTTTATGTTAAGAACGTTGTCCACCAGTCAACCTTACTACTACTTAATAGCTGATGAACCCAAGTAAATGATTTTTGTCAATATATTCTTGTGTAAATTCTTATATGAAATACATAAAACCAAGTAAAACAAACATGTTCATGCACATAAATGCTTACTTTGTGCGGGAATCGAACCCGTAACCATTAGTGTTAATGAAGCCCTTGTTTGTCATTCGATCATCGGACGCAACGTAAGTTTCTAGGTTATGTCGCTTTGTTAATTCGGTATAAAATAATATTTAATTGGATTTTAGTTCATAACTTTTAAAAATAAACACAATAAAAAATATCACACTTTTATGTTCATTTTAAATGGAACTTGATTAATATAATAATCTTTTATAAATTGAGAAAGCCTCATAAAACCGTTCTGTTTAATCTAACAACTATCAACGCTGGAGCCTAATTTACAATAAAAAAAAATGGGCCCGTTTACGAGAATGCGCAAACTTGCATTTCCAGAGGAACACCCTGGCTTGTCAATTATATAACAATTCAAAATATTTTTTTTTAATTTGTCGACCATTTTTACCATGTTCCTTAAGAGATAGGAACGTTGTTCCTGAACATTCCTATTCTACTTTTTTATGCTGAATTCGAATCTGAAGTCAAAATTCGAATATTCGAAAAAAGTGACAGACAAACGCACAGACAAATAGGCACAGAAATATAGATTTCATAATAGGAACGGTGTTCCTGAAAATGTCATTGTCACTTCATATTACAATAGTTGTGTGTGTGTAACATATACTATGTGATGATCTCAAACCTAACTCGATTATTCTTGTATATATTTATTACGTGTAATCTACTATACTCGGTTTCGGCCTGATAAATCAGCCAATAAACATAAATTAATATCTATTACATCATAAACCTTGATACATGGTCGTTATTTCATACTCGTTTAAGTTTTTATGCACAAACAGGTGTGCTCTATTTAACTGAGTCACTTCCGAAAATAGTACAGGCTGTGCTAATAAATAGGTATACGTGTAAAAATTGCTTTCTGAAGATTATCTTCTTCTTTTTTGCGTTATCTCGTTTCCTAATCCACTTGGATTGGCATGCTCCATTGTCTAAGACTAAGGATTTGGGGAAGTAACTGATTGAAGCCTTCCTTAAGGTCTTCCAAAATATAATATATTGGACGTGCGGGTTTCGTCCTGATATTTTCCTTCATCGATATATTCCTCCGCCGAGCAAGTGATAATTGCAAATATGTACACAAATCCGAAAAACCGAGTAGTACATACAGGATTCGAACCTGGGATCTTCGATTAATAGGCTTGTTCTTTAACCGCTATCTATCGCTATATATAGGGCTATCGCTATATGCTTGGCGGAACGGGAAGCAATAAATTGTCACGAGAGAAATTTTCTTATTATCATAATATTTTACTATTTTCTTACGTTTTCTCGTATTCTACGCCCGTTTTTAAATTTAATTTTTATTAATTTAACTTAAAAAAATTCACGATTTAAATCATCAGATTAATAAAAATATATAAATTAAAAAACTAACTATTAAAAGCACATTGTACCAAACACATAGTCCGAGTCCCCACTTGACCGATTTTTTTGTTACGGACAGAGTCTATAACAAAAAATGTACTAATTAGGAATTCGAAGTTTTCCAATCATTCATTATACATATACAATCATTTTGTAATCATGAACAGTTGTTATAAGTTGTTTATTATTAGATTATTATATAAACAAGAAACGCTCAAAAACCAGAGTCATAATTCAGAAATAAGGTTTCAATAATCTAGTTGCACTTGCAATAGGTGCAAATACAGATACATTTTATTCGAGGTATCTGGCATTGACTTCAATTTTTGGATTATAACGAGAAAAAACTAGACTGAGGTTCGTGAAACTTTATTAATACCCAAAGTTTAAGTGAAATTATTAGCCGTATTCCATTATAATTCATTGAGTAGACCGAAGGTGACAATTTTGAGTACTCTATAGTACATAAACCAATGTAAAGTGGAGTATTATCTTAAATCGGATTACCAGCTAGTCGAAGCCGCTTTGGCTTTGAAGTATATGAAGTACTGCATGTTTGTATTTGCATTAAGGCATCTTGCATACCAATTAAAAGGGAAATAATAAAAGACATGCGCTATTTTCAATTGAGGCAAGATAGTTAATAGGATAACTTAATTAAGGAGATAGCCTGTGGCGACGGAGATATTTCCATCAAGTCCTACGTTGTTAAGATATGTGCACATCTAAGTTAATCTCATAGAGAGGTTGTATGAATAGCAAAGGTTGCGATATCTCGATACTAAAGGTATTGAGTTGTATCGTAAGTTAGCGTGTTTACTATTCTTTTGATCCATTTTTTATTCACCCTTTGGGTGTTCTTACTCTTGGGATACTTCTCTGGAAATAAACTTAATATATATTTATGATTAGGGTATATGAGGAAGAATAGAAATCTAGTCAGTGGTAAATTCGCTCCTGATCAGAGTACCAGAATTATTACAAAAATAAGAACAAATTACCTGGCTTTGATATGATGTAAATCCATGTAAGTAGTTATTGGTTTTGAAATGTATTGGGAATGGTTTTGGATTATGTGATAGTTTAAAGATTTAGCGACGGTTTTAAAAAATTCCATTCTTCGTTGGTTGCGTTTTATATGTAAACACACTTACACCACAAATATTTCCCTAAAACAGAAGAACATCCCGTTTCCTAACTGGTTTAGAGACATAGTTGCAGAAACAAGTATCTACGTTTCTACCCAGTTACGAAACAGGATTTACCTACGGGCGAGATATTAGTATGTTTTCTAAATAATTTTTATGATAACTTCGTTTTTTTTACGATATATTTCTACGGTTTGCTTCATAAAACGAGGGAATGGCCTTATGACATTGTCCATTGGGTGTACTAAGTAGGTCCTGGCGTTATTCCTGGGGGCGTGACCATCCTCTAGTGTTTTGTTAGCTTCCCTCCATACTTGTATCCACAGAGTATGATGCATCTAGTATCAGTTACATGAAAGAAAGAAAGAACAAGAGTGTCGCGAGGGGTTTCATATATGAGTGATATTGCAAGAGGACCCAAATTGTACTACTATTTCTTTAGATCACAGAAATGTACTCTAAGGTTTCTTTACTTAAGGCGGTTTGTTTAAATTTATTCCAGTGAGTATTATTTTGCATTAGTACGATACAGTCGTGTTCGCGCCTTTATAACACCCCGGGGCATCGTAGTTAGTCATCAGATGTATCATGACATATGCTATTCATATTACTTTGCTAAGACCCTAAGGCTAATTTCGATGGACGGCAAGTATCTCTTGTAACATCCTGCCTCAAGTGTAAGTTTTGTTACAAAAATTCACGTATCTCGACTTCAAGTGACATTTAGTTTTAACTTAATATTAACCTTTATATTATAATTTTATAAATTATTAACCTTTTATGACATTTTGTTGAATTTAGCTGCAGTTATTTCAGTACTATGTAATTTCTTACATCAGTGTCAAAAAAATTTTATCAGAGCTAGGGCACAACCCGCACATTTATAGGTATAAGAAGCAGCTAGTCTAGGGAAGTAGGTACTGAATTTCTTTGAAAATCGTAAAAGAATAACAATTCTTTAAATGGTTATTGTTAAGTAATTTGATACTCTTTAACCTAAGAGAAAGAGAGAAAAGAAGAAAAAAACAAAGAGAAGAGAAGCTCGGTGCGCTCGCCACTCTTATTTAACACGCAGGTTAAGCAACGTCGCTCCTTGCCTGTCTATGGATGGGTTTATTTACCTTTCTGTAATTCGGAGACCAAGCTAAGCAAGGAGAGTTAAGCCATCGGTTCCGATTTTCGATAGATTGCAGCCATTAAGCTTATCCAGTGGTATTCGGATATCTTGAAAATATTGGTCTCAGCCGATCCGTAGTTAAGGAGCGTACACACTCAGTATACTTTAAATTCCTTCAGTTGAATGAAGACCAGTATTCCTGCAATGGGATGTAAGGGTAGGTTTGGTGGTGTTCTGGCTTATCTCACTTCTGCGTTCAGACAGAGAATACGATTATTGAATATGGTACTTATAGTTTACGGATATCATATTGGAATGGTAATTCTGTTTTTGCGCATGCACATTACAAACAAAAGAAAAATTTAATTCACCATAATGATTATAGATTCGGTGTCAAAGCAAATCTGAGTCTTTAAAAGGCAAATATTATTTTAGACTGTGTAAATCGAATATGCCTAAATTTTGGGTTTTCTGTTGTACTGTTTACCTTTGATATATAGGATGAGTATCTGCTTTATGTCAATATTATATGTATACAGGTTTGTACCATTATGAAAAACCCTAGGTCTAGTATCTCTGGTTTGGATTGACAATTAAATATATAAACAACCGGGTTCAATAAATTCCAAGTCATTTAACTGATAGCCTAACCATTGTGGATAGGATTTTCATGTATAACATATGTTCAATGGTCATTGAATTTTTATCATTAAAATATCGTTAGATTTATGGTCCTAGTGTCATTAAATAGGTGAATAGGTTATGGTATATAAAATATTCTTAAATTCTGACAACCAGTATTATGATACATGCATTCTTCATACTAGAGAAGGATCTCAATATTTGGTACCCAGTAATACTTGCCTCAGTGAAATATTGGCCATTTATGCGCCGGTTATGTAATATGAGTTGTTATTACTGCAGTATTGAATCATGAGTATGGGACGGGCTAAGTAAAATGAAAATTGGTTCTATTATCTTAGCGTACCAGTGTTAAAATACCTTAGGTACAACTATATCCACTACCCATGATTCCAAAAAGGAAGATGTCACTGTTATTAGACAGCCAATGCTATAACTATTGCAAGATACGCCATGCAAAGTCGCCATTCCGCCATGTATTAACTTCTCGTGTAGATACTGGAAATACACGCGAGTGAACGCTCTGTATGCTTTACGAAGCTATAAAATAAGGCTAGAAAGGAAATACATTAACACAGACTCTACTTGCATACTTATCACTACTACTGCTATAGTTGAGCCGGCGTAACTTTAATAAAGCAGTCACAAGGCGTACTGGTCTTAGTTGGGCAGTATTTGGGAACTTCAGCAAACTCTTAACGCATCAATAATGTTTATATACCTACTAAAGAAGTTACACAACCTATATTGGCGAGTTAAAAATACCTATATTGGCTAGTTTCTTTTGCCATTTCTTGTTCGCCAATGGTCATTTGAAATGCTGGTAGATTAAAAAAGAGATAAACTTAAAAAAAAATGATAAGAAATAATATTGAAAATGTAAGACGTGTCTAAGTGCCCGTGAGGGTCTAAAGGCAAATAAAGAATTTTTATCTTTTTTTTTTACTATGGCCAACAATGAAATATGAAAAATATGCAACCTTGTGAACCCAGTAGATAAGAAACCGGCCTGTTAAACGACAGGTCCCCGGTTTGAATCCTGGAATGTACAAAATCACTTGCTCGGCGGCAATGGAAAACATCGCGAGGAAACCAGCACGTCCAAGACCTTATATTTCGTTAGACGTGTGACATGACTAGAAAAGATCTGGTCGCTCAGGGTTGTGGAGGTCTGATCGCATTCGATCCATGTCAAAATCAGTATCGTCGCCAAATCATTATGCGGACCCTGCCAATCTTGATGGATTAGGAAACGAGATAACACAAAGAAGAAGAAGAAAAATAAACAAACTGAATTAGTAGTGGGTCAACCATATTTATCGAGTCAGAATTCTATTAATCTAAATTCCGAGGTAGTAATAAATTCGCTAAAGATTTCTGTATTAATATTTTTTTAAGTAGTCAATAAATCCCTGATTGGAGTGATACTACGGGTTGGTTGCTGTGTTCCTGCGAATGCGTCAGGTTAATAGCATGCTTCGGAGTTGTTCTACGTAAATTTGCTACACATGATCTGATGTAATTAATAAAAAAGCTGTTACGCCCGAGGGCAACCGCGACCTGCGACCATATATCTCGCCTTGCGTGAGTGTTATGTGACTGTTTACGAACAAGTGAGATAATTAGAATATTGTTGTTGTGAATTCCTTAGATTATAAGCTTTTTGAGGTATATGTGTTTGTTGAAACGAAGCGGAAGGGAAAGCGGTCACCCGCGTGACCGTGGGTACTAGTACCTCAAGACGGTCGGGTGTCGGAACAGTATCTTCCTGTATCCGTTGTGCCGCTGAAAAGTCCCTATCAGCTAAATCTAGTAAATGAGTTCTGACTTCCTACGTTTTCTACCCAATCCTTAGTTCGTTCTGCGCTCACCCTAGAAGGACCACTAATGTAACGGAGAAATGAGAACTAAATGAGAATTGGTAGAATAAATATAATAAAATCAAACTAAATTTTCAGACAAAAACACAGTAACACAAAATACAACAGTAAAATATTAAGTCAACTTGACAACTGAAAAGAACAAAACCATAAATTCTTTTATATAAAAAAGCTTATAATCTAAGGAGTTCACAACAATTGTGTTATCTAATTGCTCTGCGATATGATGGTGCGAATATTAGTAAATCGACTATAGCTCAAGAATAACCTATTGACTTTTAGAGAGTCTGTAGCATTTTCTGTCTGTAAGATTTCACAATGTCTTCGTAGTGTGTTATGTTATGATATATAACACTTTATGAGTGTACGGTCAGTGCGACCATCGGAGGCTTAACGGGTTTTTGAAATGGTTTTATTTCTAAACTATATTGTTTTAAACTAGGCATATAAAAACCATGTTATTGTCTAGTTTAAAATATTTTGGCGATTTCATATAGAAATATTGTATTTGTATATGAAATCGCAAAAATATTTTAATCAATCTAAGTTTGTCAGAATTTATATTAGGACTAGCGGACCCAAAAGACGTTCTGCCCGAAAATAAAACGACAAGCTCGGTGGCGCAGTGGTGAATGACATGATAACGTGACTTTGACACCAAAGCTCGTGGGTTCGATTCCCAAACAGGATAAACATTTGTGCGCATGAACATGTCTGTTTTTCTTGGTATTTTAAGAGAGGTAGGGCGTATCAAAGCAGCCCGTCAGGGGAAATACCTCCACCTCGCAGCCAATAAACAACTCCCGAAAGAGTGTTCCTGCGTGTGAATGAGGCCACCGATAAGCTCCTAAGGAGTTCCTGTGTTAGCAGCAGAGATGGTATAGCGCGAGTGATACTTAGCATTCATAGGCTATGGTATCCACTATACATCAGGTGGGCCGTATGCTTGTATACGTCCTGATGTTGCATAAACAAAAAACATCAGCATAATAGCTCTGTACCAGAGGTAAGTACATATCTATAAAAAAATGCTTACTATCGACACAAACAACCAAAGAGATACATGCTTTATAGCGTGATTATGTGTACTCTAAAAATCAAACACATACAATACAAAGTCAGTCCACCCGTTCGGGAATGTGATAGATGTATAATAATTATTGAATATTCTTCTCTTCCATTGCTAATACTTGAGATAAACTCGTCTATCTGTTTCTGTCTCTGATATCAAGTACTGATATCAACTAAAAACATTCATTGATTAAAGTCGACTTTGTCTTTTGCATTATACCCTGTGAAAATGCTGCTAATCCGTAAAACTACATAAGTCCTAATTTTTTTAACAAATAGTAAATTAACTCTTTTGTCGGCACCTTTCATCTCAGCCGACATCATAGATGTAACGAATCAAAAAGGCCCAGAGTTTCTGTACTTCTTAATTCGTACAAAAGACCATTAATATGATTTTCGCACGCATTGTGATCAACTCTAACGGGTGGGACAATAAGGTTCGACTCACACAGGCTACTTTACAAATAATTAACTACCAGATATCAACCTTACATAGCACAGTGCTTGTATTGAGTATCAGAGGAGGATAGGCGGTAAAACTCAACTGTAAGTGTAAAGTACAACGTGCTATTTAATCGTGACAATCTATACATATAAATAAAATTGAAGTGTCTGTCTGTGATTTCAAAATAAAGCCTTTATCTTAAACTCATATTATTATTTTCACGTTACCAAAGCCTAAATACACATTTTTAACTTTTTTGTCTGTCTGTCTGTCTGTTTGTCCGGGCGAATCTTCGAAACGGCTGAACAGATTTTGACGGGACTTTCACTGGTAGGTAGAGGACTGTTCAGAGCAGAATATAGGGTACTTTTTATCCCGTAAATATTTAGGGTTCCTGCGTAAAAAATGAAAAACTATTAAAATTAAGGGGAAACATCTTCCCGTTCGGGGGACTTTGCAACTTTATTCTTATTATTTTCATAGAATGCGTATTTTTTGTGACATAAAATAACTATGCATTTTTTACGTAATAAAAATAAAACAAATATACGTTCCTCCCGTAAAGGTCAATAGATGGCGCTGTATGAAAATTGAATCGCTCTATGATTGCATCTACGACCCTGAACTTTGTTTTTTTTTTACCAGAAAGAATTTGAGGTCCATGGAGAAATAAAGGCTACTAAAAGCCCAAATCTCAGGCGTGCGAAGCCGCGGGCTTCAGCTAGTTTATTTAATAATACTGTAATTCGCAATCACTGCAAGGTGTATTTAAAACATCGTAAAAATGTATATTCATTTATTTATACAGCTAAGTGTTGTCAACTTTTACACTTAGTACCGTTAATTTCCGTACCTAATAAAAGATAAAAATTCTTTATTTACCATGAGGCACTCGCGGACACTTAGACACTATCTATCTATCTAGGTATAACTTCACGCCAAATCCCTTACGGGGTAGGCAGAGAGAACCGAGGGCCACGTGACTCGATCCTTACATACGTCACTCGCTTCTTTAACATTCATTTCTCTTTTCATGCACGCTCGCTGGTTTCTTAGACATTATTATTTATTCACTTAGACACGTCTTACATTTTTTTAAATATAATCTTATTGAATCTTATTTAATTCTCTTATTTTACTTTTTTTAGGGTTCCGTACCCAAAGGGTAAAACGGAATCCTATTACTGAGGCTCCGCTGTCCGTCCGTCCGTCCGTCCGTCTGTCACCAGGCTGTATCTCTTGAACCGTGATAGTTAGACAGTTAACATTTTCACAGATGATGTATTTCTGTTGCCGCTATAACAACAAATACTAAAAAATAGAATAAAATAAATAATTAAGGGGGCTCCCATACAACAAACGTGATTTATTTGCTAATTTTTGCTTGATATTGATAACGGCAACAGGTAGACGCTTGAAATATTCACAGAATATTTAGTTATATATTCACTTTAAGAATAAACAATTAAAT